>CM019822.1:30701875-35501875 GCA_009763385.1 Coix lacryma-jobi var. lacryma-jobi | reverse complement strand
TGACCCGTGCCCCGTCCCCTACTGCTCCTAGCGCATCGCCGCCGCGTGGCCATCGCCGGCGAGCTCGCGCCCGGTCCCTGGGTACATCTCCCGTCCTTGCCTCATCATGAAATCGGTAGCACGCGCCGCGGGCAACCCGATACACACCCCCGCGCGCTCCCTAACGGCCCCTGGCCACGGCTATATAAGGCCCGCCGGTGGCCGGAGCTCCGCACTCACCCCGTCACCGTGGCCAGCCCACTTCAGAGCCTCCGCCGCTCAACCACCTAGCCCAACAGCTGCGCCTTGAGCTCGCGAAGCTTCCCCACCCCTCAATTTCACCTCTACCACCCCTGATCGCCCGGCGTAGCTCGTCTCCCCAAACTCCGGCGAGACGCCGGTAAGCACGGGTCTGAGAAATTCTCACTCCCCGGTCTTGATCATCTTCCTCCGACCGCTGTCCTTTCTTCCTCACCGCAGTGCGCCCCTAACCGCACCCTCGGCGACTCTTTTGGTGGAACAGGACCGCCGGACGCCGATCACCGTCGAGGAGACCCGCCGGCGCTCCGCCTCCGTCGAACTCCCTCCTCCGACCCTGCACCGCCTCGCCGAGCCTCTTTTTCCGACTCACGGTGAGCTCGTGAACCCTCCCCTACCCTTGGCTTCGCCCACGGGGTCTTGCCGTGGCCGGAGCAGCCAGCGCCGCCGTCGTCCGATCGCCGGCGAGCGGGGGAGAAGAGCACAGTGCTCTTTTTCTTTTTCTTCAAAAATGTGAATAGTGTTTCGTTTTCATATTTTTGTGTGATTTTCTGTGTTGCTCCAAAAATTCTGAAAAATTGATGGTAGACTCTTTATGACTTGTACTATTTTAGAAAAATATGAAACTTGGATGTTGTGCAAAAATTTTAAAATGAAAAATCTCCCTTTTAATTAAGAAATGAATGGTTTTAGATTTTTAGAAACTTATGTATAACTCCAAAAATCATGAGATGAACTTTTATGAGCTAGTTGTGCCATGCTTAGTCTCTGGTAGAATTTTGAGGCCTTTTGGAACAAGTTGATTTTTGGGCTTTTATTTAATTGTTGAATAGTGCCTTTTGTTAATTAAATGTCTGAATTTATTTGAGCACCTAAATGAACTCCAAAAATTATGAAAATTGTTTTGCCATCTATTTATGCCATAATAAACTTATGAGATTAATTTGGTAATTTTTGGAACAACTGCATAAATGACCTGTTTAAATAATTTAAGGAAAATAGAAAAGGTTGATTAGGGTCCATGTTGAGTGTTTGGTGATGTGACTTTTGGATTGTTTGCTGTTCATAGACACCCACCCCTCCTGGTCTATGATGTTTGTGATGCCATGTTATGATGATGCTTAGATTGGATAAGATGCTTAATAGTTTTAACTAATATTGCTTAAAGGAAGAAATAATTAACTTTATGTCCATTTTAGAAATTTCTTACGCGTTGGAAAGTTGTACTCTGGAATCAGTGGAATTGTCTTGCGCCGTATTGTTCATGTCAGCATTCTCATAAGCATACATCATTGCATCCATATAGTGACCGAAGAAGAAGGTACCAAAGTCGAGGCCGCCGCTGACGAACCTACCCCCGAGGCGACCCCGAGCTCTGACACCTACACCACCAACCCGGAACCTGTCCTTTTTGCTCTTCAAGGCAAGCCCCGGTGCATTTAACCCTTCCTTGCTTTTATAAAAGGTTTACTTAAAATGTTTTGAGTTAAACTACTGCATTAGGTTATAGGAGTTGTGTGATGACCTATTACTTGCACTATTTATCTCTACCAGAAGATCCACCTACCCTGTTTAAAACTATTTGCAAAACGCTTAGTGATGCTATGCAATAGATTTGCAATAAAATTTCAAAAGTCTGATCACTTAAAGAATGATTATGGGAATTTGGTTTTACTCCCCGACTGTTGGCTAGGTATCTGATCCGTACCTAGTCAATCGCGAGGAGAGGTTGTCTGAGCGTACGGTGCCGTCATGTTGAAGTCCGGGACTCAACAGTTGACACCGACCGGGACAGGGTTGAAAAACTGACACGACTATTACGCTCGGGTGAGATATGACCGAGGTATAGCTCTGGCTGGAAAATTAGGAACCATCCGTATGGGGGCCTGCTGGTCAAGACTTGTAACTATTCACATACTTCGGAAAGCTCTGGCTCCGAGGACTCCTTGATTGGTACCGACAACCGCGCACTAGGAGTGGCGAGATGGCGGAAGTAGCTTGTACCCACGTGGTCGTCGTACCTGGATATGAGTGGTCTACTGTACTTCCGGGTGGCGTAGGACCGGTCCAATCTTGGAGAAATCGTGGTAGACGAGTTGGCATATGAAAGCTTGGGTGCTACATATGCAGTGTGGATAGGGATCCTCAGCTGAGTATTATTTATCCGGATTAACGTTGCTCCTCGGTTATGGAGACTTGGTCACTGACTGCCAACGGGGAATGGTTCACAACTAGGAGTGATTTTGAAAGGTAAAATGAATCTGGAACAAAGAAGATTGAGAGATACTTTTAAAACAAGTTCACAAAAATGCTTTTTCTGCAAAATACTTGACATTGCTTAAGCCTTACCTTGACTTCCCCAAAGCCTCTCATTCCTGAGTCTTTTCCTTTTCTTTAGTCGGGTAAGTCTTGTTGAGTACCCTAGTACTCAGGGTTTGTTACCCATGCTGCAGGTATGACTGAGTCCCCGATGTGTCTTGCGCCCTGCTGCATGACCATCGTCCAGGAAGAGGCCGATGAGGCCGGTGAGTAAATGTGCACCCCCGGGCTGGGTGTTACAAGTATCTTTATTTCGTTGTACTCCGCTACGTTGCCTATTTTCAATTATCCGAACATGGTTTGTAATAACTGTACTACTTATCTTATTTGGAACCTCGGTTTGTAAAACTAATGTTATTTAAGTCTTCCGCTCTGTATCTCGATGTTATTTGTAAAATGTCCAATGCTGTAACTGAAAGGTGAGATGATCCTGCGGACAATGGGCGCTGATGGAGCCCAGTGGCGAACTGCCTTAGTCACATGGAACATAGGTTCGGCTGTCAGAGGTTGACAGGGACTTGTGGGCCATGGGATTAGGACCGTTCCGTCACAGAGTGGTATCAGAGCATCTTACTTTAACGTTGCAGTGTTTTTGTGAAAACTTCAAAAGATCTTTTGAGTCCAAACAAATTTTAAACTTGACTATTTTGGGTCCAAACTGCTTTTCTCATCTTGTCTTTAATTGGCAACACTAGTTAGCGAGGCAACATATCTTAAGCCCTATGTATCTTATATATTTATTGCATTACCTTGTTCCGTAGGAACGATTCATGCATCATGTCATATTCACTTAAGTTATCTTAATAGCTTCCTCTTTAAGTTCGTTGGGGTAGTATGCCTGTACCTTTTTCTTGCTAGCCTTTTCTCATCTATCTTCTCTTATCCAGACATGGCTCGCATCAAGCTGACTGCTCGCAAGTCGACTGGGCCGAACGATGTGCCGCGCCACCAGCTGGCACCACGCGCTGGGGAGGAGACTGGTGAAGCCACCAACGGTCGTCGCTTTCCCCGCCGCACCCGCAAGCAGCTGGAGGAGGAGATCAAGAACCTGAAGGCTGAGATAGAGAACTTGGAGCATGACTTCTACCATTCCCGCTTGGAGTTCTATGAGACCCGAGCCTCCCTGGAGCAGGCCAACCGGAACGTGCTTCGCGCCATCCAGCAGCGCAATGACACTTGGGATCGTGAGGACATCACCAGGGCCGAGCTCCATGGACTGCAGCAGTACACAGCCCAAATTGAACAGTTCAATGATATGCTTCATGAGGAGGTGCATCAGCTGTACAACCAACTCCACCCCATGGTTCCACCTGTTGTCGAGGACCCTTAGGACGGAGTAGTGGAGGAACCGGATGTGGAACAAGAGCCAGGCGAGAACGAAGAAGTTGAACCTGCCGAAGATGTCCACGCCGAGGACGAGGACGAGGAGGTTGAGCCTGAGCTCATCCTCGAGGAAGAAGACGACGACGACGACATGATCATCATCGATGACGACTAGACTCGTTGTGTCTGTACCACCTGCTTACCTAAAACCTTAGTCTAGGTTTGGGGGCGTAGTCTGTCTGTTGCCAAGTCAGGCCTGTATCTTTCTTTTCGTACCTTTTCCCTTTATCGGTCTGTTGTCATCTGTCAGTCACCTTTATCGGTCATCTACCTTTGAATCAGTGAAGCTTTCAGTCAGTTGTTTTCAGAACCTTATCCATGAATGCTAAGTTCCAAGTTGCTTAAACAGATGCCTGTGAACACTCGCGCTAGAGCTGGAGGTGCTGGGGATCCCAACCTTCCAAACCCTCCACCCGTACCAGCTACGCTAGCAGATGCCATTGCAGCCTTGGCCGCCGCTGCTAACTTGATGGCTCAAAACCAAGGACAGCAGAACAATGGTCATCGTGGTCGCCATAACATCAACCATGAGACCACATATGTGGATTTCACCGAAACCCGTCCACCGGTTTTCACCAGGGCCGATGAACCCCTTGAAGCTGATGATTGGCTCTGTACCATGGAGCAGAAGTTTGGTCTTATCCACTGCACCGACATCCAGAAGCCCCGGTTCGCTTCTCAGCAGCTTCGTGGTCCAGCAAGCGCTTGGTATGCCAATCTGTTGGCTGCCCAGCCAGAGGGTCATCAGTTGACCTGGGAAGAGTTCCGTACCGCTTTCCGTGCACACCACATTCCTTCCGGACTGATGAAGATGAAGCTTGATCAGTTTCTGGCTCTGCAGCAGAAAGACTCCACCGTGATGCAGTATGTGGGTCAGTTCAACCACCTTAGCCAGTATGCCTCAGAATACGTCAACACGGATGAGAAGAAGAGGGATTGTTTCCTTAGGGGGTTGCACCCTAAAATCCGCAGAAGCATGTCTAATAACCTGACCGGTTCGTATCATGATGTTGTTGACCGGGCAGTCGCTTTTGAAGAGAGCAACCGCCAGTACCAAGAGGAGAAGAAGAAGAAGAAAGCAGGATCTAGCAGCCTCTCTGGCAGTCACAAGCGCCAGAAGGTCATTTATCACCCTAGCCACCACCACAATCGCCCACCTTGCCCCCACCAGCAAGTGGTCGTCCGTACCGCGGCTACCACCCACAACGCCAACCAGCAGAGTGCCACGCAGCCGAACGCCCCAGGTGTTCGTATCACCACCCCACAAATCGCCTACAACCATCCCTGCTACAACTGCGGCCAACTTGGCCACTGGTCTCGTGAGTGCCCAAAGCCCAAGAGGCATGCTCAGAGCGCTCAAAAGGGTCCTGGAGGACCACAGCAGCAGCAGCACCGTGTCCAACAGCAGCATGTGCAGAAAGGCAAGGTTGTCAAGAAGCACGGGCAAGTCTACTACACCACTGTCAGCGACATTCCAGAAGGGGAGCCCGTCATGATCGGTAGGTTTCCCGTTGCCAATCACCCTGCAGTCGTGTTGTTTGATTCTGGTGCATCGCATTCCTTCATCAGTCGTACATTTGTCTCTAAGCATGACATATCAATTGGGGAATTGAAAGAAAATTTCTGTATATTTTCACCTGGAGGGCGTATAAGTACCAAGGAGGTGGTTCGCAATATACCGGTGATGTTGGGGGAACACGTATTCCCTACCACCATGATAGTGCTACGTGATCAGGACATAGATGTCATTCTAGGCATGAATTGGATGTGCCAGTATAAGGCCATGATTGACATTCTGAATAGGGTTGTGAGAGTGGACATTCCTAACAGTACCTCCAAACTCCTTCTCCAACTCCCCATGCCTCCAAAACCAGCAACCACGCAGTTGCATGCCACCTGTGATCAAGGGACCAGAGACATCCCCGTAGTCTGTGAATTCCCTGATGTCTTTCCTGAGGACTTACCCGGTCTGCCTCCTGACCGTGATGTTGAGTTTGTCATAGAGCTAAAGCCCGGGACTGCTCCTATATCCCACAGAGCTTACCGAATGCCTCCCAGAGAGTTGGCAGAACTAAAAATCCAGTTGCAAGACTTGTTGGATAAGGGCTACATTCGTCCAAGCTCGTCTCCTTGGGGCTGTCCTGCAATCTTTGTAAAGAAGAAAGACAAAAGTCTCAGGTTATGCGTTGATTATCGTCCACTCAACGAGGTCACCATCAAAAATAAATATCCCTTGCCTCGTATTGATCTTCTTTTTGACCAGCTAGCTGGGGCCAGAGTATTCTCCAAAATTGACCTCAGATCTGGCTACCACCAAATAAAAATACGTCCCGAAGACATTCCTAAAACGGCCTTCACTACTAGATACGGCCTATATGAGTACTTGGTCATGTCCTTCGGTTTGACCAATGCACCTGCCCACTTCATGTACCTCATGAACTCTGTATTCATGCCAGAGCTTGATAAATTTGTGGTCATGTTCATTGACGACATTCTTGTCTACTCAAAAACCCCTGAAGAGCATGCCGAGCACCTTCGTGTCGTTCTATCTCGTCTCAGAGATCATCAGCTTTATGCTAAGTTCAGTAAATGTGAGTTCTGGTTGGATCAGATACAGTTCCTTGGTCATGTCCTATCCGCTGAAGGTGTGTCAGTCGATCCCGGAAAGGTGGCAGACATTCTGGATTGGAAGCCACCTACCTCTGTTCACAAGGTCCGCAGCTTCATGGGAATGGCTGGGTATTATCGTCGTTTCATCCCGGATTTCTCCAGGATCGCCAAGCCTATCACCGAGTTGTTAAAGAATTCTGTGAAGTTTGTCTGGTCACCAGCTTGTGAGCAAGCCTTTCAAACATTGAAGAAACTGTTAACCACGTCACCAGTGCTAGCTCAGCCGAACGTCGAAAAGCCCTTTGATGTCTACTGTGATGCATCTGGTACTGGTTTAGGCTGTGTTTTGATGCAAGAAGGCCGAGTGATCGCTTATGCCTCATGGCAGCTTAAGCGACATGAGGAGAATTATCCAACCCATGATCTTGAGTTAGCAGCAGTGGTGCATGCCTTAAAAATCTGGCGTCATTATCTGTTGGGCAGTACCTGCAATGTGTACACAGATCACAAGAGCCTGAAGTATATCTTCACTCAAGAAGAACTGAACATGAGGCAGCGAAGATGGCTTGAGTTAATTAAGGACTATGATATCGAAGTGCATTACCATCCGGGTAAGGCGAATGTGGTCGCCGATGCACTCAGTCGCAAGTCATACTGTAACTGTCTGGTCATGAAGTCCTATGAATCTTCCCTATGTTATGAACTAGAGAAGCTGGGTATTGAAATGGTTCCACAAGAAATTCTGAGTAATATCAGGATAGAAACCCCTATCAGGGAACAGGTCATTGCTGCACAGAAAGATAACCCTGGAATTAAGCACATCGTCGAAAGAGTTCGAGCTGGAAAAGTTGATTGTTTCAGGATTGATGATGAAGGAGTGGTTTGGTTCAAGAACCGTCTAGTAGTTCCCAAGGTACCTGAGTTGAGACAGTTGATCCTCGATGAAGCACACTTGATTAGGTTTTCCATCCACTCTGGCAGCAACAAGATGTACCAAGACTTGAGGCAGAGATTCTGGTGGACAAAGATGAAGATTGAGATCGCCCGATATGTCGCTCGCTGTGATACTTGCCAGAGAGTCAAAGCTGTGCATATGAAGCCCGGAGGAGAATTGCAACCTTTATCTGTACCTGCCTGGAAATGGGATGATATCAGTATGGATTTTATCAATGGGCTACCCAAGACACAAAAGGGTTTTGATTCCATCTGGGTGATCGTGGATCGCCTCACTAAGCAAGCTCATTTCCTACCAGTCAAGACCAGCTACACCGTCCCCACTTACGCCACTTTGTACAAGAACAACATAGTAAAACTCCATGGCATACCCAAGACCATTATCTCTGATCGTGGTACCCAGTTTGTCGCAAAGTTCTGGAAAGCGTTCCATACCTCACTTGGAACCAAGTTATTGCATAGCACGGCCTATCATCCGCAAACGGATGGACAGACCGAGCGAGTCAACCAAGTGTTAGAAGATATGTTGAGAGCCTGCGTACTCACCTTCGCAGATACTTGGGATGACTATTTGTCCTTGGCAGAATTCTCATATAATAACAGCTATCAAGAAAGCATCAAGATGGCACCCTTCGAAGCACTGTACGGCCGCCGTTGTCGTACACCTCTCAATTGGTCTGAGCCCGGAGAAAGGGAATTCTTTGGAGTTGACCTAGTAAAAGATATGGAAGAAAAAGTCAAGCAAATACAAGAGAATATGAAGATTGCGCAGTCTTGACAGAAGAGTTATGCTGACAAAAGACGCCGACCTCTGAAGGTCCAGATTGGGGATTATGTGTACCTGAAGGTCTCACCCACTAAAGGAGTTACTCGTTTTGGGGTCAAAGAGAAGTTAGCACCCCGCTATATTGGTCCGTTTGAGATTCTGGAACGTTGTGGCAAGGTAGCTTACAAGCTAAGATTGCCCGATCACCTTTCCGCGGTCCATAATGTGTTTCATGTCTCCCAACTCAAGAAGTGTCTCCGAGTACCCGAACATGTGGTGGAAGTTGAAGGTGTTGAGTTAGAACCCGATCTATCATATTCTGAGTATCCAGTTTGCGTGTTGGATCGCAAAGATCGTGTTACCCGGAGGACCACCACAAGATGGTACAAGATCCAGTGGAACCAACACTCTGAAGAAGAAGCCACTTGGGAATCTGAAGACTTCTTAGCAAAGAACTATCCCGACTTTCTCGAATCTCTGTAGATGTGAGGTTTTACCCTTGTTCTTTGTAAGACGCAGAATCTCGGGGCGAGGTTTCTTTTAGGAGGAAGGGCTGTAACACCTCTGGTGTTTAAAATGTAATTAACCTGACATGTCATCATCTTTAGCCTTTAATCATTCTTGCCATGCATTTATGTCTGTTTAATAGTTGATTGATTTTGCCTTCTGAGATGACTTGTGTAGTGATCCCTTTTTCAAAAAAACCCTAAATGCCCAAATCTTCCTATAAGGGCAAAATGGTAATTTCACCTCTGTGCCTAGCTCTGTGTAAATCTTGTTCAGTATTGTGCCTTGATACCTTGTTGTGTTGATCAAAGATCAAAATCCAAAATAGAATTGGAATCCCTTTTGAAAAACCCTAATTTCCAAACCCTAGTTTTACCCCTCTTTTTATAATTCAAAAATTATTTAAAATTTGGAGTTGGTCCAAAAAGTAAAGTTGTAGATCTGATCTAGAGGAACAACTTTGGTATTTACCAATTTTCAAGTTTCTGTACAAAGTTTGAAGTAATTTCAAATTCTTTCAAACTTCAGTTTTTGTCCCCTTTTTAGTTTTCAAAATTAATTCAAAAACTATTGAGTTTCAGGAAAAGTGTATAATAGCAAAGTGGTAGGTTTTGACAAAAGGAACAACTTTCATATTTACAGATTTCCAACTGTCTATGTGAAATCAAAAGTAATTTTGAATTTATTCAAATCCCAAAAGTGTCCCCTTTTCTGATTTCAAGTGTGGTTCAAAAACTATTTGGATTTTGAAAATGTTCATATTGACAAAGTTGTAGATCTCTTTTTTCTTCACAACTTTGGTATTTTCAGTTTTTGCTGCACAGTTCAAAATTTGGGAGTAATTTGCAAAATGCAGAAACTTGCTCAAAGTCAAACCCTAAGGCCTACCCTGTTCATCTTCCACCTAGGGCCAGGGGGGGCCCCGGCCATGGCAGCTCGCCGGCACCGCGTGTGCCACGCGCCTGGCAGCCGCCCGCCTGCTCTCGACCTGCCGCCCGTGTCCGCGCCATCATACCGCCCCCGCACGCGCCAAAGTTGACCCGTGCCCCGTCCCCTACTGCTCCCAGCGCATCGCCGCCGCGTGACCATCGCCGGCGAGCTCGCGCCCGGTCCCTGGGTACATCTCCCGTCCTTGCTTCATCATGAAATCGGTAGCACGCGCCGTGGGCAACCCGATACACACCCCCGCGCGCTCCCTAACGGCCCCTGGCCACGGCTATATAAGGCCCGCCGGTGGCCGGAGCTCCGCACTCACCCCGTCACCGTGGCCAGCCCACTCCAGAGCCTCCGCCGCTCAACCACCTAGCCCAACAGCTCCGCCTTGAGCTCGCGAAGCTTCCCCACCCCTCAATTTCACCTCTACCACACCTGATCGCCCGGCGTAGCTCGTCTCCCCAAACTCCGGCGAGACGCCGGTAAGCACGGGTCTGAGAAATTCTCACTCCCCGGTCTTGATCATCTTCCTCCGACCGCTGTCCTTTCTTCCTCACCGCAGTGCGCCCCTAACCGCACCCTCGGCGACTCTTTTGGTGGAACAGGACCGCCGGACGCCGATCACCGTCGAGGAGACCCGCCGGCGCTCCGCCTCCGTCGAACTCCCTCCTCCGACCCTGCACCACCTCGCCGAGCCTCTTTTTCCGACTCACGGTGAGCTCGTGAACCCTCCCCTACCCTTGGCTTCGCCCACGGGGTCTTGCCGTGGCCGGAGCAGCCAGCGCCGCCGTCGTCCGATCGCCGGCGAGCGGGGGAGAAGAGCACAGTGCTCTTTTTCTTTTTCTTCAAAAATGTGAATAGTGTTTCGTTTTCATATTTTTGTGTGATTTTCTGTGTTGCTCCAAAAATTCTGAAAAATTGATGGTAGACTCTTTATGACTTGTACTATTTTAGAAAAATATGAAACTTGGATGTTGTGCAAAAATTTTAAAATGAAAAATCTCCCTTTTAATTAAGAAATGAATGGTTTTAGATTTTTAGAAACTTATGTGTAACTCCAAAAATCATGAGATGAACTTTTATGAGCTAGTTGTGCCATGCTTAGTCTCTGGTAGAATTTTGAGGCCTTTTGGAACAAGTTGATTTTTGGGCTTTTATTTAATTGTTGAATAGTGCCTTTTGTTAATTAAATGTCTGAATTTATTTGAGCACCTAAATGAACTCCAAAAATTATGAAAATTGTTTTGCCATCTATTTATGCCATAATAAACTTATGAGATTAATTTGGTAATTTTTGGAACAACTGCATAAATGACCTGTTTAAATAATTTAAGGAAAATAGAAAAGGTTGATTAGGGTCCATGTTGAGTGTTTGGTGATGTGACTTTTGGATTGTTTGCTGTTCATAGACACCCCACCCCCCTGGTCTATGATGTTTGTGATGCCATGTTATGATGATGCTTAGATTAGATAAGATGCTTAATAGTTTTAACTAAAATTGCTTAAAGGAAGAAATAATTAACTTTATGTCCATTTTAGAAATTTCTTACGCGTTGGAAAGTTGTACTCTGGAATCAGTGGAATTGTCTTGCGCCGTATTGTTCATGTCAGCATTCTCATAAGCATACATCATTGCATCCGTATAGTGACCGAAGAAGAAGGTACCAAAGTCGAGGCCGCCGATGACGAACCTACCCCCGAGGCGACCCCGAGCTCTGACACCTACACCACCAACCCGGAACCTGTCCTTTTTGCTCTTCAAGGCAAGCCCCGGTGCATTTAACCCTTCCTTGCTTTTATAAAAGGTTTACTTAAAATGTTTTGAGTTAAACTACTGCATTAAGTTATAGGAGTTGTGTGATGACCTATTACTTGCACTATTTATCTCTACCAGAAGATCCACCTACCCTGTTTAAAACTATTTGCAAAACACTTAGTGATGCTATGCAATAGATTTGCAATAAAATTTCAAAAGTGTGATCACTTAAAGAATGATTATGGGAATTTGGTTTTACTCCCCGACTGTTGGCTAGGTGTCTGATCCGTACCTAGTCAATCGCGAGGAGAGGTTGTCTGAGCGTACGGTGCCGTCATGTTGAAGTCCGGGACTCAACAGTTGACACCGACCGGGACAGGGTTGAAAAATTGACAGGACTATTACGCTCGGGTGAGATATGACCGAGGTATAGCTCTGGCTGGAAAATTAGGAACCATCCGTATGGGGGCCTGCTGGTCAAGACTTGTAACTATTCACATACTTCGGAAAGCTCTGACTCCGAGGACTCCTTGATTGGTACCGACAACCGCGCACTGGGAGTGGCGAGATGGCAGAAGTAGCTTGTACCCATGTGGTCGTCGTACCTGGATATGAGTGGTGTACTGTACTTCCGGGTGGCGTAGGACCGGTCCAATCTTGGAGAAATCGTGGTAGACGAGTTGACATATGAAAGCTTGGGTGCTACATATGCAGTGTGGATAGAGATCCTCAGCTGAGTATTATTTATCCGGATTAACGTTGCTCCTCGGTTATGGAGACTTGGTCACTGACTGTCAACGGGGAATGGTTCACAACTAGAAGTGATTTTGAAAGGTAAAATGAATCTGGAACAAAGAAGATTGAGAGATACTTTTAAAACAAGTTCACAAAAATGCTTTTTCTGCAAAATACTTGACATTGCTTAAGCCTTACCTTGACTTCCCCAAAGCCTCTCATTCCTGAGTCTTTTCCTTTTCTTTAGTCGGGTAAGTCTTGTTGAGTACCCTAGTACTCAGGGTTTGTTACCCATGCTGCAGGTATGACTGAGTCCCCGATGTGTCTTGCGCCCTGCTGCATGACCATCGTCCAGGAAGAGGCCGATGAGGCCGGTGAGTAAATGTGCACCCCCGGGCTGGGTGTTACAAGTATCTTTATTTCGTTGTACTCCGCTACGTTGCCTATTTTCAATTATCCGAACATGGTTTGTAATAACTGTACTACTTATCTTATTTGGAACCTCGGTTTGTAAAACTAATGTTATTTAAGTCTTCCGCTCTGTATCTCGATGTTATTTGTAAAATGTCCAATGCTGTAACTGAAAGGTGAGATGATCCTGCGGACAATGGGCGCTGATGTAGCCCAGTGGCGAACTGCCTTAGTCACATGGAACATAGGTTCGGCTGTCAGAGGTTGACAGGGACTTGTGGGCCATGGGATTAGGACCGTTCCGTCACAGTTTGCCTAAGTAAGTTTGTAGATTTTTAATTAGGCTATTCACCCCCCCTCTAGCCAATTTGGACCTTTCATTGGGGCCGTGAGTCGTCGTAGTAGAAGCCGATGCTTGTGGAACAGCAGGTGGAGGTGGTGCTGGATCATCCATCCCTTCAGCACCCTCGTCCTTGTCATCAAAAAGAGGTTCGCCAACCTCATGATCACTTGCACGCTCAAATCTAGAAGAAGGACAAACCATGGTCTCATCGAAGGTGACATCAGATGTCTCCATGACTCGGTTAGTATCAAGGTTAAGTACACGATATGCACGAGTATGAGTGTCATATCCCAAAAATACACCACCAGAAGAACGAGACTCAAATTTGTCCAGGTTGCCTTTCTTGAGTATAAAACAGTGGCAACCAAAGACTCTAAAATAACTCACTTTGGGTTGTTTTACAAAACGCAACTCATAAGAAGTCTTTTTCAAGAAAGCTCGGAGAAAAATGCGATTGGAAATATAGCATGCAGTGTTCATAGCCTCGACCCAATACCGCCTAGGAGTCCTATGGTCATCAAGCATCGTCCTGGCCATTTCTACAAGGGTCTGATTCTTCCTCTCTACAACACCATTTTGTGGCGGTGTGTAGGGGGAAGAAAACTGATGCTCTAAACCCAAAGAGTTACAAAACTTTTCAAAAACCGAGTTTTTAAACTCGGAACCATTATCACTTCTAATAGCTCGCATCGAGTTCCACTACTACACAACTCTTAACCGTGACGGTCATTTTGCATTTCCTGCAGCGGACAAACGCGTCTGCCACGGTTGCATCGCCACGGTAAATGGTTGCAACACCACAGCGGGCGCTAATGCCCACTGCGGTAAATGTTTCAGAAAAACAAAAAAAAGCCCTAGATAGGCCCGCCGAGCCCATCCACGGGCCCGACGAGCCCATCTAGGGCTGCAGCACCGGAGCCACCGCCCGGAAGCTCCGCCTCGCCGGATCCACGCCCTCCGCCGCCGGATCCACGAGCCTCGAGGTCGGGCGCCGCTGGATCCGCGAAGAGAAGCAGCAGCCTGCCATGGATCCGCCCGCCATCAGCGAAGAGAAGCAGCAGCCCGCCATGGATCCACCCTCCATCCGTGAAGAGAAGCAGCGGGCCGCCGTGGGGGTCGGGTCGCGCCGTGGGATCCGCCCGCCGCTGCGCAGATCCACCGGGGAGCTGGGCAGATCCGCCGGGCAGCCACGCAGATCCATGCTGGACGAGGCCACCGCAGAGAGGGAGGAGATGGTCGCCGCGCGGAGAGGGAGGAGAGGGTCACCGCGCTGCCTCCTCCACTTGTTGCCGGGGCGGGCCTCCAGGCTCCCTGCCGGATCCGCTGCCATCGGAGCACGAGGCCACCGCGAAGAGGGAGGAGAGGGTCGCTGGAGCCTCCTCCACTTGCTATCGTGGCAGGCCTCCGGGCTCTCCGCCGGAGAGGGAGGAGAAGGTGTGGGCGTGAGGCTGAGGGAGAGAGGTGCGGGGGCGTGTCTGTGGCCGCCGCGCAGAGAGGGAGGAGGCATGCGGCTGCGGGAGAGGAGAGGGTTTCGCGTGTGTCTGCGGCAGAGAGAAACCCTAAGTCTTCGTATTTATATGAACGACAGTTATTGGGCCTCGTTTGGGCTTTAGCCTTAACCGCAGCGGGCTGAAGTTGAGAATAGCGTAGCGCGGGGCATTGTTTGCAGCGCTGGCCATTTTCCGTGGCGGGCGTATTAAGAAGCCCGCTGTGGTTAATGAATTTTCCGCAGCGGGCAAAAGAGCCCGCCACGGAAAATAAAAAATGCCCGTCACAAAAAATCATATGATTTATTACAGTGGGTGTAAATAGATGTCCGACACGGAGCTCTTTTCCCCAACGTTGTGCATACTCAAAATTGACGTAGTGTTCTTAGGGAACTCGTTCTGAAGATGTAAAATCAGATTGCGAGTAAAAGAAAAAGTCTCAGTTTTCTCAGCTAAAAAGAAAACCCACGAATATCTCGAAAAATCATCAACAACAACAAGCACATACCACTTCCCACCAACCGAGTTCACCCGAGCCGGACCAACAAGGTCCATATGCAAAAGCTCTCCAGGGTGCTTAGTCATGACCTGAGTCACTGGATGGTGGGGAGCGGCAACCATCTTCCCATGTCTACAAGAATGGCAAACAAGATCCTTCCCCATGGACAACTTGGGCAATCCTCGGATTAGGCCAAGTGAGCTAAGCCTTGCAAGCAAGTCGAAGCTCAGGTGACCAAGTCTCCTATGCCACTTCCAAAGATCAGAGGAGGAAGGTCCAGCCAAAAGACAACGAGAGATTCCAAACAACTCCGAGAAATTCGCACAAAAGACTTTCCCAAAGGGCGAAATCAAACATACAAGATTGCCCTGAGGATCTAAAATGCGACTGAGATTCGGTTTAAAACGAATCTCATAATCATCATCAAAAAGTTGCAAAACAGAAATAAGGTTAAAATGCAAGTTAGAAACAAGAGCAACATCACGCAACACAAAGTGCTCATTAACTCGCACCGACCCACGAGACAACACTTTACCTTTGCTATTGTCACCGAAGGTGACAAACTCCTTTCCGGCAACTGGACTAAGACTGGAGAACCACTTGGTGTTTCCGGTCATATGCCTTGAGCACCCAGAATCCACCAACCAAACGTTCTCCAATCGTTTTACCTACATCAATAAAAAGACATAGGGTGAGCATACGGTCCAACACTAGGGTGAGTAAAATGGGAATTATACCAGTGTTGGGCCGGCTGCTCAAAAGAACGGTTAGTAGCAAAACCATTCCTAGCACACCTACGGGGAAAGCGATCACCACACTGAGGAAAACGTGGTCCGCTAAGGGAAGAGCGTCCATCGCGATAGTCAAAACGCGGTGGGGGAAAACGCTCAACTACAAAGCCACCGTCACGGGGTCCATAGCCCACAGCTGCAGGCTCCCACCGGGCACGTCCTCCTCGCGGCCTAGGCCTAGGACCTTGAGGCATTGGACCTCTAGGCCTAACAGCTCTCCTCTGAACATTTGGCACATGTACATCATGGAAAGTATGGTACATGTCCGCACTGTTCATCTCCCTGGCACGGCGCTCCTCTCTCTTGCGCCGAAAGAAAAACTCCCTCAAGTGTCCATCTCTCCCACAGTGCTCACAATGGTACCTCACCGCTCTCATAGGGGGTTGTTGGTACTCACGGTAGTGGGTGTGGATCACTTTGCCTTTCTGTGGCACGAGCTCCTCTTGGATAGGTGGCATAGTGTCTAGCTTGTTCTTGAGGTGGTTTGGTTTTGGAGCCCATGTCTGTTTCTTGGGTGGAGCTCTCGGAGGTTCAACAAACACCCCATCCTTGGTGTTAGGCTTGAGAGGCTCTTTGGGTGGAATCTTGGTAAGCTTGGGAGTAGTGGTGGAGTTGGGCTTCTCACTCGGGTTAAGACCACTAAACTCACCAACCTTGCCAAAAGAAGCAGCACTCTCCATCCCCTGAGCAAAACCTACACCTGGACCTGCAGCAACACGCTTAAACTGGGCAATCATCATCCCAAGCTGCGGCTCACCCTAAGACACCCATGACAAGATGGTCATCCGAAGGTATATGTTTTCCTCGGTTTGCATCTTGTCATGCTTCACATTTGCAATCTCCATCTCCAAACCCTCACACAAGACGCACCTAGACACACAAGTGCTACCCGAGCTGGCCTTCTCAAGAGACACAATCTTGGCATTCTTCTCTGCCAACTCGGATTGCAAGCCTGCACAAGACTTGCACGCACCCAACAACACGAGTCTTGCCCGGAGCTCATCCACCTCTCCAACCAAAGCATCATACTTACTCCTCAAAGTGAGAAGGTCAGTCATTGCGTGGTGCACATCTCGCACTCACCCTCCTCAGAGACAACTACGGTGGACTTGGAAAACTCAAGCTCCTTCACTGTATCCTCCCACTTCTGCCTAAACTCCTTCCGCTCTCTAGCAGCACGCCTAAGCAGCTTATCTTGACTAAGAAGGGCGGCAATAAGTTTCTCGACCTCAGTAGAAAGCTCGTCAGGGGTCTGAGATACCTGGGAGGTGTCATTGTCGTTGTCGTCGTTCTGAGGGATCTCCTCCAGCTGGCTGTCGACCTCCTTGCCGAGGGCCATGGTGCAAAAACCCTCGTTGTCGGCGAAGAAGTAGAGGCCGTTCAGCTTGTCCTCGATCTTCTTCTTCTTCTCGGACTCATCGTCGCTTGAGGAAGCAGAGTCATCGACGTCACTGAGCGTGGCGAAGAAAGCACGCTGCTCAGCCTGGGCCTTCTCCAAGTACTTCTTCTTGATGTACTCCTTGTTGAAGACGCCCTTCCACTTGTGCTTCGCGGGGACATACTTCTCCTTGCGCTTGCCGAAGTCGTACTTGTGCCCATGATCGCCCTTCCTAAATGATTGCTTGTTCTTCTTGGGACAGTTGGCGATGAAGTGGTCGGGGTCACCGCACTCGAAACATCCAGAACGTCCTTCTCCGCGGCGACGGTTCATGCGGTTGTTGTAGAACCATAAGAACCGGTTGGCAAGCAAAGCCAACTCGTCATCCCCCATGAACTCCAGCTGCTCCTCTGTGACAGAAAGAAGAGAATAAAGTGCAAATCCTCCAGAGGGGTTAGCAGAAGAGCCAGAAAGCAAAACAATCGACAGGCCAGAAGCATTCTCATAAGAAGCCCTCGTCATGGCGTCAATCTCACTAGACTTGAGCTTATTAAAAAGCTCGTCGCACGTGAGGGTCTCATAGTTAGACGATTCGATGATCGCCTGGACCTTTGTGTCCCACACCGACCGATCGAGAGTATGCAAAAGCTTGAGAGCCCTCTCATGATCGTCGAAAGGCAACAACTCCTTGTTCGCTCTCATCCTATTGATAATCACCTGAAAGCGAGCGAATAAACTCTCTTTGCTCTCGTCAGGCATGTGTCGAAAGTTCTCATACTCCCGCTTGTGCGACTCGTAGAGACAGGATTTGACTTGAGAAGTTCCCTCATGGAAACGCATGAGGGTCGCCCAAATCTCATGAGCCGTGGGGAGATGAGAAACGCGATCAAACTCAGACACACTCAGACAGGAGAAAAGAACATTACAGGCTCGACTATTGGCATCGTGCTCATCGATTTGCAGCTGAGTCACACAAGCAGCCAAGACCACGTAATCATCTTTGTTGCAAATCTCCCAGATAGAAGCACCCATGCTCTGAAGATAGGCCGGCATACGTATCTTCCAATACGCATAGTTCGTCCCATCGAAAAACGGTTGTTTGCCCACGCCGCGATCCATGTCGCCTTCTATGGATCTGGAACCGGCTAAGGTGGAAGATCCTTAACATGCTCCAATACCAATTGAAGGACCAAGAATGCTAAAGCAAGGCGACCAAAGGGGGGGTGAATGAGAGCCTAAAAAATTTCTTTCAAAACTTTGGCCTTTGTCCCAAAAATCAACCCCCGAAAACTTCGACCGAACCGTGATGCCCACGACCCTTGGAAGAGGGTGGATGATCCCAAGGATCACAGCGAGGCACCACAAAACAAGAGCGAACCAAAACACCAAAAACACTGTCTCAAGTTCGACCCCAAAAACTGACTCCCGAACGTAGATAGAGAGCTACGTCGAGAAATCTCCAAATACCTATGCTAACAAGTAGCAAAGATACCTAGAGAGGTAACTTGGTCAACTCTAGGGCCAAACGAGAAGTCCGGAAATCAAGCGGAGAAGCCGGGAGAGCAAACGCACTAAAAACCAGCTTTCACCTGAATTACGGACTCTCCACAGATACGACTGCGGATTGTCTGCCCTACGACGGACTGTCCGGGCTCAGGTGGCGGACTGTTCGCCGGCCAAAACTGAGAAACAGCACTGCTACTGAAGGACCTCTGCTCGACTCCCGGACTGTCTGCGGTCACCAACTACGGACTATCCGCCGGTCAAGCTGAGGCAACACAGCCGAGACTCGCGACCATTGACGGTCACCAACTGCAGACTATCCGCCGGTCAAGCTGAGGCAACACAGCCGAGACTCGCGACCATTGACTTGGTCGGAGCCCGACGCGCGGACTGTCCGCGGGCACACTGGCGGACTGTCCGCGAGTGCCCAGAAAGGGCGATTTCGGTCGCCCTCAACTCAAATCTCCTCCAAATCGATCCAAACCAAAATCCCTTGATCCCAAACTTGGAGAGGATGATCACAAGGTAGTTAGGAGACTATCCCCAAGAAATCATCCGCTCAAGTGAACTCAATCAACGAGAATTCGAAGGGGAAGAAGTATGAACCGAAAAAGCACCACGAAAATTGAATCGACCTGATCTACTTGTTCGTGAGGAGTTGGATGAATTCCTTCGATGGAAATGTTCTCCTCACTATAAAGAACAAGTTGTTTCAAGTGGATTTCAAAAAGACGCAGTAGAGAGGGAGATTGAGTGACGGGAAAAACGCGGAGAAACGAAGAACGCGAAGAACAAAGTCAAAACGTGAATCAAGACATCGATCTGCAACTGTGTGGCTACCACACGCTACAACAGTGAGATTACAGTCTCACTTCCTCAAAATCTCATGAACACAGAGGTATGGTTCTCTGCGGATCTCAGTTGCTACAGCAGGGGATTGGGAGAGCAGGAAAACCCTAAGTGGAGAATAGCAAATGACTGAGATAGGATGGGAGGTGGGTGTCTCCCTCTACTTATCCTAATTCTAGTTCCCACTCTACCCCTAACTAAATACAGAGCGAACCAGCTAGACCCTAGGGTTATTCTAGGCCAACTCGAAGAAGATGCTGATCCGACGGCCACGCCCGCACAACTGGTAGCGTTGCCTCGACGCAACCTCACCGATTGCCGCCACATGCCGCCACCGCTCTGATCGTCCTTTTCCCGGACCTCGCCCCCGGTTTTGAGGCCCAAACCGGGAAACCAGCCTTCACGACCAACCCCCGGTTTTGAGGCCCGGGAAACCCGCCGTCCATCACCTGAGTTTTGTGGCCCAAACTCAGAAACCTGCCAGCGCCTAGGTTTTGAGGCCCAAACCTGGAAACCGTCCTCAGCCCAAGTTTTGTGGCCCAAACTAGGCAAACCCGCAACACCCAGGTTTTGTGGCCCAAACCTGGAAACCGTCCACCGGTGGTTTTTCCGTGGCTCAACTACCAAACCGACGCCGTAGAGGGGATGCACCACCCGTGTGCACCCCGTCCACCGACACATGTTCCCAGGTCCTCGACCCGAGCAACATTGTGCCCCGCAAGTCTCTGCTCGTCGCTGTCCCAGGCTGTCAGCCACCACAGCTGATCCTCAGGCCTCCGGTCCCTCAGTCCAAGCCTCATGTCTGCCCTTCACCGCTCCCGGTCCATCGGCACGACACGTCTCTACTTGACCTTCACCTTGCCTTTGATCATTGTATCCGTGCTCGACACCTGCACAACACAAGCCAAAGAACATGCGCATCAAACCAGTTGACAATCACTCATCAATCAAGATCCGGCATACACTCATGTATCCGCAGTATGGAGTTTTGAGCTACTAGTTTGTGTTTGGGACTCATGTCACTCCGTGTGGACAATAATTTTGCATCAACTTCAACCATTAAGATCCGCAGTATGGAGTTTTGAGCTACTAGTTTGTGTTTGGGACTCATGTCACTCCGTGTGGACAATAATTTTGCATCAACTTCAACCATTAAGATTGTCCACAATCCTTAGTTTAGCCATTCACTGCTACATTTACATTTTCACTACCAATTCTAAACCTCCTGCATTTGATTGTTTTGAGCTTCAATAGTAAAAGTCCACATTGATAATTAAGTGCATCACCACAGACTCTTTACACAAATTGCCAATGATAATGAACATTTAACTACCAATTTGTATAATAGCCAGAGTAGTGATTATCATATTAAAAAATCTGGCTTGCTCGCTACTGTTGGCCATAGCCGTTGTGTGCCATCCGCAGCTTCTGGCAGTGCAGGGGGGATTGATGGACTGAAGTGGATAGGCGGTCCAACTTCTAGCCCATGCAAGATAAAGGCATGTTTAAGGAGGACGAAATGATGCTGAGGTTTTTTTTTGTAGTGTACAAATTTTCACCATATAAATTCTTGGCTAGAGCTAGGAGTGAGTGATTGTCGCCACCAAATTTCAACGGCCACTAAGCGCACCTACCTACAAACAGTGGAAATAAATCACAAGCGGGTTTTGATGAATTCGTGGTGAAAAATGCTTGTTGCAAACATGTTTTATGTAAGGAAATTGATCACAAGCGGGTTTTGATGAATTCGTGGTGAAAAATGCTTGTTGCAAACATGTTTTATGTAATATTGATTTTGTTGTTTTATTTGTCCTCGCGATACTTAGTTTGGTGATTATCTTGTCAATGATTTCCTAATTTTTGGTTTGATTTTATGTACCATAAAGGATTGTCCAAAATATAGCACAGTGATCGATGTTTTATGAAAAAGAGCGATAATCTCAGACCATGTGTGTATTGTGCACGATCTATTTATTCCATGAGGTGCATGATAGAAGAGTACATTATATATCGATCATCCTCGCAAATCGATGTTTCCAACTACGCGCACACACACGAAGGAATGCACCTTCTTATTTTTATTCCATGACATGATGACGAGGAACCAACCCGGATTTCTCTCAACGGCATGCGGCCGCATACACAATCGTGCGTCAGGTAACTCTTTAAGATTCTCGCCGGTCAAACCCTGCAGTTCACCCATCTCTTTCCCCAATCCGATTCCCATTCTACTGACTTTAGGTTGGATTCCAGCTTCGGCTTTCTTCTCTGCTCTTTAGTCTGTACCCATTCTAGACTTGATTCCATTCTTTCTCTCTCTCCATTCAACTCTCTCTCTCTACCTATTTCTCTCCCAAATCACGCCTCTCTCTTCAAGAACATCTCTGCAATTCTCTCTCTTGTACCTCGCTCTCTGTGTCCGTCGTTCTCTCTCTACCTCCGACCTCCTCTTTCTTTCTCACTCTAACTCTCTCTCCCTCAAATTTTTTTTGCGTCTCTCTCTATTTCTCTCTCTCTCCGTCTCAGATCTCGTCTCTCTCTCACCTATTGCTCAAGCTCGAGATGAATCTATGTTTTTTTACTCTTAATCGATTTCTGTACGCTTCTTACTTCATTTGCCCTATGGTTTATTTTTTTACATCTTTCAGTCATTGGTAGATCCGGTCCTAGATGCCATTTCTGTTGCAGTTCTATATACATTTGAGTTTTTTTAATTACGTATCCTCTCCTCTCTATGATCTGTTTTGTTCTTTTTCAAGTTACTAGTAGCTGCAATTTCTAGATCCATTTATTTATGTTTTTTTTAGTTGGCATCTGTTGGTTTCTTTTCCCATCCCTCTCAAGATTAGGTTGATTTCCATTGCCGCTTCTTTTTCTGCTTGATTCAATCCTCTCACCCTCCTCTCCATGGTTGTTCTTGAGTCTGGCAGATCTACAAATGTAATGGTATTCTGATTTTTTATTACTTGCTAGTGTGTGTCGTCCTCATTGTTCAACATTTTATTATAAAATTTCTCTGAACTAATTTCATTGGTAGAATCCTGTGTATCAAGATTTCATCAACACATCTTGATTTTGCGTTGGATTTCTGCTCTGCCTCTTCTTGACTGACAAACTGAACTGCCTTATTTCTTAGCATTGTCCATTTCGCAAATATATAAAATTTTATAAGAAAAGTAACTAGCATTGTCTGGTTGGTCCGATTCCATTGCTCACAAAAGATCAAGTTAGTGACTTGTAATATTAGTACTCTATATTTTCCAGTGTTTTCATTAGGAATAAATGATGCTATTCATTCGGTTATACATGACTGTCCACAACAAGGGGCCTAGTGTATGTTTTACTGCAGAGAAGATAAACTCTATCAATCTTGAATTTTATTGAAGCTTTCTATCTGATCCAATTTGCTTCACTCAACTGCATGAAGCTGTAAAGTTTCTGCCTGCTGGCTGGTTTAAGGTTTCTTATTACGCAAGAACATATAAAATCTTAGATGGGCTCCTACACAATTGGTTGTCACTTTCATTTAAAAGTGTTGTTTTAGATGAAACATTTTGTGCACAAATACATTCTTAGCCCCCTAGGAATTTAGGTTTCTCAGAATTTTCAACTCACTGCTGGATCTAGAAGCACAACTTTGTCTAGTTTATTTTATTAAATTTATTTTCCTTAAATTTGTAGCATGCTTTTATTTCATACAAACTGGTCCTTTTGATTTGTTTCTAGATCTGTTTTATACCTTTTTAATCTATTGTGATTGATTGAGGCTCTAAATGTGCTTATTAGTTTGACTGGTTATTTTTTTAATCTGAACAGATGGCTTCTTCTTAATCATGCTTTTACAAATTGTTTTATTTCATCTTTTATCTTCTGGTCTTGACCACCTACTGCTTGTATAGGTATATTGTGTGCTTTAAACATTTATAGTTGTCTGAGATACAAAAAGCCTAATTAACTTTTACAAATAGTAATTTATCTATAATGCATTATAAACTGATGACTAACATTAATTTGCTTGGTTGCTTTGATAAAAAAATAATATTAAACTAATTCTAGTTACTTTGCCGTTTAGACCTATTCCACTTTGGTCTGGACCTCAAGGTAGCAGTTAGCAGGTACAGTTCGTAAATTTTTCCTCGTCGTATATTTATTTCATATGTGCTCATGCATCTGGGTTATAGACTTATGATGTAAAGAACTTGTAGTCATTCCTTTGTGCTTATACAGTGTTGAATTAACTATGATATACTTAAACAATATGTATGATTATAGACTTTGTACTATGCTATACTTAATGATTATGGATTGAATTAACTACTTAATATATTACTGGTTGTAGTTCTCTTGATAGTGTAATAGTATCTGCTAGATAATCTTGACAATTAAATACTATTACATTACCCCAGTAAGATAGATGTCAAAACTCTATTGACGTACCTCATAAATAGAATAGTTGTTAACTTGTTATCTGATTTTTCAGGTGACAACTTTGTTCTCTGACAAGATATCATTGCTGAACTACTTTTCATCTCATTTGGTCAAGGTCAGTTGAATTTTTGGCTCCACCGAAATGAAATTCTTAGGCAAGTTTGTCATCTAAGATTTATAATAACAGTCTTTTAACTGAGTCCATCTATATAGGATCTCTCATTAGTCTCTGGCTTTTAGTTGTGAGAATTGCCACTATTAGTGAATATTACTTGGGGATATATATATATATATAGGACTGCGCTAATTGGTAACCAGGGTACTGAATATTATTCAGCACCCGAGCCTCACCCTGGCGAACTCGCGATGGCACCAGGACGCAGATTGCTCAAGTAGATTTTATAAATTACGGATGATATGACATGGAACCTGATTTCTTCCCGTGCGACTCAAGTCAAATTATTTCAGAAGAAAAAATGTTCAAACGACTTAAGAGATGAAACCATTACATGTCTTGGTGAGATTACATGTAACTTGAGTTTTCTATCTTTAATTTGATGTATTGAAGGCTAGTGCTTTTCATTAGTTTTAGTTATCTTCTATTAGCCAGCTAATTTAAGATCTTAAAAATTAAGTTTGATATACAAATCTATCTTCCTGTGTTTGCTCACAAGCTCTATTGATTTTATAATGTTTAGTAATCTTCAAGTGATTTTGTTACTTTGCTCTCCTTTTAGATATGAATTTGCCCAAAAAAACAATCTTCACTCATTTTTAAAATTCCATAAATTTGCTAATTCAAATGATTAGGTCTAGTTTCACAATTTAATCATCCAGCATTATGTTATTATGGCTGAATCTTCTAATTACTTTTTAGATATGGATCCTGCCTCTTCAGTTCTTATAGCTAGTTTCTTTTATTAGTTTTTACTTTTATAGATATGTATATAATTATTTAATGTGATTTATTGATGTACAAGGTATGATTTTAAAAGTAATATTATGCGTAGAAGAATGGATTGTGTGAGTTATATTGAATTATTAATTCATTGCAAGACCATATGTTCCAATATTTAGAGTGCATGTCGTGCATTCACGGCTGAGTCCATTTAGGACAGAGTTGACTCAATTTAGTAAACATATCGTGCACTTTGCTATCCAGGACCATTTGTTCCAATATTTAGGCCACATGTAAACCACAGTTTTTTATGCAAGGTGTTCTGATTTGTGAAAAAACACTCTTCTGGTTAAAAAACACTCCATTTTTTGCGCCCAGCAAATAATTTAGCTGTTAATTTCACTGGTATAATACTTGCACTCTGCGTTTTTTTAGCGCCAAATGGCGTAGATTTGTTTTGTTGTCTCTATATAGAAATGTCGCCAAAAATTTGGAAGATAATCTTAGCATTAGTCAACAAACCAGAAGAGTGTTTTTTAACAAATCAGAACACCTTGCATAAAAAACACATGCGGCCTAAATATTGGAACAAATGGTCCTGGATAGCAAAGTGCACGATATGTTTACTAAATTGAGTCAACTCTGTCCTAAATGGACTCAGCCGTGAATGCACGACATGCACTCTAAATATTGGAACGTATGGTCCTGCAATGAATTAATAATTCAATATAACTCACACAATCCATTCTTCTATGCATAATATTACTTTTAAAATCATACCTTGTACATCAATAAATCACATTAAATAATTATATACATATCTACAAAAGTAAAAACTAATTAAAGGAACTAGCTATAAGAACTGAAGAGGCAGGATCCATATCTAAAAAGTAATTAGAAGATTCAGCCATAATAACATAATGTTGGATGATTAAATTGTGAAACTAGACCTAATCATTTGCATTAGCAAATTTATGGAATTTTAAAAATGAGTGAAGATTGTTTTTTTGGGCAAATTCATATCTAAAAGAAGAGCAAAGTAACAAAATCACTTGAAGATTACTAAACATTATAAAATCAATAGAGCTTGTGAGCAAACGCAGGAAGATAGATTTGTATATCAAACTTAATTTTTAAGATCTTAAATTAGCTGGCTGATAGAAGATAACTAAAACTAATGAAAAGCACTAGCCTTTAATACATCAAATTAAAGATAGAAAACTCAAGTTACGTGTAATCTCACCAAGGCATGTAATGGTTTCATCTCTTAAGTCATTTGAACATTTTTTCTTCTGAAATAATTTGACTTGAGTCGCACGGGAAGAAATCAGGTTCCATGTCATATCATCCGTAATTTATAAAATCTACTTGAGCAATAAGCTTTTGATTTTGAATAATAAGGCATCGTTTGGTACAGCTCAGCTTCACTAGTGAAGCTGTTTTTTTAGAAAATAGCTTCATGAGCAACTACTAAGGTGAAACTGAGCTGTTTTGAAAAAAGTGTTTGTCAAAACAGCTTCACCAACAACTTCATGCATAGTTGAGAGAGAGAAATAGAGGTGTAAGCTATGAAAACTATTTTTTTCAGCTTCATGGGTGAAGCTGTTTTTGTGAGAGGGAGGATAAAATAGCTTCATGAGTGAAGCTGTTTTGTAAAATGATGTTTGACAAAAAAAAACAGCTCACAACAGCTCATTGTGAGCTGTACCAAACAGACCCTAACTCGCTGATGATATGATAGTTCTTCGGTTCTACGGCCACCACCACCACCTGGCGGGCGTAGTTGCTCCCAGCTAAGATCCAAATTCTTCAATCAGTACTCGACTGTTGGCGTTTCTCTCACTGGAGATCCAAGGATCGCATGTACTAGTGCTGATAGGAATTAGGAAGCAGCAGCCTGGTTTGTTTAGTTGGACTTGGAGATCATACTGTACTTGACACTTTGAGGCAAGGATATTCTCTGCACGGCTCCCGGAGACCAGCTTTGCAGTTACAGTAGTACTATTATTGTGTATACAAACCGACAATCGGATCTACTAGTAAGCTTTTCTGTTATTATAATTACATACATGGAGATGAATTAGCAGAAGCGGGCACCAGCATGACTGAACTCGAATGGACATGCCACTTTGACAACGATCAGCCGGGCTCTCTAAACTGCCGATATCATCAGCCCCACCAGGTTCTTCAGACTTGCAGCGCTACTACCAAGTCCCTCCCAGCTGGGCTCCAGCAGGCAGCAGCTCCATGCAGCACCAAGAAAAGAAAGCCCGGCTTTGCTCAAAATCGCGCAGCCACTGAACCCTGGGTCCCGCGGACTCATCAACCACCCCCCGGCTTCGGGACCGCCCATCAGGTTCGTTGCCATCCATGATCATTTCTCTGTCACTGTCATCCAAAGATGCCATGGCAACAATGGCTGAGTGGACATGCAGACCAGACCACCCCCCAGCCCCCCTCCCCACCTTCCTGCCGTCTTGCATGACACGAGAAAAAGCAAAGCCAAAGCTCGCCAAAGGCACTCCACTCCACTCCACTCTATGCCCTGCCGCCTGCCGCCCCTGCGCGCCCAGCTCTCGCTTTTCTTTCTCCTCCACACCGGGCGCCTCCTCGACGACCCATCATTCCGACATTCCCCTTCCCCCAGCCAGCAGCTCTTCCGATGGCTATGGCTTCCAGCGGCCTCCTCTCTCCACCCCGCCGCCGTCGTCCTCCCCTCCTCCTCTTCTCCGCGCCGCCCCTCGCCTTCGCCTCCGAGCCCCTCAACCCCGAAGGTAATAACGCCGTGCACGTGGCTTGGTGCAGCAACGTTCGATTGCCCTTCTGGTTTCTGATCCTAGCCTCGCATTGCGTTGCGAGCTCTGCGTGCAGTGCAGGCGCTGATCGCCATCAGGCAGGGGCTGGTCGACCCGCGCGGCGTGCTCAGGAGCTGGGACCAGGACTCCGTCGACCCCTGCAGCTGGGCCATGATCACCTGCGCCGCGCAGAACCTCGTCATCGGCCTGTAAGCTGCTCCTCATGCCCACCCTCTCCTCCCCGTCTCGTGACGGACTGGTGATGGCCAGGCCGGCCGGCGATCTCCCTCCGTTCACTGATCATTAACCGCGCCGCGCCACACGGGCGCATTGGTTCTGCACTTCCGCGTTTCAGGGGAGTGCCGAGCCAGGGCCTGTCGGGGACTCTGTCCGGGAGGATCGCCAACCTCACCCATCTCGAGCAAGTGTAAGCAATCCATCTTGTGTTCTTGGGAGAAGGAAGCGAGAACCACCAGTGAGCCCCTCTGCCTGCTGCTGCCGAATGTTGACGACGTTTGCCCAACAACATCACGGGACGGCTGCCGCCGGAGCTGGGCGCGCTGCCGCGGCTGCAGACGCTGGACCTCTCCAACAACCGCTTCTCCGGCCGCGTGCCCGACACGCTGGGCCGCATCACCACCCTCCGATACCTGTACAGTCTTTGTCCTGTCTCATGGATTCAGGAGATCACCCCCATGACCATGATCAAGTTGGAGTAGGTGTAGTCTCGGCTGCTCATGCTGTTGCTGCTCTCTCTCTCTTGCTGCAGGCGGCTAAACAACAACAGAGCTTGTCCGGGCCGTTCCCCGCGTCGCTGGCCAAGATCTTGCAGCTCTCCTTCCTGTACGTACTTACGCGACGCACGCGTCTCGTCGAAGCCATCACCTTCCTCCCTCGATTCTAGTTCTACAGCACCACTGTTTTCTTTGTTCGCTGCTGCTTTCGTTTGGGTTCCTTTTGTTTGCGCTTTAAATCGAATTCCATTCAAATCCGTCACCGTGACTCGATGCGGTTGGTCGGTGTCTGTTCCCAGGGACTTGTCCTTCAACAACCTCACTGGCCCCGTCCCGCTCTTCCCGACAAGGACCTTCAAGTAAGTGTGCTTATATTCCGCACTCCGAGAAAAGCGCTTATCCTAATGCACATTGTCACTTTTGCTTTTCCAAAAAGAGCTCGAGCTGTATGATGATGGTGGTAACTAGCAGTAGTAGCATCGAATCTAATGCCTGCCAGGGGTGCTAATCGTTTAATGTTGGTGGCGTGCAGCATCGTGGGCAACCCGATGATATGCGGGAGCAGCAACGCCGGCACGGGGGAGTGCGCCGCCGTCGGTCACCGTACCCTTCCCGCTGGAATCCACTCCGGGCGGCAGCAGTGAGCACTCTGACTCTACGGAGCAGTAGTACATCTACTGCCAGTCGGCCACTCTAGTCGTTCTCCTCCATGCTTTTCTCGGAGTGCGTGGCGTGCATGCATGCGTCGCTGCCGCGGCTTCTGTGCGCTTGGCCTCTTGCCACGCCGTGTAGCGGCCGACGGGACACGGTGCTGCCGGAATGGGGCGCCGTCGGCCGTCGCTTGCGGCGTGCCTGCGCGCCCGCCCGGGAATACCTGCAGGCCGGCTGTAGCTGGTGGCTTGGTCTGGCTGGCCTGAATCATCTCGCGCCTGGGGATCAGCGTTTGGCTTGTGTGCGTGCAGGGACGACGACAGGGGCGGCAGCGGCAGCGTCGGGCAGGTCAAAGGCTGGCGCGCGGCTGCCGATCGGCGTAGGGACAAGCCTGGGCGCTCCTCCCTTGTGCTCTTCGCCGTGTCCTGCTTCCTCTGGCGGCGAAAGCGCCGGCACACGGGGGACCCCTCCTCCGTTCTCGGTACGTACGCACCGGCAGCGCCACGTCCCCGTCACCAACCCTGACAGCAACCAAACATTCCTGCAAAACGACGACGACGACCGTGTGTTGATCGGATCGGATCGTTGTCGCAGAGCGCGGCGGCGGCCTCGACCTGGAGGACGGCGGCGTGGTGGTGGCGCGGCTGGGGAACGTGCGCCAGTTCGGGCTGCGGGAGCTGCAGGCGGCCACGGACGGGTTCAGCGCCAAGAACATCCTGGCCAAAGGCGGGTTCGGCAACGTGTACCGCGGCCGGCTCGTGGACGGCACCACGGTGGCCGTGAAGCGGCTCAAGGACCCGGCCAGCGCGTCGGGCGAGGCCCAGTTCCGCACGGAGGTGGAGATGATCAGCCTCGCCGTGCACCGCCACCTGCTCCGCCTCGTCGGCTTCTGCGCCGCCTCCGGCGAGCGCCTCCTCGTCTACCCCTACATGCCCAACGGCAGCGTCGCGTCGCGGCTGCGAGGTACGTCCGTTCCGTAATCCTGGTTGATCGAGCCCTGTCGCCCGCTGTTCACGTATCGGTGTCGCGAACGGCGTGCGACCGTACTACACGTCTCGGCCAGCGGTGGTGCTTGGGCGCGGGCGGCATCAAGGTTCGTGCAAGTGCAAGGATGATAGTGGGGGACCCGGGCTCCACCAGGCCGGTTCCGTGCGGGTCCCGCGCGCGGAGGGTGCACGCAGGAGTCATGGAGGGAGGGATGCGCAGCAGTCAGGCGTGGTCGCGCGCGCGTCCCCTGTACTTTGGTACTGCTGCCGCTGCCACTGCCGCTGCCGCGCGGGGACCGTGGAGGAGGCGGAGACCACAGGGCAGACGCCACCGCACTCGCGATTTGTCCACATCCCCTGGGCGGCTGGCCCGGGGGCATGCCATTGCTGCTGGCTCTGCTCGCCCTCACTGCGGAGGGACGGGTGCAGCGGCCGGCCATGCACGCACGCCCCCACCCCGGCACCGCGCGGCGCGGTGCGACACGAAGCACAAGCCCGGAGCGTATCTGCGCGTACCGGGCAGCAGGCTAGCGGCCGCTCGGCTAGCAGCACTGCAGCACTAGTACCGCCACCGCTACGCTAGCCACGAGACACGGTACGAGGCAGGCCTGGCCTGCGCCGCTGCGGCGTGTATTTATCGCCGTAGCAGCTGCCACGGCTGGCGTCACTGTCACGCACGTATAATGGCTCGCAAATACTGTACCCCGGCGCGCGCGCGCGTCGTACACGACATGTCCGACGCCTGGGACCGTGCCGTGCCATCCGGACGGCCGGCCAGCCGCGCCAGGCGCCACCGCGGAGGCCAGTGGCCGTCTCGGGCTTCGCGAGCGACCCGGCGCGCCGAGGCCGGACGGGGCGCGCTGTCGTTTGGGCTTTGGCCGCACCCTCGCTCCCACGAGCCTGCGCTGGCCGCCTTGGCGGCGGCTGGCACATTATTGGGAACGGGCGTTTCTTCGGTTTTGATTTGGTCGCGCGCACGCGTGTCTGTCCGTCCTAAACTGCGAGCCGGCCTACCCATGCCGGGGCGGGGGTGATCGACAGATGGTCGATGAAATGATGGCCCAGGGTCCATCAGGGTTTAAGGCTCGAATACTTCTCCCTTCGTCGCCTCGTCGGGGGAAGGGTCGGCCCTCGGCCATGCGGCCATGCCGGAGGCGTGGTGGCCGTGGTCCCGTCCAGGTCTCGGCCAGGAGGACCAGGTCTCAGGAGGGACGAGGGACGACGGAGGCGTGGCCGCGTGGGGGCACCGGCGCACCGCTGGAACAGCAAAGGGGCATGTCGGTTTCTTCTTTTGTTCCGGCAGGGGACCTAGCTAGACAAGCTACCTACGATGTATTCCCGCCCGCCCGCCCGCCCCGTCTGGTCACTGTTCCCGGGCATGCAGCTCGATCGCGTGTCCCATCTCCCATGCCAACAACAATCCGGAGCACTTGGGCCATCATTGTTCAGCTAGCTATCGGCTAATCACGAATATAGCTTGAGCCCCGCTAAGCACGTTCACGTACTGCCTGGTACACCAGTAGTAGTACCCAATTCCAATTTCAATTCCATTGTAACGAACGTTCACTACTTTCTATTTGAGCGAACGCTCTGACTGCGCGCTCTCTTTCCTTTTCCGGCCGATTTTTTTTTTCTGTACTAAACGGACCTAATTAGATAACAATTAGATCAGATTTTCAAATGTTTTGCGTTTTATGATACACGAAAGTGGAGACTGCTGAGGAAAAGTCACGTGCACACGTCTCTTCTTGCATTTTTCTCTACTTTTTTTTTCTTTTCTTTATTTTTTATTTTTTATTTTATCTTTTTATTTTTATATAAATTATTTTGTACATAATTTTTGTTTTCTACTAACATACTATGATATTAATTTGTACGTCTAAATTATTCCTGAGAACTTATATGTACAACTTTATATCTAAGTCATTTGTAAGATATATATCTAAGTTATATAAGCAAATTATACACATATTTTTTCTTTTTTTAAAAATACAAAGTTTTATACAAAATTTTTATACCACCATAATTTTTAATATAAAATTTTGCGGAGGTTGTTCGGGGAAGGGACCCTCGGCAGTGGCACCACGCGGGCTGGCCAGACAAGACAATTTTCGCGTCTCTCGCGCACCTTCGCCAAAAGCCGCCTCTCTACCTGCTGAGCCCCTCGGGTCGCCATTCGGACCCCTGAGCAATAAACTAACCTTCAGAGTGCTTGACAAATTTTTACAGGCAAAGGGCGTGAGGAGGGCTGGGAGCAACCCTCGCGCATCCCGCACACCTTCGCCGTGAGGCCCAGGTCCAACTGATGGCGAAGGGATTCGGACTCGGATTCGGACTCTGCAACTGGGCGGATACCTCCGCAAGACGAAGGCCAACTCTCGGTGTTCCGCGGGGGCAAGCGCGAGCCAGGTGGCGGCGGGCGCGTGGAGAGCAGGCTAGGGTTTCGACTCTAGCTATGTTTGTACCTTTCTGCCCTTCTGTACGATTAGCGCAGAGGAATCTTCCTTGTACCCTTTTAAAATTTGGTCAGCACCCCTTGGTATCCCCTGTAAATACCGGGGGTGAACAGTGTAACGCGGGACGATTTTTTGGGGAATAGAGCCACAGAAACACTGTTCTCGCTTCCTTAAACCTTCGCGCTGGTTTTCGTTCTTGTTGCATTTTTAGTTCAGTTCTGACAATTGGCCACCTTCGCCACTCCCTTGCACGTGTGCGGAGGTTGGGCAACAGTTTATCGCCTACCGTGGGGATCGAAGTTCGTAATGGTAGGAAACAGAAGAGCAACCACTACTAGAGACCCTCACGCGGCTAGAGAGGCTGCGGCGGTGGTTCCACCCACCGAGGAGATTGTAGAGGCCTCGAGAACAGAAGATGTTACACCAGAGTTAGAAGTCCCGGGCCCTCAAAACCGGACGACAGCGCAGTTGCACCTCCACTCTCCCGGAGGAGGAGAGGGAGGAGACGAGGAGGAGTTGGGCCTCGAGGCCCTGGAAAGGCCTCAAGCTGAGTTGCAAGAGAAGAAGAGGCGCCTGGACCAGCTTGAGAGGCACAACCGGCTGCGCGCTATCAGGCAAAAGGCAGACGAGGCTAGGGAGCAGCTTCGCCGGATAGAGGAGCCCCTCGCTGCAGCTGAAGCCGAAGCCGAGGGATGGAACGAAGGGGAGATCCCACCACTTCAGGAGGGGAACGAGGAGCAGGATCACGGCGACCTTCGCCGCCATCCACCATCCCCACCACCACCAAATCACCCAGAACCACACCCCATGAGACAACCAAACTTTCGCCAACTCTACCCAGATGAGAGAGAGCCAAACCTTCGCAACCAACGCAGAGCCCAACAACACCAAATGCCCTATGACCCAAAGTCACCACTCTCCTAGATACTACAAACCCAACCATGGCCACCATGCTACAATCCACAAAACCTCCCTCGTTACGATGGACTCACTGACCCTCGCCAGTTCATAATGAGTTACGAAGCGGCAGTCGCCGCAGCAGGAGGGGATGAGTCAACAATGGCAAAGTCTTTTGTAATCATCCTTCGTGACATAGCGCAGACTTGGTACAACAACCTTCGCCCCAGAACAGTGGCTTCCTGGGCCAACCTCAGAGACAGGCTCTGCACCAACTTCAAGGGCATCACAGCAGCACCATCAAACCCCATCGAGCTGTTCATAGGATTCAAAATCTTCATGTTTATCAATCTCTTGTAAGCTTTAATTGTGTTGTCATCAATCACCAAAAAGGGGGAGATTGTAAGTGCATCTAGCCCTTAGTGGGTTTTGGTGAATTGAGTGACAACATAATTAAAGGTCTAACAAGTTTGCTAAGTGTATCAAAGGTTCAACAAGAAAAGCAAACTTGATGGTATTCCACATAGTGTTGAAATGAAGGCCAAAATTGTGTATTGTTGTATTGGAAGATCATGGAAACAATCTTGTTCAAGCAAAAGACAACAATGCAAATAGAGTTGATGATATGGCTTCTATGTTGTGGGATATCATGGCATCATGAGAAAGCAAGCATATTTGGCAAATGACAAATGAGACATGGATTGATGATTTTGGAATGGTCTCAACAATGGGTTGCTTTTCATGAGCAAGAAGAGTTTGATAGTGAACTAGCTTTGATCAAGGTTGAACAATGAATCAAGAATGCATAAGTGAGTAAATGGCAAGCAAAGTTGAAATGACAAAGGACACAACTCATATTGGATATAAGTCATTCTCTACTTTGGTTTGCTTGTATGGATAAATGTTTGGAGAATCACTTTGCATTGATTTGATCAAGCTAGAAGTATGAAGATGGAGATTGAAGTGAGTGTTGAGTGTCAAGCCAAAAGTAGAGGATATAAGGAATCGTGAATTGGCTTGACAATATTAATGATGATCCATATATGTCTCTATGTGAGTCAAACTAAAGCTTGATTGATCTCAACATTCATATCTATAAGATGTTCAAGCAAGGATCACAATATTGAAGAAATGGTTTTCAATGGATGCTCAATATGATGTGACTTGAGTATGGCTTGATACGGTGAAGATAGCAAGGAAAGGGCTTCGAGGTACTAAGCGAAGGTGAAGGTCAAGGAGACCGAGGTACTATGGCTAGAGTGAAGAAGAGAGTACTTGCATTGAGTTGAGGTACTAATCAAGCTATGAGGATTCATATTGTGTTGAGGATCAAATCATTAGTGGAAGTGACTTGAAGCCATGGATTGAACTCACATGTGTGGAAATGGTTCAAGTCACATGCTCAAGGTGTGTTTGCTCAAAAGAAAGGAGACAAAGATGATTACAACCCCTTTTGAAGTGATATCAAGAAATGGCATATGAAGACATTGAAGACTCAAGTGGTTAAAATAGTTATATTTTCTTTATCTTGAGTATAGTTATGCCGTACTATCAAGGGGGATGCAATACGAATCATAGACAAGTCTCAAGTGCTCAAACTAACCGAACCCGAGTGCTAACATGAGAGAAAACACTTAGCACTGCACCTGCACTTGTTGATCTTGGGATTGTTCTCTGCAGGGTTAGATAGCCCTCGAAATAAGCTTTCCGGAAAGTCTAAGATCACTGAAATCGGAGTTCGGAGTAAAAAGTTATGGCGTTTTTCGTGAGGTCACCTGTGCTGTCTCAGGGAGCTGCGGCAGTGCTGCTCTATCGAGCGGCGGTGCTGCTCCCTGGCAGTGCCGGGCTAAGTGCGGCAGTGCCGGGCCTGTACAGCAAGTAACGGCTAGTTTCTGACCTCCAACAGCTAGTTTTGGGTGTGGGGGGTATATATACTCACCCCACACCTCCAGAACATGCTGCTGATGCTCAGTTCACTTCTAACACATCCCAAGCCATTTGAGAGCTCTCCCCAACCCTCTCTTGTGAGAGTGACATGCTTAGTGCATGATTAAGTGTTGGGGCGGTGTGATTAAGAGCTAGAGAGCAGATTAGAGCCTTCCAAACCTTGAGCACTTGTCGGGCTTCGTCGATCTTCATTGTGCATCTTTTACTCTTGGAGGTGAAGCCTCCTAGACGGCTAGGCGTCGCCCAGCGAGCTCCCGTGCTTGTGGTGAGCAGCGGGAAGTTTGTAATCCTCTTGTGGAGCTAGTGGAATTACCCCTCACTTCAAGGATTTGGTTCCTTGACTTGAGACCGAGGAAGAGTTGCAAAGCTCTTGACCTAAGTGGTCATCCTCAACAACGTGGAGGTAGGCAAGCCTTGGTACCGAGCTGAACCACGGGATAAATCACTTGTCTCTTGTATTTACTTGTGTTCACTTATCATACTTGTGAGCTTGTGATTGATTCTAGGATTTGGCCCCGATCTACTTCATACAACATATTTTGCTTGGTTGAGTTGGTTCTGCAGGTTCAGGAAACCAAGAGCAACACTTCTATTCATATAGAATTGGTTTCCTGTGGCTAGTTTTTTAATTGCAGGCTCGGGCAGATTGTTGGCGTGGCAGTAGCTGAGGCCGGCAGTGCCGGGGTGCGGCAGTTCCGGGCTTAGGGCGGTAGTGCCGGGCATCTCTAACAATGTTTTGAGCTATGATTTTAAACAGGCCTATTCACCCCCCTCTAGGCGACATCAAGGTCCTTACAATTGGTATCGGAGCCTGGGCTCTCAATTACGGGCTTAACCGCCTTGAGAGACGATGTCGACAAGTGAGGAAGTATCTCTAGAACTTTTACTTTCCGATGGCTCAAATTATACATCTTGGTCTGCTAGTATACTTGTTGTTTTTAGGGCCATGGGTCCTCAACTCGAGCATATTGTAGATGTGAGCATTTCACCTCCTAGTGATGATTTGGACTATCTAACTAGAGAGGAAGTGAAATGCTTACAACTCAATGCTCAAGCTACTAATGTCTTATTTAGTGCCTTGAGTGAAGATGTACTTGATGCCGTCATATTTGGAGATGGTGAACCACTTGAGGATGCTCATCTCATTTGGACCACACTCAAAGAAAGATATGATAAGTCAAAATGTGATGAGAGGTTGCTCTCATTAGAGGAATCATTTGAGGAGTGCTCAACTTCACCAACAAATAAAGAGCCTCAAGTGATTCTCTCAAAAGGTCTAGGTGATCATGACTCACACACTCTCACACCAACATATGCTTTTACATATGGTACTTCTACTTCCTCTAGTTCTTGTGAGACTAACATTTTTAAGGAAGAAGAAGAGTGTGATCGGTGGAGGCGAAATGATGAGTCCACTTCACCGAGATGCTCAACTCTCTATGCCACTTCTCATATGGGTCTCATGGCAAAGAAAGAGAAGAATGTGGCAAGTGAGAATGAGAGTTCAAGTGAAAGTGAAAGTGAAGATGAGAGTGATGATGATGATGAGCTTGATCCACTCCTTGCACTCCTAAGCAAGAAAGACAAGTTGATGGTGCTCAAGCTCATAGAGAAAATTGATGAGCAAGAAGAAGCACTTCACAAGCAAGAAGATTTTCTCATTGAAAATATCAAATGCTTGGAGAAGTTGACCAAAAGGCATGAAAAGCTTAAGTGCTCTCATGCTACTTTGGTTGAAAGGTATGAAAACTTGTCAATTGAGCAAACTTGTACTATTAACTCTCTATGTTGTGTTTCTCAATTAGAAGATGAAAATTATATGCTCAAGGACAAAGTGGAAAAGCTCACTAGCAAGAATGAGACATTGCAAGAAAATCATGATGAGCTCTTGTGCTCTCATGAGAAGCTTATGGATTCTCATATCATGCTAGAAATCAGTCATGAGGTTGTGGTAACATCGGTAAAATCCTTCCAACCTCACAAGTGCACATGTACACAAGTTCAATTTGATTTATCTCATGCTAACCCTTGTTGTTTGCAAGGAAATATGTCTTGTGTTGAGAATGTGCTTGTAGAGTCTTATGATGACCTCATTGTGCAAGAGAATGATGAACTTAAAGAAGAGGTTGCAAGGCTTAAGGACTTGATTCAATTGAAGGGCAAGTGCATTGCTCAACCTTCTCAAGATAACCGTGAAGACATGGTGAAGAAGCTTGAGAAGGGATCAACTGCAGCATGCATGAAACCCCATCAACAAGGTCACAAGTTCGACAATGGCAAAGCCAAGGAGCAAGGTGGAAAAGTGCATTTTGTCCATTGTGCGGAAGTGCCGCGCCCACACACGGCAGTGCCGCGACACGGTAGTGCCGCGCACAAACGCGGAAGTGCCGCACCTGGGCAAAATAGAAAAGCTCCCATGGCCGCCAAGAAAGAAGAGAAGGGCATGAGCAAGATTCAAGAGAAGAACAAGATGGCTCATGGCAAGTGCTCCAACATGGGACACAATGCCTCGATGTGTTCCAACAAGGTTGATGACCAAGCCACACTTCCAAACAAGAAGATAAGAAGAAGTAAGAGGAAGTGTTATGAGTGCAATGAGAAGGGTCATGAAATTGCATCATGCCCCTACATGAAGAACAAAGGCTTGATATCATCAAGAAGGCTCAGTAGCAAGGTAGCAAGCAAATTGCAAGAAGACAGGACTAAGAATAACAAGACACGCCTATGCTACACTTGTAGAGGAAAGGGACACCTAAGTGTGGAATGTCCCATGGGTAACACTCTTAAGCCTAACTTGTCAATTAATTCAAAATTGCTTAGGAGACCCAAAAATGACACTTGTGCTAGAAAGGTGATTGGTTCACCACATAATAGCACAAAGGCCATTTGGGTGCCTAAGTCTCTTGTGACTAACCTTGATGGACCCATCTTGGTATGGGTACCAAATTGTGCTTAGTAAGTGTTGTAGGTACTTGAAGGTGGTATGAAGCCTTGGGGTGCTTGAGTAACTTTTATTGAAAATATCATCTCAAGCTATCAATCTTATTAATATTGACTATTCTATCAAGATTGACCCAAGGATGAATTGATGGATATATCTCTAACTTCATACTCATCTCGGTAACAAGTACCTAACCCTTGCTAGCTAGCCACTTGACTTGTGTAGTCTCTAGTAGTTCACAAATATGTGTATACTTATGAATTATTAGGAGTGGCTAGAGTACTTTGAGTTCAAATGAATCATCTTTCATATGATGCTTTTAATAGCTCTCTAGTAGAGCAAGATCTTATTCATGTTGTAGGTACTGAGGAACCACTTTGTGAGACAATCAAGAAAATGCCCATTGGTGATATAAGACCACAAGAAGTACTGGGTACAAAGATAGGAGATCCTCAAGCTACTATTGCACCAAATTCCGTTGACATCTCTAATATGGTAGTGCCATGCCTCAGAGCGGCAGTGCCGCCCCTATGCAGACAGTAGTGGCTGAGATAAGTCCAAGCCATGGATGAAGTCTACAACATGATGATAAGCAAAGTGAAGATGAAGAAGCCACCTCATCCATTATGTTTCAAGAAGGGTGGAATTTCAAGAAAGCTCAAGTAGAAGCACTTATCACTCAAATCTCAAGAACTCTACTTGATGAAATCTTGTCATATGGTAGATTGGCAAATTCTCATCTTATGGCCATCTACATGCTTAAATGGTTATGAGTATTTCTTGGCATAAGTTAAATTTGATTATTCTATTGTTGCCATGACCTAGACATAGAGTAAAATTCCATGTTCTTAAATGAATAGAGTTCTATGTGAGAAATTCAAATACTTAGAGCACTTATAAAAAGGAGAATTTACTCTATGACTAGAGTTGTGAGACTACTATTTCTCTAAAATTGATTTATGTAGTCTCACTAAATGAGAATGTGTTTCTCAAATGGAGTGTGCTATCATATCAATGCCATCAATCCAAAACTATGTGATGTGTTCTCTTTAGTTAATTTTGGGTTAATTCGTCTATGATTAACCACTCACCATAATATGGCTTAAATCTGCCCCCTGGACTTAAATGACCAACCATGCACATTCACACTTCCATTCGACTCAAAAGAGTGTGCATGCGGCATTAAGGGAGATTTAGTCCATGTTATGAGGTTTCTCTATTTTGGTAGCCCATTTGCCTTCCACACATAAAGGGTTACTAAATGAGAAACTAGTGCTTGTGCTACTAATACCTCTTGTGTTGAGCTTATTCATAGGAAATCAATAAGAAGAGGTTGTGCTTATTCATTTGGATGCATCACAAGCCTAAAGGTTACTCTTCACCTAAAGCAAGATGAGGTTGGTAGATGTCGCAGTGTGTTGACTCACTCTCAAGATGTGGAGGCTCCTCATGTTGAAGATAATCTACAACCTACTGCTGATGTGCGAGCAGCACTGCCGGGCCACGGGCAGCACTGCCGGGCCATGAGCAGCACTGCTGCACACCTCCACACACAGCAGCTGACAAAAGTCCATTTTGTGGACCTAGAGCATGATGTTGAGGTTGAGTTGGATATGCTATATTGGAAGAATTCACAAGACTTCAATCATTGACAAGAGGACTGAATGGTAATGACATCTTGTGAGTGTTCTAAGCCAAAACTACCTCATTATTGGACAAGAAGAGAAGAATTGTAAAAATTATCAAATCTGTCCAGAAATATGAAATTTTGAGTTAGCTGCTTTCAAGCATGGATTTGGAGGTTCAAACACTGATGAATTGACCTGAAACTTTGTGAGCATGCTATATATATCTAGTACTTGTTGTTGTACAGTTGGGATGCAGTTTGGTTTAGAAGGAAATCAGTTTCAGATTGAAATATGTCAGTTTCAGCAATGCAGTTTCAGACTTGAGCAATTTTGGTGAAAAAATGATTTGACTGACTAAATGGAGTCCAAATGAGCTGAAATTTTTGCAGAAGTTAAAGGACTCATAGATGCAGCTCTGCACCAAATTTCATGCATATTGGCTTAATGGCCTGAGAGATATGAAGTTTTCTCCAAGGAAGACAAAATCTGAAAAGTTGGATTGCAAGCAGCTTGAAGGAGTTTGAAATGAGTTGGAATATAGTGTAGACTTCTCCTTTGACCTCATATTGTTGATGTGCATAAGTGTGCTTTGTGTACTCTTGTATGCACAAATTGAGGGGGAGTTTACTTTCTATCTCATGAGACAAAATGCCTTCTCTCAAGCTCATATTGTGTAATCTCAAACATTGGAGAAAGAAGAACTTCAAAGGAGGATGGATAGTTCTAATGGAATCTTTGGGTGCTCCAAAGATTATTCTTGTAGGTCTCAGTCTTTATAAATTGAATGCTCCTAGTTTTGTTGTCGGATGCCCCAATCCTTTGGAGGAACTATATTTATGTGAGTTGGAGAAAAGAAGTGAAGATTGGATGTTCATTGTTAATTCTCCATATAAAGCTCATCAAGTCACTTGGATCCATATCCATCCCATTGATCACTGTTGACACTTACTAACGTCGCTACCAAGAGTAGAGATAAACTCTATCCCCGGCAACGGCGCCAGAAATGCTTGTTGGTATAAATTAACGCACACTCTACTTTATCCGCAAGCGCACAGATAAGATCTACCGATGTAGCACTTCACCGGATGCAACCCAGTTTTAATATCGAACCCAAAGGAACGGATAGCAGTGAGTCTCAAGTGTATAACCCCTGAGTGGCTAACAAGGACGGAGAATCTAGAAGCATAGAGGGGATCACTAAGGTTATCTAAATCCAACTTAAGAGTGATATGTTTATTATTCTTAATGGGGAAGTTGTCATAAAAGGTCACAATAGAGTATGATTTTTTTATGCAAATGTATAATCCTACCGAGCCTACACACGGGTAGTGGACTATAGAAGAATCAACAAGGCTATAAGAGTCACCCTTGCGAACTACCACTGTTACCAGCGTTATAGGAGGCATTTATGATGAGCTATCAAGTCTAAGCACCACGCTTACACTATCCAACTACTCTAACTCTAGAGCAACCTAGAATTAAAGCACTCAAAAGAGTCATAAACCTTAAGAATAATAAGAACAATAACTCAAACTTAAATATAGACATTGATTACCGAAACAATCGTTGAAGCAAGTCGATGATGAACTTGAATCCACAGGTACAAGATGAAGAAGTTGATCCGACAGGCCGGAGCTTCCTCTTGATCTCTTCCTCTCTCTCTCTTCTAGTTCTAGTATAAGACTAGGTTCTAATCCTAATTGAGGAGTATCTAGTCTTCTACTTGAAAGCTGACTCTTGATTACAACTAGATGAACTAGATCTAATTCTAGATGAACTAGAAGAGATTCATCTAGAGGGACCTCTACTTCTACATTGGAACCCTAATTTCTGATGTGGAGATGAATAATGAAGAGGGAGATGCCTGGAGAGGGGGGTCTGGGTCTGGTTTTATAGCCCGGAGCGTGGATCGTGAGCCCTTGGATCAAACCGACTTCGGGGTACGGTCGAGATGCATCTAGGGAGTCGGTTGAGGTAGCTTGCAAAGGAAGGAGCCAGGTGGGCCCAGGGGGAGACCGACCGGTCTAAGGGTGGGACCGGTCGGTCCCACCTGGTGGCCTCTGGTGGTGATCTTCGTCGTGGTGTAATCTTGCGTCCCCTGGAGTCTTCTAGAAGTATCCCGACGTGGTGGTTACGTTATCTCCCGTCGGTTTCCTTCTATGGGAAGCTATTAGTGCTGATTTCCTGGTTTAGTCCCTGCAGAATCTTAACTCACCAAAACTCATGGAATATTGTCAGTTGAATCCCTAAATCTTTGTTGGTGATCATATTCTTGCCCTTTTTATATTTATTTATCACTTAATTATGATAGTTAACCAGTGTCAACAATCACCCAGGATCTCATCAACAAGAGTGGTAACTCCTAGTTCATAATTTGCAAATTTCATGAACTTTACCATTTGCTTTCTATGTGAGTTGCTTTAGGTAGAGAAAGAACTAGGAACCTAATGTGGATCTTGGATGATCACAAGAGCTTTAATTCACCATGAATCATCAAGTGAAAAACTATGGCCATCCATATCGTCAAGTCTCACTTATGATGGTCATATCAATGAAAATCTATGTGGTGATCTCTCTACCTAAGTGGTGGTATGTTCTCTTTGGCATAATTTCAATTGTTGCAAATTTGGTGTGCCTTGACCAAGATATAGCATGAACTCCTCTAGACTCTTAAAGTGATTCAAGTGCATTTCACAAGTAGTTCGAGTACTTGATGCACATATTAAGGGGGAGTCTATTCTATGTCTTGTGTCTTTTGAGACTAACATTTTCTTCTAGTGAACTTGTGTAGTCTCTTGGTGAGAATGAGTTTCTCATGGGTATGCTACATAGCCAAATCAATCCAAAGTAGTAATGTTATCTCTCATATTCATTTGGATTGCAATTTTAACTCTTATGTAGCTACTCTCCATAATATAGCTTAATTTCCCTTATTTAGACTTATTTGACCAAAAGTGCATATGTTTTGCTTTCCACATACATATGTATGCACTATCAAATAAGGGGGGTTTAGTTTATGTTATGAGGTTTTGCAATTAGTGATCCACATGCTTTCCAAATTTAAATGGTCACTAGTTGTAAAACTATAGATTGTGCAATTTAATGCTATCTCTTGTCTCCGTGAGCATTCCCTAGGTCGACATCTAGGTGATATTATGAGATACAAGCATCCATTCCTATTGGCATCAACTTGTGAAGATTCCTTCCATTGGTGTCAAACTATGAAGACCATATTTCAATTGATATTGGTGGATAACCTTTCAATTGGTATATCAAGAAATATGTCTTCAATTGGTATCTCAAAATGACAACAAGAGCTAGCAATGAACTTTCAACTAAGATGAAGCACAAGTTTGAAATGTCTCCTTGAAGATGATGAAAAGGATAGATGGGCACAAATGAGATCCTTTTCTTAATGAAATGCTAGGCCCATCAAAGCACTAAATTCAAAATCATCATCATGGTGGAGATTATGAGGCTTAGAACAAAGGTATATCATTCTATGAACATTCATATTACCTTTGTGCATCTAGGCCCTTACATGCTAGAGTGTGCATGTGTATGCAATATTTTGAGTCACACCATGAGTTTGTTCTTATGGTGATGATTAGAGAATGAGTTAGATATTTGGTTGATACCTCTTGTGGTGATTATGTGAGTTTGTCTCATGTTATGTCACCTATGTGAGGTATGAGCTAAATATGCTAACCTCTTGAGAATCTTGACTTAAAGTGTTGCATACTTTGTTTGGTAGAAAAACATAGAAGAGAAATCATATATGCTAAACTTTTACCTACCTCTATCCCTCACTTGTCTACCATCATTTCTTCCTTTTGGTGGAGAGATCCTTTTTGGAGATTAATGCCAAAGGGGGAGAAATTTTGGGGGACATTGTAAGGGAAGAGAGATTGATATGAGGATGGAAAGGGGTAAAAGAGAGGCATATAAGATTTATTATGCGGTGTGTGCAAGGATAATTTAATTTGATGCTCTTGACAAGAATCATTTATGCTAATGTGCGACATTCATGCCTTGAGTGCTTGTTTCTCTAAGTGTTTGTCAAGCAAGTGCGGCAGTGCCGCTCTCTAGTGCGGCAGTGCCGCCATCTGCTGGCCAGCAATCTCTGAGTTCACGAACTGTCATGAGCATCACAGTTATCATGGTTACACCTTGCACCCCACGAATGCTAAGATATAGGAGAGTTTCCACACTTTCTCTTGAATATGTGCATTTGGCATCTGAGGCCAAAATTTGAAATTCCTTTCAATGCACACATTTCGGGGGAGCTCACTATATCATAGGATTCAAAATCTTCATGTTTATCAATCTCTTGTAAGCTTTAATTGTGTTGTCATCAATCACCAAAAAGGGGGAGATTGTAAGTGCATCTAGCCCTTAGTGGGTTTTGGTGAATTGAGTGACAACATAATTAAAGGTCTAACAAGTTTGCTAAGTGTATCAAAGGTTCAACAAGAAAAGCAAACTTGATGGTATTCCACATAGTGTTGAAATGAAGGCCAAAATTGTGTATTGTTGTATTGGAAGATCATGGAAACAATCTTGTTCAAGCAAAAGACAACAATGCAAATAGAGTTGATGATATGGCTTCTATGTTGTGGGATATCATGGCATCATGAGAAAGCAATCATATTTGGCAAATGACAAATGAGACATGGATTGATGATTTTGGAATGGTCTCAACAATGGGTTGCTTTTCATGAGCAAGAAGAGTTTGATAGTGAACTAGCTTTGATCAAGGTTGAACAATGAATCAAGAATGCATAAGTGAGTAAATGGCAAGCAAAGTTGAAATGACAAAGGACACAACTCATATTGGATATAAGTCATTCTCTACTTTGGTTTGCTTGTATGGATAAATGTTTGGAGAATCACTTTGCATTGATTTGATCAAGCTAGAAGTATGAAGATGGAGATTGAAGTGAGTGTTGAGTGTCAAGCCAAAAGTAGAGGATATAAGGAATCGTGAATTGGCTTGACAATATTAATGATGATCCATATATGTCTCTATGTGAGTCAAACTAAAGCTTGATTGATCTCAACATTCATATCTATAAGATGTTCAAGCAAGGATCACAATATTGAAGAAATGGTTTTCAATGGATGCTCAATATGATGTGACTTGAGTATGGCTTGATACGGTGAAGATAGCAAGGAAAGGGCTTCGAGGTACTAAGCGAAGGTGAAGGTCAAGGAGACCGAGGTACTATGGCTAGAGTGAAGAAGAGAGTACTTGCATTGAGTTGAGGTACTAATCAAGCTATGAGGATTCATATTGTGTTGAGGATCAAATCATTAGTGGAAGTGACTTGAAGCCATGGATTGAACTCACATGTGTGGAAATGGTTCAAGTCACATGCTCAAGGTGTGTTTGCTCAAAAGAAAGGAGACAAAGATGATTACAACCCCTTTTGAAGTGATATCAAGAAATGGCATATGAAGACATTGAAGAGTCAAGTGGTTAAAATAGTTATATTTTCTTTATCTTGAGTATAGTTATGCCGTACTATCAAGGGGGATGCAATACGAATCATAGACAAGTCTCAAGTGCTCAAACTAACCGAACCCGAGTGCTAACATGAGAGAAAACACTTAGCACTGCACCTGCACTTGTTGATCTTGGGATTGTTCTCTGCAGGGTTAGATAGCCCTCAAAATAAGCTTTTCGGAAAGTCCAAGATCACTGAAATCGGAGTTCGGAGTAAAAAGTTATGGCGTTTTTCGTGAGGTCACTTGTGCTGTCTCAGGGAGCTGCGGCAGTGCTGCTCTATCGAGCGGCGATGTTGCTCTCCGGCAGTGCCGGGCTAAGTGCGGCAGTGCCGGGCCTGTACAGCAAGTAACGGCTAGTTTCTGACCTCTAACGGCTAGTTTTGGGTGTGGGGGGTATATATACTCACCCCACGCCTCCAGAAGCTGCTGCTGATGCTCAGTTCACTTCTAACACATCCCAAGCCATTTGAGAGCTCTCCCCAACCCTCTCTTGTGAGAGTGACATGCTTAGTGCATGATTAAGTGTTGGGGCTGTGTGATTAAGAGCTAGAGAGCAGATAAGAGCCTTCCAAACCTTGAGCACTTGTCGGGCTTCGTCAATCTTCGTTGTGCATCTTTTACTCTTGGAGGTGAAGCCTCCTAGACGGCTAGGCGTCGCCCGGCGAGCTCCCGTGCTTGTGGTGAGCAGCGAGAAGTTTGTAATCCTCTTGTGGAGCTAGTGTAATTACCCCTCACATCAAGGATTTGGTTCCTTGACTTGAGATCGAGGAAGAGTTGCAAAGCTCTTGACCTAAGTGGTCATCCTCAACAACGTGGAGGTAGGCAAGCCTTGGTGGCGAGCTGGACCACGGGATAAATCACGTGTCTCTTGTATTTACTTGTGTTCACTTTATCATACTTGTGAGCTTGTGATTGATTCTAGGATTTGGCCCCGATCTACTCCATACAACATATTTGGCTTGGTTGAGTTGGTTCTGCAGTTTCAGGAAACCAAGAGCAACACTTCTATTCATATAGAATTGGTTTTCTGTGGCTAGTTTTTGAATTGCAGGCTCGTGCAGATTGTTGGCGCGGCAGTACCGGGCTGAGGCCGGCAGTGCCGGGGTGCGGCAGTTCCGGGCTTGGGGCGGTAGTGTCGGGCATCTCTAACAATGTTTTGAGTTGTGATTTTAAACAGGCCTATTCACCCCCCCTCTAGGCGACATCAAGGTCCTTACAAAGAGCAGCCGAAGGAACAGTAGCACCAGGACAACGTAATGTCCACAATTTGTCAAAACCCTGCGCCACAAACCTCAACGACGAAGGTGAAGAATGCATTGACAGAGTAAAAGTATCACCCGAAGAAAAGACTAAGCAAGTCCAATTCTTCGAGGGCAATTCAGAAAGGAAAGTGTTCATCTTAGCCAACTTGGACCCCCAGTCAGAGGACAACCTTATTCGTTTCCTCAAAGAAAGCTCTGATACCTTCGCTTGGTCTGCGGAGGATCTCAAGGGAGTGAGCAGAACTCTGATCGAGCACAGCCTGAACATCAAACCAGGCTTCCGTCCAGTCAAGCAAAAGCTTCGCAAAATGTCAGAAGAGAGTGAAAGGATCAAGATGCCCAAGAGGGGGGGTGAATTGGGCTTTTCTAAAATTACTTGCAAGAAATAAACCTATCAAGCTCCAATTAACCCCCTAGTGCCTAGAAGTGTGTTTCTCTTTTACTCTACCACACAAAAGATCAAGACTAAGCCATTCTAACTCTAGCAAAGCAATTCAATATAGAATGAACAACAAGTAGAATTGCGGAATTGAATTGCTTGAATGTAAATGCGAAAGTAAGAGAGTAGAGATGACTCGACGATCTTTTTGCCGAGGTATCGAGGTGTCGGCACACCCCCCCTAGTCCTCGTTGGAGCACCCGCGCAAGGGTATCGCTCCCCCTTGATCCGCGCAAGGATCAAGTGCTCACTACGAGCTGATTCTTCGCCACTCCGGCCCGGTGAATCGCTCGCTACCGGTCACAACTTGGCTTGGGTCATCCACAATGCCTCCGGATGATCACCAAGCTCTCCGATCGCCATCAAGCCGTCTAGGTGATGCCGATCACCAAGAGTAACAAGCTAGAACTCTCACTTGACCAAGACAAGGCCAAAGAGATGGATGGATGCACACTTGCTACTCAATTCTCACTAGGAGGTGTCTAATTCTCACAATTAGCAAATCACTCAACCTCACTAGGGCTCTTGCATTCACTCACACTCACAAGATGTTTCTCAGCTGATGGAAGTGGCAAGAACACTCAAATGGATGAAGGGAAGGAAGTATATATACCCCCCAACTCGGCCATCCAAAAACAGTCCAAGACAGGCATTTTGCGGGGGCATCGGACGTGCCGATGCTAGGCATCCGACGCTCCGATGCTAGGCATCGGACGCTCCGATGACCTCGTCCAACGGTCTACTGTACCTTCTTGTCAGACTGTTTAAATGAGCATCGGATGCTGGGCAGCGTCCGATGCCACCACACCGGACGCGTCCGATGTGGATTTGACCTCTCTGGAACCTCTCTGCATGGACATCGGACGCTGGCCCTCAGCGTCCGATGCCAGCGTCCGATGCGGCCACAAGTTCACGCGCACGTGAACAGTGGCACCGTAGCGTCCGATGCAGCAGCACCGGAGCGTCCGATGCCACGCACCAGACCAAACCCTAGTCGGGGTGGGCATCGGACGCGTCCGATGCCTACCTGGCCAGCGTTCGATGCCCAAAACAGGGCTAAGACAACCTCGGATCGCGACGCGGCCAAAACGACTTTTGATCCTCTCGACATAAGGCATCTCTCTGAGCTACCTAGGGCTATGAAATAACAAGTGTGCACCACACCTACCTCAATAGACTCATCTAGGTCAAGCTACTGATTCATGCCCCCCTTTATAGTACGGCCAAAGGAAAAACAAAGACCTAAGACTACCTAAGTGTCCTCCAACACCATGCGACACTTAGCCTAGCCTACCACCGTCTTCGACGTCCGTCCTTTGAAAACCGAAATGATTTCCATCGCCAAGGGACATGAACTCCATATGCCGGTATCGTCGCCATTACCGTGACCTAACTCATCCCTGTTTCTGCAAAACACACGTTAGTCACAGTAATCTTGTGTTTCATCCAATCACCGAAACTCACTAGGGGCCAAGATGCGTTCAATCTCCCCCTTTTTGGTGATTGATGACAACACGAGATCGAGTATGGAAAAGAGAGGTTTTTAAATCATGACATGTATGAACTTGCAAAGAATAAGAAAGATTGATTAGGGGCAAGCTCATACATATCATGCCAACATCCTGCACTCAACAAGTTAGAGTGAATAACAAGTGCAAGAGTGAAATAGCTCGAATACATAATTGATGAGAATTGAGCACAAGTAATCGAGTAAGGCGAAATGACATGACATATATAATATCATAGTGAGCACAAACATGTCATAAGGTCCATAGCATGAGTATATAACATAAACATGCACAAAATATGCAATAAGTAAAGAGCGTATGAGAAACATAACACATCAAAAGACATCAGAAGCCCTCTCACATCACTCCCCCTATCGCTATACTCGGCCACTCTCCTCCTTTGGCATCAAGCGCCAAACTAAGCGTCGGAGGGCGGAGGTGGTGCAGACGAGTCAGGTGCCGTCTCCGGAGTCCTCTGAGTGAACTCGAACTGCTGAAGGAGGGCCTCGGAGTCGGACGACGAGTCACCGATAGCCTGCTGACCCTCTGTAGCTGCACGCTGTGGAGAAGCGGTCTGGGTCGGGTCCGGGACTGACTGCTCTGCCTGCTCTGTCTGCTCGGACACGGGCTCAGTCACAGTCTCTGTAGTAGTGGCAGTCTGAGGGTCGGAGTGCGGAAGCTCAGGGATCACAGAAAGCTCAGGCTGCACCGTCGTGGTCGTCTCTGACTGAACTGGCTCTGTCTGCTCGGAAGACGCGACGGAGCTCGGTAGGGTCTCTGTGGTGGAGGTCACAGGAGCTGTCGACGTCTGCACCGGCTCCGGAAGGTCTGGAGTGGGGAAGCCGGTGAGCTCACTGAAGCTAGCAGAAAGGTCCCGCGTCACTGTAGTGGTCGTCGCGAACAGGGACTCTGTCGGACGTGGCGTGAAACCAGTGCGCAAGGGACTGAACACCGGGGCTCCTCCAGGCGGAGTGGTAAACAGAGTGAACTGGGAGGAGCTCTGGGGAAACTGGGGAGCCTGCCCAAACTGCTGCTGAGGGTGGACGGGTGGCTGCCACTGAAGCTGGTGCTGTGGGGGAGGCTGCTGCCACTGCCACTGGGGAGGTCCACTGGCCAGACGCTCCATGAAGCTGAGAGTCTGCTGCTGGAGTGCCATCATCTGTCGCTGCAGGGCATCTGACCTCTCCTGAGCCTGCTGCTGGGCGAGAGCCTACTGTTGTGCTAGGCGCTGCTGCTCCTGGGCCAGCCTCTGGACGTCCTGAGTAACCGTCCGCTGCTCCTCCTCCATCCGAGCAAGTATGGCAAGGAGTGCCGGATCGGAGGAAGCAGTACCAGACGGCCCGGCCTGAGAGTCGTGTGCGCGCGGCTGGTAGCGAGGCGGGAGCTGGTAGTCCTCGTCCGAGCTGTCAGTGGGGTCCTCGGCTACGTAAGCGTCGCCACCCTCTAAGTCAGCCAACTCCTGCTCGGCGAGGGCTCTGACAGCCTCGTCCTGCTCCTGAAGAGTCTCTGGGACCTCTGGCCTCTGGCGGGAACTGGACGGAGCGTCCTGCCGCTGCTGCTGCTGCCTGTGGTCCCGACCGCGTCCTAACAGCTGACTCATGTTATACTCTGGAAACACGGTCGCGGACCCTGAGAGTGACTGTCCTGGGTTCTAGCCTGTCGTGGCAGCTACCTTCCAAAGGATATAGGAGATCCAGTGCGCGTAAGGTAGCTGCCGGCGGGCCTTAATGCCCTCTGCCACTGTATCCTCCATCTCACATAGAATCACATCCCAAACATCAAACTCCTGCTGACGAACTAGGTAGGCAAGTAACCACAGCTGGAGACGGGAGAGACCCTCACGGAAACCAACCCTGGGTAGCAAGGTCCGCCGAAGAACCTCGTTGAGGATCCAAGTCGTAGGGGTGAGATCCCTAGGAGCACGACTCGAACCCTCACCGAAGGGCTCACTGAAGCACGGGCGGACCAGGTCTGTCGTCGGCTGAGCACCGCCGTGAGGACGGCGGGGTGGCTCCGTCTGGTCGTAGCACAGGTCATGGATCAGGGTCTGAGAGCGAGTGAAACCAAACCAACTCCGGATCTCTGACGAGAACAAGCGGTAGTGCTCCCCTTGAAAGGCAAACTCGATCGTCTCGCGGTCCGGGTGCACCCAAAGTGAAGCGTAAAACTGAAACACCCAGTCCTCAATATATGAGCCAGACCGCCCCAGAAGGTCTGCTAAACCGGGTAGGTAGGTGAGTATGGGGCGAATCTGCTCTCCTGCTGCTGCCACAACGGCCTCCAGTGGACACACTCTCTGAGAACAGAGGGAAATACTGGCGTTCCTGTAGCCTCGGTAGAAGTCCTCCTGCAGCACAGTGAAGAAGTCTGGTCCGGCCTGCTCCTGTCTCTCTCGTGGAAACCACTGCTCCACCGGAACAAGTCTGAGCGCCTGAATCTGGGAACAAGTGGCGCCCCTGAGGTCCAGTCGCGGTATCGGTGGAGGTACACGCCGCGACGGTGGACGGGCGCCCCGTCGAGGAACGTCGGGCCGAGGTGGCACCGAGGTCGACGTCCTGCGACGGGTCGACCGGCGTGGGGGAACAACCTCAGGGACGTCCTCCTCTGCCTCCTCTGCCGCCTCTGCCGCCTCTGCCTCTGCTGCCTCGGCCTCTGCCTGGCCCTGCTCTGAGCTCTGGGGCTCGACTCCGGGTGAGGTGAACGTCGCCCGACGACCGGCAGCCATGAGCGTACCAGTCGGCGAGCCGTGACGACGCTCAACCTCCTCAATAGCTCTGCGCTGGTCGGGGGACAGCTGATCCTCGATCCGGAGCCCGCCCGAACTGCCACCTCGCTCTGCACGCTCTGCGGCGTCTGCGACTGCCTGAGCCTGGGCGGCCTCCCTCTCCTGACGGGTGCGCTTCCGGTGCACTATGAGCTTCCCCTTCCCGGGTCGCTGACCGGAAGGGGGACGACGGGGAGGAGAGTCGTCGGGGCCACCACCAACGTTCTTGCAGCGCATGGCTGACAAGAACAGGACACTGTATTGAAGAAGCTCTGGACTGCCGTTGAACAACCAACTGTCACGGAACCAGAACCAACTGACGCTGAAAAACTCCTGACAGTCCACTGACACTCAGCTGACAAGAAGGCACTGACACAGACTCCCCCTGACACTGAGAACAACTGCCGCTGTCACTCGCGAGGCTTGGCCTCGATCCGTACCCGCGGGCTTGGCCCCGGGTTAGCTGACACTGCCCAACTGGCACACTGGCCACTGACTCGCTGCAAGGGATAGATGGGATATATATGAGAACATATATTCTAGAGATAAGCGAGACCTATGGAAGCAAAGCAAGTGGATAAGAGAGTGAATGGGCTTCGCTACCTGACAAACGGACGAGACGACCCAAGGAGGAGGAGAGCACTGACGTCCTAGGGTCCACACGTCACGTCAAGGAGGTCTGTACGAACAACGGCCGAAAATTGAGTCAAAACATGGAGGAATGGGCATTGAGGCAATTCAGCGAACACCTGGTGTGCATGGTGAATGGGGAGGAAGGGTGGAGCTTACTGGGAGGATGGATCAGGCAGGGATAAGGCGCCGGAGAGAAGGAGTGAGCTTGAGGACGACGCCGTCGGGGCAAATCAACACTCCGGCGAGCTCGAGTGAGGTCCGGCGAGGTGAGCCGGTGGGGGAGGCGCCGGCGAGGAGGGCGCTGGCGGGGAGCGCGAGAGCGCGTGAGCGGGTGCGAGCCAACGGCGGAGCAGTAGCGGCCGGCGGCGAGGGGCTCGACGGCGGTCGGCGAAGGTGGTTAGGGCTTGGGCGCGCGGCGAGGGTGGGTGAGGGCGGGGAATAGGGCACGGGAGCGGACGAGCGACGCGAGGAGGAAGAAGGATAATGACGTGTGGGTCCCAATAGTCATTAGAAGAACTTACTGTGCCGCGCAAAGGAGCATCGGACGCGCTGATGATAACTCATCGGACGGTCCGATGTCCATCCAGAGAGTTCCAGAAATGCGCAAAATGCATCGGACGCGTCCTATGCCTGGGCATCGGACTCTGAGCAGCGTCCGATGAGGCATCGGACGCTCCGATGAGAAAGCATCGGACGCTACCTTGACACTGTTCCAGCCGGAGCTGTGTACAGTGCAGGGCATCAGACGCTGGGGTGCGTCCGATGCAGCGTCCGATGCAACGTCCGATGCTGCATTTTGGGCAGTTTCGAAGATTTCCGTTGCGGCTCACTCTCCCAACTAAGTTCCAACTCAAATAAGAAGCAAATAAACACCAGTTGGAACCTAGTATGAGCATCCTCGCATAAACCCTCAATTTTATAAATATTTTGCCATAGGCTACATATCATTTTTAGGGAAGATAGGCGATAAAACCCGAGGAAACAACATGTGGCCACCAAAACTAGGGGACTCAACCATTAGGAGCCTCAAATGCTCCCCCTAGCGGTGGACGAACACAGCGGTTGCTCAAAGCAAAACCGAAAAGAAACGACAAAGCAACAAACATGCATATGCAATGCAATACGGAATTTGAATCTAGGTTGCTTGTCAAGTTTGCTCATGGGTAAGCTTCTTCACACGCTTTTTAGGGCGGTTATCTTAACCACGTCTGACAAGCCTATGTGCATAGCATAATTTAAACATGGCATATGATACAAACGAATGCAAAGACAACCCCCTTTCACCTTTTGACAAAGTTACTTAGATCAAGCACATTGAGCTCACTTCGCAATCTACAAAGGGTGCTCTCATCTAGGGGTTTTGTGAGGATATCCGCCAATTGATCTTCGGTTCTAACTCCCTCTAAGGATATATCTTTTTTGGAAACATGATCTCTAAGGAAGTGATGGCGAATATCTATGTGCTTTGTGCGAGAGTGTTGAACCGGGTTGTTAGCAAGCTTAACCGCGCTCTCATTGTCACACAACAAAGGTACCCTTTCTAGAACTACACCATAGTCTAAAAGGGTTTGTTTCATGTAAAGGATTTGTGCACAACAAGCACCCGCGGCTATGTATTCCGCCTCGGCGGTAGACAAGGCCACACTATTTTGCTTCTTTGAACTCCATGAGACTAGTGATCTCCCAAGCAAATGGCACCCTCCGGATGTGCTTTTTCTATCTACTTTGCAACCCGCGTAATCCGAATCGGAATACCCAACGAGTTGGAAGTTAGCTCCTTTGGGATACCAAAGGCCAATGCTTGGGGTGTGCTTTAGGTACCTAAGGATTCTCTTCACCGCTATGAGATGTGATTCCCTAGGATCGGCTTGAAAGCGAGCACACATGCACACACTAAACATGATGTCGGGCCTAGATGCGGTCAAGTATAACAAGCTACCAATCATAGAACGGTAGTGAGTTTGATCAACCGGGTTACCTCCCACATCTAGGTCGAGATGTCCGTTGGTTGGCATTGGAGTCTTGATAGGCTTGCAATCATCCATATTGAAGCGCTTGAGGAGGTCTTTTGTGTACTTCTCTTGAGATATAAAAGTCCCCTCCTTCAATTGCTTGACTTGAAAGCCTAGGAAGAATGTGAGCTTGCCAATCATTGACATCTCGAACGCCTTCGACATCAAATCACCAAATTCCTTGCAATAGGCTTCATTTGTTGACCCGAAGATGATATCATCAACATAGACTTGACAACTGAAGATCTCTCCATTGAGCTTCTTGGTGAATAGTGTGGTGTCGACCTTCCCAATGGTGAAGCCCTTCTCAATGAGGAAGTCCCGGAGGCGCTCGTACCACGCTCTAGGGGCTTGCTTGAGCCCATAAAGCGCCCTGGATAACCTATAAACATGATTAGGATATCTAGGGTCTTCAAACCCGGGAGGTTGATCAACATAGACTAGTTCATTTATGAAGCCATTTAAAAATGCACTTTTCACATCCATTTGATATAATTTAATGTCATGATGTGATGCATATGTAAGGAGGATACGAATGGCTTCGAGTCTTGCAACCGGTGCAAAGGTCTCTCCAAAATCCAAGCCTTCAACTTGAGAGAACCCCTTTGCAACTAGCCTTGCCTTGTTTCTAACAACATTGCCTTGATCATCTTGCTTGTTCCTAAACACCCATTTTGTTCCAATGACTTGCGCCTTTTGGTCGCTCTTCAAGTGTCCAAACTTGGTTGCGGGTGAAGTTGTTTAGTTCTTCATGCATGGCATTCACCCAATCCGGATCACTTAGAGCTTCATCTACAATGGTAGGCTCAACAAGAGAAACAAAGGAGTGATGTTGTATAAATAAAGCAAGTTTTTGAGAGCGAGTCATTACACCCCTTGTCGGACTCCCTATGATGAGATCTTGAGGATGGGCTTGTAGTAGAGGAGTAGTCCTTCGATCAACCACTTGAGGGGCCGCTTGTGGAGCATCAACATCTTGAGCTTGTACCACCATTTGATCATGGGAGACTTGAGTATCTTCATTTGGATCCCTCCCTTCTTTGTCATCATCAAGTGGCACATTGGATGAGGATGGCTTGTCAATGACTTGCACATCATCATCATCATCTTTAGGCTTGATGGCTCCAACCGGCATGTTCTTCATTGCTTCCCTCAATGGTTCATCACCTAGATCATCAAGATTTTCATGCTCTCCTTGAGAGCCATTAGATTCATCGAATTCCACATCATATGTTTCTTCTACCATCCCGGTGGCATGGTTGAATACTCGATATGCTTTGGACTTCAATGAGTAACCAACAAGAAAACCAATATCACATCGGCGTTGAAACTTCCCTAGGTGTTGGCGCTTCTTGTAGATGTAGCATTTGCACCCAAACACTCTAAAGAAGGATACATCCGGCTTCTTGTTGTTGAGTAGCTCATAAGGGGTCTTGCCAAGTAGACGATGGGGGAACAATCGATTTGATGCATAGCAAGCGGTGTTGATTGCTTCCGCCCAAAATCTCTCCGGTGTAGAGTACTCGTCTAGCATTGTCCTTGCTAGGGTGATTAGAGTCCGGTTCTTCCTCTCAACTACCCCATTTTGTTGTGGTGTGTAGGTTGCGGACACTTCATGCTTGATCCCCACTTCATCACAATATTGCTCAATATGGGTGTTGTCAAACTCCTTTCCGTTGTCACTTCTAATTTTCTTGATCTTCACATCAAATTCATTTTGAGCTCTCTTGGCAAACTTCTCGAAGGAAGGGGTTGCTTCGGATTTATCATGAAGGAAGAATACCCAAGTGTACCGAGAGTAGTCATCAACAATCACTAGGCAATATAGGTTTCCACCCAAGCTAGCATAAGTTGTTGGTCCAAAAAGATCCATATGTAGCAACTCTAGCTCTCTTGATGTTGACACAAAGGCTTTGGTTGGATGAGTGTTTGCAACTTGCTTGCCGGCTTGACATGCGCTACATAATTTGTCCTTCTCAAATTTGACATCTTTCAAGCCCCTAACCAATCCTTCTTCAATAGCTTGTTGAGAGTGTTCATTCCCACATGTGCCAATCTTCTATGCCATAGCCAACCAAGAGATTGCTTAGTGAACAAACATGTCTTCAAGTTGGCATCTTCGGAGGTGAAATCAACTAGATAGAGATTGTTGTATCTAAAGCCTTTGAATATCACTTGTGTATCATCTTTCTTGGTCACAACCACTTCCTTGTCGGTGAACAAACATTGGAAGCCAAGATCACATAATTGTCCAACGGATAGCAAGTTGAAGCTCAATGATGCAACTAGAAGCACATTGGAGATGGTATGATCATTTGATATAGCCACTTTGCCCAATCCCTTGACATTGCCCATTGAGTTGTCACCAAATGTTATCTTTTCTTGGTCATTGACATTCTCTTCAAGTGAGGTGAACATCCGTGGATCACCGGTCATATGTTGTGTGCAACCACTATCAATCACCCAATGAGATCCACCGGTCTTGTAGTTCACCTACACACATAAGAAATCAAGCTTGAGCTTTTGGGACCCAAACTTGTTGCGGTCCCTTAACCTTCTCTACTAGTGACTTTGCAACCCAAATTTGCTTTGGCCTATTCTTGTTGGGAGGCCCCATGAACATAACTTTCATCTTGCCACTAGAGTCTTGTCTAAGCATGTAGTGAGCATTGAAAGCAAAGGGCCTAGCATGCTTGGGCAAGGGTGTTGGTTTAGGCTCTTCACAACTATGAGCAAAGTGTCCTTCCTTTCCACACTCATAGCATCTTCCAATCTTCTTCTTCTTTGGCTTTGTGATGCTCTTGCGTTGCTTCATCTTCTCTTCAAGGAAACCAATGCCATTTCTATTTGTCTTCATGACCGTGTTCATGAGAAGCTCACTTTGAAGACATTGACCCTTGGTGAAGTTCCTCAAACCGGTGGTGAGGTGTTCTTTCTCCTTCTTGAGCTTGTCATTCTCTTGTTGGAGTTCCAATTGGGATGGTGTCAACTTGTAATCCATCTCCATCTTCAACCTCTTGTTCTCTTCTTTAAGCATGTCTAGCTCAAGTGACATGCTATAGTCATCATCATGAGATTGAATGACAACTTGCTTGGTGGTTGAAAGCTTCTCTAGATCAACCTTGAGCTTTGCATTCTCATTCTTGATCTTGACATAGTCATCATAGTGATCGGCTATGACCACACTCTTGCCTTTGCCACTAGCTCTTTGCTCATCATGCTCACTAACCAAGTCCTCACAAGATGTAGCTATGTCACACTTAACAACAAGGTTAGAAGCATCATGTGTCTCATGTGAAAGCATATCATAAGAGATATTGAGAGCATCATAGTCTACTTTCACTTGAGTGTATTGTTCTTTTAGCAAAGAATAACTAGTGGTAAAGTCACTATGCATCTTATCAAGTTTCTCATTTTTAGCTTTGAGCTCTTTGTTAGAGGACTTGAGCTCCTTGATAGTGGATGACATAGTAGCAAGTTCATTTTTAAGCTCATCACTAGCATGAATTGCATGATCATATTTTTCAACAAGAGATTCATTTTCATCAACAAGCTTTTCATTTTTAGCTCTAGTCTTTCTTATGATTTTAGAATAGTCATTTAGCAATTTGACAAGTTCATCATAAGTAGGAGCCTCAAATTCACCATCACTATCACTATCACTTGAGTCATCATCATTTTGTACCTTCCGGTCACCCTTGGCCATAAGGCATAGGTGTGTAGAGGATGATGGCGGTGGTGGTGGTGGTGGTGTAGAGGTCCCAATGACTAGAGCGGCCACCTTCTCCTTCTCATCATCACTATCTTCACCGGATGAGCCACCGGAGGAGTCAATGTCGGTGAGCCAATCACCAACAATGTAAGCCTTGCCACCTTTCTTGTGGTATTGCTTCTTCTTCTTGCCATCCTTCTTGTAGGGCTTCTCTTTCTTCTTCTCATCTTCACTTGATGAGTCATCTTTCTTGCCCTTGTTCTTGTTCTTGTAGTTCTCTTTCTTGGGCTTGGTGCATTGATGAGCAAGATGACCAAGATCACCGCAATTGTAGCAATCCATTTCGGATATTGGCCTTCCCTTGCTACTTGTGAAAAACTTCTTCTTTCTTGAGTCAAAGTTGACTCCATTCTTGTGAAGCTTCTTCAACATCTTGGTGGTCTTCTTCACCATGAGAGCAATGTTGGAATCATCTTCATCATCGCTTGTGCTCTCATGATGCACCTCAATAGCCTTGGACTTGCCCTTCTTGTCATGGCTTGCTTTGAAGACTAAGTCCTTCTTCTTGTTGGTGGAAGAGCCACCACTTGGTGTGATGTGCATGTACATCTCATGAGCATTGATCTTTCCCAAGACTTGTGTTGGTGTAGATGTGGAAAGATCACCTTGATGTAGCACCGTCACAATGTGTCCATACTTGTCAATGGGGAGGACACATAGAATTTTCCTCACAACATCGGATGGTTGCATTTGTGTGAGGCCAAGACCATTGAGCTCTTCTACAAGAACATTTAAGCGTGAGTACATTTCATTTGCACTTTCATTAGCATGCATATCAAAAGAGTGAAGCTTTTGCATAACTAAATGATAGCATTCCTCACGCTCACTCTTTGTTCCCTCATGGAGCGCACAAATGTTCTCCCATAGATCATGGGCATTTTTGTGGTTCCGAACTCGGTTGAACACATCTTTGCAAATGCCTCTAAAAAGAATGTTTTTGGCCTTTGCATTCCATTTCTCATTTTCCTCCTCATTAGGAGTAAGGCTTGTGCCTTCTTTGGGTTTGGCAAAACCGGTTATGGCGGCATTGCGACATTTGACATCAATCGCTTCTAGGTATGACTCCATACGGATTTTCCAATATGGAAAGTCATCTCCCTCGAACATGGGAGGTGGTCCTTCACCTCCGGACATCTTAACTCTAGGCGGTTAAGCCTGAATCGAGAGCACGAGGCTCCGATACCAATTGAAAGGATCAAGATGCCCAAGAGGGGGGGTGAATTGGGCTTTTCTAAAATTACTTGCAAGAAATAAACCTATCAAGCTCCAATTAACCCCCTAGTGCCTAGAAGTGTGTTTCTCTTTTACTCTACCACACAAAAGATCAAGACTAAGCCATTCTAACTCTAGCAAAGCAATTCAATATAGAATGAACAACAAGTAGAATTGCGGAATTGAATTGCTTGAATGTAAATGCGAAAGTAAGAGAGTAGAGATGACTCGACGATCTTTTTGCCGAGGTATCGAGGTGTCGGCACACCCCCCCTAGTCCTTGTTGGAGCACCCGCGCAAGGGTATCGCTCCCCCTTGATCCGCGCAAGGATCAAGTGCTCACTACGAGCTGATTCTTCGCCACTCCGGCCCGGTGAATCGCTCGCTACCGGTCACAACTTGGCTTGGGTCATCCACAATGCCTCCGGATGATCACCAAGCTCTCCGATCGCCATCAAGCCGTCTAGGTGATGCCGATCACCAAGAGTAACAAGCTAGAACTCTCACTTGACCAAGACAAGGCCAAAGAGATGGATGGATGCACACTTGCTACTCAATTCTCACTAGGAGGTGTCTAATTCTCACAATTAGCAAATCACTCAACCTCACTAGGGCTCTTGCATTCACTCACACTCACAAGATGTTTCTCAGCTGATGGAAGTGGCAAGAACACTCAAATGGATGAAGGGAAGGAAGTATATATACCCCCCAACTCGGCCATCCAAAAACAGTCCAAGACAGGCATTTTGCGGGGGCATCGGACGTGCCGATGCTAGGCATCCGACGCTCCGATGCTAGGCATCGGACGCTCCGATGACCTCGTCCAACGGTCTACTGTACCTTCTTGTCAGACTGTTTAAATGAGCATCGGACGCTGGGCAGCGTCCGATGCCACCACACCGGACGCGTCCGATGTGGATTTGACCTCTCTGGAACCTCTCTGCATGGCCATCGGACGCTGGCCCTCAGCGTCCGATGCCAGCGTCCGATGCGGCCACAAGTTCACGCGCACGTGAACAGTGGCACCGTAGCGTCCGATGCAGCAGCACCGGAGCATCCGATGCCACGCACCAGACCAAACCCTAGTCGGGGTGGGCATCGGACGCGTCCGATGCCTACCTGGCCAGCGTCCGATGCCCAAAACAGGGCTAAGACAACCTCGGATCGTGACGCGGCCAAAACGACTTTTGATCCTCTCGACATAAGGCATCTCTCTGAGCTACCTAGGGCTATGAAATAACAAGTGTGCACCACACCTACCTCAATAGACTCATCTAGGTCAAGCTACTGATTCACGCCCCCCTTTATAGTACGGCCAAAGGAAAAACAAAGACCTAAGACTACCTAAGTGTCCTCCAACACCATGCGACACTTAGCCTAGCCTACCACCGTCTTCGACGTCCGTCCTTTGAAAACCGAAATGATTTCCATCGCCAAGGGACATGAACTCCATATGCCAGTATCGTCGCCATTACCGTGACCTAACTCATCCCTGTTTCGGCAAAACACACGTTAGTCACAGTAATCTTGTGTTTCATCCAATCACCGAAACCCACTAGGGGCCAAGATGCGTTCAGAGAGAAAGGAGGCAGCGAAGGCAGAGGTAAAAAGACTTCTGGACGCAGGCGTCATCCGTCCAGTCAAATATCCAACGTGGCTTTCAAATGTGGTACTCGTTCAGAAAAAGAACAAGAAATGGAGAATGTGTGTTGATTTCACATGCCTGAACAAAGCCTGTCCGAAGGATGATTTCCCTCTACCTAACATAAGCACCTTGGTCGACAGAGCAGCTGGTTGCCAAATGCTATCTCTCCTCGACTGCTTTTCAGGGTACCACCAAATTTGGATAAATGAGGAAGATGAGGAAAAAAACAAGTTTCATCACACCTTCGGGCACCTTTTGCTTTCGAAGAATGGCAAAGGGCCTCAGAAACGCAGGATCAACCTTCGCCCGCATGACAACTGAAGTCTTCAAAGACGAACATGCAATCTCTGCTTACGTCGATGATTTGGTCGTACAAAGTGAGCTAAAAGAAAACCACATAACAGACTTGGAAAGAGTGTTCAGAAACCTTCGATCCGCTAGACTCAAATTAAACCCCGAAAAATACGTTTTCGGGGTCAGCGAAGGAAAATTGCTAGGCTGCATAGTTTCAGCAAGGGGGATCGAAGCGAACCCCGAAAAATTGATGCCATCATCAATATGGAGCCACCAACGACCAGGAAAGCAACTCAGCGCTTGTCAGGACGCTTAGCAGCACTCAGCAGATTCATCTCCACGTCCGCCGAGCGAGGGTTACCTTTCTTCGAAACACTGAGAAGCACTGCACCATTCAATTGGGGACCTCGGCAGCAGAAAGCCTTCGACGATTTGAAAAAGTACCTCACAAACCTGACTGGCTTAACCAGCCCAAGCAAAGGGGACTTGTTACTGCTATATGTCGCAGCTTCGCCCCACGCAGCAAGCGCAGTCCTAATCAAAGAGCTACACGAGAACAACAGAACCAGGCAAGCCCCGATCTACTACGTTTCAGAAACCCTCGAAGGTCCCAAGCGAAACTACGCCGTGGTCATGGCATCAAGAAAGCTAAAGCAATACTTCCAGGCTTATGAGATCCATGTACCTTTGACATACCCCCTCGAAAACATTTTCAAGAACAACGAGGCAGTTGGCAGAATAGCGAAATGGGCAGTCGAGCTCAACAGCTATGCTATAACCTTCGTCGGGAGAACAGCAATCAAATCACAAGCACTAGCAGATTTCATAGTTGAGTGGACACCTGACCCTCGCAGAGATGGAACTCAACAAGACCCATTCTGGACAGTATATGTCGACGGAGCCTGGGGAGCAACTGGAGCAGGGGCCTCGCCCATTCTAGTCTCGCCAACCGGGCCCAAGCTAAGATATGCGAGAAGGCTCAATTGGAAATGCACAAACAACTCCGCTGAGTACAAGGCAGTGATACTAGCACTCTCAAGACTTCGATCGTTATCAGTTCAAAGGGCAGTCATCAGTACAGACTCTCAAGTCATCGCGAGGCACATCGAGAAAAACTATAAAGCGAAAGATCCAGAGCTACAAAAATACCTACAATATGTCCGAAGGTTAGAATCCTTTTTCCTCGGCATAACAGTGAAAGCAATACCGCGGTCAGATAACAGCGAGGCAGACAATCTGGCCAAAGCGGCAGCACAACAACTTCAGTTACCCCCAGACGTATTCTATGAAACTGCAACACAATCAGCTTTTGAAGTGTCCGGAATAACAACAACGTCCGGAATAACAGCGACGCTGATCAATGCAATCCAAAGCGAAGATTGGAGAGCACCAATCATGGCCTATATCAAGGGATTGCATGAACCCACTAACAAAGAAGAAGAAAACAGACTTAAACAAAGGGCTCGAGGGTACAAAATGTGGACAACACTCTGCTCAAGGCTTCGGTAACCTCGTCATGGCTCAAATGTGTGTCACAGACTGAAGGAAGTGACATTCTTAAGCTCATTCACGAAGGCATCTGTGGCTCTCACAACGGACTGAGGGCAAAGCTTTTCGATAAGGATTCTACTGGCCAACTGCATTACGTGATGCAGAAAACATCGTCAAACATTGTGAGGGTTGTCAATTGACGGCAAAGGCACAAAATGCCCCAGGGGCTCCAACAACTCTGATATGCCCAACATGATCGTTGCAAAGATGGGCAATGGACCTCGTCGGTCCACTTCCGACAGCTCCAGGAAACCTTCGCTACGCAGTAGTAGCTGTGGAATACTTCACAAAATGGATTGAGACTAGACCGCTTGTTTCCATCACCTCCTTGACCGTGAAAAGTTTTTATGGCAGCAAATAATTTGCCGGTTCGGGGTACCCAAATACCTAACTGTTGACAATGGCACTCAATTCGACAGTGAAGTTTTCAAAGAATTTTGCGCTCAAATCGGAACAATCCTATGCTTCGCCTCAGTCCGGCACCCTCAATCCAATGGCTCAGTCGAAAGAGCCAACGCAACAATCTTCCAAGCCGTATCAAAGAAATTGCAAGGCAGGCCCAAAGGAAAATGGGCAGAAGAGCTAACCTCCGTCACCTGGTCCCATAACACCTCGGAATGTAGAGCCACCAAGTTCACACCCTTCAGGCTCCTGTTTGGTGAAGAAGCTGTATTACCAGAAGAGTTGAAGCATGTATCACTCAGAACTACCCTCGAAACAGACGAACAAAACCAATTACTTGACAAAGACTTGCTCGAAGAAACGAGATGCAATGCAGTGCACAACCTTCGCAAGTATCAGGAAGAAACCAAAAAGTGGAGAGACAAAAAGGTGAGTCAAAGAACTAAAGAAAGTAGACCTCATTATCATTCAAAAGCAAAACGCCAGCATGGCGGGGAAGTTTCAGTCAAAGTGGACAGGGCCATACCTGATAGCAGAATCCAACCGTCCCGGCTCGTTTCATCTCTCCGACAGCGAGGGCAACATCCTGCCTCACACCTGGAACGTCGACGACCTTCGCAAATACTACCCATAGCGGAGCCTTAGCGAGCCCTCGCAACATGTAATTTGTTATTTCATCTATGTTATCCTCCACTTCTAGGCATGTAACAAAAACAAAGGAGCTGCACTCTTTTTCCTTACGAAGGGGCGTAAGGTTTTTTAACGAGACAACATCCAAATTTTTAATACAGCCTAAAACCCCCGTAAAAAAGTAAAACTCCAAATTACTACTTTTACTAACAAACATCAAAAAAAGCAGCTCTTCTACAAGAGCGCTAAAATCGATGAGAACACCCATAAGATTGCTTCGAAAAAACAAACTTTTCCCAAAGCAAACTTCACCTCCACCTAAGACAAGGGGAGGCGCGAAGTCCCAAAAAGTCGAGCACCCTGGCAAAAACGACAGGGACTCGCAAAAGCAAACTTCACCTCCACCTAAGATAAGGGGAGGCGCGAAGTCCAAAAAGTCGAGCACTCTGGCAAAAACGACAGGGGCTCGCAAAAGCAAACTTCACCTCCACCTAAGACAAGGGGAGACGCGAAGTCCCAAAAAGTCGAGCACCCTGGCAAAAACGACAGGGGCTCGCAAAGGCAAACTTCACCTCCACCTAAGACAAGGGGAGGCGCGAAGTCCCAAAAAGTCGAGCACCCTGGAAAAAACGATAGGGGCTCGCAAAGGCAAACTTCACCTCCACCCAAGACAAGAGGAGGCGCGAAGTACAAAAAGTCGAGCACCCCGGCAAAAAACGCCAGGGGCTCGCAAGGCAAACTTCACCCGAGTACCCACGCAAAACCAGAAGCGCTACGCGAGCCTCGCTAAAAAGAAAAAAGGGGGACGTCGCTGTTTTCACAAATCAGCTTACAAGAGCGCTACGCGAGCCTCGCTAAAAGAAAAAAAGGGGGCGTCGCTGTTTTTACAAATCAGCTTACAAGAGCGCTATACGAGCCTCGCTAAAAGAAAAAAGGGAGCATCGCTGTTTTTTCCAATGAAATATTACGCGAGCCTTGTAGTCTTTTCAATTAATTTACAAACAGTGAATAAGAGCAATCTCATAAGTCGTTTGCTTCAGACAACAGTGTGATATACAATCAATAGAAAAAAATCAAATTACAAGGATTCATCATCATCCTCAATCACTATCAAACCCCCGACACCCTCCTCAAACCCTGTACCCACCAGAACTATGGGTCCCCACAACAAAGGAGCTGCAGGGACAATTGGCAGCTCCCCGGGCAAAACCCTCGCCCTGTACATATATCTACGACCTACATCACAAACCTCCGAAGGTTCCTCCTTTGGAACCACAAGTGACCCATCTGAACGTACATCTAGCTTGTTTCGCCCAAACAAGTAATCCAAGGCTATTTTCTCATCAATATCATCATCAACACCAACTTGCAAGGACGAAGAAGAACCAAACAAAACACGAGCGGCTTGTCGATCAATATAGTCTGCTTCGCGCCAAAAACGACTCGACCTGCTATTCTTCAAATCGTACCTTCGCAGTTTCGACCACCAAAAGCGTTCAAAGGTCAGCGAAGGGTGTTTCAGCCTAGCACGAGCCAAAGATTCACCAGTTATAAAAGTATCTTGATAGTTAAGCGTCAGTGGCGTCACATCAAACACTTCTAGCACGGTTCCATCAGGAACCTGCATTTTCATAAAACAAGAAGGCGTCTCAGCGTCACCAAGTTTTTACAGCTACCACACCTTTTACAAAATAAACCCTCCAGCCAAAGTAACACTAATTTTTCACACCTGCCCAGTCTCCCCCTGCTGATCTGCTCCACCCTCGGCAGCAGCGGCATCTAGACCTTCGCCAGCGGCAGCTTCCAAGCTCTCAGGTTCCTTCCCAGTCGCCGCCCCTCCTAAGTTTGTTTCTCCAGCCTTCGGAACATCCCCAGCCGAGGGCATCTCCTCCGCTGAAGGAACCTCCGCAGAACTGGGCTCGGGAGCAGTCCTGGAGCATCCGGCAACGTCTTCAATCGCCATCGGCGAAGGCAATGCATCTTTCTGAGCCTGCATGAATACACCACCAGTTTATAATACCAACATGAACGTCAATAAAACAGCGACGAGGAACAAGCAACCCATACAAGTCTTTACCTGACGAGTAGCCTCCGCTGCCTCTTCGAAGGCGAGAGCGCGTCCACCTCCAATGATCCAAAACCTCCGGAGCAAGCGCATTGCACAGTTCCGAACCTCCGCGTCATCATTCTTCATTTTCCGCACCTCGTCGACCGTAGGGAAGACGTGGTTCGGCCTCCTAATTTTGCGGAGGTGCTCACAGTCAGCTTGGCGAAGGGTCCTGGCCATGGCCAAAGCCCCAGCGTAACATCCAAAGTCGGCTGCATTATCAACCAAAGAGCTGAAAACATCAAGCTAATTCTTTATCCAAGCTTCGAACGCCACCGCATCAACGGCAGGCAGCGGCTCCCCAGCAGAACCGCCGGCGTCGGTCAAGCAGGTGTCAATCTTATTCTTAACCTCCCCTATGCTTTTCCGCCAAGCCTCGGCTTGAGAAGTCAGCTCAGTCGACAACTCTTCTATGCGATTGTTCGCAGCCACCAAATCCCTGTCCTTTTGCCGGCTAGCAGCCAGGAGCTCAACATTGCTATTCGCAACCTCTTGCGCCTCCTCTCGGGATTTCTTAACTTTTTCTAAAGCAGCCTTGAGCTCAATCTCTTTATTCTCCAAACTTCGCCGAAGGCTCTTATTATCCTCCTCAACCTTCGACAACCGATCATTCAAATAGTTTAGATTGTAACTCGCCCTTCGGTGAGCCGAACGGTTGAGGAGCATCAACTCAGCAATCTTAACATCCATATCATCATGAAGATCATCCAAAGGCTGGTTCGCCAGCCGAAGCTCTGCCTCCGGTAAACAAATACGGTTAAATACACGACCAATAAAACGCCTTTCCTCCGGAGCACTTTGTAGGTGGCACTCGTGGAGGTCCGGACTCGTAAAAAGCTCCGTCGCTGGATCAGTAACTCCAACCTTAATAGCAAAATAAGGAAGAGAGTAACGGCTAGCTTCGTCATATGGCCTTTTGCCCGGATTCCTCTCTGACTCGAGATCACCAACCACCTCGGCTCCATCAACCCAGATGTGCGACCCCACGAATTCAGGCACCGACCCTCGCTCGGGACTCTCTGGCTCGAGCATCAACAAATCAATACGGCGCGTCGCCTCAGCATCAGCGCTCGAGGAAGCAACATCTTTCCCACGATCACCCTCTTTAGAAACACTTTTATCATCTGAGCAGCCCTCGCCACTGGAGGTATCACTAGCCTCGTCAGATGAGTCGTCCTCAGTTCCCACCTCCTTTTCAGCCTCCCCCTCTTCCTCCTTCTCCTCATCATCGGAGGCACCTTCGTCGTCTGAAATTTGGATCAAAGCCCCAATCCCACCGACGCGGGGCACCCGTCCACCAAACTTACTAACACATCGGCCGCTTGGAACCATGGCCGAGGAAGAGGAACTACCAACAACAACCTTCATCGCAAGCACCTTCGCCCGACTGCCGACACCGCCGCGGCCACGACCACGACCTCTTTTCGGCCGTGAGATATCCTTCTCCCCTGCAGCAGCACGTTTCCTCTTTTTCGGCGCATCCTCGCTCGAAGGAGCGGGCCAACCAGCATACTGAATCTCAAGAGCGTCGAATAGCCTGTTAACTCGACCTCCGCTACCTATCGAGCTGTGGATAGCCTTAATCTCCAATGTGGATAGTTTCCCAACGAGTTCCACCGCCCACTGCTGGACGCGCTTATAAACAGCCTCGATCTTATCCTCTCACCTGGGAAACTTCTTGAGAACATTTTCCCAGACCTTGTTCAGATCTACCTTCGGTTTCTTCAAACCCTTACCCTGGTACTTGGGGTCATCCTCAACCTTAAACCATACCTGCTTCCGGCTAAGAGGCCAAATCTTAGCGCAACAATATTCCTCAACCAAGTCACGGACGCACTGAGAGCGTGCGACAACCCTCAAGCAGTCAACAGCTGCGTGCGCCTCAGTATCCATCTTGGCCTCCGCGCTAACATCACCAAGAGGTGGAAGCTCACCACAAAGATCCACCGCACCACCGAGCTTGTAGTAAAACCAAAATTCCTGCCACCCACTGGTCCACTTGTTCTTCTGGGCCTGCACCGGCAGCTCCGATCTGGCACGATGGCAAAATGTGTACACCGCAAATTGTCCAAGGCGGGTGTTACCTTCGCCACAATCAATCTTCCGGGGTTGCATATGCACACGATGAGTGCGAATAAAACCCTCGATGTGCGGGGCAATGCCCTGAGAGCGGCACGCCCACACATACACCGATATCTTCGTAAAACACGAGGGCGTCAGCTGATGAAACTTCAGGTTGAACCTTTGAAGAACCGAGGTCACAAAGGAAACAACCGGGAAGCGAAGGCCAGCAAAAAAGAATTCTTCAAAAACAACAATGTCATCCGCTTCCGGCTTCGGAACGGTCTCCCCACCACTGGTCCTCGCCTTTCCCTCCTCGATCCACCCTCGCTTAACATATGTCGCTAAATCAGAACTACAGACTCGGCTAAGACCAAACTCGAAGGTGACCCCTTCATCCGAAGCAGTCGGAGACACAGCACGAGCGGTCTATTTCAACCTAGCCATCTTTTCAGCTGGATGTACCTTCGAACAACTAGCACCTATCTAAATCTTCGCACACAAGTCAAACTAACCTTCGCTACGAGAAAACAGCAGCAGCAGGAGGGCTAGAGCAAATGAGGGCACAACTTCAAGCATCCCACCAACCCTTTCTATGTATAGGCCGGGAGACGAGTTCTCCTCACCCTATGAAAGCGGCACGACAACCAAAATCCTCGGCTCAAAAAACAAGACGGACCTAAACAGTACAAAAAAAAACATTACAACGGCCTGGCCCACAGCAGCCGCGGGCGTCGCTGCCAAGGGTCCCGTTACAATTCCCGTCAAAAGGCGCTGCTTGGGCCTAAATACTATTCTTTAGATCCAAGGCAACGAGGGACTACTGTTGGGGGAAGGGACCCTCGGCAGTGGCACCACGCGGGCTGGCCAGACAAGACAATTTTCGCGTCTCTCGCGCACCTTCGCCAAAAGCCGCCTCTCTACCTGTTGAGCCCCTCAGGTCGCCATTCGGACCCCCGAGCAATAAACTAACCTTCGGAGTGCTTGACAAATTTTTACAGGCAAAGGGCGTGAGGAGGGCTGGGAGCAACCCTCGCGCATCCCGCACACCTTTGTCGTGAGGCCCAGGGCCAACTGATGGCGAAGGGATTCGGACTCGGATTCGGACTCTGCAACTGGGCGGATACCTCCGCAAGACGAAGGCCAACTCTCGGTGTTCCGCGGGGGCAAGCGCGAGCCAGGTGGCGGCGGGCGCGTGGAGAGCAGGCTAGGGTTTCGACTCTAGCTGTGTTTGTACCTTTCTGCCCTTCTGTACGGGTAGCGCAGAGGAATCTTCCTTGTACCCTTTTGTAATTTGATCAGCACCCCTTGGTATCCCATATAAATACCGGGGGTGAACAGTGTAATGCGGGACGGTTTTTTGGGGAATAGAGCCACAAAAACACTGTTCTCGCTTCCTTAAACGTTCGCGCTGGTTTTCGTTCTTGTTGCATTTTTAGTTCAGTTCTGACAATTGACCACCTTCGCCACTCCCCTGCACGTGTGCGGAGATTGGGCAAGTGTGTAACCAACAGAGGCGAACCTATTAGCACATGTTTTTATCAAAACTTTGTTGGGCAAGTTTATACGTTATATAGATAACACAAGTTGTATTTATTAAATTATGTAAAGTTGTATGAGCTAATTTATGTACACAAGTTGTGTTTTGATAAACTTTTGTACACAAGTTATATTTTCAGATTTTCTGTATTTCTAAGTTTTGGTATAAGTTATAACAATCTGTTTCTTTGTGTGTTAATAACTTTTATGTTTACAAGTTTTGACATAAGTTATAAATTAATTTGTTTCTTTGTGTTTAATAATTTTTTGTAAACTCTTGTGTTTTCATATTTTTGATATAACTTATCGTTATAAGTTGTACATATAAGTTATACATATAACTTGTAGCTTTTAAAAAATTGTTAATTTTTTTTACTAAAAATAGAAAACTTTCCAAAAAAGGAAAGTTGCGGAAATTTTTTTTGCCAAAAAAGGAAAGTCGCGGAAGTTGTCGGAGCGTTTGCCAGATTTAAATCCGTTGAACGTTGGCTGTTTAGTGGTGCCGGTAGTAGTACCCTCGTACGCACGCTCCTGGCAGCTGGTGGTGGCCAGATACACTATACAGACGGCAGCAGCAGCTGCAGCGCGTTCATCGTCTGTCTTCTGTAGATAATTGGTGCTGCCACAGGACGTAGTATCTCTTGCTCCGTCCGTGTACGTATGTCAACTGTACACGCAGCGCCACCGGCCAGGGCTTGGCTGCTGCTGCCGGCCAGTAGATCCGATCGCAGGATACGCGGTGCCCGACATACACTGTAACCATCTGCGTTGACACCACGATGGTGTGTGCGTTTATCATTCATACGGCGCTTGCTGTTTGTCGTGACCATGCGTGCGTGCAATGTGCATGTGTGTGCTGTGTGTGCAGGGAAGCCGGCGCTGGACTGGGCGACGCGGAAGCGGATCGCGGTGGGCGCCGCGCGCGGGCTGCTGTACCTGCACGAGCAGTGCGACCCCAAGATCATCCACCGCGACGTCAAGGCCGCCAACGTGCTGCTGGACGAGCACCACGAGGCCGTCGTCGGGGACCTGGGCCTCGCCAAGCTGCTGGACCACGGCGACTCGCACGTCACCACGGCGGTGCGCGGCACCGTGGGCCACATCGCGCCCGAGTACCTCTCCACGGGGCAGTCCTCGGAGAAGACGGACGTCTTCGGCTTCGGCATCCTGCTGCTCGAGCTCGTCACGGGCCAGCGCGCGCACCAGCTCGGCAAGGCCTCCGGCGCCGCGCCGCACGGCGGCCACAAGCAGGGCGGCGGCGTCATGCTGGACTGGGTACGTTTATACATATACTGCTGTTTCTTTTTGAATGCGAAAACAAACAACCTGCTCATTAGTAAACTTGATTGATAAACAAAGCTTTTGAATCATACGTGTCGTTTCTTTCGATACAAGGAGAGAAGAAGCTTGACAATCTGTTACGAAAGATTCATTCATCATCCATGCAGGACACGCGGTCATGTGCATTCATTCATTAGCAAGTACTACTAGGACCGGACGACGGCATCTGAAGATCTGATGCGGCCACAGGATGTCGTTTCAGACTTTCAGCTCGATCGACCTGAATTGCAATAACTGAACCAACCTCTTATGTCTTAACTATGCCCTCCCTACGTGTACCCTCTTCTCCTGTTGCCTGTAGGAAGAAACAGCAAGTACTAACAAGCTTGACACACTAGCAGTAAACTATGCTAACTCAGGTCCTGAGCTACTACATCTGATACGGCCGGCCTGAAATGAATGTTGATCATCATTAACCTTCTAGCTGCCATTCTTCCTGTATTTAATTATTCAGATGCTGCTGCTGTACAACTGAAGATTGCTGTTACTACATTCTTTCTGACCAGTGAGCAAAGTACTCCCTCCGTGTCACAAATAGAGTTCGTTTTGGACAGCGACACGGTCTCCAAAGCATAACTTTGACCACTTATTTCTTTAAAAATATTTGTTATAAAGTGGTATATATATACTTTTATGAAAGTATTTTTCAAGATAAATTTATTTATACTAAACTCAATAATTTAAAAGTTATTCATGATTTATATTACCAATGTTTGACCGAAACCTTTTCCAAAACGAACTCTATTTGTGATACGGAGGGAGTATTTTGCTTAACTCTTTATTATCTGATTGCCCAAAAGGTGAGGAAGGTGCATCAAGAGAAGATGCTCGACCTGCTGGTGGACCAGGACCTGGGCCCACACTACGACAGGATCGAGGTGGCCGAGATGGTGCAGGTGGCGCTCCTCTGCACGCAGTTCCAGCCATCGCACCGCCCCAGGATGTTCGAGGTGGTCCGGATGCTGGAGGGCGACGGCCTGGCCGAGAAATGGGAGGCCACGAACCGGCCGCCCGCGGCCGCGGCCGCGCCGTGCCACGACGCGCTCGGCTACGACCACCGCAACGACTCCAACGGCTCCGTGTTCTTCAACGACTTCCATGACAACGAGAGCAGCCTCAGCAGCGACGAGGCACGGTCCATCGACATGGTGGAGGAGATGGAGCTGTCAGGACCACAGTCACACGGATCGCGGTACGTTGTCGTGTTCCCCGTTTCCGGAATTTTCGTTCCGGATCGCGGAACGGGAACGACGAAGGAACATCGCAGGAACGTAGCTGGATCGTGAATGGGGACGACGTCCCAAGATGAACCGGATCAATAGAAGAAGAGATGAGGACAGTGTACTAGCAACAGCGTCGGACGACGGCGGCGGTGGCAGCGCAGCCTCGCGACGTCGGATGGCGGCGGCGGCGTGGCCTCCTGACGTCGGACGGCGGCGCCGCGACGGGGGCGCGGGGTCCAGCTGTGCGGTCACCCCACTGTTGGGGGTAGGGGCAGCGGAGCCTGCTCCCCCCTTTGTAAAAAGGCCCAGCGCCTAATGAGTCTAGGACCTCCTTGTAAATACATGAACTATGAGGGGAGTGGAGGAAGATTATTCCTCTCACTGCCCTTATAAATAGAACCTAAGCGGCTCCTCCAAGGGGGCTGGTCGGTCTCTTCTTTTCTCCTCCTCCTTGTGTGAGACGGGCCCGGCTCACCCTCACCTTCGGTGGGGGTTTGAGCGAGGGACTCCATCCCAACAGATGGCGCCGTCCGTGGGGAACGAATACGAAAAAACACCAAAAAGCTACCCTCGTTACGCTACTGAAGCCAAACTCAGCATCCCTCGTCGTGGCCAACCTGGGCAACCATCGTTATCACCAGACACACCGACCTTCGTCGTATCCACGATGCGTGGGCAACCCTCGTTGTGACCAGCCAAGCCTCATGACTAAAGATGAGCTATCATCGGCTAGGTCGGACAGAGCTACCTTCGGCACGTTGCGAAAGCCACTCGTCCACCGACAACCTCCACCCTCGTGTAGAGAGCAGATCCGAAGACTTCGAGGCAGGGCCGAAGGTGCACGTGTGGTTTCAAATCAGGCCTCGGGCACGCATTCTCCGCCTCGCCCGAGCCCTCCAAGTCAGGCCTCGGGCGGGCGCCCATTCTCCGCCTCGCCCGAGCCCTCCAAGTCAGGCCTCGGGCGGGGGCCCATTCTCCGCCTCGTCCGAGCCCTCCAAGTCAGGCCTTGGACGGGCGTCCATTCTCCGCCTCGCCCGAGCCCTCCAAGTCAGGCCTCGGGCGGGCGCCCATTCTCCGCCTCGCCCGAGCCCTCCAAGTCAGGCCTCGGGCGGGCGCCCATTCTCCGCCTCGCCCGAGCCCTCCAAGTCAGGCCTCGGGCGGGCGCGCACTCTCCGCCTCGCCCGAGCCCTCCAAGTCAGGCCTCGGGCGGGCGCGCACTCTCCGCCTCGTCCGAGCCCTCCAAGTCAGGCCTCGGGCGGGTGCCCATTCTCACGTCCAGTCAAGCGTGACCCAAGCAAAACCTCTGTCCGGGCCCCCACCTGTCTTCAGGAATTTTTCAGCCTCGATCAATGTAGCACCCTCGACTAGCAGAGTCTCGGCATAGCAACTGTCGCACCATTTTGCAAACCGCAGACTCCAAACCATCGACCTTTGTAGCACCCTCGAAAGAATGACTATAGGCGTACAAACAGTTTACAACAACCCGCTTTTTTGTCACTGTTTCCACTTCCAACCTCCCTAGCCTTTGCCCAAAAAAAAGAAAGAAAAAACCTTCGCTTGTTGACCAGCGAGGTGACCCTCTCCGAAGACGCAAGGGTCTAGAGATCCGAGGGACATGTAGCCAAAAAGCGTTTTGGCTCTCGCGAAAGTTTTTTGCACTAAGCTAAGGGTCTAAATCAGTTTGGCACTTACGGAGATATACCGAGGGTCCTGCGACGAAGGACTACCATGGCATCCACGGAGTTTTTCTGCATCTGTGAGGTCCGAGGAAGTAAAATATCTTACAGTAAAGTGGGGCGTATCCCACGTCCAAAACCCTTGTCGCGACCATCATGAGAGGGCTCGCGTTCGCATGAATTCATCCGAAGCTCCGCGGCCTAGCCAATATTAGCGGTTGTGGCGTGGCAGTTGCCTATGGCCGCTTTCATTGTTTCACCCACATTAAGATGGCCTCCAAAACCGGACCAGTTGTAAATTTTTGGGCTTTGAGCATGCAGGTTCACTAAGTCACGATACGAAGCGGCCGCGTCCGAGCTGCATCTCAGGCGAAGCTGTAAACTGATCACCTACTAACCCTCGCCAGCACTTCGGTACGTAACCAACCCGACACTTGTGTGCCCAGACAACCTTCGGACTAATCTTTACTCTTAGTCCGTGCACAATGCATATATGCCTCTGTAGCATTATCTGTCTCCTTTGGGAATACAAATTATTTTACCCCACTCGTGATTTATCTAACCGTGCAAACCTACAGCGAAGCTTTGCCGTTTGGCCAAAGGATTAAATATCTTTTGCAGGAGCAATTAAGTCTATTCCTAACCAATGTTTGGATCGCAAAAAAAAAGGCTACCTTCGTCGTGCTGCTGTAGTCAGGCTCATCAACCTACGTCGGTCTCCGATCGAACGGAGCAACCTTCGCCTCGGAACAACCTTCGCCACGGAACAATCTTCGTCATGGCCTACCTCAGCAACTTCACCAACACCTTCGATAAAAAAAGCTAGCTAAGTACTCCAGGCATCTGTGTTTTGGTTTCCAGTAACCATTTCCATCCGATGCCATGCACAAAACATTCATCACGCGCCCAAGCTGGCTGACCAAAGTGCTAAGATTCAAGCGAAGATGGCTTGCTTGAGGATCTGTTGCTTGTGCAGACGCGCGTGCCTCCGTTTTTCTGCCCAGATAAGAAAAACTCGTGCAAGAGGTTCCCATTTCTTCACGAGTGATAATATTTTTGCAGATTCATACGTCTCTGGTAAGTTATCTCATTCAATCGTAATTTTAACTCATATGCTTACCTTCGTGAAATGACTCCTCGCCCGAGCTCTCCAAGTCAGGCCTCGGGCGGGTGCGCATTCTCCGCCTCGGCCGAGCCCTCCAAGTCAGGCCTCGGGCGGGTGCGCATTCTCCGCCTCGGCCGAGCCCTCCAAGTCAGGCCTCGGGCGGGTGCGCATTCTCCGCCTCGTCCGAGCCCTCCAAGTCAGGCCTCGGGCGGGTGCGCACTCTCCGCCTCGCCCGAGCCCTCCAAGTCAGGCCTCGGGCGGGTGCGCACTCTCCGCCTCGCCCGAGCCCTCCAAGTCAGGCCTCGGGCGGGTGCGCATTCTCCGCCTCGTCCGAGCCCTCCAAGTCAGGCCTCGGGCGGGCGCGCACTCTCCGCCTCGTCCGAGCCCTCCAAGTCAGGCCTCGGGCGGGTGCGCACTCTCCGCCTCGCCCGAGCCCTCCAAGTCAGGCCTCGGGCGGGTGCGCATTCCTCGCCTCGCCCGAGCCCTCCAAGTCAGGCCTCGGGCGGGTGCGCACTCTCCGCCTCGTCCGAGCCCTCCAAGTCAGGCCTCGGGCGGGCGCGCACTCTCCGCCTCGTCCGAGCCCTCCAAGTCAGGCCTCGGGTGGGTGCGCAAAAAAAAAGGGGGGGAGAATTAAGTTTTCTCCCGACCAACGTGTTACCTTCATCGATGCATGCATTTACCACTAACAACCTCGCCTGCGAGGCTATGCTTGTCCCATACTTGCAGGTTTTTCATGAGTTTCTACCTCTCATAGGAGTCTTCAGTCACCCGACTCGTACGTCGACTAAGCCATCCAAATCACTGTGCCGAAGGTTAGGTCGATGGTGCTTTTCATCGCGCAAAGGTTCCAAAGAACCTGAAGCCTAGCTAAGTACCCCACGACTATTTCAACAAAAACTTTTTACCTTGTGGTTTGCGCCCTTGATTACCATACTTGTTTAAACTCACTCATACTGTGCCCAAAATGCAAGTTTCAAGTTTTGCAAAATCAAACCTATATCGTCCCAACATGTAAAATGACAACACTGGTGAGTATTTCCTTACCCACTTAAACTAACAATTTATCTGAACTTCCCCATATTTGCTCGCAGGTCCCCATTTTTTACGAGGTAACATACTCTCGTATACACCCTCACAACTTCTCGACCTATCTTGGTCACCTTCTTAAATAATCGCCACTCCAAACCTTCGCATGAAAATCAATATATATATATAATTAATAACCATGCTAACCTTTTCTTTGCAAAGCAAGGTACCTCTGTTTTGCAGATCTTTGTGCTTCACTAGAGGTAATGAATTCCTACTGCACCTAGCTAAAGTTGACATCATATCTCATCTGTTGAGGACAACTTACCCCTCGCTAATCTTCGGCTTTCACTTCTCATGTTCAAATGTGCGAAGGTCTCATATTACAAACTGTTTTGCAGGATTCCATTTTTTGTAATACTTCAAAACTGTGGTTATACAATTTATCAAAACATTCATGCAGGATGACCTCAAATATGCGAAGCCCCTCTCATTAATAATTCACTTTGCAGGGACCAAAATTATTTGTTTTGGCATGTACCCTAAATGTCACATTTTTTTTATTAAGGGCTCAGCTCAACTTCGCACTAATTTTGTGCAAGTACACATCATAAACGCATCAAGCATACCCATTCATCATACCATCGCATCGCATATTCATAGTGCATACCAAACCTCACTTCGCTCTCTGAAAGACAAAGGAGACGAAGAGGGAGGTTCATAGTGCATACCAAACCTCACTTCGCTCTCTGAAAGACAAAGGAGACGAAGAGGGAGGTCATGAACTTTTATAGCCAAACCTCACTTCGCCCTCCAAAAGACAACGGAGGGCGAAGAGGGAGGTCCAAATCGAGTACCCTCGCAAAGAAACAAGCGAAGGGCTCAAATATTATGTTTCCTCGTTACGTGAAAATAACTTTGTTTTGCAGAACTACCAGCTTGTACACAACTTCCACAATGCAAAAACAAGTCGAATGTTTCCCTCGGAAATCTTATCGACTCCACATTGGTTACGGAGATTCCCTTGTAGGTTTTCAACTTGTCTACAAGGGAAACCCCCTAGAAAAAGGGGCTCGGCATCGGCCTCAGCAACACCCTCGCCGACTCCTCGGCAAGGGGCTCGCCATCAATTCCGGCGACAACAGCTGCACCCTCGCCAATTCCGTGCCGAGGGGCTCGCCATCAATTTCGGCGACATCAACTGTACCCTCGCCGACTCCGCGGCTAGGGGCTCGGCATCGGCCTCAGCGGCCTCAGCAACTCCCTCGCCGACTTCCCAACAAGGGGCTCGACATCGGCCTCAGCGGCCTCAGCAACACCCTCGCCGACTCCTCGGCAAGGGGCGCGCCATCGACCTCGGCGACATCAACTGTACCCTCGCCGACTCCGCGGCTAGGGGCTCGGCATCGGCCTCAGCGGCTTCAGCAACTCCCTCACCGACTTCCCAACAAGGGGCTCGGCATCGGCCTCAGCGGCCTCAGCAACACCCTCGCCGACTCCTCGACAAGGGGCTCGCCATCAACTTCAGCGACAACAGCTGCACCCTCGCCAATTCCGTGCCGAGGGGCTCGCCATCGACCTCGGCGACATCAACTGTACCCTCGGCATCGGCCTCCGCGGCCAGGGGCTCGACATCGGCCTCAGCGGCAACAACAGTTGCACCCTCGCCGACTCCGCGGCAAGGGGCTCGCCTCCGACCTCGGCGACATCAGCAATACCCTCGCCGACTCCACGGCAAGGGGCTCGCCTCCGACCTCGGCGACAACAGCTTCGCCTCCAACATCGGCGACAACACCCTCGCCTCCGACCTCGGCGACACCAGCTTCGCCTCCAACCTCGGCAACAACAGTTGCACCCTCGCTGACTCCACGGCAAGGGGCTCGCCTCCGACCTCGGCGACATCAGCAATACCCTCGCCGACTCCACGGCAAGGGGCTCGCCTCCGACCTCGGCGACAACACCCTCGCCTCCGACCTCGGCGACACCAGCTTCGCCTCCAACCTCGGCAACATCAGTTTCACCCTAGCCGACCCTATGGCACGGGCTCGCCTCCGACCTCGGCGACAACAGCTTCGCCTCCAACATCGGCGACAACACCCTCGACTCCAACCTCAGCGACATCAGTTGCACCCTCGTCGACTCTTCGGCAAGGGGCTCGCTTTCGAACTCGGCAACATCAGCAAAACCCTCGCCGATTTCACGGCAAGGGGCTAATCATCGAACTCGGCAACGTCAACGACACCTTAGCCAACCGCGACAAAGGGCTCATCAACATCTTTGTCGCCTAGGCACAAGTCCTCTGCCTGCTCATAAGCAACAGCCAAGAGGGGCTAGGGAGTGCATCCAAGGGGGCGTCAACCCAGAGAACATGCCTTGGCCGTTGCCCATGAGCTGAAAGGGGTAGGCCTCGCTAATTGCAACAAATGTTATATCAACATCCGCCTCAACCCGGCCTCTTGCATTGTCATCAACCCGGCCTCTGTGGGAACTACCGGCGTCTGACCACATCCGGCAACTATGACCGCCCGGATGGGTGCCTTTGCTGCTATGACTACTTCTGTTATAGAGAGTTTCTCACTACAGGGCAAAGTCCCTCGCTGAAGCTAAGTCTAACGAGAGCTGGGTCACCGACCTCCGCATTCGACGAGTCATCGTCATTGTCAAGGCTTCCGACCTTTGTGTGAAATTGATTGCTGCTCTAGGGACGCCGGTCGAGGCTTGAGATAGACTAGGGAATTGTAATACCGGGCCTTTTTCCTATACTTTAGCAACTAGTTTTTGTTGTGCCTGCCAAAACCTAGTGGCTAAGGGGCTACTGTTGGGGGTAGGGGCAGCGGAGCCTGCTCCCCCCTTTGTAAAAAGGCCCAGCGCCTAATGAGTCTAGGACCTCCTTGTAAATACATAAACTATGAGGGGAGTGGAGGAAGATTATTCCTCTCACTGCCCTTATAAATAGAACCTAAGCGGCTCCTCCAAGGGAGCTGGTCGGTCTCTTCTTTTCTCCTCCTCCTTGTGTGAGACGGGCCCGGCTCACCCTCACCTTCGGTGGGGGTTTGAGCGAGGGACTCCATCCCAACACCCACATTGGACGGCGGCGGCGCTCCGCTCCGCGTCGGACGGCAGCAGTAGCGCGTGGCATAGCTCAGGCACGCAGTGCCGAATGGCGGCGGCGCTAGGACGGACCTGCTCGTCGCTTCGACTGATTTTCTTTTTTTTGGGGAACGGTTTAACTGAAGAGAGGAACCCTAGCGTAAATGGGCCTCCAGCTATGGAGTGCTTCTATGAAGTGGGCCTCGAGCTATGGAGTGCGGACATGTGACTTCAAATGGCATAGTCTATTTAAAGTTTTTATCTATAATTAGCATATAATTTTATCTTTATGAGTTATGTATGTTAAATTCAGACTTATAAATTATAATATAATTATCTATCTATAATTTCTCGGACTATGATTTTCGTTCCTTAGCCACACTTCATTTATATTCACTCAAGCGTATCGGGATCACGATCCACGTTCCGTACCTTCGTTCCGGGTACATCGTCCCAATTATTTAGGGATCATGATCCCATCTTCGAACCAAACGTCCCGAAGAGGTATACCCCCTTATGAACTGAAAACTTAAAATTGTCGATCCACGTACCTACGAACCAAACGTCCCGAAGAGGGATCTTGATTTCTGATGTAGTTCTAGAGATGCTGAAAATAGAAGAGTTACTGTTTTTGATTCATAAAGAGTATTAAACAAAGACTATTAAGGAAATACCAGGCGTTATCGATGTAGTCAACATTTTCTTTCTCGACCGGTATTCACGTTGCTTTCTATTCTGTTCTTCTCTTTGCTCAATGCTTTCTTCGGCCCTTTTTCGCGCTCGGTACTCACGTTGCTTTCTATTCCTTTCTTCCCTTTTTTTGAACTCATCATCAGCTGCTGATGTTCCATTTGCTGAGATATAGAATGAGAGTTTGAGATGTTCAGAAAATAATTTCAGAAACTAACCAGGATCGATGGCAATGAACATACCCTGAATACAGCACGGGTTTCTATCCTCTCCCCCATGGTAGCTCATGTAAACTGCAGTACAAATTAAACTACTTTCCATCATCCATTGTGTCAAGTTTTTTTAGAGTTAGGTCGGTCTTGGCACGATCTTGCTTTTATTGTACAAGATTTGTATGGTACTTGTATTCAGAGGACAGCATGCTCCACCTGAGAAATACATAAAGTTCTATCATGTATAGAACCTGACTGCCTCCGGACAGCAAAAAGATATTTGTGGTTATATGGTTCTGTACTTTATTAGTCCTTAATCCTGTGTGCATCACCATATCCACAGGATACATTTACCACTTTTTAAAGGTTTTGTTTGGAGTGCAGAAATTTTTTGGTCTTGTTCATGTGTTTTTTCTTTAAAATTGAACCGACTCCCGTGAAATTCGTGCGTTTCAGATAAGCCCTATAAATGGTGCAGTTCTCATCCTGCTAACTACAATGGATAGGATCAACCCTCAAAATGTTGAGACCTAGAGTATACTACCTTGTCACATGGAAATGCAAACTTCTCAAATAAGTGATAATAATAATGTGATGTTTAAATATGAGATCTCTGGATGATATTTGGTATAACTGATGCAGATTGCCCGATCCTTACTTAATTATTGTTCCTAAATACTTGCACATATATGAAATTATGTTTGCCTTGCTATAGTAGCACAATAAAGATAGCTTCCTAGCTTTAATACACTACGAAATATAAACTTTTAAAGTATGAAAAAAAAATCGTGCTAGAAGACAAGACACTTGTAAAGGCAAGAGTTACTGGTTGGCTATAGTTGCGTCACTAGTGATATGGACGACCAATGCAAAAAGGTACCAATTGCTTACCCTTCAATCAATATTTATATGTTCGCACTGCATTACTATGTATTGTTACAACTTAACTTCTTCTCTCGCTCTCGTTCCTTGCCTGCATCAAGTGCGAAGTCGCGGACGGAGCAGGCAGCCAACGTCGGAGAGCGCACGTTTCCGGACGGGCACGAGGTCCGCGACGGCGAGATGGCCATGGCCCTAGCCATCGGTGGCGCCGGCCGCGTAGATGAGTCCTCCTTGCTCGGGATGAGGAACGTGTTCGGCGTCAAAAGGGAGGTCTTTCCGGTTGCCGCGATGCCCGTCCCGGATCAGCGGCGCCTCAGGAAGCGGCTGAGGACGGAGCTCGACGCCGTGCGCGATCTCCTCAGTAAGGTGGAGCAATATTCCTGCGTTCCTGGCGCCGCCGCCGGCAAGGACGACGACCGGCTCTTTGCCCCCGAGGCGGCGGCGGTGGAGGAGGAGGATGGCTGCAGAGCGGCGAAGAGGAGAAGGGTACTGCCTCCTTTCGCAGGGCGCACAAGGGAGTCGAAGCCGAAGCCAGATGATAGGGAGCGGCTGGCCAGCCGCCTGGCCTCGATGGCGGCGGCGCTGCCGGATCACGTCGTCGCGTTCCTGCTGAACCGGCGCGTTGGGGATGCCGCCGATTCCCGTGTCGACGGCGGCGACATCGAGATGGACGACGTGCAGATGCAGTACATGGAAGATGGTGCTCTGTTCCAGCTGAAGAAGTTGCTGGACAAGTTCGCGCCGGTGGAGAGCACGCCGAAGAGTCACGGAGGGCGCGCACCACTGGCTGCCTCCGGCGCCATCAGCTGCCTGTCGCAGGCACAGCACCAAGAAGCAGCAGGAGGCAGGATGGCCCCGGTGCAAGAGGAGGAAGAGGAGGAGGGCAACGACGACATCTGCGGCGGCGTCTCTCGCATAGCGATCCGGGACATCGCCGAGGAGTACGGCGAGCTCGTGAACGACATCGGTGTTCGGCTCCTGTCGCCGCTCCAGCGCAAGTACGTCGATCTCTCCGAGCAAGACATGTACGTTGACATCTGCGGCGACGCCTCTCCTGTCGTGTTCCCGGCCAAGACCGGCGATAGCAGCAGCAGCGACTCCGATTCAACATCGTCGGCTGATACTGATTCCGACTCGAGCAGCAGCTCGCCGCCGGAGGCTCTTCCCAAGGAGAATTCATATTGCACGGCCGGAGAACCGGTGCCGGCGCCTGAGGTTGATCCTATCCATTGCAAAGACAATACGCAGCCACCAGAGCCGGCGCCTGAGGCGATTCAGATTGCAGAGCCGGAGAACCAGTGCGCGACGACGGCGGTGTTCGCGGTCACCAAAAGCCCACCGGCGCCGACGGTTCTCCCCAAGGAATGTGGCACCCTTGCTCAGCCACCACCACTACAGCAGGCACCGGAAGCTGTCCAGATTGCAGAGCCAGAGGAGCTCACGGAAAAGCGCGTGGCGCCCGCGGCTACGGTGCACCCCATCACCGGCAGCACACCTCCGCCTGCGGTTCTACCCAACGAGAATGGCACCTCTTCTCGGCCGGCGCCGGTGCCGGCGCAGATTGCAGAGCCACATCCACAGACACAGGTGGTCCAGGATGAGGGCGCCCAGCGAGCGCGCACCCAGACGAGCGACCTGATCGCCATGGCGCGACAGGAGGGGAAGAGGCGTGCGATGGCCAAGGCTCACCAGGAGCTCCTCGAGCTGGAAAGGTGGGTGCTGCCCAGCGAACGCATCCATCCGCTGGACATGGAGCTGCTGGGCATCACCAGGTTCCAGCACGTCGTGAGCACCGTGCGGGACGCGCGCACGGCGCAGCCCCAGGTGGTGAACGATGGAGTTGGCCTCCGTGTCTCGCCTGGTGGCCCCAGCATATTGCAGCAGCTGGGGGTCTTCCTGAAGGCGGATGGCGGCGGCGACGAGGACGAGGACGAGGACGAGGAGGAGCCGCCGCCACCGCTGGCCGTCGCTTCTGATGGTGAAGACATGGACTTGGAGATAGAAGACGGGCAGATAGTCTAGAACGTAGGCACCATGCATGCAGCGTTGCATTGCATCGTTGGTTTTGTACAACCCCTGATCCACTCACCTTGGACTAATCAACACTCTTAGCGTTTCCATTATCAAGCTTGTGGTTTTTTTGCATGGTTAACAAGCAGGATAATGCATGTTTGTCTGTTTATTTGTTTGTTGGCGATAGCCTTTTACAGAAATTTGTTTGAGTTATCTTGAATTTTGGTTCACAAGCACGAAAATGATTCATACTTAGCCATTTTCAAAGGGCGTGTGTAGAAAACAATTAAGTATTCTTAGGCGCATCAAATACACGATATCGATTCTTCCGTCTTGTTTTAGTGCACACAAATTTATCTTAATCTGTAGATTGGAGTATATAGGTTAAACTAAATTTCACCCGCATACTACGGAAACAGAAGATTTGCCGAGTGTCCGGCGCTTTGCCGAACGCTTTATCTCGGGCACTCGATAATGAGTAATTTTGTCGAGCACAATTCTCGGCAAAAAATGGCACTCAACAAACATCATCTTTGTCGAGGGTCGGGCCCTCGGCAAAGACCGTCACTCGGCAAAGCACACCCGTGATTAACGTCGTCCGTCTTTGTCGAGCGCCCGCTGTCTGGCGCTCGACAAAGATTTGTCTTTGTCGAGTGCCAGACCAAGGTGCTCGACAAACTAATTTTTTATTATTATTTTATCCTAATTTTTTTGTGTGGCCTTATTACAGTATTACATAGTCCATATTAAAATTTGGATCATTTTTAATCTACTTTGCTATATTTAGCTATTTTATTTCAATGAATTGATTTTTTCTGAAAAATGAAAGTTTGATCTACAGGTGCATCAAATAATATAATTTAACAAATGAAAAAATGATAGTCATTCTTAGTATATATTGAGGTTGTATCCACGAACACGCCTAAAATTTTAAACATCTTGTTCACGAAAGATAACCATGAGGTTGCAGAGCAAATATTTTTAAAAATTTATAAAATACAAATGAATTTTAAAAATTACAAAACTTTTGGAGATGCCGTGCTATCGTATGTGGAGACTATGATAAAAATTTAAGATAGTTTCGTGGACGTTGTCACAAACATTGTGTAGAAACGCAGACATCATATGTGAAGGCCTAGGAGAAGAGGTTTATGGAAATGCTTCAGTCTATGCACACTCTTGGGGCCCATGTGGGTTTAGCCGTGCCACCTGGGCTAATGGCTCCACCTCCACCTCTGCCTCATGCAACAGCTTCTACTCATGTGAGTAATCTCAAACATCAAAGTAATTTCTACACTAGCTATTCAAGTAATCTTGACTCATGTAATCTCCTATCTGATCCTTTGTGCAACCTCACTCAGCGGGTTCGAATAATCCACAAGGCACTCCTCACTCAGGATGGTCGCCTTGGGCTCCTCGGATGTGAGATGAACTTTGTTTGATGCACTTGTTTTATTGCAACAACTATGAAGGACTAGTTTGAATTATGTGATTTACTTGTTTGGATGATGTGAACTTGTTCCGAGCAATGGATGGAGTTGTTGTGTTATATGTGATTTATATGGTGATAAATGTGATATATATCATGGATGTAACAAATATGTGATGAGGATGTGATATATATTATATTTTAAGTTTGTCGTGATGGAACTAAAAAGAAAAAAAATCGATCGGTTTACCGAGTGTTGCACTCAACAAAGGGCCCTTAGTTGAGCGCCAGGGCCACAACGCTCGGCAAAGCTGGGATAAATGGTCGCTTTGCCGAGGGTCGTGGCCCTGACGCTCGGCAAAGCTGGAAGGTGAGGTCATTTTGCCGAGCGCCAGGGCCAAGGCCCTCGGTAAAGCAGCCTAGCTTTACCGAGCGCCGACCACAAGGCGATCGAGAAAGATTTTTAAAAAAAATTATAATTTTTTTGCCGAGCGTCGGAGACGAGCCGCTTGACAAAGATTTTTTTAAAAAATAATATAAATTCTTTGTCGAGCGTCCTCTTACAGGCGCTCGGCAACAAGTTTTTGAAAAAAATCTTTACCGAGCGCCTGCTGGAACGGCGCTCGACATAGCCGTCATCTCCATTGGTGGCGTCATCACGACTCCTTTTCTTTGCCGAGTGCCCGACATTTGGCACTCGACAAAGACGCCTTCGTCGATACTTTTTTGTTGATGGCTCTTTGTCGAGAGCGGTGCTCGGCAAAGGGTTGTCGAGTGCTATTGGCCCTTTGTCGTCTGCCTCTTATTGAGAATATGCCCTAGAGATAATTATAGAGATGATTGTATTGTGTTGTATCCATGATATATTATGAGTTCATTGAATAATTATTAAAGGCAACTTGTATCGATCGGTAATTATGTGAATTATTTATGAAACTCTTTTGCTTGTATGATTATTCTAAAGTTGTCCCTGATCAGAGTTCGTGTGAGGAAACACATAAATATTAGATCAACACATATATTGGTTGATGATTATGTTTCACAAGTCATGGACATAGAGATGTCAAACTAATAGTGTGGACACATGTATGACATGGGGCTGGACTGACCCAACGTGAGATGTTGTATTTATCTTTGTTCACAACATGTAAGTTATGTCCTTAGACATGAAGTTGTCGTATGCATTCAAGATGTGAAACAATCTACTCAGAGACTATCAAACACTGCTCCGTAACTTGGTAGTTATAAAGGTAGTCTTCGGGTATAGTCAATCAAGATGGAATTTGCCCCTCTCCATGTGAGAGAGATATATCACTGGACCACTCAAATGATTGGATCAAGAAATGCATGGTTGTGCTTGGGTTAAGTGTTAACCTATGAGTCGGACCAAATATCGTGAGGCAAAAGGAATAACATGTATATAGTTACGTGGTGGTTCATCTTATATGATCTTTGCGTATACATAGGGTTTGGCACGCCTTGCTAGAGGCTGTTGTCAAATATTGGTTGAGTAAGAGTATTCGAGTCATGTCTATGTGTGCGTGAACCCATAGGGGCGCATGGTTAAGGGGCTAGAAGCCTAATTCGGATTAGATTCGAATTAGACAAGGCTTAGGGTTACTAATGGGCCTCCAACTCACGAGCTCATTAGGAACGCCTATATATTGAGGGGTGGGCGCAAGGCTAGGGTAACTCACGCTAGTTTTGCTAGCCTCCGCCCATCCCATGTCCGCGCCTGTTGCTCCTCGCGGACCTAGCAGTCCAGAGGTGTAACGCTTCCTCCCTGTACGTGTGGATACCTCAGAGGTGCTGCATCTGGAGCACAAGGACAAACCACACATGAAGGACGTGAAGGACAAACGTGAGCAACTGCATGACACTGCTGCGACGCACATGTCTACATCGAGACAGATTCCGCTGCATCTACGCGTCTAGTGGTAATCCCGTGATCTATAACTATCAGTAGTTCATGGTTTATGGGGTCGAAAAATTTTGTTTTCTGTCGGGGGAACGTCAAAGGGGTACCCCCAATCAGCGCAAACAAACCAGGTTAAACCTAGAACACCAATTAATAAAAAGATAAGCCAGCCTAACCCCCTGGAGGACCAACGCTTCAAAACCTGCTACGTTGGCCCACCAGGCCCAAGAGCCCATTCTAAAGGGGAAAAGGCCGTACCAACTTCCGAATCAAGACTGAAGCAAACAACCATTCTCCGCCTCGCCCGAGCCCTCCAAGCCAGGCCTCGGACGGGTGCTCGTTCTCCGCCTCGCCCGAGCCCTCCCAGCCAGGCCTCGGGCGGATGCTCATTCTCCGCCTCGCCCGAGCCCTCCAAGCCAGGCCTCGGACGGGTGCTCGTTCTCCGCCTCGCCCGAGCCCTCCACACCAGGCCTCGGGCGTTCCCTCCACCGCACTTCAAATCTTCCCCAGGAAGGAAGCCCCAAGCCTCTCAACTCTGACAACCGCACTACCGCCTGCCGCGCCCACGTCAAGTCAAAACCACGTCACCTCCATGGAACGCGCTGACACCCGCCGACGGGACAGTACAGGGACGTGCAGGGGGCGTGGGGAGATGGGACGGATATCAAGAAAATCTTTTCCACCGGCGGATCCGGGCCTAAAAAGGCATGCCCGGTGGCACTGTTTGCCACTGTTCCCACTCCATTACACTCCTGACATACCACCATCGAACGTGTCGTAGTACGATGGAAGACTTGACTCTCCCCAGAAAGTCAAAAGCACTGTACCCCTGGTACGACTGATGTTGCGAGTACTAGACCCCTTGGCCTCATCCTCGAGCCCTCCGCAACAGAGCAGTGGGCAACACAGGCCTCGGAAGGACGCCACCACTCTCCGCCTCGCCACCAGGCCTCGGGAATGGTCGACCCGTCGACCGGAGATCACGGTGTGAGTCAACCAATACCCGGGAAGGTACCGCGGAACCCGGGGAAGTACAGCCACGTCGCATACGTCCCAGAATGGGCGCTGCACGACCTCCATGTCGCCACGTCGCCGCGCCCACGCCTGGAATGGGAGCCACGCCTCAAGGACGTTACAACGACAACCCCCCCCCCCCCCCCACGTCAGCGGTGGTGGACCGACGGGACAGAGTTCCTACCACACGCAAAACTAGGCACCGCCCATACCATTTCTGTACCATCTCGTGTAACCCCGGCCTCCCCTTGTTCTATAAAAGGGGACGCCGAGGGCCTTCTTACGGGCAAGCGCATCGCAACACACAACGCAGCACACGAACACTAGTCCACCCACGAGTCTGGACTCCGGTCCACGCTCACAGAGCTTGTATTCGCCCCTGTACAAGCACTTAGGTGCAAGCAATACAAGAATCTCCCCCCCCCCCCCCGCTGGACGTAGGGCCTTCTTTGCCCGAACCAGGATAAATCTTGTGTCTTCTTGCATCACCATCCAGGGAGAGAGCACGCGATCACATTACTCGTTGGTGTCATACCCCCGGGGTAGAAACACCGACAGTTGGCGCGCCAGGTAGGGGCCTTCGCGTGTCGAGTCGAGATCTCGTTGTTTCCTGGATGGCTTCTTCCACGCCTTCGTTCTCTGCTGGTGCCGTCGTCTGGATCGGGAGCCTCGAGTTCCTAGCCACCGGCAACGGCAACGAGCTAACCCTGCTCTCCACGGAGGGCCCGAGCGGAGGGCGTGTCACACCGCCCCGCACAGGGGGTGTGGTGCGTCGCCCGCACCATCACGCGTCGCCACCTCGTGAGCGGCGCCGACGTCACCATCGTCGCCCGGCACGGGCGGAGCCCGCGGCCTACGCCCATTTCCCCGCGGCTGGGGCAGGTTCCCCAAGGGGAAACCTGCCCAGCGCGCGGCCGGAGGCTTCCAGGCCACGCTCGCGTCCCCCCAGCGACTTTGCATTCGTCATGCGCACGGACCGGGAGCCAGGCCAGAGGCCCCCGAGCCGGGCACCATCGACACCACCCAGCCTCCTCCCGCATGGAGTGTACCACGCTCGGCGCCGGCAGTACCCGTTCGGTCTCAACAACTCCACGGCGGTCTACGCCCACCACCTCAACGAGCGCCGTCGGGACCAGCCACCAGCGGAGCAGGAGGAGCGCCCGGGTGTGCTTCTACAGGCCATGACCAACCTGGAGGTCATCCACCCTGCGCACGTCGACCGCGGCTTCTCGCGAGTCGTCGAGCCACCTCGGCGGGCCACCGTCGGGGAGTGGTATCGTGACCTACGGTCTCAGCACGGGCCGGGGAGGCACGGTGTCATCAGCTCCGACTCCGACGAGTACGACTACCACGACCCCGACCTCTGGGATCACACCAGAGAGTGCTTCCACCTCAAGGTGCACGTGACCGACACCGAGGACGCGGGCGACGACAACAGGCCGGCGCTCAACCTCGAGGAGCCCGGCGACGTAGCCGCAGCAGGCGGGTCACGCGTCCAGCGAGGGGACGAACCCCCAGCTCCGGCAGCACGACCACAGCACGACGACGGCCGGGCAGCGCAGCTCGCGCAACTGCGGGAGGCGATCGCCAGAGCCGAAGAAGACCGAGAGCGACTACTGCAGCTTGAGAAGACCATCGCACAAGAGCAGCCTCAGCCTCGGGGCGCCGGCGCTCGCGGCCGCGCTCGAGAGGTCTACCGACAGATCGTCGAGGATGAGGCGCCAGTCCGACCCGGGGTATGCTTCCCACGGGCCGGGCAGAACGTGGTGGCAGCCGCAATGCTACTCCGAGACCTACCCGCTGTCTCCAACCCCGAGGCTAGACGCATGCTCGGGGAAATGAAGAATCTTCTCGAGACAGCCGCCGTCCAGCAGGCCGAGAGCTCAGCTTCGCACCGGCGCGGGGCGGCCTCGGGGAGGCCAGCAAACCCGCCCCGCAACGAACGGGAGATGTCTGTTCACCAGCCAGACGCCTCTCGAGCCAAGCCAGTCCGGGAGCGGATTATCGACAACCGGCCACCTCGGGACCCCAACGACGCCCGTAACGACATCACTCGATTTCGGGAGGCCAATGCCAAGGCGGAGCAAGACGCACTGCAATGCCGGGGTAACCCTAAGCGCAAGGACAAAGGGGGCGAGGAGCGAGGCTACAACGTCCATCGAGGAAGGCGCTATGACAGCGACGAAGACCGGCAGACCCTCGAGCCCCCGGGCCCTAGGGTCTTCAGCCGAGCCATCCGCACCTCGACGCTCCCCGACCGATTCCGACCCCCTACAAACATCATGAAGTATGACGGAGGAGTTGAGCCTAAGCTGTGGCTCTCTGACTTCCGCCTCGGCTGCCAGTTGGGCGGAGCCAAAGACGATGACCGCGTAATTATACGCCAGCTCCCCCTCTACCTCACGGACACCACGCGTCGGTGGCTCGAGGGGCTCCCGGCGCACCAGATCCATGACTGGGACGATCTCGTCAGGATCTTCGACGGGATCTTCGACGGGAACTTCAAAGGAACTTGTGCACGCCCAGGCAACCCCTGGGACCTGCGGCGCTGCAGGCAGACGACAGACGAACCACTCCGTGACTTTGCTCAACGGTTCTCGAAGCAGCGACTCGAGCTCCCCCATGTGCCCGACGAAGACGTCATCTCAGCATTCCTCGCAGGCACGACCTGCCAAGAGCTAGTCCAGAGCTAGGACGCTACCGTCCTAAGATGGTCGAGGAGCTGATGAACCGCATCACCAGCTTCGCCTCGGGCGACGAGGCGGTGGGGGCCTTCTTTGGCCGAACCACGGACAAGGGCAAGGCGGCGACTGCTCCGGAGGGCTCGGGCAAGGGCAACAATGCCAAGAATCACAACAAAAAGAAGAAAATATAAGGAGCAAAAATCACAAGAAAAGAATTCCCCGACGGCGCGCCCAAAGGGCCAGCTCCTTACCAGGCTGATGTACCCGCGGTACGGGCGCATCGGGATGCGGAGCAGCTGGTTGGGCTCCTTCACCTCCTTCACCGCGTCCTTCGTGCGGCGAATGATCTCGGAGTAGGAGACCGGGGAATCCCTCATCTGACACACCCGCTCGAGGGGAGCGTCGTCCCTCATCTTCGCCAAAATCAGGGGCCGGTTCATCAGCGGCAGCACGCACCGCTGATGGAACCAGGCCACGACCGTCGCGGCCGTAAGACCCGCCCCCCGCAGCCTTGACAAAGCCTCAAGCTGCGGGTCGAGGCGGCTCTGCCTCTTCTCGGGGACGCCGTATTTCCAGCAGTCCGAGCGCTCTTGGAAGATGCGACCGGTGTATGCCGGAAGGAGCCCGTCATCGTTGCGGAGGTAAAACCAGCCCAAGCGCCAATCCTTGTTCGAGGTAGTCGCCTGGGTCGGAATATACAGGCCCGTCCGCTGCTGGCGAACGGAGATCACGCAGCTCCCCGACCTCATCAGCCTCCGCGGGGCATCGGCGACCGCCTTCGTGAACAGCTCCGCGCGGAAGAGATGGATCCAGAGCTCCCAGTGAGGCTCGATCCCCAGGAAGCCTTCGCAAAGGGTCACGAAGATGGCCGCCTGGGTGATGGAGTTAGGGGTGAGATGATGCAGCTCCACCTCGTAGTAGTAGAGGAGCGCGCGGAAGAAGCGGCCGGCCGGCATCCCAAACCCGCGCTCGTGGAAAGCGACGAAGCTAACCACGTAGCCCTCCGGAGGCTGCGGCTCCTCCTCATCCAGGCGTGGGGCGATCCACTCCGGCCTGTCGGAGCCGGAGAGGCCACGAAGGAGCCCTCTCTGCACCAGATCCGCCAACTTCTTGGGAGTGGCGACGGAGCGACCCCATGGCTCGACGGCGTCTCCCATTCCGAACGACGGAACAAGGGGATGCGAGCGCTATGAGGGGAAAAGCTCTCTCTCTCTCTCTCTCTCTCTCTCCGCCGATGGCTTTCTCTCTATCTCTCTCGCCTTTGTTCCTGCGCAACCGAGCGGAGGAGGAAAACGAGCAAGCAAGATGGCTTTGGCAAATGGGAAAGGGAACCGCTCCAAAACACCCAAGGGGCGTATTTATAGGGGGAAAACCAACGACCGGATCTAGGTCAATCATTATTCACCTGCATTTAATGCACCGCACGCGAGGAAATCTGATGATTGCGAAAATCTCCTCGATACGCGCGCACACGCAAGCATTAATGGCTGGTGGTGGGCCCCTGTGCACGCCCGCAGCAGGCGCCGCCCACGATTCCAGAAACCGCCTGAAAAGGCACGCCCCGCCGTTCCGACGGGACAACGGCCCCACCACTAGCTCCTTCCCAGCGAAGGAACCAGGAAACCGGGCCCATAACGTTCCGAGGGTACAGAAGCCAACCGCTCCAAGGGCTCGACAACTACACCGAGGCAAGAAAGACAGAGCCGGAGGCGCCCACCATCTGGCCTGAGCCCAGCCTAAGCACGACTGCTCGAGGCATCCAAAGGGGATCGGGGGCTCGGGGGCTCCCAGGCTCCCACGACAAAAGGTAAGGTAGCCGCGTGTATTTAAATGTACCTATCTCACCACGTCTCGAGCCGGTTGACAGGTGCACGCAACAACCTCCTACTTGCCTCGCCGCGTGGGTTCACCATGACCTCCACTCCAGCCTCTTGTGAATCACTCTAGCACCGCAGCCTTGACAGAAGGAGCGCCCAACGAGTAGAAAGATTCAAGCGATGGAGGCTTCCTCAGGAAGGTAACCACGGGCCCTGGCCCTAAGCCTCGGAGCAGCGAAGGCTGGCCCACGAAAAGGGTTCGACAGTCGGCTCCGAGCACCCGAGTCAGGGACACCGAGGGGCGCCACTCGCGGCATCACTCGAAGGCCGAGCCCTCGAGGCCCCATACGTGTATCCAAGGCGGGGCGCACGACATGCAGCGAGATCCCCTCGGAGGGAGGCATCGAGCCACTGGGTCCTATCGAACGGACTCGGCACTCCTGCAGACCGAGCGCCCTGCTTTATGAGATCACCTCCGGGCTACAGTCGACCCTATCGAACGGGGTACGAGGTCTCACTTGGATTCCCCCGTTACCAGCTCACTGGGAACTTCGATACTCGCCCATTCGTGGTAGTACGGAGCATCCCCCCTCGCGTCCGATCAAAAGGACTCGCGGGATGACAAGCTAGGGCAACTGGCGCGCCGGACAGCTCGAAGAGCCAGCCGACCGGTTCAGCCTAGCAACCCTCGACGAAAGAGGGTCTAAAAACTCGGGGGCTCGACACTCCTGAACCTACAAATTAATGCACACACACGTAAAAAGCCCACGAGGGAGTCATAACCACTCCCCCGTGGCCTCGGGGGCTACACCCGCGGGTGTCGCTCGTGCGACACCCGCAGAACCAGAAGTAGTTAAACCCTCGAAACCTAATTAGGTAACCTCTGACCTCGACTACGAGTCCTTGCTCGAGTGCCAGCACTCAAACAAGGCCTCGGGGGCTACTGTCGGGGGAACGTCAAAGGGGTACCCCCAATCAGCGCAAACAAACCAGGTTAAACCTAGAACACCAATTAATAAAAAGATAAGCCAGCCTAACCCCCTGGAGGACCAACGCTTCAAAACCTGCTACATTGGCCCACCAGGCCCAAGAGCCCGTTCTAAAGGGGAAAAGGCCGTACCAACTTCCGAATCAAGACTGAAGCAAACAACCATTCTCCGCCTCGCCCGAGCCCTCCAAGCCAGGCCTCGGACGGGTGCTCGTTCTCCGCCTCGCCCGAGCCCTCCCAGCCAGGCCTCGGGCGGATGCTCATTCTCCGCCTCGCCCGAGCCCTCCAAGCCAGGCCTCGGACGGGTGCTCGTTCTCCGCCTCGCCCGAGCCCTCCGCACCAGGCCTCGAGCGTTCCCTCCACCGCACTTCAAATCTTCCCCAGGAAGGAAGCCCCAAGCCTCTCAACTCTGACAACCGCACTACCGCCTGCCGCGCCCACGTCAAGTCAAAACCACGTCACCTCCCTGGAACGCGCTGACACCCGCCGACGGGACAGTATAGGGACGTGCAGGGGGCGTGGGGAGATGGGACGGATATCAAGAAAATCTTTTCCACCGGCGGATCCGGGCCTAAAAAGGCACGCCCGGTGGCACTGTTTGCCACTGTTCCCACTCCATTACACTCCTGACATACCACCATCGAACGTGTCGTAGTACGATGGAAGACTTGACTCTCCCCAGAAAGTCAAAAGCACTGTACCCCTGGTACGACTGATGTTGCGAGTACTAGACCCCTTGGCCTCATCCTCGAGCCCTCCGCAACAGAGCAGTGGGCAACACAGGCCTCGGAAGGACGCCACCACTCTCCGCCTCGCCACCAGGCCTCGGGAATGGTCGACCCGTCGACCGGAGATCACGGTGTGAGTCAACCAATACCCGGGAAGGTACCGCGGAACCCGGGGAAGTACAGCCACGTCGCGTACGTCCCAGAATGGGCGCTGCACGACCTCCATGTCGCCACGTCGCCGCGCCCACGCCTGGAATGGGAGCCACGCCTCAAGGACGTTACAACGACAACCCCCCCCCCCCACGTCAGCGGTGGTGGACCGACGGGACAGAATTCCTACCACACGCAAAACTAGGCATCGCCCATACCATTTCTGTACCATCTCGTGTAACCCCGGCCTCCCCTTGTTCTATAAAAGGGGACGCCAGGGGCCTTCTTACGGGCAAGCGCATCGCAACACACAACGCAGCACACGAACACTAGTCCACCCACGAGTCCGGACTCCGGTCCACGCTCACAGAGCTTGTATTCGCCCCTGTACAAGCACTTAGGTGCAAGCAATACAAGAATCTCCCCCCCCCCCCCCCCCCCCGCTGGACGTAGGGCCTTCTTTGCCCAAACCAGGATAAATCTTGTGTCTTCTTGCATCACCATCTAGGGAGAGAGCACGCGATCACATTACTCGTTGGTGTCATACCCCCGGGGTAGAAACACCGACATTTTCCAGCTAGCATAGCATCCTCATAACCCCACACCTATGACACTTAACAAAGAGGCAGCCTCGAGTAGTGGCATGCCTAAGCCATAAAGAAAGATTCGATGACACTTATCAAGAACCGCTAGACCCTATTCATCTTCGACATTTGGATCCCTTCCTATGTGTGTGTGACTCCACAGTTGCCACCATCGCAACACAATTTGTAGCACGTCTCTAACTCAATGCGACGTGCAATCGCAATATTCTTTGTCATCTCTCAATCCGCATCTAGCACATTAGATCTATCATGCGCACACTAACGTCTGTTTGCCATGGCTCCACTCCAACAGTAAAGTCGTTATTTTTTGGCTTTAGCTTCACAAACAACTCTATCAGTGGAGTTGGAGACGCTTTGATAAATCATTTGGTAAAACAGTTGCAAATATAGAGCTCTTTAAAACATGTTGTCGCATTATCTGAGAGTGTTTGTGCTGCTCAGCTTGAGTCCTAAGGGCTAACATAATGGATCAGGCTCAGTGTCAGGCTCTGAGCTTTTCCTTTTAAGCCTAGTGGTCACAAATGCTACCATGACAACTACCATAGAGGTTGCTTGCTTAGCCATCATGTCACGGCTCTTAGAGGGATCCATCTACATGCACATAACAAATAGGACATGAACTTAGTTCAACATATCCTGTTAGGCATCTACATGAGTGTTCACTAACTTAAAAAAGATACTAAGCATGGCTGCATGTACAAGCATGCCTCCCTGTGCTTTGGACAACAGCATGGACCAAAACATAGAACTGAACAAACTAATATGAAACCTCATTGTAACAAATCACAGGAACAGTAGACAAATCTTACGATAAAACAAATCACAAACCCTAAGCATCATACAAATCCTATAGTAATAACACAAATCTAATCGAACAAGACCGAATATGTAATCAAACCAAACCCTAGCATCATCGCCTCCAAAAACAGGTGGGATTTGGGGGTGATTTCAACCTCGAGGTCATCGACGGACCAACGAAAAAGCGGAGCTCGAGGAGGGCGATGAAGAAATGCCAAGGAGGAAGTACATCTAGATGGAGAGTGAAAGGTCCTCGTTTGGTTTTGATAATTGAGTGACAACTTTAGGTGGACTAATATGTGGTTAAGTGAATTACACAGGTGATTAGTCCACAGGTGATCATGTATAGGCAACATATGCCATAGAGATGAAATGGCTTGGACGATGTTGCAAGGCTCATGCATGTGATGGAGGAGCTTATTGCATATGTGACATGACATGAAGTCATGTGGCTAAGATAGTGAAGATCAAGGCAAGGCTTGGTTTGATGGACTGGTTGCGAAGGTTAAGGGCAAGTTGGAGGCTTTGAAGCCGTTGGTACCGAGTGTCGGGAGGCTTGAGAAAAGACTTAGCGCCAAAGGACCGAAGCAATGGTTAAGAGCAAGTGAGGTCAAGATCGATGGACCATGGAGGCCATGTGATGATATGAAGTGGATCATATCATTTGATCTAGGTTGGTGCATGTGTTGCATCAACAATAGAGGAGATGGAATGGAATGCGCAAGGCAAAGGTATATTTATAGGACATTTCATTTCATCGGTCATAGGTGTGTAGAGAAGATTATTACTGGGTTTAGTATAGATGGCCGTACTATTAAGAGGAGCAAACTTGTTTGCATATCGGTCATCTAGTGCCACTTGAGCGATCTATTTTTGCGATGTTACTAGGATCGAGTGGCGTGGTGAGTGCAAGTGCTAATCCTTTGAAAAATGATTGTGAAAATTCTAACACACATGTATAAGGTGGTGTACACTTGATGGTGTTGGCACATTTGCAAAGAAGAAGTTGTTGGAGTTGAATTGGACCAACTCGGAGAAGAGAAGAAGGCTTTTCGGTGTGTTTTGGACTCTAGGATGGCTCTTGGATTGGAATTCTGTACTAATCCTTTGTGAGTTGGATCAACTCTGTATGTAGGTTGTGTAGCCCTCTGAGTTAGCTTTCCAAAATGTCCAAGATTATCGAAATCAGAGTTCGGAGCTAAGAGTTATAGCCGTTTGAGCGCTGAAAGGTCAGTGACCAGACTCACTGACAGGACGCGTCCGGTCAGTAGTGTAGAGTCCGGTCACAAAGTCCACTCAGTATATTTTGTGGGCTGAATTGAGCTATATTGACCGAACGCTCGGTAGAGTCCGGTCAGTAATGACCGAACCTTGAAACCTCTCTGTTTGCGACCGGACTCAGGCATAGGCGCGTCCGGTTGTTATGACCTGGCGCGTCCGGTCAATAGAAGGCTCAACGCGCATGAAAACTAGCCGTTGGGGATGAACGACCGGACGCTAGTGACCGGACGCGTCCGGTCATGCAACAGTGAGTCCGGTCGGTACGAAAAGTGCCCAGTAAAGGGGGTAACTGCTAGTTTAGCCATTGGGGCTATAAAAGGAGTTGGTGGCCGGCATTGGCTAGTGCTTAGCACCCTTGGGACTTGGTGTCCATGCTTGGGGAGTGCTAGGAAGCCCTCTAACTCACTTGTGCTTGCTAGTGTGCGAATCAATTGCGAGTGAGTGATCGCTATTGTGTTGCATTGAGAGATTACATCGAGTGGCACTAGTTGTTCATGTTGCAAGCCGGTGGTGCTTGTTACTCTTGGAGGTTGCCACCTCCTAGATGACTTGGTGGTTGTGTCTCCGTCGTGAAGCCCGTAAGAAGATTGTGCGTGGCTCCAGAGAAGATGTTGTGAGGGGTGTTGTGCTCACCCCGCGGGAGATCGCAAAGAGTAACTCTAATAAAAGAGAGACATGAAGAGCGTCAAGTGGTCCGGCCGGGTCAAGTGCTAGAGCTTGTGGTAAGCACTCCATGTGGAAGAGTGTGACTAGTGTAGTCACCACTAGCAAGAGGACCGACGACAACCTTGAGCTTGTCTCAACGGGGACTAGCTTGGTGGCAACCAAGTGAACCTTGGAATAAAATCACCGTGTCAACATTGTGTACATCTTCTCGGTGGTTTGCTATCTCCATTCACTAGCTTGTATTTCCTTACTCATATTTGTGCTAGTGTTTAGTTGTTGCTCTTATGTAGCTATCTAGCTTGTGTAGCTTAAATAGTTGCTCTCATAATTAGTTAGCTTGTGTAGCTTGCTAGTTACCTTCCTTGCTTGTGTAGCATAGAAGTAGCTCTCTTGCGTGACTAATTGGCTTTAGTAGCCTTGTTAGTCACATTGCTTAGTTTGTGTAGGTAAGTAACTTGAGCTCTCTAATTGGCTTGTGTAGCCTTATTATTGAGCATTGCTAGTGAGCTTAGGCTTTGTGGCTTTGCATCACTAGATTGGTTAGGAGCTCCCCGTGCTTGAAGTACTAGTGGTATAGGTTTGTGTGACCTTTCTTGCTAGACTTGTTAAGTGAGCTCTAGCTAGCCCAACACCTTATTTGCTTTGTTTAGGATCTTTTGTAAGGTGTCATAGAGTATAAGTAGAGGGGTATAGTCTTAGCTAGACCTATAGTTTTAGTTCCACATTTGTTTCGGTTAGCTGGTGCAATTAATTTTAGAAAGGACTATTCATCCCCCTCTAGTCCGTCATCTCGACCCTTCAGAGAGGAAGCAGATCTAGCATGTGCATGATCACCAACACCATAACAACAGCTGCAGGAGGTGGAAGAAGATGACCGCCAAGTCGGAGTCCCCACAGTTGTCGGAGCGGCATCACGTCCACACGGAACCATCGAGTCGGGCACTAGCTCACTACAACCGTTGGTCTCTCACGAAATGGCCAGAGGAAGGAGGAGTGAAGAAGTGAGACGGGGGAAGAAGAAGGGAGAGGTGCAGTCGTGGCTTTAATGAAGCGGATTTCACCAGTGGTGGAGCGCGCGCGCGAGCCCACGCAAGCCACCGGTCGCCGCCCAAAATCGCCCACGTACGCCCGTCGCAGCCGCGTCCCCAGGAAACGAACACTAGCTTCGTTTCAGGGGAGCCAGGCTGAGGCACCCCTTTTGCATTGCGTCGGACGGGCTCGCGAGCGGGGCAAGCCTTCTACACGCGGGAGTTGCAGCCCACGAGCACAGCCGGGCTGCTGGGCCGCCGCTCCAAACACACATAGAGAAGCTGTGGCGGAGTGCGACGTTGGTGGAGTGATGACGACTCACAACGAGTATGCATGGATGCAGGATTTTGGTGTCAGGTCATGCTGCTGCCGGGTGGTCGAATGGGGCTGTTTGGCTAGATGGGCTGTATCCAAACCAACACCAACGTAGATACCACTATCCATGTTAATACGTATCCACAATTTCTAGTACGGCTTGGATATGTATCCAATAGTTGATCACGGTTTTGTCAACCCATAAACAGAGAGCTACCCCGGCCCGGTTGGCCCACAATGACATCGGTTCTGTGCTGTTTCTCGTCATCCCGCTCCAAACATGCATAGAGAAGCTGTGGCGGAGTGTGACGTTGGTGGAGTGATGACGACTCACAACGAGTATGCGTGGATGCAGGCTTTTGGTGTTAGGTCATGCTGCTGCTGGGTGGTCGAATGGGGCTATTTGGCTAGATGGGCCGTATCCAAACCAGCACCAACATAGATACCAGCATCCATGTTAATACGTATCCACAATTTCTAGTATGGCTTGGATATGTATCCAATAGTTGATCATCGGTTTTGTCAACCCATAAACAGAGAGCTACCCCGACCCGGTTAGCCCACAATGACATCGGTTCTGTGCTGTTTCTCGTCACCCACTAGAAATGCTCGTGGCGTTGCCGCGTATGGCCAGTGTGCGGGCTGTTTGAAGCATTGATGAACCTTGTTCCTACTAATGAAATTTCTTGGATCAAACTATCTCAAAGTGAGAGCATCTATTTCATATATCTCTTATCCATCCAACAAACATCAGTGGCAGAAAGATAGCGACTGTTGGTTGCCAAGGAGGCAATGCTCAGATACACGAACAAGTATAATTGGAGATTAGTAATGATCAATAATCAGGATAGTAATTTAGCGGATAAAGTTTAGTTTTGTAACTGAAGAACTATAACAACATTGTGCCCAGTGAGAAATTCTCAACAGATCGAGGATAGTGCTTACAACCTTGCATAGCTGCTACATGTAAGACAAGGAGTATATACAGAAAAAGATTCATCTTTATAATCTCATCAAGAGTGTATCATGCACCCTCGAATCAAAGTGCTACTTGGCTACAACTCCTAAAAACACTAACTGTTCAATGCACACATTACCTGAGGAGGCATTTCATCGATCAGCAGGCAGCAGCTAGGCATCGTCCATTTTGGGTGAGCTCAGTGGTGATTTCTTCTCGATTCTAAAAGTACATCATTTAGAGAATCATATAAGAGGCAAGCTTTAGGAGATTCTAGTGCGCAGTTAAATGGTGTAATGGTAAATCACAATAATGAATTATCTGCCTCATTCTTAATATGAGTAAGATTTTGTGAGACTAAGCATATCTCATAGATTATTAATACATAGTGATACGTTAAATTTCTGATTTTCTAAGAATGGAGAATGCCAAGGGGGTAATGACTGCACGTATGATTTTGTAAATCAATTGGAGAGCCCATGTCAGAGTCGATGTGATGTATGATATGCAATCCATAAAGGTAAGCAACAATTTAACTATAACCAGCAGTTGGTTCGCCAATCGGCAAAACGAGAAGATATATAAAAACATTCCTCTATCATTTCTGTTAGAAATTACAACAATTAAATCAGTAGACAAATGTGTATATATTGATTGAGATGACATAATATTTGCATGGACAATTCAAAGGGGGACATGATAAACTGATTCACTATGTCCTTGTTTTCCTAACAATCAAGAAACTCTCTTTGGGGAGTTGATAATTAGTTTCTTATGTAAATGTCTCAATTACAAATCATTAGGATAGTTCCTTCTTCAAATTTTCTTCTACGATCTTTTTTGGAGGCTTGCTCGGAGGAAGTCAATGTAATATGCTGGATTGGTATATAGCAGTTGGAAAAGATTGTCTGTTTTAGATGATATAAGTGTGCTCTAATGACCGACTATAGCACTATACAGCTACTTGATTTTGTACCGTATAGAACCTAGAAGGCCAGAAGAAATAGATGCTTGATCTAATTAAAAAAAGAGAGAGAAACGTTTCTTGATCTCAATTTAGCATACTTGTCCAGAATATCTGTCAGATGTCTTCTAAGCTCAAATCCATTTGCTGGGTGTTGCCTAATTATGGTTTTATAGATACAAATTTGAGCACTGAAATTGAATATATGATGATGAATTGTGAAAAAGCGTATGTTGCGGATACATGGGTGTATGCCGAGTCTCTGAGTGATGAGTGATTGTCAACTAGATTGATCGCATGTTCTTTGGCTTGTGTTGTGCAGGTGTCGAGCACGGAGACAGTGATCGAGGGCAGGTGAAGGTCAAGTTGGGACGTGCCGTGCTGACGGACCGGGTGCGGTGAAGGATGGGCGTGCCGTGCGGCGGACGTGCCATGCCGATGTACCGAGCGGTGAAGGGCGGACGTGAGGCTTGGACTGAGGGACCAGAGTGCCTGAGGATCAGCTGTGGTGGCTGACAGCCTGGGACAGCGACGAGCGGAGACTTGCGGGGCACGGTGTTGCTTGGGTCGAGGACCTGGGGACACGTGTCGGTGGACGGGGTGCACGGGCGGTGCATCCCCTCTACAGCTCCGGTTTGTTGGTTGAGCCAGGGAAAAACCAACGGGTGGCCGGTTTCCAAGTTTGGGCCTCAAAACCTGGGTGCTCGGTTTCCAGGTTGAGCCACAAAACCTGGGCGCGGACGGTTTCCGAGTTTGGCCACAAAACTCGGGCGATGGGCCGGTTTCCGAGTTTGGGCCTCAAAACTCGGGCGCTGCGGGTTTGCTGAGTTTGGGCCTCAAAACTCAGGCTGGAGGCTGGTTTCCCGGTTTGGGCCTCAAAACCGGGGGCTGATTGGAAAAGGCTGGTTTCCCGGTTTGGGCCTCAAAACCGGGGGTGCAGAGCGAGGACGGCACGTGGCGGCAATCGGAAGGTTGCGTGGAGGCAACGCGGACGACTTGTGCGGGCGTGGCCGTCGATCCTACCTACCACCCGAGTTGGTCCAGAATAACCTTAGGGTTTAGCTGGTTCGCTCTGTAATTAGAATAGAGAGGGGTAGAGTAGGAAATAGACTTAGACTAGAATAGGATAAGTAGTCAGGGGAGACACCCTCCTCCCCTATCTCAGTCATTTCAGTTTTAGCCATCCCATTTGCTTAGGGTTTTCTGCTCTCCCTTCCCCTGCTGTAGCTGAGATCCGCAGAGAGACCAAGAACTCTGTGTACTAGTTGATTTTGAGGAAAGGAGGCCGTAACCTCCTTGTCGTAGCGTGTGTTTGCGCTTCGGCTTGCAATTCGTGGCTGCGATTCGCGTTTTGTTCGTGTTCTTCGCGGAATCCTTTTTCTCCACGATTTTCCCGTCGCTTGATCTCTTTGCTCGGTTCATCTTTTGCAAATCCGTTTGAACCAAGTTGTTCTAGATCGTGAGGAACTTCTTTCCACCGAAGGAATCATCCTCTAACCTCACGGTCTAGGAGATCGATCGATTTTTAGTTTCGGGTCAAGTTTTCTCCCTTCCCCCAAAATTCTTCGATTCATCGATTTGGAGATAGGTTCGAGCCATGATCTCTTAGAGATAGCTCACTATACTCCTTGTGATTCATCTCACCAAGTTTGATCCCTAGAGGAATTGGTTTGGGTGAGATTGAAGCAAATCGGTGGACGAACGGTTGTTTCGCGGGCTGACCGGACGCAGCATCGGGCTGACCGGACGCACCAGTCAAGCGTCCGGTTGTTGAACAGCGTGAACTTCTTTTCTGGGTCACGACCGGACGCTCCATCCCCGGTGTGACCGGACGCTCTTCTTCCACTGTTCATCGCGCTTGTTCGTTTCTGACCGGACGCACAGCTAGTGACCGGACGCTCCAGGACAGTGAGTCCGGTCACAAACAGAGAGGTCCGGAATCGTGTTTCGTGTGACCAGACGCGTCCGGTCCCTGCTGACCGGACGCTGGGCAGAGTCCGGTCGATTGGTTTTCGCACCGTTTCGTTCGCGGTTCGCTCGTTCGTTGACGAATTCGAGTTCCGTCTTTTCGGTTGGCTCTCTAGAGTTGTGTAGTGTCCCGCTGTGCTTCTTGGAAGCATCCACCCTACATCTAGGGTCGTGGACATTAGCAAGCTCTAGGGTTCGCTTTTGGGGTTGAGTTTGGGACAGTGGCATCTAGTTTCCGAAAGGAAATTTTGAAGCTCCCATTCAACCCCCCCTCTGGTCGCTTTCGGGTAGGTCCTTGGTCCTTCAATTGGTATCGGAGCTGGTTAAGGATCTTCCACCTTAGCCGGTTCCAGATCCACCGAAGGCGACATGGATCGCGGCGTGGGCAAACCGCCGTTTTTCGATGGGACGAACTATGTGTATTGGAAGATACGCATGTCAGCCTATCTGCAGAGTTTGGGCGCTTCCATCTGGGATATTTGCAACTCCCCAGATTACGTGGTCTTGGCTGCTCGTGTGACTCAGCAGCAGATTGATGAGCACGATGCCAATAGCCGAGCCCGTAATGCTCTTTTCTCTTGTCTGAGCATGGGTGAGTTTGATCGTGTTTCTCACCTCTGTACGACTCGGGAGATTTGGGCCACTCTCATGCGCTTTCATGAGGGAACCTCTCAAGTCAAAACCCGACTCTACGAGTCGTTCAAGAGAGAGTATGAGAACTTTTGACATCAGCCTGGCGAGAGCATAGAAAGTTTATTCGCTCGCTTTCAGGTGATTGTCAACAGGATGAGGGCTAACAAGGAGCAGTTGCCTTTCGACGATCATGAGAGGGCTTTGAAGCTTTTGCATACTCTCGGTCGGTCGGTGTGGGATTCCAAGGTTCAGGCGATCATCGAATCGCCTAACTATGAGACCCTCACGTGCGACGAGCTCTTCAGTAAGCTCAAGTCCAGTGAGATTGATGCCATGTCGAGGGCTTCTTATGCGAATCCTTCTGGCCCGACTATGGCTTTGGTTTTCGGCTCTTCCTCTAACCCCTCAGCTGGTTTTGCGCTTTCTTCTCTCTTTTCTATCACAGAGGACCAGCTGGAGTCTTTTGGAGACGACGAGTTGGCCTTGCTTGCCAACCGGTTCTCGCGGTTCCACAACAACCGCATGAACCGCCGTCGCGGAGGAGGACGCACGGGCTGCTACGAGTGCGGCGACCCCGACCACTTCATCGCCAATTGCCCCAAGAAGAACAAGCATTCGGGGAAGGGCGATCATGGGCGCAAGTATGACTCCAAGTACAAGGAGAAGCACGTCCCCCCAGCGCACAAGAAGAAGGGCGGCTTCGACAAAGAGTACATCAAGAAGAAGTACTTGGAGAAGGCTCAGGCTGAGAAGCGTGCATTCTTCGCCGCCCTCAACGACGTCGACGGCTCGGATGGCGACTCCGCTTGTTCAAGCGACGACGAGTCCGAGAAGAGGAAGAAGATCGAGGACCAGCTCAACGGTCTTTGCTTCTTCGCCGACGACGGAGGCCTTTGCACCATGGCGCTCGGAGATGAGGTCGGAGGAGAGCAGGAGCGCACTCCTCGGAACGACGACGACGACGACACCTCCCAGGTATCTCTCACCTATGACGAGCTTTCTTCCGAGGTCGAGAAGCTTACTGCTGCCCTCCTTAGCCAGAATAAGTTGCTTAGGCGTGCCGCTAGAGAGCGCAAGGAGTTTAGGCAGAAGTGGGAGGACACGGTGAGGGAGCTTGAGTTTGCCAAGTCCACCGTGGGCGTGTCGGAGGAGACTGAGTGCGAGTCGTGCACCACGCACATGACTGACCTTCTCACTTTGAGAGGTAAGTATGCTGCGTTGGTAGGAGAGCTGGATGAGCTGAAGGCTAGACCTTCTTTGTTGGGTGCGTGCAAGACTTGTCCTGTCTTGCAGTCCGAGTTGGCAGAGAAGAATGCCAAGCTTGAGTCCTTAGAGAAGGCCGGCTCGGATAGCACTTGTGTCACGAGGTGTGCTTTGTGTGAGGGCTTGGAAATGGAGATTGCCAATGTGAAGCATGGCAAGATGCAAACCGAGGAAGAAAACACATACCTTCGGACCATCTTGTCATGGGTGTCTTGTGGTGAGCCGCAGCTCGGGATGATGATCTCCCAATTCAAGCGAGCTGCTGGAGGTCCAGGTGTAGGTTTTGCTCCAGGTGTTGATCTTTCCGCTTTTGGGAAGATTGGTGAGTCTAGTGGTCTAAACCCGAGTGATAAGCCCAACTCCACCACTACTCCCAAACTAACCAAGCTTCCACCTAAAGAGCCTGCCAAGCCTACCACCAAGGATGGGGTGTTTGAGGAACCCCCGAGAGCTCCACCTAAGAACCAAGTGTGGGCTCCCAAGCCGAACCACCTCAAGAACAAGCTTGACACAATGCCACCCATCCAGGAGGAGTGCTTGCCACAGAAGGGCAAAGTGAACCATACCCACAGCCCAGCGTACCAACAACCCCCTTTGCGCGCGGTGAGGTACCAGTGTGACTTCTGTGGGAGGGATGGTCACTTGAGTGAGTTTTGCTTTCGGCGCAAGCGAGAGGCGCGCCGTGCTCGGGAGATGGACAACCCGGACATGTACCATCCTTCTCTTGGTGGGCATGTGCCGAATGTCCAGAGGAGAGCTGCTAGGCCCGGAGGTGAGGTTCCCAGGCCTAGGAAGGAGAGGAGAGCTCCGAGGAGAGACGCTAGGCCTAGAGGTGTTGAGCCCCAGGTTCCTAGGCGTAGGCCTCGTAGAGAGCGTGCCCGGCGGGGTCCTGCTTTTGCAGGTAACGGACCCCGTGGCAGAGGCTTTGTTGAGCGCTTTCCCCCACCGCAGGTTGAGTACCGCGGTGAGCGCTTCTTCCCCAGCGGACCACGTTTTCCTGTGCGTGGTGATCGCTATCCTAGTGGACAGGTTAGGAATGGTTTTTACACTAACCCTTCTTTTGAGCAGCCGGCCTAACACTGGTTTTCCCCTTACTTCACTAACCCCAGTGTTGGACCGTATGCTCACCCTATGTCTTTTTATTGATGTAGGTAAGACGGTTGGAGGACATTTGGTTGGTGGATTCCGATTGTTCGAGGCACATGACCGGAAACGCCAAGTGGTTCTCCAGCCTTAGCCCGGTCGCCGGAAAGGAGTACATAACCTTCGGCGACAATAGTAAAGGTAAGGTATTGTCCCGTGGGACTGTGCGGGTTAATGAGCACTTTGTGTTGCGCGATGTTGCTCTTGTTTCTAACCTGCATTTTAACTTGCTTTCTGTTTCGCAACTTTTTGATGACGACTATGAGATTCGTTTTAAACCGAACCTTAGTCGCATCTTAGATCCTCAGGGCGATCTTGTATGTCTGATTTCGCCCTTTGGGAAAGTCTTTCGTGCGAATTTCTCGGAGTCGTTTGGTTCTTCTCGCTGTCTTTTGGCTAGTCCTTCTTCCTCCGATCTTTGGAAGTGGCATAGGAGGCTCGGTCACTTAAGCTTTGACTTGCTTGCAAGACTTAGCTCACTTGGCCTAATCCGAGGATTGCCCAAGCTTTCGATGGAGAAGGATCTAGTTTGCCATTCTTGTAGACATGGGAAGATGGTTGCCGCTCCCCACCATCCAGTGACTAAGGTCATGACCTCGCGCCCTGGAGAGCTTTTACACATGGACCTTGTTGGTCCGGCTCGGGTGAGCTCGGTTGGTGGCAAGTGGTATGTTTTGGTTGTTGTTGACGACTTTTCGAGGTATTCGTGGGTCTTCTTTTTGACTGAGAAGACTGAGACTTTTTCATTTGCTCGTAATCTGATTTTGCGTCTTCAGAACGAGTTCCCTTTGAACTCGATGCGAGCTATTAGAAGTGATAATGGTTCCGAATTCAAAAATTCGGATTTTGAGAAGTTTTGTAACCGCCTTGGTTTGGAGCATCAGTTTTCTTCCCCCTACACACCGCCCCAAAATGGTGTTGTAGAGAGGAAGAATCAGACCCTTGTTGAGATGACCAGGACGATGCTCGACGAGCATAGGACTCCTAGGCGCTTTTGGGCCGAAGCTATGAACACTGCATGCTACATTTCAAATCGCATTTTTCTGAGAGCGTTTTTGAAGAAGACCTCTTATGAGTTGCGTTTTGGTCGCTAACCCAAGGTGAGTTATTTTAGAGTCTTTGGTTGCCATTGTTTTATATTGAAGAAAGGCAACCTGGACAAGTTTGAGTCTCACTCTTCTGACGGAGTATTTTTGGGTTATGGCACTCACACTAGAGCTTACCGAGTACTTAACCTTGATACTAACCGAGTCATGGAGACGTCAGATGTCACCTTCGACGAGACTCTTATTTCTCCTTCTTCTCGTTTTGAGCGTGCAGGTGATCATGAGGTTGGAGAGCCTCTTTTCGATGACGAGGATGAGGGTGCTGAAGGTATGGATGATCCAGCACCCCCTCCACCTGCCGTGCCGCAAGGAGCGGCTTCGACGACGACCCACGGCCCCGAGACGTCTTCTTCCTGGGGGCCATGGGACCCTCCACCTCGTGCGGTACCTTTTGTACCCGGGGTGGAACCAGCTGCTGTTGAGGGGGAGGTCACTTCTTCCCGGGAGGCGCCACGACATATCCAGCGCCAGCACCCCCCTGAACAGATGATCGGCGACATCGGCGAGCGAGTTACTCGCTCCAGGTCACAGCACATCTCTCACTTCGCTCATTCTGCCTTTGTTGCTAATTTTGAGCCCCGAGATGTTGGACACGCATTGACGGATCCAGATTGGGTCAATGCCATGCATGAGGAGCTAGAGAACTTTGAGCGAAATCAGGTTTGGGTTCTAGTTCCACCTCCACCTGATTGTAAGCCTATTGGGACAAAATGGGTATTTAAAAACAAGCAAGGAGAGGATGGCCATGTTGTGAGAAACAAGGCCCGGCTTGTAGCGAAAGGCTATAGTCAGAAGGAGGGAATAGATTATGAGGAGACCTTCGCTCCTGTAGCACGTTTGGAGGCTATTAGGATACTCTTGGCTTATGCTGCATCCAGGGGTTTCAAACTTTTTCAAATGGATGTCAAGAGTGCCTTTTTAAACGGCTACATAGAGGAGGAGGTTTATGTTGAGCAACCCCCCGGTTTTGAAAATCCCAAGTTTCCGAACCATGTTTTTAAACTCCACAAAGCCTTGTATGGTTTGAAACAAGCCCCTAGAGCCTGGTACGATAGACTGAAAACTTTTCTGCTAGCTAAGGGTTTTAAAATGGGATGTGTAGATAAGACACTCTTTCTCCTCCGGTAAGGCAAAGACACACTCTTGGTCCAAATTTACGTGGATGATATCATTTTCGGTTGTTCTTCTCACGCTTTGGTTGCCAAGTTTGCAGATACTATGAGCAGGGAGTTCGAGATGAGTATGATGGGCGAGCTGACATTCTTTCTCGGGTTGCAAATTAAGCAATCCCGGGAGGGGACGTTTGTGCACCAGGGCAAGTACACTAAAGACTTGCTGAAGCGGTTCGATATGGGTGAGGCCAAGCCTCTTCCAACACCCATGTCGACGACGACTGCCCTGGATGCGGATGTGGACGGAGAAACAGTGGACCAGAAGGAGTACCGCAGCATGATCGGATCGCTGCTCTACCTGACGGCGACACGCCCGGACATTCAGTTCGCGGTGTGTCTGTGCGCGCGCTTTCAGGCGTCGCCGCGCACTTCTCACCGTCAGGCGGTGAAGCGCATCTTCAGGTACCTTCGTTTCACGCCTGAGTTCGGGATTTGGTATTCTGCTTCCTCCACTCTCTCGCTTTGCGGTTATTCCGATGCCGATTTTGCTGGTTGTCGTATCGAGCGCAAGTCCACTTCTAGGACTTGCCAATTTATTGGGTCTTCTCTTGTATCGTGGTCTTCTCGCAAGCAATCTAGTGTCGCCCAGTCTACCACAGAGGCTGAGTATGTTGCTGCGGCTAGCTGCTGTTCCCAGTTACTCTGGATGATGGCCACTTTGCGTGATTTTGGTTTGAGCTTTACTCGAGTGCCTTTGCTTTGTGACAGCACGAGTGCTATTAGCGTTGCTAAGAACCCCGTGCTTCACTCGAAAACCAAACACATTGATGTGCGCTTTCATTTCTTGCGAGACCACCAGGAGAAGGGTGATATCGACCTTCGCCATGTCGATACTCATCACCAACTGGCTGATATTTTCACCAAGCCTTTAGACGAATCAACCTTTAATAGGTTGAGGGGTGAGCTTGGTGTGTGTTTCCCCTTTTAGATGGGGGAAGCATTTTGAGTTGTATCATAGACTGACTCTTTTATTTTGAGGTTCTTTTCTTTTGCATTTTAGCATACGCATTTACATTCTGAGCTTCATGTTTATAATCACTAGAATGTAACTATGCTCTGTTTAGTATGCTCCAGTGCTTATGTTGATGCTTGTAGCTTATGCTCCTTCTGATCACTAATACATGTTATGAGCTGAGCTATTTTTGAAATGGTGAATTTGTCTAATGTATATAAATCTGAAAATGTTCACCATTGAGATATGCAACTAGCATGTGTAGGGTGTGTTGAGTCCTTTCCTGCTTTCCATATATGCTAGGTTGCTATGTCTCTAGTTCTGAGTCATTCACTTGCTTGGTCTGTTCATATCATGTTTAAAATCTTGAACCAAGTGTTAAGTGAATTGAAAAGATCGAGATGGGATTGCTTGTCAACACCTCACGGTATCGAGACTGTTTCTCATTGCACTTTGAGTTAAACTTGAGCCGTGTAGTGTATGACCGAAACCGTAGCTTTAAGCTTCTGATTGCTTCGGCATAGGCTTCGCTCGGTTGAAAAGTTAGGCAATGACAAGCTTTCAACCTCTTGCAATCACATGCTAAATAATTGAACTTGTGAATTCTTTACCGCTGCAACTCTGATATAAAAAAAATGAAATCACAAGTGTATGATTCATTCCAATGCATGATGATTGAACTTTGCTAGGGGTAGTTCACCTTGTATATATGCTTAGCACTTGTTTGGATTCCTATCTATGCATGTGTAGTGCTATTTTGATGGTGACTATCTTTTTGGCTAATATCTGCTCACTTGCTCATATGCTTCATATTTCGTATGTGTGATCAGTTTGAGCCTTCGCTATTTGAGTGCTTAATTGTGCCATTGGAGTTATATCGATTAGAGCATCTTTGCACTCTTTTGATTATATGCCTGAAGCTCCTAACCTTCATCTCTGACTTCATATGCATTTTGGAAGGGGGAGCTTGTGTTAAGAGGGAGAATTTGCAAACGGGGAGAAATTTCGCCCTGGTTGCTTGATAAGTGCATTTTCAACTAAGGGGGAGAGAAATGTCAAATCATGTGCTCCGTTCGGTTGACTTAGGGGGAGAAATTGAATCTTTCTTGCATTTCTTTTGTTTCCCGATGTTCAACCAAGGGGGAGTTTTCTCAGTTGCTTGCACTTGTCGAGGGGGAGTTTGCTAGTTGTGTAGAGCCGTTGCCTCTGTCTTGAGGGACTAGCAAACGTTTTTCCTCAATTGGTATCGATTGTCTTGGCATTCCAATTGGTTCAGAGTGGTTATCTTGCTAGTTGTGTTGAGCCTCTGTGCCTCTATCTTGAGGGACTAGCATTTTGCCAAGTGTTTGCTCCGATTTTCAATTGGTATTTTGCTAGCGGTGTTGAGCCTGTTCTACCTCTTCTTGAGGGCTAGCTTTGCTTTGCTTGGTTGCGTCGAGCCGTTGCCCATGTCTTTGGGAACCAAGTTTTCACTTCTTCCACTTGACCTTCTTCGGCTTTGCTATGCTTCTGGGTCATTTGGTCGAGTTCTCTCTTCTCCTTCCTCCTACCTTCTTCTTCTATTATGATTTGTGTGTGTAGTTGACAATGCACTCATCAAGGGGGAGATTGCGGATACATGGGTGTATGCCGAGTCTCTGAGTGATGAGTGATTGTCAACTAGATTGATCGCATGTTCTTTGGCTTGTGTTGTGCAGGTGTCGAGCACGGAGACAGTGATCGAGTGCAGGTGAAGGTCAAGTTGGGACGTGCCGTGCTGACGGACCGGGTGCGGTGAAGGATGGGCGTGCCGTGCGGTGGACGTGCCATGCCGATGTACCGAGCGGTGAAGGGCGGACGTGAGGCTTGGACTGAGGGACCAGAGTGCCTGAGGATCAGCTGTGGTGGCTGACAGCCTGGGACAGCGACGAGCGGAGACTTGCGGGGCACGGTGTTGCTTGGGTCGAGGACCTGGGGACACGTGTCGGTGGACGGGGTGCACGGGCGGTGCATCCCCTCTACAGCTCTGGTTTGTTGGTTGAGCCAGGGAAAAACCAACGGGTGGCCGGTTTCCAGGTTTGGGCCTCAAAACCTGGGTGCTCGGTTTCCAGGTTGAGCCACAAAACCTGGGCGCGGACGGTTTCCGAGTTTGGCCACAAAACTCGGGCGATGGGCCGGTTTCCGAGTTTGGGCCTCAAAACTCGGGCGCTGCGGGTTGCTGAGTTTGGGTCTCAAAACTCAGGCTGGAGGCTGGTTTCCCGGTTTGGGCCTCAAAACCGGGGGCTGATTGGAAAAGGCTGGTTTACCGGTTTGGGCCTCAAAACCGGGGGTGCAGAGCGAGGACGGCACGTGGCGGCAATCGGAAGGTTGCGTGGAGGCAACGCGGACGACTTGTGCGGGCGTGGCCGTCGATCCTACCTACCACCCGAGTTGGTCCAGAATAACCTTAGGGTTTAGCTGGTTCGCTCTGTAATTAGAATAGAGAGGGGTAGAGTAGGAAATAGACTTAGACTAGAATAGGATAAGTAGTCAGGGGAGACACCCTCCTCCCCTATCTCAGTCATTTCAGTTTTAGCCATCCCATTTGCTTAGGGTTTTCTACTCTCCCTTCCCCTGCTGTAGCTGAGATCCGCAGAGAGACCAAGAACTCTGTGTACTAGTTGATTTTGAGGAAAGGAGGCCGTAACCGCCTTGTCGTAGCGTGTGTTTGCGCTTCGGCTTGCAATTCGTGGCTGTGAATCGCGTTTTGTTCGTGTTCTTCGCGGAATCCTTTTTCTCCATGATTTTCCCGTCGCTTGATCTCTTTGCTCGGTTCATCTTTTGCAAATCCGTTTGAACCAAGTTGTTCTAGATCGTGAGGCACTTCTTTCCACCGAAGGAATCATCCTCTAACCTCACGGTCTAGGAGATCGATCGATGTTTAGTTTCGGGTCAAGTTTTCTCCCTTCCCCCGAAATTCTTTGATTCATCGATTTGGAGATAGGTTCGAGCCATGATCTCTTAGAGATAGCTCACTATACTCCTTGTGATTCATCTCACCAAGTTTGATCCCTAGAGGAATTGGTTTGGGTGAGATTGAAGCAAATCGGTGGACGAACGGTTGTTTCGCGGGCTGACCGGACGCAGCATCGGGCTGATCGGACGCTCCAGTCAAGCGTCCGGTCGTTGAACAGCGCGAACTTCTTTTCTGGGTCACGACCGGACGCTCCATCCCCGGTGTGACCGGACGCTCTTCTTCCACTGTTCATCGCGCTTGTTCGTTTCTGACCGGACGCACAGCTAGTGTCCGGACGCTCCAGGACAGTGAGTCCGGTCACAAACAGAGAGGTCCGGAATCGTGTTTCGTGTGACCGGATGTAACGTCCTGTTTCGTGTGACTGGATGTAACGTCCCGCCTCCTCGAGGCCGGGCCCGCTTACATCAGGCAACTTTCATAGGACCTAGACTATCCCCACAGACCAACACCAGTCTTTTCTGCGCACTTTGTCCTCACTCATGCGTACCCGGGAAAGACTTCCCGGTCGGTCACCCATCGCTCCAAGCCAAGCACGCTTAACTTTGGAGTTTTTAGGAGATGGGCTTCCGGAAAAGAAGTTGCAACTTATTGGTACGAGTATTCTATTAATCCTATTAAGCCCTGAGCCAAGATGTTACAATCTCACCCCCTTAAGAGATCGACGTCCTCGTCGATCAATCCCAGGCCAGGAACGTCCTCTCTTGGCCACGTCCGTATGCCCAATGCCAGCGCATATGCCATGCTGTGTGACCACTCCGGATCCACACCAGCCATGCGCACTATGCCTGCGCAACTGCGACACACGCGCCCGTGAAACCGCGAGAGTCGGCTCTGATACCATTCTGTAACGTCCCGCCTCCTCGAGGCCGGGCCCGCTTACATCAGGCAGCTTTCATAGGACCTAGACTATCCTCACAGACCAACACCAGTCTTTTCTGCGCACTTTGTCCTCACTCATGCGTACCCGGGAAAGACTTCCCGGTCGGTCACCCATCGCTCCAAGCCAAGCACGCTTAACTTTGGAGTTTTTAGGAGATGGGCTTCCGGAAAAGAAGTTGCAACTTATTGGTATGAGTATTCTATTAATCCTATTAAGCCCTGAGCCGAGATGTTACACCGGACGCGTCCGGTCCCTGCTGACCGGACGCTGGGCAGAGTCCGGTCGAGTGGTTTTCGCACCGTTTCGTTCGCGGTTCGCTCGTTCGTTGACGAATTCGAGTTCCGTCTTTTCGGTTGGCTCTCTAGAGTTGTGTAGTGTCCCGCTGTGCTTCTTGAAAGCATCCACCGTACATCTAGGGTCATGGACATTAGCAAGCTCTAGGGTTCGCTTTTGGGGTTGAGTTTGGGACAGTGGCATCTAGTTTCCGAAAGGAAATTTTGAAGCTCCCATTCACCCCCCCTCTGGTCGCTTTCGGGTAGCTCCTCGGTCCTTCATATGTGTTTTCCTTACCTGCCAGGCGCCCATATTGATATGTGCACCGACTAGAGGAGTCCTGCGCAGTGTAAGATGCAACCTATTAAAACTTTTATGCAGTGGAAGAATAAGACAATGGTGGAGAAATTAAGAAGTGAAGAAACACATGCATGAGGACACAGCCAAACATAGAGGGCTTAATATGTCTTGGCATGTCATCAGGTCTAGTAACTATAATAGAACTTTCCTGATCTCTGGATGTTTCTTTACCTGAAGTATTAGTATCTGTTGTTTTTTTGGAGTTAGTAGATGATTTCGTATGACTCATGCAACATTGGGAACTCCCATGAACATGTTTGTTATTGCTGAGCCTTTCAATCACACATTGGAGGGATCTAGAAGAGTAAAAAGATCGCACATTACCAAGTGATGCTTGATTAAATTGAAAAATAATAGAGTTAGTTTATATCTGGAATAATCAACCATAAGAACTGAATACGAAGCTCTTCAAACCATGCACTGTATTGAAGCAAGTAGAATGAGCAGAACTCAGGAACATATAAGATAATTCGCATCATGAGTTATCTATATTTAACTGCAGCCATATAAAAGACACTTAAATCACCATCCTAGAAATTGAAAGAAGTACAAATATTTCAAGTGGCTGAGTCGACTGCAGCATGCATACATGCTAATTAAAAGCTATTATTTAATATATGCCGACATTTTAGCTTTTAATAAATAGCAAGACTCACCCTAACTATTAAATATGTCTAGAGATTCATGAAGTTCTTATTCAGCTCTTTAACATGATTTAAGATTCATCCCCAAAGTGTAATTCGCACAGTATGAAAAAAATATTGCACATATGTGATGTGCTAACCAAAAGATGGTTAATTATGTATCAAAAATCAAAATAAACAAATAGCACAACATTATTGCTGATACTATTGATGGACCATGATGAGGACATCGCCACAATGGACACACCAACGTCATGGTCTTCCTCAAGTTGCAATCCGTCACCTCACGGAAGATCGGGTCGTCCCTCATCAGACTGTAAGCAGGGGCAGACCCACGGTTGTGTTGCGCATCTTTTAGCTGTTCCTTGCACAGGTGCATCTTTTAGCTGTATAGGCAGGCAGATCAAGCTCGACCCCTCTCTCTCAATCGTTTCGTCAAACACCTTCTGAGTCTTTTCTGGCTTCACAACAACAGCCGACCCAGAGAGCAGGAGTGCAGGACGGCGAGGCGGACTCGCGGTGGCCGAGCAGGATGGGTCATGGGGGAAGTCGAGCGGACTGCGGCAGTCGGGCAGCGTGCTATGGATCGAGGACGGGAGGGCCAAGACGCGGACGTTGAGGCGGCTTTGCGAAGGCCAGACTTGATGGAGGCCATTGCTGCGGACTGTGGGCGTCGGACGGTGCGAAGGGCAGCTGCCGCCCGTCGCTGCGGGAGTCGCGTAGGGCTGCAGCCGCGCGTGCTTGTGCCCGCCGTCCACCACGGGGTGGCCGGAGCCGCCACACCCGCACCGCTGCCGGGCTGGGGTCGCAGGGGCCGCTCGGGCTGCCGCCTACGCCCGGATGGCCGGGGCCGGAGCCTGTGTCCGCCGTCCGCTGCGGGGTGGCCGGAGCCGCTACGCCCGCACCGGGATTTGCAAGGACCGCTGCCCGTGCCGGGATGGCCGGGGCCGGAGCGGCCGAGGCCCCGCCTGTGCCTGTTGTTTGCTGTGGGATGGCCGGAGCCGCCACGCCCACACCGCTGGCTGCGCCGAGATCGCAGGGGCCGCTGCCCACGCTGGGATGGCCAAGGCTGAAGTGACCGGGGCCTCGCCTGCGCCGGAGTCGCCAGGGCCGCTAGGGGGCCACCTCGTGCCGGGATGGCCGGGAACGCCTGCACCCCGCCCGCACCGGGAGGAGGGACGTGTGGGAATCACCCGCGATCCTCGCGAATTTTTTTTATTAATAACCTAATTAAATAAGATATTATAAAAACAATACTGTCTATTTTTTTTTTCAAAACTAACCCTCATGGCGCGGCAAAAGTCCCCACGGCGCAGTTTGCCGCGCCAGGAGGGATGACGCGGCTAGTGGATTTGTCGCGCCAGGCGGGATGGCGCGGCTAGTGGATTTGTCGCGCCAGGCGGGATGACGCGGCAAAACCCCCCTCCCATCCCCAACAGTTTTGCAAATTTTGGTTCATACAAAACAACACTGTCAAATTTTGGTTCATAAAAATCCAACTTAACAACACTGCCAAATTTTGGTTCATAAAAATCCAACTTTTAGGAACCAAAATTTGCAAAACTGTTGGGGATGGGAGGGGGGTTTGCCGCGCCAGCCCGCCTGGCGCGACAAAGCCGCGCCATCCCGCCTGGCGCGGCAAACTGCGCCGTGGGGACTTTTACCGCGCCATGCTGGATGGCGCGGCAAAAATGTTAGTTTTGAAAAAAAAATTAGACAGTGTTGTTTGTAAAATATCTTATTTAATTGGATTATTAATAAAAAAAAATTCTCTCCGGGTCGACAGTTGAACAGGTGAGAGACCCACTACGACCCGTATCAGACGGACCACATCGCATGAACCCTCGATCCAACGGCTACCGAGTAAAAGGGTGACGTGGCACTATCGGGTGCCCGCTTTTGGTGCAGGATTCGTTTATAGGTTTTGGTGCAGGATTCGTTTATAGAATCCCCAACCTCAAGTTCGAGGCTTCGACTCGCGGACGCGTTTTCTGTTCGCCGAGCTCTCCAGGCGTCGAGCGGGAGGCGGGCCAGGAGATAGCGTTAGCCGCCGCCTGCCGCCCGCCGCCCGCAGATCCACGCTCGGCCAGGTCACTAGCGCCTTCCGCCTAACTTCTGCCGGTCTGCTGGAGTGGTGGGGAGATCCATCCGCCTTTGGATCCATTTTTCTCTACTTCTGTTTTCTCCAATACTTCCTTGGTAATTAAGGAATGACTTGTCCTCGGACCTGCCTTTGATCTACACAATCGTGATAAATTTAAATCCGAATCTGTGTTTCCCTACCTTTTCTTTGCCACGATAATCAAATCAGAACATTTGAAGATGAGATTTACCTTGGAAGGTTCCTCGTGATTGCAGGGAGAAGAGAGTTTGTCCACACAGGCAGCTATGTTGGAAAAGATTGGGTTGCCGCCGAAGCCGTCCATGCGAGGCGCCACATGGGTAGTGGATGCATCCCACTGTCAGGGTTGTTCTGTTCAGTTCTCCTTGTTTACTAGGAAGGTAATCTCTTGTTTTTCTTCCCTTGCAGTGATGGTACTCTGAATAGATGCGCACTTGGCAACCTCCTTTTTCTGTTTTGTTAATCAGAAGCTTAATTTAGGAGTAGTTGTCCTCCTTAATCCCATAAATTGTCATGGTTGTTTTTTTTTTAGTTCAGTTATGTTTATGTATGCTGCTTATTTCCATCAAAATCCCAAAAGACTTTCCGTTTTCCCCCAATAACTAGTTTTTGGGGTTGGATTTTTCTCCTATTGCTGGAGATGCTCTATACTTGCTCCACTGCTAGCAAAACTCATGAAGTGTTGGACTACAAGTCTACAAAGCAAATGGATTAAATAAATTCATCGATTGTTGATTGCCGAAACTATAATTGCTGTGTTTGGTTCATGTTCTCCATTGTTTTTTCTTTAGTCATTTTCCAGTTGTAATGCTTTTCCTTTAGTCATTTATTGCTGATATGGTCAATCATGAAGTTAAATGTGTGTTGTAAAACTTTTGAATCTACTGCCTAAAAGTGTCTCACTTGTTTGTTTCAATAAATTAAATGCTTGCATTGCCATGTTCATGGTGTTTCTGAATACATTCAATTGAAAGGTGAACTTCATTATAACATTATGGTCTCAGCAGGAGTTGTGTTAACTTTTCTGTATTTGATATGTAGCACCATTGCCAAAGATGTGGGGGCTTGTTCTGCAGCAGCTGCACCCAACAGAGGATGGTTTTACGTGGACAGGGTGATTCACCTGTTAGAATTTGTGATCCTTGCAAAAAGCTTGAGGAAGCAGCACGCCTCGAGTTGAGATATGGGCACAAAAATAGAGCTACAAGAGGTTTATTTTCTTTTTCTTATCCTTTTGATCAGTCATGTGTTTCAGTGAATAAATGTGATTTGGTTGATACTACTACTTGAAATATGTTCAAATGGTGCAATTTTGGAAATCATAATAAACCAATAGCAGTCTAGGCCTTGTTGATTAAAATCGAGTAAAGTCCGTCACCGCTCCCTAAATTTGTACTGTTGTGTCATTCCGGTCCCTAAACTCGTAAATTGACCATTTAGGTCCTCAAACTTGTTCGGTTGTCTCATCTCGGTCCCTAAACTTGCAAGTCACTCGTTTAGGTCCTCAAACTTAGTTAGTTGTGTCATCCTGGTCCTTAAACTTTATTTTGAGTCTTATCTAGATCTAAACATGACAATTTAATAACTTTATAACAACAAATAATTCATAACTTTTTCATATAAACTCGAATGAGGACAAACTTTATATCAGAATTGTAGCCCTTGATGTGGTCTACAACTTTATAGTTCAAAAGTTTTTGATTTAAAACTGTTTAGGGTCTCAAATTATTGTTGTATGGTTATAGATTTTGAAATTTAAAATTTAAAATTATCAAACAATCTTGAATATTGACATGATCTATATAAAAGTTATAGTTCTCAATGCAATCTACAACGTTGTAGATAATTTTTTTTATTTAAAGTCATTTAGTATCCAAAAAATTAATTTTAAATTTTAAATTTCAAAATCTATAAACATACAACAATATTTTGGGACCCTAAACAGTTTTAAATCAAAAAAATTTAAACTACAAAGTTGTAAATCACATTGAGGGCTACAATTTTGATATAAAGTTTGTCTTTATTCAAGTTTATATGAAAAAGTTATGAATTATTTGTTGATATAAAGTTACTAAATTGACATGTTTAAATCTAGATGATACTCAAAACAAAGTTTAGGGACTAGAATGACACAACTGACAAAGTTTGAGGACATAAACGAGTGATTTATAAGTTTATAGACCGGGATGACATAACCGAACAAGTTTAGGGACCGGTATGACACAACCGAACAAGTTTGAGGACCTAAACGGTCGATTTGTGAGTTTAGGGACCGGGATGACACAACGACACAAGTTCAGGGACCGGTGATGGACTTTACTCATTAAAATCTGACTATCAGCATGGAACCCACTGGAGATGCAGTTTATGTCGAAATTTGTCTATCACAATAATATAAAGCACATTTGACCATTTTGGGTGCTCATGGACAAGGTTTGGGCTGGTTACTTGTTAGTATTATTTCCTTTTTTTTTTTTACATTTGATTATGCTTCATGGAAACTATATGCTTATGCTCTGAAACGCAGATGCTTATTGTCACTGTATCCTAACAAGTGATGATGGTGCTTGCAGCTTCTCACTAGTGAACAGTTAAACAGTTTTGACAATTTTTTGTTCTATCTCAGGGAAATTATTTTATTATGTGGTTTACCTTTTGTTAGCTACAACTACAAGTGACTTGTGTCCTAACCAGTTGCAATGAAATAATTTGATCTTTGATCTGATGTACTTACAAAGATCTATTCGTACATAAGTAAAGGTGTACCTTTTTCATATTTCTATATTTTATATGCAGCATTTTGCCTATCATTATATTGCACATGAAAAATTCTCAAAATAGGATCTATGGGAGCTAACATCTATAGTGAAATTATTCAGATAAAAAAGTGTGTTATGCATGCATGGGACTGATCTATGATAAGTGCACAATCAAACCAAGAAAACTTTTTGGTCTTACCATGAAGACATTTTTAGTATGTACTATGTAGTTGTCATCTATGTTTCTAAGATTTAACATAAAAAGTCCTTTCTTTACCTATTTCTACAGCTACCACAAAATCTGCTTCGAAACCAGAGGATGAAATTCTAAGTGAAATTCTTGGAGGTGGTGAGCGTATCCAATCTCTAGATTCTGAGCTTCCTGGGAGAACCACAAGCAGTGCCAGTACCTCCAGAAGAATTTCTTCTAATTTCAGTACAGACACAAATGGGGATGAAAGCCTTTCTGCTGAAGCACACAATTACGAACTCAACAATACTGCATCTATTTTTACCCCAGAGGAGTTGCGCCAACAAGCTGTAGAAGAGAAGAAAAGGCACAAAACTTTAAAATCAGAAGGTAAACCAGAGGAAGCACTGCGGGCTTTCAAGCATGGTAAAGAACTTGAGAAGCAAGCTGCAGCGCTGGAATTAGAATTGAGAAGGAGTAGAAGAATGGCTGCAAAAGCGCCTAACGTGCCCAACGTCTCTGCTGCTGTTAGTACTTCGACGACTGCTGGTTCTGATGAGGCTGAAACAAAAAGGTCTTCAACTGGGAAAAGGATTAAGAAAGAAAAGAATGATCTTGCCTCTGAGCTCAGAGATCTAGGCTGGTCAGATGCAGACCTTCGTGATGAAACAAAGGCTGCCCCTATGAGTTTGGAAGGAGAGCTGTCACAGCTTCTTAGAGAGGTGGCCCCTAAACCATTGGAGGGCAAGAGAACAGGTGGTATCGATAAATCTCAGGTTAATGCTCTGAAGAGGCAAGCTTTACTGCTAAAGCGGGAAGGTAGGCTTTCTGAAGCAAAGGAAGAGCTCAAGAAGGCTAAAATTTTGGAAAAACAACTTGAGGAACAGGAGATTCTGGGTGAAGCAGAAGACTCAGATGATGATTTGGCTGCTATTATTCGGAACATGGACGACGATAAGAATGATGACATATTTATCGATGATCCAAAATTCCCTGCTTTCAACTTTGAACACATTCTGGGTGCCTCTAATGATCTTGCCACTGATGGCCACTTTGATGTTACAGATGATGACATGAATGACCCAGATATGGCTGCTGCCCTAAAATCATTTGGCTGGAGTGAGGAGGATGACAAACAATTGAAAAATCATGAACCTGTTTCTTCTTCAAATCAAGAGGTACTAAAGGAGCAAGTACTTGCTCTAAAAGAGAGGCTGTTGCAAACAGAAGGTCTGGTAATGTTGCAGAAGCCATGTCGTTGCTTAAAAAGGCAAAGCTACTTGAGAAGGATCTTGAAACTGAAGAGCCAGGCTCAAAGGTTCCTTCTCCAGAAAGACAGAAAACCACACATGCAGAAGATGCCACTTTTGCAGGGATGAATGCCCGACCTATATCAGTGCCAAAAAGTAAGCTTGCAATTCAGAGAGAACTGTTGGCTCTGAAGAAGAAGGCACTAGCTTTGAGGAGGGAAGGGAAGGTGGATGAGTCTGAGGAAGAGCTGAAAAAAGGTAGCGTTCTTGAAAAGCAGCTTGAAGAGCTTGAGAATTCCTCCAAACCACCTGTAGCAAAGGAAACCAGGAGCTTGCCACCTAATCCCCCGTACAAGGTTGAACCCCCAAATATCAGTCTTGCTGATGAGGTATATGAACCTGAGGTTACAGACAATGATATGCAGGATCCAGCATTGCTATCGGTGCTAAAAAATATGGGATGGGAAGATGCTGGTTCAGATTCTGTGGAAACAATTGACAAACCATCAAATTCTTCTTTTGTAATTCCTCATAAATCATCAAGAACTAAGGGCCAGCTTCAGAAGGAATTGCTTGGTATAAAAAGGAAGGCTCTTGCACTCAGACGGGAAGGGAAAACCACTGAAGCTGAGGAGGAACTGGAGAAGGCTAAGGTCTTGGAGCAGCAACTTGCAGAGATCGAAGAATCAAGTAACTCAGGTGCTAGTCAAGGTGTTACTACTGCTAGCCATCAGATTACAGAAAATAAGTATGATGTTCAGCATGTCCCTGGTGTTGATGCAACTGTACACCCATCTTTAGTAAGAAACCCAATGAAGGGGGACGAAATATTGCCAGTGCATGCATCTGAATCTGGTGCGTCAGTGGTTACTCAGATTGAGGCAACCAGTTCTAAACAAGGTGATGTGGGAGAAGAAAGTAGAGCTGGAAGGTCTCCAGCCTTGTCGCAGCCAGCTTTTACTGATCCCTTGGGATTTGAAAAAGGGTCACATTCACCTTCTTTGGTACATGATCATAATGAGCATCAGAAAACACAAGGAGATGGTACTCTTAAAGATGAGATATTACTTCATAAGAGAAAAGCAGTTGCCTTCAAGAGAGAAGGGAAGATGGCAGAAGCCAGAGAAGAATTGAAACTGGCCAAACTCTTAGAAAAGCGCCTTGAAGGTGCTCAACAAGACAGCATGGATGGTGTGTGTGACTCCATTACTCCTGCTGTGGAACAGAACAGTGTGGTCCAACAACCTGCTAGCTCCAGCAATCACACTGACGACGTAACTTCTGCCCCTCCTGCACAAGTGAGCAAGTCGGCACAGCCTCAGAAAGCACTGTCCAGCCGTGACCGTCTCAAAATCCAACGCGAATCCCTCGCTCACAAACGCAACGCCCTCAAGTTGCGGAGAGAAGGAAAGACTGCAGAAGCAGATGCAGAATTCGAACTGGCCAAGGAGCTAGAGAGCCAACTGGAAGAGTCAGACAACCAAAGTTCAAGCTCCGGGGGCAAGTCAAGTGAACCAAACGACGCGATCGTCGAGAATCTTCTTGATCCTCAGATTATGTCTGCCCTAAGATCCATTGGTTGGAGCGACATGGATTTGTCCATGCAATCTTCTAGTGCACAACCTCCAAAACCCATGCAGTCTTCACATTCTCAACCTCTGCAAAAAGTGGAAGCAAAGTCATCTGTGGCTGCGACCAGCAAACCTCAGAGCGAGAGAAGTCAACTTGAAGAACAGATCAAGGCGGAGAAACTGAAAGCGCTTAACTTGAAGCGGGAAGGGAAACAAGCAGAGGCCCTGGAGGCCCTTCGCTCGGCAAAACGACTGGAGAAGAAGTTGGACTCAACTTAGCTAATCACACCTACCCACATTGCTCTTGTTCTTTGTCAATTGTTCGATTTGGTCCTGACATCCGACAGGGTTCCAGCTAGAACATAGAACTATATTGAGTCTTTTCACCCTGTTTGGCACAATTTGTGAGCTTTGAGCACATTACTTATGTCCTGTTCGTCTTGTGTGCATTTAGCAGGCCCTTCTTTGTATGTGTAAATAAAATAAAATCTGATGGGTGACGATTCTTTTCACGATTTCATGTATACACAATGACGGGGAACGTCAATTATATATAGCATAAAAGTTGGAAATATGAAAATTTCTTATGTTAGCCATTTGATATTATTTTTGAGAATCTTTTGGTAATTGTTTCAAGGGCCAAACTTCTAGAGACAAACACATATGAGGGGCCATCTGCAAATCGTGGCAGTAGTCAATGCTCAAGCTCAATCCATCAGTCCATATGGACATTCCAAGCTCCCAACTTATGCTATTTGGCATTTGCACAGGATTCCAATAGTAATTATTGTGTTCATATCTTGTGGTATTTTATTCAACTTTATTTTAAAAAATGTGTTGTTGATCTGTACTAACGGCAATGGAAAAGAAAAATACTATTACCAGAAAATCTTTACAAAAGTTAGTACCGAAACTAAGGGCTTGTTTGGATGCAACCCTGGACAACTTGCCTGGATATTTTACCTGCCTGTAAACTGCCTGCCACCAATTGCAAAGATGCCTGGTCAGGCATATGAAGAATTAGTTGCACCGTTTGGTTGAAGCCCTGGACAGCAGCCTGAGTGGATAGAAGAGTCCGGCAGCGTTTGGTTCATTGGTTGCCTGGAGGTTCAGATTAGCTTCCAAATAAAACAAATTACTTGTATGCCATGCTAACTAGAATATATTCAGATTACCTTTTTATGTTTTCCTTTCGCTAAGTCAGATCTCACAAGCTGAAAAAAAAGAAAAAAAAGGAGTGATCTTGCAACGAAACAGAGGAAGATTGATGTATTTTTTTTCAAAGATCAATAGGAAGGTCCTGTAGAGAATTGAAAAAAGTTATTTTGCAAAATTTAGCATTTGTAAATCAAAGATTAGAAGGTCTAAATAAAAAACTAATTATACGGGCGGACGGAAAATCGCGAGATTTATCTATTAAGCTTAATTAATCCGTCATTAGAGACTGTTTACTGTAGTACAACATTGTCTAATCATAGCTTAATTAGGCTCATTAGAAAGGTCTCAGTAATTTTATCGGGGTTGTGAAATGGGTTTATCGGGGTTGTAAAATGGGTTTCATCATTAATTTACGTTTAATACTTCAAATTAGTGTTCTAACATTTACTGTAAGTACACAAAATTATTTTGGAAAGCAACTAAACAAGGTCCTAGTAGGCTCCATTCTTTAAACAAGAACGAAACAGGTCAATGGAATTAGAAAAAAAAGGAAAAGATTTTGCTCACCTTGCCACCTTGCTGCAGATCCGAAAAAAGTAACGAGCAGAAAAAGATAACAGCGATGTGTGCTGTAATTATAGCCAGGCAAGTCCGCGGAGCTCCAGGCGATCGATTTCTTAGGCCTGGCCACAGGCAACCAGCACAGGCATTCGTACCGGGCAAAAAAGTCTCAGGCTTCCATCCAAATGAACTCCAGGCAATGTACAGGCAAGGGTTGAGTCCAGGCAATTTTAGTCAGGTTGCATCCAAACAGCCCCTAAGGCCTCCATGGGCTGACCAAAACCGTGTACATAGCCCACAGGGCCACAGGCCCAGCCGAAACCTTCGTGCGGTGATGTAGCACGCCGCACGCAGCTCGTGACCGCCGTCACCCGCGACCGCGTTCCACCCTCCGGTCCGGCGGTCCCCACTCCCTCCCCCCACCTGCCGAGACCAAGGCCGACGCTGCCTGAGCCAACCGGCGGTGATGCAGGCGGCAGTCAGCCACCGCGCCGCCAACCTTGGCTCCCCGTCACTCTCGCGCTTTCGGTGCGCCATCCGTCTCCCGGGCCGAGCCCGCCTCTTCTCTGGTAGGCCGCTAAACCGCCGAGGCCCCAGGTTGCGGTCTTACCTTTGCTGCTTCGATTGATTCGCGTTCCGTGTTGGTGCGAGAGTAGAAGGCGCGGCGGCGGCGCCACTCCGCGCCGGCTCTCTGCCCCAGCCACGGACCCATGGCAGCGGTGGTTTCGCGCACCTCGAAGCCATGGACGAGAAAGCGCCGCGGCTGCCGCACGCCCTCCGGAGAATGCTTGTCGATCATCAGGTGCGTTCGATTACGCTTTATATTGCTGCAATGAGAGTTTAATTGATCGAACTGTGAATCAACTACTTCAAATTTCACGTGGTGTGGGGTACAGTGGCAATGCAGAAGCCCACATGGAGCACCGAGTCTTCGAGGTGACATACTGAAATTGCAATGATGTGGCTATGGCTATGGTATACGTAGAGTTGTAGATTGGATGGTGTGTTCAATTTGAGGCACAAAAAAAGTTTGTGTGGTCTTTTTCCCCACCACCCTGTAACTAGTTTTTGAATCGCAGCCAGGCAAGAGATATGGGATTACATAGTTGCATCTGAAGTGAGCAGAATTTCTGCTCATTGTGAAGAAAGAGGCTTGTTGCTGCAGAGTTCACGGCAGTTTAGGGCACAGTGAGCATAATAATCTACAGATTTTGCGTACATTTACAAAACTTTGAGCGGTTTAGGGCATTTGCATTTCACTAGTGGAGTGTGTTCTTGAATCTTGCTTGCCTTTGCTTTGATATGCTGTTCTGCTCTCCATTCAGTTGTGTTGCAGTGTGGATGTTGACCCGGCATTATCTCTGCACTTGAAATTTGCCACTGCAGAAAATGGCATGTCCCAACCTTCTGAAAGCTGCTGCACTTTCAACCATGACATTACTTGCTGTACCTCTTGAGGCATCAGCAGAGACGTGCCAACCACCTAATTCTTTTGCCAATATGACAATTTTCATTGCTGTAGCTCTAATAGGAGCTGCTGTTGGTGGTAAGACATCTGAACATGTGTGCTCGCTCACACCATTGATTCTTGCATGCGAAGTTGATGGAGACGGATGTTACTTAGTCGCTAGTACTTTTTCCTCTCTGATTTTTCACATATAGGATTGTTAGCACGCCAAAGAAAGGCAGAATTGAAGCGGCTCAATAACCAACTTCGCCAGATCAATGCAGCACTTAGAAGGCAGGCACAGATCGAGTCATTTGCGCCTGGCCTTACTTATGCGCCAGTTGGGAGAACAAATGAAACGGATGTTGTTGTTGACCCAAGGAAGCAGCAGTTGGTCACAAACCTTAGAAATGGAAAGAATTACATGCGGAATCAAGATCTTGATAAGGCTATAGTGGAGTTCAGAACAGCTCTTGAGCTTGCAGAGAGCATAGGAGATCGTTTTGAAGAAAAGAAAGCTGCACGAGGACTAGGTTCGTTCCTCCCTGATAATCCCTGTCATTTATATATATTTTTTTATCATAGTGGATGAACAGTGCATAAATAATATACCTGTGCTGTTCTTAAAAAGGCACATATGCTTCCCTAGCTCCCATAAAAATAGCCAGTCAGGTTACATAATATTAATATCAGCACAATGTAGTTGATTTTTGGAGAACTAGCGCTGTGTCCTAACTTTGGCACCAATCATTAGCTAAGTAGTGGATATTTGTATATAAAATGACTGAAATGTTTAGTGTTGTTTCACCTACTAGTTGCATTTTCTTGCTTTCCTTGTGTTTCAGTTGCTCCTGCGTGAGATGACTGTTGTTCCACTTCAAATTTTGAATAAATCCTTTATTTACTGTAAGCAAAGATTTATTTGGCAAACCTTCTACGACAATGATTGCCAAGTGAAGATCTTCAAGTAAAATTTTGAAGTAGTTTTTCGCAAATCCCATTAGATGGTAGATTATGCAGTTACATAATATTAGTATCAGCACAATGTAGTTGACTTTTGGAGAACTAGTGTTGTGTCCTAACTTTGGCACCAAGCATTAGCTAAGTAGTGGATTTTTGTATATAAAAACTGAAAATTACTGAAATGTTTAGTGTTTTTTTCACCTAGGTTGCATTTTCTTGCTGCCCTTGTGTTTCAGTTGCTCCTGCGTGAGATGACTGTTGTTCCACTTTGAATTTTGAATAAATCTTTTATTTACTGTAAGCAAAGGTTTATTACTTTATTTGGCAAACCTTCTATGACAATGATTGCCAGGTGAAGATCTTCAAGTAAAATTTTGATGTAGTTTTTCGCAAATCCTATTAGATGGTAGATTATGCAGTTACATAATATTAATATCAGCACAATGTAGTTGACTTTTGGAGAATTAGCACTGTGTCCTAACTTTGGCACCAAGCATTAGCTAAGTAGTGGATATATTTGTATATAAAAACTGAAAATAACTGAAATGTTTAGTGTTGTTTCACCGAGGTTGCATTTTCTTGCTGTCCTTGTGTCTGTTGTTCCACTTTGAATTTTGAATAAATCCTTTATTTCCTGTAAGCAAAGGTTTATTTGGCAAACCTTCTACGACAAATCCCATTAGATGGTAGATTATGCAGTTAGGTGGATGTCGAAGATCTTATCTGGCTTCTTACTAAATACTTATTTGCCTGTATCCTTGCTCTCTAATTGGAGATCTGCATATCTGAAATAAGTTGAAACAGATTTTAATGTGTACTAGTAGCAGAGTTTATATCAACTGGAAAGCTATTGCTCAGCATAAGGTGACTTTAGTTTTTAACGATGAATTTAATGTCTTTCAAACTTCTTGGTCTTTTTTTGGGAGATTTCAAACTTACTTGTTTAGTTGCCTCCAACAAACAAAGTTATTTAGTTTGTTGAGGTTGCTTTAGTTTACTGTGGTATTTAATGGGTTTTCAAGAAACAAAATCTTTTGTCGGCCTCTCTTTGTAGTTCCAATTTCTAAAATTAAATACACAGGCAGATGCAAAGCGTCACAAATCACAATGGATTGTTTAAGTATTCAGATCACTACATACCAAAGATACATACTGTAGATTTTTATCCGCATGTGTCCTTAGTCTGTAACTTTGGAGATTTATTTACATGCCGGAGATTACTTGAAGCAAATTTGGTTGTGAACTAGTAATAGATCTTACATCAACTGACTGGAATGATTGCATTAGTTCTTAGCATAAGATGACTTTAATTATGTTTCAAACCTATGGTTAATTTGTTCGGGTTGTATTGGTTTGTAGTGGTGCTTTAATTTTTATTTCCATGGACGGTTTTTGTCAACCTTGTTTATAATCTCCATAGAAAAGAATTCTACCCTAGTTTTGAGCTTCAGTGACTTGCACAGGCAGACACAAAACCGCCAGTACGCTGTTTCTGATGAAGTCGATCTGTCTGGGAATTTCCTCACTCACTATTTGGCTTCTGGCTAGGTGCATCGTTGCAAAGGCTCGGAAAGTACCGAGAAGCAATGAGACAGTACGCCAAGGTTCTGGAGCTGTCTAAGGAGACAGGTGAAGATTCTGGCTGCACCGAGGCCTACGGTGCCATAGCTGACTGCTACACCGAGCTCGGCGATCTGGAGCGAGCGGCGAAGGTGTATGACAAGTACATATCGAGGCTGGAGCCCGGCGAATAAAGAGCTGGCCCCTGATTTTCTTTGACGGGACAGTGAGTTCCTTCCTGTTGTTGGTTGAGTTTTGCTCGGCACAAGGCGTGGGTTTTGTCGGCCTGTTAGACTTCACTGCAGGGCTTGGATTTTTCTGAGAACGATTTTTGTATAGAAATAAAATAAATATTGATGGTGCTGCGCGCCCGTCTTTTTTACCTCAAAGCTTCTTTGGTTCTTTTGATACGCGCCTGGCTACCGCTTCATCTCCATCCGGTTGCAGTCGTGATATGGGCCCATGGCTCATGGCCCATTGCCCATTGGCCCATGAACTCATCGGTGCTGTTCCAGCTTCCAACCGTTGTACTGTCGAAGAATCGATCAGTGCTAAATTCTGCACTGTCTCTCTAGTCCTTGACATGTTATAGAATTTCTCCAATCTTGAATTATTTGATTGGATTAATCATGCAATGACCGTTAACAGTAGACAAACTAAAACCGATCGACCTAGACAGGTTTCTTCCGCGGGGCACTGCTGAAACTGGCCCGGCGTTTTTCTCCGTCCAAGCAGGATATGTTTTAAGATTTTTGTTTTGTTATTAGAAAAACTTGTCCGAACAGTCTCGTGAATGTGTCGTTCTCTATTAGTAGAAGAGGAATTTCCATTTTTCCCATAAGATAAGAAATTGTAGATGGGAGGCTATTGCGCCAGCTCTAGATCGAGAGCAGATGACGTTGTTGCCGCAGGCGCGTTACGTTCGTGGCGCACCAGCGATCGTTCACGACCTCCACACGCGATCGCGCCGAGATTGACACACATATAACGCCTGCTTGCAGCTACCAGCTAGCTAGAGGCTACAAGCCTACAACACGACGGGCATGCAGGCCGGCGGCGGCGGGTGACCTGTACGTGTCCGGATGTTCGCCGCCGGCCGTGTCTGCATGGTGGCAACAGAATAATAATAAAGAGAGCGCACGCACATCAACCTCTCTCCGGTATGTACTATACTCGCCCTTATCTGCTGCACCGTACGTGTGTGCTCCGCGGCCGGTATAAATAGCACCTGAACCCTGCTATACTGGTGCAGTGTAGTGCTACTCCTCGCTGCTCGCTCGTCCTCTTCGATCGATTCTTCATCGCAACCGTACCGTACCAGCGGCTGCGACTGCGACATCCGATCGACGCACATCATTATCATCATCATCAATGGCGTCCAGCAAGGCTCTCTTCCTGCTGCTCGCCCTCCTCCTAGCGTCGGCCGCCGTGCTCGCCGCCGCGGCGGAGCAAACTCGTGCGTCGTCGTCGTTGTCGTTGGATTATTATTCCCCTCTTCTTTTTCTTCTTATCTGACCAATATGTACTTCATCCATCCCACCACGTACGCAGATGAAAACAACGACGCCGGCGTCAAGGACGACTTGCGCGGCGACGGCGGCGGATCGGGTGGGTACGGCCACGCCTGCGAGTACGGCTGCTGCCACCATGTATTCCATGGAGGCTGCCAGAAGTGCTGCCCGCCGCCGCCCGGCGCTGGCCGACCGGAGGACGTGAAGAAGAGGAACTAGACCACCAGGCGCAGCCGCTGCCAAGAAGCGGGCCTATATCGGACCTCTAGCTACGTAGCGAGAATCTCCTTATATACGGGACTTGTTATTATACAAAATAACACGGCTGTAGCTAGGCATCAGCATCCTTATACTTAATAAATAACGCGCGATCGAGGACGCGTCGACTTGTTTTTATATACTCCTTCTGTCCACAAATAAATAGATTTCTAGAGTTGTCATAACTTAAATTTTTTAAACTTTAACCAAATTTTTATTAAAAAATTATCAAGATTGATGATCTCAAATTCGTAGAGTATATTTTCGTAATATATCTATTTTATACTATAGATGTTATTACTCTTTTCTATAAAGTTAGTCAAAGTTTAAAAAGTTTGACTGACACAGATTCTACAAATTGATTCTTTCATGGACAGAGAGGGAGTAAGTACATGCGTACGTCTTTAGCGTGGCTGGTTCGCAGGAGCATAAAACATGATGCATGCCGTATGTAGGCTGTAGCAATGAACACTACTGCATGATGGGCCTTAGGCCCATCAAAATTGGCTTTTAGCCCCGGTCATGAAGCCGGGGCTAAGGAATCGGGACTAAAGGCCCGACCTTTAGCCCCGGTTCTCTTTCCCGGTTGAGATCTCTTTAGTCCCAGTTGGTATTACCAACCGGACCTAAAGAACTGATCTCTTTTTTCTTTTTTCTTTTTTTTTTTCCTTTTTTTTCTTTTCTTTTCAATTGGTTATTGTTTTCGGTTTTACAATTACATTAGGTTTTTTAATACGTTTTCTTCTGCTAATATATTACATTAGGGTTTCAAATATGTATTCTTCGCTGCTAATGTAGGTATGCGCGTATATATACACATAAAATTTATAATTACACACATAAAATATGAATATATATATATATATATATATATGACCCCGCTATTTGGAGCGCAGCGCTCTAAATATTATTTAGAGCGTCACTGGCCATCAGTTCCCGCAACCATAAAAGTTACTACTAATTCTCATTCCACAATCGTAAATGGCAGCCACACCGTTCTCTCTTCCATCCGCAACCGTAAAAGTTACTGCTAATTCTCATCCCACAACCGTAAATGTTATCCAGATCATTCTCTTCCTTTTATGACATTTACGGTTGCGGACTGCAATATTTACGGTTGCGGGATCGCTTTGCTAGTGCATACAAAAAGATGGTTGTTGGTAACAATATTTACGGTTGTGGGGTTTGGGATGCTCTGTTGATGCTCTAAATATTATTTAGAGTGTTATATCCTGAATAGTAGTTATATATATATATATATATATATATATATGGATCGAGCTACTAGCTATACATATTATATGTATAATATATTTATGCACATAAAATTTATAGCATTATCCATGCATCCTTGATATTTACAACACAAATATTAACCGTCACTTAAATGTCATACAAATGTTCGTCCTGGTTTGGTTTCACTGGTTCTTCCGGGTTATAGTAGAACTCAGTGCCGGCTTTGAGGACATGGTCATTAAGAAATTCTGCGATTGTCTCTTGAATTCATTTGAGGCGTACCATTCCCAACACCTGGTTCTTCAACCATAGCTCCTTCAATTTGAAAAAAGGAAAAATGCATTAATATATATAAGATTTATTTAATAGCAATAAAGAAATAAATGGATTTATTATATATACATGCATGTTACATACTTTCTGTCTCTCTAGAGGTGTTCTTTTCGCATACACCGAGAGAAACTCGCAAACGTAGTACCCACACAAATTGTTCCCTGGTGGTTGCCGTAGAACCCACTACACGATGTAAAAAGATTACTTTCGTCATCCCGCATGTGTGATGAAGCATGCTACAGTGGTAAAGACACGGGGAGCTAGTACAACTTACTTGCAATTGGATAGGACGAGAAAGTGTCGCTTTCAAATCCGAACGGTGTTTCCGAACGATCCAGGCCCAAACGCTGCACAATAATTGGATCATAATTAACTATTGCAGATTTAAAGTGTAGAAATCAATATTTAGAGATCAAAAGTTATCCCTGGATAATGTGTATCATATCTTGGTAATCTCCTAGTGGTTTTCTCAACGAGCCATAGATTAGCAATTGACCTTCGGAGAGATCGAATACAATCAATATCCAGTGAAAGCTGCATTAATTTGCTTATATAGTCAACATATATCATGGGAATTGAGTAAGTAAAATTAAATGTGCACGCGATAACAACACCGATCTAAAGTTGTAGGGAAAGAGTATATATCTTTTATTCTTTTGGTTGATCAAGAACCTCCGGAGATTCCTCCCCGTTTCATTTCTCCATATATCATAGCAGGAATCTTTATTTGGGATCGAGAATATGATATATGGATCAATAAAACCAACCTCCTTATCGTTTCTACGTACGAGGTCTCTTATCATGTTTCTGCATATGTATAGACACGCTAGCTAGTGTTAGTATAATTACTTTTACATATACATATGCTAAAGTGAGATTATTAAAACGAAGAATCACTTACAAACAAAAGCAGCTGACTAGAGATTTGTCTAGAGCGTCCATATGGCATAGCTGGTGTAACTCATTGAATTGGACAAGTATAATGTCATCACTACGGAAGTAATGATGGTCTCTAATTCGAACGCAAATCCAATCAGCTGCTTTTTTGCTACACGCCATCATGTACCACTGGTTTACCAAGTACATTTGAGTACCAAGTTCTGTGAGGGCCGCAGGGTTGTATAGACTTTGGTCATATACATAATTCTTCCAATGATCAATTTGCGGAGCACTTTCAATGGCTGATTCACCGAGCATTTGGGACAAGGTTAGACCAGTTTTTGTGAAAAATGCATCAAGTTGTTCTAGCGCTTTCAAGTTAGAACCATATTCATTCGCAATAACTAGCGGGGGCACTGATTGTTGTGATTGTTCCCCAAGCTGTGGCACACCCTTGTGTGCTCTCTTCTGTTTCTACTTCGCCTCCTCAAGTGACTTGGTGATAGTGCCGTCATAGTCTGATATTGGTGATTTCTTACGAGAATCACGCATCCTTTTCTGATGAGCATCTACCTTTTGCCTGAGCATATCAGGACGTACAAAAAAGTATGGCTTCTCCGGGTTTTTCTTTGCTTTAATTTTAGCCTCGGTGGCCACAAAGAATTGGTCCAAATGTGATTTCGCTGTAGCATTAGTTTCCTCGTCAGTCTTCTCACAGAGAAGTTTCGTCATCTTAGGAATAGCTTGTCTTCTTTCCGAAGAGGCTTTCTTCTTCAGTGGCGGTGGGGCTGATGCCTTCATTTGTGTGGCTGGCCTCTTCTTTGGTGCAGTCGGTGGCAGGGATGGAGCCCGTGGTGGAGGAGATGGGGCCGGTGGCGGCGGGGATTGTGACACCCCGCCTCCACGAGGCCGGGCCCACTTATATCTGGCAGCTTTTCTAGGGTATAGACTTCCCTCACAGACCAACACCAGTCTTTTTTGTGCACTTTGTCCTCACTCGTGCGCACCCGAGAAGAACTTCTCAGTCGGTCACCCATCCCTAAATTTCTCCAGGCCAAGCACGCTTAACTTTAGAGTTCTTTGGAGATGGGCTTCCGAAAAAGAAGTTGCAACTTGTTGGTATGAGTATCCTATTATTCCTATTAAGCCCTGGGCGTTACATCTGGCAGCTTTTCTAGGGTATAGACTTCCCTCACAGACCAACACCAGTCTTTTTTGTGCACTTTGTCCTCACTCGTGCGCACCCGGGAAGAACTTGTCAGTCGGTCACCCATCCCTAAATTTCTCCAGGCCAAGCACGCTTAACTTTAGAGTTCTTTGGAGATGGGCTTCCGAAAAAGAAGTTGCAACTTGTTGGTATGAGTATCCTATTATTCCTATTAAGCCCTGGGCGTTACATCTGGCAGCTTTTCTAGGGTATAGACTTCCCTCACAGACCAACACCAGTCTTTTCTGCACACTTTGTCCTCACTCGTGCGCACCCGGGAAGAACTTCCCGGTCGGTCACCCATCCCTAAATTTCTCCACGCCAAGCACGCTTAACTTTAGAGTTCTTTGGAGATGAGCTTCCGAAAAAGAAGTTGCAACTTATTGGTATGAGTATCATATTATTCCTATTAAGCCCTGGACCGCGATGTTACAGGGATGGAGCCCGTGGTGGAGGGGATGGAGCCGGTGGTGGAGATGGAGCCCGTCGTGGAGGGGATGGAGTTGGTCGTGGCGGGGATGGAGCCGGTCGTGGAGGGGATGGAGCCGGTGGGGATGCAGTTGTGTCTTTCATTGCATCGCTCGCAGCACTATGACTATGTGGTGAATGAATAATTGGACTTAGGTTGGGAGAGGTCCTGCTGTGAAAACAACATGGTACGAGTAAACAATTATTTAAGCCAATACATAACTAGTGAAAAAATATTTCATTCACTTTCATCCGCATCTAGGGTTAGTTTGTTAAGGAGGAGGAGGGGCGCTTACGCCAACATATGAATGTCTTCTTCGCTTCTCCTAAAGTCTTCTCACCATCACCTCCTTCAATGTCAAGAGTCACATTGCTATGCCCTTTCACTACTCTATCCATCGAGACACTAGCATAACTAGGTTGTACTAATGCCCCATGGCATCTTGGTGTCTTCGTAGGGTCAATAGGAGATACAACACCAATAGCCACCATTATTGCGTCATTCCCCTGTGGCATGTGCAACTCACATGTCGTGAGAGGAACAGTGATGTCATCCACAGGGAAGCGCAACCCTATGTCACCTTGAATCATTGGCACCTCCGTGGAAGTGCAGCTGCTTTTCAACTGACCAGGGGGGCTGATGTTGACTCCCAGCTCTGATGCAGATTGCCTTTGCATGGAACTTACTGCTAACTGCACTTGCCTTTTGATTTCCTTGTTCATCCTGTTTTCAAGTGCTTTTTCTCGCTCTACCACTTCACGAGCCGCGACCTGTGACTGAATAACCATTTCCTCCATCCTTCGCATCCGCTCTGCCTCCTCCTCCTTCTTTCTTGTGCGGCTTCTATAGGTCTCTTTGTCTTTTGGGAAGCCATGCTCCCACGACACCTCCCCATAGCCTCTTGTTCTCCCACTATGTTCAGGATTCTCCAGGGCGTATGTCAGCTCATCCTTTTCTCTGTTCGGCTACCACGCGCCACTGTCCCAGCCATGTCTTGAGCATAAGCCAATCTTTCTGCTGCTCTTTGGAGTTTTGTGTCATACACTACCCTTCCTGTCTATAGGTCCAAGCTTCCTCCATGACCAAAAAACCAATACTTGGCGCGCTCAGGCCAGTTGATTGATTCTGGTTCGATGCCCTTGGCTAGAATCTCTCGTTTCATTTTTTCCCACTTAGGAATGGCACTCTTGTAGCCACCTGATCCCAAGTGATGGTGGTATTGTTTTTGTTGGGAATTCTGTTGGTTCCTTCTGACCCGTGCCTCACCCTCTTTTGATTTCTTGAATTCTACAAACTCATCCCAATATGGCCTCAACTTGACATAGGCCTTAGTGTTGAAATCCAGCATTAGGTCCTTCTTGATAAATGTGTTGTATAATTTCTTCTTCCTACCCTGGAATAGTGTTGCCATCTTCGTCATAGCCCAATTCCTAACTCTCTCCTTCAAATTTTTATCTACTATTTCGAGCGTGAAATGTGCAAGACATCTTCCCAAATCAGTGCCTTGTCACGATCAGATACAAAACTTATATGAGGAGCACCTTTCTTTTCCTTCCATTCATGAGCATTGATCGGGATCTTATCCCTTACAAGGTACCCACAGTGGTTAACAAATTTCTATGCATGTTCTCCAAGTACTTGGCCTGTTTCCTCGTTGAATTCTGAGATAATGTACCGGCCATCCAACGGCTTCTTCGGGCCTCGTACGGTCCTACTCTTCCCGGTAGTCGTTGTTGATCCGGAGGGCTACGTATGTAGGAACAGTAGATTATAAATACATTTATAAATTGTTTAGAATTACATGTGCACATAGAGATTGTAGGTATACCTCGCCAGTATTTTCTTACATGATCTCTTCATAATTAGCAAAATATTGACTCCCATCATCTACTTCTTGATTATTGTTGTCATCACCTTCTAATTGTTGATTAGCATCGCTGTTGATTATGTTGTACATTTCCTCCTCCATGTTGTCAATTGGGTCGGCCATTTCTGCGAATATTAAAAACACGAGGAGCTTTATACATATATGTAAAGGTAACACGATCGATAATAAACACGAGGAGGCATATCTATCAAAATATATCTAAGTGTAAATACATGAGTGATTCGGGTTTCGGGTTTTAGGGTTTAGAGTTTAGGGTTTCAGGTTTTAGGGTTTAGAGTTTAGGGTTTCAGGTTTTAGGGTTTAGGGTTTACGATTTAGGGTTTAGGGTTTAGGGGGTTCTGTAAGTGTAAAGGTAACATATAATCATTTAGGGTTTAGGTTTAGGGTTTAGGGTTTAGGTTTCGCCAACATTAAAAATAACATATATTCATATAGACCATATTCATAAAAATAACATATACACTTAGAGGAGCTTTATACATGTATTTATGTGAAACCATGAAAAATAGGGTGTAAGGTTTAGGGTTTAGGGGATATTTGGTATTTAGGGTTTCAGGGTAACATATATTCGCCAACTTTAAAAATAACATATATTCGCCAACTTGAAAAATAACATATATTCGTAAAAATAACATATATTCATAAAGACCATAAGGTAACATATATTCGTAAAGACCATATTCGTAAAAATAACATATATTCGGTAAAGATAACATATATTCATATTTGTAAATAGATGTTTACACATATCTAAATAATTTTCTATGGCATATCTAAGTGTAAATACATATTTACATACATCTATGAATACGTATCTAAGTGAAACATCTATCACAAAGCACATACCGTGGATGAGGACGACCACGGACGGCGGTGAGGATGACGACAGATGGCGGTGAGGATGACAGCGGACGGTGGAGCAGACACCAAGACAGCTCGCCCTTGACCAATCTCTTTTTATCTACATGTGTAAACATATATTTTGTTAGGGTAAAAAAATATTTTAGAATGGTGCCAAACTTTTACATAGGGTCCTGTCTGCCCTAGGAAGAAGAATGTTGTGGAGATTGATGAAAAACCACGGAGGGTCGAAGGTGTAATTCACTGGCTTTTGTCTCATTCGGCACATAGACAAATATAATAATTAAAATAATAATCAGAAAAATCTAACACCTCGTGTGGGGCATCAATTTAGGCGCATATGCTTGCCAAAAATAAATCAAGTCATTTCGACACCGACATCAATGAACCATGACTATCCATAATTATTATTAATTATATAAAAACTGTAATACATAATATTAGTTAAAACATCACTATTTATCAAGCGGGTACACTGGTGATCTTCTTCTTGACGTATGTCCCTTGGTTATGATCATGTCGTAACCATGGAGTCTCATCAGCATTTAGCAGTATGCTTGGGTCTTTGGTCACACTGAAGGGCGGTATTCGGTCATCCCTTTCATAATCTTCTGACATGTCTGATTTGTCCTCAATTCCCACGATGCTTCTTCTTCCAGAAAGAACTATGTGGCATTTTGGGTCTTTGGTTGATTTATCGTTATTTTTCCCTCTCTTGGGTTTTGTAGACATGTCTTTCACGTAGAACACTTGATTCACATCAGCAGCAAGAACGAATGGTTCATCTTTGAATCCAATATTGTTGAGGTCCACTGTTGTCATTCCATACTTCTTGACAACTGTTACTCTGGCTCCGGTCGTCTTGACCCATTGGCACCGAAATAAAGGGACTTTAAAATTAGGTGCGTAGTCTAGTTCCCAAATCTCCTCCATGCGGTCATAATATGTTTGCCTCTTTGTTGACACTGTTTATCTATCAAAATTAAAGGATAAATAAATATGAAAAGGGTATGAATTCAATCACCAACAAAGGTTTAGGGGTTTAATTAATAATATTCCACGAGTTTTGGTGAATTGTGATTCTGCAGGGACTAAACAGGAAAACCAGCGCTGATTACTTCTCCCAGAAGGAAACCGACGGAAGATTACGGAACTGGCACGTCATGAATACTCCAGAAGGACCTAGAGGACACTAGAGGAAACCATGAGGCAGGACACCCCGAGAGGCCACCAGGTGGGACCGACCGGTCCCACCCTATGATCGGTCGGTCACCCCCTGGGCCCGATGGCCTCCGTCTTCTGGAACCTTCCTCCACCGCCTTTGAGGATCCATCTCAGCCTTACGTGAAGTCAGTTTGATCTAACGGCCACGGTTGATCCCTCAGGGCTATATATACAGGCCCCTAGGCCCCAGGGAAGATCAGGTCTCTCTTCAGATAAGTCTACGTCTCATTTAGAAACCCTAGAAGAATACTTTAAGAGCCAGCTTTCAAGTAGAAGGCTAGATACCCCTCTAGTTTAGGTTTAGAACCTAGTCTTATACTAGAACTAGAAGAGAGAGAGAGAGAGAGAGAGAGAGAGAGAGAGAGAGAGATCAAGAAGGAGCTCTGGCCTATCGGATCAACTTCTTCATCTTGTACCTGCGGATTCAAGTTCATATTCAACTTGCTTCAGCGATTGTTTCGGTAATCAACGTCTATATTTAAGTTTGAGCCATTGTTCTTATTATTCTTAAGGTTTATGACTCTCTTTTGAGTACTTTAATTCTAGTGCGCTAGAGTTAGAGTAGTTGGATAGTGTAAGCGTGGTGCTTAGACTTGATAGCTCATAAATGCCTCTTATAATGCCGGTAGTAGTGGTTGTTCGCAAGGGTGACTCTTATAGCCTTGTTGATTCTTCTATAGTCCACTTACCTGTGTGTAGGCTCGGTAGGATTATACATTTGCATAAAAGACTCATACTCTGTTTGTGACCTTTTATGGCAACTTCCCCACTAAGAATAATATAAGCATATCACTCTTAAATTAGAATTAGACAGCCTTAGTGATCCCCTCTATACTTCTAGATTCACCGTCCTTGTTAGCTACTCAGGGGATAGACTTTAAGACTTAACGCTATTCGTTCCTTTGCGTTCGATATTAAAATTGGGTTACTCCAGTGAAGTGCTACATCGGTAGATTTTATTTGTGCGCTTGCGGATAAAGTAGAGTGTGTGTTAATTTATACCAACACTCTTCCCATTTGGGTCTGTGGCATCTACGCGAACACCACTATTTTGGTTCATGCTCCTTTTATCTTGGGCAATAGTGTAAAATGTATTTCTATTTATCTCGTACCCTTTGTAAGTGAGGATGTGCCACGATGGTTGTTTAGCCAACAGATATAGTTGCTCATCAATATTGCTATCACCCTAACATTCTTTTTGCATCTAAGTGCTAAAAGTATTCGTGTGTTCACGTGTAATCCAAACTTCATTCTTTCCAGGAAACTAGGATCGTAGGAACTCCTTGTGTACCTCGACATATGGCTCCACCAAGGAGGAGTTTTGAAGAACTATGTAGTGCGCTTTATTGAAATAATCATCCCCCGTACCGATATATGTTTTCTTCTCTAGTGTCCCCTTTCCACTCAGCCTTCCCTCGTGCCATGATTCAGGAACACCAATCGGGTCAAGGTCAGGAATAAAGTGAATGCAGAACTCAATGACCTCCTCTATCCTGTAGCCCTTGGCGATGCTTTCTTCTAGCCGAGTACGTTGGTGAATATATTTTTTAGTACTCCGATGAACCTCTCAAAGGGGAACATGTTGTGTAGGAACACAGGACCGAGAATATGAATCTCCTTGACCTAGTGAACTAGGAGGTGTGTCATGATGTTAAAGAAGGATGGAGGGAAAACCAACTCAAAGCTCACAAAACATTGAACCACATCATTGTGGCGGAACCGTCCTGATTATAAGAGCTCAAGTACCGTCTTAGTCAAATCCGTCTGACATCGACTCATACTTGAACCCATATAACCCCGGTAGTCCGGAAACCTCGAAGGATTTCTATCAACATACAACATACAGGATCGCATTGTTCAAGAATTACATTCATAAGGATACAACATTGGCAAGCGAAATCGAAACATTAAACATCAGAGTGCAAATTTAAGACAGAGTTATTACAATACCAAATTAAAAGTACGGAAGCTTAAATAAGTTTGAAACACGACCACCACACATGTGGTCCAAATAAAACATTGTTTGATACTTTAACCCAACACAATTCACTCCTCCTTTTTCAGATAATGTGCCACTAGTAGTCTCAGACCAGCAGAAGAAAAGGGGAAGCTCCTGGACGACCCTGCCCTGGGCCTACTCCTCATCACCTTCCACCGGGTAGAGGCAGTGCTTACAATAGCCATAGTAGACCTGGCCATCTGCAATAATGGGATAAACCTGAGTACGGGAATGTACTCAGCTAGACTTACCCGTCCAACTGAAAATAAAGGACACCAAGGATATGCAAGGCTTTTGGTGGAGCTGGGATCTTTAGTTGCGAAAAGCTCAAATTAAGATAAGGAGTATTTAATGACGATGATGAGCTGTCAATTTTTAGACCTATCTCTTACTCTAGGTTTGCACCTGAACTATTACACACACTTGGGTCTAACAAGCAATAATATAACCATATCCAGTTGACTTATCCACATTTTAGTTGAACCTTTAAAACATCACATGGAGTTGTATCGTGGTGAAGCTCGCCATAGTTTCCTACTAACCGGGGGAGACGGCGACTCGAATCGAATTCCAAACCAGCTGGTGAAAGACCTTTAATACCAGCCCACACTTTTTCCGTCGGGTCCATGCATTGGGCAACCGCTCGATGCTTGTTCGTGGTGGTAATCGTCGCGGTTCAAGCACGGACCGCCCCATTGGAACCTGGCGATGGCCTCACGCGGCAGATCGCATTTCCATACTAGAGGGCGCGACACAGGTCGAAACTGGCCCAAACAGCTTCTAACCGGCTTTGGGGTCGATGATTACAACACCGACATATCCCTAAGTAAAAGGGCGTGTTCAAAAATGAACGAGGACCAACATCGATACAAACCTACACGATCCAACGGATGGATTGCCCCAAGTTTCCAAACTTGTGTGTTGTCTTCCAGTTGACCGTATTTCACTACAACTCATATTCTTTTCCACGATAGCAAATATAGCCAACCGTGATCCGGTAAATACCCACCAGGGGTATTACGGGAATATCCTTAACTACTACTTTTTATTAAGCAGTCTAAGCCATTCTACATTATAATAAATAACAGGATAACAAGGCAAGTGTAGACAATAATCAAGGAAGAGTAATGCAGCAAGTAGGATTCAATCAACTCCTAAACCTAATGCATCACAATATAAAAGGACTCAAGTATTTTAATTGCAAAAGATAGGAGGCTTAATATGCTCCGGGGCTTGCCTCGAGTGAAGACCGAGGCCTCGTGGGAGGGGCACTCGGGCAAGTTAGTTTCCTGCGCGGGGTCGACTTCCTCGGTCCTGGGCAGCTCCGGTATCTCCTGCTCGACGCTTGCCTCTTGCTCCTGATCGGTCTCCGGGACTGTCGATCCTATTGCATGCGGTGGATAATAATAAATAATTAATTAAAAGCAGTGCGGATTATGGCGGTATGAAAAGCAATATTTCTTACAAACCAACAAAACCAACTTGTTGAACCACTTTCGACATTGAGGTAATTACTTCTTTACCACACAAAAACAAAAACCATTATTTCATTTATTTCCTATTTAATAATTCAAAAAGAACTCAGGTTTGAACTGCAAGTGCATTTTGCTGAACTCAGAAAAATCCACAAAAATTCCAGAAGATAACTGACACTAACTGGACTTCACTGACCAAAATCCAGCAAGAGATAACATACAGAACAGCGGCCACAAAAAGATGAAATACACTGCTCAAAAAGGTACTTTGAACTAACTCTTCTCGCAAAAAGTGTCAAACAGCAAATTTCATAATTTTTCTAGTTTCCTCTACTCATAAACAATCTACTGTAGAAAATTGACTGTCAGAGCATAAATACACAAACCTACACAAAATAAACAAATCTATTTCCAAACAAACCATTTGAACTACAACCCTACTGGAAAAGGGTGATAAACTCATTTTTACATTTTTCCCAGATTCTACTCCACATTTCATACTTACCAAGAAAGTTCCATAAACAGAAACCTCATATTCTTTTCTACAAGAATTTCCTAAACAAAACACAAAAAGTACATTTATAAAGCAACTCCATATTTCTTCACATAACACCCAATGCTTACATTTTTCCTAACTGAAACATCATACACAGAGACTGTATAAATTTTTCCATATTATATTTTCACATATAAAGCACCTTAACACTTATTCCAAGAAAACAGCTAAAAAGGACTTTAAATCATAACAGACATTATTCCTACATAAACTGTGCCTCATATATTTTTCACAGGTACATAACCCATTTATCTCAACAAAAGCACATAAAACGAATTAAATAAAAACAGTAATATAAACTTTCACCAAAAATACTTTCATATTTTTCCTGCATAGATCTACTCATAAAAAAGCTATCAAAACTGAGAACACCTTATTTGGAATTTTAAATCATGCTACACAAAAATAACAAGTGTTTCTGGAAAATAAAACAAAAAGGGAAAAACATTTGAATCTCCGTTCCAACTTGCGCAGACTCGGTCTATGGACCATGGGTGGCTGACGCGTGGGGCCACGTGGTCAACGAGGCCCACTGGTCAGCGAAGGCAGAGCAGAGGAGGAGGGTTGACCGCGGCTTGCTCGCCGACGGCGAGGTCGCCGGCGGTGGGACCGGGCTCATCGTGCTCCCCTTGATGAGACGGACCGAGTGGTGGTAGTGGTGGTTTGGCTAGCGCATGGCTGTAGCTCGCCGACGGCGAGCAATGGCGGATGACGGCGGTGGTGACGCACGGCTACGCCGTTTCCGGCGGTCGCCGGCCAAATTAACGAGGGCGTAAGCTTATGTGAACCCTAGGAAGGCTACTAGAGGAGTTGGTTCGGTCGGTGAAGCTCTGGTGGAGCTCGACCGCGTGCGTGGCCATGGCGGCATCCATGGTGCTCGGTTGGGCCAGAGGGGGAGGCTAGAGGGTGGTAGAGTTGAGGCTGGGTGGTGTTCTCACCTTGCCTTGGCGTGACGAAGCTCGACGGTGAAGAAGGGGCTCGGCGGAGACTCGGTTGACGCAGAACGGCGGTGAGCGCTCTTCGGCGTCGGTGGCGACCGAAAAGGGGGAGACGGTGGTACGGACGTGGTGGAGCTCGGCCGGCGTTTCTTTCGCGTGCACCGTGCGTGCGGGGCGAAGGCGAAGCTCGGTGCGAGACGGATTGGATGGAGGGTCTTTGTGGTGGCCGGAACGGAGAGGGGAGAGGATGGTGGTGAACGGTGGTGGTGCCAGCGCTGGCTCTGGCGTGCAGTGGCACGGAGGGAGGCGAGCGCGAGTTTGAGTGAGTGGGTGAGTGAGGGGGAGAGGGCGCGGTGTGCTCGGGTTTTGGCCGTGGCCTCGGCCGGCCGGCGGTCGTGGCGAGGGCCACGGCGACGCGACGGGTCGACGGCACGACGGGCGAGACGGTGGCAGGCGGCTCGGCAGGCGAGGGCGGCGAGCGAGAGGGCAAGCAGGATAGTTTGCATGATCGGGCAGAGAGGATCGCATGGCGATAGGCGAGCGCGGATTTTTGGCAGGGATGGACCGCCACGCGACGCTCCGGCCGGCGTACGGCGCGACCGCGTGGTCGGGCGCGCGCGTGGCGTTGGAGCGGCGCAGGCGCAGCGAGCGGGCGAGCGTGGACCGGCGCGGTGCGGAGTTGGGCCGAAAGGCCAGTTGGGCTGGAAGGGGCGCGGGAAGGAGAAAACTTTCAAACTTTGACCATTTAAAAATAGTTTCAAAAACTCCAAACTAGGTTTTAACCCAAAAATAAAAGTTGCTCAAAATAATTTTCTCTACAACTTTTGTATAGAACATTTTTGCTGAAAAGCGCTTTTAAAACCTCCACAGGACTAAAGCCATTTTTGAGACATAAATCATTTGGTTTACCTCATTTTCATTTGCTAAACAATTTTGAACTAAATCAAGGTGTCATCATGAAAGGTATTATACTCAATATTCTTGCTTTGTTCTAAGTTTTAAGTTATGGTTGAGAAATTTATCATGCTCTAGAGATCAAGAATGTTTTATTAAAAGATTCACTCTTCCGAAGTAGTATTGTGTTAGAGGCATGGGCTATGCAAAAATATAAATGAGGAAATAAAAAGGGACAAGTGTCCGACCACCTCAAAGAAAAAGAAGAGAATTATGATAAAAGTACGAGAAAAAGAATGATAGCCCATGGTTCCTCTAATTACAATATGCCAGCAAGAGATGACAAATTTCAAATGTTCTAAAGTCTTGATCTATGAGTATGATATCTTTCTTCCTAAACTTTAAACTTTGACTTAGTAAGATAGGCTTTCACCTCTTAAAGCTCCAGATATATATAAATAGAAAAAGGAATATTGCATCAGTAAGGAATCATAAAATATAAAAGAGCGATTTGAGAGTGTCATACAAAGGAATCTCTGATCTTTATTTTGAAAATATGCAAAAACTCCAGAATGAAGGTTGATCAAAGAATCAGAGATACAGTGCTTAACTTGATTGTTCTATCTTTCAATTGTTTAAGACCCAGGTGAAGGCAAAAGCTCCATGGTTAAAGGTAAGATGAGAAAGTCAGAATAATTAATTCTAAATCAAGAAAGATTTTTTCTTATATATATAAAGGCATAATAATAGTTTCAACTAAATATTTGCTAAGGGACTAGCAAAAGGTAAGCTTGGGGGAGTTGTTGACACTGGTTAACTATCATAATTAAGTGATAAATAAATATGAAAAGGGGAAGAATATGATCACCAACAAAGATTTAGGGATTCAACTGACAATATTCCATGAGTTTTGGTGAGTTATGATTTTGCAGGGACTAAACCAGGAAATCAGCATCAATAGCTTCCCATAGAAGGAAACCGACGGGAGATAACGCAACCGTCACGTCGGGATACTTCTAGAAGACTCCAGGAGACACAAGAATGCACCACGACGAAGCTCATCACCAGAGGATGACTGGTGGGACCGACCGGTCCCACCAGGAGACCGGTCGGTCACCCCCAGGGCCCACCTGGCTCCTTCCTTTGCAAGCTACCTCAACCGACTCCCTAGATGCATCTCGACCGTACCTCAAGTCGGTTTGATCCAAGGGTCACGATTCGTCGCCCAGGGCTATATAAGGAGACCCCTGACCCCCTCTCCAGGCATTCCATTCAATACAATCGTCTGCAATCCCAGAGCAACCAGGAAATTAGGGTTAGACAGAAGGAGATCAATCGGAGGCTTCGGAACTTCATCCACCTAGATTAGTAGATAGAATAGGATTAGAGGAGGCAAGCTTCGCTTGGATTCCTGATCTAGTCACGAGAAGGCTCGGTAAAACCAAGTTCTTCTCTCTTGTATTAACATTATGGATCTAATTCATATTTGTTCTTCTAGTTCATCATTGTTCTTCATTGCTTATGTTCTAGTTCATCGTCTAGTTCATAATCTTGTTCTAGTTCATGTTCTAGTTCGTACTTTAGTTCTTATCGATGATCTAATTCACCTTATTGTCCATTATGGTATTCTAGATAGCAATACAATTGATATGATTAAGACATCAATGATTATATTCTTAGTTATAATGCTTATAGTTTGCTTTGATTATATATTTGGCATAGATAGTTTATCTTTATGTTTATACTCATGTTCGTATAGCGCTCATCTTAAAGTACAACGGATGGGTGATGAATATTGTGTAGACGTGGTGTCTATACACTATTTATCTGCGAATACGTCCTATGTTCTGGATAGAGTGGTAGATCGCGGGTGTGACAGACCTGTTGAGTCCTTTGTATTCCACCTCCCGAATATAGTGTTCGGTATGGCTCAGTTAACTCATGGTTTAAGGGTTACTATGTTTGACACCTTAGCTATGGAGTTGCCTCTTGATTATAAATATGATGTGACCTAGTCAATGATTGCTAAATATAATTGCACTAATCAATGTATGCTATGACTTATAATTAGAATAACTTAGGAATGTTCCTTGTTTATACCTGTTCTAGTCATCATCTTGCTAGGTAGTACTGTTCTAAGTTTATCCTTGATTGATCTGATCTCTGTTATCCTTTATCGTTTACCTATTATATATACTTGTTTCCTATTTATATTGATTAGTATGTGTTATCAACCTTATTAATGAGTGCCTTGATAAATGTTATTAATTCCTTTCAATACTATCATCACCTTGAATTAATTAGTCTCTAGGCTAAATATAAATAACGATACCTGAGACTAGCTTGGGTGAAATGCTCTACAACGGGTATGTTTATTTGTGCGCTTGCGGGTATATATATATATATATCTCTTTATCTAGTGCCTTGATATAATTACATTGCTAGCTTCATGTTGGGGATGACAACCTGACGTTAAGTGGAGTTAGTAGTGTCCCGTACACTCTTTCGTGCTTTCACTAGTTTATTATTTTATGTGACTCATTCTTAGAGTGAATCCATTAAGGAGTGTCAACAAGCATTTCTGGCGCCGTTGCCGGGGACCACATCAATTCAACTAGGGATGATACCTAGGGTTTTTTTCATCTTTATAAACATTGAAAGGACATTGCATTAACAACATTTAGAACGGTAGCTAGAACATGTGATAACACACTAATTACTTACTTTTGCAGACTTACCCTGGCCTTGTTTATCTTTATTATTTTATGCAGGGTAATGTATGACTGGTTTCCAACTTCCGAACAACTACACTGAGGATCCCGAAGCTTTACTAAGGAAAACTAGACACAAACTCAAGAGGCCCTCAGTACCACTACCAGAAGTTAGCCAGACAAGAAGAAGCCTGACACCAGAGTTAGACGCTATGGCCGACAAGACACTCCATGAATTCTCAGCACCAACCACTGCCAACATCAGGACTGGACCAACAGTCAATGTAGGGGAAAACGGATTTGAACTCAAGCCAGCTTTGATCAACATGGTGCAAGCTAATCAATTTTGCGGAAAGGCACATGAAGACGCAAGTGCTCATCTCCAACACTTTCTGGAGATCTGCAGCACTTTCACCATCAGAGGAGTCAAAAGGGACGCCATTCTACTTCGCTTGTTCCCATTCTCACTCTTGGGAAAAGCAAAACAATGGTTCTACGCTAACAAAGATAAAAATACCTCGTGGGCGATCTGTTCAACCGCCTTCCTAGCAAAGTTCTTTCCAGTGGGCAAGACGAATGCCCTCCGTGCCAAGATTTCAACTTTCCAACAACAACATGAAGAATCAATCCCAGAAGCTTGGGAACGCTTTCAAGACTACATATCAGAATGCCCTCACCACGGGATGGAGAATTGGCTACTCATGCAGACCTTCTACCATGGGCTTACTTTGAACACCCGTGAGAATGTAGATGCCATTGTTGGAGGATCGTTCTTATCACTCACAATCAACAATGCAACTACACTCATAGAGAAGATGGCCTCAAACCAAGGATGGAATGAGGAACGCACTCAACCACGCAAGAGGGGATGAATACATCAACTAAAGGAAGTAGACATGCTGTCTGCCAAACTTGACCTACTCATGAAGAAGTTTGATGAACACACTCCCAAGAGAGAAGACGTCAAGCAAATCTACGAATCTCGCATGACATGTGAAGAGTGTGGAGGCACAGGACACTCAGGAAGCAACTGTCCTGAAATTCAAGAGGATACAAAGTACATCAACAACTATCGTACTCAACAAGCTTAAGGATGGAACCATCAATCAAGGCCTAATTACTCAGGTAACTACTCAGGTAACTACCAAGGTAATACTTTCAACCAACCACCTTTGAGAGAGATGATATCTAATCAAAATAAAATTATTGATAATATGTCTAAGAAGATAGCTTCCAATGATAAACTACTCGAAAATATTAATACTAGAACGGATAGCTTTACTTCTGCCATAAAGAATCAGCATAGCTTTAATAAAATGATAGAATCTCAGTTATCTCAGCTAGCAGCTTCAGTCCCTGTGACTGAGAACGGTAAGATTCCAGGAAATCCAGAAGAACTAGAAACTGCAAATCTTGTAGACATCTTTGATGCAGGACATCTCATACCCAGACCTTCAAGGGAATGGATGGATGACTCCATTGCCCCAAAGAAAGGAGATCCAGGAAGACCTGTGATTCCAATTCACATTGGACCTCACAGCTTTGAAGAAGCAGTCTATGACCTTGGAGCAAGTGTCAACATTATGCCAAAGGTAATATATGAACAAATACATGGTGCACCTTTATTGTATACAACCATGTGTTTGCAGCTTGCAGATCAGACACTGTGCTACCCATTGGGAATTCTAGAAGACATCTGTATACGAGTAGGAAACTCGTATGTGTGTGCAGACTTTATGATCATTGAAACAGGTGGAAACGAAAGAGCACCCATCATTCTTGGACACCCGTTCCTAAGCTCAACCAAAGCTATCATCTACACGGACAGCGCCAAGATCTGTTTCACAATCACAGGCAACAAAGAGAAATTCAGCTTCAAGGGTCGTGCACTCACTACTAAAGTCCACCCTCAGACACCCTACGAATATGAAGCCATCACATCATCAAAGAGGAAGAATAAAAACAGAAGAAGGAAGAACAAGACTGCACAACCACATCAAGAAACAGTATGGATGGTCAGCTCTGCTCAAGCAGAGTACGACCACCTTCTTGTATCACCATTCCTCGCCAAGAGAGACGACCCAGGTGTACCCACCATCGATTGCAAGATCGAGGGAAGTACATTCAGCAAGTCGTTCTGCGACATTGGCTCAAGCGTCAACATAATGTCTAAGGTAACTTATGAGCAATTATATAAAAATAGACCTATGTACTCGACATATGTGCAGCTACAGATGGCGGACCAAACCTATCGATTCCCGGAGGGAGTAGTGAAGGACGTAATGATCCAAATTAAAGACCACTATGTTCCCACCGACTTCGTAGTACTAGACATGGGCAAAGAAAATGACGTTCACATCATCCTAGGAAGACCCTTCCTTAATACCACTGGCGCCATCATCTACATGAGATCCGGAGAGATCCACTTCTAGTTCTTCACAGAAAAGGTACGCTGTTACTTCAATAGTTATGACACTAATGTGCAGGGAAAGAAGAATCACTCACGGAGAAGACGTCGCACATCCCGATATAACAAGAATCAACAAATCAAGGATGGATGGGCTGACTATAAAGGAGAAGTTTCCAGAAGCGAAGATATCCCATTAGAGAAAACGAAGAACGAAAAAGCAAAGGAGACAAGTTCACCAGTCAAGCAAATATGGAGAAAGAAAGAGAGTTCTACTGATGTGCAATCATCAAGGTCCTCCTCGGGATCTGTTGATGCACCCAAGGAAGAATAAGGAGCATACAAGGAGTCTTGTTCGATAGACTATAAACGTCGAATCCTCGTCGGAAGGTAACTCGGTATTTATCCATAAACCATTAGCATTAAATTCATCACTGCATTATTAGCACTGAGCATGATCATTTTCTTTTAGCATCGATTTACTTCTCAAATACTTATACTTATATTAGAAAACAAAATATGAAAATTCTAAGCCCCATAAGAGTGTACACTTTCTGTGGAGGCATAAAAACAAATAGATATACATTAGCATATTTATTTCTGTATTACACCCTGTAGCATAAAATTAAAAAAATAAGTCTTGCAGAGATCTTATTGAAATTCTAGACACATAAGACTCGAGTGGACAACCACCACTACTTAATCTGTTCCACAAGTTTTGCTGTCTATTTGAGTTTCACAGGATTTGAAAGATCATGAAGAGCTGACAAACAAGTAAATGTTCCATCCACTGTTTGAGCCATAATCCAATAACTTCAACATCAATCAGAATAGAGGAAGGACATATCCACTGCCAGTCTGCTACATTACAAAGTGACTACATCAACATTCAGCTTGGGGGAAGACACCCCCATATATCCATAAGTATCTCTATTCCTTTAAGTTTTTCATAAATGCAAAACACCAAAGAAATGTGGGCACATGAAGGCTCACCATTAAGAGACACTATAGAAACACTGCTGAACTCTGCTTAGTGGATAGAAAGAACATAAATAATTTTAAGAGCTTTTTAAGACAACCAGACAAATGGAGGAATATTTATCACTAATCAAGTTCCACTAGTTGTGTTGTCTATCTTTGAATTTAGCAGGAAGAGAAGAAGAGAAGGACTCAAGAAATCATTATCAGTCTACTCGACTTCTGAGGAAAAGACAAGATTCAGCTTGGGGGAGAGCACCCTCAGTTATCACGATAAGTATCACTGTCTCTTTAGTCCAATCTAGTTAGATTAAGTCAATAAATATAGAAAAGGTAAAATACTGTTATAAACTAAATAAAGATTTTATAATAAATGTCTAGGTGGATAGGAACCTATGCCCATATTAATATAATGAACCTATGCTCTGCCTTTTTAAGTACTTAATGTTTAAACTTAAATTTCCCTTGAGTTTTAAACAAAGTTATTCTGAATAAACTCTGAACCTAAAACCTGTGGATGCAAATACTTGATCCAAAGTCTAGATAATTGCAAGATATGATATAAAAAGGTTTGAGCTACTGTTTATCTAATTCTTAGAGATACTAGAGTTCTGGAGATTTAACTTTTGAAAAGATTAAAAACACATGATGAGATCCTGTATGACATAACATGAATTCCTACCTAGAGCCATTAATATGATTATAAGATAAAGCTACTTGCTTTGTTCTAAGTTTTAAGTTATGGTTGAGAAATTTATCATGCTCTAGAGATCAAGAATGTTTTATTAAAAGATTCACTCTTCCGAAGTAGTATTGTGTTAGAGGCATGGGCTATGCAAAAATATAAATGAGGAAATAAAAAGGGACAAGTGTCCGACCACCTCAAAGAAAAAGAAGAGAATTATGATAAAAGTATGAGAAAAAGAATGATAGCCCATGGTTCCTCTAATTACAATATGCCAGCAAGAGATGACAAATTTCAAATGTTCTAAAGTCTTGATCTATGAGTATGATATCTTTCTTCCTAAACTTTAAACTTTGACTTAGTAAGATAGGCTTTCACCTCTTAAAGCTCCAGATATATATAAATAGAAAAAGGAATATTGCATCAGTAAGGAATCATAAAATATAAAAGAGCGATTTGAGAGTGTCATACAAAGGAATCTCTGATCTGTATTTTGAAAATATGCAAAAACTCCAGAATGAAGGTTGATCAAAGAATCAGAGATACAGTGCTTAACTTGATTGTTCTATCTTTCAATTGTTTAAGACCCAGGTGAAGGCAAAAGCTCCATGGTTAAAGGTAAGATGAGAAAGTCAGAATAATTAATTCTAAATCAAGAAAGATTTTTTCTATATATATAAAGGCATAATAATAGTTTCAACTAAATATTTGCTAAGGGACTAGCAAAAGGTAAGCTTGGGGGAGTTGTTGACACTGGTTAACTATCATAATTAAGTGATAAATAAATATGAAAAGGGGAAGAATATGATCACCAACAAAGATTTAGGGATTCAACTGATAATATTCCATGAGTTTTGGTGAGTTATGATTTTGCAGGGACTAAACCAGGAAATCAGCATCAATAGCTTCCCATAGAAGGAAACCGACGGGAGATAACACAACCGTCACGTCGGGATACTTCTAGAAGACTCCAGGAGACACAAGAATGCACCACGACGAAGCTCATCACCAGAGGATGACTGGTGGGACCGACCGGTCCCACCAGGAGACCGGTCGGTCACCCCCAGGGCCCACCTGGCTCCTTCCTTTGCAAGCTACCTCAACCGACTCCCTAGATGCATCTCGACCGTACCTCAAGTCGGTTTGATCCAAGGGTCACGATTCGTCGCCCAGGGCTATATAAGGAGACCCCTGACCCCCTCTCCAGGCATTCCATTCAATACAATCGTCTGCAATCCCAGAGCAACCAGGAAATTAGGGTTAGACAGAAGGAGATCAATCGGAGGCTTCGGAACTTCATCCACCTAGATTAGTAGATAGAATAGGATTAGAGGAGGCAAGCTTCGCTTGGATTCCTGATCTAGTCACGAGAAGGCTCGGTAAAACCAAGTTCTTCTCTCTTGTATTAACATTATGGATCTAATTCATATTTGTTCTTCTAGTTCATCATTGTTCTTCATTGCTTATGTTCTAGTTCATCGTCTAGTTCATAATCTTGTTCTAGTTCATGTTCTAGTTCGTACTTTAGTTCTTATCGATGATCTAATTCACCTTATTGTCCATTATGGTATTCTAGATAGCAATACAATTGATATGATTAAGACATCAATGATTATATTCTTAGTTATAATGCTTATAGTTTGCTTTGATTATATATTTGGCATAGATAGTTTATCTTTATGTTTATACTCATGTTCGTATAGCGCTCATCTTAAAGTACAACGGATGGGTGATGAATATTGTGTAGACGTGGTGTCTATACACTATTTATCTGCGAATACGTCCTATGTTCTGGATAGAGTGGTAGATCGCGGGTGTGACAGACCTGTTGAGTCCTTTGTATTCCACCTCCCGAATATAGTGTTCGGTATGGCTCAGTTAACTCATGGTTTAAGGGTTACTATGTTTGACACCTTAGCTATGGAGTTGCCTCTTGATTATAAATATGATGTGACCTAGTCAATGATTGCTAAATATAATTGCACTAATCAATGTATGCTATGACTTATAATTAGAATAACTTAGGAATGTTCCTTGTTTATACCTGTTCTAGTCATCATCTTGCTAGGTAGTACTGTTCTAAGTTTATCCTTGATTGATCTGATCTCTGTTATCCTTTATCGTTTACCTATTATATATACCTGTTTCCTATTTATATTGATTAGTATGTGTTATCAACCTTATTAATGAGTGCCTTGATAAATGTTATTAATTCCTTTCAATACTATCATCACCTTGAATTAATTAGTCTCTAGGCTAAATATAAATAACGATACCTGAGACTAGCTTGGGTGAAATGCTCTACAACAGGTATGTTTATCTGTGCGCTTGCGGGTATATATATATATATATCTCTTTATCTAGTGCCCTGATATAATTACATTGCTAGCTTCATGTTGGGGATGACAACTTGACGTTAAGTGGAGTTAGTAGTGTCCCGTACACTCTTTCGTGCTTTCACTAGTTTATTATTTTATGTGACTCATTCTTAGAGTGAATCCATTAAGGAGTGTCAACAGTTGCTCCAGAGAATCTTGTAAGTCTTCACTGTTCGGTTGCGAGTCTCTCTAGTCTTGGTATCCAAAACCTCCTGAGATTGTTCATAGTATTCCAGATCCGATCTGATTGTGACATCTGGGGTCTGAACTTCTTCCCGTTCTAGAACTCGAAGACACTTCTTCAACTGGGACCCATGGAACACGGGGAAGACTGCACTCATCTCTGGGGGTAATTGCACTTCATAGGCTACTTCCCCCTTTCTGGCTATGATCTGATACGGTCCCACATATCGGGGGTGCTAGCTTTTTCTTAATTCCAAAACGTTGGACCTTTCTCATGGGTGAGACCTTGAGATAAACATATTCTCGTACTTGAAACTCCAAGGGTCTCCTTCGCGTGTCAGCATAGCTCTTCTATCGGGACTGTGTTGCCTTGATATGTTGTTGTACTATTTGCACAATCTCCTCAGCATCCTTTACATAATCTGACCCATAAAATCCTCGATCTCCTGATTCAACCCAATTTACCGGGGTTCTGCATCTTTGTCCATATAAAACTTCGAACGGTGCCATCTTTATGCTTTCTTGATAACTGTTGTTATACGAAAACTCAGCGAGGGGTAACCATTTCTCCCATGATTCTCCTGAGGATAGAACACAAGCTCTGAGGATATCTTCCAAAATTTGATTCACTCTTTCTGTTTGCCCTGCAGTTTGAGGATGATAAGCGGAACTCCTTACCAACTTGGTCCCTAGCTCTTTGTGCAACTGTTCCCAAAAACGCGCTATGAACTGGGGTCCTCTATCAGAAACAATCCTTTTTGGCACTCCATGTAACCTCAAGATGTTCTGAATCTACAAATCTGCATACTGATGAGGTCGGTGGGTAGTCTTGACCGGTATGAAGTGAGCCACTTTAGATAACCGATCCACGATAACCCAGATAGAATCATTTCCTTTTTGAGTGGTGGGAAGACCTATGATAAAATCCATGCTAACCTCTTCCCATTTCCATTCTAGGATCGATAACGGTTGTAACAATCCGACAGGTCTCAGGTGTATAGCTTTTATCCTGCAGCACACCTTGCGACATAAGCTGCAACTTCTTTCTTCATCTTTGACCACCAATACCTTGTTCTGAGATCTTGGTACATCTTACTGCTTCCTGGATGGATAGATAACTTTGAATTGTGAGCTTTGTTCAGAATTCTTTCTTTCAACTCTGTATTCTTAGGAACAACCAACCTCTGATTGTACCACAGAATTCCTTGTTCATCTATTCTGAAGTTCAAGGAACTATTAGTTTCCAACCTCTTCTTAATCTGACAGATCTCTTCATCGGTCCTTTGTCCTTCAATGATGTCACTTTCCAGGGTACACTATAGAGTGATACTGTTTAACATAACAGGGTGCATAAGGTTAAATCCATCTTCCAATAGTGGTTGTAGGGAGTTGCAATGAGTCTTGCGGCTCAAGGCATCTACTACAACGTTCGCTTTTCCGGGGTGGTAATACAATTCAAGGTTATAGTCCTTAATCAACTCTAACCATCTTCTTTGCCTCATGTTCAGCTCTGGCTGGGTGAAGATATATTTCAGACTTTTATGATCTGTGTAAACATGACATAGGTTGCCCATAAGATAATGCCTCCAAATCTTGAGTGCATGCACTACCGCTGCTAATTCCAAGTCATGCGTAGGGTAATTCTCTTCATGTGGCCTCAACTGGCGGGAAGCATAGGCGATAACTCTTCCATTTTTGCATAAGCACATATCCAAGTCCGATCTTGGATGAAACACATCAAAAGGTTCCTCCAAGTTTGGCTGAGACAACACGGGTGCAGAAGTCAACAATGTCCGCAAAGTGCGAAAAGCTGTTTCACACTCTGGAGTCCATTCGAACTTCTTGTTTTTCTGCGTCAAACGGGTCATAGGCTTGGCTATTCTTGAAAAATCCAGAATAAACCGACGGTAATATCTTGGCAAACCCAAAAAGCTACGAACCTCAAAAACATTGGTGGGAGCTTTCCAATCCATAACCTCCTGTACCTTAGACGGGTCCACGAAGATTCCTTCCTCTGAAAGGATGTGACCAAGGAAAGGTACCATCTTCAACCAAAATTCACACTTGCTGAACTTAGCATACAACTTGTGCTCTCGAAGCCGGGTCAAAACAACTCGTAAGTGCTCAGCATGATCCTTCTCATTTTCAGAATATACCAAAATGTCATCAATGAACACCACAACAAACTTGTCCAACTCAGGCATGGAGACCGAATTCATCAGATACATGAAATATGCCGGGGCATTGGTTAATCCAAAAGACATAACTAGATACTCATAGAGTCCATATCTGGTGGAGAAAGTTGTTTTTGGTATATCCTCTCTTCTGATCTTAATCTGATGGTAACCTGACCTTAAGTCTATCTTGGAGAACACTTTTGCCTTTGATAACTGATCAAATAAGACATCGATTTGGGGTAAGGGGTACTTGTTCTTTATTGTTACTGCATTCAACGGTCTGTAATCCACACACATCCTCAAAGTTTTGTCCTTCTTCTTCACAAAGATGGCGGGACATCCCCAAGGTGACGAACTAGGGCGTATCAACCCTTTGTCCAAAAGCTCTTGCAACTGAGTCTTAAGCTCTGCTAGCTCGTTAGCTGGCATCCGATATGGTCTCCAAGATATTGGTGCCGTTCCAGGGATTAACTCGATAGCAAACTCCACATCCCTATTTGGGGGTAGTCCTGGCAACTCATCAGGAAAGACATCCAGGAACTCACACACTACTGGGATCTCAGCTATCTATTTTGCTGTGATATTGAACAACACTCCTATCTCATGGGGGTTTCGAGGTAACCTGAAACGAAAGGAAGATCCATTCCGAGGACTGACCATGGACACTACTCTCTCTGCGATATCTAGATTGACCTTCCAGAGTTTCATCCATCCCATACCCAAGATTACATCTAGACCTAGACCAAGGATGACTATGGGGTCCACTATGGCCTGTTTATCCCCAAAGGTCATTTCCACTCCTTTAGCCATTTTACACACGGAGAGAACAGCTCCGGCGGAACTTATCTGATATCCCCGATCTAACTCTACCAACTCAAGATTACTTCTCATAACAAAGTTCTCACTTATGAAAGAATGCGATGCTCCAGAATCAAACAACACAACTACGGGGCATTGATTAACAAGAAACGTACCAGCGGTAACAGGTTCTCCTTCTGGCACCTCCTCAACGGTGGTGAAATGCACATTGCCAGTGCGAGGTCGGGGCTGGGTGTACTGCTTCTTTGGTTAAGGGCATTGACATGACAGATGTCCGGTTTGACCACAGTTGTAGCAGGGTCCAATCACATATGGGGTCTTGGGACCTCCTGCACTTCCTGTTTTAGCCTTGTTCTGCATCAGAGGAGCGGTGTAGGGCTTCTGAAAATCGGGACGGGGACGGTTGGTGGTGATCTTCCTCTGCGGGGGACGGAATCTTGCTCCGGTAACTGGCGGGCGATACGCAGCGCGTGCTCCGAAAGGGGTCCTCTGCTGAGACGAACCTCCTTCATTCGCACGACGACGAGTCTCTGTCGCCAGCCTGCTGTCATTGGCCTCTTGATTTAGACAGTCACTGACAAAGTCACTGAAGGTGGTGCGGTGACTGTCGCCCATCTTGGAAAGCATGCTGGCACTCATGCCACGCTTGAAGCTGGCGATCTTCTTGGCCTTTGTGTTGACAAAGTCTGGGGCGTAGCGAGATAGGTTGTTGAAGCTATGTAGATACTCGGACACAGACCTGGTCCCCTCGGATAACCTCATGAACTCTGTAGTCTTCATTTCCATCAGACCACTAGGGATGTAGTGGTTGCGCATAGCAGTCGAAAACTGATCCCAAGTAACTCGTGCATTTGTAGGTAAGGATGCACGGTACTGGGCCCACCATAAGCTTGCGGGTCCTTTCAACATGTGAGCGGCGTACTCCGCCTTGAGCTCTTCTGTCAGACGAAGCAGACAGAACTTCTGGGTGATGGAGTTGAGCCATTCATCTGCCTCAAGCAGTTCGGTGGCTTCCTTGAACACAAGGGGACGAGTGTCCAAGAAGTCGCGGTATGTACTGTACTGGTTGGGCTCGGGGCCTTGGCGCTGGTGATGCTACTGCATAGTGTTGTTAGCAATGTTGCGGAGGGTGGCCTCCATGTGCCTCTGCATTTCCTCCATGTTCCTCTGGCTGCCCAAGAACTGGCCGAAAAACGCTTCCGGCGTCATCGGCGACGGTGGGGGAGGTGGCAGATTCTCCTCCTGTCCTGCCCCCTGTGCGCGCTGGCTACGAGTGTATGCCGGCATCTGCATATCCCATTAATAAGCAATCATTAGGTGATGTTACATTGATCATGAATAAATACTGCGCTGTACATAATTCGAAAATTTAGCACACGACCAAGTGTAATTACTCATTTCCATACAACATCACAGAATAATCGCTCGAAATTAGACATGCAAACGACGGATTTCCATAAAAAGGTGCCGGATCAAAGTCCGGACTTTGTCCAAAAGCCATACATGCCATCATACAACTTAAACAGAAACCAACACATGTCTGAGGGTTACATCATTAGCGAGCGTGCTCAAGATATGCAAAAGAAAACGATCCCTAACGGAGCTAACACTCAGGCGTCTCCAGCGGCGGACGTGGCGTCCTCTGCGTCAACGTTGATCATAGGCTCGTCAGCGTGAGCCTCCTCCGGTGGGACGTCAGGACCAAGGACCTCTCCGTCCTGGGGGTACTGGGCCTTGGCTGCGGGGACCTCGGCGGTTGCTGGGCTGCGGCCTCCTGTGCGGCGTGGTGCATCTGATGGACTGCCTCATGGAGCTGGTCGATGTAGGCCTGCTGGTCGTGGATCTGCTGTATCAGGTGGTGAGCTCCCTCTCTGAGCTGGTCGAGCGCTGTGCGGGCCTCATCTCGCTGAAAGGCGGTGGTCAGATACATCTGCTCGGCGACGGTCCTGGCAGTTGCCTCTGCTGCTGTAGCACGGGCGTCGTCACGCTCAAGGGTGACCTGCTGTATCCTCTCCTGAAGACGGGCTACCTCAGCGTCGAACTCCTCCTGTAGTCTCCCTTTGCTCTGGTAGGTGGCGGTGAGAGTGAAGGACACGCTCTCAAGAGTGCGCTCCAAGCTCTCACATACACCTAGCAAAGCTCCAGTGGTGCTCATTGCGGGCGTCTCGCAGAAGAACCTCTCCTCGGGGCTCCCTGTCAGAACTGTCTCCAACGTCTGCCTCCAGCACAAAGGAAAAGGTGATCCACGTGGGAACACTCCAGCCATCGCACTAGCAAGGTCGGCAGGGAAACGAGCGATGATATCCTTCAGCACTAGATACGCTGCCCTGTTAGCTCCATCCTTGGCGCAAGTGCCTCTGGTGATCTCGGTCCATCCTGTCCAATGGGGCTTGGCAGGCAAGGCCTTGACCTTGATCCGCACCATGACCAAAGAATCCTGCCCGTAGATCTCCTTCTGCCACGAGTACTGGGGCTCATGTCCCTCCTCATAGCCCACAGCCTGCAGAATCCTCCATAGGATAGTCGGCAATCCAAAGTAGGTAAAAAACGTCTTCCGGGTCAACCTGGTGGCCAAGCGGTGACGCAGAACTCCTCTTCCTCTGGTGGCCTTGCGAGCGGTCAGCTTAGTCCGGGCCATCTGTAGAAACAAAGGGTTTCGAACTCTCGTGAGACGGATATTAAGTTGGCAAATTTTATAGAAAAAGAGACAAGTTTTAATTAAGGGAGGGTAATGTAAATGCAAGAATGTAAACATGATGTATGATCGTACTTACGTTCTCACTCACTAAAAATGACTCGTAAGTCCTAACGTTCTAGTCGGTGGCAAGAACGAGCTCTCATGCGTTATCTACACGTTCTACTCGATCGCATAGTTAGTGTACCTGCAGAAGATTCATTTCAGCCCAAAGCAAATCCCAATAATAAAACAACAGAGTATTGGCTAGTATGCTCAAAGACATAGGAGCCAACACTAAACATCGTGCACCAACGTAGAAAACACCCTCAAAAATATTGATACCCTCGTATATGTTTGCCTGGAGCTCGCACATACTTGGTATAAGAACTCTCGCCTAGACCGACGATTGGACGGTCCTGCTCTCATATCTCACAAAATCATTTTATGCATGTTTTCGCAATCGACGCATTCTCTTTCCCTCGAGAATGGACCAGCAAATAAAGATCCAGCATGAGCAATTCCCTGAACCCTGTTAGCAGTTAAGCCACCCGAATCCTAGTATAGGGCTTAAGGACGAGACTGGGCACACTTAGTATTTAAAATAGTTTTGAAAATAGTTTTGAAATACCTATTTTAGTTCAAAAATAGCTCCTTTAGGATGCAATAACTTGAACCATGCTCTGATACCAGCTGTGGCGGAACTGTCCTGATTATAAGAGCTCAAGTACCGTCTTAGTCAAATCCGTCTGACATCGACTCATACTTGAACCCATATAACCCCGGTAGTCCAGAAATCTCGAAGGATTTCTATCAACATACAACATACAAGATCGCATTGTTCAAGAATTACATTCATAAGGATACAACATTGGCAAGCGAAATCGAAACATTAAACATCAGAGTGCGAATTTAAGACAGAGTTATTACAATACCAAATTAAAAGTACGGAAGCTTAAATAAGTTTGAAACACCATGTGGTCCAAATAAAATATTGTTTGATACTTTAAACCAACACAATTCACTCCTCCTTTTCAGATAATGTGCCACCAGTAGTCTTAGACCAGCAAAAGAAAAGGGGAAGCTCCTGGACGACCCTGCCCTGGGCCTACTCCTCATCACCTTCCACCAGGTAGAGGCAGTGCTTACAATAGCCATAGTAGACCTGGCCATCTGCAACAATGGGATAAACCCTGAGTATGGGAATGTACTCAGCTAGACTTACCCGTCCAACTGAAAATAAAGGACACCAAGGATATGCAAGACTTTTGCTGGAGCTGGGATCTTTAGTTGCGAAAAGCTCAAATTAAGATAAGGAGTATTTAATGACGATGATGAGCTATCAATTTTTAGACCTATCTCTTACTCTAGGTTTGCACCTGAACTATTACACACACTTGGGTCTAACAAGCAATAATATAACCATATCCAGTTGACTTATCCACATTTTAGTTGAACCTTTAAAACATCACATGGAGTTGTATCGTGGTGAAGCTCGCCATAGTTTCCCACTAACCGGGGGAGACGGTGACTCGAATCGAAATCCAAACCAGCTGGTGAAAGACCTTTAATACCAGCCCACACTTTCCCCGTCGGGTCCATGCATTGGGCAACCGCTTGATGCTTGTTCGTGGTGGTAATCGTCGCGGTTCAAGCACGGACCGCCCAATTGGAACCTGGCGATGGCCTCACGCGGCAGATCGCATTTCCATACTAGAGGGCGCGACACGGGTCGAAACCGGCCCGAACAGCTTCTAACCGGCTTTGGGGTCGATGATTACAGCACCGACATATCCCTAAGTAAAAGGGCGCGTTCAAAAATGAACGAGGGCCAACATCGATACAAACCTACACGATCCAACAGATGGATTGCCCCAAGTTTCGAAACTTGTGCGTTGCCTTCCAGTTGACCGTATTTCACTACAACTCAGGTTCTTTTCCATGATAGCAAATATAGCCAACCGTGATCCGGTAAATACCCACCAGGGGTATTACGGGAACATCCTTAACTACTACTTTTTATTAAGCAGTCTAAGTCATTCTACATTATAATAAATAACAAGATAACAAGGCAAGTGTAGACAATAATCAAGAAAGAGTAATGCAGCAAGTAGGATTCAATCAACTCCTAAACCTAATGCATCACAATATAAAAGGACTCGAGTATTTTAATTATAAAAGATAGGAGGCTTAATATGCTCCGGGACTTGCCTCGAGTGAAGACCGAGGCCTCGTGGGAGGGGCACTCGGGCAAGTTAGTTTCCTGCGCGGGGTCGACTTCCTCGGTCCTGGGCAGCTCCGGTATCTCCTGCTCGACGCTTGCCTCTTGCTCCTGATCGGTCTCCGGGACTGTCGATCCTATTGCATGCGGTGGATAATAATAAATAATTAATTAAATGCAGTGCGGATTATGACGGTATGAAAAGCAATATTTCTGCAAACCAATAAAACCAACTTGTTGAACCACTTTCGACATTGAGGTAATTACTTCTTTACCACACAAAAACAAAAACCATTATTTCATTTATTTCCTATTTAATAATTCAAAAAGAACTCAGGTTTGAACTGCAAGTGCATTTTTCTGAACTCAGAAAAATCCACAAAAATTCTAGAAGATAACTAACACTAACTGGACTTCACTGACCAAAATCCAGCAAGAGATAACATACAGAACAGCGGCCACAAAAAGATGAAATACACTGGTCAAAAAGGTACTTTGAACTAACTCTTCTCGCAAAAAGTGTCAAACAGCAAATTTCATAATTTTCCTAGTTTCCTCTACTCATAAACATTCTACTGTAGAAAATTGACTGTCAGAGCATAAATACACAAACCTACACAAAATAAACAAATCTATTTCCAAACAAACCATTTGAACTACAACCCTACTGGAAAAGGGTGCTAAACTCATTTTTACATTTTTCCCAGATTCTACTCCACATTTCATACTTATCAAGAAAGTTCCATGAACAGAAACCTCATATTCTTTTCTACAAGAATTTCCTAAACAAAACACAAAAAAGTACATTTATAAAGCAACTCCATATTTCTTCACATAACACCCAATGCTTACATTTTTCCTAACTGAAAAATCATACACAGAGACTGTATAAATTTTTCCATATTTTATTTTCACATATAAAGCACCTTAACACTTATTCCAAGAAAACAGCTAAAAAGGACTTTAAAACATAACAGACATTATTCCTACATAAACTGTGCCTCATATATTTTTCACAGGTACATAACATGATAAGAACTTACACAAAATTTCCCATGAATTATCTCAATCAGAAAACATATAAACCCATTTATCTCAACAAAAGCACAAAAAACGAATTAAATAAAAACAGTAATATAAACTTTCACCAAAAATACTTTCATATTTTTCTGGATAGATCTACTCATAAACAAGCTATCAAAACTGAGAACACCTCATTTGGACTTTTAAATCATGCTACACAAAAATAACAAGTGTTTCTGGAAAATAAAACAAAAAGGAAAAACATTTGAATCTCCGGTGCAACTTGCGCAGACTCGGTCTATGGACCATGGGTGGCTGACGCGTGGGGCCGCGTGGTCAACGGGGCCCACTGGTTAGCGAAGGCAGAGCAGAGGAGGAGGGTTGACCGCGGCTTGCTCGCCGACGGCGAGGTCGCCGGCGGTGGGACCGGGCTCATCGTGCTCCCCTTGATGAGACGGACCGAGTGGTGGTGGTGGTTTGGCTAGCGCATGGCCGTAGCTCGCCGACGGCGAGCAATGGCGGACAGCGGCAGCGGTGACACACGGCTACACCGTTTCTGGCGGTCGCCGGCCAAATTAACGAGGGCGTAAGCTTATGTGAACCCTAGGAAGGCTACTAGAGGAGTTGGTTCGGTCGGTGAAGCTCTGGTGGAGCTTGACCGCGTGCGTGGCCATGACGGCGTCCATGGCGCTCGATTGGGCCAGAGGGGGAGGCTAGAGGGCGGTAGAGTTGAGGCTGGGTGGTGTTCTCACCTTGCCTTGGCGTGACGAAGCTCGACAGTGAAGAAGGGGCTCGGCGGAGACTCGGTTGACGCAGAACGGCGGTGAGCGCTCTTCGGCGTCGGTGGCGACCGAAAAGGGGGAGACGGTGGTGTGGACGTGGTGGAGCTCGGCCGGTGTTTCTTTCGCGTGCAACGTGCATGCGGGGCGAAGGCGAAGCTCGGTGCGAGACAGGTTGGATGGAGGGGCTTTGTGGTGGCCGGAACGGAGAGGAGAGAGGATGGTGGCGAACGGTGGCGGTCCGAGCGCTGGCTCTGGCGTGTAGTGGCACGGAGGGAGGCGAGCGCGAGTTTGAGTGAGTGGGTGCGTGAGGGGGAGAGGGCGCGGTGTGCTCGGGTTTTAGCCGTGGCCTCGGCCGGCCGGCGGTCGTGGCGGGGGCCACGATTGGGCGACGGCACGACGGGCGAGACGGTGGCAGGCGGCTCGGCAGGCGAGGGCGGCGAGCGAGAGGGCAAGCAGGATAGCTTGCGTGATCGGGCAGAGAGGATCGTGCGGCGATAGGCGAGCACAGATTTTTGGCAGGGATGGACCGCCACGCGGTGCTCCAACCGGCGTACGGCGCGGTCGCGCGGTCGGACGCGCGCATGGCGTGGGAGCGGCCTAGGCGCGGCGAGTGAGCAAGCATGGGCCGGCGCGGTGCGGAGTTGGGCCGAAAGGCCAGTTGGGCCGAAAGGGGCGCGAGAAGGAGAAAAGTTTTCCTTTTTCTTTTTCAAAAACTTTTCAAACTTTGACCATTTAAAAACAGTTTCAAAAACTCCAAACTAGGTTTTGACCCAAAAATAAAAGTTGCTCAAAATAATTTTCTCTACAACTTTCGTATAGAAATTTTTTGCTGAAAAGCGATTTTCAAACCTCCACAGGACTAAAGCCAATTTTGAGACATAAATCATTTGGTTTACCTCATTTTTATTTGCTAAACAATTTTGAACTAAATCAAGGTGTCATCATGAAAGGTATTATACTCAATATTCTTTATTTTATGAAATTATTTGCCAAGATAGAAATTCACTTAACCATCAAGTCCAATAGAAATCCAAAATCCAATAAATAAGCAAAAGGCAAAGACACACCCATGCACATGAAATGGTGCAATGCATTGCTTATGTAATTTAGTAGCTAAATGTAGTTCCTAATGCAGTGCTTGACACTAGGGTGTCACAATCATTCTGTAGAGTAGCTAGTTCTAATGGATTGATTGCCTTCTGAGAAATTGCATTGAGCAATGCACATAGCTTCACAGTGGCCAGACGTACATGTGGAGGTAGAATTCCTCTTAAAGCAACCGGAAGCAATTGCGTCATAAGCACGTGGCAGTCATGCGACTTTAAGTTTAGGAATTTCTTCTCTTGTATATTTATTATCCCCTTTATATTGGAGGAGAATCCAGATGGGACCTTGATGCTATTTAGACATTCAAACATGATTTCCTTCTCTTCATTGCTAAGAGTATAGCTAGCAGGTTTTAAGTAATGGCGTCCATCATCTGTCTTCTCTGGATGTAGGTTGTCTCGTTCTTTCATGCGCTGCAAGTCTTGTCATGCTTCAAGTGTATCATTTGCCTTCCCATACACACCCATGAATCCTAGAAGGTTGACACAAAGATTCTTTGTCAGGTGCATCACGTCGATCGCGTGGCGGACCTCTAGTACTTGCCAATAGGGTAGCTCCTAAAATATTGACTTCTTCTTCCACATGGGAGCGTGTCCTGTAGCGTCTTTCGGAACAGGTTCATTGCCCGTCCCTTTTCCAAAGACTACTTTCACATCTTTGATCATCTCAAGTACATCTTCCCCAATTATGTTGCGAGGCTTGCTCCGGTGGTCTGTCTCACCTTTAAAATGCTTGCCTTTCTTTCTAACCTGGTGATTCACAGAAAGAAATCGACGATGCCCAAGGTATACTACCTTTCTACATCTTTTCAAATATATACTATCTATGTCATCAAAATAATGTGTGCATGCATTATATCCCTTGTTTATCTGTCCTAAAAGATTACTTAGAGCAGGTCATTCATTGATTGTTACGAACAACAATGCTCGCAGGTCAAAGTGTTCCTGTTTGTAATCATTCCACACACGTACACCTGATTTACTCCATAAAAGTAGGAGTTCCTCAACTAATGGCCTCAGGTAGACATCGATGTCGTTGCCAGGTTGCCTCGAGCCTTGGATGAGCACCGACATCATAATGAACTTCCGCTTCATGCATAACCATGGAGGAAGGTTGTAGATACATAGAGTAATAGGCCATGTGCTATGACTACTGCTCTGTTCCCAAAAGGATTCATCTCATCCGTACTTAAAGCAAACCTTAAGTTTCTTACGTCTTTTGCAAATTCTAGGAATTCTCTGTCTATTTCTCTCCACTGGGACCCATCAGCAGGGTGTCTCAACATGTTGTCTACCGTACGGTCTTCTTTGTGCCATTGCACCAACTTTGCATGGTCCTTGTTTCTGAACAGACGTTCCAGGCATGGTATTATAGGAGCGTACCACATAACCTTGACAAGGATTTTCTTCCTGGGACGTTCTTCACCCTCAACATCGCCAGGGTCATCTCGCCTAATCTTATACCGTGACGCTTTACATACAGGGCATTCATCCAAATTCTCGTAGTCCTTGCCACAGTACAAGATGCAGTCATTAGGACATGCATGTATCTTCTGGATTTCTAATTCCAAAGGACAGATGACTTGTTTTGCTTCGTACGTAGTGGCAGACAATTCATTAGGCTTCAGAAGCATCTTTTGTTTTATAATCTTCAATAATTGTCCAAATGCCTTGTCAGATACACCATTCTGTGTCTTCCATTGTAGCAACTCCAATGTTGTACCCAACTTTTTTTGTCCATCTACAGCAGACGGGTATAGTAATTTCCTGTGATCCTCTAGCATACAGTCAAACTTAGCCTTCTCCTTTTCACTTTTGCAATCTCTTTGTGCATCACGAATGACATCACTAAGAGCATCGTCTTCAGTGAGTGTTTCCTCTGCACCTGCCTCTTCTTCACCTTCCCCTATTGCAGTATCACAAAAGTCACTATATTGAGCAATAATATCGTCGTCAGGGTCCAATTGTTCTTCTTCACCTTCTGAAAGCCCTAGTTTGGTTTTGGTTAATTGATGAAACCTATTTCGGTCTAATCCTTTTATGAAGCATGTGTGTAGCTAATGGAAAAGGATTTTGACCAAGCCATTGGTGGAGTTAGCAAAGTGGCAACCATGGAGGATGGTGGTGGCCACAAGCACTTAAGTGATCAAGTACTCTACCATTGGTGAAATGAAGAAGAGAAAAGATGCCTTGCTCAAGTGGTAGATTATTTCTTTCTTTTAATCTTGAGTATAGGCAAGCCGGACTATCAAGAGGGATATAAATTAGGCTAGCTAGATGTGGTGAAAAGTGCTCATGATGACTAACATCTTGTGCCACCTTGAGCGATCTAACTTTGCGTTGTTGCTAGGATCGAGTGGCGTGGTGAGTGAAGTGAAAATCCTTTGAAAAATGATTGTGAAAATTCTAACACACATGCACATGATGGTGTACACTTGGTGGTGTTGGCACATTTGCAAAGGAGAAGGTGTTGGAGTTGATTTGGATCAACTCGGAGAAGAGAAGGAAGTTTTTCGGTGTGTTCCGAACTCTTGATTTGGTCTTGGATTGGAATTCTATACTAATCCTTTGTGCTTTGGATTTTGTATTTATATGGGTTGTGTAGCCCTCTGAATAAGCTTTCCAAAATGTCCAAGATCATCGAAATCGGAGTTCGGAGCTAAAAGTTATGGCCGTTTTAGCGCGGAGGTCTTTTTTGGCCTAGAGGTAGTACCGACCCCTCCGCGAGCAGATCGCATGCTCTTTGTTTTGGGCCATTTTTGGCCTAGAGGTAGTACCGCCATAAGGCTGGTAGTACCGACCCCTCCGCGAGCAGATCGCATGCTCTCTGTTTTGGGTCATATTTGGCCTAGAGGTAGTACCGCCATAAGGCCGGTAGTACCGACCCTACTACCGACCCCTCTGTAGGCAGCGCGCAAACTCTCTGTTCGGAGGAGTTTTGGCCTAGAGATAGTACCGCCATAAGGCCGGTACTACCGACCTCTGGGTCGGTACTACCGACCGTGGCGTAGTTGACTTGTACAAATAGCCGCTCGGCCAGCCTCCAACGGTCACCTCTCCCATTCTTTGCGCCCAACACAAGAAAGAGAGCTCCCAAGTGTTGACTAACCTCCTCTCTCTCCCCCTTTGATTCTAGAGTGAATCTCTTGCAAGCTTTGAGCTAGGGAAGTGAGATTAGAGAGTGAGACGCATCGATCTACGTCAAGAGCACTTGGATCCAACATCTCTCCGGCTTGATTTGTGTTCTTTACTCTTGGGTTCTTGGAACCCTAGCCGGTTAGGTGTTCTTCGGTTGTTGCCCATGATTGACTCACTTGTGAGGGCACTCTGAAGTGTTTGTATTACCCTCTGATTCTTAGTGAAGAAACTCAACTAGCCTTTGTGGTTGATTGAGTGAGGCAAGGGGGCGAAAGAGACTCCAACCTTCGTGGTCACCTCAACAACGGGGACGTAGGTGCTTCTTGGTGAAGTGGCAGAACCTCGGGTTAAATCTCGTGTCTCGTGTGCTTGTTGGATTTGCATCTTGGATTATTTCGTTTGCATTCTTGTTCTTCGCGTTCTTCCTCCCTCCTCTCTTGTTCTTAGGTGTGAGAAGGCTCGATCTACACTTTAGGAGGAGCTGCTACTTGAATAAGGTATAAACTTCATCTACATCTCCTAGGGAAACATTGGTATGTGCTAGATCCACTTGTGCATCTCCTCTATCTCGATCTCGTATCAGTTTTTAGGTTGTCGGTAGTACCGACCTGTAGAGCCGGTAGTACCGACCTCGATAGTACCGGCCCCTATAGCCGGTAGTACCGACTGTGCAATCTGATACTCGTTTTGAGCTTTGAGTTTCAGGTTTGTAGATTTTTGAATTGGCTATTCACCCCCTCTAGTCATTCGGACCTTTCACCTTCTTTCATCATAACCCCAGTTTCTTCGTGCTTTGTCCAACAAATATAGTTTGGCATGAAACCCGACTTCAACAAGTGTGAGTGAAGACTACTTGACCTAGAATATTCCTTTGAATTATTACACAGGGCACATGGGCAGCACATAAAACCATCCTGCTTGTTTGCCTCGGCCACTCTTAAGAAATAATGCACGCCATCAATGAACTCTTTTGAGTGATGATCGACATTGTACATCCAGTGACGTGTCATCGTCTGCATTATATGACATATCACATAATTAAATCTCTCATTCTTATAAACAAATAAAATTATAAAATGATTTAAATGAAATTTTAGGGTACTAACTTAGTTTTCTTTATCAAAATATTCAAACTATCAAATCATCGTCTGTATTGTATGGTATATCACATAATTAAATTTCTCATTCTTGTAAACAAATAAAATTATATGGTATATCATATAATTAAATTTCTCTAACTAATTCACAAAATGTGATATGCATACTAGCAGAAAGTACATATACTAATTACTTTAATGAAATAATTTATCCGGCCACATTTTGTAAATGAAAGTATTATATATTTCTATTTTTGTAAACAAATGATTTAAATGATCTCTATTTCTCCAAAAAATTAAATAACCTAATTAAACCGGTCACATTATGTAAATTAAAGTATTATATATTTCTAATTTTTGTAAACAATTGATTTAAATGATCTCTATTTCTCAAAAAAAACAAAAAAATTAAAATAAACTAATTAAACTGATCGCATTTTATAAATTAAAGTATTATATATTTCTAATTTTTTAAACAATTGGTTTAAATGATCTCTATTTCTCCAAAAAAATAAATAAACTAATTATACCGGTCACATTTTGTTTTTAGGATACTAATTTTGTTTTTAATCAAAATATTCAAACTATCAACTGAACGAACTCAAAATAGCTTCAAAAACCACATATATATGTGGCCACTAAAAATATGAGAAAATGAAGCTAGTAATCTTTGAACGAGTCGATGACGACGTAGATGTGATGAAATAGATCAATCGCCAGAGATGTGTTATCAAATAAAAATCACCGGAGAACAGAGCAAACAAACAAGCAAGAAGACTATGAGTGAAGAAAGTTAGAGAGCTCGGAACGACTGAAGCTGGAAGAACAGTTCAAATATAGGGAGAGACATTTTGTCCCGGTCCTTGTTTCCATCCGGGGCTAAATGCCAACATTTAGCCCTGGCTGGAAACAACAACCTGGGCAAAATCTTTAGTCCCGGTTGGTTTAGCCCCGGTTGCTAACAAATGAGCCGTTGGGCAGGGGAACTTTAGTTCGGTTAGTGTTACCAACCGGGCTAAAAACCTTTCTAGTCCCGGACGCAAATTTTTCCGTGACTAATGTTGATTTTGCAAATCGTCTAAAGACCTGTTCTTTAGTAGTGGAAAAATGTTCTATGCTCCGTGATGTTCCGATTGTGAACGTGAAACAATGAAAAATGTTGTTTTGCAATGACTCTGATTCTTCCTTCTCACGTCATATTTTGCAATTAATCCTTTTCAAATACAACCCATTTTAATTAACTAATTTATTAAAATGGGTTGCATTTAAATCATTCTTAGCCTACCAAAATTTACAAATTTTTAACCATATTTTCATTTACACAATTTTTGTTTGAAAAAACATTTATTTAGAATCATCAGAATCTAATAACCTATGGCCAAATTGTTCAACGATGCTAATTCACCATCTGAAATATTTCTTAAGAGAATCTGGATCCACAACATTTATACAACGATTTGGATCTCTACCAATCACACTCGAGTTCATTTACGGTCCTAAATCATCAATCTTATAGCAATATATATGAACAACCGATAATTATTGATAGTTTCGAGGAATACAATATTTGAAGAATTATAGAGAATTTAATTAGGCTATGAATAACAAGGAACCAGAGGGAGGCAGGAAGAGCAATAGGTATAAAGCTCTTGGACAGAGAAGAAAGATAACTTATGTTTTCTTCAATGCCTTCTTATGCTACCTAGATAATTTATCCTTGCTCATGTCCTAGCAAAGGCCGCTAAAGCAAGCCCATAATAAGTTCAGCCAAAAGCCCAACACTAAGGCCCATATTCATGACATTCCTCCTTTGAAATCGGCTTGACCCCAAAGCTGATATCCAATACTCATTGACGTTGATAGGAAGACCATATATATCACATTATAGGATCGATCTTATTTGAATCGCCAATAAATCCTCCTCATGCTAGATTTTTATTTTTCATTGTTCTTAAAACCAAGTTACCACTCCACCAGCGCGCACCGCCATCGATTGCATATGTATCATGTTGCCATATCCCAACTGGTTGAGAGCACAAGTTCTATGTAGCAAACTCTTAGCATACTCAATGACTTGCTACCAAATACCTTGACATACCATATTGCCAAGGAAAATGATATAGCACAACTCTTAGACAAAAAATTTGTTAGGTCACAATTCATCTCTTGCAATTAAGTCACAATTAAGTCTGATCCAAGCACAATCATATAATAAGCATCAACCAATCCAAGGCATTATTTCCTGGTCTTAAAATAGTCATCCCACTTGACCATCTCTTCACCAGCATCATTCTGAAATGTGTTGCTACAAAATGCACCAAAGTAAATTGTGCAATTATGGAACCCTTTTGCACTAAAATGGAGGCCACTTGGTTTTATTACTTCAAGAGACCGAGTGATAAAAAACGTCTTAGTTCCTTCAAAAAATACCAAATATAACTTGTACTTGACCCATTCCCTTTAGGGAGTCTAATCAAATAATTGGTCTTTGGTTTGACAGTGTGTAAATAATACCATGTCATTGAAAAATTCTAATACCTCAGACAAACTCCAATAATTCAGCATCGGTACTCTTTTTTTGAGAACTGGTAGATACAAACTTGATAAATGTGATGGGACCATTTGACATATTGTTGGTATCCAACAACCAATAAAGTGAGGGACTTCCAAATAGCATGTGTCTGCGGTGGTGGCCAAGGAAATTGAATCCCAAAAATCAGAATATGCTTCCTTCTACAGCCATGTAGTTTATGAACCCCATAGAGATCATTCAAATGTATATGAAGAAATGCAGCAGAACTAAGCAAATGACACTTGTATTGGGGTATTCAAGCCACCAAACTAGTTGGTGAAGCAACAAATAGCTAACCCTCACCACTACTTGCCACTACCTAGGAGAGAATTTCCCATTGACATAATGCACAAACTAGAACCCCACATATGTTTCAATTCAATGACTACCAATCAAGCAATGGCATGGAATTAATGTATAAAACAACTTATCTTGCACTTTCATGAACAATATACACCATCGACCATAATATATTCAAATGCCCCACAGTTGTACGACCACTAAAGTATGGCCAAGGTGTTGGCCTTAGTTGAATAACATCATTATGCCTCTTAAACCGTATGAGTGGAGTCCATAGTTGCTATAGCTAAATGGCCTTTACCTCTAATTCCTTTTTCTCATGAAAAATGGTGGCATAACCCAACAAAAGAGCACCGATCAAATGAGTAGCATGAAAATTGGTGATGTACCTACTCGACAAGGGAAGGAGCGTACCTGCTACAATTGTGGATTTTCCCACCTCCATGCCCTTGAGGTAAATGCCAGAGCACATATCTTATGCTTTGTGGGTCTTAGAACAAAACCTTCCACGAGCATGTATTGCTGGAATGACATTTCATCGAACACCTTCTAAGTGCAAGTAGAAATGGTGGCTGACATGCTCAAAATTATAGCTAAGATTATTGAGGGTGTGTCCAAGGGTGTCGTGTAGGGATACATCTAAACATGGAGGAATCATGGATAATGAAGGATGCCATGTACACATTCTTAGCGACCACCACCATGCTACTGCTACTAGAAGGACACAACTTGTTCTAGACATCTTACCAGTAGCAATTGTCATAAATACACCATCCATGGATGCTCCTTTGAGCTTGAGATGCATTGTGACTTGGTTGAAAGAAGATGTACACCACCATATAGCTTGTCCTCTCAAGAATAAACATCATGTTGATGTCATGTGGTTCAAAGACCTAGAGCGGAATCTCATTCTTCAAGGGATAGAGAATGTGGTTCACCATGACATGAAGAACGCCTCCCATGGAAGCCTATTGTTGGCTCGACAGTGTTGATCATGTTTGGGGCACTGGTGGATAAGGGACTGGCCGGTGTACTCCAAGTTGCAATGAAACATGTGCAGGTTGGTTTAGCAGTAGCTATAGTAGAAGAAGCGATCCTAGTGGAGGAGGGAACATGTAGTAGTGAAGTCACCAACGTGGAACTAGTTAGTGTCACTGGGAGGATGCCAACGCGGATACCATGGAGTGAGCTACATCCTCCACAGTTGTGCCCATATCGATCGAAGCAGCAGCGCATGGCCAATGTCATGCTCCCTCACCACAGAGGTGGCGATCGACATCAGGGATACAATTGATAGTTAATCTTAGCAAATGAACAATTGATAGTTCTTGATAGTTCAGGGATACAATCTCTGGAGAATTAGAGGGAGTTTAGACAAGGAACAACAAGGAATCAAAGGGAGGTAGCAAGAAAAGTAGGCACAAAGCTCTTGAACAGAGATATGGAGGACGACTTGTGTTCTCTTTGATGCCTCATTGCAATGCTACATTGATGTTTTATCTACCTTTCTCCTATCGTAGCAAAGGCCTCTGAAGCAAGGCCATAACTTTATCCAAGAAGCCTAGCACTCAAACCCATGTCCATGACAATTTCTTATGGATCTAATTTCTCAAAAAGTATAAAAGGTTATTCAGATTTTAGAGGGGGTTTTCTGGTTTTTGATTCTCATGTGAATCCAAGATATGTTCATATTTCTAACTCTAAATGCTAAAATCAAAACAACTTAACCCTGTTTTTAAGAGAAAGGATTCGGGGAATACCTACCAAACGTAGGACCGTAATGCCACATTGCCACTATACCATATCAATAAAATGGTAGTATATGAGATATTCATTATTAATTACAATTAGAAACACAAAAAATAGAAACATTTGACATATGCATCATGAATGAACCGGCGGTGACCATTGTTAATGGACATGTTGCTAGGCCACTTGAGTTACCCGAAGTTGGTTGACCTTGGCACTACAAAAATTATAACCAACATATGGTGAAATTTGTATATTGTACTATGTCTATGTAGTTTTGTGACATGTTCATAGAGAACCATAAATTTTGCATATGGTGCCTCATAAATCTTGCTTGAAGCTGCTCTAAAAGGTATGAGTCAAGCATGCATCATTGTAACTCTCGCTCGATCACTTAACCATCTGGAACGTTAGGCACCCATCAAGATTTTTAGTTTCCTGGGTATGATCAATTTTCTCAACGACAAATACCAAAAGATCGAACTATTTTATGTGAAGTAGAAAGCAATTCAAATCTCATAACTGGACACACTGTTTGCAACATGATTAGTTACTTAATGCAAATTCATATTTGATTTAACTAGGGATACACCTCATGTCGTGGCAGGACTTTCTTGAAAATAAAGTTGTTACACATATATGAATTTGCCCCTATGTACTCCTGCATCTGTTCCTAGTAAAATTGAGCAAGGCATAAGTTGGTATTGGAGGGGTATACAAAACCATGTAATTAAGGATATCATCATGCATGTTGACATCCACATATTGCTGATGAAGTGAATTGTACTATTTCCGGTAAGAACATACTGAAGATAATAATAAAAGCATGTAATACTATAATTCATAATTTCATATTATGTCAATACTCTCTCAATTTCAAATTATAAGTTACTACTCTAGTTTTTTAAGGTCCTACGCACCTAGATATATATTATGTCTATACATATAGTAAAAGCTATATATATTAGAAAAGTCAAAAACAACTTACCATTATTTTAGAAGTGAAGGGGTACGTTTTATCTATCGTGTGAAGAGGTTGAGACGATCTCTCTTATCTCCCCTATTTTTTTAAAAAAAAATGATGGTAACATCAACAAAAGTGGTACTATAACATCCTAAAAGAAGGGGTCAAACGTCCAGTATTATTTGCTCCAATTACAATAGAAAGACTACCGTTTGCGTATAATAGAAAAAACGGTAATACTTAGTTACGGGCGTTCGTAACGTCTGGACACAGCTCCATCACATATTCCATCCTCCACTCACGCGCACGTAGTCCTCCACTCATTCCCTCTGACATTCTCTCTCTCAAATAAAAAATCTCTCGTGTTTATCTCTTTCCACTCGCCAAAATCCATCAGATTTCTCACCTTCGCTGCTCACGGCTGCTCTTTGATCGCTTTCTCCGCCGTTGTGGCCACTTGCTACAGGTAGCAAATCCACCGACCGACCAATGCTGCTGCCTGACCGCCGCCCGCTCAGGGAGAGGGAGACCGCAGCCGACCGGCTGTAGTTGGCTCCCGCACGCCGCGCATCCTCGTCGTCACCTACGATCGTCACTCAGCGAGCTCGTCGACAATGGGGGATGCAGTCCTCCCTGCTCAGCGCCGCCCTTCCCCCTCGCACGGCTATGCTACCGTTGCTCTTCCTCTACTGCTATGCCACCACCATCGAAGCCCCCTCGCCCATCACTGCCATCGTAGGCTGAAAGCCCTAGTTTGGTTTTGGTTAATTGATGAAACCTATTTGGTCTAATCCTATTACTAAACATGTGTGTAGCTTATAAGAAAGGATTATGACCAAGCCAAGTGGTGGAGCTAGCAAGGTGGTAACCATGGAGGATGGTGATGGCCATATGCAACTCAAGTGATGAAGTGCTCTACCTTTGGTGAATCGTGAGAAGAAGAGAAGAGATGGAGCAAAGAAGCCTGAAGACAAAGGTATAACCGATAGGGTTCTTTGTTTTGGTGATCAAGACACTTAGTGAGTGTGATCACATTTAAGATACATAACCATACTATTAAGAGGAGATAATCCACGGCTTATGCGGTGTTCAAGTGCCACTGGGAGTTCTCTAACATATCGATGTTATAGACCTAGTGAGTGACTAACAAAACCCCTTTGAAAATGCTTTGCAAAATGCTAACACACACTTGCATATAATGATGTACACTAGGTGGTGTTGGCACTTTTGGGATAAGGGGGTGTTAAGGAGCTGTGGAGAAGTGGGAGAAACTAGCGTATAGTCCTTCTCCCTCCTGCCGAGCTTGCGAGGCAAGATTCAGCGATTTTCGGAAGAGCGGTAGTGTGTTCAAAAGCATCGGACGCTGAGCTGAGCGTCCGATGGTTAACCCTAGTTTCTGACAGAAGTTGAAGGAGCATCGGACGCTGGCAACGGACGCTGAGGAAACACTGTTGCAGAGTCCGATGCAGGTGACGTGGCACGAGCATGCTTTCCAGGGAGCATCGGACGCTGGCTTGCGTCCGATGCCTATCTAGCGGACGCGTCCGATGTGGTTTGGAGCGTTCTGGAACCTTTCTGTTGTGTCATCAGACATAGGGGTTGAGCGTCCGATGCAGGAGTCTCGGAGCGTCCGATGTGGCGCAAATAAGTGCTGAAAAGAGCAGTGGCATCGGAGCGTCCGATGCCTGGCATCGGCGCGTTCGATGTCACTTTAACCATGGCGCGAAAGGATATGACCGTTGGGATCTGACGGACTGAGTTCATATCAGGGGGACACGTGGCTCCATCTAGAGCATCGGACGCTGGGGCAGCGTCTGATGGTTGAGCGTCGGCACGTCCGATGCCCCCGATTCTGGCCCAACGGCTAGGCCGACTTAAGTGGCCTATTTAAGAGGCTTGGCCAGCTCACATGAGTTCTCTCTTGCACTTCTTGATTCCTAAGCATTCTAGTGAGCATTGGCAAGCCTCCCAACTCATCTCTCAAGTTGATTTGATCAAACCAAGTGAGATTAAGTGATCTAGTGCGTGATTTGAAAGGGTTCAATCTAGTGGCACTAGTTCTTTGCATCGGCTTTGAGTTTTCTTGTTACTCTTGGCATTTGCCGGTGCCTAGATGGCTTGGAGGCATTGAGGTGGTTGATTGACAAGAGTGGTGATTGTTCTTGGCCACCACCGTTTGAGATTGTGAGAGGTTTTGGAGCCTCACCTCGCCGGAGCGGCAAGAGACATCCTTAGTGGATTGCTCGTGTCATTGAGCTACCTCACTAGCGGTAGATTCTTATGGCGCTCTTTGTGAGCTTGGCTTTGTGCTGATTAGCCACCGGGTCACCTAGTGTTGGTCGACACAACGGGGAGTAGCATGCCGGCAAGCACGTGAACCTCAGGATAAATCTTGGTGTTTGTGTGCTTATAGTGATTGTTCTTTATATTCATATTCTTGGTGATTGGCATCACAAGTGGATTTCACCGGTGATTGGCTCTCTACTAGGCGATCCCGAAGGCTCGGTGAAACCATTTCTATCTAGCTCATTTACTTTGTGTATTTACTTTGAGCTATTTCTTTTGTGTAGATACTATTACTTGTCATATATCTTTTATCATATATCTTGTGTAGTTAGTTGTGATTAGTTCACTTAGTTTATCTTTTGCGCACACTTGCCTCATTTACTTTCTTTATATATCATTCTTGTGCTAGAGCTAGATTGTTTTATTCCATATTGGATATTAGCTCTAGTTGATTGTGTGACATAGCTTTATTAGGTAGAATTATTGGATAGGTGGCTTGCAACACACTATTAGGCTAGCGCAAAAAGCTTCGCCATTTGTTATACTAATAGTGTTTGCCTAAGTATTTTTATAGATTTTTAATTAGGCTATTCACCCCCCCCTCTAGCCAATTTGGACCTTTCATAGGTGATGAGGACATCGCCAAGTTGGACTCACCGACGCCATGGTCTTCCCCAAGTTGCAATCCGACTCCAACTCAGTTTTCACGTCACCCTCGGAATTCAGGAGCAGTCCCGAGTAAAATCAACGCCCCGGATGCATACGGACTCCGTTTTCGACGAACCAGATATGCTTGGAAAGATAATTTGATAAGCTAACCAATGGCTTTGGAATCACGTCAAAATACGTCCGGAGTCAACGGGAATCGTCGAAACAAGTCAGCGTCCAGAATCTGCCAGGGTGCTGCGTCACCGTATTTTGGTCCGTTGGGCCGTGTATCGTCTTGGAGCCCATTAGGGGGCGCGTCCAGCAGGGGCGACGACCTAAACCCTATATTTAGCCGCCGCCGCCGTCGTTAGGTCTTGGGTTTTGTTTTGAGTTTAGTTTTCCACCGAGAAACTGAATCGTTCATTGTAACTGTGGTGACAAATCCTTTTACAGTGATCCAGGGCCCCCGTTCTTGATCTCCTCCACTGTGTCGATTAGTCCTTTGGAACCGAGTTCTTGAACCCCTCTAATATATTCGTGATATTCATATCTGCAATTTCAGATTGCGTGCTTTACCTTCTTGCTTGTGTTCTTCGATTCGCTTGCAGGATTAGCCTTCTTGGCGAGGTCAATCAAGTTGTGCTTGGTTGATAACCAACGGAGCAGTGGTGTAACGGTTGCAGGGTTCGAATCGTGTCTGATTTGAAGCCGGATCGCCAACGTCGAGTTCTCCACCAATCGAACCTATCGCTACCTCACGGAAGATCGGGCCGTCCTTCATCAATTGGTATCGGATTTTTCAGGTTTCCCGCGAGGTATAATCTCGTTTGCCCTTAGATTCATATTTGTTATTACCTACAGTCCACAAAAGCCAAAAAATATTTCAATTTCCGCTGTCCTATCGCCTTTTGTGCCTTTGCAATTTCGTTTCAGATTCGCTTTGTTGAGTTTGTGTCCGTGGTCGAGTCTTGTTGCTGGTTTAGGTTGTGTTCGTCGTCGTAGTTCATCGTGCCCGTTGCTGTTTCTTTGTTTTCGCCGCTATCCCATCCACCGTTCCTAAACAACAAGTCGAAGCCACCACATTACTCGACTTGCCCGCTAGCCGCCTTGTGTAATTTCTCGCCGCCGCGCAAACCCTAGACAGGTTGCCAACCGCTCTAATTTTTGCCTGCATCGCAGCCCTCCTTACATCATCTGGCATCTACCTTCTGTTGTTAGTCACAAGGACGCATGATCTTGTGATCGGTGTTGGAGTTTCGGGTCGCTTTGCCTTAACTGCCGCTGCCGAGTTGCTCTTACTGCCGATTTTTGTGTGTGCCTTCCAGAAAACATAACTTGAGGTACATTCGGTAAAACAGACATAACTTTTCGCTCGTTTGTCCGAAAAATCTGAAATTTTTTGTGGCGATTCTTGACACCGTTTGGACCTCACCCAAACTAGGCTTCGCCCTGTTTGGTCCCTCTAAATTGCCAAAAAAAAATCGGGAAAATAAATAAAAAAAATTGACAAGGTTTCAGCACGCTTTTCAGAGAACTTGCTGATTTTGTGTAGACCACATCCGACCTCAGTTGCAGGCGCCAATTTTTGTGGTTACATCTTTTGTGATCCTTGTTCAAGGAAAAATATAAAAAAAATAGTGAAAAAATAAAAAAGTTTGATTCCTACTAGTACCTTTTTGGAAAATCAAGGGAAAATTCAGGACAAAGAAAAATTCAGATTCTTTGCTTGTTCTGTGAGTTCTTTCCATCGTTCTTTGTTTCATCTTGTTGCGCTACGTCTACACACGTCTTAGCCAGCAATTGTGACTTGTGCTTTGGATACTTATTGAACTTTGCTAATCTGCTTTCGTTAATTGCTAATCCTTGCTGTCATATTGTGCCTACCTATAGCTCCACATATACTTCTGTCAGCACAGGTTTATCTTGCAACTGTTACCCACGCTCAACAACAGATTGCTTCGTCACTTTGGTTTGATCTTGTTTGGCGTTGGTAAGAATACAGGCAAGACGGTGGTAAGCCGTCTGTGATTTTGCATTCCAGTTCCACTTCTACCACCACCACTTGGTTCCTTTAGTTGATAGGGATAATCCTTTGCTGTTGTATTTTTTCTATCTTCTAACAATGGCAGGAATTCCGACGGACTTCAATGAGTGCGTGTCCAAAGGCGAGCTTACGACATTCATGAATGAACAACGCAATCTTATGACCGAGCTGACACGCAACGTGAACAATCTGGTCAACCGCATTACGCAGCTTGAGCAACGCCCTCAACCAAATCGTGATGACGAAGATGCGGATGCTTTTGGTGATGACGATGCGGATGCTGATGCTGGTCCTCGTCGCCGCCTCAACTTCAATTGTCGCGGTATGGGAGGTAATAATAATAATAATGATCCTTTTGCTAAAATTAAATTTAGCCTACCTTCCTTTGCTGGTAATATGGATCCAGAGACATATTTAGATTGGGAACTTACTGTTCAACAAAAATTTGATTCTTATAATGTTCCTGCTGAGCATAGAGTTAGACTTGCTACTAGTGAGTTTACTAATTTTGCTTTATTCTGGTGGAGTGATCTTTGCAATGCTAATAATGCTGCTGCTGTGCCTCAAACTTGGAATACTTTAAAGCAACGCATGAAATCTCGTTTTGTTCCTCCTTATTACCAACGTGATCTACGTTTGAAACTGCAAACTTTAAAACAAGGTGATAAAGGAGTAGAGGCATATTATCAAGAATTGCTTATTGGTTTAGCACGTTGTGGTATACATGAAGATGATGATGATGCTAGTGCTAGATTCTTTGGTGGTTTAAATCGTGATATCCAGGATATTCTTGATTACAAAGATTGGACTAGGTTCAGCCAATTATATCATCTTGCTCTTAAAGCTGAACGAGAAGTACAGGGACGCAAACAACACCAACCTTTCAGGTATAACACTGGGAGGACTTTTCAGCAACGTTCCGAGCCGGAGACGCCCAAGCTTCCTGCTGCACCACAGCCGTCTACACCTTCCGAGGTAAGTAAATTGTCTAGTGTGCAGATTCCACAATTCAAGAAAGGTGCCACTTCGGGTGCTTCTACTAGATCTTCCTCGTCTAGCTCTACAATCATTTGCCACCGATGCAAAGGCATGGGACATGTCATGAAGGATTGCCCCAGTCGTCGTGCTTTCATTGCTACCGAGGATGGATATGTAAGTACTAGTGATGTTGAAGATGATTTAGCTCTTGCTGCTAACATTGCTGCAGATTCCATCGAGGACGATCACGACAAGGAGACCATCACCATTGACTCTGTGGCTGCTGCTGCGGATTATCCTAGTCTTCTTGTGCAGCGAGTGTTGAGTACACGTGTGGGACATGAAGAAGAAGAGATGAAGATCCAACGCCACAATTTGTTCCACATGTATCTCATTGTGCAGGGTTGTCGTGTTCTCACCATCATTGATAGCGGGAGTTGCAACAACTTGGTGAGTTCGGATTTGGTTGAGAAGCTTGGCTTAACCACACGACAACATTCGTATCCATATAAACTTCAATGGTTCAATAATAATGGTATGACTAAGGTAACTAAATCAGCACGCATTAGCTTTTTCACAGGCTCTTATCATGATACTGCTGATTTTGACGTTGTCCCTATGCAAGCTTGTTCTATTTTGTTAGGTCGCCCATGGGAATTTGATAATGATGCTTTACACCATGGTAGAACTAATACATACACTATCATACATAAGGACAAGAAAATTACTTTGCTGCCTTTGTCTCCTACGGATATTATTAAACATGCTAAAGAGATTAAAAATAAAAATAAACCTCCAACAAATATTGCTAACAATAATGAGATTAAGTTAAAAGGAGGTGTTTTTCTTGCTACAACTTCTACTGCTGCTGCGTTATGTGATACTAATGATGCTCCTTGTTATACTATGCTTTGTCGACATGTTAGTGTTGCTGCACATGATTCTATACATTGTGTTTCGCATTGTGCGGTCACTAACCTTTTGCAGGAGCTTGGAGATGACATGGAGTCGCGGACAACTCCAATTTTAGAAGGAGGGGATGATGAGGACATCGCCAAGATGGAGTCGAGGACGACTCCAATTCAAGAAGGGGAGGATGATGAGGACATCGCCAAGTTGGACTCACCGACGCCATGGTCTTCCCCAAGTTGCAATCCGACTCCAACTCAGTTTTCACGTCACCCTCGGAATTCAGGAGCAGTCCCGAGTAAAATCAACGCCCCGGATGCATACGGACTCCGTTTTCGACGAACCAGATATGCTTGGAAAGATAATTTGATAAGCTAACCAATGGCTTTGGAATCACGTCAAAATACGTCCGGAGTCAACGGGAATCGTCGAAACAAGTCAGCGTCCAGAATCTGCCAGGGTGCTGCGTCACCGTATTTTGGTCCGTTGGGCCGTGTATCGTCTTGGAGCCCATTAGGGGGCGCGTCCAGCAGGGGCGACGACCTAAACCCTATATTTAGCCGCCGCCGCCGTCGTTAGGTCTTGGGTTTTGTTTTGAGTTTAGTTTTCCACCGAGAAACTGAATCGTTCATTGTAACTGTGGTGACAAATCCTTTTACAGTGATCCAGGGCCCCCGTTCTTGATCTCCTCCACTGTGTCGATTAGTCCTTTGGAACCGAGTTCTTGAACCCCTCTAATATATTCGTGATATTCATATCATCTTGCTCTTAAAGCTGAACGAGAAGTACAGGGACGCAAACAACACCAACCTTTCAGGTATAACACTGGGAGGACTTTTCAGCAACGTTCCGAGCCGGAGACGCCCAAGCTTCCTGCTGCACCACAGCCGTCTACACCTTCCGAGGTAAGTAAATTGTCTAGTGTGCAGATTCCACAATTCAAGAAAGGTGCCACTTCGGGTGCTTCTACTAGATCTTCCTCGTCTAGCTCTACAATCATTTGCCACCGATGCAAAGGCATGGGACATGTCATGAAGGATTGCCCCAGTCGTCGTGCTTTCATTGCTACCGAGGATGGATATGTAAGTACTAGTGATGTTGAAGATGATTTAGCTCTTGCTGCTAACATTGCTGCAGATTCCATCGAGGACGATCACGACAAGGAGACCATCACCATTGACTCTGTGGCTGCTGCTGCGGATTATCCTAGTCTTCTTGTGCAGCGAGTGTTGAGTACACGTGTGGGACATGAAGAAGAAGAGATGAAGATCCAACGCCACAATTTGTTCCACATGTATCTCATTGTGCAGGGTTGTCGTGTTCTCACCATCATTGATAGCGGGAGTTGCAACAACTTGGTGAGTTCGGATTTGGTTGAGAAGCTTGGCTTAACCACACGACAACATTCGTATCCATATAAACTTCAATGGTTCAATAATAATGGTATGACTAAGGTAACTAAATCAGCACGCATTAGCTTTTTCACAGGCTCTTATCATGATACTGCTGATTTTGACGTTGTCCCTATGCAAGCTTGTTCTATTTTGTTAGGTCGCCCATGGGAATTTGATAATGATGCTTTACACCATGGTAGAACTAATACATACACTATCATACATAAGGACAAGAAAATTACTTTGCTGCCTTTGTCTCCTACGGATATTATTAAACATGCTAAAGAGATTAAAAATAAAAATAAACCTCCAACAAATATTGCTAACAATAATGAGATTAAGTTAAAAGGAGGTGTTTTTCTTGCTACAACTTCTACTGCTGCTGCGTTATGTGATACTAATGATGCTCCTTGTTATACTATGCTTTGTCGACATGTTAGTGTTGCTGCACATGATTCTATACATTGTGTTTCGCATTGTGCGGTCACTAACCTTTTGCAGGAGCTTGGAGATGACATGGAGTCGCGGACAACTCCAATTTTAGAAGGAGGGGATGATGAGGACATCGCCAAGATGGAGTCGAGGACGACTCCAATTCAAGAAGGGGAGGATGATGAGGACATCGCCAAGTTGGACTCACCGACGCCATGGTCTTCCCCAAGTTGCAATCCGACTCCAACTCAGTTTTCACGTCACCCTCGGAATTCAGGAGCAGTCCCGAGTAAAATCAACGCCCCGGATGCATACGGACTCCGTTTTCGACGAACCAGATATGCTTGGAAAGATAATTTGATAAGCTAACCAATGGCTTTGGAATCACGTCAAAATACGTCCGGAGTCAACGGGAATCGTCGAAACAAGTCAGCGTCCAGAATCTGCCAGGGTGCTGCGTCACCGTATTTTGGTCCGTTGGGCCGTGTATCGTCTTGGAGCCCATTAGGGGGCGCGTCCAGCAGGGGCGACGACCTAAACCCTATATTTAGCCGCCGCCGCCGTCGTTAGGTCTTGGGTTTTGTTTTGAGTTTAGTTTTCCACCGAGAAACTGAATCGTTCATTGTAACTGTGGTGACAAATCCTTTTACAGTGATCCAGGGCCCCCGTTCTTGATCTCCTCCACTGTGTCGATTAGTCCTTTGGAACCGAGTTCTTGAACCCCTCTAATATATTCGTGATATTCATATCATCTTGCTCTTAAAGCTGAACGAGAAGTACAGGGACGCAAACAACACCAACCTTTCAGGTATAACACTGGGAGGACTTTTCAGCAACGTTCCGAGCCGGAGACGCCCAAGCTTCCTGCTGCACCACAGCCGTCTACACCTTCCGAGGTAAGTAAATTGTCTAGTGTGCAGATTCCACAATTCAAGAAAGGTGCCACTTCGGGTGCTTCTACTAGATCTTCCTCGTCTAGCTCTACAATCATTTGCCACCGATGCAAAGGCATGGGACATGTCATGAAGGATTGCCCCAGTCGTCGTGCTTTCATTGCTACCGAGGATGGATATGTAAGTACTAGTGATGTTGAAGATGATTTAGCTCTTGCTGCTAACATTGCTGCAGATTCCATCGAGGACGATCACGACAAGGAGACCATCACCATTGACTCTGTGGCTGCTGCTGCGGATTATCCTAGTCTTCTTGTGCAGCGAGTGTTGAGTACACGTGTGGGACATGAAGAAGAAGAGATGAAGATCCAACGCCACAATTTGTTCCACATGTATCTCATTGTGCAGGGTTGTCGTGTTCTCACCATCATTGATAGCGGGAGTTGCAACAACTTGGTGAGTTCGGATTTGGTTGAGAAGCTTGGCTTAACCACACGACAACATTCGTATCCATATAAACTTCAATGGTTCAATAATAATGGTATGACTAAGGTAACTAAATCAGCACGCATTAGCTTTTTCACAGGCTCTTATCATGATACTGCTGATTTTGACGTTGTCCCTATGCAAGCTTGTTCTATTTTGTTAGGTCGCCCATGGGAATTTGATAATGATGCTTTACACCATGGTAGAACTAATACATACACTATCATACATAAGGACAAGAAAATTACTTTGCTGCCTTTGTCTCCTACGGATATTATTAAACATGCTAAAGAGATTAAAAATAAAAATAAACCTCCAACAAATATTGCTAACAATAATGAGATTAAGTTAAAAGGAGGTGTTTTTCTTGCTACAACTTCTACTGCTGCTGCGTTATGTGATACTAATGATGCTCCTTGTTATACTATGCTTTGTCGACATGTTAGTGTTGCTGCACATGATTCTATACATTGTGTTTCGCATTGTGCGGTCACTAACCTTTTGCAGGAGCTTGGAGATGACATGGAGTCGCGGACAACTCCAATTTTAGAAGGAGGGGATGATGAGGACATCGCCAAGATGGAGTCGAGGACGACTCCAATTCAAGAAGGGGAGGATGATGAGGACATCGCCAAGTTGGACTCACCGACGCCATGGTCTTCCCCAAGTTGCAATCCGACTCCAACTCAGTTTTCACGTCACCCTCGGAATTCAGGAGCAGTCCCGAGTAAAATCAACGCCCCGGATGCATACGGACTCCGTTTTCGACGAACCAGATATGCTTGGAAAGATAATTTGATAAGCTAACCAATGGCTTTGGAATCACGTCAAAATACGTCCGGAGTCAACGGGAATCGTCGAAACAAGTCAGCGTCCAGAATCTGCCAGGGTGCTGCGTCACCGTATTTTGGTCCGTTGGGCCGTGTATCGTCTTGGAGCCCATTAGGGGGCGCGTCCAGCAGGGGCGACGACCTAAACCCTATATTTAGCCGCCGCCGCCGTCGTTAGGTCTTGGGTTTTGTTTTGAGTTTAGTTTTCCACCGAGAAACTGAATCGTTCATTGTAACTGTGGTGACAAATCCTTTTACAGTGATCCAGGGCCCCCGTTCTTGATCTCCTCCACTGTGTCGATTAGTCCTTTGGAACCGAGTTCTTGAACCCCTCTAATATATTCGTGATATTCATATCATCTTGCTCTTAAAGCTGAACGAGAAGTACAGGGACGCAAACAACACCAACCTTTCAGGTATAACACTGGGAGGACTTTTCAGCAACGTTCCGAGCCGGAGACGCCCAAGCTTCCTGCTGCACCACAGCCGTCTACACCTTCCGAGGTAAGTAAATTGTCTAGTGTGCAGATTCCACAATTCAAGAAAGGTGCCACTTCGGGTGCTTCTACTAGATCTTCCTCGTCTAGCTCTACAATCATTTGCCACCGATGCAAAGGCATGGGACATGTCATGAAGGATTGCCCCAGTCGTCGTGCTTTCATTGCTACCGAGGATGGATATGTAAGTACTAGTGATGTTGAAGATGATTTAGCTCTTGCTGCTAACATTGCTGCAGATTCCATCGAGGACGATCACGACAAGGAGACCATCACCATTGACTCTGTGGCTGCTGCTGCGGATTATCCTAGTCTTCTTGTGCAGCGAGTGTTGAGTACACGTGTGGGACATGAAGAAGAAGAGATGAAGATCCAACGCCACAATTTGTTCCACATGTATCTCATTGTGCAGGGTTGTCGTGTTCTCACCATCATTGATAGCGGGAGTTGCAACAACTTGGTGAGTTCGGATTTGGTTGAGAAGCTTGGCTTAACCACACGACAACATTCGTATCCATATAAACTTCAATGGTTCAATAATAATGGTATGACTAAGGTAACTAAATCAGCACGCATTAGCTTTTTCACAGGCTCTTATCATGATACTGCTGATTTTGACGTTGTCCCTATGCAAGCTTGTTCTATTTTGTTAGGTCGCCCATGGGAATTTGATAATGATGCTTTACACCATGGTAGAACTAATACATACACTATCATACATAAGGACAAGAAAATTACTTTGCTGCCTTTGTCTCCTACGGATATTATTAAACATGCTAAAGAGATTAAAAATAAAAATAAACCTCCAACAAATATTGCTAACAATAATGAGATTAAGTTAAAAGGAGGTGTTTTTCTTGCTACAACTTCTACTGCTGCTGCGTTATGTGATACTAATGATGCTCCTTGTTATACTATGCTTTGTCGACATGTTAGTGTTGCTGCACATGATTCTATACATTGTGTTTCGCATTGTGCGGTCACTAACCTTTTGCAGGAGCTTGGAGATGACATGGAGTCGCGGACAACTCCAATTTTAGAAGGAGGGGATGATGAGGACATCGCCAAGATGGAGTCGAGGACGACTCCAATTCAAGAAGGGGAGGATGATGAGGACATCGCCAAGTTGGACTCACCGACGCCATGGTCTTCCCCAAGTTGCAATCCGACTCCAACTCAGTTTTCACGTCACCCTCGGAATTCAGGAGCAGTCCCGAGTAAAATCAACGCCCCGGATGCATACGGACTCCGTTTTCGACGAACCAGATATGCTTGGAAAGATAATTTGATAAGCTAACCAATGGCTTTGGAATCACGTCAAAATACGTCCGGAGTCAACGGGAATCGTCGAAACAAGTCAGCGTCCAGAATCTGCCAGGGTGCTGCGTCACCGTATTTTGGTCCGTTGGGCCGTGTATCGTCTTGGAGCCCATTAGGGGGCGCGTCCAGCAGGGGCGACGACCTAAACCCTATATTTAGCCGCCGCCGCCGTCGTTAGGTCTTGGGTTTTGTTTTGAGTTTAGTTTTCCACCGAGAAACTGAATCGTTCATTGTAACTGTGGTGACAAATCCTTTTACAGTGATCCAGGGCCCCCGTTCTTGATCTCCTCCACTGTGTCGATTAGTCCTTTGGAACCGAGTTCTTGAACCCCTCTAATATATTCGTGATATTCATATCTGCAATTTCAGATTGCGTGCTTTACCTTCTTGCTTGTGTTCTTCGATTCGCTTGCAGGATTAGCCTTCTTGGCGAGGTCAATCAAGTTGTGCTTGGTTGATAACCAACGGAGCAGTGGTGTAACGGTTGCAGGGTTCGAATCGTGTCTGATTTGAAGCCGGATCGCCAACGTCGAGTTCTCCACCAATCGAACCTATCGCTACCTCACGGAAGATCGGGCCGTCCTTCATCAATAGGTGACCTGACTCTTCCGCCCAAGATGGATGTGACAACGGTAAAGTCTAGATGTTTGCGGATTTTGTTCGCTTTTCTGGGATTTCTATTTTGATTTTTGCTTGCCCTCTCTATAGGATTTGTGATGTTTTAATGTTTGATTTTGCATGTTGTAATGGTTTGATTTAAGATGATAATGTGGGAATTGGTGTTGCCATGGGGGTATCCTTCTTCCTCGCCAGCTGACTTTATGCAGGCAACACTTTCATGTAGCAACTAAATAAATTTGATGTTGCAGTGGCCTTTTTCTAATGTTGCAACAAGTAATATCTCTTTATTGCATTAGTCCTCTTTTTTTGCTCTGATGTTTCATCTCGTGTTGCAGTAGCCTTGTTCTAATATTGCAGTAGCATTTATTATGATGTTGCAGTAGCCTTGTTGAGATGTTATTCTTTTTTTAGATGTTGTAGTAGCCTTCGTATGTTTCAGTAGCCTTGTTCAGATATTGTTTATTTTTCTAGTTAGATATTACAGTAGCCTTGTTCTGATATTGTTTTAAGTATTTCTTTTGAATGTTACAAAAGTCGATCTAAAATGTTGCATATGTGTAACAATGACAATGTATGTATGTTGCAAGCCTATGTGTTAATTGTTTGACGTATTTCAAAAGTTTGTTTCAAATGTTCCAACTCAAAGTTTCAAAAAAATGATCTGGTATCGCGTGTTGCAGTTGTTATACACGCATGTTTGAAACACATGTTTTCCCTGTTTCATCTATCTTCAAATATACGTTGCATATATTTTATGCGGATATTTCAAAAATAGATCAGGTGTTGTACGACGCCTGTGGCTGGTGAAGAGCGACCTGCTGCAGGGCTTCTTCTTCTATCTCGTGTTTTTCTCACAATGTGCGTCTTGCCCTCTTTTCTTCCGCCCCCTCCCCTCCCCTCCCTTCTCCTTGGCTTCTATCCATCTCGCTGTGGCAATTTGAGCTCCAGCAGGGTGGGATGGCTTTGGGGCATTGTGTGCGGGAGCTCTGTTGAGATGTATGTCACCTCTGGAGCGGAATGGGTATGGGGCAACGGGAGCTGTGTTCACCGTGGTAGGAAATAGTGTGCAAGTATGGACGTTCGGACACGGACGTCGGTTCGGACGTCAGGACGCTAGCACTATCGTAGAAAAAATAGACAGGATAATAGAAGTAAACTACAGCCATCGTCGTAAATAAGGACATGCACTACAGCAGAATCGCTCTTTGCCGAGTGCTGGCAGCACTCGGCAAAGAGCCTTTTGCACTCGGCGAAGGCTTCGCCGAGTGCCGCACTCGGCGAAGGGCACTCGGCGAAGAATTTCACGGCAAAGGGTTCTTTGCCGAGTGCCAAATATCGGGCACTCGGCGAAGGCTTTGCCGAGTGCTGACATATTTGGCACTCGGCAAAGAAAAAAATAAAAAACCCCAAAAAATAGGGAACAATTTTTATTTAATTGGAGGAGGGGCCCACTGGGCAGCGCCCACTTGTCACCCTTGAAATCGCAAGTTCTACTATTTTTCATGCAATTTTCTCTCACGCAGTCAGGTGGATTCGAACTCACGACCTCTCGTTCGCGCGGAGCCTCCTCTACCACTGCACTACGCACTCATATACGTTCCATCTCCGTTTCGATTACCCATATATTATACTAAACTATGTGTAACTTGCTTATTTGAGGCCCTAAACGAATTCAAATCAAAAAGTTGTAAACTACAAACTTTTGTAACTTTTCAAGATCTACAACTTTTATTTTGATAGTTTTTCCATCCGAGGTCGTTTATAAAAATTTGAATTTCAAATTTTACAATTTGAAACGTAGTTTTCATTGAAAGATGATTTCAAATCAAAAATTTATCAACACCAAAGTTTCATAACTTTTCGAGATCTACAACTTTCATTTTGGTCATTTCTCCATCTGAGGTATTTTGAAAAATTTGAATTTTAAAATTTTCAAATTCAACGCAGTTTTGCATAACTAGATGACTTCAAATTAAAAAGTTATCAACTACAAACTTTCATAACTTATCAAGATCTACAAAGTTTATTTTGGTTGTTTGACTATTTGTGCATCCGACATTGTGGTTCTAATATTATTTACAAACATTATATATCACTCTTGTAAACTACCGGAGAGATATATAAGATTTGTGAACGAATTTATTTTAAGTTTGTCAAATGAAAAAATCACCAAAACAAAAATTGTTCATCTTGATAAGTTAACCAACTTTATAGTTAAAAACTTTTTCATTTGGATTAATTTACTGCTTCAAAATGTAATTTAAAAACTGGCTTTGCCGAGTGTCAAAAAAACACTAGGCAAAGAGCTCTTTGCCGAGTGCCACGTGGCTGGCACTCGGCAAAGGCACCTCTTTGCCGAGTGTGCCTTTGCCGAGTGCCAGCCACGTGGCACTCGGCAAAGACCCGACCACGTGGCACAGTTCGGGGCCACATTCTTTGCCGAGTGCCACGTGGCTGGCACTCGGCAAAGGAACCTCTTTGCCGAGTGCCAGCCACGTGGCACTCGGCAAAGAACCGCCCATGTGGCGCAATTCGGGGCCACATGTTTTGTCGAGTGCCACGTGACTGGCACTCGGCAAAGAGAGGCTCTTTGCCGAGTGCCAGCCACGTGGCACTCGGCAAAGCATACTTTGCCTCGTGGCCGACACTCGACAAAGAGGCTCTTTGCCCAGTGTCCAAAATTTGGCACTCGGCAAAGTCACAGGCACTCGGCAAAGATTGATTTGCCCGTAGTGATGGTACTATACCATAGGTGCGAGATCCTCTCTCTCTTTATTGAACACTTCCCTCAGCCCACGACAGACAAATTCAGCAGACGACGCTATCTATCTTAGGCCACGTTCAGTTGGCCAAATGTGCCCACAAATGTTGCGCAGTGTCCGTCACATCGAATCTTTAGACGCATGCATGGAGCACTAAATATAGGTAAAAAAATAACTAATTGTACTTTTAGTTTGTTCACGTCGAGACGAATCTTTTGAGTCTAGTTAGTCCATGTTTGGACAAAGTTTGTCAAATAACAACAAAAGTGCTACAGGAACTTTTCGCCACAAATTTCGCGAACTGAACAAGGGCTTATCCTAATCAGGAATAACGAGCTGTCCCAATCGCTCGATCGATCCGGCCGGACTCCGGAGAAATACTTATCCTATCGTGGCTATCCATGAAGCTGCTTGCCTGCCTGCGTGTCTATCCAAGATGTAACCAACCCGGTTTTCCCACAACCGGGTGCGGCCGCTCTCTCTTATTCAACGGCTTACAAACATCCTCAGTGAGACTGTACTGATCACAAAGCAATGGGAAAGAGAAAAGTATTGACTAGCACGAATCGTGAAGTATCGTGAACTGTAGCAGATAAGGGGGCGGCCGCTACCGGAGCGGTGTTGCTCAACCGAAGATGTAACCGGAGCGTATGGCCTGCTGCCTAGTAATGTAATGCACAGTGCACACATATACAGTACATACATGAGTCAAACTTGGCATGCATGCATGTCGATCTTCCGCCGAGCAGGTTTTTAATCTCTATACGTGGACTGTGGACAGCCAGAGATCAATATATATAGATCATGCAGCATCATGCATGCATGTTGCACGTTGCACATTTGCACGCATGCACGTTAATGCAATCCACCTCCCAACTGCTAACGTCCCATTGATCATGTGTAGTAGTACCTGCACCTGCGTGCATGGCCGGGGCCCAAACCTACACACGGCTAGCTGCATGCCGACGACGAACGATCTCGATCGATCACTGGGACTGGCCGGCCCACGATCGGTCGGCAGCTGGCCACCGCACCTCACTCCAGAGTCCGCCTATAAATACACTGGGCTCGCACGCACAGCTTCGCATCACACTCGCCGAGCGAGCTGCCCACAGTCGCAGATCAGAAAGAAAGAGACCGAGAGATCGATCGCATCGATCATGGCGTCCAACAAGGCGCTCCTCGTGCTAGCGCTCCTGCTCGCCGCCACCTTCCTCGCCGCCTCCGCTAACGAGCAAGCCCGTGAGTTCATTCAGTTTCATGCACTGATGTGTAGCTAATTAATACTAGTCGTAGCTTGCAGGCTTTCATTATATTCAAGCAACAAATTAAGCTAATTAATAGGAGTATATAATTGTCTGTGTACTGCTATGTGATATGGGTTGTGGCAGAGGCCAAAGAGGAGAAGAAGGCGGAGGTCCAGGACTGGCGCGGCGGCGGCGGCTACCCGGGTGGCGGCGGCGGCTGGCACGGCGGGCGCGGCGGCGGCTACCCTGGCGGCCGCTGCCAGTGGGGTTGCTGCAACCGCGGGTACCATGGCGGCTGCCGGTGCTGCTCTCACCCTGACCAGATACCGGAGCCCATGTACCGCCCTGAGCTCGTCGAGGTCCACAACTGATCATGATCGATCAGTTGCTGCTACGTACTACTATGCAATATGCATGCATGTCCGACGGGCAGCAGGCCGGCACACGTAGTGTCCTGCGTAACGTAGTACTCCTAGTAGTCAATAAAAGTTTGGTTCCATCATCGTCGTTACGAAATAAAAATAAGAAGCTGCACGCTTCGCGTGTGTGTGCGTAGTTGGAAACATCGATTTGCACGGCTGATCGATACATAATGTACACTCTTCTATCATGAATCTGATACACGTACACATGGTCTACGAGGAGATAATTATCGTTCTTCTTATTTTGTTTTTTTTTCATAAAACATCGATCACTAGTATATTTTGGACAATCCTTTATGGTACATAAAATCAAACTAAAATTACACTAATAGAAAAGTGCTCTAAGCCGACGGTCCTCTTTTTTTACTGGCGGTTTTACTTTAGAGCCGACTGTATAAAGAAAAGGATGAGTCACGACTTAGTAACACGCTTGTGTAAATACATATACACTGATGATTTTTCTAAGCAAACCGCCATTAGTAACACGCCTGTGTAAATACATATACACTATAATTTTAAAATTTGAATTTTTAAAAATACCTCAGATGGAGAAATGACCAATATGAAAGTTGTAGATCTCGAAAAGTAATAAAACTTTGTAGTTGACAACTTTTTGATTTGAAATCATCTTGTCAACGAAAACTATGTTTCAAATTCTGAAATTTGAAATTCAAATATTTATAAACGACCTCGGATGGAAAAACTATCGAATAAAAGTTGTAGATCTCGAAAAGTTATTAAACTTTGTAGTTGACAACTTTTTTATTTGAATTTGTTTAGGGCCTCAAATAAGCAAATTACACTCAGTTTAATATAATATGTGGGTAACCGAAATGGAATATCAACGTATGTGAGTGTGTAGTGTAATGGTAGAGGAGGCTCCACACAAGGGAGAAGTTTCATTCCACCATAGGCGACCATTTGTATATGCGGTTCACTAAGTGACCCGCCTGTCGAAATGGATTTCCACAGGCGGTTCACAAGCAACCGTCTGTGTTGTCGTCCCATTTCCACTGGCACCCAACGTAGGTGGTGCTGAAAAATGCCAATGGAAATGAGTTATGAACCGCCTGTGTCTGTACAAGTGTTAGAAAACCATTGACAAGATAATCATCAAACTAAGTATCGTGAGGACAAAACAAATAACAAAACCAATATTACATAAAACATGTTTACACCCAGCATTTTTCACCACCAGTCCATTAAAACCCGCTTGTGATCTATTTCCACTATCGGTTCATAGGTAGGTGTGCTTAGTGGATGTTGAAATTGGTAGTGATAATCACTTTCACTCCTAGCTCTAACCAAGAATTGGTGGTGAAGATTTGTACACTACAAAAAAAACATTGGCATCATTTTGTCCTCCTTAAACATGTCTTTATATATCCTGCATGGGCTAGAAGTCGAACCGCCTATCCACTTCAGCCCATCAAACACCCCCCCCCCCCCCCCCTCCAGGCCTACCTAAGGGTTGGCTCAATGTAAGGCAATCATTTTAATACAACAAACATGGAGCAAAATCTTAGGCGCCTCCTACCATTTGGATTAAAATGAGTGGCTCAATGGTGGTGATCCTCAGACCCTCATTTCATTTCCTCTCTCCCTCCTACTCGTCAGGTCAGTGCACAGAGAGGAGAGTGATCAAGTTGTAATGACATCAGGAGTTATTAAGGGCATCACCAGGCCTCACACTTGAGCGCGTGTGTGGCTCCTATATATGATGGTGCACAGAGGTTGGAGGGGTGGCTTCTTCACTGGTGAGCTAGGTAATGGTGAATGATGGTTTTGGTGAAGTTGCAATGTTGATGAGGAACACAACCATCATCACAAGATAGGCGTATGTGGTCTTCGTAAAGGGTGTAGCAAGGATGGTGCTAGCAGCAATCCATGTCGCTGCCATGTTTGTGCCCTTATATCATGGTAGTCATGGTAGAGTGTACAACAATGTCACCCTCTAGTGGCCCTTATGAAAGCACTAGCCCACTAGTCTATACATACGACTTTGAAGTTTTGTGGAATTTAGGGATTTCTTCGACTTAGTGTTTGAGATTTTGGGGAAAGATTGAAATCCAAACCTAGGGTCCTTTGGATTTGGTGATCTGGCCTTTGTGATTACTGCAGTTAACTTTTTTTGCTCCTACTTGTTAAAGCTAAAAACCCTAGATCGAAAAGACCACACCAACACAGATCCAACATCGTGGCGGGTGTGGCCAGTTGCGGGTGACACATAGCAGCTATGGTTAACAGTAGCGAGCAAGCTAGATTTTTTATATGATAATCACCGTTGGCTCATTACACAAATTGGTAGTTAAATGTTCATTATCATTGGCAATTTGCGTAAAGAGTCTGTGGTGATGAACTTAATTATCATTGTGGACTTTTACCATTGAAGCCCAAAACCATCAATTGCAGGAGGTTTAGAATTAGCAGTGAAAATGTAAGTGCAGCAGTGAATGGCTAAACTAAGGACTGTGGATAGCCTTAAAGGTTAAAGTTGATGCCAAATCATTGTGCACTGAGAGTGAAACTGAGTCCTAAACACAGACTAGTAGCTCAAACCTCCCTACTTTAGATGCAAATTATAATGAAGAGCATGATTGCTACAAATATTAGTACACATATTATCATCATTGTTGTAAAAACACATTGCCAATTGTTAGAACCTTCTATCAAGATCAACATAGTTGATGCAAGTAGAAGAACATAACGTCACAAAGAAGGGATTGAATATTGATGATTACAATGTATAGGGAACTGCTTCTTTGAACATAAAGTCTGAACAAGGTATGAGGGTTTGGTTAGAGCCCGCATAGAAAACATAGTGGGATTAGGATTCCTCCACCTCCTCTCATTTTTGGTTGGTATCCGTATTGTTTTACAGAAAAAACACAAATGCTCACTACTACACAAAGGGGCTTCAGCCCCGGTTGGGAAACCTCCCAACCGGAGCTAGCAATCCGGGACTAAAGGTCAAGCGAGACTAAAGGCTCCCACGAGAAAAAAAAAATAAATGTACGTCTGTGAGATTCAAACTCAACAACCTCTCGCCTCACACACAACTCACCTACCAACTCAGCTACACAACCCGTGTGATATAGTTCTGGATGTTTTTCTTTTGAATCCACTCGTGAAAGACCTTTAATCTCTATTGGTAACACCAACCGGGACTAAAGGTTGGAGGACCTTTAGTCCGGGTTGGTAATACCAACCGTGACTAAAAGTCTTTAGTCCTAGATATAATTTTTTGTCGAGACTAAAGTTCAGTTGATAGATCGTTCAGAGGCCTGTTCTCTAGTAGTAATAATCCTTCAAACTTTGTTGTCCTATGCAAACAAAGGAAGAAAATAGCATGGGCGCCTAAAGCAACTCACAAGCATCAAACTCCATTCCTTCACGGTCAATCAAATATTGGGTGGGTAATTTCAAATCACGACAAATAACTAAGCTTGACGCTGAAATCCTTACTCGTGAGCCTTTGAGCTGAAACTGAGTACTGCTATGTCGAATGTGTTCTCCAAATATTCTTGTCAGCCAACTGATATGGCCATGAAGAGGCATTGAATAGGCATTTTTATAAAAATTACTCTTGACACGAGTATGCATGGTCCCAGAGCTAGAATGCGCAGACGATTGCAAACAAATTGACATTGACATGATCCAACATAAATTGGCTTAGCCAGTTCTAGAAATCACTACTACAGAAATAATTTTAGAAGACAGCACCCAAATATTAACGGAGACGGACACCAAATCCAACCGCCTCTAAAAAACTGGGCCATTAGCAGAGGCGGGCATTTTGATTTACAGGGGCGGTCACGTACTTTTGTCTGCCTTATAAAATCGATTTACGGAGGTGGATATTTTAAGACAACTGCCTCCAAAAATAGGCTATTTTTCGAGACGGTCGTCTTAAGGAGTATGTTTATGTTAATGTCTGTAACATAAAATAATTCATAACTTTTCATATAATCTCGGATGAAGATAAACTTTATATCAAAATTATAGTTCTCGATGAGATCTACAACTTTGTAGTTGAAAAGTTTTTTATTTGAAGCCATTTATGGTCTCAAAATATTGTTGTAAGTATACAAATTTTGAAATTTAAAATTTAAAATTACCAAACGATCTTGTATGTTGATATGGTCTACGTAAAAGTTATATGAACTTTGTAGTTGAAAAGTTTTAAATTTAAAGTTGTTTATAGTTTCAAATATGTGTTCAAATGTGATAGATTTTGAAATTTAAAAATTAGAATTCCTAAACGATCTCAAATGTTCACCTAGTTAATGTCAAAGTTATAGTGACCGATATAAGCTACATCTTTGATATTGACAAGTTTTTTATTTAAATCATCTAGAGTCACAAATATGTTTTTGAAATTTATATGTTATGAGATTCAATTTTTTGAATTTTTATATTGTCACTGATGGAGATACATCCTATATCAAAGTTGTAGTACTTAACAACATTAAAACTTTGTAGTTATAAGTTTTTTTCATTTAGGTTCATTTAATAGCCAAAATATTATAAGATTACAGAATATTAATATAAAAGGATAGCATATTATATATAGATATGAATGAGTATGTAGTTCAACGGTAAAGACACGGTATTATTTTATCACAGGTTGTGGGTTTGAGTCCCTAGAGTCGCAAGATTTTTGGTTTTTTGGCTTTCCTCGAAAGCATTAACGACGGTGACCTTTAAGGCCTGTTTGGAACGCGGGAAAAATTTTCCGTTTCTGCGTTTTTCCTGTGAAATTCCTGCGTTCCAAACAGACCCTAATTGGAGACGGTTGCAACGTCCACCTCCGTTAGTGCTTTTTACCAGCCTCCAATAAAATTTTCTATACTAGTGAATCAGAATAGCCAATTTCCTTGGGTTTCGCCTAAGAAAAAGGTAACTATCACACTTTCGCGATAAGGATGGTTATATTTAAAAGGAAAACAACAAGGATAACTATTGTGCATACTTGACAAAGAACAACTAGTAAAGGAGCAATCGAAGCTCTCATCCGGTTGGGAACTCGTTAGGGAGTGGAGGTCGGCAAGTTGTCCTATGTTGATCAACAAGCCTAAAGTACCACCCTTGATCATCGGATAAAGAGACGAACAATTATACAAGGTGGGGTGAACTTAGACGGGTCGAAAAAGAACCTTACAAATTGTAACAAAATACAACTCTAAGCGTACTTGGATTTACCTGCTAAAATTGGTTTAGCCAATTTTTGCGAGGTGGATCTTCCTGAAGCCATAATTTTCTCGTTCATGCTTCAAATTGGACGTTTTATATATGCACTTCGATTGCCTAGTCAATAGAAATATAATGGTGTAGCCATTTTGCCATTTGTAAAGATTGCCAAAACTAGTCTGGTTAAGCATGTTTTCCCATATCAACCTAGCTAGATCCATCTCCTTAATTTGGACAACTATGGTTGTCACAGCAAGCGTATGCCCCCTCATTTTTAGTTAAGCTTGCATACTAAAAAAAATACGTCTTGAGAATCAAATTATATTCACTCATCGTAATGATTACCTTCTTTGTGCTTTTACTTTCAAGGGCAATAGAATTCCAAAAGGACATATATAGAGCTCAAAAGATGGCAAATTATGTTTCTTGTCTTCACTCATACCTTTATGATCTCTGCTAGAATCATGTCCAAGATGATGCCTCCGATCCATCAATGTCCTAGAACACATATATCTCCTAGACTCGATCTACAATTCAGTTTTCTCAATCGATCCTCTATGTCTGGTTTTAAGGGGAAAGAGATGGGCAGAACAAGAAAGAAGTAAGGTTATTATCTTCCAACTAGACCAGTAGTCATCTCATCATGCTATGAAATATATGAGCTTATGTGGATAAAACTGTCTAGAAGACTTTGTTTTTCTCATTATCGATGCCTTATCCTGAATTCTTAATGGAGGAGAAGCTCACTATCGGATTCACGCGCTTTGCCAAGTGTCGGAGGCACTCGACCAAGGCTTTGCCGAGTGTCATACTTGGTAAAGAGCACTCGCCAAAAAGGCAAAGAGCTCTTTATCGAGTATCTTTTGTCAGGCACTCGGTAAAACCTTTGTCGAGTGCTATTTTGATCCTCGGCAAAAAAATTGTCGTGACGGCAAGGAAAACGGTGACAGTGGCTTTGTCGAGTGCCTTGTGTGTCAAGGTTTGTCGAGTGTCTGCTGAGGACACTCGGCAAATTGGTAACGTCGGCTGTCGGTCGTTAACCGCTGCGACACTTAGCCGAGTGTGGTCGAACGGTGACACTCGGCAAAGTAAGCTCTTTGTCGAGTGTTTGACTCTAGCTACTCGTCACAGAGGACCTTTACTAAGTAAACGTGTGACCTTATTGCAACATGAAATATATTTACAATTTTTGCTGCAAGTACACGTGTTAATAGTTCATGCGCGCGCAGCATGCTTCCGAGTCAAACTTGCATGCATGTTTCCCACCGAGAGCATGCAAGATTTCAACGGGCAGGGATATGGCGCGCGGCGCAGCCACTGGCGGCCGAGCTACTTGCAAGCACGATAGAAGGCAGCGTTAATTAATGACATCTATCCATCTCCCAACGGCAAACGCTTAACTATCTGGGGCCCTATCTAGCCATAGTGCACCATCCCAGTTGCATGCCGACGATGGCACTAGCTAGATCGAAAGAAAGATCGGTAGCCATATTTGCATATCCAGCCGGCCGGCCTATAAATACACGCTTGGTTCGCATGCATAGCTTCTCATCACACACACTCGCAGCTGATCGATCCACAGTTTGCAGAGAAGAGAGAGAGAGAGAGAGAGAGAGAGAGAGAGAGAGAGAGAATGGCGTCGTCCAAGCGACTCCTGGTGGTGTTCGCTCTCCTGCTCGCCGCCGTTTTCCTTGTCGCCGCCTCAGCAGCTAACGAGCAAAACCGTGAGCATAACGACGACCAGCTAGCTTATTTATTATATCACGTGTTGTTTTCAGCTTTCAAGCAGAATTGATATGCTTACGGTTACGGCAACTTGTACTTGTTGTGTATATATGCGTATTGATTGGATCATCATGCACTGCGCAGAGCCGAGGAAGGACGACAAGGACAAAGTTGACGTGCAGGATTACCGTGGCGGCGGCTACCCCGGCGGCGGCGGCTGGCGCGGTGGGGGTGGCTACCCCGGCCGTGGCGGCTACCCGGGCGGTGGCTGGCGGGGCGGGGGCGGCTACCCTGGCGGCGGCCGCGGTGGCTACTGCCGGTGGGGATGCTGCAACCGCGGGTACTATGGCGGCTGCCGCTGCTGCTCGCGCGCCGACGAGATCCCGGAGCCCATGTACCGCCCGGAGTTCACCGAGGTCCACAACTGAAGCTATATCAAGGATGCATGGACTCGTATCATATCGTGCGTCCATGTCCGTATATATATGGCCTACTCCTCTACTACGTCGCCAGCACAAGTCTGATTTTGATTTGAATAATAAAGATGCATCTGTGTGTAGTGTGTACGCCGTCTTAATTAGTGTGGTGATTTGACTCACTAGTTATATCGCCGTCGTGTCGTGTCGTTGTCTCTTGTTGTACTACTTGCTTAGTTGGGCCAAATGGTGTGTGTTTTATTACTCCTATATGTATACTGTACAATGCATGCCATGGAATAAATAAATCAGAGGACATTATACTAATACCTGTTTTTCATATATTTTTTTAGGAAAACCTGTTATTCATATATATACACCCACACCGTTGAGATCTATACTTAATTACAAGTACTTACTCCATCTTGTCCCTAAAAATTATTTCAGAATTGTTTTGCAGCATTGTAAAAGGGCGGTTCAGCTTAACTTCACTCAACAATGTGATCCACCAGAGATCAATTTTACATATGCTCGAGAAAAGGGAGAAGATGGAGAAAAAAGAGTGATTTTGATGGTATTGTGAGCATCTAGGCCCCCAGTGGGTTTCGGTGATTGGATGACAACGGTAAATTACTATGACTAACGTGTGTTTTGCAGAAACAATTGAGTTAGGTCATGGTAATGATGATCGTGAGGGCACTATGGTATTCATGCCTCTCTATTGATGAAATTCGTTCGGTTTTCAAAGGATGGACAACGAAGACGGTGATAGACTAGTACTAAGTGTCATTTGGTGTTGAAGGACACTTAGAGTAGCATAGGTCTTTGTTTTACCTTTGGCCGTACTATAAAGAGGGGTTTGAATGGGTAGCTTGACCTAGGTGAGACTTTTGAGTTAGGTGTTGTGCACACTTGTTAACCAAAGCCCTAGGTAGCTTAGAAAGGTCCCTAAGATCATAAGGAAGAAAGTTCGTGAAGGGAGCGTCGCAAACCGAAGTCGTTTTGGACTTCAAATGGCGACCGGACGCTCCAACCCTATTGATCGGACGCGTCCGGTCAGTAGGGTTTTCTGAGGAACTGGTCAGGATTCGACCGGACGCTCTTCAGGTGTTGACCGGACGCACCAGAGGGTGAGTCCGGTCCAACACAGAGAGGTTCTAGAGAGTGATTTTGATGACCGGATGCGTTCGGTCAGTGGTGATCGGACGCATGTGTGCGTCCGGTCAGTGCTTCGTACTGTTGTCAGACTGTGCGTCATGTAGCCGTTGGGCACTGACCGGACGCGTCCGGTCACCCCGACAGGTGCGTCCGGTCAGTGCATAACTGGCTGGACTTACCCCTTCGTGCATGTTTTGAAGTGGGGGGTATTTATATGTCTCCCCCTCATTCATGTTGTTACTCTTGCTCATTTGAAAGGTTCCCAAACACATTGTGATTGCAAGTGAGTGCAAGAGGCCTAGTGAGGTTGAGAGATTTGATAATTGAGTGATCAAACACCTCATTAGTGAGTAGAGAGTAGCAAGTGTGCATCCACCCATCTCATTAGCCTTGTTTTGGTCAAGTGAGAGTTCTTGCTTGTTACTCTTGGTGATCGGCATCACCTAGACGGCTTGGTGGCGATCGGAGAGCTTGGTGATCATTCGGAGGCATTGTGGATGACCCAAGCCAAGTTGTGACTGGTAGCGAGCGATTCACCGGGCCGGAGTGGCGAAGAATCAGCTCGTAGTGAGCACTTGATCCTTGCGCAGATCAAGGGGGAGCGATACCCTTGCGCGGGTGCTCCAACGAGGACTAGGGGGGTGTGCCGACACCTCGATACCTCGGCAAAAAGATCGTCGAGTCATCTCTACTCTTTTACCTACGCATTTACATTCAAGCAATTCAATTCCGCATTAATCTTGTCGTTCATTCTATATTGAATTGTCATGCTAGAGTAGAATTGGCTTAGTGATAATCTTTTGTGCTATTGATTCTTGTCATTCACCTTCTAGGCTCTAGGGGGTTAATTGAGGCTTGATAGGTTTTATTATTGCAAGAAGTTTTAGAAAAGCCCAATTCACCCCCCCCCCTCTTGGGCATCTTGATCCTTTCAATTGGTATCGGAGCCTCGTGCTCTCGATTTAGGCTTAACCGCCTAGAGTTAAGATGTCCGGAGGTGATGGACCACCTCCCATGTTCGAGGGAGACGACTTTCCATATTGGAAAATCCGTATGGAGTCGTACCTAGAAGCGGTCGATGTTAAATGTCGTGAGGCCGCTATCACCGGTTTTGCCAAGCCTAAGGAAGGCACAAGCCTTACTCCTAATGAGGAGGAAAATGAGAAATGGAATGCCAAAGCCAAGAACATCCTTTTTAGAGGCATATGCAAAGATGTGTTCAATCACGTTCGGAACCACAAAAATGCCCATGATCTATGGGAGAACATTTGTGCGCTCCATGAGGGAACAAAGAGTGAGCGTGAGGAACGCTATCATTTAGTTATGCAAAAGCTTCACTCTTTTGATATGCATGCTAATGAAAGTGCAAATGAAATGTACTCACGCTTGAATGTTCTTGTAGAAGAGCTCAATGGTCTTGGCCTCACACAAATGCAACCATCCGATGTTGTGAGGAAAATTCTATGTGTCCTCCCCATTGACAAGTATGGACACATTGTGACGGTGCTACATCAAGGTGATCTTTCCACTGCTACACCAACTCAAATCTTGGGAAAGATCAATGCGCATGAGATGTACATGCACATCACACCAAGTGGTGGCTCCTCCACCGACAAGAAGAAGGACTTGGCTTTCAAAGCTAGCCATGACAAGAAAGGCAAGTCCAAAGCAATTGAGGTGCATCATGAGAGCTCAAGTGATGAAGATGATTCCAACATTGCTCTCATGGTAAAGAAGACCACTAAGATGTTGAAGAAGCTTCACAAGAATGGAGTTAACTTTGACTCAAGAAAGAAGTTCTTCACAAGTAGCAAGAGAAGGCCAATATCCGAAATGGATTGCTACAATTGCGGTGATCTTGGTCATCTTGCTCATCAATGCACCAAGCCCAAGAAAGAGAACTACAAGAACAAGAACAAGGGCAAGAAAGATGACTCATCAAGTGAAGATGAGAAGAAGAAAGAGAAGCCCTACAAGAAGGATGGCAAGAAGAAGAAGAAGCAATACCACAAGAAAGGTGGCAAGGCTTACATTGTTGGTGATTGGCTCACCGACATTGACTCCTCAGGTGGCTCATCCGGTGAAGATAGTGATGATGAGAAGGAGAAGGTGGCCGCTCTAGTCATTGGGACCTCTACACCACCACCACCACCACCGCCATCATCCTCTACACACCTATGCCTTATGGCCAAGGGTGACCGGAAGGTACAAAATGATGATGACTCAAGTGATAGTGATAGTGATGGTGAATTTGAGGCTCCTACTTATGACGAACTTGTCAAATTACTAAATGACTATTCTAGAATCATAAGAAAGACTAGAGCTAAAAATGAAAAGCTTGTTGATGAAAATGAATCTCTTGTTGAAAAATATGATCATGCAAATCATGCAATTCATGCTAGTGATGAGCTTAAAAATGAACTTGCTACTATGTCATCCACTATCAAGGAGCTCAAGTCCTCTAACAAAGAGCTCAAAGCTAAAAATGAGAAACTTGATAAGATGCATAGTGACTTTACCACTAGTTATGCTTTGCTAAAAGAACAATACACTCAAGTGAAAGTAGATTATGATGCTCTCAATATCTCTTATGATATGCTTTCACATGAGACACATGATGCTTCTAACCCTGTTGTTAAGTGTGATATAGCTACATCTTGTGAGGACTTGGTTAGTGAGCATGATGAGCAAAGAGCTAGTGGCAAAGGCAAGAGTGTGGTTGTGGCCGATCACTATGATGACTATGTCAAGATCAAGAATGAGAATGCAAAGCTCAAGGTTGATCTAGAGAAGCTTTCAACCACCAAGCAAGTTGTCATTCAATCTCATGATGATGACTATAGCATGTCACTTGAGCTTGACATGCTAAGAGAAGAAAACAAGATATTGAAGATGGAGAGGGACTACAAGTTGACACCATCTCAATTAGAGCTCCAACAAGAGAATGACAAGCTCAAGAAGGAAAAAGAACACCTCACCACCAGATTGAGGAAGTTCACCAAGGGACAATGCCTTCAAAGTGAGCTACTCATGAACACGGTCATGAAGACAAATAGAAATGGCATTGGATTCCTTGAGGAGAAGATGAAGCAACGCAAGAGCAACACAAAGCCAAAGAAGAAGATTGGAAGATGCTATGAGTGTGGAAAGGAAGGACACTTTGCTCATAGTTGTGAAGAGCCTAAACCAACACCCTTGCCCAAGCATGCTAGGCCCTTTGCTTTCAATGCTCACTGCATGCTTAGACAAGACTCTAGTGGCAAGATGAAAGTTATGTTCATGGGGCCTCCCAACAAGAATAGGCCAAAGCAAATTTGGGTTGCAAAGTCACTAGTAGAGAAGGTTAAGGGACCGCAACAAGTTTGGGTCCCAAAAGCTCAAGCTTGATTTCTTATGTGTGTAGGTGAACTACAAGACCGGTGGATCTCATTGGGTGATTGATAGTGGTTGCACACAACATATGACCGGTGATCCCCGGATGTTCACCTCACTAGAAGAGAATGTCAATGACCAAGAGAAGATAACATTTGGTGACAACTCAAAGGGCAATGTCAAGGGTTTGGGCAAAGTGGCTATATCAAATGATCATACCATCTCCAATGTGCTTCTAGTTGCATCATTGAGCTTCAACTTGCTATCCGTTGGGCAATTATGTGATCTTGGCTTTCAATGTTTGTTCACCGACAAGGAAGTGGTTGTGACCAAGAAGGATGATACACAAGTGATATTCAAAGGCTTTAGATACAACAATCTCTATCTAGTTGATTTCACCTCCGAAGATGCCAACTTGAAGACATGTCTGTTCACTAAGCAATCTCTTGGTTGGCTATGGCATAGAAGATTAGCACATGTTGGAATGAACACTCTCAACAAGCTATTGAAGAAGGATTTGGTTAGGGGCTTGAAAGATGTTAAATTTGAGAAGGACAAATTGTGTAGTGCATGTCAAGCCGGGAAGCAAGTTGCAAACACTCATCCAACCAAAGCCTTTGTATCAACATCAAGAGAGTTAGAGCTTCTTCATATGGATCTTTTCGGACCAACAACATATGCTAGCTTGGGTGGAAATCTCTATTGCCTAGTGATTATTGATGACTACTCTCGGTACACTTGGGTATTCTTCCTTCATGATAAATACGAAGCAACCCCTTCCTTCAAGAAGTTTGCCAAGAGATCTCAAAATGAATTTGATGTGAAGATCAAGAAAATTAGAAGTGACAACGGAAAGGAGTTTGACAACACCCATATTGAGCAATATTGTGATGAAGTGGGGATCAAGCATGAAGTGTCCGCAACCTACACACCACAACAAAATGGGGTAGTTGAGAGGAAGAACCGGACTCTAATCACCCTAGCAAGAACAATGCTAGACGAGTACTCTACACCGGAGAGATTTTGGGCGGAAGCAATCAACACCGCTTGCTATGCATCAAATCGATTGTTCCCCCATCGTCTACTTGGCAAGACCCCCTATGAGCTACTCAACAACAAGAAGTCGGATGTATCCTTCTTTAGAGTGTTCGGGTGCAAATGCTACATCTACAAGAAGCGCCAACACCTAGGGAAGTTTCAACGCCGATGTGATATTGGTTTTCTTGTTGGTTACTCATTGAAGTCCAAAGCATATCGAGTATTCAACCATGCCACCGGGATGGTAGAAGAAACATATGATGTGGAATTCGATGAATCTAATGGCTCTCAAGGAGAGCATGAAAATCTTGATGATGTAGGTGATGAACCATTGAGGGAAGCAATGAAGAACATGCCGGTTGGAGCCATCAAGCCTAAAGATGATGATGATGATGTGCAAGTCATTGACAAGCCATCCTCATCCAATGTACCACTTGATGATGACAAAGAAGGGAGAGATCCAAATGAAGATACTCATGTCTCCCATGATCAAATGGTGGTACAAGCTCAATAAGTTGATGCTCCACAAGCGGCCCCTCAAGTGGTTGATCGAAGGACTACTCCTCTACTACAAGCTCATCCTCAAGATCTCATCATAGGGAGTCCGACAAGGGGTGTAATGACTCGCTCTCAAAAACTTGCTTTATTTATACAACTTCACTCCTTTGTTTCTCTTGTTGAGCCTACCATTGTAGATGAAGCTCTAGGTGATCCGGATTGGGTGAATGCCATGCATGAAGAACTAAACAACTTCACCCGCAACCAAGTTTGGACACTTGAAGAGCGACCAAAAGGCGCAAGAGTCATTGGAACAAAATGGGTGTTTAGGAACAAGCAAGATGATCAAGGCAATGTTGTTAGAAACAAGGCAAGGCTAGTTGCAAAGGGGTTCTCTCAAGTTGAAGGCTTGGATTTTGGAGAGACCTTTGCACCAGTTGCAAGACTCGAAGCCATTCGTATCCTCCTTGCATTTGCATCACATCATGACATTAAATTATATCAAATGGATGTGAAAAGTGCATTTTTAAATGGCTTCATAAATGAACTAGTCTATGTTGATCAACCTCTCGGGTTTGAAGACCCTAGATATCCTAATCATGTTTATAGGTTGTCCAAGGCGCTTTATGGGCTCAAGCAAGCCCCTAGAGCATGGTACGAGCGCCTCCGGGACTTCCTCATTGAGAAGGGCTTCACCATTGGGAAGGTCGACACCACACTATTCACCAAGAAGCTTGATGGAGAGATCTTCATTTGTCAAGTCTACGTCGATGATATCATCTTCGGGTCAACAAATGAAGCCTATTGCAAGGAATTTGGTGACTTGATGTCGAAGGAGTTCGAGATGTCGATGATTGGCGAGCTCACATTCTTCCTAGGCTTTCAAGTCAAGCAATTGAAGGAGGGGACTTTTATATCTCAAGAGAAGTACACAAAAGACCTCCTCAAGCGCTTCAACATGGATGATTGCAAGCCTATCAAGACTCCAATGCCAACCAACGGACATCTCGACCTAGATGAGGGAGGTAACCCGGTTGATCAAACTCTCTACCGTTCAATGATTGGTAGCTTGTTATATTTGACCGCATCTAGGCCCGACATCATGTTTAGTGTGTGCATGTGTGCTCGCTTTCAAGCCGATCCTAGGGAATCACATCTCATAGCGGTGAAGAGAATCCTTAGGTACCTAAAGCACACCCCAAGCATTGGCCTTTGGTATCCCAAAGGAGCTAACTTCCAACTCATTGGGTATTCTGATTCGGATTATGCGGGTTGCAAAATTGATAGAAAAAGCACATCCGGAGGGTGTCATTTGCTTGGGAGATCACTAGTGTCATGGAGTTCAAAGAAGCAAAATAGTGTGGCCTTGTCTACCGCCGAGGCGGAATACATAGCCGCAGGTGCTTGTTGTGCACAAATCCTTTACATGAAACAAACCCTTTTAGACTATGGTGTAGTTCTAGAAAGGGTACCTTTGTTGTGTGACAATGAGAGCGCGGTTAAGCTTGCTAACAACCCGGTTCAACACTCTCGCACAAAGCACATAGATATTCGCCATCACTTCCTTAGAGATCATGTTTCCAAGAAAGATATATCCTTAGAGGGAGTTAGAACCGAAGATCAATTGACGGATATCTTCACAAAACCCCTAGATGAGAGCACCCTTTGTAGATTGCGAAGTGAGCTCAATGTGCTTGATCTAAGTAACTTTGTCAAAAGGTGAAAGGGGGTTGTCTTTGCATTGCATTGTATCATATGCCATGTTTAAATTATGCTATGCACATAGGCTTGTCAGACGTGGTTAAGATAACCGCCCTAAAAAGCGTGTGAAGAAGCTTACCCATGAGCAAACTTGACAAGCAACCTAGATTCAAATTCCGTATTGCATTGCATATGCATGTTTGTTGCTTTGTCATTTCTTTTCGGTTTTGTTTTGAGCAACCGCTGTGTTCGTCCACCGCTAGGGGGAGCATTTGAGGCTCCAATTGGTTAAGACCCCTAGTTTTGGTGGCCACATGTTGTCTCCTTGGAGCTTTATTGCCTATTTTATCTAGAAACCTATCTTAGCCTATGGCAAATTATTTGAAAAAATTGAGGGTTTGAGAGAAGTCACTCCTATAGGTTCCAACTAGTGTTTATTTGCATCTTATTTGAGTTGGAACTTGGTTGGGAGAAGTCGGCGCGAAAAATCGAGTCAAAAGAGGGTTTTCCCTGTGACCGGACGCTGCGACCGGACGCTCCCGGTGCGTCCGGTCAATGCAAGAGGCGCGCAGGTGAACAGTAACTCAGGCGCGTCCGGTCTGTAGTTCGCTCGTGCGTCCGGTCGGTTGCCGGAGTATGACCGGACGCTAGGTGAGTCCGGTCAGGGTTCATCGGACGCGTCCGGTCGCGGTTTTTCCGTTCTGGGAGCTCTCTGTTCGTGACCGGACGCTTAGTGCCATGCGTCCGGTCGTTTCGAGCGGTGCGTCCGGTCGCCACTTAACGAGCGCATAAACATATCTGACCGACACGTGGGTCCCCCCTGGTTGTCTTCGTCTGTTCGAATCTTCACTCGAGCTCGACCCCACCCCCCGTGCCCTAACCCTACCTCGCCGCCGACGCGCCTGCTCGCCGCCGCCGCGCCCCACTCCACCGCGCCGCCACCCCGGCTGCCGCGCCCGCGCCCCCACTGCTCCGTCGCGCCTGCGCTTCTCCCCTGCGCTGCCGCGCCACCCCGGTCGCCACGCCCGCGCCACCATCTCGCGCCGGCGCCCGCGCCTGCAGCTCGCCGGAGCTCGCAGCCCGCCGGAGGTTCTCCTGTCGGTCTGCCTCCTCGCCGGCGTTTGGCCTTCGCGTCGTTTGACTCTCACTCCGACGCCCTCCCTCGGCCAGCGAATCCTCACAGTGAGCACCCTTCCCCGCTGCCCTTCAGGTGTTCGACACAATGCCTCAACCGTCGTCCATGCCCGTTTAACCATGTCTTCGCTCAATCTCTCGCGCAGATCCTTCCGGCGAGATGTTGTGGTGCCCGCCGTGTCGGTCCTCTTTCCTCGCTTCGTCCGTTCGTCACGTCGTGTCAGGTAGCAAAGCCTCGCCTCTTCTTTCTCATCTCGATTTGCTTTGCTTCCGATAGGGCCTCTTATCTCTAGATTATGTGCTTATGTATATCCCTATCTATCTATTGCAGCGAGTCGGGACCGGTTCTGTGAGCAGTGTCAGTGTCAGCTAAATCCGGGGCCAAGCCCGCGGATACGGAACGAGGCCAAGCCTCTGAGGTTCAGTCCAGTCTTCTGGTTTGCTTGATAGTGGTCCTCAGTGGTAGTGGGTCTTGTCCGTGGTTGTGATTCTCAGTGGCAGTTGGCAGCAGTTAGTGGCAGTGGTTCTCACAGGCAGTCCGTGTTCGTCCATGGCAGTTGTTCTGTTCTTGTAGTGATGGCTCGCTGCAAGAACGTCGGCGGAGGTCCCGGGGCCGATCCTCCTCCCCCGCCTCCTCCCCCTGGCGACAAGGGGAAGCGGCCGCAGAAGTTGGTGACCAGGAAGCGCAAGCGCCGCGATCGAGATTCAGAGATTGCGCTTGCAGTGGCTCGAGCAGCTGAGAGGGCTGAGCAGGGTGGTTCCACAGGTGGTCTGCGAATTCATGACTCTTCTACAGAGCAGGCCGGTCAGGGCAGTAGTCAGCAGGCTGCTACGCGCATTCGCGACTTACTCACAGAGCAGCAGGTTCAGGCACTTCTTCTGACAGAGGGTGGAGTCGTCCGGGTTCACGGTCATGCTTACTCTCTCGACGACCCAGCTGAGCTCCTCCCTCCAGACTTCCAGTTCCCGTCTGAGGCAGCTTCAGCTCTCGCAGCAGCTACAGCCAGCGGTTCTGCTCTAGAGCCCAGCTCAGCTACAGAGGCCCAGGCAGAGGGTCAGCCAGAGGAGCAGCCAGAAGAGCAGCCAGCTCAGCAGCCTCTCCACAGGTCTACCCGTACTCGCACTCAGGTCTCTCCTCGACCTGAGGGACAGAGGCGGGGTGGACGACACCCTCCGAGGCCACAGGGACCCCCACCTGTGGAGCACTTGGACCTGCGGACCGCGACAGCACGTCAGGTGCAGGCACTACGGCTGATACCGTACGAGGAGTGGTTTCCAGTAGCCCGACACCCTCAGGCCGCAGAGGGCTTCTACACAGTCTTACAGGAGGACTTTTACAGAGCTTACGTCAACAGCGGCGTCCATATCCGAGCACATAGAGTTTGCCCGCTGGAGACGATAGTGGCAGTTGCTGGCGAGACGATCCTCCCGATGCTATCCTATCTGCCAGGGTTAGCGGATCTTCTTGGCCGAGGTGGTTTGTATATTGAGGACTGGGTTCGTCAGTTCTACGCTTCCCTGTGGATCTCCCCGGATCACCGGTTCCTCCACTTTGCCTTCAGGGGGAGGTCCTACAGGCTCTACAGTGCCCGTGCCAAAGAGTACCTAGGTCTGACAGCATATCCGACTCGAGTGCACACAGTCTGCTACGGCGACACAGAGCCACCCAGGCGACCACACGCAGGAGAGATTCCCCCCGCAGATACTGTGTGTGCCTGCTTTCGGGAGCCGTTCGACGAGGGGTCCAGCCGGCGTCCTCTTGACTTGACGCCGACAGCCCGTCTCGTGAACGAGGTTATGAGGCGCACTCTTCTTCCCCGGACAGGCTACAGAGAGGGGTTGACCAGGATTCAGATTTGGCTCGTTCACCACTTGGTCTCCCAGCTAGAGTTTGACATTTGGGATGTCATCATTTCAGAGATGGAGGACACACTTGCAGAGGGCTTCAAGGGTCACCGCCAGCTCCCATATGCTCACATCATTTGTTTTCTTCTGCGGCGGATGATTCCTGGTTTGCTACCTGAGCTCCTTCAGTCCCCGACGAAGTTCCCCGTGTACGACACTCGCCAGATAGCAGGGGACCGTCCAGACACTCGCCCCAGAGGTCAGCGCCAGCGGCCAGTTGTTACAGAGACAGAGGCCCAACAGGACGAGACTATCAGTCAGTTGGCAGAGGCTGAGCTCGCAGCTCTTGAGGCAGAGGGAGAGGACCCTGACGATGACTTCTCGTCCGACAGCACCGATGAGGACTACGCTCCTCTTCCGAGGATGCGACCACAGGGTGCTCACGACTCTGAGGCCTCCTCCTCGCGTATGGCAGGCTCCGACCCAGCACTCCTAGCCATCCTTTCTCGGATGGAGCAGCAGCAGTCTCGCCTTTTCGAGGAGGTTCAGCGTCAGGCTGAGGAGCAGCGTCGCCAGGCACAGGAGCAGGCCAGACTAGCAGAGGCTCAGGCAGTAGCAGCAGCTCAGGCACAGGAGCGCCAGGACGCTCTACAGAGGCAGATGATTTAGCTTCAGCAGCAGACTCTAGCTTTCATGGAGAGGATGGCAGCTATTCCACAGTTATCTCTACCGCCGCCTTAGTTTCAGCTACAGCAGCCCGGACCGTCGACCTCGTTCTTCACGTCAGCTCCCTCGTCGACGGTCTCGCCGTTCCCTCAGTACCAGCAGTGGTTCACCTCGCCTCAGCCAGGGCAGCTGCCAGGGTTCACACCGCTCCCGTCCGGCTTCACTCCTACTCAGACGGAGTCGGTCCTAGTGACCCCGAGGAGTCTGGAGGCTACTTTCAGTGAGCTCACCGGCCTACCCACCCCTCCTGAGTTTCAGTTGCCGGTGACCTCCGCTCCAGCTCCAGCTACCGGCACCACAGAGACACTCCCCTCCTCGGTAGCGTCGTCAGAGCCACCGGTCAGTTCAGCGCCAGAGCTTACAGTGACAGTGACAGTGGCAGCGACAGAGGCAGTGCTTCCTGAGACAGTAGAGCCTCCTCCAGAGTCAGAGCTCCCAGCGCCAGAGACAGCGCCAGAGTCAGCTGAGCAGACCCAAACTGCTTCTCCTCCACGTCCAGTGTCAGAGGGTCAGCCAGCTCACAGCACGTCGTCCGACGAGGAGACCTACCTTGCACAGTTCGAGACTCTGCCGCGTACCTCGTCGCCTGACTCGTCTGCTCCCATCCCTCCTACCGACCCTTAGGTTTTGGTCCTTGATGCCAAAGGGGGAGAGAGCGTATGTTAGTCTTAGGGGGAGCTTGTGAGAGGGTTTCGGATCTTTTGTGTGTGATCTTGCACTCATATGCATACATGTTTATCTTTTGGCACTTGTATGATATGCGTATGTCTTTTGGTTGTGACATGTGATGCTACACTTGTTATATATTCATGTCACTCGTTTATGCTCAGTTATGACATGTTATGCTTCACTCGTTATCCTATACATGTCAAATGCTTATGCTCATTTACTTTGCTTCCGCACTTATATACTCCGTTAAATGAGCTTGTTTCATAAGTACTTGTGTTAATTCTTATTATGTTGAGTACTTATGTTGACTTGGTTCGTATAAGCATGCCTAACCCCCTTTTGATCTTATTGTCACATGCTTATATGAATCAAGCGATTGAAAACCTCACCTCTTTTTCAAACATACTTGAGGTTGTCATCAATCACCAAAAAGGCGGAGATTGTGAGCATCTAGGCCCCCAGTGGGTTTCGGTGATTGGATGACAACGGTAAATTACTATGACTAACGTGTGTTTTGCAGAAACAATTGAGTTAGGTCATGGTAATGATGATCGTGAGGGCACTATGGTATTCATGCCTCTCTATTGATGGAATTCGTTCGGTTTTCAAAGGATGGACAACGAAGACAGTGATAGGCTAGTACTAAGTGTCATTTGGTGTTGAAGGACACTTAGAGTAGCATAGGTCTTTGTTTTACCTTTGGCCGTACTATAAAGAGGGGTTTGAATGGGTAGCTTGACCTAGGTGAGACTTTTGAGTTAGGTGTGGTGCACACTTGTTAACCAAAGCCCTAGGTAGCTTAGAAAGGTCCCTAAGATCATAAGGAAGAAAGTTCGTGAAGGGAGCGTCACAAACCGAAGTCGTTTTGGACTTCAAATGGCGACCGGACGCTCCAACCCTATTGACCGGACACGTCCGGTCAGTAGGGTTTTCTGAGGAACTGGTCAGGATTCGACCGGACGCTCTTCAGGTGTTGACTGGACGCACCAGAGGGTGAGTCCGGTCCAACACAGAGAGGTTCCAGAGAGTGATTTTGATGACCGGACGCGTCCGGTCAGTGGTGATCGGACGCATGTGTGCGTCCGGTTAGTGCTTCGTACTGTTGTCAGACTGTGCGTCATGTAGCCGTTGGGCACTGACCGGACGCGTCCGGTCACCCCAACAGGTGCGTCCGGTCAGTGCATAACTGGCTGGACTTACCCCTTCGTGCATGTTTTGAAGTGGGGGGTATTTATATGCCTCTCCCTCATTCATGCTGTTACTCTTGCTCATTTGAAAGGTTCCCAAACACATTGTGATTGCAAGTGAGTGCAAGAGGCCTAGTGAGGTTGAGAGATTTGATAATTGAGTGATCAAACACCTCATTAGTGAGTAGAGAGTAGCAAGTGTGCATCCACCCATCTCATTAGCCTTGTTTTGGTCAAGTGAGAGTTCTTGCTTGTTACTCTTGGTGATCGGCATCACCTAGACGGCTTGGTGGCGATCGGAGAGCTTGGTGATCATCCGGAGGCATTGTGGATGACCCAAGCCAAGTTGTGACCGGTAGCGAGCGATTCCCCGGGCCGGAGTGGCGAAGAATCAGCTCGTAGTGAGCACTTGATCCTTGCACGGATCAAGGGGAGCGATACCCTTGCGCGGGTGCTCCAACGAGGACTAGGGGGTGTGCCGACACCTCGATACCTCGGCAAAAAGATCGTCGAGTCATCTCTACTCTTTTACCTACGCATTTACATTCAAGCAATTCAATTCCGCATTAATCTTGTCGTTCATTCTATATTGAATTGTCATGCTAGAGTAGAATTGGCTTAGTGATAATCTTTTGTGCTATTGATTCTTGTCATTCACCTTCTAGGCTCTAGGGGGTTAATTGAGACTTGATAGGTTTTATTATTGCAAGAAGTTTTAGAAAAGCCCAATTCACCCCCCCCCCCCCCCCCTCTTGGGCATCTTGATCCTTTCAGGTATCATCATTTACTTTTCAGCAGGAAAAAAAGACTAGTCGAAGGTGCTTCCCTGATTAAAGATGACATACAACAATATAATATTGTCTAGCACACTTATTTTCGTTGGCTCTCTTATTTTCATTTTAGGCGATGGTTCTTTTGTTTTAGGGGTGTTTGGTTCACCCTACTAAACTTTAGTCATGTAGTGTTAATATAGATTAGTTACAACACTAATTAATTAAACGGATGAAAACTATTTTGTGAGACGAATCTATTAAATATAATTAGTCCATAATTTGAAATGTGATGTTATAGTAAACATATAAATAATGGATTAGTTAGGCTTAACAAATTCATCTTATAAATTAGTCTTAATTTATCTGTGCAATTAGTTTTATAAGTACTCCCTCCATCCCAAATTATAAGGCATTCCAAGAATCTTAGAAAGTCAAAGTTTTTCAACTTTGACCAAATTTATATAATAATATAATAATATTTATGATACCAACTAAGTATAATTAGATTCTTTATTAGTTATATTTTTATAATATACATATTTGATGTCGTAAATTTTTATGATTCTCTCTAGAATTTTGGTCAAAGTTGAAAAACTTTGACTCTTCAAAATTCTTGAAATGTCTTATAATTTGGGATGAAGAGAGTAGTCTACATTTAATACTTTAAATTAGTGTTAAACGTTTGATGTGACACAGACTAAAATTTAGTCAGAAAAATCAACCACATGGGATATGTATTTGCCTTTCTCTTTTTTTCTCCTTCTCTATCTCCCTTCTCTGGTTCGTTGGAGATCTTGTACTCCTTTTCAGGTTGCTCTGCTGCTTTCCTGTTAAACAGGGCAGCTCTTTGATTCACCACCATCTTGATCTCACATGCAAGCAAAACCAAGAACACAAGTCTAGCTCAAACCGAAACCAACATCTTCACAATTTCCTGTATGTGGTTTCCAAATAATAAGTTGTTTAAGATTTTTAGTTCATGCACGTACAATTTGATTATTTAAATCATCGGCTGGCCTAGAAAAAAAAAAGAAAACATCATACTCCCTCCTTTTCTAAATATCTATCTTTTTCGCATCTTGAGAAATGGCTTTAATTAATTTTATATAAAAATATTAATATTTATGATACATAATTGATATCATCATATAGATCTTTTAATCTATTTGTTTAATAAATTTATTTAAATATATAAATATTACACGTATTTTGTATCTAATTAAATTTATGGTACGGAAACTGGAAACAATAAATAATAAGGGACGGAGGAAGTAGTGGTGAAAATTTTGTTTTTTTAAAAAAATCATCAATGGTTATTTGTTATTTATTGCTTATGTTTATGAGAAAAATAGAAAATACCGCCAGCTCAGGTATGACTCTAGCAGTGGCCGAGAGTGGTCACGGCTCATGCGGGTCGTGTACGTGGCCCGATGACCCTATAACATCAATGCGGGTACAACTTTGTTTTTAGCATCTACTTAGAAATTTACAATATCTTTTGTCTTTAGATATTTTGTTTGGGCTAGGTTGACAAAAAATAAAAATCTAAATAGTGAAGACACGTGATTAACAAAACAAATTCTAAAAGTAACGTGACTTACAGGCGGTGGTGGCCTATAGATTGTAGGTGTAGTCGGTCGCACGAGAGCCGATACAATAATTGATTTATAGCCAACCAAATACTGATGTAGAGGAGAGAGAGGATAGCCAAGCAAATGCTGATGTAAAAGAAAGAAGAGAGAAGAGAGAGAAAAGCTTGACTCTCATATAAGCACCAAGTTGGACACAGAAGCATGGGTAATAGTGGGTCCTAATAAAGATGTATGTGGGGAGAAATAAGAAAGAGAAATGGTTTATAAACAAATAAAAGACTAACTATTGTATAGTTTGCCTCTTAGAGCTTGGCTTATAATCAAACACTTGGCTCTATTATTAACCATGTTCTAAGGCCAGCCTTAGTGGAGTTTCATGAGAGGTTTCATGCACATTAAATAGGGTGCCAAATCAGTTTTTTTTGCATGAAACAGGGAGGAGAGAGAAGGGAAAAGTTTCACCCCATGAAACCTTTGAGCGTTGTTTCCAAAACAGTGAAACCCCCATTAAGGGTATTATTGCATTTCATCTCATACAACACGCACGGTTCGAGGGAGTAAAAAAGAGAGAAAGAGTGATCACGAGACCACAAAGCATATGAAACTGTGCACTAAAACTATATATTGAGTGAAAAATATATTTCATCAGTAATTTCATTTATCTTGGAAACCAACATATAACATTGTGCATTGAGAGTGGCCTAATAGCTGATAGGCCTATTGGACCTATTGACTCCTCGATTGCTGATAGCCTTTAGTCGCTAACTGACCTATTGGACCCTGCGCTGTGATTTTTGTTTGTCATATAGATTGTCGGCAACTCAACCGCCGATAGGGAGTCTTGCAATTTTATAAAATAAAACCCAGATCTATAATTATTTATTAAAATAATATTATTTTAAAAAATCCAGATCGAGCCTCACAAGTTGCGTTTGGATTCTGTCTCTCCATAGTGCATACCCCATGCGACCATTTTCGTGCCGAGCTGACTGCTGACACATATCTTCCCTGCTGCCAATACATAAGAGAGACAGATACAGATGAACCGTGATAGTAGCCATCACAAAGGTCAAACGCTGGACATGTCAACTTAAATAATAGAGCTGCATTAATTAGGCAAGCAGGCAGACCAGGCCCAAACAATGAGAAGGACCAGCCCCTTCACGAGGCCCAAATCCGAGGCCCAGAAAGACCAAAATACTTCTAAGCTAGTAGATGGTTGATCTTGATCTATCAGTTTTGCATAATATTTTTGGTTTTATTCTCACATTTGCACATACACTTAGCTTACAAGATTGTGCTGCACAATTGTGCGCAATGTTTCCTACTAAACAAACTTGCATTGCTGCTCTTTGTCTTTGGCATGCAAAGAATGAAATCAACTATGTTGCCCAAAACTTTCTTCTTTGCAGCTCCCATAGATTTCTTTGCCTCAGCATTTCAAAAATGCCCCTGATAAACCAGTAACTTAACTGTGAATTCCTAGTCAGCCATGGCATTCATATCAAGTGGTTGTTTCAGAGACACCATCTTCGACGCCTCCTTCGAAATCCTCCTCCTCTTCCTCTTCCTCTTCCTCTTCCTCCTCGCCTTCCTCCTCCTCTGGAAGAGCATCCTGTGGTCCTGGACTTCGATAGGGCCCTTGCTTTTGCAGGCTCCAGTACATGATGCTTGCAGTAAGGGTGAGGATCATCTTTGGGTTCACCTGCCATGACAATGCAAACAAAAAAATTGATATTTAATTACTGGTTTTTTACTGCTTTATGGGACGGAGGACGGAAGTTGAGCTGACAGAGACCACTGGTATGCCTAGTGTTGATTTATATAAGGTTGTTACAAGGAAGTTATTGTTTATATATCGTTTTTTTCGAATTTATAAGTGCAACTAATAGGACATTCCATTGTTACCTCCATTATGTCTTCAGGCAGCAAGAAGACAGTGCAACCTAACTTCCTAGCAACACTGATAATGTATGTTGCATTCAGCTTCTTCTCGTCCTCTGCAACAACGAAAGAAAATGACATGGTACTCGTGAAAATTTAAAGGTTAACAACAATATATGAAATTGATACTAACCATCCTCCCCCTTCTTCACCATGTTCCAGTCAACAACCCTGCTCTGCACAGCACTTAGGAGCTCAAGAAAGAACACCCCATCTGCTATTGTTTTGTCCTAGTGAATCGAGAGAACAACTTACGTTACGCATGCACATTCAGGATAGCTCAATTTAGCCAAAGTGGTGAAGATTGATCGATGAACCTTGAAGCTTTCAATATGGGAAGTTTTGCCTGATTCCTTGACCTTATTATTAGCCCAAATGAGAATGTCAGCATCTGTAATCTCTCTCTCCTTAGAGTGGGATCTCAGGTTCTTTAGCAATTGTAGGATACTAGTCCTCATGAGTTGCCACAGGAAAGCTAGGAGTAAAAAACAACCAATGAAGTAATCAAAGCATTTTATTTTTCTCCTCTTGTATTTAAGCCTAAAATATCCCGAAAAAAGGTAATGTATGTTAGATAAATAGGTGTTGTATGCGTGATTGTATTGTATTTCTTGTACCCCAAGCCTATACGGCCTGTATAATGAGAGGTCAACCCCCACTCCTCTCCTAAAGTGTGTGGTGTTTCCCCAATTCTATTGTTCAATACACGCTATCTCGAGTCCGGGCTATCTCTCCTAGTCATCCGAGCTCCTTCCACTGCCCTAGCTTTGTCGTGCGCCCCCACACGTGCGGCTCTCTCTACCGCTCCTCCCCTCTATGCCGCCCTTCCCTAGAGTGCACCCCTCTTCCCTGCGCCACCTCTCCCTGAGCCCGCGCCCCCTCTCCCTCTCCCTCCTCAACAGATTGCACCTGCTACTACCTTAGACCTCCTCTGTTGCAATGGGTGACGCCGCCATCAGCCCCTACGCCACCATCGCCATCAAGTCCCATGTCCCCATGACCTTGGACGTGACCTCCTCCAACTACACCAAGTGGAGCTCCTTCTTCAAGGCCATGTGCGGCAAGTTTGGGCTCATGTGGCACATCGATGGCATCGTTGCTCCTAACCCTGACACCGATGCTTGGGCACAGGCAGGCTGCTGCATTTGCAGCTGGCTGTATGGATCCATCTCTGATGACGTTCTTGACTTCACCATGGCCGAGAACCAGACGGTGCGCTAGCTTTGGGAAGCCATTCGCCTCCACTTCATGGCAAATCAAGCCCCCTGTGCCATCTTCCTGAGCCATGAATTCCACACCATGACTCAGGCTGATCTGACTATCGAGGACTACGGCAAGAAGATGAAGCAGGCCGCCGACAAACTTCGCGACGTTGGCCAGCCTGTCTCTGATCCGACTCTCATCCTCAAGCTCCTCTGCGGCCTCAATCCTCGCTACGGCACCGTTGGCGACATCATTGCTTCCACCCCTGACATGACCTTTGCTAAGGCGCTTGATCAACTTGCCCTTAAAGAGCTGCGTCTAGCCAACAAAGATAAGGTAGCGACAATGACCGCTCTAGTCACCTCCTCCGCTTCAGGGTGCAGCAGCTTCGGTTGTTGCTCCTCCTCTACAGTGCCTATACAGCAGCCTCCGGCTGCCGGCCAGCAGCTCCTGCTGCAAGGCTAGCAACAGCAGCAGCAGTCACGGACTCACAACGCAACAACAGTGGCAGTCCGCAGCAACAGGGTCGCGACCCCTTCCCTGTCGGCCCCTGGGTGTGCTTCAACTCGGCCTTCCAACAATCCTTCCAGCAGGGCGACTCGGGTCATTCTGGTGCGCCTAGTGGTCCGACCTAGTGCAGTCAAGGTCTGTTGGGCGCTGTTCCACAAGCCTACGCCACGCAGCCCCAGCGCCCGACCTAGATGTGGGATCAAGCTGGGCTGATTGTGGCATTGCAGCAGATGTCGCTATAAGGCAACAACCAGTGGGTGATGGACACCGGCACCTCCAGGCATATGCACTCCTCTAATGGTATACTCCTCTCGCTCACCTATAGCTCATTCATCAATTATAGTAGGCAATGGTACATGTATCCCTGTTACATCTAGAGGTTCTTCTATCCGTGCTACCAATTCCTCCAATTATAATGTCCTTGTCGTTACCTCTATCATTCGCAATTTACTTTCTATCTGACAATTCACTCGCAGCAACTGTTGTTCTATCGAATTTGATGCTTCTAGTATTTTTTGTCAAGGACCTCAGGACGCGACGCGTGATTCTTCATTGCAATAGCGAGGGAGATCTCTACACCATCCCCCCATCACACCGTCCACCCCCACGCTCTGCTTGCAGCTCCCTCCACCTTATGGCATCGTCATCTCGGTCATCGTGGTCTAGCCACTATAGCCCGCCGTCTACACAGAAGAATACATTTATCTCATGTAATAAAATAGATCGCTCTCTTTGCCACTCCTGCCAGCTTGGCAAACATGCGCATCTACCCTTTAGTACTTTTGTTTCACTAACTGTTTCCCCTATTGAGATAGTTCATTGTGATGTTTAGACATGTCCGATTACGAGTATTTCTGGCAGTTCTTATTATTTGGTTATGCTTGATGACTACACTCACTTTTGTTGGACTTTTCCACTTCGACATAAATATGATGTTCATCAGCAGATGGTTGGTTTTGTTGCTTATGCTCGCACTCAGTTCGGTCTTCCTCGTTAAGTGTTTTCACGTAGATAATGGGATAAAATTCATTAATAATGTCACATGCCACTTTCTTACCGTGCATGGTATTGTTCTTTGGCTTTCTTGTCCATATACCTCTCCTCAGAATGGTAAAGTCGAAGGCGCTCTTCGCACCTTAAACAACTCTATGCGCACCTTGCTCATCCAGACATCCATGGCACCTCCTATTGGGTAGAGGCTTTAGCTGTTGTGACCTACTTGCTTAATCATCGTTCGTATTCTTCTATCTCCAATGACATCCTATATACTTGTTTATGCTACCCTAACCTGCAGGCTACCTCACCACACAAGCTGGCCCCACGGTCCACAACTTGTGTTTTCTTGGGCTATCCTTCGTCACACAAGGGATATCGATGTTGAGATCTCTCCACACGACAGATCATCATTTCTCGACACATTGTTTTTGATGAGTTTGTGTTTCCCTTCGCAAACGAGTCTCCTGTTGCCACCAACACCTTTGATTTTCTCCTTGATGACGACATGGATATTATACCTTGTTTTACTAACCTTGGAATTGTTCTTCCTGGTGATACGCATGCTGATGATGATCACCAACCGAGCAGGCGTGGCTGCGTGCCCCAGTCAGATCCCTCTGTCGACTCGTCTGATGGGCGTGGTTTTGTACCCCCATCAGGCAATGACAGTCCGGATGGGTGTGGCTTCGTGCCCCTGCTGGGGCCCTCCTCTTCTTCGACATCGGACCAGTCTCGATCACCTGGCCAGGTTGGTGCCCATCTTGCTGACGACTTCAGTGGGTCGGGTGGCCCTACCAATCCCCGTACTGGCGTGCATGGCAGTCCTAATGTGACAGTTGATCCGCCCAGGCGTTTTGGACTGGTCTATGCCCATCGTCCACCTCCACCGCCGGTTGTTGCACCAACTCCTCCAACGCCAGCAGGACGCTTCAATCATCCTGTGCACGGTCCCATACCTACTAGATGTTTTGGTGCTACTATTGCTTCACTTCGGCCAGTGGCTCCACCTCGATAGCCTATGCACAGCGATACTCCTCCACCTTCTGTTTTCATCGAATGACTCATCTTCAAACGGGCACCATTGAGCCCGTCAATTATCATAATTTGTCTGTTGATTCTTTGGTCGCTTCTCCTGTTTCAGCTAATTATCACAGTGCACTTGCTGATGCTAATTGGTACGCTGTCAAGATCGAAGAGTATCAGACATTGATGGATAATAGTATATGGTGCCTTATTCCTCATCCTCCTGAGGTTAATGTTGTGACAGGAAAGTGGATCTACAAGTATAAATTCCACTCTGATGATTCGCTATCTCGTCACAAGGCTCGTTGGGTTGTTCGTGGTTTTTCACAAAATGGCATTGATTACGATGAGACTTTCAACCCAGTTGTCAAGCCTGGTACTATCCGAACTGATCTGAGTATTGCAGCTTCTTGTCGTTGGCCTATTCATCAGTTGGACGTAAAGAACATCTTAATGGATATCTTGATGAAATTGTCTACTGTCAGCAACCCCAGGTTTTGTTGATACTTCTCATCCTAATCATGTTTGTCTTCTTCAGAAATCTCTCTATGGTTTGAAGCAGCCCCTCATGCTTGGTACGAGCGGTTCACCAGCTATATTTGACGGTTGGGTTTTGTTTCTTCAATTTCTGACACCTCGTTGTTTGTCTACAAGGTTGGTCATCACATTGCATATCTCTTGATATATGTCGTGTCGATTGCTTCATCCTCTACCTTGCTTCATGATATCATTGGACAAATTCACTCTGAGTTCGCTATGACAGAGATCTCAGGACTTTACATCACTTCTTGGGGATTTCAGTTACTTATTCTTTAGATGGATTATTTATGTCTCAGTAGCAGTATGCTTTAGATCTTCTACAGATGGTATGAGTGTCACTCTACGACGACACCAATTGATACTAAGGCCAAGTTATCTGCTACAGATGGTGCCCCTATTGCTGATCCTTCTACAAGAGTCTGGATGGAGCCCTGAAGTATCTCACCTTGACTCGCCCAAATCTTGCTTATGTAGTTCAACAAGTCTGTCTCTTTATGCATGATCCCCGCGAGTCTCGTATGGTGCTTGTCAAGCACATACTACGTACGTTATGTGAAGGGTACCTCATCTCATGGTCTCCATATTGGCACTGGTTATGTCGACTCTCTCACAACCTACTCAGATGTCGATTAGGCTGACTATCCTGACTCCAGGTGTTACACCACAGGCTACTGTGTTTTTGTTGGCGATACTCTTGTCTCCTAGTCGTCCAAACGACAAAACCAGTGTCTCAATCGAGTGCTGAGGCGGAATATCGTGTTGTCGCCCATGTTGTGGCTCAGTGTGGCTGCTTGTGATAGATTCTACAGGAGCTTCACATGCCTCTGATGAAGGCTATGCTTGTCTAGTGTGACAACATCAGCGCAGTTTACATGACCGCCAATCCAGTTCATCATCACCGAATGAAGCATATTGAGATTGATATTCGCTTCATCCGCAAGAAGATGGCTTTGAGTCAAATTTGTGTTCTTCACGTTCCTTCATCACATCAGTTCGTTGACATTATGACTATGACTAAGGGTCTTCCTATACAGTTGTATACTGACTTTAGGTACAGTCTTGGTGTCCGTGACTCTCCCCCTGCGACTGCGGGTGGGTGTTAGACAAATAGGTGTTGTATACGTGCTTGTATTGTATTTCTTGTATACCCCAAGCCTATACGGCCTATATAATGAGAGGTCACCTCCCCCCCTTCTAGGGTGTGTGGTGTTTCCCCCAATTCTATTGGTCTCTACAATTTAAGCCTCATCCTCACATATGTATTTGCTTGCTTTCTTTTTCCCCCTTTAAGATAATAGGCGTTACTATAGAAGCAGTTGAACCTTGATAGGCTAAAATAACATAATTTGTCCATAATAAGTGAAAATGTAAACATCTTTTTCAGAGAAATCTGGAGCGTCAAAGCAACAATTTGAATAAGATCAAGAAGCTTATATATAAACATGTATTTACCTAGAATTAGTTTCTTATTTCCTTGCACAATGTCATTTCCTGCTACATTCACCAGAGAAAAGTTTAACTCCTTCCCAATTTTGATAACCTGATTGCAGTTTTCAACCTTTCTAAATGGCATAATAATTGGTGGTTTAGATGCATGCTTCCAGTTAACTGACCCAGGAGAAATTTTGTCAAGAACCTCTAGCATGACCCATCTGTAAATAAACTTCAGTAAGGTAGCAACATATATACCAAAAAAGCTAAGGTTATTTTTTTCTTGGAGATGAGTCTTACCCAGTCCTAACATCCTCAAACAAATGGTTCACATAAGTTGGAATTCCAAGACTGTTGATCCATAGGCGAAATGCTCTCTCTTCCCTGGATGCCTCCACATCATCAGGAGTATCTTGATGAACGGGAGCCACGGTGTTGGTTGATAGACCATTTCTGCACAAGTTTGTAACCGTTCCACACAAGATGCATTAACAAAAGGAGAAATGTTGTTCATAGTTTAGGCAGATAAGATGAAAAGCCATGCTATTTTCTTTTAGAGGGGTAACTGAATAAACATTCAACATTCACTGTGGTGTGAATGCTAGTGCAGTCCATGTAGATCAGTACTACTGTATGAAAAAATAAATGAAAGACTAAAGTGGTAGAGACATGATCTATTTCAGTTGTTTCCTTGTATTTGCACATTTAAATGAATAATCAAGATAATGATACACATCTGTCCATCATGTATAACATTCCTCAAAACTAAAAATAAAAACAAAATTTTGCATGTCACAGGAATCTTCTCTATATCTGCACATTCATACGATAATCTAGTTAATAAATATGCCTTGCTGGTTAGACATATATAGTTTTGTTACAAAATCCATCTGTTTGTTATTATCATCAAACTTGAATAATTTAGCTGCTAAAAATACAACAAAAATGCTAGGGAGATAATGTAATTCAAAACCATGTATTTGAAAGGTTAAAATTCAACAGTATCAAAATATTGTAATGTGTTCATGGTGAATACATAGTCAAGAGGTATAAGTATAACACATGCTAGTTAATTGCTGAACTTTATTGTGAGTTCTTGTCAAATAAAAAAGAACTTTCCTCTCTATGTACTTACCTGTTTTGGAATATTTGAGCAACAAATGCCAAGTTAAGATTGGCCGAACCTTCAACAATATCTTTAGACGTTACATATCTTGTACAATCAAGCTTTTCTGCGGTTTCAAGTACTTTCTGCGCCCTCTCCTTTGGATCTGAAGTTTCTATCATGGTTTTTGAGCTAAGCTCTGGAGCAAGGGTATTGAGAAGGTAAGCATACGCTTCACCATCCTGCATGTAGGATATCCATAAGATACGAAACAACAAAATTACCCATAATCATTATCATCATGCGTGTTAGCACTATTGGAAAATCTGGTGAATTTGTCAAGTGATTTGACAACCATACATAAACAAGCCACACATGTTGCAGCTGTTTTTGTCTATAAGAAATGTTTTGTCCTAAATGCTATATGTTGTCTACGAAACATTTGTCTATAAAAAAATGTCATGTGGATGTGTATGACAATGAGTAATATTCAGGTGTACTAAGATATACATACCTTCACATCAGTAGAGAAATTTGTCACTGTTTTTTTATAGCCTGCTTTCTTGAGATGGAAGTTCATCCATTTAAGCAACATCTTATCTGGTGCTAAGGTGACCAACTCCTCTACTTCCTATATAGCATCATGGCAACACCAAATTAGCAATAATTTGTCAGTGAACAACAAATTAACCATGATTCAACTCTTTTTGTAATAACCATGTATATATGTAGATAGTTCCTTTTGCACATGCATAACATTTAAATTCATGATGATCCAGACCTTGCCATTATCATCAGCCACCAACTCCGCCAATTGAGGTGTTTTCTTTATGTCCAGATCAGCTAGAAGTTGTATCTGAGACAGGGTCAGTGAAACACATTGTGAACCACCGTATAGTTGCTTGCAAATGATGTAGCAATTTAAAACTATACCACTAAATATTTCTTTACTAATTGCTAACTGAGATGGTAATATTTGTGCGCACGCACCTTTATGATTTGGCATAACAGCCCAAGAACTAGATGAGGCTGCACAGAAGAATAAGATATTTAGTCCCCCAAATGATGTAATTGATTCATAAATTATAAATTGACTACCAAAGTGATAATGTTTATCTCATCCAATGTTTCGTTAATACTCCCTCCAATCACAGATAAGTGACATTTTGGGGTTTCCCTAAGTCAAGCATTCCAAACTTGGTTGCATATTACTTCTTATGTGTTGAGTTAGGATGTTCAAAAAATGATGTAAGGATATTTATTTCAAAATATAGTCTAATTTTACCATGATTTATAAAAGTTATATAAGGAAAAACACCAATCAAAACTATGTTTTGAAGACCATGCCATTGACTTCCTTATCTTCTTAACTAGTTATATAGGAAAAAAAGGAAAAACAAAATCATAATTAGATAACATGACAACATACTCTAGCTTCAACCAAATCTTGTGTTCCAATGTTAACAACAGTGCAACCAATGGCCTTTGCAGAGTTCAGACAAAGGGTATGGTTCTCATTCCTCTCCCATGGATTTAGATCTTTTTTTGTATTGATTGCTCTTTCATCTATTGTGCCCGGAACAGCAACATTGATCAACTTGCTGGTTCATTACAAGATAAGAGGATAAGCCTTAGAAGATCACGAACAAAAGTTAAAATTAAAATGAAGAAATGGCATGGTAGAAGAACATAACAGAGTAGCAGTAGCACTGCTAAAAACAAGCTCACCAAAGTAGCACACCGTCCCGAACAAGGTTGAATATCTCGTTCGATGCTGGATCCACTGGCAAGAAATTCTTCAGGAAAGGATCATCTTTCAGAAAATTATTTATGTGGTTCACATAGGAAGTCTTCTCGGACTCGTTAATGACATGCAAGAGAGTAGTGGTGGAAGCTTTCAAAAACGACACAGATCCCTTCAGTTTCTTTTTGCCTCCTAATTTGCTCTTCGCTTTAGCTTGAAGATTCAAGTACTCCTAACAAATTGCGAGAATGCATTATTAAAACAATTTTTTCTGGCATAAATTCAAAGAAAAATCAATAGTAGGTAACACCAAAAAAAAAGACCCTCTGTACCTTAAGGAACGGCTCGAATTCTATAGGTTGGTTCATATCAGGATAGGTCTCACTTAAAAATTTGTTGACCTCTTCTTCGGATAGAACCTCATGGATGCCCCTCAGTGTTTCCATCACTGGGGGCAAATCTTTTATGGTTACATGCTCTGCGTTTGGTCTCTTTGCAGATGCAAACTATATTACAATAAAGGATTAAAAAGGAGCAATGCGGTTATATGTAATATCAGAACTACGGATGTAAGTGAAAACTGGTCAAAGTGATTAGTGCTTACTTTTGTTTTGAGGGTCCTGAGCTGCACCTGGGTGAACTGGCTCTGCAGTGCTGGATCAGAGACAAGAACACCAAAGAAGGTAGACATTGCCTTCCAATTTCAGTGATCAGACTGGTTATTTCAACAATATTATTTCTTGAACTTGGACAATTATTGTTTCCGTCACAAAAAAATTTTCCTCGACTACAGGCGGACTAGTTTTCATTAACCTTCCATGGATTTCATCGCAATATTGGCACTGAATGCATCAAGCCAGTGAAGAATCAGAAGGACGAGTGGATTCGAATGGAATCTAAAACACCATGGCAAGAACAAGAGAAGAAATCGCCACTAACCTTCCCGAGGGGCTGACTAAAGTTAAAAATCCTCTGCCTTCAAAGAAAACACAATCTTCTTATTCTTCTTTTTTTTCTTTCAACTCAATTTACTCCATCCTCACGGAAGATTGCTTGCTAGCAGACCCCAACAACGGTGGGGAGGGGACGTGTGATAGGATTGCATGCAGCCATTCAAAGAAAAATAGTTAGAACTTCAGGAGAGGGGAAGCTAAAAAAGTGGCTCCATCTCGCCCTGCCACAAAATAGCTCGCCTGCTAATCTTAGGAGCTGAACCTCTGAGTGACTCCCCCACCATAGAGGGTGTCATGTTGTCTCAGTATTAGAGAATGATTGCAGACAGGAATAGAGAACTATTCCAGCATAGACAGTGGCAGAGCCAGGAATTTCGCATAAGGGGGTAGTTAAAAAGTTTTGACATATGAAAATTAAGTGTGGCTTAATTATTTAGTTTTTGCTCTCGGTCAAACTCTATTTTTCTAGATTTATTTTAATATTTGATGATTTAACATGCTTACTATTTTTACTATGGCAGATGACCATGTCTGTCGATATTGGAACGCATAGATAACCTATACGTAAATACTAAAAATTGGTTGGCTTAGTATTTTGGAGGTACTTATATTCGTGGTAGGTGGTCGTTCTGTCGACAATATGCTGCTTGTGATGATTTATGAATTTTAAAATCTAGTGTCTTAGGATTTCAAAAGTGCTCACAGTGAAGTAGGCTATGTGTTTATTTATTAAAGTTAGTGTCCATATATATGTGTCTACATCTATAATGTGATTGACAGTAAGAAAAAATAATAACTGTTGTATTAGGGCCGAAACCCTAAATAGCAGGTCGTTGCACGAACGAAAGCAAACACTCCAGAAAACGAATGACGGACTCACGAAAGTGAGGCAACAGTAGAACAAGTAGAGAGAACAATAATCCTCCTCCCGCTCTCATAGGAGCGGTCGGCTATTTATATTGACTATCATCTATTCACAATTACAAGAATACCCTTACAACCACTCTCCACACAATTACATCAATGCCCTTCCAACTGCTCTTTCCTAGCATTTGTCCAGGTGGGCCCAAAGGACATCTCCGCGACTGCGCCACCGTGGTCCCAAGTGATGGGCTCCCCTCTGACTGGCGGCCCATTCCCCTCAATCCAGCATGCTTGAACCTGCAAGGAAACACTCGAAAATCCGAATACAAGACCGAACACAGCTGTTTATGAAACCATTCGCTCGAAAGGGTTATCGTCGTATTATTCTTTCGCACGAATGTATCTCCATACAACCGAGTGAACCATACGCCTTACTTTCACACACAAGGATATTTGACCGAAAGTGCAATCCGCTCGGGAGAGACCGCTCTTGATCGGAAAATATTGTATTCGCACTTGTACGCTTTCTTTCGCGGCGATAACGCCTTCGTGCTACGGGCTAGGGGTGCCTGTATGCTAGGTACCATCCCAACAATCACCGTACTAGTCAATTATACGTTGTTTAAAATGTATAGTACAATAAAATATGAGTCATTTGGTGCAACAAAATACTTCAATAGATATATGTCCTAATAATATGATACATAAACAAATTTAGATAAATCAAAATATTTTACTATATTTGTGATAGAGTGATATTTGACATTAGAGGACCTTGTGATATAATTATAAATTATTAAACTATATATATATAATAATAATAATTTTTTGCATTGTTAGGGGGGGAGGGCATGGCCCCTGCTGGCCCCTCCCTGGCTCCGCCAGTGAGCATGGATACCCTCTCGAAACCCTAGCTGACGTCCGCCATTGCTGATTCGAAACTCTGTTTCGCAGACCGTCTGAAGGAAGAAGACGATACTCGACCACTTGGCCAAGGGAACGCTTCACTGGGCTTCTACTTGGGCTGACCAATCTATTCCGTAGCCCTAGCCCACCCGATTTATGCCCATATCCTGGAACTCGAAGCGTCCAAGACGAATCGTAACGTGATGTGGTGCGGTATATCAATTACACTAGACAACGATCCTATGGAACGCATGTTGATTCTTGATTTTTCTATTGAGCATGACACAAGGAATTGGTTTAGGGCCTATTTGATCATTTAGACTAAGGGCCTATTTACGAGTTGTTTTTTTTGTCAAACATATTTTTCCAAAACAGCTTCACCATATTCCCCCTTTCCTAAAACCATAAGCTGAGATGAAGTTAGAAAAAAGTAGCTTTTCACAGCTTACACCCCTATTTGTCTCTTCCAACCATGCATGAAGTTGTTGGTGAAGCTGTTTTGCCAAATACTTTTTCTAAAACAGCTCAGCTTCACCTAGTAAGTTGCTCATGAAGCTATTTTGTAAAAAAACAGCTTCACTAGTAAAGCTGAGCTGTACCAAACAGGGTCTAACATAAGTAGTAGCTACAAATAGTTCTAGTCTATTGAAAAATACGGACAAATAGTATATATTTATAGGTAAATTAATATATAGTGTGGACCCAACTAACTTGTACATATAGTAGCTAAATTGTAGTGACTAGTAATCTATAGTTTGAATTAATAACTAATCAAAACATACTCTTAGGTTGTGTGAGCATAAGCATTGATTGGATGGATATCGTCAGGTTATTTCTCCATCAACAAGTCAAAAGTCTCTCTTTCTCTCATTGATTCATTGTTTCTTTCTTTCTTTGTTTTTTGCTACGTCTCATGTTCTCATGGCTACATGATCCTATTCACGCCCTGAGGCAGCAGTAGTAGAGTTGGACAAAATTCAGGGCTGGGGGAGGCAGTAGCAGCTGAACGGATTGCATGTTAATCCTTGGCTCATTTTGAAAACGGTCAAATTTGTTTGTAGTACAATGTCCCACGCGGAAACGCGACCGATTTTGCTAATACCTCTGGCAATGGAAAGTCCAGCACCGAAACAATTTGACATAAAGAAACTATTATTAGAGTGCCTGCATAACAATCACTACTAGAGAAATGGCCTTTGGGCGATAGACAGATTCGGACATTAGCCTCGAATATTTTTGTGTCCTGGGGTAAAAGTTCTTTAGTCCCGGTTGGTAAAGTTCATTTTCCTTGAGGCAACCGAGAGGCAACCGGGGCTAAAGGGTCAGTGTTCTTTAGTCCCGGTTGGTAATACCAACCGGTGCTAAAGGTAGGATCTTTAGCCCCGGTTGGTATTACCAACCGGGACTAAAGGACCTTTTAATCCCGGTTGGTAACACCAACCGAGACTAAAGGTCCTTCCAGAGTCAATTTAAAAAGAAGGAGTACCATATACTCTCAGATGTGTGGTGTAGCTCAGTTGGTAGAGCACGTGAAGGCTAACTGTCCCGGGTGCATAACCGAGACTAAAGGCCCGTTTTCCAGTAGTAAATTAGCCGATTACCCGAACGTGCAATTCGAAGAACAACCGTTTCAACGATCATCAAACACAAATCCGTCTACATATATGTGTACAAAAAAAAACCATGGCTACGTCCAGGCTACGAAAAATAAATCAGTTCAGCACGGACACAAAACAAATCAGGTCAGCGCGTGCATAACAATTAGCCGATTTACTCGAACGTCTAATTACAAGACCGTCTGCTAGGTGGGTCTAGAAATCACACGTTTGTTATCAGTAAACCCGTCTAGCGCGTCCACAGAGGCTAAACAAAAAGTCAAAAACTATTTTTCTCGATCTAAATTCAACAATGATACGTAAGCGTTTTACGTATGGATTGAAAAAAAAAATCAAAGACCGACCTTCTGAACGACCAAACACAAATGTGTGTACGTACAAAACACCGTGGCTGGTTAGTCAACACACTCGGTCCAGTGGTCTACGAAAAAGACCACCACTTTGTTTTGAGCATCCTTTTCCACTTCCCGTCATCCGTTGCTCTTTGTTTTTTTAAAAAAAAAGGAAAAAAAGAAAAATGCGGTTTGATTTGATCCCTTCAAAAGCGTTTGCACACGAATACTACGGTACCAGCTGGGCTTACCCGGCTTGCGCTACACAAAAAAAATGGACAAAAAGCACAACATGCACCGTCAACGTCAACGTCGTCGTTGCCGGACGCGTCGCTCGCTGTCGCTGCACTTGCAATTTGCAGACGCCTGCGGCCGCACGCAGGTTTGGCTGGCGCGTGGAGAAACGGTAGCGCGCGCGTTGTGCGAGCCAGCCGAGCGCCGCCGCCCCGCGCCGCGGGTTGCCGTCGTGGCCGGCAGCAGAACGCGCGGACGCACGCAGCCGGCGCCTGGCCCGCTCGCGCTGGACCCGCGCGCACCGCCTCTCGGTGACCGACGCACGGGCCCCGCGGGGGCGTCCCTGTGCTTCCGGCCCACCGCGCCCGGTCCACCGACGGCGAGGGTCCGAGTGAGTCCACGCCACGCGCGTGCGCGTCTCGCAGTCGCAGCACGCAACGCAACTGCTACCGCTGGGAGAAAGGGGCGAGCACGACAGGGCCCCACACGGGACCGCTGCCGGCGGCCCCGCCTGGCGGTCCGCGGGGCCCACGTAGCGGTAGCGGCATGCACGTAGACGTAGAGAGCGAGGGCGGGGCCCACAACATGGGCGTCATGTGGGGGTGCGGGTCGTCTCGTGTGCCTCGGCGTAGCGTAGCCAAGGCCAAGCTGGGCCATCTGGCGTGAGCTGGACGCACGCATTTTCTCCTCTTTCCTGCGTACAGTACTCCGTATACCCCCAAATCTTTTTGTACGTGTACTCCTCCAGAACCAGAAGAAATACCACGAATTCCTCCTTTCTCTGGGCTCTGGGACCTCTCCTCCTTTTTCAGGAAGTGTTTATTCCGTGGACGCTTTTCGCATCCTCCCCCTGATCCCTGATCGAGAACACCCTTTTTCCAGCTGATCCGCCCTGTGCTTGATGGAAATCTCGTCGCGTATTCCAGTCCGTTACATTTCCAAAAATACAGTAGTAGCTGTGGCAGAGGGCCAGAGGGGCGGTCAGTGCCATGTTTAGTTATTTCTGGAAATGATAGTTGCATTAGCATTACATTGAGAGTACGCGGCTGGCCATGGAGATTGATACGGCCGCTGTGGCGCTGGTATGATACCTAATGTTAAACGTCTACAGCAGACGCGCGCGTACGTGTGTACGACTAGGAACTTGCAACCTGTGCCAGCCAAATGTTCGACTCAATAAATTATTAAGCTTCTGTGTAAGTATTATATATGTATAATCTTGAAGCATCAGCGGCAGAGGATTTTATGTGTTAGAGCGCGCAGCGGAATTCGGCCCGACTCAATATCACGAGTCGGTGCCCCACGGGCCCAGGTCCAACGGAGCCTACAACATATCAAGGCATTGGGTCTAACTCAACCCAAAAGACTAGCCTGATAGGTGGGACTGCCCACATCCTATATGTTGGTGGGACTGCCCACATCCTATATGTTGTGCTCCCCCACCATCGATATCCGATGTGGGACTAAACCTAACAATCTCCCCCGTCACACAACGTGCGATCACCAGAAGATGTTTTTTTTTCAGGCCCCGAGTTTAACAACGCCGAGACGTTAACGGGCTCCCCCGTCACATGTGACCAATGAGATTTTTTTAGGGTTTTTTTCGACCATGGGCTCCGATACCACTTGTTAGAGCGCGCAGCGGAATATGGCCCGACTCAATATCACGAGTCGGTGCCCCACGGGCCCAGGTCCAACAAAGCTCACAACATATCAAGGCATTGGGCCTAACTCAACCCAAAAGACTAGCCTGATAGGTGGGACTGCCCACATCCTTATATGTTGTGCTCCCCCACCATCGATATCCGATGTGGGACTAAACCTAACAATCTCCCCCGTCACACATCGGACCCAACTCTTCAACATCACACAACGTGCGATCACCAGAAGATGTTTTTTAGGGCTCTCCCGTCACATGTGACCAATGAGAACGTGCGATCACCAGAAGATGTTTTTTAGGGCTCTCCCGTCACATGTGACCAATGAGATTTTTTTTAGGGTTTTTCGACCATGGGCTCTGATACCACTTGTTAGAGCGCGCAGCGGAATTCGGCCCGACTCAATATCACGAGTCGGTGCCCCACGGGCCCAGGTCCAACAAAGCTCACAACGTATCAAGGCATTGGGCCTAACTCAACCCAAAAGACTAGCCTGATAGGTGGGACTGCCCACATCCTATATGTTGTGCTCCCCCATCATCGATATCCGATGTGGGACTAAACCTAACATTATGAACATCCATCGTCGTCTTAATGGTGCGCCTGTAAGGAGTTTTTTTTTTGTTCGTTTGAGCTACTCTGCTCGTTTTAATCCATATAAATTAGTCGTTAAATAATATTTTGCTCTCATAAAAAAATCAGTCGAAACGGCTTCTCGCACCACCGCCAGCACATACTACAACACCCCGCTTCATCTCCCATGGTTAAAAAAACAATTGATAAATCAATGAGTTTTCCAGGTGGAAGTGGCTAAAAATAAGTTTGGACTACATTGATTGATCTTTTCAACGGTTTCTAAATGCTCGCTCCTAAAATATACTATAAGACAATTTTACACCAAGAATCATGAAGTATTTCAAAAATCATAGGACTCTCTTGCACCGCAAATTGTTCTACTCTTTTTTTCTCACATCTTACCACCTCTAGATTGGTCGATCCATAGGCGCGTGTATATTTTGGTGCAACTGGGTCGGTCGATTTTTACAAGTGTGGAAACATTGGAAGTTAAGACAGAAAGTTGTTGGAGATTAGTTTTTTTTTCATTCTTCCGAAAAATAAGGATTCCGAGTGGGTTTTGAAAACTCCTGGAGATGTTCTTGAACAAGCAATTCAATGTCGTGGAATCGAAGTTGGTGCATCATCTATTTCTGTAGATAGACACATGGGCAAAGTTTGATAAGTGGAGCTTAAAAGATGGAGTTAGAACAAACTGTAATTTAGAATGGAAAGAGTGGATAGTTAGCCAAATGACACTCGTGTAACCGTCTCGATCGGCCAAAAAATTAATATAACACTAGAGGTTTAGCCCCGACGCTTCGCGCGGGGAACAGATTACATACTTCCTCCGTCCCATTAAAAGTGTCGTTAGAAAACCGTGTCCTCCTCACAAACACGCTTCCCGGGCGACGCTCTCAATAGGACGAAAGGAGTATGCAAAAATCAAAAGGGGAGACAAAAAAAAAGAAAGCCTAGTACATTAACGGGCAAAAAAGAAAAGTTTATTATGTTAACGGACGTTACTGTACACCAGGTGGATTGCAACAGTAGCGGGTTTTACTATAGAACGGGCGGGTTGGAACAGAACGATTAGACTGCAAGTGGTGGATTGCAATAGTAACGGGTGGGACTGCAGAATGAGCAGTCTGGAACAGTAGCGTGCGAAACTGTAGATGAACAGGAATATGTGACAGGGCCTGACCCGTTACTGTTGATTAACGTTACTTTCAGGTTCGGGTGGAACCGTAGATAAATAGGAACATGTGAGAGGGCCTGACCCGTTACCGTTGACCAACAATACTTTCACCAAGATTAAAGATCTACCAGGAAAAAACCGCGTGTAGTACAAAATACAAAAAACGTACTGTACTATACGTAGTTAATTAATTATTTATTAGTTCAATTGGGCGGTCAGTGGTGCGGAGTGAGCAGGGCTCGTGCTGTCGTGGTAGGACCGCAGATTGGGCCACGTGTTTGGAGAACCCACTGTAGATGAACAGTATAGAATGTGAGTATTGATTGTAGTTACTGTAGCTAGATCACCAGGAATAAAGATCTATAATATAGATGACGCATTAGGAGATGGGCACGGGGAAGACGTACGTACATGATGCTGCTGCGGCTTCATGGGTTACGCATGCATGAGCTACGTGCCACGTTCACATGGTGGATTCTGGGCTGGTGGCCTTGGTACATTTTGCAAGGGTACTTGGTTTTTTGTTCCATGTGAAACCTTTTTTTTGTATTGGTGGCCCGTGTCTCGTCGATCTTTGAATGGTCACGCTGATCTGCCCTCGCAGAAGGCCCTGTGGCAAGAAGAACTACCCGGAAAGGCCGAAACGAGGACGCGCTGGGAGTGGGACTGTCCGGGAGAGATGATGGCGACTGGGGAAGCCGCTGCCAGTGCCACCCACCTACCCATATCCTGTGGCTGTGGGGGCTGTGGTGCACTGTGGAGGCGGGGCAGAGGCACACGGACTGACGGACATGATGGCCATTTTTTGTTGCGTGGGAGGAGGGACTGCTGGTGAGTAAAACATGACACGGTGCCCCGGGGACGCCAAGCCACAGCAGGTAGAATACGCATTGCAGGCGGGGTGCAACGTGACGGCGCCGTTCAACGCAACCACTGTCAGTAATTGCTAGTAGGACGACCGGGTTCCGAGACAGCACACAAAAAAAGATGATCAATTAGTCTGGACACCGTGATTAGTTAAACCGTCGTCGGCTGCTGAGACGGTGCCCCCCCGGGTCAAGCACCGATACGCGGGCACCGGGCACACCGGCACAGGGCAGGCACGGTGGCTCCCGGCTCCGGTCCAAGCACGCCAAGTCAGCACCATCATCCTTGGGTGGTGCATGGCGGATTGGCGGACCGAGGACAGAATGCGATGCGATGCGGGCTCCCCACGAGTCCACTTGCGTTTGCTCGCCCTCGCCCGCCCGCTCGGCTCGTGGAGGGACAGAGGAGAGGCGGACCAGCCAATCGCGGCTGGGGACGCTAGCTGCATCCGCATATGTGACGGCCGGCCGGGGCCGAGGAGGAGCCGCGGGGTTCCCTCCACCTGCTGCACACGGGCTACACCACCGCCAGGCGGCCAGCCACAGCGCACCGCCCAGCCCAGCCCAGCCCAGCCCAGCCTATGATGAGCTACTACGATGATTACGATCCAGTCCTAAACCACATGCAAACTTTTAATTGCCCTCGTCGAACCATAAATTGCAAAGGGTCCCCGCCTCCCCCGGATGGAGCATTGGAGCCGGCCGGCTTGCATCTCTCACGCCCTGCCTGACCCTCACAAAGTGAGCCTTTTCCCTGTGTGCCATTATGAAAGTTGGTTTATTCCTCTGTGCCCCTTTAAAGTTGGGTCGCTCCTCTGTGCCATGACGTTTTTCTTTCTTTCCCTCCACGTCATTCCGTCTCCATTCCGTCCGTTTTCTTCCGTTTGACAGCCCTGACATGTGGGACCAGCCCTATAAATTGCTATTTTTGTCCTCAGTCTCACTGATACGTGGACCGTGGCTCACTTGCAGCAGCAGTAGGGACTGAGGGCGGCGCGCGCTGCATGCATGCATGCGCGTGTGGCACAACAGCGCATGCTGCAGTATAGTATAATGCACCGGCCCGGGCCAGCGAGAGATGGACGAGCGGGTGGTACCGTTCAGTGATCGAGGTCAGCTGACTGCTGCTGCTACTGGTGGCTACTTGCTGCCTTGGTTCCTTTTGCTTCAGAGCTAGCGATGTCGTACGTGCATGCTGATACTGTGACCTTCATAAATATATTCGAGCTTTGGCACGGGGTACGTACACGAAGCCTCGCTGCCTGCCTGCCTGTTCGCCCCTCCATCCATTATATTTACACACATAACTTGACGTGCTTGCAATTGGAACGGATACATATACATATACTAAATATACACAAGTCGATCAAGGTTTAATTATTAATAATATAATGTGGCTGTGTACGTCTGGCTGCCTGCCTGCCAATAAGCAAGGAACAGTTACATCGCCTAGCCGGCTACCACCCCTGCAGCAGATCGATCCCCCGTCCACACCATGCATGCATCGCCATACCAGCTAGGCGGCATGCATGCAGACGCAGAGCAGCAATGGGCAATGGCAGATCGACCAGCAGAGCCAGGAGCGAGCCATCTCCGCCATTACTGCGTCGAAAGCTCGCTCCCTGCTGCATGGCAATGGCATGCCGCCCGTGGCCGGCCCCCGCGCGCCGGGGAGAATGAAGGCGGCGTTTGCAGCAGTAGGAGCGTTTACTGCAGTGGCTGACTTGTACCAGTAGTAGGCATAATACAGCATGCAGCAGTAGTTGGCCAATAATACGGAACGGCCGGCTTCGCGTTCGCGGGTGCTCGACACGTCACGTACAGCCAATGATCGAATGGACCCCGCCGTTCCCAGTCGTCACCGAACCAGCAGGACGCCAGGTTGGTACAGCCGGTGCGTATTTACATTTTGGTATTATTACGGCTAATTAATTAACCTGGATCCGGTGTTACCGCTAATTAATAACGGCCGATACGGACGCTTGCATGCTTCCTGGGTTTCAGCGAGCCAATAGAATATGCACCTTTGTGATTACCATAATGCGTCAACAGCTACTATGCACTTACTATAAATAGCTGCTATAGCCATGAGATTAATTTATCATAAAAAATACTCCGTACAACGATAATCTAAATATACAGTTACCATAGTCTAATACGAGTATAAATTAATCATGATAATTCAAATAGTAGTTTGGAACCATAATTGGCTGCCCTTGCTGAGATTTACGAAGCTAAGCTAGTTACTACTCCCTCCGTCCAAAAATGATATTCGTATTAGACTAGTCAAAAAGTCATACAAAATATATTTTGACCGTTAATTTCTCTTATAATATAAAGTTGGTGGCTAAAAACTCAATAACATCTTAGAGGCACTTTTAACACGAATCTATTGATGTAAGTTTTATACTCTAAACTTTTATACAATTTGATTAATTGTTGGTCAAAATTTATAAAGTTGGACTTTTTGACTAGTCTAATACGAACATCATTTTTGGACGGAGGGAGTATAATAATATGGCCATGCATGCAAGCGCCTAGGCGGGTTACAAGAATATACGTGAAACTTGTTTATATTAGCGTAAAGTGTAAACTTGCAACTATTACGAGAATAATAAAAGTAAATACGTGAATGATTAGTAAGTTACGAGAATAGAGTGAACAATATATTAGGCACTAGCCAGCTTGTGTATGAATTACAGTAAATTGAATTACGATAATGCAAGTGTACATTTAATTTAGGCGTACGTCCATGCAAAGGGATAAGTGTACATGTACGTGTTATGAGAATGCAAATGAAGTGCACTATACGTTCTACCAATGCTTGCAACAAATGGTATTGCTTCCACTATATAGTCTTAGTAGCAATTTATCGTACCATCATTTTTATAACATGAGTATTTAGTTACTATAATTGCATTGCAACACAAATACCATGACACATTTACAATAATTAGAATGGGGGAGCCACGGGGAGGCCGCCGTTCGTAGCGAAGGGGAAGCCAGTGCTAGCCCTAGCCTTGCGGCCAGTGAGGAAGGCAGCGCCGCCACCGCTCCTGCTGCAATCCACGCTTCCACGGGGAGGCCGCCATTTGTTGTCGTTGGCCTCTGCGCTAGTGTGCCAGCGCTGGAGAAGTACGCCTAGGCTGGGCCACGGTGCCGCCGAGGTTATGAGCCTCGGAATGGCACGAAGGGAATAACTAAAATCACTTTGTCTCTCAAGCCTAAGGGTAATACCGTATTTTCGCACAACCGTTACCCACCGTTAGGAGCAATTTCAGACGGAATGACGTGGAGGGAAAGAAAGAAAAACGTCATGGCACAGAGGGACGACCCAACTTTGGAGGGGCACAAAGGAATAGACCAACTTTCATAATGGCACACAGGGAAAAGGCTCTCACACAGTCGTGCAACTTGTTTGCGTTGGAGCTAGTACTATTTTGCTTCAAAAATTTTCTAGTACGAAATTTAAGATGAGGTGTTCAGATGCACCAAATTCTTTTACACAGGATGAATGCCAAAAGTTTTTAGATCATATTTTGCAAGGGTGTTTACATGTACAGTATTTTGTAAAAAAGTGAGCCAAAATCTAAAAACTTTTGAGATTTTGGTGCATCTAAACCGAACTTGGTAATACAAAAAAGTCTCGTTTTTTAGGAGTCACAAGAGAATCAAATCTGATTAAATTTACAAAAATATTACTTTATTATGGTGTATCTTATATCATAAATCTAATTAAAGATCCAGATATATCTTTAGTCAAATTAAAATTCTTTGACTTCTCACAAAACGAGATGAAGAGATAGTACTAGTGAGCATACAAATGCCTTTAATGAATGCCTAAACTAAGTTTTTTGCTACATAAAAATATCACCAGTTAAGCATAACATTATCTCTAAAAATATTACTAGCCCTTTGCAAAACGTGATAGTACATCATACTCCTTCCCTCCCAAAATAAATACAATTCTAAAGTTCAAAATTTGTTCTAAAATAAATGTGTTTCTACTTTCTAGATATAAGACAAAAGAACTACATTCCATCTTTTTGTTTTTTTTTTGTTTTTCAAATTGTAATGATTACACCTGTACAGGAGTATTTTAGTAATTTTACTGATGTATTGATAACCGTGTCTAATCCTAGAATTGTATTTATTTTAGGACGGAGGGAGTATATAAAATTATTATGAATAAAATCAAGAGTTATAATAACACGTGTACCATTCTAAAATAATGTATGCGATAAACATTGTTGTTTGTTCTCACATTCATTTCTTCACGAACATAAATTTTGTAAGCATATTTCCATTACACATAAGTTTTTAGCAAAAATTAGTCTAATTTTTCTTTAAATTAGTCTAAAATCTTCTATGGGCTAGAAAAATAATAAAAAAATTAGTCTAAATCGCCTTAAAATTTACTAAAAACCTTTCATATGTCAAAAATATAAGAAAAATTTGAAACGTCCTCAATTTTCCGCGAAGGGAAAATCCACAGAACGAGTTATAATATGACAAAACCAAGAGCTGATCTTATCATATTATCATATATCAGTCGATATCACAGTCATACATCATAAGATTACATAGTTATAAGCATTACATCATTGAGTATCACCTATTACAGAGTTTATTTTAGCGGAAGTCTATTGAGTGAAGGCTCCTCCTTCGCGGCATCATCAAAGTTGTCGTAGCGCAGCATCGATCGGATCCTCCGAACCAAACTTGAGCATAGGCACGAAACCTCCTAATCCTCCTAGAGTCAGTACCTCTGAAGCAGGAAATCTGCACACCGCCAGATGTGTGCAGGCCATGGTCAGCACCGATGAGCTTTAGTGGAAAAGATAAAACAAGGGATCTGGCGATCCTAAGATTTGGCTGTGGATTTGCATCCTAGCGCATGAGCAGTAGTAATATATAATATTTATCAAGTTTTAACACATTCTCATACACACTCATCCACATCCATCCACCATAACCATATCCATCCCATTCATCACCACACCATCACCTCATCTCACACACACTCAACCGCTCAGTCGACAGAGGCCAGCTCCCTCCCAGCCTTGTCTCAACGGCCCGCAACCTCACACCAGGTTCACGGCCGGCACTCACATACCAGGGGGAGAAAAGAGAACTCTCACTAGTCGGAAACAGGTCAGGGAAAAAGGGTCGCAGCCAACGAGTTGGCTAACGTATCGATCGATCAACCATACACTCTGCAGAGGTTCTACAATATTCACAAGATCGCCATCATCGGCACGCTAGCTGTGCCTAGGCGGATATCAGTCGCTTGCCAGCCTAGAGTAATGCCACCCTACCTCTTAGCCCTGGAACACCCCAAGTCTAGTCTGGGATGGCTAAGTCTGTGAAGTCACGTTCGTCCCCTTAAGTCCGCCCGGGGCCGTGATCGTCTCGGAAGGGTGTGGGACTCTCATACCCATACCTTCCTCGCACTCTCTCGCCTAGCAGTAGTGGCATTACCCTACCAGGTAGTCCGATCGTCCCCGTCCATAAGGAGCGAGTGGCATGTAAAGGTATTCCCCGTGGTCCAGATTCCGCTCCACCTAGGGTGACTAAGCCGGAATGTCTTCTCAAAGGTTTTCATTATCCATGCCACCACAGCACGCTCCTGATCCGGGCTCCACCACAGGCTCACACCCGGATCCACCTCAAGTCACCACTTAACCCGCCACAGGTTTCACAACCACAGGGCATCCAGATCTGCCCACGGCAAGACTCGCACGAGGCTCGTCGTATATTCCGGCTCGGTCGACTCAACCCTCACCCTCCACACACCCAAGTCACACACGCAGCACGCTCACACATCACCAAGTCTGGCATCACCCGCCAAACCATTCCCAAGGGTTCACCACCCGCATCACATCTCAGATATAATACGAAGTGAAGTTTAATAATATGCAAGCAAGCAAGCGAGTAAGCATGAATAAGTGAGCGATTGCGCAAAGCAGGGTGTAGTGGTAGAGTGGGTTGCATTCAGGTAATAATGGCTTAGGTAGTATTATGCATCAATATACTAGCAAAGGAATAAATATAAAAGCACTAGCAAGTCTACTTATTTGCAATGTCTAATAGGATTCTCTAAAAAGAGGCTGCTGCCATGACACCTGCGAAGTAGTCGTAGTCGTGGTTAATTATTCCTCGTTGGTGTTCCATTAGCGAGGTTGTCTCCTCCTGAGTTGACTTCATCTCGCAGTCCTTGTTGTCGTCCATGTTCTCTTGGTCCAAACGTATGCTACTCCACGAAATGATACACAAGGCAAGAGAACACTCACACCATAATTGAAAAGGCAACAGGACACAGGGAGATCCATTAATACCAACGAACATTAAAATGTACAAGGTTTAGCCCTCTCGGTGGTTGTCCGATTTCCTTGGGCTGGGAATTAAGTGGTGGTTTGCTAGTTTAAGTTTTGGCCAAGCCAATACGGCTTTATGACATAGGGTTCAAACCAATGCTTATCCTTAGCAAACACCACGACTCACATCCTTCGATTTGGTCGTCATTTAATAGGGCGGAAATCAGAGGATGGGCCTAACGAATAAAGAACGATGGGGTTCGGCTCTTGTAGCCTTATCCCAAAGATCAGCTGATCGTAAGAATGGTTAACACCCTTGTGACTTGACTCCAAAGTACCTTGGCTTGCCCGCTATGGCAAAAGCTATAGCGCAAAAGGATTGGAGATCTACAATCCTCTCGATCCACACGACATTGTACGTCGGGAACCAAGACTCAGGGTCGCTCGCAAGAGCAGGGTTAGCTCAGCACATCTATGTCATGTCCTCAGGCACATCTCTAGAGAAATGTGTTTAGATGGTCGATCAAGTCGACGCGCGGGGTTCTGAGATACAACATAGACCATAGCTTTGCTAACAAAAGGATTAGTGGGGTATAAATATATAGGTCAAAGGTTCATTCCAACGCACACGTCATGGTAGAAGACGGGGTGTTGAAAGGAGTGGAACAATATAAGATGCAAGTGCGCATACTACTTGCAGGGTACCCAACCGAGGTGCTCTGGCACTAAGTCATTTCTAGATTCGTAGCAGTGCGGTTGTCACCGCGAGAATCGAGATATGCAATGGTCAACGGGTACAAGCATACAAGTGTTTGTGCACGAAGAAGCATTTGTAAAGCATGAAAAAGAGCGTAGCTCCATGGTCATGGCAAGGCGTACTCGCGACCACAAGATACACTAACAGGGGTCGTGTTTCATTCGGCATCACGGCCATGGCGAGACGGGTCTCGCGATCGTAATGTCCGAACGAAGTACGATTCCCTTAGCCAACTTAAAGGCTCAACACATACAGACATCACACGAATATCCATCAAAACAACGATAAGAACCATAAGCGACACAATAACACGTTGAACCAAATAAGTGGAGTAGCACATTACCATAGCATGAGATTGGATGGATCCTGTATCACAAGTGCATATACAGGTGGTCGTAAGAACGAGATACAGCGTGAGTTCAGATAGTTAAATAAGAGACTTTCCAGGGGGCTCGATACGTCGACCATAAGATAATACGGGTCCCACAGGGGTCATGGTGACGGCACATAGGGTCACGGGGTCTTCTCAACTGTCATACGCTACGGTTTCCATCAGGGGCATCCTTCAGTCGAGATGAGAAGGGAATTACCTTTCCGTCCAGCATGTCGACTAGAGTTCGTTCCGTTCGGTCTAAACACGTCGTGGTCATGGTTTCGTCACATACACACTTCCGGGGCGGTCAATAACACGCCGGTGTTCTTGGAACATCGAGTGTTTGGTCTAGCTCGGGTCGGTCGCGTGTGTGCACGAGTGTCCATAGGTCAGAAATGGCTTCGGTCTACGCGTTCCATGTTCGGCAAGCAAGGTCAGGGGTTGGGAGGGAGGAACGTTTAACTAACCATCATGTATCATGGAAGACGTTGCTTGGCATCCAGGTCTTGGCATCGTGGTGCCATCCATGTAGCTCGTCTTTCGTCCTTTGCACGTGGTGCACCTAGAGAGGAGAAGTTGATCGAAGATGATGATAGATCGATTTGGGATAGAGTTTGCCGATAGCGAAAACATGAAATAGCCGACACGATGGCACGGGCAGGCATGGATGATTAACATTGAATCAATAGCAATAACGAATTAGACCGGCACGAAGGCACGGCGCAGGCAAGGATAACTATCAAGAGTCGGTATTACAATGATGAATCAAGGTATATGGAGGATATGTAAAGGAGGTCTTCATCGAAGTGGCGTCGTCGACCGAACTGCTGGGCGCACGTAGCCGAACAGCAGGACGCACGCGACTGAACAGCAGATCGCACGCGGCCGAACAGTGGTACGCACGTAGCCGAACAGCAGCTAGGCGCCATCGACCGAACAACAGCGCCACCCTGACCGAACAGCGATTCGGCAAGGGGTGACGTCGGCGAGACGAAGGGGTTCGGTGCGGCGAGGTGGTCACGGACGGTTCCAGCTTTAGCGGGCGACGTGTTCAGGTTGTATCCTTCCTGCAAGTGGTGACATACGCGGCACGAAGGCCGGGTCTCAGGCAGGCGTTCAACGAGGAGGGGAAAAGGGACGAAGCTTTTGATGCGGGAGCTCACCGGCAGCAAGGAGGATCTCGGCGAGGGCAAGGTGGAGCTGCTGTTGGAGTCCGAACGGTGGCGAGGCAGCACTGCAGGGGCTCGGGTTTGTCCAGGTAGCCAACGTCGTGGCGCGACGCGAGCTCGGCGGTCGCGGCGACGGGGCAGAGCGTGTGGACGACGGCGTGGTCCGAGGAGGTCGCGGGTGCTGCAGCTCGTCGGCGTGGCGTTCCGTGCTCGGCGAGGTCGACAGTCGGCGCAGCCACGACGACGAGGAGGAGCGAGCGCGGTGAGGGAGAAGAGGCCGATGTCGAAGGCGGTTCGGCGAGGAAGACTCGACTGGCATGGGCGACGTCGCGGGGTGGCATGCGCGTGTCGCCGATGACGTCGCGGTGGCCCGTCGGTGAGCGGTGCGGACGGGCAGAAGGCGAAGGCGGAGCCGTTGGAGGGGCTTGGTGATGCGGTCGTTGCTGTTGCGGTGGCGGAGAGGCGGCCCGGAGGGTGCTCGAGTTCGGCAGGGCGCGACTTCGGTGGTGCTCGGTGCGGCGAGGGAATCATCGAGTCGGCGAGGTCAGCAGAGGCGTCAGGGCGAGGTCAGCGCCGCGGCTGCCGCGGAGTGGAAGCCCGGCGTGGTCGGCGTGGCGAGGTGTACGGCGCGACGGGGAGCAGAGGGTGGAGAGAGGGAGGTGGATGGGCGGCTCGGCTTGGGGAAGAAGAAGAGGAGCGGCGCAGGGTCTGGTCGCGCGTGGTAGGTGGCGTGGGCGGAGGTCGCGGGCTGGCTTCGCAGGTGCGCGCGCTCGCGCACGCGTGGGAAGCGGCGGCGGCGCCAAGAGGAGCAGGGCGCGAGCGCTTGCTTAGGGTTTCGGTAGGTGGGGGTTGCGAGTTGGGCCTGCTGGGCCGTGCGGCTGCTACTGCTTGCTCAAGGCCCGGGCGAAGGCAAGGAGGGGAGAAAAGGGAGACGTGCAGGCTGGGCCTGGCGCTTGGGCCTGCGCGGAGAGAAGAGGGAGAGGAGAGGGAGCGCTGTGGGCCAGATGGAGAGGGCCTGTTTGTCTGGACTGCAGGAAGGAAAATGGAGGGAGTGGAGAAGGGGTTTGGCCCAATAGAAGGAAGAGGTTTTGCTCTTTCGGTTTAAGGGGGATTCGGAGGTGAAGGAATTTTAGATAAAATTCCAATAAGAGGTTCCGAGACAATTTCCGAATGGAGTGTGAATAGGATTCAAAAGGAGAAGAGGGAGGAAAAAGAAGAAAGGATTTTTCCACAAGTCACGAATTATTATGACCCGAAGATCTTTAAGAGTCAAAGTAAGAGAGATCGGAAATGCTTCCCATGGGCGTCGAGGGGGTTGCTATGGACTTGTGCTCTCCAACATAAGACTTAAGTTGCAAAAAGGATATCCGGCAAATTCCTACAATCAATACTATATGAATGCAATAATTTATTTATAAATTGTTCCCGGTTTACCTAGCAACTACATGCTACACACAATCACAGAAAAATTTTAAAAAGTCCGGATTTTTGGGTTGTTACAAAATTTGGGTCTAAACTCGGGTCTCTATATATTTAGCACTCTCGTGAACCGATTCTGGATGAAGCGACTGAGTGAAACGTATTTTAATCTCAGCAATTGAGCGAAGGTGTGCTGTGCATACCATCATTTTACCTTCAGAACCACGAAGCGTCAGATTTCTCACCTCATGCGCATCACGACATCATCGAGAAAACGTCAATCAAAGTAAAAAAAAAAGAGAAACTGGAGAAGGTTTTCAACGAAGAAAAAGGAGAATAATCGACCCTAATCATTTCTCTTTCCTTGGCAAAGGTTGGAGGAAACTAGACCGATTCCGAGCATCTCACGCGCAGTTTTCTGACCACCTTCCGCCCTGACCCCTGATGCCACCTTCTCCTCCTTCCTGTATCTGTATCACACACACACAGACACAGCTCAGCAGCAGCATCGCATCGCATCGCCCCGCCCCGCCCCGCCCCGCCCCCGATTTCTTTTGTCTCTCTCTCTCTCTCTTCCGGGTCTTAAAAATCCAACGCCAACGCGGCCGCCGGACGCGCATTGCTCCCTCTCCCTGCCTCGTCTCCTAATCATCGCCGCCTTTTTCTCTGCTCCTCCTTCCGGGGGGTGTTCTTGGAGCTCTCCAGCTCCGTGAGCTGCGTCTGCTGCTGACGCCGCCGGCGGGGGTCGCGTAGGTGGCGGCGGCCCGCAATGGGGAGGAGCAGCCGCGCCTGCTCCCTTTTTGGTTCCGCCCAGCTGCTCCTGCTGCTGCTCTCGCTCGGCTCCCGCTCCGCCGCCGCCCAGAAGGGCCCCACATGGAAGACTCTGCGCGGTAAGCTCGATTCGCTGCTCTCTCACTTCGTTTCTTGAAAAGTTCCCGCAATAGGTGCGTATGTGATCTGATCTGGTCGATTCGCTGCCACTCTTCGCTTAAAGATCAGCGTTTCTGCTTGTAAACTGTGATTTTGGGTTTTGTCCTACAGCTTGGCCTGGATCTTCAGGATGAGCATGAACTGGCTGCGCATTTAGTTTTTTTTTTTTTTTTTTTTTTTTTTTTTTTTTTGTGGGGGTGGGTCTGGGTGGTGGGGGCTCAAGCTTCTGTTTTTCTGCCGCAAGATAGTTTTTTTAGGACTTCTGCAGCAAAATAGTTTTGCTAGTCTTTAGCACTGTTTGGGGGGACTAGATTTCTGATTGGAAGCTTGGGGCCAGCCATGATGCTTGCCTTTTAGCATTTCGTCAAAAAAAAAATGCACGATGGCCTTTTCAGCTAAGTGGCATTTTGGTTGGGATTCAATACCAACATCTTTCATATTAGTTTACTGTTTACATCACGTACAAGCCTATGCATAATCACTTTCTTAGTGAGAGACACTCGTAAATCATTAGCTGTTGGCGTCTCTTGTTCATGGTCTGCGTATGGCCCTGAGGATTGTTTATTTTGAGAATGGGATGGGAATGGGTCAGTTCGATGGGTAGTAATTCGGGTGGTCCTTTGAATTAACGGTGATGATGATAATTTCACATGGTCATGCGTGTTTACTGGTTTCATGTCCGTCCGGTATTTGGTTCTGTAGTTTCTGCCATAGCGCTTAGGGCCTGTTTGGAACGCCGGAATTTTTCCCGTTCCTATATTTTTCCTGTGAAATTGAACTGATTCATGTGAAATTCCTGTGTGATTACTGTAAAATTCCTGTGTTCCAAACAGCCCGGGTTGCTCCAGTACTTTTGTCCATCCTCATGACCCTAAACAGTAACAATCATCTCTTTGTTCCAGGCAAGGCTCCAGTAATCGTTGCTAAGGGCGGGTTCTCCGGTCTATTTCCTGATTCCAGTGATTTTGCTTATAAGAGTCTTGCTAGTTTCAGCTCCCCTGACACAGCCATGTGGTGTGATGTTCGGTTGGCGAAGGATAACTTTGGTATCTGCCTACCGTGCCTTAACATGGATAACTGCACAATGATAGCCAATGTTTATCCACAAGGGAAGAAGACCTACAAGGTTAATGGTGTATCTACGGTGGGATGGTTCTCCGTGGACTATACGAGCACTGATCTGCTGTCAAATGTGTCTCGTAAGTGCAGTTACAAATTTGTGCTTCGCTATGGTCTTAAGCATTTTGATCTTGTTAACTGTGATGGTATTCTTTCTGTGCACTGTAAGAAATATGTTCAGATGTCTGTGCATTGAATCTTATACCACTTAGTAAATACAGATGCCATGCTTCATTAACCCAGTTTGATATTTGCAGTGAAGCAATCGGTCCTATCTCGTACCCCTGCATATGATAATACCATGGGTTTAACTGCTGTTGAAAATGTTCTCGCCTCATATAACGCCTCTGCAGTTTGGTTAAATGTCCAGGTAGGGATAAAATTTAACTAGCTTTGAACTACAAATTTGGTGATTTTCCTCTCACCTGAACATTTGTTTTCTTTTCAAATTGCAGCAAGACAATTTCTACAGCCAGTTTAACCTTAGCATGCGAAGCTACATCCTGTCTTTATCAAGACAATTCATTGTCGATTACATCTCATCGCCTGAAGTGAACTTCCTCACCAGTATATCCAGAAGAGTTAGCAATAAGACAAAGCTTGTGTTCCGCTTTCTTGACGAACGATCTATTGAGCCATCGACAAACCAGACATATGGCTCAATGTTGAAAAACCTAACATTTGTGAAGACTTTTGCCTCTGGAATACTTGTCCCCAAAAGCTATATCTGGCCTGTTACACCAGATAATTATCTGCTGCCTTATGCATCAGTTGTTGATGATGCTCACAAAGCGGGGCTAGAAATCTATGCTGCTGATTTTGCAAATGACCTTCCTATCAGCTATAACTACAGCTTTGATCCATTAGCAGAATATCTTTCCTTCATTGATAATGGTGCCTTCTCTGTTGATGGTGTATTGAGTGATTTTCCGATTACTCCCTCAGAGGCAGTTGGTGAGTCCATCTATCCTTTTTTTCGTGATGCTATTAATAAGTATATGTTTTAAGAATTTATGCACTCAAGGTGGCACTAGGTCAGTGTGATGTTTCATTTAGAATAGTTGTTATAGAATCATGGTTCAGTTCTTTTTAAATCTTTTGGCATGAATCTCCTAACAAGTTGGAAGATGTAGCATGGATCTTGATCTCTTTGGTCTTGATTTATTGTTCTTTTTCCCCTGCAGATTGCTTTAGTAACCTGAACAACAGCAAGATCGATCATGGTACAACTGCTTCCTTTGTCACTTCACGCCTAACTTCACCTATTTTATAATGTTACTGAATTTTGTCACACATTCACACTGCAGATAAACCTCTAGTTATCTCTCATAATGGTGCTAGCGGTGACTACCCAGACTGCACTGACCAAGCTTATGAAAAGGCAGTTGCTGATGGTGCAGATGTCATTGACTGTCCTGTTCAAGTGACCAAAGATGGCATACTGATATGCATGAGTTCTGTTGACCTAATGGACGTTACTGATGTTGCAAAATCACAATTTGCTTCTCAAACAACTATCATCAACGATCTGAAGGCTGGTCCTGGAGTCTTCACCTTCAACCTTACTTGGGATGATATTTCTAAGAACCTAAAGCGTAAGTTGATTTGATATCATTTTCCCCTACTTGTAAACCTGAATGTTTCCTGTGGAAATGGAAAAAAAAAACAAATGTTTAGATCATTGTTTCAAAGGCAACTAGGCATCCAGGTGAGTGCTGGGTACACCTGGACGTCTAGGCGACAAATTTGAAACAGGGATTTAGATATCCTTGTGTATATATGGTTATGCTAAGTCATATTTTTTGTGCAGTCGATAACTAGTAAATATTTAATGGCTTGTCTGTATTGTTTCTCTTTCTCGCACTGATCATGCATTTGCTTCAAGACTAACTATTTTGTATTTGCAGCCATGATATCAAACCCAATGATCGACTTTCAAGTGTACAGAAATCCCAGAAACAAGAACGCAGGAAATTTCACGAGATTATCGGACTTTTTGACCTTTGCAAAGGGAAAGGATTTGTCAGGTATCATGATAAGTGTTGAGGTAAGAATTTAATGATATGGAAAAATGTTATATCTAGTGTGAACTTATTTCTGAGTGATACGGAGTTGGCTATAGTGCTGTTCCAAATCTCTTATCAAGTATACTGCACCAAGAGCAATGCCTTTTAGGGGTTGCTTGATATCTTTTTTTCCATAGAAAAAGTTCACAGATCTTAAATCACAACCTGTACAGTTAGTGAAACTGTATTTGTAAGACTAGACTGGTGGAATTCAAAATAAATAACAAAGATATCTAGATTAGTGACTAACAACAAACTTCATTCTGGTACATAACCTTGATTAGAGCGTGGCAGCTGGGCCACTCAACCCCATCTAGTCTAGTTTTGACCCTGCCACAAGTAACCTAGTAGAATTAAAAAGTAAAAACCACAGTGACCAGTTCATAGATATTTTAGCTACCTAATCCTTCACTAGGTTAACTAGCATTTCTATGTGTAGAACTTGATCCCCTGCAGGTCAAGTTTTTTTTTATGTCTAGAACTTGCTTGCGAAGAACCTGAAATTAAAGTTAATAATGTGATTTTACCCCTAACTAGCTACACTTGACATGGTTTAGAATCTGTGAACTTACCCTACAAAAGGATTACTGAAGCAAAGCCAATCCCTTTTTTTATGTCTCATGCTAATGTTCTTGCAAGTCTTGACACACTTCTTTCTCCCTTCTCTTTTTAATTCATGCAGCATGCCGCCTTCATGGCAGAGGATCTTGGATTTGGTGTGGTAGATGCAGTGATCAAAGCCCTTGATGACTCTGGTTATAGCAAACAGACTGCCCAGAATGTTATGATTCAGTCCACCAACAGCTCAGTTCTAGTGAAGTTCAAGCAGGAAACCAAGTACGACCTTGTGTACATGATTGAAGAAAATGTCAGAGATGCGGCACCTTCCTCCCTTGCAGATATTAAGAAGTTTGCTAATGCTGTTTCTGTTAGCACCACATCTGTTTTCCCTGCAACCCATCATTATTTGACAGGACAGACCAGTAATCTTGTCCCGTCCCTTAAGTCTGCCGGCCTCAAAGTTTACGTTTACCTGCTCATGAATGAGTTTGTTTCTCAACCAAATGACTTCTTCGCAGACGCCACTGTACAGATTAATGCTTATGTGCAAGGTGCTAACGTGGATGGGGTCATCACTGATTTCCCTGGGACTGCTCACAGATACAAATGTAAGTTCCTGATTACAATTTCACAAGCTACCATATCATTTGTTAAGTCATTCAAATATATGAAGTCTTCGATTAATTTATTGGTCACATTCTGCAGTGAACTCCTGCACGAGCATGGGAAAGAACGCACCACAATTTATGAGTCCTCCACAACCAGGTGGCCTCCTTCAAACCATGCCCCCATTGGCACAGCCACCAGCAGCGGCGCCAATGCCGCTCTTGACGGACGCTGACGTTGCAGAACCAGCCCTACCTCCAGTCACTAGCACAACCAAAGCTGCATCACCTTCGCATGCCGCCCTCAGAATGCGGACCGATGTCTCAATCCTCATCACATTGCTGATGCTATGTGCTTCCCTCCTCATCTGAAGATAGTCCTGCACAACATCATATGCGGCGTGGCGCATTAGAGCTGAGGATTTCACATTGAGCTGCTAATAGCAATTCTTTCCGGCCACCTTTATGTAGCGATTCTTTTCTTGTTGTGTCCGGTGGTGTTTTGGAGGATGGTTGGATGTTCAGCCTGATACCTCAACGGTCACACTTGTGTGTGTGCTGCCGCGGCCTCTAGGTACATTCTGGTACATATGTGTGGTGATACATTGTTCAGGTCATCTTTCCTACTGTCTGAGCTGCCTCTTGAGGGAAAAATATTGACTGCAAACATACTTGGGGGTTGTTTGAATGCACTCCGATCTATCTCAATCCACATGGGTTTTGAAGGGATTGTGTAAAATTTGTTAATTTTGTACCCTAACCCCATGTGGATTGGGTTGAATTTGAAAAAAGAAGAGTAAAATACATTAGAGTGCCATTAACTTGAGCATCTAGGTACATCAATTCTAAAATCGTGTTTCTTATCAATCAGCCTATTAAAATCTGACGTGGCATGTACAGTAGGATGCCAGCGTGTCATATGATATGCTGTTTTTTTTTTAGAAAATAGCTTGATGAACAACTTACTAGGTGAAGCTGAACTATTTTGAAATAGGTGAAGCTGAGCTGTTTTGAAAAAAATGTTTAGTAAAATAGTTTCACCAACAACTTTATGCATAGTTAGGAGAGAAATAAAGGTGTAAGCTGTGAAAAACTATTTTTTCAATTTCATCTTAGCTTATGATTTTGTAAGAGGAAGAATAAAATAACTTGATGAGTAAAACTGTTTTGAGCAACAGCTGTTGAGCTGTACTACAAAACAGCGCACTCATGTTCCTCTATTTCTATCATCTATACTGTCTGGTCATCAAGATTCTCTCCTTTATATTCATTTCTTCCGCATTCATCCATCCTCTATCCACTATGAGCCTATTTGTCACTTTATCTAAATATATTCATGAGAGATCTAGTTTTGAAAAATTAATTGCAACGAATTTAATGGTGCAATCGAAATTTAATTTGGTTTTACAGTTTGTGAGATATAACATTTTTTTTGTCACAAATTCGTTGGGGCCCACCACTGCTGCCAGCTCGCCTATGCGTCGCTCGCTCTCGCCGAGCGCAGCTGCGCCTGCCACGGGCCCGCACTCGATAGCGTTCGTCCGCCAGCCCGCTTCATTTGCCGGTCTATATTCGATACATGAACGTGTAGAGGAAGCCACTGCAGCGTTTTTTTCCTCTACATCGTATACCGGAGGTGGATAGCGGTACCAGTGCGGAAAGCCTTAGACTATCCGCACTCACGTTCCTCTATTTTCATCCTCTATACTGCCTAGTCATCAAGATTCTCTCTTCTATACTCATTTCTCCGCATTCATCTATCCTCTATATCATCATCTATCCACTGTGGGCCCACTTATCACTTTATCTAAATATATTCATGAGAGATCTAGTTTTGAAGAATTAATTGCAACGAATTCAATGGTGTAATCGGAATTTAATTTGATTTTTTAGTTTGTGAGATATGATATTTTTTTGAAACAGAATTAGGTGGGACCCAAGTTGTACTATCTTCTCTCTCTCCTCTTCCTCTCACACGATGTCCAGCTGCGCTCGCTCCCTACTCTCCGCTAAATGTTGCTGGCTACGCTCTCTTTGACGGATACACGCGCATAGAGGACATGTTACCCGCTGCCGCTGCCGCTGCCGCTGCAGCTTTCTTTTTAGGGTAAACGCTTTTACCGTGAGGGATAGCGAAGCCAGTGGAGGTGGTCTAATATGCACTTGGCCCCGTTCCCTCGTGGCCAACGCCGCCTCCTCTCCATCGGAGTATCGGACGCAGTCGTGGCGGGGGACAAACCATGTGCTTTGAAGACTAGCTCCACATTCTACGAGCGTAATCCATGTGCTTTCAAGGGCGTGATTAGTTTCCCTACCAAAACAGCTTTGACTCGCACATGGAATGGAAGAAGCCAGGCTCTCGGCCACCGTCACCATCAATGTTGGTGTAGCCGTAGTAGTTTACAGGAGCCGTCACCCTGCCACCCTGGCCTGGAGTGTGGCCGAGTCCGTGTGACGAGCGCGGCCACCTTGGCAGCCTGCATTCTGGCGTGCAGTCGCCACAGATGGCGCGAGCACATTTCGTCGAACACGTTGCGGTGCGCACACCAACTCGACGAAGATATTACAGGCGTCGAGCGAGGAACGTGACGTGAGCTGCAGGCGGCCTACTGAAATTTGAAAGAAGACCACCGGAGGGGCCGGCTCCGGCTCCAACCCCAGACCGTGTGGGTGTGTGGTTGGAGGACGAGGAAGTGACCGGCAAGGGGAGGGAAGCGGCGGCGTACGCGCACGCCGCTGCCGCCCCCACGCATGCCGCGGCCACCGCGTCGCATTGGCGCGAACCTTGTGCATGTGCCAGAGCGGGGCGCCGTGGCGTGACCAGATAACGCTCCGCAAGATGGCGGCGATCGAACCTCGCCGTCGCCTCCAGCTCCAGTGGGGAAGGTCCGATTCGAGCCATGGCACCAGCAAGGGAGGGTCGGGCGGTGTGGCCGTGCTAAGACCCTATTTGGATATAGTCAACTAAAATTTAGCTAGCTAGCTAAAAATTTCTCAGCTAAACTTTAGCTGGGTGTTTGGATGTTGCAACTAATAGACTCAGCTAAATTTTAGCTGAGTTAAAATAACTAAATGTAGTTAAATTTTAGCTGAGCTGTTTGAATGTCTAGCAGCTAAATTTAGTCAGCTAAAGTTTAGTTGATGCATCCAAACAAAGCCTAATGAGGGTTTCTGCAAATGTATCCTGGATAATACGTACGCCCTCTCTCCATTCCATAAAGATACGAGATCCATACCGATCAAATTGGTTCAAATTTAACCAAAGTTATAATAAAAAAAGTATTAGTATTTATGTCGTTAAATAAAATTATTAATTATTATGAAAATATATTCTATTACTAATATATTGATACTTTTTATATCAAGAATTTTAGTATTTTTTATACAAATTCAGTTAAAGTTCAAATTGTTTGACTCCTTGATCAGCAAGAATTGCATGTTGCTAAATGGAGGGAATATATTTTTAGAGCTCACAAGTTAATAGAAATCCTTTGCATTTTACTCTTCTAGAAAAGAAAAATGAAATGAGGTCGTGTTTCGCGTGTGGCCACAGCAGCCCCGAATCAGGTCATCTCTTATACGAATTTAGTCGGTTCCAAATCCGACTTAGTCGGTTTTAGACCCGACTCAGTCAGTTTCAGCGCACATGGGTTAGAAAATCCTTCTAAAAATATTAATTAATTCATCCGGATTTCAAACGGGGTGAACCATGTATGTTTTTTTTTGTTTTTTTATCAGCTCAACGAGAGGAACGCAATGGTGCAGACCAATTCTTCATTTAGGAAAGTTGACCAAACTAACCTGGTCGGTTTTAGAACCGACCTAGTCGGTTCCTCCTTGTCTGGCAAACTCCAAAAAATTGTTATTTCTTCGTCCGAACTCCAAACGAGATAAACCATATATGTTTTTCGATCAACTCGACGAGAGGAACATAATGGTGAAGTCCATTCTTGCATTTTAGAAGGTTGACAAAACTGACTTAGTCGGTTTGTGGATCCGACTAAGTCGACTCTGCTGGCTGGTTGAGCACCCGAAAAAACTGTTTTCTTCGCCTTGACTCCAAACGTGATGATTTAAGTGTGCTTTCTGGCCATCTCGACGATAGAAATATGGTGGAGGAATCCATTATATGCTTAGGAGTTAGGACATTTTTGAGTGTCAACACACATCCCAGCTTGGCAACAAAGTATATTTACAAATGCATCATGGTATCGATATGCATCATTTCATTTTTTTTAATATGCACTGTTTAGTTTCCCAAAATTTTCTATTTTTTTCTAGATTCCCTATCACATCAATTTTTAGACGCATGCATGGAGTATTAAATGTAGGTAAAAAATAACTAATTGTAATTTTAGTATGTACATGTCGAGAAGAATCTTTTGAGCCTAGTTAGTTCATGTTTGGACAAAGTTTGTCAAATAACAACGAAAATACTACAAGACTTTTCCTAAAAAATTTTGGGAACTAAACATAGCCATATACTTCTAAGACCCCGTTTGATTGTTTTGGAGCAAGGTGCAAATAAGTAACGTTTAGGTGTACATTCGACCCTCTTTAGTTTAAATATTTGTACTAAATAGTATAAATATTTTCAACTAAAGAGTGTTGGAAGTGCATCTATGTGTCATTAATTTGCACCCTTATTTTGGAGGGGCCGAGCGGGCCATTTTGGGCCTAGAACGGTTCCTCCACAGTAGAAATTTTTGAGTTAAGGGTTTGGTTGGGAATCAATCCCAAATAACCGAATGAGGCGTAAGTATATATTTTTTAGCAGATTTTCATGTTTGTACTCCCTCTATTTCTGAAAAAATAATAATTCTGTTAACACAGAATTTTCGCACTATGACAAGTGGGCCAGCACGGCACAGGTTCGGGAGAAATCACCACCTGAGGGATTCGGTAGATAGCAAGCACGGTCGGCTAATCCAATCGGTTCGGTAAGGCTGTGGAGGCGACTGGTCAAACGGGGGGTGGATTCGGCAATATGGCGCTGCGGTCGGCTACCTCAGGCTAAGTCGGTTTGCGACAAATACGGCATATCAGAAGATTCGGCAACAGAAGATCTCGTCATTGTTAGCACGTGCCGATTATTAAGGGAGACTTAGGATAAAAGGCATCGTGTTTTAGATAAGTTTCCTGTTTTGTCGTTGTAATCGTGTCCTCCTAGGACTCGTAGAACACCAGGGTATAAATATAAACCCTGAGACTATTGTAAAGGATGTTCACAATCAATACAACCAACCCGGCCCCGTGCCGTCTTCGAGTCCAAGTCGTGTCATCGTGTTCTTCGAGAGGAGCCATCGATCCGTCGACCTCCGTAAGTTCCGGCAACCTTGTTACCATGTCTAGTATCGTGCGGCGGATTTAGATATGATGCAAGTAGTCTCGTACGTTAAGCTTAGTATCGTGCGGCGGATTTAAGCTTATGACGGGAAGTTTTTGCTTATGCCTTGTATCGTGCGGCGGATTGAGTCATGAGTAAAAATAGTTATCGGCTCTGTTAGATTTGGCAAATCTGATAGATTCATTAAGTTACCTTGTGTTATATGTTTTGTTATGTTTATTTCATCATAACACTTTTGCCCAATCTAGATACCGTTCGGTTCGGCTTTATCTTTTATAGATCTGCTCTATTCTTTCACGTTTATTATTGTAAAGTCTTTCATGTAGTAGATCTAGTGTTCGTAATAGCCGATCGGATCGTATCTGGATTGCCACGTGGTGAGGGTTCATGCATGTTAAGTATGTTTGATCTATGACAAGGCCAGGTGTCGTGCGACAGGCGCAGGCTTTAGAGTAGTTTAGTCATGCTTAGTTTGTATGTTCAATCCCCATGGACCCCAACTCGGTTGTACAATCGAGATTGGTTAAGTTTTAACTTATATTTAATACGTCATGCAAGTATGATTCTCATGCAAACGTGTTCGGCAACCTGTTATTCACGTAACTCTGTTCATATTGCCGAATGATCTTCAAACCTGTTGGCAGATAGCTTTCATAGCTATATGTCGTCGTAAGTGGCTTCAGGGCCGTATATTTTGGAACTGTCTGGTCATACCCGGCACGTTCCAGCTTTGTATTTAACAGTTTCTTTCCCTTGTTAGTTGCAGGGCAAACTGACTGGCACGCACCGGACTTCTGAGCACCCGGGCCACGTTTGAAGCCAACTTCTCCGGCTTGCTGTGTGATTGGCACAGTGCGTCACTTTTGGTGCCAACACAATTTTTGGCACGCCCAGTGGGACCCTTTTTTCCTGCAGCGATGGTCGAAGTCACTGAAGCCGAGGCCAGCAACAAGGCGGGGCTCGTGCAGGTGCAGCTCGCTGAACTACCCGACGAGTACAAAGAGCAGGTGGATAATGCTTGTGCCGAATTCCAGGCCAAGTGCCTAGAAGCCTTTTCCAAAAACAAGAGCGGAAAGGTTCGCCGTCTGCACGATCTGCCGAAGCCCGTCCAGCTCAACCCGAATGATCCCGGGGAAGTGGAGGCAGTGTTGAAAATGTCTCACATAATCAACGAAGCCGTCTCTGGTGCCATCGGTCGCATGCATGGGGCGTTTCTCAACACTTTCCGCACCATCATGATCACCCAATTCGGCCCCAAGGCCGATGAACTTATGGAGGCGGAGTTTGGCCCTATAGCAGGACCACATCTTTTCAATCTGCCGAATCACCTCAAGGGGGCAGGAGCTGCTGGTGAGGAGACCCCGCCTAAGGCTCAATCAGGCGGGCTGACCATTCAAGAGAAGCACACGCCAGAGGGCCAGTTGCCGACCATGGGTCAGCTCACGTCCGGCACTAAGGGTCAGCCGCCAGAGTCAGCACGCAAGATCTCCCCGCAAACCTATAGGCTCATAAAGGACTGCTACGGAAACGGGTACCATGAGATGCTTGAGCCTCACAACATAGAGGGCGCCCCACATCCAGGATATGGGAAGCCGACGGCCGAAAAAACCGCCGACTCTAATGTCGATGTCATGCTAGAGAGGATGGCGGATATGATGCAGCGCACTTTCGGCCTGAAGCCTAAGGGCACTTATGCTTACAGGTCTCCGTTCCCCGAATGGTTCCACCGTGTGGCTCTACCTCCCAGAGTCAAAGTGCCGACAGACCTGTCCAAGTTCTCCAGCTTAGACGACACCAGCACGGTGGAGCACGTCAGTCGTTATCTGCTCCAGCTTGGGGAGGCCAATACCGAAGATGCCTTCAGGGTTCGGTACTTCCCGTCGTCACTCACTGGACCGGCATTCGCATGGTTCACGTCACTACCGCCGGGCTCTATTCTCTCTTGGGCATACTTGGAACAAAAGTTCCATACACACTTCTACACGGGCACCAAGGAGAAGAAACTGGTGGACATCATGTACGTACACCAGAAGCCAAATGAGACACCACAGGACTACCTGCGCAGGTTCAGGGAAGTCAAGAGCCAGTGCTTCGGCATGCACCTGCCGGACGATCAGCTTCCACCATTGGCCGTGGCAGGCATGCTCCCGAGCATTAGAGACAAGCTGTTCGGTCAAGAGTTTGAAGACTTGGGTCATCTCTCCCGCCGGCTGAATGAGATGACTATCCAAGCGCAAGGCTTGCGGAGGGAAGGGCGTTTCCAGAAGGACAATGTCGCGGCGCAGATGTATCAGGCTTTCCTGGACGAAGCCGATGACTACACCGACGCTGAAGATGAGGTGGCCGCTGCAGAGCTCAACTGGGACAAGGAGCCGACCCAAGCCAACAAGCAATGGCTGCGCCAGCAGAAGGGGGCATACGACTTCGACGTCACCAAAGCCGACAAGCTCTTCGAGTTCCTGGTTGCCGAAGGAAGAATCAGGCTACCCCCGGATCACCCGATGCTGCGTCCTGGAGGGGTCAAGGATAAGAAGTACTGCGGTTTTCATAACACTAACACTCATTCTATTAATGATTGCCGTGTGTTCAGGACGAGGATACAGAAAGCCATCCAGGACGGCCACATCAAGTTCAATGGCAAGATGAAGATCGATGCTAACCCCTTCGCCCAGAACGCCGTGTTCTTTTCAGTGAGCATGGTAGCTCCAGAGGACCCCAGGGGTAAGGGCAAGGTCAAAGTCCTCACCTCCAACAAAGCACGCGAGTCTGGCACGGTGGACCCCGATCGGCAAATCACCAGCGATGAATTTCAGCAGCGCGCCCGGACCACGAATAGTCGATATGAGCGCGGGGAGACATCTTCCAGGCGCAGGCCTACCCACAGGGATCTCCTCAACAAGTGGCGCCGGCAAGATGAGAAAGAACGGAAGCGTCTCCAACGCGAAGAACAGGAACTCGCAGAGGAGTATCAGCGCGAAGACGGTCACACGGAGGAGTACCGGTACCGTCTGGAAGAGAGGGCCTACCACAGAGAGCAGGCCTACCACAGAGAGCAGGAACGCCGCCAAGAGCAGGAGCAGGCTCACTGGGGTTGCTCGTTCTTCCGCCACTGCTGGAACGAAGGCTTGAGGTTGCCTGCCGTCAACGACTGCCCTGAGTGCAGCGATCAGTACAGGGGGTATAGGCAGGATCGTGTCAACCGCCGTCCCGTCCATGAAAGATTGGGAGCACGCATCCCAATGGACGATCGGCGCCTAAAAACGGAAAGCCCGGGTCGGCAAGCCAAAAGATATGCCGATCGAGAGTGGGTGCACCACCAGGACGACGGCGAGGAGGCACAGCCTCGCCCATATAGGTGGCAAAAGGGGCAGTGGTGCCCACCAGGGCTCAGAAAAAGCCAGAAAAGGAGAGTGCAGCGTCTCCGGAATAGGGAGTTGGAAGAAGCAGCTGCCAATGGGAAGAAGCAAGAGTGGCGCCCGAAGGAAAAACCAGATGACGCCGACGAGGGCGCTGACGTGGCCATGACTTTCTTCCTTCCCCTGGAGTTCATGGCTCCTGCCGGCCGGGGGGCACAGGGCGAGGTGTATTCGGATTCTGACGAGGCCGAGCACGACGAGCTCGCGGCACAGCTCGTGTTGTCTCAGAAGGCAGCATTTGACAAACCAGCCAAGCATCGGCATTTAAAGCCGTTGTATGTCAAGGGGTACGTCAATGGAAAGCCGCTGACCAAGATGTTTGTCGATGGCGGTGCAGCGATCAACATCATGCCTTACGCCACCTTCAGAAAGCTGGGCATGAACGATGAAGATCTGCTCAAAACGGACATGATACTCCGTGACTTTGCCGGCAATCCCTCTGACACTCGGGGTGCCGTGCACGTGGAACTGATGATTGGATCCAAGATGCTCATCACGACCTTCTTTGTCATTGACGGCAAGGGGGCATACAGCCTGCTTTTGGGCAGGGATTGGATCCATGCCAACTGCTGCATACCTTCAACCATGCATCAAATACTCATACAGTGGGTTGGAGATGACATCGAGATTGTCCAAGCTGACGACTCGGTGAGTGTTGCTACCATTGAGCCCACTTACTGGGAATTCGACGGAGTAGATTGCTTCTCCGATCGTGTGTGGGGAGAAGGTCCTGTCAACGTCTACGACAGGGATCAACAGCCGATCCAAGCAATCGGCTCTCAAAGCTTCTTTTAGATGGATAACCCAACCGACAACAGCGAGGGCAAGCTGGGACGTGGCTTCACGTCGGCCGACGATTTGGAAGAGGTGGATGTTGGTGACACAAGTAAGAAGAGGCCGATGTTTGTAAGTTCCAGTTTAGACCCTGATTTCAGAGTACAACTAGTAGATCTTCTAAAAGAGTTCAAAGATTGTTTTGCTTGGGACTACACAGAAATGCCCGGATTGGATCGGTCCATCGTTGAGCATAAATTGCCGATCAAACCCGGGTACCGCCCATATAAACAACCTCCACGTAGGATCTACAAGGAGGAAGTGTTGGCCGATGTGAAAAAGGAAGTGGAAAGATTGCTAGAAGCTAATTTCATTCGGCCGTGTCGATATGCGGACCGGATCTCCAATATTGTCCCGGTATACAAGAAGAATGGGAAGATGAGAATCTGCATCGACTTCAGGAACCTCAACAAAGCCACTCCTATGGACGGTTATCCAATGCCAGTGGCCGACTTGCTAGTAGATGCTTCGGCCGGTTTTGAAATTATAAGTTTTATGGACGGCAATGCGGGTTACAACCAGATCTTCATGGCTGCAGAGGACGTGGCAAAGACCGCCTTTAGGTGCCCTGGCCATATAGGTTTGTTTGAATGGATTGTCATGACCTTTGGTTTGAAAAATGCCGGTGCTACTTACCAGCGGGCCATGAATTACATATTCCATGAGTTGATCGGCAAAATCGTAGAAATCTACATTGATGACGTGGTGGTCAAATCGGGAAGCAAAGAAAGACACTTAGCCGATTTAAGGAAGACCCTGGAGTGCACAAGGAAACACGGTTTAAAGATGAATCCAACCAAGTGTGCATTTGGGGTGTCGGCCGGGGAGTTTCTGGGATTCTTGGTCCACAAAAGAGGCATCGAGGTCGGCAAAAAGAGCATGGAAGCAATTGATAAGGTAGTGCCGCCGACCAATCTCAAAGAACTGCAATCACTGCTCGGCAAGATCAACTTTGTCAGAAGGTTTATATCCAACTTGTCCGAGCGAGTGCTACCATTCTCTCCACTGTTGAAGCTCAAGAAAGATCAGGAGTTCATGTGGGGTGACGTGCAACAAAAGGCTTTCGATGAGATCAAAGAATACATGAAGGCACCACCAGTATTGGTTCCTCCACAACTCGACAGGCCTTTCAAGTTGTACGTGGCGGCCGACAACCTAACAATAGGGTCGGCCCTCATGCAAGAATTCGAGGGGAAAGAGAGAATCGTAGCCTACCTTAGCCGGAAGCTACTGGACCCCGAAACGAGGTATTCGGCTACGGAAAAGTTGTGCTTGTGCGTTTTCTATTCCTGTACCAAGTTTCGGCACTACCTATTGAATGCCGAATGCGTGGTAGTATCAGAGTTTGATGTAATCAAGCACATGTTATCAATGCCGATTTTAAGTGGAAGGATCGGTAAATGGGTTTTAGCTCTTTCTGAATTTGATTTGCGTTTTGAATCGGCAAAGGCTGTTAAAGGCCAGATTATGGCTGATTTCGTCACTCACCATCGTGATCCTAACGCTAACATGGTAACCATTGCCCCCTGGGCATTGTTTTTTGATGGATCGTCGTGTAGCAAAGGTGGTGGAGTCGGGATCATGTTGATTTCTCCCAAGGGGGCACCTTTCAAATACTCTATGCCGATCGAGTACCCGGTGACTAATAATCAAGCGGAGTATGAGGCACTGCTTCGAGGATTGCGGTTGCTCGTGGACGTTAAGGCAGACGCCGTAGAGATCTTCGGTGACTCGGAGTTGGTGATCAGGCAGCTGACAGGTGAGTACGAGTGCAAAAACGACACGCTGCAGGAATATCTCGAAGGTTGCCAAGAGCTCCTTAGACAGTTTCGATCAGCAACCTTGCAACATATTCCTAGGGGGCAAAACAAAGAAGCAAACCAGTTGGCTCAGGCAGCATCCGGGCACAGGGAGAATCAAAACATTTTTGCACTTGAGAAAGAGCAAACAACCCCAGAAGGTGATCAAGTAATCCCAAGTGATAGTCAGGCAATTGAAGACTGGAGAGACAACATTGCCGATTACCTCAGGGACCCATCCAGAAAAGTCTCCCGAAAACTCAGGTACAAGGCCCTTAAGTTTACGCTCTTGGACAATCAATTGTATTACAAATCCATAGATGGGGTTTTGCTTAAGTGCCTGAACCAAGACAAGGCTAGGAAACTGATGTATGAAGTGCACGAAGGCGTATGTGGTGCACACCAGTCGGCTCACCGTATGAGATGGATAATCAGGAGGACTGGATATTTTTGGTCGACTATGCTCAAAGATTGCTTCGAATATTACAGAGGTTGTCAGGATTGCCAGCGATTCGGCAATGTGCAAAGGGCCCCCGCATCGGCCATGAATCCGATCATTAAGCCTTGGCCTTTCAGAGGATGGGGTATTGATTTGATCGGCCAGATCCACCGTCTATCTAGCAAGGGACATAAGTTTGTTCTGTTAGCCACGGATTATTTCACTAAGTGGGTTGAAGCCATCCCATTGAAGAAGGTGACATCAGAGAACGTGGTGTCCTTCGTCAGGGAGCACATCATTTACCGATTCGGCATCCCTCAGTCCATCACTACCGATCAGGGAACTCAGTTCACTTCCTCGGAGTTTTGTGACTTTGCCGAAGGGATGGGGATTAAGCTATATAATTCCTCCCCTTATTATGCACAGGCCAATGGGCAGGCAGAGGCTTCTAACAAAATCATGATTAAGATCATTCAAAGGAAGATCGAAGAGAAACCTAAAAGGTGGCACTTGGTACTCAACGAAGCTTTGTGGGCTTACCGAATGGCTTGTCATGGGTCGACTCAGACGTCACCATACGAGTTGGTCTATGGGCATCACGCAGTGCTACCATGGGAATTGCAATCGGGGTCAAGACGAGTTACATTGCAGAACGATCTAGCCAAAGAGAATTATAAAGATTTGATGATGGATGAGCTAGAAGATTTGCATTTGATTCGTCTCAAGGCCTTGGAAAATATTGAAAAGAACAAGATACGCGTTGCCAAGTACTACAATTCGAAAGTGAAAGAAAAAGGATTCGAAGAAGGAGACTTGGTTTGGAAAATTGTCTTGCCGATCGGTACCAAAGATAAGGCATTCGGCAAATGGTCCCCTAACTAGGAAGGGCCTTTTCGAATTCTGAGACGTGCTCTGGGTAATGCGTACATTCTGAAAACCCTCCAAGGAGAAGAGTTTGCTAGGGCAATTAATGGACGTTATCTAAAGAAATTTCATCCTAGCGTGGAGGTCGGTGCATAACGGAATCAAGGACTAGCGGGCACCGACGGCCGATACAAGGTTGTGTCGCCCTTAGCACAAAAAATGGCCGATAGGTTCTATCGCCCTTAGAGCAAAAACAGCCGACACAGCATGTGTCGCCTTTAGCGCGAAAAACGCTAAAACAGAACCAAATACACGCGGTGCTGCGCAATCGGTTCAATGAAGAGATCGAACACTAGACAAGCACAGAAAGGGAAAACAGATTGTACGCGTGAACATGGCAAAGTAGAGCATTGTTCATAAGTTGGGGCGGTACGAAAGTGCAGATCAGTTACCAAGCACCTTGTTGATGACCGTCTGCGGATTGGTGACTGCCGTGAGGGCATGAGCGTGATCCTCGTAGGAGTCCAGAAAATCGTCGATCTGTTCGACGTCTTCCGGGCATGCCCCGCCGGGGAAGCCAACCGGCGTCACGGAGAAGTCCTCCTCCGTGCGGACCGTCAGCGCCGACAGCCCCAGCGCCACGCCGTGGTGCACACCCTGCAGGGCGACCTGCTCGATGCGGCCGTGCACGTTGGCCAGGCGCGCATCGGCGGTGATGCCCTGGGCGTTCACCCGGTCTGCGACGGCGTTCGCCGCCATCTTCAGGCGCTCCAGTTCTTCAGACAGCGCTGTGAGCGACAAAATGGAATGGATCGGTTAAAAGACCAACAAGAACGACCGAAAGCAGATCCAGGATTGGGCGTTCATACCCGTGATTGCGTCGCAGAACTGCCGGCGCTGGTCCTCCCATTCCAGCTGGTCAATCCCGTACTGCTTCAAGACGGCGGCCAGCTCTTCCCGGGACTCGTCCCGCAGCGCCATGAAGTTCAAGGCGTCGTTGTGGTCGTAGAGGCCGTCGTCGGAGTCCCAGTCCGGGCTCGCCTCCTAAGGATGGGAGTGGTAGGAGAGGCTGTCGGAGGAGCTCGACGGGCCCGATGGTGGAGCCTCTGGCCTCCCCGGCGCTGGAGAAGGCCGGGCATGCCCGCCGGCGGAAGAGATAACGGGGATCCTGTCGGCGAGCCGTAACAGAGTGTGAGCGAGGTCTTCAAGAAACTGTCACAAAGGATGTAAGCGAGGAATCCTACCCACGCTGACGGAGGCGCCGAGCGCGACTGCCCTCGGCCTCCTCAGTCGCCGGGCGCTTGCCGCGGTCATCATGGCTTGCCATTGCACTTGGAAAGTTAGGGTTTTCTGGAGCGGAGTAAGCAAGGAAGCCGAGGCGGCGAAAGTACTAGAGGAGCAGATGCAAGATGGGAAGAAGGCAGGCCTCCAGGGGGGATTTATGAAGTCGGAACAGTGATCGTGGCAAGTGTCCCGAGGCAGCACGCCGAATATCAACCGGCGGATTGGGGTTTTCCTGCTTCCCGAGATTGACCTCTGCAGTAACGGGCTGTGCGAACCGTCTGGATGCACTCGCGTATTCGGCGGAGAATAGAGCGCCTGGCTTCGGCAAAATTGCCGATTTAGGTGTTCGGGACAAATACTGGCCAGATTGCCGAACAGGTTCACACGGTTAAACACGATGTCATCAGAACGGTAACCGATTGGATGCAAAATACAGATATATTACAAGGAAATGTTTGAGTCATTCTGACACAGGATTACAGAAACTGAAGGATCATTGCGCAGTCATCTCAGTTGTTCAAGAATTGGTTTATGGCCGCCAGAGTATCGGCTTTGACCTGGTTAGCATGCTCCAGTGCCTTGTTGTCCTCCTCTTCGGTGCCCTGTGCCTGCGAGAGCCTCGTGCTAAGTTTGATATCCTCATCGAGCACTGATGTCGGTGTTTCGTACCCAGGGGTATCACACCAACGAGTGATATGATCGCGTGCTTCTCTTCCTGGATGGTGATGCAAGAGGACACAAGGATTTATCCTGGTTCGGGCAAAGAAGGCCCTACGTCCAGCGGGGGGGGATGTTCTTGTATTACTTGCACCTAAGTGCTTGTACAGGGGAGAATACAAGCTCAGTGAGCGTGGACCGGGGTCCGGACTTAAGTGTATGGGTGTAAGGCACTCTAACGTGTTTGTCCATTCGCGAATGAGGGCCCTGGCGTCCCCTTTTATAGGGCAAGGGGAGGCCAGGGTTACACAGGGGTTTTACAAGTGTCGGGGCGTACGGCGCCCAATACGAAGCAGGGTAGGAATCCTGTCTTGTCGAAGACATTGTAGCCGACGTGGGCGTTGCTGTTGAGGCGTCCTTGAAGCGTGGCCTCCATCCCGGGCGCGGACGTGGTGGCGCGGCAAGGTGGGAGCCGTACAGCACCCATCCCGGAATGTACAGGACGCGGCGGGGTCCCTCCGGGTCTTGGGGTACCTGTCCTCCAATAGCATGAAAGTAGTTAGGGCTCGAAGGGCGCGGAGCCGGTCGTCAAGGTGGTGCCACGGGGGCTCGAGGGGCGCGGAGCCGGCCTCGAGGTGTTACAGTGCAGGGCTCGAGGGGCGCGTAGCCGGCCTCGAGGGGTTACAATGCATGGCTTGGCCGAATAGTGCTGTACTGGTGCCCTTTTGCCCATGCTTGTGGTGAAAACGAGACTTGACCTTTACACCGAGTTACTGTGGTACATGCTGTGCACTAGTGGACATGACCAGAGTAGGTGAAGGCATTAAATGCGTGGTATGGGCTGGTACGGCTGTCTGTACAGCTCGAGGTCTGTGCGTTAAGGCTCGAGGTGTAGGGGCGCGCTCGCCCGGGGCCTGGAGGGCTCGGGCGAGACGGAGAGCGATCGTGCTCGCCCGAGGCCTTGCTCGGAGGGCTCGGGCGAGGCGGAGAAACAGCGTTCGCCCGAGGCCTGGCTGGGAGGGCTCGGGCGAGACGGAGATAGAGCGTTCGCCCAAGGCCTAGCTGGGAGGGCTCGGGCGAGACGGAGATAGAGCGTTCGCCCGAGGCCTGGCTGGGAGGGCTCGGGCGAGACGGAGATAGAGCGTTCGCCCGAGGCCTGGCTGGGAGGGCTCGGGCGAGACGGAGATACAGCGTTCGCCCGAGGCCTGGCTGGGAGGGCTCGGGCGAGACGGAGATAGAGCGTTCGGGTGTTTGCGTTGATTGGGGGTACCCTTTTTTGTACCACCGACAGTAGCCCCCGAGCCCTTGTTTGAGTGCTTGCATTCGAGCAGGGGCTCCAGATTGGGATCTCGATGGATAGCTAACTGGTCTCGAGGGTTTTGTCGATTTGATTCCGTGGGTGTCGTGCGAGCGACACCCGCGGGTGTAGCCCCCGAGGCCATGGGGGAGTGGTTAGAACTCCCTCGTGGGCTTCCCGAAGAATCCTCCGTCGTTTGGGAACCTTCTGCCCAGTGGGCGCGCCTTTTTAGGCGGGAATCGTCAGGGAGCGGAGATCGCGGCGCTGTGCGTACCTGTCAACAGGCTCGAAATGTGGTTCGGTAGTAATATTAAATATTCGCGGTAACCTTTCCTTTGTCGTGGGAGACTCCGTCCGAGGCTTGGCTCGGAGGGCTCGGACGAGACGGAGAACGAGCGTTTGTCCTGGGCCTGGTCTCGAGGACTCAGGCGAGATGGGGGTCGAGCTTTCACCCGAGGCCTGAAAATCTCATGCTCACACAAAGAAAAGAGATTAGTCGTAACTGTCCGAGTTTTTAGACCCTCTTTCGTCGAGGGGTGCCAGGCTGAACCGACTGGCCGGCTCCCCGAGCTGTCCGGCATGCCGATTGCCCTGGCTTGTCATCCCGCGAGTCCTTTCGATCGGATGCGAGGGGGGATGCCTCGTACTACCCCGAGTGGGCGAGTATCGAGGTTCCCGGTGAGCTGGTAACGGGGAATCCAAGTGAGAGCTCGTGCCCCGTTCGATAGGGGTCGACTGTGGCCCGGAGGCGGTCTCATAAAGCATGGGTGCTCAGTCTGCAGGAGTGCCGGGTCCATTCGATAGGACCCGGTGGCTCGATGCCTCCCTCCGAGGGGATCTCACTGCACGTCGAGCTCCCCGCCTTGGATACACGTGAGGGGCCTCGAGGGCTCGGCCCTCGAGTAATGCCGCGAGTGGCGCCCCTTGGTGTCCCTGACTCGGGTGCTCGAAGCCGGCTGTCGAACCCTTTTCGAGGGCCAGCCTTCGCTGCTTCGAGACTTAGGGCCGGGGCCCGTTTTTACCTTTGTGAAGAAGCCTCCGTCGTCTGGGAGTCCTTCTGCCCGTTGGGCACGCCTTTTTAGGCGGAAACCGTCGGGGAGAGCGGCGGGCGCGAAGCCAGAGCGACGGTCGTGGCGGGCCCGGGTAGTGAAGCGAACGGAGAGCTGCCGCGCGTTCCCTGCATCCGGCTCGAGACATAGTTAGGCGGATGCCTTAAATGCTATGCGTTTACCTCTTTCGTCGTCGTGGGAGACTCCGTCCGAGGCCTGGCTCGGAGGGCTCGGGCGAGACGGAGAACGAGCGTTCGTCCGAGGCCTGAAAATCTCATGTTCACACAAAGAAAAGAGATTAATCGTAATCCCCGAGCCCCCGAGTCCCTTGGTTGCCAATCGATTGCCTTGGGATTAGGGGTAAACCAAGGTTTTTTGACTTTGTCTTGGGTGCGAGGCGAGCCCCTGAGCCCTTTTTCGCGAAGGGTCGGTCAGAGGCGGCCTTGTCTTGGTTTTTCAACCCCTACGCATCCTTTTCGCAAGGAAGAGGGGTGGTGACGCCGTGCTCAGGCTCGGCTCGGGCCATGCTATAGGCGCGTCCGCGGCCGTTCCTGACTCTGTTACCCTGGGGCGGCTGTCGAACCCTCGGAGCGGTCGGCCTTCGAACCCCTGGATCGCAACGGGCTCGGTGTCCTGGGTTCCTTCGCTGGGAAGGAGTCAGAGGCAGGTTACTTCTTCCGGCGGGCGCGCCTTTTTAGGCGACTTCCTGGGGACGTGGGCGGCGCCTATTGCGGACGTGTGCGAGGGCCTACGACCAGGCATTTAATGCTTGCGTGCGCACCCGCATCGAGGGGATTCTCGCAATCATGAGATCTCCTGGCGTGTAATGCATTAAATGCGGGTGAATAGTGATCAACCGGGATCTGGCCGTTGGTTTTTGCCTTATAAATACGCCCCTTGGGGACTTCGGGGCGGTTCCTTTCCTCACTCGCCCGTCCCCCCTACTCCTTCGTCTTCAGCCGCACAAAAACAGAGGCGGGAAGGGAGAGACCGGGCCAGCGACAGAGTAGAGGGTTGAGCGGCAAAGAAGAAAGACAGAGAGAGAGAGAGAGAGAGAGAGATCGAGACCTTTCCCCTTTGCGACATTCGCGCTTCTGCCTTCCGTTGTCCGGGATGGCCGACGTCGCCGAGCCGTGGGGCGCTTCTGCCGCCACCCCGGAGAAGCTAGCGGAGTTGGTGCAGAGAGGGCTTCTTCGGGGCCTTTCCGGCTCCGATAGGCCGGAGTGGATCGCCCCCGGTCCGGAGGAGGAGGAGCCGAGGCCCCCGAACGGCTACGTGGTCAGCTTCATCGCTTTCCATGAGCGCGGGTTCGGGGTGCCGGCAAGCCGGTTCCTCCGGGCGCTTCTTTTCTACTACGGGCTCGAGCTGCATCACCTTGCCCCCAACTCCATTTCACAGGCGGCCATCTTCGCGACCGTCTGCGAGGGCTTCCTGGGGATCGAGCCCCACTGGGAGCTCTAGATCCACCTCTTCCGGGGCGAGCTCTTCACGAAGGCGGTTTCGGAGGGTCGGCGGAAGCTGATGAGGTCGGGGAGCTGCGTGCTCTCCGTTCGCCAGCACAGGTCGGGCCTGTACATCCCGTCCCAGGCGGCCACCTCAAACAAGGACTGGCGCGTGGGCTGGTTCTACCTTCGCAACGACGACGGGTTGCTGCCAGCGTACACCGGCCGCGTCATCGAGTCGCGGCCGGACCTTTGGAACTACGGCGTCGTCGACAAGAGGCAGGGTCGACTCGACCCGCTTCTTGAGGCCCTGTCGAGGCTGCGGAAGGCGGGTCTGACGGCCGGGATGGTTGTGGCCTGGTTCCACCAGCGGTGCGTGCTGCCGCTGGTGAACCGGCCCCTGATCATGGCGAAGATGAGGGACGACGCGCCTCTCCTGCGGGAGTGCCAGATGAGGGCATCCCCGGTCGCCTATCCCGAGCTCGTTCGCCGGGCGAGGGATGCAGTAAAGGAGGTGAAGGACGCGAGCAAGCTGCTCAGTATTCCGATGCGCCCGTACCGCGAGTACATCAGCTTGGTAAGGGGATCGATCCTGTGGGTGTGTTGCCGCGGAGCTGTTCGTGTTCGATCCTTATTTCCTTCTTTCTGCAGGGTTTACAGGGGGTCAGCGCCTCGAAGCCTCCCCTCCCTGAGGAAAGGGAGGAGAGGCGGCGCCTGGCCGAGGAGAGGAAAAAGAAGAAGGACGAAAGGAACGCCAGGCGAGCCAAGCGTCGGAAGGACCGTGACGACCTGGAGAGGCGTCGGCGGCAATAGAAGCTCCATGGTGAGCCGGAAGAGTCCTCCCCTACGGAGGAGGATTCCGATGACGAAGACGAGGAGGGCTCGGAGGGGGACTCCGAGCCCCTGGCGGGGTTCCCAGACGTGGACCGCTCGCCGGTTCGGTCAGCGAGCCCCGTGAGGGTCACGTCCGGGGCGCAGGCGGCGGGGAAGAGCCTTGTTTCTGCCCCGGGCGCGGGTGGCGGGACTTCTGCGCCCCGGGGGGGCGACGGGTCCGCGCAGGGTCTGTCGACGCCGCCGTCGGCTGGGGCTTCGACGGAGATCCCCGGGACGGAGCTCCCGCCTCCCCCGAGAGGGGTTCCCCCTGCAGGGACACAGCGGCCGCGGACCTCACCCGTGCCCACCGTGAGGAGGGCGCCAAGGGCTGGGTAAGCGCTCGTCGCGTGCCCGTCTCGCGTTTGCTTGTGTGGGGATTTTTTCATGATGCGTATCTTTCTTCTCTTGTCTCAGCGGGAAGCGGTCCGTGGAGGCCTTATCCCTCCGCCCTCGGAAGGCGCTGAAAGTGGGGGCGGCTTCCTCCGCCGGCGCGATGGTGGCACCGTCTGTGACGCCACCACTGCCGGGGTCCGGCGGGCCGGTCGTCACGCCCGAAATTATCAAGTCCCCAGAGGGGGCCCCGGTTTCCGCTGGTGGGGCGCCAGAGGAGGATCCCGCTTCTAGCGCGTCGAGGGATGAGGGCGCGACGGGGGCCTCGACCGCTGAAGCCGAGGCCGCTAAGGCGGCTGAGGCAGTGCCGTCCCTGGCCGCTGCGCCCGAGGCTGGGGCCGACGCCCTGCCTCAGGGGTCGCGCTTGCCGGAGGAGGTCCACACCATCTCTTCTGGCGAGACTTCCCCAAAAGGTGGGACAGCAGAGGTGGGGGTCGAGGTTACCAGCGTGCCGCCGAGGCTGCTGGTGACAGAGGTTGGAGGAGGGGGCGAAAGCTCGGCCCCCGTCCGCTCGGGAGGTCGCTCTCCCACCTGGGGCGGACCTCGAGTGGAGTGGAGGGATCCAGCTGATCCCGAGGCCGAGCCGGTATTCGTCCTCGACGATGCCCCCGAGGTTGGAAACTGGAACGACCTCGGGCGGCTCGGCTCGCTCCTCACGCGGTCATTGAAGACGTCTCTGGCGATGGTGGAGACGGAGCTACCACAGGCCGCCCAGGTGAGGACCCTTGTTTGGGCGATCCTCTTCTTCCCATTTCGTCGAAAAAAGGGGGGTTAATGTCTGGTCGACTATTTATCTTAGGAGCTCATGGGGGCCTCACAGGCCAAGTCGAACTTCCTCCGCCGGGAGAGCCACGTCTGGGAGCAGCTTCGGGCGTCCAAAGCCGAGCTCGCTCATATCCAGGGGCAGCTTACCGAGAAGAACGCCGAGGCGGACCGGCTGAGCGCCCGTTGCTCGGAGCTGACGGCTGCGGTTGCCGAGACGGGTCGGCTGCGCACTCAGTGCTCAGGCTTGACCGCCGCGGTCACCGAGGCCCGGGAGCGCGGCGTCCGGGAGGCGGAGAGGGCCAAGGACCTGGCGTCGCGGTTGGATGAGTCAGAGAAGACCGTCAAGGCCCTCCGCGCTCAGGTTGCCGAGGATGCATCCAAGGCGCAGGCCTTGAGCGCAGACCTTGTGCAGGCTCGGAAGTCTGCTGAGGCGTCGGCCAACAATGCCCAGAAGTGGGAGGGCACGACGAAAGGTAACGTTTTGTTCCGTCGGCTTTATGGTTTCCTTGTCGTACTTCGATCCTTCTTTTGGTGAGTCGCGTCGAACCTCTGCAGAGCTGCGGGGGAGGCTTACTGAGGCGGAGGACGCTTCGGCCGCCTTGCAGTTGGTGTACCAGGCGGAGACCTCGGAGCACCAGGTTCTGCAGGAGGCCGCCATCAGGGCCTGCGCGTCCCTTGGGGCCCCAGAGGGTCAATCAGGGGGCTCCCTGGTCAGCCGTCTGTCTGCCCTAAGGGGCCATAGGGACGATCAGGTGCGCGGCGCTCTGCACCTTGGGGTGAAGCGGGCTTTTGCCCTAATCTCCAGCCACTACGCCGGCCTCAACTTTGACGCCGTTAGCCAGGGGTTCATCCTGCCGGACGATGACGATGAAGCTGAGCGGGAGATCGCGGAGCTCACCAGGGTCGTCGAGGCCCCTGGGGAGGCCCTGGCTCGGTTTTTTGAAGAGGACGTGGGGCTTCCCCCAGCAGCGTCCTCGGCGCCTGAAGACCCCTTGATGGTTGCTCCTGCGGACGAGCCTCAAGAGGAGAGACAAAGTTAGTTTGGGCCGCCGAGCCCTTGTGTTGTGTCCTCCGTGGGAGGATATTTTTGTGAGAAGGAACATGCCCGCGGCCCTCGAGGCCTAATGTAAAAACATTTTCGCATTTCATTCGTTGTTGCCTGTTTTGATAAAGCGAGCGAAAACACAAGTCTCGGGGGCGTCGGGCGTCGGGTCGGAGACCCTTCTCCTGATAGCCCCCGAGGCCTCGGAGGAGTGGGAAGGACTCCTTCAAGGGCTTTCGGGGTGAGAGCCCGAGGTGATATTGAAATATCTTTGCGCTCGAGTTTTCTTATTTTTCTTTGCCTGAGTTTTGCTTCGACTAAGTTTTCGACACGGACTTGGGTCCTTCGAGGGTGGGAGCGAGTGGAGGTACCGTAGCCCGGGGGCGTAGGCGAGCTCCCGTCTCGACACCCTTGGTCCTTAGGAGGCCCAAGGTGTTTTCTTCTTAGTCGCGAGGCGCGTTCAAGGCATAGAAAAATAACAAAACGTCGAGTTTAGAAAACGTGCGAGGTTTTTGGGAACTTTAGGGGGGATCCCCTTGCTAGCTCGCGAGGAAGTCTTGACTCTGATAAGACAGAGTCAAGGCTACCCTGGTTTTGAATGAAACAAAGAACTTGGAAACGAACTTTTATTCATTCGAAATGCGAAATTTGTACAAAGTACGAGAAATGTACGAAGCCTCGAGGCTTTAGGGATAGAAAACAACGTAGTTGTTCGATGCTCCGAGCTGGAGTCGGGCTCGGAATTGTTTTCGTGGGGCAGCGCTGAAGGTCGAAGGCCGAGCCCCCGAGTCCGGTTCGAGGAGGGGCGTCGAAGGTCGAGCCTCTGAGTCCGGCTCGAGGAGGGGCGTCGAAGGTCGAGCCTCCGAGTCTGGCTCGAGGAGGGGCGTCGAAGGGACGTCGAGCCCCCGAGTCCGGCTCGAGGTGGGGCGTCGAAGGGACGTCGAGCCCCCAATTCTGGCTCGAGGTGGGGCGTCGAAGGTCGAGCTCCCACGTCCGGCTTGAGGGGCGGTGTTGAAGGTCGAGCCTCCGAGTCTGGCTCGAGAAGTGACGTCGAAGTCGAACTCCCACGTCCGGCTCGAGGGGCGGCGTCGTGCGTGGGTGCCAACTTAGCCCGCTCGTCTGCGGCGGGCGCCCACGCGCACTTCTTCTTCGTCGTCGTCCTCGGCATCGCTCACCACCCCCTCGAGCTGGAAGCACTCCCTGGTGGGATACCAGACGTGCCGGTCCGCACATGTGACGGACGCGAACTTGCTGGGGGAGCGCGCCCGTGCCCTGGAGGTCGTCGGCCGCGTGCCGGGCAGGTCTCCCCTCGGGGATTCTGCGCCAGCCGCGGGGAAGTGGGCGTACGCCACCGGCACCGCCTATGCCTGGCGACAATGGTGACCACGACGCCGCTCGCGAAGTGGCGACGCGTGGTGGTGCAGGCGACGCGTCATGCCCCCCGCGCGGGGTGGTGTGACACGCCTTCCGCTCGGGCCCTCCGTGGAGAGCGGGGTCAGCTCGTTGCCGTTGCCGGCGGCTAGGGACTCAAGGTTCCCGAACCACACGACGGCACCGGCAGAGAACGAAGGAGTCGAAGAAGCCATCCAGGAGATAGCGAGAAAATGTCTCGGACACGCGCTCCCCTACCTGGCGCGCCAACTGTCGGTGTTTCGTACCCGGGGGTATCACACCAACGAGTGATATGATCGCGTGCTTCTCTTCCTGGATGGTGATGCAAGAGGACACAAGGATTTATCCTGGTTCGGGCAAAGAAGGCCCTACGTCCAGCGGGGGGGATGTTCTTGTATTACTTGCACCTAAGTGCTTGTACATGGGAGAATACAAGCTCAGTGAGCGTGGACCGGGGTCCGGACTTAAGTGTATGGGTGTAAGGCGCTCGAACGTGTTTGTCCATTCGCGAATGAGGGCCCTGGCGTCCCCTTTTATAGGGCAAGGGGAGGCCAGGGTTACACAGGGGTTTTACAAGTGTCGGGGCGTACGGCGCCCAATACGAAGCAGGGTAGGAATCCTGTCTTGTCGAAGACATTGTAGCCGACGTGGGCGTTGCTGTTGAGGCGTCCTTGAAGCGTGGCCTCCATCCCGGGCGCGGACGTGGTGGCGCGGCAAGGTGGGAGCCGTACAGCACCCATCCCGGAATGTACAGGACGCGGCGGGGTCCCTCCGGGTCTTGGGGTACCTGTCCTCCAATAGCATGAAAGTAGTTAGGGCTCGAAGGGCGCGGAGCCGGTCGTCGAGGTGGTGCCACGGGGGCTCGAGGGGCGCGGAGCCGGCCTCGAGGTGTTACAGTGCAGGGCTCGAGGGGCGCGTAGCCAGCCTCGAGGGGTTACAGTGCATGGCTTGGCCGAACAGTGCTGTACTAGTGCCCTTTTGCCCATGCTTGTGGTGAAAACGAGACTTGACCTTTACACCGAGTTACTGTGGTACATGCTGTGCACTAGTGGACATGACCGGAGTAGGTGAAGGCATTAAATGCGTGGTATGGGCTGGTATGGCTGTCTGTACAGCTCGAGGTCCGTGCGTTAAGGCTCGAGGTGTAGGGGCGCGCTCGCCCGGGGCCTGGAGGGCTCGGGCGAGACGGAGAGCGATCGTGCTCGCCCGAGGCCTTGCTCGGAGGGCTCGGGCGAGGCGGAGAAAGAGCGTTCGCCCGTGGCCTGGCTGGGAGGGCTCGGGCGAGACGGAGATAGAGCGTTCGTCTGAGGCCTGGCTGGGAGGGCTCGGGCGAGACGGAGATAGAGCGTTCGCCCGAGGCCTGGCTGGGAGGGCTCGGGCGAGACGGAGATAGAGCGTTCGCCCGAGGCCTGGCTGGGAGGGCTCGGGCGAGACGGAGATAGAGCGTTCGCCCGAGGCCTGGCTGGGAGGGCTCGGGCGAGACAGAGATAGAGCGTTCGGGTGTTTGCGTTGATTTGGGGTACCCTTTTTTGTACCACCGACAACTGATGACAGCTTGGAAGATGTTGTTTCAATGATATTCGGTAAACCCGATAGCCGAGAGGTGCATGACTGAATATCAGAGTCGACCTGGGCTAGTTGGGCTTCCAGTTCAGATCTCTTTTCTTGTAGTTCTTTCAACTGAGCCTCCAGAGTCTCCTGAGAGTTCTTGGCCTCTTGGAACTGAGTGTACAGATCATTGACTTCCTGGGTGCATTTGGACTTGGCAGTCTGAAGATCAGCGCTTCTGATTGCTCGTTTTACCTTAGCAAAGCAGTCATCCAGCGTAGACACGGCCTCCAGATGGAGCCTCAGATTCTCTGGAATGTCCTCAGCAATGGGCTCGAGGAAATTTTTAACTTCATCGGCGTCTCTGACTAAGGACAAGATGTCTTGACTCAGAAAGTTTGTTATGTTGCTCAGGACATCTTGGACGAGTGCCGATGGTCTTTTGGCCACTGTTCTTTTGTTCAGGAACTCGTTGACATCAAATGCATACTCGGAGGCTGAACCGATGAAAGTCTGTGTTGATTTTGACAGGTTAGCCGACCAAGGTAAAGTATGAAGAAATGAGGAGTTAATTCTTGCCTGATGAGTCGGCTGATTAACAGGGGTTTGGTCTGGTTGAGAACCGGATGGACCAGCAGGGTCTGGAGTTGAGCCGATGAAGGTCTCATCAATCGCGGTATCTGTGAAATCGCTGGTCAGCCAAGAGAGGCAAGAATCTGCTGGTTGAAGGGATGATTAAAGGACCTACCAATGCTGATATCATCCGGATTCTGGGTGCCCATTTCCTCGGCATCTGCATGCTCATCATTTTCCAAGGTAATAAGGATTGGGGGCACCATCATTTGAGCGTTTTCTTGTTCAGGGGAAGAAGCCTGTAATGGTATACAAGCCAGTCAAGAATAAGTTGATAATGATGGAAGAACTAGAACATCTTACCTTTGGAGGAGGTGTGTTTTGCTTGGTCTTGGTTCGCCTGGAGCTGGAAGTGCCCTTAGTGGCCTTTCTTTTCTCTCCTTTAGCTGAGAGGGTGGTTAATGAGACTGCTTGGGATTTCATAAGCTGAGTCAATGAAGGAGCATTGTGTCCCAGGACAGTGATTGGCCCTGCTTGATGATATTGGATAGGCCTGATGTCAGAATTGGGTACGAAGTCCTGTGGAAGTTTTGAAAAGTTAGAAATCTCAAGGATCAAATACTAAAGCAACAGGTGGCTTGTTATTGTACCTCGCTGTCAGAGCTGAAGTCTGCTTGAAGTTCCAGGCACATGGGATGGACTGGGCTGTTGAAGATATGATCATGCCATTCTTGCCACCAGGACTCAAAAAGAGGGTGAGCAGACTGGATCAAATGAAATGGTACTGGTTTGTAGTCTGGCAGATCTTGCCCCAGGCTGAATACTCGATGGGCCTGCATCCCTATTGTAATACGCTCTTTGGACTGAATCTGCTCTCTGGGCTTGATGATGGTGGAAAAGATGAGTTTTGGAGGGAGCTGTCCACAACCTAATTGCCTAGCTGCTATGTTAGGATAATAGAATTCATAAGTGTGCTTCACTTGTCTTCCTCTGTTGAATTCGGCTGGTAGGATGCAGGGTTTGATAAATGAGTTGAAAACTCCTGTGGCCATTTCATCTATGCAGCCATCATCAAAGCTGAATTTGATAGGGAAAGTGAGGTTGTCGTTCTCCCTGTAGGGTAACCAGAGCACCTGATTAAAGCCCTTGAAGAATAATTTGAAGAGACTGCCAATACTCTTGTTTATGGTTATAGCAGTGGCTGCTTCCCCATAAGTTTGGCAAGCTTTCTCTATAGCCTCTTCATCCTCAGCGAAGTTGCTGGAGGGAAAGCTGAGGTTGTCCAATGGCACAGCAATGATTTGGTGCATGTATAGCTGAAACCACATTTGAACAAACCACCAGGGGCCATTGACACAATCAATTGGTGGCAGTCCATCTGTGTTATCATGAGTGGCATGATACATCTGAGTGGAGATCTGATGCATCATGTGGTATATGGATCCCAGGAAGAGCCTGCCTAGAGGGATCCCATATGAGAACCCGCCCCAAAAAATCCGTTTCCACCCGACCCATTAGCAGGCGGGACATCCACCACTGGATTGGTGTCTTGTAGTTTGTGCTATGAGAATAACTCTCTTTCTCTTGATAAAAACACGAGCTATATTTTCCGATCTAGAAACTGGGGAAAAGAAATTAGTATAGCTCACCCAACTGGTAGTCCATCTTATTATAGTCCGTGTATCCACCTATGACTGAATGTTAATGAGTTCGTGCTTTGGTCCTGTTTAGATCCAAGGGCTAGAGCTAGTTTGAGCTATTTGGAGCTCAACTAACCCTAAAGTATCCAAACAAGAGAGTTAGTTTGAGCTATATATTTGTATCTAGCCCACCCTAAAAAACTATCCCCACCAAGAGGTGATTATTTGAGCTACTTCTGGTTGGGACCACTAGAAAAGTGATTTTTCTCTCTACTTCTACCTACCAAATGATTGAAAAAGTATATTTATTGCCAATCTAACTCTTGTATCCAAACGCCTCTTTGGCTAAAGTTAATTTAGGGCTACTTACTACTCCCTCCATCCCAAATTGTAAGTCATTCCAAGAATCTCGGAGAGTCAAAGTTTTTAAACTTTGACCAAATTTATATAATAAAATAATAATATTTATGATATCAACTAAGTATAATTAGATTCTTCATTAGTTATATTTTCATAATATACATATTTGATGTGTTTAAATTTTTGTGTTTCTCTCTAAAATCTTGGTCAAAGTTAAAAAACTTTGACTCTCCAACATTCTTGGAATGACTTACAATTTGGGATGGAGGGAGTACAAAATAACTTTAACCTCTAGCATAGCTAGAGGATCCAAACAGGGCCTTTGTAGTATTACAATTTCACCGGAAATTAGCATTCGCCATGATAAATTTGTACTGGAGCAGTAAAATATGCCGCCACTTGCGAGGTGCCACGCAAGAGCTGCCAAGTGAGAAGAGTAGCAGTGCCCTAGCAGCCATCGGAGGACCGATGTCCACCGGCTGGGCAGGGGCGCCACCATCCAACCCTCCGTTGTTGAGATGAGAGCTGGGACGCCACGCCGCGTCCGCTTACAGCCGTGGGTTTCGCGTGTGGCCACGGCGGCCGCAGCCAGTCGTGGGCGTCTTCTGCCGCCTGCCCGTCGCCCTGCCCATATCCATGCCGATGCCGCCTCCGGCCTCGACGCCGGCGACGCACACGGCCGTGTACGTGGCGGCGGTGCCTCTGCGGGCGCCCAAGGGCCCCGCGCAGCTGCTGATGTCGGCGGGCTACTCGCTGGGCGTGTGGGACCTGCAGCACTTCATGGTGCTCCTCCGGCCTGACCCTGCCCTGGCCCAGGCGCTGGTCTTCGATTTCCAGCCGCGGGACCCGGAGGACCCCCTCGCCGCGCTCGCGGTGCTGTCGCGGAGAGAGATCCCTGGTAAGGAAAAAAAAAACTTCGCCTTCCCGATTGATTGATTGATTGATGATTCGTGCGGCGAGAGCCTGCCATGGCGAGGAAGGAGGATTTTATTTGACTGCAACTGAAATGGATGGATGGATGTTCAGGCGTGGTTCGTCGAAGAACGCTGCGGAGGGTCCCGGACTGGCGGTGCTGGCTCGTCGGACACTGCCGCCGCGACGGGGACGACGACGCCGTTGCCGCCGCCGGCAGGTTCAGCGAGCGGTGGCCGACCGGCCTGGTGGTCGGGGAGCACGACTGCCGGGACTACACCAACGGTAAATCCCCGTCAGGGGCCTGGCATCGCCGTTGCAATTTGCCAAAGTCGTGGTAGTAGTGCGATCCGCCTCATCCTCTCTTTGCTTTGCTTTGTTTTGTGGATCGACCAAGGGCTGGTCGAGGTCCTCACAGGTGAAAAACGTGTCCTGGAGTCGCTCCGATTGGGCGCCAACGGCACCACCACCAGCACCAGCAGCAGCAGCGGGGCGGCGCCGTCGTGGTGCGAGTGCCTCTCTCTTTCCTTTTAGTATTTTTTTTTTTGGCACAGTACCCCCTCCGTTCCTTCGTTCTCGTGGCGCACTAGCGAGCGTGTAGATATGGTTTCCAATTCTTGGGTGACGTTGCGTGTGCGCAATCTGATGATGCAATCGTTTCCTGAATGGAAAAAAAACTCTACTATGGTTATAGTGATGCTATTTGGTTGATGTAACGGGCCAACCTCTGGGTGATTTGGCAGATTTGCCGGTCTTTGTTGTTCAGCCTCTCTGCAGATTGTCTGAAAGAGTTCGTCCGAATGTTTTGCGCTAGGATACTTCTTTGTGAGCACTAACTCGTCGTTTTACTCTGCAGAAGATGGACGATCTAAATACCCCCACCGTCAGTGATGTATGTGGTACATACATAGTGAAGCATGCACGGTCACTCGTCAGATTCTATAACTGGAGACCCAACACACAAGACAGAGGATTCAATCAAGGATGAGGAGACGTTATCAAAAAGAGAAGAAAAAAGAAACGAGGAGAGAAACTAAGAATCTACCCCAGGCAAGGCAATGGTGTAATGAAGAAATGAATGAGGTAACTTTGATGAAGATGAAGGCACATCTGAAGTAGCATTGCTGATCCATGTATGTAACGACGTAATCAGGTGAAATCCTTTGGACTACTAGAAGAATCTGTTGGCTCAATCTGTTGTCAGCATCTTTTGCCATCTGAAGTTTCTTCTGAACAATGATATACTACAACACCTCAAGTCCTCCTACCTGAACTGAACAGTGAGTGGGTCACACTGCCAACAACTCCTTCAGAAGAAACCAGAGTCCAAATTTTTCCTCAACTTGAGACAGCATGTAATATAATGCATCATCTATGACTATCCCCATAACAAGGCCCACTCTTTCCAGTACTAATCTTCCTGTTGAGGGCTGAACCTTGCACCCAATGCCTCTCAAGCAGTGGGCAAAGTAAGCTGTCCCTATGGTGTCCTGGGCTGGGAATACATGATCACCAACCGCCACTGCAGGCCACCTTTGCCCCTGCGTCCCCACCACCTCATCCATCCATCCAACCCCAGAAACAACAAACCAATTACTTGCGCCCGCTGTGCTTACTCGTGCCGTGACCATGATGGCGCCGACAAATGGAGGTAGCCCGGGCGTTGACTAAGGCAAATGACTTTTCTCCATTAACCCACACCCTTATCTGAAGCCTGAAAGGAGGAGGAGACAGCGCATGTAGGCGACGCCATTAACCCACCCTTATCTGAAAGACTGTGATTGATCGAAAGGCTTATCATCAACTCAATTCTCAGAGGCCATATGATGATCCACCAACCACACATAAGCGCATCTAGTTCTGGGGTGAAGCTATCGATCGATCGATGGCTCCACTGCATCCACCGCGGTCGATGGTGCGTGCTGCATACCCCTGCCCTACCTGCACACTGCACAGCCAAATCAGGCAGCAGCAGCAGCAGAAGAAGAAGAAGAAGCTTGTGATGTGACTGTAGCAGAGGATGAAGACACTACTACTGTCCGTGTTTAGTAGCTGGCCACCATCACCAATTCACCACGCACGCTGGAATGAACTTTCTGCCCGCACTGCACTGCAACTGCAACCTTAGGGTCTACTTCTACCTGCAGCACTAGCTAATTAAGCGAGCACTATCTGTGGATGTTGGTGAATCAGGCACTCCATTCATGGGGACAGTCAGAATCCAGAAGTATTCTTTGCGTTGGTAAAGGGGAGTTTTGGAATGACATGATGTTTGTTCTTCAGATCATGCTGCGGCATGACTCTTATGCTGATTGGCAATTTTGGAATGTTGATGGAAATGCGGTGATCATCATCGCGCCACGTATATTCAGGAAGATGGTTGCTGTGGTCTGTGGATCAGCATGTAGATTTTCTGGAGGGCCCTGCTGGCCTGCACAGACTAGGCATGGTCTGATGACTGATGTTGTTGTTGATGATGATGCTCTCACCACAGAAGCAAGTACTAACCATGGTTGACAAATCTGTTCGGTTCAGACTTCAGAGTAGGGGTGGTTCTCAGCTCAAGCCTCAAGTGACCTGCAACAGATGATCTTCTGGCACAGCCGTTCAGTTTTGGTTCACACCTCTGTACCTTCACTGTCAAATCTGATCTGCTGCTGCGGTGCTGCCCAGGAACATTATATCACCTGGGGGCTCATGTTGAAATTGTTTCCAATCCAAGTAAATTTGGATAGAGCACACCTATGCGTGGACCTACCGTAAAACTATCACAAAATTACACACACTTCGCACGATTTATCCAGAAACACTTTTTGCCACGCGCACACACACCATCCACCCTTGTTGCCAACTGGGGTGAGTTTGGATTGGAGTAACCTTCGCCATGCCGACATGTAACGGTCCATGAATTATATCTTTTGATTTGATGAAACAGGAGTGATTTCCAATTACTGGTCATATTAAATATGTAGTGTTTAAATAAAAAAAGTTAAATGAAAAGGAGAAAAAACAAAGATTACACAAATCCTTGTAGCCAAACTTCTCTGTGTGATGGGAAATACAACTTCTTTGCTCTAAATATAATAAACTGGGCAAACACACTTTTGAAAACCTCTTTGCAGCACGGCAGAGGAATTATTGAGGACAAAAAGTAACAGAGCAAAGGGTTCTACTTTTTGGCCGAGACCGAAAAAGTTTGGCCAACCTACCTTTAGACTTTGGTCTGAGTACCTAAGAAACTTTTGCAGCAGTTAATTAGCTCAGATTGGTAGGAATAAAATTGTGGAGAACTTCCGGTGACAAATGCAAAACAAGATCGAAGGCGGCTGGTCTTTTCTTCTTCTTCTTCTATTTCTTCTATTTTTCTTCTTTTCTCCACTTATTTTTTTCCTCCTCTTCTTTATTTTTCCATCGATGTATCAGTTGTAGAGGGCTAGAGCCCCTTAATTAGCACCCCTTTAGATCCGCCTCTGAGAACTTCAGTGTCTATTCGTTCCTCTTGCAATAAATCAGCTATATAAATAATATAAATAAGTAGAAGTGACTCCGAGTTTGCCGAACGGAGCCTGAAATTGCAAGTCCGGCTAGTTTGTCTTTGTTCACCCCCCCAAAGATGCACATCGTTTTCGGACCGTATTCTTGACGAAAGAGCATTTTTGCACCAGCTGAAACTTCATATATACGAAAGCTGTAATCCAAGTTCCGAATGTCAAAACTGACAAAACTCCCAAAGAAGACCAAGAATTACAAGCCGTACCTATATATATAGTGCCAATTTGACATGCAATTTTTTTTGGTGATTTCTTATCATTGCCAACAATTCCACATCACAAAACTTTATTGTCCGTCCTAGACCCTAGTAGACTAGCTAGTAGGGACCACCGCGTACAAGAATACGTACACGAGATACAGTAGTCTATACACTATGCACCATCTCAGCCTGATGGTATACGTACATATTATATATATGTTGTTTAACACCTACGTACCCAATGGTACATGCATGCATGGATGGATACGTATGTACTACGTATATAGGAACGTAGAATCCTACGTACCCTGCAAAGTACGTACGGGGTATATATACGGCTCAGCTAGCTACGCCTACGCGTAGATGGCGTAGCGCATGCTCTCGCGCACCATGAGGTGGCTGACCTCGTCGGCGCGCGGCCGCCAGCCGGTGGCCGCCCACGCCTCCTCGGTGGCGCCGACGTCCTCGCCGTCGAAGCGGATGGCGCACGCCAGCGCCAGCAGCGCCCTGGCCAGGGCGGCGCCCAGCGTCGTCGGCGCCACCGCCGCCGCGGCGCCACCGTCAACGTCTGCGCCGAGCGCGCTCTCGTCCACCACACGCGCCGTCCGCCGCCGCCGCTGCCGCCCCCATCGCAGGCCCTGCCGCACCAAGCCCCACATGATCGATGACCAGCCGGCCGGCCGGCAAGCAGCCAAAAAGACGTCGCACGAGGATCCCCCTCTCTGATCTCTCTCCCAGGCCGCGGTGTGTGTGTGTAGTTTGTTGGGTCACGCGGCTCGCACCATGTCCATGGCACCACTACTCATCATGTTGTTTGCTAGCTTCTTCTGCTGTCTTCTTCCTTGCCTCGGACACGCCATCTATCAGTGCTACGTACTATATATATACGGAGTATGCTGCTGCGTTGCTAGCTATGTGGGAGACTGATTGAGAGGTTAGCTAGTTCATGGGAGCAGGCAGCAACATCTGTGGGATGTGTATATATATGGAGGGGAGCAACACAGGATAGAGGAAGCAGGCCCCGGCCGGGACACAGACGACGTGCGGTGGAGATCGAGATTCGAGAGGCGCGCAGCAGAGAGTGTAGCTAGAGAACTAAGCGGCGTACGTACGTGATTAGCTAGCTAGGATCGAGGAAGAGAGACAATCAAGGCAGGCAGGGAGATGAGATGATAGTGGTGGTGGGGAGAGGGGAGCACTATACCCAGGCTAAAGAAAAGGTTAAGCTAGCTATCACGAACTACTCGGTAGTGGGATCGAGGATTCTGCTCGGTAGTGGCGATATGGTGCCTGTTTCTTTCACACTCCCAATGCATCATCAAACGCGGACCGGGCCGACGGGCCTTTAGATCGATGCCACAATAATTAACCTCCTGTTAGGCTATGTTTGCTAGCTAGTAGCGTGTACGTTCTAGACTGAATCCGGAATTGCTAAACACTAAACAGTGGCGTACAAAAAAAAACTACATTAATCTGATGATGTCATTACTTAACCCGTCTACTTTAATTTACTCCCTCGTCTATAAGACTAGGTATACTATGGAAATTCCTTTAAATAACCTCTAAGGTAGTTTGGCTGACACTATTACGCGTGTTGACATAGCAGTGAGTCGACAAAAAACAATAATAAAAATTCCATATAACCTCCCTTAAACATATCAAGAGTTGACTATGAAATCTTCTCGACTATAAAACTTGATATTCAGAGCTCTCAAAGCATCTAGTTCTAATGACACCTCTCTGGTGGTTTTTATAGGTTGTTTGGACACATATTTCGTCACACTAGAATAAGTATCCTCATACTTGCACTTAGGCCCATCAGTTCCCTCCCTCCATTACTCTTTCTAGGCTTGGATCACCGCCCGATGAGCATCATGTGGTGACGTGGTGTCTTGTCTCCTGATCTACCTCATGGTGCTCCTCGACGACATTGAGCCAGTGCACTATGCACACATATCCTTGTCATCCAACCCCTCCCAAATCCTCCATCCCTCTCACTTTCTCCTCCTATGGCTACCTTAAAAATTGGAGAACCGAACAAGGGATCAGATGGATAATGTTGGAGGAGTTGGATGACAAGGGCATAGGCACGACGCGTGAGTTCAATTTCGTCAAGGAATGCTAGGAGGTGGATCGAGAGATAGGATGTCACAAGATACTCATCGGGTAGTAGGTCAGCCTAGAAACTATATGAAGAGTGATGGACTAGTTGGGCCTGCGTGAAAGTATGAGTATAATATGACAAGTTAGCGAAACCACCTTCAGAACCATCTTGGCGGGTCATTTAAATAGTTTTTAGTAGCTTAAGGGGTAGAATAAGTGGTTTTATAGGTGAAGGTGAACTAAACAAGCACTATAGTTTACGAGGTTAAGTTAAGTTTTTTTTCTTCTAGAATAAACTCACTACCACATAATGGTTTTCTCTTACCATATTGTTTTTACCATTGGTTATATTAAAACCGAACTTATTGTAGACAATTTAAAACCCTACCCACGGAGTCTACTCTCTCCCTCACCTCAGACACTGCCAACCCCTCTCTCTTACTTAGCGTTTATGGTGCATGGTCGCTTGGTCATCATACCTTGTCTGGGAGAGCGATCCTCAACCCCTCGGCTCAACCACATCTTGGTCAATAGATTGTAATCGGTGCTGTGGATACAGGATAGGCCTACACCCTATCTCCTTTAAAGGATGTTGGTGTTACATAGAGAGCCTAGGTTCTCATGATGTCGACATGTTACATATGAAATATTTTCTATGATTAGTATCTCAATATTTTTTTGCAAGACCCTAACACATGATGTAGAGATACCACAGATAATTTACAAGTTTGCTAGTTTTCTAGTCCTAATAAGATTCCTTTTGGAATACAAGATTGCCCCCTTCTTGTGTTTTTTCCTTTAAAATAGAACTGATTTCTACGGAATTTCTATAAAATTCCTGGTTCTAAAGAGTCCATAATAAGGCCACGCATGAGATTACCAAATAGCTCCAAGGAGAATACTATTTAGCAGAGATAGCTAGATAGTTAGTGTTGCCTGATCAATTGCATTATCATATAAAAATATGCGTTAAAAGGTGAAAAACCTTTGGCTTCATGAAGGGAAAAAGGAGGCCACTTTTTAGTGTTCAAAGGAGTCTGAACCACTGATCCAAACAAGACAAACATTTAGTACCTTTTGATACCATCGGTCTTTATGTTGCATTGGGATTTGTAAGGATGATGTGATATCATCCGGAGACGTGAAGAACTCAAGAGGGAGACATGGAGGGAAGAGGGATGAAGATTTTTTTTGGTCCTAGGGATTATTCCCTTATTAACAATAATTTTAACCGAGCCTCTGTAGTTGAGCCGTCAAAATTAAGTTTGATGGCTCAAGTAAAAAACAAACTCCGACAAGGCCTCTATTAGAGACACCAAATCATTGTTCTTACAGTTTTTGTGCACAACCTTCCCATGTGTCTCACCTGAGTGCGCGAGTCGCTGCATCTCCCATTTAAGCATGTGGACATGACATCCTTCCTTGTTGAGTCATTGTGGACACGCCGCCTTTCCCCATCGAGCTGCGAGCGATTGACTCTCCCTGAACACACATCTCTCTCCCTCCCCGTGCAAGTCCGCCGAGCTCTCTTACCCCAGCAACATAACCCTTGTCGGTGCGACACCTGCGAGTGGTCGAGGCAAGGCCAAGTAAATGGACCGAGGAATAATATGAAAGAAGTGGATTTAAAACGGGTTTGTGTGTCATTCCCTACTAGAATGAATTTGAGGGCTTTTATTGGAGTAAATATAAAAAAGCAAGCCCTAAAGTTAAAAGGAGCCCTCAAATCAAAAGTACAGACCCTAATTTTGCGTGCTCATGCTAGAGTTGCTTTAAGATGGTGTAGAGTTACCTTGGATGGAACTAATGGTGGAGCATTTGGCAATAGGGTAAACCAACCTAGAGATCTCAGCTGGTCAAAAAATGGAAACCTACTAGAAGATATAGTTCCTGGCACTAAGCGAGGTTAATGGTCCATGGACGCCTAATTATGCAACCCACTACGACCTAAAGCCAACGACACATACTCTCTCATGCATGATCACCACCACATTCCAGCTAGTAATTAATAAAAGTGGAACTGGATAGTTCCTCTGGTAGTGGATGAATGGATGATGCGTGGTAATTGAATAATCGTGAATGTGCAAGTTACTATCAACCGAGGTTCGTGATATCTATCCTTGATTCCAGCAAGCTGATCGATCGATTTTGTTTGGAGGGAGTCTCTTTAGATCCTTTTTGATCGTTTGTGGCTGTGGATGCAGCACAGGTACATGCAGTTTTTGGTCTCATCAGTCGTTGATTTGATTTGCTGATCTGATCTGACGCTTAGTTGGGGTCGTGGTTGGTTGCGGTCATACATGTTTTACTTTAGTTTTTTTTTTTTTTTTTTTTACTTTTCCCCTCTCGTGCCCATGCGATGCTCACTCGCGGGTGGAGCGTTGGGCCCATATGGAACAATTTCTCCCCCCACGACATCGAAAGACTGTTTGATATATATATGATGTAGACCGGCCGGCCGGAAGGAAACTTAATTTCAGGAGCTAGCAGCTAGCAGGTTATTTAGTGTACACATCTCTATCTCTATCTATCTATATCTCTATGAGCTTTTTATCTATATGGCCTTGTAAAAGATGACTCTTCTTTATGTGACTTTTTTTCTTTTGAACATACCTCTATGACCCTGAAATAAACATGCATTCCTTCTATGGCCTTCCGTCCGTTTTTGCCATTTGACAGTGTTAATTCAAGGGTAAAAAGACCATTTTGCCCCTGACATAAAAAATTACAATTTTGTTTGTTTGTTGTATATTTTAGAATAATATTAAATAAATAAATTTATACGTAACAATATTTCTTTTATGTGAAATATTATCATGTGTGAATTTATTTTTTAATATTCATTTTAATATACAACAAAAATATAACTCTGCAATTTTTTTTATGCTAGGGGTAAAATTGTCTTTTCACCCTTGACTTAACACCGTTAAGTAGCAAAAACGGACGGAAGGCCATAGAAGGAATAAAAATTCGTTTCAGGGTCATAGAAGTAAGTTCAAATAAAAAAGGGTCATACAAAAAAGAGCCATTATTTGTAAGCCATATAGTAAAAAGCTCTATATCTATCTACAACTAAAACATACGATGAGGACCCGTCTACCCTCACTGTGGTGAAGCTGACTCTCATCCCCACTCCTGCAATCTTTTCACCGCGCCGACGTGTGGGCCCGGTACTCATACGTGTGTGAATTTCTCGCAACTGCCCCATCTTCGCCCGGGCTAATCTATCTACAACTAAAACATACGACGAGGACTCGTCTACCCTCATCGTGGTCAAGCTGACTCTCATCCCCACTCCTGCAATCTTTTCACCGCGCCGACATGTGGGCCCGGTACTGATACGTGTGTGCAGCTTCTCGCAACCGCCCCATCTCCGACCGGGCTAAAACATACGAAGAGGACCCGTCTACCCTCACCGTGGTGAAGCCGACTCTCATCCCCACTCCTGCAATCTTTTCACCGCGTCGCCGACACATGGGCCCGGTACTGATACGCGTGTGTAGCTTCCCGCAACCGCCCCATCTCCGCCCAGGTTTTGGCCGCCGCAATGGCCACGACGTCGCCCGCGCTCTCTTGCTTCCCTCTGTGACTCCACGTAGCAGGGGGACATAAGTAAAAGGCAGCGAGGACCTATGTCGCTTGTCAAAGTCAACATCACCGACCACAACACCGGAAGGATGGTGATTGGTGAGTACTGGTACCCGCTGCCCACGCCTTGTCTCGTTTTCCCAATCTGGGATTCCACCCACAAATCTCCTTTCATCAATCCCACATGACCACTGTCCTAGCCAGCCGCCAGCCGCCAGCCGCCAGCCGGAGTTGAAGCCGAGGCCTGAATCTGGAGCTGCGATGCCTTCCCAAACCATGACAATGGGTGATGGCAATGACCTTGCCTTCCCGCAGGTACTGTGTTTGATGAATTTTTTCTATAACTTTTGTTCTTTTCTGTCTTTATAAAATTTGATTTGTCTATGCGTCAGGACTGAGACTGACTCGGATGCACTCAACTCACTTTAATCCGCATGCGTGACTTTGATTCTTCATTTGCTTGACTTTTTCTGTTGCCATCAAACAGTATGAGGATTGATCCTTGTACTTACTGACAATGCAGCCTGTGATCCTCCTAATGGGCCACAATTGAGGGTTTCCTCCACTATAATCAGGTTCTATCGTAGAACCATGGTTGAGAGTTTCCTCCACTAATTAAGTTCTGTCGTAGAGCATGGGTCTCCTTTGTCCACTGTTTCATGACAGCATGAAAGGTGAACCCTTGTGCGCTCATAATTAATCACTACTGACATATCTGACTTTCTAAAAAGCTTCAGATTCACTAAAGTTATGTTTCTAAGTACAAAAAACTGAAACTGCATCATATGCATATATAGTAATCTGGACCTTTGTGTTGGTAACCTGTTGCCTTTAATATTTGTCATCACAATCTAGAAGTGATGTGCCATTGTGCTGACACTTCATATCTAGCCAAGAGGTTCGTGGAGATAAAATTATCACCATGTTTATCACAACACTTTTCTTAACCCTCATTTTCAGAGGCGATCAATAACCCATGATAGGATCCGGGCGGCTTCCTCACGACACGACATTACCGAGCTCAGCTAAGGCCACTTGTCTGTCAGTCAAGTCATTGAGTTGGATTTTTAAAGAACCTCGCGAACTGAGGTCTCAAGAACATATTAATTACATTAATAGAGTGATGGATTATTTTACTGCTTTGCTTATACTTATCTATCTAATGAAAGTGTTGATATTTTTTAGTAATGGGTGACTAACTTGTTGAGGATCTCCTCTGCAGCAGCATGAACTAAACTTGGCCTTGCTGACATTTGTGCACAATGTAAATTGGCACATCCAATATTTTTTAGATGTCTTTCATGTCAATTAATAATTTATCATTTAAAACTGAATGATGTTCAATGTAAAATGGGATGAACTTCTCTGGAGGTGGTTTCTCCAAAAAGATACCTTAGAGAGTGTTTTTTTTGTGACTTTTAGAGAGTGTTTTTTTTTGGTGTCTTCTGATGACTGGCTTGATTGAAAAATATGTGTCGATTTTTAAAAACCATTGATTGTACATGTGGATTATATGAAGTTTTCTTAAATAATTAATGCACTTATCAAAAAGTTTTCATGAAAACAATGTACATAAGACATCTAACAATAATTGGACATAATTTCTCAATATCTTAATTTTTGTTTGGCAAAAGGACTCTTAAACATCTCCAAACTTCTCATATTTTTTTGTTGGTCCCGTTACAGCGCACAATCAATCACCTATATATAGATAGATACTAGCTAGTTCAAACAGGCGAGAGAGCATACTACAGTCTACAGTGTGCATCACAAACTGCGTTATTTGCATTCTGTGTTGGCTGTGTATGTATAGAACCACAAAACTAGTGGTCTACGTATCTAGTGAAAACTCGTGCAAACCACAACAAAAAAAGTTGTTTAAATTCATCAAAAAAAATATCTTGTCCAAACTCAAATTCATTTGTGAGATATAAAAATAACAAATTTCTAACAAATCATGTGAAAAACTTTTTGGCTTGAAATTTGTTATTTTTATAACTCACAAACGAAGTCGAGTTTGGACAAAATATTTTACAAATTTGTGTATCATCATACCATCTACATGTGTGATTTTTTTAATAAATTTAAACAACTTTTCTGTTGTGGTTTGTATGAGTTTTCACGAAGGCTGTGGTTTACATTAGATACGTTATATATATATATACACACACTTAATTACTAGATACCAAAAAATTAAACATTCCTTTGACCATATACGGCGCTCGTATGTGGGTGTTCCAAGATGCATGACCATGGCCGCCTTATCCTCGTCCACACGATTATACAATAAATTATTCCCCTTATCCGCCAGGAGATTGAGATTGAGAGCAAGGCGGCATGCGATTGCGATTAGGCCAATGTCAATCGTGAGTTTCATTTTGTTGTTTCCAAGACTGCTATGTCATATGAAACAAAATGAAACTCGAATGAAACTCTCCATTGAGAGTGAGAGTTTTATTCTAAAGTTTCATAAGCATTAAATTCCATGACTCATAGAGAGTTGGTATTCGTGTCAAGAGAGTTTCATCTAGATGAAACTCATTTCTTCTCTCCCTTCTTAAATACAATGTCATGTCATCAAAAGTGCTTATGTGGCAGCATATTTAATGCAAATGAAACTCCCATTGAGATTGGCCTGTGCAAACCCAATCAATCCGGATTTGTTGCTTTGTGGCTAATCAAGCTACACACCACACCACCCGATGGATCCTCTGAGAATGAGAGAGGTGAGGTCGTTGGGGCCCACCCAGCTGATAATTAATACAGTAAAGCATAATCTCTCTGTTCTTCAATAAATCGAGCAGTCAACAATTTTAAAATTTATCTAATTTTACAGAAAAGAGTAAGAATACTACAATACTAAATAAACACATTATCAAAATATATTATATGATATATCTATTAATGCTAATTTGATACCATAAAAATCTTAACGTTTTATTAAAAATTTGGTTAGAGTTTAAAAATATAACTTAGAACAACTCTACAAATCTATTTATCTAGACAGTTCTATAAATCTAAAGACAAAAATCATCGGGGCCGTTTGATGCTTTTTCAATGCTTCGGATTTTTACGTTGACCAGGCTAGTGGGTTAGGAGGTGTGGGTGTACCTACATGGCGCTCTGGTGTTCTGTTCGTCGTGCGGTTGCTGAGTGTCGCACAGTTACGCGCTATGGCCGCGCCATGCCTCGGCCCATGCGTGTCTCCATGCCTCTGCGGTAAGGGTGCAGGAACTTTCCATGCCTCTGCGGTAGGGGTGTAGGAACCTTGTCGCTGATGGGTTGGCTCAGGGTGCTGCTTTGGAACACGGGCAAGGGAATCGGGGGCCCGCTTCAACGTGCGCTTCATCGTGAGCTCTACCGGCTCTGTCTGCTACCCGCTGGTTGCTATCTCAGTTGTGGGCCTGTTCTCGTTGGGACTGGCCCATCTATCAGACAGTGCGTGTTGGCATTGGCTCGCTCGGTTCCTCGTTTGGCCGCACGAGTCAGCGTGGATAAAATAGCGTCCTGCAGCCTCCGTCCTCTTTCTCCGCCTGCGGTGGGTCTGCAGGGTGGTTTCTTCTCAGCTACTGTTGTCCTTCGCTTTCGCCTCCTTCCGTTTCTTTCGATCTGATCCGTTTCCTCCTTCATGGCCGCTGCCATTGGTGCTCTCTAGGTTGGTGACGACCCGGAAGATCAGCCTGCTCAGAACCTAGCGACGGCTTCCCTTGCTACGCCGGGTTCGTGCTCTGTTTCCTCTTCGTTCGTCGTCCTCTTTCTTTTTGTCGAAATCTACCATAGCGCTCATCCTTTGCTTTGTTCGTCGTCGTTTGTTGTTTTGATGTAGATTCTGAGGGGCCGGAACACTACAGCTGCTGCTGCCGAATCGTATTCGACGGGGATTTCGCGTGGCCTCGGAACTGAATCGTGCACTTCACTATGTGGATTGGGGATCCGAAAATCTGTGCCGTCGAATTTCGGATTAGGTATGTGGCCTCTGCATTTTCCAAATATGTTCAGATTAGCTTTATACTCGTGGTCTGGCGAATCCCTTTTTATTTTTTCTTCTTTTCTACTCTTGTTGGGTGCGGGTGTGTTCGTTTTTTTCATTTTTTTCTTCTGCTTCTACATTTCATTTCATAGCTAATAAACGATGTTTCCTGTCCATGCATCGTTCCTGTCGCTACTGCAGGCTGTGACCCGCCGCTGTGGCTTGCCATACGTATCTGTTGTGTTCGAGAGAGCCGGTGATGGATCACCGGTCTATGGGGTTGAGCTAGATGTACCCTTAGTCGATGTTGTGTTACCAACGCGTAGTTTCTTTTTCTGGTTTGTTGCTGATGATTTTTCATGCCGTGGTTACGAACATGCTGCCTGGCAAGCTATATGTTTTCTACAAAGGCTTTATGGTTTCGTTGTCTTAGATTATAACTACCAGGCTATGCTTGTGTATAGGAGAATAGCCAATGCGGTTGTTTCTATTGCTGCAAGGGCGGTCGGCACAGTAAATAGAATGTCTAGAGAACAAGGGGATCTCTCTACCCAGGCTGATTGTTTGATGAGGGAGATCTTATTGTTGAGCCTTGTTCTGTAACATCTTTGAGTTGTAAATCAGGCTAGAGAGAGTTTTTTCCCCTAATCATGTGTTTTCTAGGATGTTCCAGTCATGGTGAATGGTGAGGTGGTTGCACCCAATAGTCCCCATCCAAGGTGTTGTATGACTTCTTCTGTACTCTGTTTTTTAGTCTTCTTTCATACTTGCTTCAATGTGTGAATTGTTCCTCTGTTTTTTCTATGCTTCGTTCATAAAGCCTCTTCCCAGACTTCTACTATCGCTGCATCTAGGCGTGGCTAGAAGAGGAGGGGTATGTCCAGATTAGGTTCCTCTTTTTGAGTGTCTGTTTGTTTATATCAATTAGACCATGTTTTGAACGTTTTGTTTCATTGCAGTGGCCTCTGGCCAGTGCGTATCAGAAACCGATACACCCGTTGAGCGTCGCCGTAAGAGGAAAAAAAATATTTGGACAAGAAAAAATTAGTTTTAGCAGGTACCTAAACGGGCTACCGCACCACACAGTTATGCATGAAAAGAAAAAAATTGTGAAGGTACAACCGGTGCTGATTTGGGATGCGGCCATTTTCCCCAAGATTACATTGATGCGCTGAAAAGTTGATTCTGCTATACCATAGATTTGCTTGTGCCTTCTGTGTTTGATTGTGTGCTTTCGGTTGCTGACATTGTTGTTTTCTCTGTTTGTCTGCTCATTGGCTGTCCTCTTCGTATAATTGTGCTGCATAGCTTCATATCCTGAACGTTCATCTTATGGAGCGCCAAGCTACGAGTGTAGGTATTGCCATGTTGTCTTTTGGATTCATGAAGGTGTTAAATCGCGTTCGAGGGTCAGAAGTGGTAATATTGTATACAATAAGTGTTGTAAAGGTGGAAAGGTTGTCGTACCACCATTCAAACCACGTCCTCAGCCCATTGCTTCTTTGGCCAGATTCGATGGCGATGCTAGGTGTAAAAAATTCCTCAAAAATATACGCCAATATAACTGCCTATTTGCTTTTACATCTATGAGTGCGAATATAGATAGATCCATGAACGATGGTCGAGGGCCTCCTGTCTTTAAAATATCTGGCCAAATTCATCATTGTATAGGATCACTGCTTCCAAACACTGGTGACCCTCCAAAGTTTATCCAGCTTTACGTTTATGACACTTCTAATGAAGTAAGAAATAGAATCCATGCCTTACAATCAGATGATCGACCCTCTGAATCACTTGATCAAGACATTATAAAGCAGTTACTTGAGATGTTAGACGTGCACAATCCACTGGCTAGGCAATTTAGATTGGCTAGAGACCGATTAGCTGAGAACGCAGATGAGGAGTTCATTATTAGAATCATAGGAGCAAAAGAAGGTGACCCGGTCCAATACAACCTGCCCACCACAGATCAGCTAGCAATGTTGGTTGTAGGTGACTTTTCCTTAAACACTTCCCAACGCGACATAGTTATTCAGACCAGAGGTGGTCACCTGCAACAGATTTCATCTCTTCATCCGGCATTCATGGCATTACAATATCCTCTCCTATTTCTCCTATTTCATCTCTATTTCTTATAATCTGGACAGACCCTTCCCCGTCCCGAAGCTTCGACTCAGAGGGCTTCGAATCAGATCGGAGCTGGAAACTATATTAGCGTGCCCATCACAAACATGACACAATCTGCATTAGAACTACGGATTTTCCCTTTTATATATGCAGCGTGTTGTGCTATGCCTTTCACCAAACACCATGTGTAGAATCGTATGACTCCTGTACTACTATGCCTGCCAGTAAACTTTCCCATGTATAATTATTGAACTCTCCATCTCAAGTAACATGCCGATCAGTGACATCCTATGTATAATTATTTATTTCTGTGACATTGTTAAGTTTAATGCACTCTCTATATTTCTTAGCGTAAACACAACTTATTGATACATATCGTTCAAATTTAAGATCGTGCCAATTGCCCGCGCGCAAGGGCGCGCACAGCTGACTAGTCTATTTACACATAGGGAAGACAAGCACGGATTCGATCGATCGCGGTACTGTACATAGCAGCTGCTCCCCGACACGTGTTGACCCGGCGTGCGGCGACGAGACTCCTCTCGGGCCCGGGCGACGACGTTGCATGCATAGCACCACCGCTATGCTCATTCCGTTTTGTTAATACTCTACTCTACTATTTTTCTCATTCGTGCATGCAATATTGTCAATCTGCATATCTGCATCCCGCATGCGGAGATATGTGTTATATATTATATTTATATATGTAATACGGAGTACTCCCTCCATTCCAAATTATAAGACGTTCCAAGAATCTTGGAGAGTCAAAGTTTTTCAACTTTGACCAAAATTATAGAGAAAAATATAAATATTTATACCATTAAATATATATATTATGGAAATATAACTAATGAAGAATCTAATTACACTTAGTTGATATCATAAATATTATTATCTTATTATATAAATTTGGTCAAAGTCAAAAAACTTTGACTCTCCAAGATTCTTGGAATGTCTTATAATTTGGGATGGAGGGAGTATATAATATAAAGCGATTCTTTGTTGAGGAACCGAATGACGCTGCTCACCTGGCAAGAGGTACGGTGCCCTCCAACACGGCCTCCCTGCTTTTCCTACAGGTATAGGCTAATAATAATAATAATAATAAAGCCTCAATGTCTCTGCTGTCGTCTAGTGATCACCATCATTCCTCTTGAGAGAGAGAGAGAGCAAAAAAAAAACTAAACCTTACTTGAGATAATTTTCATGATTCGGTGTGTGCCTGTGATGATGAGAGAAAAATAAGTTACACGTTGTATGTCTTTTTATATACAAGAGCAACTCCAACAGTTTTACAAATAGGTTTGACATTTTTGTTTTTGCAAAAACGTCTAAAAATCTCGTATCCAATGGTTTGACAAATGAGCTTAATATTTTTAGCAACTTCAGGGAGCGGACGGAGGGAGCTATAAAACGAGGGGCAGGACGCCAGGGCAACTCATACCTTTCTCGGCCTTTTGGCTAAGATCAAGTGTAGTATCTGTTCTTATCAGTTTAATATCTGATATGTGGGCCATGTGTCCACTTCGATATTAATCTTATTTTTTGTGGGGGAGGGTCCGTCACAGTGGCTTGCCACTGGGCCCTCACGTGTCGCCCAGCCGTTGCACTGCTGGCAGGTCCTGGCGCACCCCAACCAAAACAAGGCTAAATTTTTCAGGGCTGGGCCTTGTGTTCTGCGTTGTAAATGGCTCTTCAAAATTGCTGGAGTCTGCTAGCTTTTGTTTGGTCAATTGTAACTACTGGGCCTGTATAATTTGGGCTTACCTTGTAGTGTGCTATCTGGAGTCTGCTAACTTTTGTTTGGTCAATTGCGACTACCGGGCCTGTAAAATTTGGGTTGGGCGGCCCTTCTGGTGTAGAGCGTGGAGTCTGCTAACTTTTATTTGCTCAATTGTAACTAACGAAACAAGAAGCAAAGTAATATCTCTGCCTCGATCTAAATACTAGCGATATAATATCTCTCAGTTCATTATGCACACGATCTGCTGTGGTGAACCAACTAGTCAAGCGATTAAATGCTTGTTCACATCTCAGCAAAAAAGCTCTACTAATCTCTTCACTGAAAACATGCGCGCGCTCGCTCGCTCAGAAAGCAGTAGACATTCGGACGGATCACGATTCAAGACGGGGGAGATGTTCAGGTGAGTGCGGCGTTCGCCTCTCTTTTCTTTCCCCGTACCATAAACTATCAACTTTTTTTCACTCTCTCCATCACATCATCATCACATTAATGTTCGGACGTACTACTCCGTCTCATAAAAAGAGTCGTTATGGGATGCGTGCTGGTCAAACTTTCTCAACTTTGACTGAGTTTATATAAAATATATGCAATATTTTTTATCTCCAAATAATTTTATCATAAAGTATATTCAAAGATCTATTCAATGATACTAATTATGTAACATAAATATTAATGTTTTATTATATATATTTGGTCAAAGTTGAAATCTGTTGGCTTTTGGGGAAGCGAGGATGACTCTTTTTTAGGGACGGAGAGAGTATGCATGGAGCATTAAATGTTGACTAATTGTACTTTTAGTATGTACATGTCGAGACGAACGTCGAGACGAATCTTTTGAGTCTACATAGTCCATATTTGGACAAAATTTGTCAGTGCTACAGTTGAGAAAAAACTAACCGGTTGCAACAAGGCCACGCAATGCAAAATGCACAAGCACCGAGTATGGAGCGTTGGAACCTCTTGCTTTGCTCCCAAGGACGGCAAAGGCTGCTTTCTACGGCGTTGCGTTGCTGAAAGAAAGGGTGACAACAAGACAACTCCAATCAAGACACATGCAGAGGTCGGTTGCCACTTGCCAGCCTCTTACCGGCCGACAGCCAGGATATGATAGCGTTGTTGAATAATTATTATACATTCGAAAGAAAAACGAAATCCTCAAATCGATCTCTGCTGTGGAGAGCTAGCTGTTGCTCCGGGAGCTTCGCACGCGCAGAGCTTGACGAGTCACTCCAGACCATCGGGCGACGGGCTCTCTGCTCAACTACAACTATCTTCTGCAGGTGCGCTCTCTGTATGCGCTAATTTCAGTGACTGGGAGTTCCAGACCTTCTCATGGGCCAGAATGGTCATTCTAGGCTTCGGCCTAGTGCAATGGACCGAAACAGGACTTCCTAATGGGCTGGCTACTAATAGCCTAAAAATCAACCGCCTCATCAGAGGCCCAAGCCAGGAGAGCGCAACGCCCTCTTGCGGCCGCATGCCCGCCTAATGATGGTTTTTTTTTTTGACAAGAACCTTAAATATTATATTAAACCTCGGAGTACAAGAGATTGGGTAGTAAGAACCCTATTACATAAAAGGCACCACTAAGCGCCATGAGAGGAAGATCTACTTTAAAAGATTCTATCCCAAGAGCAGAAATCGAACAAAGATTTTTAAACAGGATATCTGCACTCGATCGATCCAAAAGGGGTGATGAGTAAAAAACGTGCCCCAAAAGGAACACAGCGATGACACCGGTTATTGGAAGCACGGACCATCGAGAGCCTCGCAAGCACAGAAGCTGCAGAGGTTGGAGACTGAGCCGTAGATGAAGAGAAAGCGACACCGGGCTCAGAAGAAAACTTTTGGCTGAGAATCGATGCAGGTGGTTCATCATAGCATGAAGGATGGATTCCTCACTTGCAAGGGATAGAAGACTTGAAAAAGTAGCAGAGTGGAAGCACTGGTGCTGATAATTGGTGCATATTTGTTCGTCTTTTGGAGCTCCGAGGGAATCATGATGGCCTCAGACCCACTGGCTTTACCCGCAGCTGATACAGAAACGGGTCGGGCACAACCCGCTAACCCGTTTGGAAAGCATCTTCCTCAACCCGCAAACCCGATTGGAATGCATCTGAGTGAGACGACCTGGATCGCTGGCCTGTTGATGGATCGATGGTGCGGGTGGTGGTGGTGCGACCTGGCGAGCCCGGAGGTGGGCGACGGGAGTGAGGGCGCGACGGAGGCGAGCGCGGACGTTGGGATGGTGCCCGTGCCGGTGGTGGCGACGAAGGCCTGCTCGGCCTGCAGCAGCAACCACTGCACAGTCTCGCCGTCGTGCTTGTGGCCGAGCTCCCGCGTGAGCTGGAAGATCCGCGCGGCGCATAGCGCGGACATCCGGATCCGGCAACCCCTGCCGTCGACCTTGGTGTGGCGGTCCTTGTTGGAGCTCCGCTTGGGCGCGAGCACCTGCTGCCTCCGCTCCCCGGGCTGCGCCACCACCTGCAGCAGCAGCTGCTGCTCCTTCCCTCCGCCGCCCCCGACCTGCTGCTGCGGCGGTTGGTGGATTTGGATTTGCAAGTGCTGCTGCGCCGGCTGCTGCTGCTGGTAGTCGGCCAGGCGGGATAGTCCGGAGTCGGCTCCGGCGAGAGGGAGAGGCCGCGGCTGCGCACTGCACGACGAGGAGGCCGAGACGCGGGTTGGCCCAGGAGGACGGCCGCGGAGGCGCACGAGGACAGGCTCCGCAGCACCGAGGTGTGGCCGGCCAGATCTGAGACAAGCCCTCACCGATCCGGCTGCAGGCAACCGGATCAGGGAGGGGGCAGCCGGAGATGTGCACTCCAAAGCCGGCGACGGGCAAGGGGGCGAAAGCCGCCATTATTGAAGAAGGAAAAACAAGAAAAACGCAAAACAAAAGGAGGGAGAGGGGGCCGGCTCGCCTGCCCATGCCGCCGGCGAGGACGCCGGGGAGAGGGGCAGGTGGCCGGCGGGGTGGAAGAGAGAGGGGTCTAGGAAGAAGAAAGAGAAAACGGCATACGCCTATGAGAAAACGGCATTCGCCTCTCAAAAAAAACCCCCTAGTACTCGCATAATGATGGGTTGTCACGTGTTAGAGGGAAACAAAGGGAAGGATAGCACACAGGCAGTCAGGTACAGCACAAGCATAATAACGGAGGAGATGACAGTTGAGCGCGGCGTTTCCTATATTCCCTACGTCTACGTGTGCTGTGTGCATTGCAAAAGCACCAAGTACAGAGCCTCTTGTCTTTCTTCCAAGCACGGCAAAGGCTCCTTTCACGGCGTTGCTCAACAGAAAGGGGTGGCAAACTGGCAAGCCTGTCAAGAAAACGGAGTCTGATCTACAAACAGGAATCAACACACGACACACTCGAATACTCAGCCAGCATCCTACCGACCAACAGCTCGACTCGAATAAGCCCTAGTACCGTTGATAAGTTCCAGCGAACAAAGCCTTAATCATTCATTCTGTATTTGTGTTGGAGTTGTCCCAAATTCACTTCAGGATATTGGCCGGGCTTCTGACGGAGCGAAGCGGATATCCTTAAGTGAATTTGGAACAACTCCAACAAATTCATTCACTAACTATAGTTGGTATAGGCTGAGGAAGGTACATGTGGCCAATGATTTACGGTTCTTAGACTATCCGCACTCACATTCCTCTATTTTCATCCTCTATATGTCTTGGTCATCAAGATTCTCTCATCTATACTTATTTCTTCCGCATTCATCCATCCTCTATATCATCCTCTATCTACTGTCGACCCACTTGTCACTTTATCTAAATATATCCATGAGAGATCTAGTTTTGAAGAATTAATTGCAACGAATTTAATGGTGCAATCAGAATTTAATTTAGATTTTCAGTTTGTAAGATATAACATTTTTTAAAATAAAATTGGATGGGGCCCACGCCGTACTCTCTCCTCTCTCTCCTTCCTCTCTCACGCGAGCCGCCTGCGCGCTGTCCGCTAAAGGGTGCTCTCTCCGCTGTTTGTAGCGGACGTCCGCGCCTACCATAACCGGTAGTGTTCCTCGCTGCGGGTATTTTTCTACGCTATCTGACATAGCGGACTAGGTACAGTCGACCAGTGCGATTTGTCTTATGAACGTAATACTCAGTAAATAGAAATGGAGCCCACATGATTTCCATTATTTCTTGAACACTGGCAGAAGCTTACATTTATGCTCATGCTACATTGTACAATAAATAAAAAGCCGATAAATAAATAATTAAATAGACAGCGCCCAGCCGCCCACAATGGCTGGTGGCATCCAAACCATATACACCAAGATAAATAATAAAGCTCGAGCCTCGGCAAGCACAGCAATCTTGAATTCTGTTGAAGCTATGTACACTCTCGAAACGGCACTCCAAAAAACAAAATGCTCAAATGAATCGCTGTTACAGAAGCTTTGTTGGGGACTCTCCAAACTTTGGTGGAGTCATCAGGCTCTTGGTCAGCCATATCGCCGTCTCTCTCGATGACACGGCTCCTTCGCCGAATGGCCGAAGAACACCTGCGAGCTCGTCGAGCCTCTCCTGCTCCAGGAGCTTCGCGCAGAGCTCGAGGAGTGATTCCAGAGCATCGGCTCTCTGCTGAACTATGTTCAGATGGTCCCACTCGGCAGGCGCGCTCTCTGTGTGCGCCAGTTTTAGTGTGCTAATGGGCGATGATTCCTCTGTTATAGTTGTGTCACACAACTCTGGTTTTGCTGCCTGATAAGAGCGTGGCTTCACATCCTTCCTTTGTTCTTGCACTACTCCAATTGTCAATTCCTCATTTGGTATTGGCGCTTCATTGAACTTTTGGTTTGCAACAGTGGCTGGGGCCTCCTCTTTTACATTACTGGTTCTTATAGCTTTCAGATGTATCGTCGCGTCGATCTGCCGATCGGTTGTCCCCATCAAGTTTTCCTCTGCATGCTGAAATGATAGAACATCACTGTTCTGCTGTTCTTTGCTTCTGGCATCAAGATCCACCGGCATTTGCAAAATCAAGGCTTCCTGGGTACCAATAGTTGATACATCTGAAAAGTTCGTGGAGCTGTCTCTTGCTTCCACAGCGTGCTCTGCTGCAGTTTCTAATGCTTCATTGGATCCATTGGCTTTGACAGCTCGCTTTCTGCCACTGCTTGGCTTCTTTGATTGCTTGTCTACCAGGTTACTTTTGTTAGGCTTCACCGGAAGATAGATTGGTGAACAAGTGCACGATTCAGCCAGATATGGTTGCAGATGTGGATGCCTCAGCAGCTCCCCAGCCTGTAAAATCTCCAGGGAATGTTAACCTTGTGTCGGCACCCTTGAGGCCTTGACTGAAACAGTTAACTGACTTTTTTATACTTACAGTAGGCCTGTGTTCTGGATTTTTCCTTAGCATGCTCTTCACTATCTGCTTCCTGGGGAAGAAAGGCTCAAGTTTAGTAGACCTTTTCTAATCTTTATAATTGGGCAATCACGAAAATGAGATTACAACTCACAGTGCTGATGAGTATATTGGGGGCATTGGAGATATTGAAGATCTGTTTATTTTGTTGACTAATGCTGCCATGTCCTTCACAAACAATAAAGGAAAAATGTTTCATAGCTTTGCAAGAGACCAAGACACATGTATAATTTGGCCGTGTTGTATCAGCACTTACTGTAGCTTTAAATGCAGGACGGTGTGCTAAAATCTCAAACATACAGCAACCTGACGGTAAAAAGAAGCAAGGTGTCCAAAAATGTTTAATTCTGTCATACATCATGATACAATACAGAAACAAACTTTAAGAGACGTAGCATGCGAAACTCACCAAGTGACCATATATCGGATTTGTATCCATAAGGTATGTCTGCTAGTATTTCTGGGCACATATAGTTTGGGGTTCCAACAACCTGAAATATTGCAGATAATAAAATTATCAGTGACAAGGCATTATGGGTTTTGTCAAAACATTACTCAACACATTATTGAGTGGTTAGGATATTCTAGTGGGGATATGCTGAAGTTGTGCCGACTATTTTTCAGAATGGTGGCATTTTTTCCTTTTTTTTTAACATCAGTTCTAAATAATGTCACTGAATATCAAATGCCATACAGACATACTGGTGACAACATCAGGTAGAATTTACTGCTGTAAATATATGTTAGTAATTCATTGTGGGAACATGGATGATGGCTACTGAAAGAGTTGTGTTCAGTTTCCAAATTCCGACCTGGAAATGTGTTTTGCCGGTATTATTTACTGATTTACATTAAAAATGCTTGAGTGAAAAGGGTGAGTCCTACCGACGAGGCAAGGTCCTCCATGAGCAGTTTCGCCAACCCAAAGTCAGCTGTCAAAGAGATGGTAAATTATTATTCACTCATGTAAGAAAATACAGCACATATTATCTGATAAAGATGGATTCAGTAATTCTGCAATTCACATCTTACCGAGTCTGATATTGTTATCCCTTGTCAACAGAATGTTGGAACACTGCAGGGCAGCAGGACACGAGGAAAAATGTTAAGTGGCACTGATACCTGACGAAACACAGCCCTATGAACTAGTGGGGACAGGAGAATCTGTTTCTACCTTGAGATCGCGGTGCAGCACGCGGTTGCAGTGCAGGTAGTCGAGGGCGAGGAGCAACTGCGTGAACCACCGACACACCCTCTGGCATCACAGAAGTACCAACGAGGGCAAGAGGTAATTAATTAATACTGTAGTACTAGTACGATTTCGTCGTTTACTTATCACAGTTGCAGTATTGTTTGTTACCTCTTCCGAGAATAGTATTCCCCTTGCCTTCTTGATCCTCTCGGCCCTGTGGTTCCAATGAGAGTATGCAGTTAAAAACCGAATTCCTTTTACCACCACCGATTAAAGAGTAAAGTCCATCACCGGTCCCTAATCTTGTGTCGTTGTGTCATCCCGGTCCCTAAACTCACAAATTGACCATTTAGATCCTCAAACTTGTTCAGTTGTGTCATCTCGGTCCCTAAACTCGTTCGATTGTGTCATCCCGGTCCATAAACTAACAAATCACTCGTTTAGGTCCTCAAACTTAGTCAGTTGTGTCATCCTGGTCCCTAAACTTTGTTTTGAGTCTCATCTAAATCTAAACATGACAATTTTAAAACTTTATATCAAGAAATAATACATAACTTTTTCATATAAACTCGAATGAAGACAAACTTTATATCAAAATTATAGCCCTCGATGTGATCTACAACTTTGTAGTTGAAAAGTTTTTGATTTAAAACTGTTTAGGGTCCTAAAATATTATTGTATGTTTATAGATTTTGAAATTTAAAATTTAAAATTATCAAACAATCTTAAATATTGACATGATCTATATAAAAGTTATAGTTCTCAATGCAATCTACAACATTGTAGATAAATTTTTTTATTTGAAGTCATTTATTATCCAAAAAATAATTTTAAATTTTAAATTTCAAAATCTATAAACATACAACAATATTTTTGGAACCCTAAACAGTTTTAAATCAAAAACTTTCAACTACAAAGTTGTAGATCACATCGTGGGCTACAATTTTGATATAAAGTTTGTCTTCATTCGAGTTTATATGAAAAAGTTATGAATTATTTGTTGATATAAAGTTTTTAAATTATCATGTTTAAATCTAGATGAGACTCAAAACAAAGTTTAGGGACCAGGATGACAAATCTGACTAAGTTTGAGGACCTAAATAAGTGATTTGCAAGTTTAGGGACCGGGATGACACAACCGAACAAGTTTGAGGACCTAAACGATCAATTTAAGAGTTTAGGGACCGGAATGACACAACGACATAAGTTTAGGGACCGGTGATGGACTTAAGGAAAAGAAAAAGAAAAAGGAAAACACAAGTTGGGGGGTAGCTTACATGTCCCCTCCTTCGCAGTAGCTAGTGACAATGCAGACGGAGGTCCCCTACAACCACCGAACAAATCCAATTTTGGGTTGGCAATCGACGGACGACGCGACAACGTGCGGGAATGGGGAGCATGGTTAGGAAGCTCGCTAGGATTCGGGCGAATTGAATTTGGCACGGGAGGGAAGGGAGGATGTTTGTTTGTACCTCGTCCACCCATCCGTCCTTGTACTCGACGATGTACGGGTTGCTGAGGCTTGCCATCAGGGACATCTGCGGCAGCAAGCAAGAGCAAGAGCAAGAGCATGCACCCGTGTCAGTCGCTTCCTCTCACAGAGCAGAAAAGCCAGAAACGAAGAATAAATCGGCTCGGCTGCGAAGTCGAAGAAAACACGGGTTACTGCAGCAGGCCAGCAACCGGCGCCGCCGCGGCCTGCTTGGTGCATACTCCGCAGAGGCAGATGCAGGCCGCATGGACAAGGTCTGCGAGGCATCTGCACGACTCTGGTAGGGTAGGTGCTGGACTGCTGGAGTGGGGGTGGGTGGATGAATCGGAGAGGGGTTTAGGGTGGATGCTTATGTTACCTCCTGGTAAGCGGTCCGCTGGAACTTGTCGTTCTGCTTGGAGAGGCGGATCTTCTTCATGACATACCTGCGGCCGGCGGGGGCAAGCAACAACAGAGAAGGAGGAATCAGGAACCGGAGCACGTCGAGAAAGCAGAGGAGAAGGGAGTCGACGACGACGACGACGAGAGAGAGAGAAATCACCTCTTGCGCTCGGCCTTGTTGAGGACGAGGTAGGCGGAGCCGTAGGCGCCCCGTCCGATCTGCTCCACCACCTCGTACTGCTCCATCGCCGGTTCCTCCTTGCTCGTCCCTCTGGCTCTCTCTCTCTCTCTCTGCTCGGAACAAAGAGGCGTGTTCTGCTGCTGCCTGCGGCCGTTGCGAGGTGAGAACTGACGACCGCGGGTTGTGCGTGCGTTGAGGAAAGGAGAGAGAGAGAGAGGAGTCCGTCAGTGGAATGATGATGGTGCCGCGGGGGCCTCGTGATTATTTGTGCGCGCGCGCACGCACGCGTGTGGCGAGGGAACTGGGAAGGAAGGCGCGGACCGGACCGCAATGATGGCGCGCGGTTGCGTTGCGCTTGCGCCCGGCCCGCACGCTCTCCCCTGTGTCGGGACGTCGGGTAGCCTGTCCGCCCGGGCAGCCGGGGGGAGACCGGCCAACGCGACGGGTACGGGACGGGGTAGGAGGCCCGCGGGCTACCGGCGGCGGGTACGCTGTTGCTGTGCTCTGGAGGGCAGCGACGGAACAGCAACGCCTACTAGTACTACTCACGGGTCACGGGGAGCGGGCCTTATTAATTGCCTCGTTTAGCTTGGTGATCACGAGTGATTAGACAGACAAACACTAGTCAGGCGTGTTGGACATGCAACTGACCAAACTCCAACTCCACGTATGGTGTGGTACTGGTACTAGCACTAGCGATTGTTTGGTCCGTCATCAATGGGCTGATGCGTATGTTTGGCCTCTCCCTCTCGAATTTTTTTTTATTAATAACCCAATTAAATAAAAAATTTCATAATTAACACTGTTTAATTTTTTTTTTCAAAACTAACCCTTTTGCCGCGCCGTGCCGCATGGCGCGGCAAAAGCGTTAGCCGCGCCATGCATGGCGGCGCGGCAAAAGTGCCACCGTGGCACCGGCCGGCCACGCAGGCCCGCGTGGGCCCCGCCTGTCAGTTTGCCGCGCCAGGCGGGCTGGCGCGGCTAGTGCGTTTGCCGCGCCAGGCGGCCTGGCGCGGCCAACGGCTTTGCCGCGCCAGGCGGGGTGGCGCGGCAAAGCCGATCTAGATCTGGCGCCCGCGGCTTCTTCCTCCTTTCTCCTCCTTCTCGGCCGCCCGCGCCTCCGTCCCGCCGCCGCCGCCGTCGAGCCCCGCCGCCGCCGCCGTCACCGGCCGCTCCCGGGCGCCCCCGTCCCCGTCCCCGTCCCGGCCGGCCGCCCCCGCGCCGCCGCCCCCGTGCCTCGTCCCTGTCCCCGTGCCTCGTCCCCGCCCCCGGGCGCCCCCGAGCCTCGTCCCCGTCCCCGTCCCGGCCGGCCGCCCCCGTGCGCACCGGCGCCCCCGGCCGCCACCGGCCGCCCCCGGGCGCCCCCGGCGACACCGGCCGCCCCCGGCCGCCACCGGCGCCCCCCTCCACCACCGTCTCCACCATCGTCCACGACCGGAAGGTATTTTTTTTTCTTTTTGTTATTTTTTTTTGTAGTTTGCGTTAATTAGTTAGTTAAATAGGTTAGTAATTTAGTTATTTATTTATTTATTTGCTTAGTTAGTTATCTAGTTAGTTAGTTAGGTTAGTTAGGTTAGATTAGTTAGTTAGGTTAGGTTAGTTTAGGTGGTTAGTTAGTTAGTTATATAGTTAGTTAGTGTGTTAGTTAGTTAGTTAGCTAGCTAGTTAGTTAGGTTTATGTTAGGTTAGTTTTAGTTAGTTAGTTAGTTAGTTAGTTAGTTAGTTAGTTAGGTTAGTTAGGTTAGGTTTAGTTAGTTAGTTACTTAGTTAGGTTAGTTACTTAGTCTAGGGTTTAGGGTTTAGGGTTTACGTTAATATGTTAGTTAGGTTAGTGAAGACAACATAGTATTTATGTCATTCTGTATTTTAGAGAAGACCATCACTTGACCATCACTTGACCTTAGTTGCACTATTGACTTTGTAGATGGACACTGTATTCACATTGTTTTATGGAGGCACAGTTAGTAAACGAGACGGGTTGTTTGATGATAACATGGAACAAGAACTCGAAGTATTTGATGAGCGGCCTTCCTTTACGGACCTTATGTTGCGTCTGAAGGAGAAGTTTGATGGTGATTTCTCGTTGAAAGGGAGATTTGACAGTGGCAAGATTAGGTCGAACTATGCGTTGTTGCCCTTGCGCAACCAGGCTGACTGGGCAAAATACCAGGCGATCGTTATGGCATCCAATTCGACAATGGGTGAGATCGTGGTAGTGGATGGTTTGAGGAAGCAGGCAGAGGCGTCCGATGATGGCAACGATGGTGAAGCACAGGAGGTAGGGGATGATGACGATGCAGCTCCGATGACTATGGACGTTGATGGTCACCCCACGCAGGAGACGGTGTATGCAACTGAAGATGCCCACGCTGACGTCGGTCAAATAAACAATGATTTTGATGTGGCCGACATAGAGCGGGAGGAGCAGGAGGAGCATGAGGCACAACTATTTGATGAAAACTATGATTCTGATGATGATTCAGACTATGACGAAGAAGAGGACAGTTATATTTCTGCTATGCCAGAGCCGGTTCGTGCTATTCCACAACCGGTTCGTGCTATGCCACAGCCGGTTCCTCAGAATATGCATCCTCCAGGGAGACTAGTCACTGATATACCAGAGGATCATACACATTTTGATGCGTGGGGGCGTTTTAGCGAAGCACGGTATTATGTTCCGCCTGATCCTTTGACTGAGACAGAGCTGCAGCAATTGAGGTCGGTTAACATGCAGTTTAGAGGCGTTCCAAGTTATAGGGATGTCAGTATGGTGGACCAGGCTGTTTGTGATACTGGATTGAACCTGTGCAAGCAAACACTGCATGACCATACAGATTGTATTCTTCAGAAGGGTATGATTTTCAACACTATGAGTGAGCTGAAGCTTTTCCTTCAGCACAATGCTGTGCATCATCATCGACCGTACACGGTCAGCCATTCTGATATTAGTTTGAGGTACCACATCAGGTGTATGCATCATAGTTGTCCCTGGAGGCTGAATGCTCGCAAGAGAACTGATGGCAAGTGGAGAATCAGTAAAGTAGTACAACCGCATACCTGTTTTACAAATAAGGGACAAGAAAAACATCCTCAGTTGACGGCAAGATACCTTGCACGGCGCATTTTGGCATTTGTTGATGATGACGCCGACGTATCTGTTTCACAATTGCTTATCTCCATATTTGGATTCACAGGCTATAAGGTGACTTATGGAAAGGCGTGGCGTGCGAAGCAGATCGCCCTTGCAATTCGTTGGGGTGGTTGGGATGAAGCGTACAACAGGATTCCACGGATTTTGTGTGCAATGGCATACTATAACCCTGGCCTAAAATGGTTTCCACACACCAATGGGCAGTATATAGACCGCAACACCGGCAAGGTTACACATGTGCTTCAGCGTGTATTTTGGTCTTTTGCACAAACAGAGCATGCTTATCAGTACTGCCGTCCAGTCATACTTGTGGACGGTACTTTCCTGACCGGAGCGTACAAGGGTGTGTTGATGATGGCGGCGGCTGTTGATCCCGAGGACCAGATAGTTCCAATTGCTTTCGCCTTGGCTGAGGGGGAGAACGTTGAGTCTTGGTCTTGGTTCATGGCCCTGCTACGGATACAAGTGTTAGGGCCTTCTCGGACAATATGTTTGATTTCGGACCGTCATGTTGGGTTGCTTCGTGCCGCAGAGGAGGAGATAGAGGGTTGTCCTCCTCTAGTGCACAGATGGTGCATGCGTCACTTTGCCGCCAATTTCTGGCGTCGGCAGAGAAAAAAGGAGGTTTGTGCCAAGGTGAAAGAGCTATGTTGTGTTAAAACTGAGCACAAATTCAAAGAAACAATGGAAGAGTTGGACAAAATGTTAAACAGTGCTGCCAGGGCCTGGATCGAGAGACAGATGGAACACAAGGAGAAGTGGGCGCTTGCTTACGATGAGGGCGGTTTCCGGTTCGGCATAATGACCACCAACTCATCGGAGTCTTTCAACAAGGTATTCACCGGTGTTAGAGCCTTGCCCGTTTCTGGAATCGTTGAGTACTCGTTTCACAAGACCAACGAGTATTTTGTGAAAAGGTGGTCCATTGCTCAAGACAACCTACAAACGGATGGTGAATTTGGAAAGGCGGGAAATGAGCACATTCAGGAAAATGAGATCTGGGCAACGCAGCTAACTTGTGAGGCTTATGGACCAACCAGACAAATCTATAATGTTCGAGCAAAGGGTGGAACTACCATGGGCGGGGAACGCTACGGTGGTCGCAACTATCGGATCGATCTTCAAAGAGTGGAATGCAGTTGTAACGTGCCGCAGATAATGCATGCCCCTTGCTCTCACATGATTGCGTCCTGTAGAGCGCGCGGATATAACTACAAGGCCGTACCATATATGTCCGAGTACTATCGCCGGAGCAACACCGTCGCAATATGGCAGAGCAGCTTCGAGCCTTACCTTGATCCCACTCAATGGCCTCCATACTTGGGTAGAGACTTCATGCCTGATCCTGAGCTGCTGAAGTTAGGTAAGGGTAGGAGGAGGAAGAAGAGACTAAAGGGTGACATGGACAATATGGATAGGTATGGCGGGGGGGACTTTGACCAGACACCGAGCACGAACTTATGCTCTGTTTGCCACATGCCAGGGCATAATGCAGCCTTCCATCGTAGACAAACACAACAGGTGTACATATGTCTTCATTTGTTTTAATGCTTTATTATTGTTATCTTTACTTATATTAATTATTTGAATGCTTTTGCTATTATTGTACATATGTCTTTCATTTGTTTTAATGCTTTATTATTTTTGACGCTGTACTAACTTGTTACCATGTTTTGTTTAAACAGGATGGCGAACCCTCCGGCGTACCCTCTCCTTGAGCCGTTCTACGACGGCGAGCACCGGGCGCACAGGCTCACCGACTACGCCCCTCCGGAGAGGTTGTCTTTGCTGAGGCCGCGCACCCACCTATGGCACCGGTGGGACGAGCGCTACGCACCCTTCCTGCGGCGCGCGGGCTTCTTGGTGCTAGCCCGCGTTGCCAACGACGTGGGGTTGCAGCTCGACCCCGCGCTCCTCACCGCGCTGGCGGACAGGTGGCGTCCCGAGACGCACACCTTCCACCTAGCCTGTGGGGAGATGACCGTGACGTTACAGGACGTGGCCAAGATTTTTGGTCTACGCCTGGGCGGCCTCCCCGTGACGGGGATTCTTGACACCGACACGTGGATGGACACCGTCCACCAGTTCTGTGGTCGTACGCCCCCCGACGACGCAGACGCTAAGAGGAACAAGTAAGCTAATTTTTTTTTCTAATTTAGTTGCATACGATGTGCTACTATCCTTTCCTAACTTTTACTTTTTGTAAACAAACAGGAAGACTACTGGGGTGCCTTCGTCGTGGATCACCCAGCACTTTTCGTATTGCCCCCTCAACGCTGACCCACAGGTAGTCGAGAGGTATGCCAGAGTGTGGCTCTGGCACTTTATTGGGGCCTTCCTGTTTCCCGACTCATCGGGGAACACCATCAGCTGGATGTTCGTCCCCATCCTCGCACAGCCGTGGGAGAACATCGCCGGCTACAGCTGGGGGAGCGCTGTTCTAGCATGGCTGTACAGACAGCTGTGCGAGGGGTGCCGGCGGAGGCAGGCCTCCTCTAGCTTGGGAGGGTGTCTGCCCCTGCTCCAGGTTTGGGCCTGGCAGCGGCTGCCTGTGGGTCGTCCCCGCGTACGAGAGGAGGCGGTAAGTACATACCTCTTGCGTGCGTGCGTGTGCTTTTACAAATTTACAGTCATTTAACTGATTCGAATTGGAATGCAGGTGTGGACGCACCCGGACACCCGACCCACTGCTCTGTTTGTCTGGTCCACGGCAGAGGCAGTTAGAGGCAACCCCCAGCGCCGCTACCACCTGTACACGGACTTGCTGGACGTCCTGACACAGCACCAGGTAATTCCGGAATGAGTTCAATTTTTTATATTGAAAAAGGAACATGACTAACTATGTCTGTTCATTACAAACAGGTCAGTTGGGACCCCTGGGACCTGTACGACAACGTGTTCGACCCCGCCACGGAGCTGGACCGTTTAGATTGGCGTTGCACCGTCCCTCTTATCTGCTTCTACGTGGTCGAGATGCACTTGCCCATCAGGGTGATGCGTCAGTTCGGCCTACGACAGGAGTTTCCTCCACCTCTGATTAGCACGGATCAGAGGTTGCACAAGTAAGTATCCTCCACAGTGTTGTTCAGTTACTCTAGTAAATTCTATCTTATGCTCTAACAGATGGGTTTCCTTTGCAATGCAGGGTGAAGCGCCAAAGCAGACGGAAGAATCCCGTTGATTGGCGCGCGGAGCACGCCGATCATGTCCTGAGTTGGACAAACAGGTACCAGCAGGACGTTGACGACGGCGAGCCGTACGACCAGGGCGTCTTCGACCAGTACCTACAGTGGCTGCACCGGAGCACCCGGTTGCACATTAAGCCACCGTACTACGAGGTCACTGCTGAGGACGAGTCGGACGACGACGAGGACCCGTACGATGCTACCACTAGGGCATCGACTCAGCCTGACAGAGCCCCTCTACACAGCTACGTGGTAATATATCATGTCCTTCAACTATTGTTTGTGTTTCTGTACTTGGTGCACTTACCCCCTGGTCTTGTGTCGGCAGGCGTCGCAGCTGTCTCGGTACTCCGACGAGGCAGCGCAGCTTATACACCACACCAGCTCTACTGGGGACCACGCCCCGGTACAGGCTTTTCTGCAGGTATCATAACCCATTCGAACTGCACGTGTAAATTTTAAGAAGTCATAAACTGTACTAATATTTATTATTATTATTTTCTTATTTGCAGAAAATCAGGAAGGGCTGCAGGAAGCTTGCTCAGAAGCTTGGGTGCATGGACACAGCGTGGGCCCCACCGCACCTTCCTCAGCCTTCGAGCCCTTTGGTGTCAGACACTGTACCAGCAGCAGCGTCGTCCGACGCTCGGACGGGAGGCACTTCTGCGGATCCACGCGGAAAGGGCCCCGCTGCAGAGGAGCAGCCCGAGGAGGAGGGGGAGGAGGAGGAGGACGAGGAGCAGTACGTCGAGCGCACGACACCACCCTACACGGCTAGTGCAGGCTACATGGCCCTCGGCCATAGCTCGCACTACGCTGGAGGGTCCTCCTCCAGAGGTGGCCTGGACGACACGGCGTGGCAGGTACCTGGTGCTTACGACTACCCTAGTGGCTACTACACCGGCCCTGGCTGGCAGCCTTGGCCAGAGCAGGGCGCAGCACATGAGCTGGGGTACTCACAGCTAGGTGGAGCTCCACTACCTACTCAGGAGGACGTGCAGGTACATAAGTTGACCGCTATACATTTAAGTTCGTCAGATATATTTAAGTTGAGCGCTATTATGTTTCCGTTTATTCAAATTGTGTCAATGTTTGGTTCCTTGTTATTCCGTTTGCGGAAAAAGACAGGAAAAACGGAAAAAACACATTCGATCAAACAGAGACAACACATTAGGACGAAGATCGAGCAGGAACTGAACAGAGACAACACATTAGGACGAAGATCGATCAGGAACTCGACCAGTCAGTCGGCGGGAAACCTGACCAGTCAGTCGGCGGGAAACCTTGGGGCTTTGCGTGGCGACCATGCCAGCTTTTGCCGCGCCAACCCTGGGGGCGCGGCTGACGCTTTTGCCGCGCCAGGCGTCCTGGCGCGGCAAATGCATTAGCCGCGCCAGCCCGCCTGGCGCGGCAAAAGCGTCAGCCGCGCCCCCAGGGTTGGCGCGGCAAAAGCTGGCATGCCGACTGTCCCTACGATGAACATTAGTAAGGATTTTTCTCTCTCTGTTTGATCGAATGGTACTCTTTTTCTGTCATGTGTGCAGTACTTTTCAGTCACGCTCAAGTGCTGGTGCTTACCTGCCGGAAGTGGAAGAGGAAGCAATGTTCTCAACTCATCGTTTCTGTGCCAGCAGTACTTGTTCAAAAAGAATCTTCTCTCGAGATGGAGGAGGACGACGCGCATCGCAAGAGCAAGGAAGGCGGTTGCGAGAAGGCCCTGCAAAAGCATCAGCCGCGCCACCAGGGTTGGCGCGGCAAAAGCTGGCATCTTGTTGCACAGCCTTTTCAGTGTCGTGTCCTGTCCTCATAAGTGCTCTGCAGTTTTGATTCCCATAGACTTTTCAGTGTATAGGCTTTTCAGTTTGTAGGCTTTTCAGTATATAGGCTTTTCAGTGATTAGATTTTTCAGCGAATAGCCTTTTCAGTTGCATTAACTACACACTCACAATGCAGCTGAGATAATTCACAAGTTCAAAACCAGGGCCCCGCCTATATAAACCCATCAGTGCCTTGCATATTCAACACCTTCAGCAGAGCTTGCGAGGTTCGTAGTAGAGATGTCTGGAGGTTCGTCCAAAGGCGGGAGAGGAAAGGGTGGGAGGAAGGGACCTCCCATTGTGTGGGAGGGATCTCTTGGTCCTGATTTATTCTTAGAGGCACTATATGACTTTCCCGTTGAGAGCAAAAAGGATTTCAGCCGGGACCGTCCTCTTAGGGGATACGATAACCGTTTAGAGGACTGGCCAAAATGCCGCCATGGTGAGGACTGTTTGGTGCAGATGCTCCACGACGACCTGGAGGCAGGCCGACGTTTCTTCAAATGCCCGCGAGCATGGGTAACTTTATTTAATTGTTGTTGCTATGCCTCTCATGTTTGCTAATACTTAGTCATTTTGTGAATGACAGTCTTCTATTTCCGAAGAAAACTGCGGCTTCACCAGATGGGTGGATCCTCCTCCAATATGGCCGCATCAGGAATACATCTATTATCTGCAGCGTCGTATCGACGATCTTGAAAGAGAAGTTAAAAGCATGCTCAAGGACTATGATGATGACGACAGCGATGCAGGCGGTTCAGATGAAGCAATATGCCTTGATCCATATTGCAACTGCCCGCATCACAAGAACAAGGGGCCTCCACCGCCGCCCCCACCACCGCCACCACCACCACCACCCGCAATGGGAGGCTATTACGGAGAAGGGTCTACTCAGTTTGCTATGTGGGACGGCTTCTAGACTACTTAGATCACTATGTGCGTGTTGTGTTGTGACAATCAATTACCTAAGGCATGTTAGGATTAGTCTAGGACCTTTTAACCAAGTTACGGTAAAAGGTCCTCACATGCCATGTACTAGTTTGTTGTTCGTGTAATGGTTTGCTCTATTCTATTTCTCGTACTTTATCCCACAAAAAATCAACGACACATGAACTACCGCAAACAATACAACAACATATAATAAAGCCGAACAAAGTGCAGTTCAAGACTACATTATCGAGGATCCGAAATAAACGGTACAGGGGAGTACAAGCCAACAGTACAATAGACTAACAAGTCCACCAAATGACAACGATGTTCATTACTCAATAATGACTACTGAACCTACCACACTACTGAGTGCAACGAGGCCACTTTCCCTTCCTCACAGCATCCGGATCCTGCTCCATGGCAGCCTTGGCACGGCGCACACGCTCAAGCCTCTTCTCCCTCTCCCCCCTACGCTTAGCTGCATCCCTCATTCTTGCCTCTTCCTCATGCTGCTTTTGTGCTGCCTCTTCTTTGCGTCTCTTCTCCAAACGCTCCTTGTCCTCCGCAGCCCACTTTTTCATCCTCTCTACGTGCTCCTTGTCCTCCGGCTTCATCTCAGTGTCGATCCACTGCTCGAAGTCACATAGTGGTGGAGGCTCCTGCAAAATACGACTAAGTCAATTAGGTAATAAAATATAAATGATTTGTCATTCATGTATAGAACAAGTCATCAGCTTCTCACCATCAGTCCAATACGGATCTGTTTAGGTGTAGGGTCAAAGGCATAATTCTCACACATCCAATACCTCTGACCGTATGTGTGCTCCTCATCAGATATTGCGACCTTACAATCATCGCCGCAGTAGCACATGGGCACCGGAACACCGCTAGGCAATGGCAAACGGGCAAAGGCATTGCCCGTGAGAGGCTGCCTACAATCATCAACGCAATAACAAATGAACATAACACAAAATTACTTCATTAAAACAGACAAATAAATCAACAATGTACCGATCTTACCTTGCCTTACTAGCTTTGCCACGCCGCGGCATCCTAACAATAAAAAATATGTCAACGCTACACATACATTCATGATTAATTATAAATCTACATAATGACGTAACAAATATTACACAAAAAAATGTACACAAAATGAACAAAATATTAAGCAAAACAGATATAAAAGTCTAATACATGAACAAATCCATCATTAATTAACAACTAACGTCACGACAGTATCAAAATAAATATTGTCTACAAACCCTAACTTACAAAAATATGGTTCAATCCTACATTGCAAATATGGATAAAGAACAATCATATGGATCAAAATACCTCTTGTAGACAAGTTTGATTGGGGGAGGGAGATGAAGAGAGGAGGAATGAAATGGATTGGATTGGATTGAATTGGTTTGGGAGAAGAGAGGAATGAGGAGGAGCCTGCTGCTCGGCGCGGCGGCCAGATCTAGATTGGCTTTGCCGCGCCACCCCGCCTGGCGCGGCAAAGCCGTTGGCCGCGCCAGGCCGCCTGGCGCGGCAAACGCACTAGCCGCGCCAGCCCGCCTGGCGCGGCAAACTGACAGGCGGGGCCCAAGCGGGCCTGCGTGGCCGGCCGGTGCCACGGTGGCACTTTTGCCGCGCCGCCATGCATGGCGCGGCTAACGCTTTTGCCGCGCCATGCGGCACGGCGCGGCAAAAGGGTTAGTTTTGAAAAAAAAAATTAAACAGTGTTAATTATGAAATTTTTTATTTAATTGGGTTATTAATAAAAAAAAATTCTCCCTCTCCCGGGCTGATGCGCTGCAGCGTTGGAGGAGTACAGTGGTGGAGGGAACGTTGGAACGGTCGCGTCGGTGGGGTCCCCGTCCTTGGCCCCTGGCGGTGGCGGATGGGCCGGCCCTTTCTTTGCTTTCCCACGTCTTCGTCTTCAGTTTTTCTTTTTTCTTTTCCTTTTCTTTTATTGTATTGTGCCTATTATTATCATTATCAGTATATGTCAATCTATCCAGCAGCCTTTACCTCTATACTAGGGACGGACGGAGGTCGGAGTCTGCTCACTCCCTGTTAGTGCGGTGGTGGTGGGGTTGGCATGCATGCTTTTTTCCCTTGTGACAAAGCCACACACCTCGGCCGCTCTTCGACTGGCTGGCTGGGCCTCCGATCCTCGCCCGCTTTATTTGCACCCACCGGCCCTACCGTGTCTCGACTACTACTACTGACTCGCTTTAGTACGACTCGTACTTTGTTTGGCCACGCTAGTGCAACTAGTACTCGTAGTGGAGACTGTAGCCTTTTCACACTCCAAGTGCCGGCCCACTGGCCGTCGACAACTGTACGTGTCTATGTAAGCATATACTCACTCTAGTGTATACTCCCTCCGTCTCTTTCTTTTTACATGTCAATAGGAAAGCGTGTTTGTGAGCACGGTTTTCTAGTGACATCTGAGCCCGGAGGGAGTACTTCGTAAGCAGCAGCACGATGCCATTATATTGCCCACACAAGAAGTTGAACGTTCAAGCGACGAGGCCTTCTCTGGCACATGCATGTGCTTCGGCTTCAATAAATCTAGGGCCTTGTTTAGATACCCACAAACTATCATTTTTTTTCACTTTCTCTCCATCGCATCACCATCACATCAACGTTTGGACGCATATATGGAGCATTAAATATTGGTAAAATAAATAAATAATTGTACTTTTAGTCTGAGACGAATCTTTTGTATCTACATAGTCCATATTTTGATAAAGTTTGTCAAATAATAACGAAAGTGCTACAGTTGAGAAAAAAAACTCACCCTTAACATCTAAACAAGGCCTAGGATTGCCTCATTAATTTTTAATTGCGTCGCCGTGATCGGCTGGGCACCGCACAGGCAGGCGCACATCACTTTTATTACTCCCGTCTATCCTCACGTGATGGTAATGGTACACTACAGTAGGAACGCCACTACTAGTACTACTACTAACATCAGCACAGGCGCGGGACGAGATCCTGTGCAGTCGTGCAGCATGACTCTTCTCTGCAGTCACTGCATCTGTGTCGTCCGTTTAAATTCAACGATAAAGCTTGTAAAACCCGTCTAGCATGCTATATATGGGTGGGTTACACTAGCCCATCCAAAGCCCACAACACCTTCCCCTGAGCTACCGCCGCCCGCCATGTTCGCCATCGCCGTCGCGAGGGTCGTGACCTGCAGTGGCGGATCGGGATATATGATTTTAGGTAAAAATAGTCTAATTTGTCTTTAAGTTAGTCAAAATTTCCTGCGGGTTACAAAAATAATAGAAAATTCAGTCTAAATCACCTTAAAATCTACCCAAAAAAACCTCTCGTGGGTCAAAAATACAAGGAGAATTTCGGTCTAAATTCGGCTCTCTATGTATTTAGCCCCCCCTCGTGAGCCGATTCTGGATTCGCCACTGGTGAGACCTGTTTTTTTTTCATGCTCGTCGCTTTTTTTTTTGGTGTTGTCAATACTCTCTCCACTTTGTCTCTCCTACAAGGTCGAGCTCGCCGTCGTGGCCGGACTGCCGGAGACTCTTGCTGTCGTGGTCCTACTCCGCTGCGGCAGTGTGTCCCTGCTCCGTCGAGCTTCGATGGCTGTGTGACCCTCCAGCTCGTTGTGCGCCATTCCTCTCTCCTCTCTGTCTCTCCGACGTCCAGTTCACCTTTGTGGTTGGAGACTCTCGCTGCCACGGTCCTACTCCACTGTGATGGTCGTGGTCCTGCTACATCGAGCGCCGGCCGCGCGGGACCCTTTAGCTCAGCACGCGCAGTCGCGCAGGTAGCTGTGGCCCTGCTCCGTCGAGGGTCGACAATTGTGCACCCTCTAGATTAGGCAACTGTGGCCTGCACCGTCGAGCGCCCGTATATTTCTGGCGACAGTCGGTCATCGTCCCCGGCGACGACGCTCGTGCTTTGTGATGAAGACTTTGTGTGGTCGTGTGGATGGATGCCTCGCGCGGTGTCAATGGCTGATGGGCCGGCTGCTAGCCCATTAGAATGGGATAGCTTTCAGAATTGTAGAGTCACAGTTTGATCTAAAATAAACGATTCAGATCATGACTGTAGACAAAAGTCGATTGGAGAGACTTCAGAGGACCTCGTGCCACCGCCCATGCACGGATGCACCAGCCATGCATGTGCCGCCCTCCTCGAGACGCGTGCGTGCAGCGGCACCACCAGTCACCGGAACCAGAACCAATCACCAGTCACCACTCCGGATCTTTGGTCGTCATGAAGGTCAGTATCCAGATTTGTTTAGATGCTGAAATTTTTTCAACTTTGCTACTGTAGCGCTTTCGTTGTTAGTATTTGACAAACTTTATCCAAATATGGACTAACTAGGTTTAAAAGATTCGTCTCGACATGTACATACTAAAAGTATAATTAGTTATTTTTTATCAACATTTAATGTTGCATACATGCATGCGTCCAAACATTAATATGATGGAGAGAAAGTGAAAAAGTTAGAAGTTTGATGCAATCTAAGCAAGACCTTGCTCGGTACTAGTACACTATTCATAACTACGGCACACACAGCCTACACAGGGATGTCCAGAACTGTGGTGTGTTGTGGCGGTTGTGCATCATGGAACAATCACGTCTCGCACGCATCGTCTCGTGGCCGTGGATCCGTGGTGCAATCATGGACATGAAAAACGGTAAAAATCACAGTGTTAGGCCTTGGTTGGATTGGAGGAATCACAAAGGATTTTCAAAGGAATGCATTCCTACATATAGGGCCTCTTTGGAATGAAGGTAGAACATAGGAATTTTGAAGGATCAAAATCCTATAGGAAAAATTCGTATGAAGCTCTTTGGAACAAAGGAATGTTTCCCAACAATTCCTTTGAAATTCCTATGGATTGGATCATTCCAAAGGAATTTTGGAGGAAACTAAGCATGAGCTCCAACCTCAGGCCCCCTTTGGAATAAAGGATTTACAAAATATAGGAATAGGAATAGTATAGGAATGAAATGCACTCATAATGCAAATCCTACCAGAAAAAGAAGTCTTTGGAAGCAATGTAGGAAAACCATAGGAAACAAAATAATGAGGTTGGAGCTCATGCTTAGTTTCCTCCAAAATTCCTTTGGAATGATCCAATCCATAGGAATTTCAAAGGAATTGTTGGGAAACATTCCTTTGTTCCAAAGAGCTTGTTTCCTATGGTTTTCCTACATTGCTTCCAAACTTCTTTTTCCTGTAGGATTTGCATTATGAGTGCATTTCATTCCTATACTATTCATATTCCTATATTTTGTAAATCCTTTATTCCAAAGGGGGCCATAGTTTTTTAAGATTGTTGTTTGGATTAGAGGAAAGATGCATCTCATTCCAAAGGAAACGATTCCTATGTGAAAGGACCGAATCAGCCTAGAGGGGGGGTGAATAGGTGATTTTTGACTATCTGAAACTTCACAAACTATAAGATGTAGTTAGATAGCAACCGGAGAGGCCGGTTTGTTTGGGTAGGTACTACCGGGTGTGAAACACCGGTACTACCAACACAAACAAACGACACAACCGGGATCCTAAAAGAAACTACAAATCCGATGAATGTAAGCTATGAAGATAAAACAAGTTTCTAGCCAACTTTCCTAAGAATAATTTATGGTAAAACTACTCTCATCAAACCTTGGTTGCTCCCCTTGATGTAGATCGAGCCTTCCCAACCTAAGAATGAGATAGGGAAAGGAAGAACACGAAGAACACAATAACAAGAGAAGTAGAGAAAATAGGGACAACAACAACAAGCACACGGGACACAAGATTTATCCCGAGGTTCGGCCAATCCACTAAGGAGTGCCTACTTCCTCGTTGTTGAGGTGACCACAAAGGTCGGAGTCTATTTCACCTCCTCGCCTCACTCAAGCAACCACAAAGGCTACGAGAGTATCTCTACTAGAAATCTCAGGGTAATACAAACGCTTCGGGGAGCCCTCACAAGTAAATCAATACGGGCTACCACGAAGAACACCTAACCGGCTAGAGCTCAAAGAGCTCAAGAGTAAAAGACACAAAACAAGCCGGCAAGATGGAAACCAAGTGCTCAAGTCGAAGATTGATGCTTCCCACTCTCGAATCTCACTTTCCTAGCTCAAATCTCGCAAGGGAATGAATCTAGGAGCAAAGGGGGAGAGAGAGGGGTGAGTCAATGCTTGGAGAGTGTTTGTCTTGAGTTAGGTCAGCAATAAGTGTATATAGTGAGTGGGTGTCCGTGAAAAGTGGAGAGGAGAGGCATTTATACTCCCTCAGTCCCGAGGCTGGTCGGTACCACCGACCACCCCTGGCCGGTACCACCGACCACCCCTGGCCGGTACCACCGACCAGTTCACAACGGTCGAAAGAAACCAGATCTGACCAAACAAGCAACCACCGTCCTAACGTCGGTACCACCGCGGGCGGTAGTACCGAGGTTATGGCGGTACTACCGCCAGGCCAAATTGGCCGCGAACAGAGAGCATCTCACAAAGGGACTCGGTCCCTCGGAAACTACCGCCCAAAGGTCGGTACCTCCGAGGTCGGTGGTACCGAGGTTATGGCGGTACCACCGCCAGGCCATTTTCAACTCAACACAGAGAGCTTCGCGAAACCAAGATACTACCGACCTCGGTCGGTACCACCGCTGGCGGTACTACCGAGGTTATGGCGGTACTACCGCCAGGCCATTTTTAATTCTACACAGGGAGCTCTGCAAACTTGGTTACCACCGGCCTTGCGTCGGTAGCACCGGGGGCGGTACTACCGAGGTAATGGCGGTACTACCGCCAGACCAAAATCAGCGCGGACAGAGAGCCTTGCAAACTTAGAAACTACCGGCCATGGGTCGGTAGCACCGCGGGCGGTACTACCGAGGTAATGGCGGTACTACCGCCAGGCCAAAATCAGCGCGAACAGAGAGCCTTGCAAACTTGGAAACTACCGGCCATGGGTCGGTAGCACCGCGGGCGGTACTACCGAGGTAATGGCGGTACCACCGCTAGGTCAAAAACAACTCTATCCAGAGAGGGTTGCAAAACCAGGTTACTACCGACCTTGCGTCGGTACCACCGCGGGCGGTAGTACCGAGGTTATGGCGGTACTACCTGAAAGGTCCTAAATGGCTAGAGGGGGGGTGAATAGCCTAATAAAAATTCTACAAAAACACTTAGAGCAACTAGTTAGACAATTACAAAGCGAAGCTTTTTGCTCTAGCTCTACTAAGTGTTGCAAGCCACCTATCCAACAATTCTAGTAACCTATAATCACTATGTCACACAAAAGATATGTTACTACTCTCTAAAATAATGAGTTAGCAAGAAATAATTACTTCTAATTAGAGAGCTACTTCTAGCAACAAATATCTCTACACAAGTGATAACGAAAGTAATGCAAGGATAGAGAGATGTACCGACACCGGCAAGAGACAATCAATCACAATAAGAATACCAAGAAACTTCGGGAGAAGTCCAAAGAGGCAAGAGACACAAAGATTTTCTCCCGAGGTTCACGTGCTTGACGGCACGCTACTCCCCGTTGTGTCGACCAACCACTTGGTGGTTCGGCGGCTAATAGGTGTTTCACAAACCTAGCTCAACAAATGAGCGCCGCAAGAACCAACCCACAAATGGAGGTAACTCAAAGACACGCGCAATCCACTAGAGTTACCTTTTGGCTCTTCGCCGGGGAAGGCACAATACCCCTCACAAATCACCGGGAGATGGCCACGAACAATCACCACTCGTGCCAAAACTCCTCCGCTGCTCCAAGCCGTCTAGGTGGCGGCAACCACCAAGAGTAAAGAGAATACCCGCAGCAACAACAATCCCCAAGTGCCACTAGATGCAAACTCACAAGCAAATGCACTTGGATCCACTCGATCTCACTTAGATTCGCGCTATCAAGCAAGGAGATGAGTGGGAGGGAGTAGAACTTGCTCAAGAGGATGTTCAAGAGGTTGGAGAGTCAAGAAGAAGCCCTCAAACCCGGCCACAAGCTATTTATATGGAGAGGGGAAGACAAACAGCCGTTCTCCCCTTTTCTGCGCTTTGGTCGGTAGTACCGACCCCCTGGGCGGTAGCACCGACACTGTCAGAACTAGCCGTTTACACACGACGCGTTGACCAAAACGAACAACCGACTCCTGGTCGGTACCTCTGACGGTCGGTAGTACCGGCCCTATGGTGGTACTACCGACAGGCCAAACTGGGGACTACACAGAGAGCTCCCGGACAACTTCCTGTCCTCGGTACCACCGAGGGCGGTAGTACCGACATAATGGCGGTACTACCGCCAGGCCAAAACTGGCCACTTCCAGAGAGCCTCCAAAACTTCCTTCAAACCTTGGTACTACCGACCCCCTGGTCGGTACTACCGAGCCCGGTACTACCGGCCCTATGGCGGTACTACCGGTAGGCCAAACTCAGCTCAACAGAGAGCCTGCAAAAACCTTCAGGGCCACGATATCACCGACCCTCTGGTCGGTACCACCGCCGGCGGTAGTACCGAGGTTATGGCGGTACTACCGCCAGGCCAAACTGGGCCACATCCAGAGAGGCTGCAGACAACCCTCTTGGGTCGGTACTACCGACCACCAGGGTCGGTACTACCGACTACACCAGCCTGCACTCCCCGCGCTAGAATAGCCATAACTCCTCACTCCAAACTCCGATATTGATGATCTTGGATATTTTGGAAAGCTAACTCAGAGGACTTCACAACCCTCTTACATAGCTAAACCAACTCACAAAGGATTAGAACAGATTCCCAATCCAAGATCCATCACTTCCCTTTTTCAACAAAAGATTTCTCCGAAACTTCTCCAAGATGATTCAATTCAACTCCAACACCTTCTCCTTTGCAAATGTGCTAACACCAACAAGTGTACACCAACATGTGCATGTGTGTTAGCATTTTCACAATTATTTTTCAAAGGATTAGAGGTTAGCACACTAGGTCCTAATGCATATGCATGTATGAATTCACCTAGTGGCACTTGATAACCACAATCACCGAGATAGTCCCCTCTTAATAGTACGGCTATCTATCCTAAACACACTCACACCCTCTATGGTGTCTTGAGTGCCAAAACAAAATCCCTATTTATACCTTTGCCTTGATCTCTGTAGGGGTTTTGCTTTTCTCTTCTTCTCTTTCCAAATGTGGAGCACTTGATCCATCTTTTGGTCATCACCACCAATACCATGATCATCATCTAGCTCCCGCACTTGGTGTGTACCAACCTAGCTCATTAACACTTCATGACAAGGTTAGTACTCTAGGTGACATCAATTATCCAAAACCAAAACAAGGACTTTCAATCTCCCCCTTTTTGTAATTGATGACAACCTTTCACAAAGATATATGTTTGAAAATTTGAGTCACTTCTTTGTTAGTATTAGCTCCCCCTACATATGTGCTATAGTGTTTGGTTCAAGTTCGGCACATATGCATAGATATGAAATGTGGGAGAGTAATACTATCAAATGATGCTAAGGTGTAAAGAATGGACCTTTGAAGCGTGATACCACTCGGAGTTGCCAATGTATACCATCCTTAGCACCATGGTTAGCTAGACTTTACAAAACACTAGATACCTCATGAGATCAACATTATATGAAAGGCTCTAGTACCACTTGTAAGAGCAAATTACATCTAGCTACCACCTATGCATGCTAGTTTGCAAATCATCATTCAAAATCTATTTCTAGCATGCACCACACAAGCATGGATATAAAATTAACAACTTGTGCAATGCCAGCAAGCATATGAACATGCACAAATAAAATGCAACAACCAAGTTCATGAGCTTGCTCCCCCTGCTTGTGTGCTCAAATCTTTTTCAAAGTTTTGATCTCCTTCATTTGATCTTTGTGACTTTTCTCTCCCCCTTTGTCATCTATTTCCATAAAAGGTTTGCATACAAAGGTTCAAAGTGTTTAGGAGAGAGTTAGTTCTTTCACATTTGGTTCAATCTAGATCATTTGCATTTGATATTTAACACAGTTTGCTCTAGAGTAAGCTTCTTCACACATCTTGCAATGATTATCTTACTCACGTTGGTTAAACATTCCATGGCTCATTCTCTAGATTAAACACTAGGATTGCAAGCTCATAAACATGTTATATGTTACCGCTAGATCATATCAAGCATAGAAACAATAGTGGCAACATATAATCATCAAAATCATTTTATTTTCATGAATGAGCCTAATGATTGTGAGGAATGACTAGATGCACTAAACATGTCCCTAGCAAAGGATGGATGCATATGTCAATCAACTTTTACCTTGCTTTGTCGAAAGAGAGGCATGTTATATAAGTGGGGGTGCATCAACACATATTTGAGAAGTCAAGTATGTTCAATTCATTCCTTAGCTTGCAAAACCTCTTCTCATCAAGTGGCTTGGTGAAAATGTCGGCAAGTTGATCATCGGTTCCAACACTCTCAATTGAAATATCACCCTTTTGTTGATGGTCTCTTATGAAGTGGTGCCTAATATCAATATGCTTTGTTCTTGAATGTTGCACGGGGTTGTTTGTGAGCTTCACCACACTCTCATTGTCACATAGCAATGACACTTGTTTGAATTTGATTCCAAAGTCATCCAAAGTTGCTTTCATCCAAAGTAATTGAGCACAACAACTACCGGCGGATATGTATTCGGCTTCGGCGGTTGAAAGTGCCACACTATTTTGCTTCTTTGATGACCAAGACACAAGTGATCTTCCCAACAATTGACATGTGCCCGATGTGCTCTTTCTATCAACCTTGCAACCCGCATAATCGGAGTCCGAATATCCAATCAACTCAAAGTTTGACCCCTTGGGATACCATAAACCAATATCTTGTGTATGCTTCAAGTACCTCAATATTCTCTTAGTTGCCTTCAAGTGACTCTCTCTTGGTGAGGCTTGGAATCTTGCACACATGCATACACTAAACATGACATCCGGTCTTGATGCGGTCACATAGAGTAGGCTTCCAATCATAGACCGATACAACTTTTGATCCACCATATTGCCACTTGCATCACTATCCAATTGTCCATTTGTCCCCATAGGTGTGCTAATGGCTTTTGCATCTTGCAATCCAAACTTCTTGATCATGTCCTTTATATACTTGCCTTGACTAACAAATGTGCCTACCTTCAGTTGCTTGATTTGTAGACCAAGGAAGTAGCTAAGCTCTCCAATCATGGACATTTCAAACTCATTTGCCATCAATTCACCAAACTCTTCACAAAAATCTTGATTGGTTGAACCGAAAATGATATCATCAACATAGATTTGCAACACAAACAAGTCTTTTCCAATCTTCTTGGTGAAGAGAGTAGTATCAACCTTTCCCATCTTGAACCCTTTAGAGAGGAGAAAATCTCTTAACCTCTCGTACCATGCTCTTGGTGCTTGTTTCAAACCATAAAGTGCCTTCTTGAGCTTGTAGACATGGTTGGGCTTCTTGTCATCTTCAAAACCGGGTGGTTGCTCAACATATACTAACTCATTGATGTAGCCATTGAGAAATGCACTCTTGACATCCATTTGATATAACTTGATATTGTGGGAGCAAGCATAAGCTAATAGGATTCTTATTGCTTCCAATCTTGCAACCGGTGCATATGTTTCACCAAAGTCAAGACCCTCTACTTGAGTGTAACCTTGTGCCACTAATCTTGCTTTGTTTCTCACCACAATGCCATCTTGATCTTGCTTGTTGCGAAAGACCCATCTAGTGCCAATCACATTGTAGTTCTTAGGCCTCTCTACTAATTCCCATACTTGATTTCTTGTGAAGTTGTTAAGTTCTTCATGCATGGCATTGACCCAATCAACATCTTGTAATGCTTCTTCAATCTTGGTTGGCTCGATGGATGATACAAAAGAGTAATGTTCACAAAATGAAGCCAATCTTGATCTAGTTTGCACACCACTCTGAATTCCACCAATGATTTGATCTAATGGATGATCTCTTGCAACATTGGTTGGTTGGAGCACTTGGACTTGATTGCTTGTACTTGCTTGATCATTTGGATGAGATGAACTAGCCACTTGTTGATCTTGCAATTGAGAACCATTAGCTTGCACAATTGGAGAAGTGAGCACTTGATCTTTGTCATCTTCAACATCAATCACTTCCCTAGGCCGAATATCACCAATGTCCATACTCTTCATTGCCTTTTCCAATTGAGTTCCTCTCACATCATCTAGATTTTCTTCTTCATCTTGAGAGCCATTTGTTTCATCAAATTCAACATCATGCACTTCCTCAAGAGTACCACTAGCCAAGTTCCATACTCTGTATGCTTTGCTTGCAGTGGAGTAACCAAGTAAGAAGCCTTCATCACATTTCTTCTCAAACTTGCTCAATCTAGTGCCTTTCTTCAAGATATAGCATTTGCAACCAAACACTCTAAAGTATGCAATGTTAGGCTTTCTTCCATTCAATAGCTCATAGGGAGTCTTCTCCATCATGGGATGACAATAGAGGCGGTTGCTACAATAGCAAGCCGTGTTGATAGCTTCGGCCCAAAATGAATGACTCACATTGTACTCACTAAGCATAGACCTTGCCATATCAATGAGAGTTCTATTCTTCCTCTCAACAAGACCATTTGATTGAGGAGTGTACTTGGCCGAGAATTGATGTCTAATTCCAAATTCATCACATAACTCATCAACTCTTATGTTTCTAAACTCACTAACATTGTCACTTCTTACTTTCTTGATGGTTGTTTCAAACTCATTGTGACACCTCTTGACAAAAGATTTGAATGTAGCAAATGTATCACTTTTGTCACTTAGGAAGAACACCCATGTATATCTTGTAAGATCATCCACTATCACAAAGCCATATTTGTTTCCACCAATGCTAGTGTATGTTGTTGGTCCAAATAGATCCATGTGCAATAACTCAAATGCTTTGCTAGTGCTCATCATGCTCTTTTTAGGGTGAGTGTTTCCAACTTGCTTTCCGGCTTGACAGGAGCTACAAAGTTTATCCTTTTCAAACACCACATCTTTCAAGCCTCTAACTAGATCATGCTTAATCAATCTATTCAATTGTTTCATGCCAACATGACCAAGTCTTCTATGCCATAACCAACTCATGCTAGATTTGGTGAACAAACAAGTTGACAATTGAGCTTCACTAGCATTGAAATCAACCAAATATAAATTCTCATATCTAAAGCCTTTGAAGATCAAGTTTGAGCCATCTACACTTATGATCTCTACATCATCAACCCCAAATACGCATTTGAATCCAAGATCACACAATTGAGCCACGGATAGCAAATTGAAGTTCAAGCTCTCTACTAGCAATACATTGGATATGCTCATGTCATTTGATATAGCAATCTTACCAAGCCCCTTGACCTTGCCTTTGCCATTATCACCAAATGTAATACTATCAATCTCATTGTCATCATTCTTGTTGATTGAATTGAACATTCTTGCATCTCCGGTCATGTGTTGAGTGCACCCACTATCAAGCACCCAATGCCTTCCTCCGGCTTTATAATTGACCTACAAGAAAAGATCAATTCTTTTTAGGTACCCAAACTTGCTTGGGTCCTCCAAGGTTAGTCACTAAGCTCTTGGGCACCCAAATTGCCTTCTTCTTTGGGCCAACAATGGGAGCACCAATAAACTTAGCCTTCACACCATTTACACCCTTGGTAAGCAAATAACAAGAATCAAATTGAATTGAGGATACATTAGCATTTTTATTCTTGTTCTTGCAATATTGCTCTATATGCCCGGATTGCTTGCATTTCTTGCAAAACCGACCATTGCTTCTCACAAAACTAGTCTTGTGAGTCACAAAGGCCGCCTTGCCATTCTTGGGGGTATAGCCCAATCCCTCTTTGTTAAGAGAGAACCGTTGGCTACCCAAGCACTTAAGCAAGCGGGCATCTCCACCATAGGCATTGCCTAAGGCACGAGTGAGCTCATTGACCTCCTTTTTCAAGGTCTCATTTTCCACCATTAGTGAGGCATCACAAGTGAAACCATCACTCATAGTAGAAGTAGTAGTGGATGAGCTACATGAAGCGTTAGTGGGAGCAACAACAATAGGAGTATAAAAAGATTCATCAAGAATATCACAAGTTACTCCTATGTTACATGTTGGAACAATGTCCTCAACCTTGACTTGATCAAGGAGGGAGGAGTGAGCTTTTTCAAGCTTGGTGTGAGCCTTGCCAAGCTTCTCATGGGCTACCTCTAGCCTCTCATGAGTAGTCTTGAGCTCATCAAGGGTTTGTTCAAGAGCACTAAGCTTCTTGCGCAAATCCTTGCACTCCTTCCTCTTCATCTCAAAGCAAGTGTGAGCTTGCTCTAACATGTCCATGAGGTCCTCCTTTGAGTGCTCCTCATCCTCATCACTCTCACTATCACTCTCATCATCGGATTGTACCTTAGTCGGCCTAGCCATGAAGCATGATGAAGTGTCAAATAGAGAAGGCTTGTTGTTGATTGCAATGCTTGCAAGTGCCTTCTTCTTGGTGCTCTTCTTGTTATCATCATCACTTGAGTCTTCACTATCGGATGATGCATCACTATCCCATGTGACAACATATGAGCCACCCTTCTTCTTCTTGAAGCTCATTTTCTTCTCTTTCTTCTTCTCATCTTCATCATTGTCACTATTGTAGGGACAATTCACTACAACGTGATCCTTGCTCTTGCATTTGTAGCATCTTCTCACATAGTCTTTGTTCTTGTTGTAATCTCTTCTCTTCCTTGCACCATAGCCCTTCTTCTTCATGAACTTGCCAAATTTGCGCACAAAGAGAGCTAAGGCTTCATCATCAATGTCACTAGCTTCTCCATTGTCACTTGATTCTTCCTTCTTGGACTTGCCCTTGCTCTTAGATGAGGTGGCTTTGAATGCCACACTTTTCTTCTTCTTGTCCTCTTCCTTGACCACTTCTTCACTATCTTCATTGTATTGATCCTCGGTCATGACATCACCAAGCACCTCATTTGGAGTCACATTCTTCAAACCTCCTCTAAAGATGATGGTCCGAAGTGTCTTGAACCTCTTGGGCAAGCAACTCAAGAACCGGTGAGTGAAGTCTTCATCTTGTACCTTTTCTCCCAAGGACTTGAGATCATTGATGATCACTTGCAATCTGTAGAACATTTCCGGAATTGATTCATCATCCTTCATCTTGAAGTTGGTGAGCTTGTCCTTGAGCATGTACAACTTGGCACTTTTTACCGTTGAAGTGCCCTCATATGTTTCTTCTAATCTTTTCCACACCTCACTTGCATTGTCAAGATCTTTGATTTGCTCGAACACCTTTGGATCAATGGCATTGTATATGGTGTTGAGCGCCATTGTGTTGCATTGCTTGTTGATGGAGTCATTTGGTGTTGGATTGGTAGGATCAAGAATCACAAACTCATTTTCAACCACATCCCACACCTTGTCATTGATTGAACCCAAATACATCTTCATCTTTCTCTTCCAATAATCAAAAGATGTGCCATCAAAGAACGGTGGTTTGCCCCCAACATGGTTGAAAACAATTTGAGCCATTTTAACACCGAAGGTTGTTAAGCCTTATGCAAACGGTGACCACGGCTCTGATACCACTTGAAAGGTCCTAAATGGCTAGAGGGGGGGTGAATAGCCTAATAAAAATTCTACAAAAACACTTAGAGCAACTAGTTAGACAATTACAAAGCGAAGCTTTTTGCTCTAGCTCTACTAAGTGTTGCAAGCCACCTATCCAACAATTCTAGTAACCTATAATCACTATGTCACACAAAAGATATGTTACTACTCTCTAAAATAATGAGTTAGCAAGAAATAATTACTTCTAATTAGAGAGCTACTTCTAGCAACAAATATCTCTACACAAGTGATAACGAAAGTAATGCAAGGATAGAGAGATGTACCGACACCGGCAAGAGACAATCAATCACAATAAGAATACCAAGAAACTTCGGGAGAAGTCCAAAGAGGCAAGAGACACAAAGATTTTCTCCCGAGGTTCACGTGCTTGACGGCACGCTACTCCCCGTTGTGTCGACCAACCACTTGGTGGTTCGGCGGCTAATAGGTGTTTCACAAACCTAGCTCAACAAATGAGCGCCGCAAGAACCAACCCACAAATGGAGGTAACTCAAAGACACGCGCAATCCACTAGAGTTACCTTTTGGCTCTTCGCCGGGGAAGGCACAATACCCCTCACAAATCACCGGGAGATGGCCACGAACAATCACCACTCGTGCCAAAACTCCTCCGCCGCTCCAAGCCGTCTAGGTGGCGGCAACCACCAAAAGTAAAGAGAATACCCGCAGCAACAACAATCCCCAAGTGCCACTAGATGCAAACTCACAAGCAAATGCACTTGGATCCACTCGATCTGACTTAGATTCGCGCTATCAAGCAAGGAGATGAGTGGGAGGGAGTAGATCTTGCTCAAGAGGATGTTCAAGAGGTTGGAGAGTCAAGAAGAAGCCCTCAAACCCGGCCACAAGCTATTTATATGGAGAGGGGAAGACAAACAGCCGTTCTCCCCTTTTCTGCGCTTTGGTCGGTAGTACCGACCCCCTGGGCGGTAGCACCGACAGTGTCAGAACTAGCCGTTTACACACAACGCGTTGACCAAAACGAACAACCGACTCCTGGTCGGTACCTCCGACGGTCGGTAGTACCGGCCCTATGGCGGTACTACCGACAGGCCAAACTGGGGACTACACAGAGAGCTCCCAGAAAACTTCCTGTCCTCGGTACCACCGAGGGCGGTAGTACCGACATAATGGCGGTACTACCGCCAGGCCAAAACTGGCCACTTCCAGAGAGCCTCCAAAACTTCCTTCAAACCTTGGTACTACCGACCCCCTGGTCGGTACTACCGAGCCTGGTACTACCGGCCCTATGGCGGTACTACCGGTAGGCCAAACTCAGCTCAACAGAGAGCCTGCAAAAACCTTCAGGGCCACGGTATCACCGACCCTCTGGTCGGTACCACCGCCGGCGGTAGTACCGAGGTTATGGCGGTACTACCGCCAGGCCAAACTGGGCCACATCCAAAGAGGCTGCAGACAGCCCTCTTGGGTCGGTACTACCGACCACTAGGGTCGGTACTACCGACTACACTAGCCTGCACTCCCCGCGCTAGAATAGCCATAACTCCTCACTCCAAACTCCGATATTGATGATCTTGGATATTTTGGAAAGCTAACTCAGAGGACTTCACAACCCTCTTACATAGCTAAACCAACTCACAAAGGATTAGAACAGATTCCCAATCCAAGATCCATCGCTTCCCTTTTTCAACAAAAGATTTCTCCGAAACTTCTCCAAGATGATTCAATTCAACTCCAACACCTTCTCCTTTGCTTAGTTTCCTCCAAAATTCCTTTGGAATGATCCAATCCATAGGAATTTCAAAGGAATTGTTGGGAAACATTCCTTTGTTCCAAAGAGCTTGTTTCCTATGGTTTTCCTACATTGCTTCCAAAGACTTCTTTTTCCTGTAGGATTTGCATTATGAGTGCATTTCATTCCTATACTATTCATATTCCTATATTTTGTAAATCCTTTATTCCAAAGGGGGCCATAGTTTTTTAAGATTGTTGTTTGGATTAGAGGAAAGATGCATCTCATTCCAAAGGAAACGATTCCTATGTGAAAGGACCGAATCAGCCTAGAGGGGGGGTGAATAGGTGATTTTTGACTATCTGAAACTTCACAAACTATAAGATGTAGTTAGATAGCAACCGGAGAGGCCGGTTTGTTTGGGTAGGTACTACCGGGTGTGAAACACCGGTACTACCAACACAAACAAACGACACAACCGGGATCCTAAAAGAAACTACAAATCCGATGAATGTAAGCTATGAAGATAAAACAAGTTTCTAGCCAACTTTCCTAAGAATAATTTATGGTAAAACTACTCTCATCAAACCTTGGTTGCTCCCCTTGATGTAGATCGAGCCTTCCCAACCTAAGAATGAGATAGGGAAAGGAAGAACACGAAGAACACAATAACAAGAGAAGTAGAGAAAATAGGGACAACAACAACAAGCACACGGGACACAAGATTTATCCCGAGGTTCGGCCAATCCACTAAGGAGTGCCTACTTCCTCGTTGTTGAGGTGACCACAAAGGTCGGAGTCTATTTCACCTCCTCGCCTCACTCAAGCAACCACAAAGGCTACGAGAGTATCTCTACTAGAAATCTCAGGGTAATACAAACGCTTCGGGGAGCCCTCACAAGTAAATCAATACGGGCTACCACGAAGAACACCTAACCGGCTAGAGCTCAAAGAGCTCAAGAGTAAAAGACACAAAACAAGCCGGCAAGATGGAAACCAAGTGCTCAAGTCGAAGATTGATGCTTCCCACTCTCGAATCTCACTTTCCTAGCTCAAATCTCGCAAGGGAATGAATCTAGGAGCAAAGGGGGAGAGAGAGGGGTGAGTCAATGCTTGGAGAGTGTTTGTCTTGAGTTAGGTCAGCAATAAGTGTATATAGTGAGTGGGTGTCCGTGAAAAGTGGAGAGGAGAGGCATTTATACTCCCTCAGTCCCGAGGCTGGTCGGTACCACCGACCACCCCTGGCCGGTACCACCGACCACCCCTGGCCGGTACCACCGACCAGTTCACAACGGTCGAAAGAAACCAGATCTGACCAAACAAGCAACCACCGTCCTAACGTCGGTACCACCGCGGGCGGTAGTACCGAGGTTATGGCGGTACTACCGCCAGGCCAAATTGGCCGCGAACAGAGAGCATCTCACAAAGGGACTCGGTCCCTCGGAAACTACCGCCCAAAGGTCGATACCTCCGAGGTCGGTGGTACCGAGGTTATGGCGGTACCACCGCCAGGCCATTTTCAACTCAACACAGAGAGCTTCGCGAAACCAAGATACTACCGACCTCGGTCGGTACCACCGCTGGCGGTACTACCGAGGTTATGGCGGTACTACCGCCAGGCCATTTTCAATTCTACACAGGGAGCTCTGCAAACTTGGTTACCACCGGCCTTGCGTCGGTAGCACCGGGGGCGGTACTACCGAGGTAATGGCGGTACTACCGCCAGGCTAAAATCAGCGCGGACAGAGAGCCTTGCAAACTTGGAAACTACCGGCCATGGGTCGGTAGCACCGCGGGCGGTACTACTGAGGTAATGGCGGTACTACCGCCAGGCCAAAATCAGCGCGGACAGAGAGCCTTGCAAACTTGGAAACTACCGGCCATGGGTCGGTAGCACCGCGGGCGGTACTACCGAGGTAATGGCGGTACCACCGCTAGGTCAAAAACAACTCTATCCAGAGAGGGTTGCAAAACCAGGTTACTACCGACCTTGCGTCGGTACCACCGCGGGCGGTAGTACCGAGGTTATGGCGGTACTACCGCCAGGTCATTTTTGACCAACACAGAGAGGGTGTTAGAGCGCTGCGCAGAGAAGCCGTGGTCGGTACTACCGACCATCCATGGTCGGTACCACCGACCATATGAAATTACCCTCTACGTGTTTGTGATTGTGCGGTGTCTCTCAAGCGAACTAAGGTTAGTCGATTTGAGCACTTTTCTTCACATATAGCCAACTTACTTTGTGACCCTCTTCATAGTCCGGCTTACCTACAACTCAAGTTTAAAATTGAAATTTTAAACTACCACTTGAGCTAGGCATCTTTATGTCCAAAAGTATCCTACGTGCTTTGTTCACGAGATTTCAACGTTTCAAATCTTTCAAAGGACTAACACCTGCATACATGCTTATATAAACTGGTTAGTCCCTAATTGGATTGTCATTAATTAGCCAAAACCCACATTGGGGGCGAATGCAGTTTCACTATGCCCTACGGAACGTAGGAAAAAAAACATTCACTCAAACTCAGGCGTTGTTTAGTTTCCCCAACTTCCCCCAAATATTTATAGATTTCTCGTCACATCAATCTTTAGCTGCATGCATGGAGCATTAAATATAGGTAAAAAAAATTGATTGTACTTTTAGTATCTATATGTTGAGACGAATCTTTTGAGCCTAGTTGGTCCATGTTTGAATAAAGTTTGTCAAATAACAACGAAAATATTGTAATGCAAATTCCAAATATTACTCGGAACTAACAACGCCTCAATGGAAATCTAATCGCTCGTTCGGTCGCTCGCTCATCATGGACACTCGCGCTGTCGCACAGTCGTCTGCACCGCTGCAGCCTCTCAGGCTCACACACACCAGCCACATGCTGACATGCAGCTTGAGACGATAAAAAAATTAGAAACACATTGAAGAGAGAGCAGTCAAGTAAAGAGACTAGTACTATGCTTATAGATAATTAAAAATAATGTCCCAAATGACATGAAAAGCACCTACAACCGTGTTAGGATGGATCAATGGCTATAATCGGTGCTTAGAGATATGTGATGATCTAAACCTATTATGCAATTCAAACAACTTGAAGTATTTATTCCCGCGTTTTGAAATATTGTAGTTTTCCACCTTTCACTCTATCTTATTCCTGCATTTTTATCCATTCGTCTATTCCAAACATGCCCTTAAATTGATCTCCACCGGTTAGGCCAACGGCCTAACTAATCCCTGATCCGCGTCCTGATCAGGGACGCCCAAACTAATAGTTGGCTAGTGGGTCCCCGTCGAATAGTGTCATAAAAGAGGGAGGTGGGGTCACAAGCACATGACACGAGGTTGTACTAAGCCACCACATCACTGACTGTCCTAACCCTAGTCCGATCAAGAAGGGACATCGCTGGCGACAGGAAGCACCATCTACTGCCCTTGCCACCACCACATGCTTCAATGACCTGTTGTGCGGCACTCCTATACCGCGTGATTAAGGACGAGACCTTACCGCCCTCTCAATAACAAGTTCTTCATTTAAGATAAGTTTTTTCCTGTTAGACCTTCTCCTAATTGATCCTAGAAGTCTATCACACAGCATATCCTTCTCACTCACACTCACTAGTCACTGGCTCTCTACAATACTCCCTCAATCCCAATAAAAATGACATTTTCAATTTGGTCATTCGTCTTATTCAAAAATTTTATATAAATAATAAAATAAATAAAATTATTATTAAAAATATTTCTAGTGATAAAATAAGTTATAATAAAATATAAAATAAATAAAATTTATATTAATTTTTGAATAAAACAGATGGTCAAACATGAAGTCTGAAAATCTAAAATACCATTTTTAATGGGACGCTAAAATACTATTTTTAATGGAACGTAGAGAGTACTATGCTACTAGTCGTACCCGCACTGAACACTTATCATCGGCAAGCGGCCATGCTTTTAGTGTTAGGTCTACACCGACTGATAGAAAACAAGCCTTTTTTCGTGTTAGGCAAGTCTCAATGCCAAGTTTCATCTCCCAGTTTCCAAGAGATGAAACTTTAATATGAAATGAGTCTCTCTCAGTGCAAAGTTTCGTTGCACGGTTTCGTATTTTATTTTACTATTTTTAGGTCCCGCAGCCATGTCTTTCCTCTCTTCCGCGTATTCTCTTCCCCACCTGGAGGCCATCCGCATCCTCCTCTTCCTCGCAGGAGACCGGGAGTCGCATGTGGCTGGAGCCGCCAGAGCTTGCTCGCGCCGCCCTCCCCCTCCCCCGCGGTGGCGCCCGGCGATCGCGTCACCCTCGTTGCCTTCTGCGCCTCGCTCTTGCTGCCTTCCACGATGGTGCTCGCGTTTGGAAGCCGGTGGAGCTCGCCAGTGCACGTCTAGTGGAGTCCAGCGGCCGCCTTGCCCTTGCTGCCTCCCGCGACGGCGTCCGCGCGGCCAACAGCCACGTCTCCCTCGCTACCTCCCGCAACGGCGCCCACGCCCGCGTGAGGAGCCGGCGGATCTCACTGGCGCACGCGCGTGGCCGGCGGCTGCCTCACCTCGCCTCCTCTCGCGACGACGCCTGCACGTGGAGCCGGCAAAGCTCGCGGACGCCCGCCGAGCGAAGAAGAATCGGGAACGCGTTGAAACAATAGTGCGGGGTTCATGTGATTTCCAACGTTTTGGAAACCGGGGCTTACTCGTTTCATCCCCATGAAACGTTTTCTTCTCTCTCTTCCCAATTTTATGCAAAATGCTGATGTGGCACTATATTTAATGCCCATGAAACCCCATTGAGACTGGTCTTACGTGATTCTCGCGCCGCAACAATCCTGTCTCGTCGCGTCGTTAGGCTTAGGTCCCCCAGGTCAATAGAAAATTTGTTATATGCCATCAAAATCTATACTCATCTCTTATGTGCCATTCAAAAATATCACTTCATTTTTATGCCATTGGTTCTAATTTTTCTGTCCTCTTTCTGCCATTCTGTTACTATGACCGTTAGTCTTCACACCCCGACGCCCTGTTTCACATCGTCATCGCCCTTTACGACCTCCACCATGGGCACGAACGATATCCAGGAGCCTAAAGACACTGGTTTTATTTGCCAAGATTTTGTTGCCCTCCTCCACGTACACGAGGTCACCGTCCACGTATCGTCGCGGTTCCCCCTCTCTACAAGCGCACCATCGTCAGCTGCCTCCCTTCGCGGTCCGCGCCCTGTCGATGTCGAGCAGCTGATGAGGGCAGGGTGAGGTAGAGTAGTACGCGTGCATCTGTACTTGATTTAGAGATGCGCGCATGTGGATGTGGAACGGACAAAACAAGCAAGTTGTTCAAATTACGTAGACCCCGGGTCCATTAGACGTGCGATGCTCCCCTGCGCTGGATTCCTGACGCGTGGCAGAGGAACAAATCAAGCGCTCACGTAACTGGTGGCTCCTCCGCACGTATCTCGGCTTCCTCGTGTATCAGCTCAGGCTCAAACGGTAAGCTGGCTCGGCTCCACGTTATGTCAATGTTTCTCACCGAGACTTACGTACGTTCGCGTATTTGTCATCTGCTAGCGAACCCTAGGCTACCGAGTTTAGTATGGATGGCGGCGTGACCTTAACTGGACGAGGGCATGAACAGTGACTCGACGACTGCACCACCGGCGCAAAAGGCTACAACGTTTCAATGGCAATGGAACAGCACGGAGGGGACTCTACTGCCATGGCTATCCATGGCGAGGCCGATGCAAGGCGACGTGAGCAATCGGAAGGTGTGCAGGCTGCATCTTCTTCTTTGGCGCAGGTTTTTTGTGCTCGAACAGATGATGTCGTCGGTGCTACTCATGGTGCTGATAAACATCAAATAACACACAGGTACGATATTTCCTATAGATCATCTCTTTTTTCAACTATGTGATTTGGTCATGCATATACTACGCATATTTGTATCGGACGCCATATCAGTTAATATAGGTGCAGACACAATTTGCACTAATGATGGCAACATTCATGGCGACGAGAACACCCTTGAACCATTGGAGGATGGACTAGATAAGGTAACAAAAATATAACAACAAATTATATACAATACAATACTGTGCACTTTAATAGGATTTAATTTACAAATGATTTTTATAGGCGGTGTTGCATAAAGTTGGAGAAAAAATAATCGTTCCAAAAGTTGGAATGACTTTTCAATCAGAAGACAAAGCTTATGAGATGTATAACATCTATGCCGGTAAGATCGGGTTCAGTATTCGAAAGAGCAAGACAAAGCGCCGCCAAGATAGAACTATATATCAAAAACATATAGTTTGTAGTAACCAAGGATATCGAGAAAATGAGTCATCACAGAAGGACACTTTAAGGACAGGTTGCGATGCTCGTGTTTAGTTTAGTGTCAGCAGAGAGGGAATCTGGACTGTGCAAAAGGTTGTAGAAGATCATAATCATTATCTTGCTAGTCCAAATAAATCACACAAGTTGAGGTCCCAACGACATCTTATGGAGACAGACAAGAAGCTAATTGGCCAGATGCGAGAAGCCGGTATGAAACCAGCCCAAGTGTATGAGTTCATGAAGGAGTTTTATGGAGGGTCAGACAAAGTGCCATTTGCTAAGATGGATTGTAACAATGAGATTGGTCGTGAACGGAGGCAGTATCTAGAAGCCAATGATGCACAGACACTATCTGAATATTTGAGAAATAAGCAGTTACAGGATCCTGCATTTTTTTATGCAATCCAGATAGACAAGGAAGATGGTCGCATAGTAAATTTCTTTTGGGCAGATGGTCAGTCTATCATGGATTACAAATGCTTTGGTGATGCTATCTCATTTGACACTACATTTCAGACAAATAAGTTTGAAATGCCTTTTGCTCCTATTCTTGGAACCAACCATCATAAGCAGACCGTGATTTTTGGGGTTGCGCTGCTATTTAGTGAAACTATTGAATCATTTGTTTGGCTTTTTGAAACCTTCTTAGCAGCAATGTCAGACAAGCATCCAAGCACAATTTTTACTAATCAAGATGCGGCTATGGCAGGAGCAATTGCTTATGTATTCCGTAATACAAGCCACCGCCTTTGTTTGTGGCACATTTATCTAAATGCTGCTAAACATCTAAGTCATGTAATTCATGACTCAGATAACAAGTTTCTACCAGATTTTAAAAGATGTGTATATGAAGATAGATCAGAGACTTACTTCATTGAGAAATGGAATGAATTGTTGACTACATACGACCTTAAAGATAACCCATGGATGGCAAACCTATTTTCTTTGAGAGCAAAATGGGCTGCAGTGTACCGTGACTCCTTTACGGCGGACATGAACTCAACTCAAAGGAGTGAAGGTATGAATAATGTCTTCAAAAAAAGATTTCGTAGGAAATTGGGTCTTTCAGAACTCCTTGTGGAATGTGAGAAAGTTGCAATTAGTCTTCGTGAAAATGAGTTAGATGAAGATTTTAAGTCACGGCGAAAGAACTCGATTCCTTATGTTCCAAATTTACCTATGTTGAATACTGCAGCTGAATCATATACAAGGAGAATGTATTCAGAGTTTGAGGAAGAATTTAAAAGACAATTTACATTGTCTGTTAAATTGTTGGAAGTTGAGGGAAAAACAATGACATTCTTTGTTACATATATGCAATCTGATCATGGAGCAACGGTAGTATTTAACACTGAAGATTGCACCATTAAATGTTCATGCAAAATGTTCGAATCAATAGATATGTATGTACATTATTACATTTTAATTTTAAATTTAGTTTTTAATACAATTTATTGAACCTGTGAACTCTATTTAATATAACAGGTATATTGTGCAAGCATGCTCTTAGAGTCTTAAATATGAATGGAGTCTACAGTTTATCGTCACAATATATGTTGCATAGGTGGACCAAATATGCAAAAAGAGGATATTATATTGAAAAACAAGAAAGTAAAGATGAAAATTTGACAACACGCGCTGCACTTATATCTCGAGAGGCCACATGTCTTGCATTGAAGTGTACACCATCAAAAGAACTTCTTGATGAGCTGCAAAAAGCTATACGTAAGTTGGACTTGGAAGCAGATATTCATCTAAGCAAGATGTGAGAAAAAACCAATGAGGTTACTCATCAAATTACAGATGAGTGTGATCAGAACACCTCAACTAGTGTAATATCGTTTAAAGTTCCTCAAGTAGTAAAAGGCTCAAAGAATACACGTTTCAAAAATGCGGTTGAAAAGAAATCAGGGAAGAAGAAAAAGAATAGTGCTAAGAAAAAAGGTACCGATCCTACCCATTATAGCTTGTGATTTCATACTATAATTTTTGTTTTAAAATTTCTATTAACTTTTATAGGTGAAGGAGATGCAACCATAGGAAACAGAGATGAGCGTGCTGGTCGAAATCAAATTATTGTAAGACATTACTTATTTATCATACTTTATTCACTTACAGTTTCATGAATACTTTCTAATTCTATGACACAGGATCATAATGCTAGGCATTTTTCGACCATGGCTGCTCCGTTCATGCAAAGTGGATATGCTAGTCCTACGATGTCATATTTTAATTACATCACAGATCCTTCTACAATGTCTGGTCCAAATATACCTGGAGGATATACAGATCTCTTAATTGGAGTTGATCAAGATGCAACGGTGCAATCTACTGTTAGGAAGTTACATTTCGATGGTGCGCCAACTCATGAAAATATGTAACTAAGAAATCAAATGTAAAATTTTTGTAAGATTTTCATATAGTTTCATAAGACATATATACAATTTTGAGAAGAACCATATTTATTTCAGAAATCACTTTTGGAATATTTTTCGTTGATCTAATGAAATCACTTTTGGCTTGCATGAGAGAAGAAGATGTGGTCTGTACGTCTAGAATGTTCAGGTGCCCTTGCATCGGCCTCACAAATGGCTAGCCATGTCCGTCGTCCAGGTAGTCTTTTGCGCCGGTGGTGCACTCACCGTTCATGTCCACGTACGTGCGTAGATATTGTAGCCTCCAACTGTCATCGACTTAACGTGGAGTCAAGCCAGCAGACCGATTGAGCCCGAGCCCGAGCCCGAGCCTTACGTGCGCGAGGAAGCCGAGATACGTGCGGAGGAGCCACCAGTTACGCGAGCGCTTGATTTGTTCCTCTGCCACGCGTCAGGAATCCAGCGCAGGGGAGCATCGCAGCACGTCTAATGGACCCGGGGTCAACGTAATTTTCTTCCATAGACTATGGGGTAGAACCGAAAAAAGCAACAAAAAAATTACATGCATACAAAACAATTACGGTTTGTTGCCGAGTGTACCGCTGCGAGGCCAGCCTCCTCGTGTTCTCTAGGCCGGGCGGCGCAACACCACCTGGAATGGCGCAACTGGCCTGCTGGCTCATCAGCACTGGAATATATGTCCAGGACATATGGCCGTAGTGACGAGTGGCAGTGTGGCACACGCACATTGCATTGTTTGACTGCCCCTGCGGCATGGTGTGAGCATCCTCATAGATTAACAGGTAACGGTGCTTTTGTACAGAAATTAACGGCAATGGCATACAAGAGAAGTAAATTATAAACCAATGGCAATGAAGAAAATGTGTAATTTTCAATGGCACATAACAAAAGTGTATAGATTTCAATGGCATATACCAATTTTTCTCGGTCAATCATCTTTTCTTACTATACTAGGACTGCATACATATAATTGAGACAACCAAATTTATTTTTTATGTCAATAATATATATATATATATAGAAATTATTTTCTACTCCTAGGGAGTAGTTACTCCCATGTTTATATCTCTAGATTTATGATATATATGACCGAACGAAGTATATTTACATGAAGTATATGATCATACTAGACTATCTATGAAAGTATATACATCAAGTACATACATAGAGTATGTGGATATACTTATTTTATATACTACAGCGAGTGACATGTTCGTAATATATTAAAAAGTATGAGTTCCTTTGAAAAATTTTAGTGTATTAAGACATGGAATATATTAACATGAGTATATAAACATACTCAAAGTGATAAACAAGTATGAACACATTTGCAACATAGTTTTTTGAAGATGGGAGTAACTACTTCCGGGAGTATAGAAAACTCACCCTATATATATATATATACTCGTGCTTTTATTTAAATTTAAGGACGTAGACTCTTAGTAGTACATATATATATGCGCTACCATGCATGCAACGCACAGCTCATCTCATCTAATGGACGATGCACCCTGACACATACTATGTTTATGCAGTATATGTATATACGTCTTATTCAACACCTCTGATTTGTCAACATATTAATCAATATTAGAGGCGGAAACCAGGATGGCGAGCAGGGGCCGTGGCCTCATGCCCCCATGCCCAATCTCTAATCTAAAACTAATAAAAAAACTAGAACGTGGAAATTTTTTTGTGCGACTTTTGGTTGGTTTCCTCGTCCTGCCTCTCCATACGTTCATAAAAAGGAAACAAAACTCTCTCCGTGCGTTTTCCATTCCATCCCTGAAAAAGGCCGATCAATCAATTAAAAAAAGAAACGAAACCCGCCTGCGTCGTCGGCAGGCCCATGCGAACAGTATCGCTCGTTCCTTCGTGAATCAATCAAGTCGTCTGTGGTCTCGCATGCACTCATATCTCGGAGGTGGTCTCATGTAGTGCCACGTAATTTTAATACGACTTAGCAGACGACATGTATAATAGTTTATTTTTTAAGTTGTCTCGTAGCAACTCATGATTCCTTAATTTGTGGATAGAATAAAAATAAATTATGAGGTGCATGACAACAACAAATCATACAATGATAGAATAGTTGTCTCATAGTCCTAAATTTTAGCTCATGAGGTGATTGTTTCGCGAAACAACGACATCTTTCTCTTTCGCTTCTCTCTTTCCTCCACATCAGCAAAAATCCTACATGGCACTGCATGAGACGATGTATGAGACAGGTGACGTGTAGCAATGTACTTGCCCTAAAGAAAGTGAAATCATCAATTGGAAACAAGAGGAGGCAATCGCACGCTTGTTTCCCTGGATCTACAAAAGGAAAATTTCATCCCCTAATTTCTGCTACAAACTCGACCACGCCGCCGCCCTCTCTCTCCTTCAATTCATCTCTGCGGACTCTCGTGCTCTCCCCTTGCAATTCGTGAGACCTGGGGCCGGCGCCGCCTCCGCCTCTGTAGCAGTTCTTTGCTCTAGAGATTCACTTGTGCGCTCCCAGTCCCGCTTCGAGCCTTCTCTCCCAATCCTGATATGCATTGCCTCCACAACCGGCACGAGCTCCGCCGACACCGCTTCACGAGCTCTACTACCTCTGTCTCTACGCTCTGCGTCCGCACTTGCTTCGCCAGCTGCGATCGTGAACCTGTACGACATGGATACTCAACCACACAAGCTCCATTGACAGCTCTTCAAACCCACCCGTAGAAGCCCCTAGCGCCTACTCTGCCACGTCCGCACGTGTAACTTCTCTAGTAATAAGGGTTTTTTTGGTTCCGTGCCATTACAATTTTTCGTCTTTTGAAACATGCCACTGCAATTCATCTATTGGGAAGCAGGTCATTACAATTTTCACTTTGTTTGAGATATGCCACTGGATAGGATTGAACCCGAGTTGGGCCCACTTCCAGGCTTATGTGGCCAAGTGAACCGGCAAATCATTAACCCGACGTCTGTTCATCGTCTCCCGTCGTCCTCTTTCTTCCCCACCTTGTTCTTCCCATCCTCCACGAACCCTAAGCGAAGAAGGGCGGCATCGGGGGTGGCTGCAGCTGCGGGCGCGGCAGGCAAAGCGGCAGGCGCAGCAGCAGCAGGCAGGCGCAGCGGCACTCAGCAAGCCAAGCGGCGGGCACAGAGCGGCGCAGGCGAGCGCGGCGGCCACAGCTGCGGGCGCAGGTAGGCGCAGCCGCGGTGTAGGCAGACGCGACGCAGGCGGGCGCAGGAGGCCTTGCGTCGCAGCACAGGCGCCAGACAAGGCAGGCAAGCAAGGGTCAGGCAAGGGTCAATGGAGGACGACGACGGAAGGTATTTGTGTCTCCCTTGTGTCTAATTGAGTCGATTAGGAGTCAATTTACGGTCTGATTTATGCATTTGTGTTCTAGGGTTGCACTGTTCACTCTAGAAATCAAATTGGAAGGATTCTGTAGCACTGATTCTCTGGGTAGAAAAGCTTACACAAAAGGTCGTGTGATTAAGTGGGATGTGGAGATAGGCTTGTTTTCCTTTGAGTTGTTGATGACCATATTGAACTATGTTGTCAAGTGGTCTCCTAGTCAGTGTGCTGTTGTCTGGTTTTTTGACAAAAGTTTGTCCAAAGATGTCAGACTAGAAAACCAGCTCAAGATGGATGAAATGTTTGCCATGTATAAGGATGAGATGAAATGTCCAATTATCATAGGAGTGTTTGATAAAACTGTTTCCCATGTCGAGGAATTCAATGAACTGGAGCCTTTATGTTTCCTTTCTTCTGAAATGTGCACTGGCAGCCTGCAGCTTAGCCATCTGATCCCAAATGCTAACCAGCCTCTAAGTAACCCAAATGCTCCCTTGGAGGCTGAAGTTCTGCATCAACTTGAGCTTGTCAGGGAGCCTGACATCTTTGATAATACTGAGGAGTATGTTGGTTATGATGATGAGGCAATGTACTTGACAATTCCTCTTACACAACCATCTAGCGGTGAACCACCATCTAGCAGTGCACCACCATGTAGTAATCCACCTCTATCCTCTGTTCATATTTATGGAAATGCTGATGCTATTCATGTTGAGGCAGAGGTCACTGATGCAGACCCTGAAGAGATCAATGTTATCCATGATCTAGAGAATCCAAAGATTGAGAAGGGAGAACTGTTTCCTGATATTGTATCATTCAGGAAAGCTATTAGGCACCATGCTGTGAAGAAAGGCTTTGTGTTCAAGGATATAAAAACAGACAAAACAAGGTTTATTGCAAAGTGCAAAGCAGACGGCTGTCCTTGGCGCATACATGCATCCAGATTATATGATGGCAAGACAATACAAGTATAGTCTTGTGATATACTAATTCTGAGTTATTTGTTCTTTTATTAAATATTTAGCTGACATTTGTTTTTTATACAGATTAAAACATTAGTAGACCATTCAGTTGAAAGGTGTTCTAGTACAAAATTCCAAGAGACCAAGATGGCATCTCAGGACTGGTGTGCAGATAGGTTAGGAGATTGGTTGAAGAAGAACCCATCAAAAGGTCCAACAGATTGCAAGGACAAGTTGGAAGAAGATTTTGGCATCAAGCTAAAGTATTCAAAGGCTTGGTCTGGTATGAAGGCTGCCTTAGATAAAATTCATGGTAAATATGAAGAAAGTTTTCAATTGCTATTCAATTGGGCTGCTCAAATAAAAATGGTCTCACCTGGTAGCATTGTAGAGGTGGAAGTAGAAAAAATTGGGAAGAGGTACAGGTTTAGGAGGATGTTTGTTGGCCTCAAACCTTGTGTAGATGGATTTATTGCTGGATGTAGGCCTTTTTTGGGAGTAGATGCATCTAGTCTGAATGGTAAATACAAGGGCCAGTTGGCATCAATAACTAGTGTAGATGGACATAATTGGTTGTATCATGTAGCATATGGTATTTTGGCTCAGAAAATGAGAAAAACTGGAAGTGGTTTTTGGGACAGCTACATAGAGCAGTTGGGGATGTACCAAACCTAGTAATTTGTTCAGATGCTTGCAAGGGTCTTGAGAAAGCAGTTGGTGCAGTTTTTCCAACAGTAGAAAATAGGGAATGCATGAGGCATTTGTACCAGAACTTCATGAAGCACTACTCTGGTGATGTTTTTACAGACCACCTGTATCCTGCAGCTAGGAGTTACACCTCTGGGTTGTTCAACTGGCACATGAATAAGATTTATGAGTTTGCTCCAGATACTTTGAATTACCTTGGGACCTATCACAACAGGATTTGGTACAGAAGTGCTTTCTCAGAACAGAGCAAGTGTGATTACTTGACCAATAATGTGTCTGAAAGTTTCAATGCACAGGTGAAGAAGTTCAAAGGTTTATTGGTACATGAACTTGTTGATAGGATAAGAGAGCTTATAATGGAGAAGAGATATCTAAGGAAGAAAATTAGTAGGGAGTGGGCAGATGGAATCCTCCCAGGTGTGATGAAGGACTTGAACTTGGTTAGCCACAACATAAAGTTGGTGAAGATACAACCCTATGATGAATATGTTGCTGAAGTGACAATTAGGGATGAATGGGGGAATCAAAGAAGGAGGACTGTGGACCTAGAGAATCACAATTGTGGATGCAGGGAGTGGCAGGTAATAGGGAAGCCATGCAAACATGCTATACCTTGGATACTTTCCAATAGGGGAGCAAGAATTGAGGATTATGTTCATGACTACTACTCAGTGGCAAGATTTAAGGCAGCTTATGCAGATAGGATTGAGCCTATACCAGACAGATCAGAATGGCCAGTAGTGGACCTAGTCTTTAAAGTGTACCCTTCTTTGCTGGGAAGGAGGGCTGGCAGGCCAAGAGTTGTGAGAATTAGAGGGTGCATGGAGAAGAGAGCAACAATGAAGAAGGTAAAGTGCCCGAGATGTGGTGGGTTCGGCCATTTCCAGAAGACATGCAAGTTTGCTGAGTTGGGGGAAGATGGAGAAAGAGGGCAAGGGTCTAAAAAAGGTACTGAAACTATAACATCTAATTCTTTATCCAACTTGCTTTTTGCTTGACTTAACCAAATATTTGTGTTTCAATTGCAGGAAAAGGCCAACTCAAGATGGTGCTGGAACTTCAAAACCGAAGAAAAAGAAAGCTCCCAAGAAAGGTGTTGTTGCCAAGAAGAAAAATACACCGAAGAAGAAGAAAATGATGAAGGCAAAGGCAAACCCACCAGCAGTCATTGCCAACAGCTTGAGGCAGCTGGTGTTTAAAGAACAGTGACATCATGTAATGGCCAGCTTTCAATGTGCCACTGTATGGGCACTTTTTGGACAGATGTAACAGTTTCATGACTATGGGCACTTAAACTGTAGTGCAATCTGCCAGTATATGGGCAGCTTTCGGACAAATGTAATGGTTCCATGACTATTGTGTTTCACTCTGCTACTAAGTTATGTAATATGTGTGTGGATGTGAACATGGTTATCAAATTTAGTTTGAACTATTGTGTCCTGTGAATACCACCTTGATGCTGCTGAAATTTACACAAATGTGCTACTGGAATTTTTCTTAATTTACACAAATGTGCTGCTGGAATTTTTCTTAATTTCCCAAAAAATAAGACAACATGCTGCTGAAATTTTTCCCAAAAAAATAAGACAACATGTTGTAAATTTGGGCAACATTCAACATTGGTCTGATGAAAAAAAATTCACACATTCCATATCAAATCGAATCACAGAGAACTGGAATCATCGAAATTCATTACATTTAAGGGTCTACATTCTCAGTCACTTCAGTACATGTGCAACAACTACACCAAGAAAGAGACCAACAAGAACCCCGACAACAACAGAGACATCTAACACAATCTGCATTTTCCTAGTCGGCTCTGGCTTTTGATCACTACTTTCACTAACATTGAGTTTCAACATCAATTTGTTCACTTCACTGACAACACTGTCCACCCTATGGGTAACTACAGCTAACTGTTGCTTCAAAACAGCTATGTCATCTCCATCACGAAGTGCCACCTGCTTCCCATGCTTGTGAGCCTCTGAACGCACATACGACTCGTATTGTTTCTCAGACCAGATTCTTCCACACGTTGTTGGATCACCCTACAAAGCACAGATTAGTGAAGCTGGAACCAATCCAGAACGAAATCAACATAGGCCAGATTAATGATGTTGCAAATCCTAACGTCACTACAAGAAATGGTTGACTTTTTGACATAAAATCCATTTGTGACACTGGCTTTCTGACGTTAATTATGTATGGTTTATGACATAATATGTTAGTTATGATATGAGTTTATGCCATAATACATTAGTTATGACATGAGTTGAAGGGCATTCATTTTTTGATATTGCACTTTGTCATAATACACATAACTGATGTCATAATTCACATAACTAATGTCATAATTCACATAACTATGTCATAACTACAAGAAATGGTTGGCTTTTTGACATAAAATCAATTTATGACACTGGCTTTTTGACGTTAGTTATGACATAGTTATGTGAATTATGACATTAGTTATGTGAATTATGACATCAGTTATGTGTATTATGACAAAGTGCAATATCAAAAAATGATTGCCCTTCAACTCATGTCATAACTAATGTATTATGACATAAACTCATATCATAACTAACATATTATGTCATAAACCATGCATAATTAATGTAACACCTCTGGTGTTTAAGCATGTAATTAACTTGACATATCATCATTAGCATCATTAATCATCTTGATCATGATTTCATGTGTATGCATTTGCTTAGTGTATCATTTTATGTGATGTACCTCTATTGCAAAAACCCTTATTAGCCCACTTCTTCCTATAGGGGCAAAATGGTAATTTCACCTCTGTGCCTAGTTCTATGTAATTCTTGTTCAAATTTAGTGCCCTGATGTTTGTTACTTTGATCAAAGTTCAAAAATTAGATTTGATTTGATTTTCCTTTTGCAAAACCCTAAATTCCCAAATCCTGGATTTATTCCCTTTTTGATAACTTTTTCAAAATTTGAAATTTTGAGTTGGTTCAAAAAGCAAAGTTGTGAATCTGGTCAAGAGGAACAACTTTGGTATTTGCAAATTTTCAAGTTTCAGTACAAAATGTTGAGTTATTTCAAAATTCATTCAAACTCCAACTTTTGTTCCCTTTTCAGTTTTCAAAATTAGTTCAAAAACTAATGAGTTTCAGGAAAAGTGTTTAATAGCAAAGTTGTAGGTTTGGATAAAAGGAACAACTTTCATATATAAAGATTTTCAAGTTTCAGTTTGAAATCCAGAGTAATTTTGATTTGAATCAAGTTTGAAAAAGTGTCCCCTTTACTGTTTTCAAATATTGTTCAAAAACTATTTGGAATTTGAAAATGTTCATATTGAAAAAGTTGTAGACCTCTTTTTTCTGAGCAACTTTGGTATTTTAAGTTTTTGCAGCACAGTTCAAAATTTGAAAGTAATTTGCAAAATACAAAATCTGCTCAAAGTCAAAAGCTAGGGCTTAGCCCTGTTCCTCTTCCCCGGCGAGCTAGGGGGGGCCCGGCCGCGCGTCCTCGCCGGATTCGCATGCCGCCGCGTGTCCAAAGCTTCTTCGCCCAAACCAACCCCACGCCGATGTTCAGTGCATCATTGCGCATGCGTCTGGCCACCAGCTGACCTTGCTCCCGGCCCCTACCGCCCGCAGTGCGTCGCCGCCACGCGTTCGCCGCCGGTGAGCCGTGCGCCCGGCCCTGCACACCCACTCCGCTGACCCTTGGCCTCGCACTCAATTGCGCACGCACTGAGCCACCTTATCCGCCCCCGCGCGCGTCTTGCCAGCCTCTCGTCGCGGCTATAAAAGGCCCGACGATGTCGCCGGAGTAGAACTCACCTCCGCCACCGTCGCCAGCACAAGCCAGACACTCCGCTTCTCTCCCAGCTAGCTCAGAAGCTCCGCCAAGTTCTTGCGAAGCTTTTCCCCTTCTCAATTTCACCTCCGCCGCGCTATATTGCCCGGCGTAATCCCGTCTTCCTCATCGCCGGTAAATCGCCGGTGACCTCGGGTTCGTAAAATTCGCCGTCCTTGGTCCTGCGCTGTCCTTCCCGAGGATCGTCTTGTGCTCCTCATGATCTTGCGTACCTAACCGTACCTCGGTGGTCGCTGCTGTTGCTCAGGAACGCCGGAACGCCAGTTCGCCGCCGCTCGGTCCGCCGACGAGCCCGCCTCCGTCGACCTCCTAGCTCCGGCCGTGCCCTCATCTCGCCACCGCCTGTTTTCGAACGCCGGTGAGCTCCCGGACCTCCCTGTACCCTTGGTTTCGCCGGAGAGGCTTTGCCTTGGCGGGAACTCAGTCGCGCCGTCGCGGGGTGACCGCCGGTGTCGCGAGAGAGAAGAACAGTGCCATTTTTCTATTTCTTCAAACATGTGAATAGTGCTCTGATTTCTCTTTTTTGTGGTATTTTCTGTGTGCATCCAAAAATTCTGAAAATTTTGTGGTAGACTCTTTATGCTTTGTAGTATTTTATAAAAATATGAAACTTGAGTTTTGTGCAAAAATTTGAAAATGAAAAATTTCCCTTTTAATTAAAAAATGAAGGCTTTGGTATTTTTGGAGAGTGATCTATAGCTCCAAAAATCTTGAGATAAAATTTGCAAGCTAGCTATGTCATGCTGAACCTCTGGTAAAATTTTGAAGGCATTTGGAGCAAGTTGATTTTTGAGCTTTATTTTAATTAAGGAATAGTGCCTTTTGTTAATTAAATGTCTAGATTTAATTGAGCACCTTAGTGACCTCCAAAATTTATGAAATTTGTTTTGCCGTATACTTGTACCCTAATGAACTTGTGTGATTAATTTGGTAATTTTTGGAGCACCTTCATAAAATGACCTTTTTGAATAATTAAGAAAAAATAGAAAAGGTGGATTAGGGTTGGTAATAAGTGTTTGATGATGTGATCTTTTGGATTGCTTGATGTTCATAGACCCCTACCCTTTGGTCTATGATGTTTGTGATGCCTTGCTATGTCCACACTTAGGTTTAATAAAAGTTGCTTAATTAAATTTGATAATATTGTTAAAAAGGGATAAGTAATCTATTGACCACTTTAACCACCACTCATACCCTGCAAAGCTATACTCTAGTTTTATCCTATGCACTTTGTTCATACTAGCATACTCATGTGCATGCATCATTGCATACGTATAGTGACCGAGGAAGAAGGACCTGAAGTCGAGGTAGCCACCGAAGGATCTGTCCCCGAGGCGACCCCGAGCTCCGACACCTACTCCAACCCCGAGTCCGTCCTTTTTGCCATTCCAGGCAAGCCCCGGTGCATTTAACCCTTCCCTTGAATTTTATAAAATGATTTCCTTAAATGTTTTTGAGTTAAATTACTGCATTAGGTTTATAGGAGTTGTGTGATATCCTATCTGATGCATTATCCACCTTGACCACTGATACACCCGATACCTGCTTTCAAAAACTAGTTGCAAAATGCTTAGCAATGCTATACAATAGATTTGCAATAAAAATGCCAATTTCAAAAGTGTGATCACTTAAGAATATTTATGGGAATTTCTGGTTTACTCCCACTATTGGCTAAGTATCTGATCCGTACTTAGTCAATGGGAAGGAGAGGTTGTCCTTGCGTACGGTGCCGTCATGTCGTAGTCCGGGACTCGACAGTTGACACCGACCGGGACGGGTTGAAAAACTGACAGGACTGTTGCGCTTGGGTGAGATATAACCAAGGCACAGTTGCTGGCTGGAAAATTAGGGACCATCCGTATGGGGGCCTGCTGGGCAGGACTTGCAACTATTCACATACTACGGAAAGCTCTGGCTCCGAGAAATCCATTACTGGACCGACAACCGCGCACTGGGAGTGGAGAGATGGCGGAAGTAGCATGTACCCACGTGGGTTAGAGTCCCGGATTGGAGTGGTGTACTGTACTTCCGGGTGGCGTAGGACCGGGCCCAATAATGGAGGAATCGTGGAAGACGAGTTGGCATATTCAAGCTTGGGTGCTACATATGCAGTGTGGGTAGGGATCCTCAGCTGAGTATTATTTATCCGGATTAACGTTGCTCCTCGGTTATGGAGACTTGTTCCATTGACTCTCAACGGAGAGTGGTTCTCAACTAGGAATGTTTTGAAATATAAAATGAATCATGAATGATGAAGAATTGAGGAATACTGAATCTTTTAAAATAAAATAAGATTTACAAAAATGCTTTTCTGCAAAATACTTGATCTTGCTTAAGCCTTACCTTGACTACCCTAAGCCTTCATTCCTGAGTCTTCTCTCTTTTTCTTTAGTCGGGTAAGTCTTGTTGAGTACCTTTGTACTCCGGGTTATATTACCCATGTTGCAGGTATGGCAGATTCATCAGTATGCCTTGGACCCTGCTGTGTGACTGTTGTTCAGGAGGAGGCCGATGAGGCCGATGAGTGATTATTCACCCTCGGGCTGGGTGATGTATCTTTACCTTTAGTTGTTGCCATATGCTACTTTGCCAACTCTATCTATTTGAACTATGGTCTGTAATAACTTCATTTAAATTTTATGTTGAACCCTGGTTTGTAAAACTATTGTTACCTAAGTCTTCCGCTATTTACTCCGATGTTATTTGTCAAAATGTTAAAGAGATTGTAACTGAATTGTGAGATGATCCTGCGGACAACGGGCACTGATGTAGCCCAGTAGCGGAACAGGTCGTAATCTCTTGGCTGTACGGATCGACTGTCAGTGGTTGACGGTGGTCAGTGGGCCATGGGATTAGGGCCGTTACGTTACAATTAACATCAAAAAGCCAGTGTCACAAATGGATTTTACGTCAAAAAGCCAACCATTTCTTGTAGTGAACCTTTACATTGTTCGGGCACTTGACGAACCACTCGTTGAACGATTTCGGTTGCTTGCTTTGAATCCTGATGAGTGAAACATGGCAATCAGGGCAGTCCACCAGAGGGACGTGCGCCCATTTGCTGCCGCCAGTTGTGGAGCCGGAGCTCATGTCCACGACCTCCCTTGGCGCGCGGCTGCTCAGGTACGCACCTCGCCTTGCCGTCTGGGGCGCGCGACACAAGTCGCCAACGCCGCCTGCTACGCCCTCCCGCTGCGCCCTGGTCCAGCGTGCAGCGCCCGCCCGCTGCGCCCGCCAGCTACGCGCGCCCGCCTGCGCCCGCTGCTTTGCCTGCTGAGCGCCGCTGCGCCTGCGTGCTGATGCGCCCGCCTGCGCCCGCCGCTTTGCCTGCCGCGCCCGCAGCTGCAGCCACCCCCGATGCCGCCCTTCTTCACTTAGGGTTCGTGGAGGATGGGAAGAACAGGGTGGGGAAGAAAGAGGACGACGAGAGACGATGAATACACGGCGGCGTTAACGATTTGTCGGTTCACTTGGCCACATAAGCCTGCAAGTGGGCCCAACTCGGGTTCAATCCTATCCAATGGCATATCTCACACAAAGTGAAAATTGTAATGGCCTGCTTCCCAATAGACGAATTGCAGTGGCATGTTTCAAAAGACGGAAAATTGTAATGGCACGGAACCAAAAAACCCTAGTAATAATAGTTTCCATATAATTCTTGCTAGACAGGATTTTTGTTCTAGACAGTGCATGGTAGCATTTTGGATAACTATATTGAGTCTTGTGGCTTAAAAGGTTTTAAATAGCGGGCTATTGAAAATAGCGGCAACTTTTTTTCTAGAAGCTATGAAGCTATAGCGACGCTATGATAAATAGCGTTTTTATTAAAAAACATAAAAACTGAAGTAATTGCAAAAAAAACATGACAAATATGAAATTCGATGGAAATAAATATATTTCTTAGGGTTCCACAAGTCTAGATAACATTACTAAATACCAATTGCCATTAAACAATAGTTCATAAAAGTTTAATTGTCCAAAATATCAAATTGATAGCAAATGATAATTGATAAGTAGAAAATAACTAAATAATTGTCATTGTTTTTAGTGCCAATATGGCCTATTGTCAAAATCTGAAATAGCGGCGCTGAAGCTAAAGCTATGCAAATAGCGGTGCTATAACGTGCAATAGCGGTTAAATTGGCATAGCGGAAAAAAAGGAATAGCGTAGCGTTAACCCTCTCGGGCAGCTATAGCGCTGTTATAGCCCGCTATTTTTTTTCCATGCTGGCTTATTCAATATCATTTAAGTTTACTATGTTATGCTTACATGAAAAAATTTGGAAAGATAAATACTAGATCAACTTCTATTTTTGGGTTCCCAAGTAATGCATAGGACTATTTTTAACTAAAATTGCCTTGTTGTTTACCTGTGTATTTAAGGAGATTCTAACGTTATAGCCAAGGTAATAGATTACTTATAGATACAATGTTTTTTAATTCAATTTATATTGTATAATATTGCTTCACTTACATCATATATTTTTTTTTTATGTTTCTAGGTATTTTCAAATGTTTTATCAGGCTCTACATGGAGATGTTGTATATACACTTTACATCTTGATAGGATGGTATGAACATGTGACATAACTTATTCATAGATCTATTGACGCATGAAAGAAATAGATATAAAAGATATCTTCTTGTCGATATAAACATTATCTTAGACGCATCATAGAAAGGTTTATAATATAGAGTTTGTGAGTTGGACGACACCGTTGTTCGTGACTACGGTTAATTCTACAAGCTCTGATTTTTAGATTAAATATTATTTTAATATCGGTATTTATTTAATATTATTATCTTATCTTGTGATCTATGTGTTTTTAGTATAAAAGTTGGTGTCCCGTATCTTGCGATTTATGTGTTTTTAGTATTTTTTAGTATAAAAGTTCTTGTCCCGTAGCAACGCACGGGCACACTACCTAGTAAAAAATATTTTTAGGTATAAAAATGATTATATAGATACAAAAATATAATTTCACTATTTTTTATAATAATACTGTGTTTTTTCGTTATGAATATTAAATGTATATATATAAATATTGAAAATCTATTGAAATATATATATTTATTATATTTATGAGGTAAAATAGTATTATCCGGTCTCTTTAATCAAAAGTTCTGATTTATCTCTGGTTAATATGGATATATGATAGGAAAGGATTATCTACTAGTATGTTATTTCGAACCCGTTAAAAGCCCCACCTGCGCCTGCTGAATCATGCATGCCACCTTCTTTCGCCTGCTATGTACTGGCTTTTGACTCGGACGTCGTGTCGGACCACCGCAGGCGCAGGGCCCCCGGCGTTCCTTCCAGGATGATGCATTATCATGATGATATACTACAAATAATATGCTAGCAGTAGATTGCTAGTCTACCTAAATGGAATGGAAATTGGAAATGGGCCGGGCGGGGTTGGTTGGTTTCCTTTCCTAGCTGATGGCAGCAGGCACCACCAGCAATAGTGTTGATCGTCGATCGATTCAGGTGATGGCGATTATATATATATATATATATATATATATATATATATATATATATATATATATATATATATATATATATATATATATAGATGGGATGGGAGTATGGGACGACATGCCATGCATCCAGCTATCACGTACTATCTCCAACAATAAGACTCATTCCCAAAATAAGTTATGCACAATACTTTTTCTACCCAAAATAGCCTCCAGCAGCTACCCTAAATTGATGACCTATTTGAATTTTTTTTTATTAATAACCCAATTAAATAAAAAATTGCATAAATAACACTGTCTTTTTTTTTGCAAAACTAACTCTTTTGCCGCGCCGTCCCCAATGGCGCGACAAAAGCGTTAGCCGCGCCATGCATGGCGGCGCGGCAAAAGCGCCACCGTGGCACCGCCCGGCCACGCAGGCCCGGGTGGGCCCCGTTCATCAGTTTGCCGCGCCAGGCGGGCTGGCGCGGCTAGTGCGTTTGCCGCGCCAGGCGGCCTGGCGCGGTCAACGGCTTTGCCGCGCCAGGCGGGGTGGCGCGGTAAAGCCGATCTAGATCTGGCCGCCGCGCCCAGCAGCAGCCTCCTCTTCATTCCTCTCTTCTCCTCCCAAACCAATTCAATCCAATCCAATCCAATCCATTCCATTTCATCCCTCCTCTCTTTATCTTCCTCAATCGAACTTGTTCTCTCTGCACTATAAGTATTTTGATCCATATTGCTGTTCTTTATCCATATTTGCAATGTAGGATTGAACCATATTTTTGTAAGTTAGGGTTTGTAGACAATATTTATTTTGAAAATGTCGTGACGTTAGTTGTTAATTAATGATGGATTTATTCATGTATTAGACTTTTTATATCTGTTTTGCTTAATATTTGTTCAATTTGTGTACATTTTTTTGTGTAATATTTGTTACGTCATTATGTAGATTTATAATTAATCATGAATGTATGTGTAGTGTTGACATATTTTTTATTGTTAGGATGCCGCGGTGTGGCAAAGCTAGTAAGGCAAGGTAAGATCGGTACATTGTTTATTTATTTGTTTGTTTTAATGAAGTAATTTTGTGTTATGTTCATTTGTTATTGCGTTGATGATTGTAGGCAGCCTCTCACGGGCAATGCCTATGCCCGTTTGCCATTGCCTAGCGGTGTTTCGGTGCCCATGTGCTACTGCGGCGATGATTGTAAGGTCGCAATATCTGATGAGGAGCACACATACGGTCAGAGGTATTGGATGTGTGAGAATTATGCCTTTGACCCTACACCTAAACAGATCCGTATTGGACTGATGGTGAGAAGCTGATGGCTTGTTCTATACATGAATGACAAATCATTTATATTTTATTACCTAATTGACTTAGTCGTATTTTGCAGGAGCCTCCACCACTATGTGACTTCGAGCAGTGGATCGACACTGAGATGAAGCCGGAGGACAAGGAGCACGTAGAGAGGATGAAAAAGTGGGCTGCGGAGGACAAGGAGCGTTTGAGACGCAAAGAAGAGGCAGCACAAAAGCAGCATGAGGAAGAGGCAAAAATGAGGGATGCAGCTAAGCGTAGGGGGGAGAGGGAGAAGAGGCTTGAGCGTGTGCGCCGTGCCAAGGCTGTCATGGAGCAGGATCCGGATGCTGTGAGGAAGGGAAAGTGGCCTCGTTGCACTCAGTAGTGTGGTAGGTTAAGTAGTCATTATTGAGTAATGAACATTGTTGTCATTTGGTGGACTTGTTAGTGTATTGTACTGTTGGTTTGTACTTCCGTGTACCGTTTATTTCGGTTCCTCAATTACGTAGTCTTGAACTGCAAATTGTTCGACTTTTTTATATGTTGTTGTATTGTTTGCGGTAGTTCATGTGTCATCGATTTTTTCTGTGATAAAGTACGAGAAATAGAATAGAGCAAACCAGTACACGAACAACAAACTAGTACATGGCATGTGAGGACCTTTTACCGTAACTTGGTTAAAAGGTCCTAGACTAATCCTAACATGCCTTAGGTAATTGATTGGCACAACACAACACACACATTGTGGTCTAAGTAGTCTAGAAGCCGTCCCACATAGCAAACTGAGTAGACCCTTCTCCGTAATAGCCTCTCATTGCGGGTGGTGGTGGCGGTGGTGGCGGCGGCGGTGGAGGCCCCTTGTTCTTGTGATGCGGGCAGTTGCAATATGGATCAAGGCATATTGCTTCATCTGAACCGTCTGCTTCGCTGTCGTCGTCATCATAGTCCTTGAGCATGCTTTTAACTTCTCTTTCAAGATCGTCGATACGACGCTGCAGATAATAGATGTATTCCTGATGCGGCCATATTGGAGGAGGATCCACCCATCTGGTGAAGCCGCAGTTTTCTTCAGAAATAGAAGACTGACATTCACAAAATGACTAAGTATTAGCAAACATGAGAGGCATAGCAACAACAATTAAATAAAGTTACCCATGCTCGCGGGCATTTGAAGAAACGTCGGCCTGCCTCCAAGTCATCGTGGAGCATCTACACCAAACAGTCCTCACCATGGCGGCATTTTGGCCAGTCCTCTAAACGGTTATCGTATCCCCTAAGAGGACAGCCCCGGCTGAAATCCTTTTTTGCTCTCAACGGGAAACTCATATAGTGCCTCTAAGAAGAAATCAGGACCAAGAGATCCCTCCCACACAATGGGAGGTCCCTTCCTCCCACTCTTTCCTCTCCCGCCTTTGGACGAACCTCCAAACATCTCTACTACGAACCTCACAAGCTCTGCTGAAGTTGTTGAATATGCAAAGCGCTGATGGGTTTATATAGGCGGAGCCCTGGTTTTGAACTTGTGAATTATCTCAGCTGCATTGTGAGTGTGTAGTTATTGCAACTGAAAAGGCTATTCGCTGAAAAATCTAATCACTGAAAAGCCTATGTACTGAAAAGCCTATATATTGAAAAACCTATACACTGAAAAGCCTATCGGAATCAAAACTGCGGAGCACTTATGAGGAGAGGACACGACGCTGAAAAGGCTATGCAATGAGATGCCAGCTTTTGCCGCGCCAACACTGGGGGCGCGGCTGACGCTTTTGCCGCGCTAGGCGGAGTGGCGCGGCTAATGCGTTTGCCGTGCCAGCCCGCCTGGCGCGTCAAAAGCGACAGCCGCGCCCCCAGGGTTGGCGCGGCAAAAGCTACCTCACAGGAAAGCAATGGTATGCTCACAGGTTTTGTTGTTTTGGCGCGATAATTATTTTGGTCAAACTTTGAATACAATTACGAGCCATTTTATAACTGAATGACACATGTTTCATTAGCACAAAGTACTCACATAAACTACCGAATCCTCTGTAACATGGTCTCGATATACATAATAGAGGATAAAGAGTATCTAATACATAATATGCAGTCTAACACTAAGCCTAGCTAGGTGTGTACGGCTGAGGAGGCCGCCTCCGACGCTTCGGCTGCGACAGGTCCATGTTGGGCGTGAACGTGACGTCCGTGCGGTCTCGTGCGCGTGCCAGCCGACGTGGTGACCCTTGCGTCTGACTAGGTCCCTGCAACATTCTAAATAAATGTTAGCAAACAACTTAAATGTATCTGACGAACTTAAATGAACAGAGACCAACTTATGTACCTGCACGTCCTCCTGAGTAGGTAGTGGAGCTCCACCTAGCTGTGAGTACCCTAGCTCCTGTGCTGCGTCCTGCTCTGGCCAAGGCTGCCAGTCTGGACCGGTGTAGTAGCCACTAGGGTACTGGTATGCACCAGGTATCTGCCACGCCGTGTCGTCCGAGGAGTGGTGCGGGCCACCTCTGGAGGAGGACCCTCCAGCGTAGTGCGAGCTATGGCCGAGGGCCATGTAGCCTACACTAGCTGTGTAGGGTGGTGTGGTGTGCTCGTCATGCTCCTCCTCGTCCTCCCCCTCCTCCTCGAGCTGCTCCTCTAAAGTGGTGCCCTTTTCGCGTGGATCCGCAGAAGTGCCTCCCGTCCGGGCGTCGGATGACGCTACTGCTGCTGGGACAGTGTTGGACACCAAAGGGCTCGAAGGCTGAGGAAGGTGCGGTGGGGCCCATGCTGTGTCCATGCACCCTAGCTTCTGAGCAAGCTTCCTGCAGCCCTTCCTGATTTTCTGCAAATCACGAAATAATATTATATTAGTACAGTTTATGACTTCTTAAGATTTACCTGTGTGGTTCGAATGTGTTATGATACCTGTAGAAAAGCCTGTACCGGGCCGTGGTCCCCAGTAGAGCTGGTGTGGTGTATAAGCTGCGCTGCCTCGTCGGAGTACCGAGACAGCTGCGACGCCTGCCGAGACAAGTCGAGGGGGGTAAGTCCACCAAGTACAGAAACACAAACAAGAGTTGAAGGGCATGATATATTACCACGTAGCTCTATAGAGGGGCTCTGTCAGGCTGAATTGCTGCCCTAGTCCGTGCATCGTACGGGTCCTCGTCGTCGTCCGACTCGTCCTCAGCGGTGACCTCGTAGTACGGTGGCTTAATGTGCAACCTGGTGCTCCGGTGCAGCCACTGCACGTACAGGTCGAAGACGCCCTGGTCGTACGGCTCGCCGTGCTCAATGTCCTGCTGGTACCTGTTTGTCCAACTCAGGACATGATCGGCGTGCTCCGCACGCCAATCAACAGGGTTCTTCCGTCTGGTTTGGCGCTTCACCCTGTAATGCAAAGGAAACCCATCTGTTAGAGCATAAGATAGAATTTTACTAAAGTAATTGAACATGATTGTGGACGATACTTACTTGTGCAACCTCTGATCCGTGCTAAAAAGAGGTGGAGGAAACTCCTGTCGTAGGCCGAACTGACGCATCACCCTGATGGGCAAGTGCATCTCGACCACATAGAAGCAGATAAGAGGGACGGTGCAAAGCCAGTCTACACGGTCCAGGTCCGTGGCGGGGTCGAACACGTTGTCGTACAGGTCCCAGGGCTCCCAACAGACCTGTTTTTAATGAACAAACATAGTTAGTCATGTTCCTGTTTCACTATAAAAAATGAACTCATTCTGGACTTACCTGGACTTACCTGGTGCTGCGTCAAGACGTCCAGCAAGTCCGTGTACTGGTGGTAGCGGCGCTGGGGGTTGCCTCTAACTGGCTCTGCCGTGGACCAGACATACAGAGCAGTGGGGCGGGTGTCCTCGTGCGTCCACACCTGCATTCCAATTTGAATCAGTTAAATGACTGTAAATTTGTAAAAGCACACGCACGCAAGAGGTATGTACTTACCTCATCCTCTCGACAACGGGGACGACCCACAGGCAGCCGCTGCCAGGCCCAAACCTGGAGCAGGGGCAGGCACCCTCCCAAGCTAGAGTACGCCTGCCTCCGCCGGCACCCCTCGCACAGCTGTCTGTACAGCCAGGCTAGCACAACGCTCCCCCAGCTGTAGCCAGCGATGTTCTCCCACGGCTGTGCGAGGATGAGGACGAACTTCCAGCTGATCGTGTTCCCCGATGAGTCGGGAAACAGGAAGGTTCCAATAAAGTGCCACAACCACACTCTGGCATACCTCTCCACTACCTGTGGGTCGACGTTGGGGGGGGGGGCAAAACGCAAAGTGCTCGGTGATCCACAACGAAGGCACCCCAGAAGTCTTCCTGTTTGTTTTAAAAAAGTTGAAGTTAGGACATGATAGTAGCAATCGTATGCAACTAAATTAGAAAAACAAATTGTAGCTTACTTGTTCCTCTTGGCATCTGCGTCGTCCGGGGGCCTACGACCACAGAACTGGTGGACGGTGTCCATCCACGTGTCCGAGTCAACAATCCCCATCACGGGGAGCCCGCCCAGGCGTAGACCAAAAATCTTGGCCACGTCCTGTAAGGAAACCGTCATCTCCCCGCAGGCGAGGTGGAAGGTGTGCGTCTCGGGACGCCACCTGTCCACCAGCGCGGTCAGGAGCGCCGGGTCGAGCTGGCACACCGCGTCGGTGGCAACGCGGGCCAGCACCAACAAGCCCGCGCGTCGTACGAAGGGTGCGTAGCGCTCGTCCCACCGGTGCCAGAGGTGGGTGCGCGGTCTCAGCAACGTCAAACGCTCCGGAGGGGCGTAGTCCGTCAGCCTATGCGCCCGGTGCTCGGCGTCGTAGTACGGCTCAAGGAGAGGGTACGCCAGAGGGTTCGCCATCCTGTTTAAACAAAACATGCGATCAGGTTAGTACAACGTCTAAAATAATAAAGCATTAAAACAAATGAAAGACATATGTACAAAAATAACAAAAACATTCAAATAATTAATATAAGTAAAGATACAAATCAAGTGGTGTCGTTGGACACCTGTTGTCTTTGTCTACAATGGAAGGCTGCATTATGCCCTGGCATGTGGCAAACAGAGCATAGGTTCGTGCTCGGTGTCTGGTCGAAGTCCCCCCCGCCATACCTATCCATATTGTCCATGTCCCCCTTTAGTCTCTTCTTCATCCTCCTACACTTACCTACCTTCAGCAGCTCAGGATCAGGCATAAAGTCTCTACCCAAGTATGGAGGCCATTGAGTGGGATCAAGGTAAGGCTCGAAGCTGCTCTGCCATATTGCGACGGTGTTGCTCCGGCGATAGTACTCGGACATATATGGTACGGCCTTGTAGTTATATCCGCGCGCTCTACAGGACGCAATCATGTGAGAGCAAGGGGCATGCATTATCTGCGGCATGTTACAACTGCATTCCACTCTTTCAAGATCGATCCGATAGTTGCGACCACCATAACGTTCCCCGCCCATGGTAGTTCCACCCTTTGCTCGAACATTATCGATTTGTCTGGTTGGTCCATAAGCCTCACAAGTTTGCTGTGTTGCCCAGATCTCATTTTCCTGAATGTGCTCCTTTCCCGCCTTTCCAAATTCACCATCCGTTTGTAGGTTGTCTTGAGCAATGGACCACCTTTTCACGAAGTACTCGTTGGTCTTGTGAAACGAGTACTCAACGATTCTAGAAACGGGCAAGGCTCTAACACCCGTGAATACCTTGTTGAAAGACTCCGATGAGTTGGTGGTCATTATGCCGAACCGGAAACCACCCTCATCGTAAGCAAGCGTCCACTTCTCCTTGTGTTCCATCTGTCTCTCGATCCAGGCCCTGGCAGCACTGTTTAACATTTTGTCCAACTCTTCCATTGTTTCCTTGAATTTGTGCTCAGTTTTAACACAACATAGCTCTTTCACCTTGGCACAAACCTCCTTTTTTCTCTGCCAACGCCAGAAATTGGCGGCAAAGTGATGCATCTCCTCTGCGCACTAGAGGAGGACAACCCTCTATCTCCTCCTCTGCGGCACGAAGCAACCCAACATGACGATCCGAAATCAAACATATTGTCCGAGAAGGCCCTAACACTTTGAAAGCCCAAGTTTGGTTTTGGATAATTGATGAAACCCATTGGACTAACCTTTGTCATTAAGTGCTTGATTAGCAAAAGGTGGTCCATGGCTCAAGTGAAGCATGATGATGGACATGTGATGCAATGATCAAGTGATTGGTCGTAAGATGGTCCATATCTTCACTAGAAGAAAAGAAGAAAGAGGAAAATAAAAGAGCTCAAGGCAAAGGTATAACCAATAGGCTCTTTTGTTTTTGGCACTCAAGACACCATAGAGGGTGTGAGTGTATTTAGGGTAGATAGCCGTACTATCAAGAGGAGAAATTCATAGTATATGGTTATCAAGTTGCCTCTAGTTGCATTTGCATATGTCTTATCTAAAATGAGGCGATAAATCCTTTGAAAAATGTTTTGAAAATGCTAACACACATGCACATGATGTTGTACACTTGTTGGTGTTAGCACTTTTGCAAAGGAGAAGTTGTTGGAGTTGTTTTGGATCAACACAGGGAAGAAAATGAAGTTTTCTGTGTGTTGTCGGTGGTACCGACCCTGGGTTGTCGGTGGTACCGCCCAAGGATGCAGCGTGCAGGCCTCTCTGTACCGAAGGGTTTTTGGCCTGGCGGTGGTACCGCTATTACCTCGGTACTACCGCCGGCGGTGGTACCGACCGGATGGTCGGTGGTACCGTGGCCATGGGGCGTTTTGCAGTGCTCTCTGTAGGTTTTGAAAATGGCCTAGCGGTAGTACCGCCATTACCTCGGTACTACCGCCCGCGGTGGTACCGATGCAAGGTCGGTAGTAGCTTGTTTCCGCAGAACTCTCTGGAAGCAGCCAGTTTTGGCCTGGCGGTAGTACCGCCATTATGTCGGTACTACCGCCCTCGGAAGTACCGAGGTCAGGAAGTTGTCTGGGAAATCTCTGTGCAAGTCCCCAGTTTAGCCTGTCGGTGGTACCGCCATAGGGCCGGTACTACCGACCTCGGAGGTACCGACCAAGAGTCGGTGCTTCGCCTTTTTCAGCGGGTTGTGAGTAAACGGCTAGTTTGACTAAGCCGGTAGTACCGCCCAGGAGGTGTCGGTACTACCGACCAAGCGCAGAAAGGTGGAGGTCGAGCTGCCGTCCTCTCCTCCCTATATATAGGTCGTGGCCGGCTAGTGGGGGTCCTCTCTTGACTTTCTAACCTCTTGAACATCCTCTTGAGCAAGATCTAATCCCTCCCTCCGATCTCTTTGATTGTTAGTGCTAATCCAAGTGAGATCGAGTGAAACCAAGAGCTTGCATTGTGTTCTTGCATTCTAGAGGCATCTTGGTGATTGTTGCTGCGGATTTCTTTTTACTCTTGGCACTTGCCGGTGCCTAGACGGCTTGGTGGCAGCAGAGGAGGATCGGCACGAGTTGGTGATTGTTCGTGGCCATCCCAACGACTTTGTGAGGGGCTTGTACCTCCCCGGCGAAGAGCCAAAGGTAACTCCTAGTAAATTGCGCGTGTCATTGAGTTACCATTGCTTGGGGTAGGTTCTTGTGGCGCTCTTGTGGAGAGCTCGGTGTGTGATACCGATAAGCCACCGAACCACGAAGCCTTGGTCGACACAACGAGGACGTAGCGTGCCGGCAAGCACGTGAACCTCGGGGATAAATCTCGTGTTCATATTGTGTCCCTTGGTGACTGGCATTCCATTGTGATATCAATTATCTTCACTTGCCCGGTTCGGTAAAATCACACTACCACTCTTTTGTATTCCTTTGTTCATACTTGTTATAGAGTAACTTGTTTCCCTTGTTAATAATAGTAGTAGCCTTGCTAGTATAGCTAGTTTAGTTTTGCTAGCTCTCTTGTGTAGCTCACTAGTTTAGTAAAGTAGTGACTTAGTCCTTGTGTGCCCTAGAGATCATAATTAACTAGACTTGAAAATAGGTGGCTTGCATTTGACATAGAGCTAGAGCAACCGCATTTATCGCTTTGTTATTATCTAACAAATTGCTCTAGTGCTTTGTAGAATTTTAAATTAGGCTATTCACCCCCCCCTCTAGCCAATTAGGACCTTGCAAGTGGTATCGGAGCCAAACACCGTTTGATTCAAAGGCTTAACAACCTACGGTGCAAATATGGCTCAAATTGTGTTCAACCATGTTGGGGGCAAACCACCGTACTTTGATGGGTCATCTTTTGATTATTGGAAGAGAAAGATGAAGATGTACCTTGGCTCCATCAATGATAGGGTGTGGGAGGTCACACAAGATGGTTATGTTATTGTCAATGAAGAAGACCCCACCCCTAGAGAGCGTGAAAGCAAGCAATGCAACACAATGGCGCTCAACACTATATACAATGGCATTGATCCAAAAGTGTTTGAGCAAATCAAAGATCTTGAGAAGGCAAGTGAAGTATGGGCAAGACTAGAAGAAACATATGAGGACACTTCAACGGTAAAAAGTGCCAAATTGTACATGCTCAAAGATAAGCTCACAAGCTTCAAGATGAAAGAGGATGAAACAATCCCGGAGATGTTCTATAGACTCCAATGCATCATAAATGATCTCAAGAGTTTGGGAGAGAAAGTGAAGGATGAAGACTTCACCCACCGGTTCTTGAGTTGCTTGCCCAAGCGATTCAAGACATTGAGGACCATCATCATGAGAGGAGGATTGCAAAATGTGACCCCAAATGAAGTCCTTGGTGATGTAATGACCGAAGATCAATACAATGATGGTGGTGATGTTGAGGAGGTGAAGGAAGAGGAGAAGAAGAAGAGCTTGGCATTCAAAGCCACTTCTTCATCCAAGAGCAAGAGCAAGGGCAAGGCAAAGCTAGAATCAAGTGATAGTGAAGATGAAGATTCTAGTGATGATGATGAGGCCATGGCACTTCTAGTAAGGAAGTTTGGAAGATTCATGAAGAAGAAAGGCTATGGTGCAAGAAAGAGAAGGGACAACAACAAGAACAAGGGCTATGTGAGAAGATGCTATAAGTGCAAGAGTGAAGATCACATGATAGCCGATTGTCCTCAAAATAGTGACAATGATGATGAAGCAAAGAAGAAGAAGGACAAGAAGGAAAAGAAGGAGAAGAAGCTCTCTTTCACCAAGAAAAAGAAAGGTGGATCCTATGTTGTGACATGGGATAGTGATGCATCATCCGATAGTGATGATGAAGAGCACAACAAGATGAAGAAGAAGGCACTTGCAAGTATTGCTATCAACAAAAAGCCTTCTATCTTTGACACTCCATCTACATGCTTGATGGCAAGGCCATCCAAGGTACCTTCCTATGATGAGAGTGATGATGATGATAATGAAAATGAATACACTAATGAAGAACTTATGGACATGTTTGAGCAAGCTCATGTTTGCTTTGAGAAGAAGAGGAAGGAGTGCAAGGAATTGCGCATGAAGGTTAGCCTTCTTGAGCAATCTCTTGATGAGCTCAAGCTAACTCATGAGAGGCTAGAGGTAGCCCATGAGAAGCTTGATAAAGCTCACACTAGGCTTGAAGAAGCCCACTCCTCTCTCCTCACTCAAACCAAGATTGAGGACTTTGCTCAAACATGTGACATAGGTATAACATGTGACTTAATCAATGAAACATCTTACACACCTATTGTCATTGCACCTCCCAATGCTTCATCTAGTTCATGCTCCACTGATGCATCTAACTCAAACATAAAAGATGGTTTTACTTGTGATGCATCATTAATAGTGGAAAATGAAACCTTAAAGAAAGAGGTGAATAAGCTCACTTGTGCCTTAGGCAAAGCCTATGGTGGAGATGCCCGCTTGCTTAAGTGCTTGGGTGGCCAAAGATTTTCCCATGAGAAAGAAGGGATTGGCTATACCCCCAAGAAGGGCAAGACGGCCTTTGCTCCTCACAAGACTAGTTTTGTGAAGGGCAATGGACGCTATTGCATAAATTGCAAGCAATCCGGGCATACCGAGCATAATTGCTATAAAAAGAACCTAAACAAGAACAAACCAACCAACCTTGGTAAATCAATTAAGTTTGATTCTTGTTATGTGCTTTACAAGGGTGTTAATAGTGTAAGAGCTAAGTTTGTTGGTACACCTAAGGAGGGCTCAAAGAAGAAAGCCATTTGGGTACCTAAGAGCTTAGTCACTAACCTTGGAGGACCCAACAAGATTTGGGTACCTAAGCATTGAATCTTCTTGTAGGTCAATTACAAAGCCGGAGGAAGGCATTGGGTGCTTGATAGTGGGTGTACTCAACATATGACCGGGGATTCTAGAATGTTCAACTCAATCAACACAAATGAAGAAGACTTCAAAGTGGATAGCATCACATTTGGGGACAATAGTGAAGGCAAGGTCAAGGGACTTGGTAAGATTGCAATATCCAATGACTTGAGCATCTCAAATGTCTTGCTAGTAGAGAGCTTGAACTTCAACTTGCTATCGGTAGCTCAAATATGTGATCTTGGTTTCAATTGCAACTTTGGTGTTGATAATGTGATGATCACTAGTAATGATGGAACCAACCTAGCATTCAAAGGATTTAGATATGGAAACCTATACTTAGTTGATTTTGATGCAAAGGAAACTCAATTGACAACATGCTTGATCACTAAGTCTAGTATGGGTTGGCTATGGCATAGAAGGCTTGGTCATGTTGGGATGAAGCAACTAAATAGATTGATCAAATATGACTTAGTTAAGGGCTTGAGAGATGTTGTGTTTGAGAAGGATAAACTTTGTAGCTCTTGTCAAGCCGGCAAACAAGTTGGAAATACTCACCCTATGAAAAGTGAAATGAGCACTACTAAAGCATTTGAGCTATTGCATATGGATTTATTTGGGCCAACTACATACACTAGCATTGGTGGCAATAAATATGGTTATGTGATTGTGGATGACTTCACTAGATACACATGGGTATTCTTTCTTGGTGACAAAAGTGAAACATTTGCTACATTCAAATCTTTTGTCAAGAGAAGTCAAAATGAGTTTGAGACAACTATTAAGAAAGTGAGAAGTGACAATGGGAGTGAGTTCAAGAACACAAGAATTGAAGAGCTATGTGATGATTTTGGCATTAGGCATCAATTCTCGGCAAAGTACACTCCTCAATCAAATGGGATAGTTGAAAGAAAGAATAGAACCTTGATTGATATGGCAAGATCCATGCTTAGTGAATACAATGTGAGTCAATCCTTTTGGGCCGAAGCTATCAACACGGCTTGCTACTCTAGCAACCGACTATATTGCCATCCTATGTTGGAAATGACACCATATGAGCTATTGAATGGAAGAAAGCCCAATATTGCATACTTTAGAGTATTTGGTTGCAAGTGCTATATATTGAAGAAGGGCACAAGATTGAGCAAGTTTGACAAGAAATGTGATGAAGGGTTCCTACTTGGATATTCAACTACAAGCAAAGCATATAGAGTATGGAACTTGGCTAGTGGAACACTTGAAGAAGTTCATGATGTAGAATTTGATGAAACCAATGGATCTCAAGATGAAAATGAGAACTTAGATGATGTGAGAGGCACTCATTTGGTGAATGCAATGAAGAACATGGATGTTGGTGATATTAGGCCAAGAGAAGTGATTGATGTTGAAGATGACAAAGAGCAAGTGGTCACCATCCCAAATGAGCAAGATAGTGATTCTCAAGTACAAAATCAACAAGTGGCTAGTTCATCATCTCCCAATGTGCAACAAGCGGATCAACCGAGTACAAGCAATGCGAATCAAGTGCTTCAACCTTCAAGTATAGCAAGAGATCATCCCTTAGATTTGGTTATTGGTGGCATTCAAAGTGGTGTTCAAACAAGATCAAGATTGGCAATGTTTTGTGGGAACTATTCATTTGTGTCAACTATTGAACCAACCAAGATTGAAGAAGCTTTGAAGGATGTTGATTGGGTTAATGCCATGCATGAAGAGCTAAACAACTTCACAAGAAATGAAGTTTGGGAATTGGTTGAGAGGCCTAAGAGCTATAATGTTATTGGTACTAGATGGGTATTCCGCAACAAGCAAGATCAAGATGGCCTAGTGGTGAGAAACAAAGCAAGATTGGTAGCACAAGGTTACACTCAAATTGAAGGGCTTGACTTTGGAGAGACATATGCACCGGTTGCACGATTGGAAGCAATTAGAATCCTATTAGCTTATGCTTGTGCTCATAACATCAAGCTATATCAAATGGATGTAAAGAGTGCATTTCTCAATGGCTACATCAATGAGTTGGTATATGTTGAGCAACCTCCCGGTTTTGAAGATGAAAAGAAGCCCAACCATGTCTACAAGTTGAGAAAAGCATTGTATGGCTTAAAGCAAGCTCCAAGGGCATGGTATGAAAGATTGAGGAATTTCCTTCTATCCAAAGGGTTCAAAATGGGAAAGGTTGACACCACTCTCTTCACCAAGAAGATAGGGAATGACTTGTTTGTGTTGCAAATCTATGTTGATGATATCATATTTGGCTCAACCAACCAAGATTTTTGTGAAGAGTTTGGAAATATGATGGCAAAAGAGTTTGAAATGTCCATGATTGGAGAGCTTAGTTACTTCCTTGGTCTTCAAATCAAGCAAATGAAGAATGGTACTTTCGTGAGTCAAGGCAAGTACATCAAAGATATGCTCAAGAAGTTTGGTCTTAATGATGCAAAAGCTATTAATACACCAATGGGAACAAATGGACACTTGGATGGTGATGCTAGTGGCAACATGGTGGATCAAAAGTTGTATCGGTCTATGATTGGAAGCTTACTCTATGTGACCGCTTCAAGGCCGGATGTCATGTTTAGTGTGTGCATGTGTGCAAGATTCCAAGCTTCTCCAAGAGAGAGTCATTTGAAGGCAACAAAGAGAATCTTGAGGTACTTGAAGGCTACACAAAATGTTGGGTTGTGGTACCCCAAAGGAGCAAACTTTGAATTAATTGGGTACTCCGATTCCGATTATGCGGGTTGCAAGGTTGATAGAAAGAGCACATCGGGCACATGTCAATTATTGGGAAGGTCACTTGTATCTTGGTCTTCAAAGAAACAAAATAGTGTGGCACTCTCTACCGCCGAAGCCGAATACATTAGTGCCGGTAGTTGTTGTGCACAACTCCTATGGATGAGGGCAACCTTGAAGGACTTTGGAATAAAATTCAAACAAGTGCCATTGCTATGTGACAATGAAAGTGCGGTGAAGCTCACAAACAACCCGGTGCAACATTCAAGAACCAAGCACATTGACATTAGGCACCACTTCATTAGAAATCATCAACAAAAGGGAGATATATCTATTGAGAGTGTTGGGACCGATGATCAACTTGCGGATATATTCACTAAGCCACTTGATGAGAAGAGGTTTTGCAAGCTAAGGAATGAGTTGAACATACTAGATTTCTCAAATATGTGTTGATAATGCACCCCACTTATATGACTTGCCTCTCCTCCAAGCCAAAGCAAAGGTATTATTGTTTGACATTTGCATCTCATACCTTGCTAAGGACTTGTTTAGAGCATCTAGGCATATCTAGTAGGTTTTGGACCTCATTCATTGAAAATCAAATGACTTTGATGTTGGTATGGTACCACTATTGCTTCTATGATTGTTATGATCTAGTGGTGGCATATGACATGTTTATGGGCTTGCAATCCTAGTGTTTGACTATAAACATGAGCATTGAAGTATATAACCGACATGAGTAAGATAACCATTGCAAGATGTGTGAAGAAGCTTACTCTAGAGCAAACCGTGCTATATATGGTATGCAATTGTTTATAGTTGAACCCCAATTTGATCAATTTCTACTCCCATGCTTTACAAATGAAAAACTCACCTTTTGTGGTCATTGATGACAAAGGGGGAGAAAAATGGCATAAAAGATATGCAAAAAGGGAGAAGAAGTTGCACAATGAGAAAGATTTATGAAAAGAAAGGGATAAAATTTGTTAAGCACACAAGTAGGGGGAGCAAGCCTATGAACTTGATTGAATGCATTTGCAATGTGCATCTTACATATGCTTGCTTGCATTGTCTTGCATTAGTTTGTGTTTTCAAGTAGTATCTCTCTTGTGTGTTGCTTGCTAGACTAGAACTTGAATGATGAAATGAAGTACTAGCATGCATAGGGTAGAACTAGACTTTTGAAATTTAACATTTTTGCCAATATATTTGCTTAAAAGTTGGCTTACAAGTTGTATCTAGTTCATTATGGTGCTAAGGATGATCATGAGTTTTGCACTCCGATTGGTATCGCGCTTCAAAGGTCCATTCTTTAAACCTTAGTATCACAAGTTAGTAATTGCTCACCCAAAATTTTATATCCATGCATATGTGCCGAACCTCGAACCAAACTCTATAGCACATATGTAGGGGGAGCAAATACTACCTTGGTGTCTCAAATCTTTATCATAATATCTTGTATGAGGGTTGTCATCAATTACCAAAAAGGGGGAGATTGAAAGCCCAAGTTTGGTTTTGGATAATTGATGAAACCCATTGGACTAACCTTTGTCATTAAGTGCTTGATTAGCAAAAGGTGGTCCATGGCTCAAGTGAAGCATGATGATGGACGTGATGCAATGATCAAGTGATTGGTCGTAAGATGGTCCATATCTTCACTAGAAGAAAAGAAGAAAGAGGAAAATAAAAGAGCTCAAGGCAAAGGTATAACCAATAGGCTCTTTTGTTTTTGGCACTCAAGACACCATAGAGGGTGTGAGTGTATTTAGGGTAGATAGCCGTACTATCAAGAGGAGAAATTCATAGTATATGGTTATCAAGTTGCCTCTAGTTGCATTTGCATATGTCTTATCTAAAATGAGGCGATAAATCCTTTGAAAAATGTTTTGAAAATGCTAACACACATGCACATGATGTTGTACACTTGTTGGTGTTAGCACTTTTGCAAAGGAGAAGTTGTTGGAGTTGTTTTGGATCAACACAGGGAAGAAAATGAAGTTTTCTGTGTGTTGTCGGTGGTACCGACCCTGGGTTGTCGGTGGTACCGCCCAAGGATGCAGCGTGCAGGCCTCTCTATACCGAAGGGTTTTTGGCCTGGCGGTGGTACCGCTATTACCTCGGTACTACCGCCGGCGGTGGTACCGACCGGATGGTCGGTGGTACCGTGGCCATGGGGCGTTTTGCAGTGCTCTCTGTAGGTTTTGAAAATGGCCTAGCGGTAGTACCGCCATTACCTCGGTACTACCGCCCGCGGTGGTACCGATGCAAGGTCGGTAGTAGCTTGTTTTCCGCAGAACTCTCTGGAAGCAGCCAGTTTTGGCCTGGCGGTAGTACCGCCATTATGTCGGTACTACCGCCCTCGGAAGTACCGAGGTCAGGAAGTTGTCTGGGAAATCTCTGTGCAAGTCCCCAGTTTAGCCTGTCGGTGGTACCGCCATAGGGCCGGTACTACCGACCTCGGAGGTACCGACCAAGAGTCGGTGCTTCGCCTTTTTCAGCGGGTTGTGAGTAAACGGCTAGTTTGACTAAGCCGGTAGTACCGCCCAGGAGGTGTCGGTACTACCGACCAAGCGCAGAAAGGTGGAGGTCGAGCTGCCGTCCTCTCCTCCCTATATATAGGTCGTGGCCGGCTAGTGGGGGTCCTCTCTTGACTTTCTAACCTCTTGAACATCCTCTTGAGCAAGATCTAATCCCTCCCTCCGATCTCTTTGATTGTTAGTGCTAATCCAAGTGAGATCGAGTGAAACCAAGAGCTTGCATTGTGTTCTTGCATTCTAGAGGCATCTTGGTGATTGTTGCTGCGGATTTCTTTTTACTCTTGGCACTTGCCGGTGCCTAGACGGCTTGGTGGCAGCAGAGGAGGATCGGCACGAGTTGGTGATTGTTCGTGGCCATCCCAACGACTTTGTGAGGGGCTTGTACCTCCCCGGCGAAGAGCCAAAGGTAACTCCTAGTAAATTGCGCGTGTCATTGAGTTACCATTGCTTGGGGTAGGTTCTTGTGGCGCTCTTGTGGAGAGCTCGGTGTGTGATACCGATAAGCCACCGAACCACGAAGCCTTGGTCGACACAACGAGGACGTAGCGTGCCGGCAAGCACGTGAACCTCGGGGATAAATCTCGTGTTCATATTGTGTCCCTTGGTGACTGGCATTCCATTGTGATATCAATTATCTTCACTTGCCCGGTTCGGTAAAATCACACTACCACTCTTTTGTATTCCTTTGTTCATACTTGTTATAGAGTAACTTGTTTCCCTTGTTAATAATAGTAGTAGCCTTGCTAGTATAGCTAGTTTAGTTTTGCTAGCTCTCTTGTGTAGCTCACTAGTTTAGTAAAGTAGTGACTTAGTCCTTGTGTGCCCTAGAGATCATAATTAACTAGACTTGAAAATAGGTGGCTTGCATTTGACATAGAGCTAGAGCAACCGCATTTATCGCTTTGTTATTATCTAACAAATTGCTCTAGTGCTTTGTAGAATTTTAAATTAGGCTATTCACCCCCCCCCCCCCTCTAGCCAATTAGGACCTTGCACACTTGTATCCGTAGCAGGGCCATGAACCAAGACCAAGACTCAACGTTCTCCCCCTCAGCCAAGGCGAAAGCAATTGGAACTATCTGGTCCTCGGGATCAACAGCCGCCGCCATCATCAACACACCCTTGTACGCTCCGATCAAGAAAGTACCGTCCACAAGTATGACTAGACGACAGTACTGATACGCATGCTTTGTTTGTGCAAAAGACCAAAATACACGCTGAAGCACATGTGTAACCTTGCCGGTGTTGCGGTCCATATAGTGCCCGTTGGTGTGTGTAAACCATTTTAGGCCAGGGTTATAGTATGCCATTGCACACAAAATCCATGGAATCCTGTTGTACGCTTCATCCCAACCACCCCAACGAATTGCAAGGGCGATCTGCTTCGCACGCCACGCCTTTCCATAAGTCACCTTATAGCCTGTGAATCCAAATATGGAGATAATCAATTTTGAAACAGATACGTCGGCGTCATCATCAACAAATGCCAAAATGCGCCGTGCAAGGTATCTTGCCATCAATTGAGGATGTTCTTCTTGTCCCTTATTTGTAAAACAGGTATGCGGTTGTACTACTTTACTGATCCTCCACTTGCCATCAGTTCTCTTGCGAGCATTCAGCCTCCACGGACAACCAAGACTCAAACACTTGACGTGGTACCTCAAATTAATATCAGAATGGCTGACCGTGTACGGTCGATGATGATGCACAGCATAGTTCTGAAGGAAAAGCTTCAGCTCAGTCATAGTGTTGAAAATCATACCCTTCTGAAGAATCCAATCTGTATGGTTATGCAGTGTTTGCTTGCACAGATTCAATCCAGTATCACAAACTGCCTGGTCCACCATACTGACATCCCTATAACTTAGAACGCCTCTAAAGTGCATGTTAACCGACCTCAATTGTTGCAGCTCTGTCTCTGTCAAAGGATCAGGCGCAACATAATACCTCGCTTCGCTCAAACGCCTCCACGAATCAAAATTTGTATGATCCTCTGGTATATCAGTGACTAGTCTCCCTGGAGGATGCATATTCTGAGGAACCGGTTATGGCATAGCACAAACCGGTTGTGGAATAGCACGAACCGGCTCAGGCATAGCAGAAATATAACTGTCCTCTTCTTCGTCATAATCTGAATCATAGTTTTTATCAAACATTTGTGCCTCCTGCTCCTCCTGCTCCAACCGCTCTAGGTCGGCCACATCAAAATCATTGTTTATTTGACCGACGTCAGCGTGGGCATTTTCAGATGGATACACCGTCTCCTGCGTGGGGTGACCATCAACGTCCATACTCATCGGAGCTGCATCGTCATCATCCCCTACCTCCTGTGCTTCACCTTCGTTGCCATCATTGGACGCCTCTGCCTGCTTCCTCCAACCGTCCTCTACCACGATCTCGGCCATGGTCGAATTTGATGCCATAACGAGCGTCTGGTATTTTGCCCAGTCATCCTGGTTGCGCAAGGGCATCAACACATAGTTCGCCCTAATCTTGCCACTGTCAAATCTCCCTTTCAACGAGAAATCACCATCAAACTTCTCCTTCAGACGCAACATAAGCTCCGTAAAAGGAGGACGCTCATCAAATACTTTGAGTTCTTGTTCCATGTTATTATCAAACAACCCATCTCGTGTACTAACTGTGCCTCCATAAAACAATCTGAATACAGTGTCCATCTACAAAGTGAATAGTGGAACTAAGGTCAAGTGATGATCTAATCAAAAGTAAAGAATGGCGTAACTACTTACTAAGTTGTCTTCACTAACCTAACTAACATAATAACCTAACCTAACCTTACCTAACTAAGTAACTAACTAAATATCCTAACTAACGAACTAACAAACTAAATTACCTAACCTAACTAACTTACTAACTAACTAACCTAACCTAAACTAACCTAACTAACTAACTAACTACCTAACCTAACCTAAGCTAACTAACTAACTAATAAACTTAAACTACAAAATAAAACGAAAAATGATAAAAATTTACCTTCCGGTCGTGGAGGGTGGTGGAGAGGGTGGTGAAGGGTGGCGCCGGTCCGGTGGCGGGCGGCCGACCACCGCCTGGCCTAGCCAGCCTCCTCCGTGGGCGCGCCGGTCGGCCCTGGCTCGTCCGGGGCGGCGACAGGGCCCGGCGGCCGCGCACTGTACAGGCGCGGCGCGGCGCGGCGCGGGGCGGGGCGGTGCGCGGCGGAGGGGCGGAGCGGCGGCGACGCGGCGGAGCAGCGGCGGCGCGGCGGAGGGGCGGCGGCGCTGCGGGCGAGGAGACAGAGGAGGAGGACGAAAGCTGGGCGCGACGGCCAGATCTAGATCGGCTTTGCCGCGCCAACCCGCGTGGCGCGACAAAGCCGTTGACCGCGCCAGGCCGCCTGGCGCGGCAAACTGACGAGCGGGGCCCACCCGGGCCTGCGCGGCTGGGCGGTGCCACAGTGGCACTTTTGCCGCGCCGTCATGCATGGCGCGGCTAACGCTTTTGCCGCGCCATTGGGGACGGCGCGACAAAAGGGTTAGTTTTGTAAAAAAAATGGACAGTGTTGTTTATGAAATTTTTTATTTAATTGGGTTATTAATAAAAAAAAATCACCCATTTTAGGTACCAACCAAAAGGCGAGACATAAAAGCATCATGCAAAAGGGAGGACCCAAACCTGAGTGAGACCACTGCTGGGAGGAAAGTGACGTTGGAGACCAGATAATTTGGGTCACATAGCTTTTCACTGTTGATCACTCAAACCATGAAATGCCTCTCCTATTTGCCTAGCTTTTGTTGGAGATAGACCCCATTCTATTGCCTCTATTCCAGACCGTTTCTCGCCAGAACCAATATCCGATGTAAACATGTGCTCTGATGTGCTGTTTCGATCATTGCGGCACGTTCGTGATCGGTTTATTACCGTTCCCTCCGTTCTATTGCCTCTATTATGCTACGGTAAATATGTGCTAATAAAAGATTAATTAGTTTTAATAAATTCATCTCACGGTTCATACAGAATATGTTAAAAGAATAGGCAATTTCTAGATTAAAACCAGAATATAAATCATGATAAATTGATGATCTACATATCTCAGATTGTATTGTTTACAAGCATAACAAAACATGCATAACATGATCTCATACATGACAACAGGTGTAAACATAGCTCGTACACCAGATAAATTAAAAAGCAAGAGCAAAGCTATAAGATCTGATATAAGCATAGGCATTAGATCACGAACGACGTACCTTTCGTTTCCTGGAGAAGACGGTGGCGGAGTCGATGCTGGACGATCCTCGATGAGCGCTGGAGGAAGAGCTCGGAGCAGTTGACGACGAGTACATCTTGATGCAGCGCCGCCTAACTTGGACGGTAGACGACCCGTTGTTGAAGACGAGAGCAGTCGCACGACGAGCGCTTCCCAAAAACCTTATTCGCCTTCTCCCGGTGTAGGATCGCAAAGACGAGGGTTCCGGAGACCTGCTCGCCCGGTCGCTGGTGCACGCAAGCGAACGGACTAGAGACGACTAGACGGCAGCGCAGAAGCGATATGAGGCAAACCCTAGCTCGAGAGGTGTTGAGATATATGTTTTGACGTGGCCAATAGGTTGCTTATATAGCCCTGTTGAACCGACCTCGTGTCACGATCACGATCTAAATCGGTTTAGGACTCTTGAGTCGTAACTGTTTAGGACTATGCAACTTGAAGACCAAGAAACCAAAAACTAAAACTGCAAAAGGAGACCGCGCTCCCGCAAGGCGAGGAGCTGGATTTTGGCGGACCATTCACGCAGGTGCCGCGCACCCGCGCAAGTCTCCACGCCCCGCCCCGCCCCGCCCCGCCCGGCGAGGCGAGGCGAGCGAGCGCGCGCGTGTGGACTTCTCTTTCTCCTTCTCACACTAGACTTGAGGAAGTGGAGAGGACTTCCATATTTAAGCAAGTTCTCCACCCCTTCCACTAGTAAGGTGGGACTAAAGAGTTCCATTTCCCTCTTTGCACACACATGTATGGGCTTTGAGATTTATTTAGGAATTTCAGAATTATTATTGGGCCAAGCCCATATAAATTCTAACAATCCCCCACCAGATCTCAAATGCCCATTTAGAGATTTGTCTGTTCCCGCCACTGTTTGATATACTAGTGTTTAGCAGAGACTATTAAGTTGAACTTCTGCCTATAACCTCAAGTTACACTTATTCACAACTTGAATAATGGACTATGCCTTGAATTGCAAGTTTTGCGTGAAGCAAGTTTTACTCAAGGTTAAGCTAGTACCTGGCTGCCAATAGCCTTTCTCCATGGGTGGACCATATACGTCATACTCCATGGTCTCTTCATGAGCTTACTAGAGATCACCCTAATCTCATAGACTGCGACGTTTTAACAGTCATGACTCATATAGGTATGTTCTTTCAAGAATACTCTGTAGGACAACATCTTTGCTTTTAAAAGCCAATAGAACATATTAAGGTTTTTGCCAACCTTCCATACAGTGCCTCATAGCAATGAGAGTATTGCATCTTCACAAAGAGAGGGTTTAGAAATTACTCTCCTCAGTTTACCAATAGCTTGTTCTTCCCAGATCCTTAGTCACGGGATCTCCGATCAAAAAGGTTGGGTTACTACTACTGTAAACTCATATGGGTCTCATACCCATCTCCCTGTAAACTCATATGGGTCTCATACCCATCTCCCTTGATGCGATTTCTATCACATTCCGTGATAACCCATTTGTAAAGGGATCTGCCAGGTTTTTGTCTATTTGTACGTAAGTCACAGCTATTACTCCGGAGTTTCTCAACTTCCTGACAGACTTCAAACGTATTTTAACGTGTCTTGTTGACTTCGCATTATCCCTAGCACTGTTCACTTTCGTGATCACTGTTTGATTATCACAATTCATAAGGATAGCCGGTATTGGTTTTTCAACCACCGGTAAGTCAGACAAGAGCTCACGCAACCACTCTGCCTCTGCAGAAGCTGTATCCAAAGCAGCAAGTTCTGCTTCCATGGTTGATTTAGTCAAAATAGTCTGTTTACAAGACCTCCATGACACTGCACCACCTCCAAGGGTAAAAACATACCCACTAGTGGCGTAGATCTGATCAATATCAGAAATCCAGTTTGCATCACTATATCCCTCTAGCACAGCTGGGTGCCCAGAATAGTGAATTCCAAAACTCATCGTACCTTTGAGATAACGCAAAACTCTTTCAAGTGCATGCCAATGATTATCACCCGGGTTGGACATGTACCTACTGAACTTACTCACATCAAATGAGATATCTGGTCTAGTTGCGCTCGCTAGATACATGAGTGAACCAATAATCTGAGAGTATCTCAGTTGGTCTATAGCAAACTTTCTGTTCTTTCTCAAAGTCACGCTGGGATCATAAGGTGCTGGAGAAGGTTTACTATCCATAAAGCCAAAGCGACTCAAAACCTTCTCAACATAGTGAGATTGCAATAAAGTAATCTCACTCTCATCCTTAATCAGCTTAATGTTCAAAATAACATTAGCTTCACCCAGATCTTTCATATCAAAGCTCTTTGATAGGAAAGACTTGACCTCATTAATAACATCAATATTTGTTCCAAAAATAAGAATATCATCAACATATAAACATAATATAATAGATTGACCCCCACCATGTCGATAATACACACACCTATCAGCTTCATTAACAGCAAAGCCTACACTAATTAAAGTAGTGTCAAACTTCTCATGCCATTGTTTAGGTGCTTGTTTCAAGCCATACAAAGATTTCAATAACTTACACACTTTTTGCTCTTCACCTTTTACTACAAACCCATCAGGCTGATCCATATAGATCTCCTCATCCAACTATCCATTAAGAAAAGCTGTCTTCACATCCATTTGATGAATGAGAAAACCATATGAGGCAGCCAGGGAAAGTAATACTCGAATAGTGGTTAATCTAGCAACAGGTGAATAAGTATCAAAGAAATCCTCGCCTTCTTTTTGAGTATAACCCTTAGCCACAAGCCGAGCCTTGTACTTGTCAATAATACCATCAGGTCTAAGCTTCTTCTTGAACACCCACTTACAACCCACAGATTTGCAACCAAAAGGCAACTCAGATAACTTCCAGGTACAATTAGAAAGAATCGAGTCCATCTCACTACGAACAGCTTCTTTCCAATCATCTGCATCTGGAGATGCATATGCTTCTGTAATAGAAGTAGGAGTATCATCCACAAGGTACACAATGAAATCATCACCAAAGGATTTTGCAATCCTTCGTCTCTTGTTCCTCACAAGAATTTCATTGTCATCCTCCTCAAGAACTTCATTAAGTGGTTGTTCAAATGACTTAAGCGGATACTCAATAGGTGTAGTAAAATTAGGAGTTAATTCACAGGAAAACTTAGCATTGCTACGCATATCTTTCATAGGAAAAATGTTCTCAAAAAATGTAGCATCACGAGATTCAAAGATCGTATCCACATGCATATCAGGTACTTCAGATTTTACTACTAAAAATCTATAGGCAATGCTATGATGTGCATATCCTAGAAAGATGCAATCCACAGTCTTTGGTCCAAGCTTACGCTTCTTAGAAATTGGAACATTGACTTTCGCCAAACATCCCCACGTGCGTAAGTATGTAAGTGATGGTTTCCTTCCAACCCAATACTCGTATGGAGTTGTCTCTTTATTTCTGTTTGGAACTCTATTCAGGACATGACTCGCAGTCAATAAAGCCTCCCCCTACCATGCCTTAGAAAGACCAGCAGTATTTAACATGGCGTTCACCAAGTCAGTCAACGTGCGGTTTTTTCTCTCGGCAATCCCGTTTGATTCAGGAGAATAGGGAGCTGTCCTCTCATGAATAATACCATGTTCCGTACAGAATTCACCAAAAAGCATAGGAAAATACTCACCACCACGATCTGACCTTAGACGTTTAATCTTTCTCTCCAGTTGATTCTCAACTTCAGCCTTACAGATTTTAAAGTAGTCTAGTGTTTCATCTTTAGTTTTAAGCAAGTAAACATAACAATATCTAGTTGCATCATCAATTAAAGTCATGAATATCTCTTTCCACCTTTTGTCAACACACCATTCGTCTCACAAAGATCAGAATGTATGAGTTCTAGAGGTGCCAAGTTTCTCTCCTCCACTGCCTTGTGAGGCTTTCGAGGTTGCTTTGATTGCACACAACTATGACACTTAGAACCTTTGGCAATAGTGAAATCTGGAATTAAACTCAGGCTAGACAAACGTGACATTAAACCAAAGTTCACATGACATAAACGAGAATGCCAAATATTAGAACTATCATTAATTGTGCCACAAATATGATTTACTAACTTATTACAAAAATCTGCCAAAGATAGGCGGAACAAGCCTTCGCAATCATAGCCTTTACTAATAAATTGTCCATGCTTAGATATAACTACTTTATTGGACTCTAAAACTACTTTAAAACCATCTCTCAAAAGAAGAGATGCGCTAACAAGGTTCTTGCGTATAGTAGGGACATGCTGCACGTTCTTCAGTTGCACGATCTTCCCCGAAGTAAACTTCAGATCTACCGTGCCAACACCACGAACAGAAGCATGTGATCCATTCCCCATTAGGACGGAGGAACCTTGGAGCCCCTGATAAGAAGAAAACAGAGAGATATCAGCACACACGTGAATATTAGCACCTATATCAACCCACCAATTTGGTGATTGAAATACTGATAGTACAGTAGGAAAATTACCATACCCGTCATCAGCATCGCTAGTAGTCACAAGGTTGACATTCTTCTTTTTCCCTTTTCGGTCCGCTCGCTCCGGACACTCTTTGGAAAAATGCCCAAGCTCTCCACAAGTGAAGCTCGACAACTCTGCTTTATTCTTCTTCTTCTTCTTAAATGTAGTAGTAGTTTTGGCATTGAAAGACTTAGGCTTTCCTTTGCACTTGCCATAGTTTTTCTGGACGAAGTGGGCGCTAGCTCTTTCCTCGTTCCCCTTCTCAATGTTATCTTTAGCCCGAGCCTTCTCCTCAACATCAAGAGATGCTATCAGGTTTTCAACTAATATTTTCTATCTCTTGTGTTTAAGGCTTGTGGCGAAATTCCTCCAAGAGTAAGGTAGCTTTGCAATAATGCACCCAGCCACAAACTCATCGGGTATAACACAGTTAAGGAGTTCAAGCTCTTTTGCCAGACAGTGTATCTCATGAGCTTGTTCGACTATAGATTTGTTCGCAACAATCTTGTAGTCATGAAAAGTCTCCATGATATACAACTCTTTGCCAGCATCTGAAGCACCAAAGGTAGCTGCCAGATAATCCCACAAAGTCTTTACGTCTTTAATGTGCAGAATTGTATCAAAGATATGATCAGCATGGACATTCTACACAACTCCCACAAAGATTTGGTTGGCATCCTGGAAAGCTCTCTGATCCTCTTCAGAGATATTTTCCTCGGGCATACCAGCACTCACCCAGAACACTTTCATGGCTGTCAACCAATTGGTGACCTTAACTTGTCATCTCTTAAAGTGCTCTCCAGAAAATTTTTCTGGCTTTAGCGCATCAACAAAACTAGCCATAGTTAATTCTGGAAACCTATAATAAGGTTTTTGGATTGTTAAAAGAATAGGCAATTTCCAGATTAAAACCAGAATATAAATCATGATAAATTGATGATCTAGATATCTCAGATTGTATTGTTTACTAGTATAACAAAACATGCATAACATGATCTCATACATGACAACAGGTGTAAACATAGCTCGTACACCAGATAGATTAAAAAGCAAGAGCAAAGATATAAGATCTGATATAATCATAAGCATTAGATCACGAACGGCGTACCTTTCGTTTGCTGGAGAAGACGGTGGCGGAGTCGATGCTGGACGATCCTCGATGAGCGCTGGAGGAAGAGCTCGGAGCAGTTGACGACGAGTACGTCTTGACGCAGCGCCACCTGACTTGGACGGTAGACGACCCGTTGTTGAAGACGAGAGCAGTCGCGCGACGAGCGCTTCCCAAAAACCTTATTCGCCTTCTCCCGGTGTAGGATCGCAAAGACGAGGGTTCCGGAGACCTGTTCGCCCGGTCGCTGGTGCACGCAAGCGAACAGACTGGAGACGACTAGACGGCAGCGCAGAAGCGATATGAGGCAAACCCTAGCTCGAGAGGTGTTGAGATATATGTTTTGGCGTGGCCAATAGGTTGCTTATATAGCCCTGTTGAACCGACCTCATGTCGCGATCACGATCTAAATCGGTTTACGACTCTTGAGTCGTAACTGTTTAGGACTCTGCAACTTGAAGGTAAAGAAACAAAAAACTAAAACTGCAAAAGGAGACCGCGCTCCCGCAAGGCGAGGAGCCAGATTTCAGCGGACCATTTACACAGGTGCCGCGCACCCGCGCAAGTCGCCACGCCCGGCCCGGCACGGCCCGGTGAGGCGAGGCGAGCGAGCGCGCGCGCGTGTACTTCTCTTTCTCCTTCTCACACTAGACTTGAGGAAGTGGAGAGGACTTCCATATTTAAGCAAGTTCTCCTCCCCTTTCACTAGCAAGGTGGGACTAAAGAGTTCCATTTTCCTCTTTGCACACACATGCCTGGGCTTTGAGATTTATTTAGGAATTTTGAGAATTTTTATTGGGCCAAGCCCATATAAATTCTAACAGAATATGCATGTTGATTTTTTATTAGTTTATTTTGAACAAACTAAATGAGTATCAGATTATCTGATGTGACACGCAAAAACTTTTTACACCCCCAACTAAACAAGACCTGAGTTGGCGTTGGTTTCGTTTCCCCGTTAACTGTGCGCTCACGTTCACTAAAACACCGTTAGCCCTGCCCGACCGCCCGTAATCGCGCGCCTAGGCTATCTCCAACAGAGCAAACCCAAATCCTAGACCCATCATTGGTTTGGGTTGCCCACAGTATTGGTTTGGGTTGCCCATAGTATTGGGTCAGACACCCAAAAACTTCAGTTCTCCAACACCCAGACGCATTCGCACACGCTGCCTGCCCCCTCCCCCCGCTTCTGCATGCGTTGCTTCCCCCTCCCCACGCCGTCGCACGCGCCGCCCTCCCTCCGCCGCCAGATCCGTCGCCAATGGGGACAGTACTCCTCCTCCATGCTTCTCCCCCACCGCCGCCGAGGATGGGCGCGCCTCCTCCATGCATCCCTCCTTTCGCCGCTGGCCGAGGTGGAGACGGACAGTCACCTCCGTCGAGGTCACGCCGGGCCTCCTCCCTGCCTCCCTCCCTCCGTTGGAGCTGGGATCCGCGATCCGCTTCCCCATCGACTGCGCCTCCCCGTCGCATCTTCGATTTGCGTCGGAGCGGTGGAGGAGAGGAAGTGCAGCTAGAGGCGTCGATGATTGCAGCGACGTATAGGTCGATGGTTGCGACGGTGAGGGCCGACCAGCAGCGCAGGCGGCGACCATCTCTCCCCTTCCTCGTCCACGGGGGGCGCGTGCTTGTCATCGTCCCCTTCCTCTGGTGGGCCCACCTGCAGGAGACGCAAAGAGCCGGAGACAACATCCATATTTGCCTACCGCGAGGCTTCCTACGTAAAATAGGTCACGGGTTTGGCTACTCTGTTGGAGGCCAGTTTCATGCCGTAAATCCACTGTGCACACCTGGGTATGGGTCACGGTTTGCCTCATCCGTTGGAGTCAGGCAGTGGCATGCAATGAAATGCAGTCGCACGCTCATGCAAGGAAATTCAACTGCGCTAGTGCAAGGAAATTTTCCGCGCCCTCACGGACCTTCTATGGTCGCGCCTGATCACCTTTAATTTCTAGCGCCGTCCGTACCAAAATTCATTTGCCAAAAATAAAAAAAATTAGGCACCACTGCACCCCTTCCTTCAATTGTCACCCATCTAGCTATTTCATTTTCACTTGCCATATAGCCTATATAAGTTGCTCTGGAGAATCACTACGTACAGGCAATCCCCTCTCACTCCTTTCTTTCTCTGTCAAACACATCAAAAATAATGCCCGAACTAGATTTTTTATTTGAATTTAGAGGCACCCAAATCTGGTGAAATGAATCCAATAGATTGGGATGATATTGTAGAGTTTGATAGTCCGTTTCATGAACTTGATTATGATATGGTTTGGAATGATGGAATTCAAGGTGCTTTTTTATTCGAATCCCCCATGCCTTCCTTCTTTCTAGAGCTTTTTACCTAAATACCATTATAAAATATCTAAATGATCTGTGTACTACTAAAATTTTGAAAAGTTCCTCAATATCTATATCCGAAGTTTCTTTTATCTGTGTGTCACTTCCCTCAATTTTGCTAGTAACGGTAGATAACGACCAATGGAAAAAATGCTTCTACCCTTAGTTGTAGAATGTATCAAATATTTCATTCTTTCTCCTGGTGCCACTGTGACAATCTGTGTGTTTCAAAAAAAAACTTCATTTTTTTCTCTATATCACCATACGGAAAATCACTGTAACAGCTTGTATGTGTGCACGTGAAATTTTTAATGAATATAACAAATTTCCAATGCATCCAACAAAAAAATTGACAATTGCAACAACCACAAGAAGTATTTAAATTAAGAGTTAAATACATCGCTCGTTCATTAACTTTGCTCGTGCTGGAACTAGAGCATGTAGAACAACGTTCCAAATTGTATTTATGTATTGGCTGCTAACGATTTCGTGTCAGTTTATGAGTAATGTAGATCCCTTCTATGTTAAAAAAAGAGAATACCCCGTGGGGAGGGAGAGCCTCCAAAGAAAGGTGCACAGTTTGGATGGAACCTTGATGCACCAAAGGGTCTGAAACTCTGAATGACATGTTGTAGCTTCCAGGCAAGCCGCACTTCGTTCTCAATTGAAGATCAACATCTTATATGTCGTCCGAACTGAGAACAACTCTCCCTCTTCTCCTATTGTTGTTATGCCCAAAAATTATCTTGCCTTCTTGTACATAGCGGGATGCTTGTGATGACCCTAACGTCCATTGGGTTGAAGAACGCCTATTGTTTCAGGCAATCCCACACCATGACCAATCATAAACAGGTCAAAAACTTTTTTTAGGCTGTATTTAGTTCCCAGAAATTTTTGGAAAAAATACTGTAACACTTTTGTTGTTATTTGACAAACTTTATCTAAATATGGACTAACTAGATTTAAAAAATTTGTCTTGACATGTACATACTAAAAGTACAATTAGTTATTTTTTACCTATATTTAATGCTACATGCATGCATCTAAAGATTGATATGATGGAGAATCTGAAAACTTTTTGGGAAATTTAGGGAATTAAACATGGACGTAGTTAAAAAAAGTTACAAGTTTTATATTTTTCTGATGTAATAAATTAAATTATTTATTATGAAAATTCACATAGCAAACGAGATTTTTTAAATGATTATTTTATAAAATAAAAACCACCTTTAAAGTCAACAAGATGACTGGTTTTGCTAGTTGGAGGGCGTCCATCATAGGATTTCATTGTTCAAAGCTGAAGATAAAAATTTAGATCATGTGTCGTGATTTTAAAATTAAAATGATCCACGAGAAAATTTCAACTGAATTAAAATAGCTTGTACAGATAAGCAAGCCTTAGATTTCGGACGTTGAAAATGGCATCTGCCGCTCATCATGCTGAGGAGATAAATAAACAATAATAACATACATAAATCAAAATTAAGCTTCCGGCGCCGATGTCAAGGGCAAAAAAGTTCGAAATCATCACACTACATGCACCAGGTTCATACACCGGAACCATTCTGCCCGTCCATCACTCTTGTTGAAACAAATGAATGTCCCGATGCTGCTCTCGGCCCACCACCCTTCGGCCCTCGCTAGTTTCGAATTTCGAACCCGTTAAAAGCCCCGCCTGCGCCGCCCTCCACCAACGGCCAAACCCCCCAACAAGAACAGGAGGGACACAGTAGTAGCACCAGGCACGAGCCCTAGGAAATCCACCCAGAAATTCCTCCCAAATTGGGGCTGTATCGTAGGGAGAAATCGTTGCGGGGATTGGATCAAAGCGGACTGAGCAGGAGCCAAGCAAATCGTGAGTATTTTTTTCGGTTTGGAGGATTTGGATCTGGCTGTTTGGTTGCAATTTTCTGAGCCGTTTGGTGATGGGGTTTTCCTCTGGTCCTGTTATTGCAGATCGCCAGAAGGGTAAGGATTGCTGTGCGGGGTCCGGAGCTGTGGGAATCTATCTCAGGTGAGAATCGCGAAACGGTTGGGGATTTGGTTGGTTCTTTGGGCTGATTTTGTCGGTTCGCCCCCAAATTGCTTTCTTCAGATGTCTCTCACGGCTTCTTTATGTGTAATACTTTGGAGGTAGAGGATTGAGGTGCGATTATGGGGGAGAACCGTCGCGGATTAAATGATTACCGTGTTTCTTGAGGCAATTTCTTCGTGCTATTGAGGCTTATACATTGGTCTTCTCTGCGTTGCGTCTTTCTTGCAGTTAGCATCTTAGAGACGTAGTGAAAGAGCAGAAGTCAGGCCGAGAACAAACAGAAAGGTGAGGAGATTTTTGGTGCATTAGTTATTCATGCGTCCTCTGAACTCTGCCTGTTAACTTCATCCGAAGATTCCTTGCATGGATATATGAGAAAATTTCTTGTGTAGATCCAGGAGAAGAGGAAAAGGACTCAGGGCACCAAGAATAGGAAAGAGCAGAGACCAGAACAACTTTATGTAAGAAATACTGTGATTTCAGGGTTCATTTGTTTATCTGATTATGCATTCTTTAGACTCGCATCATCAGGGCATCAATGATTTGGTTATATACACTTCTACCAGAACTGCAAGATGCATGAAGTGACTACTGCTAGCAGGCCGGCTCTCGCCGACATTTCTGGTGGTGGGTTCTTTATCAGGAGAGTAGAATCGCTAGGAGCTGTAGGGAAAGGTGCTGTCAAGCCACTGGCTCGACAGGCCCTGGCACCGTCAAGCAACAAGGAGAATGTGCCACCAGTGGGAGCTCGGGCTGCACCAAAGAGGAGGAGCCTCTTGCCTGACTGGTACCCGAGGACCCCACTCCGTGACATCACATCAATCGTCAAGGTGATGGACTATTTCCTTGCTGTTTTATGCATTCTTCTCTGATTCAGCGCACACCACCACCATTTCTGCACAGTGCACACCATCCATTTTGTTGTATGTGGTGTATGAACTGTACTCTATAATAAGTTAGTGTTGCAATGCTTGAGTTGTCAGTCATTGTATTCAGAATGCCTGGTTATGGAGTAGATTTGGTAACTGGTATTCAGAATGTCAAGCCTTGTACATTATTATTCTATAATACAATAGGATCTGACAATTATGTTAGCTTCCTTGATGACATAGAATGAGAAATATATACAGGTGGATTTTATCATTAGTGCAGCAAGTCATAGCAAAAGATTCTTACCAAAAAAAACATAGCAATAATACTCTTACAAGGCATTACCATCACTCTTTTATTCTGTCTTACTTGCATCTAGCTATATTCAGTTTAGGTGCCTGACAATTTAAATGTGCTTAAATTCACAGAAAGATTCAGTAGCCAATAAGGCCAGTTAAATCAAAATTTATTGTTCTCGCTTTTACTTAATGTTATCTCTTTATCCTTGTCATCTTAACCCAATTATATTAGAGTTTGAATATTTAACCAATCATAATAGATGTTCTTTGGGTCATGACTGAATTACTGTACTTGTTTGGTTGTAGAAACTGTTCACAGCAACAAAAAAAAAACAAAATCGCACACTTCAGGCTGTCATGACGCAAGGAAATCTTATTTGCAACGGCCTGTCTTCTTGGCTCTTCTAAAATGTCCATTCATTTAACATGACCTACTAAAACTGAGATTCCTATAAAGATTCATAGTATAGGTTTTGACTTCATCTTCAGTTTTAAGCTTTATATGACCAATCTATTCAGGATATTTTCAAGATTATCATTTGGTGAATTTTACTGGTTTGTCCATCTTCGTAACTTTTGTATTACGGAAGCATCTTTATGCTGACTATGTGAGTTATTATATAATAGTGTTCAACTGGAATGCTTTTAAAGTATCCTCTGTATTATGAATGCTAGTTCCTTTCAAGAGGCAATCTTGCTTTCAATATTGGCAGTGATTTCGATTTTGTCGCAGATTTAGCTTTACGTTCAGAAAATTTGTGTTCGTTATTTTGCAGACTGACCATTGACCCATAATGTGCTTACTTGTCTATTACTTGTAATTTATTGGCAGAAGTTTAATACTCAGATGTTAGATGTGCCTAGTGTTCCCCTGGAAATCTACTGATGTAATAACTGCAACTTGCAGGCAATTGAGAGGAGAAGTCGTCTGCAGAATGCTGCAGCTCAGCAGCAGATCCTGTGGACAGAAGATTCTTCCCAATCTTTGGATCCAATAACTCCAGTACAGGCAGAGCAGGGAGTGCCAACAACTGAGCAAGGTCAAGCTGTTGCAAGCCCTGCAACTTCTTTGGAGGATGGCAAGCTAAAGACATCTTCCTCTCCATCTGACTGCTCCTTGCAGGCCACTCCATCCAAACCAAATGATCCAGCTCTCGCAGATCTCATGGAGAAGAAGTTGTCCTGCTCGATAGAGCAGATCGAGAAGATGGTAAGGCGAAACCTGAAGAAAACTCCGAGGGCTGCTCATCCTTCCAAGAGGACCATCCAGAGGCGCATCCTGATGTCCATGCGATGAGCTGAGAACTCTGTCATGGTTTCCTTTTGTCTGCTGCTTTCTTAGCGGCTAGTCCTAACCAATCATTATGTCAGTTTTGCCTGAAGGAGGGTGAGGATTCCTGGTTCTCTGCTTGAGGACCCCGGGGTATGCGGCTTACTGGCTCTCTGCTTGAGGGTACATAGTATTATGGTGACTACAATTTCTCTACGTTTATAGCTTGAACTGTGTATAGCCTCTCTACAATGTTAAGCGCCATGAATCACTGTGACGTTTATGGTGTAGAACGGATGTGACGAGAAGGGTGAAACAGGTGCAGTTATGACTTTGACAGCTTGAATACTGTTGTTGCTGAGTAACATAACACAATTTTGGCAATCAGTACTATTGTATCACTACTATTGTCGATTACATAACTCATTATGGTGACTACAATTTCTTCAGGTCTGAGTGCGTGTTAAAGCTCCCAGACGGCGTATTTTTTTTAAACGAGGCCCTCGATAACGGGACATGAAGACTCCTTTTTTATTTTATTGAAATTTCATTTTACACAAAAAATTTCGTTCTATTTACATTACAGAATACAGCGAAATTCAAACAGAATTAAACTAAAGGATAAACAGAGTAAAATCTACTAAAGTAACACAAAAAATGGAATTTCATCAACATCTGGATTTTTTTGTATATATATTATTTATTTTTATGGTTTGTATCTAGCAAAATTGTAAGGTAAAACGACATTATAGACCCTGGATGTAGGCAGATTTAGTTGTCCATGGTACGACTTATTTTGGCATATATACACTGTGGCCTTCTTCGGTGTCTTGTCTTTGCTTGGCTTTCGCTTACTTTGTGTCCTGTACTCCCTCTGTCCCTTTTTAAGTGTCGTTTCTAGTTTTTGTGCCACAAGTTTAACTTAATTTATAGCAAATACATACAACATTTATATCTCAAAATAATTTTATTAAAAAACTACATTTAAAGTTCTTTCCAATGATACTAATTATGTACGATAAATATTAATGTTTTTTTAATATATATTTAGCCAAAGATATTTCTCGGGAAGCGAAAACGACGGTTATTTAGGAACGAAGGGAGTATGTGCTCCTGTTTTTGGATTTTTTAATCATGAAGTGAAATCTTGTTATTATTTTTGAGTCTAGTGATTGACATTCTTGTTCCGTTGCATAGCCCCGTTGTTTGGCTGATGGTTCGAATGAGAATCACTGACATGCCGACCTAGTATAAGCTTGTGGTTTCAGAATCCTGTCTCGGTGTCTCCTGTGTGCTTGAATATTTTGATGAACTCTTCAGGATAGTTGCATGCCTTGTTTTTTTTCCTTCTTTGCATGTTTTGTCCTAGCTTAGATATGTTCTCTTGGCCCAGTATATTTTTCATTATGTATTCGTTAATCTCTTCCACTGACTCTCTGTATGTGTATAATGTATAATGATCTAGACTCAATACAGGGCTGCTAAATCATTACCGACGGGCTGCAGGGGCACACTGAAGAAAATGTACAGATACATTGCTGCTCACCTCGTTTCTTCAGAGTTTAAGCAATAGTCTGAATAAATCCTGATCACGGATTAGTGGGAGGATCAGGAGCCAAACAAATTCTCGTTTTTTTCCACACATCTATCCGATAACCATCCCCTTCGTCCCTTCCTTTTCCCATGTCGAGCGGCGGACATAGAGCGGTGCAGGAGCGGAGTGGCCGCGGGCAGGGCCGGGTGGCCAGCGGTAAGCGCAGCAGATGCGGCGCTGAGCGCGCGGTCTGTTGCTCTCCCGTGCCGGCTAGGTTCAGGCCACTGGACAGCTTGCCCGTGCCGGCATGGTTCCTCGTAGTTGCGCGCTCCTCCCTGCGTTCCGCCTCGCCTCGCTGTTGCGGCGCTCGACGACGCCTCGCCGCCATGCCCACGCCACGCCACGCCACTTCGCCTCAGGTTCGCACTGGGGTTGTCCTGCCTCGATCTAGCTACTCTGCCTCAGCTCCACCCCGACGGCGACACTTCAGCCTGTCGAGTGTCGACGCCTCTGCCTCGCTGAAGCTTACCAGTGAACCGTTTGGTAGGCCTCCGTCTAAAACAGCTTCAGGAGCCGTTCGAGAATCCATCGCCCAACGGTCCAAAAATTCGAAGTTCAATCATAGACCAATACCACCGGGGGCGGGATCACGATCCACCAAACGCGCCGTACACCGGCCGTGTCAACAGCTGTCAACCTCCGCGGCTCTACCATTTCAACCGCACGGGCTTGGTCCATACACCGGATCCATCCCGTCCGTCCACCGGCCGCGCTTCACCACACGAACGTCCAGATGTGTCTCGGGTCCACCAAGGGCACCGTACACGTTACACCGGCTCTGTCTGCCTCGCCATTTCAAATAGGTTTGAACATCCCGCTCCAGGCAGAGAGGCCGTAGCCAGTAGCCAGTAGCCATCCCCATCCCCATCCAGGTTCAAACCCTAGGGAATCTACCCAGAAACCCCCACCCCAATCAGGGCTGTATCGTGTCAAGTAGCCGTCGCGGGGACCGGATCGCCGCGGCCCGGAGAGGAGCGGAGCAAATCGTGAGGATTCTTTGCTGTGCTCCGGCGGCTCGCTGTGTTCTTGCATCTTTTCGGGCGGTTTGGTTATGCGGTTCTTCTTTTGGTTCTGTTATCGCAGATCTGCGGAAGGGTAAGGATTCGGAGGCGGGATCAGGAGCTGAGGGAACCTGTTCAAGGTGAGAATCGAAGGAAAACAGGGAGGGATTTTGACATTTTGTTGGTTCTTGCGGGGGATTTTCTTGGTTCGGCCTCCGTCGCTTTGTTCTGACGTGTTTCACGGGTTGTTTTGGGTTTGAGTACCTGCGAAGGATGGGGAATTGAGGTGGGAATATGAGTAGAGCGACTGACATTTGCATGGGTTCCTTCAAGCTCTTGTCTGAACTATTGCTCTCGTTTGCCTTGCGTTTTTTTTTTCTTTGCAGGTGTCCTAGAGTCGTAGGGATCGCGTTGACCTTGGGAGAAATCGCGGAGAGGCGGAACCGTGGAAGCCGAGCAATAGGTGCGTAGATTTCGGTGAATAGGTTGCTCACGCGCGCTCTGAATTATTCTTGCCAATTTGGAAATTTCATCCGAAAATTTATTTCAGGCATCCAGGGGAAGAGCAACAGTGCTCAGGGCAACAAGAATTCCTTGCATAGATCCAGGAGAAGAGCAATAGAATAGAAATCAGGGCGGAACGAGAGCAGAACTGTAAGAAAAAATATGATTTCTTGGTCGATTTACTGTTCTGCTGAGTGCTGATTCATTGTCTGGTTGGTTCTTGAATCACTGTCTCACCGATATGCGCTACACGGGCTTCTCGCAGGATTACAAGATGCCTCAATTGATGAGGACTGCCGGCAGGGCGGCGCTTGCCAGCAACTCTGCTGGTGGCTTTCTTATCAGGAGGAGGGTGGCATCACCAGGAGCTTTGGTGGCCAAGGGCGCCGTCAAGCCGCTGGCTCGACGGGTCCGAACACATTTCAGCAACAAGGAGAATGTGCCGCCCGTGGGTGCATCACGGACTAAACCAAAGAGGAGGAGCCCCCTGCCTGACTGGTACCCAAGGACCCCACTCCGTGACATCACAGCAATCGCAAAGGTGGTGACCTATTTCCCTAGACTGTATTGGGATGTTCTATAAATTCCTTAAATATTGTATCTGTTCTGTGCTAATATTATGCCTTAACTTCACAATGCTACAGCTAATATTGTGTCACTATGACTTGACTGAGAATGACAGTAGCGATCCATCTTATGCTTAGTGCAGTACTGCAGTAATAAGTGATTAACATAAAAGTCAGTATAGTTGAAATTGACTAGCAATGATTGTCTTAGGCCAATCGACGCCCTTTTGTTCTATCTGCTTGGATCTTTCAAAATTTAATTTGTTTAATTTTGACTTAAGCCAAACTTTTCTAACTTAGACCAAGTTTATAGAAAAATATTTAACATTTACAGTACCGAGTAAATGACTAAATACACTATTAAGACTTATTTCATGGTGGGGGATTCAATGGAAATAATTTGATGTTATGATGTTGGCGCATTTTTTCTATACAAACATGGTCAAAGTTTAAGAAGTTTGACTTATAGGACAATAAAACACTTACATTTTGTGATCGTGGTAGCTAGTAATAAGGTTGATTTTATCAATATTGTTTTCACCATTTAATATATATTGAATATTGATGTTTTTTTTTTGTTTTTGCTTTGCAATCTTGTAAATGCAGTGTCATCATACACTGAATAACTTATCATGTTAGAGGTTTACTAAATGCATTGCTGAATTGCATTACCTGTTTTAGTCACAGAAATTATATAGACTCGAAAAAAAAACAGTTCACTTAGAGTACTTTTATCTCATATATGTCACCTAGGTGGTATATTAGTTAAGTATACTTGAAGACTTTACTGGCAACTTACATTTCTATCGAATGCTTGGATAGAGGATCTTATTTGCAGCAGCCTACCAAACCTATGTTGCGTCTCTTCCTCGCTTCTAAGATGCCCATTCATTTAACATGACATAATAAATTCAACATTCATGAATCTATTCAGGATTTTTGCAACTTCAGTTTTGATTTATTTGTAGAGGGCGCATATTGTTCTTCAGTATATTCAAGATATTTGCTAGTACATTATATTTTGGTATCTTTTCTTCAGTTCTGAAGCTTTACTGGTTCAGTCATTATCAATGCTATAATTATTGAAGTATCTTTATGCTTTCTCTTATACACAATGTAAAGCATCTTTGAATATCGTGCAATGTACATTTCTTGATTTGAATCATTGAAGGCTAATCCAGTACGTATCCACTGGATTGAACTTTTTTACGTGTGGATAAGTAATTATACTATTGTCATATAAAGAATTAGCATAAACACGGAGCCATTGTTGCTTACCACATTGACAGTTAATTTAGATTTTGTAGCAAAATTTGCTTCAAGCTCAGCAAAGTTTGTTTGTTTCTCAGTAGACAGTTAGGCCTTGTTCAGTTCGCGAAATATTTGGCGAAAAGTTACTGTAGCACTTTCGTTATTATTTGACAAACTTTGTCCAAACATGACATAACTAGACTCAAAAGATTTGTCTCGACATGAGCAGACTAAAAGTACAATTAGTTATTTTTTTTACCTACATTTAATGCTCCATGCATGCGTCTAAATATTCTACTGCGCAACATTTTTGGCCAAATGTTGGCAACTGAACAATGCCTTACTTGCCTCATATGAGCACATTTCACTTAGTATAGATAGTCCATGCTTTTGTTTTGTTGACGCACTTGAAAATTGCTTGTGCATTGATAACTATAGGTAGGAAAAAATGTACACAAATACCAAATCTAGATGCATTTTGTATACCTAAGATATGCTGCTGTACTAACTGCAATTTACAGGCTCTTGAGAAAAGAAGTCGCCTAGAGGAGGATGCGGCTTGGCAGCATATCCAACGGAATGAAGATTCTTCACAGCCTGTGGATCCAACAACTCCAGTACATGCAGAGCATAGTGATCCTGATTCTCAAAACACACAAACTCAAGAAACACTGGGTGTTCTTGCCTCTGGTCCTGGCTCAACTTCAGCTGTTACGAACAGTGTGACTTCTGTGGCTGAGGACAAGCAAGAGGCATCTTCCTCTCCATCGGACTGCTCCTTGCAGATGGCTCCATCCAAGCCAAATGATCCATCTCCCACTGATCTGGAGAAGAATCTGTCAAGTTCAATAGAGCAGATTGAAAAGATGGTGAGGCGTCATATGAAGGAAACTCCAAAGGCTGCTCAGCCTTCCAAGGTAGTTGTCCAAAGGCGCATACTGATGTCCATGCGATGAGCTGAAGCCTTCTTTGGGCAGCAATGGTTCTCTTTTCTGCTGCTTTCTTAGCCGCTGGTTAAGGTTTGTCTAGGGGGTTTCCTGGTTCTCTGCTTGAGGACCCTGTGGTAGGAAGGATTTCAAGCTCTCTGCTTGAGGGCATTGGTTATCTGTTGATACAACTTGTCATGGTACGCTTACTGCACTACAACTTCAGTTGGCTTCACCAGAAATAAACCACTGTTGTTCACGTCTTTTTGTTTGTGAAGTATAAGAGTATAAGACTTCACTGCGTAGTAGTAAGGCCTATTGGATATTTGTGGCGTTTAGTTCACTGAATAGATAGATAGAACAGTTACAAGTTGTAACAGCTCGCAGTTGATATAATACTTCAATTGATACAGTTAACCTTGCTTATTGTTCCAGATTTACTTGTCTGTGGTTGTGCTCATCAGATTCTAGATTCTGAGTGATTTCCGAAAATGACATCAATACCTTTCATTTCGTGATTATTGAGTTGCAGTGTTTAGTATAGTGTTCTTTTTTTTGTCTCCTTTTAATGGACCCAGAATATTTACTTGTCTGTGGTTGTGCTCATCAGATTCTAGATTCTGAGTGATTTCCGAAAATGACATCAATACCTTTCATTTCGTGATTATTGAGTTGCAGTGTTTAGTATAGTGTTCTTTTTTTTGTCTCCTTTTAATGGACCCAGAATTCCAGACTCGTTCTCGTTCAGGTTTACAGCTAGTTTCTGGTGTTCTCTTGATCAAGTTTGTTTGTCTTTCATTTTCTCTATGCACAAATGTCTTGATTAGGCTCCATGGAGTTATCCACTTCAATTATTCGTCTCTCCAAGTCAGTTACATTTCAAGACCACATTTGGGAGATGTGATGAATATCATGTTTACCTGGCCACTTGGGTAGCTAGCTGCAAGAGGTGGTTCATAAAATTTACTTGAAAAACAGAGAGCAGGAAATACCACCTTTGCATCTGATAAGATTTTGAGTATTATCTTGTGGAGACTGGGGAGAATTCATGAAACAGCATTGATTTGTGTTGGTGTTCAAAGAATAGCACCCAGTACTTGTCGATTCACAAAATAGCACTGGTTTTGCCAAATGGTGCTTAAAACAGCACTCCAACTACTTTCCCCTAATCTTCGATTCAATCATAGTCACTCAAATGGACCAAATTGCCCTTTTTTCTATTCCAAGATAACATAGGCAGATAGTACATAAATACAGCACAAAAAGATAATAAACAGACAAATATGAATTCCATTTTAAGCAAAGATTGATTATAGCAGATTTTGCAGCACATAATAGATCACTACGGCAAACATAGTTTGCAGGTTAGTTATCTATAACCAAGTTTGTCTTTCCGACGTCTCAAAAGTATAATAAGTCGCTTGGATCACAAAATATTCACTAGGTCTCCATTCTTTCCTACTAAGCCATCACTTTGTTCTGGCTGGCTGCCCTGTTCTTTGGTTTGGAAGTGCCTTCCTGCATGCACAAAATGTCAGTTACATTAAACGAAGAGGCACGAATTGTTACCATGGGTGCAGTGCTATTTCTATGAATAATAACGATTCTGGCCTTCATGGTGCTATTTGCTGAGCACCTCGTCATTTTTTTTTTTCATTTTCGACGTAAGATGAACACCTGGTGATACCGGTGCTGTTTCGTGAATTTTGCCGGATGATGGGAGTCGGACACGCCGGGCTGCAATCTGGATTCTGGATTCTGGAGTATGGGTGTCCCAGCATCAGGCCATCACATGCCGGTGATAGAAACTAGAACAGTGATCCCTGACAGCGGCGATCACAATTCACAACAGCCGCAGTGGACACAGTGCTGGCAAGTGATGTCGCCTAAACCCTAAACCCTCGGATGGACAGCACGCGGCAACAGCAGAAGGATTCCACCGAAACCGGCACTATGAATCAAATGGTGCATCTTTCTTCACCTCTCCCAACAATCATGTACCACCTCCATAAAATTTGCAAATAATTTTTTAAAATACAATTTTAGATACATTCTCGATTAAAACAACTAAAGTTTGACTAAGTATATAATAAATAAAAATAAAAATATTAATATTTGTAGGGTCAAATAAATATACTATAAAAATATGTTCCATAACAAATCTAATGATACCTATTCCGTGTAATAAATATTACTCCATTTCAAATTAGTATAAGACATTTTTTCTATATACATAAAGTTCACTATGCATTTAGATATACACTATATCTTTTTTTTAACAGATGATATACACTATCTAGATATATAGTAAAAACAGTACATTTAAAAAAAAAGTCAAAACATCTTGTAATCTAAAACAGAGGTAGCAGTATTTTTTTAATATGAATTCGGTCAATATTAGCATACCTTAACATAGCACTGTTTTAGAATTGCATCCTCTTTCGACAGACGGATTACTTTGTTCTTGACATCTCTTAATAGTTATATATAGAGCAGTAATGAAACTGTACAGTTATGAACTGAAGGAGAACATTAAGAACAGTGCCATTCCTAGAGAAGGTACAAGTACAAGAATACAAGAACAGTGTCATTACACTCTGCACCTGAAGCTTGCAGTTCAAGATAGGTCTCACCCTCAGGGCACATCGAGAGATGTTAAAATTGACCAAACATGGAAAAGCAGAGATAATTTACAGAATTTAGCACAGGTTGCGGCGATACCAGCATACACAGGGCATTTGTGTGAATGCCTGCGTATTCATCAGTTCTTGGAAGCCGGTTACTGGCAGCACTTAATCCATATAAATCAGCGATAAGCCGGCTTTAATCCATATAAATCAGTTATTGAACAGTGTTTTTTTCTCTCACAACAAACTATTAGCCGTTTCAGTTTATCAAGCCAAAATGCTGTCAATAACCAGCTTCCAAGAACTGACGAATACGCAGCCATTCATACAAATTCTTTGTGAACCTAGTGACCGGCCAACTAGATCTGAAGACTCAGTGGCACCAGCAAGGTCTCCATGCTGCACATAATTCTTTATTGCATAATGGCGATGAACAAACACCATTATGATTCTGCAAATGCACAGTTAGAGATGTTGCGTGGAGGAAATGGCAGGTTTTCATGACTCTGGATTTCTGATAGTCTTGTACTTTTGTGATAACATGAGCAACAATGAGAACTGGAGAGGTAAAAATAGTTGGTCAGTGTTTATGAATCTCACTCAAATTGATGGGATTCATACAGAATAATATCTGATGCTTAACAAAATATAAATAAAATTCTCCAATTCCATAGTTCCATACAAGAAGTTAAGGAGGATATCATTCAGCATACACATATTTTCATTCTCACTTGAAGGAGCTATGTATGAGACCACAGAACGAAACCAACCTGTGTACCAGCAATTATGGTGTGACTGAGTGGATGGGCTGCACAAGAAAGCACCTTTTGGGATAAAGGAACAAACTTATTTTCTGCAGGTTGATTTTCCTCAGAGACTCTTGTTTCCTCTCTAAAATGTGGAAAACAAGTGGGAAAAAAGAGAATAAATATCATATGATAAATGGCCAAAATAAATAAAAAAGTTAAATAACCAGAAGTCTGGAACTTCTTCAGGTATATCTCCAGAACAAACAAAAACAAAGGGTAGAGCAGCTTACTTGTAGTCCACATGGCATGCAGAGCTCGTATCTGGATGAAAGTCCAGTAGATAAATACCATCATATGAAGAAGATCCAACTGCATAAATCTAGACAAATTCCTTAACGTCAAGGGAATTTCTCAACAGTAAACAGGAATGCATCATTCAGCATTCATTAAAACTTTTTGCAGATACTAAAGTTTAGTGTACTCTGTAATATTCTTACTGAAGATGTCGGCAGCCAGGTTGGCTTTCTTAACAGGTTTTGCAGCACCAAGTCCGTGCTCTCTCTAGTAAGAGAAAAGGAAGAGTACCTCAGAAAAGGCATACTTTAGTTAAGAATATTTGTAGGCACGTAGGCTTCAAACAAAATACATAGCAGGATACTTACAACCAAGCAGGAGGAGGGCAGTGAAGGTGAGTCACATTGAGGTTGTTAACATTCAGGACTCCAGACCTAACATGAGATGTGCGTAGAGAAATTCATTGAGATATAATGCACTTAAATGAGCGGAAGATTTATCATGGGCTAAATATGGTGACTTGAAAGGATCATAGAAAGAAATTTCTAACAAGAACAATGATCCTTAAAGGGGAAATCGGAGATACATACCAGCCATCATCAAGATGGAAGGCCAATTGATATGAACAACTAGGGTTGAAGTCTATAGACAGAATTGGACTTGAAACAATGTTTGATTGTTCCTGAAAAATATCAATGCCAAAATAATGGTTTGCAAAAGATAGGTTTCAGAATCAGAAATGGTTCCATGTTTTACAATTTATGAGTAATAACAGCTAAAAACAAATATATTCGACGTTTTCGTTGAAAATATTGGAATATAACAGAATGTGGTTGGTGTTTCAGGATGTTATGCTAACCAGGGACAATCTAAAGAGAAGAAAATAGCAGGGGGACTCCAGATCCAGTTTCTGTGATTGTGAGAAAGAAGAGTCAATTCAACATTTTTTGGATGTGACATACCTAAATATGTATGGAGTATTAGTTGTCTGGGAGTTAACTGTGCACATGAATCTTTTGGGTAGTATGATATTTGGATTAATAGCTCGTTTCTACGGGGGTGTAACAGTTTCAAATGGTTGGCCCAGGTGGTATTTGCTGGGCGATAGGAAAAAAAGTGAAACCGTGCATACTGTGAAAACAAAATCATCAAATCTCCTACCGAGATTGTCTACTGGTGGGCAGGGTTGCAGAAACCAGAGGATCAGCACATTTGAGAAGGGGCAGCCATGTTGCATGCCATGGTGCTGTATTTCCATCCAAGACAGGAAATGCCTCGGCAGCACGATGCAAGCAAGGTGCTGGACCAACAAGGTGAGACCTGACAGTTGAAGGAGATATTAAATGGGAGATCCTATTGGAGAAGGCCAACTAGTGCAGAGTAAATTGCATCCAAAATCCAATACAAAATGGTAGGATTGTAATTTTGTGTTAGTAGATTTTGCTTCTCTGTGGCAGTTTTTTGAAGTTGGAGTATGGCAATCCAGGGTGTTGCTTGCTGTATGACTTGTAATAGTAGGTGATACACATACTTATCACGGACGTTGAATGCTTTGCACTCATTACCATGGTAATGAAATTCAGGAGTGTATTATGGTTTTGATGTTATTGTCCACAAGAAAAGAAAAACATAATATTTCAAATAGGAGGATATTTTATGATTTTTGTTGGAGTATGTGTGTATGGCCCATGAGGCCCATATAATGGCTACTATATTGCTACCCTTCTAGGGTTAGCCCAATAATCTAATCAGTGATTCTAGCATGGTATCAAGCTAGGGTTTCCCTTCTCTCCTCTGTTCACCCTCCTTCTCCTTCTCATCCTTCATCCATCATGGTCGCAATGGTTCTTGTATTGTCCTGTCACTTCTGTGGGTGTTGTCGGCACTCATGGCTCCTTTCGTCTTCCTGATGTTCTAGTTGCTCCTTCTATGGTTCACAACCTCCTTTCTATTCGTTGTTTTACAGCTGACAATTCTTGTTCTGTTGAATTTGACTCTTCTGGTCTTACTGTGAAGAATTTGGCTTCCCGGCGTCCACTTCTTTGATGTGACAGCACGGGACCCCTTTACATTCTTCGGTTTCCTTCATCCTCGCCTTCCACTACGTCAGCTGTTTTTGCCACCACTACTTCCTCCACTACTTGGCACCATCGTCTTGGACATCCTGGCCGAGATGCTCTGATGCAGCTTAGTCATAGTTCCGACCTTTCATGTACTTGGGCTCACGATGAGCATTTGTGTCACGCGTGCCAACTGAGCCGTCATGTTCGCCTTCCATTCCCTACCTCTTCTTCACATGCGACCCATATTTTTGATCTTGTACATTGCGACATGTGGACATCTCCTGTCATGAGCATTTCTGGTTATAAATACTATCTTGTGGTGGTGGATGATTTCTCTCATTATTCCTCGACTTTTCCCCTTCGTGCCAAGTCTGAGACTTTCTCCACGCTTCTTCACTTCTTTGCTTGGGTGTCCACTCAGTTCGGCCTCACCATCAAAGTCGTTCAGTGTGACAATGGGCGTGAGTTCGACAACACCACTTCTCGTGCTTTCTTCCTCTCTCACGGCATGCAGTTACGCATGTCGTGCCCTTATACCTCCCAAAACGGTAAGGTTGAGCGCATGATTCGCACCACAAACGATACCATGCGCACCCTTCTCTTGCAGGCCTCGCTTCCTGCTCGCCTTTTTGCCGAGAGTCTTCACACCTCTACCTACCTCCTCAACCGGTTACCTTCCACTGCCTGCCCCGCTCTCACTCCTCACCACGCTCTCTTCAGTACCCCTCCTCGTTACGATCACCTCCGTGTCTTCGGGTGTGCGTGTTACCCTAACACACTATCACTGCTCCTCACAAGCTGCCTCCCCGGTCGACTCGGTGTGTCTTCCTCGGATACTCCCCGGATCACAAGGGGTACCGTTGCTTTGACCTTTCCTCCCGTCGAGTCCTCATTTCTCGTCACGTTGTGTTTGACGAGTTTGTCTTCCCCTTCTCCACCACCACCTCTCCTCCCACCTCCACCCCACCACCCACCTCCGACCTTGACCTCTTCTCCCTGTTTCCCACTGACGCGGTGGTCCAGCCACCTTTACCGTTTTACCCTGCAGGTCCTCTTCTACCGCGCCCTTCGCCGGGCCCGTGCCCCGGCTCGCCGTCCTCCGAGGCTGCGCCTGCACCTGCGCCCGACGCGGGTCCGGCGCCGTCATCTTCGGCACCTCCCGCGCGCTTCGCCCAGCCGGTGCGCATCTACCAGCGCCGCGCGCGGCCGGCCCTGTTGGACCCGGTGTCGGCCCCATCACCGTCGTCGCCGCCTCGGCCACTTCCGGTGGCTTCGTCTCCACCGTTGACGCCTACACCACCACCTCCGCTGCCCCCAGCTGCCCGTGTCACGCCGCCAGTGTACCACCCACCTCTCCTTCACCGACACCCGCGTCATGTTCACCCCATGGTGACGCGACACGCGGCTGGTGTCCTGCGGCCCCGGGCTCTTGCCGCGACGCCCGGCGAGCAGCGGGTCTCTCCTGTACCCTCTTCCGTGCGCGACGCCCTGGCGGATCCTCACTGGCGTCACGCGATGGAAGAGGAGTACGCGGCGCTTCTTGCCAACTAGACATGGGATCTGGTGCCCCGTCCACCTGGCTCTAACGTCGTCACGGGGAAGTGGATCTGGACACACAAGCGGCGAGCTGATGGCACCCTTGATCGGTACAAGGCTCGTTGGGTTCTCTGGGGGTTCACTCAGCGGCCTAGTGTCGATTATGATGAGACGTTCAACCTTGTGGTGAAGCCGGCTACAGTACGCACAGTTCTCTCACTGGCCCTCTCACGCTCATGGCTCGTGCATCAGCTGGATGTCAAGAATGCTTTTCTCCACGGGACACTTGCTAAGACAGTCTACTACAGCCAGCCGGCGGCCTTTGTTGACTCTTCTCGCCCAGATATGGTCTGCCGACTCAACAAGTCCCTCTACGGCCTCAAGCAGGCCCCTCGGGCTTGGTACTCTCGGTTTGTTGCTTTCCTGCTGACACTAGGGTTTGTGGAGGCCAAGTTAGATACTTCTCTGTTCATCTATCACCACGGCGGTGAGACTGCCTATCTGCTGCTCTATGTTGATAATATTGTGCTCACAGCCTCCAGCCCGTCACTGTTACGGCGGATCATTACCTCTCTTCAGCAGGAGTTCGCTATGAAGGACCTCGGTGTGCTCCACCACTTCCTCAGGGTCACCGTTGAGCCGGGGGTCTCTTTCTTCACCAGCGGCAGTACACTCTTGATATCCTAGAACGAGCTAGGATGACTGACTACAAGCCTTGCTCCACCCCAGTTGACACTCAGGTCAAGCTTTCAGAGACCGAGGGCACCACAGTCACTGACCCCACTGCGTACAGGAGTTTTGCAGAGGCGCTTCAGTACCTCACCTTCACCCGTCCGGACATCACATATGCAGTTCAGCAGATTTGCCTTCACATGCATGATCCGCGCGAGCCTCACCTCACTGCTCTCAAGCGCCTCCTCCGCTACCTCCGTGGCACTATTGACTACGGCCTGCTCCTCCACCGGTCTTCCTCCACCGAGCTTGTCGTCTACACCAACGCTGACTATGTCGGGTGTCCGGATACTCGCCGGTCCACCTCCGGCTATGTTGTCTTCCTGGGCGGCAACCTAGTGTCCTGGTCATCCAAGCGCCAGCCGGTGGTCTCACGCTCCAGTGCCGAGGCGGAGTACCACGCCGTTGCTAACTGCGTGGCTGAGGCCTCCTCCACAGTCCCCTCGCCCGGAGCACGTTGGTCTACTACGACAACGTCAGTGCGGTGTACCTCTCCACCAACACCGTTCAGCACCAGCGGACTAAGCATGTGGAGATCGACTTTCACTTTGTCCATGATCGGGTGGTCATCGGCGATGTTCGGGTTCTCCACATCCCGACCACCTCCCAGTTTGCCAACATCTTCACCAAGGGTCTTCCGTCCTCGACTTTCTCTGAGTTTCGCTACAGCCTCAACATCACTAGTGGCTACTGGCTAGTTGAGTCTGTGGGAGGCTCGTGTGTTGTGCTTCTTTTCGTGCGCAGCCTTGAAACTCCGTTGCGCCGGTAGTTCAGACTGCGTGTGGGGGGGGGGGGGGGGGGTTGGAGTATGTGTATTAGGCCCATGTAATGCCTACTATATTGCTACCCTTCTAGGGTTAGCCCAATAATCTAATCGGTGATTCTAGCAATTTTGGATGTTAAAAATCCGAAGATGTGTTTTCAATGTATCAGTCCAGTGTAAGAATATGCTTTCTGCAGAGATGCGTAGACATTGTAATTAAAACGAATTCAGGAGATTCAAAAACCAAGATCGGAATGAAAACATAAAGTTGTAATCTCAGCAGACAAAAAAAATATAATGCATTTGAAAATTCAGAAGGGCTGTAACAAGTATGTGTTAAAAAAGATTCAGGTGTATCTTGGATGCTTTCAATGGTAGTGTTAATAAATAATGGGCATTCCTTTAATACATAGAGTTCTCATTATACTATGTGTACACAAAATGCATCAATGTGTCTCGAAGAGTGGAAATGGGTATGTTGTTTTTTAGCAGATAAATCCATAATAACTTCTTTTTCTTCTGCGTACCTTTAGTGATGCAATTTTGCCCAACAACGTTGATAGCTTCACTGATAGCAATTGTTGAACCTGGAAATATTGACCAAGAATACAAACCCTCATGTTATCAATACAACTATACATTGCTGCATGAAAAGGTTCCAATGAATTTACCTACAGCATTTTAGGTGCCTAAATTTTAAGATGACTTTAGGCAACACTCTTATACCACCAACTAGTACAGGTAATTTGTTACTTTTGTGATTTGTTATTTGTCTTTGTGTCATAACATATTAAATCTTTGTCCTTGTCTTCCTATAGAAATAATTATTAATTTTTAATTATCTTTGCGCCAACACAAATCAGATTTTGTCGGTTTGTGGTTTTGTCTAACAGGTTTTTTATTCTCAGTACTGAAAATTGCAGATTGTGTCTACAGACATTGCAATGAACAAAATCTGCAATTTTAATATAAAATGTATCCAATAACCGTTGCCTGAAAGAAAACTAAAATTCAAGCACCTCAATTTTAGCAAATCTAGTAAACAAACTAGATTGACAAGTTTGCACAGTTTCAAAGAATAGTTTGGTATTAAACAAAGGCCATGATCAGTGCATCAATGATGAGCGTTTTTCTCTCCAACAAACAACATAAGAGAGTTGTGTTCATTTAGAAGAGAAGAAATAATACAAAGAAGAGGCTAAAGAACACAACACACACCGGGCAAAAAAGTTACAGGTGTGCCGCTGTGAAGAAAATACACGCGCTCTAGCCGCTCAAGACTAACTATAAGAGTCTAGAACGATGCCATGACAACTCAGGATTTGTGGGTTGTGGGAGATTTTCCAGCCCAAAGATCTGCTTGGCTCCCTGACAAGGCATGTCCATGACTGGAGGAATTGTCATGAGGGCCCCCGCCCCCTGGTGTTTCAGTTGGGTAACCTTGTGCCAGATCTCTGGTAGGCGTTGGCGGCATCTGTGGGTATTGTTTTCTTGGTGTTATTGTGCTTTGTTTTGTAAGTTACTTCTTCACTATTAATAAAAAATGAATTGAGGATCTCCCCCAGTTCCATTATGACATAATGGAAATACAGCATTCATACCAAGAACGACAGAAGAGAAATAGAAAGAAAGTATGTGAAATCCGTCCATCAGATCAACCTACAACTCTGAGTCTCTGATTAAGAGAAGCATGCTGATTGAAGAGGTCGCTGACCAACACCTAACAGTTTAGGCCACAAGCATTATGGAATTACAACCCATAACAAACCACATAACACGTAGCCAAGACCAAAAGGACACAAAACCTCTTGCTAGTTGCTTTTCGCGTGGAGGGGGGAGTAGGTTTCCAATGCTTGACACCTTAAATTTACTTAGACTACACTATTTAATGTGATGTGGGGCCGACAATACAGCCGCCGGCCCAGGAACCAAGGAGCTGTCCAGCTTCAAGAAGAGGCGGCTGGGGTTTAAAGCCTCGCTGTAATCAAGAAAGGAAGAAGAAGAGTAACAGCCAGCTAGTTAAGGCTGGCGTAGTTATCAGGGTGTTAAACCCCTTTAGCATTAAGTAGCAGCCGGCTGAGTTATGGCCTGGCATCAGGATCAAGGAGCTGAGCTCCTATTTATGTAACCGAAGGCTATCATTTGAATTAAGCATAAAGAAACCAGTTATCCCTAATCTCCCCTAACTCTGTCTTCAATCTCACCTCCCTGCTGTGGCGCCAGAATCCTGGCGCCTCCATTACCCACCTACGAACTAAGTAGTCTGGGACCTCCATCCAGGGGACCTGAGGTCCTTGACAACTTGGTATCAGGAAGCCGTCGGTCCTCTTCACAGCAAACTCCATCTCCAGCCCACTCACCCACCCACTCGTCAGCTTCCACCTCCGCGCCCATGTCTGCAACACCAACGGCGGCCAAGCTGGCCAACATGATTCAACAGCTCACCACCAACATGAACACGATGCAGCGGGAACTGAACACCTCCATCAACACCATGCAACAGCAGCTGGTCGAACTGCAGCGCACGCAACCACCGGCCTCTTCCGGTTCCGATTCCCACGGAGGCGGGTTCGCGGAACGGCCCGGCGACCGGCCGGTTCGACACCAGAAGATGGATTTCCCTCGTTTCGACGAGAAATCCGACCCGCTGGCGTTCATCAATCGCTGCGAGTCGTTCTTCATTCAGCAACGCATAGCGCCAGAGGAGCAGGTATGGATGGCTTCATACAATCTTGAGGATACGGCGCAGATGTGGTACCTCCTCGTGTAGCAATCGGAGGGCACCCCGAACTGGCGGCGCTTCACCGAGCTCCTCAACCTTCGGTTCGGGCCGCCTCTCCGCTCCAATCCCATGGGCGAGTTGATGGCATGCCGCCGTACCGGATCGGTGGAAGAGTACCAGCGCCGCTTCGAAGCCCTGCTCACCAGAGTCGGGCCTCTGGAGGAAATTCAGCGGGTCCAGGCGTTCATGGCGGGACTGGGGCCGCCGCTCTGCCACGACGTGGAGATGCAGAATCCACAGCACCTCGTCGTCGCCATGAGCCTGGCAAGGAAGCTGGAACTCCACGCACAGAGCACCATGGTCGTCCCCAACACTTACGCTGCACCCGCACCACGCTTAGCGGGCCGTGGCCTTCTGCAGGGCCCAGCCGTGCCACTGGCCCTGCCAGCCCCGTCCGCGCCGCCACTCCCTTCCTCCGCTGCCAACCAGTCCTTTGCGGGGCGCCAAGTCCGCCGCCTGTCCAACGCCGAGATGGACGACCGCCGGCGGCAAGGACTCTGTTTCAATTGCAATGAAAAATACTCTCGCGGCCATAATCGCGTGTGTGCGCGCCTCTTTTTCCTTGACATCGCAGACGAAGACGAGGTCGACGAGAACTCTCCCTCCGAAGCCACCGACGACCCACTCATCTCGCTCCACGCTATCGCGGGCGTCCGCCTGGGCGAGACGATGCAGGTGCACATCGAGCTGGGAGGCGCGTCCCTGCTGGCCCTGCTAGACTCGGGGTCCACTCACAATTTTGTGGCCGAGGAAGCAGCCGCGCGCACATCCCTCCGCCTGGAGCCCCGGGGCAACATGAAGGTCACCGTGGCCAACCGGGAACGGGTGCCCTGTCCGGGCGTCTTTCGCGCGGCTCCCTTCACCATTGAGGGCGCCAACTTCTCCACCGACTTCTTCGCTCTCCCTCTGGCCGGCTACGACGTCGTCCTGGGGACGCAGTGGCTGGCAACCCTGGGACCCATACTCTGGGACTTCAGCGCCAAGACCATGTCCTTCTGGCACCAGGGCCGACAAGTGTGCTGGGAGGGGGTGACCGGTCCGCCAAGTCCGGGCCTCCGGGCGTGCCACTCCACCGACCTCATGCCAGCCCTCCTGGAGGAGTTCACCACCGTCTTCACCGAGCCCGAAGGCATGCCACCTCCACGTTCCCGGGACCACCACATCAACCTGGTACCGGGAGCAGCGCCGGTGGCGGTCTAGCCTTACCGGTATCCGGCGTCGCACAAAGACGAGTTGGAACGCCAGTGCTCCGCCATGCTGCGCCAAGGCCTCATCCGGCGCAGCAGCTCGGCATTCTCGTCGCCGGTCTTGCTCGTCAAAAAGGCCGACGGCTCTTGGAGGTTCTGCGTCGACTACCGAGCTCTCAACTCCATCACAGTCAAGGACGCTCACCCCATTCCCGTCGTCGATGAGCTCTTGGACGAGCTCCATGGTGCTCGGTTCTTCTCCAAGCTGGACTTGCGTTCAGGGTACCACCAAATGCGGATGCACCCCGCAGACATCGAGAAGACCGCGTTCCGGACACATGAGGGGCTGTACGAGTTCTTGGTGATGCCATTTGGCCTTTGCAACGCTCCGGCCACGTTCCAGGCACTTATGCACGACGTGCTCAGGCCGTTCCTTCGGCGCTTCGTCCTCGTCTTCTTCGACGATATACTCATCTACAGCAACTCCCTCGCCGAGCATCTACAACACGTGCGCGTTGTCCTCACCACCCTCCACCAACATCGGCTCTTCGTCAAGAGGTCCAAATGCGAGTTCGGTGTGTCTTCCATTGGTTACCTGGGGCACATCATATCAGCCCAGGGCGTGGCCATGGACTCGGAGAAGGTGCGCGCCGTGGCAGATTGGCCACAACCACGTTCTGCTCGGGCTGTCCGCGGAATTCTCGGGTTGGCGGGCTATTACCGCAAATTCGTCAAGGAGTTTGGGGCGATTGCAACCCCGCTCACTGCCCTGCTCAAGGAGGGATTCGCCTGGTCCCCCGAAGCGGAGACTGCCTTTGCCACTCTCAAGACGGCGGTTACATCGGCACCGGTGCTGATCCTCCCCGACTTCACCAAGCAGTTCATTGTGGAATGCGACGCCTCGACACATGGTTTCGGCGCCGTCTTGCTGCAAGGACCGCACCCGGTGGCTTTCTTCAGTCGCCCAGCCGCGCCTCGACACCGATCTATGGCCGCTTATGAGCGTGAACTGATTGGCTTGGTGTTCGCCATCAGGCACTGGAGGCTGTACCTTTGGGGACATCCTTTCCTGGTGAGAACTGATCACTTCAGCTTGAAATTTCTCCTGGATTAGAGGCTTTCCACTATACCGCAGCACCATTGGGTGGGCAAGCTGTTGGGGTTTGATTTTACAGTAGAGTACAAGGCTGGCAACACGAATACGGTGGCCGACGCGCTCTCGCGGCGGGACACAGAGGAGGCCACGGTCCTGGCAATCTCAGGACCTCGGTTTGATTTCCTCGATCGCCTGCGATTGGCCAATCAACAAGATCCGGGATTGGTGGCTTTGCAGGAGGAGATTTCGGCGGGCCAGCGTGAGGCGCCCTGGTCGGTTACAGATGGTCTGGTGGCGTTCAATGGCCGCGTGTACCTTCCCCCGGGCGCGCCTCTCCTCCAGGAGGCTCTCGCTGCTGTTCATGAGGATGGCCATGAAGGCGTACAGCGCACCTTACATCGACTGCAGCGGGATTTTCACTCGCCCAATCTGCGGGCGGTTGTTCAAGACTTCGTCTGCGCCTGCACCACTTGCCAGAGGTACAAGACTGAGCACCTGCACCCAGCAGGCCTCTTACCTCTTCCAGTACCCTCAGCTGTATGGACCGACATCGGGATGGATTTCATTGAGGCACTTCCAAAAGTGGGCGGCAAGTCAGTGATTCTCACCGTAGTGGACAGGTTCAGTAAGTATTGCCATTTTATCCCCTTATCCCACCCATACTCAGCCGAGTCAGTGGCCCAAGCTTTCTTCTCCGGCATCGTCAGGCTTCATGGGCTGCCACAGTCCATCGTCTCGGATCGCGATCCGGTCTTCACCTCCATATTCTGGAAGGAACTGATGAGGCTGTCCGGAATCAAACTTCATATGACGACTACGTTCCATCCCCAGTCGGATGGGCAAACGGAAGCAGCAAACAAGGCGATAGTGATGTACCTTCGCTGCATGACGGGCGATCGGCCCCGGCAGTGGCTGCAGTGCTTGCCTTGGGCTGAATTTCTCTTCAACACAGCCTATCAGACAGCTCTCAAGATGACACCATTTCAGATTGTGTATGGCCGGGCGCCTCCATCCATACGTTCATATGAGCCAGGGGAATCAAGGGTGGCAGCAGTAGCCAAGTCCATGGCAGAACGGGACGAGCTCCTCGCGAATGCTCGGGCTCGGCTAGAGCAAGCGCAGCAAGTGTACAAGCGCTTCTATGATCAGAACCATCGGGCAGTCCAGTTCAGCGTCGGAGATTGGGTGTGGCTCCGCCTTCGTCATCGCTCACCAGCGTCCCTGAACACAGTCACCAAAGGCAAGCTGCGTCCACGCTTCTACGGGCCGTATCAAGTGACACAGATCATCAACGAGGTTGCCTATCGCCTCGACCTCCCTCCCCGCGCGCGCCTCCACAACGTCTTTCATGTGGGGCTGCTGAAGAAGTTTGTTGGCTCTCCTCCAGCTGCACCACCGCCGTTGCCCCCAGTTCACTACGGTGCGACTCAGCCCATCCCTGATCGTGTCGTCCGCACCAGACTTTGCCACGGCGTCCGCCAGGTGCTAATTCAGTGGCAGGGCGAGCCCGCGGCCTCTGCGACATGGGAGGACATCGACTCCTTTCAGGACAGGTACCCCAGCTTCCAGCTCGAGGACGAGCTGCTCGTCGAGGGGGGGAGAGATGTGATGTGGGGCCGACAATACAGCTGCCGGCCCAGGAACCAAGGAGCTGTCCAGCTTCAAGAAGAGGCGGCTGGGATTTAAAGCCTCGCTGTAATCAAGAAAGGAAGAAGAAGAGTAACAGCCAGCTAGTTAAGGCTGGCGTAGTTACCAGGGTGTTAAACCCCTTTAGCATTAAGTAGCAGCCGGCTGAGTTATGGCCTGGCATCAGGATCAAGGAGCTGAGCTCCTATTTATGTAACCGAAGGCTATCATTTGAATTAAGCATGAAGAAACCAGTTATCCCTAATCTCCCCTAACTCTGTCTTCAATCTCACCTCCCTGCTGTGGCGCCAGAATCCTGGCGCCTCCATTACCCACCTACGAACTAAGGAGTCTGGGACCTCCATCCAGGGGACCTGAGGTCCTTGACATTTAACGTGAGTTAATTCTTAATAACTATGATATTAGAATCCTTCATGTTTTTAAATGTTAAAAAGGTTTCATATTTCCCACATGGTTCTGAATCAATCATAGTTAGGCTTCAACACACTGGATGTTTTAATTTCCCTAGACGGCAGACCCTTGAGTCCAAAGGGTTTAGAATAAGCAGGACTAAGACTGAGTACATGAGATGTGATTTCGGCAATGCTGCACAGGAAGAGGGAGAGGTGAGATTGGAAGACCAAGTGGTGCCTAAGAAAGATGTCTTCCGATATCTTGGATCGATGTTACAGAAGGATGGAGATATTGATGCAGATGTTAGCCATAGGATCAAAGCAGGGTGGATGAAGTGGCGCCAAGCATCTGGTATTCTCTGTGACAAGAGGGTACCACAAAAGCTCAAAGTCAAGTTTTATAGGACGGCGATTAGACCAGCTATGTTGTATGGAGCAGAATGTTGGCCTACTAAAAGAAGACATGTCCAACAAATGAGTGTTGCAGAAATGCGTATGTTGCGCTGGATTTGTGGCCACACAAGGATGGACCGAGTCCGAAATGTCGATATTCGTGACCAGCTAGGGGTAGCACCAATTGAAGAAAAGTTGGTCCAACATCGGTTGAGGTGGTTTGGTCATGTCCAAAGGAGACCTCCGGAGGCACCAGTGCATTGTGGAGTTTTAGCCCAAGATTTTCATGTGAGGAGAGGTAGAGGTAGACCGAAATTGACGTGGGGGGAGGCAATAAAGAGAGATCTAAAAAGTTGGGATATACCTAGAGATCTATGTTTGGATAGAAATGCATGGACAGCAGCCATTGACGTGCCTGAACCGTGACTAGGGTCTCTTGTTGGGTTTCAACTCTAGCCTACCCCAACTTGTTTGGGACTAAGAGGCTTGGTTGTTGTTGTTGTTGTTGTTGTTGTTGTTGTTGTTGTTGTTGGTATATTCATTTCCTTTTGGCACGGATAAACCACTCTGAGTTTTTCGTACATGACAGATGGGCTAAAGCAACTTCTGGGAGATATAGGCAATTAGCTTGCGTGTTACAAGCTGATCATGGAATGAAAGACTGCAGAACCGCATATGCTGAATCATGGAATTAAATAGCCCGCTATTTGTGCCGCTATAGCCCGAAATAGCTTGAAAAAAATTGTGCCGCTATTTGCGTTCATGCACAATTCTGCCGCTATTTTGCCGCTAAAGTCCGCTAATTACAGTTTATAAAACGCTAAACACTTTACCTTTAGCTCGCTATTTAAAACCATGTGCTGAATACATAAAGTTGATCTGCTGAACATCAAAACCCACCTCATTGTGGCTTTGAAAAGCAGCTGATGCGCTCCCTCCACGGAGATCCCAAACATGGATTGTGCCATTTTTAGTTGCACCAAACACAGTCTGCAAAACAAATGGTAAATGCCCATTTATAGGATGGCTTGATAATGAGAAATTGAATTGATTGCTTAAGTTAAGAAAGGGTGTAAATCAGATGAAGCGGCAAAGATAATAGAAAATGTACAGCGCATCGAAAACATAAAACAGCTAGCAAAGCCTTCTTTTTGTTTTAAGAAGAAAGAAGGGGTTTGGAGAAACCCTTCTAACACTTAACACAAACCCACTATCTTCTAGGCTTATGGAAAGTTGGAAACATACATGCCAGTGCTAGCTTGACTGCAACCTAAAATTAACCCTCATCAAGCACAAGGGCAAGGATATGTGAAATACCTCGTGCCCCGCCCAAACCCCATAGCTGCAATTCCTCAGCAAGAAGTTGTTATGGTTGGCAACATGTACCAGCACAGGGGGGAGAGGAGCCATGGCTGAGGCGCGCAAAGCCTTGGCGCGCCCAGCAACGCGGTTCTCAGCCTGGAACTTCAATGTCCAGTTCTGTTAGTCAGATCATATTACAGTGGAGTTTCTTTGAAATTGAGTTTGTTAGGATTTGAGGCTATAAAACCTAAACATTGAATCAATCTCTCTGGCTACCCCATGCCTCCCTCGCCTCCCTCTCTGCGCCGTCATGCAGCATGGCACCACCTGACGTCAGGGCTTCAAACCCTGGCCTTCCATCTCACCTACAACCTAAATCGGAACCCAAGCCTCAACACAAGTGATATTACACCTGCCAGACTAGGGGAAACCCATCGAAGACAACGATTACGATGGTTTCAAATTGACCAAACCCCCAGTAGAATGATAAGATAGTTAAACCCTTTTCTGATCTGACAAGTAACTTTCTGGCTTGCATTATCCCACCAATCATCAAAGGGCCTCTCATCCAGCTGTAGCCTCCTTTTTTGTGAAATAGAACTCCGTAGCATCAGGTTTATCATAACAAGATTATTAAGTTCATGGGATGTCCTTCTCAAACAGCATATTCCGTGATTAATTTCACCATTATATAAAACAAAGTAATCTAAAGAAGCAAGCAACATCTGTTATTGAATAATTTAAATTCTTATGCATACCCGATTATCCACAGTTAGCTTGACAGTGTTGAACTGAGATTCTGGAGATGCCATAAGCTCAAGACAGTGTGTCTTACTTGACCGCCTGTCCCACATGTACACTGCCCCATCAAGGCCAGACGCAAATATCCTATGAAAGAGAACTGGTAAGTGAAAATCCCCATATTTCCAACAAGGCAAAGATTTGTTTGTGTATTGGTACGTACACCTCAAATACCACTAAGATATTGATAATGACATTTCAAGTACACTAAATAGAGAAAACTGGAGATCTGCCCTTATGGCAGGTGGGCTTCGCCCAAATGCCATCAAGTTTGTGAGCTTCACTAAATTGCCATTATGAAGTGTTGCCTACACGCTAAAATGCCATTTCGCCATTTCAATTCTCATTTAATGTTTTTGGGCCAAAAAAAGGGCACATCTTCCCGTTTTGCCCCTGCATGTTGAATCAGCCAAAAAAAAGGACATTTCAATTCGCATGCTAGTAATCTTCCCGTTCTATCTCCTTCTCCCTCTCCCTCTCCTTCTGCCCTGCTGCCCCTGGCCTGCCGTGGCCAAACACTAGTCTATCCCCGGCCTCCATGATGCACAAGCTGTCGGCGAAGACCTCCAGCATCACACCGGAGAGATCGGAGATGATGACCCAATTCCTGACCCAGAATGCGGGGCTGGTGCTCGCCGTGACGCCTAGGAAGCAGAGAGAGAGAGAGAGAACGCGTGAGAGATGAAGGGAAAGGTAAAAGACCACAGAGACAATGGTCACTCCAGGTCCAAATTTTGGGTGAAAAAGGTTAAAAGTGGCCTTAAATTGTGAAATGATATTTTAGCATAGACTTGTTTCATAAGGGCATTCAGGCAAAGCCCACAACTTTGATGACATTTGGGCGAAGCCCACCTGCTATAAGGGCAAAATCCCAATTTTCTCCACTAAATAAAACAGCTAACCTTTATTTATTATTTATGAGTCAGCAGCCACCACAAAAATAAGACATTTAGGTTCATGAAGGAACAGCAACCATCAGCAGAATCCACAATTCCACATCTATCTCTTCTTCAATAACTCACCCAGCCCAATCCACATAGCTACATTTATTTGGTAACACATCATGTTTAGCAGTCCTTGGTTTATTTAGCTTCGCAGCATCCATATGTCTTGATTAAGGGACAATGGACAAAGAAAACCAGAGAAATATGTTCTTGATTGTCTAGAGCATTAAACTGTAATGGCATGAAGAGGTGAATAGCCCTGAAATTTGTTACTTACCGTGACTTATCATCTGAAGTAAAAGTTATATCAGTCAGACTCTTGCAGGATTCAGAGTAGAGCGCGGGGAATTTGGATTTTCCTTTATGCAAAACCTAAAATGGTAATAATTCAGGTCAGAGGATATGTATGATTAGAAAATGGTTCATACATAAAGTATAACCTCTTCTAATTTACAATATTTAAAGAAGTATAAAGATACTCCCTCCATTCTAAATTATAAGTCATTCCAAGAATCTTGGAGAGTCAAAGCATCTCAAGTTTGACCAAAATTTCTAGATAAAAACACAAAGATTATGACATCAAATAGGTATACTATAAAAATATAACTAATGGAGAAACTAATGATACTTAGTTGATATCATAAAAGTTATTATATTATTATAAAAATTGGGTCAAGCTTAAAAAACTTTGGCTCTCCAAGATTCCTGAAATGACTTACAATTTGGGATGGAGGGAGTATTATTTTAGAAACCTTTTCTTTTACATTATGGAATTTCATTTTTTTATCATACTGATGGAAGCAGGTCTATCTTATCTCTAATTCAGACCCACATCACTATTTTTGTCATAAATTCGTGTATATTATGCAGCTACATAAGTGAAAAAAAAAGTGGGAAAACAAATTGAACAAAGTAAGAGACAGCAATGTGTGACAATCTAGGAATAGAAAGAAAAGGGAAGGAAAACAAATTGAACAAAGTAAGAGACAGCAATGTGTGATAATCTAGGAATAGAAAGAAAAGGGAAAGGATAACACATGATTTGCTAATGTAAACCAACAGCAGACATGTTTTCCTTTCATAAAAATGCAAAGCATTTATGAGGAACGACACAAAAGGGGGCTTACTTCAGTTGGTGCAGATGAGACATAGCCAATATCAAAGAGGAAAACTTTATCACTTTGACTTGATGTGCAAGCAATCTGCAGCAGGTATTTTTGACAATAAAATACATAGGAACCAAACGAACTCATAAATATCTCAATCGTTTTTATTGCAAAACAGATTGTAGTGTAAAGCTGCATGGAAGTTAGGCTTGTTAAACATTGATAGTATCAAGTAGCAAAATATTTTAGGAACTGAAGTATCTGAAACTGGAAAATCCCATATTTCATTAATAATAAATATGCATTGTACCTCGTCTTGGTTTCCTGGATTCCATCTGACAGCATTTAGGGGAATTCGGTTAGATATGTGGAGCACATAATTTGATGATTCATCTGGCATACCTACAAAGAAAAAAAGTAAGTTGTTCACCTAAGTCCATAAGGTAAGAAAATTATAACAGCTTTGCAAATGAAGATTTAGAGTGCTAATTCTCCCACTCTGAGTGTCATTATTTCAACTATTTTGGTGTGCTTTGAGAATATACAAATTAGAACTAGATTTGCACGGACAAGAATGTATCATCAGAAGGTGCAGAGGTAGCTCTTTGTCTAGGAAAACTCAAGTTCTTAACCTGATTTCTAATTTCCAAATCGAATGAAGATAGGAAGCTATGATTAGAGAAAATAATGTTAACCAGAAGACAATACAAGTTAGAAAGGAGGTCAAGTGGGTTCTAGTTTTAACTTACTGCATGATGGGCCGTATTTAGAGCAGTACAAGGTCTCAAAGTCATGCACTGTCAGACACCCTGAGAGTGTCACTGATGCAAGGTATATTCCCTGCACGAATAAAATCAGAAATGAGGATGCTCTGATATTACTCGTATGACAGCTTTTTCTGAAAAAATTGAAGGCAACGAGTTGGAATTTGCAGTCATACTAAACTAGAAAGTTTACATTTGCACATAATATGCATTCATTTTACCTTTCTATCAAATTCTATTGCTGAAACACCCTCCCTGTTCAAATACAGTAGCTGTTAAAATGAAACTGTAGGAAGGTGACCATTACATAACTCTAGATCATGTAAGGTAACGCTCCAAAGAGCTATAAAGAGAAAGGCTGACCTTGCTGGATGAAAATTTATAGTTGAAGCATTAATCATTCGATCCATCTGATAGGAGCAATCACAATAAACCCGTCAGTTGTATGAAGTACTGCAGCTCAGCGTTACAAGCAAAACATAAATCAAAGGATCAGCATTACATATGTCTGACACCGTTCCTCGCCATGCATGTAATACTTGTGATCGAAGGCCCCAACCTTGTCAAGATAAAATTAAATGAGAATATCAAATCGAGATTGAAAAAAATGTATATTGGAATGTAAGAACCAAACAGGACAAAAATGTCCCCCCGTTTTCCTTTTTCAACAGAGATGATATCTAAGCTCCTAGTCCCCAGCGCATAGCCGTTAACACCAACAGACCTTAGGAGCTAGTCAGCAAAAGCTGTGAAGCTGAGTCATAAGGAACCAGAGTTTTGCGAAATCTGGGGTCCGTTTGGATCTTTGGAATTGAATTCATTTTAAGAATCATAATTTAGAGACATACTAATTAAGCTAATATGGTTATATATGGATTATATTTGTATATTATTGTTGGTTATACGAGAGAGATACTCATGTTTGCGTTTCTACCGTAGAGGAGCGAATTAAAGATAGTGTTATAACTTGCAAAGTAGAAATATAGCATGGTGATCTATAGAATCTATTTACCTCTCTCACCGAATTTGAGATAGGCTTATATGTGAACTTTGAAAAGTGGTGGAATATCAAATTTGAAGCCCAATAGGCTAGTTTATTGAGTGGATTCCAATTCCTCCGAAATGAAGGGATCCAAACGCTCCCTTATTTTGGCATTGAGAGGAGCAGATCTTCCCCCCAATAGTCCACCAAATTATTTAACATTTTGTTTTTGAACAAAAACATGTAGTTGTGCTAGGATTAACTAAAAAGGGTTCTAGGCCAGGTTCAACCAAAAAAGCGATAGTTGCACTAGGATTATAGGTTACTTATATAATAAAAAATGTTCAAAACTTGCCCTGGGAGTTCCACTTCCACACCCTGTTTAACTCCTACTAAGAAATCCCAATGGTGAACTCAATAATAAACAACAATACAGCCCAAATCAAAACGATTATGAGCTATCTGTTTCAAGAGTATGGCACCTCGGCGAAAGAATCGAGGAGGAGACGCGACTCCCGGTGCCGGAACCTGGCATTGATGCGGCCGTCCAGCTCCACGGTGATGCGCCTCCACCGGTGTCTCCTGCGGGCCAGAAGAGGTTCAGAGAGCAATGAAAGGCCAATCGAGCGTGGCTCGGGGGGGCGCGGAGCACCTGGGAGGCGGCGCGGGCTCCTCGCCAGAATGAAGCGGCGCCGCCACGAGGAACTTGTCCATGGGTGACGGCTAAGGAAGGCGGCAAGGCGCCGCTCGGTTAATGTTGGTCCGGGCCTGCTTGGCAGGACTCCCAACCAGCTCCCACGCGCTCCCGCTCCAGCTAAAGCTCCATGTTTGGTAGCGCCCACGCTCGACGGCGCGGGAGGCCGCCGCGGTGGAGGAAGACGAGGAGGGCGAGCCCGCAGTGGGAGGCCGCTGCCGTGGTGTAGGGCGAGAAGTGGGAGGTCCAGGCCGAGGCGGAGGGAAAGGATGGCGCGGAGACCGCCGCCGCCGGATCCTAGCGGAGAAGTGGGCGACAGGAAGGAGGCGAACCGGGTGCGGAGCGTGGGAGCGAAGTGCAAAACGGCTGGAGCCGGAAAAGCGCTTCTCGCGCGGAGCAGGCTACCGAAATAATTTGTTCCCGCCAAAGTGAGAATTGGCTGAAAATGCCGCTAGCAGCAAAACGCAATTTTTGTAGAAAGTCACGGTTTTTGTGTACAATAATTTTAATTTGGTAAGACCAAACTTATTAGGCCAATCTCAATAGTTGAGTTTCATTTTGGTGTTTCGAATACTGCCATGTCATATGAGAGAAAATGAGACTTGAATGAAACTCTCCATTGAGAGTAATAGTTTCATTCTAAAGTTTAATAAGCATTAAATTCCATGACTCACAGAGAGTTGGTATTCGTGTCATGAAACTCATTTCATCTTTCTCTTCTTAAATACATTGTCATGTCATCAGAATTACTTATGTGGCACCATATTTAATACAAATGAAACTCTCATTGAGATTGGCCTTAGCAGTGGCGGATCCAGAATCGGCTTACGAGGGGGCTAAATACATAAAGAGCCGAATTTAAACTGAAATTCTCCTTGTATTTTTGGACCACACGAGGTTTTTGATAAATTTTAAGATGATTTGGACTGAATTTTTCTATTATTTTTCTAGCCCACAGGAAATTTTAGTCTAATTTAAAGACAAATTAGACTAATTTAAGTTAAAAATACTATGTATATTTTTGGGCTAAGGGGGCCTGCAGCCCCTTGGATCCGCCAATACTTATTAGTATAAGACGCATACTTCATTGTTCCCTGTCAAACATATTGACTTCCAATTCCTTTAGCCTAGTTCCTTTGTCTTTGAATACATAAAATCCTATTTTTTATATAATATATAACAAATATACTTTTGTAGTATATTTTTTTTATGTTCTAGATGTTCTTCTTTTTTATAAAGTTTATCAAGCTTAAGATATTTTGACTTACAGGAATTTTAAGAACTGATTTATTTGGGAACGAAGGAAGGAATACGGAAATAAAGAACATGGTACCCATACCATTACCATGCAGGATGTGGAGCATTTTCCAAGCAAGTTAAATTTCATTTATTACAAATCATTTACACACACAAAAAAACCACGCCAGATGGTAAATTTGAACAAGTGCTTTCGTCATTGCAAGCATACTTTCCTTGTTGTTTATTACAAATCATCAGGGCTCTTTCACCACTGGGTTGGTCCTTGATCGAAACATTAAGCAATAAATCTTGGAGATTGTTTGAATTTACCTAACTTGAGTAGAATTCAGTCATATCGAACATATAACAACTCAGTGATGAGAAAACCTTGACACTGGAGAGTGTTGCGCCTGCTTGTGACATGGGGTTGTCGCGAAAGATGAGTTTCAACGCAAAGACCCCTCATGCTATATGGCAACCTGATAGAGGAATCACGGCCCTGTTTGGAATGGAGTTTTTTCACGAGAATTTTAAAGGATTACTCTTCCTTCATTTTGCTAACATCATAGCATGTTTGGATTGAAGGAATGGAGCTTCTCGTTCCGGAGGAAAGTTTTGCTTTCCTACACAAAACACAGGAATAAAAGCATTCATCGCAATCCAAAGTTTTCGCTGATGGCCGAGGCAAGCACACGGTGAAGAGAGAGAAAGGATCAGGGTGGAAGAGAGAGGCGGCGTTGTGCAACCGAAAAAATACAATAAAATATAGAAAGGTAGTTGTGAACCTGCCGACCAAAATCGCATGCTTATAAATGTGCTAAAAGGGTAAGTTAATCAATCAGTATTAAGCACTAATATGTTTCTTATCTTATGCATGTTTCAAGTTCCTGTGATTGAAATTCTTCTGTTCCAAACACCTCATTTTACTTATTCCTGTGTTTTTCCAATTCTTTGTTTTGGTACTACACCTTCATCTCATTCCTACGTTTTTCCACATTCCTCTGTTTTCTATTCCTTCATTCTAAATAGGCCCGCCAAACACTTTTTTCAAAACAGCTCAGCTTCATTTAGGAAGTTGTTCATAAAACTATTTTCTAAAAAACAGCTTAGAGAAGCTGAGTTGTGCCAAACAAGACCATGATCTTCTTGTCTAGACAAATACTCGTGTAGGAACCGAATAGTTTGTTCGTAGTATAATTTAAGTGGAGCTCAATACTATAACCCACAGTTAACGCCACCACCAAATACATGACCAAAAGGCACACATCATTGAATCCCATCGTAAGTGGTAGATGATGATTGTGTGAATTTCAGATGCAACGACGGAATCCCATCGTAAGGGGAAAGGAGGCTGATATGCCAAGAACGGAATCAAGTCTCGCACCCAACAGCGAAATCCCATCAGAAGGAGGGAGCGGACAAGAGAAGGTGCGGCCAAGCAAACTTGCAAGAGATAGAGAGGGGAGAGGGTCGTTCATCCACCTCCACCTCCTAGAGGATCAAGGAACAACAGTTTGGCGATCTTCCACGTTATGAAGGAAATGTGACTATGTGGGCCGTGTTCCGTATTTACCAAAGAGAAAAAGTGAAAAAAAAAATCTATGAAGGAGATATTTATAACGAAGACAACACAGGTCAACAGCACACATCATACACATTAATAAAGATAACATGGTTTTCATTCAATGCTATTGCCGTGTTCCATCAGTATTTGCTCATACAAAGAGTGATCTGGGAATGGACCGATTTTAAACCATGTTACCCCCGGAAGTTTTTTCAGAAAAGCCGTTTTTTACTACTTCGTGATAGATGCAACTAGCCCGAACCGTGGAAGAAAATCTACTCCATGTTTTCTTTGTCGCTCAATATGGGCTACGATTTCTAAAATAGAAGTTGAAACTGTTTTGTTTAATTTATTCGAGATAATCAATACATGACCATAGCACAAATGCTCCATGCGTGCGTGGAAGTGTATTATATGTTTATATACAAAAAATCAACCTTTGTTGTATATCAACTGAGCAAAACAACATAATCAATATACTAAAACTAGGTTCATGAACATTGTTTAAATTCTCGTTAGTTGCCTCCCGTTGTTATTAGCTGGAAACTTTCCTACCATCCCCTTTTCTAACATAATAAAGGAATGGTATATGTATGTTTTTTTTGACAATAATGGTATATGTCTGTTGAATTGAGACTGAAAGCTTGCTCCCTTCACTTTTCAGACGTTGCATGGAAATTGACGTAATCATCTACCACGATGCGGATACATGGGTGTATGTCGAGTCTCGAATGATTAGTGATTGTCAATAGGTTTGATTGCAGGTTCTTTGTCTTGTGTTGTGCAGGTGTCGAGCACAGAGACAGTGATCGAGGGCAAGGTAAAGGTCAAGTAGAGACGTGCCGTGCTGACGGACCGGGAGCGGAGAAGGGCGGACGTAAGGCTTGGACTGAGGGACCGGTGGCCTGAGGATCAGCTGTGGTGGCTGGCAGCCTGGGACATCGACGAGTGAAGACTTGCGGGACATGGTGTTGCTCGGGTCGAGGACCTGGGGACACGTGTCGGTGGACGGGGTGCACGGGCGGTGCATCCCCTCTACAGCTTCGGTTTGGTGGTAGAGCCAGAGAAAAACCTTCGGGTGGACGGTTTCCAGGTTTGGGCCACAAAACCTGGGCTTGCTGTGGGTTTCCGAGTTTGGGCCACAAAACTCGGGTTGAGGACGGTTTCCAGGTTTGGGCCTCAAAACCTGGGCGCTGGCGGGTTTCCTGGTTTCGGCCTCAAAACCAGGGGATGGACTTGGAGGCTGGTTTCCCAGTTTGGGCCTCAAAACCGGGGGTGGACGTGAAGGTCTGGTTTCCCGGTTTCGGCCACAAAACCGGGGGCGGAGTCCGTGAAGAGGACGCAGAGCGGTGGCGGCACGTGGCGGCAATCGGTGAGGTTGCGTCGAGGCAACGCTACCAGTTGTGCGGGCGTGGCCGTCGGATCCACCTACCATCGAGTTGGTCCAGAATAACCTTAGGGTTTAGCTGATTCGCTCTGTAAGTAGTTAGGGGTAGAGTGGGAATTAGGAATAGTTAGAATTAGGATAAGTAGGGGGAGACACCCACCTCCCCATCTATCTCAGTCATTTGCTCTTTGCTTCTAGGGTTTCCTACTCTCCCACATCCCTGCTGTAGCGAACCTGAGATCCACAGAGAAGAGACCAATACCTCTGTGCCCGTGAGATTTTGAGGAAGTGAGACCGTAATCTCACTATTGTAGCGTGTGGTAGCCACACGGTTGCAAATTCGTGGTTGTGATTCGCGTTTTGTTCGTGTTCTTTGCGGGTTACTTTTCTCCACGTTTTTCTCGTCGATCGATCTCTTTGCTTGGTGCATCTTTTGCAAATCCGTTTGAACAGAGTTGTTCTAGATCGTGAGGCACTTCTTTCCTCCGAAGGAATTCACCTTTAACCTCACGAACTAGTAGATCGGTTGATTTTCCTTTCGGATCGGTTTTGCTTCTTTAGTCCCGATTTCTTCCAATCCATCGATTTGGAGTTAGATGCGAGCTATGATTCCCATGGGATAGCTCACTAACCTCCTTGAGACTCCTCATACCAAGTCTAAGCCTTAGTGCTTTTGATTCGAAGGAGATCGAGTGGATTTCGCAAAAGAACAGTGCAGCATCGGGACCATCGGACGCTGTGTTCTTGAGCATCGGACGCTGAGTCCTTTCCATCGGAGCGTCCGATGCCACGTGTCATCTGACAGTGTTTTTAAAGGAGCATCGGACGCTGACCATCGGAGCGTTCGTTGCCATCGGACGCGCCGGGGGTCAGGCATCGGACGCTAGGGTTGCACTGTAGCAGCGTCCGATGCTGGTCCAGTAAGGTTCCAGAGAGGTCCTGTTTGCATCGGACGCATCCGGTGCTTTGCCATTGGACGCTTGAAAGGTCCTAGTTTGGTTTTGGTAATTGAGTGACAACTTAGGTGGACTAATATGTGTTTGAAGTGAAATTACACAGGTGATTAGTCCATAGGTGATCATGTGTGAGCAACATATGCCATAGAGGTGAAATGGCTTGGAAGATGTTGCAAGGCTCATACATGTGATGAAGGAGCTTATTGCATATGTGACATGACATGTGGTCATATGGCTAAGATGGAGAAGATCAAGGCAAGACTTGGCTTGATGGACCGGTTGCGAAGGTGAAGGGCAAGTTGAGGCTTTGAAGCCGTTGGTACCGAGTGTCGGGAGGCTTAAGCAAGACTTGGCGCCGAAGGACCGAAGCGATGGTGAAGAGCAAGTGATGTCAAGATCGATGGACCATGGAGGCCATGTGATGATATAAAGTGGATCATATCATTTGAAGATAGGTTGGTGCATGTGTTGCATCAACACCGAAGGAGATGGAATGGAATGCGCAAGGCAAAGGTATATTTGTAGGGCATTTCATTTCACCGGTCATAGGTGTGTAGAGAAGATTATGACCGGGTTTAGGATAGATGGCCGTACTATTAAGAGGAGCAAACCTGTTTGCATATCGGTCATCTAGTGCCACTTGAGCGATCTAACTTTGCGATGTTACTAAGATCGAGTGGCGTGGTGAGGGCAAGTGAAAATCCTTTGAAAATTGTTTGTGAAAATGCTAACACACATGCACAAGATGATGTACACTTGGTGGTGTTGGCACATTTGCAAAGGAGAAGGTGTTGGAGTTGAAGTGGATCAACTCCGAGAAGAGAAGGAGGCTTTTCGGTGTGTTCCGGACTCTAGGATGGCTCTTGGATTGGAATTCTGTACTAATCCTTTGTGAGTTGGATCAGCTATGTATGTGGGATGTGTAGCCCTCTGAGTTAGCTTTCCAAAATGTCCAAGATCATCGAAATCGGAGTTCGGAGCTAAGAGTTATAGTCGTTTGAGCGTTGAAAGGTCAGTGACCGGACTCACTGACCGGACGCGTCCGGTCAGTAGAGTGAGTCCGGTCATCAGAGTCCGGTCAGTGCATTTTGAGTGCTGATTTGAGGTGTATTGACCGGACGCTCGGTAGAGTCCGGTCAGTAGTGACCGGACGCGTCCGGTCACTGAAAAACAGCCCCGAAACCTCTCTGTTTGCGACCGGACTCAGGCATAGGCGCGTCCGGTCATTATGACCTGACGCGTCCGGTCAGTAGAAGGCTGAACGCGCGCGAAAACTAGCCGTTGGGGACGGACGACCGGACTCTAGTGACCGGACGCGTCCGGTCACCCTGTAGTGAGTCCGGTCAGTACGAAAAAAGCCCAGTGAAGGGGGTAACGGCTAGTTGAGCCCTTGGGGCTATAAAAGGAGATGGTGGCCGGCCTTGGCTGGGGCTGAGCACCCTTGGGACTTGGTGTCCATGCTTGGGGAGTGCTTGGGAGCCCTCTAACTCGCTTGTGCTTGCTAGTGTGCGAATCTATTGCGAGTGAGCGATTCTAGTGCGTTGCTTTGAGAGATTGCATCGAGTGGCACTAGGTGTTCGTGTTGCAAGCCGGTGGTGCTTGTTACTCTTGGAGGTTGCCACCTCCTAGACGGCTTGGTGATCGAGTCTCCGTCGTGAAGCCCGCGTGAAGATTGTGCGTGGCTCCGGAGAAGGATTGTGAGGGGTATTGTGCTCACCCCGCGGGAGATCGTGAAGAGCAACTCTAGTAAAAAGGAGACGTGAAGAGCGTCAAGTGGTTCGGCCGGGTCGAGTGCTAGAGCTTGTGGTAAGCACTCCTTGGGGAGAGTGTGACTAGTGTAGTCACCACTAGCAAGAGGACCGGCGACAACCTTGAGCTTGTCTCAACGGGGACTAGCTTGGTGGCAACCAAGTGAACCTCGGGATAAAATCACCGTGTCAACATTGTCTTCATCTTCTCGGTGGTTTGCTATCTCCATTCACTAGCTTGTATTTCCATACTCATACTTGTGCTAGTGTTTAGTTGTTGCTCTTGTGTAGCTATCTAGCTTGTGTAGCTTAATAGTTGCTCTTGTAATTAGTTAGCTTGTGTAGCTTGCTAGTTACCTTCCTTGCTTGTGTAGCATAGAAGTTGATCCCGTGAGTGACTAGTTGACTTGTAGTCTTGCTAGTCACATTGCTTAGTTTGTATAGCTAAGTTGAGCTCACTAATTTGGCTTGTGTAGCCTTGTTATTGAGCATTGCTAGTGAGCTTAGGCTTGGTGCTTTTGCTTAGTGGCATGTGTAGGAGCTCCCCGGTTGATTGAGTACTAGTTGCATAGGTTTGTGTGACCTTGCTTCTAGAATTGGTTAGGTGAGCTCTAGCTAGCCCGACACCTTATTTGCATTGTTTAGGATCTTTTGTAAGGTGTCATAGAGTATAGGTAGAGGGGTGTAGTCTTGGCTAGACCGATAGTTTTAATTCCGCATTTGTTTCGGTTAGCCGACGCGATTAATTTTAGAAAGGACTATTCACCCCCCCTCTAGTCCGCCATCTCGACCCTTCAATTGGTATCGGAGCAAGGTCTCTCATTTGTGGTCTTCACCGACCCGAGAGGATGGCGTCTAGTGGGCTAGATGATGTGTGTGATACACATATTTTTGATGGCACACACTTTGCACAATGGAAACATCATATGCTTGATCATTTTCGTGCAAAGGGGCCAAAGTTTTGGTGGATTATCACTAGTGGTCTCTCTCATATCTTGGACCATAAAAATCTCACCAAAGCTCAAAAGGATCTCTTTGAGCTTGATGCAAATGCTTATTGTTATCTAATGGATGCATTGAGTTTTGAGTTGTTTTACAAGATCAACTCCAAAGGGACCGCCCATGAGATGTGGGATTCCATCAAGACCACCTTCGGTGATCCCTCCACGTTTGATGATGGCAAGTTCATAAAGGAGGATGAACCGGTGGTACATGAGGATGTTGAGCATGACCGCAACATAGTTGTTGTGGAAGATTGCTCCACCTCATGTTCAAGTGATGCAATCAATAAAGATACTTCAAGCACACTTGACAAGATGGAAGATGATGCCTCAAGTGATGCAAGTGATGATACAACCTCAAGCACACTTGATGGTAATGATGGTACATGCTCCAATGATGATGCTACCACAAGCTCTCCAACATCATCATATTGCTTCATGTCACAAGGTGACACTAAGGTATCAAATTGCAATGTGATTGATCATGATTCCTATGATGAGCTTGTTAGTAGACTTGCTAGCATGACCATTGCCTTAGAAAATGAGTTAGCTAAAAATGAAAAATTAGAAAAAGAAAACTCATTTCTAAAGAACACATGTGAACAAACAAAGCATCTACTTTATGTTAGTAGTTGTTCACATGAGGAGCTTAAATTGACTCATGAGGAACTATGTGTTGCTCATGATAACTTGGTGCAAGACCATGCTTTTCTCACTAGTAAACTTTCTAATGAACAAATTAAAACTAGTGAGAGCTCATCACATGGGTCATTTGATCAATCACATATTTGTGCTAACCCTTGTGATGTAGGCAAGAAGAATGTATCCACCTCTTGCAATGATTTAATATCTATGCCATGTTCCTCACAATTAGATGCTTGTTCTACTTCTATGTCTTGTGAGACTAACCTTTTGAAGGAGAACAATGAGCTCAAAAGTGAAGTGAAGAACTTGAGCAACAAGTTAGAGAGGTGGTGCAAATCAAAGGTCACCCATGAGCACATGTTGAAGAATCAAAGAAGCTATGGTGACAAGAGTGGCATTGGCTTCAACAAAAGCAATGCCAAGGGCAAGAAAATGAGGAAGCAAGAAGAAAAGAAGCTATCTCATTTCATGTGCTATCAATGCCATGAGATGGGACATCTTGCAAAAGCTTGCCCCAACAAGAAGAAGCCCCAAGCTCAAATCAAGAACAACCATCATGATGGTGACTTGATGAAGAAGAAGAAAACAAGAAGGGGCGGAAGAGCAAGGCATCCAACTCACATTCAAGATGCCAAAATGATGATGAGCAAGAATGAAGAAAAGAAGAAAGATTTGGCTCACATCAAGTGCTACAAGTGTGGTGATATGGGACACTTTGCCTCGAAGTGTCCTACCAAGCTTGAGAAGAAGGCTCAAGCAAATGAGAAGAGGCAAGGCAATGAGAAGCAACAAATGAGCAAGGAAGAGAAGGCTCAATCAAAGAGAAGTTGCTACTCATGCCGGGAAAGGGGACACATGGCTCATTCATGTCCCCTAGGTATGACCCCTAAGCCTATTTCAATTACTAATGATTCTATGCTTAGGAAGGATGTAAATGGTACCACATTGGTCGCTATTGCAAAACATCCCGCTACTCATACTAAGGCTATGCCAAAGTATGTTGCACCTAACTTGAGAGGACCCAAACTAGTTTGGGTACCATCAAAAGGTGGATGAATGTGTGTAGGTACCATGGCATTGGAGGCTTGATTCAATTTGTTCCGTATTGATCATCATGTGATTGAATCAAGTAATGAAGCTTATTGCTATTCTCATCCCAATGCCAAATCAAGTGAAGTGAAGTGAAGTCCAAATGTGCTACAACATACAAGTGTCATGATCAAGTTGTGGTGGTTGATTGGAAGTATTTGAAGGCTTGTAAATGATGGATGAAGAAGCTTGCTATTGGATGATCATGAGCTACCAAGGTATATCTTAGTTGATCATATTCATTTGGGTGCATATGAGTTGATTGAATTGGATATATATGCATATGTTGCTTGCTATAAGATGATTGAATGGATAGATTGCTTAGTGATCAAGTTTGAGTTAGTTTGAATGGATATGTTCATGAGACTTCTTTTAGTAAGTGATTTGAATGGATATATGTCTTGTGAGAGTATTCAAACATGTTAGCTCAAGTTTGATTCATATTGGTAGAGTATAGCTCAATTGCTCAAAGTTGTTCAATATTGCAAAATCTGAGTGAGCTGAGAAGATAGCCATGTTTGGATGATCAAATCTTTTTGGATTGGCTTGAAATTTGGTACACATGCTCTACACTTATGATATTAGCTGCTGTGCAAAATTCATGATTATTGGATAAGATGTACTTTGGTTTTGGAGTAGATCTTGTCAACTATTGTGCAGCAGTTTTCAGCATGTAGTACTATGGAAAGAATTGAAATCTGGTAGCAATCTAGAAAGTCAATGAAGCTCAAATTTTTATGGCTGCTAGAATACATAGTGAGACACATCTCCACCAAATTTCATGGTCATTGGACTTATATTTTGGGAGATATGCATGTTTCTTTGAGAAGGACAGAATCTGCCAGAAAAGTGACAAATATTGGATTGATTTAGAGTCACTTTGATTGAAAGGCCCTCAAGTTGGAATCATGTTTATAAAGTGGTTGAGGGACCTATGTTTGGTTTTGAGATGAGCTAGAAGTATGGCAAATATGAGTACAAGTTCATGTGATTGGGAAGTGTATTTGGCACACATTTGGTACTCAAATTGAAGATCAAGACCAACATCAAGATGAAGATAAAGATCAAGCTCTAGTATCAAATTGAAGATCATTTGGAAGAAAGAAAAGGACTCAAAGATGGATTCAAAGTCACATTTCAAGAAGAGTTCAAATGGATCAATCAAACAAAGTCAATTCAAGTGAGTATCAAGGATGATTCTTTGGAGAGAGGTCACTTCTCCCTTTTGTAGGGGCTTGCCGCCTTTGGTAGGTTAACCAAGTATGGTACTTGGAAGGCTAATATGGAAGTGGTGATTCAAAGGATATTTGAGATGCTTAGTTGAAGCAATGAAAGGATTGACCAAGCAAAGCAAGCAACATCCAAGATAGAAAAGCAAATCATGTCAAATCAAGTGGTATTCATATGCAAGCTATGTTCAAATGAAGAAGCAAGCCAACCACAACAAGATAGTGCACTTAATCATATGGGTGAAGATTTGTTCTATCAATTGGTATATATTGGTCTTCACCATGGACTTCACATTGCTATTTGGAGCTTAATAGGAATCAAATGACTATCCTCTACTCCAAGATAGCAAAGGTATTATTGTAATGTGCATGATCTTTTCATCCCTTACTAGTATGCGGTTGGTGCATATAGTACATGCTCAATAGGATCATGCATAACAAATGAAAAGTTTCAATTCATAGCCTACCACTATTGCTTGATTGATTATATGATCTAGTGGTTAGTATATGAGTTTGTTCATGAGCTAGTGAACCCAAGTACTTGATCTAGAAGATGAGCATTCAAGTGTCTAATTCAACGTGAGTAAGATAACCATTGAAAGATGTGTGAAGAAGCTTACTCTAGAGCAAACCGAGTTAGATATCTTGTGCAAGTTTAATAGTTCAAGTCACAAATGAGAGGCTCATGACAAGAGTTCAAGAAGAAGACAATAATGCAAATGGATATCAAGTTTAAACTATCATTCAAGTGGTATCTAGACTCATCATTTCTTCACATGGTATCTATTCAAGATGGTATATGATCTTTCAAGTGATATTTACCAAGTGGTGTCTAGATCAAGCTCACAAGTGGTATCCTACAAGACTTCAAGTGATCCTCAACTTTAAGTGATCAAATCAAGCAAAGCATCCCTCACCATCAAGAGCTCAAGTTTATCAAGTGGATGACCCATGCTATGACATAGGGGAGGTGCCCCACCAATTGGTATCAAGGTCAAAGATCCTACACATGGTGTCATTCCAACACATATGGTGGTGTCCATCAAAAATGAAGACTCAAGTATCATCCATCTACCCTAGTCCAACCCTTTGTATCAAGAGAAGCATACCTTTTATGGTCATTGATGACAAAGGGGGAGAAGTTATGGAAAAGATATGTGGAAAAGATATGTCAATTATGATATGTCAAGGACAAAGAGGGAGAAAAGAAGATGGACATGGATCAAGAGGGAGCAAGATTGAAGGAACAAAATTCTTGGACAATGAGAGCACACAAGTAGGGGGAGCAAGCTCATGAACTTGGTTGTTGCATTTGATATGTGCATAATCATGTGCTTGCTTGCATTGCATAAGTTTTAAAATTTTATATGCATGCTTGTGTGGTGTATGCTAGTTATAGGATTTAATTGATGAATTGATAACTAGCATGCATAGGTTAATAGCTAGACTTGTGCTTTTAATGCAAAACTAGACCCTTGCTATTAATGTTGATCTCACGGGGTTTTCTAGTTTTTATGATGTCTAGCTACTCTTCGATGCTAAGGATGAATCAAATGTGGTATGCACGCTTCAAAGGTAAAATTTCATCATGTATACCTTAGCATCACTTAGTAGTGCTAACACTCCCACAAATTTCATATTTATGCATGTGTGCAAGCTTGAAACCAAACCATTTGAGCACACATGTAGGGGGAGTTAACACTACAAAGTCGGGTTGTATGGTGCTTATCCAAATTCTCTAATATGGTCTTAATGTTGGATAAGTAACATAGAATCCAAAGAGCTTAATTTCCATATCTTTGTAGAGTTGTCATCAATTACCAAAAAGGGGGAGATTGAAAGGTCCTAGTTTGGTTTTGGTAATTGAGTGACAACTTAGGTGGACTAATATGTGTTTGAAGTGAAATTACACAGGTGATTAGTCCATAGGTGATCATGTGTGAGCAACATATGCCATAGAGGTGAAATGGCTTGGAAGATGTTGCAAGGCTCATACATGTGATGAAGGAGCTTATTGCATATGTGACATGACATGTGGTCATATGGCTAAGATGGAGAAGATCAAGGCAAGACTTGGCTTGATGGACCGGTTGCGAAGGTGAAGGGCAAGTTGAGGCTTTGAAGCCGTTGGTACCGAGTGTCGGGAGGCTTAAGCAAGACTTGGCGCCGAAGGACCGAAGCGATGGTGAAGAGCAAGTGATGTCAAGATCGATGGACCATGGAGGCCATGTGATGATATAAAGTGGATCATATCATTTGAAGATAGGTTGGTGCATGTGTTGCATCAACACCGAAGGAGATGGAATGGAATGCGCAAGGCAAAGGTATATTTGTAGGGCATTTCATTTCACCGGTCATAGGTGTGTAGAGAAGATTATGACCGGGTTTAGGATAGATGGCCGTACTATTAAGAGGAGCAAACCTGTTTGCATATCGGTCATCTAGTGCCACTTGAGCGATCTAACTTTGCGATGTTACTAAGATCGAGTGGCGTGGTGAGGGCAAGTGAAAATCCTTTGAAAATTGTTTGTGAAAATGCTAACACACATGCACAAGATGATGTACACTTGGTGGTGTTGGCACATTTGCAAAGGAGAAGGTGTTGGAGTTGAAGTGGATCAACTCCGAGAAGAGAAGGAGGCTTTTCGGTGTGTTCCGGACTCTAGGATGGCTCTTGGATTGGAATTCTGTACTAATCCTTTGTGAGTTGGATCAGCTATGTATGTGGGATGTGTAGCCCTCTGAGTTAGCTTTCCAAAATGTCCAAGATCATCGAAATCGGAGTTCGGAGCTAAGAGTTATAGTCGTTTGAGCGTTGAAAGGTCAGTGACCGGACTCACTGACCGGACGCGTCCGGTCAGTAGAGTGAGTCCGGTCATCAGAGTCCGGTCAGTGCATTTTGAGTGCTGATTTGAGGTGTATTGACCGGACGCTCGGTAGAGTCCGGTCAGTAGTGACCGGACGCGTCCGGTCACTGAAAAACAGCCCCGAAACCTCTCTGTTTGCGACCGGACTCAGGCATAGGCGCGTCCGGTCATTATGACCTGACGCGTCCGGTCAGTAGAAGGCTGAACGCGCGCGAAAACTAGCCGTTGGGGACGGACGACCGGACTCTAGTGACCGGACGCGTCCGGTCACCCTGTAGTGAGTCCGGTCAGTACGAAAAAAGCCCAGTGAAGGGGGTAACGGCTAGTTGAGCCCTTGGGGCTATAAAAGGAGATGGTGGCCGGCCTTGGCTGGGGCTGAGCACCCTTGGGACTTGGTGTCCATGCTTGGGGAGTGCTTGGGAGCCCTCTAACTCGCTTGTGCTTGCTAGTGTGCGAATCTATTGCGAGTGAGCGATTCTAGTGCGTTGCTTTGAGAGATTGCATCGAGTGGCACTAGGTGTTCGTGTTGCAAGCCGGTGGTGCTTGTTACTCTTGGAGGTTGCCACCTCCTAGACGGCTTGGTGATCGAGTCTCCGTCGTGAAGCCCGCGTGAAGATTGTGCGTGGCTCCGGAGAAGGATTGTGAGGGGTATTGTGCTCACCCCGCGGGAGATCGTGAAGAGCAACTCTAGTAAAAAGGAGACGTGAAGAGCGTCAAGTGGTTCGGCCGGGTCGAGTGCTAGAGCTTGTGGTAAGCACTCCTTGGGGAGAGTGTGACTAGTGTAGTCACCACTAGCAAGAGGACCGGCGACAACCTTGAGCTTGTCTCAACGGGGACTAGCTTGGTGGCAACCAAGTGAACCTCGGGATAAAATCACCGTGTCAACATTGTCTTCATCTTCTCGGTGGTTTGCTATCTCCATTCACTAGCTTGTATTTCCATACTCATACTTGTGCTAGTGTTTAGTTGTTGCTCTTGTGTAGCTATCTAGCTTGTGTAGCTTAATAGTTGCTCTTGTAATTAGTTAGCTTGTGTAGCTTGCTAGTTACCTTCCTTGCTTGTGTAGCATAGAAGTTGATCCCGTGAGTGACTAGTTGACTTGTAGTCTTGCTAGTCACATTGCTTAGTTTGTATAGCTAAGTTGAGCTCACTAATTTGGCTTGTGTAGCCTTGTTATTGAGCATTGCTAGTGAGCTTAGGCTTGGTGCTTTTGCTTAGTGGCATGTGTAGGAGCTCCCCGGTTGATTGAGTACTAGTTGCATAGGTTTGTGTGACCTTGCTTCTAGAATTGGTTAGGTGAGCTCTAGCTAGCCCGACACCTTATTTGCATTGTTTAGGATCTTTTGTAAGGTGTCATAGAGTATAGGTAGAGGGGTGTAGTCTTGGCTAGACCGATAGTTTTAATTCCGCATTTGTTTCGGTTAGCCGACGCGATTAATTTTAGAAAGGACTATTCACCCCCCCTCTAGTCCGCCATCTCGACCCTTCAACGCTGCCAGCGTCCGATGCACACAGCTGTGCACTGTTTCGTTCGCCGTTTGTTCGTGCGATCTCGGATTTGGTTTTAGGTTTTTGCCTTGGGTTTCTAGAGTCGTGTAGTGTCCCGCTGTGCTTCTTGGAAGCATCCACCCTACCTCTAGGGTCGTGGACATTATTTAGGCTCTAGGTTTGCTCTTGGGGTGATTCTCGGGACAGTGGCGACAAGTTTCCGAAAGGAATTTTGAAGCTCTCATTCACCCCCCCCCCTCTGGTCGCTTTCTGGTTGCATTCCCGGTCCTTCAATTGGTATCGGAGCGGGTTAAGGATCTTCCACCTTAGCCGGTTCCAGATCCACAGAAGGCGACATGGATCGCGGCGTGGGTAAACCGTCGTTTTTCGATGGGACGAACTATGCGTATTGGAAGATACGCATGTCGGCCTATCTCCAGAGCATGGGCTCTTCTGTTTGGGAGATTTGCAATAGGGACGATTACGTTGTCTTGGTTGCTCGTGTTACTCAGCTTCAGATGGATGAGCACAATGCCAATAGCCGAGCGCGTAACGCTCTTTTCTCCTGTTTGAGCATGTCCGAGTTTGATCGCGTTTCTCACCTCCCCACGGCTCGTGAGATTTGGGCGACCCTCATGCGTTTCCATGAGGGAACCTCTCAAGTCAAATCTCGTCTCTACGAGTCGCACAAGCGGGAGTACGAGAACTTTCGACACATGTCTGGCGAGAGCATAGAGAGTTTATTCGCTCGCTTTCAGGTCATTGTCAACAAGATGAGAGCGAACAAGGAGCTGTTGCCTTTTGACGATCATGAGAGGGCTTTGAAGCTTTTGCACACTCTTGATCGGTCGGTGTGGGACTCAAAGGTCCAGGCGATCATCGAATCGTCTAACTATGAGACCCTCACTTGCGACGAGCTCTTTAGTAAGCTCAAGTCTAGTGAGATTGACGCCATGTCGAGGGCTTCTTATGAAAATCCTTCTGGCCCGACTATGGCTTTGGTTTCTAGCTCTTCTGCTAACCCCTCTGGAGGATTTGCACTTTCTTCTCTCTTTTCTGTCACAGAGGACCAGCTGGAGTCTTTAGGGGGTGACGAGTTGGCTTTGCTTGCCAACCGGTTCTCGCGGTTCCACAACAACCGCATGAACCGTCGCCGTGGAGGAGGACGCTCAGGATGCTATGAGTGCGGCTACCCCGACCACTTCATCGCCAACTATCCCAAGAAGAAGCACACATCTGGGAAGGGCGATCATGGGCACAAGTATGACTCCGGCAAGCGCAAGGAGAAGTACGTCCCCGCGAAGCACAAGCGGAAGGGTGGCTTCAACAAGGAGTACATCAAGACCAAGTACTTGGAGAAGGCCCAGGCTGAGCAGCGTGCTTTCTTCGCCACGCTCAGCGACGTCGACGACTCGGACGATGACTCCGCTTCTTCAAGTGACGACGAGTCCGAGAAGAAGAAGAAGAGGATCGAGGACAAGCTCAACGGCCTCTGCTTCTTCGCCGACGACGAGGGCTTCTGCACCATGGCCCTCGGCAAGGAGGTCGACGGCGAGCTGGAGGACACTCCTCAGAACAACGACGACGACGACGACACCTCCCAGGTATCTCTGACCCCCGATGAGCTTTCCGCTGAGGTCGAGAAACTTACTGTCGTGCTTCTTAGTCAAGACAAGCTGCTTAGGCGTGCTGCTAGAGAGCGCAAGGAGTTTAGGCAGAAGTGGGAGGATACGGTGAAGGAACTTGAATCTGTCAAGTCCACCGTAGTTGTTACTGATGAGGAGGAGTGCGAGATGTGCACCACGCACATGACTGACCTTCTCACCTTGAGAGGTAAGTATGTGGCGTTGGTAGGAGAGGTGGATGAGCTGAAGGCTAGATCCTCGCTGTTGGGTGCGTGCAAGTCTTGTGCTGGCTTGCAAACCGAGCTGGCAGAGAAGAATGCCAAGATTGTGTCTCTTGAGAAGGCCAGCTCGGGTAGCACTTGTGTGTCCAGGTGTGTTTTGTGTGAGGGCCTGGAGATGGAGATAGCCAATATGAAGCATGACAAGATGCAAACCGAGGAGGAAAACACATACTTTTGGACCATCTTGTCATGGGTGTCTTGTGGTGAGCCGCAGCTTGGGATGATGATCTCCCAATTCAAGCGTGCTGCAGGAGGTCCAGGTGTAGGCTTTGCTCAGGGTGTTGATGTTTCATCTTTTGGCAAGATTGGAGAGTCGAGTGGTGTTAACCCAGGTGAGAAGCCCAACTCCACCACTACTCCCAAGCTTACAAAGATTCCACCCAAAGAGCCTCTCAAGCCCAACACCAAGGATGGTGTGTTCGTTGAACCTCCGAGAGCTCCACCCAAGAAGCAGACATGACATCCCAAGCCCAACCACCTGAAAAACAAGTTGGACACCATGCTACCCATGCAGGAGGAGCTTATGCCACAGAAGGGCAAAGTGATCCACACCCACTACCGTGAGTACCAACAACTCCCTTTGAGAGCGGTGAGGTACCATTGTGAGCACTGTGGGAGAGATGGACACTTGAGTGAGTTCTGCTTTCGGCGCAAGAGAGAGGCGCGTCGTGCAAGGGAGATGAACAACCCGGACATGTACCATCCTTTCCATGATGTACATGTGCCGAATGTTCAGAGGCGTGCTACTAGGCCTAGAGGTCCAAAACCTCAAGTTCCTAGGCCTAGGCCACGAGGAGGTCGTGCCCAGCGGGAGCCTGCAGTTGTAGGCTATGGACCCCGTGGCGGTGGCTTTGTAGTTGAGCGCTTTCCCCCACCGCGTTTTGAGTTTCGCTTTGAACTCGATGCGAGCTATTAGAAGTGATAATGGTTCCGAATTCAAGAATTCGGATTTTGAGAAGTTTTGTAACTCTTTGGGTTTGGAGCATTAGTTTTCTTCCCCTACACACCGTCCCAAAATGGTGTTGTAGAGAGGAAGAATCGGACCCTTGTAGAGATGGCCAGGACGATGCTCGATGAGCATAGGACTCCTAGGCGATATTGGGTCGAAGCTATGAACACTGCATGCTATATTTCCAATAGCATTTTTCTCCGAGCTTTCTTGAAAAAGACTTTTTATGAGTTGCGTTTTGGGAGACAGCCCAAGGTGAGTTATTTTAGAGTCTTCGGTTGCCACTGTTTTATATTGAAGAAAGGCAACCTGGACAAATTTGAGTCTCGTTCTTCTGACGGTGTGTTTTTGGGTTATGGCGCTCATACTCGTGCTTATCGTGTACTTAACCTTGACACTAACCAAGTCATGGAGACATACGATGTCACCTTCGACGAGACCATGGTTTGGCCTTCTTCTCGTTTTGAGTGTGCAGGTGATCATGAGGTTGGTGAGCCTCTTTTTGATGACGAGGACGAGGGTGCTGAAGGTATGGATGATCCAGCACCCCCTCCACCTGCTGTGCCGCAAGGAGCGGCTTCTACTATGACTCACGACCCCGACACTTCTTCTTCCTGGGGGCCGTGGGATCCGCCACCCCGAGCGGTACCTTTTGTACCCGGGGAGGCACCAGCTGCTGTTGAGGGGGAGATCACTTCTGCACGGGAGGCGCCACGACACATCCAGCGCCAACACCCCCTCAGCAGATGATCGGCAACATTGACGAACATGTCACTCGGTCCAGGTCTCAAATCTCTCACTTTGCTCATTCTGCTTTTGTTGCTGATTTTGAGCCCCGAGATGTTGGACACGCTTTGACGGATCCCGATTGGGTCAATGCCATGCATGAGGAGTTAGAGAACTTTGAGCGAAATCGGGTTTGGGTATTAGTTCCACCTCCTCCAGACTGTAAGCCTATTGGGACAAAATTGATTTTCAAAAACAAGCAAGGAGAGGATGGCCACGTTGTTAGAAACAAGGCCAGGCTTGTAGCGAAGGGCTATAATCAGAAGGAGGGGATAGACTATGAGGAGACTTTTGCTCCTGTAGCTCATTTGGAGGCTATTAGGATACTCTTGGCTTTTGTTGCATCCAAAGGTTTCAAACTTTTTCAAATGGATGTCAAGAGTGCCTTCTTAAACGGCTACATAGAAGAAGAGGTTTATGTTGAACAACCCCCCGGTTTTGAAAATCCTAAGTTTCCAAACCATGTTTTCAAACTCCACAAAGCTTTATATGGTTTGAAACAAGCCCCTAGAGCCTGGTATGATAAGTTGAAAACCTTTTTGCTTGCTAAGGGTTTTAAAATGGGATGTGTGGATAAAACGCTCTTTCTCCTCAAGCAAGACAATGATACTCTCTTGGTCCAGATTTACGTGGATGATATCATTTTCGGTGGTTCTTCTCATGCTTTGGTTGCAAAGTTTGCAGATACTATGAGCAGAGAGTTCGAGATGAGTATGATGGGTGGGCTGACTTTCTTTCTCGGATTACAAATTAAGCAATCCCGAGAAGGGACGTTTGTGCACCAGGGCAAGTATACCAAAGACTTGCTGAAGAGGTTCGATATGGGTGAGGCCAAGCCTCTTCCAACACCCATGTCGACCACGACGGCCCTGGATGCGGACAAGGATGGAGAAGCTGTGGACCAGAAGGAGTACCGAAGCATGATCGGGTCGCTGCTCTACCTGACGGCGACACGCCCGGAAATCCAGTTCGCGGTGTGTCTTTGTGCGCGCTTTCAGGCGTCGCCGCGCACTTCTCACCGTCAGGCGGTCAAGCGCATTTTCAGGTACCTTCGTTTCACACCTGAGTTCGGGATTTGGTATTCAACTTCCTCCACCCTCTCCCTTTGCGGTTATTCCGATGCCGATTTTGCTGGTTGTCGCATTGAGCGCAAGTCCACTTCTGGGACTTGCCAATTTATTGGTTCTTCTCTTGTATCGTGGTCTTCTCGCAAGCAGTCTAGTGTTGCCCAGTCTACCACGGAGGCTGAGTATGTTGCTGCGGCTAGTTGCTGTTCCCAGTTGCTTTGGATGATGGCCACTTTGCGTGATTTTGGTCTGAGCTTTTCTCGTGTTCCTTTGCTTTGTGACAGCACGAGTGCGATTAGCATTGCTAAGAACCCCGTGCTTCACTCGAAGACCAAACACATTGATGTGCGCTTTCACTTTTTGCGAGACCACTATGAGAAGGGTGATATCGACCTTCGCCATGGCGATACTCATCATCAGTTGGCTGATATTTTCACCAAGCCTTTGGACGAATCAACCTTTAATCGGTTGAGGGGTGAGCTTGGTGTGTGTTTCCCCTTTTAGATGGGGGAAACATTTTGGATCTTGTATCATAGACTGACTATTTTCTCGTTTGCTTTGTTTTTCTTTTGCATTTCAGCATACGCTTTTACATTCTGAGCTTCATGTATATAATCTCTAAAATGTAATTATGCTCTGTCTAGTATTGCTCCGATGCTTATGATGATGTTTGTAGCTTATGCTCTTTCTGATCACTAATACATGTTGTGAGTTGAGCTATTTTTGAAATGGTGATTTTGCTTAATAAGTATAAAACTTGAAAATGTTCACCATTGAGATATGCAACTAGCATGTGTAGGATGTGTTGAATTCACTCGTGCTTTTCATATATGCTAGGTTGCTATGTCTCTAGTGTTGAGTCATTCACTTGCTTGGTTTGTTCATATTCTGTTTAAAATCTGAACCTAGTTAAGTGAATTGAAAAGATCGAGATGGGATTGCTTGTCAAACACATCACAGTTTCGAGACTGTTTCTCATTGCACTTTGAGTTAAACTTGAGCTGTGTAGTGTATGACCGAAACTGTTGCTTTAAGCTTCTGATTGCTTCTGCATAGGCTTCGCACAGTTGGAAAGTTAGGCAATGACAAGCTTTCAACCTCTCGCAATCACATGCTGAATTTTGAACTTGTGTAATCTTAACCGCTGCAACTCCGATAAAATCTGGATATACAAGTCTATGTCTCATTCTATAGCATGATGATTGAACTGTGTTAGGGGTAGTTCACCTTGTATACATGTTTAGCACTTGTTTGACTTCCTGTCTATACATGTTCTGTGCTATTTTGATGGTGAATACCTTTTTGGCTAAAAACCGCTTTATTTGCTCATATGTTCATATTTCATATTTGGTGATCAGTTTGAGCCTTTGCTAGCTTGTATGCTTTCCAGTGACTCGTTGGAACTATACTGTTTAGAGCATCTTTGCGTTTTCTTGACTATATTTCTGAAGCTGCTAACTTGCATTGTGACTCATATGCATTTTGGAAGGGGGAAAACTTCTCTTGTTGTAACACCTCTGGTGTTTAATATGTAATTAACCTGACATGTCATCATCATTAGTCATAATCATTCTTGTCATGCATTAATGTTTGTCTAGTGGTTGCTTGCCTTTACCTTTTCCTAAAAGGTATTTTGTCGTGTAGTGATCTCTTTTCAAAAACCCTAAATGCCCAAATCTTCCTTTAAGGGCAAAATGGTAATTTCAACTCTGTGCCTAGTCTTGTGTATTTCTTGTTCAGTTTAGTGTCTTGAAACTTTCTTGTGTTGTTCAAAAATCAAAATCAAAAATCAGATTTCAAAGTCCTTTTGAAAAACCCTAATTTCCAAACCCTCGCTTTTACCTCTCTTTTAATAATTTAAAAACTATTCAAAATTTGGACTTGGTCCAAAAAGAAAAGTTGTAGATCTTGTCAAGAGGAACAACTTTGGTGTTTACAAATTTTCAAGTTTCTATATAAAACCAAAAGTAATTTTGAAATTATTCAAATCCCAAAAGTGTTCCCTTTTCTGTTTTCGAATATAATTCAAAAACTGTTTGGAATTTGAAAATGTTCTTATTGACAAAGTTGTAGATCTTCTTTTTCTGCACAACTTTGGTATTCTGAGTTTTTCCCGTGCAGTTCAAGTTTTGGGAGTAATTTGCAAAATTCAGAAAGTCAACACCTAGACCTAGCCCTGTTCATCTCCTACCTAGGGTCAGAGCAGAGCAGGGAGGGGGCCCGGCCATGGCCGCTCGCCGGAGCTGCGTGCGCCACGCGCCTGGCAGCCGCACGCCCGCCCCCGACTTGTCGCCTGTGACCGCGCCATCATTCTGCCCCCGCACGCGCAAGCGCTGACCTCCGCCCCCGTCCCCCACTGTTCCCCGACGTCACCGCCGCGTGGCCGTCGCCGGCAAGCACGACGCCCGGGTCCCAAACTGATTTCCGTCCCTTCTTCATCATGAGATCGATAGCACGCGCCACGGGCATTCTTATCCACCCCCGCGCGCTCTCTATCTGCCCCTGGCCGCGCCTATAAAAGGCCCGCCGACCGGCCGGAGCTCCGCACTCACCCCACCACCGTGGCCAGCACACTCCAGAGTCTCCGCCGATCAACCAACTAGCCCAGCAGCTCCGCCTTGAGCCCGTGCAGCTTCCCAGCTCCTCAATTCCATCGCTACCGCCTCCCACCGCCGAGTGCGAGCCCTTCTTCCTCAGCGCCGGTGAGAAGCCGACCGACTCGTGTCGACGGAATTCGTCGCCGTCGCTCCACCTCTCCTCCCTCTGACCTCTGATATTCCTTCCTTGTCTTCTTGCGCTCCTAACCGGCTACTGGTGGCCGTGCCTGGTGTACAGGGTCGCCGGATCGCCGGAGTGCCGCCGCGGTCGTCTCCTTCCTCGAGCCGCACCCTCGACCGTATCGAACCCCAAGCCTCGGGCGAATCGCACTACCCTCGAGCACATCCTCGAACCCCGCCCCTCGAAGCAGCCGAGACTAGCCTCAGCCTCGGGCGAATCGCAACTACCACCGAGCCTCAAGCCTCGAGTGAGCCGAGGCCACCCTCGAGAGGCTAGCCGCAAGAGAACCCGCCGAGGCCTCGCCGTCGAGCCCTCTTTTCCATCCGCCTCGTCGAGCCTTGCCTCTGACTCTCGGTGAGCCCAGCCTCTGTTTTCTCAGCCGAGCCTCGAGCCTCGACGTCGAGCCTGCTCCGACTCGAGCTCAGTGCTCTTTTCCTTTTCAAAAATATGAATAGTCTTGTTATTTCATCTTTTTGTATGATTTTCTGTATTGCTCTAAAAATTCTGAAAATTTTACAGTTGAGTCTTTATACTATGTAGTATTTTATAAAAATATGAAACTTGACTTTTCTGCAAGAATTTGAAAATGTAAAATCCCTCTTTTAATTAATAAATAGATGGTTCTGGATTTTTAGAAAATCATTTATAACTCCAAAAATCATGAGATAAATTTTTGTGAGCTTCCTATGCCATGTTTAGTCTCTGGTGACATTTTGAAGTCTTTTGGAACAAGCTGATTTTTGAGCCTTTATTTTAATTGTTAAATAGTGTCGTTTGTTAATTGATGTCTGATTTTATTTGAGCACCTTAATGACCTCCAAAAATTATGAAATTTGTTTTGCCATCTATCTACACCATAATGAACTTATGTAATTAATTTGGTAATTTTTGGAGCAACTGCATAAAATGACCTTTTTAAATAATTAAGAAAAACGGAAAAGGTGATTAAGGTTCATGTTGTATGCCCTGTGTTGCATTGTTCATACTAGCATACTCATGAGCATGCATCATTGCATTCGTATAGTCACCGAAGAAGGCGTCAAGATCGAGGCAGCCGCTGACGAACCTGTCCCTGAGGCTACCCCGAGCTCCGACAACTGCCCTGCCGCCCTCGAGCCTGCCCTCTTTGCTCTTCAAGGCAAGCCCCGGTGCATTTAACCCTTTCCTTGAATTTATAAAATGATTTCCTTAAATGCTTTTGAGTTAAATTATTGCATTAGGTTTATAGGAGTTGTGTGCTATCCTAATTGATGCACTATCCACCTTGACCACTGATACACCCGATACCTGCTTTTCAAAAGTATTTGAAAAATGCTTAGCAATGCTTATTGAATTAGACTTTGCAATAAAAATACCAATTTCAAAAGTATGATCACTGAAAGAATCTTTATGGGAATTTGGCTTTACTTCTCGTTCGATGACTGCTTGCCTAGCTAGCATGTGGTCATTGTCGAGAAGAGGTTGTCCGCGCGTACGGTGCCGTCATGTTGTAGTCCGGGACTCAACAGTTGACACCGACCGGGACAGGGTTGAAAAACCGACAGGACCTGTACTCTTGGGTTAGAGTCCCGAGGTGCTTGTTGCTGACGGAAAAACTTTAGGGACCATCCGTATGGGGGCCTGCTGGTCAAGACTTGTAACTATTCACATACTTCGGAAAGCTCTGGCTCCGAGGAATCCTTTATTGGACCGACAACCGCGCACTGGGAGTGGAGAGATGGCGGAAGTAGCATGTACCCACGTGGTCGTCGTACCTGGATAGGAGTGGTGTACTGTACTTCCGGGTGGCGTAGGACCGGGCCCAATCTTGGAGGAATCGTGGTAGACGAGTTGGCATATGCAAGCTTGGGTGCTACATATGCAGTGTGGATAGGGATCCTCAGCTGAGTATTATTTATCCGGATTAACGTTGCTCCTCGGTTATGGAGACTTGGTTCACTGACTGTCATCCGAGAGTGGTTCTCAACTAGGAATGTTTTGGAATGTAAAATGAATCATGAACGATGAAGAATTGAGGAATACTGAATCTTTCCAAAATAAAATAAGGTTTACAAAAATGCTTTTCTGCAAAATACCTGATCTTGCTTGAGCCTTACCTTGACTACCCTAAGCCTCTCATTCCTGAGTCTTCTCCCTTTTTCTTAGTCGGGTAAGTCTTGTTGAGTACCCTAGTACTCAGGGTTTGTTACCCATGCTGCAGGTATGACAGAGACCCCGATGTGTCTTGCACCTTGCTGCGTGACCATCGTCCAGAAAGAGGCCGATGAGGCCGAAGAATAGTTGTACACCCTCGGGCTAGGTGATTATAAGTATCTTTGTTGTTCTCCACTATGTTGCCTATGTCTATCTCTATTATCAGAACTTGGTTTGTAATAACTGCACCTTAATTTCTATTTGGAACCCTGTTTTGTAAAACTATTGTTATTTAAGTCTTCCGCTCTTTATTCCGATGTTATTTGTAAAAGTATGCAATGCTGTAACCGAATTGTGAGATGATCCTGCGGACATTGGGCACTGATGTAGCCCGGTGGCGAACAGGTCTTAATCACATGGAACATGGGTTCGGCTGTCAGAGGTTGACAGGGACACGTGGGCCATGGGATTAGGGTCGTTCCGTCACAGAGTGGTATCGGAGCATCTCACTTTAACGTTGCAGTGTTCGTTTTTGCGAAAACTTCAAAAGACCTTTTGAGTCCAAACAAACTAAACTTGACTATTTTGAGTCCAAACTGCTTCTCTCATCTTGTCTCTCATATGGCAACACTAGCTAGTGGAACAACATGTTTTAAGCCCTATGTACCTTATTTATTTATTGCATTGCGTTGTTCCGTAGGAACGATTCATGCATCATGTCATAATCACTTAAGTTAACTTCCTCTCTAAGTTCGTTGGGGTAGTATGCCTTTACCTGTTCTTGCTAGCCTTTCTCATCCATCTAATCTTGTCTAGACATGGCCCGTATCAAGCTGACTGCCCGCAAGTCGACTGGACCCAATGGCGTGCCGCGCCATCAGCTGGCACCACGCGTTGGAGAAGAGACTGCCGAATCTTCCAATGGTCGTCGCTTTCCCCGCCGCACCCGTAAGAACCTGAAGGAGGAGATCAAGGATCTGAAGGCTGAGCTGAAGAACTTGGAGCATGACTTCTACCACTCACGCCTGGAGTTTTATGAGGCACGAGCTTCCCTGGAGCAGGCCAACCGAAACACGGTTCACGCTATCGAGCAGCGCAATGATGCTTGGATCCGCGAGGACGTCACCAGAGCCGAGCTCCACGGACTGCAGCAGTACACAGCTCAGATTGAACAGTTCAATGATATGCTTCATGAGGAAGTGCATCAGCTGTATGATCAACTCCACCCCTTGGTACCCCCGGTTATGGAAGACCCTGAGGACGGAGTAGTGGAAGAACCCGATGTGGAACAAGAGCCAGACGTGGACGAAGAAATTGAACCTGCTGAGGACGTCCACGCTGAAGACGAGGACGAGGAGGAAGAGCCTGAGCTCATCCTCGAAGAAGACGACGACGAAGAAATGATCATCATCGATGAGGACTAGACCCGTCTTTAGGAGATGGAGATCCCGTGTGTCTGTACCACCTGCTTACCTAAAACCTTAGTCTAGGTTTGGGAGCGTTAGTCTGTCTTTTGTTAAGTCAGTCTGTATCTTTCTTTTCGTACCTTTTTCCCTTATCAGTCCGTTGTTATCTGTCAGTCATCTTTATCAATCTATCAGTCTTTGTATCAGAAGAAGCTATCAGTCAGTTGTTTCAGAACCCTATCTATGAATGCTAAGTTCCAAGTTGCTTAACAGATGCCTGTGAACACTCGCACTGGAGCTGGAGGTTCTGATGATGCCAACCTTCCAAACCCTCCACCTGTTCCTGCTACACTAGCAGATGTCATTGCAGCCTTGGCAGCCGCTGCTAACCTGATGGCTCAAAATCAGGGGCAGCAGAACAATGGTCACCGTGGTCGTCACGACATCAACCGTGAGACTACATATGTGGATTTCACCGAGACCCGTCCACCAGTTTTCACCAAGGCCGATGAACCCCTGGAAGCTGATGATTGGCTCCGCATTATGGAGCAAAAGTTCAGTCTTCTCCGCTGTACCGACGTCCAGAAGCCTCGGTTCGCTTCCCAGCAGCTTCGTGGTCCAGCAAGCGCTTGGTATGCCAACCTGTTGGCTGCCCAGCCAGAGGGTCATCAGTTGACCTGGGAAGAGTTCCGCACCGCTTTCCGTGCACATCACATCCCTTCGGGATTAATGAAGATGAAGCTTGATCAGTTTTTGGCACTGCAGCAGAAGGACTCCATAGTGATGCAGTATGTGGGTCAGTTCAACCATCTTAGCCAGTATGCCTCGGAATACGTCAACACGGACGAAAAGAAGAGGGACTGTTTCCTTAGGGGACTGCACCCCAAGATTCGCAGAAGTATGTCCAATAACCTGACCGGTTCGTATCATGATGCTGTTGACCGGGCTGTTGCTTTTGAAGAAAGCAACCGTCAGTATCAAGAGGAAAAGAAGAAGAAGAAAGCAGGATCCAGCAGTTTCTCTGGCGGTCACAAGCGCCAGAGGATCATATACCACCCCAGTCACCACCAAAATCGCCTACCTTACCCCAACCAGCAAGTGGTCGTCCGTACCGCGGCCACCACCCATAATGCCAACCAGCAGAGTGCCACACAGCCGAACGCCCCAGGTGTTCGTATCACCACCCCACAAACAGCCTACAACCATCCCTGCTACAACTGCGGCCAGCTTGGTCACTGGTCTCGTGAGTGCCCAAAGCCCAAGAGGTATGCCCAGAATACTCAGAAGAATCCTGGAGGATCTCAGCAGCAGCAGCAGCACCGTGTCCAGCAGCAGCATGTTCAGAAAGGCAAAGTTGTCAAGAAGCATGGGCAAGTCTACTACACCACTGTCGGCGACATCCCAGAAGGAGAGCCCATCATGATCGGTAGGTTTCCCGTTGCCAATCATCCTGCAGTCGTGTTGTTTGATTCTGGTGCATCGCATTCCTTCATCAGTCGTACATTTGTCTCTAAGCATGAGATATCAATCGGGGAGTTGAAAGAAAGTTTCTGTATATTTTCGCCTGGAGGGCGTATAAGTACTAAGGAAGTGGTTCGCAATATACCGGTGATGTTGGGGAAACACATATTTCCTACCACCATGATAGTGCTATGTGATCAGGAGATAGATGTCATTCTAGGCATGAATTGGATGTGCCAGTATAAGGCTATGATTGACATCCTGAATAGGGTTGTGAGAGTGGACATTCCCAACAGTACCTCCAAACTCCTTCTCCAACTCCCAATGCCTCAAAAACCAGCAGCCACACTTTTGAATACCACCTATGTTCTGGAAACCAGAGACATCCCCGTGGTCTGTGAATTCCCTGATGTTTTTCCAGAGGACTTACCTGGTCTGCCTCCTGACCGTGATGTTGAGTTTGCCATAGAGCTAAAGCCTGAGACTGCTCCTATATCCCGCAGAGCTTATCGAATGCCTCCTAGAGAGTTGGCAGAGCTAAAAATCCAATTACAAGATTTGTTGGACAAGGGTTTCATTCGCCCAAGCTCGTCTCCTTGGGGCTGTCCTGCAATCTTTGTAAAGAAGAAAGACAAGACTCTCAGAATGTGTATTGATTATCGCCCACTCAATGAGGTCACCATCAAAAATAAATATCCCTTGCCTCGTATTGATCTTTTCTTTGACCAGTTAGCTGGAGCCAAAGTATTCTCCAAGATCGATCTCAGATCTGGCTACCACCAAATAAAGATTCGTCCTGAAGATATTCCTAAAACAGCTTTCACCACCAGATACGGCCTATATGAGTACTTGGTCATGTCCTTCGGTTTGACCAATGCCCCTGCTCATTTCATGTACCTCATGAACTCTGTGTTCATGCCAGAGCTTGATAAATTCGTGGTCGTGTTCATTGACGACATCCTTGTCTACTCAAAAACCCCTGAAGATCATGTCGAACATCTTCGTATCGTTCTATCCCGTCTCAGAGAACATCAGTTGTATGCCAAGTTCTGTAAATGTGAGTTCTGGTTAGATCAGATACAGTTTCTTGGTCATGTCCTATCCGCTGAAGGTGTGTCAGTTGACCCTGGTAAAGTGGCAGACATTCTGGATTGGAAGCCACCTACCACTGTTCACCAAGTCCGCAGCTTTATGGGAATGGCAGGATATTATCGTCGATTCATCCCAGATTTCTCAAGAATCGCCAAGCCTATCACTGAGTTAGTAAAGAATTCTGTGAAGTTTGTCTGGTCACCAGCTTGTGAGCAAGCCTTTCAAACGTTGAAGAAACTGTTGACTACATCACCAGTGCTAGCCCAGCCGAACATCGAGAAGCCCTTTGATGTCTACTGTGATGCATCTGGTACTGGTTTGGGCTGTGTTTTGATGCAAGAAGGTCGAGTGATCGCATATGCCTCCCGACAGCTTAAGCGACATGAAGAGAATTATCCAACTCATGATCTCGAGTTAGCAGCAGTAGTGCATGCCTTAAAGATCTGGCGTCATTATCTGTTGGGCAGTACCTGTAATGTGTACACTGATCACAAAAGCCTGAAGTATATCTTCACTCAAGAAGAGCTGAATATGAGACAGAGAAGATGGCTTGAGTTAATTAAGGACTATAATCTTGAAGTGCATTACCATCCGGGTAAGGCGAATGTGGTTGCCGATGCGCTCAGTCGCAAGTCATATTGCAACTGTCTGATGATGAAACCCTATGATTCTTCTTTGTGTTATGAGCTGGAAAAGTTAAATATTGAAATGATTCCACAAGGAACTCTGAATAATATCAGAATAAAAACCCCTATCAAAGAGCAGATCATCGCTGCACAGAAAGATAACCCTGGAATCAAGCACATCATCGAAAAGGTCCAATCCGGAAAGGCTGATTGTTTCGGGATTGATGATACAGGAGTAGTATGGTTTAAGAATCGGTTAGTAGTTCCTAAAGTGCCTGAGTTAAGAAAGTTAATCCTTGATGAAGCACACTTGACTAGATTCTCCATCCACCCCGGCAGCAACAAGATGTACCAGGACTTGAAGCAAAGGTTCTGGTGGACAAAGATGAAGATTGAGATCGCCCGGTATGTCGCTCAGTGTGATACTTGCCAGAAAGTCAAAGCCGTGCACATGAGGCCCGGAGGAGAATTGCAACCTTTACCTGTACCTGCTTGGAAATGGGACGATATCAGTATGGATTTTATCAATGGGCTACCAAAGACACCAAAAGGTTTTGATTCCATCTGGGTGATCGTGGATCGCCTCACTAAGCAAGCTCATTTCCTGCCAGTCAAAACCAGCTACACCGTCCCCACATATGCCACCTTGTACAAGAACCACATAGTGAAACTCCATGGCATACCCAAGACCATTGTCTCTGATCGTGGTACCCAGTTTGTCGCAAAATTTTGGAAAGTGTTCCATACCTCACTTGGAACCAAGCTCTTGCATAGTACAACATATCATCCACAAACAGATGGACAAACTGAGCGAGTCAACCAAGTGTTAGAGGATATGTTGAGAGCATGTGTGCTCACCTTCGCAGATACTTGGGATAACTGTTTGCCCTTGGCAGAATTCTCATATAATAACAGTTACCAAGAGAGCATCAAAATGGCACCCTTTGAAGCACTGTACGGTCGCCGTTGTCGTACACCTCTCAGTTGGTCTGAACCTGGAGAAAAAGAATTCTTTGGAGTTGACCTGGTGAAAGATATGGAAGAAAAAGTCAAGCAAATACAAGAGAACATGAGAATTGCGCAATCTCGACAGAAGAGCTATGCCGACAAAAGACGTCGACCTCTGAAGTTTCAAATCGGAGATTTTGTGTACCTGAAAGTCTCACCCACCAAAGGAGTCACTCGTTTTAGAGTTAAAGGGAAGTTAGCGCCTCGCTATATTGGTCCCTTTGAGATTCTGGAATGTTATGGCAAGGTAGCTTACAAGCTAAGGTTGCTCGATCATCTTTCCGCCGTCCATAATGTGTTTCACGTCTCCCAACTCAAGAAGTGTCTCCGAGTGCCCGAATATGTGGTAGATGTTGAAGGTGTTGAGTTAGAACCCGATCTGTCATATTCTGAATATCCAGTTCGTGTGTTGGATTACAAGGACTGTGTTACCCGGAGGACCACCACAAGATGGTACAAGGTCCAGTGGAACCAACACTCTGAAGAAGAAGCCACTTGGGAATCCGAAGACTTCTTGGCAAAGAACTATCCCGACTTTCTCGATACTCTATAGATGTAAGGTTTTACCCTTGTTCTTCTTAAGACGCAGAATCTCGGGGCGAGATTTCTTTTAGGGGGGAAGGCTGTAACACCTCTGGTGTTTAATATGTAATTAACCTGACATGTCATCATCATTAGTCATAATCATTCTTGTCATGCATTAATGTTTGTCTAGTGGTTGCTTGTCTTTACCTTTTCCTAAAAGGTATTTTGTCGTGTAGTGATCTCTTTTCAAAAACCCTAAATGCCCAAATCTTCCTTTAAGGGCAAAATGGTAATTTCAACTCTGTGCCTAGTCTTGTGTATTTCTTGTTCAGTTTAGTGTCTTGAAGCTTTGTTGTGTTGTTCAAAAATCAAAATCAAAAATCAGATTTCAAAGTCCTTTTGAAAAACCCTAATTTCCAAACCCTCGCTTTTACCTCTCTTTTAATAATTTAAAAACTATTCAAAATTTGGACTTGGTCCAAAAAGAAAAGTTGTAGATCTTGTCAAGAGGAACAACTTTGGTGTTTACAAATTTTCAAGTTTCTATATAAAACCAAAAGTAATTTTGAAATTATTCAAATCCCAAAAGTGTTCCCTTTTCTGTTTTCGAATATAATTCAAAAACTGTTTGGAATTTGAAAATGTTCTTATTGACAAAGTTGTAGATCTCCTTTTTCTGCACAACTTTTGTACTCTGAGTTTTTCCCGTGCAGTTCAAGTTTTGGGAGTAATTTGCAAAATTCAGAAAGTCAACACCTAGACCTAGCCCTGTTCATCTCCTACCTAGGGTCAGAGCAGAGCAGGGAGGGGGCCCGGCCATGGCCGCTCGCCGGAGCTGCGTGCGCCACGCGTCTGGCAGCCGCACGCCTGCCCCCGACTTGTCGCCTGTGACCGCGCCATCATTCTGCCCCCGCACGCGCAAACGCTGACCTCCGCCCCCGTCCCCCACTGTTCCCCGACGTCGCCGCCGCGTGGCCGTCGCCGGCAAGCACGACGCCCGGGTCCCAAACTGATTTCCGTCCCTTCTTCATCATGAGATCGATAGCACGCGCCACGGGCATTCTTATCCACCCCCGCGCGCTCTCTATCTGCCCCTGGCCGCGCCTATAAAAGGCCCGCCGGCCGGCCGGAGCTCCGCACTCACCCCACCACCGTGGCCAGCACACTCCAGAGTCTCCGCCGATCAACCAACTAGCCCAGCAGCTCCGCCTTGAGCCCGTGCAGCTTCCCAGCTCCTCAATTCCATCGCTACCGCCTCCCACCGCCGAGTGCGAGCCCTTCTTCCTCAGCGCCGGTGAGAAGCCGACCGACTCGGGTCGACGGAATTCGTCGCCGTCGCTCCACCTCTCCTCCCTCTGACCTCTGATATTCCTTCCTTGTCTTCTTGCGCTCCTAACCGGCTACTGGTGGCCGTGCCTGGTGTACAGGGTCGCCGGATCGCCGGAGTGCCGCCGCGGTCGTCTCCTTCCTCGAGCCGCACCCTCGACCGTATCGAACCCCAAGCCTCGGGCGAATCGCACTACCCTCGAGCACATCCTCGAACCCCGCCCCTCGAAGCAGCCGAGACTAGCCTCAGCCTCGGGCGAATCGCAACTACCACCGAGCCTCAAGCCTCGAGTGAGCCGAGGCCACCCTCGAGAGGCTAGCCGCAAGAGAACCCGCCGAGGCCTCGCCGTCGAGCCCTCTTTTCCATCCGCCTCGTCGAGCCTTGCCTCTGACTCTCGGTGAGCCCAGCCTCTGTTTTCTCAGCCGAGCCTCGAGCCTCGACGTCGAGCCTGCTCCGACTCGAGCTCAGTGCTCTTTTCCTTTTCAAAAATATGAATAGTCTTGTTATTTCATCTTTTTGTATGATTTTCTGTATTGCTCTAAAAATTCTGAAAATTTTACAGTTGAGTCTTTATACTATGTAGTATTTTATAAAAATATGAAACTTGACTTTTCTGCAAGAATTTGAAAATGTAAAATCCCTCTTTTAATTAATAAATGGATGGTTCTGGATTTTTAGAAAATCATTTATAACTCCAAAAATCATGAGATAAATTTTTGTGAGCTTCCTATGCCATGTTTAGTCTCTGGTGAAATTTTGAAGTCTTTTGGAACAAGCTGATTTTTGAGCCTTTATTTTAATTGTTAAATAGTGCCGTTTGTTAATTGATGTCTGATTTTATTTGAGCACCTTAATGACCTCCAAAAATTATGAAATTTGTTTTGCCATCTATCTACACCATAATGAACTTATGTGATTAATTTGGTAATTTTTGGAGCAACTGCATAAAATGACCTTTTTAAATAATTAAGAAAAACGGAAAAGGTGATTAAGGTTCATGTTGTATGCCCTGTGTTGCATTGTTCATACTAGCATACTCATGAGCATGCATCATTGCATTCGTATAGTCACCGTAGAAGGCGTCAAGATCGAGGCAACCGCTGACGAACCTGTCCCTGAGGCTACCCCGAGCTCCGACAACTGCCCTGCCGCCCTCGAGCCTGCCCTCTTTGCTCTTCAAGGCAAGCCCCGGTGCATTTAACTCTTTCCTTGAATTTATAAAATGATTTCCTTAAATGCTTTTGAGTTAAATTATTGCATTAGGTTTATAGGAGTTGTGTGCTATCCTAATTGATGCACTATCCACCTTGACCACTGATACACCCGATACCTGCTTTTCAAAAGTATTTGAAAAATTCTTAGCAATGCTTATTGAATTAGACTTTGCAATAAAAATGCCAATTTCAAAAGTATGATCACTGAAAGAATCTTTATGGGAATTTGGCTTTACTTCTCGTTCGATGACTGCTTGCCTAGCTAGCATGTGGTCATTGTCGAGAAGAGGTTGTCCGCGCGTACGGTGCCGTCATGTTGTAGTCCGGGACTCAACAGTTGACACCGACCGGGACAGGGTTGAAAAACCGACAGGACCTGTACTCTTGGGTTAGAGTCCCGAGGTGCTTGTTGCTGACGGAAAAACTTTAGGGACCATCCGTATGGGGGCCTGCTGGTCAAGACTTGTAACTATTCACATACTTCGGAAAGCTCTGGCTCCGAGGAATCCTTTATTGGAACGACAACCGCGCACTGGGAGTGGAGAGATGGCGGAAGTAACATGTACCCACGTGGTCGTCGTACCTGGATAGGAGTGGTGTACTGTACTTCCGGGTGGCGTAGGACCGGGCCCAATCTTGGAGGAATCGTGGTAGACGAGTTGGCATATGCAAGCTTGGGTGCTACATATGCAGTGTGGATAGGGATCCTCAGCTGAGTATTATTTATCCGGATTAACGTTGCTCCTCGGTTATGGAGACTTGGTTCACTGACTGTCATCGGAGAGTGGTTCTCAACTAGGAATGTTTTGGAATGTAAAATGAATTATGAACGATGAAGAATTGAGGAATACTGAATCTTTCCAAAATAAAATAAGGTTTACAAAAATGCTTTTCTGCAAAATACCTGATCTTGCTTGAGCCTTACCTTGACTACCCTAAGCCTCTCATTCCTGAGTCTTCTCCCTTTTTCTTAGTCGGGTAAGTCTTGTTGAGTACCCCAGTACTCAGGGTTTGTTACCCATGCTGCAGGTATGACACAGACCCCGATGTGTCTTGCACCCTGCTGCGTGACCATCGTTCAGGAAGAGGCCGATGAGGCCGAAGAATAGTTGTACACCCTCGGGCTGGGTGATTATAAGTATCTTTGTTGTTCTCCACTATGTTGCCTATGTCTATCTCTATTATCAGAACTTGGTTTGTAATAACTGCACCTTAATTTCTATTTGGAACCCTGTTTTGTAAAACTATTGTTATTTAAGTCTTCCGCTCTTTATTCCGATGTTATTTGTAAAAGTATGCAATGCTGTAACCGAATTGTGAGATGATCCTGCGGACATTGGGCACTGATGTAGCCCGGTGGCGAACAGGTCTTAATCACATGGAACATGGGTTCGGCTGTCAGAGGTTGACAGGGACACGTGGGCCATGGGATTAGGGTCGTTCCGTCACACTTGTTGGCACATTTGATGGTGCATTTTCCCAGGGGGAGACCTTGCTTGATTGCTTGTTGTTGTATTTTTCACTTGATGGTGCATTTTCAACTAAGGGGGAGAATTTGGACAAATCATGCCTCCCATGGGAGAAGAATCGGTTGTGTGCACCATGCAAGGGGGAGTTTGCTCGTGATAAATTTTTGAAATTTCCAATTGGTTCGGAGCGCTTTGCTAGTTGTGTTGATCCTTTGCCTCTATCTTGAGGAACTAGCAGTCGCATCTTTGCTTCAGTTGGTTTCGAGCTTTTCAGTTGATGTCGAGTTTTCTGCTAGTTGTGTTGAGCCTCTGTGCCTCTGTCTTGAGGGACTAGCGTTTTGCTTTGATTTTTCAACTGGTATCTGCTAGCGGTGTTGAGCCTATTCTACCTCTTCTTGAGGGCTAGCTTTGCTTTGCTTGGTTGCGTCGAGCCGTTGCCCATGTCTTTGGGGACCAAGTTGTCTTGCTCTTTCCACTTGACCTTCTTCGGCTTTGCTATGCTTTTGGGTCATTTGGTCGAGTTCTCTCTTCTCCTTCTTCCTCCTTCTATTTCCATTATGATTTGTGTGTGTAGTTGACAATGCACTCATCAAGGGGGAGATTGCGGATACATGGGTGTATGCTGAGTCTCGAATGATGAGTGATTGTCAACAGGTTTGATCACAGGTTCTTTGGCTTGTGTTGTGCAGGTGTCGAGCACAGAGACAGTGATCGAGGGCAAGGTGAAGGTCAAGTAGAGACGTGTCGTGCTGACGGACCGGGAGCGGTGAAGGGCGGACGTAAGGCTTGGACTGAGGGACCGGTGGCCTGAGGATCAGCTGTGGTGGCTGGCAGCCTGGGACAGCGACGAGTGAAGACTTGCGGGACATGGTGTTGCTCGGGTCGAGGACCTGGGGACACGTGTCGGTGGACGGGGTCCACGGGCGGTGCATCCCCTCTACAGCTTCGGTTTGGAGGTAGAGCCAGAGAAAAACCATCGGGTGGACGGTTTCCAGGTTTGGGCCACAAAACCTGGGCTTGCTGCGGGTTTCCGAGTTTGGGCCACAAAACTCGGGCTGAGGACGGTTTCCAGGTTTGGACCTCAAAACCTGGGCGCTGGCGGGTTTCCTGGTTTCGGCCTCAAAACCAGGGGATGGACTTGGAGGCTGGTTTCCCGGTTTGGGCCTCAAAACCGGGGGTGGACGTGAAGGCCTGGTTTCCCGGTTTCGGCCACAAAACCGGGGGCGGAGTCCGTGAAGAGGACGCAGAGCGGTGGCGGCACGTGGCAGTAATCGGTGAGGTTGCGTCGAGGCAACGCTACCAGTTGTGCGGGCATGGCCGTCGGATCCACCTACCATCGAGTTGGTCCAGAATAACCTTAGGGTTTAGCTGGTTCGCTCTGTAAAAAGTTAGGGGTAGAGTAGGAATTAGGAATAGTTAGAATTAGGATAAGTAGGGGAGACACCCACCTCCCCATCTATCTCAGTCATTTGCTCTTTGCTTCTAGGGTTTCCTGCTCTCCCACATCCCTGCTGTAGCGAACCTGAGATCCACAGAGAAGAGACCAATACCTCGGTGCCCGTGAGATTTTGAGGAAGTGAGACCATAATCTCACTATTGTAGCGTGTGGTAGCCACACGGTTGCAAATTCGTGGTTGTGATTCGCGTTTTGTTCGTGTTCTTCGCGGGTTACTTTTCTCCACGTTTTTCCCGTCGATCGATCTCTTTGCTCGGTGCATCTTTTGCAAATCCGTTTGAACAGAGTTGTTCTAGATCGTGAGACACTTCTTTCCTCCGAAGGAATTCACCTCTAACCTCACGAACTAGTAGATCGGTTGATTTTCCTTTCGCATCGGTTTTGCTTCTTTAGTCCCGATTTCTTCCAATCCATCGATTTGGAGTTAGATGTGAGCCATGATTCCCATGGGATAGCTCACTAACCTCCTTGAGACTCCTCATACCAAGTCTAAGCCTTAGTGCTTTTGATTCGAAGGAGATCGAGTGGATTTTGCGGAAGAATAGTGCAGCATCGGGACCATCGGACGCTGTGTTCTTGAGCATCAGACGCTGAGTCTTTTCCATCGGAGCGTCCGATGCCACGTGTCATCTGACAGTGTTTTTAAATGAGCATCGGGCGCTGACCATCGGAGCGTCCGTTGCCATCGGACGCGCCGGGGGTCAGGCATCGGACGCTAGGGTTGCACTGTAGCAGCGTCCGATGCTGGTCCAGTAAGGTTCCAGAGAGGTCCTGTTTGCATCGGACGCATCCGGTGCTTTGCCATCGGACGCTGCCAGCGTCCGATGCACACAGCTGTGCACTGTTTCGTTCGCCGTTTGTTCGTGCGATCTCGGATTTGGTTTTAGGTTTTTGCCTTGGGTTTCTAGAGTCGTGTAGTGTCCCGTTGTGCTTCTTGGAAGCATCCACCCTTCCTCTAGGGTCGTGGACATTATTTAGGCTCTAGGTTTGCTCTTGGGGTGATTCTCGGGACAGTGGCGATAAGTTTCCGAAAGAAATTTTGAAGCTCCCATTCACCCCCTCCCTCTGATCGCTTTCTGGTTGCATTCTCGGTCCTTCACACGAAAGATGAGCTCCATTAACGTGTGCCTTATGCAGTGATGGAGCAGCTTCATGTTGAAGTTAGGAAGGGGCATTAGTGCTAATCAACATAGATTTTCATCGGTTACTGCTCACAGGGGCGAATCCAGCTATAACATCGTCAAGGTCATCAAACTTTACTGCATTATATAATATGGGTTTTTTAATTTAGTATTTTACTAAAGGATTTGCACAAGTTACCGCGGTCGGCGGACCCAGATAAATATGGCTAAATTCTGCCCTTGCTGCTCAATACTCCCTCCATACTAAATATAGATTAAAATAAAAATAACTAATTATACAGATTGCGATAACTTTGCGAGATGATTATTTTAAACCTAATTAGATTATGTTTTGTAATGTTTGTGCTACAGTAAATATATGTTAGTAATTGATTAATTAGTCTTAATAAATCCGTCTCACAATTTTCTGACAGAATATGTATTTTTTAAAATTATCCTATTTTAATAGACTAAATTAATACCGCAACATTCGATATGACATTCAAGAACTTTTCACCTCACAACTAAAACACGCAAGTAGAAGAATTGTCAACGAGAGGCCTGCATTCCTCTCTCCTGAGAAGTACCTAAAACTCTCTCCTGAGAAGTACCTAAAACGAGAGTCGTGACAACAGACTCTGCCTGATTATTCTGCCAACGATTGGATGAGGATGGAGCACATTTATTCTTCAAAAAAAAAAAAAGAATACTCCCACACAATTGAAAAGTAGAAGAATTGTCAACGAGAGGCCTATATTCCTCTCCTGAGAAGTACCTAAAACTCTCTCCTGAGAAGTACCTAAAACGAGAGTCGTGACAACGGACTCTGCCTGATTATTCTGCCAACGATTGGATGAGGATGGAGCACATTTATTCTTCAAAAAAAAAAAAGAATACTCAACGAGAGGCCTACATTCCTCCTCTCTCGTGACAAGTACCTAAAACTCTCTCCTGAGAAGTACCTAAAACGAGAAGTACCTAAAACGAGAGTCGTGACAACGGACTCTGCCTACTCCCACACAATTGAAAGTCATGTTCGTACAGGGCTCCCAACCGAGAGCAGTAAGAAACGTTTAGCGCAACTTACATTTTTTACTCTACATTATTTCTATTTGTTATGAATAGAAATCCTAATAAAAACAAATACTCCCCAACAACTTCTAATTGGGTATCTAAATACTCCGTATGACAATCATTTATTCCACATTTCTTGCTAGTTAAAGATGGATAGCAAGGTTGGCTCTCTAAAGTGGACACAAAATATAAAAATCCAAATGAGAAAAGACTAAAGATGCTCTAAGGCACCAAATGATAGCAAAAACACCGGATAGATCTCCAAAAGCAGATAGCGCAATGCTGAACCCGCCAAAATGGATAAAACTTTCATAGATCTCATAATATTTGACAGGCAGACTTCAATCAGAATGAAACATTTGCTACCCAGGGTACAAAACTCAGAAGTACAAGAGAGCACACAGGCAAAACGACTTCCTCCGAACTCCAAAACTAAAAGCTTAGAAGACCATCTCGTGGGGCTTGTCACCATCCCTGAGCGAGAACCGGGCGCCAAGATAGGTTTTCAGCTCTGGGACGGCCTCAATAGCCTTGATCAGAGCAGCATCCACAGCCTTCTGGTCATCCTTCTTGAAGTCAGGCACAGACTTGGATGTCTGCAGATTGAAAAGATATGAAGCGAAGCAGCACGAAAGAATGCCAAGGGTCAACAAAACAATGGATCAGGTTACTCGGACACCTACCTCCTTCTCTGTCTCAAAAAGCTCACCCTCGGTCTTCTTCGCCTTCTGCTTCTTCTCCCTGGCAAAGTACTTGTCATCAAACTTCGCAACATCAACACCAGAGATGTCAACCTTGGTTGATGTAGCAATGACATAGGTCTGGTTCACACGGCGGATCGGCACTCCATTGATCTTGAAAGGCCCTGTAAGATAACAGAAACATTAAAAATTAATGACAGGAAAACAATAAGTAGTAGAAGAGCATATGAAAAAATACAACTCTTTTGCATGCATGAACACAGGCATGCAGCTAGACAAGCTGCAAGATATGGTTGTAACAGTGAACAGCAGGTGAAAAGAATGAGAATGCACATAGTACAGCAGGTAAACATAGTCATTTAAGCAACTTTAACTAAAAGTAACTTCTATAAATCCAAACATTCCAAGAAGTCTGTGTTTACATTACTTATACTATATACTAACAATGTTTCCAGCAGCTTAAAGACATGAGGATGCAGTTACTGAGCAACTCTGACAAAGAAAAGAAACTATATGCACAGGTACATTAGTCTATTTTTTTAACCGTGTGACAGTGCCATCAAAGAACCAATACAGATCCCGTAATCCAAACTGGATCGGATTCCTTGAAAACTCTTCGTTTATCATTCAAGTAAATGTGTAGTTGCAAGACAATCTTCAAGTACTGTATTACTCCAATTGCTAATATGTACTATACCATGTCGTCACACCAGACTCTACAAATAACTTTCACTGATTATGAATAAACTACAAAACATACAACTAAGGAGATCCACACTAATCGGCTAGTTGGCGGCTGTGATTACCACACCAAAGGGGAGAGTGGAGCAAGCGTGGCTCACCAGAGATGAGGAGCAGGCCGGACTTGAGCTGCTTGAGGTACACCACTCTCTTCCCCATGAAGCGACCCGCGAGGAGGATCAGCACCGTCCCGGGCGTAATGCTTGACCTGAACAAACAAAGGGCGATCGGAATCAAATCTCCACGCACATAAACACGAACAGCACGCGGGCGGCGACTGAATGGCTTCGGCACCTGAGCTTGGTGGGCTTAGGCTTGCGGGTGCTGGGAACGCGGGGCTTGACGTCGTCGGCGGGGTAGAACTTGGGTTCCACGGCGGCGGCGGGCTTCTCGGCCTTGGGGAAGGCGCCGCCGTTCTTGGCCTTGATGGCCCACAGCCCACGGCGGTGGTACGTGTGCGACCGCGACGCGCGCTTGATGCCCATCGACAGCTTCGACGTCGGCGCCATTGGATCGAGCGGTGCTAGGCGCTGCTTCGGCTCGGGGACTGGGGGCGGCGGCGGGCGAAGAATGGTGGCGAGGGTTTGGTCAGAGGATTTATATGTGTGCGGCGGCGTAGAGGTGGAACCCTAGGTCCTTGGCTCCTCTGCGTGTAGTAGTGGGCCTAAATGTTGAGGCCCATGCGCCTCCCGTGCGAGAGGCCGAGGCGTTTAGACGAGCTCAGTCATTTTACGGGGGAAAAAGTCTATTTTCCTCCCTCAATTTTTCATGAAGTCTGTTTTTACTCCCTCAACTCCAAAACCGGATAAACAACCTCCCTCAACTTTTGAAACCGTGCACTTTACCTCCCTAGCCGGTTTTAGATGGTGGTTTTGCTACAGTAACAGTGGTTTTGCTACAGTAACTATGGTTTTGTCTTTTTCTTTCTTTTATTTATTTTCGTTGAATCTTTAAAAAATCATAGTAAATCACAGAAAAATCATAAAATAGAAAATCCAATTTTGATGGACTCCACATGAGTAGATCTATATAGTGAATATATAATATGATATACTTTAGTACAAAGTTTTTGCTGTAGTTTTAGATCTATGCTTTTTTATAATTAAAATAAATTTATAACTAAGTTATACATGATTTAATGAGTATAATTTTTTTAATACAGTTCAAGCATATAATAATTAACCCACCATAAAAATTTGACTATAGAAATTGTAGCTATGAATTATTCTAAATAATTACAAAAAAAACATATTATTGTATGGAATTAATTGTAATAATTCATATCTGCAGTTTCTATAATCTAAATATGGTCAAATTTTTATGGTGAGCTAATTATTGTATGCTTCAATTGTATTAAAAAATTTATACTCATTAGATCATGTATAACTTAGTTATAATTTTTTTAGTTACAGAAAAGCATAGGTCTAAAGCCACAATAAAAACTTTGTACTAAAGTATGCCATATTATATGTTCACTGTATAGATCTACTCATGTGGAATCCAACAAAATTAGATTTTCTATTTTATGATTTTTCTGTGATTTACTATGATTTTTCAAAGATTCGGCAAAAATAAATAAAAAAGAAAAAAGAAAACCAGAGTTGAGGGAGGTAAAAACGGACTTCATCGAAAGTTGAGGGAGGCAAAGTGGACTTTTTCCTTTACGGGCCCATGCGCCTCCCGTGGGAGAGGCCCGAGGCGTTTAGACGAGCTCAGTCATTCCGAGGCGTTTAGACGAGCTCAGTCATTTTACGCAGGGAATAGTTCTGTTCCTGTGAAATTTTCTGGATGTGTAATTTCTGAAAATATTTTGACCGCCACAGCATTCAAGCGGAGGCAAATGTAGTTTCTTTTGGTACTGATTCTATAAAATGGTTCGAATTCGCGAGCATTATGTAAAACAGTCACGCTAAAATGGGCCTTCTCCAGCCTTTACCAATACTGAAGTATACCGCATAGAATAGAACTAGAACACGGCTATGACCGAACTGTGATTGCGCTTCCTCGTGATTCTCGGCGACCAATTCGGAAACACTTTTTTTCCTTGATTCCGGAAGTAATATAACACTTGGCGCCACATTCACTAGAAGCAAACACGAGTGAAAGTCATATGGGCAGAAGTCATCTCATCTCATCACTAAAATCCGATTTTATGTAAATAAACATATGCCTTGTCATACAAAACTTCCACATCATGGGCACTGCCACACTGGCAAACAAATTCTACGCTTGCTGAAAGTAGTTGCTGTGCTTCACGACTTTGACAGGGTCGATCAAACCCCAGTTACTCCCCTTTCCACAGCTCAGCAAACTCATCAGGCTCCAGCGTGTTCTCCATCTCATGCATCTTCCTCCTCACCTTGGCCTTCACCTTCTTGGCATATTTGCCTGCCTTCTGCCTCTTTTCTAGTGCACGGATCTGAAGCAAACCAAAAAAGAAGCATCAGAAACATTGAACATGGCACGAAATTATTTGTTCTAGTTGGACAATATCACATGTAGTACAATGCTAAGTCCTCAAATAAACACAACTGTCAGATGAGCAAATTATTTAGGCTACAAAAAACTACACACTCCTGTGAACTTGAAGCAAGTGAAGTGCAACAAGCATAAGTAAATGGCTTTCATTTTAGCTCCAACTCAAGGAAAACAGGAAGACACAGGGCGTAGCTTGAGCTTAACTTGGGTGGGGGGTGGGGGGGCTCATTAGCTTTGACAAAAAATGCATGAACAGTAACCGAAATACTGTTCATTCAATTGAAAATCTGTTACGGCAGGGGTGGCCGCCCTCCTTTAGGCTTTAGTCCTAACTAAGCTCCACCCCTGGAACACAGTGTTGTACATCACAATGAGCAATTCAACCAAAATAGTTTGCGGCATGCACTGTGCTCTACTGTATATACTGATCTGAAAAAAGCATAAATCTCAATGCTTTGGAGACAATATTAGTGCCAAATTTAGCTCAAATCTCATTCTTGGATAGTTCCAACACTCGATTCTTCATTAAAAAGTGCACTGTGACTTACATATACGTGTCCTGTGGAGAAATTGTGCACTATCACCTGCCTCATGATTTCTTTTAACTCTTTTTTTAAAAAAAACTTAAAATTGAAGGGATTAAATAACACATAGTATTAACTAGCCCTTAATGAAAAATAAATAATCTGGGTTGCCTATAGAATAGTAGTAAAACCTACAGGTATATTCAAACGTATGAACAGTACTCGACATCAGAACAGTGAACTAACATACCTGATTGGGGGAAATGTAGTATGGGTTCTCATACCATGTAGGACCACCAAAACTACCACCAAATATTTTGATTGGATTCAAACAGAACCTGGGGCCAACCTACATAGAACAATCCAAGCAAAAAATATTATTTAGAGAAAACTACGAAGCACATAAAGTATCCATATAGAAGCTCGGTGCAATTACCTCAATAAGTGTCATTTTATCCAGGCCACCTTTATCAACTTTATCAATCTCATTGTGAGGAACCGAAATCTGCCAAAGTAGGTTGGTTTCTAAAAGTCAAACGGTGCTAAGACATGAACTTTACATTGCACACAAAAAAAAAATGAACCTAATCCAAACAAAAATTCAATCTGACAAATGGAGAGATAGGTCACCTGGTAGTTTCGAAACCAAACATGACCATCCACAATGGAAAAGGCAAATACATGGTCATGGAAAGGTTTTGCTTTACGGTGATCTTTAGGAGTAGCAAATATCTGCACATGTACAGGTAATGATTTCACAATCATGTTACAAGAATCTTCAACTTAGTAAGAACTTATTTGTCCCGTAAAACACATGAATATGGAAGCTCACATACATCATCAACATAAGTTGGTTTGATAGTATAACTTCATATACACCATCTTTTCGGTTTACAGTGAGCAATGGAAATGCAAGATTAGATAGCAGCATGCAAGATGTTATTATGTTCACATCGTTTCCAAAGGAAAGAACTAGAGCCAACATATGGTAACCTTCAGTGCTTGTGGATTAAATTCCAGCAAAAAGGTGATACAATTTTATTTTAGAAAATTTGCAAATTTACCGCGTCAAACACCAGTCTGCTCTTTTACCACAGGGTGTCGAAATGACAGGTGGGTCCTGGTTCACCTGTCATTGAGATATCCAGCGCTAAAATAGCAAAGTGGAGTTTGACCCTGTTGTATGTTTGCAAAATACTAAGATTTTTATCATTAAAAAGCAAGCTGTTTTCATACCAAAGAGAAAACGGCATGAGCAAAACTGGATAATTGGACAGATCAGTGCAGTTCATCAACTTGTTAAAAAATGCTTAGCCACATGTAGGTATGGCACAACATGTGAGACCAATTACATACCTGAGTTATCATTTCCTTCACAAGCTTCCAATGAGGTTGCTCATCAAAGTTTGTAGAAAATGTAAGAAGTGGACGTGACCCTTTCAGATGGTTACCAGTAAGCTTCAACTCCTCCATGGTGTGAACTACAGTAACCATCACACCGTGATCAATCGTTAACTCATGACAAAAGCATCCAAATTATAGATTGGAGTGCATAAGACAGCCACAGTGTAAGTATTATTTGGGTCATAGCATACCAGCATTAACTAGAAATTTCACTGACGGTCCTCCAGGAGACTTCACCATCCAAAGGTAAAGATCCTTCTGTTTTCTGCACTGTAACAATACATAAAGGAAAAAAACTTTAGCCACATAATTGAATAAGTTAATTAACAGAACTGAAAAAAGACTAAATTTGCTTTGCACCACTGACTTATCAGTGTAACAGGTTCGATTTACATGGCTTGTTCCCGCGCGTAAGCAGCCACCATCATGTCAATCAATGGTAACAAAATTTCCACCAGCCGGATGGAAGCAGAGTAGAAGAGCTATACCTCGAAGAAAAGGCAGCTGGAGCAGCTCCTGAGCTCAAGGAGCTCGTTGAGCGCGCTCCCCTTGCTCTGCTTCGACTCGACCTTGCTGTCCTTCTTCGCGTGCGGGAGCACCGACAGAATGTCCTGCATCAGATGCCGATACCTACGCCGAGCACGCATGATTGAATGGAATCACACACCACATGAAACGACTCAAGAAACTGCAAGGGGCAAAAAAAAAAAAAAAAAAAAAAAAAAAGAGCACTCACCTGAACGTGATGCGGCGGGAGCAGGTGATGAGCACCTTCTCCCTGTTCCGGAACGGCGCCACCGCGGCACCGTCACCCGCGGAAGCGGGCTCGGCGTCGGGGGCTGGGTCCTTGAAGCCGAAGAGAGTGCGCTCCGGGCGCGCCGGCGCGGAGTCGTCGGGCTTCTCTGCGCCGGCCGCCTCTGCCGGGGCGTCGGTGCGCTTCCGCTTCTTCGCCATGGCACTCGGTGCGCTTCCGCGCGGGCTCGAAAGCGCGGAGGCGGCGGCGGCGTCGAACGGTTAGGACTTGAAGGGAGCAGCGCGGGGAGCCGCGAGCACGATGGACCTGAAGGGAGCTAGGGTTTAAGCCACTCGGACACGAGAGACTTGAGACAGAGAGGCACGCGTCAAGTAGGCCTGATGGGCCAGTATGGCCTAGCAGGCCTAGCAGTGCTTATCCATCACGGGCCAGGCCGAGACGGTGAGGCAGCAGCGCGCACACGAGAGAAGCAAACGCGTTGCGAGGAAGAAAAGAACTCTCCAAATATGAAATATCCCACACCGGCGAGCAGAGGATGCGCGCAGCTGTGTGGATGGCATATATAGGGGGTGGGGTGCTAGCGGTGAACCTTGCCTTAAACTAATGAGTAAGGAAAACAAAGCGATGCGGTGAGAGCCGCACGCAGTGCGGGGTCAAAACCTGCACCGCAATTTTTGAAGGGGGAAGAGGCTGGCGCGGGTATTGACACTGCCCTACTTTGCAGGACTTACCTGTGCGGGCCTCCCCACCCACCAAAGCAAAATGGAAGGTTTATGTATTTTAAAATATGTTTCCTCGAGGAGAGGGAAGAATATCGTAGTTGAGATAGGACCTCCTTTCCAGTGGACAGTTTACCTTTTGAATCGACAGCTATCTTTATCACCTTTCCCTCCCTTCTAAGTGAGTTCTAGCTGGCATCCCTCGCTCTCTTCTTGTCTTAAATTTAGTTCCATAAAAAAGTTGAATTTCTGTACAACGTCTGAACAAGCTCCGATGGAGGGTCGTTCTACGCATAGTTCAGAATGTCTCTTTTAGCTCATGGTTGTGATGATTTTGGCTATGTACTTCTGATAAAAACAAGCGACATCAACTACCATCATCCTCATCCTCACTCAGGCATCAACTACCATCCTCACTCAGGCATCAACTTACATTGCAACAGCAAGCAGTAATGAACAAAATAAGTACTCCCGTGAAATACAAGTAGCATTCAGTTCCCTCCGACAGTGAGATTTTGGCACCTTCCAAATTTCATTACAAAATGCCTGAACTATGGTGAAATAAGTTCACTTCATATCTATATATTATATTTTCCGGTCAAAACGATCAGACGTTATCCTAGAATTTTAGATATAGAAATTCAGGGTGAGCATTCGGTTTCTCGGTTATTGATGAAATTCGGTTCCTAGAAAATAGGAACTGATCGGTTCCAAAAACAATTAGGAACTGATCGGTTCCAAAAACAATTAGGAACTGGGCATTTCATTTTTCGGTTATTTTGGTTCGGCTCCGGTTCTAACCGAACTAATTGAAATGTTTTAGCAAAGATTAATACAACCTAAAAAATATAGGTTTTAAAACAAATTTAGGCAACACTACCTATATTTTAGATAATAATAATTGATAAGAGAGTAATAACAATATAGTAACACAAGTACATAGCAATTCAATATGAGACATTACAAATAAATCAAACATATTCTTATAAAATACAAGTATATAAATTACAATTCATGTATATCGGTTCTTCCGGTTACGGTTATTCGAGAGTAGGAACCAAAATTTGCTTGGTTCTTTCGGTTCCTCACAATCTGGAACCGAATTTTTCGGTTCCAGTTATTTAGGTTTGGTTTTCGGTTCTCGATTAATAATGCCTAGGCCTAATAGAAATATAATGTTTCTCGAACCTACAAAATTCATAACCCTCGAGTAACAAGTAGAGTTCCATCACTAGAAGTAGAAATGGTAGTCGATTGTGCAAGTTCAAAAGCATGATGGCGATCACTTGGTACAAAACCAAGCTAAACAACATGCTAGTTTGTGAGAAATTTCTTGGAACACCTTTTCAAACACCTCTCCACACCTTTTAGGAACAATAGTAGAAGGCTTGTGTGTCCAACCTATAGTGAAAACAATTTACCTAATATGTCAAATACATTACAATAAATTCATAATCACTAGATCAAAACCTAGCTCCAATTTAAGTTAAACATAGAGATAGAGAAAGGAGAGAGGAAATAGAGACAAAGATAACGATAGATAAATATAAAAGATAGAGATAGACATATAGAAGAAAAGTTGAGATGTAGAGAAGAAAGAGAGATCATAGAGATAGTGAGAAACAAAGAGAAGGATAGAGATATACAGAGAGAAGAGAATATATATATAATAGTAAAATAAATTATATTGATACCTTTTCACATGATATTGTTCTCGGTATTCCTTATATATGCCATTCAACAACCCATGGCATTATAGTGTAAGGGAACCGTCATATTATTAATGGTTCAAAATACTAGTGATAGGTGCAGAGCCTTGATTAGTACTTAGGCCCCGTTTGGCAACGCTCCAAGGAGCAGATTCTCGAAGAGAATCACTCCTCGACTGCCAAACGCAAAAAAAACTAACTCAGCTTTCTTAAGGAATCCAAGTGAATCACTCCTTCATTTTGTATACAAGTGAGGGAGTTGAAAAAACCTACTTCACCAGATTCTCGCGGGCTCCCAATTATGTTTTGGTGAGGATCAATTGAGAATCAATTATTTGTTGATTCTTGTCGTGCTCTCTCATAGGAATCTAATAGAGTCACTCCATCTGAGAATCAAGGAGCAGAGCTCTCCCAAATGAGGCCTTATAATGCTTCTATTTGTATTCCTTGCACAATGTAAGTCTCACGTCATTAGCTACTATTTGATTGATAGGGTATTATATTGGAGTTTTCTACACTCCCGAGAGTAGTTACTCTCGTCTTCAATGAACCATATTACGTACGAGTGCCTTGTGAAAGCCTTCTCTCCCGTGGTGCCCAACGGACTGCTAGGGCATCACAGTGTGCTGAGTTCCTTGGCAACCTACTATGGCCACAATCCTATGAAGAAGAAGTGAAGGACCGGATTAGCGACCAGAGGGGGGTGAATGGGAGCTTCAAATTCAACTCGTGAATTGTATAGCCCTTGTCCCAGAAAATCACCCAAAAGCGAAGACTCGAAACGACCGGAGAGTTCACGACCTACGAATAGGTGGATACCCTAGGAGATGTCCTAGTGGTACAGCGGAACCTCCGGAGAAACCCCAAAGCCAATTATCAAAGCCATGGAACCAAATAGCACAACCAGCAGGTTCGCGGACTGTCCGGGGTCAGGGTCCCGGACTGTCCGCCCAACGCCGGACTGTCCGCCACTGGAGGTGCGGACTGTCCGTCGGCAAAAGGACGGAAACAGAACTGTTCTGATCAAGTTCTGGATGACTCCCGGACTGTCCGCGGTTTGCACGCCGGACAGTCCGCGGTACAAGTGAACAGTGACCATCGAGCGTCCGATGCTGACCCTGTGCTGCGTCCGATGTGACCCCGGACTGTCCGCGGGGTAACTGGCGGACTGTCCGCCGGTCACGAGACCGAGAACAGTATCGCTCTATGCAGTTCTGACCTAGCCAAGCCCCGAGTCCCGGACTGTCCGCCACTGAAGGGGCGGACTGTCCGCGGATGAGCAGAACACAAAAAAACGCTCGGGACAAACTCCAAATCAATCGAAACTTCACCAAACCAAGAGGGGTTTCGATCAAACTTCTCCCAGGTGTTCCTCTATGTATTGGGGTGCTAATCCTAAGAAATCATCGCACCAATCCAAGTCAATTGATAGAAATCCAAGGATCACCGGAAAGGGGAAAGGAGAGAAGAACGAACACGAAATCAACCCGATCTATGGATTCGTGAGGTTAGGAGAGAAATCCTTCGGTGGAAAGGAGGGGCTCACGACCAAGAACAAAATGATTCAAGTGGAATCGAAAATCATCTCGTGAAGAGAGAGAACGAAGCACATCTCCAAGAGATGAAAAACCAAAACGTGAAGAACACAAAGCACGATTCGATTTCAGCCAAAATTCCTCCACACGAGGAGACAACGAGAATACGGTCTCGTTTCCTCAAAGATCCAAATACACAGAGGTATGATTGCCGTCTCTGCGGATCGCTTGCAGCGAGGTATGATTAGAACCTAAGCAAGGGCTAGAGAGAGAGCTCAGGAACAAATGACTGCAAGGATAGAGGGAGAGGAGGGGTGCCTCTCTTTTTTATAGCCTAAAACAATAATCCTCTTACTACCCCTAGATACTTGAGCGAAACGGCCAACCCTAGGGGTATCCCGATCCAACTCTGCTGATAGTTGATCTGACGGCCACGCGCCTTCCTCATCCGTAGCTTCGCCTCGACGCAATCCTCAGGATGCCGCCACGTGCCGCCCAATCGACCGCCGCGCCTACCTCGTGGATAGCCTAGCCTCCGCGCCAGCCTCTCCACGCCGCCACGCGTCGACCGTCCTTTTTGCGGACCTCCCCCGGTTTTGAGGCCGAAACCGGTAAACCTGGGCCTTCCCCCGGTTTTGAGGCCGAAACCGGAAAACCTGTCCTCAGGCTGAGTTTTGTGGCCCAAACTCAGAAACCCGCGCGCCCAGGTTTTGAGGCCCAAACCTGGAAACCGTCCTCCACGAGTTTTGAGGCCCAAACTCGGAAACCGGCCACCCCGAGTTTTGAGGCCCAAACTCGGAAACCGTCGAGGGTAGCTTTTCGAGGCTCAGCTACCGAACCCGTGCCGTAGACGGGATGTGGTTCGCACACCCCGAGTTCCAGCACCGATGCCGGAGCATGTCCAGCCTCCACGCCGGGCAACCTCCCGACTCGGCCGATGCACCGCACATCCCCATGTACTCTTGCTTGTCAACGCCACGTGCCAGCTACCACAGCTGATCCTCAGGTCTCCTGGTCCGTCGGTCCAAGCTCCACGTCCGCCCTTCACCGCTCCCGGTCCGTCGGCACGGCACGTCCCTACTTGACCTTCACCTTACCTTCGACCACTGCCCGAGCTCCGCACCTGCACATCAACACAGCCAAGAGACATGTTGCCCGTTGATCGATCACTCATCACTCAGGAAGGGAACCACAAGGGCACATATCAACCTTGTGTTCTCAAGAAGAGAAAAAAAGAGGAGTTAATGGATGAACCTCACTACAAAAAAATGGGCTACAACAAACATTGAATGACAAGGGTTAAAATTTCATCCATCATATTTGCTTCAATTACTCAAACTAAATATAAAACATGGATGGATCTAACTCTCCTAGCCAAAACACAAAATGAGATAATCTTATCCCAAACTAGAGACGATAATATGGAACCTCGCGCGTTAAAAACTCTTTGTCCCTCTAGTCATGGGAGTGGACTGACTCGACCCTTCCCCGTGGCCTCACGACCAATTTTAGGAGCCATGGTTGGATCCATTTTCCTTAATGCTATAGTCTTCGTAGCTCGTTGGGTAATACACATCGATCTATTTTTTTTCTACAACCATAGACCTTGAATACTATCCAAACTTTTAGAAAAAATATAAGATACAAGATTGAAAAATTTACAATAACATATAAGATTACTTGCAATGCATCAAATTAAATAAGTTTGTAAGTGAACCATGATTTATTTATCAATTTTTTACTTCTAAAATATGATATTATTCGATGTACTTTTAAGCATGACAATCTTAGTCCCCCTTAGAACGCATGAATTTTGTATAAATTTTATACGATTCAGTTCATTTTGCACAAAAAAAAAACATAAGAACATGAAAAAAAAAATATTACTACGTTCCAAAGGGGTCTTACTAATTATGACCAAAAGTACTTATTAATTTTAATATGACGAGTGGATCGGCCCCTCTAACTTATATTGGCCTTATTTTTATGGATTGATTTACGTTTACCCTCTAGCAAAGTAGCAAAAACACCGACATAGAGATAGAGCTGGTAGCACGTATACCAAAAAAAAAAAAAGAAAGAACAGAGTACAAAGGCCCGCAAAAATATTCGACAAGAAATCTATTTGTGCCCACACCCCACCCCACCAGCGGCCACCAGGCCACCACTTCGCCATCGCCACGGCTCCACCTCCACGTCTCGGCTTTTTGCTTCCTTGCTTTGCTTCCTTCCTCCTTCCCTCCCGTCAGGCTCGGCAGATTGCGCCCGGGCGAGCCGAATCTCCAGACGAGATCGCACCCCGCATCTGACGACGCCGGCGCCGGAGCCCACGGAGATCGCGGGCCTCCGCCTCCCTTCGATCTAGAGGTGCGCCTCCTTTCCGAGATTCGGCGAGCTTCAGCGGCAAGGAAGCCTGGGAGGGATCGGTGCCTGCATTTTGCGTGGTAAGTGGGGATCGTTTCCGTTGTCCGTGTGAATGCGCGCGGGATCGCGGTGATCTGCGCCTCGCGCTCGAGCTGTGCGGTGCAATTTTAGTGGGTTTTTAGTATTGCTGTAGTCTAGCTCGGGAGCACGAACACCAGGTTATCTAGATTCCTTGGTTTTGGTGTTTCTTTGAGCCAGCATCCAGCGATTCCCTCGAGATCGCCTGATATTAGCCCGATAATACAGATGCCTGGGCTCCATTTGACCCTAGCTTAGAAGAGCTGCATCTGATTCGCTATTCGGGCTTATCTAGGTGATGCCCCCGATTTCTCATTAATAATGCGGGCATTAGCGCTTATATTCAAACAATAGGTGTGATGTTACAATCATCAGAACGGTGCATAATCCTTATCAGGTGATTGTCTATTTGTGTAGGGTGTGGAAGATGGTTGTGAACGACATTGCTATAACATAGTATATAATTTTGGTCCTCACACCTATGCTTGATTGTGCTTCATGCAGAAAACTGAAGGGGGCATCATTCCTACACATGGATGATGGGAGTCAAGTTTAGTTTCATTTAAAGTTGAGGAAAAAAACAAGTAAAATTAGCTTTAGAATATCAAGTCAGTGACTTTTTTTTTATCTGTAGGGTTCTGAGATAGTATGTCGTTTGATCTGGTACTAATGGGCTCACATAGTCATATACCTTGCATATTTTCTCAGCAGCCTCCATGGAGAGAAACATTGTTTGCATTTCATGAGTTCAGAACACTAGACTTGTTTCTTTCTTTGGATAATTTATCATGACTGCAAAACTGTTTCAATGGTTATTTCATTCACCTTTTATACATGTCTGGCTTCATGTTACATGGCTGCTTATCAAAGTTTTATTCTGTTGCCCTTTTGTTGACACAGAAACATTTGGAGAACCATACTCAATAAAATAAGCACCGGTATTTCATCCTTTGTCTCGGTATTCCAACAATGTGGAAACTCAATCCCTTCGGGGGTAAAGCACAGAGTGGGTTGGATGGTCGCACTATTGATGTTGGAAATCTGAAGATCACAGTACGAAATGCCATTGCACAAGGAGGTTTCTCTTGTGTATACCAGGCATGTGACACAGTACATCCATCAAAGATTTATGCATTGAAGCACATTATTTGCAATGACTCAGAATCGCTTGATCTTGTCATGAAGGAGATCCAGGTTATGAACCTCCTCAAAGGGCATCCGAATGTGGTGACACTTGTTGCCCATGATGTTTTTGATATGGGCCGTACAAAGGAGGCACTTCTTGTAATGGAGTTCTGTGAGAAGTCATTGGTGAGTGCAATGGAGAGCAGAGGTAGTGGTTACTATGAGGAGAAGAAGGTGCTTTTAATTTTCAGAGATGTCTGCAATGCTGTCTTTGCCATGCATGGACAATCACCACCAATTGCACATAGGTATGGTAGTGTTTATGCTGTTCTGTCTCACTATTCAGTTGGTTTTTTTTTTTCAAATTAATTGGGAGTTTCTGGTAAACTAGAAAATTAATATTGTTTTCTTTCGTGTATATTGAGCTGGGTTGAAATTTCTATACCTTGTAGCTGGAACTGTGGGAGGGAAAATACTGTCTATAAACAGTTACTTATTGTACCAGTGTGTCATATTAGGTGTTAGGGGCTAGTTTGCTGTTCCTAAAACAAATTATGAACTAATAAGTATGTATCAACTGTGAGCAAATATATCTTACACTCAACCTTTTTGCCATATTGTTTAGGGATTTGAAAGCTGAAAATGTTCTTCTTGGATTGGACGGTGCATGGAAAATATGTGATTTTGGAAGCACATCAACCAATCATAAATGCTTTAACAAACCAGAAGAGATGGGCATTGAGGAAGATGTCATCAGGAAGCATACAACCCCAGCCTACAGGGCCCCAGAGGTAAAAGAAAAGATGTCTGCACTATGGATTTAAAATAAAATAACCTTGTACAGACTCCAATGATTTCATGATGGCTTTTCAGATGTGGGATCTCTACAGAAGAGAAGTTATTTGCGAAAAAGTTGACATTTGGGTAAGTGCAAAGCATATGAACATGAGCATATGGTCTTTAGGATACATGTCTCCGAATCTTAAGCAAACCTTTGCATGTCATGTGCTACGTTCTTCATTTAATAATCAGAGACAGGCAAATTAAGTTTGTAAAAAAGTTTAAAGGCATATGTTTTTCATGTTAATAATGGGCGATTGCTAATAATGATCTGGCTCCAGTATCTCATTGTATTTAACATTAATCATTGGTCTATTGGTGAAGAGTGAAGTAATTTGTAACCTTTTTTTTACCTACCACTGGCAGGCCTTGGGGTGCCTTCTATATAGAATATGCTACTTCAAGTCTGCATTTGATGGAGAATCCAAGCTGCAGGTACTCAATGGCAATTATCGTATCCCTGAGCAACCCAAGTATAGCACTGCTGTCACAGGGTTGATCAAAGATATGCTGGAAGCCTCTCCAAATGTCAGACCGGACATCACGCAGGCAAGAGCTTTGATTGATTGGCCATTCATCTCCATGATACTAGGTTAGTCATAGACTGTTGCATGTAGACCTAGGAATCAGATAAATTGTTTTCTTTGGCTTATGCTATATGTTGTATATTTGACAGGTTTGGTTTCGTGTTAATGAGCTACTGCCGCTTGAGTTACAGAAAAGATTACCCGATGGACCTTCACCAGCCATTTCCTTGAGTTTGCAAGATGAAGGTGAGGTGCTAGAAGAAATTTTATTACAAGTGTGGAACTTTATTGATCATGTGGGGTTGCCATTGATTCACAATACTTCCTGAAATGCTTGCTAGATCGTATGGGGCCAAATCATATGGGCCCTTGATGACAGAAAGAGTGTGTGTGTTATGCCTCTTGATTCCGGGAAAACCTAACATTACCTAGTTACATAAATACCTAGTTATACAAGAATTTGACATGTACCGATCGAAATTGGTGCTTCTTTGATAGATAAATGCAGTAGGGTTTGATGCTATGTAGTATGTTCATTTTCCTGGGTTAGTGGGCTTTGACAAGAATTCTGTGAGTATATGGATTATTTGCTTCCTTATTATCCTACTAGCACAATGTGCCCGTGCGTTGCAACGGTAGAGAAAAACACAAATATAGAGACATAAATATATTATAACTTTAATTTTTATACTATTCACATGATCTTAGCATAGCCTTGTGGTGTGGATAGTAGGACCCGCTCCTCGCCATAGCTAACAAGCAACCCATTATCTCGGAGTGTAGTGAGCAAACCAAGCTCAAGCACTACTAAGTAAGTCAGCGATAGTAAAGGACAAGAGAATGTTGAGCTCCTCGTTCATGTTAGTGCTTGACATCGAGCTTGCTGGCCAAGCATCCTCACCATCACCATCGTGGCTACCCCCAAGCGTTCCTGCCGTCGAGCTCACCAACTGCGCATCTATGATTTAACCTATCTAAATACGTAAAAGTAAAATTGGTATCCTAGATCAATTTGTCTTTTAGTTTAAGCGATGGGGTTTTATTGTTTTTGGCTTTTGTAATCTGAAAACTACCCGCACCAGATACTACTAAAAAGGACAAATCAGTCCATCTATTTATGTTGAGGTTTTTACCTATATGGCCTTGTAAAAGATGGCTCTTCCTTGTGTGGCCTTTTTTCTTTTGAGCTTACCTATATGGCCTTAGAAATAATGGCTCTTCCCTTTTGTATAAAATTATAAAGATATACAGAGTAGTATTTTTTGATGACTGATATCTATAATATAAGCTAATTTTTAGTAATAATATGTCCTATTAAGCTAGTATCAATGTTAGGACTGATCTTAATAGTTAGTGTGAAGCACAAAATTCTTTAGAATATGTCATAACTTTGATATCATATTATTCAAGCATTAGTATAATTAAATTAAATATCAAGTTTCGTAACTTTCTTTAGAAACCTATAAAAATTATAAACATAGATGGCTGGGCATGATCAACATTTGTTAAGTATGGCATGTGGAGAGTGTCGGCCCCAGCGACGCTGTTCGATTGGTCGTTGTGGCTATGGCGGTGTTTAAAGAAAATAGAAAACGAGAATGAAAAATAAGGAAAGAGAGAAAAAAACAGACACAAACCAAACCCACGGGGAGGACCCGAGGTCAGGTTCGCATTCGCAAGGAACACGAAAAAATTTTATGGATGAAATCGGACAGGGTAAAAAATGCTCTGTACAAACACTTTCCGATGGATTAAAGCACGTTTCTAGCTATTTCGACGTGATAGCCGTCCACAGCCTAACCTCTTTAAACCTCCATGAATCCTACTGAAGCAGAAGCAGCAGGAAGGCCACCCCGACGATGTGTTGGTATTTGTAGTACACCCAGGTGACGTTTGATATGCTGAGAAATACTCGTAGAGTTCTAGCCAAACACGACCAACCCAAACCGGAGCACATACGGAAGACGAACTGAAATACTACCGTGTCTTTCCTTTTTAATCATGGACGGATAGAAAATTGGAACACAACTTTTTTGATCGAAGAAGAAAAAGAGATATTTTAGGAAGAAGAAAATTAATAGACGGTTGGAAGAAATGTTTGTGTTACTTAGGATTTATAAGAGATCTGATTTATTATATGGTTATTTATACAACTTCGTGGCTCAAATTTCAATTCGTGTGAAAAAAGAAGGAAACTAAAAATGAATTTTTTATTTATATTAGAATTCCTATTCTATTCAGTTTTCTCAAGATGAGAGGATGTATTTAGATTAGAACTCCTAGTTATTCTCTCAACAGTCCTTACATAATACAATAACAATGATGTTGTAAACAAAATAGGACTCTTAGTTATCTTTACATTCAGGGAGTTAGTTACAGGAGGCCGTACCAAAAAAGAGGCGGAAATTTTGCCTCTTTATTATTATTAGGTATATAGGTATATATATATATATATATTTAAATAATTGTTGTTTCTGTGGCCGAGACTCCAATTTTGATAATTACTACTAACGTACTCAACACCCTCCTGGAATGTCCCCTTTCATGGCCTGTTTGGAACACGGGATCCCCCCCCCCCCTGTTCCTGCGTTTTTCCCTATGAAATTGAACTGATTCTTGTGAAATTCCTATGAAAATGCCACCATCTTACCATCCTTCCCTTCTTCTCTGTCATGTCTCTATTCTGCATGCAGCGCTATGTAAGGAGCATTTAAATATTTTAACATGATTTACATTTCATATGTTCTCTGCAAGCAATGTGTGATCGATGAACGAGGTCATTTTTGGACATCACTGTCCAAATGATGTCTATTTGCTGATCATCTTTTTTGCTTGTGTAGGTGCTCATAAAAGAACACCTGTCATGCCTAGAAGGAACCCTCCTCCACCTCCAAGAGAGCAATCTAATAGTTCTTTATCGCATGGAAGCTCAAAGGCAGGAGATGCACCTTTAGGTGCATTTTGGGCGATGCAGCATGCACAAGGTGCTCAAGCTGCAGATAATAGGAACCCTTTGTTTGATGAGGAGCCAATTAAGACATCACTGTCATCAAAGCAGAACCAAAGCTGGGTGGACACCAGCATCAGTATCCCTGGCGATAGTCATGGTCATTCTAGTCAGATGTCACGAACAAGTACAGCACAAAGTAACTCCTTGCCCAATAGTGGTTTCAGAGGTCTCTCTGACACGGAGATGCAAAATTCTGGGAAAATTAAAGCACAACAACCTCAACCCAAGCCAAAATGTGAGAAGGATCCATTCAACAGCTTTGTTGCAGATTTTGACACTCACAATTTCAACATTGCTGTTGGTAAGGCATCCGAACTTGAACTTGAAGTGTCCAGTCTGAAGGAGCAGTTGAAGAAAACCACATTAGAAAAGGCTGAGATGACAGCCAAGTATGAAAAGTTATCTGCAATCTGCCGATCACAGCGTCAGGAGATCCAAGAGCTGAAGCGCTCTATTGCTGAGGCAACGCCTCCCTCAAACAAAGTCATCTCAAGGACACAAGACTCTGGATCTCAGGTGATTGACCTACACCAATGTCTAATGCACCATATTTCACTCTCCTTAAGTTTATTTTTTTTGAGGAAGACTCTCCTTAAGTTTATTAACATCTTACATAAGATTTATAATCCATGCAGCGAAAGGAAAAGGTCCAAGGAACTGTGTGGGAGCTTGAACAAGGGATGCTTGCTAGCAACTCCTCATCAGCCAGTTCTGATGCCAAAACATGGCAGGCTTTTCCTGACACAAAGACTCAGGTCCGACCCAAGGTCGATCAGGCAAGTAATGGGAGCCGCCAAAACATAACCAAGAACACAACATCAGGTGCTTCGCCCAATGCGTGGGGTTTTGGTACTGATAATTTCAGAACATCAGCAGCAGCAGTAAGCTCTGCTACACAGATCAACAGGGCCGCCGTGCAAGGGAGCTCATCTCAAAGATTTAATGCTGGTGTGGCCAAGAAGGTAGAGCAGCCATCTGGATGGGCTGGTTTTTAACTTCACGTCGACATGCTTTAACTGTTACTCTGGTCAAAATTTGCAATCTGCCCTACGCAGCTGTTGTTGCCGGCGGAGTTGTGATCCTTGCCGGCCACAGAGCGTCAAAATCGGTTATCTCGAGTGTGTTCACCATTTTGGTTGAGGCAACTTAGACAATTGATTCATGGGATCACTTGAAATTACCCGTTAATAAGTAAATATATATATTGACAGTATTGTGTGTATTTCTGTGTATGATTATATGGACATGTAACGGCTGAATGTAATGCCTAACTGCCCTGGCAGTACCAAGGCCAAGATATACCGTCTCGCGACTAAAAGACTTGATATTGGTAAAATGATTAACAGATTTTGGTGGGCACAGCAAGGCAAGGAGAATAAAATCCATTAGCTGTCATGGGAAACTAACTCTTTTGCTGCCGCAAGGCAACTAGGCAAGAACAAAGCGGGGTTTGCGGTTCCGGGATCTGTCACGGGTTTGGCTAGACAGCCATGGAGAAGCACCGTGAGGGAACATCTCAAGCTCTTAAAGAAGGAATTATATGCGCGTGGGGGATGGAAATTTAGTTAGAATTTAGGAAGATCCATTGATTCCTAGAGGAGTGACTAGACGGCCAATTACACCGAAAAGGTCGGTGGTTGTGTCAAAAGTCTCAGAACTGATTGATCCAGTTTCAGGCTCTTGGAATATTGGATTACTGCAGGATATTTTTGGGAAGAAGATGTTAAGGCCATCAAATCTACTATGAGTCTTTTTGGATGCATCAGCTAAACTTTAACTGACTAAATTTAGCTGCTAAGCAATCAGTCAAATTTAGCTGAGTCTATTAGCCAGAGCATCCAAACACTCTATTAAAGTTTAGTTGAGAAATTTGTAGCTGACTAAAATTTTACATTAAAATTTTAGCCAGCTAATTTTTAGTTGACTATACCTGTGAGGCCCGGTCATGACGATTTTGTAGCATGGCATTTTGATCTAAAAGGATTTTCTTCGGTGGAATCGACTTACCACGTGTTGGAGGAGAGGAGGTGGCGCTCGACTCCCCATCAGAAAGGCGAGTCTTCAGGATCAGCTGCTGTGGAACCAAGATGTTGATGAAAATCTGGAAGCTGTCAATTCCAGTTCCACCGAAGATTAAGCAATTTGTCTGGCATTTGGCGCATAATAGCCTAGCTCTAGCTGTGAGGAGAAACGTGGAAGGGGTGTCTTGTTGGACACTATCATGCAAACGCCTGGACGAAGATGGTGGGCAGGCACTGCTTTCTCAATTGCAAATTTGTCCGGAGATGTTGGCGGTAATTGGGGATCGATTGATCACATTAGAGTGGGTCTGCTTGCTGAACAATCTGCTCGTGATATGGTAGAAAAAAAATACTGTCGATGCCTGCTGTGGAAATGGTGGAGCGTGAGGAACGCAGTGAGTGCTGATGAGCGGCTGCTGACAGTTTCAGAAGTTGCTGGTTCAAGTCCGGCTGCTTACTGATGAAGTGCGCAGAGAGAACAATGTCACGCCCCAAAATTTCTGATTTTGGGTTGTGAGTAGAAAACACTAAATAAAATAAATGATTTTAATATTTGTATAAAATTGATCAAGCTTAGCTGGAGCTAGTGCCACTTTTAGTTTTAGCAAATCAAAAATTTACACATTTCTCTAAACTAATTTGACGGGTTATGTTTGATGTGATGGTTGGTTGTGGTTTGACCTTGTGTTGTGAGCCGGTAGAGTTTTAAAACACGTTGATAGGTTGTCTATCTATATCCGGTTCGTTTCTGTCTTTTTTTTTTCCAAAATCAAATTTATCGCCCTCAGCTCTATACTTTTGTTGAACTTTTTCCAAGATCCTATTTCTTGTGTCCCAAATCACTTCTTTGAGTTCATCATCCATCATCGTATCACTATAAACTTCTCGGGAATTTTTCTGGCTTTTTCCGAAACCTTTTCCTGATTTTCTGTGAGCAAATTCTAATTTTTAGATGCTCCAAAATATCTTTTCATGAGCTCCAAATACTTTAATTGAGTTCATTATACTTCAAATTATCTCTGAGAATTTTCCCAAAATTTTTGGAGCCATCGGAGTATTTTTCGTGGCTTAAATATCAATTCTGGACTTTTCTGGAATTATTTTAATCCCGGAATTAATTAATTCCGAAAATAATAAAATATCTCATTTTTCTAACTTATCCAAACCCTACATATATATGCATGCCGGTGTTCATCTCGACGCGAGGATTCCAAAAGTACGGCCCGTTTCGTGAGCCGCCACTCCTATCGTTCCAAATCTGAAGCCATCGTTCTAGATGTGAAGCCGAAATTTCGCATCTCCTAAAATCCGGCGAACTTCCGGCGAGCTTTTTCGGCTAAACCGTCGCGTCCCGGCGAAAACCGTCACCACCATGAGGTAGTTCTCGTTGTTGTCTACACCGTGGTATCTTCTTTTCTCGTTGTTGTCTACACCGTGGTATCTTCCTTTTCACGAATCTATCACCGTTTGAGTATTTCTCCTTCGTTTCCCTTTTTCCGGGGGGTTTCCGGCGACCAACTCCATCAACGACCGCAGGTTCTCTGTTTTTGGTAAACTCCGGCCGGCTCCTTGCGTCCGGGCTATGCCCTATGTGCTGCAGCCCCGGACACCCGTTTCGCGCCGCCGACCAGCAGGCTCGTGCGCCCACCACCTGCTCGGTCGACCAAGGGCAGCAGGTTCGGGACACCGGCGCCTGTGGCCTCTGGCCTTGCTGCTTGGTGGTCGTGGGCAGACCTGGCGCGCCTCCGCGCGGCTGTGTGCCGCCGCCATCCGGCCTGGCCGAGCCTCCCTGGGCCGTCGGTGCAGCAGCTGCCCATGGCCATGGCCATGCTCCTGTACGAGAGAACACACAAGGTAGAAGATTGATCTTATTTTCAGTTTTGCCACTCAGTGTTAACTTCTACCGTTTAATCATCTAATCTCCGTTTTAGTTCGTTTCAGTTACGTTAGTTTCGTGTCGATGCTTCCTACGCAGGGGCGTTAACATTTTTTATGTCACATGATTTTTGATATATAGTTAAATATTAAATTGATTAATAAATCTACAATTGATTTATAATTAAAATCAATATAGGGTTTATACTTCGATATTTTATACACAAATGTTAACATGATTAGTTACTAACATAAATATGTTTTTAATTTATAATTTGATTAGGCTAACCGTTATCCAATAAATTACGTTCATATGCCCTCACATGTTTACTTTCTTTTACTAAGATAAAGTTTAACTTGATTAAATTATATGACAATATTTATGAATAACATAAGATTAGTCTAACCCGACTTTATAATTAAAATATGTTTTGTCTAATCTGAATTAATATCTTATCGTGATCTTATTTAATTAAAATAAAACAAGTCGGTAGTTCTTCTTTTTATAATATAAAATTCTCGGTAGACGTGTCTCTCGGACGTTTGGTGCGATCCCGCGACCGTAGTACGAGCTCTCTGTTAGTACGTTGTTTTATCTCGGGATGTGTTGTTCTTAGTCGTCTTTGTTGTATGCTTGTATGTCTGCCTATGTGTGGTGCTTGCTACGAGTAGACGATGACCGGTTGTGCGCACTGAAGATCAGAAGGTGATGACCCAGAACTGATGATGTGAGAATTGGTCAAGTGTAACAGGCAAGTATAGCAATCGGGTTTTCTTTTCGCAATCATGATCATGTTACCTAATTAATGTATGCATCGAATGATAAAAATGACTTATTAGCAACTTAAGAAATTATCTATACGAGCACCTTCGGGATTTACAGTACACCTGTATAGGCGCGTTGGGTCTTGCCGAGCTGGATTTAGGGCGGCTTCTTTCTCGTTGCCTGCGTTGCCGCAAGGTTGAGAGACCCTTCTTCCCCTTGCCTTAAGACCTAGCGGCCCTAACTTCTTAGACGAACCTTTGAAAAGCTTTATCGTGAACTCTGCCGACTTTCCTTGGAAGTGAGTTAAGAGGCTGATCACCTCGGGCGAAAAGGCAATTCACGTCTCACGGGGAAAGTGTACACCTTTGCGCAAAGTTTATTAAACTGATATATCAGCCTTGCTCAAGGACACGAGCGGCCTTGAAGACTTTTACATTAAGATTATGACTTTTGTTGGTTAACATGTTCATTATTTACCATTTTATGCTATTCATTATTTATGTTACATTGATCATGAAACTTGAGATCTATATCACTTGTTGTTATACTTGTGGAGTTCAACATGGACTCACTCTTGCTTTCCCCACACCCCAGTCTCCATCACAGTTGCGTAGCGGAAGCGTGGTGAAGACATAGATGAGTTTTCTAAAAAGACTGATGGAAGTGCTAGGCGTATGTTACCCCAGTCAACTGTCCCTGTGATGAATGGAGTACAAAGAAGATTAGTTTTCGTTTCGCTTAACTTTGATATAAGTGTTAGTTATAACTGTGTTTCGTTATATAGAACACTATTTTTGATATCTTTTCCTTCTGTGGTCGTATGTGTGGACTTCCTGGGCACACATATGGCATACATGGTTTTGTTCTTTAAAACCGGGTGTTACAAACAAGCTATCTCAAGTATACATCCTGGTCTCTGCCTTCACTGGGATTGCTAAAAATTAATGTAGATGGAACCCTTGTCCACCCATCTAAAAAAAAAACCTTTGTCCACCAAAAAGGGAGGGTGGGGTTTTGTGATTCGTGACCATGCTGGTGCTACGGTGCTGGCGGGTGCAGGCAAGTTGACGGATGCGATGCTCTGATGGCAGAAACGATGGCCGCCGAAGGCAATTGACTAATTGAGGTAGCGGTGGCGCATGGAATCTTCAGAGTTCAGCTAGAAACGCTGCTTCAGAAAGGAATCCTCACGGAAGAAGACATATGGATCTTTTTTTTTAAGACCAAAGGCAACAGGCCCTGCTTATATTGAAAGCAAACAAACACAGTCTGCTGGGGTTGCCAGCTTACAAGAAGAGAACCGAGTTTTGCAGACACACGCTGAGCCAGAAAGGTACATATGCAGCACTGACATCGAGCCCAGGCTTCCAAAAACCTCTCACTAGGACAGCAGAAACCAAACAGAAAGCACTGAAAACTAAGCCATTCATTGCTCTTCAACCGAAGGATCCCTCATCTTGAGCTTCAGATCACCACGTCTTGAGCCCCTCCTGCAATTTCCGTACAGCATCCTCCATCAAATGTTGGTCCTCCTTCTTGAACAACTGCTTCCACTGCTTCAAGAAACCAATAACCATATAAGCAATAGATTTGGGCGATTTGATCAACTTGTTATTAAAAACCCAATCTTTCTAACTTTCCACACACTCCAAGTGATACAGGCAAAAACAGAAAGATTCACACTCTTAGATTTTTCCACCTCCCCAGCATTCATCAGGTCCTGAAAATTGGTTAAAGATACAGGTCTCTGAGCCCATCTCAGACTTATCCTAACCCAAACCCAGATAATTTGAGTTACACTGCAATTAAAGAAAAGATGGTCTAAGGTCTCAAATTTTTCACAATATTTAAAAAATTTTGAGCCTTTCTCATTCCTCTTTTTATGTTGTTCCCCAGTCTGCACCCTGTCATGCCAAATCATCCATAAGAAAATCTTTATTTTTAAAGGTAACTTCACTTTCCAAATATCCTGCATTCTGAGATCCACCTCTCTAGGGTCTGTCATAAGTCTGTAAAGAGATTTATTTGAGAACTTCCCGGATGGTTCTAAGCCCTAGACTACGCAGTCCTCAGAATCTGTAACTTCAATCAATTCCAAATCATCTAAAAGTTCATCAAGCTCCTCCCTCTCAACACGACCAAGATTCCTCCTAAATTCCATGTTCCATTCCTTCTCAAACATCACTGCGACAGAGACCTCTTGTTGCCTACTGATCCTGTATATGTTAGGGAACTTTATTTTCAGAGGGCATTTGTCCAGCCATACGTCATGCCAAAATCGAACTCTAGAGCCATTACCCACTTTCCATTTTGTACCTTTCTCATACCATTCTCTTACTTTTATCAAACCTTGCCAAAAATGTGACTGACCTCTTACATTACTATGGCATATGCTCTGACCTCTCAGATATTTTTTCTTCAAAACATCTAGTGCCATATTTAAATCACCTTTGTCTAACTTATAACACCATCAATAAAGCCCAGACCACCAGACATATGGATCTAACCCAGGCACGAATCCTGTTTCAGGATATTCGGACTTTGGTGCGTGAAAATTTTCATTTTTCTTTTTATTGTGTTTATATATATATATATGTTCCCAGAGTGGCTTAAGTTGGAGTGTAGGGACGTCGGAGGTATGGGAATAGCCCGTCCCTGTCTTTGTACAAACTTTGGTGGTTCACGCTGCTGTCGAGTCTTTGATCAATTGAAATGCCGAGTGAGGTTTTGGTGATTAACGACGAACAGAATTGGGGGCTCTCATATGCTGAAATTTTTGGTTGTCAAATTGGTCTTTTTCCTATTAAGTACTTGGGTGTGCCTGTTAGCCCCAGTCGGTTAAAAGTTCAAGATTGGCTTCCTTTAGTGGAGAAAAGTAACAAAAGACTAGACATTTGGAAAGGTGGTACCTTATCTATTGCAGGGAGATCCACACTCATTGGGTCTAGCTTGAATAATTCTCCATTGTATCATATGTCAGTTTTTTTGCTCCCTAAAACTATCATCGAGAGGATGGATGCAGTTAGAAGGAAATTTTTTTGGCAAGGAGGGGGTACTAAGAGGAAGTACCACTTAGTCAAATGGGATTTAATTTGTAAGAGCAAGAAACAAGGGGGTCTGGGTATCAAAAATCTGAGGAGAATGAACATTAGTTTGTTATGCAAGTGGTGGTGGCGGCTTGAGAAAGAGGATGGCTTGTGGCAACAAATAGTTAAATATAAGTATATGAACGGTAAGGATATTTTTTCTGTGGGACATAAACTTAACAATTCTCCTATGTGGCCTGATCTACTTAAAGTCAAAGATGTTTACTTACAAGGAAGGGACATTGTCATAGGTGATGGGAATCTAACTAGATTTTGGTATGATATTTGGCTATATGATGTTCCTTTATGCTTAAGTGCTCCAATCTTATATGAACTGTGTGACAACAAGAATATCACTGTTAAACAAGTTCTCAGTAATATTCCCATTACTTTTAGGAGATGGTTATCAAGAGACCTTAAACTAAGTTGGAATAATATTTGCTACGATGCTAAAAAATTCTATTTATCCTTTGATTTTGATTCTGTTATTTGGAAGTTGGAGAAAAATAGGAAATTTACTGTGAAATCTGTTTACAATGGTTTATCTAAATCTGAAGTGGGAGTCTATCAGAAAAGGATTTGGAATGGTAAAATTCCTGAAAAAATTAAAAATTTTATGTGGCTTGTGTCGAATGAAGCTATTTTGACTAAAGACAATTTAAGAAAGAGAAACTGGCAAAGAGATCCTTGTTGTGTTTTCTGTAATAGTATTGAAACAGTTTCTCACCTGTTCTTTTAGTGTCCTGTTGCAAAAGTTATCTGGCTCATAGTTGCAAAGTGTCTGGGTGCGACAAACATTCCTTCAAATCTTCAACAATGTTGGCAATGGTGTGAAATTTGGTTACCTTTTGAAAAAAAAAATCCACACCTGGGGCATTGCGGCCATATGTTGGGCTATTTGGAAAAGCAGGAACAAAGCCTGTTTTGAGAAAAAACTTATAAAGAATCCGTTGCAAATAATTTGTCATGTATGTGCACTTATGAAATATTGGGCAGGACTTTATACAGAGATGGATCAGGAGGAGCTGGAGAAAGGCGCGGATATGATGTTGAAGGTCGCGAAAGAGATTCTGGCTACCCAAACTGCGCGACAAGTGAACAAGGTGCTATTGCAAGATGTTGAAGCATCGGACTCAGATGGTGAACAATCTTGAGTTTTCAAAAAAGCAATAGTTCTGTGAGTGTTGGAAGGGAATCGTAGTTGTCTGGTAGTTTCGCTTAAGTGCCGGATAGTTATTTTGGCTTCTTCTAGTTTTTTCAGGGTCTCTAGTCGATGTGTGCCTCCTGATACTCAGATATGTCTGTTCAGTCTTTTGGCCAGTTTCCTCCAGGATAGTGTTGAAAACTTCTCAGCCACTTAGCGTTGGCTTCTTAGACTGTCTATGTTCTAATGTTGTATCCGAATGCTTGTATTTCCGTTGGCTTAATGGAAATGGGTTTTTCCGTGTGGAAAAAAAAAAGAAATGCCCTTGAGCCTGTTTTTTTTTTCTTTTTTTTAAGACTTCAGCCTTCTGAGCTCAAAACGAGAGCTAGTCATATTCCATGTTGACCATAGCATTATCGTCACGCCCAATTTTATTTCTTGAAATTGAAAATAATCTTTCTTTGGTCACACAACCTTTGAAATCCGGAAAAAGTCTTCTAGCACATTAAAAATATTTTTTATTCACTGAATTCAGAAAGAAAGATAAAAATTGTTAATATCTAAAAAACTCATAATTAATTAATTTTAAATTATAGTAAGAAATAAAACTTAAACTGTCGATACCCTATATGGAGTAATTTAAATTTTATTTGTGCATGTTGTTTTATCCTCATATAGTCATGTCGGACTACTTACTTACTTCATCCGTTCCTAAATAACTGTTGTTTCGCTTTTCAAAAATATCTTTGACAAAATATATATTAAAAAATATTAATATTTAACTTACATAACTAGTATTATTGGAAAGATCTTTTAATCTAGTTTTTAACAAAATTAGTTAGAGATACAAATATAACATGCATTTGCTATAAATTAAGTTAAACTTGTCGCAGCACACCAACGACGACAGTTAATTAGGAAAGAGGGAGTAAGTTGTTATTGTTTTGTGTTTCATTAGAAGCAGGAACAACAAAAAATGGGATCCAAATAACTTCAAGAGATTATAAATTGGGAATGACTTCATTTTTTTAATGTATAAGTGAAATTAATCATAAATATTTAGAGATTAAATCAGTTTTTTTATTTTTATAAAATAAAACAACTGTTAGAAGGCTATTTCTTTGGTTTCAACATTTTAGTTCTATAATTGAAGTATATACTTTTTTTAGTTCGAATAGCTAAAGACAGATTTTATTTTTCCTTAAGAAAGAGCTGTAACTATCCGACAAACATTATACATAATTTAAGGTATAGTAAAGGCCATAACAAAAAAAAAATGCTTGCTTTGATTTTTTAGGGGAATATGCTTGCTTTGATGCTATAATGTGCCTGACTGCCTGTGCTGCAATCCTTGACACGTGGGCTGATCTGGCGATCAGCCTTCCGAATCCTGCACCGTTTTTTTTTTCTATTTTGCGACTTGCAGTCTTGCACCGTGGAAAAACTGGGCAAAAAGCCCTTTTCCTCGCTCGTTTCTGCATCTCTTTGTGGGATCGTGACGGCCGGCCCATTTAAGATGGGCTCCTCACGGTACGGAGCAGCCGAGGAGCAAAACAAAGCAACAAACATCAGAGCGCAGCAGCGTTTGCTCCCACTTTTAGCACCATACTGCTTACCGAACAACGAGCTAACCAGCTTAAAGATCCATCCTGCAACGCGCGCACCGGCCGGGCACCGTGGCGAGTGCCTGTTACTCCAGCTTCGGAGGGCTAAAGAGTTGGTTGGAGGGGAGGCTTGCTCGAGCCCATGTCAAAGCCGGCCCACCGAAAAGCATACCCAAGCGCCCCGGACGGGCGTTAGAAGGGTGCAGCCGCGGCGCAGAAAAGAAGTCACAGCAACCTGATGTTCTCCCCGGTGGGGCCCCCGGCCAAGTTGTGCGCTGTCGTCGGGTGCGCAGTCCTGAGCGGGTGAAGCCAGGCTGTGTGACCTGTTGAAAGAGGCCCAGGAAGAGGGCGCTCTGTTGGGCCGTTGTAACTGCGAGGAGTGCAGTCTGGCCGTCGAAGGCAAAACTTGGGCCCCGCTGTTGAGGGGGAGGCAGACGAAGACCCACAATAGTAGGGGAGGTGTTGTGGGCTCGCGCGCGCACGTTTGTTGAGGCCTTCGCCGAGGACATTGCCGGCGGGCCCGGTCGTCGGACGCTCTGGGGTTCTGTCGTGGGCTTGCGTGAGTAGGGGGGGGGTCGCATTGGCCCCGGGAGGCCGGCAATCGCCGGCGGGTAAAATGGGTCCGGGGTTCGCCCCGGGCCGAAGCCCGTGATCTCGCCGAGCTGGGCTTCCACGGAGTCGGGCGGCAAAGGGGTGTGCGCCCCGAGTCGTTGTCGCCAGGCTGTGCGCGCAGCGCACACGCGCAGCCTGCTTCGTGGAGCATGGGCTCGCAGACTTTCCCCTCCAATCCAACTCTTTTGTTCCTCTGTATTGTTTTTTTTTTCCTGCAAAAAATGGCCTAAGTCTGTTGACAAAATAGAATCCAACTCTTTTGTTCCTCTGTATTGTTTTTTTTTTCCTGCAAAAAATGGCCTAAGTCTGTTGACAAAATAGAGTGGTTCCTATTTTTTTTTATTGCAGTGTATGTGAATTAAATGACTATTGGTAACCTGTTACTCCAACCTATGCCAAACCATCTCTAACACAGTTCCAAAAATGACGACGTCCTAACCGGTATACCTAATGGCTTCAACTCAACCATATTAAAGGATCTTGGTGGTGAGCTTCATATTTATAGTGATAAATTGTGAGCTGGCCAAGGATTTGCTAAGTTGAAAATTTCAAAGCTTCCTAGGCTTACGGAGGATTAAAAAATTCTTTATAATTTTATACACTGTTCATGTTGTATGATATTATGACAATATACAAGTTAGTAGTACTCAGTGCTATGAGTTGCACTGACCTGACGCCAGTTTTTGCCCCTGGCCACAGGTCAAGTGGGGTCAGTCGACTCGTGAACATGTCGCCTCTGTTTATTTTAGTGTCTAACCAGTTCGGTCTATTGTCTAAAACAAGGAGTGGATCATGTTTTTAAACGGGTCGGACCGCCCTTTTGCAAGTATTCTAACTGGTCAGAAATTGCTAGGAGAAAAAAGCATCTAACAATTTCAAGATTTTGTTCAACTTCCAAATAAAGACATGGCCAAGGCCCAAGGGCGGAAGCCATCGAGTTTTGCAGTTGGAGTGACACCAAATTATATCATAATAGCACCATATAAATGGATTGACCATCTATAATACCTGGGCACCATCGTGTGCCGCCATAATGGGCTAATGGCCATATTTTCATGGCCGTTGATGGGCCGGCCTGATCAGCATTCGGCAATAGTCAGCGCCAGCTGGGCCCTTCTGTATCGAAGCATAATAATTTCCAGTTTGTTGCAGTGCACGTAGGAAGACTACGAACGGTGCAGACAGCCGAGAAGCGAGAGCTTCTTCATTTCTGATGACATTATAACGGGTTGGTATTATAATCTCCCATTTCACCACAGCTTAATAAAAAGCTATAGTATTTTATCCAGAGGTTACAGTTACAACCAAATTGTCACCGTTGAACTAGCAATTTGGTGAATAATCGCTAAGCTATTACAGTTACAGCCCAGCCATTGCATATGAATAAACTGAGATCAGTCAGTATCAAAACGATGTATTATTCAGATGTGCATATAAACTGCAGACTAAAACTGATCATATATGGCATTCAATGTCCCATGCATGACGCATCAAGGAGTGCTACATGCTAAAAAAAGTACACACAGGTTCATTTCCTTTCCAATCTCACACACAAGCACGCCGTGATGCAGCAAAAAGGATAGCAAAAGCGCATGCATTCCTGCACTCTTCTGTCTCTGCAAGCCCAGCCCCAGCGGCTCCGTTTTAGTCCCATACTGCTAGTCACACTCAGAGCAACCCAGCTTAAGAAGCCACACTCCGCAGGCGGCAGCCGCCGGGTTCGGTCGCGCGAGCCTGTCACTCCAGTCAGCTGGAGGGCTAAAGAGTTGATGGGTTGGGCCTTTGCCTGGGTTGTGAGTTTGGAGCCTAGGAAATTGGGGAGGTCCATCTGTCCCGGGACGGAAGGGCAAAGCCGAATCGTTTCACGCTTCGGCATGAGAGAACGGTCAGCCCCGACGAGGGGTTGCCGGAGCCCACACTGCAGTCTCGTCATGTGTCCATGCGGGTGGGTCCAGGGGGATGCAATAAGACCTCCCTCTGATCTTTCCCATTAAGGTAACCAGGGACCCGTATGGATCTCCCTGGCTCGCTCACTAACCCCTCCCATCAACTCTTTTTTATTTGATCCTTTTGTTCTAACATTTGGTGGTATTTTTTTTATCATTGATTCATATAACATTTGATGGCATCCTCCAAATTTCAGATAGCACTGACTGGTACACCAATTTAAACAGATAGACTAAAACATCACTGATAACTACAAAGGCACACCTACAGTTCAATAATCCACCATCTTCAGGCTGCATGCTTCCTGGTGGTGCACCATTCAGTGATATATGAATAAACACAATGGTCGTAAAGCTACAATGTTTTGAAGAGCTCTAATATCTATTGCTGCCAGTCTATCATTCGGTGATACATATGACCGACACTCATCTATTGTACTGAGTGACAACAAATACTACATCAACTATCTAGTGCTGTCAGTCACTGCATAAAGCTACAATGTTTTGCAGTACTAATATCTCAGAACCTGAAACTAAGAGTTTCAGACATATGAAGACTGACATCTACAGAGTTGATGCCCATACAGAGGAGGAATCATCAAAAGGAGGGTGGAGATGAATCAACCGGCTAGACCACAAATGGAGAATTCATCCACCCCAGCAGTGCCATACACCATGGACGGTGGGGTGTTTTTTTTTTGCAAAAAAGAACATCATATAGCCGAGCATAGGGCCGCGCTGTAGGTGTAGCGTATGACTTTTCTTATATATCATGGTTTACTTTACCTAAAGCATTGTTCAAATGCTAAGAATCCTAAGATACAATAATTCTCAAATTTCTGTTAAATTGGCGCACAGGAACGTCACACTAAGCGGTTTCAGTGTCTGCGTGCAGCTACTAATTTCTCAATTCATATTAGCAGTGGCTTGTCGAAAATGCAGTTACGTTGTACTCAAGTCGATTTCACATCAGTATCACTATCATACAAGAATGAGTTATAAGTAATATTATACTCCATACCAAATTGTAAGTCATTCTAACTTTTTTGAGAGTCAAAACATCTCAAGTTTGACCAAATTTATATTAAGAAACATATTATTCTCTATAAAGTCAGCCACACTTGATATAGTTTGATTGATGGTCCCTTTGATTTTAAGTTGCCCTGTTTTGAGACCGGAGGCCGCATTGGCCCTAGCAGGGTACATACTGTGAATACATATCTTCATGTACCCGAACCATGGATGTCATCTCTGCGCACACAGCAGACTGGTTGGCTGACTTGTGGGACACTTCCACCTCCAAGATTTTACTCAACGGTGTAATGCTTACCAGCAACACAAACAGGACGGAAACAGAGATTCAGAAAGCTAAGCTATACGAGATAGTACATGGATGTAGGTTACTTGTTAGCTAACATATCTATCCATTCTGCGCTTTGCAAATTGCACAACGTAGTGTACTGATTGATACTGTGGTGTGATCTTGTTCGTGCCTGCTCAAGACATGATTTGAGGTATATGATCCTGGTCAGTGTGAAATCCAGCTTATAGCTGGACCGAATCTTCGTTTGTCCTCCACACCTCACAGCTATTCATTCTTGCTTTTCTTACTGGACTTAGTAAAGTTTGACAAACAGGTGATTGCTAGCAGCACCACAACAACGACAAATACTGCAGGAAAAGAAAAGGGAGTTATGAAGATATCGGAAGGTCCAATGCAAAACATCCACAAGACTGTTCAGGGGGTTATAATGTAGATATATATGGTTGGAATGATTGAGAAGGATGTGAGTAGCATACCAACTATGATGACAAACAACATTAGAGCAAGCCGGTATCGTGTTAGCCATGGGAGCTCTGTTTCAAGAGTACAGTGACGCTGGAAAGTATGGGGCTGTTTTTTGATTGCATGTGCATCCGAGGGCTGCAGTTCAGATATAGGGAACTCTACACTGTGAACAGAACGACCCTCAACATCTCTTAGTTCAAGTTTAATCCGCGGAGGTACAGCGCTCCAATCAATTTCAATTGCTCCGAAATTTGGTTGACCTGCAACAGCAAAACACAAATGATTTAACAGTACAAGTAGAACCAAAACAGAACACGGTAGGAAATAAGATAAGCATAGAGAAATCTTAGCAAATCTTTAAGGTGTTCTATGATAACATTTTACAGTATGAATGAACGGCATTTTTTGTGGAGAGTTTTAGTTTTGTCCAGAATCAACAACTTACTGGTTCAAAAAGAACAGAGAGAACCTTTGATCCTAAAAAACTAAGAAATTCAATAAACAAAACAAGCTATCAAACACCGATGGATTCGTACTTATAAGGTTCTACCCAAGAAAGAATTATACCTGTTGTGCATGATTTATATAGGCAATTTGGGCTCAAAACTCGCATGGTAGTTGGTGTTAGTACTGCCAGAAGTCTCATAAGAGGTTGAAACACTTCTGGCACAGAGTTGTCGACAGACTGGGTAAGACCACTCGAAGTAACATCGTACGATGGGTATTGAGCTCCACAGTCGAATCTGGTGATTTCTCCGAAATGGACATCCCCACTAATAAATATCACTCCAGGTCTCTGCAAATAGTCAGAGTCCATAGATGTTTCATAGGAGTAGTGAAAACATAAACATCTGATATCATGGTATCTTCTAAAAGACTCAGGATTCCTTCAGAAGTTAACTGAAGGAGATATGCCAGCAACTACTGCGTTTTATTATTTATGGAAAGGCTGAGACCCTGAACAATAGCTTGTCCACAGGAAAGTAACAGTAACCAACCTTACTGCTATCAATCAATCTGAACAGCCTTTCTCTCTCCCTTGGGAAGCGTGCCCAGGACTCCACATAGAACAAAGGCCCAGTAGTGGCTGAAAGATTAGACACTACCTGTACATGGGAATATAGCTATTATACAAATGGAAGTTACACACTTATACTGCATATATCATATAACAAATGAAAGAAAATGCAATTGCTTATTATAATGAAAAGGATTAAGACATAAAATAGAGCGATGAATCAGTAGGATATTCTCTGCTCATTGAAGAGAGCTACCAAATAGGTGAATGTATTATTCGAATTTTGTCACCAAATACAATCACATGGACCAAAGACCAGATATTTTATACTATCACTAAAATAAAACTTATGGTAAGGTGCATTTCGTATACAGATTTCTGACGCTGTAAAAGCTTGTGAAGTTTTTTTTTTCAAAAATTATATGCAGCCCATTAGTGGGAAAATAAGGTACGCATCCAGAAAACTCTATGGGAGTGAGCAGTTTAATAGCTTTTGCAGTGAAAACTTGTGGTATATGATTTCTATCTGACTATCTTTAGTTCTGGCTAGATTAGCTTTTGAAATACATTTTTTAGAGTTTTCAACAAGTATATATATACGTGAAATAATAGGTTTACCTGGATCGAAGATCCAATGATGGTGATCTCTGATTGAGGACCATGCAGCTCTCTCTCTAGCCACTGCCACTGAGGATCTCCCAGAATAGTTCCATCAATTACTAGCGGGTCTCTGTGATATCTGGTATCCAGCAAGATTACCTGCAATACTGGAATGTTACCTTTAGTTCAAAATTGATGAATACATAATTGACCTTGATCTTTAATTTGCATCGCTATCTATTGTTGAACACACACTTTCCTATTGTTATTATCTTGAGAATCTTTAAAATACAAAGCAATGGCTGGATTAAAATTCACAGAGTAGCAAGTTATTGAAAACTTGGACATCGTTAAATACAAAGTATCAATGGCTGAGATACGCTTGCATTCAAGGAACAAATAACGAAGCCAAAACAGAGCTAAGGATAACTAGAAGGGATACATGATCCATTTTGAGAATTTGTTTTGAATGAAATTTTACTAGACTCATAATAATGAAAAAAACATAGCAAAAACTTAAAGAATCACTGCATCACAAGTACAATGATGCATTATATCACCCTATTTGAATAAGAAATTAGATAAACCTTCCCTAGTTAACAGCAAAATTTAAGATGACATTATAAGAGACTACACCTTCACACGTTTTCCTTCAGGGCCAAACATGTATGAGGCATAAACACCAGCTTGTTTCCTCCTAAACAAACAACAATAGAGTATTAAATTATCAGGCAGCGAGATTTCTTCCCTTGTTGACCATTAAAAAATGAATAAGATTATTATGAGACATCTGCGGGTGTATGTCTGTATGTATGCAGATCCTGAAACTCAAACAGAAATGTCTGATTACATCCTGGAAGAAGACTTTAATGTTACTGTGACCACAGAAGTAACAAGGGAATAACATTAGAGCAACAATGGCAATAATATTACATCCTACCTTAAATTCTAATAAAGAACGAAACTACAAACAAATGAAAAATGGAAGAAATTTACAAGAAAGTTGCTACAGCTATTGAACTATATATGTTATTAAAGAACAAAACAATAGCAGAGATTAAGGAACGTAAAAAGAGACAACTCCTGTTGATCCCTAAAAAAAACTATATATATGTTAAACTTACAACAACAAAGGCCAGAGGTAAATAAAAATCTAAATGAGATCAAGTGTTATAGACACAGACTTGATAAGTTGATATTCATCCATGTTTAGTTGAAATAAATACAGAGCAAAAATAGAACTCACTCATGAATTGTATCATGGTTAAGGTTAAAGGATAAAAGAAACGTAAACAGACGTTTGAGTGTCCAAGTTTTATGATGAATTCCCCAAGTAATGTGGTGTTATGAAGTGCAATATTTCCAGTGAAGGATGATGTTTTGCAATGAAGAGATAAGAGAATATATATAGGTAGCGGGCGTGGACACAGGTATGTAAAACAGGCTGGAGGACCATGCTTTATAGAAAACCAGTGTGCTCGGTCTGAATCAATTTAACAAACAGTAACTACGCAACATAAAAGAAAAAAAAAAAAAGAAGATTAGCTCCAGTGTTTCTAAATGCATACCGTTTACTGTCTTCAGGTTCATCCAAGAAATCTAACAGAAGCCTTTGAGTAAACACTTTCCCACTAAATTCTTTTCCTGCATCATTCAATCCATAATCATGGTCATCCCATGTTCCAATAACCTGCAATTAATGAATTTCAGTAGTGACACCAGTTTCTCATCTTTCAGAAGAGGAAAGAAAAAGCAGCGGGGAGTGCATTCCAGTATATTAGATTTCATGTACGTTTGTCATTATTGCAATGCTGTATCATCAACATATCCATACCAGTATAAATATGACCCTCAAATCTCATGACACAAAAGCTGACAAAAGCAATTAGTCAATAACTGAGCAGCTGCGAGCGTTGCTACAAACGCCCCATGGGTGAGAAAACGAAGGATCGGAGTCCTGACCTGAGCGCTCTCCCTGAGCCTGGCGTACCCGGGCTGCGCCCTGGCGAGCTGGTACCGCCTCCGCAGCTCCTCCTGCGTGGAAGGGTAGAAGCGCGGCACGTTCTTCCAGGGCCCCACGGTGCGGTCCCTCCCGAAGACCCGGAATGGGCGCTTGTTGTCTCCGTAGACGTTGTCCCCGAGCCAGACGAACACCTGCGGGCCGAACTCCACGACGGCGTCCCAAATGGGCTGCACGGAACAATCCCCGTCACAACTAATTGATCGGAAATGGGCGGGCATGGCGGCCCGCGTGGGGGCGTTCCGTCGACCACCTGGGGCTCGCTCTGGTTGGCGCAGGATCCGAAGGCGATCCTGGACACCACGGCGTCGGGGTCGGCGCGGGCGGATGAGGACAGGATCAGGAGGAGGAAGAGGAGCCTGAAGGAGGCCGCCATTGCGGGTGGGGAGAGCCACGTACGAGCGCGCGAGCCCGGCCGCGGGCGAGACGAGACGCCGAGGCGGCGAGGAGAAATTCTCAATTGCGGGAGGTGGCAGGCAGGAGAGAGATGGGATGGGGCGTCCCAATTTCCAAGGCGCCGGGTCCCAGGCAGGAGAGGGAGAGGCAGAGGTGGACGTGTGGTGGTGGGGGCGATGGCGATGGCGATGGTGATGGCAGACGCACACGCACGCAGAGAGAGCGAGGAAGAAAGCTGGAAAGCTCCTCTCTCTTGTTTGTTTGGCCTCTCTTCTTTTCACCCGTTTCATTTTAACTAATTATTAATTATTAATGCTATGGAATTGTGTGGAAATCCACGTGCGGTGTTCCTCTTCTGACGATTTCTTGGTTAACAAACCACACCGCGATGATGTTTCTAGAGAACAACATGCAGAGTGTCAGGCTCATCGAATTTCCTTTCAGCAATGTATCCCTTTTTGTCATGGTCTTAGGACAATACGAGGACAATTACTGGCCAGCTAAAAAATAGCCTAATCTAGCTCTAGGGAATCAATAGGAGTGCTGATAGACGAACTATTTTTTAGAGAAGTATTTTAACTAGTTGTTAATTAACTAGATAACCAATCTTGGCTAATTCGAAAACAAAAGAAAATGGAATTGCAAACTATGCAACCGATCTACTACCTCGGTCCTAAATTATAAATTAATTATTTTAAGAATCTTGGAGAGTCAAAGTTTATCAACTTTAACTAAAATTATAGAAAGAAACATAGAGATTTATGACATCAAATATATATTATAAAAAATATAACTAATAAAGAATCTAATAATATTTAGTTGATATTATAAATGTTATTATCTTATTATATAAATTTGGTCAAAGTTAAAAAAAATGATTCTCCAAGATTCTTGAAATGATTTATAATTTGTAATTTAGGATGCAGGGAGTACTCTGCTACCTACTTTCACGGTGAATTGATGATCATGCCTTTGCTTGCCTTACGACTTGTTACGAGAGACTTGATTGGGACGAAACTGCAGCAGCTTTTCCGGCATTTGCAAAGGATGGGAGCCAAAAGGCGTGATCCGGAGTGAAAAAGCTGACAACTTGCTCTGCCTTTTGCTTGGGATCATCATAAAACTTTGCAACATGTGCTGAACTAGCCAAGTTCTGCGAAAGGCATCACGTAACGTTGCTGTTCAAGCTGAAGTTTTCATTCCGAGCTGGAACATTTCCAGAGCTGTCATCTGTGTTAAGTAGAGATAAGCAAATTCCATTAAATTTAGATACGACATCTGAGGCACTGGACCAGAGGGCCCAAAACAGTACTCCTTCACTACCATTGCAATAACATTAAGGTCTTGTTTGGCTGCACACAAATACACACCAATTCACGTGGTTTGAAGGAGATTGATGAGTTTAAGTTACACTCTAATCCCACTTCAACCCACATGGATTTGAGTGTATTTATATACAGTCAAACAAGACCTAGGTTGCAAATATTTATTGCCTAAACGGCTAGTAGAGCACTGCCTCATTGCTTACAGGGACATCATTCTAGTAAAGCTTCAGCACGAAACAAATTATCAGAGGCTTAAGAGTTCATTCTCATACTTTATGAACGCTGCAAAACCAACCTACTAAGCCCCAAGGCATCGGATTCCAACAAATACGTAGCAGCTACACATGCTATTTTCTACCAACCATTCCAGAGTCCGGACCACCACAAGTACTGGAACAAAGTAACAAACAGAAAGAAGAGCCATGAAAAAAAAAACTACCCAGATTCGGCCAGGTTGCCAAGCTGCAATCCTGCAACTCTATGCAGCAAAGAGCCTGTTACATACAGTCAGGAACATAAGACATGGTCAACGAAGTACCTACATTACATGTCATCTAGTCTAGATTCCAACAAAATATTACAGGCTATTGGGTTGCATCAGTTTATGTTTCCCCAGATGGCTTGCCCCGAGGTCACTTTGTTGCTTGGCCTTGCTGTCAGTTCATACAGGATCCGAGCAAATGTGTCCGTGTATTTCCCTTCTGATGTCAGGATCTCAGCAAAAGTGTTCTCGTGCACAAGGAGATGCATCCTGTTTTGAGGCTCAGAGACGAGGCTCTCCAGTATCATCGATGTCTTCCTGCACACCTCAGCCACGGGATGAGGCGTCTTCACGATCTTTAGGAGTCTATCGACAGCCCTGGTTCAATTGACATCAAAATGGTAAATTTTACAGGTTGTTAATGCCCCTTCTCTGATATTAGGAAGCTTTGTCTAATTGTATTGTATGAAGCAGACATTTACCATCGCTCACTGGCAAGCTTGAGCCTGCAATCCATATTCACTTCGGCTACATTGTAGAGTGCACTAACAGCAGCAGCCTGTGCATCATATGCTGGTACACTCAATAGGTCAACTAGTCGTTTGTATATCTGCATCAAGTAAACCAATGTAAGCATGACACATAAAGAGCTGAGGAACAGATAGCTTTATTCGAATCCATCTGTATACCATAACAGCACAACAGTAAATACTACCGCTAAATACAAAGAATGATCCAAATTCCAAAAAAAAAACATTTACCTGTGGAATGACAGGAAGAAGAAATGGCTCGTTGTCTGGGTTTATTATCAGACGGCCAATCAATTCAGCAGCGGCACAGTGCCATGGCTTTACGGAAGAAGAAAGCATACCCATTATGGCATGAACTGCACCTTTCTCGCTATATTGGCAAAGAGCAGGCAAATGAGTAAACCTCAAAAACAGAAATGAATTGGGAAAGAATAATGCAGTTCTAGAGTCACATCTTACGTCATTTTAATGAACGATGGCTTTGATGAGCTGAAGATCCTCAGGTCCAACACAGGTGCTAAATTGACAAGGGTCTCCACCAAGTTTGTTATGAGTTCGTCATCTTCTGTTCAATGACAGATACCAGTACAACATGAGTTCCCAATTATGTATTAAAGTCTGTCGAAAAAATAGCACCAGGATTGATTTGGCTTACACTAGAAGGGTAGCAGTATATTAGTTATACATGGGCCTCATGGGCCTAGAGTCATATACTCCAACACCCCCCGCAGTCTGAACTACCGGCGCAGCGGAGTTTCAAAACTGGACACGAAAGAAGCACAACACAAAGCACAACACACGAGCCCCCCACCCCCACAGACTCAACTAGCCACTAGTGATGTTGAGGCTGGAGCGAAACTCGGAGAACGTCGAGGATGGGAGGCCCTTGGTGAAGATGTCAGCAAACTGGGAAGTGGTCGGGACGTGGAGAACCCAAACAGCGCCGATGGCCACCCAATCGCGGACAAAGTGAAGGTCGATCTCCACATGCTTGGTCCGCTGGTGCTGGACGGGGTTGGTGGAGAGGTACACCGCACTGACGTTATCGCAGTAGACCAGCGTGCTCCGGGTCAGGGGACTGCGGAGCTCGCCAAGGAGCTGCCGGAGCCAGGAGGCCTCAGCCACGCCGTTAGCAACAGTGCGGTACTCCGCCTGGGCACTAGAGCGGGAGACCACCGGCTGGCGCTTGGACGACCAAGACACCAGGTTACCACCGAGGAAGACAGCATAGCCGGAGGTGGACCGGCGAGTGTCTGGACACCCGGCCCAGTCGGCGTCGGTGTAGACCACGAGCTCGGTGGAGGCAGACCGGTGGAGGAGCAGGCCGTAGTCGACAGTGCCGCGGAGGTAGCGAAGGAGGCGCTTGAGAGTCGTAAGGTGAGGCTCGCGTGGTCATGCATATGGAGGCAAATCTGCTGAATCGCATATGTGATGTCCGGGCGAGTGAAGGTGAGGTACTGAAGTGCCCCTGCAAGACTCCTTTTTTCACATCTGTAACTACAATCTCACATTTTTTTATCTTTTTATGCGATCAGAATGAGATCAGAAAGAGATCAGAAAGATAGGCAGACGACTTGACGATAGGTCGGATGTTTTCGTGAGCAGTAAGCAGCGGATCTCCCCTTTTTTGGGGGAAAGCTGGTGGCCCTTTTGGCGTGTTAATTCTTTCGACGGGGCGGCCTTCTGTACGCAGTGGGGTCAGTAACTGTGGTGCCCTCGGTCTCTGACAGCTTGGCCTGAGTGTCAACTGGGGTGGAGCAGGGCTTCCAGTCAGTCATCTCAGCCCGCTCCAGGATATCAAGAGTGTACTGCCGCTGGTGAAGAAAGAGACCCCCTGGACGAGTCTCAACGGTGACCCCGAGGAAGTGGTGGAGCACACCGAGATCCTTCATAGCGAACTCCTGCTGAAGAGAGATGATGATCCGCCGCAACAGAGTCGGGCTGGAGGCTGTGAGCACAATATCATCAACATAGAGCAACAGTTAGGCAGTCTCCCCGCCGTGGTGGTATATGAACAGAGAAGTATCTGACTTGGCCTCCACAAAACCCAAGGTGAGCAGAAAGACAGCAAACCGAGAGTACCACGCCCGAGGGGCCTGCTTGAGGCCGTAGAGTGACTTGTTGAGGCGGCAGACCAGATCAGGGCGAGAAGAGTCAACAAAGCCCGCCGGCTGACTGCAGTAGACTGTCTCAGCAAGTGTCCCATGGAGAAAAGCATTCTTGACGTCCAGCTGATGCACGGGCCAGGAGCGAGAGAGAGCCAGTGACAGAATCGTGCGAACTATAGCTGGCTTCACCACGGGACTGAACGTCTCATCATAGTCAACACCAGGCCGCTGAGTGAAACCCCGCAGTCAAAGTTCCGCTAGGCGCTCGCCTAGGCGCGCCTAGGCGCGATTAAGCGCTAGTCGGAGGGTGTCCGCCTCGCCTATGGGGGTAGGCGGACCCCTAGGCGGCGGTAGTTCGTCGGCGGCCACTGGTGGGGGTGGAGAAGCTTCGGATGACGCGCATCGAGCGCCGGCGGCAGCGGCGGCGGTGGAGGCGGAGGTGGCGGCGGAGGAAGAGACGGGCGGTGGTGGAGGAGACCGGCGGCGGCGTGCGGCTGGCGGCCGAGATCTGTACGTGGGCGCGGGGAGGGAGGGAGGGAAGGAGGGAGGGAGGAGGCAGTGGAGGTGGAGGTGGCGGCGGACGAGCGGGGAGGGAGGGAAGACCGGAAGAGACTGGTGGCTGTGGGCGCGGGGAGGGAGAGAGGAGTGCGGTGGATTCACGGCTGCGGGCGTGGGGAGGGAGAGGAGAGAGGAGTGCGGTGGGTGGAGGGCAGGGGCTAGATGGATAAGGTGGGAGGGTGGATAAGATGGGCTGTGTGGGCTTTTTTTTGTTGGGCTTTCTTTAACTTTAGGTCCATAGATCTTCTACTTTTTTCTTTTATTTAAGGTAATTTAAAGTTATATATATTAAAACGCCTAGGAACGCCTAGGCGCGATTAATCCCGACTAGGCTCTAGGCTGTGGGTCACCGCCTAGATACCGCCTAGCGCCTAGCTGAACTTTGCCCGCAGTACCCAGCGAGCCTTGTACCACTCAACAGTGTCATCAGCCCGACGCTTGTGTGTCCATATCCACTTGCCGGTGACGACATTGGAGCCAGGTGGACGGGGCACCAGATCCCAGGTCTGGTTAGCGAGAAGAGTCGTGTACTCCTCTTCCATCACACCACGCCAGTGAGGGTCGCCTAGGGCGTCGCGCACGGAAGAGGGTACCGGAGAGATTCGTGGCTCGGCGGGCGTTGCAGCGAGAGCCCGGGGCCGCAGTACCCCCGCTGCCTGCCACGTCACCATGGGGTGAATATGACGCGGGTGGCGGTGAAGAAGAGGCGGGTGGTACACGGGTGGCTCTACCCGAGCAACCGGCGGTGGTGGAGGTGGCGGTGTAGGCGTCGAGGGCGTAGAAGAGACCACGGGAGGTGACCGTGGTGGCGACGACGGCGACGGTGCCCGCACCGGGGGCGGGGAGGCCGCTCGCGCACGACGCTGGTAGACACGCGCCGGCTGGGCGAAGCGCGCAGGAGGTGCCGAAGACACCGGACCTGCGGCGAGCGCAGGGTCAGGCACAGCACCGGGGGACGGGGCCGCCGACCGGCGCAGGACGCAGGGGCCGGCGCAGCCCCATATGACGGCGAGCCGAGGCACGGGCCCGACGGAGGGCGCGGTAGAGCAGGAGAGCTGGGGCACGGGCCCGGCGGAGGGCGCGGTAGAGCAGGAGAGCCGGGGCACGGGCCAGGTGGAGGGCGCAGTAGAGGAGATCCTGCAGGGCAAAATGGCAAAGGTAGCTGGACCACCGCGTCAGTGGGAAAAAGAGAGAAGAGGTCAAGGTCGGAGGTGGGTGGTGGGGTGGCGGTGGTGGGAGGGGAGGTGGTAGTGGAGAAAGGGAAGACGGACTCGTCGAACACAACGTGACGCAAGATGAGGACGCGACGGGAGGAAAGTTCAAAGCAACGGTACCCCTTGTGATCCGGGGAGTACCCGAGGAAGACACACCGAGTCGACCGTGGAGCCAGCTTGTGAGGAGCAGTGGCAGTGGTGTTAAGGTAACACGCACACCCGAAGACACGGAGGTGATCGTAACGAGGGGTACCAAAGAGGGCGTGGTGTGGAGTGGGAGCGGGGCAGGCAGTGGAAGGCAAGCGGTTAAGGAGATAGGTGGAGGTGTTAAGGCTCTCGGCCCAAAACCGAGCAGGAAGGGAGGCGGAGCAGAAGGGTGCGCATGGTGTCATTCGTGGAGCGAATCATGCGCTCGGCCTTGCCGTTTTGAGAGGAGGTGTAGGGGCAAGACATGCGCAACTGGACACCATGAGAGAGGAAGAAAGAACGAGAGGTGGAGTTGTCGAACTCACGCCCATTGTCACACTGGACGGCCTTGAAGGTGAGGCCGAACTGAGTGGAAACCCAAGCGAAAAAGTGAAGGAGCATGGGGAAAGCATCAGACTTGGCCCGCAAGGGAAAAGTCCAAGAATAATGAGAGAAATCATCAACCACCACAAGATAGTATTTGTAGCCAGAAATGCTAAGGACAGGAGATGTCCACAGGTCGCAATGGACAAGGCCAAAGATATGGGCCGCATGGAAAGAAGAGGTAGGGAAAGGAAGACGAACATGACGGCCCAGTTGGCACGCATGACACAAGTGCTCATCAGAATCCCAGGGACAAGGTATGTCGGAACGACAACGAAGCTGTGTCAAAGCGTCACGGCCAGGGTGACCAAGGCGACGGTGCCAAGTCGTAGAGGAGGTGGTGGCGAAAGCAACTAACGGAGTGGGAGGCGAATACGATGGAGCAAAAGAAGGAAAACGAAGAGTGTAAAGGGGCCCTGTGCTGTCACAACGGAGAAGAGGACGCCGGGAAGCTAAATCCTTTACAGTAAGGCTAGAAGGATCGAATTCAACAGAACAGGAATTGTCAGCGGTGAAACGGCGAACAGAAAGAAGGTTGTGAACCATATTGGGAGCAACAAGGACATCGGGAAGGAGAAAGGAGCCATGAGTGTTCCGCAGCACCCACGGACGTGACCGGAAGGCAAGAGCCATTCGCGACCATAATGGACGAAGGGTGAGTCGAAGAGGGAGGGTGAACGGAAGAGAGGAGACCAGGGTTGAGAGTGGTGTGGTATGTGGCTCCTGAGTCAGCAATCCAGTCGGAACTGACTGGTGGTGTCAGACCCAGGGTGCTGAAAGAGCGGGCCAAGGCCGTCGGATCCCAACCGACAGGCCCCGGCAGGGTCCCGGGAGGTGGAATCCACGGCGACGGGAACGGTGGAGCGCCCTGGACAGCCCCAACGAACATGGCCACGGCGGTGGAGGCGGCCGGCAGGAAGCTCGCGCCAGAAGGGCGCGTGCGCGGCAGAGAGCCCGCGCCAGGAGCAGGGAGCAGCGGCAGGTCGAGAGGAGGTGCCCACCAGCTGGCCAGGGAAACGCCTCCCGCGGCCAGGGAGGGGCCGAGCAGGGGCGGAGGTGGTATGGCCGCGGCGGTGGAGCTGACCGACAGGGAGCTCGCTCGCGCCGGTAGGGGGAGCGCGCTGCGCAGAGCCCGCGCCACGGCCCGCAGCGGCTGATCCAGCAGTGCCTGCGGCGGCGGCACCCGCGACGGCGGTTCCAACAGCGCCCGCGGCCACGGTGTTGTGCAGGCCAACAGTGGAGGGGGCAGCAGAGCAGCAACAGAGGAGGGGGCAAGCGGCTGCTGCTCGGCCCCGGACAGGGAGCTGCCAGGGAGGAGGGAGCCCCCGCCAGTGCTCTGCACGGCACCTGGGAGGAGGGAGCCGCCCGGGAGGAGGCCGCCAGCACCCGGGAGGAAGCCGCCAGGCGGTGGAGGGCGGGGAAATGCGCCGGGAAGGCCGCCGGCGGGCGGGGGAAGAGGAACAGCGGCGCCTGGGTCGCGCGCGCGCAATAGGGAGCCGGCGGGCGGGCGGATCGGGACGCTAGCGTCGGTCGGGGCGCGGCGGGCGCGCGGAGCGGGCCGTCCGCGCCGAGAGGGAGCCCGCCCGCGCCGCCAGGCTAGACGCCGGCGCCCGTGGCGGCAGCAGCAGCTGCCGCGGCGGCGGCGGCGGCATCGCACGCGTGGAGAGCGGACGCCGAGTGGGGAGCAGCCACGTGTGCCCAGGAGCTGGAGGAGGGAAGAGGGGGGAAGATGTGGAAGTAGTTGGGAGGTGGGGGAGGAGGCACGCCGGCCATGGTGGTCGTGGCGGCGCCGGCGGCCGCAGGTGGAGGCGCCGGCAGGAGGGGAGAGGAGGGAGGGGGAAGAGAACCCTAGCTTGATATCATGCTAAAGTGAGTGAATTGGATTAATTGGGCTTACACTAGAAGGGTAGCAGTATATTAGCTATACATGGGCCTAGAGTCATATACTCCAACAATAGCTCACTCAAGTTACAGCAGACAGTCGAATAGGAGTACCAAAAAATACATATAACTTTCACATCGTCCATATTTTGCAGAGTTAGACCAAAGACAAAGTTAAAATAGGAACCATAAATAGCCAGTTTCTTTGCCAAGATTGTGGAGAACTGAGCAATAGCTCGGTTGCAAAGTCTCCAGTTGACAGGCTGTCCACCCAGGTGTTCACAGTTCCAGGTCGCATACGTACCTCCCTAAGGTCTGGTAGACTGGCACCTTAAGACAGCCAATGGGAAGTCGCCTCATGGGGATTTTCGCAGAGTAATAAACAGCCTAGATGGAGCATATGCAGGTAATAATTGGACAACATAAACTACAGCGTATTTGAAGAGTCGGACACATTCGCATAGCCTAATTTGACCATCACCGAGTTAATCTATAAACTAAAAAAACAAAGACACAGGACAATATTTACCTCTATTCTGGTCTTCTAAGCAATGAAATATGGTCTCCAAGCAGTGCCTATGTTGAACCATGATAATCTCATTTTCTGGCATAAAAGAGAAATTGCGGATTATATTGGAGGATGCAATAGCGCACTGCTGCCTTTCTGCCCTCCCTTCATCATCATTGTTAAACAAGCCATCCTCATCAAACCAAAAGCTTGCAGCACGCTTCTTCGTGACACTGGAGTCTTCTGTCTTTGATTGATCATTAGAGGTACTGTAATTAACACATTTTATAGAACATAAGTACTCCCTCCGTATTGGTATTAGAAGTCGTTTTGGACAACGTTTGAGTCAAACTTTGGGAATATAAATCATAAATAACTCTCAAGTTGTTGAGTTTGAAAATGTGAAAATTATATGAATAGATTTGTCTTGAAAAATATTTTCATAAAAGTACACATATATCAATTTTCGATAAATATTTTTATCAAAACAATAAGTCAAAGTTGTGTTTTGGAGACCGTGTTGCTGTCCAAAACGACTTCTAATACCAATACGGAGGGAGTATGTCATGAAGAGCCATGGATACTGAGATGGGTTGTCAGGATCTTGGTAAGACTAGTAACAACATACGTGGCAGTGTCAGAGTAGACTTTTTCCATGTTCTCCTGGCCAAAGCCTGAGAGTGTTGTGTTGGCACCCAAAGTTCTTACTCTGGGTGGTTTCATATGCTCCTTAGGCATTGAAATATCTCTCCATTCATCAATCTGCACAAGATATCAAAGCATAAGACAGAATGCAAAAGAAAAATGATGGTAGCTTCTTTTAGAGGAAATACACAGACGCATTAGTATGTTACTTAGCAGAAGTTATAATTTAATTTGGTATAAGAAACATACGAATAACATGAGATGAGAAAGTGCTTGGGTGACCCAGTAATAATCGAACACCTCTTTTGACTTTATTAGGAACAAGTTTATTGTTAGTTCTCAACACGACAGATTCTTCCACAGTTAAATCTCTATCTGCCGCATTCCCTCTTTCTTTCCCTCTATCATCTCCATGTAAATGATGTGACTGCCACATGGCAAAAAATAATGTCGTCTCCACCAAATCACCAAAAAACACCTACACTCATCCTAGGGCATGGTTTGCAGCTGTTTTATATGATTCTGGACAAAAAAGAGTGAACCCTTGTGGGGTATGGGAAGAACTCTGGGCAGCCTTATCATTTTTTTTTTTTTTGCAACATGTAGGATAAAATTTAAACAAGTGAAGGTTTGGCAAATGGGAACCATAATTAAATGACCTTTTTCCTTTGTATTATGGCTACAAAACTACAGTGGACAATGGTGCATTGGTGGGGGTGACATATCATAGTATGCATGAGGCCATTACCATTTTTTCAATGTTTATGTCAAAGGATGATGCTAACTTGATTAAATCTAGTTCAAATGCAATCTAATGCAAATACAACTAACACTCATTAGCCAGACAGAACAAAGTTTACAATAAAAAAATGTAAATTACATGATTTAGTAAAATATACATCAAACTGGAAAGTAAAAGGGGGGGCCATACAACTTGAAGAAGAGCATCTAGGAGCCCAGGAACTTTAGCAAGAGGTGTCGTATCACGTCGGAGGTCGTCCTTCTCCTTAAATGAGAGTACTGTAAGGGCATTCAGTGCCCACAGTATCTCTGACTTCAACCCACTTTGCAGTGCAAGGACAATTCTTTTGTTGTTCTGATCTGTCAAACAACCAATGCCAGTAAACAACTAAACATTATTAGAAAATGATTACTTGTGCAGTTCAAGCACATGAGATATCATATCTAACAAATGGGACAAAACAAGAGTAAAATTGGACAATATAGACTCTATGCATCTTAAATATAGAGAAAAGGATCACAAAAGAAGGTGGTCATAATTGTAGCAAGCCATGATTTGTCAGCTGCACAAAATAGCTGTCTGTAGATTAGGAAAATAAGAACAAGTACACACATTATAAATCTGTGTAGTAAAAATGATTGGCTGCTTGCACCTAAATCAATGTTTTCATATCAGACGACTAATCGCGATCTCGATTAGTCGTCCTTATCGTAACTTCGTGCTCGATAAGGACGTTCGATTAGTTTTGGTTGATTAGAAATCTTATCGTCCGACTAATCACGACTAGTCACGATTAGTCGTCCGATCAGCCTTGTTGGACGACTAGTTGGGAAAGAAGATAATCAGTTAAATAGGCAAAATAGCAAAAAAACAAGATTGTAAAGACTAAAGGAAATGTAGATTAGGAGAGAAAGGAAAACAACTTAACCATCTGGCATCAGCAAGCAGCAGCTACAGGTAAGTGTCCAGATCAGTAGTAATCACCATGATAATGATTCATTAAGACATGATTATGACCATGTTTACATATATTTACATCATATATATATACTATATACATGGTCGATCAGGTCATCCGGACACTAGGACGACTAAATGTCCGATTAGCCGACTAGACCGATCAGACCGACTAATCGATTAGTCGTCTGATCGGTGGTCTTACGACTAGCCTCGATAATACGATCTGAAAACATTGACCTAAATACACTTTCAAGCAAGGATTTGTGCACAAGTATAAAAATATCTAAGTCCAATTTTTAGTCATCACATAGAAACTCAGCTCTCATTTGACAGAGCTCCAATTCACAGCACCACGCCAGATATGGAATTTGTTGACCCAATTAAAGTAGTTTAGATATTTACATTTACTCTAGAATAGAAACACAATGATACAATACAACCAATTAGTCTCAGTGTATCCCAGTTCCAGTATCATGTATTTTAGAGCAAGGAATACCCAGCTTCAAGAACTCCTGGAGCTGGAGCTGTGTCGTAAAGGTTTAGCAGTCATGGAACAGAAATCATTACAGCTAACTTGGCTTGCAACACAACTCAAACTGGAAATGAAGCATATTACAAACTTCCAAGAATAAAAAAGAAATAAGACTGAATGAAAAATGTCTAGACTGATATTAAGGCCAGATTCAAAGTTGTTTGGAACTCTATAACCTAATCCAGGCCTGAATTATGTCTCTAAGCCATTGGAAGTGGAGCAGTGGTCTGAAAGATAGCCCGTTAGTGTTCTACTGTACCACGCTGATAAAGGGCCCAGTTGTGAGGTCAAACTTTTTCCATTATGTGCAAACTTTGCTACTCCGCATGACTGTATCGAGAGTATGAGCTAGGATCTGAAGGGAGCAGAAAGCTAAGCTAAATTAGCTGCACTGTAAATCTTAATTTGTATGACTGTGGTGGTTATTTTTCTCCCAAAATTTTATTCGACAGTCTACACAATTACAAAACGATTTTGCGGTAATACCTCAGTATAGTGGCTTTGCCAACATAAGACAACATGCCAATGATGTTGCTTCTGAGAAAACAAGCCACAACAAACTGAACCCAGATCTCCACCCATAAAACGTGCACTCAGATGCAAAAATCTTGGACTCCGACGCATTATGCCTCGAATATCAATACCAAGCACATAAAAATTACACTGACCTTTCCAGCTCCAGCTGAAAGAGAGGATTATTCACGGTCTAAGCCCCTAATTTGCATCCGACAACTCTACCCTAAGGAACGGAGGCAAGAGCAACAATTCAGAGGACCAGCACCCTAGTTCTTCAGGCTCCATGCCCTAGAAACCCATATAGGCTGGAGAAATTTCAATATTTGGGATCGAATTCGCATGCCTCGAGAAATTTCAATATTTAGGATCGAATTCGCATGCCTCGCAACAATTGACATCCAATTCGTCTGCCTTTCAAAATATAACATCCGGACTGCGAATTCTTTCAATCTAAGGGATTTCTCTTATTTTCTCTCATATTCTTATTTTCTTCAATTTCTCCACCTTTCCGAACAGCTAAACAGACCAAATTACCCCTTGTGGAACAAATATTTGCCGAGGACGAGTTCTCCCGGGCTCGCGACGCTCACGAGCGCCGGCCGCGCCGGCCCTCCGCTTCCCCTCCGCCGCCGGTCCGGCCGCCGGCGAGCGCTCATCGTCCGGTCCGCCGCCTCCCCGCCGCCCTCCCCCCACCACTTCCATCCCTCCTCTGCCTCGCGCCGGGATGGCTGTCGCGGCTCGCACGACAGGACGAGACGCCGGCCCCTCCGCTTCCCCTCCGCCGCCGGCGAGCGCTCATCATCCGGCCGCCAGCGAGCGCTCATCGTCCGGTCGCCGCCTCCCTGCCGCCCTCCCCCACCCCTTCCATCCCTCCTCTGCCTCGCGACGGGCTGGCCCAACCCCCAGTCAGCCTGTGCACGCCCCTCCGCCGTCGGCGAGCGGTCAGAGGCCCCTCCACTGCTCCTTCGTCGACCTCCCCTCCACCCGTTGCCTGGCAGCGGCCGGCCGACGAGCGCTCGCCGGCGGCGGAGACGATGGAGGGGAAGCGGAGGGGCCGACGCTCGTGCTCCCCAAATGTGCGAGCATAAGGGGCAATTTGGTCCGTTTAGGTGTTGGAATAGGTGGAGAAATTAAAGAAAATAAGAAAATAAGAGAAAATAAGGAAAATCCCTTAGATTGAAAGAATTCGCAATCCGGATGTTATATTTTGAAAGGCGGACCAATTGGATGTCAATTGTTGCGAGGCATGCGAATTCAATCCTAAATATTGAAATTTCTCATATAGGCTGAGATGAACTACAGAAGCAGACGAATGAGCGGATTACCTGACAGTGCCGATAGGACTTGGAGGGACGGCCCGACCAGCGCGGCGGACGCACCCGGGTCGACGACCGCCGCCGCAGCGGCAGCGGCCGCGGCTCCGCTGCCGGTGGTGCTCCCGAACGGACGGCCACGCTTCGCCGGCGTGCCTCCACCGGTCCCACCGGACTTGCCCGTTTGCTTCTGCATAGCTAGGGTTTTGGAGCTCGGAGCTTGGAGAGTGTAGCGAAGGGAAAAGAGACGTCGTGGACTCGTGGTCGGAGGCTCGGAGCTCGGAATTGGGTGGGCACCAGTGCACCGCGTCGAAGGCACGAGGCAGACAAGGGTGGCCGCAGGATATTTACTCGGATGGTGGAGATTGAACGGACTGGTCGCCGTTGCAGTACAGATCTGGCTATTCAGGCCCCCGTTTGGCAGAGCTCCCAGAGCTGATTCTCTGCTGAAAGCAGGAGCTATATCAAACAGTTTTTTTAGAGAGAAATGATTCTCTGCAGATTCCGTGCAGTGATTCTCTGAAATGAACTAAGAGGCTGAGAGCTGAAAAAAGTAGCTTCTCCTGATTCTGTGAAGTGATTCTTCATGCTGATTTTAAGAGTTTATGCTAAAGAAAAGAATCAAAGAGAATCACTTTCAGACACAGAATCACTTCTCTTAGAGAATCAGCTTCTATAGAGAATCAGAATCAGATGGAGCTCTACCAAACTGGCCCTCAGTTTCGTTTCCACTAAGGGCCCGTTGGGTCCTCAAAATTGAATTTATTTTAAGAAAATTATTGTTGATTATACAAGAGATACTTATAGGGGCTGTTGCGTTCTTACCCTTGTTTTTAAGTGTAATTATAATTTTACCATCGCTTTTGTCATCGTTGTGATTTTACCACTTCTTTGTAAAAAGAAAAGCTCAGTTTACCTTACTTTTAACTTCGTTAGTTTTTTTTGCATTAAAAAAATAAAAACAAAAAACCCTTTACAGTAACACCAAAAGACAATAATGCCCCTTATCCACTCATACCTTTCTCATCCTCTCATGTATTGTATCGTCTCTCTCTTTATGCTACAAATCGATCAAGGCGGTCGGGAGGGCTTCGTGCGGCGAGGCTTGTGCAGCGGCTGCGAGGGGCTCCGTGCGTCGGGCGGGCACGGTCGGGTGCGCCGGGCGCGGGCGGCTCCGTGTGTCAGGCGGGCATGGCCCCGTGCGCCGAAACAAGGATAAAATCACAATGCACTCAGAAAAGTAGGGGTATTTTTGCAAGGACAAATTTGTCATTGTCAAGCCCATTTAACACCTTTAGACGTTGTTCACGGAGTAAGGGTAAAGTGAAGCTTCCTTTTTATAACGAAGGGGTAGAATCACAACGGTGACAAAAGCGAGGGTAAAATCATAATTGGACTTAAAAACAAGGGTAAGAACACAATAGTCCCATACTTATATGTTGTATTTTTACTGAGTGAGTTAAAGAGAGTGTTATAAGTTGCAAAATAGAAATATAGCATGATGATCTATAGAATATATTTCTCCAATCCTATAAATTTAAAATTGACTTATATATATGAACTTTGAAAAGTGGTGTAATATCAAACTTCGAGCTAAATAGTAGTCTAGTTTATTGAGTGGGTTCTAATTCGTCTAAAATAAAGAGATTCATAGTTGCTAAGGTCATATTTGATATAACTTATAAGCTGTTTAATAGCCATTGTTGTGGCAATAGTTATCGCTCTATTAGATATCAGGTTTTGGATTATATATATAGCCACAACTATAGTTATAGCTCAAAGGAACATACTTTCTTTCAAAAATAATAGCCTATTTCTATAGTACTTGCTAAGTCCATATTTGATATAACTTATAAGTTGCTTATGATTAAAATAAGCTAAGGCTAAAACTAAACGGATTGTATTTTTAACGTTGTTTCTGGCCACGTTTCTCTCCATAATATTCATTTGTACTAAAAAGCAGAAGCTTGGTCAAACCAACTTATTTTATCTTGGGGTTTGTTGTGGTACCTCCAAAAGACTGTGAGCCGTTCATTTATTTTGATCGGACGGTCATGATCACTTATTACCTCGGTAATAGATGAAATATATATTTATTTAATTTTTCATTTTATAAAATAGGATTCAGAAAGAGAATTTTAGATATAAAAATCTTTTTCTAGATTTGACTGATACATGCGTGTGAGACTAATATAGTAGATCTTTTTTATTTTACATTTGATATATTTTGATTACCATATAATTTTGTATGTAATTTTACACACGTGATTCTGTATGTTGTAGGATTTGCACGTGTATGTGATTAGCGTATGTGTGGTCAACGTATAAAGTTACAATACTTTTTCTTGACCGAATAACCAGCTTTTTAATATAAATAGATATAATGCTCATAGACATGGGAGAACAACAAAAAATGGTTCTGACTTGACACTGAGATCATTAAAAATTAGACACCATATAATATCTTGTATTATATACAATCATAGGATTGAAAAAAAATATTATTATATTTTAATTTTAGTTCATACGAAGGATTTGGATAGGATATGTACTCCCTTAATTAGGGGAATCCGCATGCAAAGGAAGACTCTTCTGTAATGCCGTGATTAGTGGAATTGGCATGGAAAGGAGTTTTCCCTCTCCCGTCATTGAGGGGATATGAAGTATTTTTGTTTTTTTAGAATTTTTTAAATTTATTAAGTAATTTAAAAAATCTGAAAAATCAACGGCTTAGATTTATTTGAGATATTACCTCCTAGTAGGTAAAGGACTAAAGGTTGTACCTTAGCATTGCCCTTTTATTTTTATTAATACACATTATAAGAGAAATGTTTTATTTCACCACTACACCAAAAGGCGCCTAACTCCATGGATGATCTTTTCAAAAAAAAAGTTTTTATTCAATCATACTCTCTCATAGTATTATCTATCTGCACACTCAGGACGGTTAGGTTGTCTCTTCTCGGCCAGTCAGCCGACCAGAAGGTGCAATATAGCCAGGACAATTGGATTGTCCAACAACCAACCTAGTGTGGTTAGGAGAACGACACACCCAGCCAAAGCATGCATGTTGCCACGACAACTTGACTAATGCGTAACACACCACCTCCACAAGCATAGGAAGTGGTGACCTCGAGTTTTAGGCGTTGAAGACTCCATGTGAGGAGGCACTCGGGAGGAGACAAAGTGAGATGACAATGGGAGAAGATGGGAGAGAGTTCGATGAAAGAATCTAGATCGCTGATTTGTTTTTAGCGAATAACAATGATATAATTATTATGACTAATGTGTGTTTTACGACGATATTACTAATTGAGGTTCTAGTGATGATGATTAGTGAGGCAATTGTGTTTTCATGCGCTATTGATGAATTTTAATCAGTTTTCAATGGACTATTCATGAAGGTAGCTAGATGCTTTCTCTAGTGAGGGTCTCCGGGCAAGTGCTTCAACAAGATGTAGGTTATCGATCACTCCTGATCTAAGAGTGTCTCCAACTTGTTTAAAATATTTGCACTACATCTCACATTGCTTTGATAAAGATTTGTTGGCAGAATAGCATCACTTGCTAGACCAGGTCGCCCAACATCGACATGGTTGGCGGAAGAGCATCGCTTGCTAGCCCAGGGCACTGATCATCGATCTGGTGATTTATCTGACCTACTTACATGATCATGTATTTCCCTTTATTCGATTGTCATATGTATTTTATTATGGGAAAAACCTTAGAGATTCCCATAACTTTTAGGAAGTAAGGGGAAATGTTTTTATACCTCATGAATTCTCAAATGCCATCTAATCTGTGAGCTCCTTCCATTACCAATAGTTCATGATGCCCTTTGTGGAAGGGTTTTTAATAAATATAAAAAGATTAGCATTCACTTTGCTTGATCTTGCTCTACGACAAATGCAGCATCAATATTTTCAGAGCATTACTGAGCTACTGAATTCTTAATCCAACTGCATGTATGTTAGTTAGCAACAAGTAAAGACTAGAAACATTGTCAAAAGAAAAAAAAACATGTTTTTGGATGATTACTCATGTGTCATCTGCTCCAATAATTGCGAAGAGACAAGTTTTCACCTCTTTTTTGAATGTCCGTCTAGCAGAAGTTGTTGGCAACATCTATCCATCCATTGGAACCTTCAGCTCCCTCCTCTAGACATGGTCATTGAAGCAGGGGCGGATCCAGCGGTGGGAGGGTGGGGTTCTTGCCCCCTTTAGACATGTCAACGGGATCTCGTTCCCCAATTCCCCGTAGAGAATTCACCCATTAGGGGACGGAGATGATATAAATATTATCCCCATGGGGAATTAAATGGGAATTAAATGAAAGGAAAATCATCCCCATCGGGTATGACGGGGACGGGGATGGTATGCAGTCCCCCGTCCCCGTTCCCCGCGGGGACCCGAAATGCTTAAGACTCATGTAAGAAAGTTCAATTCCTTACAAGGTCATGTCTTATGTGAATACCAATTATGATAAATTATTGGATACGTATGTCTATTAATTATTTAAAATCATGTATTATTTACTTATGTATATTTGAGATTTATTGTCTTGCTTTGCTAAGTGTCTATTTTGTTCTCATGCAGTATACTGCTAATGCGGGAACGGGTATGGGAAAAAATTTCCCCCGCAGGGACGAGGATGGGGTAGTAACGACTCCTGACGGGGAATTTTCCGTTGACATCTCTAGCCCCCCTTACAGTCGTTGGACCCATGGATACACAGAGAAGGGATTGAAGCTGACTAAAAGTTGAATAAGCTTCTTTTAACATTTTTTCTGATCTGCCACTGCATTGAAGCTAGAAACAACTTTGGCAACTACATTTTAGGGAGATGGGAGATCATCATAACTTCATGTTGGATCATTTCAACAACTAGAAACAAAACTGCCTTCCATAGTGCAAGCTTTACACTTGATAGATTGATAGTTGACTTTAAAAACGAGCTTAGCCTGGTTTGCACCAAGGCTAGAAACAAAACTTTTTTCTATAATTGTGGTTAGAGAATATCTCTTATTTTTTTTTCTCTTTTTCCTTTGGGCTTTGCAAGCTTTCTAAGTTGTATAGTTATATATATCAAAAAAAATTAAAGAGGGGCCTCCCCTGCTGTTTCCTAAAAAAAGTAATTAGTAAAGGAAAAAAGAGTTGGTGCAAAGTTGATTATGTTCCCTGTGGAAGGGCTATTTAATAAACAAAAAAAGACATGCATTCATTTGCTAGAACTTCACACATGCAACATCACTAGTACATTATATATACAAAGAAGAAAGTGTTACATGTATAAAGAAATTTTCACAGTATCACTGTATGTCTGCATCAATGTTTGATAGTAATAAATGTTAAGGGAAAAAAAGAGTTGGTGAGAAGGGTTATTGAGTGAACCAGAACAACCATTCGGGATTTAATAAACAAAAAAAGACATGCATTCATTTGCTAGAACTTCACACATGCAACATCACTAGTACATTATATATACAAAGAAGAAAGTGTTACATGTATAAAGAAATTTTCACAGTATCACTGTATGTCTGCATCAATGTTTGATAGTAATAAATGTTAAGGGAAAAAAAGAGTTGGTGAGAAGGGTTATTGAGTGAACCAGAACAACCATTCGGGATTTAATAAACAAAAAAAGACATGCATTCATTTGCTAGAACTTCACACATGCAACATCACTAGTACATTATATATACAAAGAAGAAAGTGTTACATGTATAAAGAAATTTTCACAGTATCACTGTATGTCTGCATCAATGTTTGATAGTAATAAATGTTAAGGGAAAAAAAAAGTTGGTGAGAAGGGTTATTGAGTGAACCAGAACAACCATTCGGGAGGGCCAAAAAAAGACATGCATTCATTTGCTAGAACTTCACACATGCAACATCACTAGTACATTATATATACAAAGAAGAAAGTGTTACATGTATAAAGAAATTTTCACAGTATCACTGTATGTCTGCATCAATGTTTGATAGTAATAAATGTTAAGGGAAAAAAAAAGTTGGTGAGAAGGGTTATTGAGTGAACCAGAACAACCATTCGGGAGGGCCCTTGGGCCCCTAAAGCATTCAAACCCCGCATGGAAACCCAGAGAGAAGTACAACAGGCCCTCAAATGCTGGCCGCCAATAAATGCAGCCCGGCCCATCGCCGTTTCGGCGAGCTCCCCAGGCCAGCGTCTCGTTGAGCTACTGGCTCAAACCCACAACCCAGGCTGGGGCCCAAATTCCATTTATTTTCCTCTACAAACCAACCAGCTCACTGGCCCAGCAGCCTTTGTCACTGCACCAACTCGTTTGCCCTCCAGTTGCTGGAGTGACAGGCGAGCGCTACCAAGCCTGGCGGCCATCGGTCGGCTGCGTTCCATTTTAAGCTGGGTTGCTGTGCCTTCGGTTAGCGGTACGGGACTAAAAGAGAGCAGAGAACCTGCAGATGAGCGCGGGTTTTTTGCGTGATGGTCATGCACGTGAGCAGTTGTCAGGCAGAGACCGAATGAGAAATCTTCCAAGGCTTTCTTTGTTTTCTCTGGTCGAAGTCTAAAAAAAAACCTCGACCGTGGTGTATTTTTTTTCAGTTATAAACAATTTTGGTGTGTGCACTGTGCAGTGACACGTACTAGTACATCCATCAGGCGGGCACACCGACGGCGTAACTTCCGAGTTCCGGGTAGTGTGGTTGGCTTCGATGATCAAATGTCTTTTCTTTATTCGGATTCTATCGTAGTTTTATCTTTTAATTAGTGTCAAACCATCAGTTATGGGCTTTTTAAATTTATATACGTGGCTGGATTGCATTTTCAGAGATAACCATGGCTCATATAATTGGCTATAGATCGATCGGCCTCCTATCTGTATCATTCTGATGGATGATTTGCATGGAAGCACCAATGCGCACCTGCTGTACAAAACTACAGTGCTTCCTCCAGTATGGTATTAGAAGTCATTCTGGAGCCAAGCGTGTATATGGCAAAAGATGTCATTCTGGTTCTCAGGATGACCTTTGGACGCAAATGCCCCTGCCTGCCTTGCGGCCGCCCATCGACAGCAGCATTAATAACACGCATGCTTGCCATCCGGCCGCGTCCAATCGCCTTGCATGCGTGAACGATTCGTTCGAAGCGTCCAGTCAATACGAGTACTAGTACTCACAGAGTAAACCAAGCGACACAGCATGAGAGAGTAGCTCCGCTTCCATTGCAGCACGCGTCGTTCTTTCGTCTCTCACGCGCCATGGAATCCGGTGGTGCCGCTGCCCGAATACAATGGTGTACAAATACAATGGTGTACACTCTCGGCGCGAATATGAAAAAGAAAAAGAAACTAGTGTGAGACGAAAGTTTGGGCCGCAGCCCGTAGGACTCGCGGCCTGCCAAACTGCCATGGGTTCCAGTTCCACACACCACATGGGCCCATGGGAACGGAATTAGAAACTCGGACGACTAGATAGGCCGTGTCCTACCGTGTTTGTTGCAGCACCTTTCTTCCTCCAACACTTGTTGCTTTTAAATTTCCCACCCCAACAAACCCAAATCCCTGCCTGGCATTACTATCATCGCTAATCGCTAACTAATTAAACCGTCTCTCAGCTCGTCAAATTATTAAAGGATGGGATCACAGCAAGCAAGCATGCATCCGCAGACTGGCCTGGTGATCCATGCATATCCTGGTGTGGGATCATCAGAGCCCCATGGATGATCAGCTTAATTACTTAATTAATTATACCGTACCAGTCAGTGCTTTGCTCACGAACATGTGTCCGATTTGATATATACTGTATTTTGATGGTGTGATGGACGATCGTATCATGTCACGCATGCTCTGCCTGCCCATCACCTAGCTACTAGCTAGCCTTCGTGGACTGCGACCAGTGTGATCGAATAACGGGCAATGCTGCCAGCTGCCCCAATAATGTAGCAGTACCTTGTTTAAATTTGATGTGTGTATACTTGTCTATGTATGATCAGCTTATATATGTTTTATTCGTGATGATTGAAACTGATTGGCAGGCGACAGTATGCGTATTGCCTTGCGCCATTGCCTGTGTGTAGCAGGGAAACGCTCACAAACACTAACTTATTTGGTAGCATACCGAAGCATAGCAACACGAATTATAATCGCACACAATAATATTTCGCAAAAGAAAAGTGCACACCTCATCGCAGTTGAGATCATACGGCTTAGCCGGACTAGATACCTAGGCCAGGTATGTACTCCCTTCATTCCAAATTATAAGTCATTCTAAAATTTTTGGAGAATCAAAATTTTCTAATTTTGATCAAATTTATATAACAAGATAATAACATTTACGATATCAACTAAGTATTATTGGATTATTTATTAGTTACATTTTCACAATACACATATTTCATGCCATAAATCTTTATCTCTCTCTATAATTTTAGTCAAATTTTAAAAAACTGACTCTCTAAGATTGATGGAATGACTTGTAATTTGGAATGGAGGGAATACTATGCATAGCTAGAGGTGGTAGACCAATCATCCAGGATGCATGAATGAAAATACTCCCTTCGTCCCTATTCCTAAATAATTGTTGTGTCGGTTTGACTCGATTTGTAAAAAAATATTATAAATTATATGTAATATTTATATCTTTAAATAATTTATTAAAAAACTAGATCCAAAGATTTTTTTCAATGATACTTCCTCCATCCTAAATTGTAATCACGACTTTTTTTATATCAAGTTTGACCACTTGTCTTATTTAAAAAATTTGTGCAAACATAATTAAATTTAAATTATTCTTGAAGAAGTTTTATTAATAAAGCAAGACACAACAAAAAGTGATATTTTGCATAAATTTTTTAATAAGACAAGTAGTCAAAGTTGAGCTCAAAAAAGTCAAACGACTTATAATTTGGGATGAAGTACTAATGAAAGGACCTAATTGGCCTAGGGGGTTGAATAGGCGTATTTGAAATTCCTGAAACTCACAAACTCAAATGCGGAAGTTAAATATCCACCGAAAGTACCGGTGGTTTGAAGCGGAAGTTCCGGTCGGTGACCAAAACTTCCGATGCAAACCAACCTACCCTTCTGGTGACCTACGAGGCTACGAAATCAGAGTAAATTGAGTTGTTTGTTTCGAACCAATGATACACCACACCCTCTTGAATGTTGTTGATGAAGATGTTGAGCTCTCCGATGCCTTGCTCCTCGCCAACCGATGGATGGTCACCTTTAACCTATGAAGTGGAGATAGAGGAGAGAAATACAAATAACAAGGGTAGTTGAAGCTACCACCACAACAACGAGCACACATGACAGATGATTTATCCCGAGGTTCGGCAATCCCCACAAAGGAATTCCTATGTCCTCGTTGTTGAGGTGACCACTTAGGTCTCCTCCCTCAAGCAACCATACATGAAGCTAAGATATTCATTAAGAAAAAGGGGTGATACAGACGCTTCGGGATGCCCTTACAAGTGAATCAATCCGGGCAACCACGAAGAACACCTAGCCGGCTAGGGTTCAAAGAACCAAGAGTAAAAGCCACAAACCAAGCCCGCGAGATGAGGAATCCAAATGCTCAAGTCGAAGATCGAAGCTCTCGCTCTCTAATCTCACGTCCCTAGCTCAAATCGATGGAGGATTGAAGCTTGGAAGCAAAAGGGGAGAGAGAGTGAGTGAGTCAACACTTGGAAGCTGAAGCAAAGCGAGTGTGAGGAGAGAGAAGTCAGTACCCCGTCCAAAGAGGACGGAAAAAGCATATATACTCAAGCTTCAGACGGCCTACCGGAAGTTCCGGTGGGGACTACCGGTACTACCGATCAGAGGAAGGCAACGGTTTAAAAAGTGTACAAGCGAAAAAGTCCTAACAGAACTTCCGGTCAACTCCCTAGGCGCCCGTTGGAACAAATTACTAAGGACGAGCCAGGACTTCTGGCCATCTGAAGTAGCTGGCGGTACTACCGCGTTAACCTGGCCATTAGCAGAACTACCGCTTAAACCTGGCCATTAGCAGAACTACCGCTTAAACCTGGCCATTAGCAGAAGTACCGTTTGTCTTTGACGGTACTTCCGGTCACAGACCGGTACTACCGCTCCACCCAGACTTACCTTGAAAAACTAAGTGTTCGTGGGTGAAAAAGTGTTCTCGCAAGCGAACTAAGTTAACGATCTGAGCATTTTTTATCCTCACCTAGCTAGCTATGATTTGTGAGCACTTTTTATCCTCACCTAGCTAGCTATGATTTGTGACCCTCTTGATAGTACAACGTTTAGATGCCTCTTTTTCCATCAAAATTTAGGGTGCTATGAATCACCGGATTTATCCATTTAAATTCATTTGTTGACTAACACCTGTAGATATATAACTTTATGAACATATTAGTCCCCTAATTTGATTGTCATTAATTATCCAAAACCCACGTCGGGGGCGAATGCACTTACAACTAATTATGTATTATAAATATTAATATTTTTAATATAATTTAGTCAAAGTTTTTTGAAAAACGTAATCAATAGATATTTAGGGACTGAGTGAGTACATAGTTAGAGCTTGAGAATTCACAGGCTACACTTTGCCAAAACAAAACACCATACGTCCCTCAACAGAAATAAGCAAATGAATAACGCCATAGATTTACCACAGACAAAGTGGTCCGTTTGATCGGAAGGAACCTGCATTCTGATGCACCACGTAAGGCAGCAGGCAGGTGCAGAGGCCTGGAGCGGCGCAACATGCATACTATGCCATAATTTACAAGCGGGGCTCATACACACACGTCATAATTTACAAGCCATATATATATTGGCCGTGGAGCTCGAAACATTCTTCCATTGCGACTTGAAGTGACAAAAACGGAACAGCATAGCCTATCAGCAGGGCTACCGTTAAAACGCGATATCTGTTCCAGCAGAATTTTTGCAACATCAAAAAGAAATTTGTGAACATGCAATAGCCATATACTCCTAACTAGAGGACAGAGATTGTGAGTTATTTCTTACCTTTGTTTTTTATAGTACGCAGGTCAGCTAGGTGACGCATAGTTGGCCTCCCATGTGGACAGTTCCAAGGGGACCTTAATCCTGTCAGATTTTTAAGTATCTGAAAGTACAAAAGCAAAAAAAAAGGAATGTTTATCTTTCGATGAGCAGAGACACAAAAAGGGATGAAAGCATTACATTACATCTAGCCATATAGGAGTAATTTTTTTAGAATAGATATTATATTTATATAGACGAGTAAGGTTGTTCAACAACAGGGAATGCTAGTATGCTACATTAGTACTCCATCCGTATCACAAATAGAGTTCGTTTTGGAAACGCTTTCGGTCAAACATTGAGAATATAAATCATGAATAACTTTTAAATTATTGAGTTTAGAAATGTAAAAATCATATAAATAAATTTATCTTGAAAAGTACTTTTATAAAAGTATATATATACCACTTTATAACAAATATTTTTTAAAAAATAAGTGGTCAAAGTTATGCTTTGAAGACCGTGTCGCTGTCCAAAACGAACTCTATTTGTGATACGGAGGGAGTACAGGGCAATTTGCCATAAAAGGTCACGGTCCCATCGCAGACCATAATCCACATTGGCTGGTATCCCACATCGGAAGTTCCCAAATGTGTAGGAAGTTCTAATGTACGCCACAGGGATGAGACTATCAGAAATCCCCTACCGAAGAAGTTCCCAAATGTCTCCTGGATTCCGATCCAAACTCCTAGTCTCGAGGGAAACTTGTAAATTATGTCTCGAGGATCATGGCCAATTGAGGTAATCCAACTATACCCTTTGATGACCTGGATTAGTGTCAACAGAAGGTAGATTAGAGCTCTACCCAGTGATGACTGATGTAATGTGAGTTGCTGAATCCCTCTCTACAGTTCACTCAGGTCTGGTCGTAGAAGTACCCATACATGCGAAGAATATTGGGATGATGAAGATGACTGAATCTCCACTTCGAGTCAGCTGATGCTCAGCCTGAAATCGTTTGAGCTGGTTCTTGAAAAGAAATTTCAAAGCCACAATCTGACTACTCTTTTCTCTGGCCAGATAAACATGGCCAAACTTGCCCCTCCCAAGAGGGTTCCAACAGCGAAATCAGACATTACCCACCTCTTGTCCTTGTTCGCATGGGCTGAAGCCATGCCCTTACTGCCGCATGACTTCGGCGGCGATCATCATGGCTTGGCTAGAGGAGCGTGGAGCGGCAGGGAGGGAGAGGAGATGAGGGTAGGGATGTGGGATGGGGAGTGACAAGGCAAGTCAAAGTTTGAAACTATAGGAGTACTTCTGAACTCTAAACAGAGAGAAACACCATTTGAACTTTAATAAAGACCTAGAAGTACCATCAAAAGCTAATTGAGTGTGTAATTACCTTCTTCATCTCGGCTTTTGTTAGTGGATCACCTATCATAGTAGACATTCGGCAAGCCCTAGAAGCCAACATAGCACGAACCCTAGAAGGGCAAACAGAATCGGTTGTATCCAGCTTGTAGCTACTTATTATTGAACAGTCTCCTTGACTATCAGCAAGCATGGAGATCAGCTCCTTTACATCTAAATCAAGGGAGTTCAGATAGGACCATGTTTGGCATGCACCAAAACAAAATTTCTGACATGAAAATAACTAATACCTTGAACACCAAATGTAATATTTTTGCTGAAAGGCACAGCTTCCAAAAGATAATGGTTACCAGGGGAAGCATGCAAATCTTCTGCCAAAACAAAACCATTTTTTCTGAAAGTTGAGAAAATGGAAGAAAACATGTGAGGCAACAAGAGCAGTTGTTAGTGAAAATATACAATGCATTTCTCAGTATTAGTTATAAGATGCCTACAGAGGAAAAAAAAAGGCATTGCAAAAATGAAGATGACCAAGTTGGCACACAGTTGGAGATTATGGAATGAATTTGATCATTTCAATATTAAACATAGGCAGCAAAACTTTGTCTGGAAGCAAAACACAAGAAAATATTGATGAATAACAAGAGTTATGTTACTTATACCGTGTATTTGTTGTCAGAAAATAGAGAACAATAAAATAAGTTCAGATAACAAACTATACATGTTTATCTTAGTGGTGGATGTGCTCAATACGCTCATTAACAACGCAAGCACCAATGCTATGCTCCAGCCCCTCCTCATATGAGGTAACAGTCAGCAGGTCTCTATTTAACGCTGATGATATGATTCTTACTTTTTGGCGACCAAACATGGACTTGGAATTAATCAAGGAGATTCTTAAGTTTTTAGTAAATCATCAGGTTTAGACACCAATACTAGCAAGTGTTCTGTGAGGGGCTCATATCCAGTGCCGAGAACACGATGGAATTGGTGCAGGCTTCATTCCCTTGCAAGCTTCAAGAAATTTCCTGAAAACATCTTGGGCTGCCAATTGTCAATCAAAAAACTTCCCAAAGCTGAATTATTTGCGATTATAGATGGATTGCTGACAACCTGTCTGAGTAGAAGGCAGTCATGGTGCACCCAGCAGGGAGGGCTACCCCTGTCCGTTACTCCCTCCGTCCCAAAATGAGTGCACATCTCACACTTCGAGAAGTCAAACATTTTTTAAGTTTGACTAGATTTTTAGAAAATAATAATAATTTGTACTTTTAAATAGGTGTACTATGAAAATATATAATGTGATTCATCTAATGATGTTAATTTTAATTTGTTGACTACTCGAAGTGCGAGATGCACACTTAAGGGGTGTTTGGGACTGCTCTGCTCCTGTTTTTGCAGCTCCGCTCCATCGACTCCACTATAGAGCAGTTCCGCCGTGGAGTTTATGGAGCAGTTGATACCGTTTGGCACGCACTCTAGCTCCAGCTTTAGAGTTGGGTTGTTTTATTGTGGATGGTCATCTATGCCCTTGACCTAATTATATTAGTAGTACATGCGTTAGCGCTGTTATTTAACACTAAATGATTTTTCCCTTTTATTTTTATTGACAAAAAAGAATTCAATAATTAAAAAAGAGTAGCAGTGCGCGCATACTGCATGTACAGGTAATTAAAAAATGATTTCTCCAAAGGTTGAGCAGCCCAACCGGCGGACGAGCGAGCGTGCATGCTGCTGCCGCCAATGGTGCTGTGTCAAAGTAATTTAATGATGAGTGGCAATGCTTGTAAATATTTCTGAACTCCATGTGAAATTATGAAACACTAAAAATTGGAGTACCCCTTGAGGTGCTCCAGAAAAAACGTGGAGTTGGTCTAAAACTCCACTTTTTTCTTGGAGCAGAGTTTGTGGAGCTAGAGGTGTTTGGCAACACAGAGCTGGAGCAGAGCTACAAAAACGGGAGCAGAGCAGTCCCAAACACCCCCTTACTTTGGGACGGAGGGACTACATAAGTACACATTTATCCGCTCTTTGTCTTGGAGTTCCCTAAATGGGTTATTAAGGCAATCGATAAGATCAGGAGAGCCTTCATGTAGAAAGGGCGCAAGGAGGTTAAATGGAGGCCATTGCCTTGTTGCTTGGGGCAGGGTCAAAAGGCCAACTGAGGATTGGGTATTCTTGACTTGAGTTGCTAGGCTGGGCACTGAAAATGAGATAGATATGGCTAAAAAGGATTCAACCTGAGCATCCATGGGCTAATCTTGATTTAAGTACAACCTCACTTGATGCAATGTTCTCTCAGTCATTTTGATTGTCAGAGATGCCTGCAGGACATTCTTTTGGCTTGACAAATGGCTGCATGGGATTATCCCTGTCAGTTCTTGCTCTGGATTTGTGTAAGCATGTGCAGAAGAGAGCATTAAAGCAAAGGGTGCAGAAGGCACTAAATGATGGTACTTGGATCCAGGAAATTAGAGGTGATCTGTCAATAGAGACCTTGCTGGAATACCTTCAGTTATGGGAGATTTTAACCGTGGTTAATCTCTCTGTTGGACTTGGGTGAGGATTAGCACATCCGGTCACAATGTCATCATCTTCCTCGAGAGAGATCACGACCATGACAGCCTATCGTCACTTCTTAGGAACTGTTGATTTTGGACCATGAGGAAATTTGGAAAACCTGAGCTCCACCTTGCTGCAAGTTTTTCATTTGGTTTGCCTCACTAAGTCGTAGCTGGACCATGGATCATTCGGCTCGTTGAGGTCTTAACCATCCTGAAAAATGCCCATGTGACCAGGAGGAAGAAACTATACAATATTTGCACACAACATGTGTGTTCTCAAGACAAGTGTGGTTAGTTGTGTTGTCCTTGGTTGGTCTGCCGCAGCACATACCAAGGCCAAATGAAATGGTCTTTACTGAATGGTAGCGCTAAGCTAGGCAATGAGTGGCTAAGCAATACCACAAGGGCCTCAACCCCACTTAGTTACTTGGTGGATTTAGAAACATAGGAATGGCTGTGTTTTTGAGGGGGGCTCACCTAGACTTAATGCCCTACAGAACATTAGAGATGAGGCCCATTTATAGTGTTTATGGCAAGGGCCAAAGGTCTCAGGGGCATTTGGCCATAGGAGTTGGGAATGGGCCATTGGTTGTAGTTTTTGTTCTTTCTTGGCAACCCTTCTGTACTAGAAGCAACACCATTGGCTTGTATGAATTTTCTTAGACTCTTTTCTCTCTTTCTTAATACAATGATGCACAGATCTCCTGCACTTTCTAGGGAAAAAAAAACTAGACATGGACAACATGAGTTGTGAGTTATGGACAAATATTACAAGACAAACTACAGAATAATAAATGTGATGTTGTTTCAACAAGCAAATGAACTTTTTTCTTTCATCACTATGTTGTTTGATCCTAGAGTTAATAGCGGAAAATTTGAAGCAGTAAGACAATCCAATACCTGATGGTGCTCATGTTCATAGAAACAATTACTTCTTCCTCTGGTGATAGATCAAGTCTTAGTGGCCTGAATTTGAATATACCCAAAAATAGCCAACAGAAGTGAGGCATATGGCAATTTTGGCTAATGGTATGGAAAAATATTTTGTCATCATTACGAATCCATACTTTTAAACATTCAAAACACACAAAGTTTAGAGTTCAATGCATAGAAATAGCAGGCAAAAATAATGGGTCCGTTTACTTACTGGAGAAGAGGCTGTAGGTTTAAAGTTGTAGACTGTGAAAGGCACTCAAAGTTGTACTTCTCATCAGCAGCATGCTAATAACAAAAACAAAACTTCAATCAATGCACCTTGCAAGTTGCAACTCGTGTATAAAGGGGTTTGCATAATGGTGTCACAGCATTCCACTAAAAACTATATTAAGATACCTGATCTATAATAAACAGATCCTGGTCGAGCTTTGCAATGATAAAACCAAGATTAAATTGCCCAACAACCTAATAGTTGAAATAGTTAGTTCTCCAAAACAATTGCATAAATTTCATGCAATCAATACTTTAAAAATGAATATGCATCAAGCAAATGATAAAACCAAGATTAAATTGCCCAACAACCTAATAGATAAAATAGTTAGTTCTCCAAAACAATTGCATAAATTTGATGCAAGCAATACTTTAAAAATGAATATGCATCAAGCAAATAAACAAATTGGTTATAAATGTTTGAATAAGATGAGAGTAGGATGGATAACTAAATTTATTGACAGTCCCCAACGGGGATATATGTTTTTTTTTAATGCAGGAGAGCTGTGTTTCATTATTGTATTAGAGAGATGGGGTGGTCTCCAATAGGATCCTCACTCATACAGGAATCAAATATGAGTGAGGCTATTACAGACACAAGACTCTTGCACATAGTGAAAAAACACGACCCGACCTAGCCCAACTGTCTTTGTTGCAAACGTAAGACCTAGCCCAACTGTGCTCGTCCTTCAGCTCACACAAAATCATGTTAACCGAAGGAGAAGCCCCCTCAAACACACATGCATTCCTATGTTTCCAAATAATCCAGGCGCGAAACTCACCAAACCCTACATTAGAGTCATGACCGTTTTACCCATAACAGTAGTAAAAAAACATATATTTTAGTTCTAGAAATTCACTTTCTAGTTTTCTTGTAAGCTACTTTCCAAATTTCCAAGAATTTGGCAACTGTCAATTGTCAATTTGACAAAGAAAAAAAAAACATCAATGAGCAAAGAGCACTTCCATCAATGTACTCCAACATATCTTGACAGTATAATTTGAGGAGGAACCTGGGGTGAGTTTACTAGTATCATGGGTGGTGGGTTAGCCAACCTGGGCTTCCTCCCTTCTACAAAATCATTGGAAGAGGCATCTATCCCTTTCAAGCTCATTAAATAGTATAAATTAACATAGAACCTTAACAAAAGGAGCAGCGATATTAAAAATATATATATCAAGCACCTCCATTTCTCCAAAATCGTCTTTACTGAAAAGCCTATCCAACTCATTGGTGGCTGCAGCTAATGAATTTGATTTTGCCTCATCAGCTAAGGGTACATTAATATCCAGTGTTGCAGCTTTATAGCACCTGCATTAAGTAAAGTGAAACTATACATTACAGAGAGTAATACAAACCCTGATGATAACACAAGTCGTTTGTGATAACAACATGAATGTTACCTTGCTGTTTTCTCAAGACAATATGGTTTATTTGTATGAGATACCATAAAACCATTCTTTCTTCTTCTTCTAAGCTCGGCAACCGTAAATTGAACAATGGGATATTGTACAGGTGCATAACATACTACAGCATCATCATCATAGTCCCGAGCATCAGGCAAAGGACTATCAGCCGATGCATTCTTGTGTCGTGATTCTGAATATTTGCTGGGAACACCAGAAGCTGAAAGGCATCGACCACACTGCTCATCCTGCAAGGATTCGGCAGTCAATCTTATAAAGTGATAAAAAGACAAAAACTATGAGTTAGGTTCATACTGAATCATAACATAGGTAATTAAGTTACTATTCTAGAAGCAATTTCTATTATTTTCATGACCAGAACCAATAAATGAGGTACCAAAATTAGCCTAATCAATTTACAAACAAGAAAGTCGCCATGAACTCTAAATGTAAGCAGGCAAATCATTGAACAAAAGTGTCAAGAATATGAGGTGAGTAAGTAACATAAGAACAGGAACACATATAAGTTATTGGCAAATACTCCTATAATTGAAGTCTGAAGAACTCTGTATCTAACAGCAAACAGTTTGCCTACCGCATCAGATTCTGTAGTGTAAACATCACATGGACCTGATACCTCAGCCCCAAGGGGCAAAATATTAGGTTGTTTAGAATGCTGTGGTGAAACATCTGTCCTCACAGATCCAAAAGATTGTGGGGCATGCTGTTTTAAAGAATTTGTTTCCAGAGGTAAATTGAACTTAGGAGTATTGCACGTGCTTGAGCTTAATGCAGGTGCTGAATTTGCTTCTAAACTTGTTCCCCTCGCTTGTTCTGAGTTTGTCCCTCTTCTCAACACTGGGGTTTCAGAAATAAGGGTGCAATTGTCATCATGCTTCTGCTTATTTGGTGATGCGAACTCGACTTCTAAACTTGTTCTCCTGTCTAGTTCAGAGCACGTCCCACTTCTCAGCACTGGAGCTTCAATGCAATCATCTTCAAGGTTCTGCTTTTTTGGTGTAACAAAGTTTGCTTCTAAACTTGATCTCCTCACTTGTTCTGAGCATGTCCCTCTTCTCAGCACTGGAGTTTCAGAAATAAGAGTGCAGTCGTCTTCATGCTTCCGCTTGTTTAGTGATACAAAGTTCATAAGAGAAGACTGAATGGTACTTGAATGAGTAGATTTTGCAGCAAGCCCAGTTCTGAAACGATTTGTTCCCGATGCAAAACTTTTTCCTTCTTTAGGTGATCTTTTTGGCTGGTCATATGCGAAGGATGGAAGCCAAGCAGATCTATCAACCTGAGTGCCTGTGCCTCTTGAGAAGGGGCTCGCATCTCTAGTCATTTCTTCAATGGCTACCTTTGCCACTGAAGAAGGCAATTTCTGGTTTTCTGGAGAAACATGATCCTCACTGTCTGTTTCTTCATCTTCATCACTATTGTCGGAAGCTGAAATATTCTTCATTGTGATTGCATTTGTGTCTTCATTATGCCCATCAGTAACAGCATCCCCTTCCTTTTCAGGATCTTTGATGTGATTGACTGAGAAACTGCATTGCAGAGGGGAGTACAGATTTTCAACAGCTTCCCGTAAAGACTGCAGAATCATGCTCTCAGATGAGAAGAAGATTTTTCTCTTATCAGGTGCAACATTCACATCATAGGATGTAGTTGGAATACGGAAATCAAGGATAACCACAGGATATTGCTTGGCATTCGAACTTTTGTACAGCTCATTGACAAGTTTTGTGACCTTTGGCATATCAATAGGTCTGCCATTCACATAGAAAAATTGTCTATCTCCTGAACTGCGGCCAGTACCAGGTCCAGGTTTTGAAAGAAAGCCCTCTATTTGGCAGCCATCTGAGGTGGTAACACTGAAGGACTCCAGACATTTGAAAGTGTTTGGACCAAATACAGTAATGATATTATCTTTCATAGAACTGCTTCCTTGAGTTCTAAGCACAGCCATTTTGGAATTTTTTCCAACGGTATTAGTGCAGAGTAATCTGACCCCTTTGGCAATCAAGGCATAAGCCTAGCACAGGTGAGATGTAATAATTAGTAACATAACTGGGGGACAGCTACCTTCATCACTTGGCAAGCTCCACAGCATCAAACATGCCAAAAAGAACTTATAAACTGAAACATAAAAACTCACGTTCAGCAGAGAGATCACTTTCCCATACTCCTTCCGAATGTTCCTGCTAAACTCCTTGCTCCGGACCGGCAAGGTGGAGAATAATTTCTCTACTGTCACCGTGGTTCCAACCTGCCGTGCGGTCTTCCTCTCACTAACCACCACGCCGGAGTGCTCGAACTCCAAATGCGTCCCAACGGGCTCATCCTTGCTCCTCGTCTCAACCGTCAGTTTCCCCAGCGCGCAGAGCGAGCTCAGAGCTTCGCCCCGGAACCCGAAGGTAACCACGGATCCGAGGTCGGAGAAATCTGATATCTTCGACGTGTGGTGCTTAAGAGCAAGAGCCTATTGAAGTGTCAGCGACATGGTTAGCGACTAGCAATTGGTGGCAACGTCTACAGCAGCGAAATGGGGGGATTCAGTCGCCGCCCTCACCTGGAAGTTGGAGGGAGATATGCCGCATCCGTTGTCGGCGACCTTGAACCACTCCTCGCCGTATGCCTTGAGGCTGACCTCGACGGAGGTAGCGCCGGCGTCGAGGCTGTTCTCGACGAGCTCCTTGACGGCGGAGGAAAGGTCGAAGATGACCTGGCCAGAGCAGATGCGGTGCACCACTGCCTTACTGATTGGCTTGATCGCCGGCGAGGATTCGCCGCGCCCGGCGCCTCCCCCTCTTCCCGCCATTCCCCGCCTAAACCCTACGCCTCGCGGTGGAGACTGGAGAGGAGGAGGAAGGGGGGTTTTCGGCGTCGCCTTCCTCTCGAACCCGCGCCAGGCGCCACTGGTTCAGAGGAAATCGGCAAGCGAGACACATCTTCCTCGGTTGGGCCTTGAACTGGGCTCGACTAATCTCAGCCGCAAAATGGGCCTTTTGTACAAAGAAGTTTTAGGCCCACTTCTATGCGGTTAAAAAAAAGGTTATTATGTGTCGTTTTGAAACACAGAAATTTCATAACATCTCTACTGAAAATTTTATAGAATTTAGTTTAATTTCATTCATGGACCGTAACTACTAAAAAATTTATAGGATTTATTTTTATTTCATACGACCATAACTGAATCGAGCTGATTTACTCTCTCCTTCCTAAGATTTTATAGGATTTAGTTTAATTTCATAGACTGTAATTGAAGCCGAGCTGATTTACACTCTCTCCTCCCTAAGATTTTATAGGATTTAGTTCAATTTCATTTTATAGGACCGTAACTGAAGCGAGCTGATTTATACTCCCTTCGTCCTAAATTACTAGTTTGATAGTGCACGCTTCCCTACGCAGGTAAAGATTAAATTAATAAACAGATAATATCAAAAGCATCTAATTATAAAAAAATTAATTAGAAGGTGTTTATTTTTTGTGACTAATTTTTAACATGTGTAATATCGAAATGTTATGACACTAATTTAGAGTAATAAAAATAGGCTACTAAATACTAATAAAACTAATTATACAAATAAAGATAAAGAATAGTGGACATAAAAGGAAAGGAAAAAATAACCTAAAGGAGGAGGAAAAGAAAAAAAAGGAATGAACAGTAGCGCTACAGAAAAAGAGGAATGAACAGTAGCGTTACAGCCCCTGGAGCTGTGAAAGCTCTCAAAAACTCATAGTTGAGAGATACTATTATGGGTACACTGACGTCACACCGTTTTTTGAAAAGAGGAAAACCTATGCGGAAGTTTGTTAAAAAATATGTGCTAAATGAAAGGAAAAGAGATAAATAAAACTCGTGGTTCAGGGATACTATTATGAGCGCTCTATGAACACACTGGTTTTTAAAAGGAAAAAACCTATACGGAAGTTTTTTAAGAAACTTATGCTAAAATGAGAGAAAAAGAGAAAAACAATAACCATAAAAGAAAATAAAAATGAAATGAACAGTAGACTAAGGCATGAAGAGGTAAAAAGTAACTCCTCATTAAGAATATTATTATATCTTATAGTACTATTGAACGCGCTACCGCGCATCGGTTTTTTAGAACGAAAATCATGAAAAAAAGAAAAGAAGAAGAAAAAAAGTAGAAAGAAACACAAAAGAAAAGAAAAAAAAACGAAAGCAAAAAAGCAAAAAAAAAAGCTATAGTACATCAAGCGCTGGGAGGCCGCCAATCCTCCCGCGGTCATAGTTAATATTATGTAATTAGTTTTGTTAATATTATTTAATACTCTAAATTAGCGTTAAACACCCGATATGACATCCCAAAACTTTTTAATTTGGAACTAAACAATCTCTAAATATATCAGTCATTATATAAGTATAAAACACACGCAAGTATTGAGAGGGCGTTGTCCCACAATTAGAGTTTGTATTATTGGACACGCTATCGTCACACCGGTTTTTAATAGAAAAAAATACCTACAAAAATCTTAAAAATAAAAAAATAAAAAAGTAAAAGAAAAGAAAAAAAGAAAAAAAACTATAGTAGTCCACCCCGCGGGAGGGCGCCAATCCTCCCGCGGGTAGAGGTTGTATTATAAGTTATGTTTTAAGAAAAAAAATAATAAGTTACTCCATCTGTATAGGAAATAGATGACGTTTTGGACATGATTTCAGTCAAATATTGGGAATATAAATCATGAATAACTTTTAAGTTGTTGAGTTTGAAAATATAAAAACCATATGAATGGATTTGTCTTGACAAATACTTTCATAAATATATATATATATAGCATTGTTTGATAAATATTTTTTAGTATAAAGAGAGTTTGTCTTGACAAATACTTTCATAAATATATATATATATAGCATTGTTTGATAAATATTTTTTAGTATAAAGAGAGTCAAAGTTGTACTTTGAAGATCGTGTCAATGTTTAAAACGTCATCTATTTCTTATACGGAGGGATGAAAGTGCATGTTGCACTTAAGTGTGATTTTGGATGATTTGATGACAATGTTGATTAAAGATCTAATATGTTTGCTAAGTGTGACACAGGGAAATGATTATCTCACTATGTACTTGAAATGTAATGCAAAGCCAAAAATGATGGATTGTTGTATGAAGATCATGTCACAAGCACAAAACAACAATGAGAATGATATTGATATAAAGGGTTATCGTATTGTGGGATAATCATAGTGCATTTATGTTTGCTAAGAAAGGATTCAAAATGAAGCATGGTTGAATGGCTTGAAATGGTGAAGATAGCAAGGAAAGAGTCTTTGAGGTACTAAGCAAGGGTGAAGGGCAAGCGACGGCTTGGCGGCCGAAGAACCTAGCTAGAGTGAAGAAGAAAGTACTTGCATTTAGTCGAAGGATCAATCAAGCTTGAAGATCGCATCTAGTGGAGAATCGACATTTCTAGCAACAATATTAATTGGAGTGACTTGGCACATTTGGAATTCCATTATATCACTTGAATGGAGTCAAGTCACATGCTCAAGATGGCTTTGCTTGAGGGATATCTACTTCTAAACATGACAAGCATTCCTTCCAATATAGAAAATGAAGAGAAGCGGCTTGGGTTCAAATGGAGATCAACTCAAGAGGTTTAAAATTCGTATTTCAATTTTATCTTGAGTAAATAGGAAAGCCGTACTATTAAGAGGGATGCAACATAGAGTAGATGATTCTTCATAAGTGCTCAAACCAACCTAAGTGAGACATGAGAGAGCTAGAGCTAACTTTCAGCTGAGTGTTGCACTGTCTGTCCATACCGGACATGTCCGGTATGCATACCGGACATGTCCGGTATGAGCCCACAGCAGTGCGGCCATCCGTCTCGCCCGAGCCTTTGCGCCAGGCCTCGGCCTCGGCGCTCAAGCTCCGTCTCGCCCGAGCCTTTGCGCCAGGCCTCGGCCTCGGCGCTCAAGCTCCGTCTCGCCCGAGCCTTTGCGGCAGGCCTCGGCCTCGGCGCTCAAGCTCCGTCTCGCCCGAGCCTTTGCGCCAGGCCTCGGCCTCGGCGCTCAAGCTCCGTCCCGCCCGAGCCAGCCTCGGCCTCGGGCGCTCAAGCTCCGTCTCGCCCGAGCCTCTGCGCCAGGCCTCGGCCTCGGCGCTCAAGCTCCGTCTCGCCCGAGCCTCTGAGCCAGGCCTCGGCCTCGGGAGCTCTTGTGGAGTCCATACCGGACATGTCCGGTATGCATACCGGACATGTCCGGTATTAGCGGAGTTCAGTCTCGCAGCTTGTGTTCGGGGTTTGAAAGATGGTTGGTTAAGAGTGCTTCTCGCGCAGTCAAGTCATACCGGACATGTCCGGTATGCATACCGGACATGTCCGGTATTTGCGGATTTGTGGCTAACGGTATCTTTGTGTTGGGCGGTTCTACCGACCCTTATGTCGGTACCACCGAGAGGTACCACCGAGGTTATAGCGGTTCGACCGGTAGGTCAAAATTGGCTACTTCCAGAGAGGTTGTGAAAACCCCCCTTTACAACTAGCGGTACTACCGACCTTGTGGTCGGTACTACCGAGATCTGTTGGGAAGTTTGAAAGTTGGTCTGTTCAGTGTGTTCCTCACGCAGTAAAGTCATACCGGACATGTCCGGTATGCATACCGGACATGTCCGGTATGAGCTGACTCAGCCAACGGCTAGAAAACGGCTAGTTTCGAATGTGGGCTTATAAATACCCCCAAACCTCCACCTTTGGAGGCTGCTGATTCTACTGGTTCGCACACTCATTCTAAGCCTTTCAAAACACTTTCCAACCCTCTCTTAGTGAGTGATTGTCCTCTAATTGCCAAATCCTTTTGTGGGTTGAGAGAGATTCAAAATTAGAGAGCAAGCCATCTCTTGAGCACTTGTGCAAATCGTCGATTTTGTTGTGCGCATTCGTTACTCTTGGACTCTACGGTCCTAGACGGTTAGGCGTCGCCGTTGAGCACCCAAGAGATTTGTGGAGTGCCTCGGAAAGTTTGTGAAGGTTCGATCTCTCCTCAAAAGAGATCAACTAGTGGAAGGAGCATAGCGGGTGAAATAGACCGCGGCTAGAGTGACCCGTGGTGTCCTCTAGAGCCCACCTTTGTGGTAGCTCGCAGCCGGCTCAACGGAGAGTAGGACCCGAGGGGGTGCCGAACTTCGGTGAAACAAATACCGTGTCATTCCTTTGTGCTTTACTTTCGGCTATTTGTTATTCTTCGTTGTGCTAGTTGTTTTGCAAGCAATCAGTTTTATATATACATCATACATAGTGATTGCAGGTTGTGTGAGAAATTGGAGAAGAAAAGGAGCAGTCCCGCACAACCCGTGCATACCGGACTTGTCCGGTATTGATACCGGACATGTCCGGTATTTACTGACTGTGCCAAATTTGTTTAATCCTTAAGCTAATCTTTGTGGTGCAGGGTATTGCCTTCTAGGTGATTAATTTCTAGTCATATACTTTGTGTTTGTCTCTTGAGGGGTTGTTTATACTCCGATTGGGAGTTTCCAAGTAATTGGAAACTCGCATACTAATTGCTTCCGCATTATAAGTTGTAAATTTTCAGAAAAGCCTATTCACCCCCCCTCTAGGCGACACCTTAGGTCCTTTCAATTGGTATCAGAGCTTGGACTCACGTTTGAGCTTCACCGCTCGTGAGAACCGATGGATTCGCCTATGGAGACAAACGTGGTGCTTCTCCAAAATGATGGTTCAAACTTTCTATCTTGGTCATCTTATGTACTCAATGCATTTCGGGCTATTAGCCCCATTATTGAGCATATTGTGGATGCAAGCATATCTCTTTCTATAGTTGATTGGAGCAACTATAAGAACTTGACAAAAGAGGAAGAGATATGTGTGCAACTCAATGCTCATGCGTGTTTGATCATGTTGAACTCATTGAGTGCAGAGGTTCTTAAGGAGGCTATCTACAACGGAGAATCTCCACCGGAGAGTGCTCATGTCATTTGGACTAGACTTACCCACTTGTATGGAAAGTCCAAATGTGATAAAGCATATGATTGTGATTCAATGGAATTGAAGTCCATTGAGTCACCATCATGTGAGGAAGCCTCAAGGAAGACGAGCCGGATCGAGGGCTGCCAGCTGTTGCTCTGGACCCTGTCTGTCCATACCGGACATGTCCGGTATGGGTACCGGACATGTCCGGTATCAGCCCAGCAGACAGGGAGCTAGCAGCAGACAGCAACGACTTTCATGCTCGGTGGCGACCAAGTGATGAGTCAACCTCAGTAGCTCATGATACTCATCGCTTGTGTCTCATGGCCAAGAAAAACAAGAAGAAAGCAACCAAGAAAGATCAAGAGAAGATTCTTGGTGAGATCAAGGAGAAGGCATCAAGAGATAATCAAGTAGAGAGCGATGAGGATGATGAAGATGATGAATCGCTTGATTATCTCAAGTATGAAGATAAGCTCTTGTTCGTCAACTTGCTGAAGAAAAATGATGAGCTAGAAAAGGAGGTGGATGAACAAGAACAATCCCTTCAAAATCAAGAAGAGTTCCTCATCTCCAAATTAGAAGAGCTAAAGGCATTAGAAGAAAGGTATGAAAAATTGTCAATTGAGCATGCCTTAGCTACTAACTCTCTATCTAATGTGGAAAAGCTAGAGAAGGAGAACTACATACTTAAGGCAAAAATGAGTGATCTCTCATATGAGCACAAGTTCCTACAAGAGGACTTCACTTATCTCAAGTGCTCACATGAGAAGCTAGTAGAATCAAATGCAATGCTTGAGATTGCACATGAGGTTGTTATTGCTATGGTAAAATCCTCTCAACCTCACACTACTACACTCACTAGTGCACCATCTCAATTAAATGTTATTTGTGCTAATGAGTGTGCTTCTCAAGCAAGCCAATCTTCGATTGAGCAAACTCTTAAAGAAAATGCTAGGCTCATCGAAGAAGTGGGAAATCTAAAGAAGGATGTGATTAGATTGAAGGATGAGGAGAAAGCACAACCTTCTCAAGATAACCGTGATATCATGGTGAAGCTTGAGAAGGGTTCAAACCTTGCTTCCTCCAAAATCCAACAATCTAGTCACTCCTCAAGTCATGAGAAAGCAACCAAGGGCAAGAAACAAAAGAAGAGATTATGCTATGGTTGCGGATTGTATGGACATGAGTGGGCTAAGTGTCCACACAAGACTTGGGCCGACAAATGTGAAGCGGCCGAACAAAAGGCATCAACCAAATTGTCCAAGCAAATGAAGAATGATGCACCAAGTCCTTGCCTCAAATGCAACAAGTTGGGTCACCTCACCAAGAGTTGCCCCACATGCCAAGAGGCAAGGAAGATGGTTCAAGTTGCAATAAGAAGATGCTATGCATGCAATGAGCCGGGACACATGGTTGATGCATGTCCCAACAAGCAAGACAAGAGAAGAGCAAACAATGGGCGTATTTGCTATGCTTGTAGGAGAAAGGGGCATCTAAGCTATGATTGCCCAAATGGTATGTTTCCTAAGCCGAACACATTTGCAAATGATAAGGTGCTTAGGAAGGTCACAAAGGGACTTAGCACTAGTAAGGTGATGTGTTCACCTCATACTAGCTCTAAGGCCACTTGGGTGCCTAAGCATTTGTTGACTAACTTTCAAGGACCCAACAAAAGTTGGGTACCAAAATGTGCTTAGGATGTTGATGTAGGTTCCAATGGTGAGATGAAGGCTTTCGGGGTGTTTGAGTAAGCAAAATGACATCTCAACTCAAACTATCAACCTATGTTGTCAATATTACCCTATATGGTTGACCCGAACACTGTGTGACGATCGATTTCATTTTTACTCATCTCCACCATTGTTGATAAGTGCCTAAAACTTAGTAATCAAATAAATTTAATTTAACCTTACGACATTTGTCATTCGATGCTCTTAATGGCTCTCTAGTAGAGCATTATCTTAAATGAAGTGCAGGGAAGTGAAATGAACTAGAGCCAAAAGGAAATCTCAGAAGTGGCTGTTACTGGTTCTGATTTGCAAATACCGGACTTGTCCGGTATAGTACCAGACATGTCCGGTATGAGTTACTCACTCTGTTAAGACCAGTGACTCCATATGCAGATTTGGACAAAGTCACTTCATACCGAACTTGTCCGGTATCCATACCGGACATGTCCGGTATGGGCAGATAAAGGATGAGATTTCTGGATTTAGAAGAATTGCTAGATCTTTGTGGACTAGTCTTTTGCTCTAACTAAATACCTGCACATTAATCTATACTGAGTGTTTGTAAGTAGTACTTGAAGTTAATTCAGGATTTGGCAAATATATGTGTCTTGGTCAAGGTAGAAAAACATTCCCTTTTCCTTAAAAGAAAACCAAAGTGCTTTCACAAGTAATTCAAAATGACTTGAGCACCTATTAAAGGGAAGTTTAGTTTCTACCTTGAACCATTGTGATCTAACAATTTCCTCTAAAGTGATGTGATAGTTCTTTAAATGAAAAGGAGATCACTTTGACAAAGGCATGATCACCTGACAAGTCAAGTCAACACGAAGATGATTATGTCATGGTTACTCTTAGTGGAACAAATGTGAGCTCAAGGCCAAGGTATGTGTTTACATACATGCTATGTAAGTGCATACAGGATTCATAATGCTGGTATGTGCATTTAGGATGGTTGAGCAAGTCAATTTGAAATTCTAACTCAACCTATCAACCTATTTTCATCATACTTGCTTATATGGTTGATCCGCTGGTAATCTAAGTCTGTCTTATCTATCTCTTCATCTTCACCATGACTTAGAGCACCGAAACTTGGTAGGATAGCCATCATTTCACCACTTATGCTCACATGTTCATTATTTGATTTATTTGTGAAAAGTTGGCTATGGAAAAACATCTTTGATTCATTCTCTGCACTGTCATGCCTACCGGACATGACCAGTATGACAGTGAGCTGCCTATCCTTGCCTACATGAGATTTGAGCTTAATTCTGCTTGTGTAATGCTAATTATCTTAACTCAGATCTCACATATTGTTTTGTCTCAAGTGATTTGTGCTTAGAATTTACTCTCTTATCACATATGGAAAATTACATTGTGTTGGCCAAAGTTGAACTTTGACTCTCACATTCTTAATGGAATGAAAGTGCTTGGAAAGGAATTCAAATACTTGAAGCACTAATTGAGGGGGAGCTCAATTTCAACTTTGTGCCCTTTATGAGCTAATAAGGTTTATCTAGCATATGTTGTAGTTCATCTTGATCAAGTTGACTTCTTGATGAAGACATGACTATTTGGCAAAGAAAGGTCAACAAAATCATCACCATGTCATGATTATGCTAGGTGGAACTTGTGGGCACAAGGCAAAGGTATGTTTTTAATATGTGCATTGAAAGTGCATAATAGGCCTATAATATGCTAGCGTGTGCACTTATGTGTGATAGGATAGATATTTCCAAATTCCTTACTAGCATGAGTAGGAAGTGTGTTTTTGGAAAATATTTGACACTTGGTCTTTGTGACCTATCCATGACACTTGTAATTATTGTTCCCCTTGATTGTTTGATTGGCTAATTACAAGTGGCATGGACCTCTCTCAAGTCCTATATCTCTAAAGTAAATTATATTCCTTGATAATCCTCTTGTCAAAACGATTCATGAACATAAGGTTTCTCTATAATCTTTAGTGTGTTGAAAACCTTGGATTAAACATAGAGAAAAGAAAACTTGAGATTTGTACACAAGCACTCTTTGTGAAATCATATGAAGAGAAGAGAATAAAATATGATGGATTACATGTTCGAGGAAAGAAAGGGATTTTGGATGAAAAAGAAGCAAATCTGGAGCTGTTGGACATAATCTGCTAATATCGGACTTGTCCGGTATCCATACCGGACATGTCCGGTATAAGCAGAAAGCTTCTGGACTAAACCCGCAAATACCGGACATGTCCGGTATGAGCGGGGGACATAAGGACAGCGTACCCCTTCGGGCTCTCTTTCTCTCCCTCACTTCTGTTCTTCCCAAACCGGCCAAGCAAGGAGCCGACCGTCTCCACCCACGGCGACCTAGTGCTCCCTCCATAGAAAAGTGAGAGAGGGAGAAGGATTTGGAGAAGGATTCCATCAAAAGCAAGTGTCGGTGTTGGATTTGAAGTTTTCCCTCGTTCCCTCTCATCCCAAGGTATTTCAAATCCCGGACTTGTCCGATCTATTCATCGCTAAATCATTCTCAAATTCCTTCGGTCAAGATGTTGGATTCATGGTCTAGAAGCAATGTATCAAGTTTGAGATGGATTGGGTTTGAATTGGTGGTGAACCGAGGAACCCTAGGAAGGGGGTGCTGTGAACGTCCATACCGGACATGTCCGGTATGAGACCGGACATGTCCGGTTTTTCCCAGCAGAACAGAAAACTTTCTGTTTTTCTCGGTTCAGGCCCTCCATAGTTGATGTTAGGGATTGTATTGGATGTCTATAAGTGTGTTGTAAACCTAGTGATCAAGTTTGGTCTAGGTGCTTGCAATCCATGAGGCATTTAATCGTATCTCTATTAATTCAACTAGTTTTGTCAAATCCTATAAATATGCTTCTGAGACATCTTTGTGGTTTGTTTGGTCACAGGGCAGCAGCTATGAGTGACAGAGTCGAGCCTCGAACCAAGACGAGACATGATCCAGCTAGGGAAAGGCATAAGAAGAGGAGGCAAGATTCTCACTCCGGCTTGTCAGTTGGAGGCAGCAGTGGCAGTGAGAGTGGTAGTGGTCGTGGCACTACTAGACCTCCACGGGGAGGTGCCTCTAGAGCTCCTTATCAGTTTGCAGCTCATGATGACATAGAGGAAGAAGAGGAAGAGGAAGAAGTGGAATAAGAAATTGAAGAAGAAGAAGAAGAAGAAGAGGAAGAGGAAGAAGATGCACCTCAGCAGCAGCAGGAGGGTTTACACTTTGGGGCTCTTGCGATACGCCCTGCTGCCCTGATTCCTGCTTGGGTGGCTCGTGTGGACTATCGGGAGTCCGGTGGTACACAGAAGGCCAGGAGAGAGCGGAGGAGAGACCCCAGGGGACAGGAGAGGAACATCTATGACTACAGGTTTCACACCTTGTTTCACATTGACTATTATGAGAAGGTGCTTCTGACCAGAAACCCTGTGATCATTAGAGCTCAGTACGTTGATTGGCAGCATGCTAGAGATCATCACCGTCCTTCAGTTGAGCATGCTATTGCTATTTGCCAGCAGACAGGCCTCTACCGTATTCTGGAGTTTCAGCATGATTGGTGTGATGAGGTGATAGCCCAGTTCTATGCCACCCTATATGTTGAGGAGTCTGACGAGATTGATGAGAAGCGCATGAACTGGATGACTGAGGGTGTCTGGTACTCTGTGTCTTATAGGGAGTTTGCAGGGTATCATGGCTTTGACGAGGAGGATCTTCAGAGAGCTTGTATTCACGATGAGGTTGTGCTTCCTCCAGAGCAGCTTGGGTACATGTACCCACCACCTCTACCTGCTGGGGCAGTTGTAGGGAAGGTGAGAGGCATTCACCCTACCTATGGCTATCTCAACAGGATGCTCAGGGCCACTATTGATTGCAAGTCAGGAGACAGAGGGACACTTGCAGACTACACGAGGAACCTCCTGCACAGGTTAGCACCAGGAGCACAGCCTTTCAGTGTCTTTGATTTTATCTGGTATGAGATCAAGAGAGTGGGTGAGAGGCCACTCAAGGGATGTGGATTTGCACCATACATTCAGCATATGATTGAGCAGCAGATTGGTGCCACTTTCACCTATGACCACTCACACAGGCCCTTGAGGTTCCAGGCAGATCTTCTTGAGTCTCCTATACCTCCACCTGGACCAGGGGCAGTTCCAGCAGCAGCAGAGCCACAGCCAGAGGACCCAGTTGCAGGAGCAGCAGGAGGAGCAGCCGTGGCAGGCTCGCCACAGCCACACACTCGTTCACACTCCACCTCTCAGGGACGTGGCAGGCAGCGCTCTCTCTTGCGCAAGGTTCTTAGCAGTATTCTCGGCGTGTGCAAGGATGTCAATGTGATCAAGGCTCAGCAGCACCGTGAGAGGCAGGCTAGGAGAGAGGACTCGAGGACGCTGAAGATGCTTCACGAGCACTACAGGTTTCAGCCCCCGAGATCCCCACCGTCAGATGACGAGACTGAGCAGCCTGAGACATTTGAGCAGCAGCAGCAGAGGTATGAGAGGGAGTTTGACGACCTTTCAGTGCGTCAGAGACAGGGAGCAGAGTCAGAGCAGCAGAGTCAGAGGCAGGGAGTAGAGGCTGGGCAGCAGCCCCACGACACTCCTCCTTCAGCTCCCAGGTTCTCCACAGACCCCCTACTTCGTCCTAGCTCAGCTGAGGAGTTTGCTTCAGACGTGTGGGACAGCTTCCTTGGTGGTACCTACGGCTACCCTGACCCAGGACAGAGCTCTCGGCAGCCTGGGGACGACGACGAGTGACAGTTTCGCCTGCAGCCCTCCTGGTGTCATCCTTGAACTTCACCTTTACCTTTTTGGAGATAGATGACAAAGGGGGAGAGATAGTTGATTAGAGCTTCAGTCTTCATGTTATCTGTTATGTGTCTTGTATCTGGAGATTTGTACTGCAGGGGGTTTAGTTCTCAGAGTTTGAGCTTTATTGTAATATCATGAGTCATGTATGAGCTCTTTAGTGTATCCGATATCAGAGATATCTTTGTGATGAGACATGATCCTTATCTTGTAATATAATCTATCTTAGTGGTTGTGGACTTGAGAAATCTTTGTGTGAGTGCTATGTGTGTGATATGAGTAGTAATTCATTCTTCATAAGATCTTTACTTACTAGTGTGTTGCATATGTCTTGGTGTATTGTTTTTCATTTATTGACTTGTGTGATATATCTTGTCATATGCATCATGATCTATGTTGCTCACACACTTGCATTTCTCGGATGCAATGATTTAGGGGGAGTTTCCAACTCACCTTAGTATGTGCAAATTGACATTTTGAGGTCCTTTATGAATTCAATTCATATTGCACATATTAAGGGAGAGCTCTTCATAAATCATTGAACCCATAAGCTTAATTGTTTATCCTTTGGTAAAATTTAATCAAGGTTGTCATCAATCACCAAAAAGGGGGAGTTTGAAAGTGCATGTTGCACTTAAGTGTGATTTTGGATGATTTGATGACAATGTTGATTAAAGATCTAATATGTTTGCTAAGTGTGACACAGGGAAATGATTATCTCACTATGTACTTGAAATGTAATGCAAAGCCAAAAATGATGGATTGTTGTATGAAGATCATGTCACAAGCACAAAACAACAATGAGAATGATATTGATATAAAGGGTTATCGTATTGTGGGATAATCATAGTGCATTTATGTTTGCTAAGAAAGGATTCAAAATGAAGCATGGTTGAATGGCTTGAAATGGTGAAGATAGCAAGGAAAGAGTCTTTGAGGTACTAAGCAAGGGTGAAGGGCAAGCGACGGCTTGGCGGCCGAAGAACCTAGCTAGAGTGAAGAAGAAAGTACTTGCATTTAGTCGAAGGATCAATCAAGCTTGAAGATCGCATCTAGTGGAGAATCGACATTTCTAGCAACAATATTAATTGGAGTGACTTGGCACATTTGGAATTCCATTATATCACTTGAATGGAGTCAAGTCACATGCTCAAGATGGCTTTGCTTGAGGGATATCTACTTCTAAACATGACAAGCATTCCTTCCAATATAGAAAATGAAGAGAAGCGGCTTGGGTTCAAATGGAGATCAACTCAAGAGGTTTAAAATTCGTATTTCAATTTTATCTTGAGTAAATAGGAAAGCCGTACTATTAAGAGGGATGCAACATAGAGTAGATGATTCTTCATAAGTGCTCAAACCAACCTAAGTGAGACATGAGAGAGCTAGAGCTAACTTTCAGCTGAGTGTTGCACTGTCTGTCCATACCGGACATGTCCGGTATGCATACCGGACATGTCCGGTATGAGCCCACAGCAGTGCGGCCATCCGTCTCGCCCGAGCCTTTGCGCCAGGCCTCGGCCTCGGCGCTCAAGCTCCGTCTCGCCCGAGCCTTTGCGCCAGGCCTCGGCCTCGGCGCTCAAGCTCCGTCTCGCCCGAGCCTTTGCGGCAGGCCTCGGCCTCGGCGCTCAAGCTCCGTCTCGCCCGAGCCTTTGCGCCAGGCCTCGGCCTCGGCGCTCAAGCTCCGTCCCGCCCGAGCCAGCCTCGGCCTCGGGCGCTCAAGCTCCGTCTCGCCCGAGCCTCTGCGCCAGGCCTCGGCCTCGGCGCTCAAGCTCCGTCTCGCCCGAGCCTCTGAGCCAGGCCTCGGCCTCGGGAGCTCTTGTGGAGTCCATACCGGACATGTCCGGTATGCATACCGGACATGTCCGGTATTAGCGGAGTTCAGTCTCGCAGCTTGTGTTCGGGGTTTGAAAGATGGTTGGTTAAGAGTGCTTCTCGCGCAGTCAAGTCATACCGGACATGTCCGGTATGCATACCGGACATGTCCGGTATTTGCGGATTTGTGGCTAACGGTATCTTTGTGTTGGGCGGTTCTACCGACCCTTATGTCGGTACCACCGAGAGGTACCACCGAGGTTATAGCGGTTCGACCGGTAGGTCAAAATTGGCTACTTCCAGAGAGGTTGTGAAAACCCCCCTTTACAACTAGCGGTACTACCGACCTTGTGGTCGGTACTACCGAGATCTGTTGGGAAGTTTGAAAGTTGGTCTGTTCAGTGTGTTCCTCACGCAGTAAAGTCATACCGGACATGTCCGGTATGCATACCGGACATGTCCGGTATGAGCTGACTCAGCCAACGGCTAGAAAACGGCTAGTTTCGAATGTGGGCTTATAAATACCCCCAAACCTCCACCTTTGGAGGCTGCTGATTCTACTGGTTCGCACACTCATTCTAAGCCTTTCAAAACACTTTCCAACCCTCTCTTAGTGAGTGATTGTCCTCTAATTGCCAAATCCTTTTGTGGGTTGAGAGAGATTCAAAATTAGAGAGCAAGCCATCTCTTGAGCACTTGTGCAAATCGTCGATTTTGTTGTGCGCATTCGTTACTCTTGGACTCTACGGTCCTAGACGGTTAGGCGTCGCCGTTGAGCACCCAAGAGATTTGTGGAGTGCCTCGGAAAGTTTGTGAAGGTTCGATCTCTCCTCAAAAGAGATCAACTAGTGGAAGGAGCATAGCGGGTGAAATAGACCGCGGCTAGAGTGACCCGTGGTGTCCTCTAGAGCCCACCTTTGTGGTAGCTCGCAGCCGGCTCAACGGAGAGTAGGACCCGAGGGGGTGCCGAACTTCGGTGAAACAAATACCGTGTCATTCCTTTGTGCTTTACTTTCGGCTATTTGTTATTCTTCGTTGTGCTAGTTGTTTTGCAAGCAATCAGTTTTATATATACATCATACATAGTGATTGCAGGTTGTGTGAGAAATTGGAGAAGAAAAGGAGCAGTCCCGCACAACCCGTGCATACCGGACTTGTCCGGTATTGATACCGGACATGTCCGGTATTTACTGACTGTGCCAAATTTGTTTAATCCTTAAGCTAATCTTTGTGGTGCAGGGTATTGCCTTCTAGGTGATTAATTTCTAGTCATATACTTTGTGTTTGTCTCTTGAGGGGTTGTTTATACTCCGATTGGGAGTTTCCAAGTAATTGGAAACTCGCATACTAATTGCTTCCGCATTATAAGTTGTAAATTTTCAGAAAAGCCTATTCACCCCCTCTCTAGGCGACACCTTAGGTCCTTTCAAGGGAGTATTTAAATTCTTTTAGAGTCAAAACCTCTTAAATTTAATAAAATTTATATAATAAAATAATACTCCCTCTATCCAAATTATAAGTTACATTTTCAGCTTCTTTAGAGAGTCAAAGCATCTCATGTTTCTTCAAATTTACATAATAATAAATTAATAATATTCATGAACTCAGTTATCATTAGATTTTTCATTAGTTATATTTCATACTACACTTATTTGATGTTATAAACATTTACAGTTTTTTCTATAATTTTGGTCAACCATGAAATATTTTGACTCTAAATTTTTTTTTCTATAATTTTGGTCAACCATGAAATATTTTGACTCTAAAAATAGAATGGCTTATATTATAATTTAGGATAGGGGGAGTAGCATTTATGATACTAAATAACGATACTTCATCAATTGTACTTTATAGTATTATCTATTTAATGTCATAATTTTTTTATAACTTTTATAATTTGGTTGAACTTGAGATCTACAAATTAAAATGACTTAAAGTTTATAATGGAGGGAGTAGCATTTTTTCCCGTCATTGACTCACTAAATTCACTCGCACTGCTTTTTACCTTTTATCTAATCTAAAGAAAATAAAACAGCTGAAAATACTCGCAACCGAGAAAGAACCAGCCGATAACACGTACTTCCTCCCTCCTTAAATGACTATTTTTAAAAAATAACTCTGACTAAACATGTATCAAAATTATTAATATTTATGGTACATAATTAGTATTATCGTTAAAATCTTTGGATTTAATTTTTAATAATTTATTTTTATAGATGGAGATATACATATTATACCTATTTATATAGGACAATAGTGGATAATTAGTTTTTAAGTGAGGAAGTCTTGTTCTTTTGTTCTTAACAGTCGACTTATTAATCATACTTCAGCTTATTCTCTCTCACATTATACTATTAAAATAGCTGAAATCAGTTGTAAAAACGACAGCACCGACGAACGATGTAAACAGAGGGCGGGCAGTTGACCATTGTGGTAAAAAAGGTGTCACCGCAAGATGCCGAGCCGGATTGTATTGTATCGCGTGCGCGTGGGCCAGGGGTCAAACCAAGATGCCGAGCCGGTAAACCACAAGGCCGACTTGGCTGCTACCAGCGTCCCGTCGAAAGAACGTGGCGAACGTGAACATGACGAGTCCAAAGCTCGCCACGGCCGCCGCCAGTCCACCCGTGCAAGGTCCTGCCGCGCTGCGCAATCTGTGCTGGATCGGTGGGACTGGTCCGGTGGGCGCTGGTGCGGCCCCGGGTTCACCGCCTGTGACCGGTGTTTGACCGCCGCCCCGCTCAACGTGCCGTTCTCGTGTTAGTTTGATGCTTTTCGGTTCTCTTCAATTTATTATTTACAAATCACACCTTCTTTGGCTGCTGATTTATGCATAGCTGCAAGATAGCATAATAGACCATGGGACTGTTCAGCGAGTTGTTTTTACGGTTGATTCAGATTATTTTTATATATTTCAGAATAATCTAAAATATACTCTCTCCGTATATGAAAAGAAAGTTGTTTTGAACAAGATATTAGAAATATAAATCATAAATAACTTTTAAGTTATTGAGTTTTAAAATTTTAAAACTATATAAATAGATTTATATTGACACATATTTTCATAAAAGTATACATATATCATTTTCTAATAAATATTTTTGTAAAAAAAGAAGTCAAAGTTATACTTTGGAGACCGTGTCGTTGTTCAAAACGACTTTATTTTTTATACAAGTGAGTATCTGATAAGTCAACTAATAAGGCAAATAAATAACACTTACACCACTTCGGTGCAATGCAGGGGTGGCCATCGATTTGTTTTTTTTCTTAATTTTCGTTTACTAAAAGCTCAGAAACACAACGTCCATTACGACCATATACTAAGTAAAAAAGCTCTTTTCATCTCTAAATAAATGCACATAATGATTTGAAAAGTCAAACTTTTTTAAAACATGGTATCAATATTTATATGTTCAAAGAAGTTTATTATAAAGTATATTGTACGATCTAGGATGAAGAGAATACGTAGCATCTAATAGAAAGAAATCCTCAATAAGTAGTGTCATGGCTCGACCAAAACTAGATACTCCCTCTATCCATAAAAATTGCATGAGATCTGTGCCGGTCAAATTAGTTCAAGTTTGACCAAGATTATAATAAAAAGTATTGGTATTTATGTTATTAAATAAAATTATTATAAAAATATATTCTATTACTAATTTAATAGTGTTTTTTGAAATTAAGAATGTTAGTACTTTTTTTATATAATTTTGATCAAAGTTTGAATTGTTTGACTCCTCAATAAGCGAGAATTGCATGTTCTATTGGACGGAAGAAGTATCTAATAAAGTAGTGTGAGGTCGTTGTTGCTGAAGAAGACTCGAAAAATTGAAGTTTTGGCTTTAAAAGAATTTGGTGTTGGCCATATTTTATAAGAAATACTTACTTATAAATCTGATCATAAAAATTGATATTTTCAAAAGCACTGTGCCGTTAATTTTACCTACCTTACTTCAATAATAAGGGTAATCCATTAAAAATTTAATATTTATCTACTACAAACATATCCAGCTGGTTTTGGTCTACTACAAAACGGTAACCTTCTTTCTTCGATCAAGAAAAAGGTTGGTCAACAAAGTAAAATAAAAATAAAAATAAAAAATTTATTTTTCTTATACAACGCCGCAACATGTGATGTGAAAAGAATCCTACCACGTGTGGATACTAAAAGCGAATTCTAGCGTATGTCAAGGACTTAAAACAAACAAAGCTCTGGTATATAACAAGAGCCAGACACACTTTCCTCGTTAGAACCAGGAAGAGATAAAAATAAACTCGTAAAAGAAAGAGACGCCGAAAATTCGAAGGGGAAAGAGGAGAAGAGGGGAAAGCAAAGCAAATGGCGGAGGCCCCGAGCAAGATCGAATCCATGAGGAAGTGGGTCATCGACCACAAGCTCCGAGCCGTAGGTACGCCTCGTCAGTTTTCCCACGGATTCGTTTTCTTCGCCCGGATCTAGTTAGTCGGCGTTGGTTCTGGTTTCTGATGCATCCCAAATCGCTGCAGTTTCTTTCTTACATCTGGTTTCTTATTATGTTATTAACGGAGTTTTGAAATCTGTACTGTGAAAATCTATCACGAATTTATGAGTAATTTTAGGGAAAAGCATTATTTTAGGTTGTTCCTCCTGCTGGATGCAAAGCATTCTTATTGTCGCGATGTTTTTTTTTCGAGAAAAGGTTGCCTCTGGCTAGGCGGGATCAGCAGTTCGATCGCTTACAACTGGTCGCGACCCAATATGAAGACCAGCGTCAAAATCATCCACGCAAGGTTTGTTTCATTTCCCGTTTAGTTTCACTAAGTTTATGAGCGTTTATCATTATACAGTGTAGGCAGTTTTGTCTATCATAGGCAAGATACCACATTCCATTCTTTTTTTTTCTTGATTAAGATGCAATTAACTATCTAGTTTTGACCATTTTTTCGCAAAATATTGTTTGTAAATGCTACAACTACAACAGCAAAAGAGTTTGATTTTTCATGTGTTAATGATTGTTTCCTGAAAAACCAAGGAGCTAAATGTGCATTATGAACAGATCCAGCCAACTTAGATTTTATCTATATCTATATGAAGCTTGGGCAGACTTCCCTTATGTGGGTTTATGGAAATTTCTGTAAGGCAGTAGCATGCATATTTAACTTAGTAATTGCTAACATATCAGCTACAGTTGGTTGCTAGGGCTTATTTAACATCTCTGGGAAAGGATAACGATCAGGCAAATCTTGGAATTTTCTTACTGACTGCAGAAAAAAAAATACTATTTTTATTTGCTGTAATTGTTTCCAAGTGATTCTAAAGTAGGTGGTGTTCGGCATAGTGCATGGATTTAATAAGGCTGCACGATTGTTTGTTCTGTGAAAGATTTAGTTTCACAATTTATGTTCAGGTTTGGGTATCAGACTGATAGCATTATGTTATTTCGTTTAAGGAGCAGTTTAACTCCTCCAGATCATTCTGTGAAGGGAAGTTGAACTTTAGGAGCTTATTAGTTGTTGTACACTTGCCCTTGATGATCCACTTAATAATTGTTAGGTCAGACTTTATGCGTTTCTTTCTGTTGTTACTAATTTATTAGATTCTTGCTAGTTTCTGGTATTTGCTTGATACAAGTGCAGGCTGTATAAAGTAGTTTAGGCAACCTCTTGACACTTGTAAAGTTGGAAGAGTATCAAGCTCTGTCTGTCTATCTACGCACCTCGAAACCTCGATGCATTTGCTTATACTCGTCGAACACCCAGCATAGAAAGGACCTCAGCAAATAGCGCTGTCCGATCCTTAATGAGAATGACTGTCCTACATTAGGTTTGAATATTCTTTACCTATGAAATTGCACACTCTTTTGCTGTCAGTCCTAATTGTTAGTTGGAGCTGAACATGTGTTTGACACTTTGTCTGCATGCGCACTGTGGCCATGCCGAACTGCCAAAAATGATCACATCACATCACCAAACTCAGCACATGTTTGATGTCCTTACTCCTTAATACCTTCATTATGCTGCCAACATTGGGCAGACCTGTTTCAAAAAAAAAAAACATTAGGCAGACCTAGGGCTCTGGTGATGAAATTAATGGATCAGAATACCAAATTTAATTTCTAATAGGTGGATCTTCAATGTTTTTTCAACTTTGCAAACTTAGTTACCACAATTGTAGTCTGTTGATGCACAGAACTGCATAGGAAAGATGAAATCCTTTTCTTTTTGCACCATGGCTCTTGAAAAGGGGCAGCAATCTTCACCTCACTGCAGTATGCAAAAAGTATATTTAAATAATCATAGATATTTTTTTGGATAGAATATTATGGATTCTTTAGAAGCTTCCTCTTCATTTCGATAGTTGTGTTAGGGTCTTAGCTCTTCATATGTTCATGTAACACGTGCCAGCTTTCGCTATTTATTTGTGTCTTAGGCTCCTTTTTAGTGCACATATGTGATGTAATTCATTGCGCTTTCTTCATTGGCACTTCTTACCTCTCTGTGCTCAATAGAGCTGTTTAGAACATGTTGAGGATTTTAAAAAGATAGTTTGCATGTAAATTTGGTACAAGCATCCAACAAGTTTGCGCGATACTCCATCCACAAATAGATGCAATTCTCACTTTCCGAGGAGTCAAATGATTTGAAGTTTGATCTAATTATATTAAAAAGTACTAATATTTATGACACAAAAAAGTATCATTAATTTAATATAAATATATTTTTTGTTGTAGACCTAGTTAGAGACTATTCACTATAAAACTGGTCAAAGTTAAGCTAGTTTGACTAACCCCTTAGTTGTATCCTTTTGTGGATGCAGGGAGTATTTGTTTTTTTAGATTATGTTGCCTTGAGTAGGAAACCATCCAAACCCTGGATGAGCACCCGTAGGCCGTAGCACCCATTGCTACCCATAGGACATAGCCATTTCATGTATAGTGGATTATAGTAATGGCAGCTCTTTTTAGTAAATTTTACTTCTAACTGGATTCAATTATGCTAATATACTGTTGATTTTTTCAGGTTGCATGCACAAGGTCTAACCCTAGCTGCATTAATTGGTTCTGCATGCGTGGAGTACTATGACAATAAGTATGGTTCTTCTGGGCCAAAGGTGGACAAATACACAAAACAATACCTTGCCCATTCGCATAAAGATTAAGATCTCCATGCTGGTTCCTTGCATACCGGATTAATTTTGGGCTCATCTTTGGGTGCTCATGACCTGCCCGTGGATGCTGGATGTTTATTCTTTGTCTTGTTAATTACAAAATGATGGTGTACTTGCCAGGGAAATGATAATGAGGGTATAATGCAGATATTGTCGTCATAATTTAGCCTCATGTTGCATTATCTAACCTCACTTTGTTGGCTGTCAGTGCCTTTGAATATGGTTTTTTGAGAAAAGGAAAGGAGATCCTGATTTGTGCCTAAAAAAATGAATTCTCTGTGCCCCTGTAACTTTGTTGTCTGTTACTGTGTGCTTGTATGATTACAAGGAAAAAGCAAAAAATGTTTTAAAGTTCAGATGGAGATCGTGGATTTGTATGATAAGTCGTTTATTAGGAGATCAGAATAGATGCCCTATCGGCTGATACAGGGCCAGACAATCTTGTCTTATGTTGCCAGTAAAAACAGACTATTGTGTAACACTGCACTGACTTGTGTTATCGTTTCACCTCTCTTGGATCAATGATGCCTTAGCGTAGCGACGTGTTTTACGTAGACAGCAATAAGCTGACGTTGATATGACTTGACAATAAGTCCACAAATCATGCAACGCAATTGTTCTTTTACACTCAGCCTTATTAGACTCGCAATTGGCAAGCTTTCACATTCCCCTGAAAATTAGTTTTCATATATGTGAACTGATAGTCTGATACAAAGATACAGCTGTTTATTTTCATGGGAGAGACAGTGGATGAATTAGAGTTTCATTATGTCCGTAACTTAGGGTCTATTTGGTTGAAGGGCTGACAGACAAATGACGGCCAGACAACACATCTTGATTCCACGCAACATTTTTCAGTCTCTAACCAAACAAGCCCTTAATCTATGCAACTGTTTCTGAGCCCGAGCTCACAAATTATGTTAAAATTTGCATGTTAGCTCTTAACATTTGTTAGCAGCTTTCACCTCACTGACAGGTGCTAAACTGCTAATACGCTAATAGCTAGCAGGTATGCATGTGTCTGGTTGTTCTTATTTAGTTTTTTTTTAAAAAAATTCAGCATATACACTGCACTCTCTAGCCCATTTATAGCTAGGGATACAAACAAATTAACCTGAGAATATATGTATAGGTTTAATCTTATTGTCATTTATAATTTTTTTAAAGTGGGCTGATGAGCTAACACATTTGCCCGATTTTTTTTTTAATGGAGGCAGATCGAAATGTTAGGAGAAGCCGAACCATTTTCACGTGCCACTGCCCGCTGCTAGTGCCCAGCTGCCCTGACCTCCGTCCGATGCTATCGATGCGCTACGATAACCTTCATAGAACCTGACAGGTGGACCCGTCGCATTCCCCTGGCGTGCCCCCCCACACCTGAACCTTTCCCGCCTTCCCGAGAGGCGGCGGCTCGTTGTAGGATGCCACACCGATGCGGGCTCCGGAAACCATCGGTGCGGCCCTCGCTCGCTTTGGCGCGTCGCGGTCGCTGCTCGCCGGAGCGCACCTCCACTCCCACCTACTCAAGTCCGGCCTTCTCGCCGGATTCAGTAACCACCTCCTCTCGTTCTACTCCAGATGCCGCTTCCCGAGCGCCGCACGCGCGGTGTTCGACGAAATCCCCGACCCGTGCCACGTCTCCTGGTCCTCGCTCGTCACCGCCTACTCCAACAACGGCATGCCGCGGGACGCACTCTGGGCGTTTCGGGCCATGCGCGGGCGCAGCGTCCCGTGCAATGAGTTCGCGCTCCCGGTCGTGCTCAAGTGCGCGCCGGACGTCAGGTTCGGCGTGCAGGTGCACGCGCTGGCTGTGTCCACGAGGCTCGTCCGGGATGTATTCGTCGCCAACGCGCTTGTGGCCATGTACGGCGGGTTCGGCATGGTGGACGAGGCCAGTAGGATGTTCGACGAATTTGTAGGCGGTGGAGGGGAGAGGAACGCCGTCTCTTGGAACACTATGATATCGGCGTACGTCAAGAACGAACGGTGCGGTGATGCCGTCGGGGTGTTCCGCGAAATGGTGTGGCGTGGGGAGCGGCCGAATGAGTTCGGGTTCTCGTGCGTGGTGAATGCGTGCACGGGGTTGAGGGATTTGGAGGCTGGGAGGCAGGTGCACGGGATGGTGGTGAGGACAGGATATGACAAGGATGTGTTCACAGCAAATGCGCTGGTCGACATGTACTCGAAGCTGGGAGACATTGAAATGGCAGCAGTGGTTTTTGAGAAGATGCCTAAGGCTGACGTTGTCTCATGGAATGCTTTCATTTCTGGGTGTGTAACTCATTGGCATGATCACCGTGCACTGGAGCTGCTACTACAGATGAAGTCTTTAGGAGTGGTGCCCAATGTGTTCACGTTATCTAGTGTTCTGAAGGCTTGTGCTGGTGCTGGTGCATTCAGTTTGGGCCGGCAAATCCATGCGCTTATGATCAAGGCTGATGCAGTTTCAGATGAGTTTGTCGCTGTTGGCCTTGTTGACATGTACTCAAAGGATGGATTCTTGGATGACGCGAGGAAGGTGTTTGATTTCATGCCCCAAAGGGATTTGATTTTATGGAATGCACTGATCTCAGGCTGCTCTCATGGCGGACAGCATGGTGAGGCGCTGTCACTCTTTTACAGGATGAGAAAGGAGGGGCTTGACCTTGATGTCAATAGGACGACACTGGCTGCTGTTCTCAAGTCAATGGCGAGCTTGGAAGCAGTCAGTCACACAAGACAGGTTCATGCTCTTGCAGAGAAGATAGGGCTCCTATCTGACTCTCATGTCATCAATGGACTTATTGATTCATACTGGAAGTGTGATCGACTCGATTATGCAATTAAGGTTTTCGAAGAAAGCTGTTCTGATAACATTATATCTTCTACGTCTATGATGACAGCTCTCTCACAGTGCGACCATGGTGAGGATGCAATAAAGCTGTTTGTGCAGATGTTAAGAAAAGGCCTCGAACCTGACTCTTTTGTACTAAGTAGCCTCTTGAATGCTTGTGCTAGTCTGTCAGCCTATGAACAAGGGAAGCAAGTGCATGCTCATATGATTAAGAGGCAGTTCACATTAGATGTGTTCGCAGGGAATGCTCTTGTGTACACTTATGCAAAGTGCGGGAGCATAGAGGATGCAGACATGGCATTCTCTGCCCTGCCGGAGAAGGGAGTTGTCTCATGGTCTGCAATGATTGGAGGGCTTGCACAGCATGGACATGGGAAGAGAGCATTGGGATTGTTCCATAGAATGCTCGATGAGGGCGTTGCCCCAAACAACATCACGTTGATCAGTGTTCTCTCTGCTTGTAACCATGCCGGGCTTGTTGATGACGCAAAGAAATACTTTGAATCTATGAAGGAGACGTTTGGAGTTGAAAGGACTGAGGAACATTACGCATGCATGATTGATATTCTTGGTCGTGCAGGGAAACTAGAGGATGCTATGGAGCTTGTCAACAACATGCCATTCCAAGCAAATGCTGCAGTTTGGGGCGCACTTTTAGGAGCCTCAAGAGTACACCGAGATCCAGAGCTGGGAAGGATGGCAGCTGAGAAACTCTTCACCCTAGAGCCTGAGAAGTCTGGCACACATGTCCTGCTTGCGAACACTTATGCTTCAGCAGGCATGTGGGATGAAATGGCTAAGGTGCGGAAGTTAATGAAAAACAGTAATCTCAAGAAGGAGCCTGCCATGAGCTGGGTTGAGATAAAGGACAAGGTGCATACTTTCATTGTTGGCGACAAGAGCCATCCAAGGACAAGAGAGATATATGTAAAGCTAGCTGAATTGGGAGATCTGATGAACAAAGCTGGTTATGTTCCAGATGTGGAGGTTGATCTGCATGATGTAGACAGAAGCGAAAAGGAGCTGCTTCTTTCTCACCACAGTGAGAGGCTGGCCGTTGCGTTTGCGTTGATCAGCACCCCATCTGGGGCCCCAATCAGAGTCAAGAAGAATCTGCGCATATGCAGAGACTGCCATGTTGTATTCAAGTTTATTTCAAAGATCGTTTCAAGGGAGATTATCATCAGAGATATCAACCGGTTCCACCATTTCACAGATGGGACATGTTCTTGCGGTGATTATTGGTGAAAATGGTTCAGCAGATGATAATTTAGCAGCTTGTTATGCCACCTTCATCTTCATTGAGGCATAGTTTCACAAGATTTTGTAGCCAGTCAGATGAGCGATGCAATGCAATTTTTTGTTTGACATGCCCACAGGCATGCATTTTGCAGTTAAATCCGCAGTAGCCACTAAGCCATAACATTGTAGCGTAGAAATGTTAATCATGTCACGGCTTTTTAAACACTTCCATACAATTATTTTGGATACATCAATGGAGACAAAAAAAAGTTCAGTCATAACTTTCCCAAAATATTGGATTGAGCTATTGACAGTATTCTCTATGTTTAATGTGTTTCTAGGGGGAATTGACTACCACTATGTCAATTGAAAAGTATGCCCATTGAGAAAGAACCTTCATTGCTTAATATTCATGTGTAAACGCACATCCTTCACATATCAAAACACTGAACAAGATTAGTTTCTTTACTGTATTCTATTCTAAATAGGTTCTGATTCAATCTCACGTCCACTTTTCATGTTCTTGATTCAGTTCAGACTTGAAAATGAAACTAAGACAAACGAATCAACAAATAGTTTTCTTCTTCTTTTTTTCTTTCTTCTTTCAATTTCAAATCATGCCAAATCGCAGGCAAACATTTACACATCTGCGAGCCACTCTGATACATACAATTCTTACTTTTAGAAACTGTTTTTTGGAAAGGAAAAATGCATATATAATATAATATAATGAGTCTGGATTAAATTGGTTAACAAAATAGACACGCTTCGCGAGAAATGGTCTTCCATAGATAATACACTAGGTAACATGCCCGTGCGTTGCTACGGGACAGATAAATTTTTGTACTAAAAACACACGAACCATATGATAAAATAATAATATTATGAGATTAAATACTAACATTAAAAAATATTTAATCCAGAAAGAAAACTGTGAAATTAACACAGTCGCGAAGAGCACGAAGTTCGCAGACTCACAAACTCTACCATATGACCTTTTCGTGATGCGAATGAGATAATATTTTATATAGATAGGAAGAAATACTCTCCTATATTCATTTCTAATATATTTTTCTATGCCGACGCTACAAGCTATATTGAGTTCAAAGCTAATTACATGAAATCCGAAGTGCTTTAAAATTCAATCAAAACATATTTCTATGGCTCTAAAAATTTGAAGCAATTCACGTTCAAAAAGGATAGATGTACTTTTGTCGCAAAAGTTAAAGATTAATTTTGTTTTATAAAAAATAATATAAAATGGCAAAAATCACTAAATTTATTATTCTTATTTAAAAATTTTGAGGGATTTCAACTATTGAAACAAAAAACACTTTTGAGATATGGATGCATCTCTTTTTCTTAGAACAATCTAAATACAGTGTTTTATAAGTTCTTATGGTTTGCACTACATATTTTCTCCACCCGCTTGTACAGAAGACATAGTCCATGTACATTGCAAATAAGATGAAATGTGTCGGTGTTTCGATCCCGGGGGTATGACACCAACTAGTAATATGATCGCGTGCTCTCTTCCTGGATGGTGATGCAAGATGACACAAGGATTTATCCTAATTCGGGCAAAGAAGGTCCTACGTCCAGCGGGGGAGGAGCTTCTTGTATTAGTTGCACCTAAGTGCTTGTACAGGGGCAATACAAGCTCAACGAGCGTGGATCGGAGTCCGGACTCGTGTGTACGTGTTGTGTTGTAGCTGACCCGTGTGAGTGTGGATTCGCGTGGAACCGTGTCTCTGTCCGCCCCCGCGTGAAGGGCTCTGGTGTCCTCTTTTATAGAGCAAGAGGAGGTCAGGGTTACACAGTAGAGACATGTACAACGCCCAATACGGCGAAGGATAGGAATTATGTCTTGTCGAAGATACTGGAGCCGGCGTGGGGGTTGCTGTTGAAGCGTCCTTGAAGCGTGGCTTCCATCCCGGGCGCGGACGTGGAGGCGTGGCGACGTGAGGCCGTGCAGCGTCCATTCCGACACGTACATGACGTGGCTGGGTCCCTCCGAGTCTTGGGGTACCTGTCCTCCAATAGCATGAAAGCTGTCAGGGCTCGAGGGGCGCAGGGCCGGCCTCGAGGTGGCGCCTACGGGGGGCTCGAGCCCCCGCTGGTATGGGCAAGTCCCAGAAAATCCGCCCGCACAGCGGGAATCCAGGTCTCGAGATATGGCTCGAGGGTGCTACAGTGCAGAGTATGGCCGAACAGTGTTGTACTTGTGCCCTTTTGCCCATGCTTGTGGTGAAAACGAGATTTGACCTGGGCTCCGGTTTACTGTGGTTCACATTGTGCGCCAGTGGACGTGACCAGAGTAGGTGAACGCATTAAATGCGCAGTATGGGGCTGGTATCCGATGTCTGGCGCCGCTCGAGGAGGGCGTGAGGTGTCTTGAGGGATAGGTTACCGAGCTAGAGAGGTTCGAGAGGTTCGAGGTCCCCGCGTGGGGTCTCGAGGAATGGTGTATGGCTGTAGTGGGTTCGAGGCCTATGTGCCGGGGCTCGAGGGGTGAGCTACCAGGAAGCGGTCGGTAAGGCTTTGGCGAGCTTAAGCTTCCTGGTGGTGGGCTAGCGTTGCAGGCCTCGAGGGGTTGGTTTTTTGGAAGGTTAACCTAGCTGGGTCTTTTATTAATTGGTGCTCTAGGTTTTGCCCTAGGTTTTGCGTTGATTGGGGTACCCCTTTTGTGGTCCCCCGACAGTAGCCCCCGAGCCCTTGTCCCGACTGGGATCTCGAGGATTAGCTAACTCGTCTTAGAGGGTTTGGTCGTTTTGATTCCGTGGGTGTCGCGCGAGCGACATCCGCGGGTGTAGCCCCCGAGGCCACGGGGGAGTGGTTAGAACTCCCTTGTGGGCTTTTTCGCGAGCGTGAGTGTTAGTTACGTTTTTTTAGGTTCGGGAGTGTCGAGCCCCCGAGTTTTTTGACCCTCTTTCGTCGAGGGGTGCCAGGCTGAACCGACCGGCCCACTCTTCGAGTTGTCTGGCACGCCGGTTGCCCTGGCTTGTCATCCCGCGAGTCCTTTCGATCGGATGCGAGGGGGGATGCCTCGTACTACCACGAGCGGGCGAGTATCGAGGTTCCCGGTGAGCTGGTAACGGGGGAATCCAAGTGAGACCTCGTGCCCCGTTCGATAGGGTCGACTGAAGCCCGGAGGCGATCTCATAAAGCATGGGCGCTCGGTCTGCAGGAATGCCGGGTCCATTCGATAGGACCCGGTGGCTCGATACCTCCCTCCGAGGGGATCTCACTGCATGTCGTGTGCCCTGCCTTGGATACACGTGAGGGGCCTCGAGGGCTTGTCCCTCGAGCGATGCTGCGAGTGGCGCCTCTTGGTGTCCCTGACTCGGGTGCTCGAAGCCGGCTGTCGAACCCTCTTCGAGGGCCAGCCTTCGCTGCTTCGAGACTTGGAAGGGCCGGGGCCCGTTTTTACCTTCTTGGAGAAGCCTCCGTCGTCTGGAATCCTTCTGCCCGTTGGGCGCGCCTTTTTAGGCAGAAACTGTCAGAGGGCGGAGATCGTGGCGCCAGGGCGACTGACAAGAAGTCGGAGCGGCGGCCGTGGTGGGCCCGGAGGAGCGGAGCGAACGAGGAGCTGCCGCGCGTACCTGTCAATCGGCTCGAGATGCGGTTAGGTGGGAGCATTAAATGCGTGCGTTTACCTTTTCGCTGCCGTGGGAGACCCCGCCCGTTGGGGTTTTCTTTTATAAATATCGAGTGAGGGGTGAGGGTTCCTTTACTTTGCCTTTGCCTTCACAGCCGCCGCAGCTCCCGCACGCTTTCTCCCCAAACTAGCAGTTGGGAATCTTCCCGGCCGCCCGTCCGCCGCTCAGATCCGCGCCGTTGCCGCCATGGCCGCCCAGTCCCAGGTGCTGCCGCCCGAAGACTGGAGCCCGTCGAAGACAATGCAGCAAGAGTTGGAGTCGTTGGTGGACCGGGGGCTTCTCTGCCCCAATCTGCAAGAGGGGCCGGCGTGGTGGATTCTCCCGTCGGCGGACCACCGGGAGCCGCACCCGCCGGAGGGGTACGTGGTGAGCTTTACCCGCTACCACCGTATGGGGCTCGGCGCTCCGCCGAGCCGCTTTATGCGGGGGCTGGCTCACCACTTCGAGGTAGAGCTGCAGCACTTCTCCCCCAACTCGATCTCGCACGCCGCCATCTACGCCGCGGTGTGCGAGGGATACTTGAAGATTGAACCTCATTGGGAGATGTTCGTCCACCTCTTCCGGGGCGAGCTCTTCCACAAGGCCGTGAAGCCGGGCGTGAGGAGGCTCGCGCGCGCGGGCTCCCTCACCATCACCGCGAGGACCGGTACCTCGTCGGCGAACGTTCCCCGTCACTACCTCCGCTACAAGCTCTCCACCAACCAGGCGGGGTGGGACGACCACTGGTTCTACCTGTGGAACGAGGACGGGCTCCTTCCGCAGTACACCGGCAGGATCATCACCCAGCGCCCGGAGAAGTGGAACTGGGGCGTTGTGGCGGATAGGCAGCGCCACCTGATGCCGCTGATGAATACAATGTGGACGCTGGTGGAGGAGAAGAAACTGACCGTCCAGGCGGTCATTTGGGCGTTCCATGGAGGGTCCTTCCGCTAGCGGACCGCCCCCTTCTCATGTTCGAGATGGGGCCAAGCGCCCCGCTCGAGGCGCTGAACCGGTCGAGGATGGCCGAGGAGGGGCTGCCTCGGAACGAGGGTGTCTCCCGGGTGACGGTCACGATCCACGGGCTGTTCCGCCCTGAGGAGGCCAACCTGATCGCCATGGCACCCGACGCGGGGTGTCTCGACCTGGTAAGCCATCCTCCAGTCAGGCTGTCTCGAGCCTCCCCTCCTCTCTCCTTTTCCGAACCTTGTTTACTCTCCTTGTGGTTTTTCTCATCAAGTTTCTTTTTTGCAGGGGGCGTTCACATGCCGCGCGTCGAGGCCCCCGGTGAGGGAGGACACCGCGGAAATACAGGTGAGGCGCCTCTCTGCTCAGAAAGATAAGGAGAGTAAGGATGCTAAGAAGAAGAAAGAGAAAGAGAAGAACTTGCATCGGGTGGCTCGGGATCAGAGGCTTGCGAAGGCTCGTCGTAACCGGCAGCCTGGAGAGGAGTCCTCCGAGCTCAGCTCCACGAGCTCGGAGGAGGAAGACGACGATGAGGAGGAGAGTGATGATGAAGGGATGGATGCGCGTCTGAGGCGCGCGGGGGTCGTCGACATCAGGGCTGACTTCTCTTCTATGCAGGAGAATATCTTGGAGATCCCCCCGGCGAAGGGATCGCGCGGGACGCAGCCGCGGAAGGCCACGCCAGTCCCCGCCTCGTCGGAGGCCCAGGGCACGTCGAGCTCCGTGTCGGGCATGCCCCCTGACGCGAAGAGGCCCCGAACCCGGAGCGCCATCGCCGCGGCGCAGAAGGAGGCCCCGACCGTGTGACGGAACGACCCTAATCCTATGGCCCACGTGTCCCTGTCAACCTCTGACAGCCGAACCCATGTTCCATGTGATTAAGACCTGTTCGCCACCGGGCTACATCAGCGCCCAATGTCCGCAGGATCATCTCACAATTCGGTTACAGCATTGCATACTTTTACAAATAACATCGGAATAAAGAGCGGAAGACTTAAATAACATTAGTTTTACAAACGAGGTTTCAAATGAGGTAAGGAGTACGATTATTACAAACCATTGTTCGGGAAATTCAAAGTAGACAACGTAGTGGAAACAATAACATAAAGATACATGTAACACCCAGCCCGAGGGTGCACATTTACTCATCGGCCTCATCGGCCTCTTCCTGGACGAAGGTCACGCAACAGGGTGCGAGACACATCGGGGTCTCAGGCATACCTGCAACATGGGTAACAAACCCTGAGTACTGGGGTACTCAACAAGACTTACCCGACTAAAGAAAAAGGGAGAAGACTCAGGAATGAGAGGCTTAGGGTAGTCAAGGTAAGGCTTAAGCAAGATCAAGTATTTTGCAGAAAAGCATTTTTGTAAACCTTATTTTATTTTTGAAAGATTCAGTATTCCTCAATTCTTCATCATTCATGATTCATTTTACATTTCAAAACATTCCTAGTTGAGAACCACTCTCCGTTGACAGTCAGTGGACCAAGTCTCCATAACCGAGGAGCAACGTTAATCCGGATAAATAATACTCAGCTGAGGATCCCTATCCACACTGCATATGTAGCACCCAAGCTTGCATATGCCAACTCGTCTACCACGATTCCTCCAAGATTGGGCCCGGTCCTACGCCACCCGGAAGTACAGTACACCACTCCAATTTTCCGCCAGCGACAAGTACCTCGGGACTCTAACCCAAGAGTACAGGTCCTGACACGTGGGTACATGCTACTTCCGCCATCTCTCCACTCCCAGTGCGCGGTTGTCGGTCCAATAAAGGATTCCTCGGAGCCAGAGCTTTCCGTAGTATGTGAATAGTTACAAGTCTTGACCAGCAGGCCCCCATACGGATGGTCCCTAATTTTCCAGCCAGAACTATACCTTGGTCATATCTCACCCAAGCGTAATAGTCCTGTCAGTTTTTCAACCATGTCCCGGTCGGTGTCAACTGTTGAGTCCCGGACTACAACATGACGGCACCGTACGCTCGGACAACCTCTCCTCGCTATTAACTAGGTACGGATCAGATACCTAGCGAACAGCCGGGGAGTAAGACCAAAATTCTCATAAACATTCCTTAAGTGATCACACTTTTAAAATTGGCATTTTATTGCAAAGTCTAATTCAATAAGCATTGCTAAGCATTTTTCAAATACTTTTGAAAAGCAGGTATCGGGTGTATCAGTGGTCAAGGTGGTTAGTGCATCAATTAGGATAGCACACAACTCCTATAAACCTAATGCAATAATTTAACTCAAAAGCATTTAAGGAAATCATTTTATAAAATTCAAGGAAAGGGGTAAATGCACCGGGGCTTGCCTTGAAGAGCAAAGACAGCAGACTCGGGGTAGGTATAGGTGTTGGAGCTCGGGGTCGCCTTATGGTGCAAGACAATTCTACTGATTCTAGATTACTCTTAGGCAAGGCATAATCGAAATCTAGGTTGAGCATAAAAGGTAACCATTTCTTTCTTAAGCATTATTGATGTTAGGCCTTATTATAATTATCCTAAGTATTAACCAAACATATCATCACAGACATCATAGACCAAAGGGTAGGGGTCTATGAACATCAATCAATCCAAAGATCACATCATCAAACACTTATTACCAACCCTAATCCATCTTTTCTATTTTCCTTATTTTATTTAAAAGGTCATTTTATGAAGTTGCTCCAAAAATTACCAAATTAATCACATAAGTTCATTAAGGTATAAACAGATGGCAAAACAAATTTCATAATTTTTGGAGGTCATTAAGATGCTCAAATAAATCTAAACATTTAATTAACAAAAGGCACTATTCCTTAATTAAAATAAATGCTCAAAAATCAACTTGTTCTAAAAGACTTAAAAATTTTACCAGAGGTTCAGCATGTTATAACAAGGTCACAAAAATTTATCTCAAGATTTTTGGAGTTATAGATCACTCTCCAAAAATACCAAAACCTTCATTTTTCAATTAAAAGGGGAATTTTACATTTTCAAATTCTTGCAGAAAAGTCAAGTTTCATATTTTTATAAAATACTACACAGTGCAAGGAGCATACCATAATTTCTCAGCATTTAAGGAACAACAGATTAATTCACACAAAAAAGAGAAAACAGAACACTATTCATAACTCTCCAAAAAGGAAAAGAGCACTGTGCTCCCTCTATGAAGGGCTCGGGCGAAACGGGCTCGGGCGAGTCGGAAAGTGAGTGCTCCGTCCGAGGCCTGGCCCGGAGGCTCGGGCGAAGCGGACTCGGGCGAGATGGAAGGCTCGGGCGAGACGGAAAAGCAAGCGTCCGTCCGAGGCCTAGCTCGACGAAGCGGAGGGCGCACGAGTTCGCTCGAGGCCTGGCTCGAGCGAAGTGGTGAGGGTCTGTCCGCCCGAGGCTCGGGCTCGGGCGAGATGGAAACGCGTGCTCGAGGCTTGGGCTCGGGCGAGACGGAGTGGAAGCAGAGGCCGGAGGCCTCGGGTGGTTACCACGGATCGGAGGCAGGGCTCGAGGGTGTGGCTCGGCACGTGCTCGAGGGTGAGGCTCGAGGAAGGAGGCTCGACACATGCTCGAGGGGCGGTGGTTCGGTGGAGCTCCTTCGGCGGCGAACGGCGAGCGGCGCTCCGGCGACCCTGCGCAACACACGAGACCGCAAGGGCCTGGTCAGAGTCGCACGGAACCAAGGAACACGACACGGGGGTCGGTGAGGGATGATCATGGCCGGAGACGGCGAATTTCACGAACCCGAGCTCGCCGGGTTTCTGCCGGAGATGGGAACGGCGAGCTTACGCCGGGCGATTGAGGGCGGTAGAGATGAAATTGAAGGGTGGGAAAGCTTCACGAGCTCAAGGCGGAGCTTCTGAGCTAGGTGGTGGAGCGGCGGAGGCACTGGACTGGCCTAGCCACGGTGGCGGAGATGAGTGAGGAGCTCGGGGCTCCGGCGGGCTTATATAGCCGCGGCCAGAGGCCGGTAGAGAGCACGGGGGTGGGTGGATAAGCTCGGCGGGAGCGTGCGCACTCGATTGCGCTAAGGCGGAGGTGCTGGCGTGCAGCCGGGGCTCGGGCGCAGGCAGCGCCGGCAATGGCCACGCGGCGGCGGCACGCTGGGCACGGTAGGGGACGGGAGCGGGGTCAACTGTGCGCGTGCGGGTGCGAAATGATGGTGCGGACGCAGGCGGCTGGTCGGGGACAGACGAGCGGCTGCCAAACGCGTGGCGCGCGCAGCGCCGGAGGCTCGGCCACGACCGGGGCCCTCCCCGTACGCGAGGAAGATGAACAGGGCTATGCCCTAGGGTTTGACTTTTTGGCTGGTATCTGTATTTTGCAAATTTCTTCCAAAACTTGAACTGTGCGACAAAAACTCAAAATACCAAAGTTGCTCAGAAAAATGAGATCTACAACTTTGTCAATATGAACATTTTCAAATTCCAAATAGTTTTTGAACTATATTCAAAAACAGAAAAGGGGACACTTTTCAAATTTGATTCAAATCAAAATTACTTTGGATTTCAAACTGAAACTTGAAAATTTGTAAATACCAAAGTTGTTCCTCTCGATCAGATTCACAACTTTGCTTTTTGAACCAACTCAAAATTTTGACTTTTGAAAAAGTTATCAAAAAGGGAATAAATCCAGGATTTGGGATTTTAGGGTTTTGCAAAAGGGAAAATCAAATCAAATCTGATTTTTGAACTTTGATCAATGCAGCAAACATCAGGGCACTAAATTTGAACAAGAATTAAATATAACTAGGCACAGAGGTGAAATTACTATTTTGCCCTTATAGAGAGAATTGGGCTTTTAGGGTTTTTGAAAAGGGAATCAAGGCATAACAATTAGGCAAAACAAATGCATCACAGGAAATGATTAATGCTTAAGATGATGACATGTCAAGTTAATTACATTTAAACACCAGGGGTGTTACAGACCGCGTCGACTCAGGCGGGGGGTCTCGAGAAGGGCCGGACCTCGAGAGGCGGTCAACATGCCGAGGGGGACTCCGGGCCCGACCGCCACCAATCGTCGAGGACGACGTCAAGCCCGCGGAGGAGCGGGCAACATGAGGGGGCATCGAGCCCCCGCCACCATGATCGTCGAGGGGGGAGCCCCCGGTCGTCTCGTGACGTGAGCCGCGAGCGATCCCGGAGCCCATCGCCGCACCGTCGCCGGGAGAAGGAGGTAGACGCGGGTGGGCGCGACCGCCGGCACGAGCGCCGGAGCAGGTCCCGGAGCCCGCGCATGGAGAGGTGCCAAGAGGACCGCTCGAAGGAGACGCGGTCGCCCCCCGGGGACAAGAGACAGAAAGAGAGCTCCCCGCCGGGGTCGAGCCACGGGAAGCACCGGGAGCCTTCCCCCCATCCGAGCCACACGGAGACGGCCCGGGGGCATGGCTTGGGCCATGGGGCGGGCTCGAAGCCCCCGAGCGAGTCCGGCAACTCGGGGAAGAAACCCCGCCGTCGCTTTGGGTAAGTAACGTTTCTCAATCCCGTTGGTAGCGAAGTTTTACCTTTTTTACCTTCGGTGACGTGTGCCGTTTCTAGCCTTTCAGGGAAAAGCGCTCCCGGCAGGAGGCGGACCCCGCGGTGTCCAAGCGGGCCAGGACCTCGAGCTCTGCTGAGGTCCAAGCACCTCGAGGTATGGCTCCTTCTTCCGCTGGAGCGGCTGCTTGGCTGGTGAAGGCTCGAGCAGCCATGGCTCGGGGAAGTCAAATGGCTGCCGCGGATCCTTGTGAGGCCGACGCCGTCGACCACGGGGGTCGAGGCTTTTTCCTGATTCTGACGTCGTTGTTCTCTCTTTCAGCAGGGACCGCGGCTCCTGGCGCCAAGCCCGCCACCGCTGTGTCCGTCGTAGCGCCACCTCCTCCTCCTCCTCCTCCTTCGGTGGCGCCTACCGAGAGGGCCACCTCTCCCCCTGTCACGACGACCACCTCGGGGGGAGCACCCAAGACAGGCGTGGCTCCGTCGGCGTCTGGGGCTGAGGGGACGGTGGCCCTCAAGACCCCCGACGACGCGAGCCGGCCCGTTGGACAGGATCCCCCTCCGACGGAGCCTCGCGCGCCCACGGAGAAGGAGAAGGAGGGGGAGCCGTCCCTGGTCGAGGGCTCAGTGCTGGAGGGGGCGCTCGAGGAGCCGGCCGGGGCGGAGGAGAGCTTGGAGATGAGCCACCCCTCGATCAATCTGCTACCGCTCGAGCCCCCGTCTCCATGCGATGCCGCACCGTCGCCTCGGGAGGAGACATGGCAGCAGGAGGAGGCGGAGGAGGGGCGGAAAGAGCCGCAGCCAGCGCCGCCGGTTGGCAGGCTGCAGCTGGTGCTGCTTGAGTCGGTGGAGGAGGACCTGCTCATCGCCGAGCCTAGTCAATCGGCGTGGCCATATCCCGACGCGCCGAGCCCGCCCGGCGCTGTTATCCCCGCCGAGCGGTCGACTCAGCAGGGGGTTCCGTGGGAGGCGCGGTTGATCTTCAAGGAGGTGACCGAGCTCGTCGCGCAGGCGGAGAGGTCCTTCGTGGAGGAGGCGGATAAGTCCGCGCGGGTGGCGGCCACCCTCGTGAAGGCGGAGGGGGAGCTCCAGGAGCTCCGCGCTGAGCTGGGCCGGAACGCGCAGATGGCGAGCCGGCTCAACGCCGCGCAGGTGGAGGCCCAGGCGGCTCGAGACGAGGCCGCCCGAGCTAAAGGGGGAGGCCACCGCCGCTCTGTCCGCGGCGGAGGCATCGAGGAAGGAGGCCGCCGACGCCCGAAGCGAGGCCTCCACCGCTCGATCTGCAGCGGAGGCGGCGAAGAAGGAGGTCGAGGAGGTCTTAGCTGCCGCTCGACAGGAGGTGATCCAGAAGAATCTGGCCCTTGCGCAGACGGGCAAGCTGGTCGAGGAGCTTAAGGGCCAAAATCTTGACGTGTTGTCCCAAAAGCATACACTCGAGCAGCGCGTCGGGGTCCTTACCAGCGATTTTGACACTCTGGGCGTGCACTGCCAAGGTGTTGTCGTAACCTTCAGGCTCTGTCTTGCTTTTGATTTCGAGATTCTTGCCACGCCGCGGACTTACTCTTTTCTGTTTGTTGCACAGATCTGGAGAAGACCGCCGAGGAGCTCCGCGAGACGAATCAGGCTCTCGTGGATCAACTCCAGGGTGAGACCATGGTGGCGGAGCGGGCGCGCGGCACCCTCGACAGGCTCGGCTCCATGTGGGGTGCCGACCGGTAGCCACGGCGGAGGGCGCGGTGGCTCGAGGCGACGCCCTGGTCGATGCCCTGTGCTTCTTTGACATGGCCGCACGGGACCGTGTCAAGAGCGCTCTCCACCATGGCGTAAAGCAGGCGCTCGCGGCCGTCCGCTCCGGCTTCCGCTACCCGGTCAACGTCGTTGCCAAGGGCTTCGTCGAGATCGAGGGGAAGGATGAAGAGTGGAACGACCGCCGCGTTGACAAGATCCTGGAGAAGGTGGAGAGGCCAGGGGCGGCGCTCGCCAAGCTCTTCGAGGAGGACGTGCTGCCTCCCGATGCAGACAGTGGTGTAGGTGGCTCTCCTCCTCCTGGCCCAGACGTCGAGGCTGAGCCCGCGGTAGAAGATCTTGGGGAGGAGTTCCAGACTGACGAGGAATGAGGCCTGCGTGCCAAATTTGGGCGTCGAGGCCCTTGTAAAAAATTATGTCATGACTTATGGCCTGTCGAGGCCAGTCATATGCGTATGACTTTATTTATTTAAAGAAGCTGTTTTCTTTTCAAATTTATTCGACCATTTCTCTTTGTCGCTGACTCGAGTTTCTACCGGCTTGGTCTGTGATCTTTCGATACACGCCACGAGTTCCTCGAGGGGAGGTGTAGGTAGGGTACCGTAGCCCGGGGGCGTGGGTGGCCGTCTACGTCGACTCCCCCTACCTCTTGGAGGCTCGAGGTATCTACGGATTAGACGTTGCTAGTACGCTCGAGACACGAATTGAGATAAGGGTCAAATTTTTGAAAAGAAAAAACGCGCTTTTTCCGGAGTCTGGGGGGGTCCCCCCCGTCAGCCCCCGAGGGAGGCTCGACCCTGAGCAAGGCAGGGTCGAGGCTACTTTAAGTTGCTAAGTAGAATGAAAGACAGTGCACGAGTTTGTTCATTCATATTTGACGTGTTTGTACAAAGCAACAAAATGTAGAAGGCCTCGAGGCCCTTAAGGGTAGAAGCAACGTAGCTGAGATATGTTCCACGTGTTTGCCAGGATCCTGCCTTGTTCGTCATAGAGCTTGTATGTTCCTGGCTTGAGCACCTCAGCTACGGTGTACGGGCCCTCCCATGGAGGGGTGAGCTTGTGGCGCCCTCGATTATCTTGCAGCCGTCGAAGCACGAGGTCCCCCACCGCCAGGTCCCTTTTGCGCACGTGCTTGTCGTGGTAGCGTCGAAGTGTTTGCTGGTAGCCCGCGGAATTGATGAGCGCCACATCTCGAGCCTCCTCGAGCTGGTCCTTGGCGTTGGTGAGCCTCTCGTCGTTGGTTTGCCCGTTGTAGGCTCGAAGTCGAGGGGAGCCGTACTCGAGGTCCGTAGGCACGACAGCCTCGGCGCCGTAGGTTAGGAAGAATGGAGTGAAGCCGGTGGCTCGACTCGGCGTAGTCCTGAGGCCCCACAGCACCGAGGGGAGCTCTGCAGCCCACTTCTTTCCAAAATCCTTGAGGGTCTTGAACAGCCTCGGCTTCAGCCCGTGGAGTATCATGCCGTTGGCGCGCTCGACCTGCCCGTTGCATTGAGGGTATGCGACCGAGGCCCAGTTCACGCGGATGTTGTTGTCATCGCAGAAGTTGGTGAACTTTTTGCCCGTGAATTGTGTGCCATTGTCGGTGATGATGTCGTTAGGCACCCCAAACCGGTACATGATGTCAGAGATGAACTCGACGGCCTTCTCGGAGGTGGGGTCGCCTATAGGCTTAGCCTCGATCCACTTGGTGAACTTGTCGATGGCTACGAGCACATGCGTGTACTTTCCATTGGTCATCTTGAGGGGACCCACGAGGTCGAGCCCCCAGACGGCAAACGGCCAAGTGATGGGGATCATTTGCAGGGTGTGCGCGGGCTGGTGCGTTTGCTTGGCGTAGAACTGACACCCTTGGCAGGCTCGAACCAGGCGCTTGGCGTCTCCACTGGCGGTTGGCCAGTAGAAGCCTTGGTGGAAAGCGTTCCCCACCAAGGTCCTTGGCACTGCGTGATGGCCGCAAGCCCCCGAGTGCATGTCGTCGAGGAGCCTGCGTCCTTCCTCGAGGAGGATGCAGCGCTGAAGGATTCCTGATGGGCTCCGACAGTACAGCTCTCGTTCGTCGCCGTAGATGACGTAGGTCTTGGCCCTTCGAGCGATGCGTCAGGCCTCCGTCTTGTCTTCTGGTAGCACGCCTTGCGTCAGGTAGTCGAGGAAGGACGTCCGCCTGTCGAGGGGTCGTGATGAAGAAGAGGCGGGTGCGTCGATTTGCATCGCCTCAGCGGATGTCGAGGGGTCGTCCTCGAGGAGTGGCGTTGAAGGTCGAGCCCCCATGTCCGGCTCGAGGGTTGGCGTTGAAGGTCGAGCCCCCGTGTCTGGCTCGAGGGGTGGCGTCGTGGGGCCAGCCCCGGGCCGATTTTGACGGATGGCTTGAAAATGTCCCTTGAGAAGACATCTGGTGGGACGGTGCCGCGCGTGGATGCTAACTTAGCCAGCTCGTCTGCGGCCTCGTTGTACTTTCGAGCGATGTGGTTGAGCTCGAGGCCATAGAACTTGTCTTCTAGCTTGCGCACTTCTCCACAGTATGCTTCCATCTTGAGATCGATGCAGCTTGAGGCCTTCATGACCTGGTTGACGACGAGTTGCGAGTCCCCTCGAACGTCGAGGCGTCGGACCCCAAGCTCGAGGGCGATGCGCAGCCCGTTGACGAGGGCCTCGTACTCAGCGACGTTGTTGGAGGCGGGGAAGTGCAAGCGCAGCAGGTAGCGCATGTGAACTCCGAAGGGTGAGATGAAGAGCAGGCCCGCGCCTGCCCCTGTCTTCATGAGGGACCCGTCGAAGTACATAGTCCAGAGCTCGGCTTGGATTTGTGCCGGCGGAAGCTGGGTGTCGGTCCATTCAGCAACGAAGTCCGCCAATGCTTGCGACTTGATGGCTTTTCGTGGAGCGTAGGTGATGGCCTCCCCCATCAGCTCGGCAGACCATTTGGCGATGCGCCCTGTGGCCTCCCGGTTGTTGATGATCTCTCCGAGGGGGAAGGACGATACTACCGTCACGGGATGAGCGAGGAAATAATGCTGGAGCTTGCGCCTTGTGATGACGATGTCGTAGAGCAGCTTCTGGATGTGTGGGTACCGGACCTTGGCCTTGGAGAGCACCTCACTGATGAAGTACACCGGCCATTGGACTGGTAACACGTGACCCTTCTCGTGTCTCTCGACGACTACGACCGCGCTGACCACCTGGGTGGTTGCGGCTACGTAGAGGAGGAGAGGCTCGGGGGGATCGTTACCCTGGGCTGGTCGTGGTGGCACGAGGATTGGCGCGGAAGTCAGCAACCCCTTCAACTTGGTTAGGGCTTCCTCGGCTTCGACGGTCCACGCAAAGCGTTCCGTTTTCTTCAGCAGGCGGTAGAGGGGTAGCGCCTTTTCCCCTAGCCTCGAGATGAACCTGCTGAGAGCGGCTAGACAGCCTGTCACTTTCTGTACGCCCTTGAGGTCTCGAATTGGGCTCATCTTCGTGACTGCTGAGATCTTTTCGGGGTTGGCCTCGATCCCCCGTTGTGAGACAATGTAGCCAAGTAGCATACCTCGAGGTACACCAAAGACACATTTCTCGGGGTTGAGTTTCACATTCTTGGCCCGGAGGCACTCGAACGTGGTCTCGAGATCGCTGATGAGATCCCCAACTTTCTTGGTCTTAACCACGATGTCGTCGACGTAGGCCTCGACGGTTTTGCCTACGTGTTCGCCAAAGACATGCTGCATACAACGCAGATATGTTGCCCCGGCGTTTTGAAGGCCGAAGGGCATTGTAACATAGCAATACATACCAAAAGGCGTAATAAAGGAGGTAGCGAGCTCGTCGGATTCTTTCATTTTAATCTGGTGGTAGCCGGAATGCGCATCGAGAAATGAAAGTACTTCGCACCCCGCAGTGGAATCGACAATCTGATCAATTCTAGGTAAAGGAAATGGAACTTTTGGACATGCTTTATTCAGACCAGTGTAGTCTACACACATCCGCATTTTTCCATTCTTTTTCCTAACTAGTACAGGGTTAGCTAGCCACTCCGGGTGAAATACCTCCTTGATGAATCCAGCCGCCAAAAGCTTGTGCACCTCCTCGCCGATGATCCTACGCTTCTCCTCGTCGAAGCGGCGCAGGCGTTGCTTCACCGGTCTGGACCCGGCCTGGATCTCCAAGGCGTGCTCGGCGACTCCCCTCGGTACGCCTGGCATGTCCGAGGGGTTCCACACAAACATGTCGATGTTTGCGCGAAGAAAATCGACGAGCATTGTTTCCTATTTAGGCTCGAGGCCGGCACTGATGGCCAGCGTCTTGCCGTCGGTCGAGGTCGGGTTGACGGGTATCTGCTTGGTGTGCTCTGCCGGCTCGAAGGTGCCAGCGTGGCGCTTTGCTTCATGGGCCTCCTCGGTGACCAGGGCAGCTAGGGCCTCGAGCGAGTCGACTTGGACATTGGCCTCCCCACGCTCGACGCATTCCACGTCGCAGTGGTACGCGTGTTCGTAGGAGGTGTCGACGGTGATGATCCCTTTCGGCCCCGGCATCTTGAGCTTCAAGTATGTGTAGTTGGGGACCGCCATGAACTTGGCGTAGCCAGGCTTGCCGATGATGGCGTGGTAGGTCCCTTGGAACCCAACCACCTCGAAGGTGAGCGTCTCCCGGCGGAAGTTGGTCGGCGTAACAAAACAAACAGGTAGGTCGATGCGCCCGAGGGGGTGGGCCTTCTTTCCTGGTACCACTCCGTGGAACCCCCCGACGCTGGGTCGGAGCTGGTCCCTCAAAATCCCCAGGAGGTCGAGGGTCTCGAGGTATATGATGTTGAGGCTCGAGCCCCCATCCATCAACACCTTGGAGAACCGTACGTCGACGATGACGGGGTCGACGACGAGGGGGTACGCCCCCGGATTTACGACATGGTCCGGATGGTCGTCATGGTCGAACGTGATTGGCGCATTAGACCAGTCGAGATACCGGGGGCATCGTGGCAGAGTGCAAAGACCTCCCGGCGCTCCTTTTTTCTCTCTCGAGCTGAGAACCCGACGGTTGGCCCCCCGTAGATCATGTAGCAGTCGCGCATCGGGGGGAAGTTGCCGTCCGCATCCCCGTCGTCGTGTCGATTGTTGTCCTTGCCTTTAGGCGCGTCTTCCTTCTTGTCGCCGAGCTTGGAGTAGAAACCCTTCATCATTCGGCAGTCCTTCAACTTGTGATTCGTGGGACCCTTGTGATAAGGGCAGGGATCCTCGAGCATTTTGTCGAAGACAGCCCCGTCAGGGGGGCCTCGAGGCTTCTTATGCTCGAGGGCGCCCACGAGCACTTCTTCATCATCGTCGTCATCAGCGTTGCGCTTCGCCTTCTAACCTTTGCCTTTGTTCTTCTTCTTTTTGTTGTTGTGGTTCTTATCGTTGTTGCCCCTGCTCGAGCCTTCCGGCGTGGCCACCGCCTTGCCTTTGTCCGTGGAGCGCCCAAAGAAGGCCCCCACTGCCTCGTCGCCTGAGGCAAAGCTGGTGACACGATCCATCAGATCCTCGACCGTCCTGGGACGGTAGCGCCCTAGCTCGTGGACTAGCTCTTGGCATGTCGTGCCCGCGTGGAACGCAGAGATAACGTCCTCGTCAGGCACGTGGGGGAGCTCGAGGCGCTGCTTCGAGAATCGCCGAGCGAAGTCGCAGAGGGGCTCGTCCGCTGTCTGCCCGCAACGTCGTAGATCCCAGGGGTTGCCTGGGCGTACGTAAGTTCCCTTGAAATTCCCGTCGAAGACCCTGACTAGGTCGGCCCAGTCGTGGATCTGATCCGGCGGGAGCCCCTCGAGCCACCGACGGGCGGTGTCTGAGAGGTAGAGTGGGAGCTGGCGTATGATCACTCGGTCGTCGCTCTTTGCCCCGCCCAGTTGGCAGCCCAGGCGGAAGTCGGAGAGCCATAGCTTGGGCTCGACCTCACCGTCATACTTCACGATGTTGGTCGGTGGTCGAAAGCGATCGGGGAGGGTTGAGCTGCGGATGGCCCGGCTGAAGACCCTGGGGCCCGGGGGCTCGAGGGTTTGCCAGTCCTCGTCACTGTCGTAGCGCCCTCCTCGATGGGCATTATAGCCACTCTCCTCAGCACCCTTGTCCTTGCGCTGGCGGTTGATGTTGTTGCAGGCGTCATTGGGATCTCGAGGTGGCCGGTTGTCAACGATCCGCTCCCGGACTGGCCTGGCTCGAGAGGCGTCCGGCTGGTGGACGAACGTCTCACGCTCGTTGCGGGGCGTGTCTGCTGGCTTCCCCGAGGCCGCTCCGCGTCGGCGTGAGGCTGAGCTCTTGGCCTGCTGCAGAGCGGCTGTCTCGAGGAGGTTCTTCATTTCCCGAGCATGCGCCTGGCGTCAGGGTTGGAGATGGCGGGTAGATCGCGGAGCAGCATCACGGCCGCCACCACGTTCTGCCCGGCTCGCGGGAAGCGTACCTCAGGGCGTGCTGGCGCCCCACCCTCGTGGATCTGCTGGTGGACCTCTCATGCGCGGCCACGTGCGCCGGCGCCTCGAGGTTGGGCTTGTTCCTGCACAAGAGCTTGCTCGAGCTGCAGCAGGCGTTGTTGGTCCTCCTCAGCCTTGTTGATCGCCTCCTGCAGCTGCGCGAGCTGCGCCGCCCGGTCGTCGTTGTGCTGAGGTGGTGCATCCAGTGCCGGAGGTTCGTTCCTCCCCCGAACGTGTGGTCCACCTGCCGCAGCCACGTCTCCGGGCTCTTCGAGGTTGAGCGCCGGTCTGGTGTCGTCGTCGCCGTCGTCTTCGGCATCGTCCACGACCCCCTCGAGCTGGAAGCACTCCCTGGTGGGATCCCAGAGGTCAGGGTCGTGGTAGTCGTACTCGTCGGAGTTGGAGCTGTTGATGTCGCGCCGCCTTGGCTCGTGCTGGGACTGCAGCTCACGGTACCACTCTCCGACGGTGGCTCGCTGGGGTGGCTCGACGACACGTGAGACGCTGCGGTCGACATGCGTGGGGTAGACGATCTCCAGGTCGGCGGTGGCTTGTAGGATTATGCCCGGACGTTCCTCCCGCTCTGACGCCGCCCAGTCCTGACGGCGCTTGTCGAGGTGGTGGGCGTAGACAGCTGCAGAGTTGATGAGGCCGAACGGGGGCTGCTGGCGTCGAGCGCGGCACACCCCGTGCGGGAGGAAGCCAGGTGGCGTCGACGGGGCACGACTAGGGGGCCTCTGGCCGGGCTCCCGGTCCGTGCGCATGACGAACGCGAACTCGCTGGGAGAGCGCGCGCGCGCCCTAGAAATCTCCGGTCGCGCGCCGGGCAGGTTTCTCCTCGGGGACCCTGCACCGGCCGCGGGGAAGTGGGTGTACGCCGTGGGCACCGCCTGTGCCTAGCGACGATGGTGACGACGGCGCCGCTCACGAGGTGGCGACGCGTGGTGGTGCGGGCGACGTGCCACGCTCCTCGCGCGGGGTGGCGTGACACGCCCTCCGCTTGGGCCCTCCGTGGAGAGCAGGGTCAGCTCGTTGCCGCTGCCGGTGGCCAGGAAATCGAGGCTCCCGAACCAGATGACGGCACCAGCAGAGAACGAAGGAATGGAAGAAGCCATCCAGAAAACAACGAGAAATCGACTCCGACACGCGAAGCACCCCTACCTGACGCGCCAACTGTCGGTGTTTTGATCCCGGGGGTATGACACCAACTAGTAATATGATCGTGTGCTCTCTTCCTGGATGGTGATGCAAGATGACACAAGGATTTATCCTGGTTCGGGCAAAGAAGGCCCTACGTCCAGCGGGGGAGGAGGTTCTTGTATTACTTGCACCTAAGTGCTTGTACAGGGGCAATACAAGCTCAACGAGCGTGGACCGGAGTCCGGACTCGTGTGTATGTGTTGTGTTGTAGCTGACCCGTGTGAGTGTGGATTTGCGTGGAACCGTGTCTCTGTCCGCCCCGCGTGAAGGGCCCTGGTGTCCTCTTTTATAGAGCAAGAGGAGGCCAGGGTTACACAGTAGAGACATGTACAACGCCCAATACGGCGAAGGGTAGAAATTATGTCTTGTCGAAGATACTGGAGCCGGCGTGGGGGTTGCTGTTGAAGCGTCCTTGAAGCGTGGCTTCCATCCCGGCGCGCGGACGTGGAGGCGTGGCGACGTGAGGCCGTGCAGCGTCCATTCCAGCACGTACATGACGTGGCTGGGTCCCTCCGAGTCTTGGGGTACCTGTCCTCCAATAGCATGAAAGCTGTCAGGGCTCGAGGGGCGCAGTGCCGGCCTCGAGGTGGTGCCTACGGGGGGCTCGAGCCCCCGCTGGTATGGGCAAGTCCCAGAAAATCCGCCCGCACAGTGGGAATCTAGGTCTCGAGATATGGCTCGAGGGTGCTACAGTGTAGAGTATGGCCGAACAGTGTTGTACTTGTGCCCTTTTGCCCATGCTTGTGGTGAAAACGAGATTTAACCTGGGCTCCGGTTTACTGTGGTTCACGTTGTGTGCCAGAGGACATGACCGGAGTAGGTGAACGCATTAAATGCGCAGTATGGGGCTGGTATCCGATGTCTGGCACCGCTCGAGGAGGGCGTGAGGTGTCTTGAGGGATAGGTTACCGAGCTAGAGAGGTTCGAGGTCCCCGCGTGGGGTCTCGAGGAATGGTGTATGGCTGTAGTGGGTTCGAGGCCTATGTGCCGGGGCTCGAGGGGTGAGCTACCAGGAGGCGGTCGGTAAGGCTTTGGCGAGCTTAAGCTTCCTGGCGGTGGGCTAGCGTTGCAGGCCTCGAGGGGTTGGTTTTTTGGAAGGTTAACCTAGCTGGGTCTCTTATTAATTGGTGCTCTAGGTTTTGCCCTAGGTTTTGCGTTGATTGAGGGTACCCCTTTTGTGGTCCCCCGACAAAATGTGCAAAAAAAAAGCAAAAAATCAGTTTCATGAAGGGAGATGTCACTGCCAGGTATTGTGTCCTTATCCTTCTCAGAACTTATACAGTGTAGAAACAATGGAAACTTATTTTGGCTGATATGTTTTCAGCTGATTTTGGCTGATTCAATAGTATTCTGTAAGAGAGAATAGGCCAAAACAAGCTGAAAGTAGTCCAAACAAACATGCCCTAAAGAAAAAGATTTGCATCAAACACTCTCCTTCAAATTGCATTGAAAATCATCGAAACTTAGATTTGCTACTGTAGACATAAGTCACAACTGCTCAAGTTATACATCTTGTTGCATTTAACCGGTACTTTATCGATAAGAATAATATAGGTTGTACAAAACACTCATAATAAGTCCATCCTTGGGTATAACTCTATTGGCTTGACTTTATTTCATAACAATACACATATTGATTGTGTCACTGTCACATATTGTATCAACGTCACTCAATGATATAGGAAAAGGTAGAACAAATAAAATAGCCCAAAGCTATACCTTTGCACCATATTTTGCCTTCAATTCCATGTTTGTACCTATGATCATAGCAATGATGGGTGTTTAATGTATAAGTGAAGTTCTAGCTTCTCTTTTCAATGCATTTATAATAGGCATAACCTCAAAAGGATCCACGATGCAGGATATATGCACAACTATCTCGAAGGCAAGATACCTACATATAAACCAGGCAGTTGCTGATAAATTTTTTAGGACACTGATTAAATAAGAAATATCTACACATAGGACACCAGCTCTTCCCTACTAAAAATGGCCTTATGAGATATGACCTTGTATTTTCTTTCTATAAAGCAATGTCATCCAATTGTAATAAACTCATCACAACTAATTTAAAAAGAGCACTACCATGGATATAGAAACAAGGTGCTTATGCCAATAAGCATTAAACAAATATCAATAAGCATCGAGCCTTAAGTACTCAATAGCTAGCTAGAAGTCACACGGGTATTTCAGACCAGTTACAAGCTCAATTTGCAGTGACGACGAGACGCTAGTCATATTGCAGCAGAATCGCCCTGCACCAACAATGCGACCCACTCCTTATAGTGTCCTCGGTGGCATGACCAACAGTCATCCAATTCCATACCGCAAGGACAGCTGCCCCCCTCATCTGCAAAACGACAAAAGTAGACCAAAATTTGTTACAACCAAGAATTCATAGAGAACTACTCACGCAATGGTGATTGACCACCAAACCCATCTCCATACCTTGGCTGACTCCCTCCAGTGCCAGAATAGGAGGTGCAACTCGTCCACATCCATTTCCAGCACCACCACCTCCGCGATCCATAGCCGTCCTAGCAGTATTACCTCTTCCACGAGTTGTACAATGTTCAAACAAGCAATCTAGGTTGGCATGGACACACCAAATTAATATGAAATAGGAGACTGAAAAGTTGCCCTAAATTTAATTTGACAGCAAATGAGACTCTAATTTCATTATTCATAGATTTCACGTAGATGTGATACAAATTTCTTTCATAAGAATTTACTTACATGAACAACGAACAATCATTGCATTGCTTTGATAATAAGAGAAAAAAAATATACATAGCAGCTGAACCTCATTTTTAGCACTTTTTTTTTAAAAAAAAAGTGCAGCAAGTCAAGCTCTGCAGTTTATTTGCAAACAACAAGGCCAATTTCCAAGTTTCCAGTTTAAATATCCATGACCACTTCCCACCAAAGCACAATGATCTCAGAGACAAATAATTAATCCCTTGGAGAAAGTCTGCAAATAATTTGCTACACTCATGATTATTCTTCCAAAATCCTTTGCTGCTAGGTCTTCTATACAAAGAAAATGGCATGCATTGCACATTCATACATAATCAACCTAAAAATTTGGAAACAGATTGGACAGCCACCTCATACTGCAAGGCATAGATTGCACACAACTGAAATCTGAGCAAGCCTTCACGGACTCTTCAGTGGGGTTGATCTGGTTTTATATTGACGACATCCTCATGCTGACACCCACATCCCAAACAAATCAGATAAAAAACAAGCACCAATAACCACAAGAACACACAAGAACCTTAAGACAAGACAATAGGTAGTAGTCACGAAACGGTTGATATACGGAGAAGTCTAATTATGACTGCCACTGTGTATGTTTGGAAGGGATTATGCTGGTAGAAATTTAAAGTTTAATTCAAGTCAATGATCTGGAAGGCCAAACACAAAACAATCCTCAAGACAAGTAGTTTGGCGTATGCAGCACGTAAAGACTTTCTTTTGTAGTTATTTTCAATGTTGCAGTTCTCCATCAGACTTTGCTACAAGCTGTGTTAACTTGGCTAGTGCACCTCGAATGCTAACAACTTTTTGTCTAGTCTCTGGAAGAAGCTCTGAACCCACTCATTATCTGCATTTTACATATTCAGGCTATCAAAATGGTCAGGTACATTTGTTCAAATTTTGCGATAGATGATGTCTCTAAGATTCCTGAGACTGCACTACTCACTTGAAACTCATATGATCAGGACTATGTTTCCCTCCAGTTAAATTTCACAACAATAAACAAGTCCCTTAAACCTAAAGTGTATCACACATTGCTACAAAATTTTAATCAAAACTGCTCCCATTTTAAGCAAATATACATGCAACAATGTGAGTTTTCATTGTCCTTGGCACATTGTTTCTATTTAAAATGCTGTCTGAGAACTGGTGGTCTGTTTACTCTCCTTGTTTAAGGAGTTATAAGCACCCCCAGAACTTTGACTAAAATTTTTCAATGTCCTAAGGTTCAACTGTGCATAATAAAATGGCCGAGAGGGATTATAGTCTTATCAAGACATAAAGAAAATGGGAACTATGCAAGTTATTTTATCAACACACAATTGAAAAGGCATATTTCAATCAGCTATCCCTTTAGATTACAGGAATACATGTACGCATTGAATCTGTGCTGAGAAAAAATAAATCGAAGAATGTCCGCCTAAATTTCAACATTAATACTTGCACCCAAGCCAGAAAACCACATATCCTGATGCCATTTGCACTACCTATCAAAATGCCACCAAGGTGGGGAGGATGAAGAGAAGAAGGGATAGGAATGTTTAGTACAAAGCACATAGAACTGTAGGTGCAGATCTAGTAAACATGGGTGTGCACATGTAGGTATGATAATCTTTGGAAGGGATCGAAGTTATTAGCAGGCATAATACATGTACACACATATAATTATATTAGATCAGAATATAAATAGCCAATTAGCTTAAGTTAGGGTTGGGTGCTCAATTTCACACAGCTCCATAGTAGCATGAGCAAGAATAGCAGTAAAAAGCAAATAATGTTAACTTTTTCGTGCCTACTGGGTGTAGGCGCTGGCCAGAGGTAAAATTGCGATGGAGTGCACGCAACATTTTACTTCTGGGAATAATTTTGATTCAGTAAAATTATTCAACATTTTTTTTATCGGATGACACAAGAGAACTAAAAAAATATTCAACATAACTTATAGTTGAAGATAATGTCATATTTAACTGGAAAAGCCTGATCCTAGAAGTAAAACTATGAGCAAAAATGGGTCATATATATATATATATATATATATATATATATATATATATATATATATATATATATATATATATATTACTGGTTAAACAATAGTGAGTCGTTTATTTGGATCTAAGTAGCCAACTGCAGTAGCAACCAACAAACAATTTTAGCAACTCCGAGAGACCACAAAAAATGTTTTCTAGTGAAGACTGGCCTCACCTGTTGGTAAAAATGGAAACATGTGCCGCTCTTACACATATATTTTTCTAATATTAACTTCCTACTAACACAGTAAATTTAGTATTCAGAAATTTCAAATCAGTGAAGAATTAAATATTTCAAAAAAATTGTTTTCTAAGCTGGCTACACTTACAACACTCCGTAGATATGATGGGCCAAACTTGATGCCTTCTGGAGATAGCATTAGCAGAGCAGATAAAAAGAATGCCATGACAGTCATTCACTCACGGCAATCATTATCGAGAAGAGATTTATGTCATCCAAATTGTACTGTAATAAGAACAATTTTTATTATGGGGTGCAGTGTGCATAACATCAATCATGTTGAACTGTTGTGAATCTACGGTTAGGGAATATTATAAGAGCAAAAAGCTTACCTGTTTAAGAGCGGATTTTCTTGTTGTAAACATTTCCAAGCATGTGGATCAAAGCCAAAGGCAAGAGCTTTGCATACTGCATCAGCAAATAAATAATAATCCATCACATGAGTTATATGAGTGAACCAGTTTTACAAGGAGGTATTCCCGTGTGCAATGTTGTTGATGGGGAAGCAGAAGGCCGTCGTCTTCTCGGAGCCGGTCTGCGCGCAGGCCATGAGGTCCTGGCACACCAGTGAGATCTGGATTGCTTGGCGCTGCAAGGGGGTGGGGCACACGTACCTGCAGTGGACAGTTTGATGACATGGAATGAGACCTCATCGTTGGAAACAAACGGATCTGAGGCCATGGCACACAAAACTAACCTCGTCGCTCGACCTGCTTCTCGAAGATATGGCCTGGAGCCATGGATCCCGTTGCTGGGATGGTCGTCGCACCATAGATCTCACGTCTCGTCCGTCGTGGCTTGTGCGTTGAGGATCCAGTATTGACCTCCTTCATCATCTGCTTGGCAAGGGCGATGGCACGGGTGCACGACGCGAGTGTTCAATGGGTGGCGACTGGCGTCGGTCCGGCGGCGGCGGGAGCTCCGGAACGTCGACACCGTGCTTCCAGATCCTTCCCCGGAAGCGGGCTTCACCAGCGGCGCTTGCGACGCGGCGAGCAGGCGCCGATTGAGCGGGTCCAGATCCTTCCCCAACAGCGGGCTTAACTGGCGGCGTTCGCGGCGTGGCGAGCGGCCAGCGGACGCCAACCGATTCCGGCGAGCGGGCGCGACACTAACCGAGCGATTCATGGGCACGGCTCGCAGGCGGATCGTGGGAGGTGGGCGGATCAGCGAGCGCTCATTGATTTTGTTTCCTTGCAGGGGCGTGTTCTTTCCTTGCTTACAGGTCGCTCATTGGTTTTGTGTTTCCTTTCAGGCGTTGGCAAGGGATCGTTGGCCGGGCGTTCACTGGGGTTCGCACGACCTGCGCGGACCGGCGTAGCGATAGTTTTCCGCACGAAACCGGTGTCCATCTTTCTTTCTTTTTATTTGTGAGAGATTTGTGAGAGATGAGAGATATACACATGCTCTACTGTCCTAGACTAGATAAACTCACAGATCACAAATCATGTAGGCATGTTGCCGGATATCAATGGCAGCAAAAAAAAAAAAACATTTCCAAATAATATGTACATAAGCTCATCACAGCCCCTAAGTTCTGCATTCGAGGAATACTCAGTGACAACTTATAGAACTCTTCTTCTACAGAAGGACGACAAGGAGTCAAGGAGGTCGTAGTTGGTGTATCCAGGCACCGAGAGGGACATAGACTACAAGTCTACAATCTATTGTTCACAGACAGTTGACTGATTATACTGAGCCACAAAAGTACAAGCACAAGTCCAAAGAATCCTCTATGAGTAACACTAAGTTGTCTATGCCTTCCTAGCTCCGCTTCGTTTGTTGTGGGTTGGCTCTAGAGTCCAGCCTTCTCAATCTCATATTGCGAGCAATAGCAGCTTGCTTCTGGCGATGGCTGTAGCTCTTTCTTTTGCTGCACACATAAATGAGAGTTTGAAGTTCAATTAAAAAGAAAGGATATAGTTTCAAAAAGAAAAAAGAAAAAGAAAAAGAAAGGATATGAAGTGCAAGCTTCCAATGTGCCATCTCAGCAGGAATTTAAGGCATCATGCCAGATAGTTGCAAGATTTACACTGAAAAAGGGACAAATCAATTTTTTTTTGCTCCTTTTCCTGTAGACCCATCATCTATAAATAGCTTATGCAGTACCTATTCCAAAAATATAAAACATACTCAGATCTACCAGAATTATTGATGCAGATACTTTAGTACCTAATTGAGTTAGGTTTTTACCTATCTATGCATATACAAAGTGCAAGATAAAAGCAATATGCAATACCTGATAAAAACAAGGCCAGCTGTGAGAACCATTCCTCCAATTGCCCATGAAACTCTTTCACCGACAGGCATTTCTCTTGCCCATCTCTGAAAATCTTGAATGTCCCATGAAGCCACACCACTTAATGTTGGACGGTCTTTTGAAGAAGTCCATGAATCAGAGATGGAATCCAAACTTGCTTTCCCACCATAGCAGAAAGTGTCATCAACACCACCAGAGCTAGTCTCAGAAACTTGAACAGAGAAACCAGCAAGACAACATAACTCTGTACCGTTAGAGACCCATTTATGTACTTTGCCACAAAGGATGTCACCTAAACCACAAGGAGACAAGGCCTGGCATACCAGTAAAGCATATTCAGAAACAAACCGTGAAATCATAATCAACAACAACAACAACAACAACAACAACAACAACAACAACAACAACAACAACAACAAAGATCAGGAGATGAAGCTAAAAATCTCTTGGCACAAGGGAACTTCAGCAGATTCAACAGCTATTCAGAATGTACACAACATACATGGGCTAGAACATGACTGTTTATTGTATAATTATAATCTGACCATGGAACTATCAAGCTTAATCTAGCAGCAGCACTTGTACTTGTGTGTCAGTACATGTTTGAGGTATCAGTACCCACTTGTCTCAATTATGTCCCTTAGTCAGAGGGTTTACCTGTGTTTTCATATCTATGGAGAAGTATGACTCTGAACAAGCTTTGAAGACCATATCACAGAATGATGCACATACAACAGGAGGTCCAGGCTTGATACCCACTCGCGGATCACATATTGAGCACTCAAGCAATTCCCACAAATGAATACATTCTTGACTGCCTTCACCAGTCAATGCAAGATTTCTTACTGAGACCAGAGCAGGAAATGTCTGCGTCACATCGCAACATGTATTCGGACGGAATATCCTACACAGTGCTAGATCTCTGCGCCCCTTGGGTGCTCTTCCAGGAGGCTTGCCTTCAGATGAAAAGGCAGGGAATCGTCCACCTGGTGAAACACATACACCTTTTGGTTGTCCTGAGAAAAAAAAAAGACGGCATAAGGTACGTGATATAAATCAACGGACTATCGCTACCGTAGTCATCTATTGAGAAATTACAAGCCTCATCTATCTTAACAAGGAGCAATCATTGAATCTGCAACCACAATATTCATATATAACCAAGATAATCCGCATTGTCCATCAGTCTTACAACAACCAGCCGTAGCATCAAGAACCTGAACTATATGACAGTAAGGTAAACAAAGCCTGCCACAGTACAGCTTAACTTGATACAGTATATAACAAAGCTTGTAACAGTATATGGTCATAGCTCATCTAACAGTTCCTCTCCAAGCCTGTCCTCTGCTTTATGAATTATGGAACTTCGCAAAAATGCCAACAATAACTTCAAACTAAGGCCTAAAGCGCGCACAGGTAGCCATCTGTAAACTGCCACCCCTAGTTTTGCTATAGTTTAAATAAACACTTCTAGCTCCAAGACTAATTAAATCTGCATAGCAAACACAATTGGAGGGACCAAATACGCGACAAGCAAGGATAGGATCCATTCAAACGCAACAAGAATCTCTAGCAGCACACACAAAAACTTAGGGAAAAAAAAGACCTCCCTCCACTGATTAAGCTAACGAAACCAATAATAATATACAGAAACTAAAAATGAGATCTCGGGGACTCGCAGGAGCGGCGACTGTTCGTACCAGCTGACGCGAGCGGCGAGAGGAACAGGAGCACCAGGACGAGAGTGAAACCGGCCGTCCTCCGCGGCCGCGCGGGAGAGCCCATCGAAGCAGCCTGCCCGCCGGCGGCCGGCGGCGTGCTGCGGCGACGAGGGGAACGGCCGGTCGGCGAATCGATGCGCTTCGGCGGCGTCTGTGACTCTAGTCTAGACGATACAAGTCAACAGGCTCCTCCCGTTCGAGCGATGGGCCGGATGCGACGGAAAGCCCAACAGAAAAACACGGCCCAGTTTTGCTTTCGTCGCTCAGGACAGGATGCCACACCCCCTGCACTGCAGCCGTTGCGGAGAAGAGGCAAAAGAGGTAGTACCACATCGGCTACCGAGAGCGGAGCGCGGACGGAGGGAGCTATAAAACGAGGGGCAGGACGCCAGGGCAACTCATACCTTTCTCGGCCTTTTGGCTAAGATCAAGTGTAGTATCTGTTCTTATCAGTTTAATATCTGATATGTGGGCCATGTGTCCACTTCGATATTAATCTTATTTTTCGTGGGGGAGGGTCCATCACAGTGGCTTGCCACTGGGGCCCTCGAGCGTCGCCCAGCCGTTGCACTGCTGGCAGGGCCTGGCGCACCCCAGCCAAAACAAAGCTAAATTTTTATTTTGAGCGCTGGGCCTTTAGGGCTATCTCGTTTGGGCTAGCGGCTCCAGTTGTCAGTTTTGCCATCACTGGATCTTGTGCCATTGTTTGTAGTTACGCCCATGTACTTGGGCCGATTGCCTATTGTTCATCTGAGGAACCAATTACATCATCTTAACGGAGATGCAATAAAGGCGGCCAATCTCTCGTATCGTATCTTGTACATTATGGCAGATAAATGTCACGCCGATACAGAGTATTATTATTATACAAGACAGAAATCATACAAAATTGAATACACGAGGAAATAATAAACTAATAATAAGAAAAATAATAATAAAAGCATTTCCCTCCTGGTGCACCGCAGATACCGCCAAACTTCGAACAGCGCATGCCGCATGTGCACATAGGATCAACTCCGGTCACTGATCCACCGTTGACGAACGCAGTTAGTTTTGCGTGCGGTAAAGCTAATCTGCATGGAGAGACGTAACAAAAGGGAGAGGCGGCCCGCTAATCACTCAGTCGATCGTGATCCACTTCGTGATCCACTCATGGCCATCTTATCCAGTGGGTCCAGCCAGATGCCACGCACGGTACTGTACTACTACTACTTTTGTTGTGCCTGGGAATGGGTCCCACGGGGATGCATGAGCTGTCAGACACCTTCACAATCCACACTGTGTTCATCCATCCATAGTTGCCCCCGTCCCCATCCCATTCCCATCCACCCATGAAGATCTGCTGGTGCACTACGACGCCTACACGGAGAAAACCTGGCTGTCCTGACCTGGCCGCGCTCAGTAGGCGACACGGCCGTGGCCGGCGACTCGCCGCCTGCCGCGCACGGCGGCGGCGGCACCCGCGCCATGGCCGGCGTCCTCGTCGTCCATGAAGATCTGCCGGCACCGGCACTCCTCGCTGCAGAACGCCCGGTCGCCTCTGCATGCATGCATGCACGTCACATACACCGTACCGCGACTACCGCCGGTCAAACAGACAAAGCAAAGGCTAGTGAGCCGGCGTGGATCACTGCAGCCTTATTATTACCTGTACATGTAGATGTCCATGCCCTCGGCGAGCTCTCTGTGGCAGAGGCAGCAGCGCTGCAGCTGCAGGAAGGAGCCCGCGGCCGTCGGAGAGACCGGGACAGCGACAGGGACCTGCTGATGCTGATGCTGCTTGTGGATCACGAGGGTGGCCTTGCTGATGATCTGCGCCGCCGCCGCCTTCCCGCCGGGGTGTCTCTTGCTGTGGGGCTCCAGGAGAACGCTCAGCCCGGCCATGGTGGAGATGGAGCCAGCCTCAGAAGCCCACAGAGGAGAGTAGAGCACTGACTGGTAGCTACAGCTACTGTGGATATGATGGGATGGGATGCAGGATGCTAGCGATTTGGCCTGTTTTCTTGATTTTAAACTCACTTGCTCCAATCCTGCCTGCTTTTTGCGTGACCTGGTGTGTCTATATAAAGAAGGAGAGAGGATGGTGTGCGTGGCAGCTTGGGGTGTTACGTTGTTGCGCTTAAGACCGAGCAGGTTTAGCGCGCAGATTTTGATTGGAGAGTGAGTTCGCCAATGTAACCTTAACACGCCGCCTAGCCAACTCACACCTTACAAGCACTTTGTATTACAAGATTATACTCAAGCTGTGGATAGCATAACTTAAAACATAACTTGTTAGATGCTTTGTAGTATGGATAATAACTGCACAGGTAAACACTAATTAAATGGGTTAAAAACACATGCCCAACAAACGACGCGCAACATTCCTGTAGGCAGAGATGATGAACTTCTTCTTTGTGATGTCTTTCTTTTTCTTTCTGTCACCAAAGAGTGGGGAAGACTGATCTAAAAAATATTCTTCCTAGTCCTTAACTGTGGTCAAATCCAACCACACGGAGAAGAGACCGGAGAAAATTATTCCATGGTGACGATATCATCTCCGTCTTGATGTCGCCGTCCGGAAACAAAAGTCTCCATGTCATCATGTCGGTGAATATGTTGACATCGAAGTTGTCATCCTCATCTTCAACGGACCCGTCATGATAGAGAAGACGATTTCACCCTCCTCCTTCATCGTCGCCGGAGAGTAGGAGGAGATAGAACTCCAATACCAAGAAATTTGGCATGGGGAGACACTAACCCTAATAACTCGATCAACTAGCAAAAACTTAACTAGGAAAAACTTATTATTAGAACAATGGATCCCCATTCCCTTTATCCTCCGACTAGATGCCAGAGGAGAAGAGAGGGGGACCAGCGATGGCGGGCGACGGGTGGCGCTAGGGCTGGCCCTGTTCCATGACCCTAGGTATGGTTAGTTTTGTAGGCGGCCGGTTGGAAAATCAACGCCTGCCTTGTTATTAAGGGGAAGCCTTTCTCCGCCTCTCGACTGACGTTTTGTCACCACTCGCTCTGCAACAGTGGTGGCACCAGGTTCAGGGCACCGGAGTCCGGAGAAGGAGTGTGTGGGTATATACATTAGGTTAGGCAAGCCACAATGAACATAACTGAGCTAGCTCATACGAAACCAATTCTTTATTTTGTCTACATCCGCATAGAGTATTAATGGAGGCAAATATCTTAGGGTGTGTGTGTATACGTTATCCATCTCCGATCCGCTAAAGATTAACAGAGGCGGATGTTTCTCTATTGATACCTCCTTTATCAATAAAAGTGTCGTTTTTATATCCACCTCTGCTAATCATGACACCTGGTTTCCAAAATCTATTTTATGGTAGTGGAATATACAGTGAAAGAGCCAACTACTATCTCTGTGCTACGCTTCTGCCATGGCCTCATGCACCCATCCCTTTCTCCTTTCTCGCTCGTTGAGCGCCAGAGGCAACGATACAGGTAGATGAGAATGGATCCTAAAGCAAGTCATGGAAGCGTTTGTGGCTCTTGGAGCGAGCTCCATCGGTGGTGAAGAGCTCACAATTGCCTGAATGTGTGAGGCTAGGGCTGCGGTGGTTTGTCGCGGCTAGTGCAAGCAATGCTGGCGGCGATACATGGGAGCGCGTTGGGGGAGGGGGATATGCAGGAACCATTGAAGGATATCTTAGTCAGGGCCTCCAACAGTACGTAAGTTGTTAAATACAAAGAGAAGAGACTCTACAAGGCAGGCCTTTAATATTGTGTTGCGGGTGAGAGATGCACCATGAAATGTGCGAAACTATATCTATAGATCCACGCTAGGCCACTAACCATTAATTAAAAAATTGATTCAGCTAGCTGTAAGCTAGATTATTTGAGGCGTCCTTGTATTGTTGAAGAGGTTATTTTTGATGTGCTAGATTATTGGAGTAATCACAGTGGAGATGGCTACATACTCATCACCAGGTCCAAGCGATCACATCACCCGTTGGCATGCACCATGCACCAATGCAATGATGGATGCATGATGGGGCCATGGAGCACCGTGCACCGAGCAGCAAATGCAGGCAAAGGCTGCGGACCGCGGCGCTGCCCTACCCACTGTCCTGCGTTCAGGCCTCTCTCCCCGCTCTCCTCCCTCCACGTGTACGTGACAGGACTCCCTTGTCGTTTGTGGCGTACGGATCCACTGCGCCCGCATGTGCTGTGGCCGGCCCTGCCCCTTGCCCTCGCTGTTTGGTTCAATGCTTCTGCGTCCTGCCACGGCCACAGGACACTCATGACTCATCCGTAGCATGGTTTTAGATTTTAGGAGTACTTTTCAGATCGCTGTGCTATACAAATGCAGTACTCCAACGGTACCCAATCAGGGAGACTTGTCTGGCGTCTTTTGAAATGAGATGCACCGACCGTACGCTTCTACTAGCTGCAAAGCCATGTGACGAGCTTGTGGGAAGTGGGAACCGAAGGGCATTAATAACCAACAAAAAAAAATACATGAAAAGGAAAAGAAAATATCTAAGTAGTACTGCATATATCCACAAAAACAGATAGTTTTTTTTTTTACTATGATCTAAACACAATGTGTCAATGTATATATTATATATAGGTATATAGCAACAATTATGTACTTGGAGTTTGTTTAGATCCACTACTCTAAACTTTAAAGCTAAAGTCTCCAAACAGATGGTTTGAAGTTAACTCTAAACTTTAGATTACATTACATTAGAGATTTAGAGCTCAAAACTAAACTAAAGTGCTCTAATTTTTTCAGAGCTCTAAAATCTAGAGGAGATGATCTAAACAGAGTAATATCTTCCTGTTTTAAATATGAATGAGTGGTGCCTTGCAAATCCTAACGAATTAAAATTTGGAATACACACACACACACACAAGCCTGGATGCTTGAAATGAGTGATGCCTTGCTGTTTTCTTTTAAATATAAGGTACTAAATATAAACTAGAGTTTCCAAACTTGAGGAGTGGGGTCATAATCTCTCACACAATTAGGCGTGCGTAGAGACAGACAAGGGGGGCAGGACAAGAAGCGCAGCAGACGGGGCTACGGAGTTGGGTGGGCGCAGAGTGGTCGGGGGATGCCGCAGCACAAGCTGGTGGCCTCCAGCCCGCTGAAAGCCAAGGAGAGCGTACGCCGTTTGGTGCGCGAGCTTAGCAGCTTACTGTTTCGAGTTCGACGTGGCGCTATTATCCAGAGGACAGAGGCCGGCCGGAAGTCCCCCACAGCCCATTGGCACAAATGCCCGCTGGGAAACAAAGAAGAAGAAAAAAGAACCGGGTTCAAATTGGACGGATCACTTTTGTTACACCACACACCAGCAAATTGGACGGATCACTTTTGTCACGGAGGGCTCGCTCATGTCCTACTAACCTTTCCAAATACCTGCTGTATGTACTACGACTCTACGAGTCAAATCCACGGATGCGCACACGTGAGTGACACAGGTCTTCCACTAATCGATCCTGCCCAGAAAACTGGACTTCTCTATGCATCGCAGTACACCTGTTGGTTTTAATTTATCAACCGTAATATCTTCTTGTTTTAAATATGAATAAGTATCAGCAAAGAAGGTGCATCGCAGTACACCTGTTGGTTTTAATTTATCAACCGTATTTTGACTTATTTTTTTCCACAGAATACTATTGAAACGGACAGAATTAGTCGTAAACGTTTATTCACGCTTCAATTTACTCATTCATGTTACATTGATGTGCTTATTGAAAGCACCTGTAAGCACAATGTCAATAACAATACGCACTCGCACACACTGATACACACTTGTTGGCATTTTGCCCTCAACACCACCCTCAAAAAGGCTCAGGCAAGCAGATTAGCAGAGCAAGTGCTAAGCACAGTTTCATCGTAAGAGCATGACCCAAACTAACGAGTAACGACCCCTACTTTGCTAGTTGTTACATCACATAACTATTGGCATAGTATACCAAAAAATCAAGCACACACCCTGAAGAAAGGAAACGTGCTCTTCACATTCCAGGTAAGTCCAGTGCAAAGGGAAGACTGCCAGGATTATGGCCTCTTCGCCAAACATCAGAAATTTTAAAAACAACAAATAATGCACAGTTTTGTTCATTCAAAGAGTGGACAAACTGGTGAAAAACATGTTACAAACACCAAACAAGGACCAACATCTAAGAGGAAATATTGAATGGTCATAGGCACAACTCAACTGACCCAGCAAGACGACGTGGAAAATTAATTTTATTGGGCCTTGCTTTGATGAGGACCATAAAAATGTCACCATATCGTTCCATTCGAAAGATTTGATGCTTGATAGTGCTGACTGCAGAACGCCAAGCAGCTGCTTCTGTAGCTGCTCAGTTTGACTCCCTCTGAACACAAGTTTAGCGTGCCCTGTACAGGCAAACATATAAATTGCAATGTGAAATACATACAGTAGCAAATGATTTTGCAAAGGGAAGGGAAAATGATAGTGTTTGAAATTTTCTTTTCCAAGAGACTAGCATTTCTTGTTGCAAATGTAACAAAACCAGACCTGTTCCTCAGCTTTTCTCGCAGAAATCTTCCTGGTGGCCATCATTCTTCCATTCAGTTTCATCATCTGCTTCTCCCGTGGCATCATTCTCAGCATCGCTTTCACTAGCTGTTTCCCACTCAGAGTCATCAGCCTCTTGACCAAACGCATCGCTAGCATCTCCTTCACAATGGACACCCCCATGCTTCAGAGCTGCTTCCCTGAATAGCCAAGCGGCACGCATCTGCTTCTTCACCAATCGCTCAGCATAATCAGGAACCTTGTTTTGCTTCAGGGATAAGTCAGGATCGTTTGACTGAGAGCACTCGTTTATGAAAAGGATTGCATCCAACAAGCTCTCTTTTGCAAAACCAAGCATATCATATGCTTGAGCTCTTCTCCACAAACTCTTGGCATGACGATTCACAGGGCTATGAAGGCACAATGCTCGAGTAGCATCGCTTATGGCAGCCAATGGCTGCTGCAGGAGAAGGTAGCACTGAGCTCGATTGCTGTAAAGAACCACCCGCTCTTTCTTAGACTTCATTGGACATAGCACAAGTGCTTCAGAGTATTTCTCCGCAGCTCCTGCAATGTTCCCTGAAGAGAACAGTGAATTGCCTTCCAACTTGACAACCAATGCTGCAGCTTGTTTTATATGAAGATCCTCCTTTGGCATACTCTTTTCCAACTTCAAACTTTGCTTTGATCTCAAAAGCTCATCAATTTCTGCTTTGGTTTGAGCACTGATTGCACCGCGTGAGTTCCCACTCTGTTGCATACATTCTTGGAGCACTGTGACAATTGTGTCACCAAGCTTTTTATAATCACCCAGTGTCGAAATATCTGCTAAATCTATCAGTGTTGGTGCAACTTTATCTATAATCTGCACCAAGGGAGGGGAAATAAGTGACTAGAGCTATGAAAACTACAGTTAACAGATAGTGCTAACTGAATTGGGATTGAATCAGAAAAAAAACGTATGTATGCATTTTAGCTCAATGCTATTTCAGGAAACCATTGCATAGTTACTCTTGAAACATTCAATTAGGAGGAATTAATTATCCCGACCTGGTGTTTGAAAGATTAGATAAATATTCTTATTTACTGTTTATGAGGAATTCTGTTATTTTATCTGTTCTAGTCATCATTTCTAAGCTGCTGTGCATATTTCATGCCTTATTAGGCCTTAAACGTAACCAATTTAAGCAAGCAAAATGCATTTCACAAGATCTTACCTTATGACAAGTACTTGCATCCTGCACTAACCAGATCAGACAATCAACTGCCATGTATTGCCAGTCATCTGAAGAACGAGCAATGTTACATAAAGCATCAATAGTACCAGGAATGTTAGCAACATGCCCTCGACCAACTTTGCTCTGGCAGATTGTTCTTAGCAAACCAACACCAGCAGGTGAGTTCTCATTTACAAGCCCACCCCACATTCCAGGTAACTTGACTAGAAAATCAGCCTTGCAAATATCATGGAGGAATTCAGGCTTAAATGCAAAGCAGTTAATGAGTTGCAAAGACCAGCACTGCAGTTGACTTGCCCATTCTTCAGCTTTGCGGGATTCCATTTCCACACCACCCATGCCGCGAGTAAGAAGGTCGCAATGGTAGCCAAGTCTTCGATCCACAAATTGGTAAAAGTGAGAGTACACAATCTCTAGGGAGCTCGAAGCAAGTTGAATGGCAAGTTCAAGTACTTCCCCATGATCGGCAACTGCAGAAAATGTACCAGGATATGTAGCCAAATGCCCCAAAGCTCTAACAGCAACTCTTTGCTCAACCCATGTCAGCCTACCTCTTAACAGTTCAACTAATGGAGGTATTACGCCAGCACGAACAGCACGCTCTGCAAACTCCTCCATATTCATTGTGTATGATCCAATTATGTGAGCCGCATAATATGGGATGTAAATATTCTGATCATGTGCAAGCCAACGCCTGTTTTTCAACCCTTTCCATATAAGAGCTGCCATGCATTCAAATATTCCCAAGTTGATGAACTCGGGATCATTTGGGTGAGCCATCGCCGTGTTCCAGAGACCACTAATAGGGAGAACTTGACCATCATCATCTTGGGAAGGCAGTTCCCGAAAGAACTTTAGCACACTCGCTCTTCGTTTACTAGGGTTTGCCTCCTTCATAACACAAAAGAAACATCCAGGATAAGGGCAATCAGATTGCATCTTGTCCATTATGGGAGGGGACCCAATCGATTCTAGAAGCTTCTTTAACCAGAACCTCAATGATCACACTTCAAACTGCATCAGAACAAGCCATGAGCAAATTAATACACAAAATTCTCCAATGAACAAGTTAAAGGACTACTGGACCCATTGTCAATGTAGGAAACTAATTACAACAATAAGAAAACAACTATGCCATTTGATAAAGATAATTCTTCCTATAATTATCTGCTAACTTGGGGGAGGCCAGACTACTGAAAAGTGGTGAGTACATCTGATTGGCAACCATCGGGAAGCAGATCTGGAGCATGACAAGCACCTTCAGCAAAAACCAGGCAAGCACTAGAGTGTGGAGATTTCAGTGACTGAATGACCATGCCAAAATACAAAAAAAGAAAGAAAGAAAGGAATATGCGTATATCACGAGAGATGATAATAAGATGTATAATTAATTAAATTGTTTAGACCATCTTCAGTGATGATACCAGTGAATAGATCGACTCTAATTTGTGTGTAGTTTACCTACTGTATGAACAGTTATTTAAATAAGTAGTAGGGATTTTCAAAATAAAATCTTCGGTATGCATTTGTAGAAAGTAACATAACCTACACACAAATTCAATCAAATTCAGTAGGTTTCGTTGGTTTCGAGGAGATGAAAAATGGGAAGTGGATTCAACACTGAAGAAAGGGATGCAACGACTTGTGGCAGACACCACCACTCCAAACTTCTCATTTTCCACTCCCTCACTTTAAAATTGCTTGCATCTAGAGTTTTTTTTTTTGAATTAAAATTGCTTGCATCTAGAGTCAGAATAGATCAAGAGTATGAACTGAAGAGTGAGCTATCAGCTAAAATTCTGAGCCCATCGTCCCGAAACTTGAACTCGCAGCTTGAAATTTGGAAAACCTTGAGCGAGTGCCTGGAACCTGCAGCTACGAAAAGGAGCTCCTAATCGGATAGCTGGAGAGGGGTCCCCTTTCATTTCAAGCTTGGAGATTTGAAAATCCTAGCCGCAGCCTGAGCCTCAGGAGCTACCAATCTGAACTCTGCACAGCGAAACGGCACCTTACCAGCGCATTCCAACGTGGCGGGACGCCGCCGTACGGCAATGCCAGCGGCCAGCGCCGCCGGCCCAGGGCAGCAGCGCACGCGCCCGGTGCGGCGCGGTGGTGGCGCCGCCGGGGCAGTGGGGGTGGGGGTGGGGGGGGGAGGCCGAGCTAGGGTTTGAAGAGGGGGCGCGCGGAGGGGCAGCGGCGGGCTGGGGAGGAGAGCTGGGAGGACGGATGGAGATGGGCGAGCCCGGCGGATCTCCTCCGCGAACACGACGACGGCAGCGGCCGGGAGTCGCGCGCGCGCGTGCGGTTTGGGTGGGGGGCGTCAGGCTCAGGCGTGGGCGCGACGGGAGTGCGCGAGCGCGATGATGGATGGTTGATGATGGCGACGGACGGACCCCGAGGCCCACCTCTCGCTCGTCGACGGCTACGATCAAGCGGCGCCGCGAGCGGGCCACGGGGTCGGGGTCCCCGATCCGGGCCATGGCCATGTGACGAGCGACGGACGGGCCTCGCCACCCACACCACCCACCCGACCCGACCCACCGGTGTCGCGCAACCGCACGGGCACGGTCCCCTCCCGGATTTTTTTTTTAAATTTAATCCTTTTTTAAATAAATATTTTATTATTAACCCTTCCTGGAAAATATTTCCAGGCGGTAGACCTTTTGGTCGCGCCAGGCCGACTGGCGTGACAGTGGCACTCTGTCGCGCCAGTGCCGTTGGCGCGACAAAGGCGCCACCGTGTCACGACGCTGTTGACCGCGTAGGGGTGGTGGTCCGCCTGTCGCGCCACATGCACTGGCGCGACTGCCTGTCGCGCTAGCCGCGTTGGCGCGGCTGGCCTAACGGCGTAACGGTGGCCAAGTAGTGTGCCCCACTACCTGTCGCGTCCAACGGCCCACTTTGTCACGCCGGGCCGACTGGCGCGACAGGTGGGACCCACAGCGAGGATAGTGGCACCAGTAGTGGTCTCACCTGTCATGGAGAGTAGTCGCGCCAGCCCGCTTGGCGCGACTACTGTCACGCCAGGGCGGCTGGCGCGACTGGTGCAAATAAATGCCAGCCACCCCGCTCCTTCTTTTTGCTTTTGTCGGTGGTACAAAAAGGGTACCCCCAATCGACGCACACACCCGAACGCTCCGTCTCCGCCTCGCCCGAGCCCTCCCAGCCAGGCCTCGGGCGAACGCTCCGTCTCCGTCTCGCCCGAGCCCTCCCAGCCAGGCCTCGGGCGAACGCTCTATCTCCGTCTCGCCCGAGCCCTCCCAGCGAGGCCTCGGGCGAACGCTCTGTCTCCGTCTCGCCCGAGCCCTCCCAGCGAGGCCTCGGGCGAACGCTCTGTCTCCGTCTCGCCCGAGCCCCCAGCGAGGCCTCGGGCGAGCACGATCGCTCTCCGTCTCGCTCGAGCCCTCCAGACCTCGGGCAGGCGCGCCCCCACACCTCGAGCCTTAATACACGGACCTCGAGCTGCTCAGACAGCCGTACCAGCCCATACCACGCATTTAATGCCTTCACCTACTCCGGTCATGTCCACTAGCGCACGGCGTGTACCACAGTAGCTCGGTGTAAAGGTCAAGTCTCGTTTTCACCACAAGCATGGGCAAAAGGGCACCAGTACAGCACTGTTCGGCCAAGCCCGGCACTGTAACTCCTCGAGGCCGGCTACGTGCCCCTCGAGCCCTGCACTGTAACCCCTCGAGGCCGGCTACGCGCCCCTCGAGCCCAGCGCTGTAAACCCCTCGAGGCCGGCTACGCACCCCTCGAGCCCTGCGCTGTAACACCTCGAGGCCAGCTCCGCGCCCCTCGAGCCCCCGTGGCACCACCTCGAAGCCGGCTCCGCGCCCTTCGAGCCCTAACTACTTTTCGTGCTATTGGAGGACAGGTACCCCAAGACCCGGAGGGACCTCACCGCGTACTGTACATTCCGGGATGGGCGCTGTACGGCTCCCGCCTTGTCGCGCCACCACGTCCGCGCCCAGAATGGGAGCCACGACCCAAGGACGCCTCAACAGCGACGATCACATCGGCTCCAGTGGCCCCGACAAGACAGGGTTCCTACCCTTCCCCGTATGGGGCACCATACGCCCCGACACCTGTAATACTTTCATGTAACCCTGGCCTCCCCTTGCTCTATAAAAGGGGACGCTAGGGCCCTCATTCGGGCGAAACAGAACACACGAGTCCACGCACAGACACGAGTCCGGACTCCGGTCCACGCTCACTGAGCTTGTATTCTCCCCTGTACAAGCACTTAGGTGCAAGTAATACAAGAACATCTCCCCCGCTGGACGTAGGGCCTTCTTTGCCCTAACCAGGATAAATCCTTGTGTCCTCTTGCATCACCATCCAGGAAGAGAAGCACGCGATCATATTACTCGTTGGTGTGATACCCCCGAGTACGAAACACCGACAGTTGGCGCGCCAGGTAGGGGACTTCGCGTGTCCGAGCCGATTTCTCGTTGATTCCTGGATGGCTTCATCCCCCCTTCCGCTCTCGGCTGGTGTCGTCGTCTGGTTCGGGAGCCTCGAGTTCCTGGCCACTGGCAACGGCAACGAGCTGACTCTGCTCTCCACAAAGGGCCTGAGCGGAGTGCGTGTCACGCCACCCCGCGCGGGGGGCGTGACGCGTCGCCCACACCACCACACGTCGCCACGTCGCGAGCGGCGCCATCGTCACCGTCGTCGCCGGGCGCAGGCGGTGCCCGCGGCAAACACCTACGCCCCCGTAGCCAGTGCAGGGTCCCCAAGGGGAAAACCCGCCCGGCGCGCGGCCGGAGACCTCCAGGGCGCACTCACGCCCGCCTAGCGACTTCGCATTCGTCATGCGTACGGACCAGGAGCCAGGCCAGAGGCCTCCGAGCCGTGCGCCGTCGACGCCGCTCAGCCTCCTCCCGCACGGGTCGCGCTGCGCTCGACGCCAGCGGTTCCCGGTCGGCCTCGACAGCTCTGCGGCTGTATACGCCCACCGCCCCGACGAGCGCCATCAGGACCAGACGGTGGTGGACCGGGAGCAGCGTTCGGGCGCGCTGCTGCAGGCCATGGCCAGCCTGAAAATCGTCCACCCCGCGTGCGTCGACCGCGACTTCTTGCGACCCCTCGAGCCACCTCGGCGCGCCACCATCGGAGAATGGTACCGCGAGCTGCGGTCCCAGCATCGGCTAAGGCGGCGTGCCGTCAACAGCTCCGACTCCGACGAATACGACTACCACGACCCCGACCTCTGGGATCCCACCAGGGAGTGCTTCCAACTCGAGGGAGTCGTATACGATACCGAGGACGAAGGCGACGACGACAGGCCGGCCCTCGACCTAGAGGGACCTAGCGACGTGGCCGCGGCAGGCGGATCACGCGTTCAGGGAAGGGATGAACCTCCAGCACCGGCTGTACCGCCTAAGCACGACGATGGCCGGGCGGCGCAACTCGCACAAGTGCAAGAGGCAATCACCAAAGCGGAGGAGGAACGGCAACACCTGCTGCAGCTCCGGCAAACCCTGATGCAGGAACCGCCCCAGCCACGAGGGGCCGGAGCTCGAGGCCGGGCTCGAGAGGTCCACCGGCGGATCCTCGAGGACGGGGCACCAGCGCGCCCTGAAGCTTGTTTCCCGCGAGCCGGCCAGAACGTGGTGGCGGCAGCTATGATGCTCCGTGACCTGCCCACCGTCTCCAACCCCGATGCCAGGCGCATGCTCGGAGAAATGAAAAACCTCCTCGAGACAGCCGCGGTGCAGCAGGCCGAGAGCTCGGCGTCACGCCGACGCGGAGCAGCCTCGGGGAGACCGGCGGACACGCACCACGACGCTCGCGAGGCATCCGTCCACCAGCAGGACGCCTCTCGAGCTAGGCCAGTCCGCGAACGGATCATCGACAACCGACCACCTCGAGACCCCAACGACGCCCGCAACGACATCAACCGACGGCGCAAGGACAAGGGGGCCCAAGAGCGTGGCTATAGCGCCCATCGAGGGGGGCGCTACGACAGCGACGAGGACCGGCAGGTCCTCGAGCCCCCGGGCCCCCGAGTCTTCAGCCGGGCCATCCGCAGCTCGACCCTCCCCGACCGCTTCCGACCGCCGACCAACATCGTGAAGTATGACGGGGAGGTCGAGCCCAAGCTCTGGCTCTCGGACTTCCGCCTTGGCTGCCAACTGGGCGGAGCGAAGAACGACGACCGCGTGATCATACGTCAACTCCCACTTTACCTCTCGGACACCGCCCGCCGGTGGCTCGAGGGGCTCCCGCCGGATCGGATCCATGACTGGGCCGACCTAGTCAGGGTCTTCGACGGGAATTTCAAGGGGACCTGCGTGCGTCCAGGCAACCCCTGGGACCTACGGCGTTGCAGGCAGGCGGCGGACGAGCCCCTCCGTGACTTTGCTCGACGGTTCTCGAAGCAGCGTCTCGAGCTCCCCCACGTGCCTGACGAGGACGTCATCTCAGCGTTCCTCGCGGGCACGACATGCCAAGAGCTTGTTCATGAGCTAGGACGCTACCGTCCCGGGACGGTCGAGGACCTGATGGATCGCGTCACTAGCTTTGCTTCGGGCGACGAAGCAGTGGGGGCCTTCTTTGGCCGTACCACGGACAAAGGCAAGGCGGTGATCGCGCCGGAGGGCTCCAACAAGGGCAACGACGCCAAGAACGACAACAATGACGGCAACAAAAGGAAGAAAAACAAACGCAAGGGCCAGAAGGCGAAGCGTGGCGCCGATGACGACGACGACAAAGAGGTGCTCGCGGGCGCCCTCGAGCCTAAGAAGCCCCGAGGCCCCCCCCCGACGGGGCTGTTTTCGACCAGATGCTCGAGGATCCCTGTACCTACCACAGGGGCCCCATAAACCACAAGTTGAAAGACTGTCGACTGTTGAAGGGCTACTACTCCAAGCTCGGCGATAAGAGGGAAGACGCGCCTAAGGGAAAGGATACCGATCGACGCGGCGGCAGAAACGCAGATGGCGACTTCCCCCCGGTGCGCGACTGCTACATGATCTGTGGGGGGCCGACCGTCGGGCTCTCAGCTCGAGAAAGAAAGAAGGAGCGCCGGGAAATCTTTTCGCTTGGCCACGACGCCCCCCGGTATCTTGACTGGTCCGATGCGCCAATCACGTTCGACCGTGACGACCATCCGGACCGGGTCATAAACCCGGGGGCTTACCCCCTCGTCGTCGACCCCGTCATAGTCGACGTTCGGTTCTCCAAGGTGTTGATGGATGGGGCTCGAGCCTCAACATCATATACCTCGAGACCCTCGACCTCCTGGGGATTTCAGAAGGACAGCTCCGACCCAGTGTCGGGGGGTTCCACGGAGTAGTACCAGGAAAGAAGGCCCACCCCCTCGGGCGCATCGACCTGCCGGTCTGCTTCGGCACGCCGGCAAACTTCCGACAGGAAACGCTCACCTTCGAGGTGGTCGGCTTCCAAGGGACCTACCACGCCATCATCGGCCGGCCAGGCTACGCCAAGTTCATGGCGATTCCTAACTACACGTACTTGAAGCTCAAGATGCCGGGGCCAAAAGGGGTCATCACCGTTGACACCTCCTACGAGCACACATACCACTGCGACGTGGAGTGCGTCGAGCGGGGGGAGGCCAACGTCCACCTCGACTCGCTCGAGGCCTTGGCAGCTCTGGCCACCGAGGGGGCCCCAGAAGCAAAGCGTCACGCCGGCACCTTCGAGCCAGCCGAGCACACCAAGCAAATACCCGTCGACCCGACCTCGGCCAATGGCAAGACGCTGACCATCAGTACCAGCCTCGAGCCCAAATAGGAAGCAGTGCTCGTCGACTTTCTCCGCGCGAACATCGACATGTTTGCGTGGAACCCCTCGGACATGCCGGGCATACTGAGGGAAGTCGCCGAGCACGCCTTGGAGATCCAGGCCGGGTCCAGACCGGTGAAGCAACGCCTGCGCCGCTTCGACGAGGAAAAGCGCAGGGTCATCGGCGAGGAGGTGCACAAGCTTTTGGCGGCCGGATTCATCAAGGAGGTATTTTACCCAGAGTGGCTAGCTAACCCTGTACTAGTTAGGAAAAAGAATGGAAAAATGCGGATGTGTGTAGATTACACTGGTCTGAATAAAGCATGTCCAAAAGTTTCATTTCCTTTACCTAGAATTGACCAGATCGTCGATTCCACTGCTGGGTGCGAAGTGCTTTCGTTCCTTGATGCGTATTCCGGCTACCACCAAATTAGGATGAGAAAATCCGATGAGCTCGCGACCTCTTTTATCACGCCATTTGGTATGTATTGCTATGTTACGATGCCCTTCGGCCTTCGAAACGCCGGGGCAACGTACCAACGATGTATGCAGCACATCTTTGGCGAGCACATAGGCAAGACCGTCGAGGCCTACGTCGATGACATCGTGGTTAAAACTAAAAAAGTAGGGAACCTCATCAGCAACCTCGAGACCACGTTCGAGTGCCTCCGGGCCAAGAATGTGAAGCTCAACCCCGAGAAGTGTGTCTTTGGTGTACCTCGAGGCATGCTACTTGGCTACATCGTCTCTCAACGGGGGATCGAGGCAAACCCCGAAAAAATCTCAGCAGTCACAAGGATGGGCCCGATTCGTGACCTCAAGGGCGTACAGAAAGTAACAGGCTGCCTAGCCGCTCTCAGCAGATTCATCTCGAGGCTGGGGGAAAAAGCACTACCCCTCTACCGCCTACTAAAAAAGACGGAACACTTTGCGTGGACCGCCGAAGCCGAGGAGGCCTTAACCAAGTTGAAGGGGCTGCTGACTTCTGCACCAATTCTCGTGCCCCCGCGACCAGCCGAAGGTGACGATTCCCCCGAGCCCCTCCTCCTCTATGTGGCCGCAACCACTCAGGTGGTTAGCGCGGTCATAGCCGTCGAGAGGCACGAGGAGGGTCATACATTGCCGGTCCAGCGACCAGTATACTTCACCAGTGAGGTACTCTCCGAGGCCAAGGTCCGGTACCCACACATCCAAAAGCTGCTCTACGGCATCATCGTCACAAGGCGCAAGCTCCAGCACTACTTCCTCGCTCATCCCGTGACGGTGGTGTCGTCCTTCCCCCTCGGAGAGATCGTCAACAATCGGGAGGCCACGGGGCGCATCGCCAAGTGGTCCGCCGAACTAATGGGGGAGACCATCACCTATGCCCCGCGAAAGGCCATCAAGTCGCAAGCGTTGGCGGACTTCGTTGCTGAATGGACCGACACTCAGCTCCCGCCGGCGCAGATTCAAGCCGAGCTCTGGACCATGTACTTCGATGGATCCCTCACGAAGACGGGGGCAGGAGCAGGCCTGCTCTTCATCTCGCCCCTCGGAGTACACATGCGCTACCTGCTACGCTTGCACTTCCCCGCCTCCAACAACGTTGCCGAGTATGAGGCCCTCGTCAATGGGCTGCGCATCGCCCTCGAGCTCGGGGTCCGACGCCTCGACGCCCGAGGAGACTCGCAGCTCGTCGTCAACCAGGTTATGAAGGCTTCAAGCTGCATCGATCCCAAGATGGAGGCATACTGCGGGGAGGTGCGCAAGCTGGAAGACAAGTTTTACGGCCTCGAGCCCAACCACGTAGCTCGGAAATATAACGAGGCCGCAGACGAGCTGGCAAAGTTGGCGTCCACACGCGGCACGGTACCGCCAGACGTCTTCTCGAGGGACGTCTTCGAGCCGTCCGTCGAAATCGACCCGGGGGCTGGCACCTCGACGCCACCCCTCGAGCAAGACACGGGGGCTCGACTCTCAGCGCCACCCCTCGAGAAGGACCCCTCGACGTCCGCAGAGGCGATGCAGGTCGACGCACACGCCTCTTCGTCATCACGGCCCCTCGACTGGCGGACGCCCTACCTCGACTACCTGACGCAAGGCGAGCTACTAGAAGACAAGACGGAGGCCCGACGCATCGCCCGGAGGGCCAAGACCTATGTCATCTACGGCGACGAACGGGAGCTATACCGACGAAGTCCGACTGGAATCCTTCAACGCTGCATCCCACTCGAGGAAGGGCGCAAGCTCCTCGACGATATGCATTCGGGGGCTTGCGGCCACCACGCAGCACCGAGGGCCCTGGTTGGCAACGCCTTCCGACAAGGCTTCTATTGGCCGACCGCCATTGGGGATGCCAAGCGTTTGGTCCAAGCATGCCACGGGTGTCAATTCTACGTCAAGCAAACGCACCAGCCCGCACACGCCCTGCAGATGATCCCAATCACTTGGCCATTTGCCGTTTGGGGGCTCGACCTCGTGGGTCCCCTCAAAAGGACAAGTGGAGGGTACACACACATGCTCGTGGCCGTCGACAAGTTCACCAAGTGGATCGAGGCCAAGCCGATAGGAGACCCCACCTCCGAGAAGGCTGTCGAGTTCATCGCCAACATCATGTACCGGTTCGGGGTGCCTAATGTCATCATCACCGACAATGGCACCCAATTCACGGGCAAAAAGTTCACCAACTTCTGCGATGACAACAACATTCGCGTAACCTGGGCCTCGGTCGCATACCCCCAATGCAACGGGCAGGTCGAGCGCGCCAACGGCATGATACTCCATGGGCTGAAGCCAAGGCTGTTCAAGACCCTCAAGAATTTCGGAAAGGGGTGGGCTACAAAACTCCCCTCGGTGCTGTGGGGCCTCAGGACTACGCCGAGTCGAGCCACCGGGTTCACTCCGTTTTTCCTAACCTACGGCGCCGAGGCCGTCTTACCTACGGACCTCGAGTACGGCTCACCTCGACTCCGAGCCTACAACGAGCAAACCAGTGACGAAAGGCTCGCCAACGCCAAGGACCAGCTCGAGGAGGCTCGAGACGTGGCGCTCATCAACTCTGCACGCTACCAGCAAACACTTCGATGCTACCACGACAAGCACGTGCGCAAAAGGGACCTGGCGGTGGGGGACCTCGTGCTTCGACGGCTGCAAGATAATCGAGGGCGCCATAAGCTCACCCCTCCGTGGGAAGGCCCATACACCGTGGCCAAAGTGCTCAAGCCAGGCACATACAAGCTCTACGACGACCAAGGCAGGATCCTAGCGAACGCGTGGAACATATCTCAGCTACGCCTTAGTCCTCGTCGGTGCGGTACTCCTCCCCGAGGTCCACAATGGCAGGCTCGACCTCGACGCCCGAGCTCGAAGGAGGAGGGCTCCCGACACCGTTGCTGGCGTCAGGAGGCAGCACGTCCTCCTCGAAGATCTTCGCGAGCGACGTCCCCGGCCTCTCCATCTTCTCCAAAATCTTGTCGACACGACGGTTGTTCCACTCCTCATCCTTCCCCTCGATCTCGATGAAGCCATTCGCGACAACGTGGACCGGGAAGCGGAAACCGGAGCGAACAACCGCGAGCGTCTGCTTGACGCCGTGATGGAGAGCTTGCCGGACACGGTCCCGCGCGGCTGCGTCGAAGAAGCACAAGGCGTCGACCAAGGCGTCGCCCCGAGCCATTGCACCTTCTGCCGCGGTCACAGGAGGAGCACCCCACATGGGGCCGAGCCGGTCGAGAGAGGAGCGAGCCCGCTCCGCCACCATCGTCTCATCTTGGAGTTGGTCCAAGAGAGCCTGGTTCGTTCCGCGGAGCTCCTCGACCGTCTTCTCGACCCCTGCGCAATAAACAAGGAAAAGTGAGACGGCGGCGTAACAAAAAACTTCGAGACCCAAACAAGAACAAGGTGTAAGCCTCACCGTCGCAGTGTTGCCCCAGTGCGGCGAGGTCGCTGGTCAGGCCCTCAGCGCGCTGCTCCAGCCTGCGCTTCTCGGCCAGCGTGAGGAGCTTCTCGGACCTAAGGTCCTCGATCAGCTGGCCTGCCTCCACCAGGGCCAGATCCTTGCGGATCACCTCCTGCCGCGCCGCCCCCTCGGCAGCTCGGGCGGTGGCGGCACCACTCACGGCGTCTTCGGCCTCTTTTCTCGCCGCCTCCGCTGCGGTTCGGGCGGCGGCGGCCTCGCCACGGGCGTCAGCGGCCTCCTGCTTCGCCGCCTCGGCTTCAGCCCGGGCAGAGGTGGCCTCGCTTCGGGCGTCCGCGGCCTCCTTCCTCGACGCTTCGAGAACGACGGCGGCCTCCTCCTTGGATCGGGCGACCTCGCCTCGAGCCACCCGGACCTCCGCCTCCGCCTCGTTAAGCCGGCTCGCCATCTGGGCGTTCCGGCTCAGCTCCGCGCGGAGATCTCGAAGCTCCGCCTCAGCCCGCGCGAGGGCGGCTGACACCTGTGCGGACCGGCCCGCCTCCTCGGAGCAGGACCGCTCCGCCTCCGCCATAAGCACGGCCACCTCCCGGAAGATGGACCACACCTCGCGCGGGGCCCCCGCTGGGCCGGCTGCTCGATGGGAACCACGGCAAGGGGCGGGCTCGAGGGGACGGGGAACGGCCATATCGGTCGGTCAAGCTCAATGTCGGGCAGATCCTCCTCCGCCTCGAGCTGCCCCGACAGCGAACCGCTGCCCGACGGCACGGGCCCCGACTCCCTCCGTCCCTCCACCGGCACTTCCTGTTGCAGATCGATGGAGGGAAGGCTCGACCCCGGGCCCTCTTCCCCGGCCGGGCCCTCCGGCGCCTTGTCGGCGCTAGCCGGCACCTCGGGCGCCTCCACCGTCATCGAGCCCGCGGCAAGGAGCGGCCCCTGCTCCAGCTCGTTCAGGAGGTCCTCCACCGTTGGCTCCTTCTCCGACGACGCCTCTTCCCCCCTTCCCTCCTCCGCAGCTCGGTCCGTGCTGGTCGGAGCCACAGGGGGCGCAGTCTCCTCAGCCCCAGACGCCGGCGGGGCCGTGCTCGCCCCAGGCGCTTCCCCCGGAACACCCGTCGTGGTGAGGGGAAGGATGACGCTCCCAGTTGGCACCATCGCGGGAGGAGGAGGAGGGGGAGGAGGCAGCGCCTCGGCGGATACGGTGGTGGCAGGCTCGATGCCATGAGCCGAGGCCCCTGCAATACGAGATGACGGAGATGTCAGAACCAGGAAGAGTACCTCGACCCCCCGTGGTCGATGACGACGGCCTCACCAAATTCGCGACGATCATCCGGCCCCCTCGAGCCATGGCAGCTCGGGCCTTCTCCAGCCAAGCGGCTTCCCTAGCGGAGGAAGGTGCCATACCTCGAGGTGCCTGTGCCTCGACGGGGCTCGAGGTCTTGGCCCGCTTAGACGAAGCGAGGTCCACCTCCTGGTAGGAGCGCTTCCCCCTGAGAAGACGGAGATGGCACGCGTCATCAAAAGCAAAGAGGTGAAGCCTCACTACCGACGAGTCCCAAGGAAACTACTCACCCGAAGCGGCGGCTGGGCATCTTCCCGGAATCGCCGGACCCACTCGGGGGCTTCGAGCCCGTCCCGCGGCTCGAGCCCTGAGCCTGGGCCGTCTCCACAGGGCTAGGATGGGGGGAGGGCTCCCGACGCCTCCCATGGCTCGACCTCGAGGGAGAGCCCTCCTTCCGCCCCACATCGCGGGAGGGCGACCGCACCACCCTCGTGCTGACGTCGTGGCGCTCGCCCCGGCGCGGGCTCCGGGACCTACTCCGGCGCCCGCGCTGGTGGTCGCGCCCTCCCGCGTCCGCTTCCGCGTCCCGGCGGCGGTGCGGCGATGGACTCCGGGGACGCTCGCGCCCCTGGTCACGAGACGCTCGGGGGCTCCCTCCCCGACGCTCGTGATGGCGCGGGCTCGACGCCTCTTCTTGGCGCCCGCCCCTCCGCGGGCTCGACGGCGCCCTTAACGGCTCGCGGGGGTCGGGCCCGAAACCCTTCTCAACCTGTCGACCGCCTCTCGAGGCCCGACCCCTCTCGAGGCCCCCCGTCTGGGCTGACGCGGGGGCGGGCCTCCATTGGCGCTATGGCGGAGGCGCTCCGGGTCCGGGGCTTCCTTGCAACCAGGGGCACATCGGCGCGGAGCTCGACGGACCTCGGGCCCCCGACGAGGGCAGGGATCGGCGCCGCCTTCCGCGGCTGCGTCCCGCGCGTCCCTTTTGTCGGTGGGACCTCCAGTGTACCCTCCTGCACAGAGGAGCGGTCAGCCCTGTCATCGACGAGCCCCGCGCGCACCAAGCGCGCATCCATCCCCTCGTCGTCGCCCTCCTCCTCATCCCCACTCTCCTCCTCCGAGCTCGAGGAGCTCAGCTCGGGGGACCCGTCCCCAGGCTGACGGTTACGACGAGCCTTCGCCAGTCTTTGCTCCCGAGCTAAGCGACGCAAGTTTCTATTTTTCTCTTTCTTCTTTTTTGCATCCTTGCTCTCCTTGTCCTTCTGAGCAGAGAGGCGCCTCACCTGAGAACCCGCGGCGTCCTCCCTCACCGGGGGCCTCGACGCGCGACAAGTAAATGCCCCCTGAAGAAAGAATAAGCGTGATGAGACAAACTACAAGACGGATGCAAACGGATCGAAGGAGGAAGAAGGGGGAGGAGGCTCGAGATAGCTCGACTCGAGGAAGGCTTACCAGATCAAGACACCCCTCATCGGGTGCCATCGCAACCAGGTTGGAGAGTTCAGGGACGAACGGCCCCTGGATCGTGATCGACACCCGGGAGACGCCCTCGTTCCGGGACAGCCTCTCCCCGGCCATCCTCGAGCGATCGAGCGCCTCGAGCTGAGCCTGCGGGCCCATCTCGTGCATAAGAAGGGGGTGGTCCGCCAGCGGAAGAACTCTTCGCTGGTGGAACGCCCAAATGACCGCTTGCACGGTCAGCTTCTTCTCATCCACCAGCGTCTTCATCATCTCCATCAGCGGGGCCAGGTGGCGTTGCCTGTCCGCCGCAACGCCCCAGGTCCACTTCTCCGGGCGTTGGGTGAGGACCCTGCCGTGTACTGCGGAAGGAGGCCACCTTCGTTCCGCAGATAGAACCAATGGTCGTCCCACCCGGCCTGGTTGGTGGAAAGCTTGTGTCGCAGGTACTCGCGGGGGACATTGGCCGACGAGGTCCCCGCCCTCGCGGTAATGGCAAGGGAACCCATGCGCACGGGCCGCCTCCCGCTGGGCTTCAGGGACTTGATGAAGAGCTCGCCCCGGAAGAGATGGACGAACATCTCCCAGTGCGGCTCCATCTTCAGGTACCCTCGCACACCGCGGCGAATATGGCGGCGTGCGAGATGGAGTTGCGGGATAACTGTTGCAGCTCCACCTCGAGTGGTGGGCCATCCCTCGCAGAAGCGCTCGGTCGGGAACGCCCGAGCCCCAACGGTGGTAGCCGGTGAAGCTCAACCCTTACCCCTCCGGCGGGTGTCGGTCTCCCGTGCTCCGCCGACTGGATAGAACCCACCATGCTGGTCCGCTCTCACGGGTTTGGGGCTGCCGATCCCCTGGGCCCCAGCGAGTCCATTTCGCTCGGCGTCACCTTCGACGGGCTCCAGTCCTCGCCGGCAGCACATCTGTGTCTGGGCGCCATGACTGTGGCGGCGGGCGCGGATCCGAGCATCGGACGGGCGTCCGAAATCCCCAATCGACTAGGCCGAAGAAGGGGCGCGTAAAGGCTACTGCGCGGGAAGACAAGGCAAAGTAAAGGGTTCTTTTTTTCCCTCTTTCGATATTTATATGTGGAAAGCCAGACGGGCGGGATCTCCCACGACGTAAAAAAGGTAACCGAATGCATCAATGCGCCCACCTAACCAACGGCGTCTCGAGCCGAATGCATGATACCCCGTTACCTCTCCATTCGCTCCACTACCCGGCGGCGCCCCGCCACGACCGTCGTCTCCGGCTTCGCGCCCGCCGCTCTCCCTGACGTTTTCCGCCTAAAAAGGCGTGCCCAATGGGCAGAAGGATTCCCAGACGACGGAGGCTCCTTCATAAAGGTAAAAACGGGCCCCGGCCCTAAGTCTCGAAGCAGCGAAGGCTGGCCCTCGAAAAGGGTTCGACAGCCGGCTTCGAGCACCCGAGTCAGGGACACCAAGGGGCGCCACTCGCGGCATTACTCGAGGGCCGAGCCCTCGAGGCCCCTCGCGTGTATCCAAGGCGGGGAGCTCGATGTGCAGTGAGATCCCCTCGGAGGGAGGCATCGAGCCACCGGGTCCTATCGAATGGACCCGGCACTCCTGCAGACTGAGCCCCCATGCTTTATGAGACCGCCTCCGGGCCACAGTCGACCCCTAACGAACGGGGCACGAGCTCTCACTTGGATTCCCCGTTACCAGCTCACCGGGAACCTCGATACTCGCCCACTCTGGGTAGTACGAGGCATCCCCCCTCGCTTCCGATCGAAAGGACTCGCGGGATGACGAGCCAGGGCAATCGGCATGCCGGACAGCTCGAGGAGCCGGCCAGTCGGTTCAGCCTGGCACCCCTCGACGAAAGAGGGTCTAATAGCTCGAGCAGTTGCGACTGACCTTTTTCCTTTGTGTGAGCATGAGATTTTCAGGCTTCGGACGAACGCCCCTCCGAGCCAGGCCTCGGGCGGAGTTTCCCACGGCAAAGAAGAAAGGCGCGCCTAGCAGGCAGAAGGTTTCCCAGCGACGGAGGTTTCTTCAAAAGGATCCAAAACTCGGGAACCCGACACTCGCAAAAAGCCCACGAGGGAGTTCCAACCACTCCCCCGTGGCCTCGGGGGCTACACCCACGGGTGTCGCTCGCGCGACACCCATGGAATCAGCACGGCTAAACCCCCTCGAAAACCGACACAGTCAAAGTCCTCAAAACCCAGGTCAAAGAGCCCCTGCTCGAGTGCAAGCACTCAAACAAGGGCTCGGGGGCTACTGTCGGTGGTACAAAAAGGGTACCCCCAATCGACGCACACACCCGAACGCTCCGTCTCCGCCTCGCCCGAGCCCTCCCAGCCAGGCCTCGGGCGAACGCTCCGTCTCCGTCTCGCCCGAGCCCTCCCAGCCAGACCTCGGGCGAACGCTCTATCTCCGTCTCGCCCGAGCCCTCCCAGCGAGGCCTCGGGCGAACGCTCTGTCTCCATCTCGCCCGAGCCCTCCCAGCGAGGCCTCAGGCGAACGCTCTGTCTCCGTCTCGCCCGAGCCCCCCCAGCGAGGCCTCGGGCGAGCACGATCGCTCTCCGTCTCGCTCGAGCCCTCCAGACCTCGGGCAGGCGCGCCCCCACACCTCGAGCCTTAATACACGGATCTCGAGCTGCTCAGACAGCCGTACCAGCCCATACCACGCATTTAATGCCTTCACCTACTCCGGTCATGTCCACTAGCGCACGGCGTGTACCACAGTAGCTCCGTGTAAAGGTCAAGTCTCGTTTTCACCACAAGCATGGGCAAAAGGGCACCAGTACAGCACTGTTCGGCCAAGCCCGGCACTGTAACTCCTCGAGGCTGGCTACGTGCCCCTCGAGCCCTGCACTGTAACCCCTCGAGGCCGGCTACGCGCCCCTCGAGCCTAGCGCTGTAACCCCTCGAGGCCGGCTACGCACCCCTCGAGCCCTGCGCTGTAACACCTCGAGGCCAGCTCCGCGCCCCTCGAGCCCCCGTGGCACCACCTCGAAGCCGGCTCCGCGCCCTTCGAGCCCTAACTACTTTTCGTGCTATTGGAGGACAGGTACCCCAAGACCCGGAGGGACCTCACCGCGTACTGTACATTCCGGGATGGGCGCTGTACGGCTCCCGCCTTGTCGCGCCACCACGTCCGCGCCCAGAATGGGAGCCACGACCCAAGGACGCCTCAACAGCGACGATCACATCGGCTCCAGTGGCCCCGACAAGACAGGGTTCCTACCCTTCCCCGTATGGGGCACCATACGCCCCGACACCTGTAATACTTTCATGTAACCCTGGCCTCCCCTTGCTCTATAAAAGGGGACGCTAGGGCCCTCATTCGGGCGAAACAGAACACACGAGTCCACGCACAGACACGAGTCCGGACTCCGGTCCACGCTCACTGAGCTTGTATTCTCCTCTGTACAAGCACTTAGGTGCAAGTAATACAAGAACATCTCCCCCGCTGGACATAGGGCCTTCTTTGCCCGAACCAGGATAAATCCTTGTGTCCTCTTGCATCACCATCCAGGAAGAGAAGCACGCGATCATATTACTCGTTGGTGTGATACCCCCGGGTACGAAACACCGACAGCTTTCCTTCCTCCTTTCCTTCCTCCAGCTTTCTCTCTCATCTTTCATCTCTATACTTTGCAATCTTGTTTTTTTATTTAGTCCACCAAATCAAGTTTGGTTTTCATTTCTCGTTTGTAGGGACCGTGTGCTCCAGGTATGCCTCTTTGGTCATCTGTTTTCTGTGTATTTTTGTTGATTGATTTACACTGTTGTGTGGAGAAATGCGTTTATGTATGATTTGAACTAGTTTGTGTGATGTTATACAATGTATGATATTTTCATTTAGTATGATGTTGGTTTCGCACATACTATTTAGGTTTTGACGCTTACTGTTGTAGGTTTTATTATTCATGGATTATTGCATTATAGTAGAGTTTGAGTTTGTTACTGGTTTGATGGTTGTGGCAAATAAGAATTAGTTCATGCATAATATGGTTGGATTTTGCATTGCACTATACCATCACAATGTGTGTGATAGAGGGCTAAATTACTATACGACTAGAATGTTTAGGGTTTATATTTTTAGGGTTTATATGGTGTACGGGAAAATCAGTGTAGGTGCCATTCGATTTAATATGTATGTATGGGTTGGTTTGCTGTCGCAGATTTGATGGCATTGTCTAACAACATAGAATTTGTGCACCATCCGCCGAACCATGATGACAAAGGGCCATTCCCACCTGCCAAACCGACACCAAAATGTTTGTGTGGGTTACCAGCCTTTGTGAAGCAGTCAAGACATCCAAAGTCTTCTGGACGTGCCTTTTACTGCTGTCAACTTCGACGTCGTCCCCCCTCCCCTACCGATGTTTATCTTGCTGGATGTAACTTCTATCAGTGGATCGATGGTGTTGAAGAGTTTGATCGCCGCCTCATGTGCTTTCCATACGACCCCTGGAAGAGCTATCCATATGGTGAGTTTGTTCGTTGGGTCGGTCCACCATCGAACCCACCACAAATGACGACAAAGGAGAAGCTTGACGCTACATTGTATCGGATTTTGCATCCTCCAACTTGCCATTGTGACAAGCCTGCCGTACTTCAAAAGCCAAGCAAACCTGAAATGTTTATTCCCTTCTTCAGGTGTGGTCAGCAAAACGATGTAAGTGTTCTTTCGTTGAATCGATTTTACTAGGTGGCATGAGTTTCATATTATAACACTTGACTCTGAATATTTTCATTTTCAGAGAGGTTTCCCAAGACGTGACTTTGAGGAGTTCAACTATGGACCGAAATCGCACTGGCCTTCTCAGCAGGATGCCATAGACTTCGTATCTGGCATGAAGCCATGGCCGTGCTTGAGTATGCCATAAATCAAGTGCAAGTGTGGTATCCTGGCTCGCGAAGGAGTTGTTCCATCCGAGCTTGGTTGGGGCCACTACTGTGGCAATGCTTATGGGGGGCCCAATGAGCGCTTTGTGAGTTCTTCGAACTCCCCATAGAATTATTGATTCAGCTTACGTACTCGCTTTTGTTTTCTCATAGATTTATGTTTGTTTAGGAGGGGAAGTCATGCGATTGGGAGGACTTCCCTGGCCGTGGACAAATAATTGCGGAATTGCAGTTGACTGTCCGTTCGCCTTACCCGAGTGAGAGGAAGAGACTGAAACTCCACAGCGCCAGGTCACAAGTGCGGTTTAGGTACAGTGTGCTCATGCCATCGATGGAGACGTGGAACATGCTACCTGTTGACTTTGATCGCGCGACCGATGGAAAGTTCAAGAACAAGCATGACCCCGAGGAGCTCATTAGATTCTGGCGAGTGAACAAGGAGCGCTACGACTTTATGGATGAAGAGAGAAGGAGGGAGATTGACTTCTTTTGGAAGGCGCGTGAAAAGGGCATTGCAAAACAGAAATTGAGTCGCCAGTTGTGTGAGTATTGCATTTGGTAATCATTGTTTCATTTGTTGGCAAGGATGAAATATGCATTTTACATTTGTTAAAGTTGTTGGCACTACCTTATTTTCGTTGTGTAGTTCCCGATTCACCACCGAATGATGGACATCTCCCTGCCCCTAAGGAGAAGGACGATGATGACGACGACGACTGTGGTGGCCAAGTTTGGGATTTTGACTATGACCCGGATGATGAAGTTCCTGAAGACGCGTGGGACTATCCCCCCGACGACTATTAGGACTTTCAGTTATGGTTTAGGATGGTTTACATGAGTGTCCTTTTGTGGGAGGTCGTAATATATTTTGTAAGTAGCACCCCTCCGCTGAACTTTCCTGAAGAAGAGGCGGAGTATTCCGACGACTATTAGAACTTTCGGTTGGGGTTCATGGAAGAATTATGTAAATGGGTCATGTCGTACGAACTAATTTATGTGATATGAACTCATGGACTTGTGATATGAACTCACGAACCAAATGAAAAGAGACTGATTGGTTGTACTTCTCACTACTCCTAGCTCCTTTGTTGCATAGCTAGAAGGGAGTTTGCTTGGCCCCCCGCTTGTCCAAGGTACACCAAATACCTTGTTATTTCGTCATACGGGTCATCGTCGTCACTGTCTCCTTCGGTGATCGGAATGGTAGAGAAAGTAGGGTGCACTCGGATTCTTGTACACCAAATTACTTCCAAGCGGATGGATTTGCCGTAGAGTCACGTTAAGAAAAGTCTAGGTTCTGCTAATGAAGAAGGCGTCGTTAGAACGATGAAATAACCGTGCGTGGCCCGGTATAGGATGTGTAAATCCGCGAAGGGCTGCCACGCCAAACACACTGGTGCCAGAAATCCCGGCTGTCGCGCCTAACGCTGGGTGAAATCAGTAAGCGGCTGGGGTTGTCGTGCCTATTGATGGGAGGAACCAGTAAGCTTCTGGCTAGGGTTGCCGCGCCAGTCCGCCTGGCGCGACAAGCCTGTCACGCCAAGCGCACTGGCGCAACTAGTCGCGCCTCTTGCTGGGCGAAACCAGGAAGTATGTGGCTGCGCCTGCCGCGCCAGTGCGCCTGGCGCGACAGGCTTGTCACGCCAGTCCCATTGGCGCGACTAGTCGCGCCTCTTGCTGGGCGAAACCAGCACATTTCTGGCTTGTGCCTGCCGCGCCAGGCGGATTGGCGCGACAGGCTGGCGCGCCACTGCGACTGGCGTGACAGCCAGTGTTTTTGCCGTTCTCGGGCACTGTTCAAATGGCTGTCGCGCCACCCTGGCTGGCACGACTGGCCAATCTGGATTTTTATAATCTGAACACATATAGACATTATCAGTCCTTACAACACATTATGAGCACATATAGACATTATGAGCACATTATCAACACATACACAGACATAATTTCACACATAATTTCACTTAGAGAGTACAAGACATAAAAGTCTAACTTAGAGTCCATAATACAACACATATAGGTCTTCACTTAGAGTCCATAATAGAACACATAAAGGGTCCAAAGCTTTCACATAGACTAAGATGGGGAGAAAGAATGACGAGGTCGACGCTGGCGGCCTGGATGTGTTGGTTGGATGTTCGGAGTCGCGCCGACGTCGGAGCGGTCACATGCACGTCCACGCACATTGCGTCCTTGCCCTCGTGAAAGCCCTAGTTTGGTTTTGGTTAATTGATGAAACCTATTTTGGTCTAATCCTATTGCTAAGCATGTGTGTAGCTTATGAGGAAGGATTACGACCAAGCCAAGTGGTGGAGCTAGCTAGGCGACAACCATGGAAGATGGTGTTGGCCATATGCATCTCAAGTGATCAAGTGCTCTACCCTTGGTGAATTGCAAGAAGAAGAGAAGAGATGTAGCAAAGAGGCCCGAAGACAAAGGTATAACCTATAGGGCTCTTTGTTTTAGTGATCAAGACACTTAGCGAGTGTGATCACATTTAGGATACATAGCCGTACTATTAAGAGGAGATTATTCACGGCTTATGCGGTGTTCAAGTGCCACTAGGTGTTCTCTAACATATCGATTCTATAGACCTAGTGAGTGACTAACTAAACCCTTGGTAATTGCTTTGAAAAATGCTAACACACGTGCACAAGTGGTGAAACACTTTGGTGTTGGCATGGGAGCAAGGGTAGAAGTTAGAGATGAAAAGTTGTCAAGTTAGGGGCATCGGACGCTGGCGTCGCTGGCATCGGACGCTGGTCGAGCGTCCGATGGTAAACCCTAACTGCTGTCAGAAGTCGAGGTAGCATCGGACGCTGGCAACGGACGCAGGCAAAACACTGTTGTAGAGTCCGATGGTCATGACGTGGCGCGAACTAGTTTTTTAGGGAGCATCGGACGCTGGCCTGCGTCCGATGCAGGACCATCGGACGCGTCCGATGCGTTTTGGCCCTCTCTGGAACCTCTCTGCATGGTCATCGGACGCTAGGTTTGAGCGTCCGATGTGATAGTGCCGGAGCGTCCGGTGTGACACAGTAAAGTGCTGAATTGAGCAGAGGCATCGGAGCGTCCGATGCTAGGCATCGGTGCGTCCGATGCCACTTTAACCAGCGCGGGCAGGAGTGTGACCGTTGGGATCGGGCAGCCTATATTCATAGCAGAGGGACACGTGGTGCTCATCGGAGCATCGGACGCTGGGGCAGCGTCCGATGGCCCCGACACCGGCGCGTTCGATGGTCCTGTTTCGGGTCCAACGGCTAGGCCGACTTGTGTGGCCTATTTAAGGGGCTTGGCCGGCTTGCTAGGTTTCTCTCTTGCACATTTTGTTTCCTAAGCATTCTAGTGAGCCTTGGCAAGCCTCCCAACTCATCTCCCAAGTTGATTTGATCAAACCAAGTGAGATTGAGTGATCTAGTGCGTGATTTGAAAGAGTTCAATCTAGTGGCACTAGTTCTTCGCATCGGCATTGAGTTTTCTTGTTACTCTTGGCATTTGCCGGTGCCTAGACGGCTTGGAGGTGTTGAGGTGGTTGTTGGCAAGATTGATGATTGTTCTTGGCCACCACCGATTGTGATTGTGAGAGGTCTTTGGAGCCTCACCTCGCCGGAGCGGCAAGAGACATCCTTAGTGGATTGCTCGTGTCATTGAGCTACCTCACTAGTGGTAGATTCTTGTGGCGCTCTTTGTGAGCTTGGCTTTGCGCCGATTAGCCACCGGATCACCTAGTGTTGGTCGACACAACGGGGAGTAGCGTGCCGGCAAGCACGTGAACCTCGGGATAAATCTTTGTCTCCCGAGTGCTTATTGTGATTGTGTCCCCATCTTGGTGATTGGTCTCCATCTACACATTCTTGGTGATTGGCTTCACAAGTGGATTTCACCGGTGATTGGCTCTCTACGTGGCGATCCCGAAGGCTCGGTGAAATTCCCTCTATCTAGCTTATTTACTTTGTGTATTTACTTTGAGCTACTTCATTTGTGTAGATATCTTTTCTTGTTGTATATCTTTTGTCATATACCTTGTGTAGCTAGTTGTGAGTAGCTTGCTTAGTTTGTCTATTGCACACACTTGTCTCATATACATTTTTGTATATCATACTTGTGCTAGAGCTATATTGTTTTATTCCGCATTTGTTATTAGCTCTAGTTGATTGTGTGACATAGAAATATTAGGTAGAATTGTTGGATAGGTGGCTTGCAACACACTATTAGGCTAGCGCAAAAAGCTTCGCCATTTGTTATACTAATAGTGTTTGCCTAAGTAATTTTGTAGATTTTTAATTAGGCTATTCACCCCCCCCCCTCTAGCTAACTTGGACCTTTCACCCCGGCGAGTGGGTGGCTATGAAGTCTGCATACAACAGGCGTAATAGTTTGAAATAGAGTAATAGTTTGAAATGGAGTAATAATATTAAATGTGTGTCAAAATATGCACCTGAGTCTGAGTCGGATCGGGTGCATCACCCAATTGAGAACCTCCCATCTCATCATATGTAGGGTCGCCTTCCTCATCGTCGTCATCGTCGTCGGGACGTGGACGTCCACGAGAGCTTTCAGGTATGTCACTTGAGGTCTGGAGTGTTAGACGTGGTTGAGGGACTTGGAGGTCTTCGGCCCTCAAGCAACTCATTTTGCGCGCCATTCTTTTACAAGCTTTCATCACTTTCTGCGAGAATTACGAATGGACATCAAAAGAGAATATAGAGTTTCATAAACATAGACTTTCCTAAATATTGAGTTTCAAAAATATTGAGTTTCCTAAATACCTATGAGAACTCAGCTAGAAGGGAGTTTGCTTGGCCCCCCGCTTGTCCAAGGTACACACCGGCCTCATTTGACAAGTGTCCTAGCTGTGTAGCCTAAACATAATGCACAATTACTATAACTTGGTGTCATGAGTACTCTCACAAAAAAGAATGGTGATGCTTACCATGTAGTGTTGTAGTGGAGCTCGCTGCGGCTGCACTCCTAGCCTTGTTATTTCGTCATACGGGTCATCGTCGTCACTGTCTCCTTCGGTGATCGGAATGGTAGAGAAAGGAGGGTGCACTCGGATTCTTGTGGACCTATGGAGCCACACCAAATACTCACGGTACTCCCTTTCAACAGACCGTGGACCACTGGTAGGATACACCCTCTCTCTCGACTCCCACTCAGCCACGTATGTCGAGTGCTTCGTCAGCCAATTCTGTCCACCGAACCTTTTCCTCCTCGAACACCTACATCAAAATGGACTCAACAACAATGGGATGTTGGGTCAACGACGATCAAATGGACTCAACAAACTCACTCGTGCAACTGTCGGGTTGTCCCCTGGTGCTCTAGAGGGAACTCTTGCTTCCTCCCGAACTGCTTCATGACCCTTAGCGGCAGGTGGTGCTCCACGACATAGTAAAAGATCATTGGTACATTGCTGCGCCACAACTCCATGTCCCTTTGACAAACAGTCGAGATATTGAGCGTTTGAATCTCAGCCCTTTCATATGGCCTCCATTCAACCTGGTAAGTAATGAAAATAGGAGATCGTGTCAATATATTCGAATAATGATTAGGAAAAGCAATAAGTAGTATGAACAAAGTACCTGATTAAAAGTAAGCACATCCAAATCATTGGAGTATTGGACGTAGCGACGTTGTGGCTGACCTCGAACTGACTTCACTTGGGTCCAAAGGTAGCATACAGGTGGACGAGCATCTTGATGATTCCAAGGCTACAAAATTTAACAAGTTAGTTCACATGATGATGCAAATAGTTATAAGAATGAGAAAAAGAACTCGATCAACTTACCCAAACTTCACCTCTAAATACACGACCGATAGGAATGTGTTCCCAAATCCAAATCTGAAGCAAATATGTGCACCCTCCGAGATTTGATGTAGCACTGCCTCTCCTGCAAGCGTCGCAGAGCTGCCGGTACAACCAAGCAAGAGTGGCGGAGCCCCAGCTATACTGCTCAATGTTCTCCCATGGCTCACGCAACTGTGGTAGCATCATCCAGGAGACTGTGTTCCCCGAAGAATCAGGAAATAGGAAGTTAGCCACCATGTGCCACATCCAGACACGAGCAAACCTCTCAACCACTTCTTCCGCAGCATTTGGAGGACAGTCATCAAAATGCTGCCTCAACCAATGCGAGCTCACACCGGAAGTCTTCTTTTCCTTTACTCCTTCGACGGCGTCAGGTGGACGAACCCCTGTGAACTCCTCCACCATTTGCTTCCAATCCTCATGAATGGTGGTACCACTCACACAAGGGCCGTCCAAGCGAAGAGCGAATAACATGCCAACGTCCTCCATGAGGACTGACATCTCCCCGCAAGCAAGGTGGAATGTGTGAGTCTCAGGACGCCACCTGTCCACAAAAGCTGAAAGTAGGGGGCCGTCAAGGTCTGGGAGACCAGCGTTGATAACCCGGGCCAGACTTAGGAACCCCGCCCTAGCTAGGTATGGGGCGTATCGCTCATCCCAATTCAAGGGATGGTGCGTGCGTGGACAAACGGGGTCAAGGCCTGAAAGCAAAACAATAACACAAGACTAGGTACGTTAGCAAAGGTTAGTTAACAAACACCATGTTCTATCAACTGGGACAAATTGCATATCACTTACCCTCCCATCCTCAAGTATCAACTTAGCCCGGTGGTCCTTGTCGTAGTAACTCTGAAGGAGGGGGTACTGTGGATGCGCCATCCTGCAATTATGTTCCAAACAAGTTAGAATAGCCAAATTGTTCAAATTAGAATGATAATGCATTAAACAAAATTTGAATTAAGCATATAAAGTTAACATGTTCTAATTGGGATGAAAACTTACCCTTATAGTTAGGGTACCATTTCTAGTAGCATTGACATGTTCTAATTTCTTTTTCTTTTTACGCTTACTATGCGTAGCCGCTGTGTGCCCCATTTTGTGGCATTTGGAGCAACGAACTTGTGCAGGGGCCTCATCAAAGTCTCCAAAACCATACATGTCGTCTCCATAACCGTTGGACTCATCCATAACTCCACGTAGCCGCTTTTTCTTTCTTCTACCCTTCTTGGTCTTCAAAAGGTCGAGGTCCGGAACATAATCCAACCCACAATATTCAGGCCATTGCGTTGGATCTAGGTAAGGCTCGAAGCTTGCCTCTCACACTTTAAGTGTATTTGACGTGAGGTATGTACGTGACTTGAACTTGTCAGTTTCGTGATCGAGGCCCCTATATTTGCAAGCAGTCATGACATGGGAACAAGGCACATGCAACAACTGCGGAATATTGCATGTGCATTCCACCTTCTCAAGGTCAACCTTGTTGTTGGGGCGGCACCCAGACCGCAGGCGCCTCCGACCCGCGTTTACCGAAAGATAACGGAGATTTCGCGCGAATGGAAGCATTCGCGCGAAAGCACGTTTAGGTTTCGGTCCGCAAGACCGGAATAGGACGGAGCTTTCGTGCGAAAGGAAGCATTCGCGCGGAAGCAGGCGTCTCGGCTTGCAGATCAAGGGAAGGCGGAGCTTTCGTGCGAAAGGAAGCATTCGCGCGGAAGCAGGCGTCTCGGCTTGCAGATCAAGGGAAGGCGGAGCTTTCGTGCGAAAGGAAGCATTCGCGCGGAAGCATGCATTCGCCTTCGGTCCGCAGGACCGAAGTAGGACGGAGCTTTTGTGCGAGAGGAAGCATTCGCGTGGAAGCACGCATTCGCCTTCGGTCCGCAGGACCGGAGTGGGACGGAGCTTTCGTCATTCATGGCTTCGGTTTTTCATAGGTTTTCGCAGGTCGACGGAAGCCTGAGTCAAAGGGAGCGGGCCCACCGGTCAGGAAAAGGAGCCGGGGGACGCTGGGCCCGTCGGAGGGCGAAGTTACAATGATGCCCTTCGTGCCGGGAAAGGCGGCGTATGACCATGGAGTAGTTGCGTGGGGCATCATTGTATTTGCAACAGAGTGGTTGGAAGGGCATTCCTGTACTTTCAAATTGATCTGGATTAATATAAAAAGCTCCCCAGCCTCCCGAGGGAATGGGGGGGTACACTGTTCACCTCTACCACTTCTCCACTTCCCTGTTCGCTTTCAGCTTTCGCTTTGCGCTTTCGTTCGTGCGACAACCCGCTGTTTCAAGGACTCGGTCCTGAAACAACATTGGCGCCCACCGTGGTTGTCGCCCGAGCTTACCATGCCGCCAAGGAAAGCGCCGAAAGCGGCCGACAATCCGGAGATGATCGCCGCGAGAAAGGATGCTTTCGGCACCATCACGGTTTCAGTCCCAGCTAGCCAGGTTCCACCAAACACAGTCGCAGAGCCGCCACCTTTCAGCGGCGCTCTATCGATAGAAGCGCAGCCGCCGCCGGGAGCATCGACGAGCCAGGACGTGCAGCCTCAGCATCAGCGGATTTCGGGCAGAGAACGCACGCCGGATGGGCACGTCGACGACGAGCTCGAAGACGAGGATGAAGACGATGACGAAATCACAAGACATGCCCAAGCAATCAAGACGCTGGCACAGCAGCAAGGGGAAATCGAGAGGCTGTTGTTGCAAAGAGACCAGCTGCAGCAGCAGTTGGCCGCGAAAGCAAGAGAGGACGAGACTCGCAACGCCATTCGGCGAGCTGAGGCGCAGAGGAGGCAACTCGAGAAGGAAATTCAGGAGCTGCAAAGGGCCGGGGCGGACCCAAATCCGATAGAACACGAAAACGTATGCATACCAAGGCGAGAGCAACCGCCAGCTCTCGGCAACGCCATCGACGAAACCTCTCCACTCTCGAGGGAGTTGCAAGCTCACCCGTGGCCACTCAATTACAAGCCCCGCATTCCGACTTTCGACGGTAAAGCGAACCCACGCAAGTTCTTGGCAAGCTATGAGACGGCGGTATTTTCGGCAGGAGGAGACAATCAGGCTTTGGCAAAATCTCTCATCCTGGCAGTCGAGGATGTGGCCCACGATTGGTACACCACTCTCAAGCCACTGTCCATCTATTCATGGGCACAGCTGAAAGCCGAGCTGCTGGCCACTTTCCAAGGATTCCGACCGGATGTCAAGACCACGCGGAACCTCATGAATTGCACCCAGCAAGACGACGAGCCACTTTCGGAGTACCTCAAACGTTTCATCCAGCTGAAAGCTCAAGCTCTGAATGTGCCGGAAGCGGCGGTGATCGCAGCAGCTATCGAAGGCTTGGGGACTGGGCAGTGCGCCGCTCATCTGTCCAGGGAGCCGCCGAAAGATGTCAAGGAACTCTTTGACGTGATGAATGCGTACGCGAGGTCGGATGATGACTTTCGGCGATGCAAGGCTGCCCGCCAGATGCAGAGGCAGGCGACGAAAGCAAGTCGCCCGCCGCCGGTGCCGAATCAAAGGATTGTTAGGCCATTTCGTTCAATCAACAATTTGCAAGAAGAACCGACGCAATCAGCAACAGGCACAGAGAGGCCCGACATGCCCGACTTTCATCCCCAAAGAGGATTCGATCAGCCGTTCCGCGGAGGGCGCGGCGGAAGGACAGGACGCGGCGGCCGAGACGGTAGAGGCCGCGGAAGAGGACCCAGGCCACCATATTGCGTCATTTGTGACGGAAATTTTGGCCATACCACTCGGGATTGCAAATACAGTAAAATGGCGAAAGAGCTGAAAGATAAGGATCAAACGTCAGCCTCCGCCGAAAGCTCCAAGCATGTTTTCCACAATTCGCAAGACCCATCAGCTGTGGTGGCAGCGTGCAGCAATTATGCAAGCACACCTATGCATCCCCCACAGTACATGCATCCTCAAAACTTGCATTGGTACAATCCGGCGTATCAGAGTTACCAGCTCCCGGTCTTCGCACCACAGTCGGTGGCAGTTTCGTCACCCATGCACTATCAGCGTCAGCCAGCGCCGCCGCCAACGCTTCCGGCTCAGACCCAACCTCAGGGGCAGCAAGCACAGCCGGGTTTCCAGCAGGTGCAGGAGGTGGAAAATGAAACTAGTGCAATCAACAACATCCTTCCGTCAAGAGGGCACATTTTCGCCATCACGGGCGGATCTAACCTAGAGCACGAAAGCAAGAGAGCTAGAAGGGACTACCACCGAAGAGTCCAGACAGTATCACCAAGGCTTCCACTAAACAGGCCAGCTTGGTCACTAGCGCCGATATGTTTCGACGAGTCCGACTTCAAAGTCCGCGACTACCCGCATTGCGACGCTTTCGTCGCCACAGCCAACGTGGCCGGCTTCACTTTGCACAACATTCTGATTGATACCAGAAGCTCAGCAGACATTTTGTTCGTAAAAGCTTTCGAGGCAATGGGATTCGACAGACGCAGTTTGGACCCCGCCGGTAATTCACTGTACGGGTTCGGAGGAAGAAAGATCGATGCTATCGGCAAAAAGCAGATCCCTGTATCCTTCGCCGAAGGGGAAAGAGTCTGCACTGAGACACTAACATTCGACATAGTAAACATGGACTACCCGTATACTTCCATTTTCGGCAGAGGTTTCACCAACAGGTTCAACGTTATCATCAAGCAAAGCTACCTATGCATGAAGATGCCATCCCCTTTCGGCATCATCGCCGTACATGGAGATCAGCAAGCTTCCAGAAGGATTGAGGGAAAACCAACCCCAGGCTACAGCCTTATCAATGAGGTGGCAAACAAAGACGAATTGCAAACAACCACCGAAGAGCACGCTATCGTCAACACGTCGGAATGCAAGGTTGGGGCAGCCGAAGAAACGATAAGAATCCCGCTCGCAGCCTCCAGGCCCGAAAGAGCCGTGCATATTGGGTCAAGCATGCCGGAAGAAGAAAGGAACGCGTTGGCATCATTCCTTGCGAGCAATGATGACATTTTCGCTTGGTCAGCAAGCGACTTGCAAGGCATTAGCAGAGATCTCGCCCAACACAGTTTGAACATCGCAAGCGGCACTAAGCCCAGAAAGCAAAAACTGAGAAAAATGTCAAACGAAAGGGCAGACGCGGCGAAAGCCGAAGTACAAAGATTACTCGATGCGGGAGTAATCCGACAAGTCCAGTATCCCGAATGGCTGGCGAACGTCGTCTTGGTGAAAAAGAAGAACGGAAAATGGCGAATGTGCGTCGATTTCACCGACCTCAACAAATGCTGCCCGAAGGATCCGTATCCTTTGCCTCGTATCGACAAGCTTGTCGACATTGCATCTGGCTGTGAAATAATGAGCTTGCTAGATTGTTTTTCAGGCTATCACCAGATTTGGCTTCATCCCGACGATGAGGAGAAAACCAGTTTCATCACCCCTACAGGCACATACTGCTATCGGCGAATGCCGGAGGGACTGCGGAATGCTGGCCCTACTTTCTCAAGGATGACTGACAAAGTGTTCGAAAGCCAAAAGCAAAAGAAAAACTTGTTGGCTTACGTCGACGATATAGTGGTCAAGAGCGATAGGCAGGAAGATCATCAAGCGGACTTGCTCGAGACTTTCGGCAATATCAGAAAGAGCGGTCTGAAGCTCAACCCTGACAAGTGTATTTTCGGCATCAAGAAAGGCAAGCTCCTGGGTTGTCTAGTATCGGCAAGAGGAATTGAAGCTAACCCCGACAAGATAGCGGCAATCATCAATATGCAACCACCCTCAAACCGAAAGCAAGTGCAAAAGTTGACAGGAAGACTGGCTTCTTTGAACAGATTCATCGCAAGGTCCGCCGAAAGAGGGCTGCCTTTCTTCCGAACTCTGCGTAGCTCCGACCCTTTCGATTGGGGGGAAGAGCAGCACCAAGCTTTTTAGCAGCTAAAGGAGTATTTAACAAAGCTGACCACGCTATCCAAACCGTCGCCGGAAGCGACACTCTTGCTGTATCTCGCAGCATCGCACACCACCGTAAGCGCAGTACTGGTGGAAGAGAAGGAGCATGAAAACAGGATAACGCAGTTCCCAATCTATTTCGTCTCCGAGGCCCTCTCGGGTGCAAAACTGAACTACTCAGAACTGGAGAAGATAGCTTACACAGTAGTAATGGCCTCTAGAAAACTGAAGCACTACTTTCAGTCCCACCACATCATAGTACTTTCGGCTCAGCCATTGGAAGCCCTGTTCCGCAACAGCGAAGCTATCGGCCGAATCGGCAAGTGGGCGGCGGAGCTCAACGAATACGTGATCGACTTCCAGCACCGATCCGCAATCAAGTCGCAGGCATTAGCGGATTTCATAGCAGACTGGACTCCCGCCGCTTTCGACACAACGCTTGAATTCGAAGAGCCTGTGTGGACAGTAAATTGTGACGGCGCATGGGGAACGGCCGGAGCCAGAATCTCAGCGATCCTTACACCACCAAGAGGACCGAAGGTCAGATTTGCCGCGAGGCTGCAGTTCCTTACAACCAACAACACTGCCGAATACGAGGCTGTGCTTCTAGGTTTACGAAAGCTTCGAGCAATCGGAGCGAGAAGATGCATAGTCAAGTCGGATTCCCAAGTGGTTGTCGGTCATGCCGAAAAGGATTTCACTGCAAGAGAACCAGAGCTAGCCAAGTATCTGGCGGCAATCAGAAGAATGGAGAAATATTTCACTGGTTTCACCTTGCGTCACATCCCAAGGGCCGAAAACGCAGAAGCAGATGAGCTGGCCAAAGCCGCAGCACAAAATCTACCGCTGCCATCAGATGTGTTCTATCAGGTCCTTTCGGCAAAAGCCGTGAAAGAGGAGGAAGAACATCCAAGCCCGATACATGCTATCGTCAGTGATGACTGGAGGTCACAGATATTCGCCTATTTAGCTGGGACTTACGAGCCGCAGTCTAGGAAGGATGCCGAAAGAATGGCTAGCAGAGCGAAAGGTTACGCAATCATCGGAGAGCAGTTGTTCAAAAATGGAATAACAGCACCTCTTCTGAAATGCATAAGTCAGCGCGAAGGCATTCAGCTACTCGAAGAAATGCATGCCGGAATGTGCGGAGCGCATAGAGGGCCTCACGAGATAGCGCACAGAGCAATGAGACAAGGATTTTACTGGCCTTCCGCTGCATCAGATGCTAAAGAGCTGGTCAAATGTTGCAAAGGTTGCCAGATGTTCGCCAAAAATCAGAAAGCCCCAGCAAATGAGACCACGCCGATAGTGCCGACCTGGCCATTGCAGAGGTGGGGCATCGACATAGTTGGTCCGCTACCAGCAGCCCCGGGCAACTTGCGTTTTGCAGCGGTAGCTCTTGAGTATTTCACCAAATGGGTGGAAGCGAAGGCCCTTGCCAGCATAACTTCCACCTCTTTAACCAAGTTCGTCTGGCAGAGGATAATCTGTCGCTTCGGTGTTCCATCATTCATCACCTGCGACAATGGGAAGCAGTTCGATTGCGCCGAATTCAGGAATTTTTGTGATGAACTCAGCATCAAGCTCAATTTCGCTTCTGTAAATTACCCGCAAACAAACGGGGCCGTCGAGAGAGCGAATGGCTTAATCCTTTCAGCAATTTCGAAAACACTGTACGACTCGCCAAAAGGCAAGTGGGCCAACACCCTAACAACAGCTGTATGGGGACACAACATTTCACGGTCCAGAGCTACCGGCTTCACCCCATTCAGGCTACTTTACGGCGAGGAAGCAGTAACCCCGGAAGAAGTAAAGCTGGGTTCCTTCCGAACCGAAATGACCCCAACTACTGAAGAGCAAAGACACGTCGAGCTCGACACCGTCGAAGAAGTAAGACTGCAGGCTGCAGACAACCTCGAAAAGTACCACGCCGAAACGAAGCATCACAGGGACAAGACGATAATCCGAAAGGATATCAAGCCTGGTGACATGGTCACCATTCGGCAGCCAGATAAGCAAGGCAAGCTACAATCACAGTGGCAAGGCCCTTTCGTCGTGGCAAGCATGGCAGCGCCCGGTGTATTCCGGTTGATGAATGACAAGGGCGAAGTATCAGCTCACACATGGAACGCGAGCAATCTGCGTCGTTTCTACCCGTAATTCATCTCTTTTTCGACTGTGGTCTAATTTCTCTCTCTTTCACCATTTTTGTAATCAAATGTCGGCTGTGCTCTTTTTCCTCGCCGGGGAAGCCCTTCATCGGGGTGCGAGGTTTTTTAACGAGGCAGCCGAATGTAACCGCTACATTACTAAAGTAGCCGTAATTCCCAAAAAAATGTCATGCGAATCGGTCGAAGACGAAATCAACCAAGCATAAGGTTGAGACATTCGTCAACACAATGTGATAAAAAGAGAATGTCGAGGAGGTAGGGCAAAATAGACCCCTTCCATCCAACGACAATCTCGAAAGCCCGCGGGCTATGTGAAATCCGACCCTCCGACAAAACGAGAGGGCGGAACGAAAGCCTGCGGGCTATGTGAAATCCGACCCTCCGACAAAACGAGAGGGCGGAACGAAAGCCTGCGGGCTATATGAAATCCGACCCTCCGACAAAACGAGAGGGCGGAGCGAAAGCCTGCGGGCTATGTGAAATCCGACCCTCCGACAAAACGAGAGGGCGGAACAAAAGCCTGCGGGCTATGAAAAAAACTGACCCTCCGACAAAATGCGAGGGCGGACCGAAAGCCTGCGGGCTATGAAAAAAACTGACCCTCCGACAAAATGCGAGGGCGGACCGAAAGCCCGCGGGCTATGAAAAAACCGACCCTCCGACAAAATGCGAGGGCGCAACGAAAGCCTGCGGGCTATGAAAGAAACCGACCCTCCGACAAAATGCGAGGGCGCAACGAAAGCCTGCGGGCCATGAACAAATCGATCCTCCGACAAAACGAGGGCTGAACGAAAGCTTGCGGGCTATGCAAAACCAGCCCCCATCACCGAAGGGGGAGAATGGTAGTGGAGGCCAAGCCCATCAGCCCTAGTAGGGCAAAACAAACGGCAGCTGGCAAGCATTTACAGCCGCTAAAACGTAAATGTTGTATTAACCTTTTCACCTACCAAGTGATCACAAATACAGCTAGGTGAGTAAATGCGGCCGTCCTGTACCACGGGCAAGGCAGTATAAATAGGCAACAAAGTGCAAGCCTCCCATCCATCCTAAACTACCGAGGCTCTTCAAAATGTTAGTTCCAGGTAGTCAGCTCATTATCGAAAATGCGAGTAGGAAGCATCAGGAGCTACGCTTTCGCTTTTATGATCGTGTCATCGGCATCGCGTCCACCTATCGTCACCAATCCGGTAACTGTAGGCGGTAGTACTGTCGAGTGGCTTTCCCATCTCAAACCAAAGATAGGAGGTGAACCAAGCCGTGCATGCGGCTGGACAGCAATACGAGCAATATCATAATCATAGTCGATTGTATGTCCCCCAAGTTGCGTTCATAAAGACATTTACGTCAACCGAATTATCAAGCGCCTTCGCGCGAAAGCTACCGCCCCTCGTCTAAGTGTGTGGGGGGCGGGCGCGTCTTTACTATCGGCCGAGGGGCTCTCACCGAAGGCTCCCTCGCGCGAAAGCTACCGCCCCTCGTCTAAGTGTGTGGGGGGCGGGCGCGTCTTTACTATCGGCCGAGGGGCTAGCACCGAAAGCTCCCTCGCGCGAAAGCTACCGCCCCTCGTCTAAGTGTGTGGGGGGCGGGCGCGTCTTTACTATCGGCCGAGGGGCTAGCACCGAAAGCTCCCTCGCGCGAAAGCTACCGCCCCTCGTCTAAGTGTGTGGGGGGCGGGCGCGTCTTTACTATCGGCCGAGGGGCTAGCACCGAAGGCTCCCTCGCGCGAAAGCTACCGCCCCTCGTCTAAGTGTGTGGGGGGCGGGCGCGTCTTTACTATCGGCCGAGGGGCTAGCACCGAAAGCTCCCTCGCGTGAAAGCTACCGCCCCTCGTCTAAGTGTGTGGGGGGCGGGCGCGTCTTTACTATCGGCCGAGGGGCTAGCACCGAAAGCTCCCTCGCGCGAAAGCTACCGCCCCTCGTCTAAGTGTGTGGGGGGCGGGCGCGTCTTTACTATCGGCCGAGGGGCTAGCACCGAAAGCTTCCTCGCGCGAAAGCTACCGCCCCTCGTATAAGTGTGTGGGGGCGAGCGCGCTTTACTATCGGCCGAGGGGCTAGCACCGAAAGCTCCCTCGCGCGAAAGCTACTGCCCCTCGTCTAAATGTGTGGGGGCGGGCGCGTCTTTACTATCGGCCGAGGGGCTCTCACCGAAGACTCCCTCGCGCGAAAGCTACCGCCCCTCGTCTAAGTGTGTGGGGGGTGGGCGCGTCTTTACTATCGGCCGAGGGGCTAGCACCGAAAGCTTCCTCGCGCGAAAGCTACCGCCCCTCGTATAAGTGTGTGGGGGCGGGCGCGTCTTTACTATCGGCCGAGGGGCTAGCACCGAAAGCTCCCTCGCGTGAAAGCTACTGCCCCTCGTCTAAATGTGTGGGGGCGGGCGCGTCTTTACTATCGACCGGGGGGCTCGCAGCGAAAGCTCCCGCGCGCGACAACTACCGCCTCTCGCATCTTTACGTTGGGCCGAAGGCTTCGCATCGAAAGTCTACTCGTGTGAAAGCAACCAACCCTAGCTCAGCCGTGCGAAGGCGGGCGCGACTCACACGCCCGTCTAGACAACAGAAAAAGCGCAAACGAAAAATGCACTTTAGCAAACTACAATTAACAACGAAAGTAAGACTTCCAAATGAAAACATTCATTTCATTGGACTCGAAGTAAAGTTTGTACAATGCAACTCAAGACCGCGAACTACTTCCGCGGCCAAGCAAAATGCTATATCTTCTTTCGTCTGGTGAAGGGACGGCATCTTCAGGCTCCAGCTTAACGAAAGCTGCACCGTCGAAGCCCGGGGGAGCACGCGAAGCCCCCCGTCTCATTCGCCTCAACTCCAGTTCGCGCGGATTGAATGTTTCATAAAAAGCCCGCAGTCGTTCTTCAGTGCGTCTAAGTTTTTGGCGCGCTTTCTCATATAGGCCGAGAGAGACGCCAACGGAAATCTAGTGCGATAGCTCCTCCACAAGTCACCACCAACACAGATATCGCCAGACATAATCGTTAACGGGTAGATGTCGAGAACGTCCGGCGTTCCCGCATCCACACCCTGTTCAACATACAACATTCGAACTTAAGTTTCAAACTTTACACGAGTTCCAAGAACAATAACTAGCCAACACATTAAAGACAAGCCCTAGATGCATCATTCATCTACCGCGGCATTTTGAGAAACATTCGGTTCACGAGCGGTAGCCGCGGCCGAGCTCTCGGGCACTTCATCATTAGGCGCGGGCGTACTCGCTTCGTCCTCCGGCTCAGCCTCGCGTGCCCGTCTTTCGGAAATGAAATCCGTGAACACTTGCCGAATGTGCGCTTTCTCTTCCGGAGTCTGCAAAAAGGATGAAATCTCAAACAAAGCACCGGCCGAAGCCGCGCGATGCAACAAAGAGGGCGATAGCAGTTAAATGAGCCAGGCAAAAAGACTAAGCGGTAGTTAAACAATACCCTCCCACGAGCCACTGCAGCCTGCATAAGGGACATGTCGTTTCCGCCGGCCAGCCAAAACTCATCGAAAAACCTTTTCCCGAGCGCTTTCGCCGCTTCGGGGGTGCGCCAGTAATAGTCGACCTCCTTGACCGAAAGCTCCGTGATATGGGAGCAGCCGGCGTCCACAAGGCTATGACCGATCGCCTTGATACCGGTGACGGCGGCGTAGTCTCGGCCAAGGGCCATGTGTCCTTCCAGCGACTCCATCTCAGAGCGAATCCAGCCAACAATGTCTTCAACACTGCGCTCCGAAGGACCTTCCGCCACAACGCCGATGTTGCGGAGGCATTCGCGAAAGCGAGTCGCGGCCTCTTCAGCGGAAGTTAAAAGCAATCTTTCCCTTTCGGCTTGGGCGACCCGCAGCTGCAAAAGCTCTTTTTTGAGGCCCTCCACCTCCTTCTGGCTGGCCTTCCTCGAGGCGCGCTCGGCTTCCGCTTTCTTAGCTTGCTGCTCAAGGTCGGAAGCAAGTTTTGTCACTTGCGCGTCGAAGTTCTTGACTTGAGTCTCGAGCTCTTGCTTTTCGCGCTCGATCTTGCGGGTATAAAGGTCCCTCTGGTTGCTTTGACTGCGGGCGATAACAGCAGCCTGCGAAGGAAGAACAATACGGTACAATACGATTAGAAAGCGCCAAAAGCGAGCCCAAAAGAAAGCGGCAAGTCCAAAACGTACGCTCGCCAGATGAAACGACATAGCGTCGTCAAGCTTCAAGCTGCTGACTTTTAGAAGGTCCCTTTCCACCTCCGGGGCGACGAAGGCTCTCTGTGAAAACTCCACAAATTTTGTGGCCTCCTCGCTGCTACCGGGAAGAAGCCCGGCTCGGCGATAGTCAAGCCGAGAGGCGAGTTGAGCGTCCGAGGGCGCACCTAAAGAACGAGCAACGCAATAAGATCTTTCTTTCGCCTCGTCTATGTCATTCGACGAGCTCAGGCCAGTATAAAAATGCGGGTTCTCGTAGTCCGATGGCATCCCATCGAGAACCAGTCGTCCGTAGCCCAAGAGCTGCCCTTCAACCATCTCCTGAGTTAAGCGCATGCAAGCCGACGAAAGCTGTACTTTACCTTTGTCAACAGCAGGAGCAGGCGTCTTCAGTGGAGCACTTTCCCTTTCGCCAACGGCGCCCCTCTCGCCTGGCGCCGGCATAGATGCATCCGGCCGCGGCGTTTTCGCCTTCTTGGCCGGACGCTCCGCTTTATCGGCCGGGCCGGAAGGTTTTCGAGCTCCAACTTTCGCGAAAGTAGGCATATCGGCGACTGACATGTCGTCATCAAACGCGGCCCGCGAAAGTGGCAAGCCATACCTTTTTGGAGCCATACCCCCAGCTTGCGATGCACTCTGCAAAAGAAAGAACAAACAAAAACAGCGCGAAAGAGCAATAAGACATTCGGCTAAAAAGCACACACGCACAAGCCAGATATGAAAAGTCGAGGCCAAGCGCACAACGCAAAAAAAAAGTTTAAATTAAATAGCGCATAAACGGAAGAACTAACCACCCCCGGATGTTCGAAAGGGTCAACGTCAGGGATTGATTCCAAGACTCCCCCTTTGCTTCTGAGCAGCGGTTTCGCTATTAAACGACCAATGCGAATATCGCCAACTTCAGCGGCAGCTTTTCGCCGAGGAACTACACCGCTGCGCCCCCCGCGCCGAGCCACGCCCTTACCTTTCGCCTTGGATGTCCTTGTTTCCCCTTCAACTTCGTCAACCAAAGGCCTTTCGGCATACGTGATGCCCATAGCGTCGAAGGCACGATTCAAGCGACGGCTCCGACCAAGGTTGCCAAGTTGGAACTCGCTTTCCTTTCGCAGATACGGCCCGCAGATCGCCTTAGCCTCGCTTTCGATATACTCCACGTAGGAGTCATCGTCAACAAAATTCATGGGCCTCTCCAAAAGCAGCAGGGGGCCGCGATACCCATCTTTGTCCCAAAACTCCTCAAATGAGGTCGCACTGCAAAGTGGGTTCATTCCAATTGCCATCCACTCTTCCACTAAATCCCGGCTAATTTGAAACCGAGCGGTGAGAGCGAAAGCATCCCCGCCACGAATAGCTTCCGCATCCCTCAACACAACGGGTGGAAGGTGTCTGCCCGGACACTTCTCTAAAATTGAGACAAGTGGAGAACCTTTCCTCTCCCCTCTGCTCAACGCTTCAGCGACAGCTTCGTCTGAGCAGACGCGATAGTAGAACCAAGAGCGTTTCCATTCTGGCCATTTGTTGCGGTAGACGAGCGAAATCGAAATGGCGCCTCGAGTTTTCCGTGGAACGAAATTAATGCACCCGATTTCGCTGGGCAGCTTCTCCCCCAGGAAAGGATCGTCCACTTGTGTCGCCCGACGGTGAATGTCGTGGAACCGCACGAAAACATCCGCCCACGGTTCACAGCCCAACATCTTCATAGCCTGGGCGAACACGCTGAGCCTGACGAAAGCGTTCGGCGTCAACTGGTGGAGCTGTATCCCGAATCCTGAGAGAACGTCCGAGACGAAACCCTCGAGAGGAAAATCCAAGCCAGCGGCAAAATAAGCGCGAAAAACAATGGCCTCATTGGGCCGCGGAATCGGCACTTCCTCATCGCCTGGGATTCGGCAGCTGGCCAAGTGATCTTTCCGCAGGGGTCCTTCGGTAGCCAGAGCTTGCAGGCCTGCGGGCGTCATTCGCGAAGCGCCGAGGAAGAAGGAGCAATCTGTCGGCACAGAAACCACACCAGAGTCCCCCTCATCCGATAAACTCCCGCCGTGGCTTGGAACCCGCGCAGCGTCCCCGGATCCAATCGAAACTTCGGCGCTAATTTCACGGCGTGGAGACTCAGAAGCACTGCAGCTTTCGCTAGTCGAGCTCGTAGTCGACGTCGAGTCGGAAGACGCCATCTAACATGGCGCGAAAGGAAAAATAAACAAGCAGTATACGCGAAAGAAAAAAAAGGTACAAAGGGAAGGAGAGGCGGAATCAAGCAAAAACAAACAACCAATCTACATAATGCGAAGCCAAAAGCAGAAGAGAAACATAGAATGAGAGACACACCTCAGACAACGAAAGGCGACGGTCCGAGCAGGCGAACACACCTTTCGTCGAAAGTCGTTCGCGTCAGGCGAAAGACGCAACAAAACACGCGGGATGCAGCGGTGCAGGGAGGAGTCGACTGATCCAGTGCTCCCCTCTCACGAAGCCTCGAGGGTTTTTATACGAGTAGCCCGCGACACGCTTATCGAGGGAGGCGAAGAGACGCCTCGGCACAGAATTCGAAGCGTCGCAGCGGCACCCCTTCGTGTCGCACGGTTATCGAGGAAGACGAAAAGGCGTTTGCGACGCGACTTAAAACAAAAACATAAATATCAATAATAATAATAATATATACATATATACGCCTATGTTACCAAAAAAAACCCTCAGCTTCGGGACGAAACGAGGGTTTTTTGGGTGGGCGTAGGCGCCTAGCGAAAGGACACGGTTGAACTTCGCGAGCTGCAGATTCAACCGTAAGGGGCTATTGTTGGGGCGGCACCCAGACCGCAAGCGCCTCCGGCCCGCGTTTACCGAAAGATAACGGAGATTTCGCGCGAATGGAAGCATTCGCGCGAAAGCACATTTAGGTTTCGGTCCGCAAGACTGGAATAGGACGGAGCTTTCGTGCGAAAGGAAGCATTCGCGCGGAAGCAGGCGTCTCGGCTTGCAGATCAAGGGAAGGCGGAGCTTTCGTGCGAAAGGAAGCATTCGCGCGGAAGCAGGCGTCTCGGCTTGCAGATCAAGGGAAGGCGGAGCTTTCGTGCGAAAGGAAGCATTCGCGCGGAAGCATGCATTCGCCTTCGGTCCGCAGGACCGAAGTAGGACGGAGCTTTTGTGCGAGAGGAAGCATTCGCGCGGAAGCACGCATTCGCCTTCGGTCCGCAGGACCGGAGTGGGACGGAGCTTTCGTCATTCATGGCTTCGGTTTTTCATAGGTTTTCGTAGGTCGATGGAAGCCTGAGTCAAAGGGAGCGGGCCCACCGGTCAGGAAAAGGAGCCGGGGGACGCTGGGCCCGTCGGAGGGCGAAGTTACAATGATGCCCTTCGTGCCGGGAAAGGCGGCGTATGACCATGGAGTAGTTGCGTGGGGCATCATTGTATTTGCAACAGAGTGGTTGGAAGGGCATTCCTGTACTTTCAAATTGATCTGGATTAATATAAAAAGCTCCCTAGCCTCCCGAGGGAATGGGGGGGGGTACACTGTTCACCTCTACCACTTCTCCACTTCCCTATTCGCTTTCAGCTTTCGCTTTGCGCTTTCTTTCGTGCAACAACCCGCTGTTTCAAGGACTCGGTCCTGAAACAACACTTGTAGTTCCGACCACCATACTTCTCGCCACCGGGATTGGTACCTCCGGCGGACCGTATATTGTACACTAATCTAGAAGGCCCATAGGCTTCGCCAACTTGGTTAGAAGCTATGGCCTCTGAAAGGTCTAGGTGTTTTCTACCGACTCTACCCCATTTGTCTTTCGACACCTTAGCTGTGTTCCATCGATTAACAAAGTATTCATTGCATTTCCTGAATGAGTACTCCACAATTCCTGACACGGGGACTGCACGGATGCCCTTGAACACTTTGTTGAAGGACTCCGATGCATTGGTGGTCATGACACCATACCTCACACCTCCATCATCGTATGCTAGAGCCCACTTCTCCCTCTGAGACATATGATCCTCTAGCTATAACTTCGCCCTTCCATTCAACATCTTTTGTAACTCAGCAAGTCTTTCATCAAACTTCTCCTTACTACGACACCCACATAGCGACTTCAACTTCTGCACCACCTCCTTTTTCTTTTGCCTTCTCCATATATTGGCTGCAAAGTGCCTCATGCACCATCGGTGCTCAAGAGGAGGACGACCATCTACATGCTCCTTCGCAGCTGTGAGAAGCCCGTGGTGACGATCGAATATCATGCATATCTTGCTTGAAGTACAAGTGAGAACATTTTGTCTCACAAGCTTCATGAACCAACACCAGCTGTCATTGTTCTCGCTCTCCGCCAAGCCAAAGGCTAAACAGACAAGTTGATTGTCCGGATCCACTCCTACAGCAATCATCAACACCCCCTTGTACTTTCCTGTAAGGAATGTGCCATCCACAAGTACTATTGGCCTGCAATGCTTGAAAGCCTGCGCAGACTGAGGGAAAGACCAATACACTCTATGAAGAACATGCTTAGGAATGCCGTCGACGTCGGTGATAATGCGACCGGCCATCGGCACCCACCTAAGCCCTGGATTGAAGTGTTTCATTGCATTTAGAATCCTTGGAACTTGGTTGTACGCATCTTTCCAATCGCCCCATAACAACTGTATTGCATGTTGCTTTGCTCGCCAGGCCTTTGAGTACTTCACTCTATAACCAGTCATGCCAAAAATGCACTCAATCATGCTAGAAACCGATGTGTCACTGTCGGCCCTTACAAGGCCAACAAGACGGCGACCAAGGTATCGTGCGGTGTTTTGAGGGTGCGAACCCTTCGGCTTCGTTGATCGGCACGTATGAGGTTGCTTCACATTGTGAATCTTCCACTTGTCATTCCTCATTCTACGAGCCCATAGTGCCCATTCACAACCTTGCTTGCAAAGGACTGTGTACCTCTTCTTCTTGTCTGAGTGGGTGACATAATAAGGTCTATGAAACCTAACTGCATAATCCATAACAAAGTGTTGGAGGTGCTCCAAACTATCAAACAACATTCCCTTCTTAATGTGCACCTCCTCGTTATCTACCATGACATCATCCAACAACGACAAACCTGTGTCACATATAGCCTCGTCAACCATGCTAATATCCATGAAATTTGGTACCGAGGGTACGTCCACATGGACAGCCTTCAATTGACTTAGTTCGGCGTCATTGTACTCCATTCGCAATGACCCGTCAACTGGAACTCCTAACGACTCCGTGAACCTTACTTCACATCCATCACTCTCATCAGAGCTACTACTAGGATCAGTCCTATACTCGGGCTCCAACACATCATCCGAGGTGCTTGGCAAAGAAGTGAAGTCATCTTCGGAGGCTACACCATCTTCAGCATCATTTGATCCATCCGATATATCATCCATATCTTCATCAAACAAATTGTCCACTTCAAACTCATCATTCAACAAACCATACTCCACTGACCTATCTACAGCACTAACATGGACAACTTGCACATCTTGATCTTGGGTAAGGTTCTCTACGACCTCCAATGCTGCACTATCCTCTACAGACATCACATTTGGGTTACAAACCTTCTCCACAACAACTTCCAAGCACCGAACACTACTATTGCTCACAACTTCAATGTAATTCCTCCAGTCCTCCTCAGATGACAAAGTCATGAACACATAGTGGGCTTTGTCCTTTCCACAATCATATCTACCTCTCAAACTTAGCGGCCAACCAAATTTGTTGCGACAGTGCCTAAATATAGTATCAAAACTAGGTGCTTTGCTAAAGAACTGCACTTGCTCATTCATGCTTTCAAAATCTCCATTTTCTTTAACTTTCCCACCAACAAAAAAACCTCACTAACCGATCCATCTACAAAACATAAACTATTTATTTGTCTTAATTCCACAAATATTAAATACTCATCTAATGAAAATCTACACAGTTAACAAAAAATAAATAATCCACATTCCACTACATAACCAAATCTTTCATGCATCCACTATATATATCCATGCAACATCAAGTTTCGGCAAAATTCATAGGCAGAGCATAGCACAAACCGAATTTACGCATCATATTGTAACAATCAACGCTTCAAACAATCACAGATCATTATTTTTTTTCTAACCCTAACCTCCATCAAGAACTTGGTGAAATCGGAGAACAAAAGAGGGATTTACCTTGACTATTTGGCAGGTGACGAGGGAGGAGGCCGGTGGGGGGTGACGGCCGACCGCCGCCGGTGACGGCCGGGCGGCGGCGGTGCTGGCGCCGAGGAGGGGCCGGTCGGCCTCTGCCTGCGCGCGAAGGTGGCCGCCGGCGGCCGCCCGAACGTCTCCTGCCGGCGGTGATGGTCGTCGTCGGCGGCACCAGGCGGAGGAGATGGCGCGGCGGCGGCGGCGGCGGGTCAGGGCGCGGACGGGCTGAGCGGCTGGAGAAGAGAAGAGAGGAAACAAGAGAGAGAGAAAAAAGAAAGGACTGAGGTTATTTCCCCCTGTCGCGCCAGGGCGGCGGGCGCGACAGGGTGGGACCGGCGCTGAACGGGCTGCGCAAACCCTAACCCGTCGCGCCAACCCGCCTGGCGCGACAGGGTGGGACCCGCCACGGAACGGGCTGTGCAAACCCTAAAGGCGCCGTTACGCCGTTAGGCCAGCCGCGCCAACGCGGCTGGCGCGACAGGCAGTCGCGCCAGTGCATGTGGCGCGACAGGCGGGCCACCACCCCTACGCGGTCAACAGCGCCGTGACACGGTGGCGCCTTTGTCGCGCCAACGGCACTGGCTGGCGCGACAGAGTGCCACTGTCGCGCCAGTTGGCCTGGCGCGACCAAAAGGGCTACCGCCTAGAAATATTTTCCAGGAAGAGTTAATAATAAAATATTTATTTAAAAAGGATTAATTTTTTTTAAAAAAATCCTCCCCTCCCCCAGGCCCGCGGCCCTCTCTCACCGTCACGCTGCTCCCGTGCGTTGCACCCCGCGTCGAGCCGCCGACATGAGCTGACGCCGGACGGGACCGCGACGCAGCGGCAGAGTCCCCATCCCGTCAAACCAAATCATGGCGCCGGAAACGGCCATGGGCCCGCCCGAGCAAGCATCTCAAGCAGGCCGCGACGGGTGGTGGGGCCGTACACTGGTACTGCGAGCTGCATCCTCCACATGTGCAAACAGTGATTTTACTGCGAGCTGCATCCTCCATTCCAAGTCTACAGTACACACCAGCGAGAGCACCTTCAAAAGTTTTCGAAACTCGGGGCTGTTTGGTTGTTCTCCCGTATTCATTCATCCTCTATATTATCATCTATCCACGGTAGGCTCACTTATCACTTTATCTAAATATATCCATGAGAAATTTAGTTTTGAAGAATTAATTGCAACAAATTAAATGGTACAATCAGAATTTAATTTGATTTTTTAGTTTGTGAGTTATAGTATTTTTTAGTTCTCTGGGCTCCACGCTGCACAACATAGCGGACCATCTTGCAGGCGCCACAGATAGCGTACCGGTCGGGATGGTGTACGCGTTTAGCGTATGCGGTGCAGGCCTTTTCGTCCTCTATTCTCGGTAGCGGACGGTATGCCCCCCGGTGCAGACAGTCTGAGGCTATCCACTACCACGCCTAAGTTACGACAAAGTGTGGCGGTGGCGGTAGATTCCAGCGCCACACTTTGTGGCAGAAAATGAGTGTGTTAAAATTATGACCGTTTAACCTACATGCAATAACCAAACGGTGACCTTGAAAATGGTGGCAGCCATAAAGTATGGCAAGTCGGGGTGGTGGCGTGTATCCAAACACCCTCTCATTCCGAATCTTAGGGGTGTTCGTTTCGTTGCAAAAAAAGTCCTATCGTATTGTACGTTAGGGTCTTAATTTAGTCTATTAAAACAAACTAATTACTAAACTAATTTGTTAGCCAAAGACTAATTCACGAGAAGAATCTATTAAGCTTAATTAGTTCATGATTTGATAATATAGTGCTACAATAAACATTCACTAATGATGAATTAATTTACCTTATTAATGGATTTGTCTTGTTAATTAGCATATGACGGTGTAATTAGTTTTATAATTAATTTATTTTTAATAGTGTAAATTAGTGCTGCAATATCTGATATGATAGGGCTGATTTTTTTGGTAGGAAACGAACACGCCCTTAGCCTCGTTTAGTTGTCACCCAAAAATTTACGTCAGGTCATGTCGAATCTTGGATACATGTATATAGTACTAAATATAGATTAAAAATAACTAATTGCACAATTTGTATGTAATTTGCGAGATAAATCTTTTAAGCCTAGTTAGTTAATGATTTGACACTAAAGTGCTACAGTAACACATGTGCTAATGATAGATTAATTAAACTTAAAAAATTTGTCTCCCAATTTACTGATGGATTCTACAATTTATTTTTTGTTAGTATCTGAACACCTTATGCAACACTCTATCTAACATCTAAAAAATTTACAGCCCGTAACTAAACAAGGCCTTAGTTTTTTTTGTCAGAATTAAAAAAAAATCTCTCTAAAACTTCTTACTCCAACTCCCAATCTTTTTGCATTTAGATTTGTACATTGTTTTTTTTTTGAACTATTAGACCTTGTTTAGTTGCTACCCAAACACTTTTCACTCATCACATCAAATATTTGGACACATACATAAAGTTTAAATGTAGACTAAAAATAACTAATTACACAGACTGCGATAACTTTGCGAGACGATTTTTTAAGCCTAATTAGCCTATAATTTGATAATATTGTACTACAGTCTATATGTGCTAATGATGATTAATTGATTTTAATAAATTCGTCTCATGGTTTTTCCAAATGGAATATGCAATTTATTTTTTATTAGTCTATCTTTAATAGACTAAATTAGGTCTTTTAATAGACTAAATTAATGCAGAAACATCGACATCCACAAACTAAGGCTCTCTTCCTCCATTTTGCAAAAAAGTTTGGGGTTTTAGTCCACCTTTTGCAAAATGGATCTAAACATTCTTGCTTCAGTTTGCAAAAAAGTGTAGTTTGCATTTGGGGGCCAAGAGTCCAAAATGCAAAAAAAATATGTTGAGGGATGAGCCTGACACTCTTTAGGGCCTGTTTAGTTCCTCCATTTTGTAAAAAGTTTTGGGATTTTAGTCCATCTCTTTGCAAAATGGATCTAAACATCCTTGGTGCAGTTTGCAAAAAAGTGTTGTTTGCATTTGAGAGCCAAGAGTCCAAAATGCAAAAAAAAAAAGTGTATTAAGGGATGAGCCTGACACTCTTTACTCTTGTCATTTTGCAGAAACTTTTGAAACATTTAAAAACCTTTTGCAAAATACATGTTGGAAAGAGCTTTACACCCAAAAAAAAATGTGCAAAAAACTTTTGAGCTAAACTGAGAACTAAACAGAGCCTTGCTCCTGTCATTTTGTAAAAAAAATTGAAACATCTAAACATCTTTTGCAAAATACATGTTCAATACCCAAAAAAATTTGTGCAAAAACTTTTCAGTCAAACTGAGAAGTAAAGTAAACGGGGCCTATAAATAGAGATGTTACAGGTAGGACGATCGATTTGCGCGCGGATCGTCGGGCGAGTGCGAGTTGAGTCGGCAACCCAAGTTTGGCGCTAATCCTGATTTGAAAATCCCGCGGTGTCCTATGTCCTCCGCAGCTCCGCCTCCGCTGCGAATCCTGCGATGCGGCCGTGCAACTCTGCAATGGCGACAAGGCGGGCAGGTTACCTGGGAACTGGGATGCTGCGACCTTTTGCTGCTGATGGATGATGCTCGCATGTTTCCGCGCGACAACGGGGGCCAGGCCAGGGTAAAGCTGCATATAGGAAGGCGTAAACAAAAGGACGAGGAGCATGGAACTCCAGGTAAATTACGAGCCGCGCTCGTCCTATCGCGGTCCTCTCTTTTTTTTTTTTTTGGCACTTGCCGCTTGGACAGCGTGTGAGACTATCCGCACTCACGTTCCTCTATTTTTATCCTCTATACTGCTTGGTCATCAAGATTCTCTCCTCTATACTCATTTCTCCCGCATTCATCCATCCTCTATATTATCCTCTATCCACTGTGGGTCCACTTGTCATTTTATCTAAATATATCCATGAGAGATCTAGTTTTGAAGAATTAATTGCAACAAGTTCAATGGTGCAATCGGAATTTAATTTGGGTTTTCGGTTTGTGAGATATAGCATTTTTTCTAACATAAAAACGAGTAACGAGTTCAATGGTCCACTTGACGGCCTGTAACCGGCGCGTGGCCGCTAAATTGAACGTATTGGCCTGAGGATAGCGTACGAGACTGTGTGAGAGAGGTGAGAGTAGTAGTGGCGGCCCCACTAGTTCAAATAACTAAAAAAATGTTATAACTCACAAACCAAAAATTCAAATTAAATTTTGATTGCACCATTGAATTCGTTGCAATTAATTTTCAAAACTAGATCTCTTATGGATATATTTAGATAAAATAACAAGTGGACCCACAGTGGATAGAGGATGATATAGAGGACGGATGGATGCGGGAGAAGTGAGTATAGATGAGAGAATCTTGGTGATTAGGCAGTATAGAGGATAAAAATAGAGGAACGTGAGTGCGGATAGTCTTAACACAAGTGCTCTACTACGCAACACGTGCATCGATGATTCAGATTAATAATATAATAATTTTGTTCTGCAGCGTCAGGGCAACGCAGTCTTCTGGGGCGATGATCAAGCAGCCAACCCGTAATTGGAGCTATTTTAGTACAGAGATGAAGCTATCATGATTCATACATTTAACAGAGCACCCTTATGTGGGGGCAGAGCAGCAGAGCATGATGAACGTGACAAGGGAAACCCGTAGTGGAGCTTCACGGTACAAGTACAATAACCAAAGGGGCGCCAAACGAGGTTTGCCGGCTACGGCGCTCATAGCTTCGAAACCAGTTCTGTATGGATGTCCTTGGGCGACTCGGCTTCCTTCGCGTCCGCATCGGGTCCAGGAGGGACATCAACAGCAGGCAAGCAGTTGAAGAATCCATGGGGCTAGACAAACCCAAAAAAAAAAAGCGATTCTCAGATCCATGCTAACGTTACCTGAGAGCAATCTAGGACAATGACAAGTGGACAAGAAGGCTGCCTATTTTCTGTACAGCATAGTAATATCATCAGGAAAGAGTGTCGAAGGGTGTACGATGAGCATGAAGCCGATACGGTCCACAGGCATAACGGGCCAGTCCTCCAGCCTTGGGATATGGGTGAGCCCGAAAACATACCTGTAGTTGCAGAGTGTAGTTTGGGATTTCAGACAAGATACTAAGGGTGTGTTTAGTTGGAAGAATTTTGGGTGTAAAGTTCCTGTAGCACTTTCGTTGTTATTTGACAAACTTTGTCTAAATATGGATCAACTAGACTCAAAAGATTTATCTCGACATTTACAAACAAACTGTGCAATTAGTTATTTTTTTCACCTACATTTAATACTCTATGCATGCGTCTAAAGATTCGATGTGATGGAGAATCTTGTAAATATTTGGGATCTAAACATGCCCTAAGCAAACACTCCAAATCAACACCAGTCAGCACGCCCTGATACAGTACCAGAGAACAATGTTGGTTTCCTCCAGGGACCTATCCTTCTTGACCCATGTAGCTAAACCCTCGTCAATGCGTGGATTCTGATTGGGGAATTCACCTCCAGGGAATATCTCATCGCTTTTGTAGGATGTGACCCAAAGGTTATGCTTTAAGAACCCAGCTCTTCTCAAGAACTTGGCCTCCGGTAGGGCCAGTGGCAGACAATTTGAACCAGGTATGAGCTTGTAACCTGTCGGTTGTCCAGTGCGGTTAACGTTCCTTGTGTTCCTTACCTGATCAACATAAAACAAAAAACAATAACAGGAAGTTTGAGATCCATATACACGTACTTGATGTGTGGTTACATTGACATGCAGTCAATAACAGGAAGGGAAGATAAACATTTAGCCGCATTATTTGATTCTTACAATCCAATGGCGCACAGACGAAGGGTCACAATCACGCACTGCCTGCAACTCAGACTTCAAAAGCTTTTCTTCGGCATAGAAAGCATTGTTGTGTAAATTGTTTGGGCCTGCATCTTCAACTTTAACGTTCACCTCAACCACCTGTAATGGAGAGGGAAGCAATAGTATCCAAAGTGGATGGCAAAAATACAAAATGATGATGAGCGGTGCAGTTAGGAAGTGAGCCTAGCTCAATTGGTTGAGTGGGAGGTGTGGTCTTGTACCCAACCACTTAGATTTGAGTCCTATTCAACTCGAATTTGAGTGCCTATTTATTTCTTAATGAAAAACCACCTAGTTCCTCCTAGGTTAGTCTCATTTCTTTATGACGAGTGGTGCAGGGGAAAAAGAAGTCCCTTGTTTATGAAGACAGTTAATTAAGCTTTAAGCATACAAGTTCATTTATAAATAGTGGAATACTAAGATGCAGAGCTGCAGGAGGGGTGATCATTGCAGCATTTTAGCTAGCACCTTTGATTATAAACATGATTAAACTCGTCATACAAGGGTCAATAACAGCATACCTGATTATAAGGCTCATTGGGTTTGCAGTCAACTGCCATGTCCATACGGGCAACAAAGACATGTTGATGAACTGGTGCATACAAGCCAGGGGCAATAGTTGTGCCATATTTTCTTTGTTCCCCCGGCATTAGAGCTCCTAAGCTAAGAATTCCGGTAAGCTTTACCTCTGCTTCTATCTTACCATCCTTCAACCAGAAAAATAGGGAATAAGTACGGAGATAGATAAAATACAATGCACTGCATAGCACTAAGTTAGATCCAAACTTGCATTAATCAAAGAACAATTCAGAATTGATTTACTTGGCAGGTACTACCAGAAAATATTAAGCTAGCTAACACTCACCTGATAAAAGTGCCAGTAAAATCCATACTCATAGTTAGCAACTGTGCATATGAATGATACAGTAAGCCTCCTTGATCGTCTTACTTCTGCTAACCCGGTTCTCCAGTCTTGGTGTTTCCATAGGATTCCATGGTCCTCCTCATGTAAACAAACACAATTTTCAATGGTCTCTACACCACCAGTAAAATTTGTAAAATGCGCGTCGAAGTACTTAATAAATCCCAAACAGTCACATCCCTACAAATCAATAACATACCTTAGTTAGACTACAGAATAAACATACTAGGAGGCATATCTAGACATCCGAGTGCAAAGCAACTTTTAGATGCAAACCATCATCTTGTGCAGCTCAAAAACAAAATTCAATTTCAAAAGTTCCAATGGGAACTTGGGAAGATAGTTCTTAGTGGATGACACACTGCAATTTCAGTTTCAAGCTCAATTTATGTGATTAAAAAACAAGGGGGCAGGAGTTCCTGGAAAATACTAGCAAAATTGATATTTTCTTTGTTTATCCTAACACAGATCAAGTTTTATTCCTGGAAATTCAATGCTCTAGTCACAGTTTGGACAGCGAAACAGTTTTCAAACATTACTTTAACCACTAATTTGCATCACATTGTTTTTGTGGAAGCTATGGAATATATTCAGACACTAATATATATATATTTTTTTTGAACGTAACGGCAGAAGCCCTGCCCTTCAATTAAGATAGTGAAAAGAGAGTTTTATGTACAAGGGAAATAGGCCTCCTGGGCAGATAAAAACACAGTTAAGACCTCATATTCAACAAATGGGCTTTTCATACAACATTGTAAGTAAATTTAAAAGAATTTGACATGCATGCATTATGAAAGGAGACTTCTTTCTGGCTAGAGAGAGTGCACTACACTGAGGCCTGTCTCAGTTATTACTGAAATTGCAAATTGACACCCAATACGCTAACCAGGATGGTTTTGCATGATTTCGCCTCAGTTTCTTGCATAGTTGCACTAGATATGCCAGAAAAACAAAATGAAGACAGTTTACAATACAAAAAACAAACACTAAACCTTCTTAAGAGAGTGAGCATTTTTTCCTAACCCATCTTCTCCAGCATCAAATGCATTCTTCCTATAATGCGGTTCATTTGGATCTCCATAAGGAACAACCATTTCAACGAAACTCAACCTATGAGCAATAGGTCTACGTCCACGGTTCCCATCAATGTAGGCAACAGAATGAATAACTAAACCCTCTTTAGGGGTGAAACCAATACGGAAATTCCACTGCAAGATACATACAGACTACAGAGAGTAAATTTCAAGACGAGGTCTAATTTAATATTGGATCAACAAATGCATCAATGCTGGACAAGCATTTTACCTTCTGCCATTCCACAAAATAGCCATTGATACGGAAACTTGGGCCTTCAGGTTGATTGATAATAAGAGGTTTCACATCACTTCGATCAACACCACCCCGTGTTTCCCCAGGAGTGTAGTTTCTCAAATGATCTGGTGGGGCCAGAGGCACTAACTTTCGATCTTCAAACTCTATCACAACATTGTTCTGCATATCAACAACATAGATCCCTTCAATTGGGCGTGCATAACCATTCTCCATAGCGCTATCACTTTCAGTTCTACAAAAGATAAGAGGTTTGCCGATCCTTCTATTTGGAGAATCAGCATCACTGTAGTAGCCTGCACACCTGTTGTTTTTAGAAGCAAACATCATGTTTAAGTGAGATTATATTGCAACAAGAGCTGAACAATAATATTTATAGAGTATTTAATTACAGAAATTATTTATATCTAGCTTACCATGCATCTACCATGACAAGATCCATGTCATCTATGCCTCTTTTCTTCATTGCTTCAACAAAAGGAGGGTAACTTTTTACAGTAGCTTCACATTCAGCATATTCCATAGCATCCTGAAATACACACAAGCACTATCAAACTAGTGTCTGGAAAAAAACACAACCACTATCAAATTAAAACCACACACTTGATTTAATTAGTAGATGAGATAATTTATTTACACATCAGGATTGAAGACTAGCATTTAATCAGTAGACGAGATGACAACTTTTTACAGCCCATCTAGTAGATAATCACTTCTAAGTTATTGGAATTCAGACAGGCAGTAAACATTAGTGTCCCAATTGGCAAATGCCACAATTTACCAGCAATAACTTAGAAGATATTATGGATTAATGTCAAATTCAACGCATATCATTGCTAAATATTTTAACTCAAAATGTTTAATAGTTTTAGACGCATTCAAATGATTGAGTAAACCAAACACAAGAAGACGACCCGGCCAATCCATACAAACATACCATTGCAGGTTGAACATCCAGAACAACTTCTGATGATATAACCTTGCCTCTGTGATGTCCACCCCTAGTAGCAGCATGCACTTCAGAGAGTTCTACAACCCACATACTAGTTTCGCTCATTTGTTTGTTGTAGACAACAAGCCTGGCCCTCGTAGATGGCAACCTGCTTGGAATGACAGGGACACCTTTGCTTCTAGGAAGCAGGGATGGCTGGAACGGAGGGAAGAAGTACGCATCAGCTAATGCCACAACATTTTTTTCAGGCTCCAGGAGCACAACTTCGACAAAGCGCATGCTGTCTCGCACCTATAATTTTGGAAAGTGGATTTTTAATTATTTATTTGAAGCATGACTTCCTATTTTTATATAAATGCAGTAGGTTGGCAAACCTCAGGTGTTCTTCCAGCAGTTCTGACAGTTGCTACTGCCACAGCAATTTCAGCAGCAGACAATGGGTCCAATGGATGGCTTCTCTGGGCCTTCGTTATGATTGGAATTCCTGCAATGTCAAAATATGGCATTGAAGCAAATACTGGTTTCAAACTCTACGTTATGGACCTTAAATTAAGCAGAAAGAAGATTTGGACATTTTGAATATCCATGTTGCGTCAGATAAAAATGGCACAGGAAAACTTTTGCCAGCTGAATTTTATGGACATTCAATTAGTGAGGAAAGAGTGCAGAGGATGCATCAACAAAGCTAATTACACAAAAAATCTAAAATATGCAAGTGTATATCAGCCAACATGCACACAGAGCCATGAACTAACCAACATCCCTTGCTGTTAAATATATTGGGACCACCGCACTAGCATTACATGCTTCTTACCGTTGTGCATAGAACTCCCTTAGAAGCACCTGAGAAACCACATGGGCTGGTCACAAATGCTAGGTATTTGTGCAAATCTAAAATATAGCCACTCTCAATGATACTCCCCATCTTCATTTGCTTTTAGTTTTCATCAATTCATTGTGTTTAGTTGTCTACTTTATCTCTTTCCTCTCTCCTAGAGTGACCTAGGAATGTTGGGCCATCCTTTAGTTCTTTTTATTTTCTCAAGAGAAACCTGTTTGCTTTTTTGGTTTGCTTTTCTTATATAAATAATTTCTTTTTACCAAAGCAGGGGCTTCCCTTACTGTTTTATACCATTACTTTCTCGAGCAAAAATTTGCCAATTCTAAGGCACAAGAAAACTGTTGGTTGGAGCAAATAAACAAGTGTGAAAGTGTAGGTGTAGCCCATACATGAAGACCTCTCTGGACACTGGACACAACCAAGCACCCATGACCATGAGTACGATAACATTAGTGCAGCAAACACACATTTAGGCCCACCACTCACATGGAGATCGGATGGTGTTCGCTAGTGATCCTAAGCACAAACTGTTTCTGGAACAGTCCTAAAGTAGGCATGGGCGTCCTGGGCTGGAAAACAAAGGATTCAATATGATGTGCATTGCATGTGGGTGGGCCATTCATGTATCGTCACACTGCTTTTTCGGTGGAGCCATGATCCAAACAAAACATTCTAGCGGCCGGGTTACTCAAAAACTAGTAAACAACGGCTCACACCTTTGTCACATTGCCAGAACCCCAAACCAGACATGCCACACAGCCTAACTGCAATAAAAAAATACCATTCCTATTATAAACTCTGATTCTGCTATGGCAGGATTAATTTATGTTGGCAGCATCACAACTCAAAGTGTATGCACTGTCTTTCTCCATGAGCTATACAGTTATGTATATATTGTCGGTTACTAAACAAGGTGGGATGCTATATTTCAATGACCTGATTTTCGTTTTTATTCAGTGATCAGACACATAGAGGGATCATCCTCAACATCCCAGTGCAGTTCGACGGCTCCATCACCCACACCTCGCTCCAGCACACAACAGTTCTAAGCTGATTGCCATGTCCAGCCCCGCTGCCCCTGCCCCGTCGTCCCTATGCCTCCCCCGCCCTGGCATTGCCACACGGCTTTCCTCCTCGCTCCCGCGGCCACCTCCTCAAACCACTTTTAACTTTTAAGACCCACGTGCATAGGTCAACCTGGAGCTTGGAGAGCATCAGCTGATCAACATAATTAAACTAGAGTATATGAATAGTGATGAACATAAGCACCAATGTTATCAAGTCGTCTGACTAATCACGATTAGTCAGGCTTATCGGTGCCATGGCGATAAGTTATGCACTATGCTTAGTTGTGGTTAGTCAGGCTGATCGGTGCCATGGCAACTAGGATCGATTAGACAATTTGATGACATTGATAAGCACAGGTGTTTATCACACTCAACAGGTTCGCACCTCACCAAATAGATGCCACTTTAATTTTCAGAATTTCTTAGACTAATGAAGCCACTTTAATAATTATTCTCCCATTCATGTCCCCAGAACCTTCAAAATTAGTAGGCTCTGCAGGATATTACTCTATCATCACAAGTGCGATTGTGATCTATAGCGAGATCACCATCATCTGTATTAGTACCTTTGAACCCATTTCCGTCCATGCCACCTGCACTAACAGTCCCCCCCATACCAACCTGACCTGACCCCATCAAAATCCGCAGCTAATCAGTAATCGAGACTCCACGTCGCCGTTCAAGCGCGCGACGAATTCGTGTGTAACTAATGCAAGCAGAGGGGAACAGCGTGACACCTGACGGCGTCCGCAGAATCGCTGATACGCACCCAAGTGACAGCAAGCAGTGGGAGATAGAGGAAGGACAGTGATCCGATCACGCGCACCTTTGGTCGAGGCCGCGGCGGCCTCTCCCGCCCTCACGGCGCCGCCGCCGGATGCCGATGCGGCCTGCGGCTTTTCCTCATCCGCGGCCATTGGGGCGGCTTCGCGACCTGGCCGTGCCCGTACCCTCCTACACCACGTCCACGGCAGTCACGATCTGACATGCAGCAACTGGCACCAGCCCCGCCGCCGCATTCACCCCCTCGTCGTCGACCAGGGTCAGGGTTTTCGACGGCCGTGCTCGGAATGGGGTTGGTCGGTTGGGTCTCGGCGAGGCCGAGGAGGGGTTTGGGGGCGCGGGTTGTTTCAGACTTTGCTTTTCGGCGACTGTCGCGTGCGCAAGCCGCAAAGCTGGCGGCTAGCCGGCTACTGCTGTGTGCTGTGTAAGCGCCCGTTTGTTTCCAGATATCCAAATATATTGACAAAAGTTGATTATAATTGGCAAAAATTTTACTATATCCTTTTGTCTCTTAAGGTTAGCAAAAAGATGACTAAAAATGTGTTTAGTTTCTTTCTCTTCTCTCTCCTCTCTCTTGCACCTTTTAGCCTATGGATCGAAACAAGACAAAATTTTTGAGTAAATAGGATGCAAACACAGTCTACTGCTGTGCAGTACTCCCTCTATCGACTAGCCGGCTAAGTACTCCCTCTGTCGCGTCTTTACATTTTTGCGCTAATCAAACCTTTTAAATTTAGTTGGATTTATACAAAAATGTTCATAACATTTACTATCTCTGTTTCAAAAAATATATTATAGTAAAAAGTATTGGTCAAAATTTCTTAAATTTGACTAGGTTGGTAATTATAATATTTATATCTTCCTATAGATTTATTATGTAAAAAATGAAAAATTCATCTAATGATACCAATTATCACTATAAATATTATATTTTCTTATATATAATTAGTTAGAGTTAAAATTATTTGATTACTCTAGTAATAACTAATAACAACACTCTTTGGGGGGGGGATGGATGGAGTATATATCTAAATAAGTGTCTAATAATTGATCTAATGATACTTGTAACACACCATAAGTATTAATAATCTCGTATATATATTTAATTTAAGTTAAGTATGTTTGACTCAAGAAAATGTGAGAGTGACAGTTAAAAAAGACGAAGAAAAGCACGTCATCTCTAATAACAAGGGCACCTGACACTCTTTTTTTTTGCGAGGAATAATTAGCTTGCTAGTTCGAAGAGATACTACCTCCACCACCTCCCTCCCCACAAATATAATTTCAGGATTCAAATAAATCTTTTTAAAATTTTGATCAAAATTATATAAAAAATAACAATATTTCGATCTTCGAATAAATTTACTATATAAAACATACGGAGTATTTAATAACTAATGTAATGATTGCTTACTCGGTTTATAACTAATGTATTGATTACTTATTCGGTTGTTAGTGATTTTTTCTATTTTAGCTAGAATTAAAATTATTTGATTTCACAAAAAAATACATATTTTTTCGGCATGAATGTAGTAGTAATAACATATAATACATCTTCTTCGATAGTCTATCTTTCAACATTTTATCATGAGTGCCACGTCCTATCTTTCTCTCATCTACCTCCATTATAAACATCTAAGTTGATAACTTATTTGAAACGCAGGAATCATACAGAAAAATCACAAGACTCAGTTCAATTTCAACAACAACAAAAAACACAGGAACGGAGAATATTTCCCGTGTACCAATCCAAACATGCCCTGACTTTGGACGATTTGTCAAGATCTATTTGTTCTTATACTTATAGTTATATATGTTTTAGGCGCAATCAGCTTACTACAAATCTAATAACCCTTGTAGCCTCAGGCAACAAGTAGAATTAATTAAATAAATTGTGTATAATCCTTATTGATTTGTGTTTTTATTGTTGTCACTGGGCATCTATTAGAGACTCTTGAACGCATCTTGGCCCCTAGTGGGTTTCGGTGATTGGATGAAACACAAGATTACTGTGACTAACGTGTATTTTGCAGAAACAAGGATGAGTTAGGTCACGGTAATGGCAACGATACAGGCACATGGAGTTCATGTCTCCTGGCGATGGAAATCATTTCGGTTTTCAAAAGACGGACGACGAAGATGGTGGTAGACTAGGCTAAGTGTCATATGGTGTTGGAGGACACTTAGGTAGTCTTAGGTCTTTGTTTTTCCTTTGGCCGTACTACAAAGGGGAGCGTGAATCAGTAGCTTGACCTAGATGAGTCTATTGAGGTAGGTGTGGTGCATACTTGTTATTTCATAGCCCTAGGTAGCTCGGAGAGATGCCTTATGTCGTGAGGATGAAAAGTCGTTAAGGTCGCGTCGCGATCCGAGTTGGTTTTGCCCTTGAAAAGGGCATCAGACGCTGGCCTGGTGGGCATCGGACGCGTCCGATGCTCACTCAGACTAGGGTTTAGTCTGGTGCGTGGCATCAGACGCGTCTGTGCCACTGTTCACGTGCACGTGAATTTGGGGTAGCACCGGACGCTGGCATCGGACGCTGAGGGTCATCGTCCGATGTCCATGCAGAGAGGTTCCAGAGAGGGTAAATCCACATCGGACGCTGCCTCCTTTAACAGGTCTGACAGGTTGTACAGTTGACCGTTGGTCGAGGTCATCGGCGCGTCCGATGACTAGCATCGAAGCGTCCGATGCCCCCGCAGAGACACCTGTTTGGTGCTGTTTTGGATGGCCGGTTGGGGGAGTATTTATACTCCTTCCCCTCATCCATTAGAGTGTTCTTGTCACTTCCATCTGCTGAGAGACATTGTGAGTGTGAGAAAGTGCAAGATCCCTAGTGAGGTTGAGAGAATAGCTAATTGAGAGAATTAGTAACCTCCTAGTGGGAATTGAGTAGAAAGTGTGCATCCATCCATCTCTTTGGCTTTGTCTTGGTCAAGTGAGAGTTCTAGCTTGTTACTCTTGGTGATCGGCATCACCTAGACGGCTTGGTGGTGATCGAAGGCTTGATGATCATCCGGAGGCTTTGTGGATGACCCAAGTCAAGTTGTGACCGGTAGCGAGCGATTCACTGGGTCGGAGTGGCGAAGAATCAGCTCGTAGTGAGCACTTGATCCTTGCACGGATCAAGGGGGAGCGATACCCTTGCGCGGGTGCTCCAACGAGGACTAGGGGGTGTGCCGACACCTCGATACCTCGGCAAAAAGATCGTCTTGTCATCTCTACTCCTTTACTTACGCATTTACCTTTGAGCAATTCAATTCCGCAATATATTTAAAGTTCATTCACTTTTGAATTGCTTTGCTAGAGTAGGAGTGACATAGACTTGGTCTTTTGTGCGGTAGAATAGAAAGAAACACACTTCTAGGCACAAGGGGTTAATTGGGCTTAATAGGTTTTAATTCTTGCTAAAGTTTTAGAAAAGACCAATTCACCCCCCTCTTGGCCATCTTGATCCTTTCAACTCTATATCCGCTGCAAGTTTCACCAAACAAGGGCGACTTGCTCCTCCGCCAGAACCACCGTCCACGTCACCCCATCGTGCGACCACCAGTGTTCGAAGCGGATTCGGCCGTAAGCGGATTCTGTTGTCTTGGTCACTTTCGTCGGCTTCTTCTTCACTTCTCGCGTTATGTTCCGGCTTCTGCTTCGAGGCCAACTCAACAAATATATACACGGGCTTCTGATTCTCTTTCTCAGCTTCTTCTCCCCTTTCTTCCTCCCGAGTCCCGACTCTCCCGAACCATCTTCTCTTCGCTCTCTCCCCATCCCTCCCTCCCCTCGACGCGGTCGGTGGCGATGGCGCCCTGGCGGCGCGCGCCCCCATGGTGGTCGTCCCCCGCCACAGCGCGGGTGGGCGGCACGGCAGCGGTGGCGGCCAGGCCAGGCCGGCAGCGGTGGCGCCCCCGCGGCATGGCGCCGTGGCCACGGCGGCGACGCGGCGACACAGGCAGGCAGTGCGCCGGCGCCGACGCCGGAGCAGGTGAACCCCTCCCTTCTCCCTCTCTCCGTCTCCACGTTTCCTCACCACGCAGAACGTTTGCCTTCCTCCCTTCACCGTATGCCCTAGGGTTAGGGTTAGGTTGCGGTGACGGCGGCGGCCGCTGCTCCGGCCCTCACCATCCTCTCCTAGTCTTGGAGGCACGACGTGCCGACCACGTCTTCCTCACCGGTGCCGGCAGCAGCTCAGCTCAGCCACCGGATCTGCCGGTATGGTCCTCGCTCTGCTTCGTGCAATGGTTTTTTCCCCGGATCCTCTCTCCCTCTGTCTTGTTGTTCTTGGGTGGTGCCGTTCAGCGCGGGTGGGTAGTGCTCCGTGAGAACTCCAACTGGAGTTTGGTTTGGTTAGGATAAACGTGTGGAAAATACCTTTTGTTCTGAGATGAGGCACGATTTGCTAGAAAAAAAATGTGTCTTAAGCTGATAATTATGAAACTAAAATGCACTCTGGTCCATGTGAAAGGGATGCCTTTTTGGGAGTTCTGAGTGTTTGCTCTTTTGGCTGTTGGGGTGCTCTCCACCTCAGTCGGAGCACCAAATCACTTAAATCAAAGATGGTAAAGACATTATGCCGTAGAGAGTTGATGATCCAGTGCTTATATAGAAATAAAGTTCAATATTAGAGTTTTTTTTGCATTTGACCCTGCAGACAGTTGATAACTTATTTGCCTTGGCTAGCAGGCTGGTCGTGCCTTGCTGTTCTTGAATCTTGAGACAACTAGAAAGCTAGACGCTGCTTTGCCGCGTCCTATGACATACAGCGGGCCAGCCCAATGCATGGTGATGTGTACTGTTCTTGCTTTGGTCGAAACAATGTGATTCCTTTTTTTTTGCGCTCAAAGGTAGAATCCTCAGACTTCAAGCAGAGCTTTATATACAGATATCCAAAGAGGCTTTCATAGCGAAAGATAACAATTGAACCTAGAGTACAACACAACAAATTCTGTTGGTTGCTTCATTGTCATCAAAAGAGGCACATGCATAGTAGTATTCCTTATACGCTGATGCTTCCTTGGCTTGAGATCCAGTAAGCAGGGAGCAAGTGGTAGGCAATATGCATATGCAACCTCTAAGTGGAGCAAATATAATTGGCCTCCTCCAGATTTTGAAATTATTACAAGGTAATTACATGCACACAAAGCAATGACGATCCTATAGCCTCCTAGGAGGCAATCAGGTAATCACGCATGAGAGGTCAGAAAAGAAATCTGCAAAACCTGATATTCTCAAAACAATTACTCCTGGTTAGGGGGGAAAAGTCATTCTTCTACTATTTTGATGCTGCTCGTAGATCCCAAAAGATGATTCCATGCAAGTAGTAACTTCTCCAAATTGAATGATTTTGATGCAATAATAGTTCTAAAGATGTGAAGACAGGATGGTACTGTATTTAATATTAAAACAACGTTGGGAAGGCTCAGCTTTGCTTTTGCTTGACCATACAAACAAAGCCTTGTCATCTCTTGCTACACTTTTATACACGATTTGCTCATTTTAATATAAATGTAACTGCATTGGTTACTGCCTATCTGAAAGATCATCCTGGGCACATAAGTACAGAATCATAGTACTTCCAGAACTTCATTTTCATTTTTTTCATAGATATGGCCATATGGGTCTGTTTCTACATCAAAATATAACCATCCTGCGCCCCATTTGCATATGCACATTTCACTTAGGCCTCGTTTGTCTCCTCTGAAATGACTATCTGTTAAAATTCCAAATTTGTATTAGCTTCATTAGTTAGAATAATTTCAGAATAGTTACACTTCAACCGAACGGGCCCTTAGACAGTTAGGATGGCTGGATGAGTACTATGACCAAGCTTGAAAATCAACTACCTTATCTCACCTGATCTCATTTTTTCCTAATCCTATTTGCCTATTTGCATTTCCAACTATATTAGATTACAACACATAAAGGCACGAATAGCAAGCTTCTTAGTAATTTAATATATAGCGTACTCTATGATCCTCAGAAACATTGAAGAGACCTTTTATTCTTGACTGCAAGAATTCCATCTGTAAGATCACCGGAAGCAGGAGGTAGCAGTCGCAGCCTCACAGGCTTGCAACATCCTGTGGCACTGTAGGCGAGAGGCAGGGCATCCTGCGGCGGGCAGGGTTGTCTCGAAGGCGCCCACATGATGCCTCAAGGTTGCTCCTGTCGCGTTTGGCTTTTCCACACCGCACGGGGCTGCTCTCGTGGAAGAGCGGCGGCGAGAGGATGGGGAGGTGGAGGGTGGGCTGCAGCTTGCAGAATAGGCGAAGGGAAGAGGTTGGGGCAGGACTGTGGGAGCTACGGGGCAGGTGGACGATTGAGCAGTCTAACAGGCGGCGCGGGCGGAGACGAGAACACCCGATGCAGCGTTTTGGCGAAAGGTCTAGAAAAGCGGTTGTGCATCGTACGATTTGAATCAAAACGCTGAAAAATTATAGGTGACGTGGCCCATCTACTGCTAGAGCTTGACCTGCAAATTCATGTTAAGAAGATTCTCCCGACTCAGAAATCAATAGTTTGTTTAGTTGAGTTATAGATTGTCAATCCGGCCAAAACCATGACCTCCTAGACTATCGCTCCACTCTTATTATTATGTCTCCATCAAGTGAGGCTCATGCCATGTTTATATTGTGTTGTTCAGCAGGTTTTGTGAACCCTGCAGTGTGTATGTTTCCAGTTCTGTATAAAGTAAGATCTGATTTTGATGCATTGCTCAATAGGTTTTGTCCTTTAATTTTCAGATATTTTCACCTTTGTGTGTGTGCAGGGTCCGTCGGAATAAGACATGAGGGCCTCGTGTTGTCAATTAGGCATGATGATAATACTTATCTTCATGTCCAAACACCCTCACAACGGAGCAATGTTTCCAAGCAACCATTTTGTGTCTACCCTTGAAGCATCAATCCTTTATCAGTCATATCAGGAAAGGGATGCCTCTGTTTCTCTTTCACCATAATCTATGTAAGCTTGTACGGGGTCTCCGAGTCTATCGCTGATGGAGGGCTCAATATTAACAGTGCCACATTTAGATCAAATTAGCGCTTATATCCTGCACAGATAATTCGTAGTTGATATGCGCCTCTTGGTTAATCTGCTATTGTAATTCAGGTTCCTTTTCAACAACAATACTTTGTGAATTATATTTTTTCCTCAGTTCTCTGTTTTCTGAATATTTAGATTCTTGTGCTTGCACTACATGTGGCCTAGGCTGTGGTAAGTTGAACTCGCTCAAATTAGGAATAATGTAGGCTGTGTAGGACCAAGAACTGAAACTTAACAATAAATACTGTAGGTTTTTTCTTGTTGCTATAAAATTTTATGATGGGACTAGGAATACAAGTGCACCCATCATTTTTCATGTCTATAACTTTTGCACATTACATACATCAGTCAAAATATACAAGCTATTGGACAAAGCTGCTTAATGATATAGATGATTATATATAGATAGAAAATTACATTATTTTTTAGCTTTTTTCCTCTCTAGGCTCACATCAGCCAACAAAGTTCTACTTTAACCTTTTCTATGACCAGGTTTCTTTAACTACTTAGCTACATGAACTTAGAAACATGCCTTCAAAGATAGATATCCATTGTCGGATGCCCTTGTGTTTCGGTACATAGGGTCTCATATGTTCTGTGATTTTAATTGTACATGTTACCATTTAGGTGGATTAAAAAATAGAGGAAAGAAATGGGTTCCAGCATGCTTGGGCAGATGCACCTACTGAGCGCTCACTATTTCAGCATGCTTGGGCAGATGCCCCTACTCAGTTCCGGTACCAGTCTTCTCATTTTTCTGTACAGCTAACAACATTCATAGCTGGATCATTCCCTCAAATTTAGGCTAATTTATGTGATTTTACATGTTGTCTGCATTGTTGATTATCATTCCTATGATTCAGTGGCTACATCATTTTTGGACTCTCCAGTTTATTTGCTTGTTTGATTCATTGATTTCTGGCCTGTTGTTTATTTTTTTATTTGAATAGGTAAATACAAATCCATATATAGCACTGGCAAATGATGGCCAATTGCTGTGAGAAGAACAAACTACCCTACATGCAAGATAATGATTTATAAGCATAAGTGGTGGATTGGTCGACCTACGAGGTAAATTCCAGAAATTTCGCCAGTTTATTTCTTTGTTTAATTCATTGATTAATGGTTGTCGATTATTTGGTGGTTTCGATAGGTAAATATAGATCTTTATATATCACTGCCAAATGATGGCCGACTTCTGGAGAAAAGCAACCTACCCTAGCTGCAGGATTGTGATGTATAGTCAAAGATGGTGGACTGGACGACCTATTAGGTAAATTGCACAAACTAACCCCTATAAGATTTTATTTTTCTCTCCCATTTTTTAGCAAAAATGCATTTCTGACGTCAACACATATGCTGAAGGCTAAAAAAGATATATTCGCGAATCACCGAAATAACTTTATTGCAATTTACAAAAGAGCTCTGAATGAGTGGTTACTTTGATGTGTGCTTTACTGATGATCTAGATTTATGTCCACATGCCATGAACTTAGTTTAGTTTCCTTACTAAACGGTCCAATATAATTAAAATCACCATGTTACCTTTTCGCGGGAACTTTAGCTGCAGATGCAGTTCACCTTTTAATTTTGCAAGTTCATCTAACAGTACTTGCATCCTAATTTGTTCCCCTATGACGAGCACACTCCATTTAATTTTCTAGAAATGGTTACTTTGATACATACTTTACTGATGATCTAAATTTATGTCTACGTGCCATGATTTCAGTTTAGCTACCTCACTGAATGGTCCAATATATAATTAAAATTACTATGTTACCTTTTGACTTACAGAGTGATTGCATATTTGCATTTACCTACACTATTCCACGTACAGGGTTTGATTTTAATTTGTCCACCATGTCATTGTTTCCCGACGTTTACTCTGCATTCTACTTAAAACTCTTGCACAAACTATTTTAACTCTTGCACTAAATAATTGGAAAGTTCTAAAAACAACGAACCACCAATTCTAATTCTAATTTATCATATATATATATATACAATATCAATGCAGACTCCTCTGACAGCTATGCTCAAAAATATTCAGACGACGAGAGCCATGAATGGGAATCAGATCGAAGCCGGACATTAACTTAATCAACACGCACTACTGCTACATAAAACTAATTGTGCTTTCTCGACGACTATCTGTAAATGAAAATATATGTATAATTATCGGCTTCAAAGTGTTGCCAAAACGCTTTTTGAACAACTCCTAGACCGTGAAGTATTGTCAGCAAACAACTACTCTATGTCCTGTAATATATATGTCCCATGACATATATGGACCAATATGGTACTGTTAATCCTACATGGGTTCCTGTCCCTATAAAACCACATAATATTACTAGGCTTTTTATGATTCTTATGTTGTAGTATTATATATAGATATTATAGATCAACATCATAACTTTGTTGTTTCAGCGCCATCGAAGAATATAATTATATTCGTAGCTCAATCCTCTAAATATACAAGCATAAAAATGCACGGGCGCGCAATGACGCGCACAAAGACACTAGTTCTATACATTTCAAGAACACCTATTCACCCCTTGAGGTGACATTTCGACACTAGTGGAGAGATGACCTTTTGTCCCGGTTGGGAAGGGCCTTTAGTACCTGTTTTCCAACCGGGATAATGAATTCGGGGATGAAAGGTTATCCCCTTTAGTCCCGGGTACCATAATCGAGACTAAAGCTCTTCGTCAGGACAAAAAAAATGAAACAACATATGTATCACATGTTTTTGATTCTTCATGAAACCTTAGTCAAATATCTAGAGATTTAAATGAGTTAAGACAACAACATGCGTATGTCATGTTTTTATTCTTCATGAAACTATAGTTAAACATGTAAACATTTAAGAAGAACATATTTTTCATTAATAACTTTTATATAAATTTAGTCAAACATCTCATTTTTTCTCAAATTTAAACTTTTTAAGAATATTTGCATTCATTGACCATTGTAGTTTTTCTCAATTTACTTTGAGTCTATTAGAATACTCCAAAGAAACTGAGTTTAAATTTAGTTTCATTGTTCATTACTAAAAATATTACTGACGACTCTACTTCACTTACTTTTTTGAGCTGAAATTCAGCTTGGGCTTGTTAGTCCCCACGGAATGGATATATGTCAAAACTCTAAATCCAATATCCGATCTAGCTATTATATTCGATATCTAAGAGATAATGCCTTGTATTCATATCTAGATCTAAAATAATTAGTAAAAACATCCAAATTAATCATTAGATATATGAGAAAACATATTAATAAAGCCACGTTTGATATATAGCTTAGCTTTACTAGTGAAACTGTTTTTTAGAAAAAAATAGCTTCATAAATAACTTTTTAGCTGAAGCTGAACTGTTTTGGAAAAAAGTTTGCAGGTTTACCAATAGCTTCATGCATGATTGAAAAAGAGAAACAAGAGTGTCGACTGTGAAAAGCTATTCTTTTTAGCTTTATATCAACTTATCTTTTTATGGAAGAGGAAATAAAATACCTTTACAGGTGAAACTATTTTGGAAATGAGCTAAAATATCAGAGTTATCCGACCCGCTTTGTATCAATTGATGGTGTCCTCACCGTTTACACCTCTCGTAGCCACGCATGAGGAGCTCGAATTGGACATGGGCTAGCCTACCCTTTAGCACGTCCCTAGGGCGTCCGCAACGGTTGCAGGAAATCAATAGCTCGCAAGTGAATAAAAAAAGAGAGAAAATAAATAGCTGCATGTGGAAGGAGAACGAAGCAGCATATTAGTGACTTATGGTTTTTTGGTGAGCGTGCCAGCTAGCTGCTTCTTCTGTCGCTAGCGAGATGTTTTCTGGTCTTTTCTCACATTTAAATGGAATATAATACAATTTTTACTGGCGATTTGGAGGCCCGTCGAGGACGCCCTTAGTAGATAGTCACACCTAGCTTCAAATCGAGCTTAGGGCTTGTTTAGATGGAAATTTTTTTCGTTGTTATTTGACAAACTTTGTCCAAATATGGACTACGTAGACTCCAAAGATTCGTCTCGATATGTACATACTAAAAGTACAATTAATTATTTTTTTACCTACATTTAATTTTTCATGCATATATTTAAAGATTGATGTGATAGAGAATCTTGCCAATTTTGTAAAATTTGGGAGCAACTAAACAAGGCCTTAGTTCAAGCTTAGCAAGTCGAGCCGAAAGTCAAAAAAAAAAAAAAAACTCGCCATTCGGTAATCCTTTGGAGGAACCATAAAAGGTCCTGCTCATACTCCCTCCATTTTTTCCCTCCATTTTTGTATAAGTGGCGTATTTGATTTTGGAAAAAAGTCGTAAATAAATGTCACTTCGTTCGTAGAGCCAAAAGTTAAAAAGTGCCTCATGGTTTGCATCTAGGCATGCAGAGAGAGGTGGATGCAGGAATCGAAGAGTTAAAAACGACTTTAGCCTATAAACGAGAAGGTAATTGCTTAGAATAAATTTTCTCCTTAGTATGCGGAGTCAAACCAAATACGCCACTTATAAAAAAACAGACAGAGTAGCATGAAAGCATAGAATAGATTTGGGCATCTGGATTCTCAAAGTCGTAGGATAAGACAAGCACAAGGATTCCGCACCTAACCCACGGACAAAAAAAAGCCCGCAGATTCTTAGCGGCTTGTTGCGGCGCAAGTTGCTCATCCTTTTTTTCCGTGGTCCTGAGCCAGAACCATTTGCATATTGCCAACGGAGAAAAAACTTTTGTATACCAGTGACAAGCACGTAAAACCTTTGTACCTCAATGACAAGCACGTAAAGATGTCAAATGAGAGATCACATACCTTTATCCTTGGACCACAATTCCACAAACCATTTTGTTCACACATTTAGTTCACAAAGACAAACCATCTTGTTCACATATTTAGTTCAAGCAATGAAGCAAATATCCTACAGGAGGAAACACGCCCACGAATATTCACGGCAGTACGGCACACCTTATCCAGCGGCTTCTGGCCATGGAGTGATGGAGATGCAGCGATAAATAGACACTGCAGTACAACAGTAACCATATGAACAAAACATTTGGTTATCACACGAACCGAGAACAGTAAACTTAGTGCAAATAAGAAGACTTGACATGGTGCTAGTTCAATTTGCTTAATGTGCACAGTGGATATATAGCACATATGAAACCCCACAAGAAACGGGACAAATATTCCAGAATCCATGAATTTTGGAACAGGACAAATATTTCAGAATCCATGAATTTTCGACAGCCCTAAGATGCTAGTGACATGCTAAACAGAGACCAACTACAGAAACAGACACAGAACTAGATCTTTGGAAACCGGCTGGACGACGGAAGGTGAGGCCAAGACGATCATGCAACTGAAAACAGTAGTAAGGCGGCCAGCTGCGACACAGTGTATGGATTAGGCAGGAATCTTGCCCATATCCCCTTCCACCACTCATTTGGAGCCACCAACCGTTCACCTCGGCGTGAGCTGCCGTCACCATACCAGATACCAACTCTTCCCTCCATCCACAAAACGGTGCTCACTTCTTCCCATAGTCACCTTCTCCTTCCTCCTCTCCTCCCTCTTAATCTCATATCTTTCATCTTGCTGCCTCCCTGCTCGCCGACCCCTCTTTGCCTCCTGCAACTCCCATGTCTCAATCTTCTCCTTTCTTCTCCATCGCCCGAGTGCACACTGGAGCAGGAGGGCGAGCTGCGGCAGCCGCTCTCCTGCTCCGTCGCCCCATTGCTCAGCTGCCACATAGCATTCATGGCCTAAGGTGTTTCTCTTCAGCCAGAGTGACATCTGCCAAGACGCTGCGATCACACCTCAGCCTCCCCCGCGCCACACTGTCCTCCTTTGCCAATGCCGAAGATGGCTCCAGTGCAAAAGGCAGCGACACGAAGGCTGGGAAGGAGCAGATCGGGGAATGTGAGATGTCAGAGATGGCGAAGGCGTTCCATATCTCACCACGGATGGCGATGTCGATCTCTGTGGTGATTGCATTCGCCGCCCTCACTGTACCGCTGGTGATGCGCTCACTGGTCTGCCATGGGACCTTCAAAATGAACGCACTGGCATACTTTACGCTTCTGTCAGGGTTCTATATGGCATGGAATATTGGGGCAAATGATGTTGCAAATGCCATGGGGACATCAGTTGGGTCTGGAGCTTTGACACTTCGGCAGGCGGTGCTGACTGCAGCAGTCCTAGAGTTCTCCGGTGCATTCCTTATGGGGACCCATGTCACCAGCACCATGCAGAAGGGAATACTTGTTGCGTCTGTCTTTCAAGGAAAGGACTCTCTGCTCTTCGCTGGACTGATATCCTCCCTTGCTGCTGCCGGTACATGGCTGCAGGTATGTTCCATCGCCCTTTTGAGTTCTGCAGCTTTGCTACACCACGCCAATCAGATCATGCAGTTTTCTAGTGGACATGAGGATCGCGGAATTACTGAGACTTTACCCAGTTTCTTCAACCTACAATACAGAAGGTTTAGGAATTAGGATGTACTATCAGTGACATGATCATGGCACCAGAACTGATTGATTAATCTAATATGGAAAGTCATAAACTTTACACTCATAGAAGCTAGTTAATGTTTCCAAACAAATCATAGTGGCTAACTGCATCTTTAATAACAACTCCGCAAAGGGGAAGGAACCAGCAACTTAACAGATATAACCATCTACCTACATCATGGTTTTAGGTTTCGTGACGTGAAAAATATGATATGCTCATGTTGAGATTGGTTTAGTTATATGTGGTCATTATTGCAAACTGCACCTTAAGAGTATGTGTTTCATTTCCAACTTTCAGAGATAACTCATTGGACAACAGTTGCCAACATAGCAGCAAAGAAACAGATTTGAAGAATCTTGCACCTCAAGTTTGTAATTAGTAGAATGAGCACAATTAACACAGTTTTAGTGTGTCATCAACTGTGTTAACATCTACTCTCTCCGTTCAAAAATGATAATCGTATTAGCCAGTGGAAAAGTCATATGAAATAGATTTTGACCATTAATTTCTCTTATAATATAATGTTGGTGGCTAAAAACTCAATATCATCTTAGAGGCACTTTTAACATGAATCTATTGATGTAAGTTTTATACTCTAAACTTTTATACAATTTGATTAATTGTTGGTCAAAATTTATAAAGTTTGACTTTTTCACTGGTCTAATACGATTACCATTTTTGAACGGAGGGAGTAGTATCTATGTAAGCAATGAAGTTATGAATCCAAAATAAACACGAACAACAGCTTTCAAAATAGCCTTTTTATCATCAACATATGCAATCCCTCTGCCAATGCTTTGTTTTTTTATAGTCCTGACGATACAGGGCACTAACATTTATAAAGAATAAGAAGTATCTAATGCTATTTATAAGCATCTACATGTATTAACCTGTACTATTTCTTAGGTTGCTTCATCATATGGCTGGCCTGTCTCAACTACACATTGTATTGTTGGGGCCATGGTTGGTTTTGGGCTGGTGTATGGAGGGGTGAATGCAGTTTTCTGGGGTTCTTTGGCTAGAGTATCTTCATCTTGGGTCATTTCTCCTTTGATGGGTGCAGCAGTCTCTTTTCTTGTTTACAAATGCATACGCAGGGTAAGTTCTAGAGTAGCGTCCCTTTATAAGCTAAATGACACAAAAAAAAACAATACTTATAATCAAATATCATAAGTACATTTTATAGAAATACTGTTTGTGACGAGGTGCAAAGTTTACTTTTGTACTGACCTGTTTTCACTTAGTTTGTATACAGCGCACCAAATCCAGGTCAGGCTGCAGCTGCTGCTGCACCAATCGCAGTCTTTACTGGTGTCACTGCAATCTCGTTTGCTGCTTTTCCTCTCAGTAAGGTGTTTCCAATTGCCATCCTGCAAGCAGTATCCAGTGGGGCAATAGGAGCCATCATTGTTTCCCAAGTGATCAAAAAACAGCTAGGTGACTTACTGTCTTCAGAAGCAGAAAAGATAGCATCTGCTGAGAAGTCAAATGTTCAGCAGGCTGGACTTCTTTCGGACATTATTGGCCCTACAGGAGCTCAGTTGCAAATTGTGTATGGTGTGTTTGGTTACATGCAAGTCTTATCGGCATGCTTCATGTCATTTGCTCATGGAGGAAATGACGTCTCCAATGCCATAGGCCCCCTGGCTGCAGCTTTGTCCATTCTTCAAGGTGTGGCAGGCAGTGCTGAGATAGTCATACCTACTGAAGTTCTTGCTTGGGGTGGTTTTGGAATTGTTGCAGGACTTACAATGTGGGGATATAGGGTGATAGCAACAATTGGCAAGAAAATCACAGAACTAACACCTACTAGGGGCTTTGCTGCAGAGTTTGCAGCAGCTTCAGTTGTCTTGTTCGCATCAAAGCTTGGGTTGCCTATATCTGCCACACATACACTTGTTGGGGCGGTGATGGGTGTCGGATTTGCAAGAGGGCTAAATAAAGTCAGAGCAGAGACAATTCGTGAAATTGTGGCGTCCTGGTTGGTCACAATTCCAGTTGGTGCTGTCCTATCCATCTTCTACACATTGATCTTGACCAAAATTCTGGCATACTTCATATGAGTGTATTGTAAAATATAAGAGCAGCTTTTAAGTGGTACAGCCCATTATCACTTCATGAATTTTGATCTGTGGAAAAGGTTTTTCTTTGCAAAAGTGAAGAGATAAACTGATTCCACAAGTTCAATCAGAAATTTACAAGATTTTCCAAGATCAAATAATCATTTGCTTGGCAACTGAGCACAATTAGGAAAAAAGTTTCCCAATGATCATGGTACAGAATCCAGATTTTTTCAACTTTTTATACTACCTTGTATGTCTGTCACAAGGTTGAATACTGTAACTTCTTGTTCTTGTAGAGTTATTATACATGTAGATGTAATGGTTGGTCAGATTTCTTGTAAATTGTAATCATATCACATGACTTTGTTCATTGCTAATCATTCTAGAATAAGAGTTCTTTCCTCTGTAGGAAATTATATGATAAAAGCAAGTTTAGGATTGACAAGAATAAAAAAAATTAGATGGACGATAAGATTAACTTATTATACTAAACAAGCAAATATCAGTAGTAATTATTATAACTATGCCATACTGTGTTATACCGACTATAATAATGTCCATTGATAAGTAAAGCAATTTGGATCATCAGATTTTTTGATGAAAATTTTACGTATAGAGGTTCAGAAAAAGGTTCTAGAATAAGAGTTCTTTCCTCTGTAGGAAATTATATGATAAAAGCAAGTTTAGGATTGACAAGAATAAAAAAAATTAGATGGACGATAAGATTAACTTATTATACTAAACAAGCAAATAACAGTAGTAATTATTATAACTATGCCATACTGTGCTATACCGACTATAATAATGTCCTTTGATAAGTAAAGCAATTTGGATCATCGGATTTTTTGATGAAAATTTTACGTATAGAGGTTCAGAAAAAGGAGAATGGGGAAGACAAGACACAATGTGTTCGATATTCATAGCTTCAAAGTACGCATACCAAATAACACAGTAGAGAAACTGGCCTTATTAAATTAGAGAACTCAAAATTAAAGCAACTTTTTTTGGCAAGTATAAAAATTCAACAGACAATCAATGAAAATTAATTGGGCACATCGAGCAATGCACAACAACAGACACTTAATAGTTAAACTGCTAAGAGCAAGGCTAATAATACAGCCAGCCAGCCGGCTATAAGGATCCTTACAGCCTTCTCTCAGCACACCCATATAGTAGTCAACTCTTCACAATTAATACATGGTCTACTTGTCTCTCTCACAAAGTTTCTCGGTTCTTGTGTCTAAGCCGGCTGTAAGCTTATAGCCTGCTTCTCTCCTCCACCTTAGCATAAAGCCGGCATACAACCTGTTATTATACTTGCTCTAAGAGAGCACTCATATAGCCCACAATGTTTTTTTTAAAGAATCCTCGATGTGAACCAGGTTAATGACACCTGACTATGACAATACCCGTGTGTTACTATGCCAAGTCGATATTACTAATAGCTTCATTTTCGCTCCTTGATGTCTCTTTTTTGTTAAGCAAACCAAAATCTTGTGCTTCCAAATTTTCATATAGGAAGTTTCGACCACAAAAGAAATAGAACAACATAAGAAACTTGACAAGGACTTATTGGTCTTGGCACAAAGAATAAAATGGAAAGAAGTAGCAGTATCTGTGTGACACCCCGGGTCCAAATCTGCTTATATGACCCAGCTCCTCTATGTGGAACAGGTCTTCATAGGCATAGCACTCTCTTACACTTTCATCTAGCATTATCTGGCACCCATAGAGGAAACTAGCATAGCATTTAAATTGGACCGATTAATCATCTAGTAATTTCATACACAAGGTCCACATGACAAGCACATGCTCAAATCCAGAGAACAGACAGCAGCAGAATAGGGTAACACAGCACATCTAGATAGCAGGAACGACTCAGGGATTGCGAAATACAGACTAGGCAGCGGGGATGGCGACGCTCCAGGAAGCCAGCGAAGCACGGGGGGAGACGCCTGGGTCAACCGGTCTCCTGATCGAAGTCGTCGCCGTCGGACTCCTCGACGTTATCTGCATCGTCGTCCTCCACCTCAGCGTCGTACTCCTCCTTGGTGTCGCCCGTTGGCTTCCCGATGATAACCAGGTGGCTGTTGGTCTTCCGGATCTCATTCAGCTGAGCGGCGAACAAATGGAGAAACAAAGGCAAGCGTCAATCACCCCCATCGACATCGCGCGGGCACTGGGCAGGGCGAAGAAAAGGGGAAGCAAGGGGAGGGGTGAGCGGGTGAGGGAATGGGGAGAACCACAGCACCTTATCCTCGAGGTCGGACTCGGCCATGGCGAGGAGGAGCTCGTCCTCCTGGGAGGTGGCCGGCACGGGGAGCAGCGTGGAGGCCGGGATCAGCGGCGGCGACGGCCACTGCCGCATCAGCGCCGGGAACTGCAGCATCTCTGCTCTCTCAGTTACGGCCGCCGCAAATTCGTTTCACTTTGGGGGAGGGGACCTGGAGGCTGGAGCGGCTGTGGGCTGTGGCGGAAGCCCTCAACTGATGAGTGCAATTAATAAAAGGCAAGTCTAATCATAATCTACTTACGAGAAGCTCTTCTTCTCACTGGGCTGAAATGGGCTTTTATCTCGGTGCGCTGCCGGCCGTTGCCGAGTCGTGCAAATGGACCATACGGCCCATCGTAGCTGGCAATCCTCGAGTTCGGACTCCGGAACACGCGGCCGTTCACTCCAAACCTCGGATAAATTTTCCCGGTTTTCCGGTCCCGAATCCTACGAGCACCCACGACTCCCCTCTTTTTCTCGTCTCCTCCGTTCCGTTCGCGCGCCACCGATCCCGCCAACGGGAACGAAGTCGAACGAGAACGATCGCCGTCGTCGTCGCCCCCGCCGCCGCCATGGATCCGACGCCGCAGTCACACCCGATCCTCGCCTACGTTCTCTCCCGCCTCCCCTCGCTGCCCGCGGTGAGGACGCCGAGGTCCCCGCGCGAGAGGGACCTCGAGCAGCCGTCCCCGCGCACGCCGTCGGGCGCCGCGGAGATCGACCTGGTGGGGCGCATGCCGGGCCTGCGCCACCCGTCCGTGCTCTCCGCCATGACCCGCGCCGTCGCCGACGTCTCCTCGGCGCGCGACGCGATCCGCCTCCTGGGGCCCCGTCCCGACCACGAGCAAGTCGACGCCTCCCGCGAGCTCCTCCTCCGCGCCGACGCCGGGGACAAGGCGGGCGCCGACGCGGAGGGGAAGGCGAAGGAGCTCGACGAGTTGAAGCTGGCCGAGTGCCGGGAGGTGGTGCGGCTGGACGAGGAGCACGAGTCGTACGGCGCCCTGCTGCGGGACGCGGAGGAGAAGCTGGAGGACGTGTACCGGATGGCGATGCACGGGAGGGACATCATCAAGGAGGCCGGCGGCGGTGATGCCAAAGGGGAAGAGAGGTCCGCGGCGGTCGACGAGGAGGTGGTGCGGGTGCTCAAGGACGTGGAGGAAGGGAAGGTGGTGGAGCGGGTGAACCTCGCCGACCGGCAGCTGCGCCTACTGCCGGAGTCCATCGGCCGGATCCGCGGCCTCCTCGCGCTCGACGTCTCCCGCAACCAGCTCAAGGTTAGGGACTCGTACATAAGCATTTGCGTCGTCTGCCTACATCCGTTCACGAATTTTCTGAATGAATTGTTGAGATTGGTCGAGTGGAGACAGTACAATATTGTACTGATCGAAATGCATTCTCTCTTGCACATCGCACAAAATTGCTTTGAAATGCATTACCATGATTTTTTCTTGTTTATGTATTTTTCTGTGAAATTAAACTGATTTTATGAAATTCCTAAACCGATTCACGCTAAATTTCTGTACGATTACTATAAAATTCTTACGTTCAAACGGATATACGCTACACACATGGCAGTTGATGGGTGAATTCCCTATTTCGCGCCTTCAACAGTGATGTTCCTTGAGTTCGCAGGTGGTTCCCGATGCTATTGGTGGGCTCGAACACCTGGAAGAACTCCGTCTCGCTTCCAACGACTTGGTTTCTCTCCCAGACTCCATTGGCCTTCTCTCCAACCTCAAGATCCTCGATGTCTCCGGCAATAGGCTGAGGGTTCTGCCCGACACCATCTCGAAATGCAGGTAATAAACAACTAACCAATTCAACCATATTTCATTTCTTGCTCCAGCAAGAAACACGGTCGTAGTGAGATAGATTGTGCCACTCGATCGATCGGGGCTTCAGATCGCTGGTGGAGCTGGACGCGAGCTACAACGCCCTGTCGTACCTCCCGACAGGCATCGGGCACGAGCTGGTGCACCTGCAGACGCTGCGCGTGCACCTCAACAAGCTGCGCTCCCTGCCGTCGTCGGTCTGCGAGATGCGGTCGCTGCGCCTCCTGGACGCGCACTTCAACCAGCTCCACGGCCTGCCGGCCGCCATCGGCCAGCTGTCCGCGCTGGAGACGCTGGACCTGAGCAGCAACTTCAGCGACATGCGGGACCTGCCGCCATCGTTCGGCGACCTAGCGGGCCTGCGCGAGCTGGACCTGAGCAACAACCAGATCCATGCGCTGCCGGACTGCTTCGGCCGGCTCGGCAAGCTGGAGAGACTCCGCCTGGACCAGAACCCGCTCGCCGTGCCGCCCCCCGAGGTGGTCGCCGACGGCGTCGTCGCGGTGAACGAGTACATGGCGAGGCGCTGGGCCGAGGCCGTCGCCGAGGAGGAGCAGCGGCGCGCGAGCGCGGCCGCCGTGGCGGAGAGCCCTAGGGCGTCCACGCCCAGGCAGTGGCTGGCGCGGAGCGTGTCGTCGCTGAGCACCTGGGTGTCGGACGTGACGGTGAAGGTTGTCGGGCAGGACAAGGTGGACCAGGAGGACGAGTTCCTGCAGCAGCAGTTCTGAAGGTGAGCTGGCACCGCACCACAATCGGTCGACCTTCGCAGTTCAAATAAGAGCTGCAGGCTGTTTATTTGCCCAATACAGAATCAGGATGATCAAACCTCATTCCCATTTTATTGCTTTTCAAATTTCATTCCTTATTTTTCGCTCGAAACTGTAACTACTTTATTGGTTTATTATGCCTTTAATTGAAAATGAAACGACTCATTCCCATCTTGTGAATTGTACTTTTGTAGCACTTCTACGAGATGTTATGAATATACTCCGTATTTGTTATTCCATAGATGGCTCTTTCATTGTTGCTCAGTTAAGACTCTTTCAGCACTGCCAGCGCAGATCACGTACTGGATACAGTTATCCGCGATTACGTACGTGCAGCTAGATCACTATTGTAACTGCTTACTGGATACAGTTATCCGCGATTACGTACGTGCAGCTAGATCACTATTGTAACTGCTTACAGCACCACAGGCACGATTTACCAAAGAGCTGACTGAACAAGCATCAGGCCAAGAGATAAAACATTATTACAGGGCGAGAGCACAAGCATCAACATTTTGTCCACGCATCATCATTAACACATATATATATGTATAATATAGATAGATTCACATCTCAGTAACAGAGTCGGCACGATAGCCAGTCCATACAAGCAGCAGCAGTATACCTGGGGCATGGCAAGGTAACTGCTGAGGTGCGCACGCGCAGATACTCATCGATACCACACGCACGACAGATACAAAAAGAAACATAGCACGAACAGTTAGACATAAGCAAGCTCTGAGACGAACTAGGGCTGCACCACAGTGGCAAAGCCGTCTCATTATTTACCCATACAATATATATACTTATTAGGTCTAGATAGCTATGTGCACACGGCACACGATCTTCACTTGTCCTTTTTCTCCCTGGCAATGAGGTCCATCACAGCTCGCTTGATGCTTCCGCCATTCTTCGCAAGCAGCTCCTTGTTCACCTCTGTGTCATCAAATCCCTAAAAATGAACGACAACAGATCATGAATATTATTATAATGAGTTGCTGGAACTATGCAAAATAAGGCAGAAGCATGTCTTATACCATCTCTTCCAGCTCTGCAAGGAGTGGATCCCATTCATTGACACCACATAGGTCATCAACAGACTGCTCCAGGTTGTAATTGTTCTGCCTAAGGATTTCCTTGTTGAGATCGATCTGCCTAAAACCCATTTCCTCCAGTTCCCTCAGCAACTTCTCCTCATTGTGAACATCCAGATCAGACAGCTCAGGTGCCACGGCACTAACAGGTGGAGGAGCAGGCACAGCCCCAGATGCAGACACAGGGGCAATTGCAGGAGCGGATACTGGAGCTGAAATAGGTATAGTTGTAGGCAGGACAGGCATAGCAGGTGATGTTATATGAGTAGTAACAACTTCAGGCATAGGCACACTAACAGAGGGCACAAAAGCAGCAGCAGATGTACTGGACATGGGAACATCACCGGTTGGATTTGCAGGAGCTGCTGCAGACAAGACCAACGTGGCAGGCAGAGATTTCTTGGGCTCAGAAACATCAGTTGAAGCAAAATGGAACTCTTTTGTGCGTTTGGCATGTGCGCTAAGGGCTGAGTCAACAGGCTCAATGTTCACATCAATTAAATTGGTTGTGTTTGCACTATTGCTCTCTGGAGGCAGATTCAGGTTAATAGCAGCATTCCTGTTATTGTCGTTAACAAAAGAAGGGTCTTCCACCTACAGATACAGTTGGAGTTCAGAACATCAGGCGACATAAGGAAATTATCAAGAGAACCATTTTTTTTTACAAAGTAAAAAAACCATATTTTGGATAGCAGTGGGGCAACAACCTGGATATGAACCCAAACTCGCTGACCAAATTTCTGACCAGAAGGCGTAGCCAACCTCCAGTAAGATATGTACCTCCCTGGTCTTGTGGGTGCCACAAAATCAACAGCAACATCAATCTCTTTGTCCACAGGAAAGCCATCCACAGGAATCTGCACAACAAAAAAAATCCAACTAAGAATTTCTTCCATTTCTACAACTACTAGCCTAATTTGCAATCAAAATAGCAAGCCGTAAAAGCAATGAATATGTAGAGCTACCTCTAATGGAACAGATGTCTGCAATGCAAACTGATCTCCACCAACCCAGATAAGCTGTGTGCCAAGTGGCCACACAACAGAACCATTATTATGCATGCGCCAAATCTTAGTGAACGGGATAGAAGGTGTCATCAGTGTTCCATCAAGGACAGTTACATCCAAAATGAAGCGACTTTCAAGTTTCTCCCGTTTTGACTTCATTAGGACCCGTGTCACCTTTCGGTTCTTTTTGAAGGAAAAAAAAAATCAAATCAGTTATTCTGCTTAAACACTTTCATGCAAAAAGAGTATTCCATGAAGAATGAGATGAGGTACCCACCGCATGAGGATCTCTGAGAAACCTGTGGGGTGAAATAGGTTTGTCTATTTTGGTGTACTCCATTTCATTTCCCATGCGTTTGAAACAGGAATCACATAAATCGTAGTCTTCCTTCCTGTAGGGCAAACAAGGAAGATGTCAGAGCTAACATCATCAAATATAACCAACAAAATATTAAAGTAGAAACTTACATATTAGATTTATAACGTGGACCAACAATTGGTTGCACTCCACAACCATCACACTGAATCCATCTATGCAGACTACGTGCTCCTGAGTTTTCCATGTTACCAGGAAGATCTCCATACGGATGCCCAGAAGACAAGAGGCGGCCTGGATAAGGAAAATGTAGAGAAGGTCCATAGCCTGGGGGTGGCACTGCTGGTGGAGGTGGTGCATAGGGCATTTTATACATTGGAACACGCCATCTGGAATCACTAGTTGCTTTTGCATTGTCTTCATATTGCCATGGGTGCTGTTGGCTTCTTCGTGGTCGGGACCATTCTGAAATGCATGGAGGTGGCGGAGGTGGGGCATGAGTAGGCAGAGAATAAGGGGCAGGTTGGGTGACTGAGGACATAACAGATTTGCCCTTGCTTTGAGCATCAGTCTTCCCCTTGCAAACAGATTTGTCAACTGAATTACAGGGGAACAGCAGCTCCTCAACAGATGGGTACATTGATGGCTGTTGAACTTGAGAAGCTCCAGCATTAGGAACAGGGGCAGCAGCCTCCTTTAACACAGACCTAAGACCCAAACTTGGCCTAGCTTTGGGCTCATTTTTAGCTTCAGCCGGCGCATGCGCCGGCACCTGTATCACACCAATGTTAGAGCTAGATGACCCCTCAGCATGCACATCAGATGACCCATTGCCATTATTGTTTGGTGCCATCAATTGTGCAAAAGGTTTCATCAGCTCAGCTAATGGTGTTGGTGCTGCATCAAGTATTTCCTGAGAAAATTTTGCAAGGGCATCAGGTATTGGCTCTGGGATTGACTTGATTGCTTCATCAATAGCTGATTTTATATGAGCCAGACTATCTTCCTGAACAGGCTTCAAACCTTCAATAGCTGACATTATCTGGGATAGTGGATCCTGAGCAGTGGGTTTCACAGGTGCAGAGACATTTTTTTTTTCAGTTGGTTGATTTTTCTTCAGCTGAACAGTAATCCTCAGAGGGTTTAATTTCTGATGCAGAGCTGCATCACGCAAGTCATCATCGTCATCTAGCATGACAATATCACCATCCTCATCGGTGTAAGTCAGAATGAAGTCAGCATCAGGACCAAACTTAAAGGCAGTAGCTAACTTTGCCCGCAGAGCAGATAAATTCATGTCAAAATGATTCCCATTGGCACAACCATAAAACCTTTTAAGCGTATCACCATATTTGACCTGAAATATATATATATATAAAAGATATGATAAGTTGCAATCAAGACTCAAATGGACTTAACCGAGAAAGATGATATCATTTTGCAAACAGTATTAGTAGTAGTAATACTAAATTAATAATAGAGTAAAGTCCATCACCGGTCCCTAAACTCGCAAATCGGCCGTTTAGGTCCTCAAACTTGTTCGGTTGTGTCATCCTAGCCCCTAAAGTTGCAAATCACTCATTTAGGTCCTTAAACTTGTTCAGTTGTGTCACCCCAGTCCCTAAACTTGGTTTTGAGTCCCATTGAGGTTAAAACAGGACAATCTAAAAACTTTATATCAAAAAATAATTCATAACTTTTCAATACGAACTCGAATGAAGACAACCTTTATATCAAAATTGTAGCTCTCGATATGATCTACAACTTTGTAGTTGAAAAGTTTTTGAATTTAAACTATTTAGGGTCCCAAAATATTCTTGTATGACACAACCGAACAAGTTTGAAGACCTAAATGGTCAATTTGCCAGTTTAGGGACCGGGATGACACAACAGTACAAGTTTAGGGACCGGTGATGGTACAGGATTAGGGAACAGTGATATAAAGTTTGTCTTAATAATACACAACAATAATAATAACAAAGAAGATAACAACAACAGTGCTATGAGAATTAGCCTAAGTCAGGGCATGTTCGTTTCCCTGGCAAATTTTTTTTGCCAGTCACATCGGACGTTGCGGCCCTAATTTAGCCTATTAAAAATATAGTAATTAAAAAACTAATTTGTCAGCCGGAGACTAATTCACGAGATGAATCTATTAAACTTAATTAGTCCATGATTTGACAATGTGGTGCTACAGTAAACATTCGCTAATGATGAATTAATTTACCTTAATATATTCGTCTCAGTAATTAGCATATGACCCTGTAATTAGTTTTATAATTAGTTTATTTTTAATAGGCTAAACTTGTGCCGCAACGTCCGATGTGACTGGCAAAAAAAATTTGTCAGGGAAACGAACACCCCCTCAGAGCATAAACTCTATATAAGTTAAGGAAATATAATCTTGTTAATTTGTCCTCCTGAGACCTAAGCTCTCTGGCACCAACCAAAGTCTTTAGTCCCAAGCAAGATGTGGTAGGCTAGACTAAGTCATGTGTAGGAGCAAAAAGTTCTAATCAACCATGTTACAAAACACATAAAAAGAACTATAGTTAAGAACAATCTAGATAAATATATACTGTAAAACTGTAGGGCGTAGGCTTGACCATAGAAGGGCATGGAAAGCAAGAGCAGTTTAGCAAGATTATGCCTTTGTTAGATGCACTCAATCTTGTGGTGGCACTCCAACAAATGTGGATTGAGCCAAATACATTTGCATCCAAAGTTCAAACAAGCCTTTAAATGGCGGGATCATAAAAACGAAACAAATTTGTCCAACTGAAGGACATTGAAACTTAATGACATATGATGCAGTGATGCACAATAATCAACACAAACACACGGACACCAGCAAATATATCGACCAACAGTGTTCAATTAGCATGCATCGGGTTGGGAAGTAGTGTGCAATGCTATTTAACCTTATTATTTTGAAACAATTACATGACCAAAATCTCATATACTCAAACAAAAGAAAAGAAGCAAGTGCTACACCTACAAATTGTTACTCCCTCCATACTCGTAAAGACAGTCATTTTGGACAGCGCACGGTCTCCAAAACATAACTTTGACTCCTTATTTCTATAAAAATATTTATTGAAAAGTAACATATGTATATTTTTATGAAAGTACTTTTCAAGATGAATCTATTCATATAGTTGTCATATTTTCAAACTCAACAACTTAAAAGTTATTCATGATTTATATTATCAATGTTTGACTCAAATCTTGTCCAAAACAACTTTCTTTACGAGTACTTGGTAATAACAACCATTAGAATCCCCCCTCTGCCTAAAACTTCCTTAAAATCTATGATCTCGTGCTTCAGTCCACAAAGCGCACACAGAGATACTACACAAACATAAACTGGAAACACAATATAAATTGGAAGATCTACACAACCGTATTCTAGACCAAAACATCAATCTTATCAGAAAGTAAGCAGATCTCGTTTTGAATAATACACGACTTTAGCTCGCCCAAAAGATTTCTTTTTCTTGCTATTTGAAAAGCCCAAAGAGGGGATCTCATCTACAACAGTCTGATAGTGTGATTCAAAGATCACATCATACCAAGTAGGTGTAAAATTCATAAGGAGAATACCCTAAGCGCTGAAGATAGATACAGGTGCATCCTAACGATTTTAATGGGACAAAAAAATACATCATTGTCTCAATCTGGTGCATCCTAATAATGGGGCAGAAAAAGACCCAACCTACATCATGGTCTCACGCCACCATCATCTTCATCACGGATAATAAACCATATACAGACCAAAATACGTGTTCACCAACGCCCCTCCTAAATTTACTCCCCGCGAAGAAAAGAGCGCACACAAACAAACAAATCGCAAAAACCAAGTGGTAAAGCCCTAGAACCACACCAAGGGTACAGACAACCCCTCTTTCCGTCGATCAAAACCCGAATCCACACTACTACTACGGCCGATTGACGATTAAACACCAAAAAACCCCCAACCCTGGTCTCCCCGAAGCGATCAAACCCTACAGCTAAGGCCGTTTCCCGCACCTCGCGCCACTACCGAGTACTACCGTCCACATATCACGAAGAAACAAAGTAGGTAGGAAAAGGAAAACACAAGTTTTTCGGTCGGATGCCTCACCTTGAAGGTGACGTCCCACGCCTCGGCCTGCGGGCCGAAGGGGAAGAACGTCGGCACAGCCGGAGAGCTGCGGTCAGACATCGCGGCGGGGTCCCCGCGGTAGCCGGGAGGACGAAGCGGCGATCGGGCCGAACCCTAGCGGAGTCAGTCGGCGATCGATTGGCGCTGCTACCAAAGAGGGGAAGAGGGGACGGAGTCAGGAGAGAGCGGGCTGCGTAGCCGTGAGCCGCAGCTGTGGTTGTGGTGGTGCGGGACGAGTGTCGATGCGGCCAGCGCCGGGACACCGGAGCCCCTCTTTATCACGCCTCGTTTGCTTCCACGCGAAGAGATACCTCTAGGCGGTGCGGCTGGGGACTTAATGCCCGTGGGCCCCGCACGTCAGTGGCGAACCACCGCTCGCTTTCGCCTGGTCCAGGGGCCTGCCCGTGAATTTCGTATCTGCTGGGGTCCTGTTCAGATCGCTTGTCTTGGCGGGACCCGTATGTGGGGCACGATGTCAGTGACGATACATGTGGATAAGGTCGTCGAATAGAAAACTTCCGGTTATAAATCTTGATCCTCCTGCCATCTTCTTTGGGCGCAAGTCGGGATCTCCTCGCCCGCGGGACCGCGTGCGTTGCCTATGACTCACTGGTGAGTGGGCCCCCTTGATTTCTTTTTGTAACCTGTATCTAGTTGGTAGTTTGTCGCCGTACCGGTGAGGAGAGAATTATTATTTCGCGTGACTGGACGATGCGTGTCAGTGTCAGAGCCTCTTCTTGGCGTGCAAGCTCTTGTGGATGCTTGGGCTAAGGAATTGACCGCGCCTCCGGGTCGCCGTCGTGGATAGCAACGATGAAAGCGCACGGCCGGCCCAGATGCCGTGTGAATAAAAAAATGTTGCAAAATTAATAAAGGTACATTTATTTATTTACTGTAATTCACAAACTGACAGTATGAGTGTATGACACTCCTACGTACTTCGGCCGACGACCGAATCATCAAAAGGCATTAATCGGCCCACCCAAAAGAACGGCACTAGGCCCAACGGTGATCCGGCCCAGTATTATCAGCCTCACCGAAAAACGCTTAGCCTGACAGTGGGCCACAACGTCAGCCGCACAATCCGAAACTCCCGACAACCCTCGCGGCGGACGCTCGCGCAGCCCTCTCCCTCTCCCATGGATCCACCGCAAGATTCGGCGGCCACCGGCCGCAAGCGCCGCCGCCGAGGAGGCGTCCGGAATCGCAAGAAGCTTTCCTCGCAGAAGGGGCCTCCTCCAGCGTCTGCGCCTCCAACACCTGCGTCCCCACCGGTTAAGCGGCGGCGCAAGGACGTCGCTGGCCAGGCCGCCGCCATGCCGAAGAGAAGCAACACCTCGAGTCTACTCGAAAAGGTAATCTATCTTACCCGGATGACCCTGGAGTGAGTATTCAGTGGTGCAGTAGAGGGTTTGGGACTTTGGGTTGCATACTATATCGAATCCCTCGGCTGCTTATTGGGGGACAAAAATCAAGTTATGTGACGCCAGTGTTAACAAGTATGCTTTATATGTTGATTAATGTATTATTGTTTTTATATAGTACTAGAATCGTGTCCGTGCGCTGCACGGAGACAAAATAATGTTTAAACCTTAGTGTGCACTGAGTGACAACCCAAGTAGATGTAGATGAACACACAGGCTGATGTTGTATCCACTGCTTGCGGACCCATGTGCATTACTGCGTACGAAGGTGGAGGGTGCAAAGTATACAGGCCTACATTGGTATGGTACCACGGTGTTGCGTGGTTCTGGTCATAAGCTGGATTGAAGTAGTGGGCCACCTGTAACAACTCAGTAGTCCATTACATCTTCAAGTCGATCAGTATGGTAGCATGAGACAAAGAGCTAGTGCAAACCTTGAGTCCATGACTACATACTTTTGTAAATTGTAAAGCAATGTTTTCAAAAATTTTGGTGTTAGTTTTGGATTGGCCGAAACCCAACGACATAGTAAGATTGACTTCCATGCATGGTTTTGTGTGAGTTCATCGATGTCTTCGAAAAGGACCTTGCTTCCTTAGAACAAGAAAAAAATAGGCATTCTGATAATTTTGAAAATGATTAGGCATTTTTTTATATGATGACTTACGACTTAGCTTGGCAAAGAAGGCCTGTTGGCTGTTGAGTGTCTAAACACATGCCTACCGTAGCTTGTTGATGTCTCACCGCTCCGATTCCCACACACTACACATATCAGAATTGACACTACCAAACCGAAACATTCACACCACACAATCGCCATCAAAGTCAAATATGAGTACATGACACAGCCAATAATGAGGTCATTTAGCAGGTGAGTTTTGGTGACCAGGCCAGATCTACGTTGAAATCCTGACAGAACGGCTTGTAGTAGGCGATGCGGATGTTGATGGAATCAGGATTGTTGCTTTCGCAGTCGAGCGTGCTGTTGATGGCCTGGCCGGATGGTGGCTCGAAAACTTGATCATCCTGTACCAGAGCGCTGACCGGAATGAGAGTACGGGACCACTGTGCTACTGCACGCTGCCGCGTCGGGGTCACCCAGCCCATCAAAGCCAATGTTGTGGCCCGCAGTGCACGCCGCCGTGTCAGATGGGGCAGCCCATCGGAGCCAATACTATGGCCCGCCACCCGCGGGGCCTTTGCATTTTGATTCCGAGCGTGGTGACACGGACACGGTTTGAAATCTGCCTGGGCGATGTCCGAGCGGGGCAATATCCGAGTGATGCCGATGCGATTTGAAATCCGCCTACTCCGTATACGTGGGAGCGGGTCGGTACTTTGATAGTGTTAGGTATTTTTTAGGTGTGTAGATATGACAGTCAGTTATGGGGCTCTGTGCTGGTAGTCCTTTTGCATCTCCGATTATGACAAACTGCAAAGAAAAAAAAAACATAGCTAAATGATGGAAAGCCCCATGCTCTGTGCATTGCTGTATCATTCTTAGTGCATTGCTCCAATTCGCACAAAAATTTCGCAGTTGGTGTTCATTTGGTTCTACTTGATAAATTAAGCAAACTGTGAATTCTTGATGGCAGGAGTTGTCGAACACTTCAACCTGATTTGCATCTATATGGCTATGGCTTCATTATGGGGTTTATCCCCATTTCAAAAAAAAAAAAACTCAACCTGCGGGGGGTAAGACAGCCCCCGGGCATTGCATTAAGAAGCAGACCTTCTCACGCAGGTCAAGAAAACCCCTGAACCCTTGCCCCACCCATACACAGCGGCACCGTAGCCCATGTGAGAACGACCACGGTCAGGACCGGGCCTTAGACCTGTGCTTTGGCATGGGACAGACGAGGAGATTTTTTTAACCCCAGCCTGAAATTCGCTCCCATGGGGAGTCGAACCCAGGACCTGAGGAGTGCCGCCGAGTTCCTCTAACCAACTGGACTAGAGGCCCTTTGGCGTTTTTCCCCATTTCATACTTTCATTGTTTTCTGTGAACTAACGAATCTGTTTGTTGTTTGGTGACATCTTAGATGCGTGCAAGGTTATCTGGTGGCCATTTCAGAATGTTAAACGAGAAGCTATACACTTGCAGGTTCGCATTCTACACGTCACACTTCTTTTTTTTTGTTTATTTTTTTTATGTTGACTGGCTTGAATGCTATACTTTCTGTGATTGCATATGACAGTCGTTAATTTGTTAGACAATACATACATGCTCGTTAGCTGCTATTCTCTGTACAAATACTGATAGTTCATGATAGTGATATTGTGTCTCATTACCTCCTACTTTCTGTGATTTGCTAATGCTAACAATTTCCCCATATGACTTTATATTTTGGTTTCCTTATCATTAGTAAAGCATACTGTACTGAATTACTAAAAGGTCTGTTAGACCTTGAAATCCATAGACAGAAGAGCTTCACTTTTCTATGTTTCATTCACAATTTCACACACATGTATATTCTTTATCTTTCTCAGTGGAGAGGATGCATTTGACTACTTCAAAAATGACCCTAATCTTTTTGATGTGGTATGTTATTATTTTATTCTTCCTTGCTTTAATACCAGTATCTGCTAATACTAAAAAAAAGATTTCATCTTGCCATCACATTTTTTTTCTCGAATATGCACGAGTTGTGTTAGAGTATGTCATGGGCCTATTGGGCCTAGGCTGGCGGTATAGCCCGTTAGGGTTAATTAGAGATAAGGGTCGCTTGCTTAGGGATCAAGTAAACCTCCCTATATAAGGAGAGGAGATGTATCAATCTAATCAAGCAAGAATTAGAAGGAAAACCCTTCCCTCTTGCACGGCCGTGGGCAAAGCCCCGCGGCCGGACTTCTCCCGCCCTAGCTGCCGCCGCCGCCACTGCTGTGAATAGTACCCGCGGGTACTGTAGCCGCGGGTACTGTAGCACGCAGCCGCCGTCGCTCCCTCAACTGCTGTTATGTGGCTGCTAGATTGAGAGGGAGAGACAGCGTTGAGGGAGCGACGGTGGCTGTGTGCTACAGTACCCGCGGCTACAGTACCCGCGGGTACTATTCACAGCAGTGGCGGCGGCGGCGGCTAGGTCAGCGAGGGCGGGAGAAGTCCGGCCGCGGGGCTTTGCCCACGGCCGGGCAAGAAGGAAGGGTTTTCCTTCTAATTCTTGCTTGATTAGATTGATACATCTCCCCTCCTTATATAGGGAGGTTTACTTGACCCCTAAGGAAGCGACCCTTATCTCTAATTAACCCTAACGGGCTATACCGCCAGCCTAGGCCCAATAGGCCCATGACATACTCTAACACTACACCCCACCTGGACATGCAGCTCGTCCTCGAGCTGCAACCTAACAGACTCATAGCGATGACATAACTCAACACAAACCAAACACCTAAAAACAAGCCTTTTACATCTCGGCTTATTATATTATTCGCAACCTGAAATAGATTGGGACTCTTTATTTTAGACTCCTGAAGATACGACGGACACCCTCCGCGTGGTGGACCTGCACGTGTGCAGCCACCTGGATCCCATGGACGCCATCTGGACGAAAGGGGACCACATTGATGGCCACCAGAAATTGGTCGCAACAACGACCAACGGAGACGCCCTCGTGGCGGCCGGCGACGAAAAACAGCGGCGCTAGGCAAAACATCCTCACTGGTGACAAGGAAGGGAGTGCCTCCCCTATCGCCGTTGCCGTAGAGGTGGAGTTCGCCGTTCGCGGAAACAACAACATACACGGCGGCCGTGGGGGAAATAGCATGCTGAAGAGCCCCGATGCAACGGACGACATCACGCAGTCGCCTCACCTGTCGACAACGCAAGAAGGCCACGTGCCGCTGCCTGCAGCCGCACCACCGCCGAAGTCTGTTGCTCAAGCATCGGCTGCAGCGCCGTCGTGGTGTCCGACTTCGCAAGGCGACACACAACTTGGAGGAACTGCGCGGGGGTGCGGGGCTCAATCAGCTGCAGATCACACAACCGCCTCACCCGCCGTCGCGCAAGGAGGCCACGTGCCACCGCCTGCAGCCGCACCGCAGCCGACATCCGAAGTTGCTGGACGCCGGTACCCCTATAGAAGATCCCATCGGTGAATGGGTGCTGGAGGCTCGGCCCACCGGGTAGGGCAATAGCGCCGGTGGTGGGTGCTGCAGCGATCGTCACCGTGCTCGGTGGCGGCGGCGGCGGCTGCCAGATGGCCAGATTGGACTGCATGGCAGCCAACGATCTGGTCACGTCCTGGACAGCCGCAGCCAGGGACTCCAGCGTGATCGGAGAGGACGTAGCAGGCGCCGAAGGCAGCGGCATAGGCTGCTGCGCAGGCAGTGGCGCCACGGTGGCCATGGCGGTGGTGAACACCGGCAGCGCTGCTATCGGCGGCGTTGCGAAGAACAGGGGCGGCACCGCCCAGGGATGTGCGCCGAGCAGCGTGAGGATGGGCACGGCAACGTAAGCCATGGACGGCGGCGGCACGGTGGAGGTGGGCAGCCAGTTCGACATCGAACCAGGGAGCTGATACCAAAATGTTATGGGGCTGCTAGAGGGAGAGAGTTGAGGCAGTAGATGGGGTCGCTGTGCTACAGTACCCACGGCTGCTACAGTACCGCGGGTACTGTTCACGACTGTAGCGGCGGCGGCTGCTAGGGTTGCGAGGGCGAGAGAAGTCCGGCCGCGGGGCTTTGCCCACGGCCGGGCAAGAGGGAAGGGTTTTCCTTCTAATTCTTGCTTGATTAGATTGATACATCTCCTCTCCTTATATAGGGAGGTTTACTTGACCCCTAAGCAAGCGACCCTTATCTCTAATTAACCCTAACGGGCTATACCGCCAGCCTAGGCCCAATAGGCCCATGACATACTCTAACAAGTTGTGTGTCATTGCATTAAGAAGAAAAAGAGTATACAACACACTCACAGCACACACACCACCCCTCAGCTTGGAAACAATACAATGTGTCTTTGAAAGAATAAACAAACGACTGAGCCAAACACTAAATGGCCCAGCCTCCAAATGGGCTAACCTCTAGCACTTGAGAGGTGTGCCTCCAAAATCTGTTGAAAAATAAGCTGAATGCTAGGGTGATGGAACCTGGGATGCTACGGAGGGCGTATGAGTGTGAGGGCGGCGGCCTAGGCTTGAATGCCCGGCGGCGGGGTGGAGGCGCCGTGCTCGGCGCCCGTGGGAACTCTGCGTGGGAGAGGAAGGGGGGCTCCCTCGGGGAGCAGTAAGAGATTAATTAATCTCTTTGCTAATTTCATTAATCTCATAAAATCCAGTACTTATACAATGAGCCTAACAAACCAGCTAACTTCTTGGACTAACAGATTCAATCTAAGTATTCCCTAAATTCTAGGACTCTGAGAACAACTTCTAATCTTGCTGCTGCTGTGGTGACCGCGTGCCAGCATGCCCCAGCCTGGGCCCGGTCGTCAGCCACGATTCCGGCGCTTATAGACCTTGCCGGTCATAACATCTCTCCCGCCCTCAAGAAACAGCTCGTCCTCGAGCTGGAACGCCGGAAAGCGGGCACGGAAGTCATCGACGGCTTCCCAAGTAGCATCGGCGTCGGGCAAGGACTCCCACTGAATCAAAACGTACCACACGCCCCGACGAAGCTGGGCGCGCACTGCACGAGCAGGACGATGCAGCACGCGTCCATTGTGAAGGGGTGGCAGCACCGGTGGCGAAGACGACGGCGTACCACGGAAAGGCTTGAGGAGGCCAACGTGGAAGACGTCGTGGATGCGCGCGTTGTCGGGCAGACGGAGGCGGTAGGCGACCGCACCGATCCTCTCCACAATCTGGAAGGGACCAGCGAAGCGTGGACTGAGCTTGCCGCGGTACCCCGGCACCAGGGACTGCGCCGGGCGATGAAGAATCCGAAGCAGCACCCAATCGTCCACCTGAAACTCCACAGCTCGATGACGGGCGTCGTACTGCTTCCTGGCGTACTCCTGGGCTTGCAGCAGCCGGTCACGCACGTCCACAAGGAACGCATCGCGATCTCGCAGCAAGGTGTCGGCTGTGTCGGTGCGAGCAGTACCTGCAGTATAAGTTAGCAAAGCTGGAGGAGGCCGGCCGTAGACAACTTCAAATGGCGATGTGCGGAGTGCTGAATGGTAGGATGTGTTGTAACAATATTCAGCCCAAGGAAGCCACTCCAGCCATGTGCGCTGTCGGTCTCCAGCGAAGCACCTTAGATACATAGCAATTGTGCGATTAACCACCTCAGATTGCCCATCCGTTTGTGGGTGGAACGCAGTGCTCATCCGCAGTTTGACGCCGGCGAGCTTGAAAAGATAACTCCAAACATTCCCAGTGAAAACCGGGTCTCGATCACTGACAATGGAAGTGGGGAAGCCATGAAGCCTGACAATGCCTTCAAAGAACACCTTAGCAACTGTAGCCGCTGTATAGGGGTGGCTCAGCGGAAGAAAATGTGCTTGTTTGGAGAACCGATCGACCACTGTCAAGATAACACTCTTGCCATTGACACGGGGGAGACCTTCAATAAAGTCCATTGCAATATCAGACCAAATCTGAGAGGGCACATCCAAAGATTGGAGCAAACCGGCCGGGTGGAGGTGTTCGGTCTTATTGCGCTGACAAGTGTCGCACGTAGCCATGAAGTCACGGACCAGCCGGCGATCATGATCAACGAAAAAGTCCTGGCGAAGTCGCTGCAAGGTTTTCTGGGTGCCCTCATGGCCAGCCGAGTGGGCAAGCTGCAGTACCTCATGGAGGAGTGCAGACTGCTCTGGAATATAGACGCGAGAGCCGTGCAGTATAAGGCCGTTGACGACCTGCCAGGGAGCACCGCGGTCCTGGGCGACGGAGTCGCGGAGGGCGCGCAGCGCGTCATCCGCTTGGAGTTCCCGACGGAGATCATCAAACAACTTGAAGGAGGGTCCGGTGATTGCAGCCAACTGGGCTGAACTGTCATCGCGTCGGGACAGCGCGTCTGCGACCACATTGAGGCGGCCCGGCCGGAACTCAACGTCAAAATCATATCCAAACAGTTTGCTCACCCACTGATGTTGAGGTACAGTTGACAGCCGTTGATCCAATAGGAACTTCAGTGCGAAATGATCAGTGTGTACGACAAATTTCCGGCCCCAAAGATACGGCCGCCAATGCCTAACAGCTTGCACTAGCCCAATCAACTCACGTATGCAGCCAGCTTGATGTGTCGTGCAGCGAACGGGCGGCTGAAGAAAGCCAATGGACCTGAACCCTGATGCAGCACCACCCCAAATCCTGAACCCGAGGCATCACAATCCACCATGAAAGCTTTGTCGAAATCAGGAAGCTGAAGCACAGGGGCAGCAGTGAGTGCTTTGCTTGAGGGCATCAAATGCAGTGATTGCTTCCGGAGTCCACACAAAGGCTTCTTTGCGCAGCAGGGCTGTTAGAGGTGCAGCTATGGCCCCATAGTCTTTGATAAATCTACGGTAGTACCCTGCAAGCCCAAGGAAACCACGCAGTCCCCGAACAGACCGTGGTTGTGGCCAAGATGATACTGCCGCGACCTTGTCACGATCCATGGCTACGCCTTCGGCTGATATGACATGGCCCAAGTAGTGTACAGCCGGCTGGGCAAATGAACATTTAGAACGCTTGAGGCGCAGCTGATGATCTCTGAGAGCTGTCAGCACGGCATTGATGTGCTGAAGATGGGACGACCAAGAGTGGCTGTAAATTAAGATGTCATCGAAGAACACCAACACGAATTTGCGCAGGAAGGGCCGGAGGACGGTGTTCATGAGGCTCTGAAATGTCGCAGGCGCGTTAGTGAGGCCGAATGGCATTACCAGGAACTCGAAGTGGCCCTCATGTGTGCGGAACGCAGTCTTCTCAACATCAGCTGGATGCATTCGCACTTGGTGATATCCGGAGCGCAGATCCAGCTTGGTAAAAAACTGGGCACCTTGCAGCTCATCCAACAGCTCTTCCACCACCGGAATTGGAAATTTGTCCTTAACTGTCTGTTGATTCAAAGCTCGGTAATCCACATAAAAACGCCACGACCCATCGTGCTTCTTGACAAGAAGGACTGGAGCTGAGAATGCAGACGTGCTGGGTCTGATGACTCCCTGCTGGAGCATCGCAGCACACTGAGATTCTAGTTCGTCCTTCTGTAACTGAGGATTGTTGGAATTGCACAGGTAATTTGGGGCAAATCTGATTTCATTAGCCTTGAGAGGCAAAGGATAACTGCAGGGGTACATATAGGGCAGCAAACTTGGCTGCCAAGAAGCTGTTGCAAAAGCTAACTTGGCTGCCAAGTTGATGCCAAAGTAAAGCATATTCTAAAGTAGATGCTAAGCATATTCCTAATGGATAAGCACAAGAGTTAAAAGAGGTCTATCAATCTCCCCCTAAGTCTTGTGTGTGTGCTTCTGGACAACCTGGACCATCCCAATCTTGGCGCGGAGCTCCTGGAACTTGACTCGCCCAAGGGACTTGGTCAGGAAATCAGCAAGCTGGTCTTGCGTGTTGATGTAGCCAGCCTTGATGCTCCCCTCATCCAGGCAGTCTCTGATGAAGTGATACCTCACCCTGATGTGTTTACTGCGCTCGTGGAAGACGGGGTTCTTTGCCAAAGCCAAGGCGGACTTGCTGTCCACCCTCAGCTCCACGGGTGCTGCATCTCTGCCAATGAGATCGCCGAGCAGCCGAGCGAGCCAGATGGCCTGAGTCGAAGCGGTAGTGGCTGCGATGTACTCTGCCTCGCAGCTGGACAGAGCCACCAGCTGCTGCTTGACCGACTGCCAGCTGATCAGACACTTGCCAATGAAGAATAGCGTCCCGCTGGTGCTCTTGCTTGTGTCAATGTCGCCGGCGTGGTCACTGTCGCTGTACTCGATGAAGTACGCCGCACCGGGGCACCTCGGGTAGTGCAGGCCGTAGTCAGAGGTACCCGCAACATAGCGAAGAATCCTCTTGACGGCTTGTTGATGCTCCGCCGTCGGTCCCTGCATGAACCGACTGACGTAGCCCACGGCGAACGCCAAGTCCGGCCGCGTGTGGACGAGGTAGCGAAGGCTGCCCACAATGCGCCGGTACTGCGTGGCGTCAACCTCCTCCGCCGTGCTGTCGCGGCTCAGCTTCAGCCTCTCCTCCATAGGAGTGTGGGCTGGGTTGCAGTCGGTGAGCCTGCCCAACTCGACGATGCGCTTGGCGTAGGCGGTCTGGCGAAGGGAGATGCCGGAGCTGTCCTGGTGGACCTCAATTCCCAGGTAGAAAGAGAGGAGACCCAGGTCGCTCATCTGAAAGACGGTCTTCATCTCCGCCTTGAATGCCTCAATCTCGTCCTCCTTGGTGCCGGTGATCACCAAGTCGTCGACGTAGACGCCCACCAGCAGGGCGTTGCCACCCTTACCCCGCCGGTAGACAGCAGCCTCGTGAGCGCTCTGCTGGAACCCCATTTGCTTGAGGGTGGAGTCCATCTTAGCGTTCCAAGCTCGAGGTGCCTGCCGCAAGCCGTAGAGGGCCTTGCGCAGGCGAAGAACCTTGTTCTCCTTGCCGGGGATTACGAAACCCGGCGGCTGACGGACGTAGACCTCCTCCTTCAAGTCGCCGTTGAGAAAGGCAGACTTGACATCCATGTGGTGGACGTGCCAGCCCTCCTGGGCTGCCAGAGCGAGTAGCAGGCGAACGGACTCCATGCGTGCAACGGGTGCGAAGGCGTCGTCGAAGTCGACTCCCTCCTGCTGAACGAACCCGCGCGCCACGAGTCGTGCCTTGTGCTTGATCACAGCACCAGCCTCATCCTTCTTGAGCTTGAACACCCACTTTAGGGTGATGGCGCGGTGGCCGGCGGGAAGATCCGCCAGCTCCCACGTGTGGTTCCGCTCGACGACGTTCGTCTCCTGCTTCATCGCAGCACGCCATGCCGCGTCTCCCTCCGCCTCAGCGAAGGAGCGGGGCTCGTCGTCATCGTGCGCCAAGTTCAGCTCCCCCTCGAAGTCGTGTTGCGCCAGTCCATGGACGGGCAACTCGCCGAGGAGGTTGTCCATGGTGCGGTAGCGCAGAGGCTCGTCGTCGTGGTAGGCGTCGACGCGGTCCTCATCGTCGGTCAGCGGAGTGGCGAACTCCACCGAGCGCTGCTCATCGTGGACCGGAGCTGCTGTGGCCGATCCCGGTGGTGTGGCCGCCGGTGCAGGAGAGCGTGGAGTGGCCGGTGCAGGAGATGCAGAAGCTGGTGCTGGAGACCCAGGAACCGGTGCTGGAGATCCAGGAGCCGGTGCTGGTGCAGAGCGGGTCGTAGCCGGTGCCGAAGGTGGCGAAGCGTGGGGTGTGGCCGGTGCCGAAGGTGGTGGAGGACTCGCCGGAGCTGGAGGCGAGCGAGGAGTCGAGGCGGGGGAGCTCGATGAAGACGAGCTGCTAGCTCCCCCGGCTCCCTCGAAGTGGACGTACTCGACGACGAAGTCTCGGAGGGTCGAAGTTGAGCTGTCGTCCACCGCCTTGTCCCACGCCCAGCCTCGTCCCTCGTCGAACACGACGTCACGCGAGATGCGGACGCGCTGTGACGCGGGGTCGAGGATGCGATAGGCCTTGACGCCCTCCGCGTAGCCGATGAAGACCCCAGGTGCACTCCGGTCGTCGAGCTTGCCGACGTGGCCGAGCTCCTTGGCGAACGCGAGGCACCCGAAGACGCGAAGGTGGCTGACCGTCGGCTTGCGCCCGTGCCAGGCCTCGTACGGCGTCTTGCCGTCAAGCGCCTTGGTGGGCGAGCGGTTGAGGAGGTGGACAACCGTCATCACCGCCTCTCCCCAGTAGATCGCCGGCAGCCCTCTCTGCTTGAGGAGGGCGCGGGCAGTGGCCACCACTGTCTGGTTGCGGCGCTCGACGATGCTGTTCTGCTGCGGGGTGTACGGGGCAGAGAAGTGGCGCTGGATCCCCTCATCGGCGCAGTACGCCGCGAACTCAGCCACCGTGAACTCGCCGCCGTTGTCCGTGCGCAACACCCGAAGCTTGCGGCCGCACTCCTTCTCGGCAGCAGCTTGATGGAGCTTGATGGCGTCCGCAGCTGCCCCCTTGGTGTCGAGCAGGACAGCCCACATGAAGCGGGACACGTCGTCGACGAGGAGGAGGAAGTAGCGCCGTCCTCCGGGTGTAGCAGGGGTCACGGGGCCACAGAGGTCGCCATGTACAAGCTCCAGCCTCTCCTTGGCCCGGAAGCTCGCCTGGCGAGGGAAGGGCAGCCGACGCTGCTTGGTGACAACGCAGGTGTCGCAGAACTGCTCCACGTGGTCGACGTGCGGCATCCCCCGCACCATCTCCTTGCTGCCCAGCTGCTTCAGGGCCTCAAAATTGAGGTGCCCGAAGCGCTCGTGCCACCGCCACGCGTCGTCGTCGCGGCGGGCAGCAAGACAGAGGGGCTGCGCCACCTGCACGTGAAGGACGTAGAGGCGATTCCTCCCTCTGTTCACCTTGGCGAGGAGCCTCCGACTGCTGTCCCAGATGCGCAGCACCCCGTGCTCGATCTCCACGCGCGAGCCGTTCTCATCCAGCTGTCCCAAGCTGATGATGGAGTTCCTCAGCGCGGGGATGTAGTACACGCCAGTGAGCAGCCAGTGCTCGCCGGTCTTGGCGGTGAAGACGACCGAGCCGACTCCCTTGATCTCTACGGCGGAGGCGTCCCCGAACTTGACGGAGCCTCGCACGCCGGAGTCCAAGTCAGAGAAGAACTCCCGCCGCCCGGTCATGTGATTGGTGGCGCCGGAGTCGAGGTACCAGCCGTCGATCTTGTCGTCGCTGGCGGAGCCGAGGAAGGCGTGGGCGCGCGGCTCGTCGAGGTGGAGAAGCGCGGCGGCGGTCGGCGCAGGAGAGGAGCACAGCTCAATGTCCTCGTGGATGTAGAACAGAGCCGGCTCATCACCCTCCTGTGCCTGCGCGACGTGAGCCTGACCGCCGCGCCTCGCCTGTCGGCAGTCCCTGGCCCAATGGCCGGTCTTGCCGCAGTTCTTGCAGATGTCGTCCCGGTTCGGCTTGCGCTCGCCGTCGGCGCCATCAGGAGCGCCACCGCGCGCCTGGGGAGCCTTGTCCCGCTTGCGCGGCCGGCGCTTGCGAGTGCTCGACGACGGTGCAGCCTCGCCCTTCCTTCGCTCCTTCTGCCGAGCGAGCCACTGCTCCTCGGTGTAGAGAAGCTTGCCACCGGCGTTGGTCGGCTGCGATGGAGCCTTCCAGCGCTCGTCGATGGCCTTGAGGCGGCCCGTCACCTCCTCGATCGTGAGCGAGGTGAACTCCAGCAGGATCTCGATCGACACAGCAACCTGCTTGTTCTTGTCAGGGACGATGCGGAGAAGCTTCTCAACAGCCTCCTCCTCATCGAACTTGGTGTCGCCGTACCGCAAGAGCTGCTGCTGCAGGGTGGTGAGGCGGATGGCGAAGTCCTCGACGTCCTCGCCGGGCTTGAAGGTGATGTCCCCCCACTCCTTCCGCAGCCGCTGCAGCGTGGATTGCCGCGCGTGGTCGCTGCCGATGCGTGCTGCGGTGATGGCGTCCCAAGCGTCCTTGGCGGTCTCCTTGTCCGCAAGGGTGGTCTGCATCTCCACCGGTACAGCGGCGAGAAGCGCCTCCATCGCCCGCCGATCCTCGGTGAAGTCGACGTCGCCGTACCGTACCGCGTCCCACATGTGGCGCGCCTGCAGCTTGACCTTCATCACCATCGACCACTCGTTGAAGTTGGTCTTGGTGAGCATAGGCCAGCCGCTGCCAACGCCGGCGTCCTTGACGATGGTCTGGACGAGTGGAGACCCCGGTCGGCCACGGCGACCACGACGCCTCTCGGGAGAAGGGGAGGCGTGTCGCCTGTGAGGGCTGCGTGCACCAGTGTCCCATCTGCCCAGCTCGCGGTCGTCGAAGGCGTTCAGCTCGCGTCCGTACGGGCCGTGTGCGAGCCGTGCTCGAGCATCACGCGCCCGCATCCCTCGCTGCGCCTCCAGCTGCTCGGCCCGCTCGCGCCTGCGCTGCTCCTCGAGCGCGCGCTGGATGCGCGGGTCCCGAGCGGCTGCTGCATCGCGGTCGCGGCCGAAGGCACGCGCCCGCGCATCACGCTCCTCGCGCGCGAGCCAGTGGTTGGCGTCGCGGGCTGCGCGATCCTCCCAGTCATCCTCGCGCCTGCCCAGACCCCGGCCGTAGCCGCCCAGGTCGAGGCTGCGGTCTCCTGCGCGCAGAATCTCCTGCTCGACGTCGCGGAAGCTGCGTCCGTCGAAGTCGCGGCCGTCCACGCCTGCTCCGCGCGCGTGCGCACCCTGCGCGCCCGCCTCCACGCGTCCGCCTCCAATCCCAGCGCGGCCCGCAGCGTCGCCTTCAGCCGCGCCCGCAGAGCCCGCAGCAGCGTGCGCGTGCGCTCGGTCGCGTCCGTCCGCGCCGGCGTCCGCCTCCCGCCGCGGCTCCTCCAGGCGCAAGGCAGCAACTTCCGCCGCCGCAGCCTCAGCAGCTGCAGCCGCGGCGTCCTCCGCGGCCCGTGCTGCTGCCAGCTCCGCGGCCGCAAGGCGCTGCGCGCGAGCAGCAGCTGCCGCGCGTGCGTCAGCCTCCCTCTTCTGCCTCTCTGCCTCGAGCTCTGCCGCGGGGCGCGCAGCTGCGGCTCGAGCGCGCTCCAGTCGCTCGGTAGCCCGCGCAGCCGCCGCCTCCAGCGCAGCGAGGTCCTCATCGCCGTCGCCCTGCTCGGCCATGAGCCTGCGCCTCCCGCTGGATGTGGTGGAACGGCTCGAGGAAGAGGAGTAGGAGTGGAGAGACGTGGCTGCGGATTGGGATGGGGAAGGGAAGAACCAGGAAAGAAACTAGGCTCTAGATACCATTTGTTGGAATTGCACAGGTAATTTGGGGCAAATCTGATTTCATTAGCATTGAGAGGCAAAGGATAACTGCAGGGGTACATATAGGGCAGCAAACTTGGCTGCCAAGAAGCTGTTGCAAAAGCTAACTTGGCTGCCAAGTTGATGCCAAAGTAAAGCATATTCTAAAGTAGATGCTAAGCATATTCCTAATGGATAAGCACAAGAGTTAAAAGAGGTCTATCAAGGATATCGATAGGGACGAACGGCCACCGGTGCTGTGTTTGACAAAAGGTGGATGTGGTGGTCACAGTCACGAGCAGGTGGCAGCCCTTGGGGGGTGGCGAACACATCATCAAATGACTCCAGGAGCTTATCAAGCAGGGCTGGTTCAGTAGTACGCATCGAGTTAAGCCGGCGAGTGGATTGAACGTCACCGCGCGTGGAGCCAATGCCGCGCCAGAATACCCTGCGCCCTTCCTTCCAGAACGCCATGCATAGGTCATCAAAATCCCAAAGAATGGGCCCCAATGTACGCAGGAACGAGACACCAAGGACCATATCCCATGTGTCCAGAGGAATAGAGTCGCAGTCCACTGTGAAGAACTCATCGGCGATGCGGATGCCGACGTCGCGGATAAATCCTCGGCAGGTGACACGGTCACCGTTGGCGACGGTCACGCCCGTGCCTGGGCAGGGAGCGCACTGAAGGCCAACACGACGGGCGACGTCACCGCGAACGAAGTTGTGAGTGGAACCGGAATCAAGCAGGGCCCTGAACTGTTCGCTGCCAATGGTAACATATATCTGCATCGTATCTTCTGTTCTGATGCCGGCAATGGCTGCAAGGGAGATCATGGGAGCCTCGGGGTCGAAAGGCGCAGCATTGGAGGAGTCAGCAGCTGGTGGTTCCTCAGGCTCCTCCACAATGTAATCTGCCACCTCCAAATAGAACAGCCGCGCGCATTTGTGACCTTGCACGTACTGTTCGTCACAATTATATCACAGGCCCTGTTTGCGTCGTTCTGCCATCTCAGTCGGAGTGAGCCGCTTGAAGGGACGCGGTGGCGCCGTTGGCGGACCTGGCATGACTGGCGTAATCGCCCCGGTGAGTGCATGCGGAGATGCCGCGCCCAAGTTGGCGCGCTGAGGTAGACGTTGCTGAGGGGCCGGCAGCGCCAGGGGAGCCACTGAATTACGACACTCATAAGCACGCGCCAGTCGCATGACACGCTGCAAGTCCTGCGGCTCATGAAGCTCGACATCGATCCGGATGTGTTCTGGAAGACCCCCTGTGAACAGCTGAGCCTGCTGGTACGGTGTCAGCGGGCCGGCGTGCGCCAAGCGTACCTGGAAGTCCTCCAAGTACTTCTCCACATTGGCCGTGAACGGGAGGCGCGCCAGGTCCGCGAGATGGTTGGTTGATAGCGCCGGCCCGAAGCGCTGTTGACAGAGCTGCTTGAACGCGCCCCAGGTGAGCACGCCGCTGTCACGCTCGGTGATGTAGTACCACTGCTGAGCCGTCCCCGTGAGGTGGAAGGATGCAAGCCAAACTTTGTCCGCCTCCCTGGTGAGCTGGGCGCGGAAGAAGCGTTCACAGTGAGTAAGCCAACCCAAGGGATCCTCCTTGCCATCATAGGTGGGAAAAGTGAGCTTGTGGTAGCGAGGAACGCCGACGGCCGCGGCTTCAGGTGGGATAGGGTGTATCTGGGCTGATGGTGGGGGGTGCGATATATTGGCAATGGAGGAAAAGGATGGCACGGGTGATGGCGAGTGGGGGAATTGGATATGGGTGATGGGGACGAAGGTTGCAGGTGGAATTGACGGGATGGGGAAAGTGGTGGGGTGGGTTGTCACCGGCGAGGAGATTGGGGCGGCGCTGGACGAGAGGATCTCGGAGGCGGCAGCCCCGGACGCGGGCAGCGGCGGAAGCCTGCCGAAACCTGCCATGCCCAGCCTGCCCATGGACGGCGCGGATCCGGATGGGTGATCCCGCGCAGCCAGGCGGGTGGCCAGGGTCCCCATCTGGCGCTGAAGGTCGTAGATGGCCGCGGTGAGAGTGTCGATGGAGGACGCGGGCAGGGTGACGAGTTGCGGCTGCGAACTCCCGCCCAACGCGCCGGAGGTAACCGCTGCGGCACCGGAGGTCGACGGCGGCGGAGTGGAGGAAGCGGCGGAAGCTGTTGGTCCTGACATCGATACCAGATTGATGGAACCTGGGATGCTACGGAGGGCGTATGAGTGTGAGGGCGGCGGCCTAGGCTTGAATGCCCGGCGGCGGGGTGGAGGCGCCGTGCTCGGCGCCCGTGGGAACTCTGCGTGGGAGAGGAAGGGGGGCTCCCTCGGGGAGCAGTAAGAGATTAATTAATCTCTTTGCTAATTTCATTAATCTCATAAAATCCAGTACTTATACAATGAGCCTAACAAACCAGCTAACTTCTTGGACTAACAGATTCAATCTAAGTATTCCCTAAATTCTAGGACTCTGAGAACAACTTCTAATCTTGCTGCTGCTGTGGTGACCGCGTGCCAGCATGCCCCAGCCTGGGCCCGGTCGTCAGCCACGATTCCGGCGCTTATAGACCTTGCCGGTCATAACATAGGGATAGTCTCATTGAAGGGCGGGCCTGGTGCAAGCGGTAGAGTCTTACCGCCTGTGACTAGAAGGTCCCGGGTTCGAGTCGCGGTCTCCTCGCATTTATGCGAGGGTAAGGCTTGGCACTAAATACCCTTCCCCAGACCCCGCACAGAGCGGGAGCTCTCCGGCACTGGGTACGCCCTAGGGATAGTCTCATTGAACATACATTCGTTACGGTGCTTCCACAAAGTCCATGCCCCCAAGGATAGCAAAGTGTTGAGACCTCCTTTTATGTCCCTGGGCACCAAGGCAACAATCCTCAACCACCGGCCATAGAACTCCTTATCTACATGTATAGGTGAAAAATCCAGCAAACCATAACGATGAAAGAGGAGTGACCACTGACCACACGTACGTGGAGAAGAAGCAACCTGATAGGATATGATGGATAGTCTCAGGCTCTTGCTCACACAGAGAACAATGGTCGGGTGAGGCAAACCCCGGTCGGCCAGCCTATCAGTTGTTCAGCACCTATGTGCAACCAACCAAATGAAGAATTGGCACCTTCTAGGAGCTCAATTCTTCCAAATAAGTTCCAAAAGAAACCACCCCGATAAAGGGAGCATTATAAGCCGCCTATGTTGAGTATTGTCCAGAGTTTGTAAAGCGCCATCTGTGGTCATTCGGTTTGTTGGGCTGAAGCATTGTTTCTACCTAACAAAAAATTGGGCTTTGTGTGGATGTGCTGTGCATAATTGATCTCCTGAAACCCACAAATGCAGTGCCATGTTGTTAGCTTTTTTCATCATGTATACCAGACTCATTGTATTTGTTTTATCGTTTATTTTTTAATGTGATGTGGTTTGTATATTTCATATTTCCGTCTCAAAAACTTATTGCTGTGCTTATTATGCAAAAAAAGGATTCATTCAAGCATCTAATTAACCATGAGGTTACATGTTTGAATTCATGTCTCGCTCTTTTAGTATCATACAGGATATCAAGAGCAGATGTCACACTGGCCTGAGCAGCCAGTGAATGTGATAATCAGTTGGTTGAAGAGTCACAATGCATCGTGGGTTGTTGCTGATTTTGGCTGTGGTAAGATTAATCTTATCATGTAGCTGATGCTTCTTGCAAGTTTCCTCCCTGTTACATCTTTTTATTTCCCTGGCACAATTATGAGAATACTATTCATATTTCCCAGGCAATGCAGCAGTTGCAAAAAATGTGAAGAACAAGGTTTTCTCCATTGATCTTGTTTCAGATGATCCTTCAGTGATTGCTTGTGATATGGCTCATGTAAGCACTGGCTGCAAGCTGCATAATACCTTTCTTATGCTTTGCATTGTTAACTATCTGTCCTTTATGTTAGTTTGCTAAACATTTTCCTGGTGGTTCTTTGCCATCCTTTTGATTTTTGCATGATTCTTGGTAATGGTTGAGAACAACATCGTGGGGGTTTGTTGCATGAGCAAGAATTCCATATTTTGACTATTTTTTGTACAAGACCATTTCAGCTCTACTTATTTTGTATGAACTTGCAGAGTTGCAGTTGAACAGTTTATCTATCATTGTATTATGTTTTTACATGAATAAAGAATTTCTGGAACTATATTTCCTTGGTGTTTTGAACTTTCGATGTTAATATTCTATTTTTGTTTTGCTTTTTTTTTGGGTAAAAGCTAGCTTAATTGAATATTTAGTTTTGATGGATGAGTCGAAGGTAACATAGCTGAGATAATGTAATTTCTTTGAGGTGAGATGCATAGACTAAGTAAAAACTTTGTTTTATGTATTCTTTAATATGATGGCATAATTGCATCAGTATCGCACTCACTAGCTGAGAGGAAATTGAAGTGTCGGATGACCGAGTTAGAACGATATTGTTCATTATTCTTGTTGATGGATATCTTGTAGGTTTTGCCTTCATGTTATCAAATGTGTTCTTACCCCCCCCCCCCCCCCCCCCCCCCCCACCACCCACACACACAAAAGGTTCCTAACAACATTCACTCATCCAGTAAGGTTGAATTAATTTTAAGACATATGGCTTTTCTCGGGGCCGTTTGGATCCCTTCATTTTGGAGGAATTAGAATCCATTCAATAAACTAGTCTATTTGGCTTGAATTTGACAATCCACCACTTTCCAAAGTTCACATAGAAGACTAACTCAAATTCATAGGGTGTGAGAAGGAAATGAATTCTATAGATTACCATGTTATATTTCTACTTTGCAATTTATAACACTCTCTTCAACTCACTCCCCTATGGTAGAAATGCAATACATGAGTATCTCTGTCGTGTAGCCAACAACAATATACAAATATAATCCATATACAACCATTTTAACTTAATTAATATGTGTCTAAATTATGATTCTTAAAATGAATTCAATTCTAAGGATCCAAACGGACCAAAGGGATCTCGTGTCCTTCCATTATATATTCTGCCTTTTTTCCAGGATGAACCTAGGAGTAGTCAAACTGAATAAAATGGGCACTGAATCTTTGACTAGAGTGCAAATCATCAATTGAACTAAGCTTCTTGCTTCATTTTTTTGGCATCTCTGCAGACTCCATTGGAGCCATCTTCTATAGATGTTGCAATATTTTGTCTTTCTTTGATGGGAATCAACTATCCAAGTTACTTAGAGGAAGCAAATAGGGCTCTCAAGCCAAGGTTTGCTTAACCTTTAGCTGCTGCAACTCTTACTGCAAAGGGCTGCTTCTTGTTTTCTTTACTTATAGATTTGTTTATGCAGTGGTTGGCTTGTTATAGCTGAAGTGAGAAGTAGGCTAGACCCGAACAACGGAGGTGCTGATCCTGAAAAGTTTTCTAAAGCCATTATCCAGCTTGGCTTTTCGCTTGTTTCAAAGGTTTGTATATTTTTTGAGTTGATTTCTTCATTTGAATTATTATTATGAAGTAGTTGTAACTTGTATACAATAAGCGCCTGCAAGTACTGAAACATGTGGTGCTAACTAGCATTGGTTCCCTATGGATCCAATCAATCTACTTTCCGGTCTCCAGAATTGTATATGTAAGATCTACCATATGGCCCTGTTGTGGATGCCTTCCTGGGCCCAATATTGGCAATGCAAGAAGCACATCGACAAGCATTAGGCATGTTTAGAGCATCTCCAAGAGTCCTTCTTAAACTCACTCTCTAAATCATTATTTGGAGAGCCATTTGAATAAAAATCGCTTTGTATATCTTTCCACCATCTCTATATCTTTCCACCCTCCAACTTCTCTATATCTTGTATGCACTATAGAGAGCGAGCACACCATTTTTAGGTAGCGGGAAGTCCAGAATAGAGGATAGATATATTTGGAGATCTGATTAAAGAAGTTGTTGGAGGGTATTTTTCACCAAAATCTCTATTCCCATCCATTAGGAAGGGTATAAAGAGGCTCTTGGAGTTGCTCTTAATTGGAAGTTAACTAATTGCTAGGAGACTAGTTAGCCTCAGTTTACTAGGTTAGTTGAGATTGGTTGTAAAGCTTGAAAATGTTTTAGTGGCCTAATGGGCCAACCCTATATATAGGAAGGGTGGCTGATCAGGAAATCAAGCAAGTGTTAACTTATTTGACATAATTCTCTAGAGCCTCCTTGAGAGGACAAACACACTCCGCCTGCCTCTTGCTGTAACGTTTCAACCTACTACCTATATAAGAATCATTCATGGCCAGATAAAATAGCAGCTCAGATGCTTGCCTGTGAATTTCTTCAATTTGATATTTTGATTCACTTGCCGTTTTTGACTGAAAATTAATATATCTTGCCCTTGTTTGCATGATCCATTCCTTTCCATTCAATTGTTTTCTCCTGGTTTGTTATGTTTTTTTTTGTTCTCCTAGTTCCATTCCTATCCATTAACATTTTTTATTGATGATGAAAGATTATGTTTCATTTGCTTGATAATCGATGATTCTGATGATACTTTCTAATTGGCTATTGGTATCGTTTCTACAGGACGTGAAAAATAAAATGTTCATTCTGTTCTACTTCAGGAAAAAGGTCAGTTTCACTTGTTGCTACCTTAACTGCCTAGATCACTTGGCCTTCATGCTGAATTCAGTGGCTTACCATGCCCTTGCAGGAAAAAAGTAAGGTGGAAAAGAGCATCGATTGGCCCCAGTTGAAACTGTGCTTGTACAAACGACGATGAGCTGCTGAGTGTCTCATATCCACTAGTAATATTGCAGTTGTAGTAGAGCTTTAAAAAGTTTGGTCAAGCTGAAGTGTCTTGTCTAAGGTCTCTGTATGGCTGTATCTGTATGCTAGGCTATTCCATTCTTTCCCACATTAGCTGCGTCTTTCATGTATTGAACCTCAGAGAAAAGATCAACTAGGGGTAGGGGACGATGATGCAAAAAAAAGACCAAAATTTTGGAGGAATTTGGGAAATTGAAGGAGGCCTACATTGCTTATCCACCCTCTCGTTCGCCACAAGGAACCTTGACCCCTCGCCGCACATTCAGTTCGGAGAACACAATCCTTCCTCCAGAATCTCCTGGGACGAGCTCACTAATGGCTTCTCGGGACGACCTCGGCGACACGCCAAAGTGCAAGGAGGAAGACAAGCCAAGGGGCTTCCTTTTTCTGCTTCGGCGAGTGCTATTAGTACAACCACCCCAAAGGGAAGTCTGAGAAATTGCAAATGCTGATTGAACATCGTCCCCTGATACCCTGCGACTCAACCATGGTCAGTCGACAAGTCTCGGCAATCGGCATCTATAGTCCGTACCCTGAAGAATTTGAGCTGTAATCGAACTGTTGTTTCTGCTAATCAGACCTCCTGCATCGCTGACATATTGACGTATCAGCAGGGTAAAACGGTTAACCTTTTGACTCCAGATATTGGCCCTATTTGGATCTCAGGGCTAGAGCTAGTTTGAGCTATTTGGAGCTCAACTAGCACTATAGTATCCAAACATGAGGGCTAGTTTAAGCTAGTTGCATCTAACCCATCTAAAAAAACTATCTCCATCAAGAGGTGATTATTTGGGCTAGTTCTAGTTGAGACTACTACAAAAGTAATTTTTCTCTCTATCTCCATCCTACCAAAGATTGAAAAAGTATATTTATTGCCAATCTAAACCTTTCATCCGAACACCACAAGGGCCCTGTTTGGATCTCTCTAATTCAGCTAGAGCTAGAGCTATTTTCTAACTCTAAACTAACTCTGAACTAACTCTAGCTCTTGTGGTGTTTGGATAAAAGGGTTAAATTGACAATAAATGTACTTTTTTTAATTATTTGGTAGGATGAAGGTAGAGAGAGAAATCACTTTTGTAGTGGTCCCAACTAGAACTAGCCCAAATAATCACCTCTTGGTGGGGATAGTATTTTTGGATGGGTTAGATGCAACTAGCTCAAACTAGCCCTCATGTTTGGATACTTTAGGGCTAGTTGAGCTCTAAATAGCTCTAGCCCTAGAATCCAAACAGGGCCAAGAGATAGAGTTAGTTCAGGGTTAGTTTAAAGTTAGAAAATAGCTCTAGCTCTAGCTGAGTTAGAGGGATCCAAACAGGGTCATTAACGATGGAAATAGCTTATCCCTGTATTTTCGGCGCACCGGGGTACAATGGAGTTACTATTACTAGAGCACGACTATGCTCTGTTCGCTTGTACTTATTCATATATTGATGATGGAAACAGCTTATCCATGTATTTTCGGCGCACCATGGTACAATGGAGTTACTAGAGCACGACTATACTCTGTTCGCTTGAACTTATTCATGAGTGATTCCGACTGTTTCAGCAGTGCTATACGAGAGAATAAACCAAAATACGTCCGACAAATTTAATATAGATTGAAATCGTATAGAAATAAATCAATAATTCGCATTTATTGGTTTGTCTACTGCAAAGGATACTGGAAGCTGTGAGTTCTTCGCAGCACTTTGTCTTCTTGTTCTGCCGGTGCTTTTTGTTCTTGGCCTGCTCGCTTCCCATTGCTGCACAGCTCCATTTGCAGCTGCAAGATTTGTGTAGGAGTAGGAGAAAATTGAGATCACTGATGATTGATGATTGAAAATTAGCCTGGTCGGCTGTGCTCTTCCGGCTGCGGCTGCACACAAGCAGTACCTACTCCCTCCGTCCCAAAAAGAGTGTCGCTTCGCTTCCCGAGAAACGATTTTGACTAATTATATATTAAAAAATATTAGTAGTTATGGTACATAATTAGTATCATTAGAAAGATCTTTGAATCTAGTTTTTTAACAATTTTTTTTTGAAGATTTAAATGTTGCACGTATTTTCTATAAATTGAGTCAAACCTGTGACACGCATCCCACGGCGACATTCTCTTGGGGACAGAGCGAGTAGACACTCCACAGGACAGCGAGAAACAGTTTGGTCTCAGCAACTGCAGCTATAAGGGCACTCACAGTGCAGACTCTACATGGAGTCTAAGTTTATTTATTACCTCGAAGATATCATAGACTTGGAGTCTAAATAAGACTTGGAGTCTTAGTTTTTGTCTCTCTTTCTTCAATAACTACACTGCCACATCAGCAAAATACAATAAATAGGAGTGTAATAAATAGATTTAGACTCTATGATAGAGTCTGTATTGTGAGTGCCCTGAAAAGCCAGACGATGAGGGAAAGGGATCCTAAAAGTCCTGTCCTGCCCTTGTCGGCTGTTGTTGCTGCAGCGGCTGCTGCTGCAACACAGACGCACAGCTTTTCTCCTGCACATATCTACACATGCCTTGGCCAGGATTGTGAAGTGTAGCAAATGAACGTGAAGATAAACAGAATAAAATTAAAACCACGAACTTGGGGCATCCGTAATGACCGACTCGTAAACTAGCTATGAAGGCTTTTTTCATATTTTAATAAAAGAGAGAAAAGTGCTAGGTTTACACTCCCTCTATACTTGTGAAGGAAGTTGTTTTTTATAACAACATATGGTGTCAAAAGCACAACTTTAACTTCTTATTTTTTTATAAAAATATTTATCAAATCATGAATATTTATATTTTTATAAAATTATTTTTTAAGACAAATCTATTCATATAATTTTTACATTTTCAGGCTTAACAATTTAAAAGTTATTCATGAATTATATTCTCAATGTTTGACTTATGTCTTGTAAAAATGACTTACGTTAGGGCAGTCTCAATGGTAAATTAAATGTGATTTCTATCTTCATTAATTAGCTGGACAGCTCAGCTTTTTACTGATGTGGCATAGGAATAAATGAAGAGAGAAGGGGCAAAATGTAGAAACGGTTTCTACCTTAAGGAACGATGTCTACGCTAGAAACGAGGCCCATCGAAACCGCAAAACCACCACTGTGGAGAAACGAGTCGTTTCTAGGCTCATTCATGGCGATCCCCTGCGCCCGCCGGCGCGTCGATGCCGCGCGCGCTCGCGGCCTCCCTCCACGCGCGTGCTCGCGGGCGGCCTCCCTCCTTTCGCGCGCGAGCTCGTCCCCTCTCCCGTGGCCTTTTCTCCTCCCCTCGCGCTCGCTCTCCGGTTTCCCGCGCTCGCCCGCCGCCGCGGCCATGGCGCGCTCGTGACCTCCCTCCTCTTCTTTCCCACGCGAGTTGCTCCCCTCTCCCGTGCCCTTTTTCCCCTCCCCGCGCTCTGGCTCGTTGTGCTCCCTCCCCCGGCGTCAAGACGATTCCCATCCAGCCCCAAACCCTAGCCCCAAATCCTTGCTCCATCCTGCCCCAATCCAGCCGCCGCCATGAATCCACTCCGTCCGCCATCTTCAAGCTCCAAGCAAATCAGGGCAGGGCAGGTTAGGGCAGGCAAGCATGCTTCAGCGGCCCTTGATGCTCGATTAGCATCGGCCGCCGCTGCCTCCATTGTCCCTGGTGATGGATCGACCACGGCAAATGGTGAACCCATCGCCCAAGCAGCAGCAACATCTCCAACACTTGCAAGTCTACAAGCGGCGGGTTTGTCTGCTTGGTGGACAAATTCATCTCGGTTGGGCTCAAGTGAAGGGTAACCGTTCTATTCTTCAATGTTATCCTCTTGTACAGCTCTGTCATGCTATGTTGATGTTACTTATAATAACATATTGGTAGAGGCCACTATGATTTAGTTCATTATTGTTGGATTTTTAGTTCAATTTTGGTAGATTTATATGCTCTATACAATGATCTGAAGGCAAATTTATTCTTTGTTTCTTCCTGTGTGATTTCAGTATAGATTTAAGGCATTAAACATCTCTCTTTTTTAGGATATACCCACAAGGAGGGTTTACCAATTTGCTTAAGTCAAACAGTACTCCAGAAAATTTCCATTTAGTTGGCAATGTAAGAACCAGTAACTACAATTTCACCGAATGCTCCAAGTTTGAAAAGAAGCCTACCAGTTGAGAGCAATGCAAAGGACAAAGAAACAATTGATGTTGATGCAGATGAAACCAACGAAGATGAGAGGACTGAGAGGCGATTAAATTGGACTAAAGATGAGGACGTTAGATTGGTAAGCCACTTTTCATAGTTTTGTGAACTTTGTTCTGTGAATGCCACATGATTGGTAAGCCACTTGATGTATAAATCTGTTTGCTTTATGAACTTTGTATATAATTGGTAAGCCACTTTGTTCTGTGAATTTAGGCTTCTGCTTGGCTGCTGCACTCAAAGGACCCAGTTGATGGAACCGATAGACATGGAGATCAATATTGGTCGGATGTAACTAAAGAATACAACAAAGGCACAGAGGTTAGCCGTAGAAGAAACCGGAACCAATTGAAGATACATTGGGATCGTATTAAGAAACCAGTAATGGAGTTCCATGGTTGTTGGGTGAATACCACCAGAGTGTATAGAAGTGGATTTAGTGATGACCAATTGATGGACATGGCAGAAAAGATGTATGCTAAAGACCATAGTGACAAAGATTTTGCGCTGAAGCACTTTTGGAATGTTGTGCGGAATGAAAGGAAGTGGTCTGCATATGTGAAAAGGGAAACGGAAAAGGAGAGCAAGGGTGCATCTCATTCGCCGGCTGGAGTGGTGAATTTAGAAGATAATCCTAATATTCGTCCTATGGGTCATAAGAAGGCTAAGGATGAGCTGTATGGAAAAAAGAAGATGCCTCAAGCTTATTCGGCTATTAGTGACAAGGTAGACAAGTTTATTGAAGTAAGCACACTGGCTAGGAAGGACCGTGAGAAGATGGCGGAGACACAGCAAATTATGGCACATAGTAAGGTTGAAGCTGCTAGATTGAATGATAAGGCAGCAGAAAAACAACTCAAGTGCAAAATGTTGGACACTTACAGAGAGCTATTGTTAGCACCAACAACTAATATGAATGCTGCTGCTTTGGCTGAAAGGGACAAAGCTCTAGAGAGTATGAGGTTGTCCTTATTTGCTACAGATATTTAAGGTATTTTTTCTACATCTCTTCGAACTGAAAACTTTATTTGTGTGAAAACTGAAGCATTCATTTGTGTGAAAACTACAAACTCTATTTGTGTGAAAACTGAAGCATTCATTTCTGTGAAAACTGAAGCATTTATTGGGTGTGAAAACTGTAGAATTTATTTGTGTGAAACCACTACTTGATGTGAACACAGCCCACTGCCCTTTGGTGTGAAAACTGTAGAATTTATTTGTGTGAAAGCACTAGTTGATGTGAACAAGGCCCACTGCCCTTTGGTGTCTACAGCCGTTTGGTGTGTATATATATAGACTACACGTCCAGTACTACCCTCCATTTCCAGTACTACACGTCCAGCCCACTCCTAATGTCTCAGAACCCACCCCCAGCCGATTCTGAACCTCATGATGAGGATGATAGCATAGAGCCAGAAGATTTGTACCCACTTGAAGAATTTGAAGCCGAGCAAGAAGTATTAGAAGACTTGCAAGAAGCACTGGTTGCAGAGTTGAAGAATGACATCGAAGCACTAGAAGAAGGGAGTAGACGCAATAGTGGGCCAAGGAGATATGTGTCAAGGCCTCGTGAAGAAGCCAACCAGCTACTTTTGGATGACTATTTTACTGACAATCCAGTTTACAATTCTACAATCTTTCGTAGAAGGTTTAGAATGAGGCGGCCTTTGTTTATGCGCATTGTTGATGCCCATGGTGAGTGGTCTCCATTTTTTACCATAAGATTTGATGCACTTAATCGCCCTGGGCTATCACCAATTCAAAAGTGCACTGCTGCTATAAGGCAGTTAGCAAATGGAAGCCCTGCAGACCAACTTGATGAGTACATTAAGATTGGGGAGAGTGCTGATGTAGAGTGTTTGAAGTACTTCGTGGAGGGAGTGGTTGCTGTTTTTGGGCCGGAGTACTTGAGGCGACCTACTGTACAAGATGTTGAGCGATTAATGGAGATCGGTGAGCGTCGTGGGTTCCCTGGTATGCTAGGGAGTATTGATTGTATGCATTGGCACTGGGAAAAATATCCATATGCATGGAAGGGGATGTGTTGACGCAAAATTCGTCACCTTGCGTCAAGGCACACAGCAAGCCGAACGAGGCTAGCTTCAATCGGGAGCCCGGGGTGTATCGAACCCGGAGACGTGCCAGTCGGTTTGACCTGAGAACCAACAAGGGATAAAAGTATGAGAATACCTTGGAACATGTTGGGTGAAACCAGACAGTTCCATATGTATGGCTTTGGAAGCCAATCACGACGGCACACAGCTATAGAAGCTGTTTGTCGAAACAGGTTTAATATGTCATTCGGCAAGTATAAAGAGAAAGCATGTAAACATGTCGAATGCCGAATACATATGTGATAAAAGAATAAAAGAGGTAACTTGTAAATACAAATCTATTCAGATAACATATGCATAGGCCAATCCAGCTAGTCTGCCGCACGTCCAGCCTTCATAAACCCATCAGACATAAACTCAAGCAAAGCTAATCCACCGCATGATACCACTTGCTATAAATCTACACCACTCCTTATAATTAGATTAATCCACCGCATGATACGATCTAATTATAAGAAGCTAAAAGCACACATACATCTGAATAGATCTATACATACTCATTACTCATGTAAGCTTAACCAGAATCGGCAAACTAGCCGAACTGGGGTCCATGAAGAAGAAACACACAGGCAGAGCATGATTAAACTAATCTAAAACCTGTACCTGCCGCACGGCACCCAGCTCTATCAAAGCCTAAACATGATCGGCATGTATGAACCCGCAACATGTAACAACCTAGATTGAAAGTCGATTCGGCCATCATGATCTTATAATTAGCAAAGCACAAGCAAACTCATGCAACAAGGCCGAACGAAGATCAATCTAGATTGGGCAAAAAGTGTTATACGAGTTAAATAAATAAAACATATAACACGTGATAACTTAATGAATCTATTAGATCTGCCAAATCTAACAGAGCCGATAACTATTCTTACTCGTGACTCAATCCTCCGCACGATACAAGTCATAGGTAAAAACTTCCCGTCATAAGCTTAAATCCGCCGCACGATACTAAGCTTAACATACGAGACTACTTGCATCATATCTAAATCCACCGCATGATACTAGACATGATAACAAGGTTGCCGGTACTTACGGAGGTCGACGGATCGATGATTCCTCTCGAAGAACTCGACGACACGACTATAAGGACTCGAAGGTGGCACGGGGCCGGTTGTATTGATGTGGTTGTGAACAGATTTACAATGGTCGAGGGTTTATATTTATACCCTGGACGAAACACGAGTCCTAGACGATTACGACTTTACAATAAAAATACGGAAGGATATGAATCTATATTATTTGGTGCCTTCCATCATCACGTATCTTCTCATGCAAGCCAGCTTTACCCGCAACATGCGTTTCCCAAATGGAGTCTACTGCCTTGTGAAGTAGCCGACCGCATAGACAATTACCGAAACTCTGAGGACCAAACAGCTGTCGATTGCTTGCCGAATCTGCATCCTCTGCTGACTGGATCCACTTGTCATATTCTTATGCGTGCGAAAATCTGGTGTTAACACATGCCCCATAATTTTGGGATAAATGTTTTATTCTAAAATTCTCTTCTTTTCACACTGACATGGAAAACTCCAGAAGCATTCGTCCTCTCATATCATCATTACCGTGTTTGCCGATTCGCTTCCCGATGCACTTGGGGTCTTTTAAACTCTCCCCTTTACTTCATTTCGGCTCGTGCATTTCGGACTCCTCTGCTTCAGCCTCCAAACCAGAAAACCCTCTTCTCCCTTGCTACTCTAAAAATCAGCCAGAAGATGTCTTCCCAAGCGAGCCGCCATAGCCTCGAGCTTGGTGCCTCCAGTTCTTCCAAAAAGAGCCATCAGTAAGTGTTTTCTTGCCATTTCTTTATGTACTCTCTTCTTCTGCTTTTACAGATTTCTTCTTTTTTCAGCCTTGGCGGCCAAACTCCATGATCTCGAGGCTGCCATCACCAAGCTTGCCGCCACAGCCGATGTAACAGGCACAACACCCTTGAAACGGGTAAACGAAGTCAACCGCGTCCTCCCCATCATCTCCAGAGCCGGCATTGTAACACCTCTGGTGTTTAATCTGTAATTAACCTGACATGTCATCATCATTAGTCATAATCATTATTGTCATGCATTAATGTTTGTCTAGTGGTTGCTTGCCTTTACCTTTTCCTAAAAGGTATTTTGTGTGTAGTGATCCCTTTTTCTAAAAACCCTAAAAGCCCAAATCTTCCTATAAGGGCAAAATGGTAATTTCAACTCTGTGCCTAGCCTTGTTTAATTCTTGTTCAGTTTTGTGTCTCGAAGCTTTGTTGTGTTGTTCAAAACCCCAAAACCAAAAACAGATTTCAAATCCCTTTGAAAAACCCTAATTTCCAAACCCTGGTTTTTACCCCTCTTTTAATACTTTAAAAACTATTCAAAATTTGGATTTGGTTTGAAAAGCAAAGTTGTAGATCTTGTCAAGAGGAACAACTTTGGTTTTTACAGATTTTCAAGTTTCTATATAAAATCAAAAGTAATTTTGAAATTATTCAAATCTTAAAAGTGTCCCCTTTTCTGATTTCGAAAATAATTCAAGAACTGTTTGGGATTTGAAAATATTCTTTTTGACAAAGTTGTAGATCTCCTTTTTCTGCACAACTTTGGTATTTTGAGTTTTTGCTGCTCAGTTTAATTTTTGGGAGAAATTTGCAAAATACAGAAAGTCAAACCCTACACCCTAGCCCTGTTCATCTTCTCCCTAGGGCCAGGGGGGCCGGTCATGGCAGCTCGCCGGCGCCGCGTGCGCCACGCGCCTGGCAGCTACTCGCCTGCCTCCAACCTGCCGCCGCTGTCCGCGCCATCATTCCGCATCCGCACGCGCAAGCGCTGACCTCCGTCCCCGTCCCCCACTGCTCCCCGACGTCGCCGCCGCGTGGCCGTCGCCGGCAAGCACGACGCCCGGGTCCCAAACTGATTTCCGTCCCTTCTTCATCATAAGATCGATAGCACGCGCCACGGGCATTCTTATCCACCCCCGCGCACTCTCTATCGGCCCCTGGCCGCGGCTATAAAAGGCCCGCCGGTGGCCGGAGCTCTGCACTCACCCCGCCACCGTGGCCAGCTCACTCCAGAGTCTCCGCCGCTCCACCACCTAGCCCAGAAGCTCCGCCTTGAGCTCACGAAGCTTCCCAGCCCCTCAATTTTACCTCCGCCGCCTCCAATCGCCCGGCGTAACCCCATCTTCCCAAACTCCGGCGAAACACCGGTGAGCACGGATTCGGGAAATCCCCACTCTCCGGCCATGATCATCTTTCTCCGACCCCTGTGTCAGCTTCCCTGTCTTCTTGCGGCTCTGACCGTGCCATTGTGACCTCGTGCGGTGCACAGGATCGCCGGAGCGCCGAGCGCCGCCGTGAACGCCCGCCGAGCTCCGTCGACCACCTTGTTCCGTCCCGCCGAGTCCTGCCTCCGACCCGTGGTAAGCACTCGAAGCCCCCGGTCTCTGCTTCCACTCCGCTTCGCCCGAGCCAGGCCTCGAGCAAGCACTCGCTCGAGCCAGGCCTCGAGCAGACACGTACCCTCGCCACTTCGCCGAGCCCAGCCTCGGAGCGGACTCACACACCGCTTCGCCCGAGCCTAGCCTCGAGCGGACTCACGCGCCCTCAGCTTCGCCGAGCCTAGCCTCGAGCAAGCATGCACCCTCCGCTTCGCCCGAGCCTCCCGGCCAGGCCTCGGACGAAACGATCGTTTTCGGTCTCGTCCGAGCCTCCCGGCCAGGCCTCAGACGAAACGATCGTTTTCCGTCTCGCCCGAGCCTCCCGGCCAGGCCTCGGACGGCCGTTTGTTTCCGCTTCGCCCGAGCCCTGCGAGGGAGGAGCACAGTGCTCTTTTCCTTTTTGGAAGTTGTGAATAGTGTTCCTTTTTCATCTTTTTGTATGATTTTCTGTATTGCTCTAAAAATTCTGAAAATTTTACAGTTGAGTCTTTATACTATGTAGTATTTTATAAAAATATGAAACTTGGACTTTGTGCAAAAATTTGAAAATGAAAAATCTCTCTTTTAATTAATAAATGGATGGTTTTGGATTTTTAGAAAATCTTTTATAACTCCAAAAATCATGAGATAAATTTTTGTGAGCTTCCTATGCCATGTTTAGTCTCTGGTGAAATTTTGAAGTCTTTTGGAACAAGTTGATATTTGAGCATTTATCTTTAATTGTTAAATAGTGCCTTTTGTTAATTAATGTCTGATTTTATTTGAGCACCTTAATGACCTCCAAAAATTATGAAATTTGTTTTGCCATCTATCTACACCATAATGAACTTATGTGATTAATTTGGTAATTTTTGGAGCAACTGCATAAAATGACCTTTTTAAATAATTAAGAAAAACAGAAAAGGTGATTAAGGTTCATGTTGTATGCCCTGTGTTGCATTGTTCATACTAGCATACTCATGAGCATGCATCATTGCATTCGTATAGTCACCGAAGAAGGCGTCAAGATCGAGGCAGCCGCTGACGAACCTGTCCCTGAGGCTACCCCGAGCTCCGACAACTGCCCTGCCGCCCTCGAGCCTGCCCTCTTTGCTCTTCAAGGCAAGCCCGGTGCATTTAACCCCTTTCCTTGAATTTATAAAATGATTTCCTTAAATGCTTTTGAGTTAAATTATTGCATTAGGTTTATAGGAGTTGTGTGCTATCCTAATTGATGCACTATCCACCTTGACCACTGATACACCCGATACCTGCTTTTCAAAAGTATTTGAAAAATGCTTAGCAATGCTTATTGAATTAGACTTTGCAATAAAATGCCATTTCAAAAGTGTGATCACTGAAAGAATCTTTATGGGAATTTGGCTTTACTTCCCGTTCGATGACTGCTTGCCTAGCTAGCATGTGGTCATTGTCGAGAAGAGGTTGTCCGCGCGTACGGTGCCGTCATGTTGTAGTCCGGGACTCAACAGTTGACACCGACCGGGACAGGGTTGAAAAACCGACAGGACCTGTACTCTTGGGTTAGAGTCCCGAGGTGCTTGTTGCTGACGGAAAAACTTTAGGGACCATCCGTATGGGGGCCTGCTGGTCAAGACTTGTAACTATTCACATACTTCGGAAAGCTCTGGCTCCGAGGAATCCTTTATTGGACCGACAACCGCGCACTGGGAGTGGAGAGATGGCGGAAGTAGCATGTACCCACGTGGTCGTTACCTGGATAGGAGTGGTGTACTGTACTTCCGGGTGGCGTAGGACCGGGCCCAATCTTGGAGGAATCGTGGTAGACGAGTTGGCATATGCAAGCTTGGGTGCTACATATGCAGTGTGGATAGGGATCCTCAGCTGAGTATTATTTATCCGGATTAACGTTGCTCCTCGGTTATGGAGACTTGGTCCACTGACTGTCAACGGAGAGTGGTTCTCAACTAGGAATGTTTTGAAATGTAAAATGAATCATGAACGATGAAGAATTGAGGAATACTGAATCTTTCCAAAATAAAATAAGGTTTACAAAAATGCTTTTCTGCAAAATACTTGATCTTGCTTAAGCCTTACCTTGACTACCCTAAGCCTCTCATTCCTGAGTCTTCTCCCTTTTTCTTAGTCGGGTAAGTCTTGTTGAGTACCCCAGTACTCAGGGTTTGTTACCCATGCTGCAGGTATGACAGAGACCCCGATGTGTCTTGCACCCTGCTGCGTGACCATCGTCCAGGAAGAGGCCGATGAGGCCGAAGAATAGTTGTACACCCTCGGGCTGGGTGATTATAAGTATCTTTGTTGTTCTCCACTACGTTGCCTTTGTCTATTTCTATTATCAGAACTTGGTTTGTAATAACTGCACCTTAATTTCTATTTGGAACCCTGCTTTGTAAAACTAATGTTATTTAAGTCTTCCGCTCTTTATTCCGATGTTATTTGTAAAAGTATGCAATGCTGTAACCGAATTGTGAGATGATCCTGCGGACATTGGGCACTGATGTAGCCCGGTGGCGAACAGGTCTTAATCACATGGAACATGGGTTCGGCTGTCAGAGGTTGACAGGGACACGTGGGCCATGAGATTAGGGCCGTTCCGTCACAGAGTGGTATCGGAGCATCTCACTTTAACGTTGCAGTGTTCGTTTTTGCGAAAACTTCAAAAGACCTTTTGAGTCCAAACAAACTAAACTTGACTATTTTGAGTCCAAATTGCTTCTCTCATCTTGTCTCTCATATGGCAACACTAGCTAGTGGAACAACATGTTTTAAGCCCTATGTACCTTATTTATTTATTGCATTGCTTTGTTCCGTAGGAACGATTCATGCATCATGTCATAATCACTTAAGTTAACTTCCTCTCTAAGTTCGTTGGGGTAGTATGCCTTTACCTGTTCTTGCTAGCCTTTCTCATCCATCTTCTCTTATCCAGACATGGCTCGCATCAAGCTGACTGCCCGCAAGTCGACTGGACCCATGGTGTGCCACGCCACCAGCTGGCACCACGCGTTGGAGAAGAGACTGGAGAATCTTCCAATGGTCGTCGCTTTCCCCGCCGCACCCGTAAGAACCTGAAGGAGGAGATCAAGGATCTGAAGGCTGAGCTGAAGAACTTGGAGCATGACTTCTACCACTCACGCCTGGAGTTTTATGAGGCACGAGCTTCCCTGGAGCAGGCCAACCGGAACACGGTTCGCGCTATCGAGCAGCGCAATGATGCTTGGATCCGCGAGGACGTCACCAGAGCCGAGCTCCACGGACTGCAGCAGTACACAGCTCAGATTGAACAGTTCAATGATATGCTTCATGAGGAAGTGCATCAGCTGTATGATCAACTCCACCCCTTGGTACCCCCGGTTATGGAAGACCCTGAGGACGGAGTAGTGGAAGAACCCGATGTGGAACAAGAGCCAGACGTGGACGAAGAAATTGAACCTGCTGAGGACGTCCACGCTGAAGACGAGGACGAGGAGGAAGAGCCTGAGCTCATCCTCGAAGAAGACGACGACGACGAAGAAATGATCATCATCGATGAGGACTAGACCCGTCTTTAGGAGATGGAGATCCCGTGTGTCTGTACCACCTGCTTACCTAAAACCTTAGTCTAGGTTTGGGAGCGTTAGTCTGTCTTTTGTTAAGTCAGTCTGTATCTTTCTTTTCGTACCTTTTTCCCCTTATCAGTCAGTTGTATCTGTCAGTCATCTTTATCAATCTATCAGTCTTTGTATCAGAAGAAGCTATCAGTCTGTTGTTTCAGAACCCTATCTATGAATGCTAAGTTCCAAGTTGCTTAACAGATGCCTGTGAACACTCGCACTGGAGCTGGAGGTTCTGATGATGCCAACCTTCCAAACCCTCCACCTGTTCCTGCTACCTAGCAGATGCCATTGCAGCCTTGGCAGCCGCTGCTAACCTATGGCTCAAAATCAGGGGCAGCAGAACAATGGTCACCGTGGTCGCCATAACATCAACAACGAGACCACATATGTGGATTTCACCGAGACCCGTCCACCAGTTTTCACCAAAGCAGATGAACCCCTGGAAGCTGATGATTGGCTCCGCACTATGGAGCAAAAGTTCAGTCTTCTCCGCTGTACCGACATCCAGAAGCCCCGGTTCGCTTCCCAGCAGCTTCGTGGTCCAGCAAGCGCTTGGTATGCCAACCTGTTGGCTGCCCAGCCAGAAGGTCATCAGTTGACCTGGGAAGAGTTCCGCACCGCTTTCCGTGCACATCACATCCCTTCGGGATTAATGAAGATGAAGCTTGATCAGTTTCTGGCACTGCAGCAGAAGGACTCCACAGTGATGCAGTATGTGGGTCAGTTCAACCATCTTAGCCAGTATGCCTCAGAGTATGTCAACACAGATGAAAAGAAGAGGGATTGTTTCCTTAGAGGTCTGCATCCTAAGATCCGCAGAAGTCTGTCCAATAACCTGACCGGTTCGTATCATGATGCTGTTGACCGGGCTGTCGCTTTTGAAGAAAGCAACCGTCAGTATCAAGAGGAAAAAAGAAGAAGAAAGCAGGATCCAGCAGCTTCTCTGGCGGTCACAAGCGCCAGAGGATCATATACCACCCCAGTCACCACCAAAATCGCCTACCTTACCCCAACCAGCAAGTGGTCGTCCGTACCGCGGCCACCACCCATAATGCCAACCAGCAGAGTGCCACACAGCCGAACGCCCCAGGTGTTCGTATCACCACTCCACAAACAGCCTACAACCACTGCTACAACTGCGGCCAGCTTGGTCACTGGTCTCGTGAGTGCCCAAAGCCCAAGAGGTATGCCCAGAATACTCAGAAGAATCCTGGAGGATCTCAGCAGCAGCAGCACCGTGCCCAGCAGCAGCATGTTCAGAAAGGCAAAGTTGTCAAGAAGCACGGGCAAGTCTACTACACCACTGTCGGCGACATCCCAGAAGGAGAGCCCGTCATGATCGGTAGGTTTCCCGTTGCCAATCATCCTGCAGTCGTGTTGTTTGATTCTGGTGCATCGCATTCCTTCATCAGTCGTACATTTGTTAAGCATGAGATATCAATTGGGGAGTTGAAAGAAAGTTTCTGCATATTTTCGCCTGGAGGGCGTATAAGTACTAAGGAAGTGGTTCGCAGTATACCAGTAATGTTGGGGGAACATGTATTTCCTACCACCATGATAGTGCTACGTGATCAGGAGATAGATGTCATTTTAGGCATGAATTGGATGTGCCAGTATAAAGCCATGATCGACATCCTGAATAGAGTTGTGAGAGTGGACATTCCTAACAGTACCTCCAAACTCCTTCTCCAACTTCCAATGCCTCAAAAACCAGCAGCCACTCAAATAAATACCCACCTATGTTCTGGAAACCAGAGACATCCCCGTGGTCTGTGAATTCCCTGATGTTTTTCCTGAGGATTTGCCTGGTCTGCCTCCTGACCGTGATGTCGAGTTTGCCATAGAGCTAAAGCCCGGGACTGCTCCATATCCCGCAGAGCTTATCGAATGCCTCCAGAGAGTTGGCAGAGCTAAAAATCCAATTACAAGATTTGTTGGACAAGGGTTTCATTCGCCCAAGCTCGTCTCCTTGGGGCTGTCCTGCAATCTTTGTAAAGAAGAAAGACAAGACTCTCAGAATGTGTATTGATTATCGCCCACTCAATGAGGTCACCATCAAAAATAAATATCCCTTGCCTCGTATTGATCTTCTCTTTGACCAGTTAGCTGGAGCCAAAGTATTCTCCAAGATCGATCTCAGATCTGGCTACCACCAAATAAAGATACGTCCTGAAGATATTCCTAAAACAGCTTTCACCACCAGATACGGCCTATATGAGTACTTGGTCATGTCCTTCGGTTTGACCAATGCCCCTGCTCATTTCATGTACCTCATGAACTCTGTGTTCATGCCAGAGCTTGATAAATTCGTGGTCGTGTTCATTGACGACATCCTTGTCTACTCAAAAACCCCTGAAGATCACGCCGAGCATCTTCGTATCGTTCTATCCCGTCTCAGAGACATCAGCTGTATGCCAAGTTCAGTAAATGTGAGTTCTGGTTAGATCAGATACAGTTTCTTGGTCATGTCCTATCCGCTGAAGGTGTGTCAGTTGACCCTGGTAAAGTGGCAGACATTCTGGATTGGAAGCCACCTACCACTGTTCATCAAGTCCGCAGCTTTATGGGAATGGCAGGATATTATCGTCGATTCATCCCAGATTTCTCAAGAATCGCCAAGCCTATCACTGAGTTAGTAAAGAATTCTGTGAAGTTTGTCTGGTCACCAGCCTGTGAGCAAGCCTTTCAAACTCTGAAGAAACTGTTAACTACATCACCAGTGCTAGCCCAGCCGAACATCGAGAAGCCCTTTGATGTCTACTGTGATGCATCTGGTACTGGTTTGGGCTGTGTTTTGATGCAAGAAGGTCGAGTGATCGCATATGCCTCCCGACAGCTTAAGCGACATGAAGAGAATTATCCAACTCATGATCTCGAGTTAGCAGCAGTAGTGCATGCCTTAAAGATCTGGCGTCATTATCTGTTGGGCAGTACCTGTAATGTGTACACTGATCACAAAAGCCTGAAGTATATCTTCACTCAAGAAGAACTGAATATGAGACAGAGAAGATGGCTTGAGTTAATTAAGGACTATGATCTTGAAGTGCATTACCATCCGGGTAAGGCGAATGTGGTTGCCGATGCGCTCAGTCGCAAGTCATATTGCAACTGTCTGATGATGAAACCCTATGATTCTTCTTTGTGTTATGAGCTGGAAAAGTTAAATATTGAAATGATTCCACAAGGAACTCTGAATAATATCAGAATAGAAACCCCTATCAAAGAGCAGATCATCGCTGCACAGAAAGATAACCCTGGAATCAAGCACATCATCGAAAAGGTCCAATCCGGAAAGGCTGATTGTTTCAGGATTGATGATACAGGAGTAGTATGGTTTAAGAATCGGTTAGTAGTTCCTAAAGTGCCTGAGTTAAGAAAGTTAATCCTTGATGAAGCACACTTGACTAGATTCTCCATCCACCCCGGCAGCAACAAGATGTACCAGGACTTGAAGCAAAGGTTCTGGTGGACAAAGATGAAGATTGAGATCGCCCGGTATGTCGCTCAGTGTGATACTTGCCAGAAAGTCAAAGCCGTGCACATGAGGCCCGGAGGAGAATTGCAACCTTTACCTGTACCTGCTTGGAAATGGGACGATATCAGTATGGATTTTATCAATGGGCTACCAAAGACACCAAAAGGTTTTGATTCCATCTGGGTGATCGTGGATCGCCTCACTAAGCAAGCTCATTTCCTGCCAGTCAAAACCAGCTACACCGTCCCCACATATGCCACTTTGTACAAGAACCACATAGTGAAACTCCATGGCATACCCAAGACCATTGTCTCTGATCGTGGTACTCAGTTTGTCGCAAAGTTCTGGAAAGCGTTCCATACCTCACTTGGAACCAAGCTCTTGCATAGTACAGCATATCATCCACAAACAGATGGACAAACTGAGCGAGTCAACCAAGTGTTAGAGGATATGTTGAGAGCATGTGTGCTCACCTTCGCAGATACTTGGGATAACTGTTTGCCCTTGGCAGAATTCTCATATAATAACAGTTACCAAGAGAGCATCAAAATGGCACCCTTTGAAGCACTGTACGGTCGCCGTTGTCGTACACCTCTCAGTTGGTCTGAACCTGGAGAAAGAGAATTCTTTGGAGTTGACCTAGTGAAAGATATGGAAGAAAAAGTCAAGCAAATACAAGAGAATATGAAAATTGCGCAATCTCGACAGAAGAGCTATGCCGACAAAAGACGTCGACCTCTGAAGTTTCAAATCGGAGATTATGTGTACCTGAAAGTCTCACCCACCAAAGGAGTCACTCGTTTTGGAGTTAAAGGGAAGTTAGCGCCTCGCTATATTGGTCCCTTTGAGATTCTGGAATGTTATGGCAAGGTAGCTTACAAGCTAAGGTTGCCCGATCATCTTTCCGCCGTCCATAATGTGTTTCACGTCTCCCAACTCAAGAAGTGTCTCCGAGTACCCGAACATGTGGTAGATGTTGAAGGTGTTGAATTAGAACCCGATCTGTCATACTCTGAATATCCAGTTCGTGTGTTGGATTACAAGGACCGTGTTACCCGGAGGACTACCACAAGATGGTACAAGATCCAGTGGAACCAACACTCTGAAGAAGAAGCCACTTGGGAATCTGAAGACTTCTTAGCAAAGAACTATCCCGACTTTCTCGATACTCTGTAGATGTAAGGTTTTACCCTTGTCCTTCTTAAGACGCAGAATCTCGGGGCGAGATTTCTTTTAGGGGGGAAGGTTGTAACACCTCTGGTGTTTAATCTGTAATTAACCTGACATGTCATCATCATTAGTCATAATCATTCTTGTCATGCATTGTTTTTCTAGTGGTTGCTTGCCTTTACCTTTTTTAAAAGGTATTTTGTTGTGTAGTGATCTCTTTTCAAAAACCCTAAAGCCCAAATCTTCCTATAAGGGCAAAATGGTAATTTCAACTCTGTGCCTAGTCTTGTGTAATCTTGTTCAGTTTTGTGTCTTGAAGCTTTGTTGTGTTGTTCAAAACCCAAAACAAAAACAGATTTCAAATCCCTTTGAAAAACCCTAATTTCCAAACCCTGGTTTTACCCTCTTTTAATAATTTAAAAACTATTCAAAATTTGGACTTGGTCCAAAAGCAAAGTTGTAGATCTTGTCAAGAGGAACAACTTTGGTTTTACAGATTTTCAAGTTTCTATATAAAATCAAAAGTAATTTTGAATTATTCAAATCTTAAAAGTGTCCCCTTTTCTGATTTCGAAAATAATTCAAAAACTGTTTGGAATTTGAAAATATTCTTTTGACAAAGTTGTAGATCTCTTTTTCTGCACAACTTTGGTATTTGAGTTTTTGCTGCTCAGTTTATTTTTGGGAGAATTTGCAAAATACAGAAAGTCAAACCCTACACCTAGCCCTGTTCATCTTCTACCTAGGGCCAGGGGGCCGGTCATGGCAGCTCGCCGGCGCCGCGTGCCGCCGCGCCTGGCAGCTACTCGCCTGCCTCCAACCTGCCGCCGCTGTCGCCGCCATCATTCCGCATCCGCACGCGCAAGCGCTGACCTCCGCCCCCGTCCCCCACTGCTCCCCGACGTCGCCGCCGCGTGGCCGTCGCCGGCAAGCACGACGCCCGGTCCCAAACTGATTTCGTCCCTTCTTCATCATGAGATCGATAGCACGCGCCACGGGCATTCTTATCCACCCGCGCGCTCTCTAACGGCCCCTGGCCGCGGCTATAAAAGGCCGCCGGTGGCCGGAGCTCCGCACTCACCCCGCCACCGTGGCCAGCTCACTCCAGAGTCTCCGCCGCTCAACCACCTAGCCCAGAAGCTCCGCCTTGAGCTCGCGAAGCTTCCCAGCCCCTCAATTTTACCTCCGCCGCCTCCAATCGCCCGGCGTAACCCATCTTCCCAAACTCCGGCGAAACACCGGTGAGCACGGATTCGGGAAATCCCCACTCTCGGCCATGATCATCTTTCCCGACCCCTGTGTCAGCTTCCCTGTCTTCTTGCGGCTCTAACGTGCCATTGTGACCTCGTGCGGTGCACAGGATCGCCGGAGCGCCGAGCGCGCCGTGAACGCCCGCCGAGCTCCGTCGACCACTTGTTCCGTCCCGCCGAGCCTGCCTCCGACCCGTGGTAAGCACTCGAAGCCCCCGGTCTCTGCTTCCACTCCGCTTCGCCCGAGCCAGGCCTCGAGCAAGCACTCGCTCGAGCCAGGCCTCGAGCAGACACGTACCCTCGCCACTTCACCGAGCCCAGCCTCGGAGCGGACTCACACACCGCTTCGCCCGAGCCTAGCCTCGAGCGGACTCACGCACCCTCAGCTTCGCCGAGCCTAGCCTCGAGCAGCATGCACCTCCGCTTCGCCCGAGCCTCCCGGCCAGGCCTCGGACGAAAGATCGTTTCGTCTCGCCCGAGCCTCCCGGCCAGGCCTCGGACGAAACGATCGTTTTCCGTCTCGCCCGAGCCTCCGGCCAGGCCTCGGACGGCCGTTGTTTCCGCTTCGCCCGAGCCCTGCGAGGGAGGAGCACAGTGCTCTTTTCCTTTTGGAAGTGTGAATAGTGTTCCTTTTTCATCTTTTTGTATGATTTTCTGTATTGCTCTAAAAATTCTGAAAATTTTACAGTTGAGTTTTTATACTATGTAGTATTTTATAAAAATATGAAACTTGGACTTTGTGCAAAATTTGAAAATGAAAAATCTCTCTTTTAATTAATAAATGGATGGTTTTGGATTTTTAGAAAATCTTTTATACTCCAAAAATCATGAGATAAATTTTTGTGAGCTTCCTATGCCATGTTAGTCTCTGGTGAAATTTTGAAGTCTTTGGAACAAGTTGATTTTGAGCATTTATCTTTAATTGTTAAATAGTGCCTTTGTTAATTAATGTCTGATTTTATTGAGCACCTTAATGACCTCCAAAAATTATGAAATTTGTTTTGCCATCTATCTACACCATAATGAACTTATGTGATTAATTTGGTAATTTTTGGAGCAACTGCATAAAATGACCTTTTAAATAATTAAGAAAAACAGAAAAGGTGATTAAGGTTCATGTTGTATGCCCTGTGTTGCATTGTTCATGCTAGCATACTCATGAGCATGCATCATTGCATTCGTATAGTCACCGAAGAAGGCGTCAAGATCGAGGCAGCCGCTGACGAACCTGTCCCTGAGGCTACCCCGAGCTCCGACAACTGCCCTGCCGCCCTCGAGCCTGCCCTCTTTGCTCTTCAAGGCAAGCCCCGGTGCATTTAACCCCTTTTCTTTGAATTTATTTAAAATGATTTCCTTAAATGCTTTTGAGTTAAAATTAGTGCATTAGGTGTATATGAGTTGTGTGTTGCTATCCTAATTGATGCACTATCCACCTTGACCACTGATACACCCGATACCTGCTTTTCAAAAGTATTTGAAAAATGCTTAGCAATGCTTATTGAATTAGACTTTGCAATAAAATGCCATTTTCAAAAGTGTGATCACTGAAAGAATCTTTATGGGAATTTGGCTTTACTTCCCGTTCGATGACTGCTTGCCTAGCTAGCATGTGGTCATTGTCGAGAAGAGGTTGTCCGCGCGTACGGTGCCGTCATGTTGTAGTCCGGGACTCAACAGTTGACACCGACCGGGACAGGGTTGAAAAACCGACAGGACCTGTACTCTTGGGTTAGAGTCCCGAGGTGCTTGTTGCTGACGGAAAAACTTTAGGGACCATCCGTATGGGGGCCTGCTGGTCAAGACTTGTAACTATTCACATACTTCGGAAAGCTCTGGCTCCGAGGAATCCTTTATTGGACCGACAACCGCGCACTGGGAGTGGAGAGATGGCGGAAGTAGCATGTACCCACGTGGTCGTCGTACCTGGATAGGAGTGGTGTACTGTACTTCCGGGTGGCGTAGGACCGGGCCCAATCTTGGAGGAATCGTGGTAGACGAGTTGGCATATGCAAGCTTGGGTGCTACATATGCAGTGTGGATAGGGATCCTCAGCTGAGTATTATTTATCCGGATTAACGTTGCTCCTCGGTTATGGAGACTTGGTCCACTGACTGTCAACGGAGAGTGGTTCTCAACTAGGAATGTTTTGAAATGTAAAATGAATCATGAACGATGAAGAATTGAGGAATACTGAATCTTTCAAAATAAAATAAGGTTTACAAAAATGCTTTTCTGCAAAATACTTGATCTTGCTTAACCTTACCTTGACTACCCTAAGCCTCTCATTCCTGAGTCTTCTCCCTTTTTCTTAGTCGGGTAAGTCTTGTTGAGTACCCCAGTACTCAGGGTTTGTTACCCATGCTGCAGGTATGACAGAGTCCCCGATGTGTCTTGCCCTGCTGCGTGACCATCGTCCAGGAAGAGGCCGATGAGGCCGAAGAATAGTTGTACACCCTCGGGCTGGGTGATTATTATAAGTATCTTTGCTGTTCTCCACTACGTTGCCTTTGTCTATTTCTATTATCAGAACTTGGTTTGTAATAACTGCACCTTAATTTCTATTTGGAACCCTGCTTTGTAAAACTAATGTTATTTAAGTCTTCCGCTCTTTATTCCGATGTTATTTGTAAAAGTATGCAATGCTGTAACCGAATTGTGAGATGATCCTGCGGACATTGGGCACTGATGTAGCCCGGTGGCGAACAGGTCTTAATCACATGGAACATGGGTTCGGCTGTCAGAGGTTGACAGGGACACGTGGGCCATGAGATTAGGGCCGTTCCGTCACAGGATGGGGTTGGTGGGACAGGCGACACTCGCCTTTTCGCGTGAAGGAAGATTCATTCTGGCGCCGCGTACAAGATTCGATGTCGGGAACAAGACCTAGAGGATAGAGTAGAAACGTTCCGCAGATTGAACCTGAAGGGTCTGGATCAGATCTGGCCGACAACTTTCGATCCTTTTCCCCCCAATTAGGCGTAGGATGGAGTGGATAAATTACTCTCTGTATAATCTTTGTTTCTCATTTTGTAAATATGAAGCTCCGCTGTTTGTCCTTTTGAATCGACCCACAACTGATCTTCCGAATCACTGCGGTTCTGCTTTTTTCGCATATCGACCAATGATTTCTGTCTTCCGCTCAACGGTGGATGAATACACATTGGCTACCGTGGTGACCGTACCGGAGACCTCACTATGCATAGAACACTGAAACTGGCCATTTCAGATCGAAATTCTGATCTTCTTCTTCAAATTTCCAATGACGTCAGAACAACCTCATCAAGGAATCCTTTGCCTCTGCTTTCATTGTTAATGGCAATATGAGCTTCCAAACAGCCAATTAAAACTGAAAAACTTTAGCCGAATCCCACTGGCCTCCTGATCCTGAAGCCACAGCTTTCTCCAACATCAAAAGATTCGGCCTGGCCCAACAACGGTCCATAAACTGTGCAAAAACCCTACCCCGACGCTTGGTCTCCATGGTGCAGGCATAGTTCTATAAAGATGACCGCATATAAGCTGTGACTTCAATCAAACAACTCATCTTGCAAAACTCCAACCTTTCAACTTCCAGTTCAAGTCAGAGAAAAAACAATGGCAGGGAATGGCGATTACGGCAAGTCTCCTACTGAAGGCGAAGCAGGAGGAAGCCGAACACGAACTCACCGGCGTTACAGGTAAGAAACCAATTCTTCGCCCCCTTGTGATAGCTCGTTCCTTGATTTGTTGTTTATCCTTTCTCCAGGGTGGAGTCTTCCTCCAGCCATGCTCGGGTTCCCTCTTTAGAAACGGTAGATCTAAAAAACTTCTCTTCAAATTTTCTTCAAACCATCAGATTTTAAGTTTAACGATTCACTTTAGCAGGTTCGTTTAGATGCTCCTTGGTACCGCGAAGAAAGGGACAAAGCTCAGAAAGAACTAGGGGATGTATGTAAGAAACATGGCACTGAGGAGACCGAGTGGGCAGAACAACGGAAGCACCTCTGCAGCATCATTACAGGTTAGCAGAATCTCGGTCCTCCCCTTCCTCCTGATTGAATTTGCTTTTGCCTATCATATTTTTGCCTCTCGTCAGCATTGTCCGCAGAGAATGACCATTTGAAGGCAGCAGACAGAGTCGCTCTCAATGTGAATGCCCGTAGGGATTCTGTCGAAGCTCGTCTTGACGCCGTGAATGGCCGCATAGATCAGGCCATCATCCAAGGTGTGCGCGCCGGGGTTTCTTTCGGGCTAGCAGCAATAAGTTCCTGGACCAAAGAAGATTACTTCTCCCTACCAGTTGGATTCGCATGTGACCCGGATGAGTTTGAAGATCTTGAAGTTTATGATAACCATGTCGCTGCTATTGCTGAGATCGTTGATCCGTAATCCATTGTAAACAAATTATTCCAAGGGTAGCTTGTACTTATGATGGATCTATAAATGAAGTTTGCAGCGGATGAACTTGTCCTTCTCTGAATAGCGTCTATCTGCATCTTTCAATCCTTCAGTGATTTCCCTGATTGCAGAATTTCTTCAGAAGAACGTTTGCCGAATGTATGACGTCGTCTTAGCCGACTGAATCTCACCTCCGACATGTCATGTCACTCAGCATCTTCACTTACTGCTTCTCACCTTTCTCTTACCCCAATAAACCTACCAATTTGAAAATGCCAGGGTTACCAAGGCCATAAATATCCTTGTATTAAAGGCGATATGTAAAAATATCGGCTATAACTTAATTCCTTGGAATATTTTTATTTTTTTTAATTTTTTGCTAAAGGCGATGCTTTTACATCGGCTATATAAAATATCCTTTGAGTTACACATTTTTTCACGCGTTCGGCTTTAACAAGTAGTGCCGAAGCTTCAACTGACAAGCACACAAACCGAAAAGTCTTGTCACAGCCGAATACCCCTCTCTTAGGTTTGACATTTTCGGATAAAACAGATTGCTAATTATCTTTCCTCTAAACTCAAAAATAAGGGCCGATCCTACTATAAGGCTACCGGCCGTCACGTACAACTCGAAACAATCCCCAAGTTGTGGAAGCGCCTCCATATATCTTCAATTTCATCAAAAGCTTCTGTTGCACGTCACCTTGCATGAATCTTTTCTGAACTTCCATGAGCTCTGGTAATGAAGAAATAACTGAAGTCCCCTTAAAGGCTCGCAGATTTTGAATCATATTTGAGATCCCAACTTGCACACATTGATCCAACTTCGGCTTCATTATCAACACTTTATTCCTTGTCAGCCGATATGAGACTTTGGCTCTAGCTTTCCTCCATCACCATTAGTTAAATTTAAAAATTACTCTGAGAGCCGATTGTCTGAATCGGCTGTTGGTCCTCGTCGAAGACATTCACAGGACCTGCTTCCCAGGCTCTTCCAGAGAAACACTCGACACCTTCATACTCCCAATAGATTGGTTCTGTATTAGCAACACTAACCGAATCATCAGCATGAACGATCTCAATATCATCTCTGATCCACTGTATGAGGAACTGATGCATAGTTGATGGTACACAACAGTTTGCATGTATCCAATCTCTTCCTAACAGCAAACTGTATGCCCCCTTACCCTCAATGACGAAGAAGGTAGTGATCAAGGTTTTAGACCCAATCATTAACTCGACATGGACTGCTCCTCGGGGTGTCAGAAGAATTTCCCGCAAAATCCCTCAATACCATGTCGGTCTTTAGTAGATCTTCACTTGTCATGCCAAGCTTTCTGAAAGTGGTATATGGCATGATATTGATAGCAGCTCCTCCATCGATGAACATCTTGGTTAATGGCTTGCCATTGACGTACCCTCTCATATATAATGGCTTCAAGTGTCGGTGTCTGATTGGTTTATCGAATACTGCCTTTTCAGCCAAGACGAGATGAACCAATAAGTCCTGAAATTCACTTTCATCGAAGTCTGAATATGCCTCCTCCTGGACGTCTTGATTCTCAGAGGCTATGAACTCTGATGGTAAAAAGAATGCCATGCACGTGTCAGTCGAACGACTACCTTCACTCGGCCCTCCTTTAGGACGCCAGACTTGTTTCGTCTTGGTGCCTGCTTGCTCCAACTCCCTGTTCCTCAAGCATTGCACTCTCCTTTTCTGGCTCTTCCTTAAACCTGGCGGACACCATTGTCCTTTTTGCCAGACATACTCGTGGTATTCTTCCTCTTCAGTATGAGCCCAACTTCGATCGGCAAATCTTCCCTGCCAATTCTCAAAGCTATTTATTTTTAAGCGTCGATCGTCCTCAGGGATTCGCGCCCCAAGTCTTTCATGGACAGAACGGCGGTTGACTCGAGATTGCCTGTACTCGGAGTACTGACTACTGCATTCAGGGCAGTTGTTCTTAACAGGCAACTTCAAGCCTTCGTTCCAACAATATTGGAAGAACGAGCATTCCCAATGAGACTGTTCCTGTTCCTCCATATCTTCTCGTTCTTTTTGGTACATCTCTTCCTCGTACCTCCTCTGCTCCTCTAGGAACTTCCGTTCTTCATAAAGCCTCTGCTTCTGGTACCGTTCCTGTTCCCGACGCCACTTATTCAATAGAATGCGCGTCGTGACCCTGGGCCTGGAGGTGTTACCCGTCTCAATTCGGCTATCTTGGAACCGAACTCTCCGCTGAAATTCGCCTTTTGTAACCTGCCGATCGGGATCAATAGTGTCAGCTTCCCTTGCTCTATCAGAGGTTAAAAATTTCATCTTACCCTTACCCCTGGGATCGGCTACATTGATCATGTTAACAGAGAAAGACACAGTATTCTGCTCAAAAGGGCTACCATCAATCTTCATCTTTCCATCAAACCTCAGGTGTCCGTCTTGGATAGCCTTTTGAATCCGCACTCTGAACACTTGACAATCATTTATGGAATGAGACTTAGTGTTGTGGAAACCACAATACTTCTTATCTTTGACGCCCCCAGGAAGCAGCATAGGATGACCTTCCGGCAACTTGATGCGTCCCTCCTTCAACAAGTATTCAAATAATTTGTCTGACTTGGACACATCAAAGTCATAAGTACCTTTGTGTTGCCTCAGCCACCGTTGGTTGACTTGAGTCGGCTCTTTAGACCAGGTTATCTCGGCTGCAGCTACCTCATCTTCATCATCATATTCATCTGCTTCCTCTAGGAAAGCCTGATACATCTCGGCAGCTATGTCGCCCTTCTCGAACTGGTTGCTCCTCTTGAATCCCTGAGCTTGATTGCTCATCATAGCCAATCTTTGTGATAACTGCCCAAGATCTTCAAAGTCCATGCCGAACATCTTTTCTTTGATGCTCGGCAACATGCCAGCTATGGCTATCCCCGGTAACTGATCATCTGGCAAATTCAGAGAATAACAAAGATTTTTGGTTTCCCTGAATCGACGTAGTTACTCTTACGGCGTCTCGCCAGGCTTCATCCTCAAGCTCATGAGATCGACCAACTTCTTCTCACTGGTTCCTGTAAAGAAGTATGAGTGGAATTTCTGCTCAAGCTCTGCCCATGTATTGATAGAATTCGCTGGCAGAGATGCGAACCAAGAGAAGGCTGGTCCTATCAATGACAACGGGAAGTATCGAATCCTCCAAGCTTCATCTGCCGATGCTTCGCCAAGCTGCATCAGGTAACGGCTGATATGCTCCCTGGTACTGGTATCATCTTGGCCTGAAAACTTGGTCAGGTCAGTGGGAGGTTTGACTCTCGGAGGAAGAACTACCCGATTGTACCACTCTGGGTAAGGAGATTTGTATGTGTATGTCTGATTCTTTGGCTTTAGGCCGAACTGATTCTGCATCATATCAGTCATCTTATGCATGATGAGGTCAACATTTGAATCAGGAGTTGTTTGTGCTTGCCCCCCAGTATGTAATCCTGCTGAACTCCTGTATCCTGGATTCGGAAGAGCACTAATCGAGTTATAGTCCATGAATTCCCGATATTTGTCTCCAAACATATCTTTCTGTATCATGTTTGCCACAGGAGACACTCTAGAAGCAGATGGTGGGACGTTCCCTGTTGTGCCGAACGTGAGCTGGCCATAGGTCTGGGGAAGTTGTTGTGTTTCCTGAGACGCCATTCCACCCGTGCTCGGGCCAGCTCCACTGTTTTCGGCAACTCTCCGGCGTTGAGGTACTTGGAACAACAATGGCCCCCGTATCGGACCAGCAGCTTCTTCAAAATACTTATCCGTGTTTGGACCGAAAGTATCAACCATGACAGCACGAAAGGTGTTCAGGAAAGCCGACTGATGACTGGTCACTGCTCCTGATACGACTTTATGTATCATCTCCGCCATCTTCTGGAGAGCCGCTTCTTCGCTACCGTCAGACAGCTCAAGTTGGTGATGAGGAACAACCTTCGGGAACGTCTGCTTCTGATAGACTTTGCCACTTTTATTCTTGGAGAAGGTCTCCAAGCACTTGCGCTGGAATTCATCACAAGCTCGCTGCAACAGATCTTTTGATTCTAGCGGCAAATCGTCCATGGTCACCTCGAAGACTTGATCTTCGTTAATCTCAGGCATCTTGAAATGAAGTGTCCCACTGGGCGTGCCAAAAAGTGTGTTGACGCAAAATTCGTCACCTTGCGTCAAGGCACACAGCAAGCCGAACGAGGCTAGCTTCAATCGGGAGCCCGGGGTGTATCGAACCCGGAGACGTGCCAGTCGGTTTGACCTGAGAACCAACAAGGGATAAAAGTGTGAGAATACCTTGGAACATGCTGGGTGAAACCAGACAGTTCCATATGTATGGCTTTGGAAGCCAATCACGACGGCACACAGTTATAGAAGCTGTTTGTCGAAACAGGTTTAATATGTCATTCGGCAAGTATAAAGAGAAAGCATGTAAACATGTCGAATGCCGAATGCATACGTGATAAAAGAATAAAAGAGGTAACTTGTAAATACAAATCTATTCAGATAACATATGCATAGGCCAATCCAGCTAGTCTGCCGCACGTCCAGCCTTCATAAACCCATCAGACATAAACTCAAGCAAAGCTAATCCACCGCATGATACCACTTGCTATAAATCTACACCACTCCTTATAATTAGATTAATCCACCGCATGATACGATCTAATTATAAGAAGCTAAAAGCACACATACATCTGAATAGATCTATACATACTCATTACTCATGTAAGCTTAACTAGAATCGGCAAACTAGCCGAACTGGGGTCCATGAAGAAGAAACACACAGGCAGAGCATGATTAAACTAATCTAAAACCTGTACCTACCGCACGGCACCCAGCTCTATCAAAGCCTAAACATGATCGACATGTATGAACCCGCAACATGTAACAACCTAGATTGAAAGTCGATTCGGCCATCATGATCTTATAATTAGCAAAGCACAAGCAAACTCGTGCAACAAGGCCGAACGAAGATCAATCTAGATTGGGCAAAAAGTGTTATACGAGTTAAATAAATAAAACATATAACACGTGATAACTTAATGAATCTATTAGATCTGCCAAATCTAACAGAGCCGATAACTATTCTTACTCGTGACTCAATCCTCCGCACGATACAAGTCATAGGTAAAAACTTCCCGTCATAAGCTTAAATCCGCCGCACGATACTAAGCTTAACATACGAGACTACTTGCATCATATCTAAATCCACCACATGATACTAGACATGATAACAAGGTTGCCGGTACTTACGGAGGTCGACGGATCGATGATTCCTCTCGAAAAACTCGACGACACGACTATAAGGACTCGAAGGTGGCACGGGGCCGGTTGTATTGATGTGGTTGTGAACAGATTTACAATGGTCGAGGGTTTATATTTATACCCTGGACGAAACACGAGTCCTAGACGATTACGACTTTACAATAAAAATACGGAAGGATATGAATCTATATTATTTGGTGCCTTCCATCATCACGTGTCTTCTCATGCAAGCCAGCTTTACCCGCAACATGCGTTTCCCAAATGGAGTCTACTGCCTTGTGAAGTAGCCGACCGCATAGACAATTACCGAAACTCTGAGGACCAAACAGCTGTCGATTGCTTGCCGAATCTGCCTCCTCTGCTGACTGGATCCACCTGTCATATTCTTATGCGTGCGAAAATCTGGTGTTAACAGGATGTATACCCGCGGTGATCACGGTGTTCCGACGATAATTCTAGAGGTAGTTGCTTCTCATGATCGTTGGATATGGCACGCATTCTTTGGTGTTGCTAGATCCAACAATGATATCAACGTGCTTAACCAGTCACCTTTGTTTGTGGAGTACCTGAGAGGAGAAGCTCCTAAGGTGAAGTACTATATCAATGGAAGAGAATATGAAATTGGCTATTACCTAGCTGATGGCATATATCCAGAGTGGCCTGTTTTCGTGAAGTCTATACGTAAACCACAAATAGACAAGCACAAATGTTTTGCACAGCAGCAAGAAGGGGCAAGGAAGGATGTTGAATGCGCTTTTGGCATTTTACAGTCTCGCTTTTGTATTTTGAAGCGACCAGCACGTCTGTATGAGCAAGGTGATCTTGAGAATATCATGCTTGCCTGTATTATTCTCCATAACATGATAATTGAAGATGAGAAGGATATAGAGCAGGTTGCATTTGATTTGAATGAGGAGGGCAGCACATATACTGTCCAGGAAGGAGGTACAATCTCTCATGGACAAAATCCTGAGATGGAGGAAGTACTTAACAGAAATACCGCCTTACATAATCGCGAAGCGTACAAACAACTTCAATCTGATTTAGTTGATCATATTTGGGAAAAGTTTGGGAATTCATACAGGCAAAATAATTAGGTAAATCTATCTAATAATTGATCAGTTTGTAAACATATGCATGCTTATTTTCTCTATTGTTATCTTTGTTATCTTTTTTTTTTGGAAATTCATTATCTATTTTCATCTGTAGATGATGCTGATGGCTACTGGGGGACTTTTGGCAAACAGATGGCTGGTGGTGGACTTCTGAGCCAACCAAAGATGATGTGCGATGGAGATGATGGATAATGCAACCTGATGATGTCTTATTATTATATACTATGATACTTTAGTATTGCTTTTGTTCTTCTGAACCAACTTGTTGAGATGCTGTCCTGCAACTCTAGTTATTTTACTATGCATTTCGTGAGTTCTTCTGATTATGAACTATATGAATCAGAGATGATGGATGATGGTACCTACAGTTCAGTTATCTTAATTTTTAGTATGCTATGGTTCAGGAAAGTATTTTGGATTGCATGTTTGTATGAGAAATGATGCTACAGAATAGTCACTCTAGAATGCGTCAGTGTGGTTGCTATACAAATGTTTGCCACAGCTGATCCATCTCCACTTTGTGTTGCATTTAAGTCATTCTTTGTATAGAAACTACTACTAGAAACCATGGGTTGGGGAGGATGATTTCTATTACTCATTAATTATTCTTTTCTCTCTTGGAAACTACTCCTAGAAACTACCCAGGCAGTTCAATGGGACATTAATGATAGTTTCTATCTATCTTAATTAGAGTAACAACTAAGCAAATTGCTGATTGGTGTTAGTTAGTTAATACGGAGAGAGATTACAAATCAAAGAAACCGTTTCTTCTATACGACTCGGTGTCGACGCGGGAATCAAGACATCAAGAAACCGGCGAAACAGCGTTGGGAAGACTCTACTCGTTTCCATCTTCTTCCTTCTCGATCCAGTGCGCCATTGTCGCCTCGCTAGCTCCCTGCACACTGCTCCGGCGCTGCTGCCGCCGCGCTCGTTGCTCCCCTCTCGCTAGCTGCTCGTGCGCGCGCTGCTGCTGCACGTGCTCGCTCACTGCTTCGGCGCTTGCTGCCGCCGCGCTCGCTTCTCCTGCGCGCATTCCTCCAGCGCTCGCTACCACCACACGCGCTCGCTGCTCCGGCGTTTGTAGTCTACTGCCTACTGGTTGCTTTCTCTTTTTCCTTGCGCAAAAGGATCTGTTCTACTTCTCCTTTCACTGGCGCAAAAGGACTTGCACTGTGGTGTGAAACATTATTATTTTTTTATTTAGATAAACTGCTACAGTGCACATTACAAGGACTGTGCATAAAATGTTGTATACTCCATCCGTTCCAAAATATGTGTCACTAGAAATCCGTGTTTCCCTCACAGACACGCTTTCCGGACGACACTTATTCTGGAACGGAGGGAGTAGTTGCTTGCCACAGCTGATCTACGTATTATGTGTACTGCATTTAAGTTATCCTTGGTATGCGCGCTGCTATAGAAATCACGGGTTGGAGAAATATAGTTTCTATAGATATTAATTATTTTTTTCTCTTTTGGAAACTATGTCTAGAAACTATCCATTGGGACTGCCCTTACGGGTACAGAGAGAGTACACGCAATCCAAGATCACTTGGGCGTACCATATAGGCCTACCATATTATGAGGCATTAGTCATTATAAATTGGTATTATTAAAAAGGTTGGCTCCGAGTTAGTAACTGACTTATACTATTATGGTTGCCCTTAATAAAATATTCTTTTTGTCACAAAAAGAATGCAAATTTTAGGTTTTGCATAAGTTGAACTTGTTCAAGTTTGACTAAGTTCATAAAAAATATCAACACTTATGTGTTAAAATAGATTTTAATAAAAAAAATATATTTCCTAATTAATTTGATGATACCTGGTATCATAGATATCAATATATTTGTATAAAGATTTGATTAAATTTAAAACTATTTCACTCATGAATTGTGGGCTTGTGCTCATAAGCCAATAAACTGTTCTAGCTCAAGCGAACATAGCGCATATTTCTTAGGAGAAAGAGAGAGTACTCTTAAATACAAGTTTCTTATCATGATCATGGATCCACCCTGGTCATCTTACCTTCCTTGCATGCACTCATTTTGTCCTTAGAAGAATTCTATAGAAATCACGTAGAAATTTTATCTAAATTACGTAGTATTAAATATTTATTCTGTATCACAAATATTCATATATTTTAATAAAGGTTTGATCAAACTTAAAATTATTTGATTTATCGAAAAACGAAGTTTGCATGTTTTCTTTTTTTTTGGCAGAGTACTCCGCAGATACAAGCGTCGTGTCAAGATCATGGACCAACACTGCACCTTCTCTACACTCTCTCTGCAGGAGGAATTTCATAGAAATCATATGGTCTCTGTGTCCATAAATAAAGAGATTTTAGAGTTATTTTAAGTAAAATTTTAATCTTTAAACGAATTTGTAGAAAAAGTACCAAGATCTATCACATCAAATTAGTACAGTATATTTAGATATTACTATACAATATATTTTTAAATATATTCATTTTATATCATAATGTTACTCTATGGATTTTTTGATTCGGTTCTAATTCCAAGATAGTAACTCATTAGAATTATTAATAAGACCGTCCTAGTATATTAGGTATTTAGAACTAAAATTTTAATATAAAATGGTCATGTTTAGATCCAAACCAAAAACTTTACGTCCTGTCGCATCGGATCTTTGAACACATGCATGAAGTACTAAATAGATTAAAAATAACTAATTACACAGTTTGCATGTAATTGGTGAGATAAATCTTTTAAACCTAATTAGTCCATGATTTAACACTAAAATGTTGCAGTAACATATGTGCAATAATGGATTAATTTTTTTTAGAAAGGCGGCAAAAGTTTTGCCGGATTTTTATTAGACGAGGAACAGAAAAACAGTTGTACAAAAGAGAAAAAAAAACAGAAAACAACTATACAAACATGCTACCACAGCACCCAGGCCACCCCTCGACTATCAGCCCCCAAAACATTACAAACCAGGGCGGGGGGGGAACCAACTACAAAAACAGAGAGCACAATAAACCGAAAACAGACACTGAAAACTATGTTTGCTACATCCCTGCATTGGTGCTTTTTGCGGACTGATATTGTTGTAAGTCTTCTTTGCAAAGCATAGCTACTTGACTTGGTTGCATCAATTTGTTCTTCTGTTACGCTCTTTCCAAATATTCCACCAGAAGTATATCATAACACCATCAAAAGTCCTTCTGTGTTCTCTATCAATCTTGGTGCGGGCACTTACGCCAGTAGCTATGAATAGAGCCTGTCATTCCCACTGAGTCTAACACTGATAAACCAAGCCATTGTTTTAAAAAGCACCAAACTTGCTTTGTGAAGACACAGTCCTTACAAAGATGTGTTGGTGTTTCTGAATCAGTCCCACAAAGTTTGCATTGGGTCATTTGGCCAGTTGCGCTTTATTAGATTGTTGGCTGTAAGGATTTTTTTTATGGAGTAGCGTCCAAGCGAAAAATCTACATTTGGGTTCCGCCTTTCCTTTCCAAATGGGTTGGAGTTTCAGCTTGCTGAAGGTGCCCTGGAATTGGATCAAATATGCACTTTTAGCTGTGTATTCACCGTCTATTGTCCAACGCCAACGAATACTATCCTCTCTGTTCTCTTGCAAATGTGTATGCCCTATGAACTCCCACAATTCAACATATTCCTTTATCTCATGTGGGGTGATTAGTGGGGATATGTGAGCAATCCAACGGTTGTCTTGCAACGCCGCTTGAACCGACAATTTTTTTCTTTTTGCTTTCTTGAACAAAGTTGGTTGCAATATTTTTGGAGTTGTACATCCACCCAAGAAGAAAAATGCCAGAATCGTGCCCTTTTCCCATCCCCTATCGTCACGACCGTTGATGCCACGAAAAGATCTTTGTCTCGGCTATCAACCGGTAGGTCAAGGCCATTCCATGCTCTCTCTGTATGCTTCCATTGGAACCAAAGCCAACGTAGTCTTAAGGCCCTTGCAAAGCGTTCAAGGTCCAGGATCCCCAGCCCTCCCTTTTCCTTTGGTCGGCATGTCGTCGGCCAGTTGATGATCGAGTGCCCTCCATAAAATTATCGGGTGTTTCTCCTCCAAAGGAAACTCTTCTCATGCGGTCTATATTTTCCGAATTAACCACTTTTGTTCTTGGAATGCAGTCATATGATAAATCGGCTGAGATGACAGAACTGTCTTAAATAGCGTCTCACACCCAGCTGTAGATAGGAATCTGCCCTTCCAACCTGGCAGCCTGGCCCCTATTTTATCTAGCAATGGTTGCACCTCTACTTTGCGTAGTTTCAGAACATGGAGAGGGAGCCCAAGGTATTTTCCGGGAAAAATACAGATCTTGCCGGGGAAGTTTTGGAGAATTTGGTTTACCACTGTGTTGTCCAGGCGTATAGGATAAATCTCAGTCTTGGATATGTTGATCTTTAGCCCCGAGCATTCTCCGAAAAAATCCAGAATCTTGTAGAGGTGATCGAGCTCAATACCGCTTGGGTCCGCAAAAATTGCGCGGCGTCATCCGCATAAAGGGAGCATCGCAAATTTGCTGCCTTAGGTAGTACCGGTTTTAGAACTCCTCTTTGCGCTGCTGTCTCAATGATGCGTTGGAGAGGGTCGATAGCTAGAATGAACAGCAGTGGGGACAATGGATCTCCCTGCCTAAGTCCTCTTGCATGCTTAATTCCTTGGGTTGGCTGTCCATTTATCAGAACTCTGGAGGAAGACGTACCCAGTAAAGCCGATATCCAGTCTCTCCATTTTCTGCCTAAAACCCAACACCTCAAGTACCTCCAAAGAAAACTCCAATTATAGAGTCGAAGCCTTGGAGATATCCAATTTTATGAATAGGGTCGGTCGTTTCTTTTTGTGAAGTAGCGGATCACCCTTTGCGCATAAACAAAGTTGTCATGTTACAACCTCTTCTTGATAAATGCATTTTGTGCCGATGATGATGAAACGAGGGAGTTCATATATGGAGCCAATCATTTGCTAGAATTTTCGTGATAATTTTGCAACGCTATTTATCAGGCTTATAGGCCTATAATCTGATAGGGAAGCAGCATCAGGAGTCTTGGGCAGGGGGACAATATTGGCCTCATTCAGTATACCGAGTCTCTCTGTCCGGTGATTATAGAAACTCAAAGTCGCTTGGTATATCCTCCTTATAATTGACCAACATTTTTTGTAGAAATTCCTATGAATCCATCAGGCCCGGTTGCTTTCTCAGCAGGCATCTCCTTAATTACAGTATGTAATTCCTGTTGGGTGAAAGGAATATCTAAGTCTTCAAGATCGTGTTGATTGTAGCCTAGTTCGCTCCAATTTATGGCCTTCGTTCTTGAGCTTGGAGTCCCCATGAGATTTGAAAAATGAGCATGCGCCAAGCTCAACTTGTTTTCTTGTGAGACTACCAAGCCAGACTGCCCATTGAGGGAGCTGATAAACGTTTTTTTTTTCGCCTTGTGTTAGCGTGCAGTTGGGAGAGAAAACGCGTATAGTATTCCCTTTACGGATCCATGTCAGTCAGAGAATGTTGGCGTGCTCTTGCCTTTTGACCGCCGAGAGATCGCCAGGGCTTTCGTTCTCAGATATTTCTTGCTCGTCCGGTGTTAAGGTTCTATTTTCCTGAGCCCTTTCTAAATTTGCCATCGTTATATTTAGGATGGCCCAGCTTAACTTCCAACCGCTGAAGGACTTTCGCCTCCAATTTTTCAGAGCCTTCGCTGTGCGTCTAAATTTGACATGGACGCGTAAGATAGCATCCTGTGTGAGAACCGGAGTGTTCCAAGCTGCTTGCACTGCTTCCATAAACCCAGGCATATGGGCCCAATAAGTTTCAAAACGAAAATCCGTGTAGAAGTCGAAAGCCACATCACCTTGGAGCAATAAGGGGCAATGGTTCAGATCCTAGCGAGCGGAGCGAGTGCTCGAAGCTCAGTTCTCGGAAAGATTTCAAGCCATTCCGTTGACGCAAACATGTGATCAATTTTGGTCATTGTGGGAGTTTGCTGGTCATTGCACCACGTATATTTCTTCCCCTGTAGATCTATTCGTGCCAGCTCAAGGTTGTCTATGGAAGATCTAATCTGTTGAGCATCACCACGTTAGGGTGGAGTTGTTTTTATCCTGTGCACAGAGAATTAAATTAAAGTCTCCTAGCATAAGCCATGCAGGACGAACGTGTTGTCGCAAATCTGACAACTCTTGCATAAACATGATTTCTCTGCATCCGTCTGTGGCCCATATACTCCAGTTATGACCATTCTTTATTTCCGCCAACATTATGATAGTTGTTGTGATTGTATAGATTGTTTGATGAGTCTGTTGGACCTGAAGAAACGTTCTGATGCTGCTGCAATAAGAATGCCCCCTGACACCCCATCGATGGCAACCGCAAGCAACATTCTTGCCATGTCTGCTCCAACAGTTTCTAACGACATTGTTTGCGTCCAAACTGAAACCTTTGTTTCTTGAAGGCAGACCAACGTGGCCCCGGAGGCTAAAATTTGGTTGCGAACTGTTGCACGTTTTGCTCAATTGTCTCGTGATTTGCAGACGGTTTATGTATTTTTTTTTAGTATCCGAATATCTTATGTAACACTTCATGTAACATCCGATTGCGACATTCAAAAAGTTTACAGTCCGAAATTAAACATGCATTTAATTTGAAAAGGAACATGTTTCAGAGGAAAAATCCCAATGAACTACGAAAAATTCCAGTTGCGTAGCAGGAGTAGACGGCCGGTTCGTCCTCCTGCCGTCCTGAACGAGATGGCACACGCAGCTCGGTTGCTGGGTGTCGCAACCGAAGCCATACGCAGCGGACACGATGGCATGATGCATTGATGCGGCCCGCGGGGATCGCGCCCTGTCCCGTCGTCGTCCGAGCTGCTCTGGCCTCTGTTACAGCGCTTGCAATCGAATTTTTCGGGGGAGTCCGTCCGTCCGGCCGTTCGGCCGTCCGGCGTGGCGAGGCGCCGGGAGCCCGGGAGGCAGGGCGGGGACAGCGGCGGACAGGAGTCGCAGGTCAGCCAGACGTGAAGGGGGTCATGTCTGTCTGCCTGCGCGGTGTGCGCCGCGCTGCAGGTTCGCTCGAAGATCTGCGGTCAGGTTCGCCCGGATCATGCGCGCTCCCCTCTCGCTCGCTTTCCAGTTTCCACTGCCTCCCGAATTCGCTCCGCAGCCTAGCGCAAGCGTGATGCTGCTCTACAGTACCTGTACCATACCAGCGCACGTCCCCCAAACATGTACGTACTGTTGTGTACTACTGTACTAGGAGCATCTACGTACTGTACGTATATACAGTACTCATCTCTGAATCATACAGTACTCACCCATATGTAAAATCAAAAGGAATTCGCAGCACCTTCGCCTTCGGTGTTTGGACAAAATGTTCCCCATATTTCCATCGCAGATTTGTATTTGGAAAAAAAGGTGACTCCATTTTCATCAAGTTCGAAGCACATGGGACACCGAGTATAGTATTAATCAATATCCATTTCACAATTGATAATTTTCTTCTTCACTGAACGACGAACGAACGATGACACGTGAACTCGTAACATGATCAATCTCAGAGTTACGCCACTCGTTGACTCACACCTTGTAGTACGTACGTCCCAAAATAAACGCACGACTCATTTCTGAATGAGTGATACCTTTAAGGCTTGACCAAATATTTGTAAAACTATAAAACTGTATTAACACTTATGATGCATGATAAGTATCAATAGAATGAGTATGTAATATACCTTTATAATAAACTCATTTACAAATATAAGCATTGATACGTACTATTTTTTATAGTTTAAGTTTTAATTTAAAAATATTTGACATCTTGAAAAGCGAGACGTGGTTTTATTTAAAGACGGAGAAAGTGCCGATTTTGGTATTGTATCTTGCCTTGTCTGAATTCTGAAGCCTTGAACCCATCTTATGATTCATTATAGATGTAAATGACGGGTGCATGTGTACAGCGTCAGCCGTTAGCAAGTGATATTTTTTTGAGTGTTCGCTTGCGACTTAATCACGACTAATTTTGATTGTTCCAATAATATTATGTCACAGAGAATAAAAGCGTACGGGTGATAAACCGGCTGATAAGTTTAAGCGAACAGAGCCCTAACTTAAAGATAATGTAAATTACTGTACAATTCGTTTCTCTAGTGTTCATTTTGTTTATGGTGTTGACGGTGTATTTGCCGGTACCATCGTCAGATGTTCCGTGAACCTGAATCTTGGAAGGGAGAGGCGTGGCGGGGCCGGCCGGGAGGAGGCGGCGGAGCATCCCGGCCCCGGTCCAGGTCCCGGCAGGTGCGCCGCCGTGCGCGTGCCGGTGGCGCGGCTCCCCTGCTCGCCATGCGTCGCACCCGGGGAGTCTCCCTGATCCGACGCGATCTGCGGGTCGGTGATCCGATGCGGGCGCCTACGAACTTTCTCGAGCGGGGCCCGGGCTGCGCGTTGTTGTTGTTTTTTTTTTTACAAAAACATTAAATATTATATTATGCATCGGAGTACATGAGGTTGGGTTCGGAAAACCCAATTACAGGAAATGCACCACGAAGCGCCATGAGATGAAAATCTACTTTTGAAGATTCTATCCCCAGAGCAGAAACCGAACAAGAAATTTTAAAAAGGATATCTGCACACGGTCGATCCAAGAGAGGTGATGAGTCCATAACGTGCCCCAAAAGGAACACGGCGATCTCACCGGTTATTGGAAGCACGGACCATGGAGGGCCTCGCAAGCATCGGAGCTGCAGAGGTTGAAGACTGAGCTGTAGATACACAAGAAGCGACACTGGGCTCAGAATACTTTTGGCAGAGAAGCGATGCAGATAGTTCGTCGAAGCTTGAAATATGAATTCCGCTGCTGTAGGGGGTAGACGTCTCGTTAAAGTAGCATAGTCGAAGCATTGACGATCACATGGAGCTCCGAGGGATGCAAGCTGGACCCGAACCCAGTGAGTTTCCCCAGACCTGTCATGGAAACGGGTCGGGCTGCACCCGCTAACCCGTGTTGTACTGATACGTAAACGGGTCGCCCTCCACCCGCTAACCCGATTGGAATGAAGCTGAGCTTTGCAACCTGAATCACGATGTAGTCGAAGATGCAGCGGTGGAAGGGGGCGCCGAATCCGGTGGTGATGCAGATGAGGTTGCGCTCTCTGCTGGCGTTGACGCGGAGGCAGGCCTCGTCGTCGAGTTCGAAGGTGATGCCGGACTCGCTCTTGGCGGCGGCAACGGCAGCCACCAGAGTGACGCGGAACGAGTGGCCGACAATCTTGAGCTTCAGCAAGACCACCGGATCTAGTGGCCGCCATTATTGAAGAAAACGGTGGAAAAACAACAAAAGAAAGGAGGGAGAGGAGGGAGAGAAGAGGGAGGGGGCCGGCTCGCCTACCTATCCACCGGCGAGGTTGCCGGGGAGAGGGCCAGGGGCCGGCGGCGCGGAGTCTGGTGGAGTTAGAAAGGAAGAAGGGAGTACGGCATTCGCCACTTAGAATACGGCATACGCCTCTCACTCTTGGCTGCGCGTTGTTGGCCTGCCGGTCAGCATTTGTTGCGGCCTGGCCCCCGGTTCCGGTTCCGGCTCGCGGCTGCGCGCTCCCCTCCCCGGGGGATTCGATTCGATCGCGTACGGCGGCGCGCTACGCCTGCGCGCTGCTCCATGCCAGGTTCAGTTGACGAAATCACCATAAAAATATTGCGCAGTATCTGTCACATCGAATCTTTACACGCATGCATGGAGCATTAAATGTAAGTAAAAAATAACTAATTGTACTTTTGGTCTGCTCATATCGAGACGAATTTTTCGAGTCTAGTTAGGTCATATTTAGACAAAAATATGTCAAATAACAAAGAGTAATTTTTCGCCAAATATTTGGCGAGTCTCAGAAAGAGGCCAGCACGGGCGCATGGCAAGCAAAGACACGTCTTGTTGTGGCCGAACAGCGCGAGCAGCCTTTTTCTGGCTGGTTTGCTCCCCCGTCCGGCCGTCCCATTCACATTCACGGAGTACTACGGAGCAGGCGTGCAGACGAGGGACCAGCAAACCCAGGGCCAGGGGGGAATGCAGGTCGTCAGACGTCAGTCCTCTCTCTGGTCGGTGCTACTGTAGAGCTTAAGGACGTGTTACGTGTATCGGGGTACTCCTCCCTTCCGGAATAACTGCAAAAATATACGTACAAAAATACGTACGTATATTAGTTACTTTATGTTAGAGAGGACTGAGTATATATGTTTTCATAAATAAACTAATGAACATATGTTCATAGGATAGAAATAAAATGTGTATGAATCTACTTAAATTGAAACTTCGAAAAGCAAGATGTGAAGTTATGTTGTGATGGACTGAGTATGTACTAGAAGTACGTATTGGTGCATTATATTTCCTAGGCAAAAAATAATAATGAAAAGTTAAATCGACTATATATAGGTCTATTAACTTATGCGGAGGTTTCGGTCAGGTCAATCAACCTAAAAGTTGATTTTTTAGATCTATATAAACTTATTAAGTAGTTCACCGAAAGTCCATATACCTCTTCGTTTGGCCCTTAGATCGAACTTACCGGGTTCACAAACTTTTTTAAGTGTTTTACCGTTTGTCTATACCCCTTTCGTGGTGGCATGTGGAGTCAGCACATCAGCATGACATGAATGTTATCGAGCTCATGTTTATCGCCTGATCTTTTTTTTTTAAGACGAAAGAAGAATTGTATTAAAATATAGCTGGGTACATCATCACATTACAAGTATTCTGGAAAAAACATATATCCGTAAACTATTTTTCATCTATATTGTACTCACACTGTGAATAGCTCAAACTCTCAAATCCAAACCTATTTGACGCTTCGTATGGATGACCGCACAGGCAAATACTCGGCAACAATTGTTTTAGGCCAGACAATAGATGTCCAACGGACGGCCAACATTCCTGCAGGTAGAGTTAAGAAACTTCTTCTTTATCGTGTCTTCTTTTTTCTTCTTTCTGCCACCGAAGAGTGAAGAAGACTGATCTGAAACTTATCTCTCTAGTCCTTCATTGTGGCCAGATCTAACCACAACAAAACAGAGAAATGACCGGAGAAAATTATTCCATGACGACGACATCATCTCCGCCTTGATGCCATCATCCGGAAACAAAAATCTCCATGTCGTCATGCTGGTGAAGATGCTGACGCCGAAGTTGTCGTCCTCATCTTCAACGAAGTCGCCATGGAGAAGACAATTTCATCCTTCCCCTTCTCCGTCGCCGAAGAGGAGAAAAAGAAAATAAATCTCCAACACCATAATACTTGGCATGGAGAGACTCAAACCCTAAAAATTCGATCTATTAGGAAAAAGTATTAAAAGCGATGGATCCACACTCTCTTCACCCTCCGGCACAGGGACCAACCGAGGACGGCGGCGGCGGGGAGCAGGTCGCGAAGGGCCACGGGACGGGAAATTATTGCCTGATCGCGCTGCTCTTATTTCCACTCTCTCAAGCCTGGCATTTGTGCCTCTGCTCTCCAGTGTCTTCACCACCATTACTAGCCATTGAGCTCCTACTGTACTATTGCCGTTGTTCCTTGTCTTATTATGCTTGATCTCTGCCCTAGAACTGAGTTGGTCACTTCCTCCTATATCCTTTACCTTGTGTTTTGTTTTTGTTACTTGTTGATGTGTGTATTAATTGAGGAGCAAAGGTGGGTAGCTTTTTTTATAGTAAATGTATTTATTTGTGACAAATGTTGATACTATTTTTAGACAAATTTAGTCAAGTTTGAAACTAGTTGATCGACTCTGTGGAAAACGATTGTCGCATCTCTTTCCTCACATTTAGTAAAAAAAATGAATGGAGGGAACTGCAATAATAAGACCAATTTCAATGGTGAGTTTCATTTTGTTGTTTCCAAGACTGCCATGTCATATAAAATAAAATAAAACTTGAATGAAACTCTTCATTGAGAGTGAGAGTTTCATTGTAAAGTTTCATAGGCATTAAATTTCATGACTCATAGAGAGTTGATATTCGTGCCAAGAGAGTTTCATCTAGATGAAACTCATTTCTTCTCCCACTTCTTAAATACACCGTTATGTCATCAACAATGCCTATGTGACAACCTATTTAATGCAAAGAGTAAAATTCACCGCCGGTCCCTAAACTTGGCCGGTGGTGTCATCCCGGTCCCTGAACTTATAAAGTGATATCTGGAGGTCCCTAAACTTGGTCGCTGGTGTCATCTCAGTCCCTAAGCTTGTAACCTGATCACCACTGGTCCTTAAACTTGGTCAGCAGTGTCATTCCAGTCCTTAAACTTGGCTTTGAGTCTCATCTGGGTCGTCAAAACCGGGCGATTTAAAAACTTAATATAAAAAAATTCATAATTTTTTTATACAATCTCGAATGAAGACAAACTTTATATCAAAATTGTAGCCCTCAACACGATCTACAACTTTGTAGTTGAAACTTTTTTGAATAAAAACTGTTTAGAGTCCCAAAATATTATTTTAAGTTTTTTGAATCAAAATCTACAAACTTAAAATGATATTTTGGGACTCTAAACAGTTTAAATTCAAAAAAGTTTCAATTACAAAGTTGTAGATCGCATCGAGAGCTACAATTTTGATATAAAATTTGTCTTCATTCGAGTTTGTATAAGAAAGTTATGATTTTTTTTATATTAAGTTTTTAAATCGCCCGGTTTTGACCCGGATGAGACTCAAAGCCAAGTTTAAGGACTGGAATGACACCGCTGACCAAGTTTAGGGACCAGTGGTGATCACCTTACAAGTTTAGGGACTGAGATGACACCAGCGACCAAGTTTAGGGACCTTCAGATATCACTTTATAAGTTCAGGGACCGGGATGACACCACCGGCCAAGTTTAGGGACCGGCGGTGAATTTTACTCTAATGTAAATAAAACTCATATGAAACTTCCATTGAGATTGACCTAAGGAGCAGAAAAAAAAACACACACATTTGACTATTTGAGTATGGTGAACATCCGGTTGATGGTGTTTACTAGGACTAGGAGAGGCGATGCCATCTCGGTCCTCGGATCAATGTGCGCAAATGAACGCACATGTTGACATGTAGGCGTGCTACTAGTAGGGAGGAGCAGTATATGACAAGAAGATACGTCCAAAAACTCATCTCGGCGAGCGAGGATGCATGTGAGTACGCATGCAGATTGAGATTGACGAACACCATATGATTGATTTGCGCGCTCATCAACCAACACATACATTGCGCAACTGCACGTCTAGATGCTCTCCATCTCGGGTCAACCCTAGCCGAGCAATGCAAGAGCATGCATGGCTGCATGTGCGCTGCGCGCTCGCTCGCATGCACCGCACGACAGGGCATGCAATGCAAGGGCAACGGGCCGGCAACCCTAACGCACAGCCAGTACGTACGCGTGCACAACCAGTCACCCAGATACTCCCTCCGACCCTTTAGCCTCTCTAGTTAAATTAAAGGACCACTTATTTTGGGACGGAGAGAGCAGAAGAGAACCGTATAGAGGAGGCTAGTACTACTCGTAGACGTAGTGTATAGGAGGAGCACGCACAGGCACGCGCGTCGCAGGCGGAGCACAGCCTGCAGCTAGGCATGCTGATGGGCAGAGCGCGCGGGGAGTGAAGAAGATGGACATCTCCAGCTCACTACGAGCTCCTCTATACGGTTCTGCTCATAAATGGAGCCATGGCGCCTACCCCTTGTTGTTACATGCCTGCGACCCCGTATGGCTCCGGTAGCGACGTGCATGCTGTAGCACCGTCATGTGCATCGCGCTGGAAGCTGGATCACTGGAGAATGCAGACTCGCGGGCGCCTCGGCGCGGCACCCTACTCTCTCTCTGCAGCGCCGCCGCCGTGCAGTGCACGCACCGGGAAGCGAGACGGGGGGACAAGGAGATCCAAGGATTCAAGGCTTTGTCCCCATGCACGTTCCAAATGCTGGAAACTGCGGCATGGAAGCCGGAACGGAAGCCTCTCTGCCATACTGTATGCAAAAAGGGCCAGCTTTCTCTGTGAACCCGATCGATCCGCTCTCCGTTCCGGTAGCCCGGCCGGTCCGGTCGATGCGCACACTGTACGCTCGGTTTGACCTGCTGGCCGGTTGAGATAGATAGAGATGTCAGCAGATGTCGAAAAGCCTACTAGTACCCCCAGTACCCCAGTTTGCTTGGCGCATGCAAAGCGTTGGCGTGCGATTCGTACGTGCGGCCGGCTCGTTTGGAATTGGAAGGTGGTGGGGTGGGGTGGGGTGGGGCAGGGGGCCGGCCGCGGCGGGGGAGGAGTAAATGTGGCGTAGTGAGTGGGATCGCGAGCTGCTAATGATGAGGCGATTAATACCCAGAAGAAGAAGAAAAAAAAAAACAGCTAGCCTGTCACGCGCGCATGGCATCGCATCGCATTGCATTGGCCGCCCGGCAGCGGCTGGCCGGCTACGACTGCAGCTCTCCATGTCCATGGCATCGACCGCCGCGCGCGGCACGGTATTCATTCCCATAGCCCATCATAGCTAGATAGCCAGCCCCTCCTCCCACCACGCATGTCTACGTGGTAGTAGTAATTAATTACAGTAACAGATGAGTAGATGACCCTTCCTCCTTCCACTTAACTACCCGGCCGCGCGCACTTTTATTGTGGCTGCGCAGCGGTTTGTATGCCTTGTTTCCGGAAAGCGCAGGCGCTTGCATGCATGATCGTGTCGTGCATGTTCATTGCGCGCGCTTGCTTCAATTCGATCGTGTGCTTGGAGGAGTTGGGGACTTTGCGTCATCACTGCTGCGTTTATCTGTTGGCGCTTTCTCTGTGCCTGTGGTAGTTCAACATCGAGCAGATAGCTAGACACACACACAGAAAAAAACCTGAGATTAATTAAGAACCTCGTTCTTTTTTTTTCAATTAGCCAGCCCTTTTCCATTTTTTGTTTTTTTTAAAACAAATTAACTATACAATTATTCCCTTTAGCTCTTGTCGTGAAACCTGCCTGCTCGTGATTAAGGCCCACTGCGGAACACAAGAACTTTCCCACTTCTGTGTTTTTCCTGTGAAAAAAATAAATTGTCTGTGTTCCAAAGGGTTTATGGTGTTTCTGTCCATAGCGAGATGCCTAGTAACTAGTACTCCATATGATGAATACGTCGATTCGAATATTTGACATCTAGTGCCATTTATACTCCTGGGCCAAAATCGCATGTCTGGCGGGCATCTGGCTAGGAGGCCGCTAACCCAACACGCCTAGAGCATAGTACTGGTGTACTCCCTCTATATAGAAAATAGATATCATTTTAGACAAAATTTAGATCAAATATTAGGAATATAAATCATTAATAACTTTTTAAATTGTTTATTTTAGAGATGTAAACATCATATAAATAATTTTATCTTGAAAAGTATTTTTACAAAAATATACATATACCACTTTAGAACAAATATTTTTAAAGAAATAAATAGTCAAAGTTATGTTTTGGAGACCGTGAGACGCATCCAACACCGTGGGACTGAGTTTGAGGGACACCATTAACGCCTAGATGGACCACCATGGTTGTTGCTGACATCCACCTGGACACCGCCACTTGTACTTCAGGCTCTGTTGGCTTGAACTTATTCAAAACTAATTTTAATTATTTTCATAATATTTTATGAGAGAGAATAAGTCAAAGTACGATATAAATGGAGCCACTCGTCCTGTCGACATAGTTAATTTTGGTTGTTGCGGTGGAGGAGGACTTGGTGCCGTAGGAGTGGGCATACTACTACATGGTGACATTGTCGAACAACTGGTGACTAGGTTTAGAAGCATCAACGCTACTCCCTCCGTCCCTAATTGACTGTCGTCGTCGATGTACATGCCACAAGTTTGACTCAATTTGTAACAAATGTATACAACATTTGTATCTTCAATTAATTTTGTTAAAAAACTAGATTCAAATATCTATCCAACGATACTAATTATGTATAATACATACTAATATTTTTTAATATATATTTAGTCAAAGTTGCTTCTCGGAAAGCGCAAACGACAGACATTTAGCGACGGAGGGAGTACTGTCTATTGATGTCAAAAAGTGACGCCGACGACGAGGCAATTCAAACGGAGAGGGTGGTACAACACGTGAGGAAGAGAAAAGTGAACAGATGACGGGTCATAATTGAGAAGGACATAGGGGATGTTTGGCTCCCGACCACCGTCTGCCACGCTGTTGTGGCGGCGTTGCCTAAGCTGCGGCGAAGAAAGTGGTCGCTAAGCTACGGTAAGAAAATAAACGCTAAAAGTTGTGGCCGCCACAAGTTGCATGCGAACCAAATAGCTGAAGCAATTTATGTGGCTGCCTTCAGATGAGTGTGGCAATCTGTGGCGCTAACCAAACGTCCTCATAGTCCCTCTGCGTCGCCTGTAAATCAAGTTAATTTGGATAAGCTTGAGTTAAAAATTGAAAATATAAATCATGAATAACTTTTCAGTTGTTAAGTTTGGAAATGTGAAAATCATATGAATAGATTTGTCTTGAAAACTACTTTCATAAAAATATATACTTATATCACTTTTTAACAAATATTTTTATAAAAACAAAAAATCAAAGTTATGCTTTGGAGATCGTGTTGTTGTCCAAAATAACTTGCTTTACAGGTACGAAGGGAGCAGGTGTTGTATATCTGTCATAAAAAAAGGGGAGGCCGCAACAGAATTGTTTCCTTTTGCGATTGTAAGTAGGGGGCCACCCCTTCCTGTTTCTTTTAAAAGAATGAGTGTAAAAGTATTAAGCAAACTGACCCTCAAAACTTTTTTAGACTAGCCTCCACAATTTTTCTAAATTATATTTAATTTATTACTGCTCATCTAAACAAAACATTGTACTACCAGAATCTCAAATTGCCTCGAGTGTCAAAAATCGTTCAGGAAAGCGGTTACACCATCAAAGAAATGATTTTTAACCACAAATCATCAAGCAAATTCACTCAAAGATGATTTTCTTGGAGGCTGGCTACCAACGAAAATAGCACCACACATAATTTGCCAAAGCGACGAAAAAAATATTTCAACCGCCAAGAAAATTAGTTTTCTTGAGGGCCAACATCCTCCAAGAAGATATTTCTAACCGCCAAGAAAATTAGTTTTATTGAGGGCAAACAACCTCTAAAAAAACATAGAGCAAGAGCAAAAAAAACACATAAATTCGCTAAACCCCCTACCTTATGCAACTCATTGGAATCAAACGTGTGACCAAGAGCTTTAAGTTCAAGTGCACTTACCGCTACACCTTCAAGTAACTTGTGAGTAACTAAGTTATTTTTTTGTTTTGTATTCAATTTGTTGAAACTTGTAGTGGATATTTGAAACCCTAAATGTCGGTGTTTCGGACCCGGGGGTCTACACCAGCGAGTGAATTTGTGTGCGCGTGTTCCCTGATCCGGATGGTGGTGCAAGAAGTATATAGGTGGTTTATCCTAGTTCGGGCAAGAGAAGGCCCTACGTCCAGCGGGGGAGATAAACTGTATTATCCTGCACCGAAGTGCTTGTACAGGGACGAATACAAGCGTGAACGGGGTGTATGGAGGAAGGAACTAGGGCTAGGGAACTAACTCTAGAGCCCTAGACTATAGTGGCGAGCTTGAGGGTTTTAGTCCAGCTTGCCCTATCCTAAGCCTTGGCGTCCCCTTTTATAGGCGAAGAGGAGGCACAGGGTTACACAGTTCTAGGGTTGTCGTAGGTGATGACGTCTAGTGATGACGATGCCGGTCATGTCGGTGTCGCTGTAGCGATGTACTTCATCTTGTGGCGACGTGCCCGACGATGGCGGTGAAGGACGAAGCCCATGCGCCGGTGTGCGCAGGGACGTCATATCGAGAGTTGTTGGAGAGCTTATCAGTCCCGGTTGAAAGGTCCTAGTTTGGTTTTGGTAATTGAGTGACAACTTAGGTGGACTAATATGTGTTTGAAGTGAATTACACAGGTGATTAGTCCACAGGTGATCATGTGTGAGCAACATATGCCATATAGGTGAAATGGCTTGGAAGATGTTGCAAGGCTCACACATGTGATGAAGGAGCTTAAATGCACATGAAACATGACATGTGGTCATGTGGCTAAGATGGTGAAGATCAAGGCAAGACTTGGCATGATGGACCAGTTGCAAAGGTGAAGGGCAAGTTGAAGGCTTTGAAGCCGTTGGTACCGAGTGTCGGGAGGCTTAAGCAAGACTTGGCGCCGAAGGACCAAAGCGATGGTGAAGAGCATGTGATGTCAAGATCGATGGACCATGGATGCCATGTGATGATATGAAGTGGGTCATATCATTTGATGATAGGTTGGTGCATGTGTTGCATCAACACCGAAGGAGATGGAATGGAATGCGCAAGGCAAAGGTATACTTGTAGGACATTTCATTTCACCGGTCATAGGTGTGTAGAGAAGATTATGACCGGGTTTAGGATAGATGGTCGTACTATTAAGAGGAGCAAACTTGTTTGCATATCGGTCATCTAGTGCCACTTGAGCGATCTAACATTGCGTTGTTACTAGGATCGAGTGGCGTGGTGAGTGCAAGTGAAAATCCTTTGAAAAATGTTTGTGAAAATGCTAACACACATGCACAAGGTTGTATACACTTGGTGGTGTTGGCACATTTGCAAAGGAGAAGGTGTTGGAGTTGAATTGAATCAACTCGGAGAAAGCTTTGGTTGGAAAAAGAGGAGCGATGGATCTTGGATTGGAAAACTGTACTAACCCTTTATGAGTTGGATTAGCTTTGTATGTGGGATGTGTAGCCCTCTGAATAACCTTTCCAAAATATCCAAGATCATCGAAATCGGAGTTCGGAGCTAAGAGTTATGGCCGTTTTAGCGAGGAGTTCAGGATGCTGAAGTCGATAGTACCACCATAAGGCCGGTAATACCGACCCTACTACCGACCCCTCTGTGGGCAGCGCGCGAACTCTCTGTTTGGAGGAGTTTTGGCCTAAAGGAAGTACGCCATAAGGCCGGTAGTACCGACCCTACTACCGACCCCTGTGTGCAGCGCGCAAACTCTCTGTTCGGGAGACGGTTTGGCCTACCGGTAGTACCGCCATATGGCCGGTAGTACCGGGCCACGGTAGTACCGACCCTAGGGGTCGGTGGTACCGAGGTTTGGAGGAAGTTTGGGAGCGTTCTGTGTAGATCTAGATTTGGCCTACCGGTAGTACCGCTATAAGGCCGGTAGTACTGGTGCCGGTAGTACCGACCCTACTACCGACCGTGCTAGAAAGTCGTTTCTAACGGTCTTTTGGACCGCCGGTAGTATCGGCCCTTGGGTCGGTAATAGAGGGGTGGCCGGCCCTTGGACAAGGTTGATCACCCTAGGGACTTTGTGTCCAAGATTGGGAAGTGCTTAGGAGCCCTCTAACACACATATGCTTATTAGTGCTTATCCGATTGTGTGAGAGAGCGATTCTAGTGCGGTGCATGAGAGATTGCAAGAGTTGGCACTAGGTGATTGAGTTGCAAGCCGGTGGTGCTTATTACTCTTGGAGGTTGCCACCTCCTAGACGGCTTGGTGTGTGTCTCCGTCGTGAAGCCCGCGTGAAGATTGTGTGTGGCTCCGGAGAAGCTTTGTGAGGGGCATTGTGCTCGCCCCGCGGGAGATCGCGAAGAGCAACTCTAGTGGAAAGAGGCGTGAAGAGCGCCAAGTGGTCCGGCCGGATCAAAAGCTAGAGCTCTTGGTGAGCACTCCATCGTGGAGAGGTTGGCTTAGTATCACCACTAGCCAGAGGATCGGCGGCAACCTTGGGCTTGCTTCAACGGGGACTAGCTTGGTGGCAACCAAGTGAACCTCGGGATAAAATCTTGTGTCCCCGTCTCTTGTTGCTCTTATTGTTCTTTGTTCCTTGCATATTACGCTTGTTTGTGTTCTTCGTGTTCTTCCTCCCTCCTTCACTCTATCTTAGGTTGGGAAGACTCGATCTACCTTTTGGCAAGGAATCAAGACGTGGGAAGCTACATTCGTCATCTACATCATCTATGGAAGTGGGGTAATTGCTAGATCTGAGATTGCATCTCATCCCCTTCGATTTTGTAGCTCCCTGCAGGTGCTCGGTAGTACCGGCCTGGAAGCCCGGTAGTACCGGTGTCGGTAGTACCGGCCTATAGCCCGGTAGTACCGACTGCCTGGTGTTTACACTAGCTTGTATTGCAATACTATCTCTTGTGCTAGTGTTTAGTTGCTTAGTTTGTGTAGCTAAGTTGAGCTCTCTAATTTGGCTTGTGTAGTCTTGTTATTGAGCATTACTAGTGAGCTTAGGCTTTGTGCTTTGCTTGCTAGATTGCATAGGAGCTCCCCCGTACTTGAAGTACTAGTTGCATAGGCTTGTGTGACCTTGCTTCTAGAATTTGTTAGGTGAGCTCTAGCTAGCCCGACACTTTATTTGCATTGATTAGGATCTTTTGTAAGGTGTCATAGAGTATAGGTAGAGGGGGTAGTCTTGGCTAGACCGATAGTTTTAATTTCGCATTTGTTTCGGTTTGCCGTTGCGATTAATTTTAAAAGGACTATTCACCCCCCTCTAGTCCGCCATGTCGACCTTTCACCGGTAGGACCGTGCTCGAGGGTGCGGTCGAGGCCTTCGGCGGTTGGACTCAAGGCTGCGCGGAGGGGGTCGAGCTCTGGGCCATGCTTGGGACGTGGTGTCAAATGTACCTCGAGGGGTGTCCTCGAGAGGTACAGTGCATGGCATAGGGCGATTGTTCTGTGCGACATGCTTGTTTCCCAGGGATAGCAGTCAAAGTTTGATTTTACTGGGGTACGATCAACTCTGTATTTGCTGTAGCCACGCGGGTCTGACCGGAGTGGATAGGATGCAATTAATGCTTATGGGGTCGTACAAGTGGTAGGTACGGGGTAATCGAGGCTTGCTTCCTTCACTAGGAAGTCTTCGAGGTTGGGGCTCGACCCCTTCGTGCGGAGGGTCGAGGATGTATGGCGAGGCTTTCATCCGAGACTTGGCGCGGAGGGCTCATGTGAGTCAGAAATCAAGCGTTCGTCCGAGGCCTGGCTCGGAGGGCTCGGGCGAGACACTAGGATTGTTGGGCCGCCGCGGCCCGCTTCCTCTTGATGGGCTTTTTGCCTGGTGGGCCACATAGCGTCGGTTACCTTCTTGGCCCTGGTTATGTTTTTCTTGATCGAGGTTTTGGGGTACCCCTTTTCCATACCATCGATACTAAACAATTTCAAATGTAAAGTTTAAACTAAGAAGTTTTGGATCTCATCGTATACTACTATTGGTGTCTGGAACAACGGTCGAGACTACTAAAAGCTAGTTTGGTTTTGGTTAACTGAGGAAACCTATTAGGTATAATCCTATGGCTAAGCATGTGTGTAGCTAAAGAGAAATGATTAAAACCAAGCCAAAGTGGTGGAGCTAGCAAGGTGGTAACCATGGAAGATGGTGATGACCATACACAATCAAGTGAAAAAGTGCTCTACATTTGGTGAAATGGAAAGAAGAAGAGAAGAGAAGGAGCAAAGAGGTCCGAAGGCAAAAGTATAACCTATAGGGCTCTTTGATTTGGTGATCAAGACACTTAACGAGTGTGATCATATTTAGGATAGATAGTCGTACTATCAAGAGAAGATAATTCATGGCTTATGTGGTGTTCAAGTGCCACTAGGTGATCAATAACTTGTCGATGCATTAGACCTAGTGAGTGACTAACAAAACCCTTGGAAATTATTTTGAAAAATGCTAACACACGTGCACAAGTGGTGAAACACTATAGTGTTGTTGGTACATGGAAGCAAGGGTGTAAGATAGAAATTGAAAGGAGGCTATTCCAGGGAAGTTTTGTAGTGATCGGACGCGTCCGGTAGCAAACCCTAGGACAGCAATGGTTTTGGTGTGTGATCGGACGTTGCTGAGGATGATGACCGGACTCGACGCATTGGTGCGTCCGGTCAATGTGATGTGGTAGATTCTAGCTAGCAGGTGCCGACCGAACGCTGGGAGCATCTGATCACTCCTGACCGGACACGTCCGATCAAGGTTTTTCCTCTTTGGAACCTCTCTGGATTGGACCAAACGTTGAAGGGTGAGCGTCCGATAGTTTTGACCTATGTGCCCGGTCAAACATAAATAGACGAGTGATGAGAAATAGCCGTTGAGATCGAACGACCGTATTCATATTGCCAGGACACATGGCGCTCATCGAGCGACCGAACGTTGAGGCGGTGCGTCCGGTCATCCCAATAGGCGTGTTCAGTGAAGGCAGTTTTCTGCCCAACAGCTACCAATTTGTGTGTCAGATATTTAAGTGGCTTGGTCGGCTTGCAAGGGCTCTCTCTTGCACATTTTTATCCTCTAGCATCCTTGTGAGCATAGCCAAGCCATCCCACTCATCTCTAGACTTGATTTGATCAATTGCAAGCGAGATTGAGTGATGTAGTGCTAAGGTTTCAAAGAGTTCATTCTAGTGGCACTAGTTCTTCGCATCGGCTGTGAGTTTCTTCTTACTCTTGACATTTTCCGGTGCCTAGATGGCTTGGAGGTGTTTGGTGGAGTTGGCAAGAAGTGGAGATTGTTCATGACCATCACCGACTGAGTTGTGAGGGTTTTTTCGGGCCTATTCCTTGCTGGAGAGGCGAAAGGCACCATTAGTGGGTTGCTCGTGTCATTGACCTACCTCTCTTGTGGTAGATTCTTGTGGCGCTTGTGTAGCTTGGTGTGGTGCCAATTAGCCACCGAATTACCAAGAATTTCTCGATACAACGGGGAGTAGCGTGCCAGCAAGCACGTGAACATCGGGATAAATTGGTGTCTCCCGCGTGCTTTATTGTGTTTGTTTGATAATCTCGGTGGTTGGACTTCACTATCATTCTTGGTGATTGGCTCTTCACACGAGGATTTCATTGGTGATTGGTACATCAAAGGAGATCCCGAAGGCTCGGTGAAAACCTTCTAACTAGCTACCTTATCCTTATATTGTTGTTCATTTGAGCTAGTTCATTGTGCACTACTCTTGTCATTCATTTTGTTCTCTATATCTTGTGTAGATAACTTGTTGTACATCTTCCGAGTATTTATTTGTTTGTGCTATATCTTGATCACTAGTGTAGCTACAATTACTTGTGTGACCTCGAGATATTAGGTAGAATTATTTGATAGGTGCCTTGCAACACATCTTTTAGGCTAGTGCAAAAAGCTTCGCTATTTGTGTTGCTAACTAGTTCACCTAAGTGATTTTGTAGATTTTTAATTAGTCTATTCACCCCTCTCTAGCCAATTTGGACCTTTCAACTACCAACGAGTAAATTTGTAACTTCACGTCTAGGCTCCGGATGGTGTCAAAGCGAACACAAGAATTTATAATGGTTCAAGCAAGAAAGACCCTACGTCCAGTGGATGAGGCGACTTGTGTTGCCTTGCACCAAAGGTCGTAGTAGGGGGTACAAGCAAGCGAGAGAGGTAGCGGATCCCAAGTCTGCAGTGTCGGTTCGATATGTGTGTGGGGTGTGTTGTGCTCGATCTTGTAGGATGGATGGATGTTCGAATGCTCTTGTCCTACATAGGATCCTCCACTCCTTTTTATATACGAAGAGATAATACGAAGGTTACATATGTCGTAGAGGCTAAAAAGGAAAAGAATAAAGAAAAAAAGGAGAAGTGGCCTCGGGAGTCTGTCGTCTTCCTCCTCATCCAGCGGAATGGGCCAACCCTGTAGCATGGAGTTGATGGTCGTTGAGTCGTGATCTCTCCATCCACTAGAGCCATGCACCGCGGGTGTGCCGGACAATGTACTCGTGGTACGTCGAGGATGGGCAGAGCACGTCCCTGCGCTCCATAGAGAGAGGAGTTGGTCGCATAGTGGATGCAACACCCATTGCTAAAACGACGTGGTGCCTGTGAAAGGTCGAGATGGCGGACTAGAGGGGGGTGAATAGTCCTTTTTAAAATTAAACTTAATCGGAGCGGCTAACCGAAACAAATGCGGAATTAAAACTATCGGTCTAGCCAAGACTACACCCCTCTACCTATACTCTATGACACCTTATAAAAGATCCTAAACAATGCAAATAAGGTGTCGGGCTAGCTTGAGCTCACCTAAACAATTCTAGAAGCAAGGCCACACAAACCTATGCAACTAGTACTTCAAACACGGGGGAGCTCCTATGCAATCTAGCAAGCAAAGCACAAAGCCTAAGCTCACTAGCAATGCTCAATAACAAGGCTACACAAGCCAAATTAGAGAGCTCAACTTAGCTACACAAACTAAGCAACTAAACACTAGCATAGGAGATAGAATTGCAATACAAGCTAGTGCAAACAGCAGGCAGTCGGTACTACCGGGATGTAGGGCCGGTACTACCGATGCCGGTACTACCGGGCTTTACGGCCGGTACTACCGAGCACCTGCAGGGAGCTACGAAATCGAAGTGGGTGAGATGCAATCTCAGATCTAGCAATTACCCCACTTCCCTAGATGATGTAGATAACGATTGTAGCTTCCCCAAGTCTTGGTTCCTTGTCAAAATGTGGATCGAGCCTTCCCAACCTAAGATAGAGTGATGTAGGGAGGAAGAACACGAAGAACACAAGAACAAGCGTAATATGCAAGAAAACAAGAATAATAAGAGCAACAAGGGACGGGGACACAAGATTTTATCCCAAGGTTCACTTGGTTGCCACCAAGCTAGTCCCCGTTGAAGCAAGCCCAAGGTTGCCATCGATCCTCTCGCTAGTGGTGACACTAAGCCAACCTCTCCACGATGGAGTGCTCACCAAGAGCTCTAGCTTTTGATCCGGCCGGACCACTTGGCGCTCTTCATGCCTCTTCTCCACTAGAGTTGCTCTTCGCGATCTCCCGCGGGGCGAGCACAATGCCCCTCACAAAAGCTTCTCCGGAGCCACGCACAATCTTCTTGCGGGCTTCACAACGGAGTCACGCACCAAGCCATCTAGGAGGTGGCAACCTCCAAGAGTAATAAGCACACCGGCTTGCAACTCGAACACCTAGTGCCACTCGATGCTATCTCTCAAAGCAACGCACTAGGATCGCTCTCTCACACAATCGGATAAGCACTAAAGCATATGTGTGTTAGAGGGGTTGCTAGCACATCCACACAAGCCACCAAGGCTATGGAGTGCTTAGCCAACTTGACCAACCAGCCCAAGGCCGGTTACCACGACTATAAATAGCCCCAAGGGCAACTAGCCGTTATGCCCCTTCACTGGGCATTCTACGCTACTGTCGATAGTACCGACCCCCCTGGGCGGTAGTACCGACAATGTCAGATCTAGCCGTTACACACGACGCGTTGACCAGAGGAACAACCGACCCCTGGTCGGTACCACCGACGGTCGGTAGTACCGGCCCTGTGGCGGTACTACCGACAGGTCAAACTGGAACTACACAGAGAGCTCCCAGACTACTTCCAGACCTTGGTACCACGGATGGTCGGTAGTACCGGCCCTATGGCGGTACTACCGACAGGCCAACTTTGGATCTACACAGAGAGCATCCAAACTTCTCCAGACTTCGGAAAAACAACGGTCGGTAGTACCGGCCCTATAACGGTACTACCGGCATGCCAAATCTGGCCACTTCCAGAGAGCCTCCAGAACACCTCAAGACCACAGTACTACCGACCCCCTGGTCGGTACTACCGAGGGTCGGTACAACCGACCCTATGGCGGTACAACCGCCAGGTCACTTCAGACCCAACACAGAGAAGGTTGCACGCAGCACCCTTGGGCGGTACTACCGACCCCCCTGGGCGGTACTACCGACCCCCCTGGGCGGTACTACCGACCATACTCAGAAAACTTCCTTTTCTTCTTTGTGTTGATCCAAATCAACTCCAAAAACTTCTCCTTTGCAAATGTGCCAACCCCATCAAGTGTACAACAACATGTGCATGTGTGTTAGCTGTTGATGGTCCTTAAACACCTGTTTTACCATCAACATTTGACCCTAAAGTCCACCAAAAAGGCATGGAATGTAGTCAAATAGGTTTCAAACTAACCAAATTCCACATGTCCATAGAATTTTATTTGAATGCAGGATTTGAACCAAATTGTGACGGAGCGGTCCTAATCCCATGGCCCACATGTCCCTGTCAACCTCTGACAGCCGAACTTATGTTCCACGTGATCAAGACTGTTCGTCACCGGGCTACATTAGCGCCCGATGTCCACAGGATCACTCACCTTTCGGTTACAGCATTTGATACTTTCACAAATAACAGCGGAATAAAGAGCGAAAGATTTAAATAACAATAGTTTTACAAACTGGAGTTCCAAATAAACTTAAAGAAATGCGGTTATTACAGACCATGTTCTGACAGTTCAAAGTAGACAACGTAGCGGAATACAACAATATAAAGATACTTCACCCAGCCCGAGGGTGCACATCTATTCTTCGGCCTCGTTGGCCTCCTCCTGAATGAAGGTCATGCAGCAGGGTGCAAGACACAACGGATACTCAGGCATACCTGCAACAGGGGGTAACAAACCCTGAGTACTGGGGTACTCAACGAGACTTACCCGACTAAAGGAAAAGGAAAAGACTCAGGGATGAGAGGCTTAGGGAAATCAAGGTAAGGCTTAAGCAAGATCAAGTATTTTGCAGAAAAACATTTTGAAATCCTTGTTTTATTTTTGGAAAGATTCCAGTATTTCTCAATTCTTCATTGTTCACGATTCATTTTACCTTTCGAAAACATACCTAGTTGAGAACCACTCTCCGTTGACAGTCAGTAACCAAGTCTCCATAACCGAGGAGCAACGTTAATCCGGATAAATAATACTCAGCTGAGGATCCCTATCCACACTGCATATGTAGCACCCAAGCTTGCATATGCCAACTCGTCTACCACGATTCCTCCAAGATTGGGCCCGGTCCTACGCCACCCGGAAGTACAGTACACCACTCCTATCCAGGTACGACGACCACGTGGGTACATGCTACTTCCGCCATCTCTCCACTCCCAGTGCGCGGTTGTCGGTCCAATAAAGGATTCCTCGGAGCCAGAGCTTTCCGAAGTATGTGAATAGTTACAAGTCTTGGCCAGCAGGCCCCCATACGGATGGTCCCTAATTTTTCTGCCAGAACCATACCTTGGTTATATCTCACCCAAGCGTAATAGTCCTGTCAGTTTTTCAACCCTGTCCCGGTCGGTGTCAACTGTTGAGTCCCGGACTACAACATAACGACACCGTACGCTCGGACAACCTCTCCTCGCAATTGACTAGGTACTGATCAGATACCTAGCCAATAGCCGGGAGTAAAGCCAGATTCCCATAAAAAAATTCTTTAAGTGATCACACTTTTGAAATTGGCATTTTTATTGCAAATCTATTGTATAGCAATGCTAAGCATTTTGCAAATAGTTTTTAAACAGGGTAGGGGATCTTTGGTGGAGGTAAAGTGCAAGTAATAGGTCTTCACACAACTCCTATCACCTAATGCAGTAATTTATCTCAAAAGCATTTAAGTAAAACTTTTATAAAAGCAAGGAAATGCTAAATGCACCGGGGCTTGCCTTGAAGAGCAAAGAGGACAGGCTCGGGGTCGGCAGTGTAGGCGTCGGAGCTCGGGGTTGCTTCGGGAGTAGGTTCGTCGGCGACGGCCTCGACTTTAACACCTTCTCCTTCGGTCACTATACGGATGCAAAGATGTATGCTTATGAGGATGCTGGCATGAACAAAATGCACAGGACAATCCTAGAGTATAGCTTTTCAAAGTATAGGTGGTTGTTAAAGTGGACATAAAATCACTTATCACTTTTAAGCAATGTTAGTCAAACCTAGTAAGCAACTTTTATTCAACCTAAGCATAAACATCTCAGGGCATCACAAACATCATAGACCAGATGGGTGGGGGTCTATGAACAGCAAACAATCTCAAAAGTCACATCATAGGGCATACAACATGAATCCTAATCACTTTTTCTATTTTTCTTAATTATTTAAAAAGGTCATTTTATGCAGTTGCTCCAAAAACTACCAAATTAATTCTCATAAGTTTATTATGGTATACATAGATGACAAAACAAATTTCATAATTTTTTGGAGATCATTAAGGTGCTCAATTAAATCTAGCCATAAATTAACAAAAGACACTATTTAACAATTAAAAATAAATGCCCAAAAATCAACTTGTTCCAAAGGGCTTCAAAATTGTACCAGAGACTTGTCATGGCATAAGAAGCTCATAAAAATTTATCTCATAATTTTTGGAGTTATAAATCATTTCAAAAAAAAAATCTAAAACCATCCATTTCTTAATTAAAAAGAAGGATTTTTCATTTTCTAATTCTTGCAGAAAGGTAGAGTTTCTTATTTTTCTAAAATTCTACACAGTGCAAGGAGCATACCATATTTTTCTCAAGATTTATGGAACAACATATTAATTCTCACAAAAAAGAGAAAACAGAATACTATTCACATTTTTCCAAAAAGGAAAAAGAGCACTGTGCTCCTTCCCCGCTCGGGCGAATCGCGGCGAGGCGGAAACAGTCGTCCGTCCGAGGCCTGGCTGGGAGGCTCGGGCGGGACGGAAACAATCGTCCGTCCGAGGCCTGGCTGGGAGGCTCGGGCGAGACGGAAACAATCGTCCGTCCGAGGCCTGGCTGGGAGGCTCGGGCGAGACGGAAAACGATCACTTCGTCCGAGGCTTGGCTCGGCGAAGTGGCAAGGGTGCGTGTCTGCTCGAGGCCTGGCTCGAGCGAAACGGGAAACGTGTGCTCGAAGCCTGGCTCGAGCTTTGCGCCGTGAAAGCAGAGACCGGGGGGGGGGGGGGGGCTTCGAGTGCTTACCACGGGTCGGAGGCAGGGCTCGGCGGGGCGGAACAAGGGTCGAAGGAGGGAGCTCGACGTTGGCAGTGCTTCGGCGGAGCTTTCTCGGCGGCGAGCGGCGTGCCGGCGGCTCTGTCCACCAAAAGAGATCGCCGAGGAGCTGTTAGGAGCGCACCAAGATGAGCAAGAGAGGGCGGGAGTCGGATGGATGAGAAGAAAACCCACGGCGACGAATTTCTCTCTTGACCGAGGCGGGGTCGTACGCCGGAGTTGGGGACGGAGCACCTGCGCCGGCGAGAGGAGGGGCGGAGGGGTGAAATTGAGGAGGAGAAAAACTTCGCGAGGACACGGCGGAGCTTCTGAGCTAGGTGGTTGAGCGGCGGAGGCTCTGGACTGGCCTGACGACGGTGGCGGAGGGGATGAGGACCTCTGGCCAGCCGGCGGTTCCTTTTATAGCCGTGCGCGGGACGGATAAGCGTCGCGTGCAGGCGGACAAGCTTGGCCGAAGCGTGCGCAATCGATTGCACGCTGGCAGAAGGACGGGCGTGCGCGCAGGGGACCGGGCGTAAGCTCGCCGGCGTTGAGCACGCGGCGGCGGCTTGCTGGGCACTGTGGGGGACGGGAGAGGAGGTCAGCGCTCGCGTGCGGGTGCGGAATGAGCACGGGGTCAGTGGCGGCAGACTGGTGGCAGGCGAGGAGCAGCCAGTCGTGTGGCGCGCGCAGCGCCGGGGCTCGGCCACGGCCGGGGCCCCCCCTAGTTCTAGGTTGAAGATGAACAGGGCTAGGTCTTGGGTTTGACTTAGAATTGATTTCTGTCTTTTGCAAAAATACTCCCAAAATTTGAACTGAGCAACAAAAACTCAAAACACTAAAGTTGTGCAGAAAAAGTAAATATACAACTTTGTCAATATGAACATTTTCAAAATCCAAATAGTTTTTGAACTGTATTTGAAATTTGAAAAGGGGACACTTTTGGGATTTGAATGAATTCAAAATTACTTTTGATTTTATATTGAAACTTGAAAATCTGTAAACACGAAAGTTGTTCCTTTTGTCAAAACCTATAACTTTGCTATTATACACTTTTTCTGAAACTCATTAGTTTTTGAAATAATTTTGAAAACTAAAAAGGGGACAAAAACTGGAGTCTGAATGAATTTGGAATTACTTCAAACTTTGTACAAAAACTTGAAAATTTGTAAATACCAAAGTTGTTTCTATTGACCATATATACAACTTTGCTTTTTGGACCAGCTCCAAATTTTGAATAATTTTTGAATTACAAAAGAGAGATAAAATCCAGGGTTTGGAATTCAGGGTTTTTCAAAAGGAATTTGAAATCTGATTTTGATTTTGATTAACTCAACAAAACTTCAAGACATCAAATTGAAAAAGAATTACACAAAGCTAGGCACAGAGGTGAAATTACCATTTTGCCCTTATAGGAAGGTTAGGGCTTTTAGTGTTTTTCAAAAGGGGATTGCTACACTCAAAAGGGAACAAATGCAACAAGCATTAAGGCAAACATAATGCATGACAAGGATGATTATGACTAATGTTGATGATATGTCAGGTTAATTACAGATTAAACACCAGAGGTGTTACACAAATTTGGACATATGGACCCACCAGAGGCCAAGCCCACTCAGCAGGGCCCAAATGGGCCTAAGGGGGGTGGCGCCCGCCACCTCTAAGTGGCGCCCGCCACTTGGGTTGGCCCAAGTTCCACTCCCTGCCACGTCATCGATCCGTGTGACCTCCCCAAGGCCAAATCTTGGCCCTTGGTCACTAGGTCAGTGGCATCGGACGGCTCAGGGAAGAGTGGCGTGGATCAAGGCCGAATGGCGGTTGCTAGGACATGCAACCGACCTCCAAACCACCTTGGACAACCACCTGGAGGCCGTAGGATCAAAGCCGGTGCATCCAACGGCCAGGGGGACTGGCGGCCGCCAGTAGGGGGTGGCGCCCGCCACCTGACCTAACCATAGGTCGGTTGGCTGCCCCCTATAAGTACCCCCCTCACTCCTCAAGACTATAAATACCCCCCTGAGGCATCACTTCATTCATATCCAGTACCACCACAACACAAGAGAAGCAAAGCAAGTAGAATCAAGCAAGTGAGAGCTCAGAGAGCTTAGGCAAGTAGGTAGCTAGTAGAGCAAGGCATCTTTGCCCTCGCGGTAGTGCTGCTCAAGGCTTAGCTCAAGAGTAGAGGCGTGCGAGTGATCGGTTCTGGAGCTGGGAAGAGTCTTCCTTCATCTCCAGTTCAGGTTTTGCTCTTGTATCTCAAGCACTTTACTATATTCTAGTTCATCATTTCAAGTATTACTTTATTCTACTTATCAGTATTGAGTGGTATACTTGATTGATTGCTTGAGTGCCTAGCTATCCTACAGTTCAATTCACTTAGTCATAGTAGTTAATCTCTAGTGTGCTTAGTGATTGATCTTTGCCAATAGGTTGCTTAGTTAGTTTAGTGTTTATCTTATTAAGTCAAGTGTTTGCTCTGACGTCCGTAAGGGTGTCTCTATTCAAAGCTAGGGTAGAGATAGTTAGAATATAGTTAAGCGTGGTGCTTAGTTATAGATTTACCTTCAGATACGGCTGGACCCCCGGATAGCTGTGGTAGCAAGCAGGTGGTGACAGCCCTGTGCGCCTTGAATTCCACCACGTAGTTGGCCCAGTTTAACAGTAAGGCTCGTTGTGCTAGCGTTCAACCTAAGTAAGTGGTAAAGACTAGTACGCCTCGATACTTGACAAGATAGGAATAAAACTATACTCAACTTAGTTGCTTTATTGTCTTTTGCCTGCCTTGCTTCGTAACTATCTTGCTCCGTAGTTATCTTGCTCTGTGGTTATCTAGGAGTAGTTATTAGTTAGTAGTTAGTTATCTTAGTTACCCTTAGTTATCCTATTCCATTTATCTACCTATCCATCCACCTTACCTTAGTCATCCACTTCATCCTTACCTATCCACCCATATATTCTTTCTAGCCTTTCATCTCCTCTCTTCTCCCCTTTTCCCTTTTCTCTTTTCTTCGACTCTCATCCCCTCCTTGACTCAACTCAAACACCACCCTAGCCTTCCCTTGGGATCAAATAAATCGACACCTGGTACTCCCAGGCGAAGTGCTACTACGATAGTTCTGTGCGCTTGCAGAATCTCCTCCTGGTAGATTGCATTCTCTCTAGCTAGCTCCTACTAGTGTCGGGATTGACAACCCCATTTGACATTAGTAGACAGCTGCTTTAGCTCCACTCCTTTAGGTATAGTGACCGAACTTGCTTCAAGCACTTTTGACACCGTTGCCTGGAATAGATTCCATAGTCTGCTCCTAGTAACGACGTTGGCTAGTGTCAACAAGCATTTCTGGGCCGTTACCGGGGATAGTTGCCTAGCTCTATCTTTAGTGAAGCTAAGAACTACCAACATTAGCATTTTCACAATCATTTTCAAAGGATTTTATCTTTCACTCATAACGCCACTCGATCTTAGTAATCATCGCAAAGTTAGATCGCTCAAGTGGCACTAGATGACCGATATGCAAACAAGTTTGCTCCTCTTAATAGTACGACCATCTATCCTAAACCCGGTCATAATATTCTCTACACACCTATGACCGGTGAAATGAAATGCCCTACAAGTATACCTTTGCCTTGCGCATTCCATTTCATCTTCTTCGGTGTTGATGCAACACATGCACCAACCTCTTCATCAAATGATATGATCCACTTCATATCATCACATGGCCTCCATGGTCCATCGATCTTGACATCACTTGCTCTTCACCATTGCTTCGGTCCTTCGGCGCCAAGTCTTGCTTAAGCCTCCCGACACTCGGTACCAACAGCTTCAAAGCCTCTAACTTGCCCTTCACCTTCGCAACCGGTCCATCAAGCCAAGTCTTGCCTTGATCTTCACCATCTTAGCCACATGACTCCATGTCATGTTTCATGTGCATTAAGCTCCTTCATCACATGTGTGAGCCTTGCAACATCTTCCAAGCCATTTCACCTCTATGGCATATGTTGCTCACACATGATCACCATACCTATGGACTAATCACCTGTATAATTCACTTCAAACACATATTAGTCCACCTAAGTTGTCACTCAATTACCAAAACCAAACTAGGACCTTTCAATCTCCCCTTTTTTGGTAATTGATGACAACTCTACAAAGATATGGAAATTATGCTTATTCCAAGCTAGCATTTCACAAGAATGTAAATTGCTAACTTGGTTTGGATTCATGTTGCTTGCCCAAGCTATTTTACCATGTGTAAAGGATTTTGGACAAGTAGCACAAATCTGAATTGGTAGTATTAGCTCCCCCTACATATGTGCTAGAGTGTTTGGAAATGAAACTTGCACATATGCATAGATATTGAAGTGTGGGAGAGTAATTACTACCAAAATGTGCTAAGGTGTATAGAATAACCTTTGAAGCGTGTTATCGATGAAGTTCATAGTTGTACACCTTCCTTAGCACAATGAGTAGCTAGACATCATAAAAACTAGAAAACCCCGTGAGATCAAGTTTAGAAGCAAGGGTCTAGTTTGCATGAAAAGCACAAGTCTAGCTATCAACCTATGCATGCTAGTTATCAAATCATCAATTAAGCCCTATAACTAGCATACACCACACAAGCATGCATATAAGATTTAAAAGCTTATGCAATGCAAGCAAGCACATGATTATGCACATATCAAATGCAACAACCAAGTTCATGAGCTTGCTCCCCCTACTTGTGTGCTCAAAAATCATTTTTATTTTATCTTTACATTCATTCTCTCCCTTTCATTTTATCTTTGTCTCTTCCCCTTTAATTTTATCTTTGTTACACTTTCTCCCCCTTTGTCATCTATTTCCATAAAAGGTTTGCATAAAGGAGGTTCAAATTGTTAAGAGAGAGATGTTTGTTTCATTTCATTTGTGGTTCAACCTAGATCATTTGCATGAAACATTCAACACGGTTTGCTCTAGAGTAAGCTTCTTCACACATTTTGCAATGGTTATCTTACTCACGTTGGTTAAATGCTCCATTGCTCATTCTCTAGATTAAACACTAGGATTGCAAGCTCATAAACATGTTATATGTTACCACTAGATCATGTAAAGCATAGAAGCAATAGTGGCATCATATAAGCATCAAAACATTTGATTTTCATGGATGCTCCTAGATAGTATCACAAGGATGTCTATATGCTCTAATCAAGTCCTAAGCATAGTATGAATGCATATGACAAACAATGATACCTTGCTATCTTGGAGTAGAGGTTAGTCATTTGATTCCAACTCCGAAAATAGCAATGTGAAGTCCATGGTGAAGACCAATAGATACCAATTGAAAGAATCAAATCTTCACCCATATGATCAAGTGCACTATCTTGTTGTGGTTGGCTTGCTTCTTCATTTGACCTTTGCTTGCATATAAATACCACTTGAGTTGGCATGATTTACTTGTCTATCTTGGATGTTGCTTGCTTCTTTAGATCAACCCTTTTGATATCTTCAACTAAGCATCTCAAATGACACTTTAGATCACCACTTCCATGTTAGCCTTCCAAGCCTTGCTTGGTTAACCTACCAAAGGCGGCAAACCCCTACAAAAGGGAGAAGTGACCTTTCTCCAAAGAATCATCCTTAATACTCACTTGAATTGACCTTGTTTGATTGATCCAATTGAACTCTTCTTGAAATGTGACTTTGAATCCTTCTTTGAGTTCTTCTTTGAGTCCTTTTCTTTCTTCCAAAAGATCTTCAATTTGATACTACGACTTGATCTTTCTCTTCATCTTGATGTTGGTCTTGATCTCATCTTTGTCATACTTCTAGCTCATTTCAAAACCAAACATAGGTCCCTCAATCACTTATAAACATGATTCCAACTTGAGGGCCTTTCAATCAAAGTGACTCTAGATTAATCCAATAATTGTCACTTTTCTGGCAGATTCTGTCCTTCTCAAATAAACATGCATATCTCCCAAGATATAAGTTCAATGACCATGAAATTTGGTGGAGATGTGCTTCTCTAAGTGTTCTAGAAGCCATAAAAATTTGAGCTTCATTGGCTTTCTAGATTGCTACCAGATTTCAATTCTTTCCATAGTACTACATGCTGAAAACTGCTGCACTATAGTTGACAAGATCTACTCCAAAACCAAAGTACATCTTATCCAATAATCATGAATTTTGCACAGCAACTAATATCATAAGTGTAGAGCATGTGTACCAAATTTCAAGCTAATCCAAAAAGATTTGATCATCCAAACATGGCTATCTTCTCAGCTCACTCAGATTTTGTAATATTGAACAACTTTGAGCAATTGAGCTATACTCTACCAATTTGAATCAAACTTGAAGCTAACTTGTTTGAATAATCTCACAAGACATATATCCATTCAAATCACTTACTAAAAGAAGTCTCATGAACATATCCATTCAAACTAACTCAATTTTGATCACTAAGCATTAAATCCATTCAATCATCTCATATGCATCTAAAAGAACATGATCAACTATAGATATACCTTAGTAGCTCATGATCATGAAATAGCAAGCTTCTTCATATACCATTTGCAAGCCTTCAAATATATCCAATCAACCACCACAACTTGATCTTTTGCACTTGTTCATTGTAGCACTTGGACTTCACTCTTTTGTCTTGGCATTGGGTTTGGATAGCACTAAGCTTCATTACTTGACTCAATCATATAATGAACAATATGGAATCAATTGAATCAAGTCTCCAATGCCATGGTACCTACACATTCATCCACTTTTTGATGGTACCCAAACTAGTTTGGGTCCTCTCAAGTTAGGAGCAACGTACTTAGGCAATGCCTTAGTATAAATAGCGGGATGAGTTGCAATAGTAGCCTTAGCGGTACCATTTTCATCCTTCCTAAGCATATAATCATTAGCAATTGAAATAGGCTTAGGAGAGTTACCTAGGGGACATAAATTAGCCATGTGTCCCCTTTCCCGGCATGAGTAGCAACTTCTCTTTGATTGAGCCTTCTCTTCCTTGCTCAAATGTTGCTTCTCATTGCCTTGCCTCACTTGGGTTGCTTGAGCCTTCTTCTCAAGCTTGTTGGGACACTTTGAGGCAAAGTGACCCATATTCTCACATTCATAGCACTTGACTTGGGTGAGGTCTTGTGTTGATCTTGATCTTCTACCTCCCCTTCTTGTCTTCTTCCCCATATCACCATCTTCATGGTTGATCTTGATTTGATCTTGGGGCTTCTTCTTGTTGGGGCAAGCTTTTGCAAGATGTCCCATCTCATGGCACCGATAGCACATGAAATGAGATAGCTTTTCTTGTTCTTGCTTCTTCATTTCTTTTGCATATCTTCTCTTGCCCCATCTCTTGCCTTTGACATTGCTTTTGTTGAAGCCAATGCCACTCTTGTCACCATAGCTTCTTTGATTCTTCATCATGTGCTCATGGGTGATCTTTGATCTACACCACCTCTCTAACTTGTTGCTCAAGTTCTTCACTTCACTTTTGAGCTCATTGTTCTCCTTCAAAATGTTAGTCTCAAAAGACAAGGAAGTAGAACAAGCATCTATATGTGAAGAACATGGCATAGATAATAAATCTTCACAAGAGGTGGATACATGCTTCTTTTCTACATCACATGGGTTAGCACAAATATGTGATTGATCATTTGACCCAAGTGATGAGCTCTCACTAGTTTTAATTTCTTCATTAGAAAGCTTTTTAGTGAGAAAAGCATGGTCTTTTACCAAGTTATCATGAGCAACACTAAGTTCCTCATGAGTCAATTTAAGCTCATCATGTGAACAAATATTAACATAAAGTAGATGCTTTTGTTGTTCACATGCATTCTTTAGAAATGAGTTTTCTTTTTCCAATTTTGCATTTTTAGACATATCATTTTCTAAAGCTTTGGTGAGTCTACATACAAGCTCTACATTTGGATCATCACAATCAACTACCACATTTGCAATTGATACCTTAGTGTCACCGTGTGACATGAAGCAATGTGGTGTAGAGGAAGAGCTTGTGGAGACATCACTCTCATAGCCATCATCCTTGTCAAGTGATCTTGTGGATTGATCATCATCATCATCACTTGACCATGAGGTGGAGCAATCCTCCACAACTATCATGTTGTGGTCATGCTCAACACCCTCATGTGCCTCTTCCTTGGGTTCACTAACATCATCATCTTTTGGAGCACTCCCATAATTGTCGTTGAGGAACTTCCACATGTTATGGGAGGACTCCATATCCATGATCTCACTAAAGATATCATCATGCAAAGATCTTAAAATTATTTTATTAGCTTGGCACTCGAGATCTAGGCATTTCTCTTGTGCTTCAGTTAGATTCTTTTCATCCAACACATGAGAAAAGCCTACATCTACGATCCACCACATTTGAGGGCAAATAAACTTGAAATTACACATCATCCAAGTTTTCCATCGTGTAAAGTGAGTGCCATAAAAAATGTGTGGACAATCAATGCCTAGCTCATAAGTCGCCATCCTCTCGGGTCGGTAAAGACCACAAATGAGAGACCTAGCTCCGATACCACTTGAAAGGTCGAGATGGCGGACTAGAGGGGGATGAATAGTCCTTTTTAAAATTAAACTTAATCGGAGCGGCTAACCGAAACAAATGCGGAATTAAAACTATCGGTCTAGCCAAGACTACACCCCTCTACCTATACTCTATGACACCTTATAAAAGATCCTAAACAATGCAAATAAGGTGTCGGGCTAGCTTGAGCTCACCTAAACAATTCTAGAAGCAAGGCCACACAAACCTATGCAACTAGTACTTCAAACACGGGGGAGCTCCTATGCAATCTAGCAAGCAAAGCACAAAGCCTAAGCTCACTAGCAATGCTCAATAACAAGGCTACACAAGCCAAATTAGAGAGCTCAACTTAGCTACACAAACTAAGCAACTAAACACTAGCGGAGGAGATAGAATTGCAATACAAGCTAGTGCAAACAGCAGGCAGTCGGTACTACCGGGATGTAGGGCCGGTACTACCGATGCCGGTACTACCGGGCTTTACGGCCGGTACTACCGAGCACCTGCAGGGAGCTACGAAATCGAAGTGGGTGAGATGCAATCTCAGATCTAACAATTACCCCACTTCCCTAGATGATGTAGATAACGATTGTAGCTTCCCCAAGTCTTGGTTCCTTGCCAAAATGTGGATCGAGCCTTCCCAACCTAAGATAGAGTGATGGAGGGAGGAAGAACACGAAGAACACAAGAACAAGTGTAATATGCAAGGAAACAAGAATAATAAGAGCAACAAGGGAAGGGGACACAAGATTTTATCCCGAGGTTCACTTGGTTGCCACCAAGCTAGTCCCCGTTGAAGCAAGCCCAAGGTTGCCGCCGATCCTCTCGCTAGTGGTGACACTAAGCCAACCTCTCAACGATGGAGTGCTCACCAAGAGCTCTAGCTTTTGATCCGGCCGGACCACTTGGCGCTCTTCACGCCTCTTCTCCACTAGAGTTGCTCTTCGCGATCTCCCGCGGGGCGAGCACAATGCCCCTCACAAAGCTTCTCCGGAGCCACGCACAATCTTCTTGCGGGCTTCACAACGGAGTCACGCACCAAGCCGTCTAGGAGGTGGCAACCTCCAAGAGTAATAAGCACACCGGCTAGCAACTCGAACACCTAGTGCCACTCGATGCTATCTCTCAAAGCAACGCACTAGGATTGCTCTCTCACACAATTGGATAAGCACTAAAGCATATGTGTGTTAGAGGGGTTGCTAGCACATCCACACAAGCCACCAAGGCTATGGAGTGCTTAGCCAACTTGACCAACCAGCCCAAGGTCGGTTACCACGACTATAAATAGCCCCAAGGGCAACTAGCCGTTATGCCCCTTCACTGGGCATTCTGCGCTACTGTCGGTAGTACCGACCCCCCTGGGCAGTAGTACCGACAATGTCAGATCTAGCCGTTACACACGACGCGTTGACCATAGGAACAACCGACCCCTGGTCGGTACCACCGACGGTCTCCCAGACTACTTCCAGACCTCGGTACCACGGATGGTCGGTAGTACCGGCCCTATGGCGGTACTACCGACATGCCAACTTTGGATCTACACAGAGAGCATCCAAACTTGTCCAGACTTCGGAAAAACAACGGTCGGTAGTACCGGCCCTATAGCGGTACTACCGGCAGGCCAAATCTGGCCACTTCCAGAGAGCCTCCAGAACACCTCAAGACCACAGTACTACCGACCCCTTGGTCGGTACTACCGAGGGTCGGTACAACCGACCCTATGGCGGTACAACCGCCAGGTCACTTCAGACCCAACACAGAGAAGGTTGCACGCAGCACCCTTGGGCGGTACTACCGACCCCCCTGGGCGGTACTACCGACCATACTCAGAAAACTTCCTTTTCTTCTCTGTGTTGATCCAAATCAACTCCAACAACTTCTCCTTTGCAAATGTGCCAACACCACCAAGTGTACAACAACATGTGCATGTGTGTTAGCATTTTCACAATCATTTTCAAAGGATTTTATCTTTCACTCATAACGCCACTTGATCTTAGTAATCATCGCAAAGTTAGATCACTCAAGTGGCACTAGATGAGCGATATGCAAACAAGTTTGCTCCTCTTAATAGTACGACCATCTATCCTAAACCCGGTCATAATCTTCTCTACACACCTATGACCGGTGAAATGAAATGCCCTACAAGTATACCTTTGCCTTGCGCATTCCATTTCATCTTCTTCGGTGTTGATGCAACACATGCACCAACCTCTTCATCAAATGATATGATCCGGCCTCCATGGTCCATCGATCTTGACATCACTTGCTCTTCACCATTGCTTCGGTCCTTCGGCGTCAAGTCTTGCTTAAGCCTCCCGACACTCGGTACCAACGGCTTCAAAGCCTCCAACTTGCCCTTCACCTTCGCAACCGGTCCATCAAGCCAAGTCTTGCCTTGATCTTCACCATCTTAGCCACATGACTCCATGTCATGTTTCATGTGCATTAAGCTCCTTCATCACATGTGTGAGCCTTGCAACATCTTCCAAGCCATTTCACCTCTATGGCATATGTTGCTCACACATGATCACCTATGGACTAATCACCTGTGTAATTCACTTCAAACACATATTAGTCCACCTAAGTTGTCACTCAATTACCAAAACTAAACTAGGACCTTTCAGCCTGGCCGTGGGCAAAGTGAGCGCAGTCATATCGAGTCATACCACATGACCTCCATGCCTCCGTACACTGTGTCCGGTCGTGCACGTTGAATTCGTAGGAGTGGACGATGTGGTGAGGGCCCACATGGTTCCTAGATGCACTCGGGGGCCAGCGTACCCCTTGGGCAAGATGAAAGTATGTCGAGGGGGTCAGGTGTACCCGTGCTGACGTCATGGGGGCTGGGTAGGGCAAAGATTGCTCCTGATGGCTGAGGAGCGTCCGAAGCCTAGCGATCGGGTCGGATGAGGCGGACATTGCTCCCGATGCCTAGCGCTCGGATCGGACGAGGAGATCGCTCTTGACCCTGTTGGGGTTAGTGCCTAGCACGTTTTTTTACTCCCCTTGGTTGGGTATCCCGGATATTAATACCCGACAACTGCAAGTTTGGTTTAAGTCGAGTCGCTATCTGAGGTCATTTATAAAGTTCAAAAAAATAAAATTTACACCTCTGAGAATTTCCTTGGAGGCTTTGAATAGCATAAGGGAATAAGAATTACCTTGACGGTTTTGAATAGCACTCAAAGAAATAGAAATTACCTTGACGGTATTGCTTGACACCCAAGGGAACGGGCATTACCTTGGCGGTTTGGTTTAGCACTCAAGAAAATTCATTTTCATGGAGGTTTATATCCACAGCCAAGGAAACTATTTTTTTTTGACGGTTTAATTTTAGCACTCAAGAAAATTGGTGGCCTTTAAGGTAATCCTAGATTCTGATAGTGTTGGGATATTGTGGTATATGTGTTTTTTAAATCTCTTTTTCCTTGGGACAATGCACAAAACTCCTCAACAGTGCCTCATCCCTCAAACGCCCAAAGTCATACACATGTTTCGATTGAAATCATGTAATTTGTGTTCCCAAGATTAGCCTTATAGGCTTTGATATGAAGTACTTAGTGGCAAGTTTGGGTCTTTGATGCTTGTATGTGTAGATTTGTTTTCAAATATGGTTTAGGACAGTTTAGGGAAAATAGCTGTTTTTGTCCCTCAACTATCGTGAAGCACCATTTCACCATTAAACTTTTAAAATAGCCGTTTTAGTCCTCAAACCTACTTTTATGATTAGTTTGATCCTAGAATTATTTTTTTTGCTCATCCAAGAAAGAACTATGAAAGTTCAGGGCCTAGAATTAAATGCACTTGATAGTTCTTCACGGATGAAATTGAACCTAAAGTGAAAAGTTTCAGGACAAAAAACGTTTAAGATGAATGTAAGGATAATAAAAGTAATCTTTAATGATTAAAACATGGTTTTTGAGAGTTCTGGGATGCAACTAAACCTTGGGCGATCGTCGAGAGACTAAGGGGTTGTTTGGTTAGCAGCTCTTACACGCCATGCCACAGGTGTAGCCGCAATATAAATTTTGTCAGTCGTTTGGTTCACGAGACAAGTTAGGTGGCCACGGTATTTTCAGAGCCAAAACTCACCACACTTTATGGCGGATGATTTCCACGCCATAGGCTGTGGCGCTGCCACATAGCGCCACACAAATGATGGCAAATGATGGTTGTCATCCAAACAACCCTAAAATAAAATAACTATTCATACATATGTGATAAAAATCAGTAGTCAAAATTATGTGCTAGAGGTCATGGCAATGCCGAAAAAGCATTACTAGATTCAGTAAATAATAAGACCATGTTTAGTTTTAAAATCACATCGAATCTTTGGACACATGCATATAGTACTAAATATAGATTAAAAAAACTAATTACACAGTTTGCATGTAATTTGCAAGATGAATCTTTTAAGTCTAATTAGTTCATGATTTGCCAGTAAAGTGCTATAGTAACACATATGCTAATGACATATTAATTAGGCTTAAAAAATTCGTCACGCGTTTTACGAAAGAATTTTGTAAAATTTTTTTGTTAATACGACATAGAACCTAAACATGCACTTAATCACCTTCCGAGCGAACAGAAATTTGAGGTGTAATAAACCGCTTCTCACGGAATTCTCTCCTTCGGAAGCAATCACCATTCGCCGTGGATGCCGAACCACCACCACAAGTGCCATGGCAATGGAGCAACGCGCACCGTCAGTGCATGAGCAGGAGCAGGCAGCAGCAGCCCAGCACGGCAGACGGCACTGCCCCTTCCCGCTTCCCTGCCTATAAGTAGTGCACGAGCTCCACACCGATCCCCACACCACACATCCTCACTCGCCAGCACAGCAGCCGCCCTCGCCCCAAAACCCGACCTAGCATCCTCGATCGATCAGCTCGCCTGCGGAGCGCTCCGCCCTAGCCATGGAGGACGTGGCCAACGCGCACCTCTACGCCCACGCCCACGCCCACCGGAGCAAGCGCCCCCCGTCGGCCGCGATCAAAGACGGGGACGGGGACGTCGACTTGTCCCTGAAGGGCGCGCGGTACCGCGGCGTGCGTCGGCGGCCGTGGGGCCGGTTCGCGGCCGAGATCCGCGACCCGATGTCCAAGGAGCGGCGGTGGCTCGGCACCTTCGACACCGCCGAGCAGGCCGCCTGCGCCTACGACATCGCGGCGCGCGCCATGCGCGGCAACAAGGCGCGCACCAACTTCCCGGGCCACGCCACCGCGGGCTACTGGCCGTGGGGCACGCCGCCGCAGCCGATCAACCCCTTCCTCCTGCACGACCTCATCATCAGCTCCTCCTCCCACCAGGGCTGGTGCCTGCCGCTCAACCACGCAGGCCACGAGCACGTCCACTCCTCCGCCCCCCACAGACCTCTGGCGCCGGCTGCGGCGACCACGGCGGGGCCCTTCCCTGTCGCGTCTTCGTCGCACCCCGCCGTGGCGATGGACGAGGACGTGGACGACTGGGACGGCGTCCTGCGTAGCGAGCCCGCCGACGCGGGTCTGCTGCAGGACGCGCTGCATGACTTCTACCCTTCTACCCGTCCGCGCGCCGGCAGCGGCAGGCGCGGCCTGTCCGCGGGCGGCGCCGACGACGCCAGGGCGGCGGCAGCTGCGTTGGTGCCGGTAAAGCAGGAGGGCTTCGTCGTTCCCAGCCCTTTCTTCGCGGCCGACGTCGATGGGAACGGTGAGTACCCGATGATGCCGCAGGGCCTGCTCGAGGACGTGATCCACTCCCCGGCGTTCCTGGAGGTCGTGGCCGCGCCGTCTGTCCCCACGCGCCGCGGCCGCAGAGGCTGATGGCCCCCGCGGCGCCCGCGCTAGCTGTGCGTCTGCGTGCGTGCATGGGCGCCTGGGCGGCGTGCGAGTGGCGCATGAAATGGAGGATCTGGTTCTTTTGGGATTCACGATTCCTTGCTTGCATTGGTTCCATGATTATCAAATCAATCATCTGATCGTCTTGGGTTTTACTAGTAGCTACTTTAGCTAGCAAGTAGTGGATCGATTTGATGACATGCGTGCGTGGTGTCCTGGTGGTGTGCTCTGTAGTTGTTTACCTGGAGTGTCAATGCATGGAATCAAAGCTTGTTTTCGATGGATTTCAACCAGTTTCATCTTGCATGTCTTCAATTTTCCAGATGCTGAGTAATCTATGTTGGGGATTCCGTTCTTCCCTATTTGCTCTTTATTTGTACTTATTGGTTACTACTTACTCCGTACATTTGGGTTAGAAGTGGGAGGTCGGTCACAAAATGAACTTCATGGAGATTAGAACAATAGTTATTTCAAACGTTACTCTTGTTTTAAATACGCCAAATAATAATTGTTATTAATCATTGCAGAAGTTTCCATGTTCCATGGTTTTGCAAATCTTTTGCGCGGCCCGTTAACTCACCAAAAAAATAAAAGCTTGTGGAACCGAAGCGTCGCCTTCATAAATTAGGGCATGATATTCATCGTGCCAAATCCAGAATCCTGATTTCGCCTTTGCACGCTACAACTAGATCATTGTTAAATCACACACAATAGAGATGAAACGGAAAGCACATGAAGCAGTAACCATGCCTAGTGACATAATTAAACTTGGTGGCATGAAAACCAAAAATTAAGATGGCGCTAGAATAATAGTGCAAATGGATCGACATGTCACAATATATTTTTTTTTAGAAAGGAATGTAAGGGTGTGTTCGGTTCCAAACTAAAATTTTAGCTCTGTCATGTAAAATGTTACGGCTCTAATTTAATCTATTAAAAGTAGGCTAATTATAAAACTAATTTATCAGCCAGAGACTAATTTAAGAGACGAATCTATTAAACTTAATTAGTCTATGCATTAACAATAATATGATGCTGCAGTAAACATTTGTTAATAATAGATTAATTTTGCTTAACAGGTTTGTCTTGTTAATTATCATATGATAATGTAGTAATTAGTTTTATAATTAATCTATTTTTAATATGATGCTTAACAGGTCTAAAAACCCCTAAAAAAGAGATTAAAATTTCTTAAACTATGGTTTTTCTACAAGACCTGGGTCTACTTGCATAAGGTCCAGTTTCTTGTACTTTTCGTCTCCCTCTTATTTTGTGTTATTGTCATATCAGCAAAAAAAAAAAAACCTTACTAGTACGTGTACCGGTTAAAGAGAAGATAAAGGCCCTGTTTGGTATGGTTTCGTTTCACTAGTGAAGCTATTATTTTAGACTTCGGCTCCATGAACGGCTCTACCTGTGAAACTGGAGCCGTTTTGGTAAATTGTTTGGCAAAACAGCTTCACGTGCAACATTCCTCAAAACATGCTGTCACAGAATCCACGTAGGATGGGTGAAGCCATTATTTTTGGCTTCATCCCACCTCAAACATTTGTGAGAGCACGTTTTAAGGGGCTTCCTAGGTGGAGCCGTTTTATTTTACACCGTTTGGCGCAAAATGGCTCCAAACGGCTCCTGAAGCCGGTGGAGAAGCCCTGCAGCCAAAATCGTAGGAACTTTTCGTCTCCCTAGATTTATGTAGTTTCTTAAACTATTATGTTTTTTGTGCAAGACCTAGTTTCTTGCATACAATTCAATTTCTTGTAGTTTTCAATTTCCTCTTGTTTAGGCCTTGTTCAGTTCGCGAAATGTCCCCAAATATTTTACGCAGTACCCGTCACATCGAATCTTTAGACATATGCATGGAGCATTAAATGTAGATAAAAAAATAACTAATTGTACTTTTAGTCTGTTATGTCGAGACGAATCTTTTGAGCCTAGTTAGATCATGTTTGATAAAGTTTGTCAAATAACAACGAAAGTGCTACAATAACTTTTCAAATGGTATAGAAATTATCCTAGTCATAACATTGGCATATATGGACCTGGATACGACTTGCACATTCTTATGTGGATTTTTTAAAGGGCTAAATTGGGCCCAAATTACTACGTCGTTCTGCAATACTCGTTCACCACACACCAATACACGGACAAGGAATTATTCGTTCCAGAAAATCAACGTAAAATGGCTATTCATATTCATAATAAATATAATAATGTAACCACTCTTATTTTATCAGAGTGTTTAATCAGAGAGACATTAAAATTATCACTTTTATAGATGTCTGAATTTTAAGATATTTTCAGACAACATTTTTATATTACCAATTAGTAGACATAAATTGTCACATTTGTGATTTATTATTTGTCTTTGTGCAATGGCATATCAAATTTTTTGTCCATGTCTGACTATAGCAATAGTTGTAAATTGTTAAATTATTTTTATGCCAATACATATCAGATTTGCCAGGTTTGTGGTTTGTCTAAAGTTTTTTTTTATTCATGAAACCAAATATCACAGACTGTGTCTTCAGAAATTGCAACGAACTAAAACAACAATTTCAGTATAAAACATATGCAATAACTGTCGCCTAAAAGAAAACTAAATTTTAGACACCTAAAATTTAGCAAATCCCTAAAAATATATATAAATATCAAGATTTGTCGATCCAACACAATATTCGGACGTAGGGTATTTCTTCGTGCATTCGTAGAGGTGAGTGTAATATAGGAACGTCTGTGTCTACATTGGGTGTCGCAAGAAAAAGGCCCTTAATTGTTTCATTGCTAGGTTTAGCAAAAAAAAAAAGGTCCTTAATTGTTTGATTGCAATCAAAGAAACATTTTTTGGCTACCAGTACAATTCGTGTTGGCTAAATTAGCTACATGAATTATATATATAGATCTAGAATTCTTCCTCCAACCACAAATGAATGCAATTCTCGCTTTTTGAGAAGACGGACATTTTGAGTTTTGACTAAATTGATATAGAAGGTACAAAGATTCATGATAAAAAAACCATTAGAATAGTTATAGAATATATTTTCATAATAAATTTATTTAAAAAATTAAATACTAATACTATTTACTATAAATATCGGTAGAACTTTAGCTAGATTGATCGGCATGGAAACTATACTTACATTCTTTATGGACCGAGGGAGTACTTGTTATTCCAATAAAAATTTAGGCCTAGACTAGAATTCAGTTTCTTGAAGAAATAGTTCTAGAGAAAGAGTGTTCCTGATGCTCTCGAAGATGTTTGGACTTTCCTTAAATTGTGGTTTTCTCGGCTTTCAATTTATTTTAATGTTCAGCTCGTTGCTATAGTGTACGGACGAACAAGAGCTAGAGCCACCCGAAACTCTCACAATCTGGTTTAAGACCCTCTTTGGCAGAACTATCGTTGTGGCTTCTTCCCCAACTCAATCAAAAGCCCTAGCTCATCAAACAAGGCGGCATATCTAAGAGTTCTCAACAAGAATTCTCAATTCCGCCCCCCAATTTTTCCGGGCTTGGAAAAAAAAATAGACCGATCACATGGATATACTCCCTCCGTCCATAAAAACATACAATTATGGGATCCGTACCGGTCAAATTGATTCAAGTTTGACCAAAGTTATAATAAAAGATATTAATATTTATGTCGTTAAATAAAATTATTATAAAAATATATTCTATTACTAATCTAATGGTATATTTTTTGTATAAAAAATGTTAGTACTTTTTTATATAACTTCGGTCAAAGTTCGAAATGTTTAACTCCTCGATAAACGAGAATTGCATGTTTTGTTGGACGGAGGGAGTATCCTTTTATATCCATCGACAGATCCAGAGACCGAAGGATGTGGACAAAAAAGTGAATAAAAGAGAAAGAATAAAAAAGTAATTATGGTAATTTAGAAATAGTACAAGATTTTTATGTAAAATTATTTTGCTGTGAGAAAAATTGATAGGAACTCTTAGAGATGCTCTAATAGATAGATTGGTTTTTTTAGTCAATCCTCTAATTATAGTTGTTTGTCAATTACTCCCTCCGTCCTAGGATATAAGGCACACACGCATATCTTTGACTAACAATTAGTCTAATTATATAAAAAGCTTATGGTACAAAAGTAATTGTATTATATTTGTATTTAAAAATACTTTCTAATGATCAAACTTTTGTTTCTATAAATTATATATTAAGAGAGAAATTAAAGGTTAAAATATATTTTTGAAAACCGCATCAAGTCAAATCGCGCCTTATATCCTAGGACGGAGGAAGTACTAGTTAAATCAACTAGCTATGTTTATATCTAAACCAAAAACTTTACACCCTATCACATTGGATCTTTTGACACATGTATGGAATACTAAATGTATAGACTTAAAACTAACTAATTTCACAGTTTTGTGTGTAATTTGTGATACAAATCTTTTAAGCCTAATATTAGTTCATGATTTGACACTAAAGTGTTAAAGTAACACATGTGTTAATGATAAATTAATTAGGCTTAAAAAAATTATCTCGCGATGTACGGGTGGATGCTGCAATTTGTTTTTTTTTTGTTAGTATCTGAATATCTCATGGAACACCCTCTGTAATATTTTTACGTATTATTTAAAAATTTTATAGCCCGAAACTAAACGTGTAACTACGGTACTAGTACATCTGTATTTTTTTGCTCCAGTTACACACAGTTGATCAAAATTCAAACATGCCTTCAGGCGCTTCAGGCCTTTGAACACGGCGCGTCGATTGTAAAAGGTCAAAACCCCCAGTGCCTCAACAGGGAAAGGCCCCAGGAACCCGATGCGACCGGTGCTGTCGGCTTCACTGCCCTGTCCGTGCGCGCCTCGCGCCTCGATCTGGGCGGGCGGCGTCCATCTCCGCCTCGCACACATTCTTCTCCGCCTCCGCGCGCGTGCACGGAAGCGTGCGCAGGCTGTGGGCGATAAATCTCCTGTCCCCTGCGGGCTACGGCACGGACTACGAAGTTGGTGCTCCGCGGAAAAGCGGCCGGCGGCCGAATCTGCTGCCGGTGCCAATAGCCGGCCGCCCGGCCCGGCCGGATTACAGAAAACTGATGAAGGGAAGAAATGCTTCGGTTAACAGTGTTTTCGGGAACGGACAAGGCCACCGATGGGACATGTGTTGTTCGGGGAAGGGACTCTCGGCACTGGCGCCACGCAGTCTGGCTCAAAGACGACCTTCGCGCGACCCACGCACCTCCACGACGTTTGTCGAGTCCTTCGGATCGCTCTCCTAACCTTCAGATATTGGTTCGACCCTCGCAAACTTTGTGGCTCTTGCAGCCTATAGACGTGAAGAACACAGAAGGTGACCCTCGCGCGTTCCTGCGAGGGTACCTTCACTGAAGACGTCGAGCTCAGCGGGTGGGAAGCGAACGCAGGCCTCGCGACTGGCGAAGCCGAGAAGTTGACCCTTGCTTTCCTGCGAAGGTGTGCGGAAGCCGAGTGGCGGCGAACAGGAGGAAGTCGAACTAGGGTTTCCACTTTCTTCGTGTTTGTACGATTCTGCCCTTCCGTTGTATAGCTGTCGGCGGAACACCAAAAGGGTACCCCCAATCAACGCAAACAAATAGTTTAAACCTGGAACGTCATTTAATAACGAACCTAGCAGGTCTAACCTTCTAAAAAACCAACCCCTCGAGCTCCGGTACATAGGCCTCGAGCCCTCCACAGCCATACATCGCCCCTCGAGACGCTTCACGCCCCCCTCGAGCGGCACGGGCGCCGGATACCAGCCTCATACTGTGTATTTAATGCGTTCACCTACTCCGGTCATGTCTTCTGGTGCACGGCGACGTGCGCCACAACAAACTGGAGCCACAGTCAAATCTCGCTTTCACCTCAAGCATGGGCAAAAGGGCGCGAGTACAGCACTGTTGGGCCATGCCCTGCACTGTAGTACGTTCGAGCCTCAACCCGAGGCCTGGGTTCCCGCTGTGCGCCCGGGCGTTCCGGGACTTGCCCATACCTGCGGGGGCTCGAGCCCCCCATAGGCGCCACCTCGAGGCCGGCTCCGCGCTCCTCGAGCCCTAACCGCTTTCACGCTATTGGAGGACAGGTACCCCAAGACCCGGAGGGACCCCGCCACGTCCTGTACATACCGGAAGGGGCGATGTACGGCCCCCATGTCGCCACGCCTCCACGTCCACGCCCGGGATGGAGACCACGCTCCAAGGACGCCTCAACAGCAACGCCCACATCGGCTCCAGTGGCCCCGACAAGACGGGTTTCCTTCCCTTCGCCATATCGAACACTGTACATGTCATTCCCGTAAAAACCTGGTCTCCTCTTGCTCTATAAAAGGGGACGCCAGGGCCCCTCGCGCACACGGTGACACAACTCCGAGAGACAACACACGAGTCCACACACACACACACTCGAGTCCGGACTCCGGTCCACGCTCATTGAGCTTGTATTCGCCCCTGTACAAGCACTTAGGTGCAAGTAATACAAGAACCTCCTCCCCCGCTGGACGTAGGACCTTCTTTGCCTGAACCAGGATAAATCCTTGTGTCATCTTGCATCACCATCCAGGAAGAGAGCACGCGATCATATTACTCGTTGGTGTCATACCCCCGGGTTCGAAACACCGACAGTTGGCGCGCCAGGTAGGGGGTCTTCGCGTGTCCAAGCCGATTTCTCGTTGTTTTCTCGATGGCTTCATCTCCTCCTTCGTTCTCGGCTGGTGCCGTCGTCTGGTTCGGGAGCCTCGAGTTCCTGGCCACCGGCAACGGCAGCGAGCTGATCCTGCTCTCCACGGAGGGCCCGAGCGGAGGGCGTGTCACGCCACCCCGCGCGGGAGGCGCAGCGCGTCGCCCGCACCACCACGCGTCGCCACCTCCTGAGCGGCGCCGTCGCCACCATCGTCGCCGGGCACAGGCGGTGCCCGCGGCGTACACCCGCTTCCCCGCGGCCGGTGCAGGGTCCCCAAGCGGGAACCTGCCCGGCGCGCGGCCGGAGACTTCCAGGGCGCTTGCGCACTCCCCCAGCGAGTTCGCGTTTGTCACGCGCACGGACCGGGAGCCTGGCCAGAGGCCCCCGAGCCGTGCTCCGTCGACACCGCCTGGCTTCCTCCCGCACGGGGTGTACCGCGCTCGACGCCAGCGGCCCCCGTTCGGCCTCAACAACTCCGCAGCTGTCGACGCCCACCACCTTGATGAGCGCCGCCAGGGCCGGGCGGCCGCGGACCGGGAGGAGCGTCCGGGCGTACTCCTACGAGCCACCACCGGCCTGGAGATCGTCTACCCCGTGCACGTCGACCGCGGCCTCTCACGAGCCGTCGAGCCACCTCGTCGAGCCACCTTCGGGGAGTGGTACCGCGAGCTGCAGTCCCGACACGAGCCAGGGCGGCGCGGCATTAGCAGCTCCGACTCCGATGAGTACGACTACCATGACCCTGACCTCTGGTACCCTACCAGAGAGTGTTTCCAACTCGAGGGGGACGTGGACGATGCCGAGGACGACGACGACGATGACACCAGGCCGACGCTCAACCTCGAAGAGCCCGGAGACGTGGCTGCGGCAGGCGGATCACGCGTTCAGGGGAGGAACGAACCCCCGGCACCGGCTGCACCATCTCAGCACAGCGACGACCGAGCGGCGCAGCTCGCGCAGCTGCGGGAGGCCATCGCCAAGGCTGAGGAGGATCGACAATGCCTGCTGCAGCTCGAGAAAACCCTAGCACAAGAACCAGCCCAGCCTCGAGGCGCCGGTGTTCGTGGCCGAGCTCGAGAGGTCCACCGGCAGATCCTCGAGGACGGGGCGCCAGCACGCCCCGAGGCGCGTTTCCCGCGAGCCGGGCAGAATGTGGTGGCGGCGGCGATGCTGCTCCGTGATCTACCCGCCGTCTCCAACCCTGACGCCAGGCGCGTGCTTGGGGAAATGAAGAACCTCCTCGAGACGGCCGCTGTGCAGCAGGCCGAGAGCTCAGCCTCGCGGCGGCGCGGGGCGGCCTCGGGGAAACCAGCGGACACGCCCCGTAACGAGCGCGAGACGTCCGTCCACCAGTCGGACGCCTCTCGAGCTAGGCTAGTCCGGGAACGGATCGTCGACGACCGGCCACCTCGAGACACCAATGACGCCTGCAACGACATCAACCGCCGACGCAAGGACAAGGGGGCCAAGAGCGTGGCTATAGCGCCCATCGAGGGGGGCGCTACGACAGTGACGAGGACCGGCAAGTCCTCGAGCCCCCGGGCCCCAGAGTCTTCAGCCAGGCCATCCGCAGCTCAACCCTCCCCGACCGCTTCCGACCACCGACCAACATCGTGAAGTATGACGGGGAGGTCGAGCCCAAGCTCTGGCTCTCGGACTTCCGCCTAGGCTGCCAACTGGGCGGAGCGAAGAACGACGACCGTGTGATCATACGCCAACTCCCACTTTACCTCTCGGACACCGCCCGCCGGTGGCTCGAGGGGCTCCCGCCGGATCGGATCGACGACTGGGCCGACCTAGTCAGGGTCTTCGACGGGAATTTCAAGGGGACTTGCGTGGGCCCAGGCAACCCCTGGGATCTACGACGTTGCAGGCAGGCAGCGGACGAGCCCCTCCGCGACTTTGCTCGACGATTCTCGAAGCAGCGCCTCGAGCTCCCCCACGTGCCTGATGAGGACGTCATCTCAGCGTTCCTCGCGGGGACGACATGCCAAGAGCTAGATCATGAGCTAGGACGCTTCCGTCCCAGGACGGTCGAGGACCTGATGGATCGTGTCACCAGCTTTGCCTCAGGCGATGAGGCAGTGGGGGCCTTCTTTGGCCATTCCACGGACAAAGGTAAGGCGGTGACCGCGCCGGAGGGCTCGAACAAGGGCAACGATGCCAAGAACGACAACAATAACAGCAACAAAAAGAAGAAGAACAAACGCAAAGGTCAGAAGGCGAAGCGCGACGCCAATGACGACGACGACGAAGAGGTGCTCGCAGGCGCCCTCGAGCCTAAGAAGCCCTGAGGCCCCCCTGACGGGGTTGTTTTCGACCAGATGCTCGAGGACCCCTGCACTTATCACAAGGGCCCCGTAAATCACAAGTTAAAGGACTGCCGACTGTTGAAAAGCTTCTACTCCAAGCTCGTCGATAAGAAAGAAGACGCGCCTAAGGGCAAGGACAACGATCGGCGCGGCGGAGGGGACGCGGACGACAACTTCCCCCCGGTGCGCGACTGCTACATGATCTACGGGGGGTCAACCGTCGTGCTCTCAGCTCGAGAAAGAAAGAAGGAGCGCCGAGAGATCTTTGCGCTCTGCCACGACGCCCCCAGTATCATGACTGGTCTTATGCGCCGATCACGTTCGACCGTGACGACCATCCGGACCGTGTCATAAACCCGGGGACGTACCCCCTCGTCGTCGACCCCGTCATAGTCGACGTGCGGTTCTCCAAGGTGTTGATGGATGGGGGCTCGAGCCTCAACATCATATACCTCGAGACCCTCGACCTCCTGGGGATTTCGAGGGACCAGCTCCGACCCAGCGTCGGGGGGTTCCACGGAGTCGTACCGGGGAAGAAGGCGCACCCCCTCGGGCGCATCGACCTACCTGTCTGCTTCGGCACGCCAGCCAACTTTCGCCGGGAAACGCTCACCTTCGAGGTGGTAGGGTTCCAAGGGACCTACCACGCCATCATCGGCAGACCAGGCTACGCCAAGTTCATGGCGGTCCCCAACTACACGTACTTGAAGCTCAAGATGCCGGGGCCGAAAGGGGTCATCACCGTCGGCGCCTCCTACGAGCACGCGTACCACTGCGACGTGGAGTGCGTCGAGCGTGGGGAGGCCAATGTCCACCTCGACTCGCTCGAGGCCCTAGCAACCTTGGCCACCGAAGAGGCCCCTGAAGCAAAGCGCCACGCTGGCACCTTCGAGCCAGCGGAGCACACCAAGCAGATACCCGTCGACCTGACCTCGACCAATGGCAAGACGCTGACCGTCAGTGCCAGCCTCGAGCCTAAATAGGAAGCAGTGCTCGTCGACTTTCTCCGCGCGAACATCGACATGTTTGCGTGGGGCCCCTCGGACATGCCAGGCATACCGAGGGAAGTCGCCGAGCACGCCTTGGAGATCCAGGCCGGGTCCAGACCGGTGAAGCAACGCCTACGCCGCTTCGACGAGGAAAAGCGCAGGATCATCGGCGAGGAGGTGCACAAGCTTTTGGCGGCCGGATTCATCAAGGAGGTATTTCACCCGGAGTGGCTAGCTAACCCTGTACTAGTTAGGAAAAAGAATGGAAAAATGCGGATGTGTGTAGACTACACTGGTCTGAATAAAGCGTGTCCAAAGGTTCCATTTCCTTTACCTAGAATTGATCAGATTGTCGATTCCACTGCGGGGTGCGAAGTACTTTCATTTCTCGATGCATACTCCGGCTACCACCAGATTAAGATGAAAGAATCCGACGAACTTGCTACCTCTTTTGTTACGCCTTTTGGTATGTATTGCTACATTACAATGCCCTTCGGCCTTCGAAACGCCGGGGCAACGTACCAACGTTGCATGCAGCATATCTTTGGCGAACACATAGGCAAAACCATCGAGGCCTACGTCGATGACATCGTGGTTGAAACCAAGAAAGTCGGGAACCTCATCAGCGATCTCGAGACCACGTTCGAGTGCCTCTGGGCCAAGAATGTGAAGCTCAACCCCGAGAAGTGTGTCTTTGGTGTGCCTCGGGGCATGCTACGTGGCTACATTGTCTCACGACGGGGGATCGAGGCCAACCCCAAAAAAATCTCAGCAGTCACGAGGATGGGTCCAATTCGAGACCTCAAGGGTGTGCAGAAAGTGACAGGCTGCCTAGCCGCTCTCAGCAGATTCATCTCGAGGCTAGGGGAAAAAGCGCTACCCCTCTACCGCCTGCTGAAGAAGACGGAACGCTTTGCGTGGACTGTCGAAGCCGAGGAGGCCTTAACCAAGTTGAAGGGGTTGCTGACTTCCGCGCCAATTCTCGTGCCACCGCGACCAGCCCAGGTTGGCGATCCCCCCGAGCCTCTCCTCCTCTATGTGGCCGCAACCACTCTGGTGGTCAGCGCGGTCATAGTCGTCGAGAGGCACGAGGAGGGCCATGCGTTGCCGGTCCAACGGCCGGTGTACTTCACCAGTGAGGTGCTCTCCGAGGCCAAGATCCGGTACCCGCACATCCAGAAGCTGCTCTACGGCATCATCATCACGAGACGCAAGCTCCAGCACTACTTCCTCGCTCATCCCGTAACGGTGGTGTCATCCTTCCCCCTCGGGGAGATTATCAACAATCGAGAGGCCACGGGGCGCATCGCCAAGTGGTCCGCCGAGCTAATGGGGGAGGCCATCACCTATGCCCCGCGAAAAGCCATCAAGTCGCAAGCGTTGGTGGACTTCGTTGCTGAATGGACCGACACCCAGCTCCCGCCGGCACAAATCCAAGCCGAGCTCTGGACCATGTACTTCGACGAATCCCTCATGAAGACGGGAGCAGGCGCCGGCCTGCTCTTCATCTCACCCCTCGGAGTCCACATGCGCTACCTGCTACGCTTGCACTTCCCCGCCTCCAACAACATCGCCGAGTACAAGGCCATCGTCAATGGGTTGCGCATCGCCCTCGAGCTCGGGGTCCGACGCCTCGACGTCTGAGGGGACTCGCAGCTCGTCATCAACCAGGTTATGAAGGCTTCAAGCTGCATCGATCCCAAGATGGAGGCATACTGCGGGGAGGTGCGCAAGCTAGAAGATAAGTTCTACAGCCTCGAGCTCAACCACATAGCTCGAAAGTACAACGAGGCCGCAGATGAGCTGGCAAAGTTGGCGTCCACGCGCGGCACGGTTCCACCAGACGTCTTCTCGAGGGACGTTTTCGAGCCATCCGTCAAAATCGGCCCAGGGGCTGGCCCCTCGACGCCACCCCTCGAGCCAGACACGGGAGCTCGACCTTCAACGCCACCCCTCGGGAATGACCCCTCGACATCCGATGAGGCAATGCAGATTGACACGCCCGCCTCTTCTTCATCACGGCCCCTCGACTGGCGGATGCCCTTCCTCGACTACCTGATGCAAGGCGTGCTACCGGAAGACAAGACGGAGGCCCGACGCATCGCTCGAAGGGCCAAGACCTACGTCATCTACGGCGACAAACGGGAGCTGTACCGTCGAAGCCCATCAGGAATCCTTCAACGCTGCATCCCCCTCGAGGTGGGACGCAGGCTCCTCAACGACATGCACTCGGGGGCTTGCGGCCATCACGCAGCGCCAAGGACCCTGGTAGGGAACGCCTTCCGACAGGGCTTCTACTGGCCAACCGCCATCGGAGACGCCAAGCGCCTGGTCCGAGCTTGCCAAGGGTGTCAGTTTTACGCCAAGCAAACGCACCAGCCCGCGCACGCCCTGCAGATGATCCCCATTACTTGGCCGTTTGCCGTCTGGGGGCTCGACCTCGTGGGTCCCCTCAAGATGACAACCGGAAAGTACACGCATGTGCTCGTGGCCATCGACAAATTCACCAAGTGGATCGAAGCCAAGCCCATAGGCGACCCCACCTCCGAGAAAGTCGTCGAGTTCATTGCAGACATCATGTACCGGTTTGGGGTGCCTAACGTCATTATCACCGACAATGGCACCCAATTCACGGGCAAAAAGTTCACCAACTTCTGCGACGACAACAGCATTCGCGTGACCTGGGCCGCGGTCACATACCCTCAATGCAACGGGCAGGTCGAGCGCGCCAACGGCATGATACTCCATGGGCTGAAGCCGAGGTTGTTCAAGACCCTCAAAAATTTCGGAAAGGGGTGGGCTGCAGAGCTCCCCTCGGTGCTGTGGGGCCTCAGGACTACACCGAGTCGAGCCACCGGGTTCACTCCGTTCTTCCTAACCTACAGCGCCGAGGCCGTCTTGCCTACGGACCTCGAGTACGGCTCACCTCGACTCCAAGCCTACAACGAGCAAACCAACGACGAAAAGCTCGCCAACGCCAAGGACCAGCTCGAGGAAGCCCGAGACGTGGCGCTCATCAACTCCGCGCGCTACTAGCAAACACTTCGACGCTACCACGACAAGCACGTGCGCAAAAGGGACCTAGCGTTGGGGGACCTCGTGCTTCGACGGCTGCAAGATAATCGAGGGCGCCATAAGCTCACACCTCTGTGGGAGGGCCCATACGCCGTAGCTGAGGTGCTCAAGCCAGGAACATACAAGCTCTACGACGACCAAGGCAGGATCCTGGCGAACGCGTGGAACATATCTCAGCTACGTCGCTTCTACCCTTAAAGGCCTCGAGGCCTCATTCATTTTGTTGCTTTGTACAAACACGCCCAAAATGAATGAACAAACTCGTGCATTGTCTTTCTTTTTGCTTAGCAACTTGAGGTAGCCTCGACCCTGCTTTGCTCAGGGTCGAGCCTCCCTCGGGGGCTGACAGGGCCCCCCCCACACTCCGGAAAAAATGCGCGTTTTCTTTTTAAAAATTCGACCCTCGTCTCGATTCGCACCTCGAGCGTATTAGCAGCGTCTAAATCCGTAAATACCCCGAGCCTCCAAGAGTCGGGGGGGCGTCGACGTAGATGGCCACCTACGCCCCCGGGCTACGGTACCCTACCTACGCCTCCCCTCGAGGTACTCGCGGCGCGTATCGAAGGAACACGGACCAAGCCGGTTGAAGCTCGAGCTAGCGACAAAGAGAATTGATCGAATAAATTTGAAAAGAAAACAGCTTCTTTAAATAAACAAGTCATATATACGCATATTGGCCTCGTCAGGCCACAAGTAATGACACAAATTTTTACAAAGGGCCTCGATGCCCAAATTTGACACGCGGGTCTTAATCCTCGTCGGTCTGGTACTCCTCCCCGAGATCTTCCGCGGCGGGCTCGGCCTCGACGTCCGGGCCTGGAGAAGGGGGGCCGCCAACACCGCTGTCCGCATCCGGAGGCAGCACGTCCTCCTCGAAGAGCTTCGCGAGCGCCGCCCCCGGCTTGTCCACCTTCTCGAGGATCATGTCGATGCGGCGATCGTTCCATTCCTCGTCCCTACCCTCGATCTCAATGAAGCCCTTGGCGACGACATTGACCGGGAAGCGGAGGCCGGAAGGGACGGCCGCAAGCGCCTGCTTGACGCCATGGTGGAGAGCGTGCCGGACTCGGTCCCGCGCGGCCGCGTCAAAATAGCATAAGGCGTCGACCAAAGTGTCGCCTCGAGCCACTGCGCCCTCTGCCGCGGCTACCGGAGCGACGCCCCACATAGAGTCAAGCCTGTCAAGAGTGGCGCGCGCTCGCTCTGCCACCATGGTCTCGTCCTAGAGTTGCCCCAGGAGAGCCTGGTTCGTCCCGCGAAGCTCCTCGGCGGTCTTCTCAACCTCTGCGCAACAAACAAGAAGGAGTGAGATCGTGGCGTGACAAAAACCTCGAGATCAAAACAAGGCAAGGCATGAAAATTACCTTCGCAGTGCATGCCCAGAGCGGCGAGGTCGCTGGTAAGGCCCTCGACGCGCTGATCAAGCCTACGCTTCTCGGACAACACGTCGCGCTTTTCGGCCCTGAGGTCTTCTACCAGCTTGCCCGTCTCTGCGAGGGCCAGATCCTTCCGGATCACCTCTTGCTGCACCGCCTCCGCCGCGGATCGGGCGGTGGCGGCCTCGCTCTGGGGGTCCTCGGCCTCTTTCTTCGCCGCCTCCGCTGCGGATCGGGCGGTGGCGGCTCCGCTTTGGGCGTCAGCAGCTTCCTTCTCGCCGCCTCCGCTTCAGACCGGGCGGTGGTGGCCTCGCTTCGGGCAGCGGCGACCTCCTTCCTCGATGCTTCCAGAGCGGTGGCGGCCTCCTCCTTAGCTCGGGCAGCCTCCCCTCGAGCTGCCTGGGCGGCTGGGCCTCTACCTGCGCTTTGTTGAGCCGACTCGCCATTTGAGCATTCCGGCTCAGCTCGGCGCGGAGATCCTGGAGCTCCACCTCCGCCCTAGCTAGGGCAGCGGCCGCCCGCGCGGACCTGTCCGTCTCCTCCGAGAAGGACCGCTCCGCCTCCGCCATGAGCTCGACCATCTCCCTGAAGATGGACCGCGCCTCCCGCAGGTATGGGCAAGTTCCGTGAAAATCGATTGAGCGGCAGGCATCTGTGCCTCGAGGCGTGGCTTGGACGTGCCACAGTGTAGGGCGTGGGTTAACAGTGCTTCACTGGTGCCTTTTAGCCCATACTTGTGGTGAAAACGAGACTTGACTCTGCCCCAGACCACTGTGGCACACGTTGCGTTACAGAGGACGCGACTGGAGTAGGTGGATGTATTAAATGCGCGGTATGGGGCTGGCATCTAATGTCTGCGCCGCTCGAGGGAGGCATAAAGCATCTCGAGGGATAGGCCGCTGTGCCAGAGAGGCTCAAGGTCCCCGCGTGGGGTCTCGAGGTGCGGTGTTCGGCTGTGGGGGGCTCGAAGGGTAGTGGAGCGCTTGCCCGAGGCCTGACGCGGAGGGCTCGGGCGAGACGGAAAACGATCGTTCGCCCGAGGCCTGGCTTGGAGGGCTCGGGCGAGACGGAAAACGATCGTGCGCCCGAGGCCTGGCTTGGAGGGCTCGGCTCGGTGGGCCAGCGCTGTAGGCCTCGAGGGGTCGGCTTTTTAGGGGGTTAGACTAGTTAGGTCTGTTATTAACCGGTGTTCTAGGTTTAACCTATTTGTTTGCGTTGATGGGGGGTACCCCTTTTGCGGACCCCCTACAGTAGCCCCCGAGCCCTTGTTCGAGTGCTTGCACTCGAGCAGGGGCTCCCGACTGGGATCTCGTGGGTTAGCTAACTGGCCTCGAGGGTTTCGTCGATTTGATTCCGTGGGTGTCGTGCGAGCGACACCCGCGGGTGTAGCCCCCGAGGCCATGGGGGAGTGGTTAGAACTCCCTCGTGGGCTTTTTGCGAGCGTGAGTGTTAGTTGCGATTTTTAGGTTCGGGAGTGTCGAGCCCCTGAGTTTTTTTAACCCTCTTTCGTCGAGGGGTGCCAGGCTGAACCGACCGGCCGGCTCTTCGAGCTGTCCGGCATGCCGGTTGCCCTGGCTTGTCATCCCGCGAGTCCTTTCGATCGGATGCGAGGGGTGATGCCTCGTACTACCACGAGCGGGCGAGTATCGAGGTTCCCGGTGAGCGGATAACGGGAATCCAAGTGAGACCTCGTGCCCCGTTCGATAGGGGTCGACTGTAGCCCGGAGGCGATCTCATAAAGCATGGGTGCTCAGTCTGCAGGAGTGCCGGGTCCATTCGACAGGACCCGGTGGCTCGATGCCTCCCTCCGAGGGGATCTCTCTGCATGTCGATCCCCGCCTTGGATACACATGAGGGGCCTCGAGGGCTTGGCCCTCGAGTAATGCCGCGAGTGGCGCCCCTTGGTGTCCCTGACTCGGGCGCTCGAAGCCGGCTGTCGAACCCTCTTCGAGGGCCAGCCTTCGCTGCTTCGAGACTTAGGGCCGGGGCCCATTTTTACCTTTGTGAAGAAGCCTCCGTCGTCTGGGAATCCTTCTGCCCGTTGGGCGCGCCTTTTTAGGCGGAAACCGTCAGGGAGCGGAGATCGTGGCGCCAGGGCAGTGGGCGCGAAGTCGGAGCGGCGGCCGTAGAGGGCCCCTGTAGTTGAGCGAACGGAGAGCTGCCGCGTGTTCCCTGCATCTGGTTCGAGACGTAGTTAGGTGGGCGCATTAAATGCTATGCGGTTACCTTTTTACGTCGTGGGAGACCCCGCCCGTCGGGGTTTCCCCTTATAAATATCGAGAGAGGGGAAAATGAACCCTTTACTTTGCCTTTGCCTTCACCGCCGTCGTAGCCTTCACGCGCCCTCTCCTTCGAGCTAGTTGATTGGGGATTTTCTGGCTGCCCGTCCGCTGCTCGGGTCCGCGCCGCGCCATCGCCATGGCCGCCCAGACACAAGTGCTGCCGGCCGAAGACTGGAGCTCGTCGAAGGTGACGCAGAGTGAGATGGACTCGTTGGTGGCTCAGGGGCTTCTGCGCCCCAACCCGGAGGAGGGACCCGCGTGGTGGGTTATCCCGTCGGTAGAGCACCGGGAGCCGCACTCGCCGGAGGGGTACGTGGTGAGCTTCACGCGCTACCACCGTATGGGGCTCGGCGTCCCGCCGAGCCGCTTCATGCGGGGGCTGGCCCACCACTTCGAGGTGGAGCTGCAGCACTTCTCCCCCAACTCGATCTCGCACGCCGCCATATTCGCCGCGGTGTGCGAGGGGTACCTGAAGATGGAGCCACACTGGGAGATGTTCGTCCATCTCTTTCGAGGTGAGCTCTTCATCAAGGCCCTAAAGCCCAGCGGGAGGCGGCTCGTGCGCATGGGCTCCCTCGCCATCACTGCGAGGGCTGGGACCTCGTCGGCCAATGTCCCCCGTGAATACCTGTGATACAAGCTTTCCACCAACCAGGCCGGGTGGGACGACCATTGGTTCTATCTGCGGAATGAAGGTGGTCTCTTTCCGTAGTACACCGGCAGGGTCCTCGCTCAACGCCGGAGAAGTGGACCTGGGGCGTCGCGGCGGACAGGCAACGCCACCTGGCCCCGCTGATGAAGATGATGAAGACGCTGGTGGATGAGAAGAAGTTGACCGTGCAAGCGGTCATTTGGGCGTTCCACCAGCGAAGAGTTCTCCCGCTGGCGGACCGCCCCCTTCTTATGCACGAGATGGGGCCGGAGGCCAGGCTCGAGGCGCTTAATCGATCGAGGATGGCCGAGGAGAGGCTGTCCCGGAACGAGGGCGTCTCCCGGGTGTCAATCACGATCCAGGGGCCGTTCATCCCTGAGTACACCCACCTGGTCGCCATGGCACCTGACGAGGGGTGTCTCGACCTGGTAAGCCTCCCTCGAGCTGAGCTGTTCCGAGCCTCCTCCCCCTTTCTCCTCCTTCGAACCTTTTGCATTCTTCTTGTGGTTTGTCTCGTCACGCTTCTTCTTTTTTCAGGGGGCGTTTAATTATCGCGCGTCGAGGCCCCCGGTGAGGGAGGACGCCGCGGATACTCAGGTGAGGCGCCTCTCTGCTCAGAAAGACAAGGAGAGCAAGGATGCCAGGAAGAAGAAAGAGAAAAAAAAACCTGCGTCGCTTGGCTCGGGAGCAGAGACTGGCGAAGGTCGTCGCAACCGTCAGCCTGGAGACGGGTCCCCCGAGCTGAGCTCCTCGAGCTCGGAGGAGGAGAGCGGTGATGAGGAGGAGAGCGACGACGAGGGGATGGATGCGCGCCTGAGGCGCGCGGGGGGTCATCGATGACAGGGCTGACCGCTCCTCTGTGCAGGAGGGTATGCTGGAGGTCCCCCCGGTGAAGGACCGCGCGGGACGCAGTCGCGGAAGCGGCGCCGATCCCTGCCTCGTCGGGGGCCCGAGGTCCGTCGAGCTCTCCGCCGGACGTGCCCCCGGTCGTGAGGAAGCCCGAACCCGGAGCGCCTTCGCCACAGCACCAAACGGAGCCCCCCCGCGCCAGCCCAGGCGGGAGGTCTGGAGAAGGGCCGGGCCTCGAGAAGCGGCGACAGGTCGAGAAGGATTTCGGGCCCGACCGCCGCGAGCCATCAAGGGCGCCATTGAGCCCGCGGAGGAGCGTGGTGTCAGGAGGAGGCGTCGAGCCCGCGCCATCACGAGCGTCGGGGAGGGAGCCCCCGGGCGTCTCGTGACCAGGGGCGTGAGCGCCCTGGAGTCTGTTGCCGCACCGCCGCCGGGACACAGAAGCGGACGCGGGAGGGCGCGACCGCCAGCGCGAGAGCCGGAGCGGGTCCCGGAGCCCGCGCCGGGGCCGACGCCACTACAACAGCACGGGAGGTACGGTCGCCCTCCCGCGACGTGGGGCGGAAGGAGGGCTCTCCCTCGAGGTCAAGCCACGGGAGGCGTCGGGAGCCCTCCCCCCATCCCAGCCCTGCGGAGATGGCCCAGGCGCAGGGCTCGAGCCGTGGGTTGGGCTCGAAGCCCCCGAGTGGGTCCGGCGATTCCGGGAGAAGCCTAGCCGCCGCTTTGGGTGAGTATTTTTCTTGGGTCTCGTCGGTAGTGAGGCTTTACCTCTTTACTTTTGATGATGCATGCCATCTCTAGTTTCTCAGGGGGAAGCGTTCTACTACCAGGAGGTGGACCTCGCTGCGTCCAAGCGGGCCAAGACCTCGAGCCCCGTCGAGCACAAGCACCTCGAGGTATGGCACCCTCCTCCGCTAGAGAAGCCGCTTGGCTAGAGAAGGCTCGGGCTGCCATGGCTCGAGGTGGCCAGATGATCGTCGCGAATTTGGTGAGGCCGTCGCCATCGACCGCAGGGGTCGAGGCATTCCTCCCGGTTCTGATATCACTGTCATCTTATATTGCAGGGCCTCAGCTCACGGCATCGAGCCCACCACTACCACGCCCATTGAGGCGCTGCCTCCCCCCTCCTCCTCCTCCCCCATGATGGCCAGTCGAGAGCGCCGCCCTTCCCCCCACCATGGCGGCTGTTCTGGGGGAAGCGTCCGGGGCGAGCACGGCCCCCGCCGGTGTCTGGGGCCGAGAGACTGCGCCCCTTGAGGCCCGACCGACACGAGCCAGGCTGCGGAGGAGGGAAAGGGGGGAGAGGCGTTGGCGGAGGAGGAGCCGACGGTGGAGGACCTCCTGAACGAGCTGGAGCAGGGGCCGCCCTCGCCAGCACGGGCCCGATGATGGTGGAGGCGCCCGAGGCGCCGGCCAGCGCTGACAAGGCGCCAGAGGGATGGAGGGAGCCGGGGCCCGTGTCGTCGGGCGGCGGTCCGCAGCTGGGGCAGCTCGGGCGGGAGGATCTACCCGAAATCGAGCTTGACCGACCAGTATGGCCGTTTCCCTCCCGACCGCCAAGCCCGCCCCTTGCCATGGTCCCCGTCGAGCAACCGGCCCAGCGGGGGGCCCCGGCGAGGTGCGGTCCATCTTCTGGGAGGTGGCCGAGCTTATGGCGGAGGCAGAGCGGTCTTGCTCCAGGAGGCGGGCCGGTCCGCACAGGTGTCAGCCGCCCTCGCGAGCTAGGCGGAGCTTCAATTCTCCGCGCTGAGCTGAGCCGGAACGCCCAAATGGCGAGCCGGCTCAACGAGGCGGAGGCGAGGTCCGGGCGGCTCGAGGTGAGGTCGCTCGATCCAAGGAGGAGCCGCCGCCGCTCTCGAGGCGTCGAGGGAGGAGGCCGCGGACGCCCGAAGGGAGCCCACCTCCCCCCCGGGCTGAAGCCGAGGTGCGAGGCAGGAGGCCTCTGACGCCCGTGGCGAGGCGCCACCCCCGCCGAACCGCAGAGGAGGCAGCGAGAAAAGAGGCCGAGGACGCCGAGAGTGGTGTCGCCACCGCCCGAGCTGCCGAGGGGGTGGCGCGGCAGGAGTGATCCGAAAGGATCTGGCCCTCGTGGAGGCGGGCAGGCTGATCGAGGAGCTTAGGTCCGAGAGGCTCCTCATGCTGGCCGAGAAGCGCAGGCTCGAGCAGCGCGCTGAGGGCCTTACCAGCGACCTCGCCCACTGGGGCAACATTGCGATGGTGAGGCTTACACCTTGTCCTTGTTCGGGTCTCGATGTTTTTGTTACGCCGCAGTCTCACTCCCCTCGTTCGTTGCACAGGGGTCGAGAAGACGGTCGAGGAGCTCCGCGGGACGAACCAGGCTCTCTGGACCAACTCCAAGACGAGACAATGGTGGCGGAGCGGGCTCGCACCTCCCTCGACCGGCTCGGCCCCATGTGGGTGCTCCTCCAGTGGCTGCGGCAGAAGGTGCGGTGGCCCGAGGCGACGCCTTGGTCGACGCCTTGTGCTTCCTCGACGCAGCCACGCGGGACCGTGTCCGGCAAGCTCTCCATCATGGCGTAAAGCAGACACTCGCGGTTGTCCGCTCCGGCTTCCGCTTCCTGTCCATGTTGTCGCCAACGGCTTCATCGAGATCGAGGGGAAAGGACGAGGAGTGGAACAAACCGCCGTGTCAACAAAATCTTGGAGAAGATGGAGAGGCCGGGGACATCGCTCGCGCGAAGATCTCGAGGAGGACGTGCTACCTCCTGACGCCAGCAGCGGTGTCGAAGGCCCTCCTCCTCTAGCTCGGGTGTCGAGGCTGAGCCCGCCGTGGGAGACCTCGGGGAGGAGTACCACACCGACAAAGATTAGGGCCTGTGCCAAATTTGGGCGTCGAGCCCTTGTAAGAACTTTATGACATGGATGGGGTCTGTCGAGACCCGTATGTATATGTGACTTGTTTGCTTAAAGGAGTTGTTTTCTTCTCAAATGCATTCGACCACCTCTCTTTGTTGCAAGCTCGAGTTTCTGCTAACTTAGTTTGTGTTTCCTTCGATACATCGCGAGCCCCTCGAGGGGAGACGTAGGCAGGGTACCGTAGCCGGGGGCGTAGTGGACGCTACGTCGACGCCGACCCTCCCGACCTTTGGAGGCTCGAGTTATTTTGGGATTTAGACGTCGCTAGTTCACTCGAGGCACGAGCCGAGACGAGGGTCGAATTTTTGAAAAGAAAACACGCATTTTTTCCGGAGTCTGGGGGGCGGTTACCCCCTGTCAGCCCCGAGGGAGGCTCGACCTGAGCAAAGCAGGGTCGAGACTACCTTAAGTTGCCAAGCAAAATGAAAGACGATGCACGAGTTTGTTAATTCATTTCGAGCGTGTTTGTACAAAGCAACAAAGTGAATGAGGCCTTGAGGCCTTTTAAGGGTAGAAGCGACGTAGCTGAGATATGTTCCACGCATTCGCCAGGATCCTGCCTTGATCGTCGTAAAGCTTGTACGTTCCTGGCTTGAGCACTTTAGCTACGGTGTATGGGCCTTCCCATGGAGGGGTAAGCTTGTGGCGCCCTCGATTATCCTGCAGCCGTCGAAGCACGAGGTCCCCCACCGCCAGGTCCCTCTTGCGCACATGCTTGTCGTGGTAGCGTCGAAGTGTTTGCTGGTAGCGTGCGGAGTTGACGAGCCCACATCTCGGCCTCCTCGAGCTGGTCCTTGGCGTTGACAAGCCTCTCGTCGTTGGTTTGCTCGTTTGTAGGCTCGAAGTCGAGGGAGCCGTACTCGAGGTCCGTAGGCAAGACTGCCTCGGCGCCGTAGGTTAGGAAAACGGAGTGAACCTGTGGCTCGACTCGGCGTAGTCCTGAGGCTCCACAGCACCGAGGGGAGCTCTGCGGCCCATCCCTTTCCGAAATTTTTGAGAGTCTTGAACAGCCTCGGCTTCAACCCATGGAGTATCATGCCGTTGGCGCGCTCGACCTGCCCGTTGCATTAAGGGTATGCGACCGAGGCCCAGGTCACGCGAATGTTGTTGTCATTGCAAAAGTTGGTGAACTTTTTGCCCGTGAATTGGGTGCCATTGTCGGTGATGATGACGTAGGCACCCCAAACTGGTACATGATGTTGGCGATGAACTCGACAGCCTTCTCGGAGGTGGGGTCGCCTATCGGCTTAGCCTCGATCCACTGGTGAACTTGTCGATGGCCACGAGCACGTGTGAGTGCCCTCCACTTGTCTTTTTGAGGGACCTACGAGGTCGAGCCCCCAAATGGCGAATGGCCAAGTAATTGGATCATCTGCAGGGCATGTGCGGGTTGGTGCGTTTGCTTGGCGTAGAACTGACACCCATGGCATGCCCGGACCAAGCGCTTGACGTCTCCAATGGCGTCGGCCAATAGACCTTGACGGAAGGCATTCCCAACCAGGTCCTCCTTGGCGCTGCGTGGTGGCCGCAAGCCCCGAGTGCATGTCGTCGAAGCTTGCGCCCTTCTTCGAGTAGGATGCAGCGCTGAAGGATCCCGGTCGGACTTCGTCGGTACAGTTCCCGCTCGTCGCCGTAGATGACGTAGGTCTTGGCCCTTCGAGCGACGCGTCGGGCCTCCGTCTTGTCTTCCGGTAGCACGCCTTGCGTCAGGTAGTCGAGGTAGGCTGTGCGCCAGTCTAGGGGTCGTGGTGAAGAAGAGGCGGGTGCATCGATCTGCATTGCCTCATCGGGTGTCGAGGCATCGTCCTCGAGGCGCGGTGTCGAAGTTCGAGCCCCCGTGTCTGGCTCGAGGGGTGCATCGAAGGGCAGCCCCCGACCCGATTTGACGGATGGCTCGAAAACGTCCCTCGAGAAGACGTCTGGTGGAACCGTGCCGCGTGTGACGCCAATTTTGCCAGCTCGTCTGCGGCCTCGTTGTGCTTTCGAGCTATGTGGTTGAGCTCGAGGCCGTAGAACTTGTCTTCTAGCTTGCGCACCTCCCCGCAGTACGCTTCCATCTTGGGATCGATGCAACTTGAAGCCTTCATAACCTGGTTGATGACGAGCTGCGAGTCTCCTCGGGCGTCGAGGCGTCGGACCCCGAGCTCTAGGGCGATGCACAGTCCAGATTGACGAGGGCCTCGTACTCGGCGACGTTGTTGGAGGCGGGGAAGTGCAAGCGCAGCAGGTAGCGCATGTGGACTCCGAGGTGAGATGAAGAGCAGGCCTGCGCCTGCCCCCGTCTTCATGAGGGATCCGTCGAAGTACATGGTCCAGAGCTCGGCTTGAATCTGCGCCGGCGGGAGCTGAGTGTCGGTCCATTCAGCAACGAAGTCCGCCAACGCTTGCGACTTGATGGCTTTCCGCGGAGCATAGGTGATGGTTTCCCCCATCAGCTCGGTAGACCACTTGGCGATGCGCCCGTGGCCTCTCGATTGTTGATGATTTCGCCGAGGGGAAGGATGACAACCACCGTTACGGATGAGCGAGGACAGTGCTGAGCTTGCGCCTCGTAATGACGATGCCGTAGAGCAGCTTCTGGATGTGCGGGTACCGGACCTTGGCCTCGGAGGGCACCTCACTGGTGAAGTACACCGGTCGCTGGACCGGCAATGCATGACCCTCCTTGTGCCTCTCGATGACTACGACCGCGCTGACCACCTGAGTGTTTGCGGCCACATAGAGGAGGAGAGGCTCGGGAGGATCGCCACCTTCGGCTGCTCGCGGAGGCACGAGAATTGGCGCGGAAGTTAGCAACCCCTTCAACTTGGTTAAGGCCTCCTCGGCTTCGACAGTCCACGCAAAGCGTTCCGTCTTCTTCAGCAGGCGGTAGAGAGGTAGTGCTTTTTCCCCTAGCCTCGAGATGAATCTGCTGAGAGCGGCTAGGCAGCCTGTCACTTTCTGCACACCCTTGAGGTCTCGAATTGGGCCCATCCTCGTGACTGCTGAGATCTTTTCGGGTTTGGCCTCGATCCCCCGTTGTGAGACAATGTAGCCTAGTAGCATGCCCCGAGGCACGCCAAGACACATTTCTCGGGTTGAGCTTCACATTCTTGGCCCGGAGGCACTCGAACGTGGTCTCGAGATCGCTGATGAGGTTCCCGACTTTCTTGGTTTTAACCACGATGTCATCGACGTAGGCCTCGACGGTCTTGCCTATGTGCTCGCCAAAGATATGCTGCATACATCGTTGGTATGTTGCCCCGGCGTTTCGAAGGCCGAAGGGCATTGTAACGTAGCAATACATACCAAAAGGCGTAACAAAAGAGGTAGCGAGCTCGTCGGATTCTTTCATCCCAATTTGGTGGTAGCCGGAGTATGCATCGAGAAATGAAAGTACCTCACACACCCGCAGTGGAATCGACAATCTGATCAATTCTAGCTAAAGGAAATGGAACTTTTGGACATGCCTTATTCAGACCAGTGTAGTCTACACACATCCGCATTTTTCCATTCTTTTTCCTAACTAATACAGGGTTAGCTAGCCACTCTGGGTAAAATACCTCCTTGATGAACTCGGCCGCCAAAAGCTTGTGCACCTCCTCGCCGATGATCCTGCGCTTCTCCTCGTCGAAGCGGCGCAAGCGTTGCTTCACCGGTCTGGACCCGGCCTGGATTTCCAAGGCGCGCCAACTGTCGGTGTTTCGAACCCAGGGGTATGACACCAACGAGTAATGTGATCGCGTGCTCTCTTCCTGGATGGTGATGCAAGATGGCACAAGGATTTATCCTGGTTCGGGCAAAGAAGGCCCTACGTCCAGCGGGGTAGGAGGTTCATGTATTACTTGCACCTAAGTGCTTGTACAGGGGCGAGTACAAGCTCAACGAGCATGGACCGGAGTCCGGACTCGTGTGTGTATGTGTGTGGACTTGTGTTCTAACGTGTCTGTCACCGAGAGACGGAATGAGGGCCCTGGTGTCCCCTTTTATAGAGCAATGGGAGGCCAGGATTACACAAGGGTATTACAGGTGTCGGGGTGTATTGTGTCCCTTACGAAGAAGGGTAGGAACCCTGTCTTGTCGAAGACATTGTAGCTGATTGGGTGGCGTGCTGTTGAACGCGTCTTGAGCGTGGCCTCCATGGTGGGCGTTGCTGTTGAAGCGTCCTTGAAGCGTGGCCTCCATCCTGGGCGGGAACGTGGAGGCATGGCGAGGTGGGCCGTACAGCATCCATCCTGGAACGTACAGGTCGCGGCGGGGTCCCTCTGGGTCTTGGGGTACCTGTCCTCTAATAGAATGAAAGTAGTTAGGGCTCGAGGGGCGCGGAGCCGGCCTCGAGGCGGCGCCTACGGGGGGCTCGAGTTCCCGCAGGTATGGGCAAGTTCCGTGAAAATCGATTGAGCGGCAGGCATCTGGGCCTCGAGGCATGGCTTGGACGTGCCACAGTGTAGGGCGTGGGTTAACAGTGCTTCACTGGTGGCTTTTAGCCCATACTTGTGGTGAAAACGAGACTTGACTCTGCCCCAGACCACTGTGGCACACGTTGCGTTACAGAGGACGCGACTGGAGTAGGTGGATGTATTAAATGCGCGGTATGGGCTGGCATCTGATGTCTGCGCCGCTCGAGGGAGGCATAAAGCGTCTCGAGGGATAGGCCGCTGTGCCAGAGAGGCTCGAGGTCCCCACGTGGGGTCTCGAGGTGCGGTGTTCGGCTGTGGGGGGCTCGAAGGGTAGTGGAGCGCTTGCCCGAGGCCTGACGCGGAGGGCTCGGGCGAGACAGAAAACGATCGTTCGCCCGAGGCCTGGCTTGGAGGGCTCGGGCGAGACGGAAAACGATCGTGCGCCCGAGGCCTGGCTTGGAGGGCTCAACTCGGTGGGCCAGCGCTGTAGGCCTCGAGGGGTCGGCTTTTTAGGGGGTTAGACTAGTTAGGTCTGTTATTAACCGGTATTCTAGGTTTAACCTATTTGTTTGCGTTGATTGGGGGTACCCCTTTTGCGGACCCCCGACACCTCCCGAGCAGAGGAAGAAGCCATACCTCGAGGTGCCTGTTCCAAAGCAGAGCTCGAGGTCTTTGTCCGCTTGGACGCTGCGAGGTCCACCTCCTGCCAGGAGCACTTTCCCCTAAAAAACCATAGACGGCGCGCATCACAAAAGATAAAAGGAAAGGGGGGAGTAAAACCTCACTACCAGCAAAATTGAAAAACACTACTTACCCAAAGTGACGGCGGGCCTTCTTCCCCGGACTGCCGGATTCACCCGGGGCTTCGAGCCCGATCTACGGCTCGAGCCATGCTCCCGAGCCGTCTCTGTGTGGCTCGATCGGGGGGAAGGCTCCCGGTGCTTCCCGTGGCTCGACCTCGATGGGGAGCCCTCCTTCTGCCCCTTGTCTCTGGGAGGCGACCGCGCCTCCTTCAAGCGGTCATCTCGGCGCCTTTCCCGGCGCGGGCTCCGAGACCTACTCCAGCGCTCGGGCCGGCGGTCGCGCCTCCCCACATCTGCCTCCTTCTCCCGGCGGTGGTGCGGCGACGGACTCCGGGGTCGTCGCGACTCTGGTCGCGAGACGGCCAGGGACTCCCCCCTCGACGGTCATGATGACGGGGGCTCGGCGCCCTCTCATGCTGCCCGCTCCTCCCCGGGCTGGACGGCGCCCTCAACACCTAGTGGCGGTCGACCCCGGCATCCCCTCCGGCGTGATGATCACTCCTCGAGGTCCGGCCCTTCTCGAGAGCCCCCGCCTGGGTCGATGTGGCCGAAGCCTCCTTCTGTGCCGCGGCGACGGCGCCCCGAGTCCGAGGCTTCTTTGCGTCCGGGGGCACGTCCGGCACGGAGCTCGACGACCTCGGGCCCCGACGAGGCAGGGATCGGCGCCGCCTTCCGCGGCTGCGTCCCGCGCGATCCCTTCGCCGGGGGACCTCCAGTATACCCTCCTGCACAGAGGAGCGGTCAGCCCTGACATCGACGACCCCCGCGCGCCTCAGACGCGCATCCATCCCCTCGTCGTCACTCTCCTCCTCATCATCACTCTCCTCCTCCGAGCTCGAGGAGCTCAGCTCGGGGGACCCATCTCCAGGCCGCCGGTTGCGATGAGCCTTCGCCAGCCTCAGCTCCCGAGCCGAGCGACGCAAGTTTTTGTTTTTCTCTTTCTTCTTTTTGGCATCCTTGCTCTTCTTGTCTTTCTGAGCAGAGAGGCGCCTCACCTGGGTATCCGCGGCGTCCTCCCTCACCGGAGGCCTCGACGCACGACAAGTAAACGCCCCCTGCAAAAAGAAGAACCGTGACGAGACAAACCACAAGAAGAATGCACAAGGTTCGGAGAAAGAGAAAGGGGGAGGAGTCTCGGAATAGCTTAGCTCGAGGGTGGCTTACCAGGTCGAGACACCCCTCGTCGGGTGCCATGGCGACCAGGTTGGTGTACTCGGGGATGAACGACCCTTGGATCATGATTGACACCCGGGAGACGCCCTCGTTCCGAGACAGCCTCTCCTCGGCCATCCTCGATCGATTTAGCGCCTCGAGCTGGGCCTTCGGCCCCATCTCGTGCATAAGAAGGGGGCGGTCCGCCAGCGGAAGAACCCTTCGCTGGTGGAACGCCCAGATGACTGCTTGCACGGTCAAATCCCTCTCGTCCACCAGCGTCCTCATCATCTTCATCAGCGGTATCAGGTGGCGTTGCCTGTCCGCCGTGACGCCCCAGGTCCACTTCTCCGGTTGAGTGAGGACGCTGCGGTGTACTGCGGAAGGAGACCACCTTCATTCCGTAGATAGAACCAGTGGTCGTCCCACCCGGCCTGGTTGGTGGAAAGCTTGTACCGCAGGTATTCGCGGGGGACATTGGCCGACGAGGTCCCAGTCCTCGCATTGACGGTGAGGGAGCCCATGCGCACGAGCCGCCTCCCGCTGGGCTTCAAGGCCTTGATGAAGAGCTCGCCCCAAAAGAGATGGACGAACATCTCCTAGTGCGGCTCCATCTTCAGGTACCCCTCGCACACCGCGGCGAAGATGGCAGCGTGCGAGATTGAATTGGGGGAGAAGTGTTGCAGCTCCACCTCGTAGTGATGGGTCAGCGCCCGCATGAAGCGGCTCGGCGGAACACCGAGCCCCATGCGGTGGTAGCGCGTGAAGCTCACCACGTACCCCTCCGGCGGGTGCGGCTCCCGGTGCTCCGCCGATGGGATAACCCACCACGCGGGTCCCTCCACCGGGTTGGGGCGCAGAAGCCCCTGGGCCACCAACGAGTCCATCTCGCGCTGCGTCACCTTTGTCGGGCTCCAGTCTTCGGCCGGCAGCGCTTGTGTCTGGGCGGCCATGACGATGGCGGCGCGGACCCGAGCAACGGACGGGCGGCCGGAAAATCCCCAATCGACTAGCTCGAGGGAGAGGGCGCGTGAAGGCTACGACGGCGGTGAAGGCAAAGGCAAAGTAAAGAGTTCCTTTTCCCCTCTTTCGATATTTATAAGGGAAAACCCCAACGGGCGGGGTCTTCCACAACGTAAAAAGGTAACCACATGCATTTAATGCGCCCACCTAACCACGTCTCGAGCCGGGTGACAGGTACACGCGGCGACATCCCATTCGCTCAACTACCGGAGCCCTCTGCGGCCGCCGCTCCAACTTCACGCCCACTGCCCTGGCGCCACGATCTCCACTCCCTGACGGTTTCCGCCTAAAAAGGCGCGCCCAACTGGCAGAAGGATTCCAAGCGACGAAGGCTTCTTCAGGAAGGTAAAAATGGGCCCCGGCTCTAAGCCTCGAAGCAGCGAAGGTTGGCCCTCGAAGGGGGTTCGACAGCCGGCTTCGAGCACCCGAGTCAGGGACACCAAGGGGCGCCACTCGCAGCATCGCTCGAGGGCCAAGCCCTCGAGGCCCCTCACGTGTATCCAAGGCAGGGCGCATGACGTGCAGTGAGATCCCCTCGGAGGGAGGCATCGAGCCACCGGGTCCTATCGAATGGACCCGGCACTCCTGTAGACTGAGCGCCCTTGCTTTATGAGATCGCCTCCGGGCTACAGTCGACCCCATCGAACGGGGCACGAGGTCTCACCTGGATTTCCCCGTTACCAGCTCACCAGGAACCTCGATACTCGCTCGCTCGTGGTAGTACGAGGCATCCCCCTCGCATCCGATCAAAAGGACTCGCGGGATAACAAGCCAGGGCAATTGGCGTGCCGGACAGCTCGAAGAGCCGGCCGGTCAGTTCAGCCTGGCACCCCTCGACGAAAGAGGGTTAAAAAACTCGGGGGCTCGACACTCCCGAACCTAAAAAACGCAACTAACGCTCGCAGAAAGCCCACGAGGGAGTGCTAACCACTCCCTCGTGGCCTCGGGGGCTACACCCGCGGGTGTCGCTCGCACGACACCCATGGAATCAAAACGGCTAAACCCTCGAGACCAGTTAGCTAACTCTCGAGATCCCAGTCGGGAGCCCCTGCTCGAGTGCCAGCACTCGAACAAGGGCTCGGGGCTACTGTCGGGGGAACACCAAAGGGGTACCCCCAATCAACGCAAACAAATAGGTTAAACCTAGAACGCCATTCAATAACGAACCTAGCAGGTCTAACCTTCTAAAAAACCAACCCCTCGAGCTCCGGTACATAGGCATCGAGCCCTCCACAGCCATACATCGCCCCTCGAGACGCTTCACGCCCCCCTCGAGCGGCATGGGCGCCGGATACCAGCCCCATACTGTGTATTTAATGCGTTCACCTACTCCGGTCACGTCTTCTGGTGCACGGCGACGTGCGCCACAGCAAACCGGAGCCACAGTCAAATCTCGCTTTCACCTCAAGCATGGGCAAAAGGCGCGCGAGTACAGCACTGTTGGGACATGCCCTGCACTGTAGTACATTCGAGCCTCAACCCGAGGCCTGGGTTCCCGCTGTGCGCCCGGGCGTTCTGGGACTTGCCCATACCTGCGGGGGCTCGAGCCCCTCCATAGGTGCCACCTCGAGGCCGGCTCCGCGCCCCTCGAGCCCAAACCGCTTTCACGCTATTGGAGGACAGGTACCCCAAGACCCGGAGGGACCCCGCCGTGTCCTGTACATACCGGAAGGGGCGATGTACGGCCCACATGTCGCCACGCCTCCACGTCCACGCCCAGGATGGAGACCACGCTCCAAGGACGCCTCAACAGCAATGCCCACATCGGCTCCAGTGGCCCCGACAAGACGGGTTTCCTACCCTTCGCCATATCGAACACTGTACATGTCATTCCCGTAAAAACCTGGCCTCCTCTTGCTCTATAAAAGGGACGCCAGGGCCCCGCGCACACGGTGACACAACTCTGAGAGACAACACACGAGTCCACACACACGCACACTTGAGTCCGGACTCCGGTCCACGCTCATTGAGCTTGTATTCGCCTCTGTACAAGCACTTAGGTGCAAGTAATACAAGAACCTCCTCCCCCGCTGGACGTAGGGCCTTCTTTGCCCGAACCAGGATAAATCCTTGTGTCATCTTGCATCACCATCCAGGAAGAGAGCACGCGATCATATTAATTGTTGGTGTCATACCCCCGGGTTCGAAACACCGACAATAGCGTAAAGGAATCTTTCTTGTACCCTTTTGTAATTTGGTCAGTGTCCCATGGTATTCCCTATAAATACCAAGAGATGAACAGTGTAATGAGGACGAGTTTTTTGGAATAGAGCCACAACACCACTGTTCTTGCTTCCCTGTACCTTCGCTCTTAGTTTTGACGACCGGCCACCTTTGCCGCTCCCCTGCGCGTGAGTGGGGGTAAGGCAAGTGTGCACCCAACAGTTTAGCACCGGCCGTGGGATCGAAGTTTGAAATGGCAGGAAACAGAAGAGCGTCTTCAACCAGGGACCAACGCGTGACCAGAGAGGCCACGACGACGGTCCAGCCTGTAGAAGAGAATGTAGAACCCTCAGAAACAGAAGAAGTTGCTCCAGGGACGGAGGTCCCGGGCCCTCACACTCGGCTGGTATCACAGCCACACCCGCACACCTCCGGGAGATGGGGAAGGAGATGAGGAGGAGTTGGGCCTCGAGGCTTTAGAGAGACTTCAAGCTGAGTTGCGGAGAAGAAGAGACGTCTAGACCAGCTTGAAAGGCACAACCGGCTGCGCCTTATTAGGCAAAAGGCGGATGAAGCAAGAGAGCAGCTTCGCCGAATGGGAGTCCCTCGCAGCAGCTGAGCCGAAGCCGAGGACTGAATGACAGGCTAATGCCGCCACTTCAAGAGAGAATGTTAGGCTGGACCGGCAACGCTGTCAGCCACCACCACCAAATTCGCCAGCCACCCGAAGGCGGGACGGCAACCAGCTTTCAACAATTTAGCCAGCTTTACCAGAAGAGCGAGAGCCAAACCTTCGCATTCACGAAGGGCACAACAACCCAGATGCCCTACACCTAAGATCACCACTCTCCCAGATACTGCAAACCAACCCCTGGCCACCATGCTACATCCACAAATTTGCCCCATTATGATGGACTTACTGATCCTCGCTAATTCATAATGAGCTATGAGGCGGCAGTGGCCGCAGCAGGGGGAGACGAATCAACAATGGCGAAGTCCTTCGTGATTATACTTCGCGACATCACCCAGACTTGGTACAGCAACCTCCGCCCCGGAACTGTGGATTCCTGGACCAACCTCAGAGACAGGCTCTGCACAAACTTCAAGGGTATCACAGAAGCCCCATCTAATCCTATTGACCTGTTCAACTGCAAACAAGAAGAACGTGAATCACTGCAAGATTACTGGCGAAGGTTCATCCAAATCAGAGCAAGAACTTCTGGCATATCTGACGAAGCCATAATCCTCGCAGCCGTAAGTGGTCTGCGCCCAGGACCCTGCTCCTCGAAGTTTGTTAGGAAGCCAGCAAACACAATTGAAGAACTACATGAGACAATGGAGAGATACTGTAGAGCAGACATGGACTTCAGGGCAAAGTCCGACGCCCGAAGGTCACAGCAGAAACCACAGTTGCGGCCACAAGCAAGAGAAAATAACCCTCGCCAAGATCAAAGCAACATTGGTGCAATCAACAAGGCAAACACACTCGAAGACCAGAGAAGGTGCACTCAGCCTACAGGCGGCCAGAATCCGCAAGGATTCCCACCCCCTCCTGACCAAAGAACCCAACAGAGGGATCCGGCCAAAATGTACTGCCATTTTTGCGGTCTAGGAAAGGGGCACACAACAAAACAATGCGAGTGCTTCGCCAAAGGAAAGGAGTACCAAGAGTCCAAAAGAGTCACTTCGGCTGAAAACAGAACCATCAATCACACCAGAAAACCAAGTTTCAACCTAACCCATCCTCCATATCAGTACACATCTATAAAGTATGGCCTACCTTCGCATCAACCATTCTACGCTCAACACCCACACTACAACCACACCTCATATCAACCAACCTCCATCCCTCAATGACAAAACACACCATACACCGTCACATACCCTACAACCCCTCAAACCCATATCAACCAACAACGAGCAACGCTTTACCACCACCACCACCAATACCAGCACTGCCAGCTCCACAACCCGTCAAATCCGAAGCTCAAACCCAAACAACCATCAATAACCCAACATCAACCTTCGGGGTAATCCTAGCCATCACCGGGGGCTCCAACAAAGAATCATGGAAGACAAAAAGGCAAGAAAGAGCATGCCAGAACATACACCACGTAGCCATCGAAGGACCGCACAAATTTGGGCGATGGTCCCACATCCCAATAACCTTCGATTCCACCGACATGAAGTTAAGAATTTACCCTCACACTGATGCTATGGTGATCGAAACCAATCTAGCAGGATGGACAGTCACCAAAATCCTGGTCGACACCGGAAGCTCCGCAGACATTCTGTTTGCCATAACCTTCGACAGCATGAAGCTTGACAGAAACCTCTTGCAACCCGCTGGCAACCCTCTATACGGTTTCGGCGGTCAACAAGTAAGAGCTGTTGGGAAAATATCTTTACCCTTAACCTTCGGAGACCAGGTGAACTGCAGAACAGAGCACATAACCTTCGATGTGGTTGACATGTTTTATCCTTACAATGCAATCTTTGGCCGAGGGGTCACCAATGGATTCAATGTTGTCATCCATCCAGCATACCTCTGCATGAAGCTTCCTGCCCCAAAGGGCGTTGTTTGCAGTATATGGAGATCAACATTGCAAGGGCAGCTGAGGGAACAATAGCACCTGGGCAACGCAATGTCCACAACCTGTCAAAGCCTCGAGCAACAAACCTCAACACCGAAGATGAAGTTTGCACTGACCAAAAAAAAGCATCACCCAAAGAAGAAACCAAACAAGTCCAACTCTTTGAGGGCAACTCAGAAAGGAAAGTGTTCATCTCAGCCAACTTAGACTCCCTGACAGAAAATAACCTTATCCGTTTCCTCAAGGAAAACTCTGACACCTTCGCTTGGTCTACGGAGGACCTCAAGGGAGTAAACAGAACTTTGATCGAGCATAGCCTAAACATAAAGCAAGGTTATCGCCCGGTTAAGCAAAAGCTTTGCAAAATGTCAGAAGAAAGGAAAGAGGTAGTGAGGCAAGGTAAAAGACTCTTGGACGCAGGGTCATCCGCCCGTCCAAAATACCCAACATGGCTCTCAAATGTGGTCCTAGTTCAGAAAAGAACAAGAAATGGAGAATGGTGCGTAGATTTCACGTGCTTGAACAAAGCCTGCCCGAAGGATGACTTTCCCCTGTCAAACATAAGCACCTTGGTTGACAGAGCAGCTGGTTGCCAAATGCTTTCTCTCCTCGACTGTTTCTCGGGGTATCATCAAATCTGGATGAATGAAGAAGATGAGGAGAAACAAGCTTCATCACACCTTCGGGCACTTTTTGCTTTCAAAGAATGGCAGAAGGCTTGAGGAAACGCCGGATCCACCTTCGCTCGCATGACGTCCGAAGTCTTCAAAGATGAACCTGCGTGATGATCTGATCTCTGCCTACGTCATGATCTTATTGTTCAAAGCGAACAAAAAGAGAGCCCCATTTCAGACTGGCAAGAGTGTTCGACAACCTTCGGTCAGCTGGATTAAAAAATCAACGCCCGAAAAATGTGTTTTCGGGGTCAGCGATGGAAAACTGCTTGGTTGCATCGTTCAGCAATGGGAATTGAGCAACCCGAGAAAATCGACGCCATCATCAACATGGAACCCCCAACAACAAAGAAAGCAGCTCAGCGTTTATCAGGCCGCTTAGTAGCACTAAGCAGATTCATCTCTAGATCAGCTGAGCGAGGTTTACCCTTCTTCGAAACTCTGAGAAGCACTGCTCCATTTAACTGGGGACCTCGACAGCAGAAAGCTTTCGAGGACTTGAAAAAGTATCTCAACAACTTGACAGTCTTAACCAGCCCTAGCAAAGGGGACTTGCTACTGCTGTATGTGGCAGCTTTGCCCCATGCAACCAGCGCGGTGTTGATCAAAGAGGTGCATGAAAACAGCAAAACCAGGCAGGCCCCAATCTACTATGTGTCAGAAACCCTCGAGGGTCCCAAGCGAAACTACTCAGAGCTCGAGAAGGGAGCATATGTCGTGGTCATGGCGTCGCGAAAGCTAAAGCACTATTTCCAGGCATACAAGATCCAAGTACCCTCAGCATACCCCCTCGAAAACATATTCAAGAACAACGAGGCAGTCGGCAGGATAGCAAAATGGGCAATCGAATTAAACAGCTACACCATAACCTTCGTGGGAAGAACAGCGATCAAATCGCAGGCCTTATCAGATTTCATAGCCGAATGGACTCCAGACCCTCGCAGAGATGGAGTCGAATCAGATCCGTTTTGGACAGTGTATGTCGACGGAGCTTGGGGAGCAACTGGAGCAGGAGCCTCGGCTATCCTAATTTCACCATCTGGATCGAAGCTACGATACACAAAAAGACTCAACTTCAAATGCACAAACAATTCCGCAGAATACAAAGCTTGTAAATTAGCACTTTCAAGGCTTCGAGCATTATCAGTCCGAAGGGCGGTCATTAGCACAGACTCCCAAGTCATCGCGGGTCATATTGAGAAAAATTACAAAGCAAAAGATCTAGAGCTACACAGATATTTACAATATGTCCGAAGGTTAGAATCTTTCTTCCTCGGCATAACAGAGAAAGCAATTCCGAGGTCAGAAAACAGCGAGGCAGACAGCCTAGCCAAAGCAGCAGCACAACAACTACAGTTGCCCCCTGATGTGTTTCACGAAGTAACAACTCAATCAGCAGTCGAAACCTCCGAAAAGACTGCGAAGCTGATTAATGCAATCCAGAGCGAAGACTGGAGAGCACGTATCATGGCCTATATCAATGGGTTGCATGAACTTGTGTCCAAAGAGGAAGAAAACAGACTCAAACAAAGAACTCGAGGATACAGAATAGTGGACAACATTTTGTTCAAAGCCTCGGTGACCTTGCCATGGCTGAAATGCGTGTCACACGATCAAGGAAAGAATATTCTCAAGCTTATTCGCGAAGGTATCTGCGGTTCACACAACGGCCCAAGGGCGCTAGTTGGTAAAGCTTTCCGTCAAGGCTTCTATTGGCCAACAGCATTACGAGATGCAGAAGATATCGTCAAACGTTGCGAGGGTTGCCAATTAACAGCAAAAACACAAAACGCCCCAGGGGCCCCAACAACGCTGATATGCCCAACATGGCCCATGCATAGATGGGCAATGGACCTCGTTGGTCCACTACCAACAGCTCCAGGAAACCTCCGCTACGCGGTGGTAGCTGTGGAATACTTCACCAAGTGGATTGAGACTAGACCGTTGGTTTCTATCACCTCTCTAGCCGTGAAAAAATTCTTCTGGCAGCAAATAATTTGTCGCTTCAGAATTCCCAAACACCTAACTGTCGACAATGTCACTCAGTTTGACAGCAAGGTCTTCAAGGAATTTTGCGCACAAATTGGAACAATCTTGTGCTTCGCCTCAGTCCGGCACCCTCAATCCAATGGCTTAGTTGAAAGAGCCAACACAACAATTTTCCAAGCCATATCCAAAAAATTACAAGGTAGGCCCAAGGGAAAGTGGGCGGAAGAGCTAATCTCGGTAACCTGGTCCCATAACACTTCGGAATGCAGAGATACCAAATTCACACCTTTTAGGCTCCTATTTGGCGAAGAAGCTGTGTTACCAGAAGAATTGAAGCATGACTCTCTCAGAGCAACCCTCGAACCAAATGAACAAAACCAGCTGCTTGACAAAGATTTGCTCGAGGAAACAAGATGCAACGCAGTGCACAACCTTCGCAAGTATCAAGAAGAAACAAAAAAATGGCGAGACAAAAAGGTGAGAATCAAAGAACTGGAGAAGGGTGACCTCGTCCTCATTCGGAAGCAAAACGCCAGCATGGCGGGTAAGTTTCAGCCAAAATGGACGGGACCATACCTGATAGTAGAATGCAATCGTCCTGGGTCCTACCATCTCTCTAACAGCGAAGGAAATCGCCTGCCTCACACCTGGAATGTTGACGATCTTCGCAAATTCTACCCATAGCGGAGCCTTAGCGAGCTCTCGCAACATGTAATTTGCCTTTAATCTCTCTTTTTTTTCAGAACCATACTTGTAACCAAAACAAAGGAGCTGCACTCTTTTTCCTTACAAAGGTTGCGTAAGGTTTTTAAACGAGGCAGTTTCCAAGTCCTTAATAAAGGCATCAACCCCCGAAAAAACAAAACTCTCAAGTCTATTTTTAGTTTCCCATAAACATCGATACAAGCAGCTCTTATCCAAGAGCACTTATAATCGATGACAACCCATGAAGATGGCTTTGAAACACAAATTTTTTCGAAACAAACCTGGGAAAAGCAAACTTCACCTCCACCTAAGATAAGGGGAGGCGCGAAGTCCAAAAAAGTTGAGTACCCTTGCAAAAAATGCCAGGGGCTCGCAAAGCAAACTTCACCTCCACCTAAGATAAGGGGAGGCGCGAAGTCCAAAAAAGTCGAGTAGCCTTGCAAAAAACGCGAGGGGCTCGCAAAGCAAACTTCACCTCCACCTAAGATAAGGGGAGGCGCGAAGTCCACAAAAGCCGAGCACCCTCGCAAAAAACGCCAGGGGCTCGCAAAGCAAACTTTACCTCCACCTAAGATAAGGGGAGGCGCGAAGTCCACAAAAGCCGAGCACCCTCGCAAAAAACGTCAGGGGCTCGCAAAGCAAACTTCACCTCCACCTAAGATAAGGGGAGACGCGAAGTCCACAAAAGCCGAGCACCCTCGCAAAACACGCAAGGGGCTCGCAAGACAAACTTCACCTCCACCTAAGACAAGGGGAGGCGCGAAGTCCAAAAAAGTCGAGCACCCTCGTAGGACACATCAGGAGTTCGCAAAACAAAACCCACCTCCACCTAAGACAAGGGGAGGCGCCAAGAAGTCAAACACCCTCGCAAGACATGCCAGGCGCACGCAAGGCAAACTTCACCTCCACTTTTCACAACGAGAGAATAGTAACAGCACAATCCTGACCCACTCTTCAACGAAAAGTGAGCCTCGCTAAAAAGAAAGGGGGACGTCGTTGTTTTATTAAACATCTCTCCTCAACGAAAAGCGAGCCTTGCTAAAAAGAAAGGGGGGCGTCGCTGTTTTATTAAACATGTCTCCTCAAGGAAAAGCGAGCCTCGCTAAAAAAGAAAGGGGGCGTCGCTGTTTTATTAAACATCTCTCCTCAAGGAAAAGCGAGCCTCGCTAAAAAGAAAGGGGGGCGTCGCTGTTTTATTAAACATCTCTCCTCAACGAAAAGGGAGCCTCGCTAAAAAGAAAGGGGGACGTCGCTGTTTTATTAAACATCTCTCCTCAACGAAAAGCGAGCCTCGCTAAAAAGAAAGAGGGGCGTCGCTGTTTTGTTAAACATCTCTCCTCAACAAAAAGCGAGCCTCGCTAAAAAGAAAGGGGGGTGTCGCTGTTTTATTAAACATCTCTCTTCAACGAAAAGCGAGCCTCGCTAAAAAGAAGGGGGGGCGTCGCTGTTTTATTAAATATCTCTCTTCAACGAAAAGCGTCGCTCGCTAAAAAGAAAGGGGGGCGTCGCTGTTTTATTAAACATCTCTCTTCAACGAAAAGCGAGCCTCGCTAAAAAGAAAGGGGGGCGTCGCTGTTTTACTAAACATCTCTCTTAAACAAAAAAACGAGCCACGCCAATCGACAGCGAGGATCAAATGTCTTTCTTTCTCAAATTACAAAAATGAATCGCAACTGAACAAAAGTCTTATAATTTTTTCAATTGTATGCAAATCAAACACGGTATGGTACAGAATCAACACAAGGTATAAGATTACAAGGAACCATCACCTCTCATAATCAACATCAAATCATCAAAACCCTCGCTGCCCTCCTCAAATCTTGTTTCCGCCGGAACTATGGGTCCTCATAACAAAGGAGCTGCAGGAACAATTGGCAGCTCCCCGGGCAAAACCCTCGCCCTATATATATATCTCTGATCTACATCACTAACTTCCGAAGGCTCCTCTTTCGGAACCACAAGTGAACCGTCCGGGCCTAGATCAAGATTGCTTCGCCCAAACAAGTAACCCAGAGCCGCTTTCTCATCGATATCGTCATCAACAACAGGTTGCGCGAACGAAGAAGACCCAAACAAAAAACGTGTAGCTTGTCAATCAGGTAAATCTGCCCGCGCCAAAACGACTCGACCTGTTGTTCTTCAAGTCGTACCTTCGCAACTTAGACCACCAAAAATGTTCAAAAGACAGCAAGGGATTTTTAAATTTAGCCCGAGCCCAGGATTCACCGGTTATAAAGGTGTCTTGGTAATTTAACGTTAGAGGCATCACATCAAACACCTCTAGCATGGTTCCATCAGGAACCTGCATGGTCAAACAGTAAAGAAAACACTCAGTCTTTACAACATCATCCATGTCAACCAAAACGCTACAAATGTCCAAGCTTCAAGCTACCCCTAAAAGCTCACACCTGCTCGACGTCCGCACGCCCCTCCGCCTCAACCTCGCCGGTTGCGGCCTTCACAGCTTCGCCTGATACTTCAGCCTCCGCCGTAATTTGGTCAGCTCTAGATGCTTCGGCCGCAGTTTTTCCTCCAAAATAGCCTCTTCAGTGGCGGGGGCTGTCTCGGTCGTGGGACCTTTCCCAGATGCTGGAACCTCCGCAGACCTAGGCTCCGGCACATCACGGGAGCACCCCGGAACTTCTTCATTCAACGACGGCGAAGGCAACTCATCTTTTCGGGCCTACAAAAAATACATTTTAAAAAAATATATACTCAGATAAAACCCAAGCAAAATAAACAAACCAAAAACAAAAGAAATATAGAACTCAAGCTATCTGACGAGTAGCTTCGGCGGCCTCCTTGAAAGCCAGAGCTCGACCTCCGCCAGCTATCCAGAACCTTCGCAAAAAACGCATCGCGCAGTTACGAACATCTGCGTCATCGATCTTCAAAGCTCGAACTTCATCAACTGTAGGGAAAACGTGGTTCGACCGCTTAATTTTGCGGAGGTGCTCGCAATCAGCCTGTCGAAGGGTGCTAGACATAGCCAAAGCTCCGGCATAACCGCTAAAGTCAGCCGCGTTCTCAACCAACGAGCTAAAAACGCCAAGCTCTCCGCAGAGCTAATCACCTGAAACCTCCGCACCAACATCAGCTGGAAGTGGCTCTGCGGCTGAGCCACCAGCTTCAGTCAAGCAACCATCGAGCTTACTTTTAATCTTCTCCATACTGGCTCGCCACGACCCCTTCAAATCAGTAATCCGAGCCTCTGCAGTCGTCAACGCCTTATCCTTCTCTTTGTTCGCCGCCACCAGATCCGCGTTCCGCTTCGCTAATTCCAAAGCCTCCTCTCGGGACTTCTTAGTTTTTTCCAAAGCAGCTTTAAGCTCAATCTCCTTATTTTCCAAACTTTGCCGAAGGTCCTTATTATCTCTCTCAACCTCGGCCAACCGGTCATTCAGATAGTTAAGATTGTAACTCGCCCTACGGTGAGCCGAACGGTTAAGGAGCATTAGTTCAGCAACCTTGACATCAATGTCATCATGAAGTTCGTCCAGAGGCTGGTTGGCCAGTCAAAGCTCCACCTCCGGCACACAAATCTGACCAAACACCCGGCCAAGAAAACATCTTTCCTCCGGAGCAGATTCCAGGAGGCACTCCCGAAGGTCCGGACTAGTGAAAAGCTCTGTCACCGGGTCCGAAACCGCGATCTTCTTAGCAAAATAAGGAAGGCTTGATCGACTGGCTTCGCCATACGGTCTCTTCCCAGGAATTCGCTCCGACTCAAGGTCACCGGCCACCTCGAACCCGTTAACCCAGAAATGCGACCCCGCAAACTCGGGAATTGACCCTCGCGGGGGACTCTCAGGCTCGAGGTCCTGGATAATCTCATCGATATTTCGAGCAGCTGCGCTAGACGAGGCAACCGCCTTTCCACGGTCATCATCGATGGACACCTAATCATCGGAGTCACCTTCGCCACTGGAAGAGTCGCTAACATCATCAGATGAGTCATCTTCAGTGTCACCTTCCTTTTCTGCCTCCCTCTCCTCCTCCTTATCATCATCGTCGGAGACATCTTCATCATTCGAAACCTGAATCAGCGCACCAATCCCGCCGATACGGGGTACCCGCCCTCCGACCTTCGCAAGACGTCGGCTGCTCGACAACGAAACAACGGCCGACGAGGATGAAGTGTCGGCAGCGCCTGAACCCACAGCGACCTTGGTCGCACGCTTTTTCACCCGGCCACCGGCTCCACCGCGGCCTCGACCACGACCCCTCTTCGGCCGCAAGGCAAGCCCCTTCTCCTCAGCGGTAGCGCGCTTCCTCTTCTTCGGCGCATCCTCACTCGAAGGTGCGGGTCAGTCAGCATACTGGATCTCAAGAATGTCGAAGAGCCTGTTAACTCGACCTCCGCTACCCACCGTGCTGTGGATAGCCTTAACCTCCAACGTAGAGAGTTTTCCAACGAGGTCCTCTGCCCTTTGCTGAACCCGCTTATAAATAACTTCGACACCATCCTCTCATTTCGGAAACTTTCTAAGGACATTCTCCAAACCCTGTTCAACTCCAACTTCGATTTCTTCAAACCTTTACCCTCGTACTTCGGGTCATCCTCAACTGGAAACCAGTTTTGTCTCCGGCTAAGGGGCCACACTTTGGCACAGCAATACTCCTCGACCAAGTCGCGAGCACACTGAGAGCGCGCAACAACCCTCAGACAATCAACTGCGGCATGCGCCTCGGCGCTTATCTTAGCTTCGGCGCTCACATCACCGAGAGGCGGAAGCTCGCCACAAAGCTCGGCTACTCAGCTAAGCTTGTAATAAAACCAAAAATCTTGCCACCCACTAATCCACTTGTTCTTCTGAGCCTGCAACGGCAACTCTGCCCCAGCGCGATGGCAAAAAGTGTACACAACAAACTGGCCAAGGTTGGCGTTCCCTTCGCCATCCACTATCTTGCGAGGCTGCATATGCACACGATGAGTTCGGATAAAACCCTCGACGTGGGGGACAACACCCTATGAGCGGCACGCCCAAACGTATACCGAAAGCTTCGTGAAGCATGATGGTGTGAGCTGATGAAACTTCAAATTGAACTTCTGTAGAACGGAAGTCACAAAGGAATCAACAGGGAAGCGCAGACCAGCTGAAAAGAACTCCTCAAACACAACAACCTCATCACCATCCGGCTTCGGCATAGTCTCCCCAGCACTGGTCCTCGCCTTTCCATCCTCGATCCTACCTCGCTTGACATAAGCTGCAAACCCGGCTGAGTCCGAACTCAAAAGTCACTCCTTCATCCGCAGCGGAGGGAGAAGCAACACAAGCGGTTTGCTTGGACCTAACCATCTCTCAAACTAAAACTCTCGCAACACACAATACGCACAACCTTCACAACTAGACAAAGCCAACCTTCGCAACAAAAAACGCGCAGCAGCAGGACGGCTATAGCAAAATGAAGGCACGATTTCAAACCCTCCACCAACCCCAACTATTTATAGGTCGGGAGACAAGCCACCCCAACCGACAAGACCGGTACAACCCTTGGAATCCACGACGCAAAAAACGAGGTGGACCTCAACAGTACAAGCAAAATACAACGGCCCGGCCCAAAAGCAGCCGCAGGCGTCGCTGCCAAGGGTCACGTTACGTTTCCCATCAAGGGGCGCTGCTTGGGCCTAAGTATCGTTTTTTAGATCCAAGACATCGAGGGGCTACTGTTGGGGAAGGACTCTCGGCAGTGGCGCCACGCAGGCTGGCTCAAAGATGACTTCGCGCGACCCACGCACCTCCACACTTTGTCAAGTCCCTCGGATCGCTTTCCTAACCTTCGGATATTGGTTTGACCCTCACAAACTTTGTGGCCTTGCAGGCTATAGGCGTGAAGCACAAGAAGGTGACCCTCGCGCGTTCCTGCGAGGTACCTTCGCTGAAGACGTCGAGCTCAGCGGGTGGGAAGCGAACGCAGGCTCGCGACTGACGAAGCCGGGAAGTTGACCCTTGCTTTCCTGCGAAGGTGTGCGGAAGCCGAGTGGCGGCGAACAGGAGGAAGTCGAACTAGGTTTTTCCACTTTCTCCTTTTTTGTACGATTCTGCCCTTCCATTGTATAGCATAAAAGAATCTTTCTTATACGCTTTTGTAATTTGGTCAGTGTCCCATGGTATTTTCTATAAATACCAAGGGATGAACAGTGTAATGAGGACGGGTTTTTGGGAATAGAGCCACAATACCACTGTTCTGTTTCCCTATACCTTCCTTCGCTCCTTGTTTTGACGACCGGCCACCTTGGCCACCCCCTGCGCCTGAGCGGGAGCAAGGCAAGTGTGCACCCAACATGTGTCTTGCTGGCGTCAGCGGCAGCGTAACGATGTGAGGAGTAAAAGGTCCAGTTCTGTGGCAGTTAAGGCATTGTCGATGAAAAGCGGGAGGTGAGACATGCACCCCGGCGCTTCCATGGGAAGACAATACTAGTAGTACACAGGGCACCACTGTAGGCAGGCAGCTACAGCATGTTTTCTCCCCTGTGTCCATCAGTCCATGTAGTGGTACTGTACTGACGTTTTCTATGCGCCCATGTCCATGTCCATGTCGTAGCGAGCCAGGCCATCTCGGATCGAACAGCAGGCAAAAAGCCGCAGCGATGCTTCCCACGGCCTGCCGCACCACCCTGCAAGGCTATTCGTGTTACAGCTGCATGCGGCTGTGATCCCTTCCTGCCGCGCGCATGCGACGCAGCAGACCAGCGGCGCTGCGCGTGGCGGCACGAGCAGTGCACGCCGTTTCATGCGCTGCTACAGTTGCTGAACGGCAGCTTCCTCGCCGGACGCCCGGACCCCGCACGTACGTACACGACCTCGGCTCTTCCGCGCGCGCGCGGCGGGCGGGCAGCAGGCACTCCAGGCAGGGCCGCATGCAGTAGCTAGCAAATGTCCGTCCACCGGAGATCCGGGGGCGCACCCGCGCACGTCCGTCCCGACGACGTGCAGGTGCAGGGCCGGCGTGGCTCCGCGCGCGCCGCGCCGCGCCTCGTCCGTCTGTTCGGAGGATATCCAGCGGTGAGGCGGCGTCGTGCAGGTGCAGAGAGAGAGAGGATCGATCGGACATTCTGGGACAGCAAATGTGACCCCCGTCCCGTTTAAAGAAGCCCTGTAATGCAGATGCAGCGGCAGAATTTGATGCCTGGAATCACGGCGGGGGATTTTTGCCGCGGGCAATGCGAGCAAAACCAGAGATCTGCTGCTGGAAGGCGATGCCAGATGCAGCATCCATTTAATTTAATCCCCTGTTCTCTCTTTTTTACGAGACCCGCATGGCATGGGTTTGTTAATGCGAGTTTGCTCGTGAGCTCCTCCTCGGCCAGCCACGCAGCCAAAGGAAACCAAACAAGGGCTGGACAAAGATTCTATAATCAGCTGGCCCGAGGAATAGAAGCTGCTGGCGGGCCTGGCCCTGGCAATCATCTGCTGGGCGCTGCTGGCAGCACCAGAAGATGTCCCCTGCCGCGTGCTCTGCCTGCTCTCTCCGCCTAGCTCTGCTGCCCTCCGCTCCTCCGCTCCAGCTCTGCTCTGCTCTTCCAAAAGCCTCGTCCGTCTTCAATGCCTGGCCTTGCTCTGCCGTCCTGCCCGTTCCATTGGCTACGGTTTCTGCACAAGTCACACAGTCACAGGCAATGTTCCAAACACCATTGCGGGCGTTTAGGGTTTGGAAACCAAGGTCCAAGGGATAGGATGGGCCGGCTCGCACGCGACGCGAGTGGTGCTTGCATGCCTGCCGTACGGTGTGTGCGTGCAGGACTGCAGGGGAAACTGGGCATGCCTTGACGATCCAATACTTTTATGTAATTAGACCATCACACAAATTTCACCATAACTAAACTATAGCGATTAATTATTTCAATTAATTTCATATAATTATATGCTTTTCTGTAATTAATTAGAATAATTTATAACTGCAGTTTGTATAGTCCAATTATATATGGTGAAATTTTTATGATAGATTAATTATTGTATTCTTAAATTGTAATAAAAATTATTATATCATGAAATCATGTATAACATAGTTATAAATTTATTTTAATTGCATAAGTATTTATCTAAAAGATACAACAAAAATGTATTAAAGTCTATCATATTATATGTTTACTATGTAGATCTACACATGTGGAATCGAGCAAAATTAGATTTTCTAATTTATAATTTTCTTGTGATGTACTATGATTTCTCAAAGATTCAACAAAAATAAATAAAAGAAAAGAAATGATAAGTTGTGTTGTTTTAAAAGTTAAGAGAGTTGTTTTATCTCTTTCTAAACGCACAAGCACATACCTACGGATAGCAGGTAGGCCGGACCCAACAGCAGCTCTACAGCACAGTACCAGAGGCAGCAGCACGTACACGGCACACCACCGGACACAGGAGCACGCCAACACCACCGGATATAGGCCGCATCGCGTATTCGCGTGCGGCCCAGGCCGCGTGCCCCGCGAGCGTGACCCCCGCACTAAATAACTTTTGCGATCCTATATAGTCCTTCTATGAAACATAAAGTGGCCCAAGGCTTGAAAGAGGCCCACGTACAGTTCAATGGCCCAGAACATATGCGCTCGATAGGATAAGTTTCCTTCATCCATGGAGTCGTCGTCACGCCGTGAGACGCGTTCGCTCAGCAACAGCGGCACCGCGGCGCAGCATTTTTTCTTTATTATTAAACTAGGTAGCGTGCCCGTGCGTTGCTACGGAACAACTAAACTTTTGTATCGAAACATACGGATCACATGATAAGATGACAATACTGTAAAATTAAATGTTATCGATAAAGTGATATTTAATTAAAAAGCGAAGTTTGTGGAATTAACAGTCGCGGAGAACATTGTTTCATAGTACATCACACTGCAAATAACCTCTAATTGACACAGCCAAACCAAATTATAATTGGATTTTCCAATACACATATTGATTTCCAGTGACAATAGCAACAAGCGAGGTGCCTAGCAATCTTTGCGCTGAGCCGCTGATGTACCAACTGAGCTACTGATTGAAGGTAGACCCAGTATTGCCCATTACAAGACACTAAAGTATTAATTAATATCAACGAATGATGAGATAAGCATACATCTCTAGAATGAGTTTTTCATCCAACCTAGCACAGTCCAGCTAAAGAAAGTTACATGTTCAGAGCAAGGTGCCTAGCAATCATTGCGCTGAGCCGCTGATGTACCAACTGAGCTGTTGATTGAAGGTGGACCCAGTATTGCCCATTACAAGACACTAAAGTATTAATTAATATCAACGAATGATGAGATAAGCATACATCTCTAGAATGAGTTTTTCATCCAACCTAGCACAGTCCAGCTAAAGAAAGTTACATGTTCAGAGCAAGGTGCCTAGCAATCATTGCGCTGAGCCGCTGATGTACCAACTGAGCTGTTGATTGAAGGTGGACCCAGTATTGCCCATTACAAGACACTAAGGTATTAATAATATCAACGAATGATGAGATAAGCATACATCTCTAGAATGAGTTTTTCATCCAACCTAGCACAGTCCAGCTAAAGAAAGTTACATATTCGGAGCAACATAAACTTGCAAAGAAAACAATGACCGCTAGCAGTACATAAACTTGCAGGTTTAAATTCCCTGTATAAATTATTTAGCATGTGCACCCTCTCGTTGGATTTCAGGATTTCTAAAACTGACTGGATTTGGAAGAACAATTAATATCCTCTCTTCACCCAACAAACTAAACTAACAGTACAATCTCATTAACTGATGCCACACTAAAAATCAATAGAAGAAAATCCAACTCGATTAAAAACTGAAGATATGTATATAGCACAAATTAAAGTAAAGATTAGTTTCAATATTTATTCAGCTATCAAATTATCAACTGCACATATGTTGAAGTTTCATATAGATTTTTGTATTGCATAAAAAAATTGAACTAATTAGTTGAAAAAAAAACCAAGATGACCGGCCTAAAAAAAAGGCAATACTGCAAATGAACAAAGAAGATACTGATTAGCTACTCACCTGGTGCCGACAGGCTTGGCTGCATTGAGGTCATAAAATCAGCTATCTCTACTATTGTGATGTTTACCTAAAAATTGGAGCAAAACATCTCTTTTAAAAAACTATGTTGCTCCCTCAGTTGAGGACACACAAAAAAGAGAGGTAACCCATGCGCAATAGAACATCAACGATAAAAACAGTGATCCAATGGCTTTGTTCTGCTTACTATAGAGTATATAGAAGGTTAAGATTATTAAAAACATGCTATCTGTCTAGAAGATTAAGGTGGTCATAAACTATTGTGAAAATGGTTATACATGTGATAGAGAAGGAAAATGACTTACTGAAAACAAATGACGTAATGTCTTACTATTAAGATAATCTTCAAATCCAAAAGCATCAGGAGAACCGATTAGTGCCCCATATCCATGTAGAGATGCCAAGGGGCCTTTGGAACCTGGCATCACAAAATATCCATCAACATGGCATCAAGAGAGATAAACTGGCTGATCACCAAGAAAACAATTTAAGCTAAATGTACTAAGATATTGAAGGATGAAGATAAACAAAATAGAAGATGCACTCCTATTTTTGTAGTTGCCTCCCTCGATCTTTTGTCCATTCACAGTTTGTGTGAGAACTTAGAAAGACCACATACAGATATACACTGTGGTACATTTTAGTTTTTTCAGCCAAATCGCTTAAAGATGAGATTGCTCCCAAGATCTTCCCATAGCGTCTGTATTATTTATACACAAAAAAACCGCATGAAGAGGTTGTCTTGTTCTGAGATGACCAAATCCTCTGGTTTTACCAATTTACTGGGAAATTGATGAACCACTAAGCTTTTGCACAATACAAAGTCAAACTAATTAGTATAGGAAAAAATAACAAACCAAATGAGTATAATGTTCTGTTTTGTTATCCTAAATCCTAATCCTTTAACAATAGACAAAAAGTATCCTATCCATTCGAAAATTTAACTAATCGGTAATCAATATGATTATAACTCTTGAGCAAAACCATATCCCGTAGAGATAAACAATGAAAAAGCATAACGATTCTAAATTTTATGCACAGTTAACGTGTTAATAATGATAAAGTTTCTCCAAATATGTGTTTTCGATTCAACTCGGCAACACCAAAGTATTTTTAATCAGCACTAAACTGGCAACTGAGGTTATCATCATACATGGAAAGTAGAATTGAAAATAGAAGTATGTATGATAGTCATTCACTCTATTTTATGCTCTTCAGGTTCCTCGCCACTGCACTGAGATCCCGAGTAGAGAGCGCCCTCGCCGAGCTCCTCTCCGACCACGCGGAGGTGTACCGCGGCATAGAAGAATGGTAGCAGCAGAAGACCAATATTATTAACCATGTGAGAACATCCTGGTAAAAATGCCAAAAATGCCATTCCCCAACTTAGAGAGGGGTGTTGTAGCCATCTTAGTCGAAAGGATGAGCGGAACACAAAGTGAGGAGCTTACCAGTTAAATTTAGCAAGATATTTGTGCTTCTAGCAACATTGTGGTTTGTTTTGGTATTAAGCCACCATCTATAATTTTTCCCTGTAGGTTTGCTTCCAATAAAAAATGTAGGTTTGCTTCCAATAAAAATGCATTGAAGTTAGAATTGCAAATTTGATGAGTAATTTAAGATCGTAACTAAGGGCCTGTTTGGAACGTGAGAATTTCACAGGAATCACGCAGGAATTTCACAGGAATCAGTTCAATTTTACAGGAAAAACGCAGGAACAGGGAAAAAATCCCGCGTCCAAACGGGGCCTAATTAAAAATTTAACAGTGCAAACACCAAAAACATTTAAAAGCAAATAAATGCCTTGAACAAAACCATTGACCTAACATGTTTTTCTGTACCTTCAGATAGGAGAGTTTCATTGTGCTCCCACTGTCCAACTCCACAGCAAGAAAATAAAATTGATAAAATAAGAACTTGAATTAAGGGATAGAGTAAGTATAACGATATACAAATTTGTTTTAGAGAAAAGATTTATCTGGCTTAGTATAGATTAGTATAGCATGCATCCCTACCGATCTGGATCTGCATAATCCACCGCAGAGATACAAAAAAAACAAATAAAAGTAGATCAAACATTGACATTTCCCTTCAAAGAATGCAGAGCTTATAAAGTAAAATATTATTATTTTTACCAAGGCACATTGTATTGAAAGAGGAATCCTTGAAGACCTCGTATGCAAGAGGCAATAACAAATAACAAATATATTAACGGCTCAGCCCAATTATGCTACAAGCCAAACTCCTGCGAGCAATAACTATGCAGAGTTAGGAAAGAAACTGACATTGCATTTGTTGTCGATCTTATAGATGAACAAAATTAGACATACTGACTTAAGCAATACTGGATTCTAAACTCAACTAAAAAAGATCCTGTGAGAAAAAGAAAAACATCCACACCACCATTCAGACATTTAATCGAATAGGGTATCTCCATATATGTGCTAGCACTAAGCTTCAGTTGGTCGCTCACCTTGGCATGGCTGTAGATGACACAAATACAGAGTGAGTACTGAGAGCTGAGGCTTTGTGACTGGACACATGGTCAGCAGGCGGAGCACACGGAGCAGGGAGCATGGTCCGCAGAGGCAACATCCATCTGTTCCTTGCGCAAATGTAGGATGGTAAAGCTGATGGAGAGAAATCCCTTGCAGCAGAAGGAGCATCACATACTATGAATCGAACAGCTCTAGGGTTCCAGAATCCAAAATCAGAGGTTGGATTGGGACTCACCGTGGGGCTGCTGGCACACGATGAAGACATCGGTGTCACAGGCTTCTCATAGAAGACCTCGACGGGGAGGGAGCTCACACCGGCTATTGTCGTGTTGCGGAGAGACAAGGGCAGGTGGGGTCGGCGCTCGCCCGTCGTGGTGCTACGACGGTGACGGGGTTGAGCGGGGCGGGCGTTTGCCCGTCGCCGCGATGCGGCGGGGACAGTATCGAGCGGGTCGGCGGTGATGTGTGGGAGGACGGGGTGGGTAGGGTCGCAGGGATCCTGGTCGTGGGTGAGTCGTGGCCTTGTGGGGAGGCGAGGTGGGCGCCGCCGTTTTCTTCGGGAAGCGCCGGAGGAAGATTAGGGAGCGGGGAGGAACCTCGGCAGCGGCGGGGACAGACCTCGGCCGGGGGTGGGGAGTGGAGGGGGGCGGCGCTCGGCACCTCGGTCGGACGGGGGAGATCGCGATGGTGAAGACCGGGCGCCGCGTGATGAGAGGACGAGGCGATGAGGAGCCGGGCGGTCCGATTTGTGGGGAGGGGGGCGCACGGCCGGCGGCGGCGGGGCGCGCCGAAGGGGTGCGGAGGGGGGGGGGGCGAGCGTGTGGGGTGGGGAGGGGGGGCGCGCGGCCGGCGGCGCCGAAGGGGTGGGGAGGGGGGGCGCGCGGCCGGCGGCGGCGGGGCGCGCCGAAGGGGTGGGGAGGGGGGGCGAGCGCGTGGGGTGGGGAGGGGGGATCGTTTCGCACGGAGAGAGAGGATGATGAAGCGATATTTTTTCCGCACCAAACTTTTGTCTCATGTTTAGTCTTTTTAGTTGTGAGAGAAAAAAAACCCGCCGTCAGGCAGCTGGCCGATCCCATCCCATTCCCATCTGCTCACACCGCCGCCCCTTGATCGGGGTCGGGGGGCTTCAAGATCAATATGGAAATACTACAGTAGTATATATATATATATGGCGATGCTGGCTTTCGGTAACGGAGGGATAAGTCTGTAAATTTGCTGAAGCGTTCTCATGGAATGGAAAACAAGTTGCCTTGAGAGTGGAGATCCTCAAAGTTCAATGCAGGTCTGTTGAGTAGTTCACGCCTTGTTTAGATTTCTTTCTAACTTCCAACTGAGATGGAGGGAGTACATGTTCAGACGAATCTTTTGAGCCTAGTTAGTCCATGTTTGGACAAAGTTTGTCAAATAACAACAAAATGCTACAGTAACAAAGTTGTTAGAATTTCATGGATAATGTGCACGTATACATAGGAGCTGGCGGCGATTTTTAAGCCAAGGCCAGCGCGAGGTTGTGATACCACACTTCTAATTTTTTTAGATCAGCAATAATTACAAGATTGGACACAGTTAGCTGGGAACATGGGATACATGCAGGTTCAGAGATCAAGCAATCACAGGCTTATATTGGGCAGCTCCGCAGCTGTGGTTCAGTCAAGAGAGGGAATGAATTGTCTGATTAGTTCTTTGATGAGTTGAACTAGAGACAGCCACACGGATACCCATTGAAACACAATCCTCGTCTTTGATGAGTATAGGCTAGTGATTTTTTGTGACATATACAGAATTTGCTCATCTGTACTTGTTACCGACTTGCTGGCGCTCCGAGCCTCCGACATGTACACCACGAAGGAGATGCCGCCCAAACGGATAGCATGGTGGAGCGCTGAGGGAGAGAGATTCACCAAGTGATTATCTTTAGCGAGTTCGGATTTCAAATTGTTGAAGGTTTTTCTTTTCTAGTCACCTAAAATTAGGAAGTTGTTTAAAGTAACTCTCGATTTTCTTCCCTAGACTCTGTACTTTTTTCCCCCGGTTTTGTTCCTCAATATATGATCGAGTTCTCCAGAAAATAAAAACTTTAATCCACCACACGCTGTAGTACAGGCGGTTGGTAACATATTTCTACTGGCGTTTTTCTCAACCGTCTGCGCTGGGGGCCAGTAGAAATAGGAGCATAACACAGGCGGTTGCTTGTGAACCCCTATAGAAATGAATTTCCACAGACGCGTTAACTTAGAGAACCGCATGACCTAGTGAACCGCCTGTGTAAAAAATTTCCGAAAACCCCAAAAATAAATAGAAAAAATATTTTAATTAGGGGAAGGACCCCACCACCCAGCGCCCGCCCGTCGAAGTCGCAAGTCGTGACATATTTCGCGCAAAATTCGTGGCTAATGTCGTCGAAGTCGCAAGTCACGACATTTTTCGCGCAAAATTCGTGGCTAATGCGGCCGGTGGATTCAAACCCACGACCTTGGCCTCGCGCGGAGCCTCCTCTACCACTGCACCACACACTCACATGTGTTTATAAACCCTTTCGATTCCCCATATATTATACAAGAGTTTTTTACTTACATGGCCTTAGAAATAATGACTCTTCCTTGTATGACCCTTTTTTATTTGAACTTACCTCTATGGCCCTAAAACGAACTTTTATTCCTTTTATGGCCTTCCGTCCGTTTTTGCTACTTAATGGTGTTAAGTCAAGGGTAAAAAGACCATTTTACCCCTAGCATAAAAAATTACAGATTTTTTTGTATATTTGGATTAATATTAAAAAAATAAATTCACATAAAAGAAATATTGTTACATATAAATTTATTTATTTAATATTACTCTAAATATACAACAAACAAACAAAATTGTAATTTTTATGCCAGGGGCAAAACAGTCTTTTTACCCCTGAATTAACACCCTCAAGTGGCGAAAATGGACGGAAGGCCATAGAAGGAATGAAAGTTTATTTCAGGGTCATAGAGATAAGTTCAAAAGAAAAAGGCCACACAAGGAAGAGCGATCTTGAATTCAAGGCTATACAGGTAAAAAGATCATTATGCAAACCCGAGTGTAATTTGCTTGTTTGAGGTTCTAAACGATTTCAAATTAAAAAGTTGTCAACTACAAAGTTTCCTAACTTTTCGAGACGAACAACTTTTGTATTGGTTATTTCTCCATCCGAGGTCGTTTATAAAAATTGAATTTCAAATTTGAGACTATTCAAACATTTTTTTTGACAAGATGACTTCAAATTTAAAAGTTGTAATTTACAAAGTTTCATAACTTTTCGAGACGAACAACTCTTATTTTGGGAGTTTTCTCATCCGAGATTGTTTTTTAAAAAAATCAAATTTAAAAAAACACATGTATTTCTACAGTTTTTTACAGACGGTTCTAGATTTGAGGCCCACCGTATTATTTGGCCCACCGTATTATTTCTACTGGCGCGTGGTAAGTAAAACCCCTAGTAAAGAAAAAATGAGGCTTTGAGAAAAATCATCTTTCTACTCGTGTTAGTTGCTTGCAAACCCATGGTGTAAATGCAAACAAAAATATTCCTTTTATTATATCATCATAATGTTAAACAATTCTCTTTCAGGTTGAGTGTCATGGTAAGAGAAGTACAGATCACCTCAGCAATAATCGGCATGACACAGCGTCAAAAGGGCCATGGTCAGCATCTCCAAGAGCTCCAAAAACAACTTGATATTCTATTTTTTTTGGCAAAATCACAAAAGTACATCAACAACTTGGTAAAGTGACTTTGTATTTTGTCAACTTGGGAAAAAAGAGGGTACGCGTGCGTATCCGTCCGCGCGCGTAGGCAGCGCGCATCGGTGATTTCGGGGCTCTTCTCCTCTCTCTCCCGCGCTATTGATAACACACCTGCGTAACCTCCGCACACGTGCAGGGGTACAGCGAGGGTGGCCAACTGTCGAACCAAAGAGCGGAGGTGAAAGCAATCGTACAACACAGTTTCCTTTTTCCTTTTTTCCAAAAAATCATCCTCTTTACACTGTTCATTCCTTGGTATTTATAGGGAATACCAAGGGACACCGACCGATTTACAAAAGGGTAGAAGAAAGATTCCCTGAAGCTGTACAACAGAAGGGCAGAACCGTACAAACACAGGCGGTGTGAAAACCCTAACCCGTCTTCCTTCCGTCCGCCGCCACCTGACTCGCGCTCCTCCTCGCGGGAACACGAGAGCTAACCTCAGGCTTGAGGAACCATTGCCGCTGTCGCGAGGCTCGCGTCCGCTAAGCCCAACGTTCCCTGCATGTGAAGACCAAGAAACGGCCCGAGGGTCTAGCTACCCGCGAAGGTTAGGAAATGACCCGAGGGTCGAGCTAACCGCGAAGGTTAGGAGATGACCCGAGGGTCGAGCTCCCGGCGACGGGTCTCACGAGGGTTGCTGAAAAAGCGAGAGTTGTTTTTCGGGACAGCAGCCGCGGGATTCGCTGTCGAGGGTCCCTTCCCCCAACAGTAGCCCCTCGATAGCTTGGATCTAAAAACGGTCTTTTGGGCCCAAGCAGCGTCCTTTGTTGGGAAACGTAACGTGTCTCTTGGCAGCGACGCCCGCGGCTGCTTGTTGGCCGGGCTGACATTTTTTGCTTGTAGTGTCGTAATGCATCTCGTTTTTTGCGCCATGTTTTTTTTGGGGGCCGTGTCGGGTTCCTCGGAAAGGGTAGCTCATCCTCCTGCCTATAAATAGGTGGGGTTGGTGGGTTGTTTGGAGTTTGAGCCATCCTCTTGCTTTAGCCATCCTGCTGATGTGCTTTGCTTGTTGCGAGGTTTGTTGGATTGCTACGAAGGTTGTTTGGTTCCTCAGTTGAGCGAAGGCTTTTAGCTAGAGAGATTGCTAGGTCCAAACAGACTGCTCACGTTGCGTCTCCGTCTGTCACGGATGATGGGGTGAATTTTGAGTTTGGTCTCAACCGTGTTTGCAACTCGGATCTGGCGTCGTACGTCAGGCGAGGCTGGATCGAGGATGGGAAGGCGAGGGCCAGCGCTAGCGAGACTGTTCCCAAGCCGGAAGTCGACGAGGTTGTTGTTTTTGAAGAGTTCTTTGAAGCTGGTCTGCGCTTTCCAGTGACTTCATTCGTGACTTCGGTGCTTCAACGTTTTAACTTGAAGTTTCATCAGCTGACGCCTTCGTGCTTTACGAAGCTGTCCATCTTTGTGTGGGCTTGTCGTTCTCAGGGAGTGGTTCCGCATGTCGAAGGTTTTGTGCGAACTCACCGTGTTCATATGCAGCCACAGAAAATTACTGATAGCGAGGGTAATGTCAGTTTTGGTCAGTTTGCGGTGTACACCTTTTGCCACCGGGCTAGCTCGGAGCTTCCAGTGCAGGCTCAGAAGAACAAATGGACCAGTGGGTGGCAGGAGCATTGGTTTTATTATAAGCTTGGCGGAGTTGGTGAGCTTTGCGGCGAGCTTCCACCCCTTGGGGATGTGACTGCCGAGGCTTTAATGACTGGAGAGGCGCATGCGGCTGTTGATTGCTTGAGGGTGATCGCTCGTTCTCAATGCGCTCGTGACCTGGTTGAGGAGTACTGCTGTGCTAAGGTTTGGCCCCTTAGTTGGAGGCAAACCTGGTTTGAGGTTGAGGATGACTCGGCTTATGAGGCGAGGGGTCTGAAGAAACCAAAGCTGGATTTAAATAAGATTTGGGAGAGTACTCTTAGGAAGTTTTCCAAATGGAAAGGTGGCGTCGAAGCTATTCTGAGACGGGTTCAACAGATGGTTGAAAATCTTGTCGGAAAACTTTCGACCCTGGAGATTAAAGCCATTCATAGTGTGGTGGGAAGCGGTGGTCGGGTCAACAGGCTGTTCGACATGTTTGGGATTCCGTACCCTGATTGGCCGACACCTTCGAGCGAGGATGCACCGAAGAAGAGGAAACGCGCGTCTGAGACGGAGAAAGAGGTTGTAGCGGTGTCGAAGAGGGGTCGTGGTCGAGGCCGCGGTGGTGCTGGCGGCGGCCGTGTGAAAACGTTGGCGACGAAGGTTGCTGTGGCGTCGGGCGTTGCCGGTGCGTCATCTTCTTCGGCCTTAGTATCGGCTACGGGTGGCCGAGGTGCTGCTAAGGTCGGCTCTGCAACTAGAGGGCGTGTACCGCGCGTTGGCGGGATTGGGGCTCTGATTCAGATTTCTGACGATGAAGTTGCATCTGGCGAGGATGAGGGGGACGAGGGAAAAAGCGCTGATAAGGGGTCCAGCTCTGAAACTAGCTCTTCGGAAAAGATTCTGAAACCTCCGGAAGTGAATCAGGAAATGTTTGGGAGTCCTCAGGTGAAATCAAACGAGGAAAAGGGGTCGCCTCGTCTTCTGCAGAGTTGATGGTCTCTGCTGATAAGGATGATGTGCTTCGGAGCTTCGAGGCCGAAAGCCCTGCATACGGGTCGATACCTGAATTTGTTGGCTCGCATATTTGGGTGGATGGTTTCGAGGCGCCCGGGGATCTTGAGGCGGAGCGGGCTCCAGGCAAGAGGCCATATGGTGAAGCGACCCGGTCGTGTCTCCCATATTTTGCGAAGAAGATTGGGGTTTCAGACCCGGCGACGGAGCTGTTCACAAGTCCTGACCTTCGGTCAAGTCACTTGTAGTGTGCCCCGGAGGAAAGGCGTTTTCTTGGCCGTCTTTTCGGTCGTGTTTGTGTGCCGGAGGCTGAGCTTCGCCTTGCCAACCAACCTATTGCTGATATTTTAGATGATGTTGATGTCAAATTGGCGGAGTTAATGCTGTTGAACCGCTCGGCCCGGCGAAGGGCTGGTTATAACATGGACTGTCTCAATGGCCGAATTGACGAGCTTGAGAAAGAGAATGAGAAACTTCGCCAAAACTTGGAAAATAAGGAGGTTGAAGCTAAGAAAGCAATTGAAAAAAATGCGAAGTCCCGAGAGGAAGCTGTAGAGTTGGCGAGGCGTAACGCGGACTTGGTTGCGGCAAATAAAGACAAAGACAAAGCTTTGGCGTCAGCGGAGGACCAAATTAAAAAACTGACTGGGTCGTGGTGTGCTAGTATGGAGAAAGTTAAAGCGAAGCTTGATGGTTGCTTAACTGAGGCCGGTGGTTCTGCCACAGAGCCGCTTCCTGCTACTGCTGACGCGGAGGTTTTTGGGGACTGGCTTTGCGCTGAGCTTGACGTCTTTAGCACGCTGGTCGAGAACGCGACTGACTTCGGAGGTTACGCTGGAGCTTTGGCTATGGCTAGCACACTCCGACAGGCTGATTGTGATCACCTTCGCAAGATTAAACGGCCAAGCCATGTATTTCCGACCATCGAGGAAGTCCGTGCTCTGAAGGTTGATGATACAGAGGTTCGCAACTGTGCAATGCGCTTTTTGCGCAGGTTTTGGATTGCTGGCGGAGGTCGTGCCCTAGCTTTCGAGGAGGCCGCCAAAGCAAGCCGTCAGGTAGGGGAGGCACAAGATTTATTGTTTTAAGCTTGTTAGTCATTTTAGACGGTTTTGTTTGAAGCTTTTTAAAACTTTTTGCTGGTGTATATTGTTTTTGTAGGCCCGAAAAGATGCACTACCCTCGCCGTCGTTGAACGAAGATGTTCCGGGGTGCTCTCATGCTGCATCGGTGCAGAGCTCTACGGAGGTTCCACTGGTTGATGCGGCTCCCTCGGTCAAACAAGCTTCTGCCACTGGAGAACCTGCTGTCGAAGAGACGGCCGCGGTCGAAGCATCTGCTGCTGACCAAACTATGACGGAGACTGCTGCGACTGGCGAGGTTGAGGTGGAGAGGCGTGAGGATCCCGAGCAGGTGTGAGAATTATGGAAAGTTTAAAAGGGTCATTTTGTAATGTTTTGGGTGGGGGAGATAGTGTTGGAAAAACTGAGTCTCTCTTTGACTGTTTGAAAAATGCAGGTTCCTGATGGAACCATTCTAGAGGTGTTTGATGTGACGCCCCTCACGTTAAATTATCAGGATACTTTTATAACTGGCGAGTCATGGGCTCGGGCTAGGCTCAAACATCCTTCGCTGTCTTTCGAACGTTTTTGGTGGTCTAAGGTGCGAAGGTACGATTTAAAAAACAGTCGTTCGAACTGTTTTTGGCGCAACGCGGACTACACAGACCGGCAAGCTACTCGTTATTTGTTTGGTTCTTCTTCACAAACTCATGTTGATGATGACATCGACGAAGACACGGCTCTGGATTTCTTGTTTGGGCGTAGCAACCTTAATGTAGGTCCGGATGGTTCTCTTGTGGTTCCGAAGGAGGAGCCTTTAGAGGGTAGTGACATGGATCACAGATATATGTATAGAGCGAGGGTGCTGCCAGGTGATCTTCCGATTGTACCAGCTGCTCCCTTGTTGTGGGGGGCCATTGTTCCATACGGCGCGGAGTTTGAGAAGAACAACGAGGGTTGTGATGATGTAATGTCAATTGTAAATGGTGAGGGTGTATTGTAACTTGGTACTTTCGAAGTTTTGTGCCGCGCTGAATGTGTTTTGAATTGTGCGAGAATTGTGATATTGTTTTGACCCAGTGTGGCTTGCTTTTGAAAATTGACAATAATTGAAATTTGACCCTCGCTGTGTTTTTTGGCGAGGCTCGACTTTAAACGCTTGTGCAAGCTTTTTTAGGAAAACAGCGACGCCCCCTTTCTTTTTTAGCGAGGCTCGCTTTTAACGATTATGTAAGCTGTTTTGGAAAACAACGACACCCCCTTTCTTTTTTAGCGAGACTCGCTTTTAACGTTTATGTAAGCTGTTTAGGAAAACAGCGATGCCCCCTTTCTCTTTTTATTAGCGAGACTCGTTTTTAACGTTTATGTAAGCTGTTTAGGAAAACAGCGACACCCCCTTTCTTTTTTTAGCGAGACTCGCTTTTAACGTTTATGTCAGCTATTTAGGAAAACAGCGACGCCCCCTTTCTTTTTTTAGCGAGGCTCGCTTTTAACGTTTATGTAAGCTGTTTAGGAAAACAGCGACGCCCCCTGTTGACACTGGTTATCTATCATAATTAAAGGATAAATAAATATGAAAAGGGCAAGAATTTAATCACCAACAAAGGTTTAGGGTTTCAACTGACAATATTCCACGAGTTTTGGTGAACTATGATTCTGCAGGGACTAAACCAGGAAATCAACACCGATAGCTTCCTATAGAAGGAAACCGACGGGAGATAACGCCACCACCATGTCAGGATTATTCTAGAAGACTCCAGAGGACGCAAGAAGACACCAGGAGGTCGACCACCACGAGAGGATGACTGGTGGGACCGATCGCTCCCACCTAGGGACCGACCGGTCCCCCCTGGGGGCCTACGGAGTCTATCTTCTGGAAGGTTCTCCCACCGACCTCTAGGATGCATCTCAGCTGTACCTTAAGTCGGTTTGATCTAACGGCCACGGTTCATCAGCCAGGGCTATATAAACAGCCCCAGACCCCCTCTCCAGAGAATCAGACATCATCAATCAGAGCATCAGGCATTCATCAGAGAGGGAGATCAATCGGAAGCCCTAGAACTACATCCACCTAGAATAGTATATAGAATAGGATTAGAGGAGGCAAGCTTCGCTTGGATTCCTGATCTAGTCGTGAGAAGGCTCGGTAATCTCAAGATCTTCTCTCTTGTATTAACATTATGGATCTATTTCATAATTGCTCTTCTAGTTCATCATTGTTCATCATTGTTTATGTTCTTGTTCATCGTCTAGTTCATGTTTATCGTCTAGTTCATAATCTTGTTCTAGTTCATGTTCTAGTTCGTACTTTAGTTCTTCTCGATGATCTAATTCACCTTATTGTTTATCTTTATGCTCTAGATAGCAATACAATTGATATGACTAAGACATCAACTACTATATTCTTAATTATATTGCTTATAGTCTTCTTTGATTATATATTTGGCATATATAGTTCATCTTTATGTTTATACTCATGTTCGTATAGCGCTCATCTTAAAGTACAACGGGTGGGAGATAAATGTTGTGTAGGCGTGGTGCCTATACACTATTTATCTACGAATGCGTCCTATGTTCTGGATAGAGTGGTAGATCGCGGGTGTGATATTCCTGTTGAGTCCTTTGTATTCCACCTCCCGAATGTAGTGTTCAGTATGGCTCAGTTAACTCATGGTTTAGGGGTTACTCTGTTTGACACCTTTACTATGGAGTTGCCTCTTGATTATAAATATGATGTGACCTAGCCAATGATTGTCAAATATGTTTGCACTAATCAATGTATGCTATGACTTGTAATTAGAATAACTTAGGAATGTTTCTTATTAATGTCTGTTCTAATCATCACTTGCTAGGTAGTACTGTTCTAGGATTATCTTTGATTGATCTGATCTCTGTTATCATTTATTATTTATCATTATCATTTACTCTGTAATCTGATCACTGTTTAGAGTAATAAGTGTGTTATCAGTCTTTATTATAAGTGTGTGTCATAATGAATGTTGTTAAGTCCTCATTAATATAATATCATCATACTTTGAATTGATTAGTCTCTAGGCTAAATATAAATAACGATACCTGAGACTAGTTTGGGTGAAATGCTTCTACAACGGGTATATTTATGTGTGCGCTTGCGGGTAAATATTTATCTTTAAATCCAGTGCCCTGATATAATTACATTGCTAGCTTCATGTTGGGGATGACAACTTGACGTTAAGTGAAGTTAGTAGTGTCCCGTACACTCTTTAGTGCCTTCACTAGATTATTATTTTATATGGTTCATTCTTAGAGTGATTCCATTAAGGAGTGTCAACACCCCCTTTCTTTTTTAGCGAGGCTCGCTTTTAACGATTATGTAAGCTGTTTAGGAAAACAACGACGCCCCCTTTCTTTTTTTAGCGAGGCTCGCTTTTAACGTTTATGTAAGCTGTTTAGGGAAACAACAATGCCACCTTTCTTTTTCGCGCCTCTCCTTGTCTAGGTGGAGGTGAACTTCGCATTGCAAGCCCCTGGAGTTTTTTGCGAGGGTACTCGATTTTTTGTGATTTCGCGCCTCCCTTTGTCTAAGGTGGAGGTGAAGTTTGCTTTGCAAGCCCCTGGCGTTTTTGCGAGGGTACTCGATTTTTTGTGACTTCGCGCCTCCCCTTGTCTAAGGTGAAGGTGAAGTTTGCTTTGCAAGCCCCTGACGTTTTTTGCGAGGGTGCTTGACTTTTTGTGACTTCGCACCTCCCCTTGTCTAAGGTGGAGGTGAAGTTTGCTTTGCAAGCCCCTGACGTTTTTGCGAGGGTACTCAACTTTTTGTGACTTCGCGCCTCCCCTTGTCTAAGGTGGAGGTGAAGTTTGCTTTGCAAGCCCCTGGCGTTTTTGCGAGGGTACTCAACTTTTTGTGACTTCGCGCCTCCCCTTGTCTAAGGTGGATGTGAAGTTTGCTTTGCAAGTTTGTTTCGAAGCAATCTTCTGGGATTTCCATCGATGTAAGCGCTCTTGAAGAAGAGTCGCTTTTTTCGATGTTGACTGAAAAAGAAAGAATTTGGAGTTTTCTTTTTTGGGGGTTGTTGCTTGCATTAAGTTTTTGGATGCTGCCTCGTTAAAAAACCTTATGCCCCTTCATAAGGAAAAAGAGTGCAGCTCCTTTGTTTACAAAGCATGGTACTAAAAAGGAAAAATAAAAATAGAAATACAAAGTTTGAAAAATCAAATTACATGTTGCGAGGGCTCGCTAAGGCTCTGCTATGGATAGTATTTGCGAAGGTCGTCCACATTCCAGGTATGGGGCAGGCGGTTTCCTTCGCTATCAGAGAGGTGATAGGACCCAGGACGATTGCATTCTGTTATCAAGTATGGTCCCGTCCATTTTGGCTCAAATTTTCCCGCCATATTGGCGTTTTGTTTCCGAATGAGGACGAGGTCACCCTTCTTCAAGTCTTTGATTCTCACTTTTTTGTTTCTCCACTTTTTAGTTTCCTCTTGATACTTGCGAAGGTTATGCACTGCGCTGCATCTTGTTTCCTTGAGCAAATCTTTGTCTAGCAGTTGGTTTTGTTCGTCTGATTCAAGGGTTGTTCTGGGAGAGCCATATTTCAATTCTTCTGGTAACACAGCTTCTTCTCCAAAGAGGAGCCTAAAAGGTGTGAACTTGGTTGCTCTACATTCCGAAGTGTTATGGGACCAGGTGACCGATGTTAACTCTTCTTCCCACTTTCCCTTGGGCCTGCCTTGGAGGTTTTTGGATATCGCTTGAAAAATGGTGGCATTAGCTCTTTCGACGAGGCCGTTCGATTGAGGATGCCAGACTGAGGCAAAACACAAGGCTGTACCAACTTGAGCGCAGAATTCCTTAAAAACCTCGCTGTCAAACTGAGTGCCGTTGTCGACGGTTAGGTGTTTGGGAACTCTGAATTGACAAACTATTTGCTGCCAGAAAAACTTCTTCACAGCTAGGGAAGTGATGGAAGCCAATGGTCTTGTTTCAATCCACTTCGTGAAGTATTCCACGACTACCACTGCGTAGCAAAGGTTTCCTGGAGCTGTAGGTAGTGGACCGACGAGGTCCATTGCCCATCTTTGCAAGGGCCATGTTGGGCATATCAAAGTTGTTGGGGGCACCTAGGGCGCTTTGTGTTTTTGCTGTTAGCTGGCATCCCTCGCAATGCTTGATAATCTCTTCTGCGTCTTGTATTGCTGTTGGCCAAAAGAAACCCTGACGGAAAGCTTTTCTGACCAGCGCCCTTTGGCCATTATGAGAGCCACAGATACCTTCGTGAATGAGTTTGAGTATGTCCTTTCCTTGATTCTGTGACACACATTTTAGCCATGGGGAGGTCACCGAGGCTTTGAACAAAGTGTTGTCTACTATTTTATATCCTCGAGCTCTTTGGCTGAGTCTGTTTTCCTCCTCTTTGGAGTTGGGCTTGTGCAACCCGTTGATGTAGGCCATGATTGGGGCTCTCCAATCTTCGCTCTGTATCACATTGATCTGCTTCGCTATTTTTTCAGAGGCTTCGATGGCTGATTGTGTTGTTGCTTCATAAAAGACGTCTGGGGGTAACTGTAATTGTTGCGCTGCTGCTTTAGCCAGATTGTCTGCCTCGCTATTCTCAGACCTTGGTATTGCTTTCACTGTTATGCCGAGGAAGAAAGATTCTAACCTTCGGACATACTGTAAGTACTTTTGAGATTCTAAATCTTTTGCTTTGTAATTTTTCTCAATATGACCCACAATGACTTCAGAGTCTGTGTTGATGACCGCCCTTCAAACTGATAATGCTCGAAGCCTTGAAAGTGCCAGTAAAACAGCTTCGTACTCTGCAGAATTATTCGTGCACTTGAAGTCGAGTCTTTTTGCGTATCGTAGCTTCGACTCAGATGGCGAAGTTAGGATGGCCGAGGCTCCTGCTCCACCTGCTCCCCAGGCTCCGTCGACATACACCGTCCAAAATGGGTCTATTTTGACTCCTTCTTTGCGAGGGTCCGGAGTCCATTCGGCTATGAAATCTGCTAGAGCCTGCGATTTGATCGCTGATCTTCCCACGAAGGTTATGGTGTAACTATTCAATTCAACTGCCCATTTTGCTATTCTGCCGATTGCTTCATTGTTCTTGAAAATGTTTTCGAGGGGGTATGCTGAGGGTATTTGGACTTCGTGTGCCTGGAAATAGTGTTTGAGTTTTCTTGACGCCATGACCATGGCATACGCTATTTTCTCGAGCTCTGAATAGTTTCGCTTGGGACCCTCGAGGGTTTCTGACACATAGTAGATGGGGCCTGCCTGGTTTTGCTGTTTTCGTGCAGTTCTTTGATCAACACTGCGCTGGCGGCATGAGGCGAAGCTGCGACGTACAGTAGTATCAAGTCCCCTTTGCTAGGGCTGGTCAAGACGGTCATGTTGGTGAGATACTTTTTTTAAATCCTCAAAAGCTTTCTGCCGCCGAGGTCCCCAGTTAAATGGAGTTGTACTCCTCAAGGTTTCGAAGAAAGGCAACCCTCGCTCAGCTGATCTTGAGATGAATCTGTTAAGTGCTGCTAAGCGCCCTGACAGTCGTTGAGTTGCTTTTTTGGTTGTTGGTGGTTCCATATTGATGATGGCATCAATTTTTTCTGGGTTGGCTTCGATCCCCCTTGCTGAGACGATACAGCCTAACAGTTTTCCTTCTCTGACTCCGAAAACGCACTTTTCGAGGTTTAATTTCAACCCGGCTGACCGAAGGTTGTTGAATACTCTTGCCAAGTCTGATATGTGATTTTCTCTTTGTTGGCTTTGAACGATCAAATCATCGACGTAGGCACCCTGCGTTTCTCAAGCCCTCTGCCATTCTTCGAAAGCAAAAAGTGCCCGAGGGGGTGATAAAGCTTGTTTTTTCTTCGTCGTCTTCATTCATCCAAATTTGATGGTACCCCGAGAAACAGTCAAGGAGAGAAAGCATCTGACATGCGGCTGCTCTGTCCACCAAGGTGCTTATGTTCGGTAGAGGAAAATCGTCCTTCGGGCAAGCTTTGTTTAAGCAAGTGAAATCCATGCACATTCTCCATTTTTTGTTCTTTTTCTGGACTAGGACCACATTTGAGAGCCATGATGGATATTTGACAGGACGGATGACCCCTGCATCGAGGAGTCTGTTTACTTCTTCCCTCACCGCCTCTTTTCTTTCTTCTGACATTTTGCGGAGCTTTTGCTTCACTGGATGATACCCTTGTTTTATGTTTAGGCTGTGCTCAATCAAAGATCTGTTCACTCCCTTGACGTCCTCCGCGGACCAAGCGAAGGTGCCAGAGTTTTCTTTGAGAAAACAGACGAGGTTGTTTTCTGACTGTGGGTCTAAGTGGGCTGAGATGATTACTTTTCTTTTAGAGTTACCCTCGAAAAGTTGGATTTGTTTGGTTTCCTCTTTGGGTGATGCTCTTCTTTGGTCGCAGTGTGCTTCACCTTCGCTTCAGAGGTTTGTCGTTTGAGGCTTGAACGCATCTTGGCCCCTAGTGGGTTTCGGTGATTGGATGAAACACAAGATTACTGTGACTAACGTGTGTTTTGCAGAAACAGGATTGAGTTAGGTCACGGTAATGGCGACGATACGGGCATATGGAGTTCATGTCCCCTGGCGATGGATATCGTTTCAGTTTTCAAAGGACGAACGATGAAGACGGTGGTAGACTAGGCTAAGTGTCATATGGTGTTGGAGGACACTTAGGTAGTCTTAGGTCTTCGTTTTTCCTTTGGCCGTACTATAAAGCGGAGCGTGAATCAGTAGCTTGACCTAGATGAGTCTATTGAGGTAGATGTGGTGCACACTTGTTATTTCATAGCACTAGGTAGCTTAGAGAGATGCCTTATGTCGAGAGGATCAAAAGTCGTTAAGGCCGCGTCGCGATCCGAGTTGGTTTTGCCCTTGATATGGGCATCGGACGCTGGCCTGGTGGACATCGGACGCGTCCTATGCTCACCCCGACTAGGGTTTAGTCTGGTGCGTGGCATCAGACGCGCCGATGTTGCCACATCGGACGCGCCCATGCCACTGTTCACGTGCGCGTGGAATTGGGGTAGCACCGGACGCTGGCATCGGACGCTGAGGGCCAGCGTCCGATGGCCATCCACAGAGGTTCCAGAGAGGGTAAATCTGCATCGGACGCGTCCGATGTGGAGGCATGCTCCTTTAATAGGTCTGACAAGAGGGTACATTCGACCGTTGGTCGAGGTCATCGGCGCGTCCGATGCCCCCGTAGTGAGCCCTGTTCGGTGCTCTTTTGGATGACCGGTTGGGGGAGTATTTGTACTCCTTCCCTTCATCCATTAGAGTGTTCTTGCCACTTCCATCTGCTGAGAGACACATTGTGAGTGTGAGATAGTGCAAGTGCCCTAGTGAGGTTGAGAGATTTTCTAATTGAGAGAATTAGACACCTCCTAGTGAGAATTGAGTAGCAAGTGTGCATCCATCCATCTCTTTGGCCTTGTCTTGGTCAAGTGAGAGTTCTAGCTTGTTACTCTTGGTGATCGGCATCACCTAGACGGCTTGGTGGTGATCGAAGAGCTTGGTGATCATCTGGAGGCTTTGTGGATGACCCAAGTCAGGTTGTGGCCGGTAGCGAGCGATTCACCGGGCCGGAGTGGCAAAGAATCAGCTCGTAGTGAGCACTTGATCCTTGCGCGGATCAAGGGGGAGCGATACCCTTGCGCCGGTGTCCAACGAGGACTAGGGGGTGTGCCGACACCTCAATACCTCGGGAAAAAGATCGGCGTGTCATCTCTACTCTCTTTACTTACGCACTTACATTCAAGCAATTCAATTTCGCAATTTACTTGTTGTTCATCCTTATTTGAATTGTCATGCTAGAGTAGAAATGATTTAGCGATAGTCTTTTGTGCGGTTGTTGTTAGTGAGACACACTTCTAGGCACTAGGGGGTTAATTAGGGCTTGATAGGTTTTAATTCTTGCAAGAAGTTTTAGAAAAGCCCAATTCAGCCCCCTCTTGGGCATCTTGATCCTTTCAATTGGTATCAGAGCCTCGTGCTCTCGATTTAGGCTTAACCGCCTAGAGTTAAGATGTCCGGAGGTGATGGACCACCTCCCATGTTCGAGGGAGACGACTTTCCATATTGGAAAATCCGTATGGAGTCGTACCTAGAAGCGGTAGATGTTAAATGCTGTGAAGCCGCAATCACCGGTTTTGCCAAGCCCAAGGAAGGCACAAGCCTTACTCCTAATGAGGAGGAAAATGAGAAATGGAATGCAAAAGCCAAAAACATCCTTTTTAGAGGCATTTGCAAGGATGTGTTCAACCGTGTCCGGAACCACAAAAATGCCCATGATCTATGGGAAAACATTTGTGCGCTCCATGAGGGAACCAAGAGTGAGCGTGAGGAACACTATCATTTAGTTATGCAAAAGCTTCATTCTTTTGATATGCATGCTAATAAAAGTGCAAATGAAATGTACTCACGCTTGAATGTTCTTGTAGAAGAGCTAAATGGACTTGGCCTCACACAAATGCAACCATCCGATGTTGTGAGGAAGATTCTTTGTGTCCTTCCAATTGAGAAGTATGGACACATTGTAACGGTGCTACATCAAGGTGATCTTTCCACCGCTACACCAACTCAAATCTTGGGAAAGATCAATGCGCATGAGATGTACATGCACATCGCACCAAGTGGTGGCTCTTCCACCGACAAGAAGAAGGACTTGGCCTTCAAAGCAAGCCATGACAAGAAGGGCAAGCCCAAGGCTATTGAGGTGCACCATGAAAGCTCAAGTGATGAAGAGGATGATTCCAACATCGGTCTCATGGTGAGAAGAACCACCAAGATGTTGAAGAAGCTTCACAAGAATGGAGTCAATTTTGACTCAAGAAAGAAGAAGTTCTTCACAAGTAGCAAGAGAAGGCCAATCTCCGAAATAGATTGCTACAATTGCGGTGAACTTGGCCATCTTGCTCACCAATGCACCAAGCCCAAGAAAGACAACTACAAGAACAAGAACAAGGGCAAGAAATATGACTCATCAAGCGAAGATGAGAAGAGAAGTGAGAAGCCCTACAAGAAGGATGGCAAGAAGAAGAAGCAATACCACAAGAAAGGTGGCAAAGCTTACATTGTTGGTGATTGGCTCACCGACATTGACTCCTCCGGTGGCTCATCAAATGAAGATAGTGATGATGAGAAGGAGAAGGTGGCCGCTCTAGTCATTGGCACCTCTACACCACCACCACCACCACTGTCATCATCTACACACCTATGTCTTATGGCTAAGGGTGATCGGAAGGTACAAAACGATGACGACTCTAGTGATAGTGATAGTGATGGTGAATTTGAGGCACCTTCTTATGATGAGCTTGTTACATTGCTAAACAACCACTCTAAAATCATAAGAAAGACTAGAGCTAAAAATGAAAAGCTTGTTGATGAAAATGAATCTCTTGTTGAGAAGTATGATCATGCTATACATGCTAGTGATGAGCTAAAAGATGAACTTGCTACTATGTCATCATCTATCAAGGAGCTCAAGTCCTCTAACAAGGAGCTCAAATCTAAAAATGAAAAACTTGATAAGATGCATAGTGATCTTACCACTAGTTATGCTTCGCTCAAAGAAAAGTACACTCAAGTCAAAGTAGATCATGATACACTTAGTGTTGCTTATGATATGCTTTGTCATGAAACACATGATGCTCCTAATCTTGTTGTTAAGTGTGACATAGCAACATCTTGTGAGGACTTGGTTAGTGAGCATGATGAGCAAAGAGCTAGTGGCAAGGGCAAGAAAGTGGTTGTGGCCGATCACTATGATGACTATATCAAGATCAAGAATGAGAATGCAAAGCTCAAGAGTGATCTAGAGAAGCTTACAACCACCAAGCAAGTTGTCATTGAAACTCATGATGATGACTATAGCATGTCACTTGAGCTAGACATGCTAAAAGAAGAAAACAAGAGATTGAAGATGGAGAGGGACTGCAAAATGACACCATCTCAATTGGAGCTCCAACAAGAGAATGACAAGCTCAAGAAAGAGAAGGAGCACCTTACCACCGGATTGAAGAAATTCACCAAGGGTCAATGTCTTCAAAGTGAGCTACTCATGAACACCGTTATGAAGACCAATAGAAATGGTATTGGCTTCCTTGAAGAGAAGATGAAGCAACGCAAGAGCATCACAAAGCCAAAGAAGAAGAAAATTGGGAGATGCTATGAGTGTGAAAAAGAAGGACACTTTGCTCATGATTGTGAAGAGCCCAAACCCACACCCTTGCCCAAGCATGCTAGGTCCTTTGCTTTCAATGCTCACTACATGCTTAGACAAGATTCTAGTGGCAAAATGAAAGTCATGTTCATGGGGCCTCCTAACAAAAATAGGTCAAAGCAAATATGGGTTGCAAAGTCACTAGTTGAGAAGGTTAAGGGACCTCAACAAGTTTGGTTCCCAAAAGCTCAAGCTTGATTTCTTATGTGTGTAGGTGAACTACAAGACCGGTGGATCTCATTGGGTGATTGATAGTGGTTGCACACTGTAATATGATATTTTGTAATATTCTACATCAAAGTGAAACTAAGTTTAGCACTCTTGTTGAGAAAGGACATAGTGGCACCTGGTAATTCATTTGGTCATCTGCTCACAAAAGAAAAGACAGCTCGATCGCAAATTCAGAAAATTCGCCAAGGTAAGTCCGTCATGCTCCGCACGCGCACTTAACTTGGCGGGGGCATTTGTAATACGATATTTTGTAAACATTTTATGCGCGGCGTAATATTTATGCCTGTCTATAAACTTGCACTACCTTGGCTAATGCTTGCAGATTAAGTGATGGATTCTATTTATGGTTGAGCCGGTTAGGCGATTATTATTCAGTCACAGGTACGACAAAAATACAAGTGTTTCGATTATTGATACTGATGTCGAGAGAAATATGTTCGCACAAGATATATTTGGAAATTTTACGGTGACATGATTAGTTGTATTACCAGTAAAGTAAGTTGTGCCGAGTAAACATATATGCCCAATCAACACCTGGGTCTGTCAATAATTTATTTTTATCCATATGACTCGACAAGAATTGCAAGTCAATATCGATGATCTATGGTTTTAAAAATATTTAACCTAGTGATCGCCATTGTCATGTAGCAAGGTACATGTGTCTATCATTATCGCACCGTTATCCGACAATTAATCTTTGTACGTGATGAAAAAGTATATATTTTAATGGGTCAAAGACTGTACACATTGATCTAGCCCATGTTAATTTATACAGCATGGTGGGCTCTGTCCAATATAGATGTACGCATGCGTATACGGAATGCCATCCAGATGCACGAAGGAGCCTCCGATCAAATCGAAACAATAAAAATCAGAGATAAAAATATCGGTCAGGGACTCAGCAGCTTGCTTGGTCGTCCTTCATCTTCGCATCCACTACGGCACTACGCGAGGACTCTCCACGACCTGAGGTGGGAAGCAGCGCTCGTTCTCAGATTCCTCGGACCACAACTCCAACGAGCGCTCCGAGTCTCGGGTATATAAAGGCAGGGGCGGCCGCACGCACGCAAGGGAACGCCGCCACCAGGCTGCCACGACGACGCGATCATCTGCAAGCGCCGCCAGGAGGCCGCACCAGCGCCCACACCCAACTCTTCCACCATGGCCATCATGCTGATCTTCCACCGATAGAGAGGAGGGGAGAAGGAGAAGACTCACTCCTGCTCCCTCCCTTGCCGTCGCCCTCGCTCGAGACCGCTGCGCGCGATGCCGCCATTATGGCCGTACAACTCTGAAAGGTGAGTTCCACGTAAGTGGCTTCTTTGTGTGCAACAGGTACTTGATGTCCGGTGCTGTATGGAGAGATGAGCAAAGGTAGATGGAGTTTTGGCGGCCTTTGGGAGTGGTGGAGTGTGCATGTAGTAGAAGGAGAAGAAGGGGCAAGATTGATTGGCGCCGATGTTGTCGTCACAAGATTAAGGCGATATGTATTAGTTCGGCCGTCACAAGATTAAGGTCCAGGATCGAAATAGATTGGAGAGGGCTGCTGTTGGCGCTGGTGAAGAGGCCGGCCATGCAGCAAGCCTTCCCTGGTGCTCAACACACAGGTGTAGAAGTAGGGGCAGCAGGATGTATGTTGGTGTGGCTGGCAGCCTGGCACAAGTTGCGATCTCACAAGATGAAGTAGCTAGTATAAGAAGATTGTTAGCCATGGTGGAGTAGATGCAGATGCAGATGCAGAAGGAGGGGACACGAAATGGTACATGATAGTCATGCCCTTTTCAGATGTGGAGAATAGTTCAGTCTTGATGAACAACAAAACCACTTAGTGATCAGATTGCAGCAGTTCATCGCAGGCAAGAAAACAGCCGCTTGGGTGATGATGCAACCCTGTCAATATGCAGTGCAGTTTTCATGCTTTAGAAGGTGGTTGATTAGTTCCTGTGCACTGGCAGTATGAGGTCCCCGTTGATCAGAGGGCAGTGAAAGTTCAGTATCAGCTTGTGTGGGGCAAATTAGTAGCAGTGATGTAACCTGTACATGTCTCATTACCTTTTCCAGAAGCTGGCCGATTAGTTTATTTAATCCATTGGCCACAAGTGCATGATCACGGAAGCAGGGAAATTAACCCAGTAAACAGTCTAGAAAAATATATCTGAGCGACAATGAACAAGAACAAGGCAAAACATTCAGAGGCCATGTGAGCTGTAAGCACTGACGCAGCTTGTATGCCCATGAAATGTTCCATGATAGTTTCATGAGCTGGCAGGTTTATTACACCAACCATGAGTTGAAATTAAGATGTGCGGACCGGCAGCAACACAATCTCTGTAGTTGGAGATCATACTGAAGCTGGCTGGTTAGATCAGATTGGCGAAGACAGTTGAAAACAGGGATCAGGGATAAGCAGTCGATACTGCACAGATGATAAGCCGACAATGTTTTATTTAGGAATTGTTATGCTTAGCTTAATTCGTGTGGGGTCGACCTCTCTCTGTTTCCTTCTTCCTTAGTTATTTGAGGTTTGCAGTATTTTTCCACTGCCGCTTCCGTAAAAGTTCAGATGTATTTATGTGAAGAGAGGCTCTGTAAAGCCCAGAAGATTAACATAGCAGTGACTCGTGAGACTACAGGTCGGGCTGCATTTGTGTAGTTGTTTTGAACATTTCAATAGGGGGTTTTGATCTACTAATTATCTGTGGCATATATATATATATATATATATATATATAGTAGAGAGATGCCCAGAGATGTATTCAGAAGTTTGATGATTACTATTTCACATTACTGACATGATCTCACAACTTTCCTGAGATTCAACGTGTGTTTGCTCGTGTTATAGTGTTTTCCTATGTGAATTAGTATGTCGGAAAGTCCCTTTGAAATAAATGATGCGACAACTTGCTAGTCAAATTAAGTACCTTTGCAAGGCGCCAAGGCTAGAAGTTACATACTTTGTGCACGGGTTTAAAGTGCAATGAAGCACACAAGACCTTAATTCCATATAATTATTTAGAAGTCTCTGGTGTGGAGCCCACAGCAGCCTGGCATAGAAGCAGTAGAGCCTTTGGGCGCCAAGCAGGGCAGTCCAGCAGCTCAGCAAGAAATTTCATTGTGATTCTTTGGGGGCTCAGTTTGGCAGTAGGACAAGGTCGACTTTGTTGATGCGGCAGTATATATAGTGTGAGTCAGGACTCACAGCAGGTCAGGCCTGTGTCTTGCAAACATATGTATGTGCAACCATGAGTAATATATGTTGATGCTTAAGCAAGCAAGAAAAACAAGTATCTCAGCCATGTAACTTATCTGGATGATCTCTGTACTGCTGGTGGATAACAGAGATAGATCATTGCCTTGATCCAACATTTGGCAATCCATGCAACATGCACGTCCGGCAGCAAGCTAAGCTAAATTTATGTGAGTCTTTCTGAAAGGCACCGAGCGCTCCACACATGGGTCTCTCATAGATACGAAAGTTCCTTTGCCAACTGTAAAAGCCCTGTAAGCTCATAGAGTGGCATTGTTTCAATAAAAAAAAGGTATTTAACAAAGAGATTCAGCTTGTGCAATGCAAACAATATGTATCGTGGCGACACTTGCCAGGCAATTTCAAAGGAATTTTATGGAATACGCTCTGGGCAACTTGCTTGTAGCCCCTTATTTTAGATAGTTGTATGCTCCACTGATATACTGTTCACTCAGTTCGAAAGAGTCATTCGTGTCTAATATGGCTAGTATATCATCATAAAGTTTCTCAAGCAATTATTATCATCATCCCGTGACCGATGAGACCGGGATCGCATATGTCCTCACGACGAGTTGAGTCACAGTTCTCTCCTTGACCGACGAGGCCTGGAGATCATCATAATTCTGTGATCAACGAGTCCGGAAACATTCAGTCTAGGGCGACGAGGCTAGACTCCTTTTGTTCGTGAACCACGAGGCCGAACATACATTTGAGGCTTTATATAAATTCCGTGACCGACGAGGCCGAAGATGTTATTCCTGACTGATGAGGCGAGATATTTATTCATTTGCGACCGACGAGGCCGAACGCCTTTTATTTGTAGACTTTTCAATATGCATTCCATGACCGACGAGGTCAGGTCTTTCTCACCAAAGATCGACGAGGCTTTGGGTATATTATGTGGTTGTTCTCACCACCAAATTATACAGGAAAATATTCATGCAGAATTCAGGGCCTGTTTGGAACAAAGGAAAAAATTCATGTTCCTGCGTTTTTCCCGCGAAATTAAACTGATTCCTGTAAAATTCCTGCGCAAACAAGCCCTCAAGACGATGACCATTTGCGTAGCTTAATCGGAGGTTTTTTCACAGTCCAACACTGTGGATGTAATTAACTGGCGGCTTTGCGAGGCCACGGGAACCAGGAACTACACATCGACCAGTCTTTCAGATGTATCAGGCGCAATGAAATGTGAATCCTAAGTGGGAATGTGTACTTTGTAATTCTTCAAAGAATTAATAAAGATCAGAGTTCCTTGAGTTTCTTGTCCATTTAATTATTTGTATACATATGTATAATGGCACGCCCGCATATTTATTTATCCATTCACGCTTTAGGACCTACTCTCGCCTAGTCAGGAGAGGTTTCCTTTTGGCGAAACACACACAACATATGACCGGTGATCCCCAGATGTTCACCTCACTAGAAGAGAATGTCGATGACCAAGAAAAGACTACATTTGGTGACAACTCAAAGGGCAATGTCAAGGGATTGGGCAAAGTGGCAATATCAAATGATCATACCATCTCCAATGTGCTTCTTGTTGCATCCTTGAGCTTCAACTTGCTTTCCGTTGGGCAACTATGTGATCTTGGCTTTCAATGTTTGTTCACTGACAAAGAAGTGATTGTGACCAAGAAAGATGATACACAAGTGATATTCAAAGGCTTTAGATACTACAATCTCTATCTAGTGGATTTCTCCTCCGAAGATGCCAACTTGAAGACATGTTTGTTCACTAAGCAATCACTTGGTTGGCTATGGCATAGAAGATTGGCTCATGTAGGAATGAACACTCTCAACAAGCTATTGAAGAAGGATTTGGTTAGAGGCTTGAAGGATGTCAAATTTGAGAAGGACAAATTGTGTAGTGCATGTCAAGCCGGCAAGCAAGTTGCAAATACTCATCCAACCAAAGCCTTTGTGTCAACATCAAGAGAGTTAGAGCTACTTCACATGGATCTATTTGGGCCAACAACATATGCTAGCTTGGGTGGAAATCTCTATTGCCTAGTGATTGTTGATGACTATTCTAGATACACTTGGGTATTCTTTCTTCATGACAAATCCGAAGCAACTCCTTCATTCAAGAAGTTTGCCAAGAGAGCCCAAAATGAGTTTGACTTGAAAATCAAGAAAATAAGAAGTGATAATGGAAGAGAATTTGACAACACCCACATTGAAGAATATTGTGATGAAGTTGGGATCAAGCATGAAGTCTCTGCAACCTATACACCACAACAAAATGGGGTAGTTGAGAGGAAGAACCGGACACTAATCACCCTAGCAAGGACAATGTCAGATGAGTACACTACACCGGAAAGATTTTGGGCGGAAGCAATCAACACCGCTTGCTATGCATTAAACCGGTTGTTCCCCCATCGTCTCCTTGGCAAGACCCCCTATGAGCTACTCAACAACAAGAAGCCGAATATATCATTCTTTAGAGTGTTTGGGTGCAAATGCTACATCTACAAGAAGCGCCAACACCTAGGGAAGTTCCAATGCCGATGTGATATTGGTTTTCTTGTTGGTTACTCATTGAAGTCCAAAGCATATCGAGTATTCAACCATGCCACCGGGATGGTAGAAGAAACATATGATGTGGAATTCGATGAATCTAATGGATCTCAAGGAGAGCATGAAAATCTTGATGATGTAGGTGATGAACCATTGAAGGAAGCAATGAAGAACATGCCGATAGGAGCCATCAAGCCTAAAGATGATGATGATGATGTGCAAGTCATTAACAAGCCATCCTCATCCAATGTACCACAAGATGATGATAAAGATGGGAGAGAGCCATTTGAAGATACTCATGTCTCCCATGAACAAATGGCGGTACAAGCTCAAGATGTTGATGCTCCTCAAGCGGCCCCTCAAGTGGTTGATCAAAGGACAACTCCTCTACTACAAGCTCATCCTCAAGATCTCATCATAGGGAGTCCAATAAGGGGTGTAATGACTCGATCTCAAAAACTTGCTTTATTTATTGAACATCACTCCTTTGTTTCTCTTGTTGAGCCTACCATTGTAGATGAAGCTCTAGGTGATCCGGATTGGGTGAATGCTATGCATGAAGAATTAAACAACTTCACCCGCAACCAAGTTTGGACACTTGAAGAGCGACCCAAAGGCGCAAGAGTCATTGTAACAAAATGGGTGTTTAGAAACAAGCAAGATGATCAAGGCAAGGTTGTTAGAAACAAGGCAAGGCTACTCGCAAAGGGGTTCTCTCAAGTTGAAGGATTGGATTTTGGAGAGACCTTTGCACCGGTTGAAAGACTAGAAGCCATCTGTATCCTCCTTGCATATACATCACATCATGACATTAAATTATATCAAATGGATGTGAAAAGTGCATTTTTAAATGGCTTCATAAATGAACTAGTCTATGTTGATCAACCTACCGGGTTTGAAGACCCTAGATATCCTAATCATGTTTATAGGTTGTCCAAGGCGCTATATGGGCTCAAGCAAGCCCCAAGAGCATGGTACGAGCGCCTCCGAGACTTCCTCATTGAGAAGGGCTTCACCATTGGGAAGGTCGACACCACACTATTCACCAAGAAGCTTGATGAAGATATCTTCATTTGTCAAGTCTACGTCGATGATATCATCTTCGGGTCAACAAATGAAGCCTATTGCAAGGAATTTGGTGACTTGATGTCGAAGGAGTTCGAAATGTCCATGATTGGCGAGCTCACATTCTTCCTAGGCTTCCAAGTCAAGCAATTGAAGGAGGGGACTTTCATATCTCAAGAGAAGTATACAAAAGACCTCCTCAAGTGCTTCAACATGGATGATTGCAAGCCTATCAAGACTCCAATGCCAACAAACGGACATCTCGACCTAGATGTGGGAGGTAACCCGGTTGATCAAACTCTCTACCGTTCTATGATTGGTAGCTTGTTATATTTGACAACATCTAGGCCCGACATCATGTTTAGTGTGTGCATGTGTGCTTGCTTTCAGGCCGATCCTAGGGAATCACATCTCATAGCGGTGAAGAGAATCCTTAGGTACCTAAAGCACACCCCAAGCATTGGCCTTTGGTATCCCAAAGGAGCTAACTTCCAACTTGTTGGGTATTCCGATTCGGATTACGCGGGTTGCAAAGTAGATAGAAAAAGCACATCCGGAGGGTGCCATTTGCTTGGGAGATCACTAGTTTCATGGAGTTCAAAAAAGCAAAATAGTGTGGCCTTGTCTACCACCAAGGCGGAATACATAGCTGCGGGTGCTTGTTGTGCACAAATCCTTTACATGAAACAAACCCTTTTAGACTATGGTGTAGTTCTAGAAAGGGTACCTTTGTTGTGTGACAATGAGAGCGCAGTTAAGCTTGCTAACAACCCGGTTCAACACTCTCGCACCAAGCACATAGATATTCGCCATCACTTTCTTAGAGACCATGTTTCAAAGAAAGACATATCCTTAGAGGGAGTTAGAACCTAAGATCAATTGGCGGATATCTTCACAAAACCCCTAGATGAAAACACTCTTTGTAGATTGCGAAGTGAGCTTAATGTGCTTGATCTAAGTAACTTTGTCAAAAGGTGAAAGAGAGTTGTCTTTGCATTGCATTGTATCATATGCCATGTTTAAATTATGCTTTGCACTTAGGCTTGTCAGACGTGGTTAAGATAACCGCCCTAAAAAGCGTGTGAAGAAGCTTACCCATGAGCAAACTTGACAAGCAACCTAGATTCAAAATTCCGTATTGCATTGCATATGCATGTGTGTTGCTTTGTTGTTTCTTCTCCGTTAAGCTTTGAGCAACCGTTGTGTTCGTCCACCGCTAGGGGGAGCATTTGAGGCTCCTAATGGTTGAGACCCCTAGTTTTGGTGGCCACATGTTGTCTCCTCGGGATTTATCGCCTATTTTACCTAAAAAGCATATGTAGCCTATGGCAAAATATTTCCAAAATTGAGGGTTTATGCGAGGATGCTCATACTAGGTTCCAACTGGTGTTTATTTGCCTCTTATTTGAGTTGGAACTTGGTTGGGAGAGGGAGCCGCAACAGAAATCTTCAAAACAGCTCAAAATGTGGCATCAGACGCTGCATCGGACGCTCCCCCATCGTCCGATGCCCTGCACTGTAGACAGCTCCGGCTGGAACAGTGTCAGGGTAGCATCCGATGTGTCACCATCGGAATGTCCGAGGCTCCATTGGACGCTGCCCAGCGTCCGATGTCGAGGGAAAGGACGCGTCCGATGTGATTTTGGTCATTCTGGAGCTCTCTGGATAGGCATCAGAGCGTCCGATATGTTTACATCGGCGCGTCCGATGCCCCTTTACGCGGCGCAATAGGCTCTTTTCACTGACTATCTGGTCCCACTCGTCTTTTTCTCCCATCGTCTTCCTCGCGCGCCGCCGCCGCCTCACACCCGAGCTCCCACCCTAACCCTAGCCGCCCACCTCGTCGGTCGCGCCCCGCCCCACCCCTCGTGCTCGCGTCGCCGAGCCCTTTGCTCCGCCGCTGCGTTCCCCCCCAGCCGAGCTCAGCGCCCCTCACCAAGCAGCGCACCCGCTTGCCTGTTTGCAGGCCTCTGCGCCCGTGGTTCGCCGGTAAGCTCGCCGGCGCCTGTGACGACCTCTCCTCCGTGCTCGAGCTCGTCCCTGTGCCTCCCTCCCCTCCGGTGACCTCCTCCCTGGAACGCTGCGCCCCCCCATGAGCATCCGTCACTTCCACACCACTCATGCTCAGCATGTGTTCGACGTAATGCCCGAATATCTGTTCCACCATGTTTTAACCCCCGCGTTCACCAAAATCCTGTGCAGTTCTCCTCCGTGTGACGTGTGGGTGCTGGAACGTCAGTGCTTACCTCTTCTTGGGTTCGTTTCGTCGATCGTCAGGTAGCAAAGCCCATTCCATCTCTTATCTACATGCTTTGCTTCCATATGCTCTTTCCCGTCTTTAGATTATATGTCTCTTATATATCTCCCGTCTACTCCTGCAGTGAGTCAGTGGTCGTTGTTAGCTTGGCAGTTGGACAGTGTCAGATAACCCGGGGCCAAGCCCGCGGGTACGGATCGAGGCCAAGCCTCGCGAGTGACAGCGGCAGAGGATCAGTGACAGGGTCAGTTTGTCAGCAGATTTCTTGTCAGCTGTTTGCCAGGAGTTTTCAGTGTCAGTAGGTCTTTCACCGGCAGTTCCGAGCTTCTTTCAGTGTCAGTGAGTCTTGTTCTTGTTAGCCATGCCGCGCTGCAAGAACGTCGGTGGTGGCCCAGGGGACTCTCCTCCCCGTCCCCCTCCTTCTGGTCAGAGGCCCGGGAAGGGGAAGTTGATCACGCGCAGGAAGCGCACTCGGGAGCAGCGTGAGGCCGATCAGGCCAGGGCAGTGGCAGACGCCGCAGAGCGTGCCGAGCAGGGTGGCAGTGCTGGCGGCTTACGGATTGAGGACCAGCTGTCGCTAGAGCAGAGGCGTGCAGTTGAGGAGGTTGAGAGGTTCCACCACTCACCGACTGGCACGCTTATGGTTGCCGGTCGCCGGACAACGTTCACGTCTCCGGGTGTGGAGCCCGAGAGCTCCGGGCAGGGCCAGGCAGAGGCCGAGGCACCAGAGGCAGAGGCCCCAGAGGCAGAGGCTGAGGAGGAGGTTCCTGAGGAGGTTCCCCGGCGCCGGTCCACTCGTCGCAGGATTGCAGTGCCACCCCGGCCCGACGTCCCTCTGTGGGGAGCACGTGCTCCATCGAGGCGTGTGCCCCCGCCTATCCCGCGATTGGACCTCCGGGCAGCTACTTGCTCACAGATTCAGACACTCAGACTTGTACCCGTCGAGCAGTGGTTCCCTAGGGAGAGGCAGCAGCAGGCAGGGCCAGCTTTCTATACAGTGCTGCAGGAGGAGTTCTATCGGGGCTACAGGAACGCCGGTATCTGCCTACGTTCTCAGCGTGTCTGTCCGCTAGAGGCAGTCATCACGGTAGCTGGAGAGCAGATCCGTCCCATACTCACATGTCTACCTGGTCTGGCAGACCTTCTGGGGCGGTCTGGCTCGTACATTGAGGATTGGGTCTTTCAGTTTTACGCTTCTCTTTGGGTGCACCCGGACAGGGAGACGATCGAGTTTGCTTTTGAGGGGGAGCACTACAGGTTGTTTTCGTCTGAGATCCGGAGTTCGTTTGGACTGAGACACTCACAGACCCGGATCCACGACCTGTGCTACGACAGGACGGAGCCACCCCGCCGCCCTCACGGTGGTGCACAGCCGTCGACTGACTTGGTCTGCCCCTGTTTCACAGAGCCCTTCGGTGAGGGTTCGAGTCGCACGCCTAGGGATCTCACCCCTACGACTCGGATCCTCAACGAGGTTCTTCGGCGGACCTTGCTTCCTAGGGTTGGCTTCCGAGAGGGACTTTCACGACTTTAGCTGTGGTTACTTGCATATATGGTCAGGCAACAGGAGTTCGATGTCTGGGACGTCATTCTATGTGAGATGGAGGATACTGTTGCAGAGGGCATCAAGGCCCGTAGGCAGCTACCCTATGCCCATTGGATCTCCTATATATTGTGGAAGGTACCTGCCACTACTGGCTCTCACCCCAGTCAGTCTCTCACCGGTTCCGCGACCGTGTTCCCTGAGTACAACACGAGTCAGCTGTTGGGACACGGTCGGCACCGCAGGCAACAGGAGCAGCAGGCACCGTCCAGTTCACGACAGCGGCTCGAGGTCCCCGAGTCAGCTCAGGAGTAGGACAAGACAGTCCGGGACCTCACCGAGCAGGAGCTAGCAGAGTTAGAGGGTGAGGCCACTTTCGTTGCTGACGACCCCACAGACAGCTTAGACGAGGGCTACCAGCTCCCGCCTCACTACCCGCCGCGTGCACACGACTCTTAGGCCAGGACTAGTGGTACTGCCTCCTCCGATCCAGCGCTTCTGGCTATACTTGCACGGATGGAGGAGCAGTAGCGGACCGTCACGCAGGACGTACAAAGGTTAGCCCAAGAGCAGCAACGTCTGGCTCAGCAGTAGGCCCTAGCGCAGCAGCAGGCTCAGGAGCGTTCAGACGCCCTGCAGCGACAGATGATGGCGCTTCAGCAGCAGACACTCAGCTTCATGGAGAGACTTGCGAGTGGTCCACCTCAGTGGCAGTGGCAGCAGCCCCCTCCTCAGCACCAGCTTCAGTGGTAGCCACCACAGTTTCAGCAGCAGCAACAGCTTGCGGGCCCCAGCACCTCGCAGTTTATGAGTTTCACCACTCCTCCAGGCGGGGCCTCGCTTTTCAGTCCACTGCTCACCGGCTTCACGCCTCGCCCGACAGAGTCCCTCTATGCGACGACTACCACAGTGACTAGGGATCTGTCGGCCAGTTTCAGTGAGCTTACTGGATTTCCCACGCCAGATCTACCAGATCCAGTGCAGACGTCGACGGCTCCTGTGACCTCCACCACAGAGACCTTACCGAGTTCAGTCGCGTCCTCAGAGCAGACCGAGCCTGTCCCGTCAGAGACGACCACAGCAGTTCAGCCTGAGTTGTCACTTATTCACGAGCTTCCGCACTCCGAGACTCAGGTTGACACCACTACGGCGACTGAGACAGCGACAGAGTCTACAGAGCAGACCGAGCAGGTTAAGCAGCCAGAGCAGGTAGAGCAAACCCGGACCGCTTCTCCTTCATGTCCAACTACTGAGGGTCAATCTGTCGGGACCTCTTCTTCCGACTCCGAGACGCTCCTTCACCAGTTTGAGTTCACTCAGCGTACTCCGGAGTGTGCACCTGGCTCGTCTGCACCACCTCCGCCCTCCGACGCTTAGTTTGGCGCTTGATGCCAAAGAGGGAGAGTGGTCGAGTATAGCGATAGGGGGAGCGATGTGAGAGGGTCTTTGATCTTTTGATGTGTTATGTTCACATACGCTCTTTACTTATCGCATCTTTTGCACATTACTTTGTTATATATGTGTGCTATGGATCTCATGACATGTGTTGTGCTCACTATGATATTCTATATGACATGTCATTTTGTTTCACTCGATTACTTGTACTCAATTCTCACTTGTTATGTATTTGAGTTCATTACTCTTGCACTTGCTATTCATTCTAACTTGTTGAGTGCAGGATGATGGCATGATATGTATGAGCTTGCCTTTAACCACCTTCTCTTATTCATTGCAAGTTCATACATGTCATGATTTAAAAACCTCTTCTATCTATACTCGATCTCATGTTGTCATCAATCACCAAAAAGGGGGAGATTGAACGCATCTTGGCCCCTAGTGGGTTTCGGTGATTGGATGAAACACAAGATTACTGTGACTAACGTGTGTTTTGCAGAAACAAGATTGAGTTAGGTCACGGTAATGGCGATGATACGGGCATATGGAGTTCATGTCCCCTGGCGATGGATATCATTTCAGTTTTCAAAGGACGAACGACGAAGACGGTGGTAGACTAGGCTAAGTGTCATATGGTGTTGGAGGACACTTAGGTAGTCTTAGGTCTTTGTTTTTCCTTTGGCCGTACTATAAAGGGGAGCGTGAATCAGTAGGTTGACCTAGATGAGTCTATTGAGGTAGGTGTGGTGCACACTTGTTATTTCATAGCCCTAGGTAGCTCAGAGAGATGCCTTATGTCGAGAGGATCAAAAGTCGTTAAGGCCGCGTTGCGATCCGAGTTGGTTTTGCCCTTGATATGGGCATCGGACGCTGGCCTGGTGGACATCGGACGCGTCCGATGCTCACCCCGACTAGGGTTTAGTCTGGTGCGTGGCATCGGACGTGCCGATGTTGCCACATCGGACGCGTCCATGCCACTGTTCACGTGCGCATGGAATTGGGGTAGCACCGGACGCTGGCATGCGTCCGATGGCCATCCAGAGAGGTTCCAGAGAGGGTAAATCTGCATCGGACGCGTCCAATGTGGAGGCATCGGACGCTGCCCAGCGTCCGATGCTCCTTTAACAGGTCTGACAAGAGGGTACAGTCGACCGTTGGTCGAGGTCATCGGCGCGTCCGATGCCTAGCATCGGAGCGTCCGATGCACCCGCAGTGAGCCCTGTTCGGTGCTCTTTTGGATGACCAGTTGGGGGAGTATTTATACTCCTTCCCTTCATCCATTAGAGTGTTCTTGCCACTTTCATCTGCTGAGAGACACATTATGAGTGTGAGATAGTGCAAGAGCCCTAGTGAGGTTGAGAGATTTTCTAATTGAGAGAATTAGACACCTCCTAGTGAGAATTGAGTAGCAAGTGTGCATCCATCCATCTCTTTGGCCTTGTCTTGGTCAAGTGAGAGTTCTAGCTTGTTACTCTTGGTGATCGGCATCACCTATACAACTTGGTGGTGATCGAAGAGCTTGGTGATCATCCGGAGGCTTTGTGGATGACCCAAGTCAAGTTGTGACCGGTAGCGAGCGATTCACCGGGCCGGAGTGACAAAGAATCAGCTCGTAGTGAGCACTTGATCCTTGCGCGGATCAAGGGGGAGCGATACCCTTGCCCGGGTGCTCCAACGAGGACTAGGGGGTGTGCCGACACCTCGATACCTCAGGAAAAAGATCGTCGTGTCATCTCTACTCTCTTTACTTACGCACTTACATTCAAGCAATTCAATTTCGCAATTTACTTGTTGTTCATTCTTATTTGAATTGCCATGCTAGAGTAGAAATGGTTTAGCGATAGTCTTTTGTGCGGTTGTTGTTAGTGAGACACACTTCTAGGCACTAGGGGGTTAATTAGGGCTTGATAGGTTTTAATTCTTGCAAAGAGATTTTTCCGATTTCTCTTACTTGCTGACCGCCGAAGCCATATAGGGGATTGCCAGCAGGTTGCAAGAGGTTTCTGTCAAGCTTCATGCTGTCGAAGGTTGTGGCGAACAAAATATCTGCGGAGCTTCCTGTGTCGACCAGAATTTTGGTGATTGTCCATCCTGCAAGATTGGTTTCGATTACCATGGCGTTAGTGTGAGGGTAATATGAAGGACCGAGAGTGCTACTAGAAAGCGACCAGAGGGGGGGCGAATGGGAGCTTCAAAATTCCTTTCGGAAACTTGTCGCCACTGTCCCGTAAATCAACCCCAAGAACAAACCCTAGAGCTCGTAAGTGTCCACGACCCTAGAGATAGGGTGGATGCTTCCAAGAAGCACAGCGAGACACTTCATGACCCTAGAAACCCAACGCAAAAGCTGGAAATCAAAACCGACAACGAACAAGCAAACTGCGGTCGAAACAGCGCAAGTCAGCACTGACCGGATTCTAGCCAGTGTCCGGTCGGTGAGCACCGGACGCGTCCGGTCAGACAAAATCGATTCTGGAACCTTACTGTTTGAGACCGGACTCACTGTCCCTATGCGTCCGGTCGAAACCCTAGCGTCCGGTCACAAGAACTCAAACAGATGAACAGTACAAGGAGCGAGTCCGGTTCCTTAGCAAGAGCTGCGTCTGGACAAGGAACGAAGAAAACGCGTTGTGCACTCAACGACTGGACGCACGGGGTCAGCGTCCGATCAACCCGTGCCCAGCGTCCGGTCACCCCGAAACTGCACTGTTCGTTCACCGATTCAACTCGATCTCACCCAAAACAAATCTTCTAGGGATCAAACTTGGTGAGAAGAGTCACAAGGAGGATAGTGAGCTATCTCTAAGAGATCATGGCTCGAACCTATCCCAAAATCAATGAATCTAAGAAATTCGGGGGAAGGGAGAAAAACTTGACCCGAAACGAAAATCGATCGATCTACTAGCTCGTGAGGTTAGAGGTGAATTCCTTCGGTGGAAAGAAGTGCCTCACGATCTAGAACATCTTGGTTCAAACGGATTTGCAAAAGACACACCGAACAAAGAGATCGAACGACGGGAAAAACGTGGAGAAAGGCAACCCGCGAAGAACAAGAACAAAACGCGAATTACAACCACGAATTTGCAACCGTGTGGCTACCACACGCTTCAATAGTGAGATTACGGTCTCACTTCCTTAAAATCTCACGGACACAGAGGTATTGTTCTCTTCTGTGTGGATCTCAGTTCGCTACGGCAGGGAATGGGAGAGCAGGAAACCCTAGAAGCAAAAGAGCAAAATGACTGAGATAGTTTGGGAGGTGGGTGTCTCCCCCTACTTATCATAATTCTAATTCCCACTCTACCCCTAGTTATTTACAGAGCGACCCAGCCAAACCCTAAGGCTATCCTGAACCAACTCGTGGTAGATGCTGATCTGACGGCCACGCACGCACAACTGGTAGCGTTGCCTCGACGCAACCTCACCAATTGCCGCCACGTGCCGCATCCGCTCCGCTTGTCCTTTTCACGGACTCCGTCCCCCGGTTTTGTGGCCAAAACCGGGAAACCAGGCCTTCAAGTCCATCCTCGGTTTTTGGCCCAAACCGGGAAACCAGCCACCCATCGCCTGAGTTTTGTGGCCCAAACTCAGAAACCCGCCAGCACCCAGGTTTTGAGGCCCAAACCTGGAAAACCGTCCTCAGCCCGAGTTTTGTGGCCCAAACTCGGCAAACCCTCAGCACCCAGGTTTTGTGGCCCAAACTTGGAAATCGTCCACCCGGTGGTTTTTCTGTGGCTCAACCACCAAACCAGAGCTGTAGAGGGGATGCACCGCCCGTGCACCCCGTCCACCGACACGTGTCCCCAGGTCCTCGACCCGAGCAACACCATGCCCCGCAAGTCTTCGCTCGTCGCTGTCCCAGGCTGCCAGCCACCACAGCTGATCCTCAGGCCACCGGTCCCTCAGTCCAAGCCTCACGTCCGCCCTTCACCGCTCCCGGTCCGTCGGCACGGCACGTCTCTACTTGACCTTCACCATGCCCTCGATCACTGTCTCCGTGCTCGACACCTGCACAACACAAGCCAAAGAACATGCGATCAAACCCGTTGACAATCACTCATCACTCGAGACTCGGCATACACCCATGTATCCGCAATCTCCCCCTTGATGAGTGCATTGTCAACTACACACACAAATCATAATAAAATAGAAGGAGGAAGAAGGGAGAGGAGAGAACTCGACCAAATGACCCAAAAGCATAGCAAAGCCGAAGAAGGTCAAGTGGAAAGAGCAAGACAACTTGGTCCCCAAGGACATGGGCAACAGCTCGACGCAACCAAGCAAAGCAAAGCTAGCCCTCAAGAAGAGGTAGAACAGGCTCAACACCGCTAGCAGATATCAATTGAGAAATCGAAGCAAATGCTAGTCCCTCAAGACAGAGGCACAGAGGCTCAACACAACTAGCAGAGAAAGCTCGATACCAAAACCTTACGGTCAAACTCCCCCTCGAATAGTGCACACAACCAGGAAAAACCCCCTTTGGTCCAACTCGGAAAGCACAAGATTTGAAAATTTATGAAACACAGAGAGCATATGATTTGCAATATCTCCCCCTTGGTATCTCCCCCTTAGTTGAACACAGAGGGCACTCATGATTTGTAATATATCTCCCCCTTAGTTCAAAATGCACTTATCAAGAAAAAAGAATGCACCATCGAGTAAAATCTCTCCCCCTTAGAGAATGCACCATCAAACAGTGCCAACAAGAGAATTTCTCCCCCTTCCACAATGCATATGAGTCAAAATGCAAGTTAGCAGCTTCAAGAATATAGTCAAAAGAATGCAAAGATGCTCTACAGAGTTCTGATCCGATGACTCAACAACATCCATAAAATGCTAGCAAAGGCTCAAACTGATCACCGAATACGAAATATGAATATATGAGCAAAGTGAGCAGTTTGTAGCCAAAAAGGGTATTCACCATCAAAATAGCACTACACATGTATAGACAGGAATTCAACCAAGTGCTAAGCATGTATACAAGGTGAACTACCCCTAGCAAAGTTCAATCATCATGCTGCAAAATGAAACATACACTTGTGATTTCAAATTTTAATCGGAGTTGCAGCGGTGAAATTGCACAAGTTTAAGATTCAGCATGTGACTGCGAGAGGTTGAAAGCTTGTCATTGCCTAACTTTTCAACCGAGCTAAGCCTATGCAAATGCAATCAGAAGCTTAAAGCGTCGGTTTCGGTCATACACTACACGGCTCAAGTTTAACTCAAATGTGCAATGAGAAACAATCTCGATACCATGAGGTGTTGACAAGCAATCCCATCTCAATCTTTTCAAATCACTTAAAAACTTGGTTCAATTTTATTGACAGAATATGAACAAACCAAGCAAGTGAATGACTCAGAACTAGAGACATAGCAACCTAGCATATATGAAAAGCACGGGTGAACTCAACACATCATACACATGCTAGTTGCATATCTCAATGGTGAACATTTTCAAGTTTTATGTTTATTAAGCAAATTCACCATTTCAAAAAAAATAGCTCAGCTCAGAACATGTATCAGTGATCAGAAAGAGCATAAGCCTACAAGCATCAACATAAAGCATCAGAGCATACTACATAGAGCATAATCACATTCTAAAGATTATATACATGAAGCTCAGAATGTAAAAGCGTATGCTGAAATGCAAAAGACTAAACCAAAACGAAAAAACAGTCAGTCTATGATACAAGAACCAAAATGTTTCCCCCATCTAAAAGGGGAAACACACATCAATCTCACCTCTCAACCGATTAAAGGTTGATTGATCCAAAGGCTTGGTGAAAATATCAGTCAACTGATGATGAGTATCGACATGGCGAAGGTCGATATCACCCTTCTCATAATGGTCTCGCAAAAAATGAAAGCGCACATCAATGTGTTTGGTCTTCGAGTGAAGCACGGGGTTCTTAGCAACGCTAATAGCACTCGTGCTGTCACAAAGCAAAGGAACACGAGTAAAGCTCAGACCAAAATCACGCAAAGTGGCCATCATCCAAAGCAACTGAGAACAGCAGCTAGCCGCAGCAACATATTCAGCCTCTGTGGTAGACTGAGCGACACTAGACTGCTTGCGAGAAGACCAAGATACAAGAGAAGAACCAATAAACTGGCAAGTCCCAGAGGTGGACTTGCGCTCAACACGGCACCCAGCAAAATCGGCATCGGAAAAACCGCAAAGGGAGAGGGTGGAGGAGGCTGAATACCAAATCCCGAACTCAGGTGTGAAACGAAGGTACCTCATAATGCGCTTCACCGCCTGACGGTGCGAAGTGCGCGGCGACGCCTGAAAGCGCGCACACAGGCACACCGCAAACTGGATGTTCGGGCGTGTCGCTGTCAGGTAGAGCAGCGACCCGATCATGCTTTGGTACTCCTTCTGGTCCACAGCTTCTCCGTCCACATCCGCATCCAGGGCTGTCGTGGTCGACATGGGTGTTGGAAGAGGCTTGGCCTCACCCATATCGAACCTCTTCAGCAAGTCTTTGGTGTACTTGCCCTGGTGCACAAACGTCCCTTCTCGGGATTGCTTAATTTGCAATCCGAGAAAGAAAGTCAGCTCGCCCATCATACTCATCTCGAACTCCCTTCTCATAGTATCTGCAAACTTGGCAACCAAAGCGTGAGATGAACCACCAAAAATGATATCATCCACGTAAATCTGGACCAAGAGAGTGTCTTTGCCTTGCTTAAGGAGAAAGAGCGTTTTATCCACACATCCCATTTTAAAACCCTTAGCAAGCAAAAAGGTTTTCAACCTATCATACCAAGCTCTAGGGGCTTGTTTCAAACCATATAAAGCTTTGTGGAGTTTAAAAACATGGTTTGGAAACTTGGGATTTTCAAAACCGAGGGGTTGCTCAACATACACCTCTTCTTCTATGTAGCCGTTTAAGAAGGCACTCTTGACATCCATTTGAAAAAGTTTAAAACCTTTGGATGCAGCAAAAGCCAAGAGTATCCTAATAGCCTCCAAACGTGCTACAGGAGCAAAAGTCTCCTCATAGTCTATCCCCTCCTTCTGACTATAACCCTTAGCAACAAGTCTGGCCTTGTTTCGAACAATGTGGCCATCCTCTCCTTGTTTGTTTTTGAAAACTCATTTTGTCCCAATAGGATTGCAGTCTGGAGGAGGTGGAACCAAAACCCAAACCCGATTTCTTTCAAAATTTTCTAAATCCTCATGCATGGCATTAACCCAATCCGGATCCGTCAGAGCGTGTCCAACATCTCGGGGTTCAAAATCAGCAACAAATGCAGAATGAGCAAAGTGAGAGATTTGTTGTGACCTGGACCGAGTGACACGTTCGTCGATGCTGCCGATCATCTGTTGAGGCGGGTGTTGGCGCTGAATGTGTCGTGGCGCCTCCCGAGCAGAAGTAATCTCCCCCTCAACAGCAGTTGGTGCCTCCCCGGGTACAAAAGGTACCGCTCAGGGTGGCGGATCCCACGGCCCCAAGGAAGAAGAAGTGTCGGGGCCGTGAGTCGTAGTAGAAGCTGCTCCTTGCGGCACAGCAGGTGGAGGGGGTGCTGGATCATCCATACCTTCAGCACCCTCGTCCTCGTCATCAAAAAGAGGCTCACCAACCTCATGATCACCTGCACGCTCAAAACGAGAAGAAGGACAAACCATGGTCTCATCGAAGGTGACATCAGATGTCTCCATGACTCGGTTAGTATCAAGGTTAAGTACACGATAAGCTCTAGTGTGTGTGGCATAACCCAAAAATACACTGTCAGAAGAACGAGACTCAAATTTGTCCAGGTTGCCTTTCTTAAGTATAAAACAGTGACAACCGAACACTCTAAAGTAACTCACCTTGGGTTGTCTTCCAAAACGCAACTCATAAGAAGTCTTTTTCAAGAAAGCTCGGAGAAAAATGTGATTGGAAATATAGCATGCAGTGTTCATAGCCTCGGCCCAAAATCGCCTGGGAGTGCTATGCTCATCGAGCATCGTCCTGGCCATCTCTACAAGGGTCCGATTCTTCCTCTCTACAACACCATTCTGTGGCGGGGTGTAGGGGGAAGAAAACTGATGCTCCAAACCCAAAGAGTTACAAAACTTCTCAAAATCCAAATTCTTGAATTCGGAACCATTATCACTTCTAATAGCTCGCATCGAGTTCATAGTGAACTCGTTCTGAAGACGCAGAATCAGATTGCGAGCAAAAGAGAAGGTCTCCGTCTTCTCAGTCAAAAAGAAGACCCACGAATATCTCGAAAAATTGTCGACAACCACAAGAACATATACCACTTCCCCCCAAACGAGCTCACCCGAGCCGGACCAACAAGATCCATGTGTAAAATCTCTCCAGGGTGCTGTGTCATGACCTGAGTCACTGGATGGTGGGGAGCGGCAACCATCTTTCCATGTCTACAAGAATGGCAAACAAGGTCCTTCTCCATCGACAACTTGGGCAATCCTCGGATTAGGCCAAGTGAGCTAAGCCTTGCAAGCAAGTCGAAGCTCAGGTGACCGAGTCTCCTATGCCACTTCCAAAGATCAAAGGAGGAAGGACCAGCCACAAGACATCGGGAAATCCCAAACAACTCCAAGAAATTCGCACGAAAGACTTTCCCAAAAGGTGAAATCAAACATACAAGATTGCCCTGAGGATCTAAAATACGACTGAGATTCGGTTTAAAACGAATCTCATAGTCATCATCAAAAAGTTGCGAAACAGAAAGCAAGTTAAAATGCAAGTTAGAAACAAGAGCAACATCACGCAACACAAAGTGCTCATTAACTCGCACGGACCCACGAGACAACACCTTACCTTTGCTATTGTTGCCGAAGGTGATAAACTCCTTTCCGACAACAGGACTAAGACTGGAGAACCACTTGGCGTTTCCGGTCATATGCCTCGAGCAACCAGAATCCACTAACCAAACGTCCTCCAATCATTTTACCTACATCAATAAAAAGACATAGGGTGAGCATACGGTCCAACACTGGGGTTAGTGAAGTAGGAAGAGTACCAGTGTTGGGCCGGCTGCTCAAAAGAAAGGTCAGTGTAAAAACCATTCCTAGCACGCCTACGGGGAAAGCGAACACCACGCACAGGAAAACGTGGTCCGCTAAGGAAAGAGTGTCCATCGCGATAGTCAAAATGCGGTGGAGGGAGACGCTCGACAAAGCCTCCGCCACGGGGTCCGTATCCTGCAAAGTCAGGACCCCGTCGGGCAACACCTCCCTGACGCCAAGGACCTTGAGGCACTGCACCTCTAGGCCTAGCAGCTCTCCTCGGAGCTCTCCTCTGAACACTCGGCACATGTACATCATGGAAAGGATGGTACATGTCTGCATTGTTCATCTCCCTGGCACGACGCTCCTCTCTCTTGCGCCGAAAGCAAAACTCACCCAAGTGTCCATCTCTCCCACAGTGCTCACAATGGTACCTCACCGCTCTCATAGGGGGTTGTTGGTACTCACGGTTGTGGGTTTGGATCACTTTGCCCTTCTGTGGCATAAGCTCCTCCTGGATAGGTGGCATTGTGTCCAGCTTGTTCTTGAGGTGGTTTGGTTTGGGAGCCCATTGCTGGTTCTTGGGTGGAGCTCATGGAGGTTCCTCAAACACTTCGTCCTTGGTGTTAGGCTTGAGAGGCTCTTTGGGTGGAAGCTTGGTAAGATTGGGAGTAGTGGTGGAGTTGGGCTTCTCACTCGGGTTCAGACCACTCGACTCTCCAATCTTCCCAAAAGCAGAAACATCAACACCCGGAGCAAAACCTACACCTGGACCTCCGGCAGTACGCTTAAACTGAGCAATCATCATCCCAAGCTGCGGCTCATTGCAAGACACCCATGACAAGATGGTCCGAAGGTATGTGTTTTCTTCCTCGGTTTGCATCTTGCCATGCTTCACATTGGCAATCTCCATCTCCAAACCCTCGCACAAAGCGCACCTAGCCACACAAGTGCTACCCGAGCTGGCCTTCTCAAGAGACTCAATCTTGGCATTCTTCTCTGCCAACTCGGATTGCAAGCTCGGACAAGTCTTGCACGCACCCAACAACACGGGTCTAGCCCGGAGCTCATCCACCTCTCCTACCAAGGCAACATACTTACCTCTCAAAGTGAGAAGATCGGTCATATGCTTGGTGCACATCTCACACTCACCCTCCTCAGACACGACCACGGTGGACTTGGCAAACTCAAGCTCCTTCACCGTGTCCTCCCACTTCTGCCTAAACTCCTTGCGTTCTCTAGCGGCATGCCTAAGCAGCTTATCCTGACTAAGCAAGGCGGCAGTAAGATTTTCGACCTCAGCAGAAAGCTCATCGTGGGTCAGAGATACCTAGGAGGTGTCGTCGTCGTCGTCATCGTTCCGAGGGGTGTCCTCCAGCGTGCCGTCGACCTCATCACCAAGAGCCAAGGTGCAGAAGCCCTCGTCATCGGTGAAGAAGCAGAGTCCGTTCAGTTCGTCCTCGATCCTCTTATTCTTCCCGGACTCGTCATCGCTTGAGCCAGCGGAGTCATCATCCGTGTCGTCGACGTCGCTGAGCGTGGCGAAGAAAGCATGCTGCTCAGCCTGGGCCTTCTCCAAGTACTTCTTCTTGATGTACTCCTTGTCAAAGCCGCCCCTCCGCTTGTGCTTCGCGGGGACGTACTTCTCCTTGCGCTTGCCGGAGTTGTACTTGTGCCCATGATCGCCCTTCCCAGAGTGCTTGTTCTTCTTGGGACAATTGGCGACGAAGTGGTCAGGGTCGCCGCACTCAAAGCATCCTGAGCGTCCTCCTCCGCGGCGACGGTTCATGCGGTTGTTGTGGTACCGCGAGAACCGGTTGGCAAGCAAAGCCAACTCGTCATCCCCCAAAGACTCCAACTGCTCCTTTGTGACAGAAAAGAGAGAAGAAAGTGCAGATCCTCCAGAGGTGTTAGCAGAAGAGCCAGAAACCAAAGCCATAGTCGGGCCAGAAGGATTTTCATAAGAAGCCCTCGACATGGCGTCAATCTCACTAGACTTGAGCTTACTAAAGAGCTCATCGCAAGTGAGGGTCTCATAGTTAGACGATTCGATGATCGCCTGGACCTTTGAGTCCCACACCGACTGATCGAGAGTATGCAAAAGCTTCAAAGCCCTCTCATGATTGTCGAAAGGCAACAGCTCCTTGTTCGCTCTCATCTTGTTGACAATGACCTGAAAGCGAGCGAATAAACTCTCTATGCTCTCGCCAGGCATATGTTGAAAGTTCTCATACTCCCGCTTGTGCGACTCGTAGAGACGGGATTTGACTTGAGTGGTTCCCTCATGGAAGCGCATGAGGGTCGCCCAAATCTCACGAGCCGTGGGGAGGTGAGAAACGCGATCGAACTCGGACATGCTCAAACAGGAGAAAAGAGCGTTACGTGCTCGGCTATTGGCCTCGTGCTCATCTATCTGAAGCTGAGTGACACGGGCAGTTAAGACAACGTAATCCTCCTTGTTGCAAATCTCCCAGACAGAAGAGCCCATGCTCTGAAGATAGGCCGACATGTGTATCTTCCAATACGCATAGTTCGTCCCATCAAAGAACGGCGGTTTGCCCACGCCGCGATCCATGTCGCTTTTTGTGGATCTGGAACCGGCTAAGGTGGAAGATCCTTAACCCGCTCCGATACCAATTGAAGGACCGAGAGTGCTACTAGAAAGCGACCAGAGGGGGTGAATGGGAGCTTCAAAATTCCTTTCGGAAACTTGTTGCCACTGTCCCGTAAATCAACCCCAAGAACAAACCCTAGAGCTCGTAAGTGTCCACGACCCTAGAGATAGGGTGGATGCTTCCAAGAAGCACAGCGAGACACTTCACGACCCTAGAAACCCAACGCAAAAGCCGGAAATCAAAACCGACAACGAACAAGCAAACTGCGGTCGAAACAGCGCAAGTCAGCACTGACCGGACTCTAGCTAGCGTCCGGTCAGTGAGCACCGGACGCGTCTGGTCAGACAAAATCGATTCTACAACCTTACTATTTGAGACCGGACTCACTGTCCCTGTGCGTCCGGTCGAAACCCTAGCGTCCGGTCACAAGAACTCAAACAGATGAACAGTACAAGGAGCGAGTCCGGTCACTTAGCAAGAGCTGCGTCCAGTCAAGTCACAAAGAAAACGCGCTGTGCACTCAACGATCGGACGCACGGGGTCAGCGTCCGATCAACCCGTGCCCAGCGTCCGGTCACCCCAAAACTGCACTGTTCGTTCACCGATTCAGCTCGATCTCACCCAAAACAAATCCTCTAGGGATCAAACTTGGTGAGAAGAGTCACAAGGAGGATAGTGAGCTATCTCTAAGAGATCATGGCTCGAACCTATCCCAAAATCGATGAATCTAAGAAATTCGGGGGAAGGGAGAAAAACTTGACCCAAAACGAAAATCGATCGATCTACTAGCTCATGAGGTTAGAGGTGAATTCCTTCGATAGAAAGAAGTGCCTCACGATCTAGAACATCTTGGTTCAAACGGATTTGCAAAAGACACACCGAACAAAGAGATCGAACGACGGGAAAAACGTGGAGAAAGGCAACCCGCGAAGAACAAGAACAAAACGCGAATTACAACCACGAATTTGCAACCGTGTGGCTACCACACGCTACAATAGTGAGATTACGGTCTCACTTCCTCAAAATCTCACGGGCACAGAGGTATTGTTCTCTTCTCTGTGGATCTCAGTTCGCTACAGCAGGGAATGGGAGAGCAGGAAACCCTAGAAGCAAAAGAGCAAAATGACTGAGATAGTTTGGGAGGTGGGTGTCTCCCCCTACTTATCCTAATTCTAATTCCCACTCTACCCCTAGTTATTTACAGAGCGACCCAGCCAAACCGTAAGGCTATCCTGGACCAACTCGTGGTAGATGCTGATCTGACGACCACGCCCGCACAACTGGTAGCGTTGCCTCGACGCAACCTCACCGATTGCCGCCACGTGCCGCCTCCGCTCCGCTTGTCCTTTTCATGGACTCCGTCCCCCGGTTTTGTGGCCGAAACCGGGAAACCAGACCTTCAAGTCCATCCCCCGGTTTTGTGGCCCAAACCGGGAAATCAGTCGCCCATCGCCTGAGTTTAGTGGCCCAAACTCAGAAACCCCAGCACCCAGGTTTTGAGGCCCAAACCTGGAAAACCGTCCTCAGCTCGAGTTTTGTGGCCCAAACTCGGCAAACCCTCAGCACCCAGGTTTTGTGGCCCAAACCTGGAAACCGTCACCCGGTGGTTTTTCTATGGCTCAACCACCAAATCGGAGCTGTAGAGGGGATGCACCGCCCGTGCACCCCGTCCACCGACACGTGTCCCCAGGTCCTCGACCCGAGCAACACCATGCCCCGCAAGTCTTCGCTCGTCGCTGTCCCAGGCTGTCAGCCACCACAGCTGATCCTCAGGCCACCGGTCCCTCAGTCCAAGCCTCACGTCTGCCCTTCACCGCTTCCGGTCCGTCGGCATGGGACGTCTCTACTTGACCTTCACCTTGCCCTCGATCACTATCTCCGTGGTCGACACCTGCACAACATATGCCAAAGAACATGCGATCAAACCTGTTGACAATCACTCATCACTCGAGACTCGGCATACACCCATGTATCCGCATAATATCTTAACTTCATGTCACCAGAATCGAAGGTTATTGGGATATGGGACCATCGCCCAAATTTGTGTGGTCCTTCGACAGCTACATGGTGCACTCTTCTGGTATGTTCTTTCCTTTGCCTTTTGTTGCCGTGATCTTCGTTAGAGCCCCCGGTGATGGCAAGGATTACGCCGAAGGTTGATGTTGGGTTGTTGATAGTTGTTTGGGTTTGGGATTCGGCTTTGACTAGCTGGGCAGCTGGCAGTGCTGGTATTGGGGGCGGTGGTGGTAAAGCGTTGCTTGCTTGTTGGTTGGTTTGGGGTTGAGGGGTTGCCGGGTATGAAATGGTGTATGGTATGTTTTGGCGTTGAGGAATGGTGGGTGGCTGATATGGGGTGTGATTGTAGTGGGGGTGATGTGCGTAGAAAGGTTGGTGCGAAGGTAGGCCATAGTTTATTGGGGTGTATTGGTATGAAGGATGGGTTGGGTTGAAATTTGGCTTTCTGGTATGCTTGATGGTTCGGTTTTCTACCGATGCGGCTCTTTTGGATTCCTGGTACTCTTTTCCCTTGGCGAAGCACTCACATTGTTTGGTGGTGTGACCTTTCCCTGGACCACAAAAATGGTAATACATTTTCGCGGGATCCTTCTGTTGGTTTCTTTGATCCGACGGGGATGAGAATCCTTGCAGATTTTGGTTGCCCGAAGTCTGAGTGCCCCTTCTTTGGTCTTCGAGTGGGCCTGCCTTGTTGATTGCGCCAATGTTACTTTGATCTTGACGAGGGTTGTTTTCCCTCGTTTGGGGTCTCGATTGCGGTTTTTGTTGTGCCCTTCGAGCATCGGACTTCACCCTAAAGTCCATGTCCGCTCTATAGTATCTTTCCATTGTCTCATGTAGTTCTTCGATTGTGTTTGCCGGCTTCCTGGCAAACTTCGAGGAGCAGGGACCTGGGCATAGAGCGATTACTGCTGCGAGGATTACGACTTCGTCTGATATCCCCGGAGTTCTTACTCTGATTTGGATGAACCTTCACCAGTAATCTTGCAGTGGTTCGCGCTCTTCTTGTTTACAGTTGAACAACTCGATGGGGTTTGATGGTGCTGCTGTGATACCTTTAAAGTTTGTGCAGAGCCTGTCTCTGAGGTTGACCCAGGAATCCATGGTTCCGGGGCGTAGGTTGCTGTACCACATCTGCGCGATGTCACGAAGGATGATTACGAAGGACTTCGCCATTGTTGATTCATCTCCCCCTGCTGCAGCAACTGCTGCTTCATAACTCATTATGAACTGACGAGGGTCAGAGAGTCCGTCATAACGGGGCAAATTTTGTGGATTGTAGCACGGTGGCCAGGGTTGAGTTGCAGTACTTGGGAGAGTGGTGATCTTGGGTCGTAGGGCATCTGGTGTTGTTGGGCCCTCCGCTGGTTGTGAAGGTTTGGCTCTCTCTCATCTAGGTAAAGTTGGCGAAAATTTGGTGGTCTCTCAGGGTATGGGTTGTTTAGGTAATTTGGTGGTGGCGGGGGTGGTGGTGGCTGACGTGCATTGCCCTGATGCTGCTCGTCGTTCCCCTCCTGGGGTGGTGGCATTTCCCTGTCAATCCAACCCTCGGCTTCGGCCTCAGCTGCCGCGAGGGACTCCTCCATCCGGCGAAGCTGTTCCCTCGCTTCGTCCGCCTTTTGCCTGATGACCCGTAGCCGGTTATGCCTCTCAAGTTGGACTAGGTGTCTTTTCTTTTCTTGCAGCTCAGCGTGGAGACTCTCTAAGGCCTCGAGACTCAACTCTTCCTCATCTCCTTCCCCACCTTCTCCAGAGGTGTGCGGGTGTTGCTGTGATGCCGGTCGAGCATGTGGGCCCAGGATCTCAGTTTCCGAGACAACTTCTTCCGCTCCCAATGGCGCTTCGTTTTCTTGCACACCCTGGTCCGTCGCGGCGACTTCATTCGTGGTGCGATGGTCTCTGCCCAAGGCCGTCCTCCTAGTTCCAGCCATTACGCGAAGGTGTAAAATCCTGTAACGGTCCCCACGGTCGGCGCCAAACTGTTGATAACACACTTGTGTAACCTCCGCACACGTGCGGGAGTACGGCGAGGGTGGCCAACTGTCGAACCAAAGAGCGGAGGTGAAAGCAATCGTACAGCACAGTTTCCTTTTTCCTTTTTCCCAAAAAATCATCCCCTTTACACTGTTCATCCCTTGGTATTTATAGGGAATACCAAGGGACACCGACCAATTTACAAAAGGGTACAAGAAAGATTCCCTGAAGCTGTACAACAGAAGGGCAGAACCGTACAAACACAGGCGGTGTGAAAACCCTAACCCGTCTTCCTTCCGTCCGCCGCCACCTGACTCGCGCTCCTCCTCGCGGGAACATGAGAGCTAACCTCAGGCTTGAGGAACCATTGCCGCCGTTGCAAGGCTCGCGTCCGCTCGCCGTTCGCTGAGCCCAACGTTCCCTGCATGCGAAGACCAGGAAATGGCCCGAGGGTCTAGCTACCCGCGAAGGTTAGGAAATGACCCGAGGGTCGAGCCAACCGCGAAAGTTAGGAAATGACCCGAGGGTCGAGCTAATCGCGAAGGTTAGGAGATGACCCGAGGGTCGAGCTACCGGCGGCGGGTCTCACGAGGGTTGCTGAAAAAGCGAGGGTTGTTTTTCGGTGACAGCAGCCCCCGGATTCGCTGTCGAGGGTCCCTTCCCTCAACACACGCGGTGTATTTTTCCTTCCCGCGCGCGTGAAGGACTCCGGACCGATCACACGCGCTCTGTTGGTGATTTTGGTGGCCAGCAAATCTTGCTGTTGTCGCCCTGTTCTTTGTCGCCTGTGCCCTGTGCTGATGTCGATCAGGTGCCCTTTGGTGGTGGCCGGCAAATCTGGTACTGTGCAGGTGTTGTTGTCGCCCTTTGCTGCTGACACGAGGGAGGAAAAGTGCTACTGTGCAGGTGCTGTGCAGTGCAAATCTGCTACTGCGCGGCGACTGGAGTCGCGAAGATGAGTAGGGCGGCGAGAGGTAGGGGGAGCGTCGCGGCTCAGGGTGCGGATCTAGACGTCACGCTGAGTTCAAATGGGTCCTTGGTGGGCCTACTTTTTTTATTTTAGCAAGTTGGAATAGGGAGTTGTTGGAGAGAGTCAAGTTTTTCACTTGGCAAACAAAATAGCAAGTTGCTATAACACAAGATATACCAAGTGAAATATTGGGAGTTGTTGGAGATGCTCTTATGCGTGTTTGACATTTCTTAACAGTGCGCCCCAGTATGTCTTCGTGATGAAATGAAATAAAGGTCTTATCGAGACCAATTTGCTTTTGAAATATCTTCCTGTTTGAATTTCAAACCATCGACAAAGGCAGTGCAATCTACGCGATCGGCGCCTCCCTCAACTCACTGCAACGCTAGGCTGCCATTTTTAGACTATTCATAGTAGTTTTTAGTACAGCAATAATCTGCGTGTTATCGTCGAGCAGCTTCAAATAAAATATCTTCATGACATCTCAAAGCTTGACATGTTGGACATGAGAAACTTATAATGCCACTGTTTTTTTTTCGCCACGGTCTCCTCCTCCCCTGTCCGACAAAAAAAACATTGAACCCTAAACCCTAACCCTAATGATACCGGGAGCTTCAAACTTAGGGAAAGCTGCCATGGCATGAACGAAAAGGAGCGGCTCTCGGTTGGGTCTTTGATCTAGACGCTGGTTTTCTCCATTTAGATTTTCGGGGAAATTAAGTAAAGCAGCAGGTGGCACCGGGCGCCTTAATTATATCGGTAATGCTTTGTTTAAGACGTCCGGACGGACGGACGACTCCCACCGTTCACTCTCATCCACGAACGCGTCTCTCATCTAGATACTTCCCCTCGTCTTATCTGTATAACCCCAATGCTCATTCTACCGCAACCTCACTCCGCCTCGCTGCCATTTGGTCTCCCGCTGCGTAAGCGCCCCATCCCCTGTAGCCTCCCCCAGGCCCTGGTCCCCTGCTGCGCAAGCGCCCCTCCCCTGTAGCCTTATGCAGTCCCTATGTTGCCCTCTCCGCTACGGTCAGCGTCGGGTGGCGGCAACAGCCCATGGTGTGGCGAAGACGAGCTGCAAGACTGGAAGGAGCATTGCCACCTGGGAGCTGGGCCAGTAGTGACTGCAGTGCGGCCACCACGACAACCCCCTTCGAGGACGGGCGACGCGGCTCCTGCGAGGTAGGTGGAGAAGGATCCGAATCTGAGACCTCTTTTCCCATCCTTCCTTCCTCTGGATCTATGGTCCCTCCTCCTCCTTCTCTTTCTCCCCTCTAGATCTACGTTTTTCTGGATCTATGGTCCCTCCTCCTCCTTCTCTTTCTCCCCTCTGGATCTAATTTTTTCTGGATCTATGGTCCCTCCTCCTCTTTCTCTTTCTCCCCTCTGCGTTTTTCCCCATTCAGATTTTTTTTGAGATGCTCCTCGTTGTTGCAGTGATTTATTTTCAATGTTGCAACAGATGATGTGGTAATGTTGCAATGATATATTTTTCTTTGTTGTTACAACAAATGTTTCTGCGATGTTGCAGAAGTAGTTCGTGAGATGTTTCAATAGTTTTTTCGTTTATCGTAGCAGTTTCTCCCCGATATTGCAGTAGATTTTTTGTTTTTGCAACAAACTTTTTTATGTTGCATTAGTAGTGTTTTTGTTGTTGCAATAACTTTCTCTTCTTTGTTGCAGTAGATTCTCCCCGTTTGTTGCAGTGGATGTGTTTTGAATGTGTGCATTGTTACAGCAGATTCTCCCCGTTTGTTGCAGTGGATGTGTTTCAAAATGTGTGCAGTAGACATTTTTGATGTTGCACTTCATATTTTTGTTTGTTCCATTAGTTATTTTTCGGTGTTTCAATAGCTTTTTTCGTTTGTTTCACCAGTTTTTTCTGATTATCTCATTAAGGTGTCCTTCAATGTTATAGTAACATTTTTTCCCTTTTGTTGCAGCGGGGGACAGACTACGGTGATTAGCTAGTGGCGGGGCGGATGTGCTGGGGCCGGCGAGGTTGGGACGGAGGCAGATCTATCTGCATGCGGGAGAGGGGGCTTTTCCTCTTAATTGGATGTGAGCGCGTGCGTTAGGGTGAGAGAGTGTGCACGGAGGCAGTAGAAGACTGGGAGCGGGGCAACTGATTGGACTTTGAGAACAGCGTCCGGACGTCCGGGCGCTAGTTGTACCGTAATTATATATATATATATATATATATATATATATATATATGGTGCTATGGAAATATTGGACCCACGTTATTATATATTATTATATAGATTATAATCCCAGCAACCAAGTTACATTCATATCGAATTGGATCGCACTTTAGCAAAGACTAACACGTCCGAGGTCGCACGAGACTAAACCTAAGCATTTTGAAAGCGGCCCACAAGCTCGCTGGGGTTTGGTCCGCCCACGGACCTTACTAGACAGGACCTGAGCTTAGATCTTGCTGCCCAGAAAATGTTTTCTAGGCCTGAAATATTTATTTAGTTGTTTTACACTATAAATTACGTGCATGAACCGCTTAGGTCTGGACCCGACCCCAGCTCGGCCCAAAAATAGCAGGCTAACTTGCACAATAAGACATGATGAACATCAAGGATAAAGAGAGCTAGGGCAAAAAGAGGTAGTAGATATTTGTTTTACGATTGAAAGTTTGATTCCTCAATTTCTCTTATTTATATAAAGATAGTGATCTTATCCTGGTAAAAAATAACAAAAAATAGGTCTGGATCCAGCTGGACTCTACTTGTTCTCAAAACAGGGAAACTGATCTTTTTTTTTGCGAGTAACAGGGAAACTGATCTGAAACTGGCTAACATGTCATTCTAAATTATATCTCTCACAACTAAAAAGAAAGAAAGATGGACACTGGCTTCGTGCGAAAAACTATCGCTACGCCGTCCGCGCGGGTCCTGCGACTGCGACCCCTCTGCCAACACTCCCTCAACGCCTAAATAAAAGGAAACAACTGATCGAAAAAATAAAAGGAAACAAAATCAACGACTAGCCGCGCCCCTGCATTCGCACGGGCACGCAACATCCCGCTACCCTTCGGCGCCGCTCGGAGGCCACATCGCCCGTCCACGACGATCCGCCTCCCAAGCTATCGGCCTCCTCCTCCGCCTCCCAAGCTATCGGCCTCCTCCGGATCTGCCCCGCCGTCCGCCCGTGCCGTCCGCCGCGCCCCCAAGCCGCTGCCCCAAGAGGCGTCGAGCTCCTCCCTCGGGGTCACACGGAGCCTCCGCCGGACGTTCGCGACGCTCGTCTGCCGCTGGAAAACCGCGCCCCCAAGCCATCGGCCTCCTCCGGATCTGTCGTCGTCCGCGCCCCCAAGCCGCCGGCTCCCGCCCGATCTGCCGCCGTCCGCCCACGCCGACCGAGCAGCGCCGGACGCCGCGCCCCCAACCCGTCGGCCCCCCTCCCACGACGGCGCACGGATCCAAGTTCGCCGCCTAACAAAATCAACGACTAGCCGCGCCCCTGCATTCGCACGGGCACGCAACATCCCGCTACCCTTTAGCGCCGCTCGGAGGCCACATCGCCCGTCCGCGACGATCCGCCTCCCAAGCTATCGGCCTCCTCCTCCGCCTCCCAAGCTATCGGCCTCCTCCGGATCTGCCCCGCCGTCCGCCCGTGCCGTCCGCCGCGCCCCCAAGCCGCTGCCCCAAGAGGCGTCGAGCTTCTCCCTCGGGGTCACATGGAGCCGCCGCCGGACGTCCGCGACGCTCGTCCGCCGCCGGAAAACCGCGCCCCCAAGCCATCTGCCACCTCCGGATCTGCCGTCGTCCGCGCCCCCAAGCCGCCGGCTCCCGCCCGATCTGCCGTCGTCCGCCCACGCCGACCGAGCAGCGCCGGACGCCGCGCCCCCAACCCGCCGGCCCCCCTCCCACGACGGCGCACGGATCCAAGTTCGCCGCCTTCCCTCATCCCCAGGTTTGCTAAACTTCTGCATATGAAAAGAACCATTCTGCATATTCTAAACCGATTTCGATTACTGAATCTGGATTTTTTTTCTTGTGAAATAGTCAATGCTACATAAGTGCTTTGCATCTTTTCTTTGATCAACTATATGCCTAAGGAGTTAAACCCTAGGAGACTTCGGCTGCAGTCCACCCTAAGTTTGCGACCCTGAAAATGTATGCATGAACTTATAGTTCAGAGCTTAGATGCAGGGGGTGTCAGGATTCTACATATAACCTGTGGTTAAGCAATAAAATTCTTCACTGCTTCACTTACATCGAACCCTGCAATAAATATTCTCCACTATGGCTAAGCATCACTTACATGAATTGATTTAAAGTGCTATATACGAACTACTGTATTATTTATTTCATCTAACTAGACATTTTTTGCCCCAATCCTTTCACTGCTTCTAAAATAAAAACAAGGATTTAAATACTCAATGACTAAAAGTACATACATGTATTCTTCAATTTTTAATTTGTGCAGACCATCTCTTCAGAATACAGATCTCTGAAAAGCTTGTGCAGGTGTGTATTGAAACTTCACACTATATGATATAAGCATCTTTCAAATTCTTGATATATGATCAGTCATATGAAAAGCTCAACCATCAGCGATAGGCTTAGCTCTTTTAATTCTGATGATGCATGCATAACTAATTGTGGACCATCAGTGATAGGTTCAAGACTTGCATAATTAATTGAGGATCGTCAGATCTCCAAGAGGGCAGTGGTAGCATTGTGTTCATGGCTAGAATTCTCCATGCTTTTCACCTCTGCCTGAGAGCGATTACTGGTTCTAGGATTCTATTGGTGTCTTTCTTTTTTTTGGTGCTCAACCATTGCTAAATTAGCAAACCATCAACCCATCAGCTTACTGCAACCACTTTAGTTGTTTCCTTCAAAGTTTCAGGACATTAGATTAGTATAGTAGGACTATCGACCATGACAAATTGGCAAAATTGCTACCTTGCATCATTGGTCTCAGTATTAGTATATGTTAGTTTTATTAAATACGTATGTGTGTGTGAATGTGCAAGGTTGAACTGAAAAACATTATTTTAGTGAACTAAAAATTATCTTGCTCACTAATAGGAAAACTGAACAGCAGTAGTCATTGGCTGCTAAAACTCAGCAGTTGTTCATTGGTTGACAGCTACATTGTCCTTCAACTATATGCCTAATGAGGGGAATTCACATTAACTCTAATGGATCAGAGTAGGGGAGGGGAACCTGTGTCCGGACGACACACATCTGGCGTCGACCAAAGTGCGTTGTGCGCGTAGTGCCATAGTTGCAGTCAGTGTAGAGACACATGAACAAAAACAGGACAAATTAAATCTTAATAACATTGTTCGCTGGTAACCAATTACCGGCGCACAACTCCCTGACTCCCGTTGTGCCTGTGCATCTAGGCTCCTGATGTCGTCTCGATTTGCTTTGGTACCTCTGAAATGTTTAGCTAGCATATGCCACGTTCTTGTGTAAATTCAGATGCTTGCAAATTGGAACATATGATTTCACCCTTAAATCATTACATTTAATAATTTTGTTTTTTCTTGTTGGATGGTGTCTCTGAACTCCGAACCATTCTAAAGTTATGATTACTATAGACCATCTCAGCAGGATACAATTGATTGAAAATAGCAACAGACATTACTGAAAAATATATTAAAGACTAGTGAAGCTTGCTCTAATACTTTCAATGAATGAAGGTGGAAGCTCTTTTGAGTAACCGGACGACCGTCGGAGAAGGGGCGCTCGGGGATGAGGAGAAGCCGGGCTGCCGGAGCACCACGCCGGCAGAAGCAACAGTTTTTCCTTGGGGAGGAAGGGTGGGGAGGGTGAGGCTGACAGGGGGTGGGTGGGAGATGAGGTAGAGAGACATGACAGAACATAATGGATCACCATTAAAAGCAATGGGAAGAAAAGCATGTGTAGAGGCATATTTACCTAACTATAAAGGCCTATTTTCTTTGGGGACAAAGGAGTGGGTTTAAGAAAGTATTAAACTCAAAACAAGACTGAAACAATACTTCTAACTCTGACCGAAATGTCCAATAAAAGCCAAATAACTTGAAGCACTTATGCATCTAAAATAAGTAGTTAAGTACCTTTTTTGGTAGCTAAATCGTGTTTTTTGTTGTTGTTTGTAAGTACTTCGTACAGAAAAAAGGAAGCAGCATGGAAGATAGAAAGCAGTTGTGATATGGTTTTTGTTCTTAGATGTAAGCCTGCCTGCAATTTCAATCCTTATTTTAATTGCTGACTGCAAATAGGACTGCAAACAATACCATCAATTGCTGACTGTTCATATTGTTTCTTTGATGCTATGTGAACAAAATATTTGTATATGTGCTATTGCTTTTGTAGGATTTATTGGATCAACTTACTGTGTTCGTGTGTCCTCAATGGTTCTGCCTATCCAGTTAACTGACATATTCTTCTTTTAATTTCACGGTCATCTTTTCTTATCTCTAAGAACAATTGAGTTGTGCATTCTTTATTTGATTACAGTTCTTTATTTGATTGAATTGTGCGTTTGCATGTACTCGATCGTTACTATTTACTGGTCACTTCTCGGTCATGGTAAGCCTCATTTTCGTTGATTTGTTCATGCAATTATGAGCAGTTATGAGCTTGAGTACAATGAGATTAGCACTTGAAACTTCGTCGACTATTGATTATTCATAAAATTCAACGACTATTGATCATTCGAAATGCTTCGGGTTCGTTCGTGAGTATTTGATAGACATGGTCTTCATGGGGATTTTGTTTGTATAGTGTTGGTACAGAGGATTCATATCCAAAGGAAATGAAGTTGTTCGTGGTTGGGGCGCACAGATCTGCAACTGCAGATGCGGTTCTGTCATTGCCAGCTCAAGGACTGGAAAACTCTGCCGGCCAAGATTGCTTTGTTGGCTCAAGGACTGTAGATGTGTTACTGGCCAACATACATGTTGCTTTCTTCCATCTTAAGCTGCAGATCTTTTATGCTTTTGCTGATAACCTTTGCTGAAGTGCAAAATATAGTATCGTTTCTATTAAATATTCTTGCCGAGCATAATATTTTATTTTATTTCATTTACTAATGAATTAGTAGTATGACATTATTTGGTATTTATGCTCAACATTGTTTTTTGCTGTTTCCATCTCTTTCTTTCTATCAAATTTCATGGCTGCTGAGTGAACATTGTCTTTTGAATTAAATATCACTTAACGTTATAGTATTACATTATCTTATCATGCGATCCGTGTGTTCTTAGTATAAAGTTTAATTGTCCCGTAGCAACGCACAGGCATGCTAACTAGTACATAATATAGATACGGAGTATATGTTATATCATATTTCCGTTCTTTCTATGAATGGAAATGAGGTGTTACCTTTTGTTAAAAAAAATATTGTGCTATGTTATATCTAGATATATACTTAAAAAAATAAAAAATCAAAATATCTTAAAATTTGGTACTGAGGGAGTTTGATTATACTCCCTCTGTCCATGAAAGAATCAATTCTTAGAATCCGTGTCAGTTAAACTTTTTAAACTTTGACTAACTTTATAGAAAAGAATAATAACATCTATGGTATAAAATTGACACATTATGAAAATATACTCTATGATATATCTAATGATACGAATTAAAATTTGGTCAAAGTTTAAAAAGTTTGACTTAAGACAACTCTATAAATCTATTTTTTCGTGGACTACCAGAACTCAAACTACCATGGAAATCTGTTTCAGTTGCACCTTTTTTTTCGGTTTGACTGAGGACAACAATAAGAAAATTGTTTAAAAATGTTGAGCAACTGTGGCTGACTACGTGGAGGACAGAAGGCTACGTGCTCGACGCTGGAGCATTCCTGGTGTCAATTTAATTTCTGGAATTCAGGAGCGATGTGGATGTACTTGGTCAGTGTTGAAGATCCGCTGGTTGTCAAAAAAAAAACCGCTGGTTTGGTCCGGACTTGAACATCAAGGTCCATTTGAATTGCAGAGTGTGCTTGTGTGCCCTCGCAAGGTAAACGTGTGATTGGTTATATTATATAAAAAATAACGAACCTTTTCTTCTTTTATTAATATATACTGCCCGTGTGTTGCAACGGGAGAAGAAAGAGACTCTAAAAATCTTTTAGGTTAAGTTTAATCCGAAGTTTAAATTTTTAAACTTAACTATAAATAAACTTTTTTGGGTTTAGTTTAAAAAATGAAAGTGATGTAAATAGATCTATTTTAAAATTTAATTTCATAGTACATGTGCCTGTACGTTGTAATGGGAAAAAATACATTAGGATTGTTCAGCATGATTTATGGCGGTTGTTGTTGTTGTTGTTTTGTTGTGATAGAAAAACATTGACCAACTTTAACGGATCATAAGCTTTAGCTAACAAGATCATTAACACAAAATAAGACATGAATGTTAAATACCTAAATATTTATATTTGTTCCTTTCTATTAATTTTTTAAGCTATAATTTTCTTTATGATGGATTCGTAATGTAGGTTAACATTGATAATAATATCATAATGTATAGTTTATCTATACCTAATAATAAAGAGCCCCGTTGGATGGAGCTCAAAGCCCTGATGGCAGCAACGGTGGCCGATCCAAGGAGGGGCGGGGATGTCAGCTGGATTTGACGGAGCTCACCATAGGGCCATGGGGGAGGGGAGGAGTAAAAAGTGTCTCGTTGATGCTATGGAGCTCGGCGAGACCGGCTGATGATGTGGGGCAGAGGAAGATGAAGGCGAAGGCGACACGAGGAGAGGAGAAGACGGGTGCAAGAAGATACGTACGCACCCGGATTCTACAGCCATCGCACGCTCCCGACCGGGCCGTATCGCTGACCCAACAAAGACCCGCTGACGAACAGGGAGCAGCATAGTTGCAGCCCGGTCGTCCGGGGCCGCCGGACGTCCCGGACCTGACCTGCCACCGACGCGCCCGTCCACACGCTTGTGTCCACGCCAGCGAGACATCGCGACGGACGTGGCGCGACGAGCCGACTGACCGGACGAGGATCCGTCCGCGTCGCACACGACGCCGCCGCCAAGGCACCCAGACACCGAGATATTTCTGGCGACCGGCTGGTGGAAGCGGAATCCCGGATCACCACAAGCGTTGCCGCGCGGGCGCGGCCCCACGGGTTGGTTGCCATGCCGCTCTGGACTGGACTCTCGAGTCTCGACCAACGACTCTGAGCGAGCGGCGTCGGACGTACTACGATGCGCGCGGATTGCGCTGCCACCACACGTATGTCGCGCGATCGCGGCCGCAGGGCCGCGTTGGCGCCCGGATCACCACCAATCACGCGGTCGGCTGGGGCTCGGTTCGCGTGGCCACCGCCGCGCGCGATGATGATCCGGGTGCACGCGCGCCCGCGGGGCTGGCACCCAAGACCGAACAACTTGTATTCTGTGCGGGGGCATGACAGACGGTCATCCACGTCGAGGCGACGCGCACGTACGTACGTACGTACGTAGGGGTCCCGTGGCAAGCGCACGATGAGACGACGACGTCGTCGTACGTAGTACTACGTAGCACATGCCGGTTGGTTGTCGGATATTTTTTCTTCTTCTTCGTCAGCAGGTTCTGGTGCTCGATGCGCGGGACGATCAATGAATTTCCGTTCATGCATCAATGTCTCGTCCTCTGACTGACTGAGTGGTTGGCGTCGACGGCACAGGATGAACGACTAAAAAATTGCACGACACAAGCAAATGTTCTGTCTGCCACGAGCCCACGCACGAGGCACTCTTCTTGTAGCGTGAGCTCGTGGCTCGTCCGCCTTCAGCTGGTGAGGTGGTGCTAAACGCCCAGATCGAAACTGAACGAGCGCTCGTCTCCGCTCTATTGCCGATGAGGTCTCGTGGGCTACCGAGACTGGGCCTTCAAGTTCGGGCCGATTTCGTTGCAAAGAGGTCCGGGCCGAGATGAAACAGCTAGACTGGATCGGTTTTTGCTCCAACTGGTGCTGTCGACCAGACGAAAGGGGAGGGGGAACGGACAGGCTATTAGTCTCATATCGGTCCCCTAATCTTATAGGAATCCTAGTTAGTCTATATAAATAGGCTTGATGAAAACGGCTAGACCAAAACAGTGAAGAAATTTTGGCTCTTTATTATTATTAAAAAAAATATTATATATATAAAGGTATAGGTATAGGTATATATATATATATATATATATATATATATATATATATATTAGACCAAAACAGATGGGCTGTTCTGCGAGCCTAAGCCCGGGCCTGTTTGTGTGGCTAATAGCACATTGGGTACCGATTATTATTCAGTACCCAGGGTACAATATAGAAATATATATAGGTATATATATAGGTATAGGTATAGGTATAGATATAGATATAGATATAGATATAGATATAGATATAGATATAGATATAAACGATGCCGTATCGCCGTTGACCCACAAACAGAGTTAGCAATGCAACGCTAATTATATGGTTCGGACTTGGAGACACTGCCTAGATTCACATACACACATCCTCCACAAGAGTACTGAATTCACATAAACTATATGGTTTGACCATGCATGGTAATGCTATGCAAGCATACGGACGGGCGACGGACGGACGGACATGGAAAGGGAAAGCCAGCAGCGACAATCCGTTTTCTTCTACTCGGCTGCGTAGGCAGACGGCAGCAGCCTGGGCGCTGGGCGCACCATCAACGGCACGGCGCGCTGCAGGGTGAGCCCGTATGCCTCCTCCATGTCCAGCTTGTCGGCGGTGACGCCGTCGGCGAGTTCCCAGTCCATCGCGTGCACGAGCGTGGCCGTCATGAGCGTGACCATGCGCAGGCCCCAGCTGAGCCCCGCGCAGATCCTGCGGCCGGCGCCGAACGGGATGAGCTCGAAGTCGCTCCCCTTGACGTCGACGGCCGCGTGCGAGCCGCCGGGCAGGAACCGCGCGGGGCGGAACCGGATCGGGTCGGGCCACGCCTCCGGGTCGCGCGCGATCGCCCACACGTTCACCAGCAGCGTGGTGCCCGCGGGGATGCGGAACCCGTCCACCTCGCACTCCTCGGCGGCCACGCGCGGCAGCGACAGCGGCGTCGACGGGTGCAGCCGGAACGTCTCCTTGATCACCGCCGCCAGGTACGTGAGGCGCGGCAGGTCGGCCTCGGAGACCAGGCGGTCGCGGCCGACCACGGCGTCCAGCTCCTGCTGCGCCTTCTTCAGCACGTCCGGGTGCCGGATCAGCTCCGCCAGCGCCCACTCCACCGTGCTCGACGTCGTGTCCGTCCCGGCCGTGAACAGGTTCTGTTAGTTGTCACGATATGCACGCACGTCGGTCCACGTGAATTATAACATGACGACATGTGTACGTGTCCCCGTCACCGCCAGTAGTCGGTCGGTCGGGTCCATTCGAGAGCAGTACAGTAGCAGTGCACGCACGGGAAAGGTGGAAAAAAAAAAGAAGAAAACTTACGAGGAGGAGCGCCTTGATGTCCGTCTCGTTGATCCAGCCGTCCTCGCCGTCGGCGAGCGGCTGCTGCTCGCGCATCCTGGCCAGCAGCACGCTGAGCAGGTCCTTGCCATCCTCGGCGGCCTTCCGCTCGCCGATGATCCCGTTCATCATGACGTCGTACCTGCGGTGCAGGCGCTTCATCTTGCCGACGACGCCCTGCGGGTCGAGCCACGCGAGCGCCGGCACGAAGTCCCCGACGTTGAACACCCCGGCGAGCTGCATCAGCTCCACGACCATCTCCTTGAACTCGCGGGCCTCCTCGCCGCCGTCCACCGCGAACACGCGGCGCCCCACGGTGGCCCGGGCCAGCGTGTTGGTCGCGCAGACGTTGGCCGCCTGGCCCAGCGCCACGGCGGCGTGCTGGTGGTGGAGCTCCCGCACCATGAGCGCCACCTCGCCCTCCCTGACGCCGCGCAGGTCGTCCAGCGCCCTGGCGGAGAAGAGGTGGAGCGCGCACAGCTTGCGCAGCGCGCGCCACCGGGAGCCGTAGGGCGCGAACACCAGGTCCTGGTAGTTGTACGCCACGTGCTCCGCGCCCGAGTTGGGCGGGCGGTTGCTGAAGTTGGCGTCGTGCGCGCGCAGGAACTGCGCCGCCACGCGCGCCGACGCGGCCACCACCACCTCGGCGCTGCCGAACCGGAGCCGGAACAGCGGGCCGTACTCGCGCGCCAGCGCGCACATGGTGTGGTGCGGCTTCGCGCCCACCTGCGGCAGGTTGCCCACCACCGGCCAGCCCCGGGGCCCCGGCGGCAGCGGCAGCGGCCGCCTCCCCTTCCCGTCGTCCCCGCGGCGGAGCACGACGAGGCACCACCACACGACGACGGAGACGGCCAGGGAGCCCAGCAGCAGCGGGAGCGGCACGTCCTCCATGGTTGGTTGTTTGGCACGCGCACTTGGCTAGTGCGGTCTTGTTGGATCGAGCGGTTAGCGAGGGAGTGGTTAATTATATACATGGCTGCCGCTTGGCGTGCTTCAGCTAACAATCTGCCTGCCTGCCGTTCCTACCTACCCGGGATTGGGATTTCGGTATCTCGGAATCTGCCTGCTACGAATTTTCTCTTCGCCGGCTTTGGTTTCGCTGTCACCAAACCTGCTGCAGGATTCTGATGACTCGCCATTGTTTTTTTTTCCCTGCATGCAGCGGCGGCGGTATGCCTGTATGGGTTCTCCACTTCTCCTGCATTCAGAGCCGCTTGTTCCAGCTACCCACGCTCGCATGCCACTTGTTCCAGCGAACCTCGTCACATCCGACTTTTGTTTCAAGTACGAACTTGGGTGGGCAGTCGGCAACCCCAAATTTTCGGATCGTGTAATTTGGATAGTTATTAAAGACTTATAAAGATGTAAACGTCGGGAAAAAAATGCTATTCAATTTTGGTCCTGGAAAAACATAATTCGAATATTCAGGTACCCAATAATTAATTTAGGTTCAAAAAACAATCGGTTTTACCCAATCTAGTTAAGCTCTGTGCAACTGAGTCCCATATTGAGTATCTGTGCTCATGTCCTCGGACTTTGCCATAGAAAAAAAAAATACCAGTCCCATATTGATCCAGAGAACACCAGCAACTAGCTCCAAACTAAGTTGAGCGCCAAGAAAACTAGTTAAGCTTAGCAGAGAAGCAGGTGTAAGTGACGTGGAGGTGCAACTAACACGAATCTTGTTGTGGAGGAAAATAAATTAAATGGCAGGCTATGACTAATGATGTTGTGCACCTGTGTTGGCTATATATATTAGGGAGAGATAAATTGGAGGGGTTAATTGCTAATCTACACCATTAGCCATAGCCATCGGATTTAGATCCAGCGATCCACGTGCGAGTTTTCATAGTTTCCACGGAAACCTGGTTTCCATAGCATACGTTGGTCAGGAATATGAGATTCCACAACTTTAACAATGCATCCATGGCCTATTAACGGTAGAGTTTTGCGAATCCAAAGTTGGCCAACATTTTCATGGATAAAAAATATCATATATAGTATACTGTATGGCTAGCATCGGTTAATTAATTAATTACGCAAATCGATCAATACATATGTCCTGTGGCATCCGAGGCTTATTTCATTTTGTTTTGCCTTTTTTTTTTCTTTACTTTTCCAGGCAAGGCTACTACTAGCTGATCGATCGATTAGCAGACAAGCACGCAAATTAGCCTGTCCAAACTAATCGATTTGTGTACACGTATTTTCACCGTATAATCAGCTGGTGCAACCATGAAACCACGTCCATCGTGCATCTGTACATGATGTGCCATCGGCTTCACAAAGAAAAGTCCTGCTGCGCGTGTTCTGTGGGCAATCAATCCTGAAACCGGAGCCGCTTGTTCCAACTACTCTGCGACAGTTCATCATAGCACATAGAGTATTAAGCTAGTTTATCGCAACAGACCTACACTATTTAAAGCCAACTTGTATAGCAGCAGTGCTACGAGTGAGCCAACTTTAATCCGCACAAATCAGTCATAAAACGATATTTTTTTTCTCTCATAACAAACCATCCGTACAAATAATCAAAAACCGTTTTAAGTTCTATCAAACAGAGCCATAATTTATATGTATGGTAAACAATATACAAGCAGACAATAACCTTGTTCATACATAGTTTGTGTGTTCCTACTGTTACGATTATGATTGAATAGTACTCCATCGAATGTTATTCTCACTTTGGAGTTAAACGGTTTAAAATTTCATCAAAGTCATATTAAAAAATACTAACATTTATAACACATAATACTAACATTTATTAAAAATACTATTATTATTTGACGTCGTATTTTTTGATAGAGTAGTACTATAGGATTGGTTGATCGTGACCTGCCAGCTAGTGCAAGCGTGTATTGTGTATTAATACTTCATTTATCATAAGTATGGAATTGATTTTTTGAGACACGTCTCTTTTTTAACAGATGTGGTTTTTTTTAGCCCATTGTGTCTAACCTTCGCAGCAGGCAATGTAGCTATACATCTATTGCTAGAAATGTTTTTCTAGAGGTGATTCTGTTCATAAAAGCGTCTATAAAAATGTTATCATTTCTAGAGGCGGTTCTGTTAAAAAATCATCTCTGAAAATACAATTTGCAAGGACGGTTGCTTATGTCAACCGTCTCTGAAAATGAGTGCTTTTTAGAGGTGGTTTTGTTAAGTTCGCCGTCCCTAAAAATCAATTTTCGGAGGCTCTTGGCGAAGTCAATCGTATTTAAAAAATACCAGAAATATAAATAAATTTGTATTTTTAAATAAAGTCAGATGACAATAAAATTGATATCAAAATTGTAGAACTCGATAGATCAAAAACTTTGTAGTTGACAAAGTTTTTTGTTTGACATTATTTAGGGTTCCAAATATATAAATTAAGTCTTAGATTTTGAATTTTATATTTTTGAACTTTTTAAATAACCTTAGATGCAGAATTGTCCTATATGAAAGTTGTAATATTTAACGAGATCTAAAACTTTGTTGCTGAAAGTTTTTTTATTATGATTGTTTATGAGTTAAAATATTAATTAAAAGATTCGTACATATTAGAACAAATAGACAACACCATATAACTAGTCACAAATGACTCGGTGATGTGGTGGTTAGGGACGAAATATGCGATGCAAGAGGTTGTGGGCTTGAATTTTAGTTTCTATACTTGTTTAAAAATCTAAAAAAAAATTGAGATTGAGAAGATGTAGTTGGGGCTATATTAATTTTTTCTTATTTTTATGACTCTAAGTGATTTTTTTTTAAAAAAATCATTTTTTCTTAGAGGCTGTTCACTCAAGTCAAATGTACGTAAAATTGATTATTAAGGACGGTTGTCTTAAGAGAACCATTCCTAATAACTGATTTTTAAGAATGATTGTCTGACAATCGTTGTTTGTAAAAATTGATTTTTAGAAATGGTTTTAAAACCATCTCTAAAATTATTATTTTTATTATCAGTGATATTGTAGCGGTTTTTTAAACCGTCACTAAAAATCATTTATGTATTAGAGTGTTTTGACTTTTTAAATATAATAACTTTTGCTAGATATCCAAATATAGTAATTTGAATGTTAGTACTTGTCGAACGTCAATGTTGCGGGGGCTTGGGGCTCCAATAATTTCGTGTCCTCAATAATTCGTGAGTCATGACTTTTACTGATAGCAAACTTGATCTCATAATGTACATGTAGTGAGTAGTGACTAGTTAGGAAGTGTTTGGATCCGGGGATTAAAGTTTAGTCTGTGTCACATGGAATGTTTGATTCTACTAATTATAAAAATAATTACGCATACGAAAACTAATTTGCGAGACGAATCGAATCTATTAAACTCAATTAATCTACCATTAGCATATGTTTTAGTGTAGTACTATATTGTCAAATCACAGACTAAGTAGTCTTAATAGATTAGCCTCGTAAATTAGTTTCAATCCATATAATTTGTTTTATAATTAGTCTATGTATAATGCTTTAAATTAGTGTCCTCACAAACGATGTGACATAGACTTAACTTTAGTCCATTAAACCAAACGCCCCCTTATTTTAGAGCATTAGTAAACACCTTGACTAAATTATAACATGTGGCACCAGTGCGCTACGCCGCTACCTAGCGGTATCGTAATCAGGAAGATGAAATGGCCTATTAGAATCTTGTCAAGCATCCACGAAGATGCATATTTGTGTTAGCCCACGTCCAGCTCAAGATATAAAAATGTCCAAACTTCACTTGCTTCCGGTCTCTAAATTCGTAGCATTAAATTTTTGAATGGGCAAGGGAAAATTGAAAGGAAGATTTATTGGGAAGGGAAGGGAGAGATGCGAAAGGGAGTAATGAAAGTTGAGGCCTTAGAGCAACTCCAGTGGGAGACCCCAAATTAGGCTCTTAAAATTTTATTTGCAGGTTGAGTTAGAAAAAATAAGGGCTCAAATCTAGACACAAATCCAATGAAAAATGCAAATCAAGCCTCTATTCCCTCCCCGCGCGGCCTCCTCCGGTGAAGACACCGCAGTAGGAGCCGACCAGGAGTAGACACCCCCGTCGGCGGCCATCCCCTGCAGCGCATCGCGTCCTCGGCGGCCGTCCCCGCCGGTGCAGCGCGTCCCTTGCGACCATGGAGGAGCCTGCGATGGAAGCAGGGGCAGACGGGCATGCCCTCCACCAACGCCACAAAGCCCATTCCCCAGCTCGCCAATGACGCCATGGCCGCCTATCGCGCTCCCCTCGCGACATACGAGGAGGCCATGCCGCATAAGCCGCTGCTACAGCAGAGCTCGCCACGGATCTGGCCACGGGAGGAGAGGCCGTCGGCGCAAGATAGAGATCCCGCAGGCTGCCGGAGCCGGAGCCCGCCGCCGCGGTGCCGAGGACGGAGGCAGACACAGCGGCGCCGGAGCCGCCGCCGGTGGTTGCTGTCCGGCGACAAGGAGCGGGCGCTGGCGCCGCCCGTGGTGCCCAAGGCCACCGCGGCGCTCCTGTACGACCTCGACTACCGGGATTTGGATCACAAGTCGTCGTTCCTGCTGCCAGTGGCGCCGTCGCCGCGGCGCGGCGGTGGGAGAGCGGCGATCGCGGCTGCAGGGTGGTGGCGGGGGCGGAATAGGAGCCCCCGGGTCCTGGGGAGGCAGAACTAAAGTTTGGGGTGTCTCTTAAAATGAGAGTCCAAGTAGGAGCCCTATTGGAGTAGTTTTTTCTTGTTCAAGCCCCTAAAATTGGAATAAGAGCTTGTTCAGGGGTTTCATTGGAGCTGCTCTTATATGAGTTTTCCCTAGCTCGAGGCAGCAAATACCAATTATACTCATGAATCGCGACGACAACCAAGAACATAGCGATTTTTTTTTCAAAAACAATATTTATTTTTAACAAATGGTTTTAGATCTAGGTGCCACTATGGTGAAAATACAAAACCACTAACTTGTTGGTAGCACAACGACTGAAAGATCACCTATCGGTTATCATCCGATTACCGATAAGCTTATCTATTCAGGCTGTTAGAATGCAACCAAGAACAGGGAAGAGAGAAAGTGAGAGCTGCCTTTGGATTTGCTTAAAAGTGATTTCGATGGTCGAGGTCATCGCTGGCTGGCACCTACAGCTGGAGCATCGATCTCATCCCCTCCGCCTCCACAAATGAGTAGCGGACGATCAGATTTGTTGGTTGATGAGGTGGTAGTGTGGTACTGTTAGCAGAGGGAGAAATCGGACCCCGCAACGTAGCAACAAAGGCGGATAGGAAGCAGACTAGCAGAGTGGACCGCAGGAGATCAGCAAGGCGCCAAGGTGTTGGATGCTGTCGCGGTCTACTCCGTATGTATGACGCGTAGTTCGAATATGTGCGCCAACGAACATAGTTTTTTTTTTTTTTCTGTTTGTGCGTTTTCCTGTGAAATTGAACTGACAAGCTCGAAAATGTTTAGGAGAATACGGAGCTAGCAGACGGGCCAGGCCCATTTCGCCATTGTTGCTTTGGGGTAAGCACTTGCTCTGGTCAAATCTGTATGGGCCGTGAGTATTTCGACCAACGCCATCCCAGGAATTTTGGAGTCTGGGCTGGCATGGGCCGCGTGTTAAACATCTGGACCGCGGGCCACAGATCTCCCTCAACGTCGGAGTCGGAGGAGCTAGTAATATCTGGGTGGACATTTGAACCCAAAACATTCCTCTCACCATTTCCTTTTCAAATCAAAGGGTTCTTTTGCTCGATAATACTCCCATCTCCATCTCTGGAGTCACAAAATCAACAGGAATTATGAATTCGACAACTCTGACCCCAGACGTTCTCTGCTATTACAACCAAGCAATAAGTCCAAACACACACACCATGGCGGAGAGGCAACTAGGCAATAAGCAAAGCTTCTCAAATACAGTACGTAATGTGCCAAAGCAAGTCTCTTCAGACTTGAGGGAAGCAACGATGGCCTATCTGACACCTAGCTAGAACCAAAATAACTAACTTGCGGTGTTAATTTGTTAAAAACGTACTATATATATGATGAAAAGAACCGAATGTGGGGACCTATATTCTGGTTCTGGAGGATGAGAAATTCAGAATCTGCAGGAATGCAGAGACGGAACGAAGAAGAAACGGAAAAGCAGCAGCGAAAGGAGGAGTCTAGGGATTACGTGCCACCCTGCAATGATGACCACTTGGCCGGGCTGGTAAGCATCATTACAGGTGCTGCTACGCTGATGGTATCCTACCCTACCATCTCATCATTAACTAATAACTAATAAGGCAAGCATCCATAGCCCATAGAGATCTTCAGCTCACCAGTTATAATTGTTAGATTAAAAGGATCACTAACCAGTAGATCAGACGGTGTTTAACTTAGGGTAAATAAGGATTCCTAATTGATCTACTAGATTAGAGAGGGAGGGTGAGAGAAGAGGTGTGCGTTAGGGTTACCGACCATCGGCGGGCTTGAGGTTGGAGCTCGATTCCGCCATGGGAGTCACGGAAGCCGGGGCGGTGAAGTGCTCGTCGTAGTAGAGGAGGGAGCAGTCGGGGTCGATGTAGCGGCGGCGGAGGGGAACTTCCCGTCACTGGCTGCGACCCTAGGAGATCGGATTAGGGTAGGACTGTAGGTGGGAGTGGCGGCTACGGTGAACCTCGTTACCCGAGCCCTGGCCTCCCACCCTCCTTTATGTACCGTAGAGTGACAGGCCCCCCCCCCAACCATAGATGGGTTGGGCTCCCCCGATCAGGGAGCGGATCAAGTTCCGTGTGGGCCGTTGGGCCTACCAACGGGAGGAGATCAACACTAACATTCTCCCCCTTGATCTCTTCTAATAACTTATCTTAGTCTTATCTTAAATACTTATCTTGTTTGCGCCATTCCATTATAGAGAAATGCGTAGAGCGTGTCTCGTCGTTCCAGCCAATTGCCGTTGGACTTAACAGCTACAATACATCTCTCTAACTTGAAACAGAACACTAACTGGGCCCTAAGTGTTCAGGAATCATAGGCTTTCCCTTAACCCCATGCCGGCTACGTGTCTTCTAAACACGTTGGGTGGTAAGCCTTTTGTCAACGGATCCGCTAACATTTTATCTGTACTTATATGCTCAAGGCTAATGACATGATCCCGAACTTTATCTTTCACAACATAGTACTTAATGTCAATGTGTTTGGCAGCACCACTTGACCTATTGTTGTGAGCATATTCAACTGCAGGATTATTGTCGCAGTATAACTTAAGTGGTTTCTGAATGCTGTCTACCACTGCTAATCCGGGTAAGAATTTCTTAAGCCAGTTCACCTGCCCCGAGGCCTCATAACATGCTACAAACTCCGCATACATTGTGGATGATGTAACGAGAGTTTGTTTGGAGCTTTTCCACGATATAGCCCCACCTGCAAAGGTGAAAATATAACCCGAAGTGGATTTTCTTTCCTCCCCCGCATAATCTGAATCTGAGAACCCTACAATCTCAAGGGAATCTGATCTCTTATAGGTTAGCATGAAGCCTTTTGTGCCCTGCAAATAACGCAAGACTTTCTTTACTAATTTCCAGTGCTCTATGCCTGGATTTTTCTGATATCTGCCAAGTAACCCGGTAACAAAGCTATGTCAGGGCGAGTACAAATTTGAGCATATTGTAAACTTCCGACAACGGATGCGTAAGGAACTGATCTCATTTGCTCGAGCTCTATCTGATTCTTGGGGCACTGATATTCCCCATACTTATCGCCCTTGACTATGGGTGCAGGTGACGGGCTGCACTTATGCATACTATATTTCTTAAGAATCTTATCTATGTATGCATTCTGAGACAAGCCTAATACCTCTCTGTTTCTATCACGGTGAATCTCTATCCCCAGAACAAAAGAGGCCTCACCGAGATCCTTCATATCAAAATGTGAGGATAAGAACTTCTTTGTTTCCATTAGCACACTGACATCATTGCTTGCCAGCAAAATATCGTCCACATATAGAACCAAGAAGATGAACTTACTATTCTTAAACTTTGTATACACACAGTTATCCTCAACATTAGCTTTAAACCCAAAACGTCTTATGGTGTTATCAAACTTCAAGTACCACTGTCTTGAAGCTTGTTTTAACCCATAAATGGACTTTCTTAGTCGACATCTGTGACGGAACGACCCTAATCCCATGGCCCACGTGTCCCTGTCAACCTCTGACAGCCGAACCCATGTTCCATGTGATTAAGACCTGTTCGCCACCGGGCTACATCAGTGCCCAATGTCCGCAGGATCATCTCACAATTCGGTTACAGCATTGCATACTTTTTACAAATAACATCGGAATAATGAGCGGAAGACTTAAATAACAATAGTTTTACAAACCGAGGTTTCAAATGAGGTAAGGGGTACGATTATTACAAACCATTGTTCGAGAAATTCAAAGTAGACAACGTAGCGGAAACATTAACATAAAGATACATGTAACACCCAGCCCGAGGGTGCATGTTTACTCATCGGCCTCATCGGCCTCTTCCTGGACGAAGGTCACGCAACAGGGTGCGAGACACATCGGGGACTCTGTCATACCTGCAGCATGGGTAACAACCCTGAGTACTGGGGTACTCAACAAGACTTACCCGACTAAAGAAAAAGGGAGAAGACTCAGGAATGAGAGGCTTAGGGTAGTCAAGGTAAGGCTTAAGCAAGATCAAGTATTTTGCAGAAAAGCATTTTTGTAAACCTTATTTTATTTTTGAAAGATTCAGTATTCCTCAATTCTTCATCGTTCATGATTCATTTTACATTTCAAAACATTCCTAGTTGAGAACCACTCTCCGTTGACAGTCAGTGGACCAAGTCTCCATGACCGAGGAGCAACGTTAATCCGGATAAATAATACTCAGCTGAGGATCCCTATCCACACTGCATATGTAGCACCCAAGCTTGCATATGCCAACTCGTCTACCACGATTCCTCCAAGATTGGGCCCGGTCCTACGCCACCCGGAAGTACAGTACACCACTCCTTTCCAGGTACGACGACCACGTGGGTACATGCTACTTCCGCCATCTCACCACTCCCAGTGCGCGGTTGTCGGTCCAATAAAGGATTCCTCGGAGCCAGAGCTTTCCGTAGTATGTGAATAGTTACAAGTCTTGACCAGCAGGCCCCCATACGGATGGTCCCTAATTTTCCAGCCAGAACTACACCTTGGTTATATCTCACCCAAGCGTAATAGTCCTGTCAGTTTTTCAACCCTGTCCCGGTCGGTGTCAACTGTTGAGTCCCGGACTACAACATGACGGCACCGTACGCTCGGACAACCTCTCCTCGCTATTGACTAGGTACGGATCAGATACCTAGCCAACAGCCGGGGAGTAAGACCAAATTCCCATAAAAGTTCTTCAAGTGATCACACTTTTGAAATTGGCATTTTATTGCAAAGTCTAATTCAATAAGCATTTGCTAAGCATTTTTCAAATACTTTTGAACAGCAGGTATCAGGTGTATCAGTGGTCAAGGTGGATAGTGCATCAATTAGGATAGCACACAACTCCTATAAACCTAATGCAATAATTTAACTCAAAAGCATTCAAGGAAATCATTTTATAAATTCAAGGAAAGGGTTAAATGCACCGGGGCTTGCCTTGAAGAGCAAAGGCAGCTGGCTCAGGGTTGGAGGTGCAGAGGTCGAAGCTCGGGGTAGCCTCAGGGACAGGTTCGTCGGCGGCTGCCTCGATCTTGACGCCTTCTTCGGTGACTATACGAATGCAATGATGCATGCACATGAGTATGCTAGCATGAACAATGCAAAAACAGGGCATAACATGAACCCTAATCACTCTTTCTATTTTCCTTAATTATTTAAAAAGGTCATTTTATGAAGTTGCTCCAAAAATTACCAAATTAATCACATAAGTTCATTATGGTGTAGGTAGATGGCAAAACAAATTTCATAATTTTTGGAGGTCATTAAGGTGCTCAAATAAAATCAGACATTAATTAACAAAGGCACTATTTAACAATTAAAGATAAAAGCTCAAAAATCAATTTGTTCCAAAAGACTTCAAAATTTCACCAGAGACTAAACATGACATGGGAAGCTCACAAAAATTAGTCTCATGATTTTTGGAGTTATAATTAATTTTCTAAAAATCCAAAACTATCCATTTATTAATTAAAAGAGGGATTTTACATTTTTAAATTCTTGCAGAAAAGTCAGGTTTCATATTTTTATAAAATACTACACAGTGCATGGAGCATACCATAAATTTATCAGGATTTAAGGAACAACAGATTAATTCACACAAAAAGAGAAAACAGAACACTATTCACAACTCTCAGAAAAAGAAAAGAGCACTGTGCTCCTTCTATGAAGGGCTCGGGCGAAACGGGCTCGGGCGAGTCGGAAAGTGACTGCTCCGTCCGAGGCCTGGCCCGGTGGCTCGGGCGAAGCGGAGAGCATGCGCTCGCCGAGGCTTGACTCGGGCGAAGCGGACTCGGGCGAGACGGAAGGCTCGGGCGAGACGGAAGGCTCGGGCGAGACAGAAAAGCAAGCGTCCGTCCGAGGCCTAGCTCGACGAAGCGGAGGGTGCACGAGTCCGCTCGAGGCCTGGCTCGAGCGAAGTGGTGAGGGTCTGTCCGCTCGAGGCTTGGGCTCGGGCGAGACGGAAACGTGTGCTCGAGGCCTGGCTCGAGCCACAGTGAACGCGTGCGCTCGAGGCCTGGCTCGAGCTTTGCGCCGTTAAAAGGCAGAGACCGAGGGGGCTTCGAGTGCTTACCACGGTCGGAGACAGGGCTCGGCGGGGCGGTGGTTCGGTGGAGCTCTTTCGGCGGCGAGCGGCGAGCGGCGCTCCGACGACCCTGCGCAACACACGAGACCGCAAGGGCCTGGTCAGAGTCGCACGGAACCAAGGAAGCTGACACAGGGGTCAGGGGAAGGTATCCGTGACCGGAGAGGGAGTATTTGACGAACCCGAGTTCACCGGTGTTCCGTCGGAGTTTGGGAAGATGGGGTTACGCCGGGCGATTGGAGGCGGGGGAGGTGAAATTGAAGGGTGGGAAAGCGTCACGAGCTCAAGGCGGAGCTTTCGGGCTAGGTGGTTGAGCGGCGGGAGCTCTGGACTGGTCTGGCCACGGTGGCGGAGAGGATGAGAAGCTCGGGGCTCCGGCGGGCTTATATAGCCGCGGCCAGAGGCCGGTAGAGAGCACGAGGGTGGGTGGATAAGCTCGGCGGACGCGTGCGCTCTCGATTGCGCGCAGGCGGAGGGTCAGGCGTGCAGCCGGGGCCTGGGCGAGACCTCGCCGGCGATGGCCACGCGGCGGCGACGCGCGGAGCACTGTAGGGACCGAGAGCGAGGGTCAGCGCTCGCGTGCGGGCGCGGAGGGAACAGGGAGACAGCGGCGGCAGGATAAGGGCGCGTGGGGAGCAGCCGTATGCGCTGCAGGCGCAGCGCCGGTGCCATGGCCGGGCCCCCCCCCCCTCTACGGTGAGGAAGATGAACAGGGCTATGCCCTAGGGTTTGACTTTGGGCTGTTCTCTGTATTTCACAAATTTCTTCCAAAACTTGAACTGTGTGACAAAAACTCAAAATACCAAAGTTGCTTAGAAAAAAGAGATCTACAACTTTGTCAATATGAACATTTTCAAATTTCAAATAGTTTTTGAGCTATATTCAAAAACACAAAAGGGGACACTTTTCAGATTTGAATAAATTCAAAATTACTTTTGATTTTACACTGAAAGTTGGAAATCTGCAAACATGAAAGTTGTTCCTTTTATCAAAACCTACAACTTTGCTAATATACCCTTTTTCTGAAACTCAATAGTTTTTGAATAAATTTTGAAAACTGAAAAAGGGACAAAAACTGGAATTTGAATGAATTTGGATTTACTTCAAACTTTGTACAGAAACTTGAAAATTTGTAAATACCAAAGTTGTTTCTCTTGGCCATATCTACAACTTTGCTTTTTGGACCAACCTCAAATTTTGAATAATTTTTGATTTACAAAAAGAGGGATAAAATCCAGGGTTTGGAAATCAGGGTTTTGCAAAGGGATTTGAAATCTGATTTTGGTTTTTGAACTTTGGCCAACACAACAAAACTTCAAGACATCCAACTGAACAAGAATTACACAAAGCTAGGCACAGAGGTGAAATTACCATTTTTGCCCTTATAGGAAGGTTAGGGCTTTTAGGGTTTTTGAAAAGAGATTGCTACACAAATACTAAGCAAACATAAATGCAAGACAAGAATGATTAATGACTAATGATGATGACATGTCAGGTTAATTACAGTTAAACACCAGGGGTGTTACAGCCTTCCCCCCTAAAAGAAATCTCGCCCCGAGATTCCACGTCTTAAGAAGGAAAAGGCAAAACCTTACATCTACAGAGATTCGAGAAAGTCGGGATAGTTCTTTGCTAAGAAGTCTTCGGATTCCCAGGTGGCTTCTTCTTCAGAGTGCTGGTTCCACTGGATCTTGTACCATCTTGTGGTGGTTCTTCGGGTAACACGATCCTTGTGATCCAACACGCGAAGTGGATACTCAGTGTATGACAGATCTGGTTCTAGCTCAACGCCTTCAACTTCAACCACATGTTCAGGTACTCGGAGACACTTCTTGAGTTGGGAGACATGAAACACATTATGAACTGCTGAAAGATGATCGGGCAAACTTAGCTTGTAAGCGACCTTGTCACAACGATCCAGAATCTCAAAGGGACCAATGTAGCGGGGTGCTAGCTTTCCTTTGACTCCAAAACGAGTGACTCCTTTGGTGGGTGAGACCTTCAGGTACACATAATCCCCGATCTCGAACTGCAGAGGTCGACGTCTCCTGTCAGCATAACTTTTCTGTCGAGACTGTGCAATCTTCATGTTCTCTTGTATATGCTTGACTTTCTCTTCCATATCTTTTACTAGGTCAACTCCAAAGAATTCCCTTTCTCCGGGTTCAGACCAACTGAGAGGTGTACGACAACGGCGGCCGTGCAGTGCTTCAAAGGGTGCCATTTTGATGCTCTCTTGGTAACTGTTATTATATGAGAACTCTGCCAAGGGCAAACAGTCATCCCAAGTATCTGCGAAGGTGAGCACACATGCTCTCAACATATCCTCTAACACTTGGTTGACTCGCTCAGTTTGTCCATCTGTTTGCGGATGATATGCCGTACTATGCAAGAGCTTGGTTCCAAGTGAGGTATGGAACGCTTTCCAAAACTTTGCGACAAACTGGGTACCACGATCAGAGATAATGCTCTTGGGTATGCCATGGAGTTTCACTATGTGGTTCTTGTACAAAGTGGCATAAGTGGGGACGGTGTAACTGGTCTTCACTGGCAGGAAGTGAGCTTGCTTAGTGAGGCGATCCACGATCACCCATATGGAATCAAAACCTCTTGATGTCTTGGGTAGACCGTTGATAAAGTCCATACTGATATCGTCCCATTTCCAAGCAGGTATAGGTAAAGGTTGCAATTCTCCTCCGGGCTTCATGTGCACAGCTTTGACTTTCTGGCAGGTATCGCACTGAGCGACATACCGGGCGATCTCAATCTTCATCTTTGTCCACCAGAATTGCTGCTTCAAATCCTGGTACATTTTGTTGCTGCCGGGGTGGATGGAGAATCTAGTTAAGTGTGCTTCATCAAGGATTAACTTTCTTAACTCAGGCACTTTAGGAACTACTAACCGATTCTTAAACCATACTACTCCTGCATCATCGATCCTGAAACAATCAGCCTTTCCGGATTGGACTTTTTCGATGATGTGCTTGATTCCAGGGTTATCTTTCTGTGCAGCGATGATCTGCTCTCTGATTGGGGTTTCTATTCTGATATTATTCAGAGTTCCCTGTGGAATCATTTTAATATTCAACTTTTCCAGCTCGTAACACAAAGAAGAATCATAGGGTTTCATCATCAGACAGTTGCAATAAGACTTGCGACTGAGTGCATCGGCAACCACATTCGCCTTACCCGGATGGTAATGCACTTCAAGATCATAGTCCTTAATTAACTCAAGCCATCTTCTCTGCCTCATATTCAGTTCCTCTTGAGTGAAGATATACTTCAGGCTTTTGTGATCAGTGTACACATTACAGGCACTGCCCAACAAATAATGACGCCAGATCTTTAAGGCATGCACTACTGCTGCTAACTCGAGATCATGAGTTGGGTAATTCTCTTCATGTCGCTTAAGCTGTCGGGAGGCATATGCGATCACTCGACCTTCTTGCATCAAAACACAGCCCAAACCAGTACCAGATGCATCACAGTAGACATCAAAGGGCTTCTCGATGTTCGGCTGGGCGAGCACTGGTGATGTGGTTAACAATTTCTTCAGAGTTTGAAAGGCTTGCTCACAGGCTGGTGACCAGACAAACTTCACAGAATTCTTTACTAACTCAGTGATAGGCTTGGCGATTCTTGAGAAATCCGGAATGAATCGACGATAATATCCTGCCATTCCCATAAAACTGCGGACTTGATGAACAGTGGTAGGTGGCTCCCAATCCAGAATGTCTGCCACTTTACCAGGGTCAACTGACACACCTTCAGCGGAAAGGACATGACCAAGGAACTGTATCTGATCTAACCAGAACTCACATTTACTGAACTTGGCATACAACTGATGTTCTCTGAGACGGGATAGAACGATACGAAGATGCTCGGCGTGATCTTCAGGGGTTTTTGAGTAGACAAGGATGTCGTCAATGAACACGACCACGAATTTATCAAGCTCTAGCATGAACACAGAGTTCATGAGGTACATGAAATGAGCAGGGGCATTGGTCAAACCGAAGGACATGACCAAGTACTCATATAGGCCGTATCTGGTGGTGAAAGCTGTTTTAGGAATATCTTCAGGACGAATCTTTATTTGGTGGTAGCCGGATCTGAGATCGATCTTGGAGAATACTTTGGCTCTAGCTAACTGGTCAAAGAGAAGATCAATACGAGGCAAGGGATATTTATTTTTGATGGTGACCTCATTGAGTGGGCGATAATCAATGCACATTCTGAGAGTCTTGTCTTTCTTCTTTACAAAGATTGCAGGACAGCCCCAAGGAGACGAGCTTGGGCGAATGAAACCCTTGTCCAACAAATCTTGTAATTGGATTTTTAGTTTTGCCAACTCTCTGGGAGGCATTCGATAAGCTCTGCGGGATATAGGAGCAGTCCCGGGCTTTAGCTCTATGGCAAACTCAACGTCACGGTCAGGAGGCAGACCAGGCAAATCCTCAGGAAAAACATCAGGGAATTCACAAACCACGGGGATGTCCCGGGTTTCCAGAACATAGGCGGTGTTTATTTGAGTGGCTGCTGGTTTTTGAGGCATTGGAAGTTGGAGAAGGAGTTTGGCGGTACTGTTAGGAATATCCACTCTCACAACTCTATTCAGGATGTCGATCATGACTTTATACTGACACATCCAATTCATGCCTAGGATGACATCTATCTCCTGATCATGAAGCACTATCATGGTGGTGGGAAATACATGTTCCCCCAATCTTACTGGTATACTGCGAACCACTTCCTTAGTACTTATACGCCCTCCAGGCGAAAATATGCAGAAACTTTCTTTTAAATCCTCAATTGATATTTCATGCTTGATGACAAAAGTACGACTGATGAAGGAATGCGATGCACCAGAATCAAACAACACAACTGCAGGGTGATTGGCAACAGGAAACCTACCGATCATGACGGGCTCCCCTTCTGGTATATCGCTGACAGCGGTGTAGTAGACTTGTCCGTGCTTCTTGACAATCTTGCCCTTCTGAGCATGCTGCTGCGGTGCACGGTGGTGCTGCTGCTGAGATCCTCCAGGATTCTTCTGAGCATTCTGGGCATACCTCTTGGGCTTTGGGCACTCACGAGACCAGTGACCAAGCTGGCCACAGTTGTAGCATGGATGGTTGTAGGCTGTTTGTGGAGTGGTGATACGAACACCTGGGGCGTTCGGCTGTGTGGCACTCTGCTGGTTGGCATTATGGGTGGTGGCCGCGGTACGAACGACCACTTGCTGGTTGGGGTAAGGTAGACGATTGTGGTGGTGGCTGGGGTGATAGATGATTCTCTGGCGTTTGTGACCGCCAGCGAAGCTGCTTGACCCTGCTTTCTTCTTCTTCTTCTCTTCCTGGTACTGGCGATTGCTTTCTTCAAAAGCAACAGCCCGGTCAACAACATCGTGATAAGACCCAGTCAGGTTATTGGACAAGCTCCTGCGGATCTTCGGATGCAGTCCTCTAAGGAAACAATCCCTCTTCTTCTCATCTGTGTTGACATACTCTGAGGCATACTGGCTGAGATGATTGAATTGACCCACATACTGCATGACTGTGGAGTCTTTCTGTTGGAGAGCCAGGAACTGATCAAGCTTCATCTTCATTAATCCGGAAGGGATGTGATGAGCACGGAAGGCAGTGCGGAACTCTTCCCAGGTCAACCGATGACCTTCTGGCTGGGCAGCCAACAGGTTGGCGTACCAAGCACTTGCCGGACCACGAAGCTGCTGGGAAGCGAACCGTGGCTTCTGGACATCGGTGCAGTTGATAAGACCAAACTTCTGCTCCATGGTGCGGAGCCAATCATCAGCTTCGAGGGGTTCATCGGCCTTGGTGAAGACCGGTGGACGAGTTTCGGTGAATTCCATGTAGGTGGTCTCTTGGTTGATGTTGTGGCGACCACAGTGAATGTTCTGCTGTCCTTGGTTTTGAGCCATTAGGTTGGCAGCGGCGGCCAAGGCTGCAATGGCATCTGCTAGGGTAGCTGGGACAGGTGGAGGGTTTGGGATGTTGGCATCATCAGAACCTCCAGCTCCAGTGCGAGTGTTCACAGGCATCTGTTAAGCAACTTGGAACTTAGCATTCATAGATAGGGTTCTGAAAACAACAGACTGATAGCTTCTTCTGATACAAAAGACTGATGACTTGATAAGGTGACTGACAGATGATACAGACCGATAAAGGGGAAAAGATGCGAAAAGAAAGATACATGCCAGACTTGGCAACAGACAGACTAACGCCCCCAAACCTAGACTAAGGTTTTAGGTAAGCAGATGGTACAGACACTACGAGTCTAGTCGTCGTCGATGATGATCATGTCTTCGTCGTCGTCTTCTTCGAGGATGAGCTCAGGCTCCTCCTCCTCGTCGTCGTCTTCAGCGTAGACATCTTCGACCGGTTCAACTTCTTCGTTCTCGCCTGGCCCTTGTTCCACTTCTGGTTCCTCCACAACTCCGTCCTCAGGGTCTTCCATAACCGGGGGTACCAAGGGGTGGAGTTGATCATACAGCTGATGCACTTCCTCATGAAGCATATCATTAAACTGTTCAATCTGAGCTGTGTACTGCTGCAGTCCGTGGAGCTGGGCTCTGGTAACGTCCTCGCGGGTCCAAGCATCATTGCGCTGCTCGATAGCGCGAACCGTGTTCCGGTTGGCCTGCTCCAGGGAAGCTCGTGCCTCATAAAACTCCAGGCGGGAAAGGTAGAAGTCATGCTCCATGTCCTCTATCTCAGCCTTCAGATTCTTGATTTCCTCCTTCAGATTCTTGCGGGTGTGGCGGGGAAAGCGACGACCGTTGGAAGATTCTCCAGTCTCCTCCCCAGCGCGTGGTGCCAGCTGGTGGCGTGGCACACCATGCGGTCCAGTCGACTTGCGGGCAGTCAGCTTGATACGGGCCATGTCTGGATAAGAGAAGATAGAAGAGAAAGGCTAGCAAGAATAGGTAAAGGTACACTATCCCAACGAACTCATTTATATACTTAAGTGAATATGACATGATGCATGAATCGTTCCTACGGAACAAGGCAATGCAACACTTAACATATATATAGGGCTTAATACATGTTGTTCCACTAGCTAGTGTTGCCATATGAGAGACAAGATGAGAGAAGCAATTTGGACTCAAAATAGTCAAGTTTAGTTTGTTTGGACTAAAAAGGTCTTTTGAAGTTTTCGCAAAAACGAACACTCCAACGTTAAAGTGAGATGCTCCGATACCACTCTGTGACGGAACGACCCTAATCCCATGGCCCACGTGTCCCTGTCAACCTCTGACAGCCGAACCCATGTTCCATGTGATTAAGACCTGTTCGCCACCGGGCTACATCAGTGCCCAATGTCCGCAGGATCATCTCACAATTCGGTTACAACATTGCATACTTTTTACAAATAACATCGGGATAATGAGCGGAAGACTTAAATAACAATAGTTTTACAAACCGAGGTTTCAAATGAGGTAAGGGGTACGATTATTACAAACCATTGTTCGGGAAATTCAAAGTAGACAACGTAGCGGAAACATTAACATAAAGATACATGTAACACCCAGCCCGAGGGTGCATGTTTACTCATCGGCCTCATCGGCCTCTTCCTGGACGAAGGTCACGCAACAGGGTGCGAGACACATCGGGGACTCTGTCATACCTGCAGCATGGGTAACAACCCTGAGTACTGGGGTACTCAACAAGACTTACCCGACTAAAGAAAAAGGGAGAAGACTCAGGAATGAGAGGCTTAGGGTAGTCAAGGTAAGGCTTAAGCAAGATCAAGTATTTTGCAGAAAAGCATTTTTGTAAACCTTATTTTATTTTTGAAAGATTCAGTATTCCTCAATTCTTCATCGTTCATGATTCATTTTACATTTCAAAACATTCCTAGTTGAGAACCACTCTCCGTTGACAGTCAGTGGACCAAGTCTCCATGACCGAGGAGCAACGTTAATCCGGATAAATAATACTCAGCTGAGGATCCCTATCCACACTGCATATGTAGCACCCAAGCTTGCATATGCCAACTCGTCTACCACGATTCCTCCAAGATTGGGCCCGGTCCTACGCCACCCGGAAGTACAGTACACCACTCCTTTCCAGGTACGACGACCACGTGGGTACATGCTACTTCCGCCATCTCACCACTCCCAGTGCGCGGTTGTCGGTCCAATAAAGGATTCCTCGGAGCCAGAGCTTTCCGTAGTATGTGAATAGTTACAAGTCTTGACCAGCAGGCCCCCATACGGATGGTCCCTAATTTTCCAGCCAGAACTACACCTTGGTTATATCTCACCCAAGCGTAATAGTCCTGTCAGTTTTTCAACCCTGTCCCGGTCAGTGTCAACTGTTGAGTCCCGGACTACAACATGACGGCACCGTACGCTCGGACAACCTCTCCTCGCTATTGACTAGGTACGGATCAGATACCTAGCCAACAGCCGGGGAGTAAGACCAAATTCCCATAAAAGTTCTTCAAGTGATCACACTTTTGAAATTGGCATTTTATTGCAAAGTCTAATTCAATAAGCATTTGCTAAGCATTTTTCAAATACTTTTGAACAGCAGGTATCAGGTGTATCAGTGGTCAAGGTGGATAGTGCATCAATTAGGATAGCACACAACTCCTATAAACCTAATGCAATAATTTAACTCAAAAGCATTTAAGGAAATCATTTTATAAATTCAAGGAAAGGGTTAAATGCACCGGGGCTTGCCTTGAAGAGCAAAGGCAGCTGGCTCAGGGTTGGAGGTGCAGAGGTCGAAGCTCGGGGTAGCCTCAGGGACAGGTTCGTCGGCGGCTGCCTCGATCTTGACGCCTTCTTCGGTGACTATACGAATGCAATGATGCATGCACATGAGTATGCTAGCATGAACAATGCAAAAACAGGGCATAACATGAACCCTAATCACTCTTTCTATTTTCCTTAATTATTTAAAAAGGTCATTTTATGAAGTTGCTCCAAAAATTACCAAATTAATCACATAAGTTCATTATGGTGTAGGTAGATGGCAAAACAAATTTCATAATTTTTGGAGGTCATTAAGGTGCTCAAATAAAATCAGACATTAATTAACAAAGGCACTATTTAACAATTAAAGATAAAAGCTCAAAAATCAATTTGTTCCAAAAGACTTCAAAATTTCACCAGAGACTAAACATGACATGGGAAGCTCACAAAAATTAGTCTCATGATTTTTGGAGTTATAATTAATTTTCTAAAAATCCAAAACTATCCATTTATTAATTAAAAGAGGGATTTTACATTTTTAAATTCTTGCAGAAAAGTCAGGTTTCATATTTTTATAAAATACTACACAGTGCATGGAGCATACCATAAATTTATCAGGATTTAAGGAACAACAGATTAATTCACACAAAAAGAGAAAACAGAACACTATTCACAACTCTCAGAAAAAGAAAAGAGCACTGTGCTCCTTCTATGAAGGGCTCGGGCGAAACGGGCTCGGGCGAGTCGGAAAGTGACTGCTCCGTCCGAGGCCTGGCCCGGAGGCTCGGGCGAAGCGGAGAGCATGCGCTCGCCGAGGCTTGACTCGGGCGAAGCGGACTCGGGCGAGACGGAAGGCTCGGGCGAGACGGAAGGCTCGGGCGAGACAGAAAAGCAAGCATCCGTCCGAGGCCTAGCTCGACGAAGCGGAGGGTGCACGAGTCCGCTCGAGGCCTGGCTCGAGCGAAGTGGTGAGGGTCTGTCCGCTCGAGGCTTGGGCTCGGGCGAGACGGAAACGTGTGCTCGAGGCCTGGCTCGAGCCACAGTGAACGCGTGCGCTCGAGGCCTGGCTCGAGCTTTGCGCCGTTAAAAGGCAGAGACCGAGGGGGCTTCGAGTGCTTACCACGGTCGGAGACAGGGCTCGGCGGGGCGGTGGTTCGGTGGAGCTCTTTCGGCGGCGAGCGGCGAGCGGCGCTCCGACGACCCTGCGCAACACACGAGACCGCAAGGGCCTGGTCAGAGTCGCACGGAACCAAGGAAGCTGACACAGGGGTCAGGGGAAGGTATCCGTGACCGGAGAGGGAGTATTTGACGAACCCGAGTTCACCGGTGTTCCGTCGGAGTTTGGGAAGATGGGGTTACGCCGGGCGATTGGAGGCGGGGGAGGTGAAATTGAAGGGTGGGAAAGCGTCACGAGCTCAAGGCGGAGCTTTCGGGCTAGGTGGTTGAGCGGCGGGAGCTCTGGACTGGTCTGGCCACGGTGGCGGAGAGGATGAGAAGCTCGGGGCTCCGGCGGGCTTATATAGCCGCGGCCAGAGGCCGGTAGAGAGCACGAGGGTGGGTGGATAAGCTCGGCGGACGCGTGCGCTCTCGATTGCGCGCAGGCGGAGGGTCAGGCGTGCAGCCGGGGCCTGGGCGAGACCTCGCCGGCGATGGCCACGCGGCGGCGACGCGCGGAGCACTGTAGGGACCGAGAGCGAGGGTCAGCGCTCGCGTGCGGGCGCGGAGGGAACAGGGAGACAGCGGCGGCAGGATAAGGGCGCGTGGGGAGCAGCCGTATGCGCTGCAGGCGCAGCGCCGGCGCCATGGCCGGCCCCCCCCTCTACGGTGAGGAAGATGAACAGGGCTATGCCCTAGGGTTTGACTTTGGGCTGTTCTCTGTATTTCGCAAATTTCTTCCAAAACTTGAACTGTGCGACAAAAACTCAAAATACCAAAGTTGCTCAGAAAAAAGAGATCTACAACTTTGTCAATATGAACATTTTCAAATTCCAAATAGTTTTTGAACTATATTCAAAAATAGAAAAGGGGACACTTTTCAGATTTGAATAAATTCAAAATTACTTTTGATTTTACACTGAAAGTTGGAAATATGCAAACATGAAAGTTGTTCCTTTTATCAAAACCTACAACTTTGCTAATATACTCTTTTTCTGAAACTCAATAGTTTTTGAATAAATTTTGAAAACTGAAAAAGGAACAAAAACTGGAATTTGAATGAATTTGGATTTACTTCAAACTTTGTACAGAAACTTGAAAATTTGTAAATACCAAAGTTGTTTCTCTTGGCCATATCTACAACTTTGCTTTTTGGACCAACCTCAAATTTTGAATAATTTTTTATTTACAAAAAGAGGGATAAAATCCAGGGTTTGGAAATCAGGGTTTTGCAAAGGGATTTGAAATCTGATTTTGGTTTTTGAACTTTGGCCAACACAACAAAACTTCAAGACATCCAACTGAACAAGAATTACACAAAGCTAGGCACAGAGGTGAAATTACCATTTTTGCCCTTATAGGAAGGTTAGGGCTTTTAGGGTTTTTGAAAAGAGATTGCTACACAAATACTAAGCAAACATAAATGCAAGACAAGAATGATTAATGACTAATGATGATGACATGTTAGGTTAATTACAGTTAAACACCAGGGGTGTTACAACATCCCATCTCTTCTTTTCCTTCCACAACAAAACCTTTCGGTTGTGCCATGTAAACATCTTCTTCTAGATCCCCATTAAGGAATGCCGTCTTAACATCCATTTGATGCAACTCTAAGTCATAATGTGCCACTAGCGCCATTATAATTCTAAAAGAATCCTTACATGAGACAGGAGAAAAAGTCTCATTGTAATCAATTCCTTCTCTTTGGGTAAAACCCTTTGCCACAAGTCGCGCCTTATATCTCTCAATGTTCCCTTGGGAGTCACATTTGGTTTTGTAGACCCATTTACAGTCTACTGTTTTGGCTCCTTTAGGAATTTCCACTAAATCCCAAACATTGTTGGAATCCATGGATCTTAGCTCATCTTTCATGGCTTCTAACCACTTATCTGAGTGCTCGCTGCTCATGGCTTGTTCATATGTAGTGGGATCATCCTCCATATGAAACTCTTCGACCTCATAGACTTCATAATCATCTGAGATAGCTGATCTTCTAACTCTATGTGACCTTCTAATGTTCTCATTATTTGGCGCCATTTGGGGCTGTTGTTGTTCTTCCCCATGCACAACAGGTGGTTCTAATGGCTCCTGAAGGACAGGTTCCAGATTTTCTGTCGGCAAGGGAGACTCAACAACAGGCACTGACACTACAGTGCTTGACACCGTTGGCACAGCAACAACAGGTAGCATGAAGTATGGTTCCTGAAACATTGGAGTAGGGGCGTGAACCCGTTTCTCCTCTAAGTTAACTTCTTGAACCACCTTGCTCCCCCTGATCACTTCATGTTCTAAAAACTCAGCATATCTTGTCTCTACAAACTTTGTATGCCTGTCAGGGCAATAAAAGCGGTAGCCTTTTGATCTGTCTGGGTAGCCAATAAAATGGCAACTAACAGTCTTAGGATCTAATTTTCCTAAATTTGGGTTAAAGACTTTAGCCTCAGCTGGACAGCCCCACACCCTTAAATGCTTAAGTGAGGGTACTCTGTCTGTCCATAACTCATACGGTGTTTTAGGCACCGACTTACTGGGTACACGATTAAGGATATGAATGGCGGTTTTTAACGCCTCCATCCACAAACTTATCGGTAAGGTGGAGTAACTGACCATGCTTCTTACCATATCCATCAGGGTACGGTTTCTTCTTTCAGCCACTCCATTTTGCTGAGGTTCTCCTGGCATTGAATACTGAGCAACTATGCCATGCTCCTGAAGGAACTTTGCAAAAGGTCCTGGAACTTGACCATACGGGGTATGTCGCCCATAGTATTCTCCACCACGATCTGATCTTACTATATTAATTTTCTTATTGTGTTGATTTTCTACTTCTGCCTTAAATATCTTAAACTTATCTAAAGCTTCTGATCTTTCTTTAATCGGATAGATGTAGCCATAACGTGAGTAGTCATCAGTGAATGTTATAAACGAGTCGTAACCATCCACACTTATGACGGGAAACGGTCCACATATGTCGGTGTGGATTATTTCTAAAGTCCCCGCACTTCGTTTGGCATTTTTCTTAATTTTCTTAACGTACTTACCTTTAATGCAATCAACACATTGATCTAATTCTGATAGTTCTAATGGCGGAAGAATTTCAGTCTTGACTAATCTATCAATTCTCCCCCTCGAAATATGGCCTAAACGACAATGCCACAATTTCGAAGAGTCAACCTGAATATTCTTTCGCTTTTTACTTGCATTCATAGACGAGGAAGCAATCTTATTCTCAGAACTTATAACATTAACATTCTCAGAGATGGATAACAAATAAAGTTTGTCTTGTCGGAAGGCAAGACCAACACACTGATTATTAAAAAATATCTTACACTTGTCATCTCCAAAATGACAAGCCAATCCATCATCATCTAACTTAGACACACTTATTAAGTTTCGATGCAAAGAAGGAACATAGAGTACATCATGAAGCCTAAGTACAAAACCATTTACTAATTCTAATGATACGTCTCCAATGGCTTGGACGTCGGCTTGTACTCCATTAGCCACCTTAATGGTTCTTTCTCCTCTTTGCAGGATCTTCCTCGTAGCGAACCCCTGAAAAGAATTAGCAACATGAGTAGTTGCACCTGAATCAACCCACCATGTGGATTTGTCATAACTTAGAAACAAGGATTCATCTACAAATGTAATAATATCCTCACCATTCTTACTCAGGAACTTCAGGAACCCAGGGCAATCTTTCATCCAATGCCCTCTTTCCTTGCAGTACATGCACTGATCTTTGTCTACAGGGATCTTCTGTCCCTTCTGGTACTGAGGCTGAGATGGGAACTGTGGCTGAGCTTGGAACTGAGGGTGAGATTGGAACTGAGGGGCCTTTCCCTTGGCATTAGCATTGGAGGATGAGCTGCCATCCCACTTTGGTTTCCCTTGTGGTTTAGCATTCTTATTGAAAAACTTTCTCTTATTATCCTTCACATAGAGAGCAGAGTCCCCATGTGAAGCCTTAATGCGCTCTTCCTCTTGCACACACATACTAATGAGTTTGTCCATGTTCCAGTCATCAGGCAACATGTCGTAATTGACACAAAATGTGTCAAACTCACTTGGCAGTGAGGCAAAGATCATGTGAATGACAAATGGATCAGGTAACTTAATTTTCATGGACTCAAGCTTAGCAGCTATGGTGCTCATTCTAAGTATGTGGTCTCTAACGCCACCACCATTGTATTTCTTATTGCAAAGCTCTTTGATAAGAGCACTTGCCTGAGACTTAGTAGTTTCATGGAACTGATTCTTAACATGTTCTAAATACTCAGCAATGGTGGGTGTCTCAGGGATAGACCCTCTGATGGGCTCTGAAATGGTAGCCTTAGCTAAAGTGAGACATTTCTTATTGGAACTGTCCCATTGCCTTTTCTCAAGGTCATAGGACATCCTCTTATCAGCATGATCCCTTTTGCGTGTCGCAAAAGCGGCATCTTCCTCATTCTCCTCTCTCACGGGCTCCTCTGGAGCAACGGGACACGGTGATGAGAGAGCAAGGTCATTGTTCGTCATGACCAAGGCTAACTCAAACTGCTCACGCCACTTCTTATAGTTGTTCCCAGTCAGAGGTGGAATCTGAGCGATCCAGTTGATTCCTGAAAACCATTGACAGAATAGTGAGATATTTTAACACAAATAATATCTTATCCATAAAAATTGCATGTTTTAAAACAACGTTGGTCAGTATTAAAACATACAATTCCTTCTGCATTATTTCTACATCACCGTTGGGCAGAAAATAAAAATAATGCATAAAACTGATGAAACTAAAACATTTATAATATTGATATAATCAACGTTGGTCAGAATATAACAATATTACAAATTTCCTGAATATCTAAATTTAATAATTGTTCTAACAATAAAATTCTCCCGTTGGTTCGAATTTAATTAAAGAACAAAAAATAAACTTTGCAGCGGAAAACGTGACTGAAGAAACTTATACTTATCTTCTGATATTCTCTGAAAATTTATCCCGTTGGTTCAAAATTTACAAAGATGTGAACTTAAAAGGTTTGTCTGAAATTGTAAAAACATTTCTCTTAATCATAATGGGCCACCAGGGAAGGAAAAACCGGCCCACGACGACCTTTCGCACGCCCTGGCCAGGCTCCCCCGCACCCATTCCGCAACCTGGGCCTGGGCCAGGAAAGCGCGGATGCGCTCGCGGCCGCATGGGCCACAAGACGGCCCGGCTGCTTTCGGCCGTTTGATCTGATCCGACGGCCCTCCGCGACTCTCGCGCGAACAAAACCACGAGCCGGCGGCCACTCCCCAAACCCTAACCTCACTTCGCTCTCTCCCTCTCGCCTCCTCTCTACAGAACAGAGACCGGGCGGCGCCGCCGCAACCTCGACGACGGCGCAGGAAGAAGAACCGGTGTCACCGTGCCACCTCTCGCCGGTGCACGCGCTCCCCGCTGGGTTGAACGCGTTGCCGTCGAGTGGTGTTGTGTCGGCACCCTTAGGGCCTCGACGGTTTTTCGAGCCGTCCGAGCCGCTACTAACTTGAGCAGCAGCGCCGCCGCCGGTGCCGAGCACGACGGCGGTGGAAGACGACGCCTCCACGGGGCGCACATGACTCAGGTAGGGAAAAAACCCTTATCTGATTTTTTTTTATGGTTAGGGTTTTGGGCGAAATCAATTTTCCCCTTCCCCGATCTGAGTTCTTTAGGGTTAGGGATTCGGTTTCCCCTTCTGATTTCTTAGGGATTCGCCGATCCAAAACCGGATCGGTCGCTTTGCTTCTTCTCCTGGCCCGGGACGATACTCATCGGCATGTCGCACGGCGGCCAACACAAAAGACTTAGTGTCTGATTCCTTAGTTTCCCGATCTTGAACCCACTGCTTAGTTAGGCTCCTCTGATACCATTGTTAGATTAAAAGGATCACTAACCAGTAGATCAGACGGGTGTTTAACTTAGGGTAAATAAGGATTCCTAATTGATCTACTAGATTAGAGAGGGAGGGTGAGAGAAGAGGTGTGCGTTAGGGTTACCGACCATCGGCGGGCTTGAGGTTGGAGCTCGATTCCGCCATGGGAGTCACGGAAGCCGGGGCGGTGAAGTGCTCGTCGTAGTAGAGGAGGGAGCAGTCGGGGTCGATGCAGCGGCGGCGGAGGGGAACTTCCCGTCACTGGCTGCGACCCTAGGAGATCGGATTAGGGTAGGACTGTAGGTGGGAGTGGCGGCTACGGTGAACCTCGTTACCCGAGCCCTGGCCTCCCACCCTCCTTTATGTACCGCAGAGTGACAGGGGCCCCCCAACCATAGATGGGTTGGGCTCCCCAGATCAGGGAGCGGATCAAGTTCCGTGTGGGCCGTTGGGCCTACCAACGGGAGGAGATCAACACTAACAATAATGGGCTGTTCCATAGAGATCTTCAGCTCACCAGTTATATAAGTACGTATATTATTATTATTATTATACGTAGTTTGGAAGTAATGGAAAGCTTCAGGTAGTTATACATAAGCCCATAGAGATCTTCAGCTCACCAGTTAATACAGCCACTGAAGTAGTACTATCTGCCAGCAGCAGCTGCAACTGCAGCTGAATTTTCCTTTCTCAACTGATCTTCCAGAAGTTGCAAAAGCCTGTTCACCGCATTGCAGACAAGGAGAACCGCGCAGCACGCCATGGCGCGCTGTGGCGGCCGTCTCGTTCACCGATGAGTTGGTCCCCGGCGAAACATGTTGTCATGCTAGGACTGGCCGGGTCAGCACATCCGATCCTCGCCACGTCGGACATGCATGCAGGGGAGTGTGAGCTCCGATTTTTTTCCTGAAACGGCCGGATCTTCCGGCAAACCCTGTTGAAAAGCGGCAAAGTACCAAGTGGCCGCAGGCCCTTGATCCGATACATACAGGTAGCAAAAGACAAGCGAGCCTCCTGATGCAACTGAGGAGATGTTTAACAATGCAGAGTCATGATTGTATGCATACTCTATCTGTCCCTAATTGACTGTCGTCATTGGTATACGTGTCACAAGTTTAACTCAATTTGTACCAAATGTGTGCAACATTTGTATCTCCAAATAATTTTGTTAAAAAACTAAATTCAAATATCTACCAACGATACTAATTATGACATATATATTAATATTTTTTAATATATATTTAGTCAAAATTGTTTCTTGAAAAGCGCAAACGACAAACATTTAGGGATGGAGGGAGTACGCTTTTAATTAATTATTAATTTTACCAAGAAGTTGCAAACCTGATGCATGCTTAGGTCAATCTCAATGGAAGTTTCATTTGCATTAAATAGGTTGTCACATAGACATTGTTGATGACATAGCAGTGTATTTAAGAAGTGAGAGAAGAAATGAGTTTCATCTAGATGAAACTCTTTTGGCACGAATACCAACTCTCTATGAGTCATGAAATTTAATGCCTATAAAACTTTACAATGAAACTCTCACTCTCAATGGAGAGTTTCACAACAAAATGAAACTCACCATTGAGAATGGCCTTATTAGCTCAAGTTTGTGCGCTGAAAGCTCAGAGGAATATTTATATTTATTTATGATATAAGTTCTCTATCTGTAAGCCCAAGGCAGAAAAGGCGAGCTCGAAACATATATCCAGGCAAGCATACGACGACAAATTGAAATAAAAAACTGGAGTAGTTTCTTTTTCATAAAAAAGATCGCGTGTTTTATATTTTTTTTTTCTTTTTGAAGCCCCTGGCTGTGTGATTCACGCAAAAGTTCACCAGTTCTAATAAATGTGCTAAATATAAAAACTGAAACCTGTATGTAGTACTAGTATTTTATAAGATATAAAACGAAAAAAATGATACATTTTGTAGTTGTAGTCCTATAAGGCCTAAACTTTTGGGCGCAGGAGATGAACATACATGACGCACGGCCCAAAGGTTCGTTATTTCTTTTCTTTTTTCAATATAATCTACTCCTAATGTATGGTTTTTCCTTCCTCCGGACCACGCACCGTCTGCGTCTTTAATTTAAATGTGGCGGAGAGGAAAAGTTGTTCAAAGGCGATCCACCCGACCACGGACATTTAACAAAGCAAGTAGTACTACGCTCAAGCATAGTACCTTAGCCGCGTTAACAAATTGAAAAGGCGCCGAAAACGCTAATGAAATGGATTAAGCTACTACCACTACACTAGGGTAATCGATATAAAGAATCCGATTAGCCTAGCGTAGAGCTGAAAATTCCTACTCCTGCCTGCAACTTTTGATCCCGGGTGGTTCATTCGATGAGTGAAGGAGTAGTCATCATTGTACTGCGACAAGAACATACGGAGTACTACGTACTAGTACTACTCCCTCCGTCCCTAATTGACCGTCGCCGTTGGTGTACGTGCCACAAGTTTGACTCAATTTGTAGCAAATGTGTGCAACATTTGTATCTCCAAATAATTTTGTTACAAAACTAGATTCAAATATCTATCCAACGATATTAATTATGTATCATACATATTAATATTTTTTAATATATATTTAGTCAAAGTTGTTTCTTGGGAAGCGCAAACGACAGACATTTAGGGACGGAAGGAGTATGCAAGAACTGGCTACTGACCGGTACTGGTACGGTGTGGCAGCGCCAGCTCAGCCCTGCAACTCGGAGCCCATCCTGCTGATTCGATCCCCGGTTCCCCGGCACAAACCCTGCAAGATGCTAGTACCAATTAGTATGACATCGGGGTCCGTCCCTCTTTCACATGTCCAATTCCATTCCAATCGCAGTCCCTAATCCCAATTCAAGGCCGATGAGATGCATCAGCGTAGCCACCATATGTTTCTTTCATTTCAACCACACAAAAGCTGCTTCGTTCGTTCATTCCGTATACTGATCGGAGAGAGACACCACTGCATCATGACACGCAGTTGCGGGCGCATATGCATATTCCCAGGGAAATAAACTCCTGATCAGAACCTGGTGAGAGGTGACACCGCCTCAGATTAGGATATTAGCTGAGGAAATTAGCATCTTAAAATATCCGGACTGTTGCATCTAAGCATTCCTCTCGTTTTGGCCTCTACTCCTAGCCCCCTCTCCTCCCTCCAAGGCCCCAACCACCTCGCCGTGATATATAAAGTAGAGAGAGCGAGCCACCACCACTAGAGGGCAGCCATTTCCAAGGGCAGGCGGGCGGGCTGGCTGGCTGGCTGGGTCTACACGAAGTTAGGCGGCCCAAGTGTTTGTAACCAACAGCCCCCTCTTCTTCTTCCTGTCCACTGAAAGCTTCAGGCTTCCCGTTTTAGCATAGTCACCGAGACAAGGGGGGAGCTCTTGGCTCGGCCTGCCCAGGATGAAGTTTATGAAACTCGGCACCCGGCCGGACACCTTCTTCACCGCGGACTCCGTCAGGTGACGCGATCGATCATTGTGGTCTCGCTTCCGTCAGGTTCTGCCGTTCATGGTGTTGTTGTTCTGATCGTGTGGTGTCCTTGTTGCGCATGCGTCGTCGTCGTCCAGGTCTGTCTCCACGGAGGTGGCCACGGATCTGCAGATCCTCGTCGACAGCTGCATCTATCATCTCCACAAGGTGATGATTGATTGAAGGATCGGGGATTGTATATATATCTGTCCCCCTTAATTAGTCTTCATCGTTCATAAGCATGATTCAGGGACTGAATCTTCAGGATCGTTCCGTCTAGGAAGTGGAAAGTTCCCTGTTGGCAATTTTTTTTTTTCTGAATCTGATCTTGAATTCCATGTCTAATTAAGATCCTTGCCATTGTTGTCCTCTGCGTGAACGGCCGCCGCAGTTCCCTCTGCTCTCGAAATGCATGCTCCTGCAAGCGCTCTGCGCCGACGGCGGCGGCGGCGGCGGCGACGTCGTCGAGCTCCCGGGGTTCCCGGGCGGCGCCGAGGCGTTCGAGGCCTGCGCCAAGTTCTGCTACGGGATCACCGTCACGGTGAGCGCGCGCAACCTCGTGCCGCTGCGGTGCGCGGCGGCGCACCTCGGGATGTCGGAGGCCGCCGACCGGGGCAACCTCGCCGGCAAGCTGGACGCGTTCCTAGGCTCGTGCCTCCTCCGCCGCTGGAAGGACGCGGTGGGCGTGCTCCACTCCACGCGCCACCACGCGCCGCTCTGCGAGGACCTGGGCCTCACGTCCCGCTGCGTCGACGCCGTGGCGGCGCTCATCGTCAGCCCGGACACGGCCCCGCCGTCCAGGTCGACGTCGGCGTCGCCGTGGTGGGCGCACGACATCGCCGAGCTGGGCGTCGACCTCTTCTGGCGGATCATGGTCGCCGTCAAGGCCACGGGCGCCGTCCACGAGAGGACCGTCGGCGACGCGCTCAAGGCGTACGCGCGCCGGTGGCTGCCCAACGTCGCCAAGGACGGCGGGCAGCTCGTCGACCACCACGACGACGCCGGCGGCGCGGACGTGAAGCAGGTCGCCACCAGGCACCGCCTCCTGCTCGAGAAGATCGTCAGCCTGCTCCCGGCGGAGAGGGACGCCGTCTCCTGCGGCTTCTTGCTCAAGCTCATCAAGGCCGCCAACATCCTCAGCGCGTCCGCGGCGTCCAAGGCCGAGCTGGTCAGGAGGGTGGCGTGGCAGCTGGAGGAGGCCGGCGTCGCCGACCTGCTCGTCCCGTCGCTGTCCTGCGTCACCGAGACGCTGTACGACGTGGACGCCGTGTCGGCCATCCTCGACGAGTTCGCGCTGCGGTGCGCTGCGGTCCCGCCGGCGCCGGCGCCGGCGCTCGCTCTGTCCGGGAGCCCCGACGACAGCCCGGCGCACCGGCGGTCGCGCTCGGCGGAGAGCGTGAGCTTCGACGGCACGCGGCGCTCCTTGTCAGCCGCGCCCGTGTCGCAGGGCGCTCTGGTGCGGGTGGGCAAGTTGGTGGACGGCTTCTTGGTTGAGGTGGCCAAGGACCCCAACATGCCGCTGGACAAGCTGCTCGCCATTGCCGAGGCCGTGCCAGACAGCGCCCGGCCGGAGCACGATGGCATGTACAAAGTCGTCGACACATACCTCAAGGTAATACTGTTTTTTTTCCTGCTCCTCTGGATTTCCATCCATCCATGGTTTTGTGTGGTTATAAAAAAAAAAGCTGAACTTTGGATTGTTTCCAGAACTTTGGATCATGTGACAGGATAACCTTCGGTGCTGTGATTAAACATTGCACTGATGATGTTATTAATCTTCTGTCCATTGGTGGTTAATTTTATTATTTATTTATTATTAGGCGCATCCGGAGATGAGCAAAAGCGCGCGAAAGCGGCTGTGCCGGGTGCTCAACTGCCGGAAGCTGTCGGAGAAGGCGTGCACGCACGCGGCGCAGAACGAGCTCCTGCCGCTGCGCGTGGTGGTGCAGGTGCTCTTCTTCGAGCACGCGCGCGCGGCGGCGCTGGCGTCGGGCGGGCACGCCGTGGCCGTTGCCGCGGCGGACCTGCCCAGCAACATCCGGGCGCTGCTGTCCAAGTCCGGGTCGTCGGAGGACGAGGACGCGGACCGCGTCGACGAGCAGCGGCTCCGGGCGCTGGCCGCCGGCGCGTCCCCCGGCGACGACTGGAGCGTCGAGGGCCTCCGCCGCGCGGCGTCCAAGATCGCCACGCTGCGGATGAAGCTGGCGGAGGACGAGGACGAGGACCGTGACGCCGACGAGTTCGCGCGCAAGGCCGGCCTGGCGCGCAGCGCGTCGCTGCGGTTCAGGGCCTTCTGCGCCATCCCCGCCGGGAAGCCCAAGCGGGTGCTCAGCAAGCTGTGGCCGCTGGGCAGAAGCGGCGTTAGCCACTGAGCTAGTAGCAGACATATTGTTAGGTCCTGTGAGCTTCTCCTGTTTTCTTTTCTTTTTTCCTTTTTATTTTCTTTTTTCCCCTGAGGGTGATTTGTTTGTCATCTCGTCTACTACTAGCACTTCTTTCTTCCTCCTCCTCTTTTGAGTTACACTTCCAAGGCAAATTGTACCTTGCACGTAGTAGTTGTAATTGCAACGCCATAATAAAAGATAGAAATTGCACAGGCAACTTACGGAGTACTCCTCTTATCTGTAAGCTGATTCAAACACGAGGAGACGATTTCTAAGTCTAATTAGTTTATAATTTGGTAATATTATATTACAATAAATATATGCTAATGATAGATTAATTTATCTTAATAAATTTATCTCACGGTTATGAAGCTGTTTTACTTCCTCTCTCACGAAAACATAAGCTGAGGTGAAGCTGCAAAAACTAGCTTATTCCAGCTTCATCTCTCATATGTGGGCCCCATTATGCACAAAAGACAACTTCTGCCCAGGAGAGAGAACACGGTCTGCGAGAGTGGGAGGGAGGCCGGGACATCGCCGGCTGGGGCACAGCTCGCAGGGGCGCGGCCGCGGCCGCAGAGCCAGTAGCGCCACCGACTGGGACTGGGGCACTGGCCGGCTGGGGCACAGCACGACCGCGGGGCCGAGAGCGCCGCCCACCGGGGTGCTGGCCGAGCGTGGCCCCGCTGGAAGCGTAGTCTGCCGGGGCACCGCCGCCATGGCGCAAGGCGCGGCCAGCGGGGCCGGGAGCACGGCCTGCCGAGGCGCCGACCGCCGGAGGCACTGCTGCGGCGCTGCTTGCCGCCACCGGACACCGGGGGTGCGGCTGCCGGGGATACGGCCTGCTGCCGCTGCCGGGGCACGGCTCGTGTCGGCGCTGCTTGCCGAGGACGTGGCTCCCGAGTCCCGGTTGCGAACCACGCCAACGCCATTGATTCCTTGGTGTTGATGCTCTTCGCCTTTTCTTTCTGATTTGGGTGGCTCTCGTTGGATGCGCTCGCAAGCTGAAGGGATAAGGCCAAGTTACGTGGAGAAGCATGAGGAAAAAGAAAAGCCATGGGCACTACGGTAATTTTAATCATTCTCCCCACCATATGAAGCTGTTTTTGCCAAACAGAGGGAACAACTCAGCTTCATCAGTAAAGCTGTTCAATAAGCTGAAATCTAGAAAAACAGTTTCAAAGGTGAAGTTGAGCTGTGCCAAACAGATCCTATGTAATTTATTTTCTTATTAAATTAGTCTTGTAACATCTGATGTGACATATAAAAGAATTTTACCCAACACCTCAACTTGACAATCCAATGATGAACACAAATCACTGTCTGCTAATGCCCATTCTCACGAATACGTAAAAACTAAAAAAAAAAGAACAAACTCTTTTTTTTCTCGGTCACGATGATGAGATGATGATGATTGATTTCATTGCCTCATTTCATAGAACAGACTGTAGAGAGGCCATCACTGAGGACCGTTTGAGGACTCGTTTGGTACAGCTCAGCTTTACTAGTGAATCTGTTTTTTTAGCAAATAGCTTAATGAGCAACTTATAGATGAAGCTGAGCTGTTTTTAAAAAAAGTGTTTAGCAAAAAAGTTTCACCAACAACTTCATGCATAGTTGGGAGAGAAATGGAGGTGTAAGCTGTGAAAAACTACTTTTTTTTAGCTTCATGGGTGAAGCTGTTTTTGTGAGAGAGGGAATAAAACAGCTTTATGATTGAAGCTGTTTTGTAAAAAGATGTTTTGCAAAAAAAAAAACAGCTCACAACAGCTCATGAAGCCGTTGTAAGCTGTACTAAACAGTCACTAAATTCACTATACTACACTCCGCAACAGCATCTCTCTTTCTAAATTCAAGCAGCCTGTGATCGCCATCCACTTGGGCACTTTGGCAAATAGTTTGCGTCCCATGGAGTGAACAAAACGGAGACACAGACCCGGCACGAAAAACCCACAAATCCACGAGGGAATCCGGATCGAATCGAGCGTTTTCTTTTCTGCATTTTACCTGAAAAAAAAGATCCCCTTTGTTTAGGTCGTGCGTGGCGTGGGAGGAGAGGATATATACGGGCATGAACATGATGATGGGATGACAGGACCTCAGCTTCCAGATTGCTGGGTCAGCAACCACTACCACTAGTTCAGAGCAGGTCAGCATGGGCACCTTTTTTCTCCCCAGGCCATCGATGTCCATGCTGCTTCTAGCTCATCACTAGCATGGGTCGGCTCATCCAGATCACCCGCCCTGTTCCAACTTCCAAAACATGCGTCACGTCTTGAGAGAAATTTGTTCTCCAGGACAGGGCACAGCAGTACAGCCGTCAGTTAAGGCGGCACTATTTCCCGTTTGGCAAGTTTGAAAAAAAATGCATATATAGGGGAGGGGCGGATTTTTTGGACCTCCAACTTCACTGCAGATTGATAACGACATCTCTAGAAGGACATTGATGCTACTTACGTATTTTTGTTAATTTGTTAAATATTAAAAAATTAGTTGACTTTTTAAAGATTATTAAATCAGACTTTTAATTATTCTTAGAAAAATGAAAATTGCCTTTAAAATTGGCTAGAGGACTAATTTTGTTTGATCTCATGGTTAGAGGTCACTACTGGAGAACGGGCCTTTAGCCCCGGTCGAAAATGGCCTTTAGCCCCGGGCATGGAGCCGGGGCTAAGGAATCGGGACTAAAGGCCCGACCTTTAGCCCCGGTTCCCGGCCCCGGGGCTAAATGGGGACCTCCCGGGGCTAAATGGGGACCTTTAGCCCCGGTTGGTAATACCAACCAGAACTAAAGAGGGGACCTTTAGCCCCGGTTGGTATTACCAACCGGGACTAAAGACTGGCCTCTTTAGTCCCGGTTGGTATTACCAACCGGGGCTAAAGACCTTTTTTCTTTTTCTTTTTCTTTTCTTTTTTCTTTTCAATTGGCTATTGTTTTTAGTTTTTCAATTACATTAGGTTTTCTAATACGTTTTCTTCGATGCTAATATATTACATTAGGATTTCTAATACGTATTCTTCGCTGCTAATGTATGTATCCATATATATACACATAAAATTTACAATTACACACATAAAATATGAAACTATATATATGGGCTAGCTATACATATTATGTGTATAATATTTTTATGCACATAAAATTTACAGCATTATCCATGCATCCTTGGTATTTACAACACAAATATTGACCGTCACTTAAATGTCATACAAATGGTCGTCTTGGTTTGGTTTCATTGGTTCTTCCGGGTTATAGTAGAACTCGGTGCCGGCTTTGAGGACATGGTCATTAAGAACTCCTGCGATTGTCTCTTGAATTCCTTTCAGGCGCACCATGTCCAACACCTGGTTCTTCAACCATAGCTCCTTCTGTCTCTCTAGAGGAGTTCTTTTGGCATACACCGAGAGAAACTCGCAAACATAGTACCCACACAAATTGTTCCCTGGTGGTTGCCGTAGAACCCACTGCAAGATGTAAAAAGATATTACTCTCATCATCTCGCGCGTGTGATGAAAGCATGCTACAGTGGTAAAGACGCGGGGAGCTAGTACTACTTACTTGCAATTGGATAGGACGAGGAAGTGTCGCCTTCAAATTCGGACGGTGTTTAGGAACGAACCAAGCCCAAACCCTGCACAATATAATATTGGATCGTAATTAACTATTGTAGATTTAAAGTGTAGAAATCAGTATTTAGAGATCGAAAGTTACCCCTGGATAATGTCTATGATATCTTGATAATCTCCCAGTGGTTTTCTCAACGAGTCATAGATTATCAATTGACTTTCGGAGAGATCGAAGACGATCAATATCCAGTGATAGCTGCATTAATTTGCTTATATAGTCAACATATATAATAGAAATTGAGTAAGTAAAAATAAATATGCACATGATAACAACACCCACCTAAAGTTGTATGGGAAGAGTATATATCTTTTGTTCTTTTGGTTCACCAAGAACCTTCGGAGATTCCTCCCTGTTTCATTTCTCCATATATCATAGGCGGGATCTTTCTTTGGGACCGAGAATACGATATATGGATCAATGAAACCAACCTCCCTGTCATTTCTACGTGCGAGGTCTCTCATCATGTTTCTGCATATGTATATAGGCACGCTAGCTAGTGTTAGCATAATTACATTTACATATACATATGCTAGAGTGAGATATAATTAAAACGAAGGATCACTTACAAACAGAAGAGGCTGACTAGAGATTTGTCTAGAGCATCCAGGTGGCATAGCTGGTGTAACTCATTGAATTGGATAAGTATAATGTCATCACCACGGAAGTAATGATGGTCTCTAATTCTGACGCATATCCAATCATCCGCTTTTTTGGTACACGCTGCCATGTACCACTGGTTTAACAAGTACATTTGAGTGCCAAGTTCTGTGAGGGCCGTAGGGTTGTATAGACTCTGGCCATATACATAATTCTTCTTCCACTGATCAACTTGCGGAGCAGTTTCAATGGGTGCTTCACCGAGCATTTGTGTCAAGGTTAGACCAGTTTCTGCGAAAAATGCATCAAGATGCTCAGGATTCACCTCAAGTTGTTCTAGCGCTTTCAAGTTAGAACCATATTCATTCACAACAAGCGGGGGCACTGATTGTTTCGATTGTTCCCCGAGCTGTGGGACACCCTTGCTTGCTCTCTTCTGTTTCTGCTTCGCCTCCTCAAGTGACTTGGTCATAGTGCGGTCATAGTCTGATGGTGGCGATTTCTTACGAGAATCACACACTTTTTTCTGATGAGCATCCACCTTTTTCCTGAGCATATCAGGACGTACAAAAAGGTACGGCTTCTCTGGGTTTTTCTTTGCTTTTTGTTTAGCCTCGACGTCCGCCCAAAATTTGTCCAAATCTGCTTTCGCTGCAGCATTTGTTTCCTCATCAGTCATATCATAGGGAAGTTTCGTCTTCTGAGGAACAGCTTGATGTCTTTCTGCAGAGGCTTTCTTCTTTGGTGGCGGTGGGGCCGATGCCTTCATTTTTGTGGCTGGCCTCTTCTTTGATGGGGCCGGTGGCGGGGATGGAGCCCGTGGTGGAGGAGATGGGGCCGGTGGCGGGGATGGAGCCCGTGGTGGAGATGGAGCCGGTCGTGGAGGGGATGGAGCCGATCGTGGAGGGGATGGATCCGGTGGGGATGCAGCTGTGTCTTTCACTGCATCGCCCGCAACACTATGATGACTATGTGGTGAATGGATAATTGGACTTAGGTGCGGAGAGGTCCTGCTGTGAAAACAACATAGTATGAGTAAATAATTATTTAATTAAGTCAATACATAACTAGTGAAAAATGTTTCATTGACTTTCATCTGCACCTAGGGTTAGTTTGCTGAGGAGGAGGAGGTGATGCCCCAGGAATAATGATATAGCGCTTACGCCAACATATGAATGCCTTCTCCGCTTCTCCTAAAGTCTTCTCACCATCACCTCCTTCAATGTCAAGAGTCACATTGCTATGCCCTTTCAATACTCTATCCACCGAGACACTAGCATAACCAGGTGGTACCAATGCCCCATGGCATCTTGGTGTCTTCGTAGGGTCAATAGGAGATACGACACCAATAGCCACCATTATTGTGTCATTCCCCTGTGGAATGTGCAGCTCACAGGTCGTGAGAGGATCAGTGATGTCATCCACGGGGAAGCGCAGCCCTGCGTCACCTTGAATCGTTGGCACCTCCGTGGAAGCACAACTGCTTTTCAACTGATCAACAGGGGTGCTGGTGTTGACTCCTGGCTCTGATGCGGATTGCCTTTGCAGGGAACTCACTGCTAACTGCACTGTTTGGGGTTTCGGGTTTGGGGTTTAGGGTTAGGGGTTTGGGGTTTAGGGTTTAGGGTTTGGGGTTTAGTGTTTGGGGTTTCGGGTTTGGGGTTTAGTGTTTAGGGTTTAGTGTTTGGGGTTTCGGGTTTGGGGTTTAGGGTTAGGGGTTTGGGGTTTCAGGTTTGGGGTTTAGTGTTTAGGGTTTAGTGTTTGGGGTTTCGGGTTTGGGGTTTAGGGTTAGGGGTTTGGGGTTTAGGGTTTAGGGTTTGGGGTTTGGGGTTTGGGGTTTAGTGTTTGGGGTTTCGGGTTTGGGTTTAGGGTATCGGGTTTAGTGTTTGGGGTTTCGGGTTTGGGGTTTAGGGTTAGGGGTTTGGGGTTTAGGGTTTAGGGTTCGGGGTTTAGGGTTTGGGGTTTCGGGTTTGGGGTTTCGGGTTTCGGGTCTAGGTTTTGACAACATTAAAAATAACGTATATTCATAAAGACCATATTCATAAAAATAATACTATGGACATAAACATATGTAAGTGATTATTCCATAAACATATACATGACCGATTTAAGTAAATGTTTACATATCATATCTAAGTGAACAAAAAAATATATATCTAAGTGATTTTTCCATAAACATATATATGTAAATATATCTAAGTGAACCAAAATATATCTAAGTCATTATTCCTCCTCCATCTATCACATAGGACACACCGTTGACGAGAGGACGACGACGGACGGCGGCGAGGATGACGTTGCGGTGAGGAGGTGAGCACGACGACGGACGACGACGAGGATGACGTTGCGGTGAAGATGACGACGGACGGCAGACGACGGCGAGGTCAACGCGACCAATCTCTTTTTATCTACATGTGTAAACATATATTTTGTTAGGGTAAAAATATTTTCTATAAATATTTTCTACAAATGTCCGTTCCTTGCAAAGGAACACATGATTTATATATTCATATTCTACATATGTACCGTAATAGGCATGAATATATATATCATTTTCTGTTTTACTATAAATATATTTATATTTATATTCATTTTCTATATATATCATTTTCTGTTTTTCTATAAATATATTTCTCTTCATATTCATTATATATATATCATTTTCTGTTTTCTATATAAATTCTTTTTCTGTTTTTTCACACACGCACAAACACCACTTCACAGCACGCCGCGCACACACAACACTTGACAGCACGCGGTCGAGCACACAGCACACACACTTCGCACAGCACACACGCGCACTTCATCACACAGCGCGCGGCCGAGCACAGTGCAGCAGCGCGCACCTCCGGCGAGGACAGAGAACGGCGGCGCGGCGACAAACGGCGAACGACGCGAGGGAGCAAATTGCGGCGAACGGCGAGGACGACGCGACGGTGGCGCGGCAACGACGAGCTCAACGGAGGGAGGCCGAGGGCGCGCGGTGGCGAGGGAGGCCGAGGGCGCACGACAACGAGGGAGGCCGAGGGCGCACGGCGGCGAGGGAGACCGAGGGCACCGCGGACGACGGCGAGGGAGGCCGAGGATACCGCGGGCGACGACGAGGGAGGCGAGGATGACGACGAGAGGGAGAGGACGAGACGACACGGCGGCGCTGGAGACGGCGATGGAGACGAAGGACGGCGGCGCACTAACGTTGATCTGAGGAAGGAGAAGGGCACTATGCCCTATATACCCGGGCAACATTTAGTCCCGGGCCGTGGCACCACCCGGGACTAAAAGACCTTTAGTCCCGGGGCGTAAGCCCGCCCGGGACTAAAGGCTTGGACCTTTAGTCCCGGGCGGGCTTACGCCCCGGGACTAAAGGCACCTTTAGTCCCGGGTGGTGCCACCGCCCGGGACTAAAGCTTTTTTTTCCGCCACTGTTTTGGGCTTTTTCTATTCTGGTTTTTGTATTAGCTACCTTTAGTCTCGGGCGGGCTTACGCCCCGGGACTAAAGGTTCCTTTAGTCCCGGGTGGTTCTATCGCCCGGGACTAAAGGTTTTTTTCCCGTCTGTATTTTGGGTTTTGTATTAGGTTTTGACTATATTAATATGCTGTAATATTTGTTAATTGCATAGTAAATTAAATATTAGGTATAAAATTACTTAAAAATGACAGTTGTATTTCCTTTTACCTTATTGTATAGTAGAAAAATTTGTAACATAAATCCTTTTCTTTTCTTATAATAATGAATATAAATGTAAATAACAATTCATATTTTGTTAATGCAAAAATATAATGTTAAATTTAAATATCTGAAACAACTGGTTCTCGATAGGAAGATTATTTTTGCATTATCTGAACGTTAAATTTTGGGTTATTTATCTTTCATTGTCCAAATGCACGATAGCGAAATTCACTGTTAAATTGCAGTTTAATTTAAAAAGATAAATTTGTGTAGTTCATATACGTTTATGTGTCGTATTAGTCTCAAACTTTTTCTTAGGCTGTCACGTGGCACGGGTGAGGCAACCAACAAGTTTGTGATTTTTCGGAGGTGAAATTCACCAACTTTTATCTCATTCGGCATAGAAAAAAATGTAATAATTAAAATAATGATTAGAAAAATCTAACACCACTTGTGGAGCATCAATTTGGGCTCATATGCTTGCCAAAAATAAATCAAGTCATTTCAACACCGACATCAACGAACCATGACTATGCATAATCATTATTAGTTACACAAAAACTATAATATATATCAAGCGGGTACACTGGTGATCTTTTTCTTGACGTATGTTCCTTGGTTATGATCATGTCGTAACCATGGAGTCTCCTCAGCATTTAGCAGGATGCTTGGGTCTTTGGTCACACTGAAGGGCGGTATTCGGTCATCCCTTTCATAATCTTCTGACATGTCTGACTTGTCCTCAATTCCCACGATGTTTCTTCTTCCTGAAAGAACTATGTGGCGTTTTGGCTCTTTGGTTGATTTATCATCATTTTTCCCTCTCTTGGATTTTGTAGACATGTCTTTCATGTAGAACACCTGAGTCACATCAGCAGCAAGGACGAATGGTTCATCTTTGTATCCAATATTGTTGAGATCCACTGTTGTCATTCCATACTCCTTGTCAACTGTTACTCCGGATCCGGTAGCCTTGACCCATTGGCATCGAAACAAAGGGACTTTAAAATTAGGTGCGTAGTCTAGTTCCCAAATCTCCTCTATGCGGCCATAATATGTTTGCCTCTTCCCAGATGGGTCTGTGGCATCTACGCGAACACCACTGTTTTGGTTCGTGCTCCTTTGATCTTGGACAATGGTGTAAAATGTGTTTCCATTTATCTCATACCCTTTGTACGTGAGGATGTGCCATGACGGTTGCCTAGCCAACAAATATAGTTGCTCATCAATATTGTTATTACCCAGACATTCCTTTCGCAACCAAGTGCTAAAAGTATTCATGTGCTCACGTGTTATCCAAACTTCATTCTTGTCTGGAAATTGGGATCGTAGGAACTCCTTGTGTACATCGATATATGGATCCACCACGGTTGAGTTTTGAAGAACTGTGTAGTGCGCTTTATTGAAATAATCGTTCCCCGTATCGATATATGTTTTCTTCCCTAGTGTCCCCTTTCCACACAGCCTCCCCTCATGCCGCGATTCAGGAACACCAATCGGGTCAAGGTCAGGAATGAAGTCAACACAGAACTCAATGACCTCCTCTGTCCCGTAGCCCTTGGCGATGCTTCCTTCTGGCCGAGCACGTTGGTGAACATATTTTTTCAGTACTCCCATAAACCTCTCAAAGGGGAACATGTTGTGTAGAAACACAGGACCGAGAATATGAATCTCCTTGACCAGGTGAACTAGGAGGTGTGTCATGATATTAAAGAAGGATGGAGGAAACATCAACTCAAAGCTCACAAGACATTGAACCACATCATTCTGTAGAGTAGCAAGTTCTAGTGGATTAATTGCCTTCTGAGAAATTGCATTGAGGAATGCACATAGCTTCACAGTGGCCAGACGTACATGTGGAGGTAGAATTCCTCTTAAAGCAACCGAAAGCAATTGCGTCATAAGCACGTGGCAGTCATGCGACTTTAAGTTTAGGAATTTCTTCTCTTGTATATTTATTATTCCCTTTATATTGGAGGAGAATCCAGATGGGACCTTGATGCTGTTTAGGCATTCAAACATGATTTCCTTCTCTTCATTGCTAAGAGTGTAGCTAGCAGGTCTTAAGTAATGGCATCCATCATCTGTCTTCTCTGGATGTAGGTTGTCTTGTTCTTTCATGCGCTGCAACTCTTGTCGTGCTTCAAGTGTATCCTTAGACTTTCCATACACACCCATGAATCCTAGAAGGTTGACACAAAGATTCTTTGTCAGGTGCATCACGTCGATCGCGTGGCGGACCTCTAGTACATGCCAATAGGGTAGCTCCCAAAATATTGACTTCTTCTTCCACATGGGTGCGTGTCCCATAGCGTCTTTCGGAACAGGTTCACTGCCCGTCCCCTTTCCAAAGACTACTTTCACATCCTTGATCATCTCAAGTACATCTTCCCCAGTTCTGTTGCAAGGCTTGCTCCGATGGTCTGTCTCACCTTTAAAATGCTTGCCTTTCTTTCTAACCTGGTGATTCATCGAAAGAAATCGACGATGCCCAAGATACACTATCTTTCTACATTTTTTCAAATATACACTATCCATGTCATCAAAACAATGTGTGCATGCATTATATCCCTTGTTTGACTGTCCTGAAAGATTACTTAGAGCAGGCCAATCATTGATTGTTACGAACAACAATGCTCGCAGGTCAAAGTGTTCCTGTTTGTAATCATCCCACACACGTACACCTGATTTACTCCATAAAAGTAGGAGTTCCTCAACTAATGGCCTCAGGTAGACATCGATATCGTTGCCAGGCTGCCTCGGGCCTTGGATGAGCACTGGCATCATAATGAACTTCCGCTTCAAGCATAACCACGGAGGAAGGTTGTACATACATAGAGTAACAGGCCACGTGCTATGACTACTGCTCTGTTCCGCAAAAGGATTCATCCCATCCGTACTTAAACCAAACCTTAAGTTTCTAGCGTCTTTTGCAAATTCCGGGAATTCTCTGTCTATTGCTCTCCACTGGGACCCATCTGCAGGGTGTCTCAACATGTTGTCTACCTTACGGTCTTCTTTGTGCCATCGCACCAACTTTGCATGGTCCTTGTTTCTGAACAGACGTTTCAGGCGTGGTATTATAGGAGCGTACCACATAACCTTGGCAGGGATTTTCTTCCGGGGACGTTCTTCACCCTCAACATCGCCAGGGTCATCTCGCCTGATCTTATATCGTGACGCTTTACATACAGGGCATTCATCCAAATTCTCGTATTCCTTGCCACGGTACAGGATGCAGTCATTAGGACATGCATGTATCTTCTGGATTTCTAAACCCAAAGGACAGACGACTTGTTTTGCTTCGTACGTAGTGCCGGGTAATTCGTTAGGCTTCGGAAGCATCTTTTGTTTTATAATCTTCAATAATTGTCCAAATGCCTTGTCAGATACACCATTTTGTGCCTTCCATTGTAGCAACTCAAGTGTTGTACCCAACTTTTTTTGTCCATCTGCAGCAGACGGATATAGTAATTTCCTGTGATCCTCTAGCATACAGTCAAACTTAGTCTTCTCCTTTTCACTTTCGCAATCTCTTTGTGCATCACGAATGACATCACCAAGAACATCATCTTCAGCGTCTGTGTCTTCTGCACTTGCCTCTTCTTCACCTTCCTCCATTGCAGTATCACCAAAGTCACCGTATTGAGCAATAATGTCATCGTCAGGGTCCAATTGTTCTTCTTCACCTTCTTCCATCATAACCCCAGTTTCTCCATGCTTCGTCCAACAACTATAGTTTGGCATGAAACCCGACTTGAACAAGTGTGAGTGAAGACTCCTTGAGCTAGAATATTCCTTCGAATTATTACAAAGGGCACATGGGCAGCACATAAAACCATTCCGCTTGTTTGCCTCGGCCAGTCTTAAAAAATAATGCACGCCATCAATGAACTCTTTTGAGCGACGATCGACATTGTACATCCAGTGACGTGTCATCGTCTGCATTATATGACATATCACATAATTATATCGATCTCTCATTCTTATAAACAAATGAAATTATAAAATGACTGGCATGAAATTTAGTAAGAATCACTGGTGGCATAAAAGTAGTAGCAGTTGAACTTGTCTAATTAATTATTACATCAAGATAACAGTGCATCCTAATCCATTTGGCCACAACCAAAGCAACTAACAACACCTGCACATTTTTCCCACATCACAGTCCAACAAGATGGGCTGTCTGCCACTCCAACCTGATAGGAAGGTAAGGTAAGGGTAGGTGCAGTAGGAATTGAGTTGATTCTTGAGTTGAAAGCCTCTAGAGCTGCAGAAGCTTCCTCAAAAGACTTGTACTTTTTATGCACAACTCCCTTAACTTTGAGGACATACTGACTGCACTCAGCCCAGCTGGTGTAAATACCTGGCTTGGTGCCCACGAAAACAACATACCAAGCAGACATCCTTCTGCATTTTGTAAACTAAAGTATTATATATTTCTAATTTCTGTAAACTAATAATTTAAGTGATCTCTATTTCTCCAAAATAATAAAATAAACTAATTAAACCGGTCACATTTTGTAAACTAAAGTATTATATATTTCTAATTTCTGTAAACAAATGATTTAACTCATCTCTATTTCTCAAAAAAAAACTAATTAAACCGGTCACATTTTGTAAACTAAAGTATTATATATTTCTATTTTTTGTCAACAAATGATTTAAATGATCTCTATTTCTCTAAAAGATTAAAATAAACTAATTAAACGGTCATATTTTATTTTTAGAGTAATAATTTGAACTATCAAGTCAATGAACTCAAAATAGCTACAAAAATAAAAAACTTAAGCTAGTAACCTTTCAAGAAGTCAATGGCGGTGTAGATGTGATGAAATAAATCAATCGCCGGAGATATGTTAACAAACAAAAATCACCGGAGAAGACAGCAAACAAGCAAGCAAGTGACTGAATGAAGAAAAAATGAAGACAGGAGCTCGGGCACGGCTGGAGGTGGAAGAACAGTTCAAATATAGGGAGGGACATTTAGCCCCGGCTGGATACACCAACCGGGACAAAACCTTTTAGTCCCGGTTGGTGTTACCAACCGGGGCTAAAGATACCTACATTTAGCCCCGGCTGGATACACCAACCGGGGCAAAACCTTTAGTCCCGGTTGGTGTTACCAACCGGGGCTAAAGGCCAGTCTTTAGCCCCGGTTGGTAACACCAACCGGGACTAAAGGCCCCTCTGACAATTGATCCGTTGGGCTAGGGAACTTTAGCCCCGGTTGGTGTTACCAACCGGAGCTAAAGACCTTTCTAGTCCCGGACGCAAATTTTTCCGTGACTAAAGCTGATTTTGCAAATCGTCCAAAGGCCTGTTCTCTAGTAGTGGGTCGTCTAGTATCCGGTTTTGTACTTCGGGGTTCGAAAATTTGATTTCAGTAGCTATAGATTGTGGAGCACTGATTTCTTAATTCAGGTTAAAAAATAGACTATCCTTTTATTTCGATCACATGAAAGGCTTGTACGTCTTTGTATTAAGATAAAGAATAAGTTCACTAACACGCCTAAGCAGCATCCTAAGGGATTAGATCAAGGTCAAAAGCTATATATGAACGCTCAGACCTCCTAGTGTATTACAAGCTAGACTTCGAAATTTAAATAGAATATACCGTATCAAGAGAAAGGGGGAAACTAACATACATGCTAAAATACATGTGTGCCCCATATATGTCAGCTACCTCATCCTCACGTTCGTTTGCCTTTAAACCAAAATATGGAACCGGGTTAGATTTGTCTCTATCAACAACTAAACACGAAATGAGTTCAATCCAAACCTAAAAAAAAAAAACTGTGTTAGGTTCAACTCATCCCACATGGCTTAGAACCAAATACAGGCTAAAGCTCTCTTCTAAAACAAGTTATTAATGTACTCTCTCCGTGTAGAAAATAGATGACGTTTTGGACATCGACACGGTCTTTAAATTATAACTGACTCCTTTTATATATATAAAAAATATTTATCAAAAAGTGATGTATGTATATTTTTATGAAAATATTTTTCAAAACAAATCCATTCATATGATTTTTATAGTTTGAAACTTAATAATTTAAAAGTTATTCGTGATTTATATTCTCAATGTTTAACCAAAATCTTGTCCAAAACGTTATCTATTTCTTATACGGAGGGGTACCTAGCTAGAAAACATGAAGGAGAACCTTCTTATCTCGTCATCAAGAGATCGATCGGTTGCCCAGGCTTGATTGAAGACCATCCCCCGCTCGTACAAAAATAGCCGTCCTACTCCTACGCAAGCTCGCGTGCGTGCATGCATCCATGATCAACCTCTGGGCAGCAAGGGCAGCTCGCACCAAACCCGAACGAACCCCCGGAACCACCACCTGCTGCCCGCCCACGGCCCACGGCACGTACGCTGAGCCGAGCCGAGGGCCTCGCGCCTCGCCCCCCTCACCCGCCCGCCGCGGGGACAGGGACAGCGATGGCGCACACGGGCGCTGGCCGGAAGACGACGCCCGAATGGACAAGGACACGCACGCAAGGCGATCGAGGACAGGCGGCAGCGACCTACTATACTACTGTACACTAGTCTTTAGCCTTGCTTTGGAGCCAGACAGATCGACAGGCAGCAGACAGGCGCATCGATCATGCACACCGCCGTGCTAGCTAACCTCGCGCCGATCATGCATCAGCCGAGGATCGGAGCTAAGCTAGCCGCGCGCACCCGGCATTATTAAGCAACCGGCCGATGATTCGATCTCCTCTCCATCCTCCAGGTGACACGCACCACTAGTACAGAACAGGCCTATTGCCCCGGGCCATTTTGGCCTTTAGCCCCGGACATGGAGCCGGGGCTAAGGAATCGGGACTAAAGCCCCGACCTTTAGCCCCGGTTCCATGGCCCGGGGCTAATGGAGGGACCTTTAGCCCCGGTTGGTAACACCAACCGGGACTAAAGAGGCCAGCCACGGTGGCCCGGCTGGAGGCCCCTTTAGTCCCGGTTGGTGTTACCAACCGGGACTAAAGGGGCCTCCAGCCGGGCAAACCGTTGCTGGCCTCTTTAGTCCCGGTTGGTGTTACCAACCGGGGCTAAAGGTCCATCTGCTTTTTTCTTTTTTCTTTTTCTGTTCTTTTCAATTGGTTATTGTTTTTGGTTTTACAATTACATTAGGTTTTCTAATACGTATTCTTCGCTGCTAATATATTCTATTATATTAGGCCAGTTTCAAATACACGTATTATTCTTCGCTGCTAATAAATATATATAAACACATAAAATTTACAATTACACACAAATGAAATATGAAACTATACATATATATATATATATTATAGAGCTAGCTATACACACATATGTACATAAAATATACAACATTATCCATCATGCATGCTTAACTTGATATTTACACACAAATATAATACCGTTCCTAACTTAGAGGTCATACAAGTGTTCATCTTGGTTTGGCTTCATTGGTTCGTCTTTATTAAACCAATACTCGGTGCCAGACTTAAGGACATGGTCATTAAGGAAGCCCGCGATGGTCTCTTGAATTGCTTTGAGGCGGACCTTATCCATCACCTGGTTCTTCAACCATGTCTCCTTCAATTTGGATTAAAATAAAAAGAAAGTATTAACATACATAATATTTATGTAATAGCAACAAAAAATAAAATAAATTTATTTACATGTTACGTACTTGCTGACTCTGTAAAGGAGTTCTTTTTTCATACACCGTCAGAAACTCGCAAACATAGTACCCACATAAATTGTTTCCCGGTGACTGCCGTAGAACCCACTGTACAATATGTAAAAAGAGTACTCTCGGTTGAGCGTGCGTCTGCTGAGTGATGCTAATTAAGGTAAAGAGGCGGGGAGGTACTCTACAACTTACATTTAGGAGTAGAGGATCAGGAAGTTGCGCTTTCAGATCCGGACGGTGTTTCTGAACAAACCAAGTCCAAACCCTTCACAATAATTGGAACGTTAATTAACTATTGCAGAGTTAAAGAGCTATAGCAAGAATCAATATTTAAATATCACATTACCCTCGGATAATATTAATCATATCTTGGTAATCTTCTTGTGGTTTTCTCAGAGAGTCATAGATTAGCAAACGACTCTCGTGGAGATCGATCACCATTAGAATCCAGTGAAAACTGCATTTATGTTTATATAGTCAACACATATATATATCTTTATGTCAACCTATAATAAAATGTGCATATGATAACAAAACTCACCTAAAGTTGTAGGGGAATAGTATATATCTTTTGTCCCTTTGGTTTACCAAGAACCTCCGCAAATTACTCTCTGTTTGAGTTTTCCATGCATCCGAGTGAGTATTGCTTGGGTGCTTGAAGATGATATATGGATCGATGAAACCAATCTCCTTGTCATTTTTATGCCTTAGTTGTCTCATCATGTTTCTGCACATGTTTACAAACACTTGCTAGCAGTGTGAGGATAATTACTTATACATATACATAAGCTAAAGTGAGATTATTAAAGGAAACAATCACTTACAGGCAAAAGCAGCTGACGAGAGATTTGTCGAGAGCGTCCATGTGGCAGAGCTGATGTAACTCATTAAATTGAACATATATGATGTCATCACCACGGAAGTAATCATGGTCTCTAATTCTGACGCAAATGTAGTCATCAGCTTTTCTGCCACACGCCGTAAGGTACCACTGATTTAGCAAGTGCATCTGTGTACCAAGATCCCTCAGGGCCGCTGGGTTGTATAGACTTTGGCCATATACATATGCCCTCTGCCATTTATCAACTTCTGGAGCACTTTTGATGCCTGCTTCTCCGAGTATGTTTTCCACATTCAAACCAGTTTCCTCGAAAAATGCGAGCAGTTGCGCAGGATCAACATCTCCATATGCTCGTTGTATGATTTCCATGTTTGTACCGTATTCATTATCAACAACTAGATCTGGCACTGATTGCTTCTCTTGTTCCCCGAGCTGTGGGACACCCTTTCCTGCTCTCTTCTTTGCCTTCTTGGCCTCCTCAAGTGATTTGCTAAGTGTGCGATCATAGTCTGATTTTGGCGAAGCCTTACGGGCAGCACGTACCTTTTTTTGGTGAGCGTCCACAGTTTGCCTTAGTTTTTCAGGACGAACAAAAAGGTACGGCTTCTCCGGGTTTCGCTTTGCTCGACCACTAGCAATGGCAGCTTCGAAGAACTTGTTACAGTCTTTTTGCACTGCAGCGTCAGTCTCCTCCTCGGTCATGTCATATGCAAGTTTTGTCATCTTGGGAGCTGGTTTTCTCACAGGTGCTTTCTTCTTCGGAGGTGGTGGGGCTGACGCCTTTGTTTGTGTGACAGGCCTCTTCTTTGTTGGCGGTGGAGGTGTTGGAACCCGCCGTGGAGATGGGGCAGGTGGCGGTGTCGGAGCCCGCTTTGGAGGAGATGGTTGGGTCGGTGGCGGTGTTGGATCTCGTCGTGGAGGAGATGGGGCCGGTGGCGGCGTTGGATCACGCCGTGGGGGAGATGGGGCCGGTGGCGGTGTTGGATCCCGTCGTGGAGGAGATGGGGCCGGTGGCGGTGATGGATCCCGTCGTATTTGATCTTGATCATCATCGTCCGCAACACTGTGATCATGTGGTGAATGTAGAATTGGACTTAGGTTGGGGGATGTCCTGCTGCGAAAACAACATGGTATGAGTATCCATTTATACTATTAGCTCACCAATACTATTAAGTTTCATTCACTAATTTCATACACACCTAGGGATAGGTTGTTGAGGAGGAGGAGGTGATACGCCAGGAATTATGATATAGCGCTTGCGCCAACATATGAATGTCTTCTCCGCTTCTCCTAATGTATTCTCGCCATCACCTCCTTTAATGTCAAGTTCGACATTCTCGTAACCTTTTACCACCCTGTCCACCGAGACGCTAGCATATCCAGGAGGTATTATTGCTCCATGACTTCTTGGTGTCTTCGTAGGATCGATAGGAGATACAACACCTATAGCCACCATGACTGTGGTATTCCCCTGTGGAATGTGCAGTTCACATGTCGTGAGAGGCTCGGTGATGTCGTCCACAGGAAAGCGCAGTGCTGCGTCTGGGACCTCTGTGGAAGCGCAACTGCTTTTCATTTGCTCAGGGGGGCTGATGTTGACTCCCGGCTCTGATGCAGATTGCCTTTGCATTGCTAACTGCACTTGCCTTTTTATTTCCTCGTTCATTCTGCCTTCAAGTGCTTTTTCTCGCTCAACTGCTTCAAGAGCCGCGGCCTGTGACTGAATAACCATTTCTTCTAACCGGCGCATGCGCTGTGCCTCCTCCTCCTTCTTTCTCGCGCGGCTTCTATAGGTCTCTTTGTCCTGAGGGAAGGCATGTACCCATGACAGCTCCCCATAGCCTCTGGTTCTCCCACCATGTTCAAGATTCTCCAGGGCGTATGTCAGCTCGTCCTTGTCTCTGTTCGGCTGCCACCTGCCACTGGCAGCCATTTCTCTAGCATAAACAAATCTTTCTGCTGCTCTTTGGAGTTTTTCGCCATAGTGTACCCTTCCTGTTTGTTGGTCCAGGCTTCCTCCATGACCAAAAAACCAATACTTGGCGCGCTCAGGCCAGTTTATCGATTCTGGTTCAATGCCCTTGGCTTGCAACTCTCGTTCCATTCTTTCCCATTTAGGAATGGCACTCTTATAGCCACCTGATCCCAAGTGATGGTGGTATTGTTTTTGTCGGGCATTCTGCTGGTTCCTTCTGATCCGTGCCTCACTCTCTTCTGATTTCTTGAATTCTACAAACTCATCCCAAAATGGCCTCAACTTGACGTAGGCCTTAGTGTTGAAATCCGGAGTTTGGTCCTTCTTGATAAATTTGTTGTATAAGTTCTTCTTCCAGCCCTGGAATAGTGTTGCCATTTTCTTCATAGCCCAGTCCCGAACTCTGGCCTTCAAATTTATATCTTCTGTTTCAAGTGTGAAATGTGCAAGGACCTCTTGCCAAACCAGTTCCTTATCAAGATCAGAGACAAAACTTATATCAGGAGCACTTGCCTTTTTCTTCCATTCACGAGCACTTATCGGGATCTTATCCCTTACAAGGCACCCACAGTGGGCAACAAATCTCTGTGCATGTTCTCCAAGTACTTGGCCTGTTTCCTCGTTGAATTCTGAGATAATGTACCGGCCCTCCAACGGCTTCTTCGGACCTCGTACGGTCCTACTCTTCCCGGTAGTCGTTGTCGATCCGGAGGGCTACATATGTAGGAACAGTAGATTATAAATACATTTATAAATAATTTAGAATTTCATGTGCACATAGAGATTATTGTAGGTATATACCTCGCCAGTATTTTCTTGCATTATTTCTTCATAATCGGCAAAGTATTGACTGCCGTCATCTACTTCTTGATTATTGTTATCATCACCTGCTAAATTTTGATTAGCGCCGCTGTTGATTAATTCGTACATTTCCTCCTCCATGTTGTCAACTGGGTCGGCCATTTCTGCGAATGACATGGAGGATAATAAACACCATATTTTTGCAACTAACGTGCATAGAGTTTCGGGTTTTGGGTTTCGGGTTTAGGGTTTACGGTTTGGGGTTTAGGGTTTAGTGTTTTGGGTTTGGGGATTAGGGTTAGGGGTTTGGTGTTTAGGGTTTAGTGTTAGGGGTTTTGGGTTTGAGGTTTAGTGTTTAGGGTTTGGGGTTTAGGGTTTAGGGTTAGGGGTTTCGGGTTTAGGGTTTGGGGTTTAGGGTTTAGGGTTTAGTGTTAGGGGTTTAGGGTTTGGGGTTTAGGGTTTAGGGTTTAGGGTTTGGGGTTTAGGTTTAGGGGTTAGGGTTTAGTGTTTGGGGTTTGGGGTTTAGGGTTTCGGGTTTAGTGTTTGTGGTTTCGGGTTTGGGGTTTAGGGTTAGGGGTTTGGGGTTCAGGGTTTAGGGGTTTGGGGTTTAGTGTTTGGGTTTCGGGTTTGGGGTTTAGGGTTTCGGCTTAGTGTTTGGGGTTTCGGGTTTGGTGTTTAGGGTTTCGGGCTTAGTGTTTGGGGTTTCGGGTTTGGGGTTCAGGTTTAGGGGTTTGGGGTTTAGTGTTTGGGGTTGGGGTTTAGGGTTTCGGGTTTAGTGTTTGTGGTTTCGGGTTTGGGGTTAGGGTTAGGGGTTTGGGGTTCAGGGTTTAGGGTCGGGGTTTAGTGTTTGGGGTTTAGGGTTTCGGGCTTAGTGTTTGGGGTTTCGGGTTTGGGGTTTAGGTTTAGGGGTTTGGGGTTTAGTGTTTGGGGTTTGGGGTTTAGGGTTTAGGGTTTCGGGTTTAGTGTTTGTGGTTTCGGGTTTGGGGTTTAGGGTTAGGGGTTTGGGGTTCAGGGTTTGGGGTCGGGGTTTAGTGTTTGGGGTTTCGGGTTTGGGGTTTAGGGTTTCGGGTCTAGGTTTTGACAACATTAAAAATAACGTATATTCATAAAGACCATATTCATAAAAATAATACTATGGACATAAACATATGTAAGTGATTATTCCATAAACATATACATGACCGATTTAAGTAAATGTTTACATATCATATCTAAGTGAACAAAAAAAATATATATCTAAGTGATTTTTCCATCAACATATATATGTAAATATATCTAAGTGAACCAAAATATATCTAAGTCATTATTCCTCCTCCATCTATCACATAGGACACACCGTTGACGAGAGGACGACGACGGACGGCGGCGAGGATGACGTCGCGGTGAGGACGACGTACGACCGACAGCGGCGAGGATGACGTCGCGGTGAGGATGACGTCGCGGCGAGGATGACGACGCGGTGAGGATGGCGGCGACGGACTACATGTGTAAACATACTATTTTGTTAGGGTAAAAACATTTTCTATACATATTTTCTATAAATATATATTCATTTTTCTATGAACATATATAAATGTCCAAAGGAACACATGATTCATTCTTTTTTCTTTTTCTTTTTCTTTTTCTTTTTCTATACACTGCACACACACGGCGAGCAGACCGGCCGGCGAGCACCACCACGGCGAGCAGACCGGCCGGCGAGCACACGCACACACAACACACGCACACACCGGCGAGCACCACCACGGCGAGGACGACGGCGCGCGGCGAACGGCGAGCACCACGACGAGGACGACGGCGCCGGCGAGCACCACGGCGAGGACGGCAGCGGCGCGCGGCGAACGGCGAGGACGAGGCGCGCGGCGGCGCGCCCGCGCGAGAGGAGACGCGGCGAGGGCCGAAGATCGACGGAGGGAGGAGGGCGGCGCGGGAGAGGACGACGGGGAGGCGGACGTCGGCGAGAGAGCTCGAGGAGGACGACGGAGGGAGGAGGCGGCGGCGTGGGAGGCGGCGGCTCGGGCGTCTGACGTCGATCTGAGGAAGGAGGGCACTGTGCCCTATATAGGCGGGGAGGCTTTCGTCCCGGGCCGTGGCACCGCCCGAGACTAAAACACCTTTAGTCTCGGGGCGTAAGCCCACCCGGGACTAAAGGGGGGGGACTTTTAGTCCCGGGTGGTGTTACGGCCCGGGACTAACACCTTTAGTCCCCCCGGGACTAAAGGGGGGACTTTTAGTCCCGGGTGGTGTTACGGCCCGGGACTAAAGGTACCTTTAGTCTCGGGTGGTGCTACGGCCCGGGACTAAAGGGTCTTCTCCCGCCTTTATTTTTGGGTTTTCTGTGTTTTGGGTTTTGAATTAGGTTTTGGGTATATTAATATGTTGTAATACTTGTTATTTGCATAGTAAATTCAATATTTGGCATAAAATTACTTAAAAATAACATTTGTGTTTCCTTTTACCTTATTGTATAGTAGAAAATTTTGTAACATAAATTCTTTTCTTTTCTTATAATAACAAATATAAATGTAAAGAAAAATTTATATTTTGTTAATGCAAAAATAAAATGTTAAATTTAAATATCTGAAACAACTGGTGCTCGATAGGAAAATATTTTTTGTATTATATGAACGTTAAATTTTGGGTTGTTTATCTTTTATTGTCCAAATAAGTTGGCACGGGTGAGGCAACCAATAAGTTTATGTTTTTTCGGAGATGGTTTGCTACTTTTTCCGGTTTAACTGAATTACCGCACACTTGCACCCAATAATTATAGGTTCAATTGGGCCTACCAACAAAATAATCCAGAATGGAGCCAAACTTTTACCAACTTTTATCTCATTCGACATAGAAAAAATGTAATAATTAAAATAATGATCAGAAAAATCTAACACCACTTGTGGGGCATCAAGTTGGGCTCATATGCTTGCCAAAAATAAATCAAGTCATTTCGACAACGACATCAACGAACCATGACTATGCATAATCATTATTAGCTGTAATATATAATATTAGTTAAAACATCACTATATATATATCAAGCGGGTACACTGGTGATCTTTTTCTTGACGTATGTTCCTTGGTCATGATCATGTCGTAACCATGGAGTCTCCTCAGCATTTAGCAGGATGCTTGGGTCTTTGGTAACACTGAAGGGCGGTATTCGGTCATCCCTTTCATAATCTTCTGACATGTCTGACTTGTCCTCAATTCCCACGATGTTTCTTTTTCCTGAAAGAACTATGTGGCGTTTGGGCTCTTTGGTTGATTTATCATCATTTTTCCCTCTCTTGGGTTTTGTAGACATGTCTTTCACGTAGAACACTTGAGTCACATCAGCAGCAAGGACGAATGGTTCACCTTTGTATCCAATATTGTTGAGATCCACTGTTGTCATTCCATACTCCTTGTCAACTGTTACTCCGGCTCCGGTCGCCTTGACCCATTGGCATCGAAACAAAGGGACTTTAAAATCAGGTGCGTAGTCTAGTTCCCAAATCTCCTCTATGCGGCCATAATATGTTTGCCTCTTCCCAGATGGGTCTGTGGCATCTACGCGAACACCACTGTTTTGGTTCGTGCTCCTTTGATCTTGGGCCATGGTGTAAAATGTGTTTCCATTGATCTCATACCCTTTGTACGTGAGGATGTGCCATGACGGTTGCCTAGCCAACAAATATAGTTGCTCATCAATATTGTTATTACCCAGACATTCCTTTCGCAACCAAGTGCTAAAAGTATTCATGTGCTCACGTGTTATCCAAACTTCATTCTTCTCTGGAAATTGGGATCGTAGGAACTCCTTGTGTACATCGATATATGGATCCACCACGGTTGAGTTTTGAAGAACTGTGTAGTGCGCTTTATTGAAATAATCATTCCCCGTACCGATATATGTTTTCTTCCCTAGTGTCTCCTTTCCACATAGCCTCCCCTCGTGCCGCGATTCAGGAACACCAATCGGGTCAAGGTCAGGAATGAAGTCAACACAGAACTCAATGACCTCCTCTGTCCCGTAGCCCTTGGCGATGCTTCCTTCTGGCCGAGCACGTTGGCGAACATATTTTTTCAGTACTCCCATGAACCTCTCAAAGGGGAACATGTTGTGTAGGAACACAGGACCGAGAATATGAATCTCCTTGACCAGGTGAACTAGGAGGTGTGTCATGATATTAAAGAAGGATGGAGGAAACACCAACTCAAAGCTCACAAGACATTGAACCACATCATTCTGTAGAGTAGCCAGTTCTAGTGGATTAATTGCCTTCTGAGAAATTGCATTGAGGAATGCACAGAGCTTCACAGTGGCAAGACGTACATGTGGAGGTAGAATTCCTCTTAAAGCAACCGGAAGCAATTGCGTCATAAGCACGTGGCAGTCATGCGACTTTAAGTTTAGGAATTTCTTCTCTTGCATATTTATTATTCCCTTTATATTGGAGGAGAATCCAGATGGGACCTTGATGCTGTTTAGGCATTCAAACATGATTTCCTTCTCTTCATTGCTAAGAGTGTAGCTAGCAGGTCTTAAGTAATGGCGTCCATCATCTGTCTTCTCTGGATGTAGGTTGTCTCGTTCTTTCATGCGCTGCAACTCTTGTCGTGCTTCAAGTGTATCCTTAGACTTCCCATACACACCCATGAATCCTAGAAGGTTGACACAAAGATTCTTTGTCAGGTGCATCACGTCGATCGCGTGGCGGACCTCTAGTACATGCCAATAGGGTAGCTCCCAAAATATTGACTTCTTCTTCCACATGGGTGCGTGTCCCGTAGCGTCTTTCGGAACAGGTTCACTGCCCGTCCCCTTTCCAAAGACTACTTTCACATCCTTGATCATCTCAAGTACATCTTCCCCAGTTCTGTTGCGAGGCTTGCTCCGGTGGTCTGTCTCACCTTTAAAATGCTTGCCTTTCTTTCTAACCTGGTGATTCATCGAAAGAAATCGACGATGCCCAAGATACACTACCTTTCTACATTTTTTCAAATATACACTATCCATGTCATCAAAACAATGTGTGCATGCATTATATCCCTTGTTTGACTGTCCTGAAAGATTACTTAGAGCAGGCCAATCATTGATTGTTACGAACAACAATGCTCGCAGGTCAAAGTGTTCCTGTTTGTAATCATCCCACACACGTACACCTGATTTACTCCATAAAAGTAGGAGTTCCTCAACTAATGGCCTCAGGTAGACATCGATATCGTTGCCAGGCTGCCTCGGGCCTTGGATGAGCACTGGCATCATAATGAACTTTCGCTTCAAGCATAACCACGGAGGAAGGTTGTACATACATAGAGTAACAGGCCACGTGCTATGACTACTGCTCTGTTCCCCAAAAGGATTCATCCCGTCCGTACTTAAACCAAACCTTAAGTTTCTAGCATCTTTTGCAAATTCTGGGAATTCTCTGTCTATTGCTCTCCACTGGGACCCATCTGCAGGGTGTCTCAACATGTTGTCTACCTTACGGTCTTCTTTGTGCCATCGCACCAACTTTGAATGGTCCTTGTTTCTGAACAGACGTTTCAGGCGTGGTATTATAGGAGCGTACCACATAACCTTGGCAGGGATTTTCTTCCGGGGACGTTCTTCACCCTCAACATCGCCAGGGTCATCTCGCCTGATCTTATATCGTGACGCGTTACATACAGGGCATTCATCCAAATTCTCGTATTCCTTGCCACGGTACAGGATGCAGTCATTAGGACATGCATGTATCTTCTGGATTTCTAAACCCAAAGGACAGACCACTTGTTTTGCTTCGTACGTAGTGCCGGGTAATTCGTTAGGCTTTGGAAGCATCTTTTGTTTTATAATCTTCAATAATTGTCCAAATGCCTTGTCAGATACACCATTTTGTGCCTTCCATTGTAGCAACTCAAGTGTTGTACCCAACTTTTTTTGTCCATCCGCAGCAGACGGGTATAGTAATTTCCTGTGATCCTCTAGCATACAGTCAAACTTAGCCTTCTCCTTTTCACTTTCGCAATCTCCTTGTGCATCACGAATGACATCACCAAGAGCATCATCTTCAGCGAGTGTGTCTTCTGCACTTGCCTCTTCTTCACCTTCCCCCATTGCAGTATCACCAAAGTCACCGTATTGAGCAATAATGTCATCGTCAGGGTCCAATTGTTCTTCTTCACCTTCTTCCATCATAACCCCAGTTTCTCCATGCTTCGTCCAACAACTATAGTTTGGCATGAAACCCGACTTGAACAAGTGTGAGTGAAGACTCCTTGAGCTAGAATATTCCTTCGAATTATTACAAAGGGCACATGGGCAGCACATAAAACCATTCCGCTTGTTTGCCTCGGCCACTCTTAAAAAATAATGCACGCCATCAATGAACTCTTTTGAGCGACGATCGACATTGTACATCCAGTGACGTGTCATCGTCTGCATTATATGACATATCACATAATTATATCGATCTCTCATTCTTATAAACAAATGAAATTATAAAATGTCTGACATGAAATTTAGTAAGAATCACTGGTGGCATAAAAGTAGTAGCAGTTGAACTTGTCTAATTAATTAATTATTACATCAAGATAACAGTGCAACCTAATCCACTTGGCCACAACCAAAGCAACTAACAACACCTGCACATTTTTCCCACATCACAGTCCAACAAGATGTACTTTCTGCCACTCCAACCGGATAGGAAGGTAAGGTAGGGGTAGGTGCAGTAGGAATTGAGTTGATTCTTGAGTTAAAAGCATCTAGAGCTGCAGAAGCTTCCTCAAAAGACTTGTACTTTTTATGCACAGCTCCCTTAACTTTGAGGACATACTGACTGCACTCGGCCCAGCTGGTGTAAATACCTGGCTTGGTGCCCTCGAAAACAACATACCAAGCAGGCATCCTTCTGCATTTTGTAAACTAAAGTATTATATATTTCTAATTTCTGTAAACAACTAATTTAACTGATCTCTATTTCTCCAAAATAATAAAATATACTAATTAAAGCGGTCACATTTTGTAAACTAAAGTATTATATATTTCTAATTTCTGTAAACAACTAATTTAACTGATCTCTATTTCTCCAAAATAATAAAATATACTAATTAAAACGGTCACATTTTGTAAACTAAATTATTATATATTTCTAATTTCTGTAAACAAATGATTTAAATGATCTCTATTTCTCAAAAAAAAAACTAATTAAACTGTCACATTTTCTAAACTAAAGTATTATATATTTCTAATTTTTGTGTAAACAAATGATTTAAATGATCTCTATTTCAAAAAAAACTAATTAAACCGGTCACATTTTCTAAACTAAAGTATTATATATTTTGTTTTCTAAACCGGTCACATTTCTCTAAAAGACTAAAATAAACTAATTAAACGGTCATATTTTGTTTTTAGATTAATAATTTGAACTATCAAGTCAATGAACTCAAAATAGCTACAAAAATGAATAACTTAAGCTAGTAACCTTTCAACGAGTCGATGGCGGTGTAGATGTAATGAAATAAATCAATCGCCGGAGATGTGTTAACAAACAAAAATCACCGGAGGAGAAGAGAGCAAACAAGCAAGCAAGAGCAAGCAGTGACTGAATGAAGAAAAATGAAGACAGGAGCTCGGGCACGGCTGGAGGTAGAAGAACATTTCAAATATAAGGAGGGACATTTAGCCCCGGTCCTTATTCCCAGCCGGGGCTAAATGTTGGCATTTAGCCCCGGCTGGGTACACCAACCGGAACAAAACCTTTTAGTCCCGGTTGGTGTTACCAACCGGGGCTAAAGATGCCAACATTTAGCCCCGGCTGCATACACCAACCGGGGCAAAACCTATAGTCCCGGTTGGTGTTACGGCCCGGGGCTAAAGATGCCAACATTTAGCCCCGGCTGCATACACCAACCGGGGCAAAACCTTTAGTCCCGGTTGGTGTTACGGCCCGGGGCTAAAGGCCGGTCTTTAGCCCCGGTTGGTAACACCAACCGGGACTAAAGGCCCCTCTGACAATTGAGCCGTTGGGCTGGGGAGCTTTAGCCCCGGTTGGTGTTACCAACCGGGGCTAAAGGACTTTCTAGTCCCGGACGCAAATTTTTCCGTGGCTAATGCTGATTTTGCAAATCGTCCAAATGCCTGTTCTCTAGTAGTGCACGTACGACGACGACGACGACGACGACGACGACGGTGCACAGTGGTGTCATCGCTGGTGAGTGAATGAATGCATGCGTCCGATCATGCATGCGTGGGGGAGGAGGAGGGGGCAGGAGGAGGAGGACCACAGGCATGAGGCATCTGCTGGTGGTGGCTGGTGCTGTCGACGGTGCGGTGCATATATATGGCGCGCGGCCTAGGCTGGCCCTGGTGGCTCCATGCATGCCGGCCACCGGATGGGATGGGGATTAATCATCTCGGTCTGCCACTGTGTTAGGCGCCGATTCCGCGCCTTGGATGGATGGGATCTGCTGATCCAACGCCCGGTTGGGTTCCCTGTCCGATCGGTGTGGCCGCAGCCATTATCATATCCCATAATTTTTTTCCTGTCATACTCTGGGCTACAAAAATCGATTTCATTTGGAACCAAAGGCAAAGGGCCGGAGTACTTGGGCGTTAATCAGCGACCAAGCCTGCAAAAAAATTAATCGACTGCGGTACATACCCGGTGAACGAACTGCAAATTACTGTATTAGACTACCCGGTGCCACATCGGCGCCTACAGGTCCAAAACGACTGCACCAGGAGCCGCTATCGCGACCTCCACACGCGCGCGACCGCCATAGATAGCGGCTTCCCGGACGGCCGCTACACGCGCTCGCGGGCCCGCCTGTCCTCGCGCCGCTCGCCGTCCGCGCCGGAGAAGAGAGATGGAGGAAGAACTCCGGGCCACGCGCCGGCACTCGCCGTCCGCGTCGGAGAAGAGGGCGAGGCCGCCGGATCCGCGACGGACGGCCGCTGGATCCGCCATGGAGACGCCCGCCCGCCGCCGCCGTGGACGCGCAGGGGCTCACCTCCTCGCCCGCCGCCATGGACGCGTAGGGGTGCGCGTGCTCGGTGGAGGAGAGGGCGAGGCCGCCCGCACGCCGTCCGCCAACTGGAGAGGGAGGAAGGGCCGCCGGAGGAGGGCGAGGCCGCCCGCCGCTCGCGCCCTCCTCTGGCCTCCACCCACCACGGCGGCGCGGCTGCGGCCTTCCCCATGGATCCCGGGACCTGGAGAGCGGATCCGCCGCCGATGCCCTCCTCCTCGCCGGCGCGCGCAAGGGAGAGAGCGGGGAAGGGGCGGCGCGCACAGGGGAGAGAGGGGCGGGAGGAGAGAGAATGGGGGAGAGAGGGGTACGAGTGGAATAAAAGGAAAGAGTGAGGCTGACACGTGGGACCAGCCGGAGTGGTATTTAATATAGAGGATGACATAGAGTATGGATGAGTGCGAGGAAACTATATATTTTGTGATGAATAGGATGAAACGTTTCTTTTAGAGGATGAATATAGAGGTTGAAGAGTGCGGCTAGTCTTAGCAACCCCAGACCAAACACCACCGTCATGGCAAGTTGCAAGTGGAAAAATAATCAAATGACACTTTCAGGATTTGTCTTGCCTAGCTAGCAGTAGCAGTAGCAAGTAGCAGCGGCTCGATCGTCAGGGAGGGAACACACTGCGTGCACCGCCACAGTCGATCACCACCCCCAACAAGACCCAGATGGACAAGGGGCGCAGAGCTGTGCAGACAATAGATCGACCAACAAAAAAGTCACCACTTCCGTTAGAAGCCTAGCTAGCGCCTGCTGCGGTGATGCGCACAGCCACGGCAACTTGCGATCGAGCTGAATTCTCCAGAATTTGGTTTAGGACCACATGTCTGTAGTCTACAATAATTTAGCAGCATCATATCACTGGCAGTGTTTTTTTGTTAATTATCCTGGGGCTGTGTAAGCAAGATCCTAGGCAAAACCACAGCAGGAAACCCTGGCCACAGGTTGTTTTCCTGGCCTGTAGCATGCACGTATCTGTAAAAGAGTGCAAGTGCATGCACCATGCAGTTCCAGTCCGGCGGTGTGCGCGTCTGCACATCAAACAAAAAAAATAAAAATAAGAGTAGCACATAGCAGTACACGTGCAACTAGAGATCGAGAGAACCAAAAACTTTAATTGTATGTAGGGTTTTATAACAATAATACTTGGCTACCATGGTTACAAGCCTAGACATATTCCAAGCTAGCTTCCAGCATGGCATGTCAAAAGTGCCAACAGGTGTGTGTCACTTTGAAGTTAACTATTCCGGATTTGTAGGGAAGATCCTTGGCAAAACGCAGCTCATCGCCATGGCCACAGGTTGTTTCCCTGGCTTCTAGTTCTAGCAGGGCTTTTCTGTCACCAATAAAAGGCAGCTTCTTGCAAAGCACAGAGCTAGTGCATGTGCACACAAGAAATGAAGAAACAGAAAACAATTTGTGTGGTACGTGCATCATCTAGAGAGCAGGACCAACAGCATAAGTACAAAAGATGAGCGCGTTTAGTGTTTGGTGAGCTGAACTGTACGTGCAGGATTATGCTTGTTCATCAGTTTATCCACCGACTAACCAGACCTTTTTTTTTCTTTCCTAGTAATATATGCCAGAACCATATTTTGGACCACGTAATAGTTTTATCATTGAGTGTTGTAGTTATAGACATTGTTTTGTGCAGGCCTTTTTGTGATGGGAAAGATCATTTTTTTTTTTATGAAAGCAGGATCCTAGGCAAAACCTAAGCATAAAATTGTTGTCACAGGTTGTTCCCGCGGCTTGTAGTAGTACACTGGTGGTGGTTTTATGAATGAATTTCTTATGAATCGTGCGTGATCTGTCAAAAGGGTATAGTACACTGTGCATGGCCATGTGCGAAAGAAATAAATTATTGTAGTGTACGTGCACCTAGCTCGGACCATCAATTTTCTCTCATAAAAGATGATATATTGATAGATAGGACCTGCCAATGTACGTCCGGCCTTTAAACCTCGTCATAAACTTTTCATAGGAATTATACTATATCTTTAGAAGTAGTACATGATGATAATTCATATTACTATACATATATGGCTCTGTTCGGTTGGGCTTATGCGGGTGCTATCAATGCTGTTTTTGTTGAGTGAGAAAATTATTATACCAAAACCGAGTAAACAGATTCTGATAAACTGGTTTGTCAATGTAGGGGTTCATTGCACTCTGAATTCAAAAGCGCTCAATCATGACGAGAGGGCACATCCTTACATGCATAGCAATATAGGTCCTGCAAAATGTACCATTTATTGAGTTTTGGAAATATAGTAACTCGATGGGATAAAAAATGTTATTTACAAAGACAGTTTTTTTTCCACTACAACCTCTTCACATACTTTTATAAAAGTAGAAGAACTGACTTTGTTTTTTTTTTAAATCTAAAACATCAAAAGCCCTGTTCATTTGAATCTATCAGTTGTATTATTAAAACAACTGAAATCAGCCGTGACTAGACCTTATTTAGTTGGGTTGTGAAATTTTTTTGCGTGTCACATCAGATATTCCGGCACTCATTTAGTCTATTAAAAATTAACTAATAAGAAAACAAATTACATATTCCGCCTACAAAAAGTGAGATGAATTTAGTAAGATTAATTAATCTGTCATTATTACATGTTTACTGTAGCACAATATTATCAAAACATAAACTTATTAGGCTTAAAAAATTGTCTCGCAAATTACACGCAATTTGTGTAATTAGTTATTTTTTAATTTACGTTTAGTACTTGATGCATGTGTCTAAACATTCGATGTGATGGGTAAAAGTTTTTGCGGTGCGAACTAAACAAGGTCTAAATTCAAGTGAACACGGCCTTGAGATAGAAGTTACTGAGACTAGCGAATGAAGTTATTAAGAGCATCTCCAAAAACCTTTCTAAATCTTACTCTCTAAATTATTATTTAGAGAGTCATTAGCATAAAAATCGTTTTTTATATCTTCTCACACTCCAACAGTTTTTCGATATCTCATCCGCACTCTAGAGAGCTATTTGTTATGCTTCTAGGATCGACTAGGAGTAGATCAGGGGGAAAAAGTGAACTCGGATGGATGAAAAACTTGTTACCGTGAATCTGTGATGGTGACGTCCTGTCATTCCGACGATGGGGATGAAGTAGCGCCGCACAGCAGGTCGTGAAAGTGCAGTCGTCGAGTTCCAGTGGTGACACCAGTGCAGCTGCTGGTGGTGCTTCCCGCCGCTGGCAGTGCCACCCTCGGGATCGGATTAGGGTTAGGACGGTGGTACTGTAGCAGCGGCTGTGAACCTCGTCCTTTGGGCCCTGCCCCCACCTCCTCTTTATAGGCACTGTGCGACAGGGGCCCACCAGCCTGCTAATGGGCTGGGCATCCCCGATCAGGATGCAGATCAGGGTGGGCCTAACTGGTGGAGATCAATCCAACATTCTCCCCTTGATCTCAACTCATATCTTTAAACTTCTCATTCATTTCTTTTATCATTCCATCACAGATCGATGCATAGAGCGTGCTTCATCGTCACGATCAATTGTCGATAGATTCAACAGCTACAATACACGTTTCTGTTTTGAAATAGGTTCTCTAACTTTGGGGCCCTTTATTGTCCAGAAATCATAGGCCTTACCATACAACCCATGTCGACTGTGTATTCCCTAAACACACTAGGTGGTAAGCCTTTGCAAAATGGATCCGTAATACTTTCACATTCTAAAAGTATGATTCTGGACTTTCTCCTTCACAACGTACAACCCAGTGTCAATGTGTTTGGCAGCACACTTGACCCGTTGTCTTAGGAGCAAAACTTCTTAAATGATTATTGCTGTTGTTTACCATTATGAACTCCAGGTATAGGTTTCTAAACATTTCGCATGTCCTTTATGCCTCATGATAAGCTATATGATAGGTGTTCATCATCAATGACACCACTATGGTTACTTTTGGAGCTTTTCCACAATAAAACTCCAACTGCGAGTGTTAGTTACTAATGTGGATTTCACTACACATCTCGCTCAAACATATCAGTTGTACTCACAACCATTTGAGAGTACTTGTTCTCTTTTACTCATCATAAGGCATATAAAACTTTGCACAATTGCAACACTTCCATTCCAGTGATCTATGTCTGGATTGGACAACTGCCAAAAACCCGGATATATGAACCATGTCAGGGTAAATACTTGTGCACTCATTTAAACTTCCAACAGCCGAAGCATATAGGACGTCCATTTTTATCGATTCTCATATCTCTTCTTGGAACACTGAAAGTTCCCAAAACTATTACCCTTGGCCATAAGAACAGGCGTATGTTTACACACATAGATACTTTATTTCTTTAGAATCTTCTCAAGTATACACTTGAGACAGTTCTAATACCCCTTTCTGTTATCTCGGTAAATTCCAATTCAGAGACGAATGACAATTTACCGAGATCAATCTTATGTAATTTAGGGCAATGACTACTTTTCTAAAAGTAGGTTAACACCATTGCCATCAAGCAAGGTGTCACCCACATACAAGTTTAGGAAAATAAATTTCCTATTCTTGAACTTTGCATAATGTCATTGTCCTTCTCATTCTCATTAAAACCCAAAAACTTTTAATTAATTCTTCATCTTTAAAATACAACTTTATAGAGACTTGCTCTAATCCTTAAATCGTTTCTTCAGGGGACATTCTTTATATTCAATTCTTCCATGACAAAATCAACATGAAAACTTTTCGTTCAAATCCCCATCATCTATCTGATGTAACTCTAAATATTATGTGCCATTAACACTAGTTAAAGTGTTTTCTTTCCTTTGTGTGAATTCTTTCACCATAATGTTTCTATGTTTCCTCCGGAGCCACATTGCATCTTGTAGACCCATTACAGTCTACTGTTTTGGCTCTTTTAGAAATAACTTCTTTGAGACCTTTTAGGTCCAAAATGGCACTCTTTTACATGGGATGTTGTTGCTCTTTTTATTGCCAAGAGGCAATTGATACTTTACATTACTTATCCTTTTTTGAAGAGCTAACAACAAGTGTTGTATAGGCCATACAACATCAACAGGTATGATTGTTCTTGAGTCATTAGAGTGGGCATGCAATCCCACTTCTCTTCTAGTCTAAGATCTCTACATACCATGCTCCCCCAGATTATCCCATCTTTCTGTAAAGATGGTGATTCCTCAAATTTCTTATTTGGGTTTAATTTGTCAAAAGTCATATGGTGCCTTAAGCACTGCTCGTCCAGTACAAATACTGGCTCACTATGCTATCCTCCTATCAGAACCGTAAAGGTATAGGAATTTAGCTACTTTTCTAGCTATTTCTTTCTTTGCTTAGGGGTATCGTTATCATGATCGTTGTACTCCTTCAACAGTCACATTCATCTTTTATAGATCACACTCTTGCCTTAATGCATATCATGCATTGCATTTTGAGGCACAAGGAAATGGAGAGTATCTCTTTTAATCTTTATCTTTCTTAGTATGATCTCACCATTCTCCCCCTCGAAATATGGCACAAACTTTATTGCCATAATTTCGAAAATATTCTGAACCTTTATGAACGAGGAGACATCTATAATTTGCTTTATTCACATGACCATGTCATGCAAACAAAGTCATCTTTTGATTCTTATGGGAGTATACTTTCCTCATTCCACTTTAAGAACTTAACGAAGTCCTTACTTAACTTTACTTTTGCAAGTCGTGCTTGCATGCTTTCTTTATCTGGGATTGCTCCCCTCATGGCCTTAGCCCATGACCATGTCATGGTCAACACTGTGATAGCATAAAAGCTACCCATACTTTTCATTCTTTCTCCCATTCTGGGATATACTTTAGGCACATGAGTCATCACAAACTTTTTCCCGTCATGCGGGACAATTTCCCATCAGGGACATTAAAGTCAGAATTGGCTTTCACATTCAACCATCAAATTCAGAAATAAATCTGAATATTCTGTAACATACACATTTAATCCAATGTTGGTCAAATTAAATATGCATTTTTTTATTACAACTTTGGTCATAATGACTGGAACTGAAACAAAATTCTTCTTTATAGAGAGTACATAAAACACATTTCATGTACTAAACTTTTACTTTGGACCAATATCCCTGAATTCTTTTCCTTTTCAAGCCATTTTCTAAAGAGAACATAGTCCCTTTATGTAATGACATTCACTTTCCATCTTCTGAGTCACAAGTACCCAGCTCTTTCTTTTCTGCCTCCAAGAATGAAAGCATGAAGGTCTTTTCTGAAAAACATTAATCATCAATAATCAACAATAATGAGCATTAAAATAACCCTATGTTGGTCTGGTTAAAACATGCACATTAAACTTATAACTTGTAGTTCTATTCTATGTCACCGTTGGGTAGAAAATAGAATAAAACTACATTCTTTTACATTAATTCTACATCACCGTTGGGCAGAAATAGAATTAACACATGCAAACTCAAATAACTTGATGATAATCAACATCATTGCAGCGGAATACTTTTCACTTTATCAGAGACATTTCTTGATTCTTATATGGTACGTCTCTGGAAAAATTGGTCACGTTGACGCAAAATTTACCAGAGATTCAAACTTTAAACTTAAACTCATAAAAAAGATTATAATATTGTTATCATCAACGTTGGTCAGAAAATAACAATATCATAATTAAATTTAAACATGTGACTATTCTTCTAATTAAATTTTCCCGTTGGTTCCAATTTAATTAGAAGATAATCAATGTTAACTTTGCAGCGGAAACAATAATCATCAATATATTTTATTCTATTTTCAGAAGCACTTTGTACACTGATCAATTCTCTGAAAAAAAATCTGGCACGTTGGTGCAAAATTTACCAGAAAATTTAATTCAAAATTTGATTGAAATTCATTCAAAACTTGCTTCTGAAAAAGAATAAAACAAACGTAAAATGAACTGTGCATTCAGCAAAACTGGTCCGAGGCCTCCTTTCGGCGCGGCCCACTAGGCACGCGCGCGATCTCCTCTCCGCGTCCAGGCCGCAACCTGGGCCTGGGCCAGAATTTCACTTGCCCGCTTGGGCTCAAAGAGGCCCATTGGCACCGACGCGATCTAAGCCGTCCATTTTGATCGAGCGGCCAACCATACTTTGCGCTGGATCAAAACCGGTCGGCGGCTGCTCTCCCCCGCAAAACCCTAACCTCATTCTCCCTTTCTCCTTCTTTCTTTCTTTTCAGAGACGCAAGCAGCAGCGACGGCGGCTCCTCGCCATGGCCGTCGGCGCACCCGCCGGGCGACCCGGCCGGCTCCTCGCCGGAGATCCCCTCCCCCGGCTTCCTACCTTCATCTTCTCTCGCTCCACCCTTTGCCTCTCCCACCACGCAGCGAGACCGAGCGGCGGCCCGAGCGCCGAGGATGGAAGGCGCCGCCGCAGGCCCTCTCGCCGGCGGGCGCGCCCACCGGAGGGTGAGCGCGACGCCGTCGAGCGGCTCTGCGTCGGTGCCCTGACCAAGCGCCCGCAGCTGAGCAGGAGCGCGCCGGCGGCGGCCCGTGGTCGCTGGGGAAAAGCCCGGCATCGGTGAAAACGATGGCGAAAACTGGTGAGCCCTCCCCGTCGTCCTTTCTTTTAGGGTTTGAGACTTGGTTCTCCTCTGATTCAAGATCGAATCCTCTGTTTCTTTCTTTCTCGAACCTCTAATCTTGGGTTAGGGTTTGCTCGGAGTTAGGGTTCGGGTCTAGGTTTCTCTTTCTTGTTGCTCTCTGTCGAAGCAGAATGGTGTGCGGGCGGCGGCCCGTGGCCATCGGCCAGCGACCGCCCCAGAGTCCATCAGCCGGCGGTGGGAGGGAGATCCGCCCGCAGATCCCGGCGGGATCCTCCCCTTCTTTCTATCTGTCTTCTTTAGGGTTAGGATTCTATCCAAAACTTTCTCGATTCGATTGAATCGTTTCAACTCGATCTCTTCTTTTCCCCAAGTCAGATTTACACTCTAGTAAGGCTCCGATACCATTGTTATGCTTCTAGGATCGACTAGGAGTAGATCAGGGGGAAAAAGTGAACTCGGATGGATGGAAAACTTGTTACCGTGAATCCGTGATGGTGACGTCCTGTCATTCCGGCGATGGGGATGAAGTAGCGCCGCACAGCAGGTCGTGAAGGTGCAGTTGTCGAGTTCCAGTGGTGACACCGGTGGAGCTGCTGGTGGTGCTTCCCGCCGCTGGCAGTGCCACCCTCGGGATCGGATTAGGGTTAGGACGGTGGTACTGTAGCAGCGGCTGTGAACCTCGTCCTTTGAGCCCTGCCCCCACCTCTTTTTTATAGGCACTGTGCGACGGGGGCCCCCCAGCCTGCTAATGGGCTGGACATCCCCGATTAGGATGCAGATCAGGGTTGGGCCTAACTGGTGGAGATCAATCCAACACTATTCTCATCTTCTATTTATGGCTAGCAAAAATTTTGAAATAGAAAACAGTTATATTTGGATAACCATTTGGAAAAGCTGTTGAAGCGTAGTTTTACATCAAAATCTTTATTTCTAGCATGTAGGAAGAATATAGAGAGTCTCTTCTTGGAGTTGCTCTAAACGAGCACGGATGCCTCCTCCTCCGTCCTCCTGGGCCTCCTGGCTGATTACTGATGAACCCGATCAGAGGAGTACGGCTGATGCCTGATGGTGGGGTGTGGTGGACCTGATCCTGATGGCTCAGGAATGACCCGACGATCCCGTGCGCGCGGTTGCGCCGGCCGGTTGGCTGTCCCTGTACACTGTATAGGCTCTGTACCCTGTACCCCGGCGACGCGTGGATTTACAACAAAGGCAGGCGGACAGACAGGACTGGCTGCATCCGACGACGCGATATCGACGATGTGTGAATGGACTGGATCCGTTGGCGGCACGGTCCTTGTCGATTTGAGACCCGGTGTCCTCCAACATATGTCGTGTGTTTCATCATCAATCGGTGGTAAGCCGCAGGCTGCCTGACGCGTCGATGGTAACGGGGTTCAGTGATTCTGCATTCTACTTCTCCCTACCGGCCTGTTGCCCTCCACTTCAGACCACCAGGTTCATTCTGTCACGCGTCTCTTACACACGATATATATGTCCACATCAGTATTCTTCTCCTTTTTATTAGATTTTTTGTCAGATAAACCTTTTTGCGCAGTTAGATTTTAGAAATGTACTGCCAGACAGGTCCAACAAGTACAAAAGCTTTTCTTTTACCCCCATGATTGTGCCAAAAAAAAAGGAAAGGAAAAGAAAGAAGAAGACAGCGCTCCCCACCCGCACTATCATCTGACATGATATAGATTATTAGTACATAACATAATAACTAGAACTAGGTGCCTTTGAGGTTGCTTTCCGCTAAGATCCGTATCTGAAGCAAGTATGATCAGCTAGCTCTAAGGTGGTGCTACTACTACGCTATGTATAGATGTCCACGTTGGCCAGGCCACAGCTGGGTGGCGTGAGAGCGCAACAGAGAATTTGATCAGGAGCCATCTCCTCGCTCGCATTTTGGCGATCCGAACGATGATGAATGAAGGCCTTGTTTAGATGCTCTCCACCTATCAACTTTTTTTCACTCTCTCTCCATCACATCACCATTATATCAATGTTTGGACGCATGCATGGAACATTAAATATTGGTAAAATAAAATTACGCAGATTAGTTCTAAATTACGAGATGAATCTTTCGAACCTAGTTGGTCCATATTTAGACAAAATTTATCAAATAACAACGAAAGTGTTACAGTTAAGAAAAAAACTCATCCAACGCATCTAAACAAGGCCTAAGAATGATGGCATCCTGATTGCAGTTGCAGCCCCCAGCCGCGCATCCCGTTTCGTGTCCCCGACGAGCAAGTGAGCAACTCTAAGTATGTACTGTACTGTGTGTACATCAGTCGTAAAACAAACCAAGGACTTTGCTGGCTAGCTGTGCCACTTTGGCAGGTTTGAAGCTTCTTCTGTATGGGTGGATGGACCACGCGACTGTCGCATCATACTGTCAGTGCAAACAAACGATCAAGCACAGTGCTGCTGATATGGAGATGTGCGTGCGTGCCTGCAGCAGCCATGGCTGACCTACTCTCTCTGTCTCTTTTTAATTGTCGTCCGAAGTCTCTTTTTAATTGTCGTCCGAAAAACATGTCTGTGAGGAAAACACAGATTTCTAGAGATAGTTATTTAGAGACGGAGAGAGCACTACTGCAATAGAGCAAGGGGGCAATGGATTAGGACTGCATCGGCAGCGTGGCCACTTGGACGCGCGGGCCAGGCGCCTGCCGGCCGGCGGCCTCCCACGCGGGCGGCATCCGCATTCCGCGACAGCTACGCCCAAACGACTCGAGGTCACACTCTCTCTTTCGATGCCTAGTGCTAGTGGGGAGAACAACGTACTTACCTTTTGCTTGCTGCGGGGGCCTCTCGCCTCAGCGGCTCACATCGGATGGCCGAAAAATAATCCATACTCGCATCTGCCTTGCCAACTTGTTGAGACTTGTGATGTGGGCGTGACGCCAAGGCTCGCCGCCTCACACGAGCAATCGAGCACTCGCGCGCCCCTGACAAGATCACACACAAGACGTGCGCAGAAGGGCTCGCCGCTCGCCGTCTCTCGACGTCGCCCACCGCCGCTGCGCGTGCGCCGGCGAAGCATCATCTCTGCCGCCATGTCACCAGCTTGATTGATGCCTGGTGGTGCTCAGGATCCGTCTACGGGGGCAATCTGACGGAACAACATGTTCAGAACAAACAGGGTCGTCCAGCGAGCCTCTATGTCCCTGATGCGCTGAGCGCCTGCAGATGATACCACCATCATTAAACTAACAATAATAAACCCTAGCGAATACAGGATTCCTTTTGCCATGTCTGTGGTAACCTTAGCTACTAGGTTAGATGGATCAAAAGTGGCACAGCCAGCAAAGTCGTCGTCGTCACTCCACCATTACCAAGCAGCCGGCTCACTTTTCGCCAGATTAGCATGCATGTCCTGATCGATTAATGGCGTAGTATTTTCCAATCCGCACCGTATCAACCTCGGCGAACACACACCGCACATAATCGCATTGTTTATCCGCCATAACCCGCTGCGGCGATCTCCCTGTCCAGAAAAGCTTGGGCACAGCCGCAAATGATTAAAGGCGGCAGGACATGACGCTGACACTGCCCATGTAATGTTGACAGTGCTTGTTCTCTCTCTCTCTCTCTCTCTCTGTGAGTCTGTGTGTGTTTTTTAGTCTACTAGAATCATTTGATTTGAGAATACACGCATGCAGATCATTTCAGTCCTTCAGATTGTCCCCTGCAGATCACAGCCGGTAGTCTCCGGCAACAACTTGCGAGATCTCCCCTCCAAAACCAAGGCACGCAGGACTCGTTTGGAGCTGCTCGTGCTTGTTTATTTATTGTTGAAGCGTTCTGGTGGATTAGATAGATTCCGCCGGATCCCTTATTAGTTAGGATCTCTCCAACTTGCCACGTTATGGCATTTCCCAACCTCTTTCTTCCAGAAGCAGTCTCCATCTCTCTGCATTATATATAGTTCTGTTTGGATGAAACACCTACCTTTAGCCGGCTAAATTTAGCTGCTAGACATTCAAATAGCTTAGCTAAAAGACCAACTAAAGTTTAGACGTCTGAACTATAGGAAATGTGGAAATTATAACCTTGGTGATATATCCGCGTTGCAAAGACGAATATAGTTATTCACAAAAAAAAAAGACGAATATAGTTCATCGTCGATTGCTCCTTGTGGGTGCGGCCGCACCCACACAAAATTTAAAAAACTGTGAAAAATATCAAGTTTTTATCATATTTGCACCCACAAGTCAAGACGCACCCCTCTCAGATTTACTCTAGCTCCGCCATTGGTACCAATGACAATGAACTTTCTATTTTGTTGGATTTAATTATGTTTGACTAAACCTTAAATCAAATAAATTCTAAGACCCGCAATAACTGTTAGTGCCAAGAAAATATTAATCTCCTATATGAAATGACAGGAGATTGACTAAACTTAAAATGGAGGCTATATTGTGTGAGTTTAATAAAAAGGTAGAATACGAGTCACACGTGTGCCACGGTGCGAACAAGCTGTTTTTTTTTTTGGGGGGGGGGGGGGGGGGGGGTCATCACATGAGTAATACAATGTTTTCTGGCTTCAAACTCAAAGCTTGCAGGGTGAGTAAGTGTCGATGGAGTGAGCTGAGGGACAAACGGGTAGGAGTGGGAGAGTGACGGTTTTTTGCTCTTTAATATTTGAAATAAATATAAATAAAGATATAGTTTTGTCGGTTGCATGAGCAGGAGCATTTTTTCGATTAAATATATATTTTCTCGTACCATTGGCATCTGAGTATTATCACCTTGATTTTCAACAAGGTACATATGATTGTTCACTATATGTCTAAATTATAGGAGACATACACATTAAGCCGATGGTGCCATTTCACTCCGTGGAATATCACAACAGGGTTCCCAATCTTAAGTGGTCCAAATCTTAGAAATAATGCATATCCATACTCTCTCTCTCTCTCTCTCTCTCACACACACACACACACAGACTATTAAAAAAATTCTTTTGATGGGGATTGGGGAGTCAATCCATTTAGAGGAGATGGTTTCTAGAGAGAGAAGAAACACAAGAATAAGGTGAAAAAAAATGAGAATGAGATCTAATCTAGAATCCAACTATATATGCACCCAAAATCTACTATTTGGAGACTTTTCACTATGGAAACACAACAATCACTACGAGAATAGGATCCAAACACCTCTTGTTTGTTTTTAAAAAAAATCGAGGATCTAAACACTGTCTAGAATCTAAATTCAAGAAAATGAGCTTAGCACACACTACTGCATTATTATTGTTACACACTATTGGGGTACTCCCAAAGTCTAAGAAGTCTGCTCCGTCCCACAACGAAAAAAAGAGGTCTACTAAACCTGGCCCACTGGGCCGTGCAGTTCTCTGACTTTATTGGACCTGACCAGAGCCCCAAGGCCTAATGATGCCCATACCGTCTGCACTCTGCAGTGTCCTCCACTCCACCTCCACGTCTTGCTTGTGCCGCGTTTCGTGCAACTAATAACTGCATCAGCGCCACGGCGGGAGGCACGGGCACCGCGCACCGCTGCGTCGCCGGCCGGACCCGGCCGTGACTGCCAGACAGGCGCCCAGGCCACTGGAGTAGTATCAAATATCAAGTCCGTACGGCCCCGGCCTGCACTGCATGCAGTGCAGGCTCATCATCAGTTATCATCATCTTCATCGATGATCATGTCCCGGCCAGCATGGCAGCCACACACACCGAATTGTCCGTAACTCCGTATATACGACCATGATGCATGCATCTCCGATCCATACCGTGTCAGCAGGCGCTTGTCAGCTGTGAGCAGTGCACTCAGACGGACCCAGACACCCAGTGCAGTGCTACTGCCTACTACGGACGCACGGAGCCAGTCTGGACTCTGGACGCCCAGCCGACGGACACGACGGGCCATATATGCCCCCATATGCCTGCCTTGGGGGTGACAGCGCGACGCACGTCGGCGCGGGCACGGCAGCGTTCGTTCGCACGGAAGCTCCCTCGTCGCTTCGATCATCAGATCGTCGTCCGGAACTAAAACGTGTCTCACCGATTCACCATCTGAACGAACGGCAAGCAGGAAGAAGGCAGGGCCGGCGGTGCAGGACTGCATGCGAGATGGACCGGGGCAGCACATGCGCATGCGTGCGTGTGATATGAATTATGATCCGCGTGCGCGATCCGGTCGAGATGGACGTCGTCGGCCGCCGTGCCTCATCAGCTGACGATGTCCCACTCCCACTGCACTTCCCACAAGAGCAGCAGATCTGCGCGTGCATGGCGGCCGCCGCGCCAGCCGGCAGGGCATGGCCGTGTGGAGGACTCGTCCGTGTCACCCGGCTCGCAGCAAGCGATGGATACGGCAGGTCGTCGTCGTCGTCTCTTCGTTTCATTCACTGGACACAGCAACGTTCATTCATTGCATGCGTACAGAGTGAAACGACCGAAAAAAGGCCGGGGTGATCGATCGAGAGTTCGTAGGGCAAAATCATAAAGGCGGCAAAGGAGCCACATCAGGGAGTGGTGGTACGGTAGCGGCCGAACAGCACTACAGCTAGTCAGCTACAGGAGCTCTCGATCATCCAGCCGCGCGGGACACAGCAGCGGCTTGCAGGCTGCCGGGCCGTACGTACATGTGAGCAGTTTCGGGCGCATCCATGCATGGACGCAGAGCGCGCGCCGCCGCAGACTGAGGCTGTCCGGGGCTGGCGGCCATGCCTCTGTGTCCGCCACCGCTGGCTCCCTCTCCCTGAGCAGTCGCCGTCGTGCCCCGCGAGCGCTCCGCAGACGGCAGACCGCAGCGCGCTGCATGCCCGCGCTCACTCGCACGCGTGTGCGGTCGCGGCGATATGAACAGACAGATCCGCGGCCGGCCGCGACAAGATCGACCAAGAAGCCGGCCGGTGGGTACGTACGTAGATGTACGGGGTCCCGGCCGGGCAGAGCAAAAGGCGCCGCCCGGCCGACAGCGACGCACATCGGTGGCACCGGCACCGCACACACAGAGCGGCCGGCAGCGGTGCATGGCCGGAAGCCCCATGCACGCATGGTTAGCTCGCTGGCAGACAGCAGGGTGGGCCGACGGGGTTTGATGGGGGTGCCCCGTTGAGCTTGAGCCTCGATCGCGTTCAGTCGGCGCGCGTCGCGTGTGACCGTCGTTCGCTGGGGATCGGCCGGCGGCGCCCGTACGTACATGGCTGTTTAACACGTCGACCATGGCTGTCCACACACGTACAAGAACAGTACAACACAAACAAACTTGTGGCTCTCCAGCACGCATGTCATCGTCAGGATGAACCCAAGTCCCGGCACATTTTATGGGCAATCCTGTTGAGCCATGTACAGCCCGCAGGCCACAGCAACGAACTTTAAAATCCAGGAAAAGGATGGGGAACAACTGGATCGGAACCGCGAATTCAGATTATGAATTCTGCAGAAAGTTGAAAGGAACATACGGAGTATATAAACAGGAGGATGATCGAGCAAATGAGAGACCGAGGCGAAGGGGTTGGTGTGGAACAGGAGCTCGATCCAAATCATTCGCGCCTCAGAGAACGATAATCGAGTTGGAAAGGAATGGTGTACGTAGGACAATTGTAGAGAACTGAACAGCTAGCTTTCGTCGACGGATGAACACCACATGTGCGCCATGTCTCCGTGTTCTTCAATAAAAAAAAAAGTAGCCGCCAAGGCGACGGATCCCTGCTGTGCGATCGTCCATGCCACGATCGTCAGTGGCCAGCCCGCGGTCCCCTGGCTGCCGCTGCGATGATGCATCGCCTAGCCGGCACTCGGCAGCGTGCGTGTGGGCTCGGGCTTAGGATTCTGCTGAAGATCGATCTGTCTGTCCCGGTTTTCAATTCGGCCCTCATTGCATGGATGGATCATTTGATTCATATCCGTTCAGGAACCGTACGTCTCTTGTTTGTGGATTATCTATGCTCTTATTATCCGCTTGCTGCGTGGCGCTGTTCGACTGATGGTTTCTCCAGCTGTCGCCTATCGGTCTATGCTGTTTTGTTCTGAGAGTTCAAGAGAACAGGGACGGACTCAGCAAGTCCGCAGTCAGCAAGTTATGGACACATGATCGTGGATCGTGCTAGTCTATGGCATTATCATTGAGCGACAGACCCCAGTCCATATATAGCCTCCTGATTTCCTCGCAGTTATCATTTCCTGATTCCTCAATGGCGAGCAGCCGAGCACGACGGGTGAGGCTCCCACGGACCATCGTGATCTTGCACACGGGTGACAATAGAAGAGAGGCCGGCCGGTCGACGGGCGAAGTGGGGGGGGGAATGGAATCCATCACGCGCCAGTTGTGCGGCCCATCACATTGCGTTCGCGGGCTGAACCCGGGTTTCTGCACAAGTTTGGGCCTTGTGGGCGCCAGTTGTGCGGCCCATCACATTGCGTTCGCCCTTCGCCGCCTGCCATGCCCGTGATGCATGCACAGGTTGGCCGTGAACAGCCAGCGTCGCGCAAAGGGAAGGTACGGCCGGGGTTAGCTAGCGTGCATTGGCCGTGAAGGTGCACGCACAGAACACGGCACCACTAATTAGTGAACGTTCACCCATCTGTAGATCAGCGAACGTTCCGACCAAAACAGATTTTCCATTTTCGGTAAGGGGTTCATTTTCACCTGTTTCTTTTTTCGGATAGCCTGATAAGTGCGGAGTCTATTTCGAAAAAACAGACACGTGCATCTCTCTTTTTCTTTTCGTATGCTCCGTCGCGAACCTCATTTTTTTTGAAAAAAAAACACATAAATATTTTCTTTAACATTCACCAGTAACATTTTTTCTTTTTGAAAAGCGCACACTTAATTTACACTAAATGAGTTACATAGCATAACTTGGAGGAATAAATTAAGCAACCTAAGTTATATAGCATTTTTTTTTCATGAACAAAGACTCATGCGTAAGTTAAATTCTGAGAACCGTGAGAATAACATTCTATTTAGAATTCAACAATATTTTTTCATTTCAGAAACTAAGCATTCGGGAACGAGGGAAAAGAGGGTTAAAAAGGGTGGGGGAGAAAATAAAAGTAACTTTTACATCCAAACTATACAACAAATTCTATAAGATGATGCAAACTTATATTACAAGGTTCCATAATAACTTTGATATCTGATCAATAGCTAATTATTATCTCTGTAACTATTGATATTCATCATCTCCATATCTTCACAAAGTTCTGCAAAAATATTTAATATTTAAAATTATAAATAAAAATAAAAATATTGATAACAAGAAACATATGTTAATAGCCAAACTATGATGATTATATAACAATGTGATAAATATGAAACTAAAACTAAATATATTAAGTTAATCAAATAAGTTAGATAGCATTCACGTGAAACACAAGTTAGATACATAGTTCTGTATAGTAAGTTAATCAAATAAGTTAGGTTGCATATATACAAGAAAGCAAAACATAAATAATAATTTTGTTCTTTAATATAGCAAGTATAACAAATTTATAAAGTACGTTAAGAAATACAATTGATTACATAATCTTATAAAAAGTAGAAGAAACTATTTCAATAATAACGAATGTAATAACTTAAGTAGAAAATAATACGTATTATACATTTTTTATCTAGAATTTAAAAGCTTTATATGCTAAACTAGTATATAAGAAATACAATATGAAAACAAGTATGGACTCTGATATATAGAAAACTTATATTTGTCTGAATTGTGAGACAAGTTATGACCATAATTTATTAGTAACTCATGGCATAACTTAGGAAGATATAAATTATTCACAACAACTATAAAAAAAGTTAGTCTGTAGAAATTACATAGATACGTTACACAACATAACTTATGTTCGTAAGTTATACAACACAATTTATGCAGAATATTATGTATTGAACTTGTATTAATTATAAAAAAATGTTTACAAGCACATTTTTGAATAAGTTTAATATCTACCTTCCAAAAAAATTCTAAGAAAAGATATTAGAAAAATTGTTCATAACATATAGGAGCAAGTGATGGTTTGCTCCTTTGTACTTGTTGCTCTCCATTTCTCCAACAACCCACATGCAAAGAATTTAATATTCATACAAGATTGAGAGACTAGTTATTATTTTTTTACTCAGTTCGAAACAAATGATCTAGATTCAAACAACCGACTTTATAAAAACTAACCATACAAGTTATGTGTCCAAAATATAAAATATAAGTTGAATAGAAAAATTATGAGTAGAAACTAAGCAAACAAGTTGAACATAATAACTTTGAGAACAAACTTAGACATATAAGTTAGAATCGGAAGTTGAATATAATAACTTGCAAATAAAACTTAATGACTTGACAAAACAAATTTAATCAACTAAGTTAGAAATACGTGAACATAATAATTTGGAAACAAAACTTAAATATATAAGTTAGAATGACATAAAATAATTTCAACATATATTTTGCACAATGACAAGTTTAATATATTAACTTGTATAAACAACTTAACAGTAAACTTAGAACAGAAACATGAACATAGTAAAAAGAATATACAAGATACATACAAATAATTAAAATAAACCAAGTCCCACAAACAAATTACATGCATAAAAATTAAACATATCAAAACATCACTGACCAAGGATTCAGTTGAGTCATCTACACTATCATTATCACTTTTATTCTCATCTGTGCTATTACGAGCAGAGCTATCACCACCACTTCGAGAAGAATAATTTTGCTAAATAAAATAACATGATTAGCAAAAATATTTGTTATCAATAAAACAATATGGGTTGCACTGCAAATCGCGCAAGCCATTAATTGAAAATAGTACTGCATCCTAGTATTCAGCAGGGAACCATGGCAGCTGAATGATAGCTGATGAGAATCAGAACACGCACCAGGAATACCATATGTCCGCTGGTGGGTAGGGGAACATTGGGGATGGGTTAGAATTGTTGCGGCATGCCGTTGAGGTTGGCGTCGCGGCCGTAGATCATGTGGGCGTGGAGCATGGACTCGGTGACGTACTGGGAGTCATGCTTGTTGCTCCAGTTGAACTCATTCTCTAGGTCGTCGACGCCGTCCTCCTCCTCCTCGTCCTCGGGCACGCGCGCGCACCCTGCAAACAACACACGGCTGGTGAGAATGAGACACGAGGCAGATGAGGAAGGCGCACTAGTCGTAGGCCACGAAGGGCTCCCTGTCGGGGTTGCGCCCCACGTCGTCGCCGTAAATCTGGCACACTAGCCTGTTCCGCTGGTCCATCGATTTCGGCTGCAAGGAAGAAAGGGAGAAAGCAAGCAGAGCAGAGGAATCAGCAGTGGGGAACGAAAGGAGGAGGAACCAAGCAGCACGAGATGAGGCAGGCGAGGGAGGCGGACGGACGTACCCCGGCTCGCCATCATGGCCGATGAAGGCGAGCTTGTTCCGGCTGTGCAGGCCGGCGACCAGCCCGTGCACTGGCCTCCATCCCGCTTGTCCAACCAGATCTCCAGATCTCGGGGCTGGATGACGCCGGGCAGGGCGCATGCGGCGGCGGCGGCTGTTTGGGGAAAATAAATGAGAACGGGAGTGGAAGCGAAGAGGAGAAAGGCGAGGCGGAAATGAAGAGAAAAAGTGAGGAGTAAATATAGAAAGTGTAAGTGCAATCAAGCCCTAATTGTGGGTTTTGGTGGTAATGACCACACGATTGAAGGACTAATGAGATTTATGAAGTTGACAAGCAGGTTATGTTAAGAAAGGATGGTGTATTTACGTTGGTGGACCCCTCATACTACATTTCATCGGTTCCGGACTCAAAGTGCTACAAAGAGCTTTCATTTTGATTATTGAGTGTTAGGAATGCCGTACTATCAAGGGGGAATGCAAATTCATTACTATGGCTGAATGATATGTGCTCAAACCAACCCAAACCATCCATGTTTCTAACCAAAGACAGCTGCACCAAATTCAGATCCATCTCTGTCTGTTTGGTAGGCGCGACAGTGCCGCCCTTGGCGCGGCAGTGCCGGGCCGCGGCACTGCCGGGCTTCGGCCGACACTGCCGCGACTTATTGTAACCGTTGGCAGGGAGGAGATATTTACTCCATCTCCCTGCCACCCCACCGGTTATCTACGACCATAACTCGTCACCTACCTCCAGACAAGCTTCTCCTCTCTCCATTGAAGGCTCTCAACTCCCCTCTCACCAAATCTTTGATTCCCATTGATTCCAAGTGAGTGGGAGGCTTAAACCTTCACCAAAGAGAAGCCCTAGCTGAGATCTACTCCCTAGAGCACTTGATTTGAGCCATAGCCGGTGGATTTGCTTCTATTACTCTTGGGTTCTTGGAACCCTAGCCGGCTAGGCGTCGCCCTAGAGCCTTGCCAACTTGTGTGGCGGCCTAGGGAGGTTTGTAATCACTTGTGCAGCTAGTATTATTACCCCTCACTTCAAGGATTTGGTTCCTTGACTTGAGAACGAGGTAGAGTTGCAAAGCTCATGACCTAAGTGGTCAACCTCAACAACGTGGAGGTAGGCAAGCCTTGGTGGCGAGCTGAACCACAGGATAAATCACTTGTCTCTTGTGCTTGCTTAGTTTCATTCTTCATATTCATGAGCTTGTGATAGATTCTAGGGTTTGGCCCGATCTACTTTATTCTTCATATTTGGCTTGGAGTAGTTGGTTCTGCTGGTTCATAGAACTTGTTGTAGCACTTCTATTCATATAGAATCAGTTAGTTGTGGCTGGATTTCAAATTGCAGCTTCTGGTCTCACACTGCGTGGCAGTACCGCGCTGGGGCCGGCAGTGCCGGGCAGCGGCAGTGCCGGGCACAGAGCGGTAGTGCCGAGCTTATCTAATTAAGTTTTGAGCTGTGATTTTTGACAGGCCTATTCACCCTCCTCTAGGCCACACAGGTCCTTACAAGTGGTATCGGAGCCTGGTCTCTCAGCAGCACTTCACCGTGCGAGAGAATGGCCACTGACGGAGGAACGGGGAATGTTAGCGTTGTGCAACCCGCAGTTGAAGTGGAAATGCACACCGCTAGCAGCAACGAAAGTCTCTCCACAGCAAGTGAGAAGGCACCCCCCTCAAAGGGATGTGTCAGCCGGAGAGCTCGCAAGAAGAAAGGAGGAAATAAGATTGAGAAGAGAAGCAAGAGCCAAAGCAAGAGAAGAGAAGGCTCAAAGAAAAGAAGAGAGAAGGATTAGAAGAGAAGAAAGAGCTAAGAGAAGAGAAGAAAAGAAGAAGGAGGAAGAGCTCCAAGCAAAGAAGAGTGTGAACTTGAGTGATGACTCAAGTAGCACCGAAGATGGAGACGATCACTTCTCCTACACGCACAAGGACAACAAGAAGAAGGAGGAGATGAAGAAGTCATATAAAGAAGTATCCTTTAACTATTCTTCTATGACTAACCATGACTCTAGGCCTCTCATCAATGTGCCCGCGGGCAAGTTACCTCGTTTCGACGGGACTAACTTTGCCAAGTGGAAGCACATTATGAAGACCTATCTTATTGGTCTCCATCCAGGTATTTGGGAGATAGTGCACAATGGACTTGAAGCACCAGTTGATCCAAAGAGCCCCACTCAAGATGAATTTCGCAACATTCATCTCAATGCCCAAGCCACTAGTGTGTTACTTAGTGCCTTGGATGGTGATGAGTACAACAAGGTCATGGGGGTTGAGGTTGCAAAGGAGATTTGGGACATATTGCATATAGCTCATGAAGGGGTTGATAAAGTGAGGCAATCCAAGATTGACTTGTTGATGGCTAAGCTCAACCGGTTTGTGATTTGTGATGGTGAAGGTCCACAAGAGATGTTTGATAGATTGATGGTGATTGTTGGTAAGATTAGAGGGCTAGGTGGAAATCAAATCAATGATCACAAGGTTGTGAAGATCATGTTAGAGGCATACTCACCTAGGAATGAGACCGTAGTGACATTGATTAGGGACAAGAAGAAGTTTGAGCAATTCACACCTAGTGATGTGCTTGGAAGAATTATCACATTTGATATGCAAAGAGAAGAGGCAAATGAGAGAAGGAAGCTTGGAGAGTTGCAAGCTAGGCTAGATGGGATGAAGATCAAGGATGTGGCACTTAAGGCTAGCAAGCCATCAAGGCAAGCAACATCAAGCAAGGCAAAATTAAGCAAGCAAGCCTCTACAAGCAAGCCCAAGCAACAAAAGAAGAAAATTGAAGTTGAGGACAGCACATCATCATCTTGTGGAAGTGAAAGTGATGATGAAGAATTTGAAGAAATTGGTGATATATCTCTTTTCAAGAGAAGATACCGCAAGGGGCTCAAGAAGGAAGGTTACAAGTTTGTGAAGAGAAGGTTTCCAAACAAGAAGAAAAGAACTTGCTACAATTGTGGAAGCACCGATCATTTCATAGCACATTGCCCACATGAGAAGAAGGACAACAACTTCAACAAGGGCAAGAAAGATGACAAAGGCACTTACAAGAAACACAACAAGAGATACATGTGAGAAGCTCACATTGGACATGAATGGGATTCAACCGCACAAACCTCAAGTGAAGAAGATGAGAAGATAGCAACAATAGCATTTCAAAAGTCATCTCCTTCACCAAGACTATTCAACAACTTGTCCGATGATGATGATTGCAACTCCCACACTTGTCTCATGGCCAAGAAAGAGAAGGTAAAAAAGGCTCACACTTCTAAAACCTCTCTTCCACCTAGTGACATCTCTAGTAGTGAACTTAGTGATTCCTCTAGTGATGATGATTCTAGTGATGAAGAGATAAACATGATAACTAAAAGGTTGGACAAGAAAACCAAACTCTTTATCACTAAACTAATGGAGGAACTAGAAAGTGTACAAGCCGAGCTAGCAATAAGTGAGGATGCTCTCATCAAACAAGAGGACCTCTACATTGCTTGCAAGGAAGCTCTTGCATTAGAGAGAAGTGAGTTGGACGTCTTGCACGAGGCCTTGGCCAAAGAGCAAGATGAACATGCTTCCCTAAAGAAGGCCCATATTGCAATCAAGGAAAAGTATTGTGGCTTAGATGAAAAGCACAAAGAACTTGAGTTGCAATATAATCTTCTTTGGGAAAGCAACTCAACTCTTCCTAAAGCAAATGCCACCTCTATTCCCTCCACTAGTGAAGGTTGTGGAAAATGCTATAATGTTGATTTGAATATCTATTCCACTAACCTTGTGAACATGGAGGCCATGAGAAAGAAGATAGCAAGATTGACAAATATCATTGCAAATGGTTGTGTCAAGTCTACCACAAGTGCTAATGAGAAGACACAAGAGAAGAGCAAGCCCAAGTTCAAGAATGGACGGCGTCCTTCCATAAAAGATGGGTTGGGGCACGAAAAAGGAGCCAAGACTAATGGAAGAAGGACAGTGAATGGCTATGAGTGTGTGAGGTTTGAGAAGAAGGGTCAGATTGGTACAGTTCAGCCTGCACAGACCGCGGCAGTGCCGCGCCAGAAGGCGGCAGTGCCAGACTCCGGCAGTATCGCCCCCAGGCCGGCAGTGCCGCGCCCCAAGAAAGGGAAGGCTACCAGTTTGCCTTCTACTCAGTCTCACACACAGCACAAGCAGGTGCCCAACCCAAAGCAAGGATCTCAGAAACCAAAGGAATCTATTTGGGTGACTAAGAACAAGTTTGCACATCAACCCAAGATAGAAGCCCCAAGAAAGAGCATGTCATCTTGTTACATTTTAGGACACAACAACAGTGGTAAAGTTGTTGCAAAGTATGTTGGTGATAACAAGAGGACAACCGACAAGTTTATTTGGGTTCCTAAGATACTTGTGACTAACTTGCAAGGTCCCAATATCAATTGGGGACCTAAATCTAGGAACTAAACTTGTCTTGCAGGCATACTCCTCCGGTGGATCAAGTTGGGTGCTTGATAGCGGATGTACAAATCATATGACCGGAGAAAGGAGTATGTTCTCATCATATTCCCCTACTTCAAATGCAAGCGAAAACATCATTTTCGGTGATAACTCCAAGGGGGATGTGTTAGGTCTTGGTAAAGTTGCTATTACACTTGAGCATTCAATTACTAATGTCTTACATGTTGATTCGTTAAGTTACAACTTGTTGTCCGTTTCACAATTGTGTGGGATGGGTTTCAATTGTCTCTTTACGGATGAGGGTGTGGAAGTCTTTAGAAGGGAGGATTCCTCTATTGTCTTTACTGGTCATTTGAGAGGGAAGCTTTACTTAGTTGATTTCAACAAAAGTGAAGCCAAACTTGAGACTTGTTTAGTGGCAAAATCTAGCATGGGTTGGTTATGGCATCGCCGACTAGCTCATGTTGGGATGAGGAACTTGGCCAAACTTCAAAAGGACAACCACATCCTAGGACTAACAAATGTTGAGTTTGAGAAAGACAGAGTATGTGGAGCTTGCCAAGCCGGAAAACAAGTAGGCGTACCTCACCCACCAAAGAGCTATGACACTACTACTCATCCATTGGAATTGATCCACATGGATCTCTTTGGACCGGTTGCCTACCTTAGCATCGGCGGTAACAAACATGGTCTTGTTATTGTTGATGATTTTTCTCGTTTCACTTGGGTATTCTTTTTGCATGACAAAAGTGTAGTGCAAGAGAAAATCAAGATGTTCGTGCGAAGAGCTCAAAGGGAATTCGGTTTCAACATCAAGAAAGTTCGGAGTGACAATGGAACCGAATTCCAAAACACCCAAGTGGAAGAGTTTCTTGATGAAGAGGGCATCAAGCATGAATTTTCAGTTCCATACACCCCTCAACAAAATGGCGTGGTGGAGAGGAAGAATAGAACACTCATTGACATGGCAAGGACGATGCTAGATGAGTACAAGAAGCCGGACATCTTTTGGGCCGAAGCCGTCAATACCGCTTGCCATGCAATCAACCGTCTCTACCTCCACAAGAGAAGAAAGAAGACCTCCTATGAGCTGCTCACCGGTAACAAACCAAAGGTGTCGTACTTTAGAGTGTTTGGGTGCAAATGTTTCATATTGAACAAGAAGCCCAAAGCCTCTAAGTTCGCATCCAAGGTTGATGAAGGTTTTCTTCTCGGTTATGGATCAAACGAGCATGCCTATCGTGTTTTCAACAAGGCCTCCGGCAAGGTTGAAATAGCGATAGACGTGACGTTTGATGAAACTAATGGCTCTCAAGTAGAGCAAGTTGATGAAGTTGTTGTAGGTAATGAGGAACCACCTTGTGAAGCAATCAAGCAATTAGCCATTGGTGATATTAGACCACAAGAACAACAGGCTACTGGTCAGGATGGTGTTCAAGCTGAAACTCCTGCTGGGACTGATCAGATACAGTCCCCGGCAGTGCCGGGCACACCCAGAGCAGCTGCGGCTACTCCACTTCATGGAGTAAACCTACAACCCATCTTTGAGCAAGATGAAGAAGAGGATGCTGAAGATGAACCAGAACCCATTGATCATCCAAGGCTCAAGCAAACTATTCAACGGGATCATCCCGTTGACAACATTCTTGGGAGTCTACGAAAGGGGGTAACGACACGCTCTCATTTGGCAAATTTCTGTCAATATTACTCGTTTGTCTCCTCTTTGGAACCTCTCAAGGTAGAAGAAGCCCTGGACGATCCGGATTGGGTGATGGCCATGCAAGAAGAGCTCAACAACTTTGAGCGCAATCAAGTATGGTCACTTGTGGAAAGACCGAACACCAATGTCATTGGAACCAAATGGGTCTTCCGCAACAAGCAAGATGAAGAAGGTGTGGTGACAAGGAACAAGGCAAGATTGGTAGCTCAAGGGTTCACTCAAGTAGAGGGCTTGGACTTTGAAGAAACATATGCACCGGTTGCAAGACTAGAAGCCATTCAGCTTCTTTTAGCCTATGCAGCCCATCACAACTTCAAGCTATATCAAATGGATGTGAAGAGTGCATTCCTCAATGGCCCTATACAAGAGTTGGTGTATGTCGAGCAACCACCGGGCTTTGAGGATCCCAAGTTCCCCAACCACGTCTTCAAACTCCACAAGGCGCTCTATGGGCTTAAACAAGCACCTAGAGCATGGTATGAATGCCTTAAGGAATTCTTGCTCAAACAAGGCTTTGAAATAGGCAAAGCCGATCCTACTCTCTTCACTCATAAAGTCAATGGAGATATCTTTGTGTGCCAAATATATGTCGATGACATAATATTTGGTAGTACTAACAAATCTTTTTGTGATGAGTTTAGTAGGATCATGACTAAGAGATTTGAGATGTCTATGATGGGTGAGCTTAAGTTCTTCCTTGGTTTTCAAATCAAGCAATTGAAGGAAGGGACTTTTCTTTGTCAAACCAAGTACACCCATGATATGTTGAGGAAGTTTGACATGGTGAACGCCAAGCCTATCAAAACTCCCATGCCAACCAATGGGCATCTTGATCTCAACGTAGAAGGGAAAGCCGTGGACATTAAGGTATATCGCTCCATGATCGGTTCTCTACTCTACTTATGCGCATCTAGGCCCGATATTATGCTTAGTGTGTGCATGTGTGCTAGATTTCAAGCTAACCCGAAAGAGTGTCACTTAGTGGCCGTTAAGAGAATCTTGAGATATCTAGTTCACACTCCAAACCTTGGCTTGTGGTATCCTAAGGGCTCCAAGTTCAAACTACTTGGCTATTCGGATTCCGATTACGCTGGTTGCAAAGTAGATCGAAAAAGCACTTCGGGGACATGTCAATTCCTTGGACTCTCCTTAGTGTCTTGGGGTTCTAAAAAGCAAAATTGTGTAGCCCTGTCCACAACCGAGGCCGAGTATGTTGCAGCAGGTGCATGTTGTGCACAACTACTTTGGATGAGGCAAACCCTTCGTGATTTCGGATGTCATTTTACCCATATTCCACTCTTGTGTGACAATGAAAGTGCCATAAAACTAGCAAACAACCCAGTGAGTCACTCAAGAACCAAACATATAGACATCCGGCATCATTTCTTGAGAGATCACGAAATAAAAGGAGATATCGCGATTCGTCATGTGAGCACCGACCAACAACTAGCCGATATCTTCACCAAGCCTCTAGATGAGTCAAGGTTTTGTGCTTTGAGAAGTGAACTAAATATCCTTGACTCTCGTAACGTAGTTTGAAACCTAGCATGCTTGATTGATTACCTAGAATGACCTAGGTAAAACCAATTTCAAAACTTTCTTATATTGTGTTTCAAAATCTTTGAAAGAAACTTGCTTGTAATGACCATTGTTCTGTATTGACTGATTGTCTCTGGTCATAACATGCAAGTAGTATGTGTCCACTCCAAGAATGAGCTGTAGTAACTTAGAGAATAAATCTCTCTGCTGGTAACTGTCCGGCAGTGACGGGCCAGGCGCGGTAGTGCCGGGCCCCGGCAGTGCCGTGACAGGCGTGGTAGTGCCGCGACTTATCGATTCAGCAGGAATCGATCTGTTACTGTGTGGGACCGAAGGGAAAAATATCTTCTATTCTTACCCTGCGGTTTCACCCTCTCTCTCCCTCATCCTTTCACCGCAGCCCGTGACCCCCCCTCTCTCTCTCTTCCTCGGGCGACTAGGAGGCGACCGGCGTGTTCCCTCACCACCGACCGTGCTCCCCGGCATCTCCGGCCACCAGAGGTGCAGCTCGGGATCCCCTTCGGTGCTGCTCCATTGTCGTCCTCTCCAAGGGTCTCCTTCCCTCTCCTTCCTCCCAAGGTGAAGGTTCAAAATTCCAAACCCTAAGTTTTTCCCGATTTGTAAAATGCGCCATGGGTATTGTATTTAGAGGTTGTAGAAGGGTTTGTAGATGATAGGGAAGTGGTAGAGATGATGGATGTGGTGTTCCTTGGCTCAGATCTGGCCTGCCTGCGCGGCAGTGCCGCGCCCTGCGTGGCAGTGCCGGGCCCCGGCTGTGCCGCTCCCAGAGCGGCAGTGCCGGACCATGAGCAGGGGTTTGATCCAAGTAACACCTTATCCATCAAAATCTATCACCTCACTATAATCTATCAGCCCTTATGCAGTCTTCTAATTCGGAGTTTCCATGTTTTAGATGTCAGGAGGAAGAGGAGATGAGAGAAGGGTCAAGCAGAGGATGGATCCGCTCAGGGGGAGGAGCAAGCAGCCATCCCGTCGAGGTGGCTCTAGCTCCCAAGGAGATGTTTCAGCGAGGCAGCAGATCCGGGATGAGGCTCGCCTGCAGATGCAAGGGCGACAGATAAGGGAAGACCTCTATCCCAACACCCCAGAGCACTTGGCAGAGGTCAGCAGGGCACACTTGCAGCCATACACAGAGGATGTGCAGGAGAGGCCTCCTCAGGACACCAGGGATAGACAACCCGTGTCCTACTACTAGCAGTTCAGCTCAGTCAAATCTCAGCGCCAGCACAACCCATACAACCATCAAAAGGATATGGGCATTGATTATAGGTTCTGGAACGAGTTCCATTCTGATTTCTATCGTTCAGTCCTATACAATGCTAAGAAGCAGAAGATACTGAATATGAAGTATGTTGATTGGGAGCATCTAGAGAGCAAGACTGACCGGGACATCAACAGGGTGGTGGCTGCATGTAAGGCAAGAAACATGTATGATCTGATGGGATTTAGTTATAATTGGAATACCGAGATCATCCATCAGTTCCATGCGACGCTGTATGTTGACAATGTGGTTGAGGAGATGCATTGGATGACCGAGGGTCGTCACTACAAGGTCACTTATGAGATCTTTAGTAGGATCCTCGGTTTGGGCAGCGAGGATAGAGAGTATGATAACCTGCATGATGAGAGGACTTTGACAGATTCTAAGATTGCTTTCATGTATGAGGACCTTCGGAAGGCAGATGGGTTGGTCAAGGGACTACAAGGTTTTTATTACATGTTGAACAACCTCTTCAGGCAAACTCTCAACCCAAAGAGTGGGTCCCATTCTAACTTGTATGGATATGGCAGGAACATGTTGGCTAGGATGGCCCCAGGGGCTAATCGCTTTTCCATATCCAGCTTTATATGGACTGAGCTTCAGGTTGCAGCCGAGGATGCTAGGAAGACAGTTCTCTATGCCCCCTACATCATGTTTATGATTGAGATGGTTTCCGGCTATACCTTTGCTAAGGATGGGTTGCATGAGCCATACCGTGCAGAGAAGAAGAGAGGAGCAGCAGCAGGGGCAGCAACAACTAAAAGGCCAGAGAGCTCCCGCCCTTCCTATCAGAGGAAGAAGAAGAGCAAGCTGGCCAAATGGATCAAGGTCATCTTCTCTACTTGCACCTACGCAGCCCAGACAGCTCACCAGGCACTCGTTGAGCAGCGAGCAGAGCGAGAGCGGGTGGGACGTTCGCCGTTACCTCCACCCCGCTTTCCACCTCACTTCGACCTCTCCAGTCTCGACTCAGATGACATAGACTCAGATGGAGATGAGGAGCAGGAGGAGATAGTGCCTGTGCCACCCCGTCGTTCTACACGTGCCTCGACCTCGGCCCGCTACACCAGTACCACTCACCGTCAGGGGAAGGCCGTGGTTGAGTCCGACGACGACGATGACGACGATGATGATGAGGAGGAGGAAGAAGAAGAAGTTCAGTGGGACAAGATTGCATCGGACGACGACTGAGTGTTTGGACACTCTTCTCTTCTCTCTCTCTCTCTCTTTTTGGTGACTTGTTGCCAAAGGGGGAGAATTAGGTGAAGAGAAGAGGGTACAACACTTTTTCAGCTTCATGTCCCCATCTTTAGTAGTTGAGAGAGTTGTGAGAGTTTGATTCGTTCAAAACTCTATGTTTTGTAATATTACTCTATGGTACTACTTCTTAGGCTTGGATGTGGACATGTACTTTTACCTGCTTATTTAGCCCTTGTTATATCTTGTTTAGTTCTGTTATTGATTATGCTTTATGGCTTTGTGTTAATTCCGCTGCGTTTGCTGTCTGTAGCCTGAGCGGCAGTGCCGCTCCAGGGCCGGCAGTGCCGCGCCCAGAGCGGCAGTGCCGCTCTGGCAGAAAGACAGCAAACATCTCTGATGTGCTTAAACTGTCATTCGCATCACGTATTATTCTTGACACAGTTTAGTTGCACCCCACAAAGCTAATAGATGTGAAACTGAACCTACACCTTCTAATATGTGAATGATTGGGCTTTAATGCCAATTTGAGATTTCAGCTCTCATTCACACATTAAGGGGGAGGTTTCACACCTAAGCTTCTAAATCTCAAGTATTGTACCCTTCTTTTGTAAGCTTCAATTGTGTTGTCATCAATCACCAAAAAAGGGGAGATTGTAAGTGCAATCAAGCCCTAATTGTGGGTTTTGGTGGTAATGACCACACGATTGAAGGACTAATGAGATTTATGAAGTTGACAAGCAGGTTATGATAAGAAAGGATGGTGTATTTACGTTGGTGGACCCCTCATACTACATTTCATCGGTTCCGGACTCAAAGTGCTACAAAGAGCTTTCATTTTGATTATTGAGTGTTAGGAATGCCGTACTATCAAGGGGGAATGCAAATTCATTACTATGGCTGAATGATATGTGCTCAAACCAACCCAAACCATCCATGTTTCTAACCAAAGACAGCTGCACCAAATTCAGATCCATCTCTGTCTGTCTGGTAGGCGCGACAGTGCCGCCCTTGGCGCGGCAGTGCCGGGCCGCGGCACTGCCGGGCTTCGGCCGACACTACCGCGACTTATTGTAACCGTTGGCAGGGAGGAGATATTTACTCCATCTCCCTGCCACCCCAACGGTTATCTACGACCATAACTCGTCACCTACCTCCAGACAAGCTTCTCCTCTCTCCATTTGTCGGTGTTTCGGACCCGGGGGTGTGACACCAACGAGTAATATGATCGCGTGCTCTCTTCCTGGATGGTGATGCAAGATGACACAAGGATTTATCCTGGTTCAGGCAAAGAAGGCCCTACGTCCAGCGGGGGAGGAGGTTCTTGTATTACTTGCACCTAAGTGCTTGTACAGGGGGGAATACAAGCTTGGCGAGCGTGGACCGGGGTCCGGACTCGCGTGTGTGTGTGGACTCGTGTCTGTCACTTGGAGTGTGTAAAACGTGGACTGAGGGCCCTGGTGTCCCCTTTTATAGAGCAAGGGGAGGCCAGGGTTACACAAGGGTGTTACAGGTGTTGGGGCATACGGTGCCCAATACGGGGAAGAGTAGGAACCCTGTCTTATCGAAGACATTGTAGCCGACGTGGGGGTTGCTGTTGGGGCATCCTTGAAGCGTGGCCTCCATCCCGGGCGTGGACGTGGAGGCGTGGCGACGCGGAGGCCGTGCACCGCCCATCCCGGTATGTATGATACGTGCATAGTCCCGCCGGGTCTCAGGGGTACCTATCCTCCAATCATATGACAACAATTAGGGCTCGAGGGGAGCAGAACCGGCCTCGAGGTGGCGCCTGCGGGAGGCTCGAGCTCCGCAGGTATGGGCGAGTTCCGGGGAACCTGGTCGTACAGCGGAAATCCGGGTCTCGAGATGTGACCGGGACGTGCCACAGTGCAGGGTATGGTCGAACAGTGCTGTACTGGTGCCTTTTCACCCATGCTTATGGTGAAAAGGAGGTTTGACTCAGACTCCGGTTCACTGTGGCGCATGCTGCGTCTCAGAGGACGTGACGGGGGTAGGTGAGTGCATTAAATGCGCAGTATGGGGTTAGGGAGCAGGAAGTTTCCTCCTCGTGGAGGGCTTCGAAGGGTAGTGGCGCACTCGCTCGAGCCCGTGTGCTGAGGGCTCGGGTGAGTGGAGGTTGAGCTCCAGCTCGAGGCCTAGATCGAGACGAGCCCCGAGGGATAGGCTATCGTGCTGGAGGGCCGCGAGGTCCCCGCGCGAGGTCCCGAGGAGCGATGCACAGCTGTTGCGGGTTCGAGGGGTGGGCTACCAGGAGGTGGCCGGTAAGGTCTCGACAAGTCTAAGCTCCCTGGTGGTGTGCCAGCGTTGCAGGCTCCGAGGGGTTGGTTTCTTGGGAGGTTAGCTTAGCTGGGTTTATTAATTGGTGTTCTAGGTTTTGACCCGTGTGTTTTGCATTGATTGGGGGTACCCCTTTTGTGGACCCCCGACAGTAGCCCCCGAGCCCTTGTTTGAGTGCTTGCACTCGAGCAGGGGCTCTCGACTTTGGATTTCGAGGGTTTTGGCTAACTGGATCTCGAGGGTTTGGCTGGGTTGATTCCGCGGGTGTCGTGCGAGCGACACCCGCGGGTGTAGCCCCCGAGGCCACAGGGGAGTGGTTAGGACTCCCTCGTGGGCTTTGAGTGTGAGCGTTAATTACGTTTTTTAGGTTCGGGAGTGTCGAGCCCCCGAGTTTTTTAGACCCTCTTTCGTCGAGGGGTGCCAGGCTGAACCGGCCGGCCGGCTCTTCGAGCTGTCAGGCACGCCGGTTGCCCTGGCTTGTCATCCCGCGAGTCCTTTCGATCGGATGCGAGGGGGGATGCCTCGTACTACCACGAGCGGGCGAGTATCAAGGTTCCCGGTGAGCTGGTAACGGGGAATCCAAGTGAGACCTCGTGCCCCGTTCGATAGGGGTCGACTGTAGCCCGGAGGCGATCTCATAAAGCATGGGTGCTCAGTCTGCAAGAGTGCCGGGTCCATTCGATAGGACCCGGTGGCTCGATGCCTCCCTCCGAGGGGATCTCACTGCATGTCGAGCTCCCCGCCTTGGATACACGTGAGGGGTCTCGAGGGCTTGGCCCTCGAGCGATGCTGCGAGTGGCGCCCCTTGGTGTCCCTGACTCGGGTGCTCGAAGCCGGCTGTCGAACCCTCTTCGAGGGCCAGCCTTCGCTGCTTCGAGGCTTAGGGCCGGGGCCTGTTTTTACCTTCGTGAAGAAGCCTCCGTCGTCTGGGAATCCTTCTGCCCGTTGGGCGTGCCTTTTTAGGCGAAATTTGTCGGGGAGGGCGGTGGACGCGAAGCCGGGGCGACGGTCGTGGCGGGCCCGGGTAGTGGAGCGAATGGAGAGCTGCCGCGTGTACCCTGCATCCGGCTCGAGACGTGGTTAGGTGGGCGCATTAAATGCCATGCGGTTACCTTTTTCGTCGCCGTGGGACGCCTCGCCTGTTGGGGTTCTTTCGTATAAATACCGAGAGAAGGGGAGAGGGCTCTTCTCTTTGCCTTTGCCTTCATAGCCGTCGCAGCTCCCGTGCATCTCCTTCCTGAGCCCGCCATCCGTATCCTCCTCTGCTGTCCGTCCGCCGCCCAAGTCCACGCCGCCGTTGCCATGGCCAACAAGACTCCGCTGCAACCGGCCGAAGACTGGAGCCGATCGAAGACGACGCATCGCGAGTTGGACTCGCTGGTGGCGCAGGGACTTCTCCGCCCCAACCCGGAGGGGGGACCCGCGTGGTGGATCGTCCCATCGGCGGATCACCGGGAGCCGTAGCCGCCGGAGGGGTACGTGGTGAGCTTCACCCGTTACCACCGCATGGGGCTCGGTGTCTCGCCGAGCCGCTTCATGCGTGCGTTGACCCATCACTACGAGGTGGAGCTGCAGCATTTCTCCCCCAACTCGATCTCGCACGCCGCCATCTCCGCTGTGGTGTGCGAGGGGTACCTGAAGATCGAGCCGCACTAGGAGATGTTCGTTCACATTTTCCGGGGCGAGCTCTTCACTAAGACGTCGAAGTCCAGCGGGAAGCGGCTCGTGCGCGCTGGCTCTCTCGCCATCACCATGCGGACTGGGACCTCATCGGCCGGCGTCCCTCGCGAGTACCTCCGCTACAAGCTCTCGACCAACCAAGCAGGATGGGACGACCACTGGTTCTATCTGCGGAACGAGGGGGGGCTCCTTCCGCAGTACACCGGCAGGGTCCTCGACCGGCGCCCGGAAAAGTGGAACTGGGGCGTTGTGGCGGATAAGCAGCGCCATTTGCTGCCCCTGATGGAGATGATGAAGACGCTGGTGGACGAGAAGGGGCTGACCGTCCAGGCGGTAATCTGGGCGTTCCACCAGCGATGGGTTCTTCCGCTGGCGGACCGCCCCCTTTTCTTGTTCGAGATGGGGCCGAAGGCCGAGCCCGAGGCGCTGAACGGGTCGAGGATGGCCAAGGAGGGGCTGACTTGAAGCGACGGCATCTCCCGGATGGCGATCACGATCCAGGGATCGTTTGCCCCGGAGAGTTCCAGGCTGATCCCTATGGCGCCCGACAAGGGGTGCCTCGATCTGGTAGGTCCCCATCGAGCTAGCCCGTCTCGAGCCTCCCCTCCTTCTTTCTTCTTCGAACCTTGCGCCTTCTTTTCGTGTTTTTTCCTCATCACGTTTCCTTTTTTCGTAGGGGGCATTCACGTGTCGTGCCTCGAGGCCCCCGGTGAGGGAGGACGCCGCGGAGACACAGGTGAGGCGCCTCTCCGCTCAAAAGGAAAAAGAGAGCAAGGATTCCAGAAAGAAGAAAGAGAAAAACAAAAACTTGCGTCGGTCGGCTCGAGAGCAAAGGTTGGCGAAGGCTCACTGCAATCGGCAGCCTGGGGACAAGTCCCCCGAGCTCAGCTCCTCGAGCTCGGAGGATGATGATGATGATGATGATGATGATGAGAGCGACGACGAGGGGATGGACGCACGCTTGAGACGTGCGGGGTTTGGCGACATCTGGGCTGACCGCTCCCCTGTGCAGGAGGACATCTACGAGGTCCCACCAGCGAAGGTACCGCGCGGGGTGAGGCAGCAGAAGGCCACGCCCAGCTCCGCCTCATCGGAGGCCCAGGGCACGTCGAGCTCCCGGCCGGACGCGCCCCCTGACGTGAGGAAGCCCCGAACCCGGAGCGTCTCCTCCACAGCACCAACGGAGGCCGCCCCCACGTCAGCCTAGGCGGGAGGTCTCGAGAAGGGCCGAGCCTCGAGGGGCAGTGTCCGCATCGGGAGGGGCTCCGGGTCCGACCGCCGCGAGCCATCGAGGTCGGGGTCGAGCCCACGGAGGAGCGGACGTCAGGAGGAGGCGTCGAGCCCGCGCCATCACCAGCGTCGGGGAGGGAGCCCCCGGGCGTCTCGTGACCAGGGGCGTGAGCGTCCCCGGAGTCCATCGCCGCACCGCCGCCGGGACACAGAAGCGGACGCGGGAGGGCGCGACCGCCAGCGCGAGCGCCGGAGTAGGTCCTGGAGCTCGCGCCGGGGCAGGCGCCACGACGACAGCACGAGGGAGGTACGGTCGCCCTCCCGCGATGTGGGGCGGAAGGAGGGCTCTCCCTCGAGGTCGAGCCACGGGAGGCGCCGGGAGCCCTCCCCCCATCCCAGACCTGTGGAGACGGCCCAGGCGCAGGGCTCCAGCCGTGGGGTGGGCTCGAAGCCCCCGAGTGGGTCCGGCGATTCCGGGAAGAAGCCCAGCCGCCGCTTTGGATGAGTAATTTTCTTGGATCTCGTCGGTAGTGAGGCTTTACCTCTTTACTTTTGATGATGCATGCCATCTCTGGTCTCTCAGGGGGAAGCGCTCCTACCAGGAGGTGGACCTCGCTGCGTCCAAGCGGGCCAAGACCTCGAGCCCCGTCGAGGCACAAGCACCTCGAGGTATGGCACCTTCCTCCGCTAGAGAAGCCGCTTGGCTGGAGAAGGCTCGAGCTGCCATGGCTCGAGGAGGCCAGATGATCGTCGCGAATTTTGGTGAGGCCGTCGCTATCGACCACAGGGGTCGAGGCATCCTTCCCGGTTCTGATATCACTGTCGTCTCGTATTGCAGGGGCCGCAGCTCGCGGCATCGAGCCCGCCACTACCACGCCCACTGAGGCGCTGCCTCCTCCCCCTCCTCCTCCTCCCGCGATGGCGCCAGTTGGGAGCGCCACCCTTCCCCCCACCACGACGGCTGTTCCGGGGGAAGCGCCTGGGGCGAGCACGGCCCCGCCGGTGTCTGGGGCCGAGGAGACTGCGCCCCTTGAGGCCCCGACCGACACGAGCCGGGCTGCGGAGGAGGGAAAGGGGGGAGAGGCGTTGGCGGAGAAGGAGCCGACGGTGGAAGACCTCCTGAACGAGCTGGAGCAGGGGCCGCTCCTCGCCGCGGGCTTGACGATGGTGGAGGCGCCCGAGGCGCCGGCTAGCGCTGACAAGACGCCGGAGGACCCGGCCAGGGAAGAGGGCCCGGGGTCGAGCCTTCTTTCAATCGACTCGCCGCCGCTCGAGTCTTCGTCTCCACGCGAGGTTGTGACGCCGCCTCGGGAGGCGGCGGAGCGACAGGAGGTGCCGGCGGAGGGACGGAGGGAGCCGGGACCCGTGCCGTCGGGGCGGAGGAGGATCTGCCCAACATCGAGCTTGACCGACCAGTATGGCCGTTTCCCGATGCGCCGAGCCCGTCCCTTGCCATGGTCCCCGTCGAGCAACCGACCCAGCGGGGGGCCCGCGCGAGGTGCGGTCCATCTTCCGGGAGGTGGCCGAGCTCATGGCGGAGGCGGAGCGGTCCTACTCTGAGGAGGCAGGCCGGTCCGCACAGGTGTCGGCCGCCCTCGCGAGGGCTGAGGCGGAGCTTCAAGATCTCCGCGCTGAGCTGAGCTGGAACGCCCCAATGGCGAGCCGGCTCAACGAGGCGGAGGCGGAGGTCCGGGCGGCTCGAAGTGAGGTCACTCGATCCAAGGAGGAGGCCGCCGCCGCTCTCGAGGCGTCGATGAAGGAGGCCGCGGACGCCCGAAGCGAGGCCACCTCCGCCCGGGCTGAAGCTGAGGCGGTGAAGAAGGAGGCCGCTGACGCCCGAGGCGAGGCTGCCACCGCCCGAACCGCTGCGGAGGCGGCGAGAAAAGAGGCTGAAAATGCTCAACGCGATGCCACCGCCGCTCGGTCCGCAGCGGAGGCGGCGAAGAGGGAGGCCGAAGACGCCGAGAGCGGTGTCGCCACCGCCCGAGCTGCCGAGGGTGCGGCGCGGCAGGAGGTGATCCGAAAGGATCTGGCCCTTGCAGAGGCAAGCAAGCTGGTCGAGGAGCTTCGGTCCGAGAAGCTCCTCATGCTGGCCGAGAAGCGCAGGCTCAAGCAGCGCGCTGAGGGCCTTACCAGCGACCTCGCCGCACTGGGGCAACATTGCGATGGTGAGGCTTACAACTTGTCCTTGTTTGGGCCTCGAAGTTTTTTGTTACGCCGCAGTCTCACTCTTCCTCGTTCATTGCACAGGGGTCGAGAAGATGGTCGAGGAGCTCCGCGGGACGAACCAGGTTCTCTTGGACCAACTCCAAGACGAGACGATGGTGACGGAGCGGGCTCGCACTTCCCTCGACCGGCTCGGCTCCATGTGGGGTGTTCCTCCGGTGGCTGCGGCAGAAGGTGCGGTGGCCCGAGGCGACGCCTTGGTCGACGCCTTGTGCTTCCTCGACATAGCGGCGCGGGACCGTGTCCGGCAAGCTCTCCATCATGGCGTCAAGCAGACGTTCGCGGTCGTCCGCTCCAGCTTCCGCTTCCCGGTCCACGTTGTCGTCAATGGCTTCATCGAGATCGAGGGGAAGGACGAGGAGTGGAACAACCGCCGTGTCGACAACATCTTGGAGAAGATGGAGAGGCCGGGGACGTCGGTCGCGAAGATCTTCGAGGAGGATGTGCTGCCTCCTGACACCAGCAGCTTGGCGAAAGTCCGAGAGCCAGAGCTTGGGCTCGACTTCCCCGTCATACTTCACGATGTTGGTCGGTGGTCGGAAGCGGTCGGGGAGGGTTGAGTTGCGGATGGCCCGGCTGAAGACTCTGGGGCCCGGGGGCTCGAGGACTTGCCGGTCCTCGTCACTATCGTAGCGCCCCCCTCGATGGGCGCTATAGCCACGCTCTTGGGCCCCTTGTCCTTGCGCCGGCGGTTGATGTCGTTGCGGGCGTCATTGGGGTCCCGAGTTGGCCGGGTGTCGATGATCCGTTCGCGGACTGGCCTAGCTCGAGAGGCGTCCGACTGGTGGACGGATGCCTCGCGCTCGTTGCGGGGCGTGTCTGCCGGCTTCCCTGAGGTCGCCCCGCGCCGCCGCGAGGCTGAGCTCTCGGCCTGCTGCACAGCGGCTGTCTCAAGGAGGTTCTTCATTTCCCCAAGCATGCGCCTGGCGTCAGGGTTGGAGACGGCGGGTAGATCACGGAGCAGCATCGCCGCTGCGACCACGTTCTGCCCGGCTCGCGGGAAGCATACCTCGGGGTGTGCTGGTGCCCCGTCCTCGAGGATCCGCCGTTGGACCTCTCGAGCCCGACCTCGAGCTCCGGCTCCTCGAGGCTGGGGTGGTTCCTGCATCAGAGTTTGCCGGAGCTGCAGCAGGTGTCGCCGTTCTTCCTCGGCTTTGGTGATTGCCTCCTGCACCTGCGCGAGTTGCGCCGCCCGGCCGTCGTCGTGCTAAGGCGGTGCAGCCGGTGCTGGAGGTTCGTTCCTCCCCTGAACACGTGATCCGCCTGCCGCGGCCATGTCGCTGGGGTCTTCTAGATCGAGCGCCGGCCTGCCGTCGTCGCCCTCGTCCTCGGTATCGCATACGACCCCCTCGAGTTGGAAGCATTCTTTGGTGGGATCCCAGAGGTCGCGGTCGTGGTAGTCGTATTCGTCGGAGTCGGAGCTGTTGACGGCGTGCCGCCTTGGCAGATGCTGGGACCGCAGCTCGCGATACCATTCTCCGACGGTGGCTCGCCGGGGTGGCTCGATGGCTCGCGAGAAGCCGCGGTCGATGTGCGCGGGGTGGACGATCTTCAGGTTGGCCATGGCCTGCAGTAGCACGCCCGGGCGCTCCTCCTGCTCTGCCGGCGGTCGGTCCCGACGGCGCTCGTTGAGCTGGCGGGCGTAGGCTGCTGCGGAGTTGTCGAGGTCGAACGGGAACCGCCAGCGTCGAGCGCGGTACACCCTGTGCGGGAGGAGGCTGGGTGGCGTCGACGGTGCGCGGCTCGGAGGCCTCTGGCCTGGCTCCTGGTCCGTGCGCATGATGAACACGAAGTCACTGGGTGGGCGTGAGCGCGCCCTGGAAGTCTCCGGCCGTGCTCCAGGCAGGCTCCTCCTCGGGAACTCCGCGCCGGCCACGGGAAAGTGGGTGTACGCCGCTGGCACCGCCTGTGCCTGGCGACGATGGTGACGACGGCGCCGCTCACGGGGTGGCGACGCGTGGTGGTGTGGGCGACGTGCCACGCTTCTCGCACGGGGTGGCGTGACACGCCCTCCACTCGGGCCCTCCGTGGAGAGCAAGGTCAGCTCGTTGCCGTTGTCGGTGGCCAGGAACTCGAGGCTCCCGAACCAGATGACGCCACCGACAGAGAACGAAGGTGTCGAAGCAGCCATCCAGGAAACAGCGAGAAACCGACTCGACACGCGAAGGCCCCTACCTGGCGCGCCAACTGTCGGTGTTTCGGACCCAGAGGTGTGACACCAACGAGTAATATGACCGCGTGCTCTCTTCCTGGATGGTGATGCAAGATGACACAAGGATTTATCCTGGTTCGGGCAAAGAAGGCCCTACGTCCAGCGGGGGAGGAGGTTCTTGTATTACTTGCACCTAAGTGCTTGTACAGGGGGGAATACAAGCTTGGCGAGCGTGGACCGGGGTCCGGACTCGCGTGTGTGTGTGTGGACTCGTGTCTGTCACTTGGAGTGTGTAAAACGTGGACTGAGGGCCCTAGTGTCCCCTTTTATAGAGCAAGGGGAGGCCAGGGTTACACAAGGGTGTTACAGGTGTCGGGGCATACGGTGCCCAATACGGGGAAGAGTAGGAACCCTGTCTTGTCGAAGACATTGTAGCCGACGTGGGGGTTGCTGTTGGGGCGTCCTTGAAGCGTGGCCTCCATCCCGGGCGCGGACGTGGAGGCGTGGCGACGCGGAGGCCGTGCACCGCCCATCCCGGTACGTATGATACGTGCATAGTCCCGCCGGGTCTCAGGGGTACCTATCCTCCAATCATATGACAACAATTAGGGCTCGAGGGGAGCAGAACCGGCCTCGAGGTGGCGCCTGCGGGAGGCTCGACCTCCACGGGTATGGGCGAGTTCCGGGGAACCTGGTCGTACAACGGAAATCCGGGTCTCGAGATGTGACCGGGACGTGCCACAGTGCAGGGTATGGTCGAACAGTGCTGTACTGGTGCCTTTTCACCCATGCTTATGGTGAAAAGGAGGTTTGACTCAGACTCCGGTTCACTGTGGCACATGCTGCGTCTCAGAGGACGTGACGGGGGTAGGTGAGTGCATTAAATGCGCAGTATGGGGTTAGGGAGCAGGAAGTTTCCTCCTCGTGGAGGGCTTCGAAGGGTAGTGGCGCACTCGCTCGAGCCCGTGTGCTGAGGGCTCGGGTGAGTGGAGGTTGAGCTCCAGCTCGAGGCCTAGATCGAGACGAGCCCCGAGGGATAGGCTATCGTGCTGGAGGGCCTCGAGGTCCCCGCGCGAGGTCCCGAGGAGCGATGCACAGCTGTTGCGGGTTCGAGGGGTGGGCTACCAGGAGGTGGCCGGTAAGGTCTCGACAAGTCTAAGCTCCCTGGTGGTGTGCCAGCGTTGCAGGTTCCGAGGGGTTGGTTTCTTGGGAGGTTAGCTTAGCTGGGTTTATTAATTGGTGTTCTAGGTTTTGACCCGTGTGTTTTGCGTTGATTGGGGGTACCCCTTTTGTGGACCCCCGACACCATTGAAGGCTCTCAACTCCCCTCTCACCAAATCTTTGATTCCCATTGATTCCAAGTGAGTTGGAGGCTTAAACCTTCACCAAAGAGAAGCCCTAGCTGAGATCTACTCCCTAGAGCACTTGGTTTGAGCCATAGCCGGTGGATTTGCTTCTATTACTCTTGGGTTCTTGGAACCATAGCCGGCTAGGCGTCGCCCTAGAGCCTTGCCAACTTGTGTGGCGGCCTAGGGAGGTTTGTAATCACTTGTGCAGCTAGTATTATTACGCCTCACTTCAAGGATTTGGTTCCTTGACTTGAGAACGAGGTAGAGTTGCAAAGCTCATGGCCTAAGTGGTCAACCTCAACAACGTGGAGGTAGGCAAGCCTTGGTGGCGAGCTGAACCACGGGATAAATCACTTGTCTCTTGTGCTTGCTTAGTTTCATTCTTCATATTCATGAGCTTGTGATAGATTCTAGGGTTTGGCCCGATCTACTTTATTCTTCATATTTGGCTTGGAGTAGTTGGTTCTGCTGGTTCATAGAACTTGTTGTAGCACTTCTATTCATATAGAATCAGTTAGTTGTGGCTGGATTTCGAATTGCAGCTTCTGGTCTCACACTGCGCGGGCAGTACCGCGTTGGGGCCGACAGTGCCGGGCACAGAGCGGTAGTGCCGGGCTTATCTAATTAAGTTTTGAGCTGTGATTTTTGACAGGCCTATCACCCCCCCTCCTAGGCCACACAGGTCCTTACAGAAAGGTAGATCCCACACGTAATTACAGCTGTCCTGTCGAATCGTTCGCTCAATTCAAAATGCGTGAACGCTCGTTAAAGTGGAATTGGGTCGTGCGGCACCACTAATTAGCGAACATTCACCCATCTGTAGATCAGCGAACGCTCCGACCAAAACAGATTTTCCATTTTCGGTAAGGGGTTCATTTTCACCTGTTTCTTTTTTCGGATAGCCTGATAAGTGCGGAGTCTATTTCGAGAAAACAGACACGTGCATCTCTCTTTTTCTTTTTGTATGCTCCGTCGCGAACCTCATTTTTTTGAAAGAAAACACATAAATGTTTTCTTTAACATTCACCGGTAACTTTTTTTTTTGAAAAGCGCACACTTAATTTACACTGAATGAGTTACATAGCATAACTTGGAGGAATAAATTAAGCAACCTAAGTTATATAGCATTATTTTTTTCACGAACAGAGACTCCTGCGTAAGTTAAATTCTGAGAACCGTGAGAATAACATTCTATTTAGAATTCAACAACATTTTTTCATTTTAGAAACTAATCATTCGGGAACGAGGGAAAAGAGGGTTAAAAAGGGTGGGGGAGAAAATAAAAGTAACTTTTACATCCAAACTATACAACAAATTCTATAAGATGATGCAAACTTATATTACAAGGTTCCATAGTAACTTTGATATCTGATCAATAGCTAATTATTATCTCTGTAACTATTGATATTCATCATCTCCATATCTTCACAAAGTTCTGCAAAAATATTTAATATTTAAAATTATAAATAAAAATATTGATAACAAGAAACATATGTTAATAGCCAAACTGTGATGATTATATAACAGTGTGATAAATATGAAACTAAAACTAAATATATTAAGTTAATCAAATAAGTTAGATAGCATTCACGTGAAACACAAGTTAGATACATAGTTCTGTATAGTAAGTTAATCAAATAAGTTAGGTTGCATATATACAAGAAAGCAAAACGTAAATAATAATTTTGTTCTTTAATATAGCAAGTATAACAAATTTATAAAGTACGTTAAGAAATACAATTGATTACATAATCTTATAAAAAGTAGAAGAAACCATTTCAATAATAACAAATGTAATAACTTAAGTAGAAAATAATACGTATTATACATTTTTATCTAGAATTTAAAAGCTTTATATGCTAAACTAGTATATAAGAAATACAATATGAAAACAAGTATGGACTCTGATATATAGAAAACTTATATTTGTCTGAATTGTGAGACAAGTTATGACCATAATTTATTAGTAACTCATGGCATAACTTAGGAAGATATAAACTATTCACAACAACTATAAAAAAAGTTAGTCTGTAGAAATTACATAGATACGTTACACAACATAACTTATGTTCGTAAGTTATACAACACAATTTATGCAGAATATTATGTATTGAACTTGTATTAATTATAAAAAAATGTTTACAAGCACATTTTTGAATAAGTTTAATATCTACCTTCCAAAAAATTCTAAGAAAAGATATTAGAAAAATTGTTCATAACATATAGGAGCAAGTGATGGTTTTCTCCTTTCTACTTGTTGCTCTCCATTTCTCCAACAACCCACATGCAAAGAATTTAATATTCATACAAGATTGAGAGACTAGTTAGTATTTTTTTTTACTCAGTTCGAAACAAATGATCTAGATTCAAACAACCGACTTTATAAAAACTAACCATACAAGTTATGTGTCCAAAATGTAAAATACAAGTTGAATAGAAAAATTATGAGTAGAAACTAAGCAAACAAGTTGAACATAATAACTTTGAGAACAAACTTAGACATATAAGTTAGAATCGGAAAGTTGAACATAATAACTTGCAAACAAAACTTAATGACTTGACAAAACAAACTTAATCAACTAAGTTAGAAATACGTGAACATAATAATTTGGAAACAAACTTAAATATATAAGTTAGAATGACATAAAATAATTTAACATATATTTTGCACAATGACAAGTTTAAATATATTAACTTGTATAAAAAACTTAACAGTAAACTTAGAACAAAAACATGAACATAGTAAAAAGAATATACAAGATACATACAAATAATTAAAATAAACCAAGTCCCACAAACAAATTACATGCATAAAAAATTAAACATATCAAAACATCACTAACCAAGGATTCAGTTGAGTCATCTACACTATCATTATCATTTTTATTCTCATCTGTGCTGTTACGAGCAGAGCTATCACCACCACTTCGAGAAGAATAATTTTGCTAAAAATAACATGATTAGCAAAAATATTTGTTATCAATAAAACAATATGGGTTGCACTGCAGATCACGCAAGCCATTAATTGATAATAGTACTACATCCTAGTATTCAACAGGGAACCATGGCAGCTGAATGATAGCTGATGAGAATCAGAACACGCACCAGGAATACCATCTGTCCGCTGGTGGGTAGGGGAACATTGGGGATGGGTTGGAATTGTTGCGGCACACCGTTGAGGTCGGCGTCGCGGCCGTAGATCATGTGGGCGTGGAGCATGGACTCGGCGACGTACTGGGAGTCATGGTTGTTGCTCTTGTTGAACTCGTTCTCTAGGTCGTCGACGCCGTCCTCCTCCTCCTCGTCCTCGGGCACGCGCGCGCACCCTGCAAACAACACACGGCTGGTGAGAATGAGACACGAGGCAGATGGGGAAGGCGCACTAGTCGCAGTCCACAAAGGGCTCCCTGTCGGGGTTGCGCCCCACGTCATCGCCGTAAATCTGGCACACTAGCCTGTTCCGCTGGTCCATCGATTTCGGCTGCAAGGAAGAAGGAAGGAGAAAGCAAGCAGAGAGGAATCAGCAGTGGGGAACGAAAGGAGGAGGAACCAAGCAGCACGAGATGAGGCAGGCGAGGGAGGCGGACGGACGTACCCCGGCTCGCCATCATGGCCGATGAAGGCGAGCTTGTTCCGGCTGTGCAGGCCGGCGACCAGCCCGTGCACTGGCCTCCATCCCGCTTGTCCAACCAGATCTCCAGATCTCGGGGCTGGATGACGCCGGGCAGGGCGCATGCGGCGGCGGCGGCTGTTTGGGGAAAATAAATGAGAACGGGAGTGGAAGCGAAGAGGAGAAAGGCGAGGCGGAAATGAAGAGAAAAAGTGAGGAGTAAATATAGAAAGTGTAAGTGCAATCAAGCCCTAATTGTGGGTTTTGGTGGTAATGACCACACGATTGAAGGACTAATGAGATTTATGAAGTTGACAAGCAGGTTATGTTAAGAAAGGATGGTGTATTGTACGTTGGTGGACCCCTCATACTACATTTCATCGGATCCGGACTCAAAGTGTACAAAAGTTTTCATTTGATATTGAGTTTAGGAATGCCGTACTATCAAGGGGGAATGCAAATACATTGCTATGGCTGAATGACATGTGCTCAAACCAACCCAAGCCATCCATGTTTCTAACCAAAGACAGCTGCACTGAATTCAATCCAACCCTGTCTGATTGGTAGGCGCGGCAGTGCCGCCTTGCGCGGCAGTGCCGGGCCGCGGCACTGCCGGGCTTCGGCCGCACTGCCGCGACTTATTGTAACCGTTGGCAGGGAGGAGATATTTACTCCATCTCCCTGCCACCCCAACGGTTATCCACGACCATAACTCGTCACCTACCTCCAGACAAGCTTCTCTCTCCCATTGAAGGCTCTCAACTCCCCTCTCACCAATCCTTCGATTTCCATTGATTCCAAGTGATTGAGAGGCTTAAACCTTCATCAAAGAGAAGCCCTAGCTGAGATCTACTTCCTAGAGCACTTGATTTGAGCCATAGCCGGTGGATTTGCTTCTATTACTCTTGGGTTCTTGGAACCCTAGCCGGCTAGGCGTCGCCCTAGAGCCTTGCCAACTTGTGTGGCGGCCTAGGGAGGTTTGTAATCGATTGTCAGCTAGTATTATTACCCCTCACCTCAAGGATTTGGTTCCTTGACTTGAGAACGAGGTAGAGTTGCAAAGCTCATGACCTAAGTGGTCAACCTCAACAACGTGGAGGTAGGCAAGCCTTGGTGGCGAGCTGAACCACGGGATAAATCACTTGTCTCTTGTGCTTGCTTAGTTTCATTCTTCATATTCATGAGCTTGTGATAGATTCTAGGGTTTGGCCCGATCTACTTTATTCCTCTTATTTGGCTTGGAGTAGTTGGTTCTGCTGGTTCATAGAACTTGTTGTAGCATTTCTATTCATATAGAATCAGTTAGTTGTGGCTGGATTTCGAATTGCAGCTTCTGGTCTCACACTGCGCGGCAGTACCGCGCTGGGGCCGGCAGTGCCGGGCAGCGGCAGTGCCGGGCACAGAGCGGTAGTGCCGGGCTTATCTAATTAAGTTTTGAGCTGTGATTTTTGACAGGCCTATTCACCCCCCTCTAGGCCACACAGGTCCTTACAAGTGGTATCGGAGCCTGGTCTCTCAGCAGCACTTCACCGTGCGAGAGAATGGCCACCGACGGAGGAACGGGTAACGTTAGCGTTGTGCAACCCACACCTGAAGTGGAAATGCACACCGCTAGCAGCAATGAAAGTCTCTCCACAGCAAGTGAGAAGGCACCTCCTCAAATGGGTGTGTCGGCCGGAGAGCTCGCAAGAAGAAAGGAGGAAAGAAGATTGAGAAGAGAAGCTAGAGCCAAAGCAAGAGAAGAGAAGGCTCAAAGAAAAGAAGAGAGAAGGATTAGAAGAGAAGAAAGAGCAGAGAAGAGAAGAAAGAGAAAAGAAGAAGGAGGAAGAGCTCCAAGCAAAGAAGAGTGTGAACTTGAGTGATGACTCAAGTAGCACCGAAGATGGAGATGATCACTTCTCCTACACACAAGGACAACAAGAAGAAGGAGGAGATGAAGAAGTCATATAAAGAAGTATCCTTTAACTATTCTTCTATGACTAACCATGACTTCTAGGCCTCTCATTCAATGTGCCAGCGGGCAAGTTACCTCGTTTCGACGGGACTAACTTTGGCCAAGTGGAAGCACATTATGAAGACCTATCTTATTGGTCTCCATCCAGGTATTTGGGAGATAGTGCACAATGGACTTGAAGCACCCGGTTGATCCAAAGAGCCCACTCAAGATGAATTCCGCAACATTCATCTCAATGCTCAAGCACTAGTGTGTTACTTAGTGCCTGGGATGGTGATGAGTACAACAAGGTCATGGGGAGTTGAGGTTGCCAAAGGAGATTTGGGACACATTGCATATAGCTCATGAAGGGGTGACAAAGTGAGGCAATCCAAGATTGACTTGTTGATGGCTAAGCTCAACCGGTTGTGATTTGTGATGGTGAAGGTCCACAAGAGATGTTTGATAGATTGATGGTGATTGTTGGTAGATTAGAGGGCTAGGTGGAAATGGAAATCAATGATCACAAGGTTGTGAAGATCATGTTAGAGGCATACTCACCTAGGAATGAGGACCGTAGTGACATTGATTAGGGACAAGAAGAAGTTTGAGCAATTCACACCTAGTGATGTGCTTGGAAGGAATTATCACATTTGATATGCCAAAGAGAAGAGGCAAATGAGAGAAGGAAGCTTGGAGAGTTGCAAGCTAGGCTAGAATGGGATGAAGATCAAGGATGTGGCACTTAAGGCTAGCAAGCCATCAAGGCAAGCAACATCAAGCAAGGCAAAATCAAGCAAGCAAGCCTCTACAAGCAAGCCCAAGCAACAAAGAAGAAAATTGAAGTTGAGGACAGCACATCATCATCTTGTGGAAGTGAAAGTGATGATGAAGAATTTGAAGAAATTGGTGATATAGCTCTTTTCATGAGAAGATACCGCAAGGGGCTCAAGAAGGAAGGTTACAAGTTTGTGAAGAGAAGGTTTCCCAAACAAGAAGAAAAGAACTTGCTACAATTGTGGAAGCACCGATCATTTCATAGCACATTGTCCCACATGAGAAGAAGGACAACAACTTCAACAAGGGCAAGAAAGATGACAAAGGCACTTACAAGAAACACAACAAGAGATACATGGAGAAGCTCACATTGGACATGAATGGGATTCAACCGCACAAACCTCAAGTGAAGAAGATGAGAAGATAGCAACAATAGCATTTCAAAAGTCATCTCCTTCACCAAGACTATTCAACAACTTGTCCGATGATGATGATTGCAACTCCCACACTTGTCTCATGGCCAAGAAAGAGAAGGTGAAAAAGGCTCACACTTCTAAAACCTCTCTTCCACCTAGTGACATCTCTAGTAGTGAACTTAGTGATTCCTCTAGTGATGATGATTAGTGATGAAGAGATAAACATGATAACTAAAAGGTTGGACAAGAAAACCAAACTCTTTATCACTAAACTAATGGAGGAACTAGAAAGTGTACAAGCCGAGCTAGCAATAAGTGAGGATGCTCTCATCAAACAAGAGGACCTCTACATTGCTTGCAAGGAAGCTCTTGCATTAGAGAGAAGTGAGTTGGACGTCTTGCACGAGGCCTTGGCCAAAGAGCAAGATGAACATGCTTCCCTAAGAAGGCCCATATTGCAATCAAGGAAAAGTATGTGGCTTAGATGAAAAGCACAAAGAACTTGAGTTGCAATATAATCTTCTTTGGGAAAGCAACTCAACTCTTCCTAAAGCAAATGCCACCTCTATTCCCTCCACTAGTGAAGGTTGTGGAAAATGCTATAATGTTGATTTGAATATCTATTCCACTAACCTTGTGAACATGGAGGCCATGAGAAAGGAGATAGCAAGATTGACAAATATCATTGCAAATGGTTGTGTCAAGTCTACCACAAGTGCTAATGAGAAGACTACAAGAGAAGAGCAAGCCCAAGTTCAAGAATGGACGGCGTCCTTCCATAAAAGATGGGTTGGGGCACGAAAAAGGAGCCAAGACTAATGGAAGAAGGACAGTGAATGGCTATGAGTGTGTGAGGTTTGAGAAGAAGGGTCAGATTGGTACAGTTCAGCCTGCACAGACCGCGGCAGTGCCGCGCCAGAAGGCGGCAGTGCCAGACCCGGCAGTATCGCCCCCAGGCCGGCAGTGCCGCGCCCCAAGAAAGGGAAGGCTACCAGTTTGCCTTCTACTCAGTCTCACACACAGCACAAGCAGGTGCCCCAACCCAAAGCAAGGATCTCAGAAACCAAAGGAATTCTATTTGGGTGACTAAGAACAAGTTTGCACATCAACCCAAGATAGAAGCCCCAAGAAAGAGCATGTCATCTTGTTACATTTTAGGACACAACAACAGTGGTAAAGTTGTTGCAAAGTATGTTGGTGATAACAAGAGGACAACCGACAAGTTTATTTGGGTTCCTAAGATACTTGTGACTAACTTGCAAGGTCCCAATATCAATTGGGGACCTAAATCTAGGAAACTAAACTTGTCTTGCAGGCATACTCCTCCGGTGGATCAAGTTGGGTGCTTGATAGCGGATGTACAAATCATATGACCGGAGAAAGGAGTATGTTCTCATCATATTCCCCTACTTCAAATGCAAGCGAAACATCATTTCGGTGAAACTCCAAGGGGGATGTGTTAGGTCTGGTAAAGTTGCTATTACACTTGAGCATTCAATTACTAATGTCTTACATGTTGATTCGTTAAGTTACAACTTGTTGTCCGTTTCACAATTGTGTGGGATGGGTTTCAATTGTCTCTTTACGGATGAGGGTGTGGAAGTCTTTAGAAGGGAGGATTCCTCTATTGTCTTTACTGGTCATTTGAGAGGGAAGCTTTACTTAGTTGATTTCAACAAAAGTGAAGCCAAACTTGAGACTTGTTTAGTGGCAAAATCTAGCATGGGTTGGTTATGGCATCGCCGACTAGCTCATGTTGGGATGAGGAACTTGGCCAAACTTCAAAAGGACAACCACATCCTAGGACTAACAATGTTGAGTTGAGAAAGACAGAGTATGTGGAGCTTGCCAAGCCGGAAAACAAGTAGGCGTACCTCACCCACCAAAGAGCTATGACACTACTACTCATCCATTGAATTGATCCACATGGATCTCTTGGACCGGTTGCCTACCTTAGCATCGGCGGTAACAAACATGGTCTTGTTATTGTTGATGATTTTTCTCGTTTCACTTGGGTATTCTTTTGCATGACAAAAGTGTAGTGCAAGAGAAAATCAGATGTTCGTGCGAAGAGCTCAAAGGGAATTCGGTTTCAAATCAAGAAAGTTCGGAGTGACAATGGAACCGAATTCCAAAACACCCAAGTGGAAGAGTTTCTTGATGAAGAGGGCATCAAGCATGAATTTTCAGTTCCATACACCCCTCAACAACATGGCGTGGGTGGAGAGGAAGAATAGAACACTCATTGACATGGCAAGGACGATGCTAGATGGTACAAGAAGCCGGACATCTTTTTGGGCCGAAGCCGTCAATACCGCTTGCCATGCAATCAACCGTCTCTACCTCCACAAGAGAAGAAAGAAGACTCCTATGAGCTGCTCACCGGTAACAAACCAAAGGTGTCGTACTTTAGAGTGTTTGGGTGCAAATGTTTCATATTGAACAAGAAGCCCAAGCCTCTAAGTTCGCATCCAAGGTTGATGAAGGTTTTCTTCTCGGTTATGGATCAAACGAGCATGCCTATCGTGTTTTCAACAAGGCCTCCGGCAAGGTTGAAATAGCGATAGACGTGACGTTTGATGAAACTAATGGCTCTCAAGTAGAGCAAGTTGATGAAGTTGTTGTAGGTAATGAGGAACCACCTTGTGAAGCAATCAAGCAATTAGCCATTGGTGATATTAGACCACAAGAACAACAGGCTACTGGTCAGGATGGTGTTCAAGCTGAAACTCCCTGCTGGGACTGATCAGATACAGTCCCCGGCAGTGCCGGGCACACTCCCAGAGCAGCTGCGGCTACTCCACTTCATGGAGTAAACCTACAACCCATCTTTGAGCAAGATGAAGAAGAGGATGCTGAAGATGAACCCAGAACCATTGATCATCCAAGGCTCAAGCAAACTATTCAACGGGATCATCCCGTTGACAACATTCTTGGGAGTCTACGAAAGGGGGTAACGACACGCTCCTCATTTGGCAAATTTCTGTCAATATTACTCGTTTGTCTCCTCTTGGAACCTCTCAAGGTAGAAGAAGCCCTGGACGATCCGGATTGGGTGATGGCCATGCAAGAAGAGCTCAACAACTTTGAGCGCAATCAAGTATGGTCACTTGTGGAAAGACCGAACACCAATGTCATTGGAACCAAATGGGTCTTCCGCAACAAGCAAGATGAAGAAGGTGTGGTGACAAGGAACAAGGCAAGATTGGTAGCTCAAGGGTTCACTCAAGTAGAGGGCTTGGACTTTGAAGAAACATATGCACCGGTTGCAAGACTAGAAGCCATTCGGCTTCTTTCTAGCCTATGCAGCCCATCACAACTTCAAGCTATATCAAATGGATGTGAAGAGTGCATTCCTCAATGGCCCTATACAAGAGTTGGTGTATGTCGAGCAACCACCGGGCTTTGAGGATCCCAAGTTCCCCAACCACGTCTTCAAACTCCACAAGGCGCTCTATGGGCTTAAACAAGCACTAGAGCATGGTATGAATGCCTTAAGGAATTCTTGCTCAAACAAGGCTTTGAAATAGGCAAAGCCGATCCTACTCTCTTCACTCATAAAGTCAATGGAGATATCTTTGTGTGCCAAATATATGTCGATGACATAATATTTGGTAGTACTAACAAATCCTTTTTGTGATGAGTTTAGTAGGATCATGACTAAGAGATTTGAGATGTCTATGATGGGTGAGCTTAAGTTCTTCCTTGGTTTTCAAATCAAGCAATTGAAGGAAGGGACTTTTCTTTGTCAAACCAAGTACACCCATGATATGTTGAGGAAGTTTGACATGGTGAACGCCAAGCCTATCAAAACTCCCATGCCAACCAATGGGCATCTGATCTCAACGTAGAAGGGAAAGCCGTGGACATTAAGGTTATATCGCTCCATGATCGGTTCTCTACTCTACTTATGCGCATCTAGGCCCGATATTATGCTTAGTGTGTGCATGTGTGCTAGATTTCAAGCTACCCGAAAGAGTGTCACTTAGTGGCCGTTAAGAGAATCTTGAGATATCTAGTTCACACTCCAAACCTTGGCTTGTGGTATCCTAAGGGCTCCAAGTTCAAACTACTTGGCTATTCGGATTCCGATTACGCTGGTTGCAAAGTAGATCGAAAAAGCACTTCGGGGACATGTCAATTCCTTGACTCTCCTTAGTGTCTTGGGGTTCTAAAAAGCAAAATTGTGTAGCCCTGTCCACAACCGAGGCGAGTATGTTGCAGCAGGTGCATGTTGTGCACAACTACCTTTGGATGAGGCAAACCCTTCGTGATTTTCGGATGTCATTTACCCATATTCCACTCTTGTGTGACAATGAAAGTGCCATAAAACTAGCAAACAACCCAGTGAGTCACTCAAGAAACCAAACATATAGACATCCGGCATCATTTCTTGAGAGATCACGAAATAAAAGGAGATATCGCGATTCGTCATGTGAGCACCGACCAACAACTAGCCGATATCTTCACCAAGCCTCTAGATGAGTCCAAGGTTTTGTGCTTTGAGAAGTGAACTAAATATCCTTGACTCTCGTAACGTAGTTTGAAACCTAGCATGCTTGATTGATTACCTAGAATGACCTAGGTAAAACCAATTTCAAAACTTTCTTATATTGTGTTTCAAAATCTTTGAAAGAAAACTTGCTTGTAATGACCATTGTTCTGTATTGACTGATTGTCTCTGGTCATAACATGCAAGTAGTATGTGTCCACTCCAAGAATGAGCTGTAGTAACTTAGAGAATAAATCTCTCTGCTGGTAACTGTCCGGCAGTGACGGGCCAGGCGCGGTAGTGCCGGGCCCCGGCAGTGCCGTGACAGGCGTGGGTAGTGCCGCGACTTATCGATTCAGCAGGAATCGATCTGTTACTGTGTGGGACCGAAGGGAAAATATCTTCTATTCTTACCCTGCGGTTTCACCCTCTCTCTCCCTCATCCTTTCACCGCAGCCCGTGACCCCCCCTCTCTCTCTCTTCCTCGGGCGACTAGGAGGCGACCGGCGTGTTCCCTTCACCACCGACCGTGCTCCCCGGCATCTCCGGCCACCAGAGGTGCAGCTCGGGATCCCCTTCGGTGCTGCTCCATTGTCGTCCTCTCAAGGGTCTCCTTCCCTCTCCTTCCTCCCAAGGTGAAGGTTCAAAATTCCAAACCCTTAAGTTTTTCCCGATTTGTAAAATGCGCCATGGGTATTGTATTTAGAGGTGTAGAAGGGTTGTAGATGATAGGGAAGTGGTTAGAGATGATGGATGTGGTGTTCCTTGGCTCAGATCTGGCCTGCCTGCGCGGCAGTGCCGCGGCCCTGCGTGGCAGTGCCGGGCCCCGGCTGTGCCGCTCCCAGAGCGGCAGTGCCGGACCATGAGCAGGGGTTTGATCCAAGTAACACCTTATCCATCAAAATCTATCACCTCACTATAATCTATCAGCCCTTATGCAGTCTTCTAATCGGAGTTTCCATGTTTTAGATGTCAGGAGGAAGAGGAGATGAGAGAAGGGTCAAGCAGAGGATGGATCCGCTCAGGGGGAGGAGCAAGCAGCCATCCCGTCGAGGTGGCTCTAGCTCCCAAGGAGATGTTTCAGCGACGGCCAGCAGATCCGGATGAGGCTCGCCTGCAGATGCAAGGGCGACAGATAAGGGAAGACCTCTATCCCAACACCCCAGAGCACTTGGGCAGAGGTCAGCAGGGCACACTTGCAGCCATACACAGAGGATGTGCAGGAGAGGCCTCCTCAGGACACCAGGGATAGACAACCCGTGTCCTACTACTAGCAGTTCAGCTCAGTCAAATCTCAGCGCCAGCACAACCCATACAACCATCAAAAGGATATGGGCATTGATTATAGGTTCTGGAACGAGTTCCATTCTGATTTCTATCGTTCAGTCCTATACAATGCTAAGAAGCAGAAGATACTGAATATGAAGTATGTTGATTGGGAGCATCTAGAGAGCAAGACTGACCGGGACATCAACAGGGTGGTGGCTGCATGTAAGGCAAGAACATGTATGATCTGATGGGATTTAGTTATAATTGGAATACCGAGATCATCCATCAGTTCCATGCGACGCTGTATGTTGACAATGTGGTTGAGGAGATGCATTGGATGACCGAGGGTCGTCACTACAAGGTCACTTATGAGATCTTTAGTAGGATCCCTCGGTTGGGCAGCGAGGATAGAGAGTATGATAACCTGCATGATGAGAGGACTTTGACAGATTCTAAGATTGCTTTCATGTATGAGGACCTTCGGAAGGCAGATGGGTTGGTCAAGGGACTACAAGGTTTTTATTACATGTTGAACAACCTCTTCAGGCAAACTCTCAACCCAAGAGTGGGTCCCATTCTAACTTGTATGGATATGGCAGGAACATGTTGGCTAGGATGGCCCCAGGGGCTAATCGCTTTTCCATATCCAGCTTTATATGGACTGAGCTTCAGGTTGCAGCCGAGGATGCTAGGAAGACAGTTCTCTATGCCCCCTACATCATGTTTATGATTGAGATGGTTTCCGGCTATACCTTTGCTAAGGATGGGTTGCATGAGCCATACCGTGCAGAGAAGAAGAGAGGAGCAGCAGCAGGGGCAGCAACAACTAAAAGGCCAGAGAGCTCCGCCCTTCCTATCAGAGGAAGAAGAAGAGCAAGCTGGCCAAATGGATCAAGGTCATCTTCTCTACTTGCACCTACGCAGCCCAGACAGCTCACCAGGCACTCGTTGAGCAGCGAGCAGAGCGAGAGCGGGTGGGACGTTCGCCGTTACCTCCACCCCGCTTTCCACCTCACTTCGACCTCTCCAGTCTCGACTCAGATGACATAGACTCAGATGGAGATGAGGAGCAGGAGGAGATAGTGCCTGTGCCACCCCGTCGTTCTACACGTGCCTCGACCTCGGCCCGCTACACCAGTACCACTCACCGTCAGGGAAGGCCGTGGTTGAGTCCGACGACGACGATGACGACGATGATGATGAGGAGGAGGAAGAAGAAGAAGTTCAGTGGGACAAGATTGCATCGGACGACGACTGAGTGTTTGGACACTCTTCTCTTCTCTCTCTCTCTCTCTTTTTGGTGACTTGTTGCCAAAGGGGGAGAATTAGGTGAAGAGAAGAGGGTACAACACTTTTTCAGCTTCATGTCCCCATCTTTAGTAGTTGAGAGAGTTGTGAGAGTTTGATTCGTTCAAAACTCTATGTTTTGTAATATTACTCTATGGTACTACTTCTTAGGCTTGGATGTGGACATGTACTTTTACCTGCTTATTTAGCCCTTGTTATATCTTGTTTAGTTCTGTTATGATTATGCTTTATGGCTTTGTGTAATTCCGCTGCGTTTGCTGTCTGTAGCCTGAGCGGCAGTGCCGCTCCAGGGCCGGCAGTGCCGCGCCCAGAGCGGCAGTGCCGCTCTGGCAGAAAGACAGCAAACATCTCTGATGTGCTTAAACTGTCATTCGCATCACGTATTATTCTTGACACAGTTTAGTTGCACCCCACAAAGCTAATAGATGTGAAACTGAACCTACACCTTCTAATATGTGAATGATTGGGCTTTAATGCCAATTTGAGATTTCAGCTCTCATTCACACATTAAGGGGGAGGTTCACACCTAAGCTTCTAAATCTCAAGTATTGTACCCTTCTTTTGTAAGCTTCAATTGTGTTGTCATCAATCACCAAAAAGGGGAGATTGTAAGTGCAATCAAGCCCTAATTGTGGGTTTTGGTGGTAATGACCACACGATTGAAGGACTAATGAGATTTATGAAGTTGACAAGCAGGTTATGATAAGAAAGGATGGTGTATTTACGTTGGTGGACCCCTCATACTACATTTCATCGGTTCCGGACTCAAAGTGCTACAAAGAGCTTTCATTTTGATTATTGAGTGTTAGGAATGCCGTACTATCAAGGGGGAATGCAAATTCATTACTATGGCTGAATGATATGTGCTCAAACCAACCCAAACCATCCATGTTTCTAACCAAAGACAGCTGCACCAAATTCAGATCCATCTCTGTCTGTCTGGTAGGCGCGACAGTGCCGCCCTTGGCGCGGGCAGTGCCGGGCCGCGGCACTGCCGGGCTTCGGCCGACACTACCGCGACTTATTGTAACCGTTGGCAGGGAGGAGATATTTACTCCATCTCCCTGCCACCCCAACGGTTATCTACGACCATAACTCGTCACCTACCTCCAGACAAGCTTCTCCTCTCTCCATTTGTCGGTGTGTTTCGGACCCGGGGGTGTGACACCAACGAGTAATATGATCGCGTGCTCTCTTCCTGGATGGTGATGCAAGATGACACAAGGATTTATCCTGGTTCAGGCAAAGAAGGCCCTACGTCCAGCGGGGGAGGAGGTTCTTGTATTACTTGCACCTAAGTGCTTGTACAGGGGGGAATACAAGCTTGGCGAGCGTGGACCGGGGTCCGGACTCGCGTGTGTGTGTGGACTCGTGTCTGTCACTTGGAGTGTGTAAACGTGGACTGAGGGCCCTGGTGTCCCCTTTATAGAGCAAGGGGAGGCCAGGGTTACACAAGGGTGTTACAGGTGTTGGGGCATACGGTGCCCAATACGGGGAAGAGTAGGAACCCTGTTCTTATCGAAGACATTGTAGCCGACGTGGGGGTTGCTGTTGGGGCATCCTTGAAGCGTGGCCTCCATCCCGGGCGTGGACGTGGAGGCGTGGCGACGCGGAGGCCGTGCACGCCCATCCCGGTATGTATGATACGTGCATAGTCCCGCCGGGTCTCAGGGGTACCTATCCTCCAATCATATGACAACAATTAGGGCTCGAGGGGAGCAGAACCGGCCTCGAGGTGGCGCCTGCGGGAGGCTCGAGCTCCGCAGGTATGGGGCGAGTTCCGGGGAACCTGGTCGTACAGCGGAAATCCGGGTCTCGAGATGTGACCGGGACGTGCCACAGTGCAGGGTATGGTCGAACAGTGCTGTACTGGTGCCTTTTCACCCATGCTTATGGTGAAAAGGAGGTTTGACTCAGACTCCGGTTCACTGTGGCGCATGCTGCGTCTCAGAGGACGTGACGGGGGTAGGTGAGTGCATTAAATGCGCAGTATGGGGTTAGGGAGCAGGAAGTTTCCTCCTCGTGGAGGGCTTCGAAGGGTAGTGGCGCACTCGCTCGAGCCCGTGTGCTGAGGGCTCGGGTGAGTGGAGGTTGAGCTCCAGCTCGAGGCCTAGATCGAGACGAGCCCCGAGGGATAGGCTATCGTGCTGGAGGGCCGCGAGGTCCCCGCGCGAGGTCCCGAGGAGCGATGCACAGCTGTTGCGGGTTCGAGGGGTGGGCTACCAGGAGGTGGCCGGTAAGGTCTCGACAAGTCTAAGCTCCCTGGTGGTGTGCCAGCGTTGCAGGCTCCGAGGGGTTGGTTTCTTGGGAGGTTAGCTTAGCTGGGTTTATTAATTGGTGTTCTAGGTTTTGACCCGTGTGTTTTGCATTGATTGGGGGTACCCCTTTTGTGGACCCCCGACAGTAGCCCCCGAGCCCTTGTTTGAGTGCTTGCACTCGAGCAGGGGCTCTCGACTTTGGATTTCGAGGGTTTTGGCTAACTGGATCTCGAGGGTTTGGCTGGGTTGATTCCGCGGGTGTCGTGCGAGCGACACCCGCGGGTGTAGCCCCCGAGGCCACAGGGGAGTGGTTAGGACTCCCTCGTGGGCTTTGAGTGTGAGCGTTAATTACGTTTTTTAGGTTCGGGAGTGTCGAGCCCCCGAGTTTTTTAGACCCTCTTTCGTCGAGGGGTGCCAGGCTGAACCGGCCGGCCGGCTCTTCGAGCTGTCAGGCACGCCGGTTGCCCTGGCTTGTCATCCCGCGAGTCCTTCGATCGGATGCGAGGGGGGATGCCTCGTACTACCACGAGCGGGCGAGTATCAAGGTTCCCGGTGAGCTGGTAACGGGGAATCCAAGTGAGACCTCGTGCCCCGTTCGATAGGGGTCGACTGTAGCCCGGAGGCGATCTCATAAAGCATGGTGCTCAGTCTGCAAGAGTGCCGGGTCCATTCGATAGGACCCGGTGGCTCGATGCCTCCCTCCGAGGGGATCTCACTGCATGTCGAGCTCCCCGCCTTGGATACACGTGAGGGGTCTCGAGGGCTTGGCCCTCGAGCGATGCTGCGAGTGGCGCCCCTTGGTGTCCCTGACTCGGGTGCTCGAAGCCGGCTGTCGAACCCTCTTCGAGGGCCAGCCTTCGCTGCTTCGAGGCTTAGGGCCGGGGCCTGTTTTTACCTTCGTGAAGAAGCCTCCGTCGTCTGGGAATCCTTCTGCCCGTTGGGCGTGCCTTTTTAGGCGAAATTTGTCGGGGAGGGCGGTGGACGCGAAGCCGGGGCGACGGTCGTGGCGGGCCCGGGTAGTGGAGCGAATGGAGAGCTGCCGCGTGTACCCTGCATCCGGCTCGAGACGTGGTTAGGTGGGCGCATTAAATGCCATGCGGTTACCTTTTTCGTCGCCGTGGGACGCCTCGCCTGTTGGGGTTCTTTCGTATAAATACCGAGAGAAGGGGAGAGGGCTCTTCTCTTTGCCTTTGCCTTCATAGCCGTCGCAGCTCCCGTGCATCTCCTTCCTGAGCCCGCCATCCGTATCCTCCTCTGCTGTCCGTCCGCCGCCCAAGTCCACGCCGCCGTTGCCATGGCCAACAAGACTCCGCTGCAACCGGCCGAAGACTGGAGCCGATCGAAGACGACGCATCGCGAGTTGGACTCGCTGGTGGCGCAGGGACTTCTCCGCCCCAACCCGGAGGGGGGACCCGCGTGGTGGATCGTCCCATCGGCGGATCACCGGGAGCCGTAGCCGCCGGAGGGGTACGTGGTGAGCTTCACCCGTTACCACCGCATGGGGCTCGGTGTCTCGCCGAGCCGCTTCATGCGTGCGTTGACCCATCACTACGAGGTGGAGCTGCAGCATTTCTCCCCCAACTCGATCTCGCACGCCGCCATCTCCGCTGTGGTGTGCGAGGGGTACCTGAAGATCGAGCCGCACTAGGAGATGTTCGTTCACATTTTCCGGGGCGAGCTCTTCACTAAGACGTCGAAGTCCAGCGGGAAGCGGCTCGTGCGCGCTGGCTCTCTCGCCATCACCATGCGGACTGGGACCTCATCGGCCGGCGTCCCTCGCGAGTACCTCCGCTACAAGCTCTCGACCAACCAAGCAGGATGGGACGACCACTGGTTCTATCTGCGGAACGAGGGGGGGCTCCTTCCGCAGTACACCGGCAGGGTCCTCGACCGGCGCCCGGAAAAGTGGAACTGGGGCGTTTGTGGCGGATAAGCAGCGCCATTTGCTGCCCCTGATGGAGATGATGAAGACGCTGGTGGACGAGAAGGGGCTGACCGTCCAGGCGGTAATCTGGGCGTTCCACCAGCGATGGGTTCTTCCGCTGGCGGACCGCCCCCTTTTCTTGTTCGAGATGGGGCCGAAGGCCGAGCCCGAGGCGCTGAACGGGTCGAGGATGGCCAAGGAGGGGCTGACTTGAAGCGACGGCATCTCCCGGATGGCGATCACGATCCAGGGATCGTTTGCCCCGGAGAGTTCCAGGCTGATCCCTATGGCGCCCGACAAGGGGTGCCTCGATCTGGTAGGTCCCCATCGAGCTAGCCCGTCTCGAGCCTCCCCTCCTTCTTTCTTCTTCGAACCTTGCGCCTTCTTTCGTGTTTTTTCCTCATCACGTTTCCTTTTTTCGTAGGGGGCATTCACGTGTCGTGCCTCGAGGCCCCCGGTGAGGGAGGACGCCGCGGAGACACAGGTGAGGCGCCTCTCCGCTCAAAAGGAAAAAGAGAGCAAGGATTCCAGAAAGAAGAAAGAGAAAAACAAAAACTTGCGTCGGTCGGCTCGAGAGCAAAGGTTGGCGAAGGCTCACTGCAATCGGCAGCCTGGGGACAAGTCCCCCGAGCTCAGCTCCTCGAGCTCGGAGGATGATGATGATGATGATGATGATGATGAGAGCGACGACGAGGGGATGGACGCACGCTTGAGACGTGCGGGGTTTGGCGACATCTGGGCTGACCGCTCCCCTGTGCAGGAGGACATCTACGAGGGTCCCAACCAGCGAAGGTACCGCGCGGGGTGAGGCAGCAGAAGGCCACGCCCAGCTCCGCCTCATCGGAGGCCCAGGGCACGTCGAGCTCCCGGCCGGACGCGCCCCCTGACGTGAGGAAGCCCCGAACCCGGAGCGTCTCCTCCACAGCACCAACGGAGGCCGCCCCCACGTCAGCCTAGGCGGGAGGTCTCGAGAAGGGCCGGCCTCGAGGGGCAGTGTCCGCATCGGGAGGGGCTCCGGGTCCGACCGCCGCGAGCCATCGAGGTCGGGGTCGAGCCCACGGAGGAGCGGACGTCAGGAGGAGGCGTCGAGCCCGCGCCATCACCAGCGTCGGGGAGGGAGCCCCCGGGCGTCTCGTGACCAGGGGCGTGAGCGTCCCCGGAGTCCATCGCCGCACCGCCGCCGGGACACAGAAGCGGACGCGGGAGGGCGCGACCGCCAGCGCGAGCGCCGGAGTAGGTCCTGGAGCTCGCGCCGGGGCAGGCGCCACGACGACAGCACGAGGGAGGTACGGTCGCCCTCCCGCGATGTGGGGCGGAAGGAGGGCTCTCCCTCGAGGTCGAGCCACGGGAGGCGCCGGGAGCCCTCCCCCCATCCCAGACCTGTGGAGACGGCCCAGGCGCAGGGCTCCAGCCGTGGGGTGGGCTCGAAGCCCCCGAGTGGGTCCGGCGATTCCGGGAAGAAGCCCAGCCGCCGCTTTGGATGAGTAATTTTCTTGGATCTCGTCGGTAGTGAGGCTTTACCTCTTTACTTTTGATGATGCATGCCATCTCTGGTCTCTCAGGGGGAAGCGCTCCTACCAGGAGGTGGACCTCGCTGCGTCCAAGCGGGCCAAGACCTCGAGCCCCGTCGAGGCACAAGCACCTCGAGGTATGGCACCTTCCTCCGCTAGAGAAGCCGCTTGGCTGGAGAAGGCTCGAGCTGCCATGGCTCGAGGAGGCCAGATGATCGTCGCGAATTTTGGTGAGGCCGTCGCTATCGACCACAGGGGTCGAGGCATCCTTCCCGGTTCTGATATCACTGTCGTCTCGTATTGCAGGGGCCGCAGCTCGCGGCATCGAGCCCGCCACTACCACGCCCACTGAGGCGCTGCCTCCTCCCCCTCCTCCTCCTCCCGCGATGGCGCCAGTTGGGAGCGCCACCCTTCCCCCCACCACGACGGCTGTTCCGGGGGAAGCGCCTGGGGCGAGCACGGCCCCGCCGGTGTCTGGGGCCGAGGAGACTGCGCCCCTTGAGGCCCCGACCGACACGAGCCGGGCTGCGGAGGAGGGAAAGGGGGGAGAGGCGTTGGCGGAGAAGGAGCCGACGGTGGAAGACCTCCTGAACGAGCTGGAGCAGGGGCCGCTCCTCGCCGCGGGCTTGACGATGGTGGAGGCGCCCGAGGCGCCGGCTAGCGCTGACAAGACGCCGGAGGACCCGGCCAGGGAAGAGGGCCCGGGGGTCGAGCCTTCTTTCAATCGACTCGCCGCCGCTCGAGTCTTCGTCTCCACGCGAGGTTGTGACGCCGCCTCGGGAGGCGGCGGAGCGACAGGAGGTGCCGGCGGAGGGACGGAGGGAGCCGGGACCCGTGCCGTCGGGGCGGAGGAGGATCTGCCCAACATCGAGCTTGACCGACCAGTATGGCCGTTTCCCGATGCGCCGAGCCCGTCCCTTGCCATGGTCCCCGTCGAGCAACCGACCCAGCGGGGGGCCCGCGCGAGGTGCGGTCCATCTTCCGGGAGGTGGCCGAGCTCATGGCGGAGGCGGAGCGGTCCTACTCTGAGGAGGCAGGCCGGTCCGCACAGGTGTCGGCCGCCCTCGCGAGGGCTGAGGCGGAGCTTCAAGATCTCCGCGCTGAGCTGAGCTGGAACGCCCCAATGGCGAGCCGGCTCAACGAGGCGGAGGCGGAGGTCCGGGCGGCTCGAAGTGAGGTCACTCGATCCAAGGAGGAGGCCGCCGCCGCTCTCGAGGCGTCGATGAAGGAGGCCGCGGACGCCCGAAGCGAGGCCACCTCCGCCCGGGCTGAAGCTGAGGCGGTGAAGAAGGAGGCCGCTGACGCCCGAGGCGAGGCTGCCACCGCCCGAACCGCTGCGGAGGCGGCGAGGAAAAGAGGCTGAAAATGCTCAACGCGATGCCACCGCCGCTCGGTCCGCAGCGGAGGCGGCGAAGAGGGAGGCCGAAGACGCCGAGAGCGGTGTCGCCACCGCCCGAGCTGCCGAGGGTGCGGCGCGGCAGGAGGTGATCCGAAAGGATCTGGCCCTTGCAGAGGCAAGCAAGCTGGTCGAGGAGCTTCGGTCCGAGAAGCTCCTCATGCTGGCCGAGAAGCGCAGGCTCAAGCAGCGCGCTGAGGGCCTTACCAGCGACCTCGCCGCACTGGGGCAACATTGCGATGGTGAGGCTTACAACTTGTCCTTGTTTGGGCCTCGAAGTTTTTTGTTACGCCGCAGTCTCACTCTTCCTCGTTCATTGCACAGGGGTCGAGAAGATGGTCGAGGAGCTCCGCGGGACGAACCAGGTTCTCTTGGACCAACTCCAAGACGAGACGATGGTGACGGAGCGGGCTCGCACTTCCCTCGACCGGCTCGGCTCCATGTGGGGTGTTCCTCCGGTGGCTGCGGCAGAAGGTGCGGTGGCCCGAGGCGACGCCTTGGTCGACGCCTTGTGCTTCCTCGACATAGCGGCGCGGGACCGTGTCCGGCAAGCTCTCCATCATGGCGTCAAGCAGACGTTCGCGGTCGTCCGCTCCAGCTTCCGCTTCCCGGTCCACGTTGTCGTCAATGGCTTCATCGAGATCGAGGGGAAGGACGAGGAGTGGAACAACCGCCGTGTCGACAACATCTTGGAGAAGATGGAGAGGCCGGGGACGTCGGTCGCGAAGATCTTCGAGGAGGATGTGCTGCCTCCTGACACCAGCAGCTTGGCGAAAGTCCGAGAGCCAGAGCTTGGGCTCGACTTCCCCGTCATACTTCACGATGTTGGTCGGTGGTCGGAAGCGGTCGGGGAGGGTTGAGTTGCGGATGGCCCGGCTGAAGACTCTGGGGCCCGGGGGCTCGAGGACTTGCCGGTCCTCGTCACTATCGTAGCGCCCCCCTCGATGGGCGCTATAGCCACGCTCTTGGGCCCCTTGTCCTTGCGCCGGCGGTTGATGTCGTTGCGGGCGTCATTGGGGTCCCGAGTTGGCCGGGTGTCGATGATCCGTTCGCGGACTGGCCTAGCTCGAGAGGCGTCCGACTGGTGGACGGATGCCTCGCGCTCGTTGCGGGGCGTGTCTGCCGGCTTCCCTGAGGTCGCCCCGCGCCGCCGCGAGGCTGAGCTCTCGGCCTGCTGCACAGCGGCTGTCTCAAGGAGGTTCTTCATTTCCCCAAGCATGCGCCTGGCGTCAGGGTTGGAGACGGCGGGTAGATCACGGAGCAGCATCGCCGCTGCGACCACGTTCTGCCCGGCTCGCGGGAAGCATACCTCGGGGTGTGCTGGTGCCCCGTCCTCGAGGATCCGCCGTTGGACCTCTCGAGCCCGACCTCGAGCTCCGGCTCCTCGAGGCTGGGGTGGTTCCTGCATCAGAGTTTGCCGGAGCTGCAGCAGGTGTCGCCGTTCTTCCTCGGCTTTGGTGATTGCCTCCTGCACCTGCGCGAGTTGCGCCGCCCGGCCGTCGTCGTGCTAAGGCGGTGCAGCCGGTGCTGGAGGTTCGTTCCTCCCTGAACACGTGATCCGCCTGCCGCGGCCATGTCGCTGGGGTCTTCTAGATCGAGCGCCGGCCTGCCGTCGTCGCCCTCGTCCTCGGTATCGCATACGACCCCCTCGAGTTGGAAGCATTCTTTGGTGGGATCCCAGAGGTCGCGGTCGTGGTAGTCGTATTCGTCGGAGTCGGAGCTGTTGACGGCGTGCCGCCTTGGCAGATGCTGGGACCGCAGCTCGCGATACCATTCTCCGACGGTGGCTCGCCGGGGTGGCTCGATGGCTCGCGAGAAGCCGCGGTCGATGTGCGCGGGGTGGACGATCTTCAGGTTGGCCATGGCCTGCAGTAGCACGCCCGGGCGCTCCTCCTGCTCTGCCGGCGGTCGGTCCCGACGGCGCTCGTTGAGCTGGCGGGCGTAGGCTGCTGCGGAGTTGTCGAGGTCGAACGGGAACCGCCAGCGTCGAGCGCGGTACACCCTGTGCGGGAGGAGGCTGGGTGGCGTCGACGGTGCGCGGCTCGGAGGCCTCTGGCCTGGCTCCTGGTCCGTGCGCATGATGAACACGAAGTCACTGGGTGGGCGTGAGCGCGCCCTGGAAGTCTCCGGCCGTGCTCCAGGCAGGCTCCTCCTCGGGAACTCCGCGCCGGCCACGGGAAAGTGGGTGTACGCCGCTGGCACCGCCTGTGCCTGGCGACGATGGTGACGACGGCGCCGCTCACGGGGGTGGCGACGCGTGGTGGTGTGGGCGACGTGCCACGCTTCTCGCACGGGGGTGGCGTGACACGCCCTCCACTCGGGCCCTCCGTGGAGAGCAAGGTCAGCTCGTTGCCGTTGTCGGTGGCCAGGAACTCGAGGCTCCCGAACCAGATGACGCCACCGACAGAGAACGAAGGTGTCGAAGCAGCCATCCAGGAAACAGCGAGAAACCGACTCGACACGCGAAGGCCCCTACCTGGCGCGCCAACTGTCGGTGTTTCGGACCCAGAGGTGTGACACCAACGAGTAATATGACCGCGTGCTCTCTTCCTGGATGGTGATGCAAGATGACACAAGGATTTATCCTGGTTCGGGCAAAGAAGGCCCTACGTCCAGCGGGGGAGGAGGTTCTTGTATTACTTGCACCTAAGTGCTTGTACAGGGGGGAATACAAGCTTGGCGAGCGTGGACCGGGGTCCGGACTCGCGTGTGTGTGTGTGGACTCGTGTCTGTCACTTGGAGTGTGTAAAACGTGGACTGAGGGCCCTAGTGTCCCCTTTTATAGAGCAAGGGGAGGCCAGGGTTACACAAGGGTGTTACAGGTGTCGGGGCATACGGTGCCCAATACGGGGAAGAGTAGGAACCCTGTCTTGTCGAAGACATTGTAGCCGACGTGGGGGTTGCTGTTGGGGCGTCCTTGAAGCGTGGCCTCCATCCCGGGCGCGGACGTGGAGGCGTGGCGACGCGGAGGCCGTGCACCGCCCATCCCGGTACGTATGATACGTGCATAGTCCCGCCGGGTCTCAGGGGTACCTATCCTCCAATCATATGACAACAATTAGGGCTCGAGGGGAGCAGAACCGGCCTCGAGGTGGCGCCTGCGGGAGGCTCGACCTCCACGGGTATGGGCGAGTTCCGGGGAACCTGGTCGTACAACGGAAATCCGGGTCTCGAGATGTGACCGGGACGTGCCACAGTGCAGGGTATGGTCGAACAGTGCTGTACTGGTGCCTTTTCACCCATGCTTATGGTGAAAAGGAGGTTTGACTCAGACTCCGGTTCACTGTGGCACATGCTGCGTCTCAGAGGACGTGACGGGGGTAGGTGAGTGCATTAAATGCGCAGTATGGGGTTAGGGAGCAGGAAGTTTCCTCCTCGTGGAGGGCTTCGAAGGGTAGTGGCGCACTCGCTCGAGCCCGTGTGCTGAGGGCTCGGGTGAGTGGAGGTTGAGCTCCAGCTCGAGGCCTAGATCGAGACGAGCCCCGAGGGATAGGCTATCGTGCTGGAGGGCCTCGAGGTCCCCGCGCGAGGTCCCGAGGAGCGATGCACAGCTGTTGCGGGTTCGAGGGGTGGGCTACCAGGAGGTGGCCGGTAAGGTCTCGACAAGTCTAAGCTCCCTGGTGGTGTGCCAGCGTTGCAGGTTCCGAGGGGTTGGTTTCTTGGGAGGTTAGCTTAGCTGGGTTTATTAATTGGTGTTCTAGGTTTTGACCCGTGTGTTTTGCGTTGATTGGGGGTACCCCTTTTGTGGACCCCCGACACCATTGAAGGCTCTCAACTCCCCTCTCACCAAATCTTTGATTCCCATTGATTCCAAGTGAGTTGGAGGCTTAAACCTTCACCAAAGAGAAGCCCTAGCTGAGATCTACTCCCTAGAGCACTTGGTTTGAGCCATAGCCGGTGGATTTGCTTCTATTACTCTTGGGTTCTTGGAACCATAGCCGGCTAGGCGTCGCCCTAGAGCCTTGCCAACTTGTGTGGCGGCCTAGGGAGGTTTGTAATCACTTGTGCAGCTAGTATTATTACGCCTCACTTCAAGGATTTGGTTCCTTGACTTGAGAACGAGGTAGAGTTGCAAAGCTCATGGCCTAAGTGGTCAACCTCAACAACGTGGAGGTAGGCAAGCCTTGGTGGCGAGCTGAACCACGGGATAAATCACTTGTCTCTTGTGCTTGCTTAGTTTCATTCTTCATATTCATGAGCTTGTGATAGATTCTAGGGTTTGGCCCGATCTACTTTATTCTTCATATTTGGCTTGGAGTAGTTGGTTCTGCTGGTTCATAGAACTTGTTGTAGCACTTCTATTCATATAGAATCAGTTAGTTGTGGCTGGATTTCGAATTGCAGCTTCTGGTCTCACACTGCGCGGCAGTACCGCGTTGGGGCCGACAGTGCCGGGCACAGAGCGGTAGTGCCGGGCTTATCTAATTAAGTTTTGAGCTGTGATTTTTGACAGGCCTATTCACCCCCCCTCCTAGGCCACACAGGTCCTTACAGAAAGGTAGATCCCACACGTAATTACAGCTGTCCTGTCGAATCGTTCGCTCAATTCAAAATGCGTGAACGCTCGTTAAAGTGGAATTGGGTCGTGCGGCACCACTAATTAGCGAACATTCACCCATCTGTAGATCAGCGAACGCTCCGACCAAAACAGATTTTCCATTTTCGGTAAGGGGTTCATTTTCACCTGTTTCTTTTTTCGGATAGCCTGATAAGTGCGGAGTCTATTTCGAGAAAACAGACACGTGCATCTCTCTTTTTCTTTTTGTATGCTCCGTCGCGAACCTCATTTTTTTTGAAAGAAAACACATAAATGTTTTCTTTAACATTCACCGGTAACTTTTTTTTTTGAAAAGCGCACACTTAATTTACACTGAATGAGTTACATAGCATAACTTGGAGGAATAAATTAAGCAACCTAAGTTATATAGCATTATTTTTTTCACGAACAGAGACTCCTGCGTAAGTTAAATTCTGAGAACCGTGAGAATAACATTCTATTTAGAATTCAACAACATTTTTTCATTTTAGAAACTAATCATTCGGGAACGAGGGAAAAGAGGGTTAAAAAGGGTGGGGGAGAAAATAAAAGTAACTTTTACATCCAAACTATACAACAAATTCTATAAGATGATGCAAACTTATATTACAAGGTTCCATAGTAACTTTGATATCTGATCAATAGCTAATTATTATCTCTGTAACTATTGATATTCATCATCTCCATATCTTCACAAAGTTCTGCAAAAATATTTAATATTTAAAATTATAAATAAAAATATTGATAACAAGAAACATATGTTAATAGCCAAACTGTGATGATTATATAACAGTGTGATAAATATGAAACTAAAACTAAATATATTAAGTTAATCAAATAAGTTAGATAGCATTCACGTGAAACACAAGTTAGATACATAGTTCTGTATAGTAAGTTAATCAAATAAGTTAGGTTGCATATATACAAGAAAGCAAAACGTAAATAATAATTTTGTTCTTTAATATAGCAAGTATAACAAATTTATAAAGTACGTTAAGAAATACAATTGATTACATAATCTTATAAAAAGTAGAAGAAACCATTTCAATAATAACAAATGTAATAACTTAAGTAGAAAATAATACGTATTATACATTTTTATCTAGAATTTAAAAGCTTTATATGCTAAACTAGTATATAAGAAATACAATATGAAAACAAGTATGGACTCTGATATATAGAAAACTTATATTTGTCTGAATTGTGAGACAAGTTATGACCATAATTTATTAGTAACTCATGGCATAACTTAGGAAGATATAAACTATTCACAACAACTATAAAAAAAGTTAGTCTGTAGAAATTACATAGATACGTTACACAACATAACTTATGTTCGTAAGTTATACAACACAATTTATGCAGAATATTATGTATTGAACTTGTATTAATTATAAAAAAATGTTTACAAGCACATTTTTGAATAAGTTTAATATCTACCTTCCAAAAAAATTCTAAGAAAAGATATTAGAAAAATTGTTCATAACATATAGGAGCAAGTGATGGTTTTCTCCTTTCTACTTGTTGCTCTCCATTTCTCCAACAACCCACATGCAAAGAATTTAATATTCATACAAGATTGAGAGACTAGTTAGTATTTTTTTTTACTCAGTTCGAAACAAATGATCTAGATTCAAACAACCGACTTTATAAAAACTAACCATACAAGTTATGTGTCCAAAATGTAAAATACAAGTTGAATAGAAAAATTATGAGTAGAAACTAAGCAAACAAGTTGAACATAATAACTTTGAGAACAAACTTAGACATATAAGTTAGAATCGGAAGTTGAACATAATAACTTGCAAACAAAACTTAATGACTTGACAAAACAAACTTAATCAACTAAGTTAGAAATACGTGAACATAATAATTTGGAAACAAAACTTAAATATATAAGTTAGAATGACATAAAATAATTTTAACATATATTTTGCACAATGACAAGTTTAATATATTAACTTGTATAAAAAACTTAACAGTAAACTTAGAACAAAAACATGAACATAGTAAAAAGAATATACAAGATACATACAAATAATTAAAATAAACCAAGTCCCACAAACAAATTACATGCATAAAAATTAAACATATCAAAACATCACTAACCAAGGATTCAGTTGAGTCATCTACACTATCATTATCATTTTTATTCTCATCTGTGCTGTTACGAGCAGAGCTATCACCACCACTTCGAGAAGAATAATTTTGCTAAATAAAATAACATGATTAGCAAAAATATTTGTTATCAATAAAACAATATGGGTTGCACTGCAGATCACGCAAGCCATTAATTGATAATAGTACTACATCCTAGTATTCAACAGGGAACCATGGCAGCTGAATGATAGCTGATGAGAATCAGAACACGCACCAGGAATACCATCTGTCCGCTGGTGGGTAGGGGAACATTGGGGATGGGTTGGAATTGTTGCGGCACACCGTTGAGGTCGGCGTCGCGGCCGTAGATCATGTGGGCGTGGAGCATGGACTCGGCGACGTACTGGGAGTCATGGTTGTTGCTCTTGTTGAACTCGTTCTCTAGGTCGTCGACGCCGTCCTCCTCCTCCTCGTCCTCGGGCACGCGCGCGCACCCTGCAAACAACACACGGCTGGTGAGAATGAGACACGAGGCAGATGGGGAAGGCGCACTAGTCGCAGTCCACAAAGGGCTCCCTGTCGGGGTTGCGCCCCACGTCATCGCCGTAAATCTGGCACACTAGCCTGTTCCGCTGGTCCATCGATTTTGGCTGCAAGGAAGAAAGGGAGAAAGCAAGCAGAGCAGAGGAATCAGCAGTGGGGAACGAAAGGAGGAGGAACCAAGCAGCACGAGACGAGGCAGGCAAGGGAGGCGGACGGACGTACCCCGGCTCGCCATCACGGCCGATGAAGGCGAGCTTGTTCCGGTTGTGCAGGCCGACGACCAGCCCGTGCACTGGCATCCATCCCGCTTGTCCAACCAGATCTCCAGATCTCAGGGCTGGATGACGCCGGGCAGGGCGCATGCGGCGGCGGCGGCTGTTTGGGGAAAATAAATGAGAATGGGAGTGGAAGCGAAGAGGAGAAAGGCGAGGCGGAAATGAAGAGAAAAAGTGATGAGTAAATATAGAAAGGTAGATCCTACACGTAATTACAGCTGTCCTGTCGAATCGTTCGCTCAATTCAAAATGCGTGAACGCTCGTTAAAGTGGAATTGGGTTGTGGTGAACGCTTGCGACTCTAGCCTCGGAGGGCAAAGAGTTGCCATGTGGCCTTGGTTCTATGGGCTTATCCATGTTGCTGGTGATGACTCCGCATCTCGTACGTGAAGTTTTCATACGGGCCGGGCCGTATACTATTTAACAAATATATATTGGGCTTTGGGCTTGATTCGTTGCTGGTGATAACTCCCGCGTCTCGTAAGTGGAGTTTTTATACAGGTCAGGCTGTATATCAACAAATATATTAGGCTTTGGGTGGAGTTTTTCATATGGGCCGAGTTATATACTATTTAACAATAATTGGGCTTTGAGCTTGAGTTTGCAGCTAGGCTAGGGTTTGTACCTAGCCGAAGCTCTTCGTGCACTACCTAAGGCGCAAATCGTAGTGGACTATAGCGGGCCCACTCTCGCTGACTCGCAGAGTCGGGATAGTTTTTTTTTGACAAAAAGCACATTATATTAAGATTAAGAAACATAGTACATAATATTGGGAGTTATATACTCAATTGCATGCAAAGCACGCCATAGATCTCTATGGGCGCAAAGACTACTTCTAGAGAGAGTAGCCGAAGAGTAAAAATGATACAAGAAATTCTAAATAGGATCTCTAAACTCGATACTCCCACAGGTGTCGATGGGTCCTTGACGTGTCCCAAAAGAATCACGATGAACTCTGCACCGGTTATTGGCAACACGGACCATCGAGAGCCTTCATTGAGCAATAGCTGCGAAGGTTGAGAACCAAGTCGTAGATTTGGGAGAAGCAACACCGGACTCAGTTGAACAACTCTGTAGAGATCTCGAACCAGAGGTTGTAATTGGAGGTCTGAAATAAATTCTACTCTTCCTAGGCCACAGGGACTCTGAGAAGAAGGTTCTTCACTGATCGTCGCCATGCAGGAAGCCGCGCCTGGGGTAGGTGCCTGTTTCAGGATTCGATGGCTGCCGTAGCAGATTTGATGACGGAGACAGGAGGGGAGGCTATACCTGCACCCGCAGGCGGCGTGGCTGAGGCCACCGCGTCCACGACGGACGACCGCTACGCGCTTGGCGCCGCAGACGGCGTCATGGTTGTTCTTGTGGTGCTGTCGGAGGAGAAATCCAGCGCCTGCATCGAGCTCGTCGGGATGTTCGAGCTGAGCCTTGCGAAGAAGAACTGTGCACACGCTGTCATGAGACCCAGGATGAAGGCCTCCCAGAGCGGCATCCCGCGGAAGAGGCGGGGGAGCATGCAGGACGCCTCCTTGGCGACGAGGCCGACGACCAGGAAGACCTCGAGGAGGGGGCACATGGAGGTGTCGGCGAGGTTGAACACGTCCAGGCGCAGGCCGCCCTCCGCGAAGAGCAGCATCATGAACACGCCAGCAACGAGGCGGTCGAGGCGCTCCCCGAGGGTGACCCCGAGCAGGGCTCCACCGGTAAGGTTGGCAATCTTACCCGCGGGTGCGAATACCCGCCGGTTTCGTACCCGATGGGTGTGGGTATGGGCATGAAAGTTTACCCGCGGGTACATGAGGGTCGGGTACCCGCAAATATGCGGGTAGGGTGCGGGTATCAACTTTTACTCGCGGGTACCCGATGGATACCGCAATTTGAATATATATATAAATATTTGTCATTTATGTTATATAAATGTCATGTTGACTACCCCATTTAATATAAAATTGTATCATATACATTGCATGTTGAGTAGCAAAGACGATATTTTTTATAGATGGCTAAATAAAAGTGATTATGTGAGCTATTAATTTATTACTGTAGTTCGTGTAATTTTTTATGTCATTTGTATGAGCATGAATGTTTGAATTATGCATAATCTATGATCTACTGTGGCTTGTGAGCTTACATTTATTGTCATATTGAACTGTAAGTGAGATTGACATATTTGCATATTGTTTAACTATGAATTTATCGATTCATATCACTATGATTTTATTATTTGATCTCTTTTAGTTAGACCCGATGGATACCCGATACCCGCCGGGCACGGGTACGGGTACGAAATCTTACCCGCGGGCATGCTCACGGGCGGGTAAAAGTTGGGGTCGCGGGTATGATCGCGGGCGGGCAAATGCTCTACCCGCACCTTACCCGACCCGTTGCCATCCTTATCCACCGGGAAGCATGAGCCCGGGCCCGTAGGTTGCGTGTGTTGACACCTCGTGTGGCACGCAGAAGAAACCGCAAGCGCACGGCTGTCAGTTGTAGCTTTTCAACTCAGAGTATTCCGGGGTATCGAATCCACGAGGAACGCGAAGTGATTTTGAGAAAACTAGGGGGGTAAGGATATCTAGGATAGATGAAGGGAACGGGCACTATCTACTGGGGTAGATCCTAGTTCTATTAGACTTCTAGTGATTTAAGTTCTTTACTAGTGTACTGTGGACGTACTAGCCTTTACCACTGACTTAGGTTGAACGCTAGCTGAAAGGACCTAAGGTGTCGCCTAGAGGGGGGTGAATAGGCTTTTCTGAAAATTTACCACTTATAATGCGGAAGCAATTAGTATGTGAGTTTCCAATTACTTGGAAACTCCCAATCGGAGTAAAACAACCTCTAAAGAGACAAACACAAAGTATATGACTTATATTTAATACACCTAGAAGCTATCACCCTGCACCACAAAGATTAGCTCAAGGATTAAACAATTTGGGCGCAGTCAGTAAATACCGGACATGTCCGGTATGATACCGGACAAGTCCGGTATGCACGGGTTGTGCAGGACTGCTCCTTTTCTTCTCCAATTTCTCACACAACCTGCAATCACTATGTATGATGTATATATGGAACTGATTGCTTGCAAAACAACTAGCACAACAAAGAATAACAAATAGCCGAAAGTAAAGCACAAAGGAATGACACGGTATTTGTTTCACCGAAGTTCGGCACCCCCTCGGGTCCTACTCTCCGTTGAGCCGGCTGCGAGCTACCACAAAGGTGGGCTCTAGAGGACACCACGGGTCACTCTAGCCGCGGTCTATTTCACCCGCAATGCTCCTTCCACTAGTTGATCTCTTTTGAGGAGAGATCGAACCTTCACAAACTTTCCGAGGCACTCCACAAATCTCTTGGGTGCTCAACGGCGACGCCTAACCGTCTAGGACCGTAGAGTCCAAGAGTAACGAATGCGCACAACAAGATCGACGATTTGCACAAGTGCTCAAGAGGTGGCTTGCTCTCTAATTTAAATCTCTCTCAACCCACAAATGGATTTGGCAATTAGAGGACAATCACTCACTAAGAGAGGGTTGGAAAGTGTTTTGAAAGGCTTAGAATGAGTGTGGGAACCAGTAGAATCAGCTGCCTCCAAAGGTGGAGGCTTGGGGGTATTTATAAGCCCACATTTGAAACTAGCCGTTTTCTAGCCGTTGGCTGAGTCAGCTCATACCGGACGGACATGTCCGGTATGACTTTACTGCGTGAGAAAGACACTGAAAGCACCAACTTTCAAACTTCCCGAGAGATCCTGATAGTACCGACCACTTGGTCGGTAGTACCGCTAGTTATGAAGGAGTTTTCGCAACCTCTCTGAGTTGGACCAATTTTGGCCTACCGGTAGTACCGCTATAACCCCGGTAGTACCGGTCGGTAGTACCGACCCAAGGGGCGGTAGTACCGCCCATCACAAAGATACTGTTAGCCACAAATCCGCAAATACCGGACATGTCCGGTATGCATACCGGACATGTCCGGTATGACTTCACTGCGCGAGAAATATCCTTAACCAACCATCTTTTCAAACCCCTAAAAGGATCTCGGTAGTACCGACCACCAGGTCGGTAGTACCGACAATTAAGAGGGGGTTTTGCAACCTCTCTGTGTTGGGCCAAATTATGCCTACCGGTAGTACCGCTATAACTCCGGTAGTACCTATCGGTAGTACCGACCCAAGGGTCGGTAGTACCGCCCGAACACAGTCTGCGAGCCAGAAATCCGCACACACCGGACATGTCCGGTATGGACTCCATGCGCCAGAGCTAACTGCTAGACTACGGCAGAGCCGCACCACTGAAGGTTCATACCGGACATGTCCGGTATGCATACCGGACATGGACAGACAATGCAGCAAAAACCTGAAAGTTAGTTCTAGCTCTCTCATGTCTCACTTAGGTTGGTTTGAGCACTTATGAAGAATCATCTACTATATGTTGCATCCCTCTTAATAGTACGGCTTTCCTATTTACTCAAAATAAATTGAAATACGAATTTTAAACCTCTTGAGTTGATCCCCATTTGAACCAAAGCCGCTTGACTTCATTTTCCATATTGAGAGGAATGGTTGTCATGTTTAGAAGTAGATATTCCTCGAGCATAGCCATCTTGAACATGTGACTTGACTCCATGCAAGTGATATAATGAAGTTCCAAATGTGCCAAGTCACTCCAATCAATATTGTTGCTAGGAATGTTGATTCTCCACTAGATGCGATCTTCAAGCTTGATTGATCCTTCGACTAAATGCAAGTACTTTCTTCTTCACTCTAGCTAGGTTCTTCGGCCGCCAAGCCGTCGCTTGCCCTTCACCCTTGCTTAGTACCTCAAAGACTCTTTCCTTGCTATCTTCACCATTTCAAGCCATTCAACCATGCTTCATTTTGAATCCTTTCTTAGCAATCATAAAAGAACTATGATTATCCCACAATACGATAACCCTTTATATCAATATCATTCTCATTGTTGTTTTGTGCTTGTGACATTATCTTCATACAACAATCTATCATTTTGGCTTTGCATTACATTTCAAGTACATAGTGAGATAATCATTTCCCTGTGTCACACTTAGCAAACATATTAGATCTTTAATCAACATTGTCATCAAATCATCCAAAATCACACTTAAGTGCAACATGCACTTTCACTAGCACAACGAGCCCTACTGTTAAACTAGACCAACTACGTGGTGGAATTCAAGGCGCACAGGGCTGTCACCACCTGCTTGCTACCACAGCTATCCGGGGGCCTAGCCGTATTCACTGACAATATATAGCCTAAGTACCACACTTAATCTATATACTACTACTAGCCCTGCACTAGAACTAGAGCACTTGAAACTAATATCAAGCAATGAAACAAGCACACAAGTAATGAAAAGTAAATACTTGAAGATAGAATAAATACTAAGTTACCAAAGTTAAAGCGCAGAGCAGAGTGAAGCAGAGGTCTCCGACAACTCCGGAACTCTCCAGACTTCTACTCTTCTCCTCTCCAACTCCTCTTCTAGTGAGGCACTCACACTCTCTCTAATCTCTCTAACATAGCAAGTGTGCTAATCTAACCAACTGGTGATGAATGGTGTGAGGCTCCCCGAATGAGAGCTCAAGGGGCCTATTTATAGTGCTAGGAAGCTAGGGGGTACTTATAGAGTGAGGGGGAGGTCGGTTAGGGTTTAGGGGGTGGCGCCAGCCACCAAACCCTGGCGCCCGCCACCTCTCTGTCGTCCATTGCAACCGCCATTCATCCAACGGTCTTCATTTGCTCTCCCAAGTCGGTTTGAGGGCCGGTTAGGGTTTAGACACGTGTCCAAAGCCCACTATCCAGGTGATACTCTTCTTAGCCCTTGGATCAAACCGCCTTAGTGTGCAATGGCCAAGATTTGAGCTTGAGGTGATTCCCACGGATCGATGACGTGGCTTGGGCCACTTTTGGCACGAGTGACCTGGCGGCCGCCAGTAATAGGTGGCGGCCGCCACCTTACTCAGGCCCAAATGGGCCAGAGTGGCTTGGCATTGCTCCTGGTGCTCTTGTTTGGCCCAAATTCCATTATTTCCTGCATTAAGATAAGAAACTATGCGCATGTGGAAATAGGTTAGTTATAAACCAAATCTTCTACTTTTTATGTTGTTTTACCTTGGTTTTGGGTGAAATGTTGATGGTGAAATGATGCTTTAAGCACCATCAACAAGCTCCCCCACACTAACCTCTTGCTCGTCCCGAGGAAGCATGGACTTTAAGAATTTAAACAATTTTATTGAACTAAGCATTCACACAAGATGTCCAACTACCTATACTCATGTTAGTAACCTTTCCAAGTGGCTAATAAATCATGCCTATGGCGGTTGAAGGATAGAATAGCTTGCAAGCAAGAGAAAACACTTTCCTCTTTTACATACCTTGGGGTTTCAAGATATTTTCAAAATGAAAATCATGGTTCATTGAATCTCTCTTTAAATCTCAAGGCACTCATGGTGTATATCCTCACTTTATGGCAAAAGAAAATGCCAGAGTCTATCCTATGGTTTATGTGGAGCTGATAGGGAAAGGAAGGAATGTAAGGCACTTCTATCTCTCTTTTATTGCTAAGTCAAGTTTAGGATCATGGGAGAGTATAGTCATGCACTAGCCAAGGTATAGGGTGGACTAACTCAACTCCTTTGTTTTTTTTGAAACTCTTCTCTTACCAAGGATCATGGCTATATGCATCTCTCTCTTTTTTTTTCTTTTTTTTTGAATACTTGGACACTTGTCCTTTTGAGAGCATTTGCTTCTTTTTTTAATACTTGGACACTTGTCCTTTTTAGAGCATTTGCTCTTTTTTTTAGATACTATATAGCCATATCCTTTGAAGGAATGAGAAAATTTATACAATTCTTTTAGAACAAAATTTTGGTGGAGAACTACATGAGTATACTCTCAGTGTGAGAGTTCTCTCAAAAAGGCATGGTTTGCCTTGGCTTTTAGAGCATGACTAAACTCTTCTACCTAGATCAACTATTCTTGACAAAGCTCAAAGATTGATTTAGAAGACTTTATGGGTTGTTCTCCTATACTCTAATATTTTGGCTTTGGTAGGTGGATAGGAAAGAAAGATCATGAACCATGGTAATTTTGGTTTTCAAAATAAAAACTCCCAAGGTTGTAGCAGAGTACTAATGCAATTTTAATTACTACTTCTATATCTTATCAAACAACAACCTAGGTTGACTTCCCTATCAAAATGAGTAGGCTACTACACATGAATAAAAGGTAGAATAACATGTCGTGTAAACACTCAATTCAAAAGAAATTGTTTCAGCATTTTTTTATTTCCTAGCTGCATTTTTAGTTCAAACCGAGACATCCAGTGATCCAAATTATACAGAATTTAAAACACAGGTTTAGGGGTTCACCGGGGGTGTTTCGGTGCAGAGTGGCCTGGCGGCCGCCAGAAATAAGTGACGGTCGCCATGGGCTTTGGCCCATGCGGCTTGCAAACAACGTGGTAGTTACCTTGCTAAGTTTAGGTCACAGTTTTGAACATTCTATCACGTTTTATAGAGGTGTTTAGAGAGGGGATTTCCCCCACACTAGGAGTTTTGGTACTTTTTATTTGAACAAACTTGATGAAGGAAAAAAATAAGGGTGTCTTTTTATTCATTATAGAAACTTCCTAAACAAATATTGAAATTTAAACAAACTGAAATTTAAATCAAGCAAAATTAAACTTAAACTAAATCAATCTAACTAGACACCCTAAATCTAATCTAATCTAGTGAAGGAGCCTCGTAGAGATCCTCGAAGCCCGTCTCTTTGAAGAGACGCTTGATCTTCGAGGTGTAGCCCTTGCGGAGGATGGTGAACCGATCCTCCATATCCATTCACCAGAGGGCTATCTCTGCGACTTGATCCTCCAAGGCGCTCTTCTCCTTGCGCAGCTTCTTCACTTCGGCGGCGAGTTTTTCGAGGGTTAACCCCTCCTCATCACCGCTGTGCTCCATCTCGCCGGGGACTCCTGCCGGCGATGGGTTGAGACGGCGGCGCATGGATGGCTCGGAGAGCGACCCATTGGAGTCATGAGTGCTCACCTCGCGCTCACGCAGCCTCTTCTCATAATGTCCATCGGGCATCCTCACGCCATACACCTCTAGTTTAGCCCTCTTAGGATTGGGGCTGTATCCGTGCCAAAGCTGACTCGGGATTTCGCCCTTGATGGAGTGGGCGTTTCATCACCCCTGGCCTTGACGGCCGGAAACTTCCTCGGGGTGATCTCCCCTGTGGTCGGCCTGGTGGGCGTCCTCAACTTCTTCCCGGGTGGCGTCACTGGAGGAGGATGAAGACGGAGCGGAGACGAGGCCAGGGGGCGTTTCACCCCTGGCGGCCACCTAGCAGGGGTGGCGCCCGCCACTGGAGTGGTGGCTGGTGCCTTCCCCGCACCCTCCGGTGGTGTCCCCTTGACATAAGTGCCATCAGGCAGCACCATTGCTAAAGGAGGTACGTCAAGTACCTCCATGTCGTCGTCGATCAAAGATCGGATGATGGCTTTGGTGGAGGACGAGATGGATCCTTGAGGGTTATAGGACTCGGATTTCCGTGGAGACGACATGGTTTCGGAGGAGGCTTGGCTAGGCTTCGTGAATAGATGGAGGGAGAAGAAGGAGTTCTTCTTTTAAGAAGGGGGAGAAGTGGAGGGATAAGCCTTAGATGAACTAACACATCCTCATCTCCTCCTTCTTTCACTCTCCCGAGCTCGGGATTAGCTGCCACGTGGAGAGGGGCTTCTAAACCACCACCTAGCGCGGCGGGTGCCAGGTTTGGTGGCGGCCGCCAGTTGGGAGTGGCGGCCGCCACTCCTCCTTCGCCGGGCATCGAGCGGGAGAAGGTAAGCCTCCTAAATTTCAAAGTTCCGAGGTCGAAATGGCTTGGTTGGGCCTAAAGAGGCCTTTCTCGGGGTTTTGGATGGACTAGGTGCATGAAATGGACAAGGGGTAAATTGGGTCCATCCATTAATTGTCATGGGCTTGAGCTATTTCAAAGTTAATTATATCAATTTCGTTTAGCTCATTTTTATCAAAGTCATAGAATATTTTTAATCTTTGTCCATTGACTTTGAAGATTTGCCCATCGTCACTTTCTAATGTGATGGCTCCATGGGAAGAGGTTGCAACAACCTTGAAAGGTCCTTCCCATTTGCTTCGAAGTTTACCATGTCCGAAAAGTCGAACACGGGAGTTAAAGAGTAAAACTTTATCTCCTATTTCGAACTCTTTCTTTTTGATCCGTTTATCGTGCCATCTCTTAGTCTTCTCTTTATAGAGCTTGGCACTATGATAGGCTTTCTCTCACCATTCTTCTAGTTCGGAAATTTGCATCTTCCTATTTTGGCCAGCTCAGTCAAGGTCCATGTTCCATTTCTTAATGGCCCAATGAGCTTTGAACTCAAGCTCAACAGGGAGATGACAAGTTTTCCCATAAACTAGTTGGTATGGGGACATTCCAATCGGGGTCTTATAGGCGGTCCGATAGGCCCACAGAGCTTCGGGTAACTTATGTTTCCATCCCTTTCCCATTTCTTCTACCGTCTTTTGCAAGATATTATTTATTTGTTTATTGGATGTTTCGGCCTGTCCACTTGTCTGGGGGTGGTATGCAGTGGCTACATTATGTTGGACTCCTTGACTAGCTAAGAAATGTCAGAAGCTCTTATCTATGAAATGAGGGCCTCCGTCACTAATGACTAGTCTAGGAACTCCAAAACGAGGAAAGATGTTTTCTTTGAACATTTTCTTCGAATGTTTAGAATCTGCCGCTCGACAGGGTATGGCTTCTACCCATTTCGAGACATAATCCACCGCCACAAGAATGTACTCGGCGTCATAGGATTTAGGAAAGTGGCCCATGAAATCTATACCCCAAACATCGAACAACTCAACTTGGAGATTGTTCACGAGTGGCATAGCATCTCAGGCATTAATGTTACCATGCTTTTGGCAGCGAGGACAACGTCTCACATAATTCTTTGTGTCCTCGTACATGGATGGCCAATAAAAACCACTTTGCCATATTTTAGCATGTGTCCGAAAAGCTCCATAGTGTCCTCCATATTCGGCGGAGTGACATCTATCTATGATTTTTGTTGCTTCTTCTATGGGGACACATTTTCTCAAGAGTCCATCTGCACAGACCTTATAGAGATATGGTTCATCCCACAGGTGCATTCTGCTTTGATATAGCAGTTTCTTTTTATCCCCCCCCCCGGCGGAACATAGCCGGTGACTATAAAATTCACGATGTTTGCATACCAAGGGTTGGTATACGTGACTTTTAGAAGGGTATCATCGCGAAGGAAGTCATTTATTGGGAGATTGTTCGAATTATTGACTTGTAGCCTAGACAAGTGATCAGCTACTGAATTCTCTACTCCTTTCTTGTCTCTTATTTCCAGGTCAAATTCTTGAAGGAGTAGGATCCAGCGGATCAACCTTGGCTTAGCATCTTTCTTAGTGAAGAGATATTTTAGAGCAGAGTGATCGGTATAAACAATCACCTTAGCTCCCACTAAGTAAGATCTAAACTTGTCTATGGCAAAGACTACGGCCAAAAGTTCCTTTTCTATGGTTGCATAGTTTAGCTGGGGGCCAGTCAGGGTCTTACTAGCATAAGAAATAGCATAATGCTTCTTATCTTTAGTTTGACCAAGGACGGCTCCCACAGCATAATCACTAGCATCACACATGATTTCGAACGGCAAATTCCAATCTGGGGGTTGGATGATTGGTGCCGAAGTTAGAGCCTTTTTCAAAATATTGAAAGCTTGTAGACAATCCTCGTCAAATTTGAACGGGACGTCTTTTGCTAACAGGCTCGTTAAGGGTCTGGCGACCTGTGAGAAATCCTTAATAAACCTTCTATAAAAGCCGGAATGGCCCAAGAAGCTTCGGATTTCTCTCACATTAGTGGGTGGTGGCAATTGTTCAATTATATTGATTTTGGCTTTATCCACTTCTATCCCACGTTCTGAAATTCGATGGCCTAGGACAATTCCTTCCCGCACCATGAAGTGACACTTTTCCCAGTTAAGAACTAGGTCCTTCTCTTCACAGCGTTGGAGGACTTTGTCTAAATTGGCTAGGCAATCGTCAAAGGTTTTCCCATAGACCGAAAAGTCATCCATGAATACCTCCATGATTTGTTCAATCATATCGGAAAAGATTGACATCATACACCGTTGGAAAGATGCCGGCGCATTGCAAAGTCCAAAGGACATGCGTCTATAGGCATAAGTTCCATACGGGCATGTGAAAGTGGTCTTACTTTGGTCATCTGGATGGATTGGGATTTGGTGATAACCAGAATATCCATCCAGGAAGCAAAAGAAGGAATGGTTTGCCAATCTCTCTAGCATCTCATCTATAAAAGGAAGTGGGAAATGATCTTTCTTTGTGGCTTTATTCAGCTTCCTATAGTCTATACACATCCTCCATCCAGTGACAGTGCGTTGAGGGATCAACTCATTTTTCTCATTCTTAACGACTGTCATACCTCCTTTCTTTGGAACTACGTGCATGGGACTTACCCATTCACTATAAGGGACTGGATAAATAATTCCTGCGTGCAAGAGTTTCAGAACCTCTTTTTTCACGACTTCACGCATAGCGTTATTAAGTCGTCTTTGGGGATCTCTTGAAGAGGGTATCTCAGGATCGAGAGGGATACGATGGGTGCAGAGATTTGGACTGATTCCCTTCAAATCTTGAAGTGAATAGCCAAAGACAGATCGGTGTTTTTCTAAGACAAGGGTCAACCTACGGACTTCTTCTTCAAATAGCTTACTGCTAATGATTACGGGAGTCTCGGGGTCTTGTTTAGAAAGATGTATCTCAGGCCTTCAGGCAGAGGTTTTAGCTCTATGGAAGGTCGAGATGGCTTTTCCGATTCGTCTAAGCGAAATGGATCATCTGTCTCGGCTTCTTCTTCAACAAAGAACTCAGAATCTTCTTCAAAATCAGGCTGAGCCAAACTCATAAAGGGTAGAGGTTCTAGCTTGATCGAGAAGATCTGGTTCTGGTGGTTGTTCGGCAATAGAATTCAATGCACGAACGAAAGGTACTGAGTACTCTTTTCCGCCGATTTGAGCATTAAAGTGCTCTTGACATGGTCCTTGCAAGGCAAGTATGGACCAAGGTTGTCCTAAGAAGACGTCAAAAAGGACTACATCAAAAATGTAGAAATCTAAGACCATGTCCGCTCCATCTACTTGGATGGGGACCATCTTTAGGATTCCTTCACTTTCCAAGATGTCACCATTTGGGTCTCTTAAACACCGTTTAGTTGGATGTCGTTGAAGGTCGGGGAATGTTCTGGATACGTAATTACTAGCAAGAACATTAATTCCCACGACAGGGTCGTAAAAGGCAAATGCTCTTTCTCCCCTAATTCGACAATCTATTATGCTAGGTACTTTATCTATGCGAGGGATGTTCTCTGATACTTCGGCTTCCATTGTCCATTCATGACTCATGACAGCTGAAAGTTCCAAAGACGTTCTCGGCTATAGATTCCATCAGAGGACTCAGGAAGTGGTTTGTTGGATGGGAGAGCTTGAACGGAGTAGTTCATAGCATTTCTGTAATCCTCAAACAACATCATCCTCTATCTCGCCCAAAAATTTCCGGAAGAATTTCTCTCCCAGATGTGGACGGAATAGGTTTCCGCTAAGTCCATCGAGCTAGACTCGGGCTCTTCTTGTTGTTCTACGATCAAACTTGGGTTTCTACAACTTCTTCCTCAGGGATTTCATCGGAAAACTCCCAGTATAAGGAGTATTCTCGAGAATTCTATCAAGAACCTCCTTTCCACCTCATGGAGAAAGATGACGAAACGCTCCACCTGACGAATGATCAAGGTGAAGAGCGCTCTCTTTCTCTAGACCGACATAAAAATGCTGAAGGAGCACTGGATCGGGTATGGCTAAATCGGGTCCTGAATTGATTAAACCAATAAAACGGTCCCAAGCCTCCCCTAATGTCTCCTTATCATTTTGTCTAAAGGTCAACACTTCTACTCGTAGTCGTACCACTCGGTGGACAGGGAAATACGTCAAGATAAACTTGGTCCGTAAAGTTCCCCAGTCTCCTCTGGCACTTCCCACGGTTCGAGCATGCCATGTTTTAGCTGCTCCCGTCAAAGTGAACGGAAACAGCTTCCACTTGACAGTGTCAGGTGAAATGCCCGAAATGTTCAAGCATGCACAGACTTGCTCAAACTCACGTAGATGTATGTAGGGATTTTCTGATCCCGTAAACATGCTCTCCTGAACTTTGTTAATAAAGTCAGGGCGCAATTCGTAACTATCGGCATATATAGGGTTGTGATGATGAAATGTGGCTCTAATCGCGAACTCTTAGGAGCTGCGAATTGTAAGATTGATTGATTCTCCATGCGGAGAGGGTAAAGATGATCCTAACTCTAGTCTCAAAAATCAGCTACCGTTCCCCGGCAACGGCGCCAGAAAAGCTTGTTGACACCTCGGGTGGCACGCAGAAGAAACCGCAAGCGCACGGCTGTCAGTTGTAGCTTTTCACCTCAGAGTATTCCGGGGTATCATTATCACTTTTATTCTCATCTGTGCTATTACGAGCAGAGCTATCACCACCACTTCAAGAAGAATAATTTTGCTAAATAAAATAACATGATTAGCAAAAATATTTGTTATCAATAAAACAATACGGGTTGCACTGCAGATCGCGCAAGCCATTAATTGATAATAGTACTGCATCCTAGTATTCAGCAGGGAACCATGGCAGCTGAATGATAGCTCATGAGAATCAGAACACGCACCAGGAATACCATCTGTCCGCTGGTGGGTAGGGGAACATTGGGGATGGGTTGGAATTGTTGCGGCACGTCGTTGAGGTCGGCGTCGCGGCCGTAGATCATGTGGGCGTGGAGCATGGACTCGGCGACGTACTGGGAGTCATGCTTGTTGCTCGAGTTGAACTCGTTCTCTAGGTCGTCGACGCCGTCCTCCTCCTCCTCGTCCTCGGGCACGCGCGCGCACCCTGCAAACAACACACGGCTGGTGAGAATGAGACACGAGGCAGATGGGGAAGGCGCACTAGTCGCAGGCCATGAAGGGCTCCCTGTCGGGGTTGCGCCCCACGTCATCGCCGTAAATCTGGCACACTAGCCTGTTCCGCTGGTCCATCGATTTCGGCTGCAAGGAAGAAAGGGAGAAAGCAAGCAGAGCAGAGGAATCAGCAGTGGGGAACGAAAGGAGGAGGAACCAAGCAGCACGAGACGAGGCAGGCGAGGGAGGCGGACGGACGTACCCCGGCTCGCCATCACGGCCGATGAAGGCGAGCTTGTTCCGGTTGTGCAGGCCGGCGACCAGCCCGTGCACTGGCATCCATCCCGCTTGTCCAACCAGATCTCCAGATCTCGGGGCTGGATGACACCGGGCAGGGCGCATGCGGCGGCGGCGGCTGTTTGGGGAAAATAAATGAGAATGGGAGTGGAAGCGAAGAGGAGAAAGGCGAGGCGGAAATGAAGAGAAAAAGTGATGAGTAAATATAGAAAGGTAGATCCTACACATAATTACAGCTGTCCTGTCGAAACGTTCGCCCAATTCAAAATGCGTGAACGCTCGTTAAAGTGGAATTGGGTTGTGGTGAACGCTTGCGACTCCAGCCTCGGAGGGCAAAGAGTTGCCATGTGGCCTTGGTTCTATGGGCTTATCCATGTTGCTGGTGATGACTCCGCATCTCGTACGTGAAGTTTTCATACGGGCCGGGCCGTATACTATTTAACAAATATATATTGGGCTTTGGGCTTGATTCGTTGCTGGTGATAACTCCCACGTCTCGTAAGTGGAGTTTTTATACAGGTCAGGCTGTATATCAACAAATATATTAGGCTTTGGGTGGAGTTTTTCATATGGGCCGAGCTGTATACTATTTAACAATAATTGGGCTTTGAGCTTGAGTTTGCAGCTAGGCTAGGGTTTGTACCTAGCCGAAGCTCTTCGTGCACTACCTAAGGCGCAAATCGTAGTGGACTATAGCGGGCCCACTCTCGCTGACTCGCAGAGTCGGGATAGTTTTTTTTTGACAAAAAGCACATTATATTAAGATTAAGAAACATAGTACATAATATTGGGAGTTATATACTCAATTGCATGCAAAGCACGCCATAGATCTCTATGGGCGCAAAGACTACTTCTAGAGAGAGTAGCCGAAGAGTAAAAACGATACAAGAAATTCTAAATAGGATCTCTAAACTTGATACTCCCACAGGTGTCGATGGGTCCTTGACGTGTCCCAAAAGAATCACGATGAACTCTGCACCGGTTATTGGCAACACGGACCATCGAGAGCCTTCATTGAGCAATAGCTGCGAAGGTTGAGAACCAAGTCGTAGATTTGGGAGAAGCAACACCGGACTCAGTTGAACAACTCTGTAGAGATCTCGAACCAGAGGTTGTAATTGGAGGTCTGAAATAAATTCTACTCTTCCTAGGCCATAGGGACTCTGAGAAGAAGGTTCTTCACTGATCGTCGCCATGCAGGAAGCCGCGCCTGGGGTAGGTGCCTGTTTCAGGATTCGATGGCCGCCGTAGCAGATTTGATGACGGAGACAGGAGGGGAGGCTATACCTGCACCCGCAGGCGGCGTGGCTGAGGCCACCGCGTCCACGACGGACGACCGCTACGCGCTTGGCGCCGCAGACGGCGTCATGGTTGTTCTTGTGGTGCTGTCGGAGGAGAAATCCAGCGCCTGCATCGAGCTCGTCGGGATGTTCGAGCTGAGCCTTGCGAAGGAGAACTGTGCACACGCTGTCATGAGACCCAGGATGAAGGCCTCCCAGAGCGGCATCCCGCGGAAGAGGCGGGGGAGCATGCAGGACGCCTCCTTGGCGACGAGGCCGACGACCAGGAAGACCTCGAGGAGGGGGCACATGGAGGTGTCGGCGAGGTTGAACACGTCCAGGCGCAGGCCGCCCTCCGCGAAGAGCAGCATCATGAACACGCCAGCAACGAGGCGGTCGAGGCGCTCCCCGAGGGTGACCCCGAGCAGGGCTCCACCGGTAAGGATGGCAATCTTACCCGCAGGTGCGAATACCCGCCGGTTTCGTACCCGATGGGTGTGGGTATGGGCATGAAAGTTTACCCGCGGGTACATGAGGGTCGGGTACCCGCAAATATACGGGTAGGGTGCGGGTATCAACTTTTACTCGCGGGTACCCGATGGATACCGCAATTTGAATATATATATAAATATTTGTCATTTATGTTATATAAATGTCATGTTGACTACCTCATTTAATATAAAATTGTATCATATACATAGCATGTTGAGTAGCAAAGACGATATTTTTTATAGATGGCTAAATAAAAGTGATTATGTGAGCTATTAATTTATTACTGTAGTTCGTGTAATTTTTTATGTCATTTGTATGAGCATGAATGTTTGAATTATGCATAATCTATGATCTACTGTGGCTTGTGAGCTTACATTTATTGTCATATTGAACTGTAAGTGAGATTGACATATTTGCATATTGTTTAACTATGAATTTATCGATTCATATCACTATGATTTTATTATTTGATCTCTTTTAGTTAGACCCGATGGATACCCGATACCCGCCGGGCACGGGTACGGGTACGAAATCTTACCCGCGGGCATGCTCACGGGCGGGTAAAAGTTGGGGTCGCGGGTATGATCGCGGGCGGGCAAATGCTCTACCCGCACCTTACCCGACCCGTTGCCATCCTTATCCACCGGGAAGCATGAGCCCGGGCCCGTAGGTTGCGTGTGTTGACACCTCGTGTGGCACGCAGAGGAAACCGCAAGCGCACGGCTGTCAGTTGTAGCTTTTCACCTCAGAGTATTCCGGGGTATCGAATCCACGAGGAACGCGAAGTGATTTTGAGAAAACTAGGGGGTAAGGATATCTAGGATAGATGAAGGGAACGGGCACTATCTACTGGGGTAGATCCTAGTTCTATTAGACTTCTAGTGATTTAAGTTCTTTACTAGTGTACTGTGGGCGTACTAGCCTTTACCACTGACTTAGGTTGAACGCTAGCTGAAAGGACCTAAGGTGTCGCCTAGAGGGGGGTGAATAGGCTTTTCTGAAAATTTACCACTTATAATGCGGAAGCAATTAGTATGTGAGTTTCCAATTACTTGGAAACTCCCAATCGGAGTAAAACAACCTCTAAAGAGACAAACACAAAGTATATGACTTATATTTAATACACCTAGAAGCTATCACCCTGCACCACAAAGATTAGCTCAAGGATTAAACAATTTGGGCGCAGTCAGTAAATACCGGACATGTCCGGTATGACACCGGACAAGTCCGGTATGCACGGGTTGTGCAGGACTGCTCCTTTTCTTCTCCAATTTCTCACACAACCTGCAATCACTATGTATGATGTATATATGGAACTGATTGCTTGCAAAACAACTAGCACAACAAAGAATAACAAATAGCCGAAAGTAAAGCACAAAGGAATGACACGGTATTTGTTTCACCGAAGTTCGGCACCCCCTCGGGTCCTACTCTCCGTTGAGCCGGCTGCGAGCTACCACAAAAGTGGGCTCTAGAGGACACCACGGGTCACTCTAGCCGCGGTCTATTTCACCCGCAATGCTCCTTCCACTAGTTGATCTCTTTTGAGGAGAGATCGAACCTTCACAAACTTTCCGAGGCACTCCACAAATCTCTTGGGTGCTCAACGGCGACGCCTAACCGTCTAGGACCGTAGAGTCCAAGAGTAACGAATGCGCACAACAAGATCGACGATTTGCACAAGTGCTCAAGAGGTGGCTTGCTCTCTAATTTAAATCTCTCTCAACCCACAAATGGATTTGGCAATTAGAGGACAATCACTCACTAAGAGAGGGTTGGAAAGTGTTTTGAAAGGCTTAGAATGAGTGTGGGAACCAGTAGAATCAGCAGCCTCCAAAGGTGGAGGCTTGGGGGTATTTATAAGCCCACATTTGAAACTAGCCGTTTTCTAGCCGTTGGCTGAGTCAGCTCATACCGGACGGACATGTCCGGTATGACTTTACTGCGTGAGAAAGACACTGAAAGCACCAACTTTCAAACTTCCCGAGAGATCCCGATAGTACCGACCACTTGGTCGGTAGTACCGCTAGTTATGAAGGAGTTTTCGCAACCTCTCTGAGTTGGACCAATTTTGGCCTACCGGTAGTACCGCTATAACCCCGGTAGTACCGGTCGGTAGTACCGACCCAAGGGGCGGTAGTACCGCCCATCACAAAGATACTGTTATCCACAAATCTCTCTAACATAGCAAGTGTGCTAATCTAACCAACTGGTGATGAATGGTGTGAGGCTCCCCGAATGAGAGCTCAAGGGGCCTATTTATAGTGCTAGGAAGCTAGGGGGTACTTATAGAGTGAGGGGGAGGTCGGTTAGGGTTTAGGGGGTGGCGCCAGCCACCAAACCCTGGCGCCCGCCACCTCTCTGTCGTCCATTGCAACCGCCATTCATCCAACGGTCTTCATTTGCTCTCCCAAGTCGGTTTGAGGGCCGGTTAGGGTTTAGACACGTGTCCAAAGCCCACTATCCAGGTGATACTCTTCTTAGCCCTTGGATCAAACCGCCTTAGTGTGCAATGGCCAAGATTTGAGCTTGAGGTGATTCCCACGGATCGATGACGTGGCTTGGGCCACTTTTGGCACGAGTGACCTGGCGGCCGCCAGTAATAGGTGGCGGCCGCCACCTTACTCAGGCCCAAATGGGCCAGAGTGGCTTGGCATTGCTCCTGGTGCTCTTGTTTGGCCCAAATTCCATTATTTCCTGCATTAAGATAAGAAACTATGCGCATGTAGAAATAGGTTAGTTATAAACCAAATCTTCTACTTTTTATGTTGTTTTACCTTGGTTTTGGGTGAAATGTTGATGGTGAAATGATGCTTTAAGCACCATCAACAGCGTGCAGGCCCGAGATCTCGCTGGTGAAGCTGGCGGAGGGCCGCATTGCAGGCGCCGTCGCTGGGGAGGCCGTGGTCACGCTGTCGGTCGTGGATCTGCGCAACACCATTGATGGCGGCGCCGGCTGCCGCGGCCGTGGCTTGCAAAGCCGCCGGTGGGAGACCCCTCCTCTCCACCGGATATGGAGGAGAGCGCTATTATTGAAAGGAAAAAACTTGGAACAACGAGCAGGGGAAGGAGGGGAAGGAGGTGGAGGAGATGGAGGTGGAGGAGATAACACATGGATTCTGCCCATACCGCCGGCAAGGGGGCCGGGGAGAGGGCAGGGGGCCGGCGGGGGAGGCGGCGGGGGGAGGGAGAGTTGGGGAGGAAGACAACACAAGGCTTCTGTTAGACGGCACTCGGCCCCTTCCGTTCACACAGGCGGGATAGTTAGGTCTCGTCCCTACGGATGTTTGCACTTTGCACCTTACACCTCTCTTGCCAACACTTTTTATCTCTCTTGATTGGAAAAGTTTGTTGTTTCTAGTAAATTATGGTCATGTCGTTTCGTTGTATTATGATATTTAAATGTGCAAGTTTCCCTCTTTCCGTCCAAAATTATAAATAATTTTAACTTTTTTTTTGAAAGTCAAAACATTTCAAGTTTAACTATTTTTTTCTCTTTTTTATCTAGACAAATACTTTTACAAAAAAATATATTTTACAATATAAAAAAAGTAAAATCGCCTTATCCTTCCTTGGTCTAACTTCTATGCAATCGTTACCTTTGTGTTCCCGACAAGTTTAGCATACACCAAAGTCCCTCCGAACAATTATCCCGGGTAATCCGGTGATGAGTTGCTTGTCAATAAATGTCGATAACTGGCGCACCAGCTAGAGGGTATCAGGCTAAGAATGGATACTTCTGACTAATCTGTGAATATAAAATAGATCCACAAAGTTATGTTTTTTTCTGTTGATTTTTCTTTTTTCCATGACTTGATTTATGGACTAGGATGGGTTACCATGCTGACATGACAGTCGGCTGTCATGCTAGGCCTTGTTTAGATTGAGAAAGTGAGATTTTTTTTCTCAACTGTAGCACTTTCGTTGTTATTTGACAAATTTTGTCCAAACATGATTCAACAAGACTCAAAAGATTCGTCTCGACATGTACATACTAAAAGTACAATTAGTTATTTATTTTACCAACATTTAGTACTTCATGCATGCGTCCTAATATTGATGTGATGGAGAGAGAGTGAAAAAAAATTGATAGTTTGAAGTCATCTAAACAAGGCCGACTTCTCTAGGCACGAAGTCTTGTCTATCATGTCTTCAGGCCCTGTGCAGTGTAGCACATTGCCACTTGTTTGGACATCTATATGCAATTGGAGCGGAGCCAGGATTTGAATCATGAGATAACGTTAGACAATTCTAATGATAATCATATATATATATACTTGGCAAGAGTAAAGATAATATCTAAATCAACATATATTTTGTGATATAAAATATACTCAAGATTACAAAATAAGGGAGAAAAATATTTTAATTAGCGTCTTAAGTCTCATCTCTCCACCTGGCCAATCTAATTCAAGGGGGAAAACCACTGTAATAATAGGAATAAAGGAGGGGTGGAAGATAAGAGAAAGGTATATTTAGGGCGTGTTCATTTTCTGGCAAAAAAAAGTTTGTCACATCCGATGTTGCGGCATTATTTTAGTCTATTAAAAATAAACTAATTAGAAAACTAATTACACGACCATATGCTAATTAACAAGATGAATCTATTAAGGTTAATTAATTCATCATTAGCGAATGTTTACTGTAGCACCATATTATCAAATCATAAACTAATTAAGTTTAATAGATTCGTCTTGAGAAATAGTCTTCGGCTGACAAATTAGTTTATTAATTATTCTATTTTTAATAGACTAAATTAGGACCGCAAAATCCGATGTGATGAGACTAAAAATTTTTGCTGGAAAACGAACACGCCCTTATATATAGATGCCATGAAGATTAATATTGAGAAAGAAATAACAAGATAAACACTAATCAACATCGTTAACTATTTAACGGTGCGTCTATTGTGCAGACTAACTGTGTTCTGCAGGCAAAAAACCACAACAATATTGAAAGGACAAAATGGAGAGAGAAGAAAGCATGGCATTAATCATAATCATATAGATATTATTAAGGATTAACACAAAGAAGAGAGAGATTGCTATAAAAAAAAGAAGAGAGGGATTAATTATCATCTTTTGTTAAGACAATACGTAAGCCAAACGAGAGAAGAATAGTGACTGAAATTTTGTCAAATTTCAGTCATTCGACGAATCGGCACTTGCTGCGGGTCCGGCTGCTGGCGGGAATTCCCGCCGCCGCGGGAGGACAAAACCTTGTCACGGCCTCCTTTGGGAGACCCGATCCACGGGGCTTTCCCCGCTTTTTCCCTGGGCCAGGCCCCCGCGCGGATTTCGGCCACAGGGAGAAACCCTCTTGCATTTGGAAGCCCAACACCCGGGAGAGGGCAACCCTAGCCCCGTACTTTCCCCAGGGCGGCTCGTCCCGCACGCAGGGGTCCGGGCGGCTCTTCCCCGTCCTCAGAGCGAGCGAGCGAGGGCGACGCGCAGGAGGAAAGCCCCGCCGCCACCGTGCTCGCCCCCGCCGCCACCGTGCTCGCCCCCATCGCCACCGTGCTCGTCCCCCGCCGCCGCCACCGTGCTCGTCCCCCGCCGCCGCCACCGTGCTCGCCCCCACCGCGGCCGCCATCCTCGCCCTTCACCTCCGTCGACGACTTCATCTGCGTCGCCGACCTCGTGACGACCACCACCTCCGTCTGAGCTTCAAGATCTACTACAGGTTTGCTCCAAGAACCGATTCGGGTTTGTTTTCTTCTTCTTTCTCCGTCGCGGGCCATGACTAGGTTTTCTGCCATTGCGTGATTCACAGGTTTTTGGACTGTGCCCTCAGCTGCCGGACTTCTTGCCTATCCTGCGTATCCTGCTGGTATGAAACCTTTCTCGATCCCCTCTTTTCTGTTCCTCTTCTTGTCGTTTGCCTCGATAGCAAACTGATGTGGTTGTCTCTACTTATTTTTACTTGTCTTTCGAAGAAACACCTAGATCTTGATGCCTACGTGTGGAATTCATGTTCTTGTTGGTAACTAGCCCCCTGAATTACAATTCTCATTAGTTTGGTAGAATTAATTTGCAATATTTTTGACAAATTGTAGTCCAAGGTCACATGGTAGTTTTGGTAGTTTCTAAACCGTATAATACAGAGAATAGACTTTGTACCAAGTTGCAAGTTAAATCTAGTATAAACTACACCACTGAGTGCAATCTGAAACTAGATAACTGTAAGGAAAATGGACCTCGGACCATTTAACTTCGGATTTTGGTGTTTGATGAACAACATAACCAAATTGGACTAATGTGTTTGCGAGTGTTTGTTTTGTAGTCCAATAGGGTGCAAATGTGACTTGGACTAAGGCGACATGGTGATCCGATGATCAACACCTCAAGCAAGACATTTGAAGCTCAATAGAAGACTCTCAAGATCAAGCAAAGTCTAAGGCACAATAACGGAACCAAGACGACGCAAGAAACCGCGAAGAAACGAAGAAGAAGGAGTGACCGGACGCTGCTTCGCAGTGACCGGACGCTGGCCTGGATGCGTCCGGTCAGTTCACCCAGCCAACAGCGCCACGTCAAAAGCGACCGGACGCTACGCCAGTTGGACCGGATGCGACGATGCGACTGTTCATCAGCGTGGCAGCGTGACCGGACGCTACGACGTCGACCAGACGCTGGAGCTCAGCAGAGTCTGATCGAACACAGAGAGGTTCCAGAGGCACAAAATCGTGACCGGACGCGTCCAGTCGTCTGCGACGGAACTCATGCCAGAGTCCGATCAGTGTCTGTGCTGGCGGCCAACTAGCCGTTGTGAGAGACCGGACGCGTCCGGTCAGGACGTGACGAGCGTCCGGTCGATGGCAGAAAAGCCCATCTCTTTGCCCAACGGCTCTATTTGTTTGGGGCTCTATAAATACCCCCATGGCCGGCCAAAAACATGAGGTTGGAGCTCAAGGAAGTGTACCAAGTGTATAGACACATATTTAGTTGCTCTAGCCACCAAAGTGCTTAAGTGATATACTAGGTGATTAGTAGAGGTGCTTTGCGAAGTGCTTAAGCTAGTTAGACCACCGCTTTGCGCTTGCTCTAGGTGTTAGGCCTAGTGTTTAGTGAGGTTGAAAACCTCTCATCTACCGGTGCTTGCGCGCACCGTGGTTGTACATCGGCGGGGCTTGTAGTCTTGCGAGATCACACCAACCGAGTTTGTGGTGTGGCCGCCTCCATGTACCGAAGGGAACAAGGCCCGCGGCGCTTCGGCCGGAAACTTGATAGTGAAGACGGCGGAGAGCATCCGGGAGAGGCTTTGCCACGAGTGGCTTAACCGGAGACCCACTTGCGCGTGGGGAAGACCGGAGCTATCCACGGAGTTACCTGACCGGGAGCTTGGCCCTTGCGAGGGATTCCTTGCGAGGGGCTCCAACGAGGACTAGGGGGAAGCTTGCGCGCTTCTCGATACCTCGGTAAAAATACCGGAGTCATCGACGGGAGTTTGCATCTCTATCACACTCTTTAGCTTCCGCATTTACATTGCTACCTTGTTTATGTGCTTTACCTTTCCTAGCTCACTCTTGCTAGTTGATAGGTTTGGAAACTAGGTTGCATAACTCCTTTTGCGGTAGAGATAGCAAACACACTTAGCAAAACCTTAGTTGCACATTAGATAGTTTACTTTCTTGCATAGGTTTTGCTTAGGTGGAAATTAGAGGCCATAGTTTAGAGTAGAAGTTTTAAGTTGCCTAATTCACCCCCCCTCTTAGGCGTCACGGTCCTTTCAATAACATTGGATGCCCACCAAACGGGTTGATTTCAAGGCTTCCAGCTTGCAAGCCACACAACATACCTGCAATGGCAACGAAGCATACATCCTTCCTTCAATACCTGCTCCTCCTTCTCACAACCCTGGTCTCTTGTGATGATCAATTTCTCTTCTCTGGCTTCACCCAATCCAGCTTAAACCTTGATGGTTGTGCCACCATCACAAACAGTGGCCTCCTTGACGGTAAAGTTCAATCCTTTTCGGTCAATGTTGTCTTCAGTATCTTCATCACATACCCAAACTTGAGTGTTGATGGCATGGTCTTCTTCATCGCCCCTACCAAGAATTTCTCCGATGCGCGGGCAGCCAAGTACTTTGGCCTCCTCAATGAAAAAAGCAATGGCGACCCAAGCAAACACATCTTCATGGTCGAGCTTGACACCTACAAAAATGTTGAGCTCCAAAGACATCAATGACAACCATGTCGGCATCAACATCAACAGTGTGATTTCCTTGAATTCAAGCACAGCTGGCTTCTATGAAGATGACGGCGGTACCTTCAGGAATCTGACTCTCAATGGAAACCAGGGAACACAACTGTGGGTAGACTTAATTATATGTTGGTCATCATATCTAGCTTGCATAGGCTGATAATCACATTTTAGTTTTACTTAATTCAAATCATGTTTTTAATCATTGAAGCTTTTATGTTAGAAGGCTAATGAGTGATTTCTACTATGATATAGATTCGATGATATAAAATCGAGAAGGGATCAAGAAGCAGTGACCAAAGAAAGGTTGCAGCTTTTTTTCCTCCTACTACTGGTGCTACAAACAAGAGACCTCAGGTGAGTGCTTTCTTGTGCCATAACCTCTAGTTTGTTTTTTCTAGGTTGTTACTACTCAGTACTATATTATTACCTACTGTAGTATACTTGCCTATGAAGATAAAATGATTTATAGGGATTTTTTGGCCGCATTTAATTTGGATCTCATGTTAATGCAGACAGTAATAATTTCCATTTGTCCCAAAGTACCCATACACATGTTTTGCCTAATTAGTGACTTGACATGAGTTAACATAGCATGGTAATTTCTGAAATTAAACTCTGTTATGCTTGAGTGACCTAAGTAATAGGTGCTTGCAAATCTCATTTTGGTCTACTTGAAAATGAGACCATATCAATTTCTGAATTCTTCTTTTATGTTTGCCACATCAGTAATAATTCTTGTTTTTAGTTATACTATATCTAGTTAATAATATTATCCATGTTCCCTATATAATAGATAATGAGTTCTTCGGAGGAGGATGTTAGGCAGTTCATGTTAGATGAGGAAGAATTGGATGACGAACTTTTCTTTATTATGGTCCCTGCTGTCATGTTATGTATGTATGATGAAAGGATGTCGGAACACACGTCATCTCTTCCTGGTGCCATAAAGGTCAAAGAAATCTTAGAAGGCCATGAAAATTGGTGCAAGTCAGAGGTTAGAATGGAGGTTGAGATATTTAGAGCTATTGCAAATCTTCTCAGAGCAGAAAACTTATTACGTGACACACGTGGTGTTAAGATCGAGGAGCAATTAGGAATGTTTCTGTTCATGCTCTCCCATAATGCTAGCATTGACACATTGAAGAAAGCATTCCAACACAGTGGTGAGACAATACATAGGAAAATCAATGAGGTCTTTGATATAATTCCAACATTGATTCAGAGATTCATCAAGCTTCCAAATCCAAACCAAACACATGCCAAGATTTTATCTAACCCTCGGTTTATGCCGTTCTTCCAGGTTAGCCATATATCCTGTTTGCCCTTGTATCATTCCAAACACACTATTCCAACAATCTTAGGTTCCTTTCTACGTGCAGAACTGCATTGGCGCCATCGATGGGACACATATCCCTATTACTATCAATGAAGATAAGACCCCTCCTTTTAGAAATAGAAAAGGGACATTGTCCCAAAATGTTATGTTTGCCTGTGACTTTGATCTCAAATTCACTTTCATCTCTTGTGGGTGGGAAGGATCTGCGTCTGATGCAGGAGTCCTACGTTCTGCTCTTACGAAGGGATTTCATGTACCGCCAGGGAAATTCTACCTTGTAGATGGCGGATATGCTAACACTCCATCATTTTTAGCACCGTACAGAGGTGTCAGGTACCACCTTGGCGAGTTTAGAAGGTGTGGATCCTCACAGAGAAATGAGTATGCAAACTACAAGGAGTTGTTTAATCATCGGCATGCACAACTTCGAAATCATATTGAAAGGGCATTTGGGGTGTTGAAAAAAAGGTTTCCAATCCTGAAAGTAGGAACACACTATCCAATTGAGACTCAAATCAAGATTCCTGCAGCAGCAGCGGTATTTCACAATATAATTAGAGGGCACAATGGGCAAGATAATATGCTAGATCACCAACCACAACATATCAATCCAACCACTTTTGTTGATATGCCAGAGGGGGATAACAATTATCCAAGTGAGATAGAATCGAGTGGTGGCAACACATTACGAGATCAAATCGCGCAAGCGATGTGGGCTGCCTATAATAATTAGATGGTAATTTAGAGCATTGTTCATCATTTTCAGTATTTTACCATACATTTATATTTTTAGAATTTTAGCTTATATTTATCTTTCACTATTTTTCAGCAATGTCAACTTCCCAGGGTACAAGGGTTGTATGGAACTACACATATGAGAAAGGGCTAGTGGATGTAATGAAGGAGCATGTGAATATCCCAATGTATAGGGCACAAAATAGCTGGACTGCTGAGGGTTGGAGAAATATAGCTAAACGGTTCAATGAGACCTTCCCTTTAGCTCATTTTACTAAACAACAAATGCAGGAGAAGAAGAAGGAATTGAAAGGAAACTACAAGACAATAAGAGATGCCAGAAAAGAGAGTGGTGTTGGTTGGAATGACACATTAGGCATGATAATTGTTGAACCAAAGAAATGGGAAGACCTAATTCATGTTCACTTTCTTCTGTCAATTATATAGTACTATATTTTCACTATTTTAAGAAGCTAACCAAAATGTTGCTTTGTTGTATTTAATAGAAGAATCCAAAGTCAGTAAGTTCCAGAAGAAGCCACTTCCTCTTTATGAACATCTAGCATCATTATATGCAGGTAATTTTCCTTTTACTTCTCACTTTTTTAACTAGTTGTTTTGGTCCATTATATGCAAGATAAATCTGAATCTGAATGAATTTTGACTGCTGAATATGAATCTGTTGTCCAATGAGATAACTAGTTGTTTTTCTGTTGTTTCATGAATAGGAAGTATAGCAACTGGAGATCTTAATTTTACATCAACCGAGCCTCCTAACATGACCATACGACCTCCAATTGAAAGAAGCCACTCTGAGCAAAGTACACAGAACACTATTGGATCTGATTCTGTTGGCATTAATTTTGGTACAAATCCATTTTCCCAAATTGATGGCCCAGAAGTGCAATCTGCACCATCCTATCTCAATATAGAGGAGCAAGAAAGTGGTAGTGGAAAAAAACGCAAGCAAAGTCAGATGGCAACTAAACTCGGTGAATTCATAGATTTGAGAAAGACCCAGATAGAGAAAAATCAGGAAAAACTAGACGAGAAGAAGAAAAAAGAAGAGGACTATTCTTTAGAAAAGTGCATTGCTATTGTGGAAAGCATTGAAGACCTGACTATTGAGCAGAAGGCAGATTGTAATGAACTCTTTGAATCTGAGATGTATCGAAACATATTTATGGTGACAAAAAATCCAGTTGTTCAACTTGTTTGGCTAAAGAAAAAACTTTCTAAGGTATGTTTTCTTGTGTAAGTTTTCTCCTCTTGTAATTATGGGTAGAACTGATCTAAATATGGTGCAGTGTTAGAACATGACCTGGTGGTGTTATGATGTAAAGAGTCTAAGATTTAAGTATGTGATTAGACCATGGTGCAGTGTTAGATCATGTTCACTCCGGTAATGTTGTTATGTGTAGGGATAATGAGGCCAGACCATTGTTGTAGTAGTTAACATGAGAATTTTGCTTCCTATTTTTTCAAAGTTTGCATCTTGAAATGCTTTCAATAATTTTTCATTGACTAATTTGTTGCTCTCTCTCTGAACTTGTATACTGAAACTAACTTGATGCTTGCTTCATCTTAACTGCAGATGTCCCAGTGAACATACTTGGTGCAGAAGTATTAGTTCATCTCAAGTTATGCAAGAAATACAACTAAAGTTATTTGTTTCAGTTGATAATCAATGAATGATTTGATGTAATAATTGTTATTACTATTTACTAGTAGAGTACTATCCAAGGACTTAAAGTGAGGAGCATGTATTATTATTTAGTGCTGCCATTTAAGACGTATATTCTATTATTAAATATCGCCATTTAGAACAGAAGCTGAACTGCCATCAGGGATATGATCTTGTCTACTGCTTTGTAGCTTAGTTCTAGAGATTCTGGAATTTAATTCTTGAGACAAATTTACATGAGTTGTAGGAACTTTATGTTGACTTATACTTTTTCTGATTTAATGATTACTAGATTTTTTTTCCTGATTTTTCCTGAGTTTTTATTCGGTTTTCAACAATTCTAGAAGCATTGTTGTAAAAAAAAAACTGCAAGCACCAGCAGTCAAACAGCACCGGGCAGCAAGGCAAACAGCACCGGGCAACAAGGCAGGGGCTGAAGCCACAGGGAAGGGAACAGCCAAATGAAAAAGGGGCTAGGGGAGGGAAATGACGTGGTTTCATAGGTCCAGTAAAATTCCCCTCGGGGTGTGGTTTCCCTGGGCGTCACTCCCCTGGGTTCCCAAAGGAGGCCTACGGTTTAGTATAAAATATTTTATAATATAATAGAGTAAAATCGCCTTATCCTTCCTTGATCTAACTCCCAGCCAACCGTCTCTCTTCTCTCTCCTCTCAAGCCCTTCAAATCCCAAGATTACAAAAAAGGGAGAAAATATTTTAATTAGCCTTAAGTCTCATCACCACCTGACCAATCTAATTCATGGGAAAAGCCACTCCAATAATAGGAATAAAGGAGGGGGTGGAAGATAAGAGAAAGGTATATCTATATATAGATGCTATTGAAGATTAATAGTGAGAAATAAATAACAAGATAAATACTAATCAACATCGTTAACTATTTAACGGTGCGTCTATTTGTGCAGACTAAGACGAACCGCAGCGGCATCTCTATATCTCCCTCTAAACAATATACAGTAACATATAGAGGAAAAAAACCGCACTGGCATACGTTGAAGAGCCCAGACGCTGCGTACTTCCGTTAAATATACAGCGAGCACGACCATCCGCTCTGCCTCTGCGCATGTGCTGAAGGTGTGGGCCCCACCAGATTTTGTGATAAAAACTACTATATCTCACAAACCGTAAAACCAAATTAAATTCCGATTGCACTATTGAATTTGTTGCAATTAATTCTTCAAAACTAGATCTCACATGGATATATTTAGATAAAATAACAAGTGAACCCTAAATAACAAGTGAACCCACAGTGAATAGAGGATGATATAGAGGATGAATGGATGCGGGAGAAATGAGTATAGAGGAGAGAATCTTGATGACCAGACAATATAGAGGATAAAAATAGAGGAAGATGAGTGCGGATAGTCTAACTGTATGTTGTGCAGGTAAAAAACCACAACAATATTGAAAGGACAAAGTGGAGAGAGAAGAAAGCATGGCATTAATCATAATCATATACATATTATTAAGGATTAACACACAGAAGAGAGGGATTAGTTATCATCTTTTGTTAAGACTATACGTAAGCCAAACGAGAGAAGAAAAGTGATGGCTGAAATTTTGTCAAATTTCAGTCATTCGATGAATCGGCACTTCCTGCGGGACCGGCTGCTGGCGGGAATTCCCGCCGCCGCGGGAGGACAAAACCTTGTAGATGGCGACGTAGGCCAGCACGGTGGCGGCCATGGCGAGCACGTACCAGGACGTGGCCCAGTCCCTGGTGCTGCCGGCGGCGTAAGCCAGTAGGAGGCCAAGCAGGTCAAGCACGACCACCGTGTACATCGCCCCGACAGGCATGGGCAAGCCGGCCACCGGCAGCGCCCTCTGCATCAGCAGCGGCACGACGATGATGACGACGACGGATGCCACGAAGGACGCCGAGTTGCTGTAGAAGAAGGTGCGGTACCGGCGGGCGTCGGTGTCGCGGAGGACCGGGTCGCTTGCGGCGCCGTGCCCGTCGCCGTCGGCCGGCCAGACGCCGCCCGGCGGCGCCAAGCCGGCCTGGTACGTGACGCTCGCGGCCAGGATCCCCAGCAGCATCAAGTACTTGCACATCCTGTACCGCTCACGGTACTCGACGCTGGTGGTGGTGGAGTGCTTGGATTTGGAGTCGTCGTCCCCGTTCCCGATCTCTGTCTTGTGGTGGTGGTCCTGGTCCGACTCCGATGGGCGGCAGCAGCAATGGCACCACCGCGAAATCCACCTCGGGACCTGGACGTCGCGATAATGGTGGAGGATGCTGTGGAGGCCTGTGAAGACGAGCACCACGGCGACCAAGGCGACGACGAAGATGGACGACGCCCGCACCGTCAGCATGGTGCTGGCAGTGTACGCGCACATGAGGCCGATGAAGCCGGCGCCCATGCAGAAGTAGAGCGCGGTCCAGTATCTTGTGCCCGTATTGGACAGGTTGCGGCCCAGCAGGAAGACGGTGACGGCGACGGACGCCATGAAGCTCGTCGAGTTGCTGTAGAAGAAGGCCCTGTACCGCCTCGGGTAGTTGTCGGCCAGGACCGGGTCGCCCACTCTGTGCGCTTCGTCGCCGCGGCGGTGGCCGCCGTGCTCCAGCCAGAACTTGCCGGGCGGAGTCAGCCCAGCTTGGTAGGTGATGGTGACGACCAGGATCGCGAGGAGCAACAGCAGCTTCCGCTTCTTCTCCCGCTCCACGTCCTCCTTGCTCACCGGCACCGCCGTCGTCGCCGTAGAATCAGAAGAAGACGACTTCTCGATCACGACATGGATCACCACGTACACGAAGACGACAGCGGCCAAGGCGAGGACATAGATGGAGGTGCGCGCATCCCGGCAGCTCCCGGCGCTGTACGCTCCCACGAGCGCCAGCAGGTCCAGAATGACGGCGGCTTCCAGCGCGTGCCGGCCACCCTGTCTGACCAGCGACCTGCTCTGCACCATGATGAAGACGACGATGGACGCCACGAAGGCAGCCGAGTTGCAGAAGAAGAAGGCCTTGTACCGCCTCGTGTGCGTCTCGAGGAGGACCAGGCCGCCGCTGACGTGCCCGTCGCCGCTCTGCTTCCAGACGCCGCCGGGCGGGTTGAGACCAGCTTGGTACGTGACGGTCACCGCCAGAGTGGCAAGGAGCAGTATCAGAGACCGAGCCTTGTCCAGTGGGTTCGTGTCGGCGTCGGCGACACCGTTTCGCGACGGCGATGGTCCGTCCGGTGGCGGTGGCCCTTCTCCTTCGGGTGCCTGTGATGCCAGTAGTGTGCACTGGTTCTCGATGTAGGCGATGATGGACACGCACACGAGAACAGCGCCGACCAAGCAGAGGACGTAGACGGCGACGGCGGTGTCCGTCTCCCTGCAGCTCCCGGCCGCGTAGGCCCCCAGCAGGCCGATCAGCGCCACCGCGACGCACACGTACGGCGCGCTCAGGTGCCCGCTGACCTTGGAGAGCTGCCTGCTCAGGAGCAGCGTCATGGTGACGAGGGACGCGGCGAAGGCGGTGGTGTTGCAGACCAAGAACGCCAAGAAGCACCGCGCGTGGCGCTCCAGCAGGATGGGGTCTCCGGCGCGGTGGCCGCGGCCGTGCTCCCAGAAGCCGCCCGGCGGGCTCAGCCCCGCCGTGTACGTGGCCGCCGTCGCGAAGATGGAGACCAGCATCAGGATCTTGCGCCCCTCGCGGTGGAGGTGCCTGCCGCTGCCGCCTCTGCTGCTTTTCTGGGTCCCCGCCGCCGCCCCCTTCTTCGCGTAATGCTGCAGCCATATGGCCGCCAGGACGACCAGGATCACGGCGGCGCTGAGCGCAGAGGCGACGACGGTGATGGCAGAGCCCCTGCAGGCGCCGGTGACGTAGGCCAGCATGAGGCAGACCAGGTCGAGCACCATGGCGACACGCACGGCCAGCAGCATGCACATGCCGTCCTTCCTCAGGAACAGCAGGAGGACGATGATCACGAGCGACAACGCGAACGCCGTGGCGTTCACGTGGTAGAACACACTGTACCGGACGGGACGGGTGTCGGGCAGGATCGGCTCGCCGGCGCGGTGGCCGTCCTCGGTCTCCAGCCACACGCCCCCCGGCGGGTCCATACCGGCCGCGTAGGTCACCGTCGCCACCAGGATGGCGAGTAGCAGGAGGTACTTGCGCATCTGCCATGTCCGGTCCTTGCTGCCGAGCTCCGCCGCTTGCGCATCTGCCATGGCTTGGCGGCACGCAGTGAGTGCCTTTCGCCAATGTCAAGCAAACGGTCAGCGCTTTCTGATGATAAATAGCGCCGGTCTTTGCAAAGGTCCTGACAGGGTCGCTTCGTTCTTCAAGCTGTGTTGGATTCGTTTGTCTGAAAATAGGTCTGATGAGGATGAGCAAGCGTCCGCACAGAATAAATTCCTTGTTGCTGGAGCGACGCCATTCATATATTCCCAAAAGCCAAAATGTTGGGGAGTATTTGGTAAGTACTTCGTGATCATATACATGTGCAAGCTCCTATTAGCAAGTTACTCCTGGCTATTAAAGTTGCAATGTGCTTAAACCACAGCAGGCGACTTGGAACTTTTTGCACTGTCCATGCATTTTGATTTGGCATACGTCTTTTGTGCAACTGAAGAATGTTTTCTTTCTTTTTGTGTGCCACACCCACATCCCGCATTCCCACCATTGGACACTTTGTTCGTGCTTGGAATGGCTTTCCTAGTGCTAACCATACAAGGGAAGGTGTAACGGGGTAGGTGCACTTTTAACAATCATGTGTGATATTGTGAAGACCATGGCACATCAGGGATGCACAACTCAAAAATGATGACTCAGAAGGAAACATATCTATTCGGCGGGACTTATAAGTCGGCGGCTAAACTGAAATAGTTGATTTTTTGTGAGAGAAAAACATTATGTTCTGACTGACTGATAAGTCGGTTTATAACTGAAGCGAAGAGAGCCATATATTACTGTATTTTTTTTAGTAACATAGAGGGACTAGGATTGTACTTTTGATTGCATAGATGGAAATTGCTCGTCTTTCTCCAAATGAAATGGTGTGGTGAATGCCCCCGTGTTATTGTTATTGATGTTTCCCATCCATGTTACGCTTACACAAATGTATCGTCTTTAAGTTTTACAGGAACTTTCTTTTGAATCCAATTTCAAGTTTAATTAGGCCTTGTTTGCTTATCCCCAACTAAAGTTTAGTTGTCTAAATTTAATTTTCTTTTAGTCACTTTTCATCCTAACACTTCAACTAAATGAGACTAAAGTGCTTAGGCCCCTTTTGGTTGGGTTTTTCAACCTGCTTTTGCTTTTGCAAAAGCCAAAAGCCAACCAAAGGGGTGAAAAGTCATAGCCGCTTTAGACCAAAAGCAACTTTTGCTCCAGTACAAAACTCAAAGCACCTCTCTCCCCTGCTTTCAGCTGCTTTTGGGGTAAAATATTACCCACTTGCCACTGGTTACAAGCTTACCGATTCATTTTTCTTTTCTTACCGAACATAACGTCTTCTTCCCCAATCGAAGCAGCACGGACCTCCTTCCCCTTACCCGTGCCGCCGGCGAGGATCGCTCTCCCCTTCCTCCGCGCCCCTGGAGAGGACCGCCCTCTCCTTCCACGCGACCGCGACCCCAGCGCGGCCCGTCCTCCCCCGTCCCCCGCGACCGTGACCCCGGCGCGGCCCGCCCTCCCCCGTCCCCCGCGCCCCCGGCGAGCACAGGTGCGGTCCGTCCTCCCTCCCCCGCGCCCCCTGGCGAGCACAGGCGCGGGCGGGAGCCGCGCGACCGGCCCTACCGGCGCGGCGAGAGCGGCGTGGCCGGCCTCGACCGGCGCGGCCCTACCCGGCGCGGCGACCGTGCCTGGTGCGACGGGCCCTAGCCAGCGCGGGCGGCGCGGCGGCCCCGTCCGGCGCGGCTGGCCCCGGACGACGGGAGCGGCGTCGGCCAGACGTGAGCGGCGGGGCGGCGCCTCCTCCATCTCCAACGATGCAGCTCCTCCGGTCAAAAGCTACGTGAGAAAGAAGATGGTTTTGTGTATGACATGTGGGGCCCACCTAGAAGTGGCACCGGATTTTCCAAAAGCTACCGCGATTTCACCTAATATGCTTCCAACAAAGCCACAACTACTTTTCCACAGCAGCTTTTGCAAAAGTCATAGTCCACAACAGCTTTTGCAAAAGCCACAGCCCAACCAAACACACCCTTAGTCATCTAGTCACATATGAGGGGCTAAATGAGACTAAACCTCAATCACTTTGGATCTAAACATCCTGAGTAAATGGGACTACAAGGTTTATCTTTTATTCTCTATTAGTCACCCAAACTAAACAACATTTAGTGCACTGACTAAATGAGGACTAAACTTTAGTCCCAGTGACTAAACCAACCAAACAGAGACTTAGGACCGAGATGCAATAAGGGCATGTTTAGATCCCAAATATTTACAAGATCCTCATCACATCGAATCTTTAGACGCATGCATGGAATATTAAATGTAGGTAAAAAAATAACTAAATGTACAGTTTGTTTGTAAATGTCGAGACGAATCTTTTGAGTCTAGTTGGTCCATATTTGGATAAAGTTTGTCAAATAACAACGAAAGTGCTACAGGAACTTTACACCCAAAATTTTTCGAACTAAACACATCCTAAGTCTATTAGAATGGGAAAAGAAAACCCAGGGACAACCATTTCTGTTGCATCATGTTTACATTGCCTATCCTGACCAAGGTTGCAAACGAAACTCACGAAATTTCTAACTAATAAAGTTAATAATATGCAGTTTCTACCTTCTCAAAAATTACTTGGCAGGTGCATGTGCCAAGCCTGAAACTTTGCACTCAGCTTAGACTAGGCGCAACTGGAATACACATCCACAAACATCGACTGCCTCCTCAGTTTTCCATAGTTAATACAAGGACACTCTGAACTCCAAGTCATAGATTTCAAGGCATCGACCTTATATACAACGGGTCAATGCAGATTTGCACCAACCATGCCACAAAACTTACTACTACATTTCAAGGCTAGCATCTGATAGCCACCTGCTACAGGCTGTTCATTTCTTCTAAATAAAATAGAAAAAGGCGAAAGGTTCTTGGTTTCCAGATAAAGTTTGACAGCGCAACACAAATACTGCTAATGCAAGCATGCAATCTCTGTGTTGTTGTGTAAGTCCCAAAATAAGCTGCCACCGGTTACCACATCCTGCGCAAAAAGAAGCCCATCGATAGTTATCTTCCTAGAGGCGATCGAGCCAGCTGCCAAGGCTTTCCTGAGAACCAAACTGAAAGTCCTGTCGCAATACGATTGAAATAACATCATCAGATTTGTCAGAGCAATTAACAAACACGCAAACATACTGGCACCAACACCAAGAATACCAGAAGGATAAGCTTACAGCAAGCTGAAGATCTGGAGGCGTCCCAAGATCCACATTATGGAGATCAGGCAACCCGTATCCATTCAGGTTCCTATCAAGAATCTCATTCCTGCATTGGGATAGAATCGGATAGTCCCAGGGAAGCAATGGTTCGTCGTTTAAGGATTTTGGGTCTTCACGACAAAGAAGAGGTTCATCTGGGTTCGACTGAGCTCGAGATGCCTCTCCAACAACCTCCTGTTCTTCAGCTACAGCACACCATGCAGGGTTCATAGCATCATCCTCAAGGCTAACAATAGGCATGGTAGGCTCACCTTCGTCATCCAGTAGTAGCTGTATCGAAACTAGAAAGTTAGAGCAGTGGAAATGGTCATGAAAACAAGATTATTGCAATGCACCAACGGGATTTGCAAGCCTGTAAGGTTTAATCTAGCATGCCAAAAAGACTAGTGCACATATTTGCAGGATGCTCCTTCATTCCAGAGATATATATTTCCAGGATACTGATAGTGGGAGGTAACTGGTATGGTAATAGAAGTTCTGGACAAAGCTAAGTGCATATCAGTTTCAATTTCTCTTCATATGCCTACTTGTGCAATTTCAACAACTGGTTTATGCTCTGATCTAGCAATTTTTTGTACACCACTGTAACCCCAAAAGAAGTTAATGAGTTACCTGATCCTGCGGGATGGAAATATTCTGCTCAGTTTCACATGGACTATTTTTAGGATGACGTGGCCGTGGTGTGATTGTCTTTGGAGTTTTAGGACCAATCACTGAAGCAGGTGCATTAGGTTCCTCATAAGCAGTTTCTGTTTCAGAAATTTCTATACTTTTATTTGGCAACTGGCAGAAGATTTTAGATACCACAAGCTCCCCGTCTTTTTCGTCTTCCTCTTCTCCAAGGTGATACTGATGCATTACCCAATTAGCTCTATCAGGCTTACCACCTCTTTGCGAAGTTTTGTACAGCACCATTATCTTCTTCCAACCTTTTATAACACCATTGTCATATATGGCTTTGGATCTCCCTGTCTTGTGCCATCTCACATGCTCATCAGGAACAGCGTGGTCACTGCAGTTGATGACCCTTCGACGCTTGCGCTGGCCACAACCATACGCGTTTGAAACTCTATGGAAAAAATGAGCATTGCTACCATCTGTTTTCATACCTACGAGGTCAATAGAAACCAAATTCAGAATGAGAATACACCAACAGATTCATAAGGAACTACACCATCTCAAGACATAGTTATACACCAGGAAGATTTTCAGGATGTGAATAGCAGATTCCCTCATCATTGTCTATAGTTGGAATGAATTCATCAATGAGCACATGTGGTCTTGAATCTCCCAGGCCAACCTTCTGTTCTAAATGTTCAAGCAACTCCAACTCAGAAGGATCAAACTTGACTCCAGCAGGCAGCCCAGGCCACTGCATGGCAACCTAGAGAATTTGAAATGCAGGAAAAACTTGCTCAGACATGTAACATCTACAACTGAATATGATCTGAAAGCCAAATACCCTTTATCCAACAACCTAAACAGAACAAATGTACTTACATCGCTGTTATCAATGACATAACTGCAGTTTGGGCATTCCCTCCGTGCTTCTGCAATCAGTTCACTTATTTGGCGATTGGCGCTAGGAGCTGCATATCTTATTTTCTTAGCAATTCCCCTACAAGTTATCAACCATGACCTGTAACAAAAGGAGCATATTGGTGCTGGTGCCAAAAGAAGTACTTGCACAAGATAATGTGAAGACAAACATGCTCAGATAGTTAAAATTCATGTATTTTAACCTAGTAGTCTATGTGTAACAAATACAAATACAGAGCGATTTGATGCCTCGTTCTTGAAAATAATAAAACACTGGCAAGACCAATTGGTGGATGGACTCCAGTGGCAAAGCAAAAACTGAAGAACACAACATTAACAGTACTAAACCTTATCTTACATATTGTAACCACAGGAAACAGGCCTAGCAAACAATGTCTGTCACACATCAGAGCAGAGCATATGCTCTGTTTCTCTGCTCCTTTTTCTTTTGTTACTTATCCCTAATCTGGGCATGAATAAAATTTGAGTCGAAGCAGTGTGCTAGTACAATTAGAAGTAAATTGTAACCCAGGATCTTTTGAAATTGAAGCTAATGGTACACATCGGTACTACCATGACCCGGTTGCGGTGCTTTGAAGCCAATCCTACACATCGGTAGTACCCTGTTGCGATCCAAATACAGTACATTGCAAAAATTCTGTAGTTCCGATTATCCAATAATCCGGTTTCGGGCACAAGTCACGGCACCGGCAAGGCAAATCCGACATACGAACTCGCAAACCATCCAATCCAATCCAAATGACAAGGCAACGCAACGCAACCGAGAAGGCGCAAACCAATAGCGCGAGCGCGCGTGGGGACGGGAGGGGGTGTAGAAGAAGGAACCCTCGCAGGTCGCAGCACTAAACCCGCCTCGCCCCCCCCCCCCCCCCCAAGCAAACCAAGCCCAAATGAAATGCGCCGCGCGAACGAGGCAAGCAGGAACTAAGCAAAGCCCTAGCGATGATGACGAGGAGAGAAGGAGGGAAAAAAGTACCTTGCCATGGCGGCGCGCTGGCTCCGACCACGCCCGCGTAGGCGTAGGCGGAGACGAAAGCCGGCGGGCGAGGCCGAGGCGGTGGCGGCGGGGGAACGGCGCCTACTCGCGGCTACCGCGCCCGGCCCGGTTGCGTGCGCGGCCGGATTAGCCTCCCCCACGTCCGCGCGCCGACCAATTATAACGCGCGCCTCCCACGCCCAGTCTGCCCCCACCCCCAGTCACCCACTGGATGACTGGAGGAGGGCTCGGAAATCGCAAGGCGGGAAAGCTCGCGGCACGGCGGGAGCTGGGAAGGCGGTGTGCTCGCGCTCGCGGGCCGGGAGACGCGGAGCCTGTCTGGTCGTCCTGTGCTCCTGCTCCCTGGTTGTTTCTCCTCAGGTCCCGAGCTCGCTTTTTGTCTCGGGAACCCAATCGCTGCTGCTGCCCTCGCAGTAACGCGGCGGGCGACCGTTGCAGCTTCCTTCGCCCCGACCCTTTCCTTCCTTCGCAAGCCGCGCACGCGAACCGAGAGCGCTCGCTCGTTTTGTTCGTTCCTTTTGCTTCTTCATTCATCGCGGGGGGGTGGGGCGAGGCGGTCCATGCCCAGACGCCCCGCTCCCGCGAGCCCAGCGTCTGTCCAAGAATGGGCGGCTCGGCCCACCTCGCGCGCGTGAGGCGAGGCCCACTGTTTTCTTTTTATATTGGGAGCAAAGGAACGAGGCCACTGCTAGCCCGTTTCCTTTCGCTCCACGGCAACGTTTCTTATGAGCCGAAATATGCAACGCCCATTCTGCGTCCGCGTCGTGGGCTGCTGCTCGACGGAGCGGACTGGATGCTCATTCCAGTCCGGTCGTTTCTTTGCCTGCTTTTTTTTTTTTGAAGAAAACTGAGAACGCTGACCTCATCATGTGTGAATTGTGATTCGTCACGTGCAATTATTACTGTTACTAGTACGGTACTTCCTGCCCATGAAAAAATCAATTCCTAGAATCTTTGGCAGTCAAACTTTTTAAACTTTGACTAACTTTATAGAAAAAAGTAATAACATCTATAATATAAAATGGACACATTATAAAAATATACTCGATATGTCTAATGATACGAATTTGAGACCATTATTCTTGGTAGTTTTTTCTAAAAATTCGGTCAAAATTTAAAAAGTTTAATTTAGGACAACTTTAGAAATCTATTTATTCGTGGAGAGAGAGAGGAGTACAAGCGTGGCAGAGTCCATTCACAAGTGAACAAACAAACAAAAAAAAAGAGTGAGCCACCACCTGCCATCTCTTTTCGGTATAACTTCGTCACGCACAGATCGGCGCCTTGCCCTGGTCGGTTCCTCGGATAAAACTCAGGGCTGGTTCAGTTCGCGAAAAAAATATGGCGAAATGTTACCGTAACATTAATATGGCGAAATGTTACCGTAACATTTTCGTAGACTCAAAAGATTCGTCTCGACATGAGCAGACCAAAAGTACAATTAGTTATTTCTTTTACCTATATTTAATCCTCAATGCATGCGTCTAAAATGGGTATTGCGTAAAATATTTAGGGAGATTTTGGAATCTGACACTAGTACGCAACGATACTGCACAGGCGGTTGTAGACCCATTTGTACAGGCGTTTTTCTCAACCGCCTGCGCTGGGGGCCAGTAGAAATACGACCACAACACAGGCGGTTGCTCATGAACCGCCTGTGGGAAGGATTTTCGCAGGCGGTTGACTTAGCAAACCGCCTGTGAAAATGGACATTTCCACAGGCGGTTGACATAGAGAACCGCCAGTGGAAAAACTTTTTGAATAAAGCCAAAAATAAATAGGGAAAAATTATTTTAATTACGGCGAGGACCTCACTGCCAAGCGCCCGCCTGTCTCCGTCGAAGTCGCAAGTCGCGGCATTTTTCGCGCAAAATACGCGGTCGGTGGGATTCGAACCCACGACCCCAGCTTCACGCGAAGCCTCCTCTACCACTACACCACACACTCAGAGCATCTCCAAAAGTCTAGCTAAAAATACTATCTAAATTGTATGATTTAGCCATTATCTAAAATAAGAAACACTGTAAAAAAGTACAGTGCTACAACAGCCTTTGTAAATTTACTTGTCTATATTTTCAACTGCTACGTCATCATATTTTTTTATCAAAAATTAGAATTGGTGTTCGTCCATTGTTGCTTTTGCCAGTCGTTTAGTCTAGAATATTGTAGCCTAAAATATTGAGTCTCTCTTCTTTAGAAATGAGCTCGAGCTTATGGTAGCAGCTACTCCTTCCTGTTTTCTTTGATCGTCCAGGCTTCCAGTCTTCCTGAGAAAGCCATGGTGGCTGGCCACGGATGCCGCACCACCAGCGGGCCTATCAGCCTGTCACTACTTGTGGTCGTCACAAGCTGCGGCGCGGCTGGCCACAGCCACCGCACAGCCGCGAGCACGTCGTCAAACGCGTTGGGCATGCCATTCTCAGGCGCAAGGTGGGCAGTCCACGGACATCCCGATGTAGTCTGTACACGGAGCCGAGCGGGTTTTGAGATTAGCGAGTCAGCGTCGGCTAGCTTTCTTTGGCAAGCGAAAAAACAGGAATAGGTTGTGGCTATTTTTAGAGGACGGGATAGACAAACTGTTGGAGATGTTTTAGACCAAATAATAGCTATATTTACATTTACAAAAGGATTTAGCTCTTCTCTTAGAGTTGCTCTCATATGTGTTCAAATACCCTTCGGTTCCCCACATATTATGCAAATTCGAGTGTAATTTGCTTGTTTGAGGTCCTAAACGATTTCAAATCAAAAAATTGTCAACTACAAAGTTACATAACTTTTTGAGACGAACAACTTTTATATTGGTCATTTCTCCATCCGAGGTCGTTTACAAAATTTGAATTTCAAATTTGAGACCATTCAAACATACTTTTCGATGACAACATGACTTCAAATTAAAAAGTTGTAATATACAAAGTTTCGTAACTTTTCGAGACGAACAACTTTTATTTTGGATGTTTTCTCATCCGAGATAGTTTGAAAAAATCAAATTTTAAAAAACACATCTATTTCTACTGGCGGTTAACCGCCTGTAGAAATCCATTTCTACAGGCGGTTCTAGACTTGAGGTTCACCGGTTCATTTCTACAGGCGCGTGGTAACTCAAACCGCCAGTAAAAAAAAATTGAGGCGCTAGGAAAAATCATCATTCTACTTGTGTGAACATGGCCTCAGCAAAGCATTGCACCCGAAAATAAAGGCTGATGACGTGCTGGACGGGGAAATGTCCGTGCCGTACCAACCGATACTGCGTGTGCCGATGGTCGTGCGGTTGAACGACTCGAGTAGCCGGTCAACACTCTCAAGCGATTCATAAATGCACAGAAAATGAAGCTGAGCTGAACGCACAGCTATAACAGATACTACAAGCATTACACAAGTGCCCCCCCCCCCCCCCCCCCCCCCCCCCCCTGCATAAAAGAAATTTCACTAACGTTACTGGGTAGCTGCCTGCCCTCTCCCACGAATTCCCTATGCGAATCATACATACAGCTGCGAGCTGCTGGTGGTTGTGGTGGTGGTGGCGGCCAAATATTACTGTACGTACGTACTGGAATAGTTTGCTGAAACTTTGTACTGCAGAACCGGCCAAATAAGAGCGGCCACACGATGGCCAAATAAAACACCAGTGGTAGCTGTCGTCAGTTTTCGCTCCTTGCTTGCCACCACCAGCCGGTGGTGGGCGCTGCAATCAACGCAGGTACCGTGGTCGCGCTAGTACGACCGCGTGATGGAACGTTAGTTGGAAGAACCTTTTTTTGCAGCTTGGAAATGGAAGCAGCGCTAGCAACGGAACGGAGCGGAGAATATCCTTCTTATTTTGTGTGTGCCACAACCACACGTAGCGTCGTAGCACGACGACCGTGCCGTGCGGACGAGTCAAACCAAACGCTATCCGTAATCCGCGGCGACGACCGACGAGCCGAGCGCGATCCCCGACTCCGACCGCGCCGATGCGGACCCGATACGGGCGGCGAAGCAGGCAGCAGCTACAGCTAGCGGGAGGCGACGGGGACGCCGAAGCACGCGCGTTTGCCCCCCAAGGACACCCGAGAGAAACGAAGACCCGGGGGCGGCGGCGGCGGCGGCGGCGGCGCTCGTGGCCAGGTCAAGCGTGGCAGCGACGCCGCCGCCGCATCTGTACCCCGGCGCCGTACGCGTCCACCGACCACTTGTACGCGTAGATTGCCTCTGACCAGTAGCAGTCTATCCCCGGGGGAAACAAATCTGTGGATGACGGCGCGATCGAGCAACTGCAGGTCGGCTCCGATCAGCGCACCAAATATCTTGCACTTGTAGAGTTGTATACGTACGTAGCACGGAACGTCGCCCGCCACGCTCGGCCGGCCGGCGAAAACAGCTCACAGCCAAAGCTGAAGATTATTTATTAGCAGTAGTATATATCATCACTGGAAATGGAAACTGGAACTGGAACCATCACGCTCTAGCTCCACGTCATGCCCGCCGAAAACAAGTTCAATTCGTGAAGCAGCCCATGCCCGACCTTACTAGTACGTGTCACCGTCACGCTCTAGCTCCACGCAGCGCATGCTCACGTGTCCCATCGGCATTGGCGGCCCCAGGGATGGTCTTGAAGGGGTTTTCTTTTCGCAATTTAAGTCTAGCCTTATATTATATAACAATTATTATAATACTGTAGTAAAATGGGTACTACAACCGTGAAATGAAATCATATCACACCCATCGGTTAATAAGGTAAGAAATTTATCAGCTATACTTCGACTTATTTTTTTTCTTACATAATATTATTTAAACAGCTAAAATTACTTGTGAATAAGGTCAAACGAAAAAAGCCTAAAAAAACTGCTGAAGAGGCTTATCGCAAAAAAAAAAAAAAAAAAAAAAAAACCATTTCACCAATCTAGCGCAAACGCTTTTGCTCTAGCATGCAAGAATCGAAATCTCTCAGCAGCTCAGCTCAGCAGCTGCACATAAATCTCCCTCAGCTGGACTGGACCACAGCCGAGGAACGTGCAGTGCAGGCACAGGGCACAGCGAGGCAGCAGCAAGACGCGTAGGGCCGCCGCACCAGCACCATGGTAAGGCCCAACGGGAGGGTGCCGCTGGCTACAACTACAAGCCATACGACCAGCCAATTCGCAGCATTTCTTTCGTCAATCTGGCTGAAGTGGACGCCCGACAACAACAGCCTGTTGCCCTGTTCCCACCAGCTCAGCTCACGGGATGCTCAGCACATATTCAAACAGACAAATCCTTCGCAAACCTCTGTCTCATGACGGGTACATTGGATTACCCAACTTCAACCGCAGCCAAACTGCCATCCCGGACAGCATTGACACCGTGCAGATCTTACCAACCAGCAACGACCATAAAAAGATCAACTTTTTTTTTTCCCGGTTGGAGATCAACCAGCTAGGCTTTATGTGGGACCAAAGGTTTAATTGCGAGACGTCGGTTGGAACCGTTTCCATCTCGGCGTTTTGGATAACAGCAAACAGGTGACAACCCAGAGAATTAAAGCATGTACATGAAGTCCTATAATAGCCAATTTCTCCTGTCAATAATCAGAAATTGGAATGAAAGCATATGACTGACTCAGGTAAGAGGTAACTAGGGTAAGTCAATGGCAATGTACATCATCACAAAGCGAGAGCAAAGAGAAAAAAAAGGAAATAATCTGAATGACGCTCGGTATGAGATCTACAAATAGTTTGAGTTCATATATCAGTCATGGAAGCAATGAATAAAAGACTCAGGGTGGTATAAAAGCACACACACACACTGCTGAGCTCCTCTGCAAAACAAGAACGCAGCCGCGATCAAAAGCATGCGCTATGCTGCCGTCAGGCCTTCCATGGTTTCGATTACACGGTACAAACTCTCATATGAACTCAACCATCAGCCAAGCGATCACTCCAACTAAGTCAGCCAATCGTATCAGATACAACCCCGCCACGGCAGCAGGGCGCTCCTCCAAGGGGGGGACATCCGCGAGCGAGCGACGTCCGTGCGCCTCAGGTCATGATGCAGACAGTAGCAGCTGCCTAGCCACTCTCTCTAATGCAGTTGCCTGGAAGAAGATATCTGTACCGATCGTTCTGCTCCAGAAGATAGGCGGGGAGATGAACAGCAGAGAATGTGCTTGGAATAGGCCCCAGCTTGGCAATGATCTCTTGGAATGTGTATTCTTCAGGGAGCATGTCGAAAAGATCAGCCCCTTCGCAAATCACGTGCTGAATCCTCTTCGGGTTTAGGAAGTACTTGAATCTGATCCGATCGACGTGGCTGTAGGCTTTCATCTTGAAGATGAAATCATTTATGTAGCGGAAGCAAAAGCTGCAGTGCCACCCTGAATCGGCCAGAAGGTCATCTGTTTGCCGGAAATGCGCATACCTCGTCTTTCCAGCTCTGTATCTGTGTACGGAAGCCCTCCAACTCTTGTCATCAAGCAAAAACTGGAATGAGTAGAGATAGTTCCTGAGCTGGAGATGGAGTATCTCAGGAATGTCGTCACACCATCTCAAGAGGTTGATGGTGTGTCCACTTGGGATCTCATCAACATCAGACATAATCAACAGGTCGTCATCTGTGATGCCTGCAATCTTAATGAGCTGGTCGAGAGCAACCCTTTGATATGATTCCTCAACAAATGGGTTTTCTCCCTTCACAAACCTTCCACCAATCATACCATAGGTCAACCGTGATTCAGCAAAGTCAAACCGTTGGCGGTTTTCCTTGAAGTGAAGGTCCTTCTTTATGCCAGTGAAGGTTGAATTGGACTCAAGCAGCACGAATTCTGACACATACGGGCTAAGCTCATGCCAACGGATATCAAGAATGTCAAGCTCATTGCTGAAGAGCACGGCATCAAAGACACGCCGTGGAGTCTCCCTGACTTTCCATCCATGCAACTTGCAGAGGTTATCCATCGAGACATTTTCATGATAGTAGTGAGGGAGTGTTGTGAAGGGCTTCGGGGGCTTCTCCCAGATTGGTCGGAGGAAGTAAGTCACCTTCTGGCCATGCACGTATATGGCAAAGATCAGAACTGGCACACCAATCAGTAGAATCAAGAGAATCCTGAGATCAAATCCCCGCAGTGCGCACTTCAGCCTTGACATGCTCAGGACTGACTTTGAGCCAAGCTGCAAATAATATCAGGGAACAAATAAGAAATCAGACATGCACCAATACACATCAGAGCAAGGCATAAATTAAACAAAAAGTAAACTGGAAAGCTACAACATTTCATAATGAGTCAGGAGATCAATTTTGCAGCAGGAAACAACGGTTAAAAACGATGAAACCTTTTAGTGCATTGCAGTTAGAGGCATTGGGCTTTGAGCAAAAAAAAACTACACAGAAGGAAGGAAAATTAATTTTAGGCCTTGTTTAGATGGAAAAAATTTTCCTGTAGCGTTTTCGTTGTTATTTGACAAACTTTGTCCAAATATGAACTACGTAGACTCCAAAGATTCGTGTCGACATATACATACTAAAAGTACAATTAGTTATTTTTTTTACCTACATTTAATGCTCCATGCATACGTCCGAACATTGATGTGATGGTTGATGTGATGGAAAATTTTGTGAAATGGAGGAAACTAAACAGGGCCTTAGTAAACATGAGAATGGCAAATAAAAAGGCTAAATGAGCGCATGAGCATTTAACTTATTCAAACACAGCTGGAAGGCAGAGAGAGAATGGCATCTGTGTTAACGGCAGGGCATAGGGAGCAGCCAACGGCTGAGCATAGGGAACATCACAGCCATGACAAACTCCTAGGCCACGATCACGAGGTTCTAAAATATCCGCCGTGAGTTTGCAGCTGTGTTAACGGCCATCAAAATAATGCATGTGCAGTAGATTAAAGAAGTACGGAGTAAACTGGTGGCCTGATGGAATATGCGCATTTTCTGTTTTAAAAATAATATCTCTGTCAGTGATAGGCTGGAGCGGATCCACCAACAGGAAAGCAATCAGCCAATTTTATTAGTATAATATTTTGCTCAATAAAGGAAGAAAACAGCCTGTAAAATTACTTTTGGGGGCATGAACCCTCACCATCTACGGCACGGGAGCCAATCAGGAATTGTTCAAAAAAAGCTGGAAACTTTTACAGGGAAAGGAAAGACAGATTCCGAGACTAGGCTGGAGTACGACCCGATTAATCCAGGCGGGAGGGATTCTAGCGCAACCGGAAGCATCCAGGCGCCCGCGCCCCAGTTTCTTTAGCATCATGACCTAATCCCCCAGCACCCGCGGCAGACGAAAGATGCCTGCCGGGGAAGCAATTAGACGAGCATATGCAATCCCCAAGGCCGGGGAAGGAAATCTCGCGGGTACACGAGCGGTTGCAGCGATCAGAGGTCGAGGCAAGGAAGCGGCTCAGCGTGGAGCAAACAAAAATAATAATAATAAGAACGCGTTTAAGCAGCGTGGAAGAGGAAAAGACGGGCACCGGCACGACCGCGCGGCTCCCCCCGGCGGACCAGGCGATCCGCAGAGGGAGTCCACGCGGGGGGGCGTTGGTAGAGAAAGGGACAGATCTGTCTGTGTGGGTGGGAGAGCCGGAGCGGGGGGGCCTCACCTCGCTGTCGCAGACGCCCTCGCAGATGCCGTCGGTCTTCTTGCGGTTGCAGTAGCCGGCCTCCATGGCGCCGAGGACGACGGCGGCGGCGCGGGAGGAGAAGAATCAGAATCAGCAGGCGCCACCCAAAGGCGCAGGAGCACCACGCGGCCGGGAGCAGAGCGGGTCAAGAAGGCACGCGCCCGCCGCTTCCCCGCGCGGGGTCCAATGGCGCGCACGATCGGCTCCTCCGCTGTCTCCCCCGGTCGCCGGGAGCAGAGCCCGAGCCTCGCCGCCGGTAGCTGCAGGCGCCGGGCCGGTGGCCGCGTGCCTCCTCGAGGGCAGTGGGTCCACGTGTCCTCGTCTCGGTCCGGGCCTCTCCCCTCCTCCTCCGTCCCCGCCCTCTCCCTCCTCGCGGCGAGCGTGTGCGAGGCGAGACCCGGGGGAGGGCCTCGGTGGTGATTTCGGGGGAGCGGCGGGGGGCTGAGAGCGCAAAGGGAAGGAAACGGTTCGGTGCGATGCGAGGGGGGGAAATTGCTGCGATGCGAGACGAGGGGATTCCGGCAACCGTCTAATTATAGCCGTTTTGGGTGTGGTGGCCGTGGTGGCCTGATTGCGCGTGGGCTCGGCGTTGGCGTGGCAGTGGCTGGCCGAAGAGGGGGTGCGGTGCGGCGGAGAGCTGGTCTTTGTTTGTCCTCGTGCTTACTTATTAAAAGGCGCCGATGAAGCCTACTAAGCTCAAGACCGTGTCGTGTTAGGCCCATTTCTTTACTCAGATACTAGAATAAAAATAAAATATGTGAAGTTCCGAAACATCTATTTGAATTTGGTGATGAAGCAAAGGAGAAAAGAATTGAGGACAGCCGCAATGACTAGCTCATAAATTGTCTCTAAGATTTTTCGTTATATTTTAATAAAAAAATGAGTAGAGCTAGCTTTTGATCAAGAGGTAGACTTATACACACATTCTAAGATTATGTGTAAATATTATATAAGTCTAAATATACTATGAGTTATTGTTAAAAGTCAGTAACACTGTAGAGGTTGGCTAATTTATACCATTGTGGCTGCCCTGATACTTATTTTAGTTTAATAAAGTTGCCTGTTTGTCTCTTTTCGTTTATCGGTTTGGCTTGGCTGTTTCGGTTAGGAGAGGTTGGTGTGAATGTGGGCATGTTTGGGTTTTGGCCGGTTGCCGTTTGGGCAGCAGGCTCCAGCTCAGGCTCGTCAGCCTGTTGTGCAGGTTGGATTTGGAGCTGCGATGATGGTGGTGACGAGGAGGATCCCCTCTAAGATGAGATGAGATGTAATGATAAGGCAAGGGCATCTCGCTGGACTCTGGTTGTGAGATGCTGCTTCGTGTAAGGTGATGATGTGCCTAGTTCTGTTCCGCAAGGTTTATGAGCCGGCTGATAAGCTAAAACGGCTTATTTGCAGTGAAAAAAAATACTGTTGCACGGTTGATTTATATGGATTAAAGTCGGCTTGTAGCTCTATTTCTCACTTCCCTTTTCTTCTTCTTTTGATATTATTCTGTATAAGATGCTGTATGATCAAATGATGACGGATCATGTGAAGTACCGTGTGTGGTCTTTTTTTCTCCGCGTACGATGTCTTTATCCTGTGACTTTCCCTTCACGTAGTTTACAACTAGTATATAACCTACCTAAAGCATAGAACTCTGTATCATCAAGTTGTAATGGATTGAGTAGCAAAGGACGTGAATTGGTTCCCAGCATTTACTTCTTTTTTTTCCGCTTTATGCAAACTCCTAAATCAACAACATTTTGCACCACATGTCCCTGGAGAAAACTCCTTCTCGCCATTTATATTTACGGTCATGCACCAGAAAAACTAATTGCTCAGTTGAAAGCCGTTATTTAGCTAAATCAAGAAAAGCTCCATTGAACAAGTCTTTCAGAAAGTCAGTCAATAGAACATTTGCCCCCCTCCACGCTTTTTTGAGTTGCGTCTTAGCTTTCCATTTTCTGAAAGAAGAATCTGTCAAGACTGCCTTCTGTGTCGTGTTTGAGCGAAAGAACAACGGAGATGGGCGCCAAGTAGGCAGCAAGTACGTACGTACACCTCAAAGCGAGAGTAAACTAGCCGTGTATACGCAAACTGTGTGTGGGCTGGGCGGCTGACCTGTTTAGGCCTCGTTCAGTTCGCGAAATATTTGGCGAAAAGTTAATGTAACACTTTCGTTGTTATTTGACAAACTTTGTCCAAACATGACCCAACTAGACTCAAAAGATTCGTCTCCACATGAGCAGACTAAAAGTACAATTAGTTATTTTTTTTACCTATATTTAATGCTCCATGCATACGTCTAAAGATTACACTGCGCAAAATATTTTGGCTCTTTTGGCCAACTGAACATGGCCTTAGTACAGTACGTATTATGCCCAGTTCATTTCAAGTATTGTCTTCAAAACAAAGCCATAATTTGGCAGAGACGTTCTTCGGTAGCAAAACCACATTGTAGAAACTCACCATCTCTTGTGCTCTAGGCCCAAGTGCTATTAAATTAACGAAAAAAATTCTGTTCATTTTTTTAATAAAAAAACATTTACAGACAGAGTTTAATCAGGATGTTATCCGGCACGTCAACAAATAACATGTGTTTTTCTACTGCACTTTAGTATTCCAGAATTTTAATATGTTGTCAAGCATACTAAAGTGTTGCAGACATATCGTTGTCAAGCAGGAGACAATAGCACGAACTAAAGTCCTCAAATCATTCTTGTACGCTAATACTTGAGACCAGTCAGATCAAGAGGCAAAGGTTCCCATACGACAGAGTCGGGCAGTTGCTGTGGGATATAGGCCCCAGGGTACCACACGATAGTACATGGGCCTCACCACTAGGGGTCGTCCGGCCCATAGGATGAAGACGTGCGGCGCACGACATGCACCGCACAACAGTTGTAATCTAGATATAGTACCAACTCGGATAATTACCATGTAACTCTGTCCCTTCGGAATATATAAGGAGGGGCAGGGGTCCTCCGAGAGGACAAGTGAGATAGATAGCAGATCATAGATCATAGGTCATAAGCCACAAGCCACATCCAATCAATACAACTCGACGCATGACGTAGGGTATTACGATAAAACCTAGCGGCCCGAACCTGGATAAACCTCTGTGTTCATCTAGTTTTGTCTTATGTCAACGTCTGGGTCGTCGTCTTGCGCACCTTCCCCTCTAATCTACCACCTTGGGCATACCCCTAGGTGGACTATCGACCATATTTCGTCGACAGTGGCGCCCACTGTGGGGCATGTGCGTACAGACGTCATGACGACTCAGATGGTTTCCTTCCTCGTTTCCACGACCCTTCCGGAGGCTTCACGTTCGTCATCAGCCACCGACGTCGACGGCGCCGTAGGGCCGTGGAGGCGGTGCAGGCTTTCCCTGTGCCGAACAGATCTGCTTCCACCACTTCGGCGTCGGCGAGACCAGCCTCGACATCTCTTCGAGGTCATCTTCCCCGGCGCTCCGACCACGCTTCCACGCTATCGGGGACGGCGTGTCGACAATACCGATCTGATCGAATCCATTGATCGGGTCACAACAGGCATCACTGACACTCTCGCTCTCGTAGATCTGATCAGAGATCGATCTCCCGAGCACAACGTTGCCCGTACCTCTCGCTCCGACCTCCAACCGTGTCGCAATGATGATAGTCGTAATAATCGGCGCTATGACGACCACGACCGAGAGGAAAGATCGAGGGCTAGGCAACTCCATCACAGTCGACAAGAAGACATCGTTGGCTCGGCTGATCAACTACTACGAGGATTACGAGAAGTTGCTCGACGACCCGTGCCTATGCTCGCTTTGATCATCTACGAGCCAGAAGCGAGCCATCACGTCGTCGTCGAGCCAAAGACGAGCCACCGACGAGCCAACGAGCCATCAAGCAAGCCACGTCGAGCCATCAGATGAGCCGTTGAGCGAGCTCCGCCGAGCCGTCAAACGAGCCACGCCGAGCCATCGACGAGCCACCGACGAACCACCAACGAGCCTACGAGCCAAAGACGAGCCACCGACGAGCCGACGTCGAGCCACCGACGAGCCACCAACGAGCCGCGACAAGTCATCACGTCGTCATCATCGTCTCACCGCCATCCTCACCGACCGCTCGTTGTTGACTCATCGCCGTCCTCGATGCCTCTCGTCGACTACTCTGTTCGGACGACAATCAAGCTAAGTATTATCTTTCACATCAATCAAATATTTCTTCGATCGTGATATATCTCTAGATATCATCGTGTGCCTCTACGGTCACATTATTCTTTACAACGTCTCTTCATTATTTTTCACCATATATACCATCCTGAGGATGACATATGCGTTTTCCCGAGCAGCCACGTTTACACTCGTGTTTTCCAGAGACGGCCCTGTCTCCGGCTCCTCCCTACACGTGAATGCAGCTCCGCGCTCTGCGTTACGGGTGGTCGGCAACGGCTCCTCGGTGACGCTGGTGCTCTTACGCATGTTTGGGCTCCGCGCCTCACGCTCCGGAGTTATCGACTAGCCGGGGCTGGCGACTCAGTTACAAACAAACTGCTCGAGGGAATTTTATTTAATGCTGAGCGTTCATACCAGCTGACTGACCGCTGAGCGGCATATGCTGTTTCTTTACCGTTGATGTTTTCTCCATATTTTATTTGTACGTCATGTACTACCATTCTCCATGTTTATTTTACAGGAACCATGTTCGGTCTGCGAGCTAATTCTTTACGCTCGGGGACTGGACCAGTCATGAAAAACAAGAAGATCATCGCTTGGGACCAGCTGGTCGCTTCGCTCGGTGCTCACCACCTGGCGCTCAGACCTCGTTGCCAACCAGCTGGTCGCTTCACTCGGTGCTCACCACCTGGCGCTCGGACTTCGTCGCTGTCCAGCTGGCCGTACTCTTCGACGCTCATCGACCGCTATGCCAAGAGCTCACCAGCTGAGCTGGGGACTCCTCGGTGCTCGTCGTCGTCGACCACCTGGTCGGGTCGCTTGGTGCTCATCACCTGGCGTTCGGACTTCATCGTCGACCAGCTGGTCGTACTCTTCAACGCTCATCGATGGCTATGCCAAGAGCTCACCAGCTGAGCTGGGGACTCCTCGGTGCTCGTCGTCGTCGACCACCTGGTCGGGTCGCTTGGTGCTCATCACCTGGCGCTCGGACTTCATCGTCGACCAGCTGATCGTACTCTTCGACACTCATTGATGGCTACATCGAGAGCTCACCAACTGAGCTGGGGACTCCTCGGTGCTCGGATTTGTCGATCACCTGGTCGCTTTGCTCGGTGCTCACCACCTGGCGCTCGAACTTCGTCGCCGACCAGCTAGCCAGACTCCTCGACGTTCATTGACGGCTACACCGAGGGCTCACCAGCTAACCTGGGGACTGCTCGATGCTCGGACTCGTCGTTCGGCAACCTGCTCGGACGACATGCTGCTTTGACCATAGTGGATTTTCATTTTTATAAGTCTGCTACAAGATTTATTCTTCATCTTCTAGCAGCCTTGGGGACTACCGTGTATACATGGCGCTCGTCCGCGCATGTATATAAGTCTGATTATTCTGAAGACCCTGGCACCATGTGACCGAGTCACCTGCTGTCAGGCTCGGGGACTAGCTGTGGGGATATAGACCCCAGGGTACCACACGATGGTACATGGGCCTCACCACTAGGGGTCGTCCGGCCCATAGGATGAAGACGTGCGGCGCACGACATGCACCGCACAACAGTTGTAATCTAGATATAGTACCAACTCGGATAATTACCATGTAACTTTGTCCCTTCGGAATATATAAGGAGGGGCAGGGGTCCTCCGAGAGGACAAGTGAGATAGATAGCAGATCATAGATCATAGGTCATAAGCCACAAGCCACATCCAATCAATACAACTCGACGCAGGACGTAGGGTATTACGCTAAAACCTAGCGGCCCGAACCTGGATAAACCTCTGTGTTCATCAAGTTTTGACTTGTGTCAACGTCTGGGTCGTCGTCTTGCGCACCTTCCCCTCTAATCTACCACCTTGGGCATACCCCTAGGTGGACTATCGATCATATTTCGTCGACAGTTGCGCCACCTTCAGTCGGTACACCTCCCTCTCCTTCCCTCCATCTCCCTAGGCAATCAGGTGGTTGAGTGGCGGTGGGGGGCACGTGGCGACTATGCTTGCGAGTGAAAAGGCCGATAGGCACTACTGTTTCTCCGAGGTCAAGTGAGACCTAATAACTCATCAAGCCCCAAGTATTAAAGTGCCCTAAGCCCCTAACACAATATCCCTTAAACTTTGTCTTGCTCACGAGTCACTATGGGCGTGTTTGGTTGCTCTAGGTCGAAGAGTCAGGATGAAGTGCCTCTCTAGGCTCTTCCTAGCCATGATGAGACAATGTTGTGTTTGGTCTCATGCATGCATAAGAGTTTTGAATGTCTGATACATGAACCCTACACCATATGTGCGTTGCGACATCCTAGCCATGAGTTTTGGGTAATCGAGAAGACGAAGCTGTGTGAAATGGAGGGGAAAAAGGAGTGGAAGAAAGCAGACAAACGGTGCGAGACAGACATCAATCAAGGCCAAAGTGCACGACAACACGACGTCGGATGGGTCTTTGGACCATCCCAACAGAGCAACCAATCGTGCCCTATCTGCATTAGGCGCCGCACCATGCCACCGAGGTGCAAGTCGGTGTTGGGCGACGTCGAGGCCTAGATACCCCTATCAATCTTCTGTAATTGGTCATAATTGAAAAATGACAACAAAGTCTATATGTATTTTATACAATACAAATTTAGCAAACATTTGAGAAAATGAGATTTTGATTCATTGCTTGTAGTGTGTGTGTGTGTGTGTTTGTGTGTGTGTGTTTTCTTTTTTGTATATTTGAGAATTAGAATGTGAGAAATAGTGGGGGACTCACTGAGAGTGGGGGGACCGAGCTGCATTATTGAACTTGGCGGTTGGCGCCACACGGATCATACAAGCAGGTAGTACATCTGTAGTCTGTACATGTATGTAGCACAATATGATTTCCATAATGTCAGTGCACTTCATCTAAAAAAACAACAGAAGATTGGAGTGGACAGCGAGCTAGTCGGCATGCTAAGGCAGGCAGCTCGATCCATGCGGCAAACGCCCAGGCTTTCCCAGGCTCCCAGCATCTGATGCCGGCATGCATGCATGGTCGCTGGCCAGACTCACACTCGTGGACTCGTGGTGGTGGTCGTTGTCGGGGACAGGATTTCAAAGAAGTGGCCGGAACAGCACGTTCGGCTACGTATTTCGGGGGAAAAAGAGAGGGGGCGCTTTTGCCCTGATCCATTTGGTTGCATTCCATTCCATCATGGCATCATGCATGCATGCACCAGTTTGGGCGCAAACCGTGGCGCACATGCATGTTCGTGCTCCGCAGATTACTAGTATCGTTTTGGTTTCTTTTTAAATTTTTTCCCTGCTGTGATGCTTCGATTTATTTAGGTTCAAGCGTCAGTGCTCAGTGGAGTATTAGGTTAAACAAAGCTTGTGGCACGCATGAGTACGCCGGTCCGTTTGGGGGCTGTTGTCTCAGGCAGTGACCCAGGCAGGCTTTATTTACTAGCGGCTAAACAAGTTGCCCGTTGGAAACCGCCAGGCAAGTACAGGGACAGTACAGGTACAGGTACAGGTACAGGTACAGGTACAGCCAGCCATATGGCAGCCACCAACCAAACCAAACGCGTCTTCCAAATTGCTGGGATTTAAACACCGGCGATATCAGTTTCTTTTTGAACCGGGGTGAAGAGAGCGGCGGCGCCAGCAATATAACAGACGAGGGTCGAGGACACACGCTGATCGCCGAGTCGCCAGCAAAACCGTCCGGTTTTACTCGGTTTCATTTGCTTCCAGCCGAAGGCAGACACGGCAACGGCAAGCGCGGGCGGCACAGCCGCACAGGCTCTGATCACTCTGGGGGGCTGACTTGTTTGACCACCACCGATCTAACTACCAGTCAAACAGTGCCGCCGCGACCTGGTCTGGTTCTGGCCTGCTGCATGTGCCATTCTCAATGAGAAGCCTGTGGTCACGCACGAACAAGATCACCGTAGCAAAAAGAAAAATCTTCCTATAAATGACCGGATCCATATGTCAGTGAAATCAAGGCAACAGATTGTGGCTGATAGATACTGCTAACGAGATATTACTGGTAAAGTTGTACGGAGTAACTCTAAATAGGGTGGGCACCGGGAATAATAAATCAAACTAGTAGGATCACGTTGCTTGAACTCCGACAGTTGGCACCGAAATTTTCAAGCGCCGCCGCCGTGAACGACATCGTCGGCGCATGCCGTGTGGTACGCGGGAACGTGCTGTCGGAGTTTTAGCCCCCCACCTATTTAGCCCATGTTTAGTTCCCCCATTTCATAAAATTTTCCATCATATCAATGTTCGGACGTATGCATGGAGCATTAAATGTAGGTAAAAAAATAACTAATTTTACTTTTAGTATCTACATGTCGAGACGAATCTTTGGAGTCTATGTAGTCCATATTTGGACAAAGTTTGTCAAATAACAACGAAAACGCTATAGGAAATTTTTTTCTAAACAAGGCCTTAGAGTTTTCTAAAATTTAGAGGTCTACTCCCTCTGTCCTAGAAAGGGAATCGTTTTGGGTTTCTGTGCCACAAGTTTGATTCAATTTGTATAAAATACATATAATATTTATATCTTCAAATAAATTTGTTAAAAAGTTAGACTTAAAGATCTTTCTGATGATACTAATTACTTAGTATAAATATTTATATATTTTAATATATAATTATCGGCATTTATTTGTCGGGAAGCGAGAATGACATCTATTTTGAGACGGAGGGAGTAAAGTTTAGAGTGAAGAATCCAAATAGACTCTTAGTTACTTTTTTTAAAAGTTGTCATCAAATACACACAAAAATATTAATATTTATGATGCATGATAGTATTATTAGATTATGTGGAATTTATTTTCATATAAGCAATTTTAGAGATACTATTTTTCTATAAATCTAATCAAAATTTACACGATGACTCCTGAAAGGTCCTAGTTTGGTTTTGGTAATTGAGTGACAACTTAGGTGGACTAATATGTGTTTGAAGTGAATTACACAGGTGATTAGTCCACAAGTGATCATGTGTGAGCAACATATGTCATAGAGGGGAAATGACTTGGAAGATGTTGCAAGGCTCACACATGTGAAGAAGGAGCTTAATGCACATGAAACATGACATGTGGTCATGTGGCGAAGATGGTGAAGATCAAGGCAAGACTTGGCTTGATGGACCAGTTGCGAAGTTGAAGGCTTTGAAGCCGTTGGTACCGAGTGTCGGGAGGCTTAAGCAAGACTTGGCGCCGAAGGACCGAAGCAATGGTGAAGAGCAAGCGATGTCAAGATCGATGGACCATGGAGGCCATGTGATGATATGAAGTGGATCATATCATTTGATCGAGGTTGGTGCATGTGTTGCATCAACAAATGGAGGAGATGGAATGGAATGTGCAAGGCAAAGGTATACTTGTAGGGCATTTCATTTCACCGGTCATAGGTGTGTAGAGAAGTTTATGACCGCTTTAGGATAGATGGTCGTACTATCAAGAGGAGCAAACTTGTTTGCATATCGGTCATCTAGTGCCACTTGAGCGATCTAACTTTGCGATGTTACTAAGATCGAGTGGCGTAATAAGAGCTAGTGAAAATTCTTTGAAAATAATTGTGAAAATGCTAACACACATGCACATGTTGTTGTACACTTGGTGATGTTGGCACATTTGCAAAGGAGAAGGTGTTGGAGGTGATTTTGATCAACACAGAGAAGAAAATGAAGTTTTCTGAGTGTAGTCGGTAGTACCGCCCAAGGGGGGTCGGTAGTACCGCCGAAGGGTGCTGCATGCAACCTTCTTTGTGTTGAGTCTGAAGTGGCCTGGCAGTTGTACCGCCATAGGCTCGGTAGTACCGACCAGAGGGTCGGTGGTTGAAAGGATCTAATCAGCCTAGAGGGGGTGAATAGGTGATTATTGACAATCTGAAACTTCATAAACTAGAAAATGTAGTTAGACAACAACCAGTGATACCGGTTTGTTTGGGTAGGTACTACCGGGTGTGATACACCGGTACTACCGACACAAACAAACGACACTACCGGGATCCTAAGGGTGAACTACAAATCCAATGTAAGTGAGCTATGAATGTAATACAAGTATGAACCCCACTTCCCTAAGTAAGATACACAGCGATTCTAGCCTTACCAAGCCTTGGTTGCTTTCCACGGTTGTAACACCTCTGGTGCTTAATAAGTAATTAACCTGACATGTCATCATCATTAGTCTTTAATCATTCTTGCCATGCATTTAAGTTTGCTTAATTTTTGTGTAGATCTTGTTCAGTTAAGTGTTTTGATGCTGTGTTATGAGGACCAAAATTCAAAAATCAAAATAAAATTTAAATTCCTTTTGAAAAAACCCAAATTTCCAAACTCTAGTTTTACCCCTTTTTCTAATTCAAAAGTTGTTCAAAATTTGAAGTTGGTCCTTTTAGCAAAGTTGTAGATCTCAAATACTAAACAACTTTGGTGTTTTGAGTTTTCTTTGTGCAGTTCAAAGTTTAGGAGTAATTATCAAGATTTCAAAAGAAGAATAGGTTTTCACTGTGCACAGCTGGAGGACCCCTACCTCATCCTCACCCGGCCCCTACCTCTCTTTGCCCGGACCCCCCACCGTCCTTTTGCCCGGACCCCCACCGTCCTTTTGCCCGGACCCCCACCGTCCTCTTGCCCGGACCCCCACCGTCCTCTTCGCCCGGACCCCCACTGTCCTTTTGCCCGGACCCCCACCGTCCTTTTGCCCGGACCCCCACCGTCCTTTTGCCCGGACCCCCACCATCCTTTTGCCCGGACCCCCACCATCCTCTTCGCCCGGACCCCCACCGTCCTTCGCCCGGACCCCGGCATCACCCCGCGCCTATAAAAGCCACCAAGCTCCCCATTGCCACCACCAACACTTCCTCGCCAACCCAAGCCATCAGGCAGCCCCAGCGCCCGCCAAGGCCGCCACTGCCTTCGCCTTGAGCTTCTCCACCTTCCCAAGCCACCAATTTCACCCCTCCGTCCTTTCCTTCGCCGGCGCAGCGACTCCCCTCCAACTCCGGCGAATCGCTCGAGCCTCACCCTCGAGCCAACCCTCGAACCGCACACCCTCGAGCGTCCCCTCGAGCCACATCCCTCGAGCCGCATCTCTCGAACATGCCAAGGCCAGCCTCGAGCCTCACCCTCGAGCGTCCCCTCGAGCCTCACCCTCGAGCACGCCTGCGAACCGCGCCCCCTCGAAGCAGCCGAGCCCCACCCTCAGCCTCGGGCGAATCGCAGCCACCCTCGGACTGAGCCTCGAGCACGCCGAGGCTACCCTCGAGAGGTTAGCCGAGCCTCCGCCGAGTGTGAGCATCTAGGCCCCCAGTGGGTTTCGGTGATTGGATGACAACGGTAAATTACTATGACTAACGTATGTTTTGCAGAAACAGTTGAGTTAGGTCATGGTAATGATGATCGTGAGGGCACTATGGTATTCATGCCCCCTTAGCGGTGGAATTCGTTCGGTCTTCAAAGGATGGACGACGAAGACGGTGATAGGCTAGTGCTAAGTGTCATTTGGTGTTGAAGGACACTTAGAGTAGCATAGGTCTTTGCTTTATCTTTGGCCGTACTATAAAGAGGGGTTTGAATGAGTAGCTTGACCTAGGTGAGACTTTTGAGTTAGGTGTGGTGCACACGTGTTAACCAAAGCCCTAGGTAGCTTAGAAAGGTCCCTAAGATCATAAGGAAGAAAGTTCGTGAAGGGAGCGTCGCAAACCGAAGTCGTTTCGGACTTCAAAATGTGACCGGACGCTTCAACCCTAATGACCGGACGCTGGGGCGTGCGTCCGGTCAGTTGGTTTGGCTGAGAAGCAGGCTTGGCTTCGACCGGACGCTCTTCAGTTTTCGACCGGACGCACCAGGAGGTGAGTCCGGTCGCGTCCAGAGAGGTTCCAGAGAGGGAAATTGATGACCGGACGCGTCCGGTCAGTGGTGATCGGACGCATGGGTGCGTCCGGTCAGTGTATCGTACTGGTGTCAGGGCTAACGTCACGTAGCCGTTAGACACTGACCGGACGCGTCCGGTCACCCCGACAGGTGCGTCCGGTCAGTGTGTAACTGGCTGGGCTTACCCCTTCGTGCATGTTTTGAGTTGGGGGGTATAAATATGCCTCCCCCTCATTCATGCTGTTACTCTTGCTCATTTGAAAGGTTCCCAAACACATTGTGATTGCAAGTGAGTGCAAGAGGCCTAGTGAGGTTGAGAGATTTGATAATTGAGTGATCAAACACCTCATTAGTGAGTAGAGAGTAGCAAGTGTGCATCCACCCATCTCATTAGCCTTGCGTTGGTCAAGTGAGAGTTCTTGCTTGTTACTCTTGGTGATCGGCATCACCTAGACGGCTTGGTGGCGATCGGAGAGCTTGGTGATCATCCGGAGGCATTGTGGATGACCCAAGCCAAGTTGTGACCGGTAGCGAGCGATTCACCGGGCCGGAGTGGCGAAGAATCAGCTCGTAGTGAGCACTTGATCCTTGCGCGGATCAAGGGGGAGCGATACCCTTGCGCGGGTGCTCCAACGAGGACTAGGGGGGTGTGCCGACACCTCGATACCTCGGCAAAAAGATCGTCGAGTCATCTCTACTCTTTTACTTACGCATTTACATTCAAGCAATTCAAGTCCGCATTACTCTTGTTGTTCATCCCAAATTGAATTGCCATGCTAGAGTAGAATTGGCTTAGTGATAATCTTTTGTGCTATTGATTCTTGTCATTCACACTTCTAGGCACTAGGGGGTTAATTGGGGCTTGATAGGTTTTATTATTGCAAGAAGTTTTAGAAAAGCCCAATTCACCCCCCCCTCTTGGGCATCTTGATCCTTTCAATTGGTATCAGAGCCTCGTGCTCTTGATTTAGGCTTAACCGCCTAGAGTTAAGATGTCCGGAGGTGATGGTCCACCTCCCATGTTCGAGGGAGACGACTTCCCATATTGGAAAATCCGTATGGAGTCGTACCTAGAAGCGGTTGATGTTAAATGCCTCAATGCCGCGATCACCGGCTTTGCCAAGCCCAAAGAAGGCACTAGCCTCACTCCTAATGAGGAGGAAAATGAAAAATGGAATGCAAAAGCCAAAAACATCCTTTTTAGAGGCATTTGCAAGGATGTGTTCAATCGTGTTCGGAACCACAAAAATGCCCATGATCTATGGGAAAATATTTGTGCGCTCCATGAGGGAACCAAGAGTGAGCGTGAGGAGCGTTATCATTTGGTTGTGCAAAAGATGAACTCGTTTGAAATGCTTGCTCATGAAAATGCAAATGAAATGTACTCACGCTTGAATGTTCTTGTAGAGGAGCTCAATGGTCTTGGCCTCACACAAATGCAACCATCCGATGTTGTGAGGAAGATCCTATGTGTCCTTCCCATTGACAAGTATGGACACATTGTGACCGTGCTACATCAAGGTGATCTTTCCACATCTACACCAACACAAGTCTTGGGGAAGATCAATGCTCATGAGATGTACATGCACATCACACCAAGTGGTGGCTCCTCCACCGACAAGAAGAAGGACTTGGCCTTCAAAGCAAGCCATGACAAGAAGGGCAAGTCCAAGGCTATTGAGGTGCATCATGAGAGCACAAGCGATGATGAAGATGACTCCAACATTGCTCTCATGGTGAAGAAGACCACCAAGATGTTGAAGAAGCTTCACAAGAATGGAGTCAACTTTGACTCAAGAAAGAAGAAATTCTTCACAAGTAGCAAGAGGAGACCAATCTCCGAAATGGATTGCTACAATTGCGGTGAGCTTGGCCATCTTGCTCATCAATGCACCAAGCCCAAGAAAGAGAGCTACAAGAACAAGAACAAGGGCAAGAAGTATGACTCATCAAGTGAAGATGAGAAGAAGGATGAAAAGCCCTACTACAAGAAGGATGGCAAGAAAAAGAAGCAATACCACAAGAAAGGTGGGAAGGCTTACATTGTTGGTGATTGGCTCACTGACATTGACTCCTCCGGTGGCTCATCAAATGAAGATAGTGATGATGAGAAGGAGAAGGTGGCCGCTCTAGTCATTGGCTCCTCTACACCACCACCACCACCGTCACCATCATCATCTACACACCTATGCCTTATGGCCAAGGGTGATCGGAAGGTACAAAACAATGATGACTCTAGTGATAGTGATAGTGATGGTGAATTTGAGGCTCCCACTTATGATGAACTTGTCAAATTGCTAAATGACTACTCTAAAATCATAAGAAAGACTAGAGCTAAAAATGAGAAGCTTGTTGATAAAAATGAATCTCTTGTTGAAAAGTGTGATCATGCTATTCATGCTAGTGATGAACTAAAAGATGAACTTGCAACTATGTCATCCACTATCAAGGAGCTCAAGTCATCTAACAAGGAGCTCAAAGCTAAAAATGAAAAACTTGATAAGATGTATAGTGACCTTTCCACTAGTCATGCTTTGCTTAAGGAACAATATACTCAAGTGAAAGTAGATTATGATACTCTCACCATTGCTTATGATATGCTTTCACATGAGACACATGATGCTCCTAACCTTGTTGTTAAGTGTGACATAGCAACATCTTGTGAGGACTTGGTTAGTGAGCATGTTGAGCAAAGTGCTAGTGGCAAGGGCAAGAAAGTGGTTGAGGCCGATCACTATGATGACTATGTCAAAATCAAGAATGAGAATGCAAAGCTCAAGGTTGATCTAGAAAAGCTTTCAACCACCAAGCAAGTTATCATTCAATCTCATGACGATGACTATAGCATGACACTTGAGCTAGACATGCTAAAAGAAGAGAACAAGAGATTAAAGATGGAGAGGGACTACAAAATGACACCATCTCAATTGGAACTCCAACAAGAGAATGACAAGCTCAAGAAGGAGAAAGAGCACCTCACCACCGGTTTGAGGAACTTCACCAAGGGTCAATGTCTTCAAAGTGAGCTTCTCATGAACACCGTCATGAAGACCAATAGAAATGGCATTGGCTTTCTTGAAGAGAAGATGAAGCAACGCAAGAGCATCACTAAGCCAAAGAAGAAGAAGATTGGGAGATGCTATGAGTGTGGAAAGGAAGGACACTTTGCTCATGCTTGTGAGGAGCCAAAGCCCACACCCTTGCCCAAGCATGCTAGACCCTTTGCCTTCAATGCTCACTACATGCTTAGACAAGATTCTAGTGGCAAAGTGAAGGTTATGCTTATGGGGCCACCTAACAAGAATAGGCCAAGGCAAATTTGGGTTGCCAAGTCACTAGTTGAGAAAGTTAAGGGACCGCAACAAGTTTGGGTCCCGAAAGCTCAAGCTTGATTTCTTGTGTGTAGGTGAACTACAAGACCGGTGGATCACATTGGGTAATTGATAGTGGATGCACACAACATATGACCGGAGATCCCCGGATGTTCACCTCACTAGAAGAGAATGTCGATGACCAAGAAAAGATAACATTTGGTGACAACTCAAAGGGCAATGTCAAAGGATTGGGCAAAGTGGCTATATCAAACGATCATACCATCTCCAATGTGCTTCTAGTTGCATCATTAAGCTTCAACTTGCTATCCGTTGGGCAACTATGTGATCTTGGCTTTCAATGCTTGTTCACCGACAAGGAAGTGGTTGTGACCAAGAAAGATGATATACAAGTGATATTCAAAGGCTTTAGATACAACAATCTCTATCTAGTGGATTTTACCTCCGAAGATGCCAACTTGAATACATGTTTGTTCACTAAGCAATCTCTTGGTTGGCTTTGGCATAGAAGATTAGCACATGTTGGAATGAACACTCTCAACAAGCTATTGAAGAAGGATTTGGTTAGGGGCTTGAAGGATGTCAAATTTGAGAAGGACAAATTGTGTAGTGCATGTCAAGCCGGCAAGCAAGTTGCAAATACACATCCAACCAAAGCTTTTGTGTCAACATCAAGAGAGTTAGAGCTACTTCACATGGATCTATTTGGACCAACAACATATGCTAGCTTGGGTGGAAATCTCTATTGTCTAGTGATTGTTGATGACTACTCTAGATACACTTGGGTATTCTTTCTTCATGACAAATCCGAAGCAACCCCTTCATTCAAGAAGTTTGCCAAGAGAGCCCAAAATGAGTTTGACTTAAAGATCAAAAAGATAAGAAGTGACAATGGAAGAGAGTTCGACAACACCCACATTGAGCAATATTGTGATGAAGTTGGGATCAAGCATGAAGTATCCGCAACCTACACACCACAACAAAATGGGGTAGTTGAGAGGAAGAACCGAACACTAATCACCCTAGCAAGGACTATGTTAGATGAGTACACTACACCGGAAAGATTTTGGGCGGAAGCAATCAACACCGCTTGCTATGCATCAAACCGGTTGTTCCCCCATCGTCTCCTTGGCAAGACCCCCTATGAGCTACTCAACAACAAGAAGCCGGATGTATCCTTCTTTAGAGTGTTTGGGTGCAAATGCTACATCTTCAAGAAGCGCCAACACCTAGGGAAGTTTCAACGCCGATGTGATATTGGTTTTCTTGTTGGTTACTCATTGAAGTCCAAAGCATATCGAGTATTCAACCATGCCACCGGGATGGTAGAGGAAACATATGATGTGGAATTCGATGAATCTAATGGCTCTCAAGGAGAGCATGAAAATCTTGATGATGTAGGTGATGAACCATTGAGGGATGCAATGAAGAACATGCCGGTTGGAGCCATCAAGCCTAAAGATGATGATGATGATGATGATGTGCAAGTCATTGACAAGCCATCCTCATCACATGTACCACTTGATGATGACAAAGATGGGAGGGATCCAAATGAAGATACTCATGTCTCCCATGATCAAATGGTGGTACACGCTCAAGATGTTGATGCTCCACAAGCGGCCCCTCAAGTGGTTGATCGAAAGACTACTCCTCTACTACAAGCTCACCCTCAAGATCTCATCATAGGGAGTCCGACAAGGGGTGTAATGACTCGCTCTCAAAAACTTGCTTTATTTATGGAACATCACTCCTTTGTTTCTCTTGTTGAGCCTACCATTGTAGATGAAGCTCTAGGTGATCCGGATTGGGTGAATGTCATGCATGAAGAATTAAACAACTTCACCCGCAACCAAGTTTGGACACTTGAAGAGCGACCAAAAGGCGCAAGAGTCATTGGAACAAAATGGGTGTTTAGGAACAAGCAAGATGATCAAGGCAAGGTTGTTAGAAACAAGGCAAGGCTAGTGGCAAAGGGGTTCTCTCAAGTTGAAGGCTTGGATTTTGGAGAGACCTTTGCACCGGTTGCAAGACTCGAAGCCATTCGTATCCTCCTTGCATATGCATCACATCATGACATTAAATTATATCAAATGGATGTGAAAAGTGCATTTTTAAATGGCTTCATAAATGAACTAGTCTATGTTGATCAACCTCCCGGGTTTGAAGACCCTAGATATCCTAATCATGTTTATAGGTTGTCCAAGGCGCTTTATGGGCTCAAGCAAGCCCCTAGAGCGTGGTACGAGCGCCTCCGGGACTTCCTAATTGAAAAGGGCTTCATCATTGGGAAGGTCGACACCACACTATTCACCAAGAAGCTTGATGGAGAGATCTTCATTTGTCAAGTCTACGTCGATGATATCATCTTCGGGTCAACAAATGAAGCCTATTGCAAGGAATTTGGTGACTTGATGTCGAAGGAGTTCGAGATGTCGATGATTGGCGAGCTCACATTTTTCCTAGGCTTTCAAGTCAAGCAATTGAAGGAGGGGACTTTTATATCTCAAGAGAAGTACACAAAAGACCTCCTCAAGCGCTTCAACATGGATGATTGCAAGCCGATCAAGACTCCAATGCCAACCAACGGACATCTCGACCTAGATGAGGGAGGTAACCCGGTTGATCAAACTCTCTACCGTTCTATGATTGGTAGTTTGTTATACTTGACCGCATCTAGGCCCGACATCATGTTTAGTGTGTGCATGTGTGCTCGTTTTCAAGCCGATCCTAGGGAATCACATCTCATAGCGGTGAAGAGAATCCTTAGGTACCTCAAGCACACCCCAAGCATTGGCCTTTGGTATCCCAAAGGAGCCAACTTCCAACTCGTTGGGTATTCCGATTCGGATTACGCGGGTTGCAAAATTGATAGAAAAAGCACATCCGGAGGGTGCCATTTGCTTGGGAGATCTCTAGTGTCATGGAGTTCAAAGAAGCAAAATAGTGTGGCCTTGTCTACCGCCGAGGCGGAATACATAGCCGCGGGTGCTTGTTGTGCACAAATCCTTTACATGAAGCAAACCCTTTTAGATTATGGTGTAGTTCTAGAAAGGGTACCTTTGTTGTGTGACAATGAGAGCGCGGTTAAGCTTGCTAACAACCCGGTTCAACACTCTCGCACAAAGCACATAGACATTCGCCATCACTTCCTTAGAGATCATGTTTCCAAGAAAGATATATCCTTAGAGGGAGTTAGAACCGAAGATCAATTGGCGGATATCTTCACAAAACCCCTAGATGAGAGCACCCTTTGTAGATTGCGAAGTGAGCTCAATGTGCTTGATCTAAGTAACTTTGTCAAAAGGTGAAAGGGGGTTGTCTTTGCATTGCATTGTATCATATGCCATGTTTAAATTATGCTATGCACATAGGCTTGTCAGACGTGGTTAAGATAACCGCCCTAAAAAGCGTGTGAAGAAGCTTACCCATGAGCAAACTTGACAAGCAACCTAGATTCAAATTCCGCTTTGCATTGCATATGCATGTTTGTTGCTTTGTCGTTTCTTTTCGGTTATGTTTTGAGCAACCGCTGTGTTCGTCCACCGCTAGGGGGAGCATTTGAGGCTCTAATTGGTTAAGACCCCTAGTTTTGGTGGCCACATGTTGTCTCCTTGGAGCTTTATTGCCTATTTTATCTAAAAATTTAACTTAGCCTATGGCAAATTATTTGAAAAATTTGAGGGTTTGAGAGAGGCCACTCCTCTAGGTTCCAACTAGTGTTTATTTGCTTCTTATTTGAGTTGGAACTTGGTTGGGAGAAGTCGGCGCGAAAAATCGAGTCAAATCTGTGTTTTCCCTGTGACCGGACGCTGCGACCGGACTCATAGGGTGCGTCCGGTCAGTGCAGAGCGCGCGCAAGTGAACAGTGTCTTCGGCGCGTCCGGTCAGGAATTTGATCGTGCGTCCGGTCCATTGCCAGCAGTTGACCGGACGCTGGGTGAGTCCGGTCATGTCTGATCGGACGCGTCCGGTCATGGAAATCGCGTTCAGGGAGCTCTCTGTTCGTGACCGGACGCTGGGTGCCGTGCGTCCGGTCGGTTCGAGCAGTGCGTCCGATCGCCACTTAAACGGCGCGTCTTGCTCTTCAACCGACACGTGGGTCCCGAGCCCGACTGTACCCGCCGTGCCCTAGCTCGCCGCCGTTTCCTCCTCGCCCCCGCGCCGCCGCTGCTCCGTGCCACCGCACCGCTGTTGCCCGTCGCACTCGAGCCGCCCGTGTCCCTGAAGCCCGCATTCCGGCCGCCGCTCCGCCGCGCCTGCGCCCGAGTCCCTTCCCACGTGTCAGCACCGCCGTTCCACCCTCTTCCTCGGTCGCGCCCGGCCGGAGCCATCCTCGCCGGAGCTCGTTGGTGCTCCCCTCGTCGGTCGTCCCCACGGTTGTGATCCTCTCCGGCGACCTCTCTCCGGCCAGCACCCTCCTAGTGAGCTTCCCACTCCTCCCCATACATCCTGCCCACCAGGTGTTCGACGTAAGGTCTCAACTGAGGTTCATGCCGTTCTAACCCAATTCTTGGCCTTTTCCTCGTGCAGAACGTTTCGGTGAGACGTTGTGGTGCCCGATCGTGTCGGTTTCTTCCCCTGCTTGGTCGGTTCATCGCGTCTCGTCAGCGAGTCGGGACCGTATCAGTGAGCAGGGTCCCAGTGATAGCTAAATCCGGGGCCACGCTCGCGGATACGGAACGAGGCCAAGCCTCTGAGATTCAGTCCAGTCTTCTGGTTTGAGTGACAGTGGTTCTCAGAGGCAGTCCGTGTCAGTCAGTGGCAGTGGCTCTGTTCTTGTAGCGATGGCTCGCTGCAAGAACGTCGGCGGAGGTCCCGGGGCCGATCCTCCTCTCCCGCGTCCCCCTTCTGGTGACAAGGGGAAGCGGCCTCAGAAGCTCATTACCAAGAAACGCAAGCGTCTCGATCGGGATTCAGAGATCGCACTTGCAGCAGCCAGAGCAGCCGAGCGAGCCGAGCAAGGGGGTTCCACAGGCGGTCTCCGGATTCACGACCAGTCTTCTGAGCAGGCCAGTCAGGGCAGTGGTACGCGGATTCGCGACCTTCTTACAGAGCAGCAGGTGCAGGCTCTGCTTCGGACTGAGGGCGGCGTCGTCCGGATTCAGGATCACGAGTACTCTCTCGACGACCCAGCTGAGCTTCTCCCTCCAGACTTCCAGTTCCCGTCCGAGGCAGCTTCAGTTCTCGCAGCGGCTACAGCCCGCGGTTCAGCTCTCGAGCCCAGCTCAGCTACAGAGACCCAGGCAGAGGGTCAGACAGAGGAGCTGCCATCTCAGCAGCCACTCCGCAGGTCCACCTGCTCTCGCACTTAGGTGTCTCCTCGACCTGAGGGGCAGCGGCGGGGTGGTCGACCCCCTCCGAGGCCACAGGGACCCCCACCTGTGGAGCACTTGGACCTGCGGGCGGCGACAGCACGTCAGGTGCAGGCCCTTCGACTGATACCGTATGAGGAGTGGTTCCCAGCAGCCCGACACCCTCAGGCCGCAGAGGGCTTCTACACGGTGATCCAGGAGGATTTCTACCGGGCCTACGTCAACAGCGGCGTCCACCTCCGACCCCACAGAGTGTGCCCGCTGGAGACGATCGTTGCAGTTGCTGGTGAGGCCATCCGTCCGATGCTTACCTATCTACCTGGATTAGCCGATCTGCTTGGACGTGGTGGTCTCTACATTGAGGATTGGGTTCGCCAGTTTTACGCGTCCCTGTGGATCTCCCCGGATCACCGGTTCCTCCACTTCGCTTTCAGGGGGAGGTCCTACAGGCTCTACAGCTCACGTGCCAGAGAGTACCTTGGTTTGACAGCATATCCGACTAGAGTGCACACAGTTTGCTACGGAGAGACAGAGCCACCCAGGCGACCCCACGCAGGAGAGATTCCGTCAGCAGATCAGGTTCGTGCCTGTTTCCGGGAGCCGTTTGGCGAGGGGTCCAGCCGACGTCCTCGTGACTTGACGCCGACGGCCCGCCTCGTGAACGAAGTCATGAGGCGTACACTTCTGCCCCGGATTGGCTATCGTGAGGGCTTGACCAGGATTCAGTTGTGGCTCGTTCACCTTTTGGTCTCACAGCTAGAGTTTGACATTTGGGATGTCATTATTTCAGAGATGGAGGACACACTTGCAGAGGGCTTCAAGGGTCACCGGCAGCTCCCCTATGCTCACATCATTTGCTATCTATTGAGGAGGATTATTCCAGGCTTGCTTCCAGAGCTTCTCCAGTCTCCGACGGAGTTCCCCGTCTACGACACTCGCCAGATTGCCGGGGACCGTCCAGACACTCGCCCCAGAGGTCCGCGCCAGAGGCCAGTGGTTACTGAGACAGAGGCTGAGCAGGACGAGGCCGTTCGACAGCTGGCAGAGGCTGAGCTTGCCGGTCTTGAGGCAGAGGGCGAGGACCCTGACGACGAGTTCCCGTCCGACAGCACCGACGACGACTACGCTCCTCTTCCGAGGATGCGTCCACAGGGTGCTCACGAGTCTGAGGCCTCCTCCTCGCGTATGGCAGGCTCCGACCCAGCACTCCTAGCCATCCTTTCTCGGATGGAGCAGCAGCAGTCTCGCCTTTCCGAGGAGGTTCAGCGTCAGGCCCAGGAGCAGCGCCGACAGGCACAGGAGCAGGCCCGACTGGCCGAGGCACAAGCAGTGGCAGCAGCTCAGGCACAGGAGCGCCAGGACGCTCTCCAGAGGCAGATGATTCAGCTTCAGACACAGACTCTAGCCTTCATGGAGAGGATGGCAGCTATTCCACAGTTACCCCAGCCGCCTCAGTTTCAGCTGCAGCAGCCAGGACCGTCGACCTCTTACTTCACGTCAGTGCCTCCGTCGACGGTCTCGCCCTTCCCTCAGCACCCGCAGTGGTTTACCTCACCTCAGCCAGGGCAGCTGCCAGAGTTCACTCCGCTCCAGTCAGGCTTCACTCCTACTCAGACGGAGTCGGTCCTAGTGACACCGAGGAGCCTGGAAGCCTCTTTCAGCGAGCTCACCGGCCTGCCTACACCGCCCGAGTTTCAGTTGCCGGTGACCTCAGCTCCAGCTCCTGCTCCAGCTACTGGTACCACAGAGACACTACCTTCCTCAGTAGCGTCGTCCGAGCCGCCGACCTTTCAGAGTCAGACTCTTCCTGTCAGCTCAGCTCCTGAGACTTCGTTGACAGTGTCAGTGGTCGCGACTGAGACCGTGGACCCTCTTCCAGAGGCCGCTCCAGAGACAGTTGAGCAGACCCAGACCGCTTCTCCTTCGCGTCCAGTGTCAGAGGGTCAGTCAGCTCACAGTACGTCGTCCGACGAGGAGACCTACCTGGCTCAGTTCGAGACTCTTCCGCGCACCTCGTCGCCCGGCTCGTCTGCTCCACTCCCGCCTTCCGACCCTTAGGTTTTGGTCTTTGATGCCAAAGGGGGAGAGAGCGTATGTTAGACGTAGGGGGAGCCTGTGAGAGGGTTTCGGTTCTTTTGTTTGATCTTGCACTCATATGCATACATGTTTATCTTTTGGCACCCGTACGATATGTGTATGTCTTTTGGTTGTGACATGTGATGCTACACTTGTTATATACTCATGTCACTCATTTATGCTCAGTTGTGACATGTCATGCTTCATTCGTTATCTTGTACATGTCACTTGCTTATGCTCATTTACTTTGCTTCCGCACTTATACTCCGATAAATGAGCTTGTTCATAAGTACTTGTGTTAATTCTTATATGTTGAGTACTTATGCGGACTTGGTTCGTATAAGCATGCCTAACTCCTTTTAATCTTATTGTCACATGCTTATATGAATCAAGCGATTGAAAACCTCACATGGAGGCCATGTGATGATATGAAGTGGATCATATCATTTGATCGAGGTTGGTGCATGTGTTGCATCAACAAATGGAGGAGATGGAATGGAATGTGCAAGGCAAAGGTATACTTGTAGGGCATTTCATTTCACCGGTCATAGGTGTGTAGAGAAGTTTATGACCGCTTTAGGATAGATGGTCGTACTATCAAGAGGAGCAAACTTGTTTGCATATCGGTCATCTAGTGCCACTTGAGCGATCTAACTTTGCGATGTTACTAAGATCGAGTGGCGTAATAAGAGCTAGTGAAAATTCTTTGAAAATAATTGTGAAAATGCTAACACACATGCACATGTTGTTGTACACTTGGTGATGTTGGCACATTTGCAAAGGAGAAGGTGTTGGAGGTGATTTTGATCAACACAGAGAAGAAAATGAAGTTTTCTGAGTGTAGTCGGTAGTACCGCCCAAGGGGGGTCGGTAGTACCGCCGAAGGGTGCTGCATGCAACCTTCTTTGTGTTGAGTCTGAAGTGGCCTGGCAGTTGTACCGCCATAGGCTCGGTAGTACCGACCAGAGGGTCGGTGGTTGAAAGGATCTAATCAGCCTAGAGGGGGTGAATAGGTGATTATTGACAATCTGAAACTTCATAAACTAGAAAATGTAGTTAGACAACAACCAGTGATACCGGTTTGTTTGGGTAGGTACTACCGGGTGTGATACACCGGTACTACCGACACAAACAAACGACACTACCGGGATCCTAAGGGTGAACTACAAATCCAATGTAAGTGAGCTATGAATGTAATACAAGTATGAACCCCACTTCCCTAAGTAAGATACACAGCGATTCTAGCCTTACCAAGCCTTGGTTGCTTTCCACGGTTGTAACACCTCTGGTGCTTAATAAGTAATTAACCTGACATGTCATCATCATTAGTCTTTAATCATTCTTGCCATGCATTTAAGTTTGCTTAATTTTTGTGTAGATCTTGTTCAGTTAAGTGTTTTGATGCTGTGTTATGAGGACCAAAATTCAAAAATCAAAATAAAATTTAAATTCCTTTTGAAAAAACCCAAATTTCCAAACTCTAGTTTTACCCCTTTTTCTAATTCAAAAGTTGTTCAAAATTTGAAGTTGGTCCTTTTAGCAAAGTTGTAGATCTCAAATACTAAACAACTTTGATGTTTTGAGTTTTCTTTGTGCAGTTCAAAGTTTAGGAGTAATTATCAAGATTTCAAAAGAAGAATAGGTTTTCACTGTGCACAGCTGGAGGACCCCTACCTCATCCTCACCCGGCCCCTACCTCTCTTTGCCTGGACCCCCACCGTCCTTTTGCCCGGACCCCCACCGTCCTTTTGCCCGGACCCCCACCGTCCTCTTGCCCGGACCCCCACCGTCCTCTTCGCCCGGACCCCCACTGTCCTTTTGCCCGGACCCCCACCGTCCTTTTGCCCGGACCCCCACCGTCCTTTTGCCCGGACCCCCACCATCCTTTTGCCCGGACCCCCACCATCCTCTTCGCCCGGACCCCCACCGTCCTTCGCCCGGACCCCGGCATCACCCCGCGCCTATAAAAGCCACCAAGCTCCCCATTGCCACCACCAACACTTCCTCGCCAACCCAAGCCATCAGGCAGCCCCAGCGCCCGCCAAGGCCGCCACTGCCTTCGCCTTGAGCTTCTCCACCTTCCCAAGCCACCAATTTCACCCCTCCGTCCTTTCCTTCGCCGGCGCAGCGACTCCCCTCCAACTCCGGCGAATCGCTCGAGCCTCACCCTCGAGCCAACCCTCGAACCGCACACCCTCGAGCGTCCCCTCGAGCCACATCCCTCGAGCCGCATCTCTCGAACATGCCAAGGCCAGCCTCGAGCCTCACCCTCGAGCGTCCCCTCGAGCCTCACCCTCGAGCACGCCTGCGAACCGCGCCCCCTCGAAGCAGCCGAGCCCCACCCTCAGCCTCGGGCGAATCGCAGCCACCCTCGGACTGAGCCTCGAGCACGCCGAGGCTACCCTCGAGAGGTTAGCCGAGCCTCCGCCGAGTGTGAGCATCTAGGCCCCCAGTGGGTTTCGGTGATTGGATGACAACGGTAAATTACTATGACTAACGTATGTTTTGCAGAAACAGTTGAGTTAGGTCATGGTAATGATGATCGTGAGGGCACTATGGTATTCATGCCCCCTTAGCGGTGGAATTCGTTCGGTCTTCAAAGGATGGACGACGAAGACGGTGATAGGCTAGTGCTAAGTGTCATTTGGTGTTGAAGGACACTTAGAGTAGCATAGGTCTTTGCTTTATCTTTGGCCGTACTATAAAGAGGGGTTTGAATGAGTAGCTTGACCTAGGTGAGACTTTTGAGTTAGGTGTGGTGCACACGTGTTAACCAAAGCCCTAGGTAGCTTAGAAAGGTCCCTAAGATCATAAGGAAGAAAGTTCGTGAAGGGAGCGTCGCAAACCGAAGTCGTTTCGGACTTCAAAATGTGACCGGACGCTTCAACCCTAATGACCGGACGCTGGGGCGTGCGTCCGGTCAGTTGGTTTGGCTGAGAAGCAGGCTTGGCTTCGACCGGACGCTCTTCAGTTTTCGACCGGACGCACCAGGAGGTGAGTCCGGTCGCGTCCAGAGAGGTTCCAGAGAGGGAAATTGATGACCGGACGCGTCCGGTCAGTGGTGATCGGACGCATGGGTGCGTCCGGTCAGTGTATCGTACTGGTGTCAGGGCTAACGTCACGTAGCCGTTAGACACTGACCGGACGCGTCCGGTCACCCCGACAGGTGCGTCCGGTCAGTGTGTAACTGGCTGGGCTTACCCCTTCGTGCATGTTTTGAGTTGGGGGGTATAAATATGCCTCCCCCTCATTCATGCTGTTACTCTTGCTCATTTGAAAGGTTCCCAAACACATTGTGATTGCAAGTGAGTGCAAGAGGCCTAGTGAGGTTGAGAGATTTGATAATTGAGTGATCAAACACCTCATTAGTGAGTAGAGAGTAGCAAGTGTGCATCCACCCATCTCATTAGCCTTGCGTTGGTCAAGTGAGAGTTCTTGCTTGTTACTCTTGGTGATCGGCATCACCTAGACGGCTTGGTGGCGATCGGAGAGCTTGGTGATCATCCGGAGGCATTGTGGATGACCCAAGCCAAGTTGTGACCGGTAGCGAGCGATTCACCGGGCCGGAGTGGCGAAGAATCAGCTCGTAGTGAGCACTTGATCCTTGCGCGGATCAAGGGGGAGCGATACCCTTGCGCGGGTGCTCCAACGAGGACTAGGGGGGGTGTGCCGACACCTCGATACCTCGGCAAAAAGATCGTCGAGTCATCTCTACTCTTTTACTTACGCATTTACATTCAAGCAATTCAAGTCCGCATTACTCTTGTTGTTCATCCCAAATTGAATTGCCATGCTAGAGTAGAATTGGCTTAGTGATAATCTTTTGTGCTATTGATTCTTGTCATTCACACTTCTAGGCACTAGGGGGTTAATTGGGGCTTGATAGGTTTTATTATTGCAAGAAGTTTTAGAAAAGCCCAATTCACCCCCCCCCCCTCTTGGGCATCTTGATCCTTTCACCGAGGCCTCGCCACCATCGAGCTTCCGCCTCCGACCCTTGCACCGCCTCGCCGAGCCTCGTTTCCAACTCCTGGTGAGCCCGCGAAGCTATCCCCACCCTCTGCCTTCCCAGCCGAGACCTCGAGCGACCGGTCCGCTGTCCACCTTACAGGCAAGCGCGCCGAGCCTCGAGAGAAGCACAGTTTTCCTTTTCTTTTAAAAATATGAATAGTGTTTTGTTTTCTTCTTTTTGTGAGGTTTAATCTGTTGTTCTAAAAATCTTGAGATAAATGTTGTGTGTTCCTTGCTCTGTGTAGTATTTTAGAAAAATAAGAAACTCTACTTTTCTGCAAAGTTTAAAATATGAAAAATCCTCCTTTTAATTAATAAATGGATAGTTTTAGGTTTTTATAAAACATGTATAGCTCCAAAGGTCATGAAATTTGTTTTGTCATCTATTTACACCATGATGAACCTATGAGATTAATTTGGTAAATTTTGGGACAACTGTATAAAATGATCTTTTAAAATAAATTAGGAAAAACAGAAAAGTAATCATGGTGTGACCTTTTGGATTGTTTGCTGTTCATAGACCCCACCCCTCTGGTCTATGATGATTGTGATGCCTGGCAATGTTTTGTAAATAATGCTTAATAAGTTTGTTTAATCTTGCTTAAAAAGATAAAGATAATTAATCTTTATGTCTATCCTAGAAGTTACTCACATGTTAGAAAGTTGTACTCTAGAATCAGTAGTCTTGTCCTGCACCTTAGCATGCATTCCATGGCATCATGTTAAAGCATACATCATTTATCCACGTGTAGTATTCAAGAGTGTTGAAGTCGTGTTGATCAAGCTCTGGTGTTCACCATTGTCGAACGAGCCTCGGAGGAGGGTTCTTGTTGGACAGGCTTCGTCGAAAAAGACTTAACTTCAAGCAGCAAACGAACTAACTTGTGTCAATCTTTCTTGGATCTTATCTTCCCTGCAACGAAGGCAAGCCCCGGTGCATTTAACCCTTCCTTGGTTTTATAAAATATTTTCCTTAAATGCTTTTGAGTTAAACTACTGCATTAGGTTATAGGAGTTGTGTGATGACCTATTACCTGCATTATTTACCTCCACCAGAAGATCCACCAGCCCTGCTTTAAAACTATTTGCAAAATGCTTAGTGATGCTATACTATAGATTTGCAATAAAATGCCATTTTCAAAAGTGTGATCACTGAAAGAATCTTTATGGGAATTTGGCTTTACTTCCCGTTCGATGACTGCTTGCCTAGCTAGCATGTGGTCATTGTCGAGAAGAGGTTGTCCGCGCGTACGGTGCCGTCATGTTGTAGTCCGGGACTCAATAGTTGACACCGACCGGGACAGGGTTAAAAAACTGACAGGACTATTACGCTTGGGTGAGATATAACCAAGGTGTAGTTCTGGCTGGAAAATTAGGGACCATCCGTATGGGGGCCTGCTGGCCAAGACTTGCAACTATTCACATACTACGGAAAGCTCTGGCTCCGAGGAATCCTTTATTGGACCGACAACCGCGCACTGGGAGTGGAGAGATGGCGGAAGTAGCATGTACCCACGTGGTCGTCGTACCTGGATAGGAGTGGTGTACTATACTTCCGGGTGGCGTAGGACCGGGCCCAATCTTGGAGGAATCGTGGTAGACGAGTTGACATATGCAAGCTTGGGTGCTACATATGCAGTGTGGATAGGGATCCTCAGCTGAGTATTATTTATCCGGATTAACGTTGCTCCTCGGTTATGGAGACTTGGTCACTGACTGTCAACGGAGAGTGGTTCTCAACTAGGTATGTTTTGAAATGTAAAATGAATCATGGACAATGAAGAATTGAGAAATGCTTGAATCTTTCCAAAATAAAACAAGGTTTACAAAATGCTTTTTCTGCAAAATACTTAAGCCTTACCTTGACTACCCTAAGCCTTTCATTCCTGAGTCTTCTCCCTTTTTCTTTAGTCGGGTAAGTCTTGTTGAGTACCCCAGTACTCAGGGTTTGTTAATCCCCTGTTGCAGGTTTCTATTAGGTGGTGTTGATCATGATCATGTCAGTGGGCTTGACGTGATCTGGTTGTTCCTCTTCTCCAACTTAGGTACTCCGCCTAAGTGTGGTTCTGTCATACTACTCTACTTCCGCAATACCAGTTATTTTTATGTAAAAAGTAACATCTTCATAATTTGTAAAGTTTATCTATCTTGCTTCCGCACTCCGATGGTATTTTGTATCAACTGTTGTAATGTTGTAATTATTCCAACCTTCATGATGATGGTCCTGTGGCTCGTGAGTAATTCGGGGTCCTCTCGGGGACACCCGACGGATCTTTCCAGTAACGTGTTTCATTTGCACAGTCATTGGGCTCCCTATGACGATGACGTGTGCAAATGGGCCACATTATTGGGCGGTTCCGTCACAACGGTGTGGATCGAGCCTTCTCAACCTAAGAAAGACATAGGGAGAGGAAGTACACGAAGAACACAAGTAATATGCAAAGTAGAGACAACAACAAGCACACGGGACACGACGATTTATCCCGAGGTTCGGCCAATCCACTAAGGAGTGCCTACGTCGTCGTTGTTGAGGTGACCACAAAGGTCGGAGTCTATTTCACCTCCTAGCCTCACTCAAGCAACCACAAAGGCTACTAGAGTTTCTCCACTAGAAATCACAGGGGTAATACAAACGCTTCGGGGAGCCCTCACAAGTGAATCAATACTGGCTACCACGAAGAACACCTAACCGGCTAGAGCTCAAAGAGCTCAAGAAAAGACACAAATCAAGCCGGCTAAATGGAAACCAAGTGCTCAAGTCGTAGATCGAAGCTTCTCACTCTCTAATCTCACTTCCCTAGCTCAAATCTTGCAAGTGAGTGAATCTAGGAGCAAAGGGGGGGAGAGAGAGGGGAGTAGTCAATGCTTGGAGAAGGCTTTGTCTGAAAGTAGGTCGCAATGAATGAATGGAATCAATGGGTAACGGTCAAAAGTCAAGTGGAGGGCTATAAATAGTCCCCCAGTCCCGAGGCTGGTCGGTAGTACCGACCAGTCACTGACCAACACACAGATCTGGATCTGACCAAAAAGTCAGCTACCGCCCTAAGGTCGGTACCACCGAGGGGCGGTAGTACCGGCCCTATGGCGGTACTTCCGCCAGGCCAAAACGGCCACGAACAGAGAGCTCCGCAGAAAGGGACTTGGTCCCTCGGTTACTACCGACCAGAGTCGGTACCACCGAGGGTCGGTAGTACCGGCCTTATGGCGGTACTACCGCCAAGTCAAAACTGAGCAAGTCCAGAGAGCCCTGCAAACTTGGTTTACTACCGGCTTGGGTCGGTACCACCGGGGGCGGTAGTACATGCCCTATGGCGGTACTACCGCCAGGCCATTTTTGATCTACACAGAGAGCTTCGCAAAACTGCCTTTCTACCGACTAGGGTCGGTACCACCGAGGGTCGGTAGTACCGGCCCTATAGCGGTACTGCCGCCAAGTCATTTTGAATCTACACAGAGAAGGTTGCAAAACTGACTTGCTACCGGCCAGGGTCGGTACCACCGGGGCGGTAGTACCGGCCCTCTAGCGGTACTACCGCTAGGCCATTTTGAGCCAACACAGAGAGGTTGTTTTGAGCACTGCGCGGAGAAGCCGTGGTCGGTACTACCGACCACCCATGGTCGGTACTACCGACCACACAAATTTAACCTCTATGTGTTCGTGATTGTGCGGTGTCTCTCAAGCAAACTATAGTTAGTCGAATTGAGCACTTTTCTCCACATCTAGCCAACATAATTTGTGACCCTCTTGATAGTTCGGCTTACCTATAACTCAAGTTTAAAATTGAAATTTTAAACTACCACTTGAGCTAGGCATCTTTATGTCCAAATGTATCCAAACGTGCTTTGTTCATGAGATTTCATCATTTCAAATCTTTCTAGGACTAACACCTACATACATGCTTTTATAAACCGGTTAGTCCCTAATTTGATTGTCATTAATTAGTCAAAACCCACATTGGGGGCGAATGCACTTACAGTGGTACCGTGGTCCTGAAGGGTTTTGCAGGCTCTCTGTGTAGATCCAAAGTTGGTTTGCCGGTAGTACCGCCATAGGGCCGGTACTACCGACCGTTGTTGAGACTGAGGTCTGGAGATCTAGGAGCTCTCTGTGTAGTCCCAGATTGGTCTGTCGGTAGTACCGCCATAGGGCCGGTACTACCGACCATCGGTGGTACCGAGGTCAGGAGGAAGTCTGGGAGCTCTCTGTGTAGTCCCAGGTTGACCTATCGGTAGTACCGCCATAGGGCCAGTACTACCGACCGTTGGTGGTACCGACCAGGGGTCGGTTGTTCGCTTGGTCAACGCGCCGTGTGTAACGGCTAGATCTGACACAGTCGGTACTACTGCCCAGGGGGGTCGGTACTACCGACCGTAGCGCAGAATGCCCAGTGAAGGGGCATAACGGCTAGTTGGCCCTTGGGGCTATATATAGTCGTTGGGATCGGCCTTGGACTGGTTGGTCAAGTTGGCTAAGCACTCCATAGCCTTGGTGGCTTGTGTGGATGTGCTAGTGACCCCTCTAACACACATATGCTTTAGTGCTTATCTGATTGTGTGAGAGAGCGATCCTAGTGCGTTGCTTTGAGAGATAGCATCGAGTGGCACTAGGTGTTCGAGTTGCAAGCCGATGTGCTTATTACTCTTGGAGGTTGCCACCTCCTAGACGGCTTGGTGCTCGTCTCCGTCGTGAAGCCCGCGTGAAGATTGTGTGTGGCTCCGGAAAAGCTTTGTGACGGGCATTGTGCTCGCCCCGCGGGAGATCGCGAAGAGCAACTCTAGTGGAGAAGAGGCGTGAAGAGCGTCAAGCGGTCCGGCCGGATCGAAAGCTAGAGCTCTTGGTGAGCACTCCATCGTGGAGAGGTTGGCTTAGTGTCACCACTAGCGAGAGGATCAGCGGCAACCTTGGGCTTGCTTCAACGGGGACTAACTTGATGGCAACCAAGTGATCCTCGGGATAAAATCTTATGTCCCCGTCTCTTGTTGCTCTTATTGTTCTTTGTTCCTTGCATATTATGCTTGTTTGTGTTCTTCGTGTTCTTCCTCCCTTCTTCACTCTATCTTAGGTTGGGAAGACTCGATCTACCTTTTGGCAAGGAATCAAGACTTTGTGAAGCTACAACCATCATCTCGGGAAGTGGGGTAATTGCTAGATCTGAGATTGCATCTCATCCCCTTCGATTTCGTAGCTCCCTGCAGGTGCTCGGTAGTACCGGCCTAGAAGCCCGGTAGTACCGGCGTCGGTAGTACCGGCCCTGAGCTCGGTAGTACCGACTGTCTGTTGATTACACTAGCTTGTATTGCAATATTATCTCTTGTGCTAGTGTTTAGTTGCTTAGTTTGTGTAGCTAAGTTGAGCTCTCTAATTTGACTTGTGTAGCCTTGTTATTGAGCATTGCTAGTGACCTTAGGCTTTGTGCTTTGCTTGCTAGATTGTGTAGGAGCTCTCCCGTTCTTGAAGTACTAGTTGCATAGACTTGTGTGACCTTGCTTCTAGAATTGGTTAGGTGAGCTCTAGCTAACCTGATACCTTATTTGCATTGATTAGGATCTTTTGTAAGGTGTTATATTGTATAGGTAGAGGGGTATAGTCTTGGCTAGACCGATAGTTTTAATTCCGCATTTGTTTCGGTTAGCCGCTGCGTTTAATTTTAAAAAGGACTATTCACCCCCCTCTGGTTCGCCATCTCGACCCTTCAACTCCTTATAAAATAAGATGTGTATTTTTTTTAGAGAGGGGGGACAAATATAGATTCATTAGGTGCTTTTTCTCCGTTTAGTTTGGATGATACCGTTGATTTTTTTCCTTCATTATTTTTTTTACATGGACTCTCTATTTAGATTTTGTATTTCCAAACTCATCCATAAATCAAATTAGTATTTTCCAAAAGAAAATATTATTCTGAATTTGCTATTTGTTAACCGTGTTAGGACACGAGCTACGTATTTGGTTTAATCTACAGCAAAAAAAAAAAAAAAAAAAAAAAACTGGAACGGCGTGTATGCTCTTTTCATCATATATTAAAAAATGCGAATTTGTAGACCCCTCTTGGGTCTTGAAGATGGTTCTTTTTCTTTTTTAAAAACACTATTATAGTACGTGGATTAACATAAGGTTATATACTACTTGCAACTGTGTGGCACAAAATTTTCAAACGCCGGTGTGAGTGACACACCCCGTCGTCGGCGTATCCCGCAGGAATGTACTGTTAGAACAACTCCAGCGCAAGCACCTGAATTAAGGTCCCTATTTTTGATTTAGGTGCTACCCCTAATTTTTGTTGGCTCAATTTTTTCATTCTACTCCAACAGCACCACCTATATTTAGGCCCTCAAAATTGTTCCAGACTTTCAGCAGACAATGACATGTGGGACCTTGTTGTTATAGACTCACTTGGCCATCCCTGGCTCAGAGTCACAGAGTCCCGACCTCGCTCTGCTCGGAGTCGCCGCATCGGAGAGGGTCGCGGTGGAGTCGCCGCATCGGAGAGTCGCGGTGGAGTCGCTGCATCGGAGTGGGCCGGTCGGGGAGTGGAGTCGCGGTGGAGTCGCCGCATCGGAGGAGAGGGCCGGCGAGGGGAGTCGCGACATCGTAGAGGGCCGGAAAGGGGAGTCGTGGCACCGGTACTCCATCCGGGCGTCGCCGTCACCGGCTTCTGCCCAGCCTGCCTCCGCGACCGCCTCGCCGGCCTCCACCCTCCCTCCGTCGCCGACCTACGCCGCTGCAAGTCCTTCTATTACGCGCGCTCTGCAGCCGTGGTGGAACCGCAACGCCGCTCCTGCGACCTCTTCCGCCAGGTTCAGCCCATCGCGGCGGCGTTGCCGGAGGAGGAGGACCATCACTAGTAGGAGCCCGGCCGCTCACGCAGCCACCAACAACCCAAGAAGTCATCGTCGTCCTTGGGCGGCCTCCTGGGGAAGAAGCTGCAGCAATGGCGCCGCAAAGAACAAGAAGGAGCCCGGGCCCATTTCGCTACCAGAGATGGAGACGATGCCCGCCGCCCGGCACCGTCCCTCCTGCGAATCGGGACCCCGTGGCGGCGCTCGGCCGCCTGTCGGCCTCGATGCTGTCGTCCCTGCCCGTGGAGAAGAGGAAGAGGAGGCTCGCCAGATCCATGAGCTCCGAGTCTGAGCTCGCCGAATCTGCACGGAGGAGAAGAACGCGGCGGTGAGGAGCGGCGGCAGGAGGGTAGCGACGGGGGCCACGACCGCGGGGTGGCGTTCGGGGAATAGAAGGCCCTGATTCTTGGGGTGGTAAAACCAAATTTTGGGAGGTCTCCTAAAATAGGAGTTGAAGTAGGAGCCCCATTTGAGTGAGTTTTTTTTTCTGTACAAGTCCCTAAAATTAGAATAAGGTTTGTTTAGGGGCTCTACTGGAGTTGCTCTTACTAGTACGCATAAGTTTAGTGTGCACTCCTTTTTTTATATATATAAAAAAAACTGAAATCGTGATTTGAGATTTTGAATGAGATGGCGTCAACCGTCGTCGCCTGCCATCAAGGGCCTCCTCACCTCACCTCTCCTCCATGCATGGCAGCAGCATCACATGAGGCGTGTACCCTGGCCACATGGGCGTGCCGCATGGGGCTTGGTTCGGTTCTGTGGAGTGGAAGTGGAGCGCCGAGATATCATTGATTCCTTGTAGCTGTATAACTTTTTTTTTATTTTTTTGATAAGTAGTATAGTAAGTACTAGCCGTTGGACATTATTGATTGAGCTTGAGCGAGACGACGAGTCGTACCTCCTCCATACCAAAGCACATGCCAGCTCTCCACTGCGTTTAATTAGGCCTTGTTCAGTTCGCGAAATATTTGACGAAAAATTATTGTAATACTTTTGTTGTTATTTGACAAACTTTGTCCAAACATGACATAATTAGACTCAAAAGATTCGTCTCGACAGTAGACTAAAAGTACAATTAATTATTTTTTTTACCTACATTTAATGCTTCATACATGCGTCTAAAACGGATACTTTGTAAAATATTTGGGGACATTTCACGAACTGAACGTGGCCTTAGTTTCAACCACAGTCACTTTCATCTTGTCATTGACCAGCCTGTTCTTTCTGCAGGTCGTGGCCGGTCTGGACGAAAAACTCGAAACTCGCTCGACTCGCTCGTTAATGGCTCGGCTCGAGCTCGACTCGTTTTTATAATGAGCCAGCTTATTTTATAACGAGTCAGCTCGATTTATAACGAGCCAGCTCGAGCTGGCTCGCGAGCTGCTCGTTAGCTCGTACGAGCCAATTAATTCACAAGCCAACAACTCAAATTAGCTATTGTAGAATGTCCAGGCGTCCAACAATGTGGTGGAAATTATATTTGTTCTTACGTATTGTTCATATACAGGTAAAAAATATAATCATATAAGGGAAATTATGTTTTTATATATAAATTTACATGTACTTTGAGAAATTGTGTTTTTATGATTTGGCTCGCGAGCCAAACGAGCCAGCTCGAGCTATATAACGAGCCAAGCCGAGCTGCTCTTCTAGCTCGTTAGTATAACGAGCCGAGTCGAGCCAGCTTGCTAACGAGCCGAGCTATAACGAGCCGAGCTGGCTCGATATCCAGGCCTGCCCATAGGTAGACAGTTAACAGCTGAGCCTAACGAGCAAATGTAAATAGAATAATTAGTTCAAATCTATGTCCCACCGGCGTCTGGAGCTTTATTTCATTTATATTTGCGCTATCCACGGTGCAACCAACAAACAGGTCACGGGAGGGGGGAGGGTGTTTGTATCCAAGGTTAAAATTTTAGACCATATTTGACACGGCTCCACTTCACTAGTGAAGCTATTTTTTAGAGGCTTCGGCTTCACGAACAGTTCCGCCTATGAAGTTAATTGAAGCCGTTTTGGTAAATCATTTAACAAAATAACTTCACATGTAAAGTATCTTAAAATATGCTCTTACAGAATGCCACGTAAGATGAGGTGAAGCCACTATTTTTTGGTTTTATTTCAACTTAAATCATGAACAGTTTTATTTTACCCCGTTTGACATAAAACAACTCCAAATAAATGGCTTCTGAAGTCGGTGGAGGAGCTCTGTCAAACAGTACCTTAGACGTGTTATACCGAATGTTGCAATACTGACTTTACTATTAAAAATAAACTAATTTATAATGTAATAAGACGAATCTATTAAACCGAAGACAATGCAAATTGAAAAACACATCGGACCGCGCAGCATAAACAGCGGCGACCAGAGAGAGTTGGCAGTACTGTACGGAGTATATATGTATGTACTCCTATGTCGTTGTTGTCCGCGTTGGTTGCCCCCAGCTGCTGCTGACTTGCGCGCTGCAAATTGCTGCTGCTGGAGCATGCAAGCTATAGGCCCGTCGTCGCTCGATCTCCATCTCCTCCGACGGCTCATCCATCCATCCACCCACCAAAGACTTGTGCGTCCACCGCGTACCCGCGTCCGCGTGCTATGCCTATGCAGAAGCCCGAGCGGCGAGGACTGGATAGATCAATCAATCAATACCCTATCCATCCAAAAAAAGCATACGTACAATTCTAACACAGTACCACGTTTTAGTATCTTCAGTTTAAACAATTATTGATAAAAATATATTAATATTTATGATATCAAATAAACATCATTAAATTAATTACAAAATATACTTTTATATTAAATTTATTTGAATTAATAAATATTAATATTATTTATGGTTAAACATGAAGTTCTTTTCTGAAGACGAAACTCATAGTCGTATGTTTTTATGAACGGAGAGAGTATAACACATCCAACGACAGCGACGGCCCAGATCGGAACCTACTGTATACTACAGGCAAGCGCGGAGAAAGAAAAAACTCGGTCGCAAAAGAGCGCCTCGATCAACTAGCATGCACATTGATATTTCATGGCCACGGATCGATGATTGCATCATTGATCACTGTGCTGCGAGCTCTAGACGACCTAGACTGGGTCAGTCAGTCGTGGCCAGGCCTCTCGTAGTTTACCACTCGCCCAGGCCCAGTTGAGACTGGAGCACACGGAACGAACGGCTAGTCGATGCTACCAGCAGTTACACGCTGTCACGTTCCTCTATTTTCATCCTTTATACTGCTCTCTTTTCTCTATACTCATTTCTCCCGCATCTATCCATCCTCTATATCATCCTCTATCTTCTATGGGTCCAATTGTGACATTATCTAAATATATTCATGAGATATCTAGTTTTGAAGAATTAATTGCAACGAATTCAATGGTGCAATCGGAATTTGATTTGGTTTTTTGGCTTGTGAGTTATTACAATTTTTTTAATTTGTTGAAAAAGTGGGACCCATGCTACATGCCACCTGCACATGCTCGCGGTGGGTGTTGTTCGCTGTTGCCTTCGCTGCTGGTGGGCCCGTCATGATTTAGCGTAGGTTCGCCATTTCGCTAGAGATACCGGACGCAAGCCTCCTCCGTTTGTTTAACGTGAGCGATACCGTATCCGCTGCAGCTCTTCATCCTTTATTTGTCTCCTGCAGTAACATTTAAAGATCCCCACTGCAGTCAGTCTCACGTACATTATGTGTTGGATTGGTAGTTGCCGGGGAATAGACATGTCAACGGGCCCCGTTCTTCGGTTCCCTGCGGGGAATTTATCCATTAGGGGACGGAGATGGTATAGATCTTGTCCTCACAGGGAATTAAATGGATGAAAAATCATCCCTACAGGGTATGACTGGGACGGGGATGGTATGCAGTCCCCAATCCCTGTTCCCCGCGGGGATCTGAAATGCTTAAGGCCATGTAAGAAAGTTCAATTTTTCTATGTACATATACATATATATATATATATATATATACACACACAAGACCATGTCTTATGTGAATGCAAATTATGATAAATTATTGGATATGTATATCTATTGATTATTTAAAATCATGTGTTATTTACTTATGTATATTCGAGATTTATTGTTTTGCTTTGCTAAGTGTCTATTTTGTTCTCATGTAGTATACTGCTGATTCGGGGACGGGGATCCCCGCGGGGATAAATCCCCGAGGGGGGACGAGGATGGGGAAGAATTGTTTCACGGGGACGGGGATGGGGAAAAATTTTTCCCGCGGGGACGGGGATGGGGTAGTAACCCCGATGGGAAATTCCCTGTTGACAAGGGAACTTGTACCATTATTAATTGATTGAAACCAGTATTAGCCTAGTAGATGGGAAATCACGGCAATGCATAATTCCATCGATAGGGTTTTAGGAAATAAAGATGAGGGGAAGAAGCGGGGTAATTGGTCGACTCATCAGGCTCATGATCTGAAGACTATAGGTTCGAATCCAGAGTTTTGTAGACCAAATAAATAAATCTTTCTTAGGCTCCGTTCGTTTCCTACGGAATGGGCTCCTGAAAAAATCATTCCAGCCAGACCATCAGGCTTAATTTATATAAAAAAAATAGATCTGGATTGGTTCCATGGCCTGGAATACTGTAACCGAACGAGCTCATAGTAACATGATGATGTATCTGGCTATAATTTAATATATTTTTTCTTTCTTTTTTTAAAGGATGCAGTGAATCCGCTGCATGCTGCCGACGCACCACGCACTGTCACCTGTGTTCCTGCGCAAGGCCTGATTTTTCTTGTATTATTTTTTTGATGAGAGGATTTTTCTTGTATTATTGTGTTTACACCAGATTTTGGACTGAGAAATTTGATATTTTGTAAACATAAGCGGCTGATTTACTGAGGAAAAGAATCGGCCTGAAAATATAAAAAGCTCGCATGAGTCGGAGGTGACCCGGAAGCTTCGCGCGGACCAACACGATGGACTTTGAAGACGTGTCGGACTCAACCAAGGAGTGCAAGTTCAGGTCGTCTTTTATTTTCCTTTTTTGTAATCTACTCGTATTAGGGCAGGAGTCAACCTCGTTATAAATAGTTAAGAACCCGGATTTTATACATACAATCAATTAATCAAACACAACCGGCCCTCGGCCAAAACCCTAGGAGTAGGAGTAACGTAGATCTCGGCGGGACCTTCAATCAGGCAGGGCTGCATCGGCATCCACCGACCTCCGATTTGCTTGTAAGTTTCACCAATGGCTTGTGTCATCGTGTAATAAGGCTGCATTGGCATCGACCAAACTCTTGTTAAGCTATGACATGGCTAGTTATCGGTTTAAGCTTGTCCTTTGTAAGACTGTCTTGACTCTGATCAATCTCTTGCTTCGGTCAATCTTGGCTAGTTATCGGCTCTATTAGTTTGGCAAACTAATAGATTCATTAAGTTATCGATATTGTTTTATGTTCTAATTTATGTATTTACGTTTTAAAACAACATCTTGCCCAATCAAGATTGACAAAATAGCCACCGCTCAAAGGATGCTTAGTATCGGCTATTCTGAGGCTTACATGCTCGCAATAGAGAAAATAGCTGATACAAGCTTCCCATCGGCTATTTTGCCAATCTTGATTGCCACATGTTGTGCGTTCGAGATATCCGGTAAAGGTGCGGTCTGATTTAAGAGCAGATAGATTTAATCCAACATACCTATTACGGCTGTATTTTCGAACCCCACTGATATGTATGGTAGATTAAGTTTGTTTATCTTAGATCAAATCATGCTTTTATCAGGTAGATCTTGTTCGTGCCTCATGGACCCCGCATCGGCTGAAATAGTCGATCCGGTTATGCTATCTTCATAATATGTTCTTTTAAGCGGTTTGAATTCGACGGATCTACTTTGTGCACGAGACGTGATCTAGCTTGACCATCATCAAGGCTGCATGGAGACACCCCATTGTTGGTGTTTAAGTTATTTTATCGATCTATTTGCTATTATGGCTGTATGGAGACACCCCACTGTTAGCGGATAGAATTGCTCGTGTATTTAGTCGATACGTTGATTCCATATCGTTTAAACGTGCATATAGATCTTTAATATCTTTTTAAGCTTATCGACTGTTTGCTTATTATAAGTATCTATTTCACACATGTCATAGCTGTTATGCTTCATTTTCTCTTTCGTCATTTTATATTACAATTCGATGGGAGTTGACTCTTTAGTCAATATCCTAAAGACAAATGGCTATATCAGAGCTGCATAGTTTGGAACTGTCTGACACTAAACCGGCAGGTTCCACGATTTGATTATATTTGTCTTCTCCTTGTCAATTACAGGTCAAATTGACTGGCACGCCCAAAGTCAATTTTGCTGAGAATCGGCACCACCGCCTGCTGAAGGTTCAGGAGGTCAGGACCTGCTCTGCACTCCTCTGAGAACCTTGCGCTCGGGTGTGTTTGGCGCATCCCGACCAAGATTTTGCGTCAACACATTCTTTTGGCACGCCAAGTGGGACACAGTCGTCTGAATCATGATAGTTGACAATGATGAAGTGCTGCACGTGAAGATGGAGGACCTCCCAGAAGAAACTCAGCGCTTAATAGGAGAAGCTATTGATCAATACCGACACTTATGTTTACTGAGTTTCAGCAAGACTAGGGATAAGAAAGTCGTTCCGAAAACCCATCTTCCAAGAGTGATCTTTTTCTCAACAGCCTCACAAATGTCATGAAGGAGGTTTTCAATATAAGTGGTGATAGAAGAGGTCCAACATATAATATTGGCAATAATCAAGGAGCTGGAACTTCTAATGGGCCTCAGATCAATGGTCCAAATGGCAATGTGAACCAGATGATGATTAGCCCTGGGGGCATGACACCGCAGCCAGTGCAACAGCCGATTATGAGTAATAACATGTACTCATCGGCTACAAAAATAGCTCCTCAGGCAAGGCGCATCACAAGAGACTTCAATACGCCGCCATATCAAGGGAACGTAGCATCTGGTGATATCCCTCACGGGTATCATTATGTCTCTGACTTCTATACTTTGGATGCTCAAGAAAATCCAGGGTATAATGGCAACACCCTCGGGGGGCAAAACATCGGCTATCAACAGCCGGTGAATCAGATGGATCAATTGATGAATCGGGTAACTGACCTGGTTCAAAAGCAATTCGGCTTGACGCCAAAATCTATAATAGCGGGTTACAAAAAGCCATATCCAGAATGATTTGATCAGGTTGTTCTCCCTCCGAGATATAGAATTCCTAATTTTACCAAGTTTACAGGAACTGATTCAGTGTCAACCATGGAGCATATAACCCAGTTCTTAGTCCAGATTGGAGAGAACGGTGATGAACAAGCACTCAAAGTCAGAATGTTTCCTCTCTCTCTATCTGGCTCGGCTTTCTCGTGGTTTTCATCTCTGCCACCTAATTCCATTCAGAGCTGGGATGATTTGGAAGATAAGTTCCATAAATATTTCAGCTTCGGGGTATTGGAAAAAGGGCTAGTGGACTTAATTGACACAAGGCAAATTAATAATGAGTCTGGATGCCAGTACCTCCAAAGATTCAGAGAGATGAAGAATCAGTGCTATTCCTTGACATTGCCAGATTCAGAGGTGGTTAGCATTGCAATTCGAGGATTGATACATGCTATCAGAGAGAAAATCGGCTTCGATTGTAACAACATGGCCGATTTAGCTAAAAAGGTGGCAAATGTCGATGCTCAGAATCGGTACAATCAGGTCTTTAAGCCCAAGAAAGCCTACAATGCAGAAAGCCGTTTCTTCTTGGAGGATGAGAATAATAATTCAGAAGATGAAAGTGATGAAGAAGTGGCTGCTGTAGACTGGGTTTGGAAAAACAATGAATTCATGCCTTGGGCAAAAGTTAAAAGTGCCGAAAAAGATGTGAGATACAGCTTCGATATCACTAAGGCCGACAAGATATTTGACTACTTGCTTGAAAAGGGTCAGATCAAGTTGACTGGGAATCATACTATCCCATCGGCCGAGGAACTTAAAAACAAAAGGTACTGCAAATTTCATAATACCGGTACCCATACTACTAATGATTGCCGAGTTTTCAGAGATATGATTCAAAGGGCGATCGTTAAAGGAAGGATAGGTCTGGAAAAGGCCAAAGGCATGGGCATCAATGGCCATCCTTTCCCACAGAACATGGTAACCTCAGCACCTCGGAGTGAGATCAAGGTGTTGACCTCTGATAGAGCCAAGGCAGATGGAGCAGTTGACCCAAAGAAGCAATTAACAACCAAAGAGTATCAGGAGATGAAAGGAAAGAAAAGCAATGATCAACCTGAGACTTCAAAAGCTGGAGAAGCAAGAAGGCGTCCAACTGTTAGGATCCTGTTGAACAAATGGCAACGTCAGAAGGAAAGGAGCCAAATACAAAGAGAAAAAGATGAACAAGAATATCAAGAGTGGCTCGAAGAAGAAGAGTACAGGAGGTCCCGGGAAGAAGAAAGACACATCAGAGATGAAGAGAAGAATCATTGGGATTGTCCTTTCTTCAGGCATTGTTGGAATGAAGGTTTAAAACTTCCTACTCTTTGCAATTGTCCAGAATGCAGTGATCAATACCAAGAATATAGGCAGTCGAGAGACAACCGCCGATCTGTACATGAAAGGTTGAGGTTTGGAAATACAGATCGGCGCATAAAAAATAATGTTCATAATCGGCTTGGAGCAAAATTAGCTGATCATGATCATCCTTGGCAAGAGGGACAATGGTGTCCCGGTGGTTTAACCAGAAGCTAGAAATGACGGGTTCAAAGATTAAGGAATGATGAAACCCAGAAGAAGAGATCCAAAGTCTGGCAAGTGAAGCAAATAGCCGATAAAGGTGAGTCATCGGCTAACATTGCTGCTTTGTTCATGCTACATGCTGAGTTTGGATCCTCTAATCATGAAGAAGAATCTGATAATGAAGAAGCAGTTGCTCAGTGGATCTATCAAGCAGAAAAGGCCACATTTCAAAAGCCTGAGAAACATTCTCATTTAAAGGCTTTGTATTTGAAAGGGTTTGTCGATGGAAGACCTTTGAACATAATGCTAGTTGATGGAGGGGCAGCGGTCAACTTAATGTCGTATGCTACTTTTAGAAAGCTTGGCAAGACTGCAGAAGACTTGACTAAGACTGATATGAGGTTGACCGACTTTGTCGGCAACGTATCGGTTACTAAAGGTGCTATATGTGTTGAGTTGACAATTGGCAGCAAGAGTATGCCGACTACTTTCTTTGTAGTCGATGCAAAAGGATCCTACAGTGTGCTTCTTGGAAGGGATTGGATCCACGCCAATTGTTGCATTCCATCTACCATGCATCAGAATGTGATTCAGTGGATCGGTGACACCGTGGAAGTAGTGCCAGCCGATTCGACTGTTAGTATTGCTTATTCAGACCCTGATGTTTGGAACTTTGATAACATGGAGTGCTTTTCCGGAAGGATTCTCGAAGAAGACTTTCTCAAAACAACCAACGAGAGTCAGCAGCCGATTTAAGCAATCGGCTTCAGAAAATGTCCTAGAAGATTAATTTGCTGGTAATGATTCACATCGATGCCAATGAACTGAGGCCGGTGTCATGTTAGTCAAAATTAATACCTTTAGAATTGGAGCAAGGAATCAACTTGTTGGATTTTATAGCCGATACCAATGTATCGCCTTTAGAATAAAAATAGCCGATATGTATGTATCGTCTTTTGATTTTAATTGATAGCCGATACTAAAAGAGTATCGCCTTTAGAAGATTCATCAAAAGGAAAAGCTTTGGAAAGCTCAAGCAATACGATGAAATGTCAGGCAAACGATATTTAACAGAATTATTTAGCCTGACGATGCAGGGGCAGACTTGTTGTTCAGATTTGTTCGGCCACCAGGCCGGATAAGCAAAAGGAACATTAAAAAACAAACTAATCTAAATGGAGCTTGTTCAGGAGGTCCTCCAGGTGCGACACCTCCGTCACGGCGAGCCCCAGGGGTTGGAATTCCTCCACCAGCTCCCGGAAATCTTCCCTCGTCCTGGCGCCGACGAAGGAGGGGGAGACTTCCCCGGAGATCTCAGCGCCGCTAAGTTCGGCTCCGGCGAGGGCGAAGGTGGCGCCATGACAGATGGCGTGGAGGGCCAACTCCCTGACGCGCGTCCCGACGTCGTCCAGACGCGCCCGCAGATTATTTCCCCGTGCATTCACAAAGTCGGCAATCGCTGTGGCTCGCCCGGGAAGCCAATCGAGTTGTTGTTGGAGTTCTACAATTGGGTGGAAAAAGATTGAGTACCACAAAATAATCGATTTTGATCAAATCAAAGAACAAATCGGCTAAGTATTTGACAAGCAGTTGCCAATAGATTCACTAAATGCTGTTATACAAAAGGTAATCAAAGTGGTGAATTGGAAGGTTTGGGAAAGTACCAGCAACTCTGGCGTCGGACGCTTCTAGGTGCTCGAGAGCACTGTTGAGGCGAGCACGGAGGACTTCCCGTTCCTCCACCAGGCGGGCGGTTCGACGGCGCTCCTCCTCCTGGAGGCGTCGGGTGTCAGCGATATTCCGGATGAAAGCCCATGCGCCATCATCCAATGCCAACTCGTAGTCCGACGGAGGTCTGCTAGGGCCTTGGTCGATTGCCGGAGGAGGAGGACTGCAGAAAAGGTTAGGGTTTTTCCTCGAATAAATGAGGGATTTCGGAACATATAGAAGCACTACAGCGGAAAATCATTACCTTTGCACACGACGACGGGTCGCCGGAGGACCATCCACAGACTCCGATGCCTCTGCAGGGCGTTTCCCGCGGTTATCCGCCATTGCTTCGGTCGTCAGACGAGGAAGAAGAGCGTTTGGTGAGTGAGAAGAGTAAAGGCCGAAGAGTAAAGCAACGAATGCGCGGTGTGTTCGAGAAGCCGGCGTCTGGCATTTATACATAAGACTCGAGAAGGTGAAAAGGCGTCGGCTCGGGGGCACCCTCGGATCTAGATCTTAAGGTGAATCTACTAAAAGCCGTTTTTATCGGCTAAAAGATAGGCCGTTCTGGTATTGATCAGCTAAAAGAAAAGTTGTTTGGATAACATCGGCTAAATAGCTGATGAAGTTATGGAGTACTATGTAAAGATAAAGTATCATGACGCGAGTCAGCCAATGAAGAATGTTTACACAGAAAAAGGATTAAGAGTCAGGAATTACAAATACACTGGATTACATGTTTAGTACAGATTTTAATACACTCAGAGCATTCAAGCGGATGGCGTCTATATCGGCTACCTTTTTCTGATCCTCTTCAATGGAACCTGGGATTGGTTTCTTCTTGGCTTTAACATCCTGGAGCTCGCCATGAAGAAGTGTTATCTTTTTCTTTTGTTCACAAAGAGCAACAAGAATGTTCTCCAGGCTATCTTTCTTCAACTTGATCTGTTCATCAATAACTTGAAGCCTGCTCAACAACTGATCCCTCTCGGCTTCTAGAGATGACAGGTTGTCGATGAGGACGGTGGAGTCTGAATTCAGTCGATCTATAGTGTCCTTAGCAGCAATCATGTCAGAGATGCAACGTTGCTCATATGTTGGCAGATGTACTTGAGCTTCACACGCTGAAAGTTTGGCTCTGGCTTCCATGAATTCTGGCCGAAGAAACTCTATATGAGCAACAAGAATCAGAGCTTTGTTGAGATCATCTGGTATGTCATCTTTGATCAAGTCAAAGATGTTTCTGATTCCTCTTGCATCATTCACCAGGTCGGCTATGTTGGTCTCCAAAAGAAGAAGTAATGGTTGCAGTCGAGCCTTAGTTTCTTCGGAGAGTTTCTTGGAGTAGTCTGGTACAAATTCTTCCCCTTCATCCATATAATCTTCTAAGTCAAAAGGGATGACGGGGGAAGAGGGTTCTCCTTGCTCCTACACAGATAATGTATAAATGAATCACAAACAGGGAGATGTTGAAAGGAAAAAATGGTGTGGATTGGAGCACCTGTTCAAGTGGGTTGATTTGAAGCTCGGGGAAGATTGGAGAAGGTTCAGGGAGTGCATCTAAAAAGATTTTTCATCAGCTCTCAAGAACATCCACCATAGAAAATCAAGCTGTCAGCTAAAATACCTGGATGGGGAAGTTCTTGATCAGTGTCAGGAAGTGGAGGTGCTTCAGGTTCTACATTTCGAGCATCCACCTGCTCCTGAGGCAATTCAAAAGTTTGAGTACTGGTCTGTTCTCAGAGATTAGAAGGTAAAAGATTACAGACTTGTTAATGAGAATAGGGAAAAGCAAAGAATTTTTACTTCTGTATCGACATTTTTTATCGAGGATTGGCTGCTACTGGAAGTATATTTCTTCTTCTTAGACATAACCTTGGCAGTTGGCTTGGTAGTCCTTTGCTTCTTGGAAGATCTAGCTTCCTTTATAAAAGTTCTGAGGGTTTGATCGTCTGAAGCATCAGGAGCTTTCCTCTTCATCAAAGTCTTGATGATGGGAGCATCACAGCCAATCCTTGGATTTGGGCACCATATGTTGTAATTCATTTCTGGAGGGTTCAAAGTGACCAAATCCTGCAAAGTTTGACACATGATATCAGAGGTAAACATATGATAAGGATATAAAACTTGAAAGCAAATTGAGCTATACCTCGTCTGTTGCTTGGAAGTCTGAGTCCAGTTTCAGACAGTAAGTGGCTACAGCTTCACTGAAAAGATGGATGCTCCATTGTTGCCACCAATTCTGGAAGGAAACTGAAGAGAAAGTTCCGCAACTCCATTCCTTGACCATCTTTAGAGAAACAGACTTTTCCAGCTGGAAAATTATGTCATACTCTAAGGCAGATTCGACTGCTTCCCTTGGCCTGAGTTTGTCAGCAAAATAAAGACATGGGGGCACCTGGCCGAAGCCAATCTGTCTGGCTTCCATGACAGGATGATAAAATTCATAGGACATGGGGGGTTTTTCTCTACCATGCCTAATTTCGGTTGGCAGGAGACAAGGTTTCATGATCTGGCATAGAATCTTCAGGCCTTCATCATCACATTCTCTTTGGAACCTGAAGGTGTATGGGTTCTCAAAGTCGGTAATGTCTGAGTACTAAAACCATTTGAGAATGGCAGCAGGGAACCCTTTGTAGAAAATCTTGAAGAAGAAGCTGGCTGGTTCATTGATAGATATTGTAGCAGCAGCCTCTCCAAATGAAGTGCACCTTCTCACTTTAGCATCATTGGTGAGTAGCTCTTCTTGGTTGTCTGGGTATAATGTTGGAAAGGACAGGGTCCTCAGATCTGTAGTTATCAACCTATGGAGATGAAGGTTGAGCCAAAGTTGAAGCAACCACCAGGGACCTGTTATCGATGGTATACCTTCATTCTCCATCAGGCTTTGGGCAACCTTGTTCAACATACTGTACAGAGCACCCAGAAGATATTTTCCCAAGGGTATGCCTGAAGTTGCAGGCAGTGTTTTCCTGCCAAAGCCAAGAAGTTTGAAAGTGGGGCCGCAACTCTGCCCACAGAATAGGTACTTTTCTAGCCACATGTTCAGGAAGATGATATTCTCTCGCTCTAAAACGCTGGACTGTGAGGTATTAAAGGAAGTGATGTAGTTGGACCATCCACCTTTTGAGTTTCCAAGCTTAATGGAAGGTTTGGTCTGAAGACTATATGGATTGGTAGATCCAGTGATATTCAAGCCGGTCAGCATGTGCACATCGGCTAAAGTGGGGGTCATAGGTCCTTGTTTGAACATAAAAGAGTTGAAAGTACCGGACCAAAAGTAGCAAGCTGCTTTCAGCATTTGCTCATTCTTCTTCATATCAGCCAAGGATAGGGTGATACATTGATCTAGGCCACGAAGAACCCAATCTGACTTCTTCTTGGCCTCCACTTTAATCAGTCAGTCTCTCCAACCTGGAACAATCGATGGCCAGTTCCTGAAAGGAGTTTTGCCCCAGTGCTTTGAAGCAAAATCTGAATTCTTGAAGGGAATTCTCTGGGTTTCGGCAGTGATGGTTTCAGTAGGATCAAGATTGCCTACTGGACCGAGAAAGAAATTATTCGGATAATCCTGAACTGGGATGAGGATCTGGTCATAAAGCACCTGAAAATTCAAGATTTGGGGGAAATATGAAGGTGGAGATTCATTGGAGAAAAGGTATGATGAAGAACTTGGAATTTACCTCAGGGACGGAATCTTGGGTCGCCATTTAATTTGTGGAGGCGCTAATTTGAGCTCTTGAGAAGATTTTGATCAAAATCAAGTGGCGGTGGACTTCTTTAAAGGTTAGGGTTTGAGAACAGTCCTGAGAGAAAACAATAACGGTTTGGAAGAAAGAGACTCGGCTGATCGGCTAAGAAATAGAGATAGTCGATTTGACCTTAAAGAAGAAAGAATAACATTTTTGGAATAAAATAAATTTCATCCCAAAATTGGGGGGCATGTGTTTACACCAGATTTTGGACTGAGGAATTTGATATTTTGTAAACATAAGCGGCTGATTTACTTAGGAAAAGAATCGTCCTGAAAATATAAAAAGCTCGCATGAGTCGGAGGTGACCCGGAAGCTTCGTGCGGACCAACACGATGGACTTTGAAGACGTGTCAGACTCAACCAAGGAGTGCAAGTTTGGGTCGTCTTTTATTTTCCTTTTTTGTAATCTACTCGTATTAGGGCAGGAGTCAACCGGGTTATAAATAGTTAAGAACCCAAATTTTATACATAGAATCAATCAATCAAACACAACCGACCCTCGGCCAAAACCCTAGGAGTAGGAGTAACGTAGATCTTGGTGGGACCTTCAATCAGGCAGGGTTGCATCGGCATCGACCGACCTCCGGTTTGCTTGTAAGTTTCACCAATGGCTTGTGTCATCGTGTAATAAGGCTGCATTGGCATCGACCAAACTCTTGTTAAGTTATGGCATGACTAGTTATCGGTTTAAGCTTGTTCTTTGTAAGACTGTCCTGACTCTGATCAATCTCTTGCTTCGGTCAATCTTGGCCAGTTATCGGCTCTATTAGTTTGGCAAACTAATAGATTCATTAAGTTATAGATGTTGTTTTATGTTCTAATTTATTTATTTACGTTTTAAAACAACATCTTGCACAATCAAGATTGACAAAATAGCCACCGCTCAAAGGATGCTTAGTATCGACTATTCTGAGGCTTACATGCTCGCAATAGAGAAAATAGCTGATATAAGCTTCCCATCGGCTATTTTGCCAATCTTGATTGCCACATGTTGTGCGTTCGAGATATCCGGTAAAGGTGCGGTCTGATTTAAGAGCAGATAGATTTAATCCAACATACCTATTACGGCTGTATTTCCGAACCCCACTCATATGTATGGTAGATTAAGTTTGTTTATCTTAGATCAAATCATGCTTTTATCGGGTAGATCTTGTTCGTGCCTCATGGACCCCGCATCGGCTGAAATAGCCGATCTGGTTATGCTATCTTCATAATATGTTCTTTTAAGCGGTTTGAATTCGACGGATCTACTTTGTGCACGGGACGTGATCTAGCTTGACCATCATCAAGGCTGCATGGAGACACCCCACTGTTGGTGTTTAAGTTATTTTATCGATCTATTTGCTATTATGGTTGTATGGAGACACCTCACTGTTAGCGGATATAATTGCTCGTGTATTTAGTCGATACGTCGATTTCATATCGTTTAAACGTGCATATAGATCTTTAATATCTTTTTAAGCTTTTCGGCTGTTTGCTTATTATAAGTATCTATTTCACACATGTCATAGCCGTTATGCTTCATTTTCTCTTTCGTTATTTTATATTATAATTCGATGGGAGTTGACTCTTTAGTCAATATCCTAAAGACAAATGGCTATATCAGAGCCGCATACTTTGGAACTGTCTGGCACTAAACCGGCAGGTTCCACTATTTGATTATGTTTGTCTTCTCCTTGTCAATTACAGGTCAAATTGACTGACACGCCCAAAGTCGATTTTGCTGAGAATCGGCACCACCGCCTGCTAAAGGTTCAGGAGGTCAGGACCTGCTCTGCACTCCTCTGAGAACCTTGCGCTCGGGTGTGTTTGACGCATCCCGACCGAGATTTTACGTCAACATATTGTTACTAGGACAAATGCCCGTGCATTGCAACGGGTGAAAAAAACAGGAAAGATCAACACGAAGGCCATGGATGTGTGTTGCACCGGGACATACGCATAATTTATTATCCTACACTTGTTTTAATGCCAGACATGTCGTGCATTCTAGCGAGATGTATTGTTGTATGGTCACCTAAAGATAACTATATTTGTTTGATTTAATTAATTGGACCAACCTTGTTTCTGTTAAATATGAAGACTTTTAATATCTAGACCTATAATAAACGAAGGTCAATAAATTTTTAATCCCACGTGAATAATAAATTAGAGATTTTGTCCATCAAAATAAGCTGACTGTTATGTCTACCTAGAGGTTGTTAAATAGCAAAAACAAATTATATGTCAGTTGTTGGCCATCTGTACATTCTGGTTCATGACTTCATTTAGTCATCTTGCATCATGTTATCTCTTCCAAAGTTTAGAAAGATCTGGATCATTTTTTTTATTTCGTCTTGATTCCCCATACTGTGATTTGCGCTGTGCTTTCGCGAGCGAGGGGGAGATTCAATGACTTTGGTGAGGCGTTTTATTTAACTCCCTATTTTTTATACGGTGGTATCTTGGATTACGTGTCCGGTTGCTATTTTGATGTATTTGTTTTTTATTTCGGAACAATCTTGATTTTATCATCTGGGTCTGTCGAGTTAGGTCCGGTAACGCGTAAGAGTTTCTTTTCTTTGCTGACTACCTATTTGACTTCGATTAGGCCAGACGATAAAACCAGCCAAATATAAAAGAGGTCGATGTCGATTCGATTCTGGTGTTGGCTAATAAAAAGGCCAGACGAAAAAACGACCGGACAAAAAAATAGGATGAAGTCGACCCCGTCCAGGTAAATATTGAGGAACGGGGCACGAGGCGCTTTTCTTATAGCGTGAGCTCGTGGCTCGTCCGCCTTCAGCTGGTGAGGTGGTGCTAAACGCCCAGACCGAAACTGAGCGAGCGCTCGTCTCCACTCTACTGCCGCTGAGGTCTCATGGGCTACCGAGACTGTGCCTTCAAGTTCGGGCCGATTTCGTTGCAAAGAGATCCGGGCCGAGACGAAACAGTCAGACTTGATCGGTTTTTGCTCCAACCGGTGTTGTCGACCAGACGAAAGTGGAGGGGGAACAGACAGACTATTAGTCTCATATCGGTCCCCTAATCTTGTGGGAATCCTAGTTAGTCCATATAAATAGGCTTGACGAAATTGGCCAGACCCAAAACACTGAAGAAATTTTGATTTATTAATTATTTATTATAATTATATATTATATTTATTATTATTATTATTATTATTATTATATTATTATTATTATTATTATTATTATTATTATTATTATTATTATTATTATTATAGACTAGGTAAAATGCCCGTGCGTTGCGACAGGTAAAAATTATAAAACAAAAATATAAGTATAAATGTGTTTTTTTTTGTTATAAAAAATACTTGAACTATAGAATTTTTAGAGTGCATTGATATCTAACTTTTCTAATATAAGAAATTAGACCATTTGTGAATATTTATAAGAAAATAGAAGAGATAGGTTTGGGCCAGCCTCAGGAACACACTAAAAATAGTAGTAGTAGTTTTGGATCGGTCTAGTATTAGTTTTTTTTACCCTAGTCAATCTAAGAAAGTAAATCGAATTTAACTCTAGCCATATGTCCACAGACTTATAGCATGCACCGCCACCTCCTACCTCATACTCCAACCAGCAAACCACCATGTGAAAGCTAACGACAAGAGGCATGAAGAACCAACACTGTTTTTTTTGTGTTATCTGAGCCACCTCTGCTATGATGCTCCCTATGTCGAGCTCTGCTCACAGTCTTGTGTGACCTCCCTAGTCCGACCTCTGCTTATGGCCTCACGCAGCCTTCGACGCTCCCCGTGTTACCTGCACCGTTTCCTATGCCAAACTCTGAGCAATTGGCGAGGGCAAATGGTGCCATGGTCATTGTGTATGAAAGACCTAACCAATTGTGTTTATTTATTTTCATAAGCATAATTACTGTAATATTTTAATCTCTGAAAAGGTAACACGTTGGTGTAAAATTTTGCAGAGATTAATTCAAAATATGCAAAAAAAACCTTCAAATTTGCTACTGAAAATAAATGAACACAACAATTACAGTGTTGTGCCAAGGAAAAAACAAGGCAACCCAGCGCGGCCCATCGAACAATGCGGCCCAGCCGCGAGCGCGCCTAACGCCTCTTCCGCTCCCAGGCCGTAACCTGGGCCTGGGCCGGAATTTCCGTCGCCCGCATGAGCCTAAAGGCGGCCCGATGGCCACCAGCCGTCGATCGGCATCAGACGGTCGTCCGCACTCGTCGCGCGGACAAAACCGGTGATGCGTCCGCCTCGTCCCGAACCCTAGGTTCAATTCATTCCACTCTCGTTCCCTTCTTCTCTCTTCTCGGCGGCACACGCGGCAAAGGCGAACCAGAGCAGAGCGGCGGCTTCCTTGCCACAGCCGGAGAAGAAAACGACGGACGTTGCGGCGCCAATGATGCGGCTTGTTTTCCGTTGCGGTGTCGGCAAGGCGAAGGTGGCGGCGTCGTGGGGAATAAAGCTTCAACTCCTCGCCCAGCTGGTGCTTCTCTCCGGTGTCATCGGCGAGTTCGGGAGCTTCTGTACAGGAGTCTGGGTCGGAGCTTTGTTGCCCCTCAAGTGATGTTGTTCCTGGCCCTTTTCTCCTCGGATGCGAGGTGTGCTGCGGGTGATGCGGTTGGCGGCCGACTGGATCTGGCTTGTTCTTCCTTCGGCGGTGATCATCGATGGTGGGATCGGATCCAGGAGCTGGAGGAGCTGGGGCGCTGCCCCGGTCCACGGGTGACCGCCTATGGCTCCATATATTTCGACTCCTTTCAAAGCCATTGGACGAAGGAGCTTCTCCAGTTTACGGTGGTTGTCTCCTTTATCGTCGGTGATGGCTGGCGGCGAGGAGCCCGATGGATGGGTCCTCGGAACCTAGTTGTGTTTCTTTTGTTTAGGGTTCTTTGTGAACTTTGGTTGACACAGCTACCTCTGTATCCTATGCGTACGTCTCTGTATTTGTACGTCTAACTCCATGACGTCTTTTTTTTGGAAGTTTTGGACTCTATCTTCCAAGTCGTGTTCTTTCTTTTATGGAAAAATACTCTGTGACTCTATGGGGATTTTGAAAGACAGGAGCAATACGGACTCTGTTTGCTGCAGGATGCGATGGACAGGCCAGACGAAAAAAAATACCATACAAAAAAACAGTCTTTATTATTAGGTATATATATAGATTCTGGCTCCAGTGAAACTCCAAAAGCCGGACGGAACTGTGGTAGTAGACAGGTCAAGTCGTGTCGTTTTGGAATCATCCCTTGCGCGATCCGAGTCCAACGTCCTCGAAAAGTGAGGGCCTTTGTCACGGACCACCGGCATCCTATCCAGCCAGATCTGTCTTTTATTGGTACACACAGCAGCTATAGCTGAACGCTTTCTTATTCGTTTTCAAACAAACAAACAAACAAAGGAAGGAAGAAAACGCCTGCCTGTCTAATCTTCCTCCCTTTCTTCTGAATTCAATCCAGCAAGTGCAGCATCAAGTCGTCAAGTGCATAGACACATCCAGAGAGATGCACGAAACAAATTGGTGTTCAGAATGCACTAACGCATGCATGCATGCATGCAGGAGAGCGTCACAATATCAATTAACAGCTGGGATTCCTTCTCTCCAATAGACTTGTGTGTGGATGCTAGCTCAAGGAATCAAGTCTGTAGTACTTATCCACAAATAACACATTTTTACATCCGTCGCCCCACCGTTTCCATCTTCTTCACCGTTTTCCTCCTCTCCCTTCCCCTTCGGTATCTCACCGAAGGTCGGAGGCAGTGAGAATTCATCGTCTTAATAAGTTTCCTAGTAGATCGAGTCCTTTAGAGTTAAAGTTTCTCTATGCCAAGGTTCTTAGTATTGAGGGTCTATTTCCTCTTCCTCCTTCCCGGTGACGGCGAGGAGGTACGGTGGATCCGGTCTCTCCATGATGGCTCCGTTGAAGATGAGTGCGATAATTTCAACGTCAATATCTCCATTGATAAGACACCATGAAGACTTTTGTTTTTGGGCTTCGGCATCAAGACGAAGATGATGTCGCCGTCATGAAATAATTTTTTTGGGTCTCTTCTTCGTTTTGTTGTGGTTGGATCTAACCACGATGAAGGACTAGAGAGAATACTTTTTAGAACAGTCTTCTTCATTTCTTGGTGGCAGAAAGAATAAAAAGAAAGACACAAGGAGGAAGTTTCTTAACTCCACCTGTAGGAACATTGAGCATCTGTTCTAAGGCCTAAAATAACTGTTGTTGAGTATTTGCCTGTGCGGTCATCTATACGAAGCGTCAAATAAGTTTGGATTTAAGAGTTAGAGCTATTCACAGTGTGAGTAAAAAATATAGTTAAAAATCAGTTTCTGAATATATGTTTTTTCAAAGTACTTGTAACATGACGATGTATGCAGATATAATCTAATACTATTCTTTTTTGTCTAAAAAAACTAGCTAGTGGGATATGAACAGTGAGCCAACGACTAGAACCAGGACATCTCCTCGTCTTACGGAGAAATTGAGAAAATAGCACACACACTTCTATCATCTACAAAAGGAGGACAAGGATCTTTCCAAAACGGTCTTTTACGGTGACATTTCTGGGGATCACTAGAATTTACAGCTGCAAGATCCTTTTACTCACGCGCAGTTGGGACATTTCACCCGTAGTGGCAGGCAGGCGTAATAAAACACGGAACGACTTGGCCAAACCAAGCAAAACAGTTCAGGCGCCATATCTTGCTTGAGCTGGTTTTTTTTTCCCAATACAGTACAGTACGCTCGAACATTTTTTTTGCTTTCTGGTTTCTGAGAACTACCACTAGCATTTAAAGATTGGAACGATGGAGGCTTGGTACGTGACCGTCGCCAAAAGAGATGAGATCGATCAGCCAATCATGGAGGTAGAAAACTTGACGTCGCCTGCCTCCGCAAAGTATCTGTGTGTGTCTGTGTTTTCAGAAAATGAAGCACGACAGGAGCCACTTTTTTTCTGTGTGGTGCACGTGTTTGCATGGTGGCTCTGGGCACAATCAAGGCAAGGATCGATGAAGGATTCCTCTTCCTCCGCCGGGCTCCGCGTGCAACAGGTGACGGATGCACGAACAACTGAAGTGGTCGCCGTAGTAGTGCTCATCGCCCACTAGCTAGTCACCAATTCAAATCACAGGTCTTCCGCTTACCCATCATGCTCATGTCTGACCAGGACAGCAGAGCCGTGCGTGCCACTTCGGATATGCCGTCGACCTGATGGCTATGAGCTGCCAAACCGCCAATGGTGACACGTCTGAGAACTCCAAACTTCGAACAGTCCATGCCTGCAGCCCGATGACGATCACACACACAAAAGGCCAAAAGGATCATGCCCTGCAACTGCAACTGAAGCTGTTGAATGAATAATAAGTACATAAAAATTGTCCTAACTCATGACAAAACCCTATGTTATCTGACATCAGTGACTTTGTGCAAATACCTTAAATATTAGGTTATTCCATCATCTTGATATACTCCCTACTTTCTTTAAGCACCACACAAAATGAGATCAAATCAATGGAAATAACATAGGAACAAACTCACCAAGTTAGAAGAGCTGCTGACAATGTGTTCTTAATCAATGTTTTTATTAGTTCTTATAAGTATACATGTAATCTCTTTATTTATATTATATAGACTAAATTAGTGTTATAACATTTGATGTGACACCCAAAAAAAATTTCATCATTTAACTAAACACTCCTTAGATGAACCATTCTCAGTAGTGCTCTGATCTGATGTGTGCCTTCCAATAGTTAGCAGAAACAATAATGGAGGTCTCCATCCGGCCAATGATCATAGCTAGTACTAATAACTTGGAACTGTGAACTTCGCGTATGTTGCTTTTCGGCTGGATGTGGATGCTCACTAACCGAGGCCACCTTTTCTTGCGCCTTATTCGGTCAAAATCCCAAAGGGCTACAGCATAGTGTAGCACTTCAAGGAGATATTATCCAGACAAAGAGCATCATCGTGTTTTTTTTTTACCACAAAAGAGCATCATCGTTGTTCCTGTCAATTGGTCTTGCTTGCGAAAGCAAGTTCAGTGGACCATCTATCATCATCATCACTGAACGGAAACACATGAATTTAGTCATCAAAATTCTAAAGAAGTCAGAATGTTTCAGAGTAAATTATTTTGTTTCAACAAGCCCAACCAATGGAATAATGCAACCACACCCGCCTATGAAATTCTTGTGTTCTTCACATCCCTCTCAAAATAAGGTAGTATGCTCGTTCTCTCCTGTGAGATGTCATCGTCCACTCCTTCCATTCTTAAAGAAGTGTAAATTCTAGTTTGGGTTAAATCGGATTTTCTTAAATTTAACTATTTAAAGAAAACTGTATCCGCATTGTTGTCTCATAATAGTTTTTACTATATAAACATATTTCATAATTAGTCTAAGGTGCGTTTGGATCTCTTCGTTTTAGAGAAATTAGAATTCATTCAATAAACTAGACTATTTAACTTGAAATTTAACATTCCACTATTTTTTTAAAGTTGACATATATGTTTGTCTCAAGTTTACAGAGTAAAAGATGAAAATAGATTTTATAGACCACTATGCTATATTTGTACTTTGCAGCTTATAGCACTCTTTTTAACTCACTCTTCTACCATAAAAATGTAACACATGAGTATCTTTCTCGTATAACCAACAATAATATAAAAATATAATTAATCAATATATAACTATATTAGCTTAATTAATATATGTCTAAACTGTGATTATTAGAATAAATTTAATTTCAAGAATCCAAACGAGTCAATGATATTTGTTCTGCATTGTAATTGTAAAGTACTGTTTTTAACACATTTTATTAGTACAGTCAAACTTTCGATTGATTTAGAAACATGCTAGAATTGCATTTTTTCTCTCTATATATATGTAGGTGGTCGAGCAAATTTTCATGGCCGCACAAATGTCACGCGAGAGGATAACGCATTAACGCGGCACCGCCGAGACCCGCTATTGATTCGGAGACAAAGTCATATGGGAGTCACTTGCTAGTCCCAAACCGAATAATGCCATTATGCACGTACGGTTGAAATGAATCATCTATTTTGTCTTTTTTTTTAAAAAAAAAGAAGAAGAAAGAAAAAGAAAAATCTTCTATTCAACTTGGTACGTGGCTTCTGTTCTGTGTTGTGTTGAACAGATGAGCTGAGCACGGCCACCGGTCCAGCCAGAGCCATATCCCGACCCCGTTGCAAATTACTGTAGATTTTTGGTGAAGCTGCTGCACGTTCGTCGCGCGTGCAGTAGCTGCAGAGAAGAAGAAGATCTGGAGCCTGGAGCTGCAGCATTCTGTGCCGCTGCTCTTGTCGGCCTGACGTGACGCGGCTCTTCGCGCTGCAGAGACGTGAGGCTGATACGTGCGAGCGCGGACAACCCAATCCGCTCTCGCTAGGCGCCCGCCGAGCGCCACGCCGGGCGCGCGCGGCATGAAGAGAGCGGCGAGGTCGCGCGCGTCCGGGGACGTGGTCCACGTGGAGCTGCTCAAGGCGGTGGCGCAGGCGTGGCACGCGCAGTCGGGCAACCCGCGGCCGTCGTCGCGGGCGGCGTCGGGGGCGGGCGCGGGCGCGGGCGACCCCACCGGCGGCGCCGGCGCGCGAGCCCGCGCGGGCGCGGCGCCGCACCGCCCGTCCCGGTTCAAGCTGGAGGCCGCCATGGCGGCGGCCGCGGCGCCGCCGGAGCCGGACGCCCGGGCCCGCCGCAGGTCGTGGGACTTCGCGGAGTCGCTGTTGGACCCGTACGAGCTCGTCGCCGTGGCGCGGACGCTCGAGTCCGGCCTCGTCATCGCCGACCACGCCGCCGCGCCGCAGGAGGGCGACGCGCGGGGAGCCGGGGGGAAGCGGGTCAGGGAGAGCGGCCGCAGCCTGAGGAACCTGCTCCTTCGCTCCACGTCCAAGAGATTCCAGGAACCAAGCAGCTAGTGTGCTCTCTCCGTCAGTCCGTCTCCCTCGAGCCCCCAAGTGCTTCTGTAAATGGCTAAATGTATCACGAGATTTAGAGGGAAAAAAAAAATCCTTTCTAGTCCGAATTGTAATTTTTCATTCACACGCGCAGCAATTTTCTGGGTGACGCCGACGACACCCAGGTGCGTGTGCGTGCGTGCCGGTCGACCGACCATCCTCTTGATCCGGCTCTCCGCGTTCCGTTTCGAAACACAAATCGTCAGGGCCTGACGACGACGTACGTGAAAAATGTGAAATCGAGCACAAATCGCATGGAGTAGTTCGTGTACAGGCTGACGTGTGAAGGCTAGGCGTCAGGTCAGGTCCAAGGACATCGAGCCATGTACCTCGGCGTCATGTCCCATAACGTTAACCTTATATCTCATTTGTGAATAAAGTTTTTAAACCAGTCTGTGAGAAAAAAAAAAGAGCTAAAATACAAAGATTTCACCTTGCTTAGCCACCCTCCTTGGCGCGACCTTGACTACTAACAACATTAGGTCGAGTAGCTGAGCTGCAATTGGCACGACCTTAGCTACTAAGGGTGTATTTGCTTTCATCCCTCTAAACTTTAGTTACTAAACTTTAGTTTTCTTTTAGTGGCTAAAATGTCAAACATCCTCACTAAAAGGGACTAAAAAACCTTTTTAGCCCTTTAGTTCAATGTCCGACGTGACCAGCCAACTCGGCCTTGTTTAGTTCGCGAATTTTTTTTGTGAAAAGTTACTTTAGCAGTTTCGTTGTTATTTGACAAATTTTGTGTAAACATGGTTTAACTAAGTTCAGAAGATTCGTCTCGACATGTGCATACTAAAAGTATAATTAATTATTTTTTTACCTATATTTACTACTTCATACACGCGTCTAAAGATTCAATGTGACGGAAAATCCGAAAAAGATGGGAATCTTTGGAGAACTAAACATGGGCTTCAATCAACCAATAGTGATTGTACAAAGCTTTGACTCTCGTAGACAACCGTTCTAGGCGCAGTAACACATGAGTTGTGGCCCTATGCGAGTCAACCACTATGATGACGTCTAAAATATATGCATATTCCATGCATGTATCTAAAGATTTAATTCTGTATCTATATTTAATATAGGATCTTTACAACCATCTCTCAACTCATCTATATAGTGGTTGACTCTTCAGTATTAATACAAGGTCCACCTATCTATCTTATAATTTTTTTTGGTTCTTATGTTTAAGCCGGCTGTAAGTTTACAAGCATTCTCCTCTCTCACCTGCTTATAACCCAATCCAATTGGGTTGGAATGAACTTGAGATAAATTTCACCCCAAATTCCTCCTACATTACGTGGATTGAGATAGATTTGTATGTACTCAAACAAACCCTTAGTGTTCACTAATGATACACCTGGCCGGCAACAATAAGTCAATAACAGTGGTGGCAATAGCTAGCGCTGGCTCCATGACAATGATCAGCAATCTGTTTGTTTGCCCTCACGGTGCTCGTGGAATCGTGAATCCCTTGTTTCTCTCCTAGATATTGACTTGTTGGTCTCTATATCTGTCCGGGATCGCCCACTGCTCTGTTTAAGGCTTTAGGCTGGCTCCACACTTTTGATGTCCTGAAACGCGCATGGTAAATTTTGAATTTGCTCGTTTCACCTCACTCTTACAATACGTTTTGGTTATAGGTAAAGCCGTAAAGGTAATTAAAAGGAGGGAACAAGAGTTTAGAAGTAGGAGTTTTAGAAATATTTTATTTGTTTAGTGGGAGTGGGAGTTTTGTTGCGAAGGTGAGTGTTGAAAGTTTAGAGAGCAAACTCCCGTTTGGCTCCAGGTCCCTCTAGCTCGTCGATGCGTGTCCATTTAATACAACTTTCTCTCCTTGCCGAGGCACTCAACGCCGTGGTCGTGGCGGTTCCCTCCCTGTGCTGTCGATTAGATCTCTCCATACCGTCTCCGATGCTCCTTCACTCCTCTATTGTGACTCTCTCTCTCCCCTGTGCTCCTCCCTTCTCTCCTGCGACTCTCCTGTGCCCCAATAGCTCTATCTCCAATGCTCCTCCCTTCTGCAGACGACTGTGGGTGTGGCCAAATGGTGAGTGGGTCCTATCTGCGGAATGCATTTGGGGATCCTAATTTGTAGACTTCTATTGTAGTACTTGTGCCCCAATAGCTCTATCTCCAATGCTCCTCCCTTCTGCAGACGACTATGGGTGTGGCCAAATGGTGAGTGGGTCCTATCTGCGGAATGCATTTGGGGATCCTAATTTGTGGACTTCTATTGTAGTAGTTGAAAAAGCCAACCTCCAAAAGATAGGAAAAGACATTCTGTTATTAGAGCTGTTTGTATATACTCCCTCCATCCTAAAAGGAATACAATTCTATATTTGTGATGAGTCAAACTTTCTTTAAGTTTGATCAAATTTATAGAAAAATAGTAGCAAATATTTTATAAAATTAATATAATGATGCTTATTTGGTGCTATACACTATGAGGAATAGTACCAGCTGAAGTAACACTAATAGAAGCACCGACGAGCAAACCGGCAGTAGCAACGATTGTTAATGGTTTGAGCGCTTGCGGTTTAAACTCCCGTGGAACTAGACGTCTACACTAGTTCTAGAGTTAGGACTTGGAAAATACCCTAAATAAGACTTGGAGTCTTAGTTTTTCTCCCTCTCTTCAATAAAGAGAAAATTCCCTAAATGTCATTGAAATATATAACAATCCCTTCATTGCCATCCAAAATTATAGGTTCCCCTCACTGCCATTGAATTTGAACTTTTGATCCCTTCATTGTCATTCACTACTAGAAAACAGGCCTTTGGACGATCGGCAACTGAGCTTTACTCTCGGCAAAAATTTGCGTCCGGGGCTAAAGACTTTTAGTCCCGGTTGGTATTACCAACCGGGGCTAAAGGTGAATCTTTAGTCCCGGTTGGTAATACCAACCGGAACTAAAGGTCCTGGACCTTTAGCCCCGGTTGGTAATACCAACCGGGACTAAAGGGTGACCCTTTAGCCCCGGTTGGTGGTACCAACCGGGGCTAAAGCTCCTTTTAGCCCCGGTTGGTGTTACCAACCGAGGCTAAAGGTCCTTCCCGAGTGGATTCAAAAGGAAAACGTCCAGAACTACATCACGTGAGTTGCGTAGCTCAGTTGGTAAACGTGCCTGAGACGAGAGGTGCTGAGTTCGAATCACACACAATACATATTTATTTTTCGTCCGTGGACCTTTAGCCCCGGTGGGAAGGACCCGGGACTAAAGGTCCCGACCTTTAGTCCGGCTAAAGACCTGATCTGCAGTAGTGATTGTCATCAAACGTGGAGAGAGTCCTGTTAGATGGCATGTAAAAAGACAATCTTACCGTTAGAAATTAAACTAAGCTCCTTGATGAAACCGAAAGAAAAAGGTTGTACAACCGTGCTACCTAGGTCCGCGTCGTCTGCCCTGCTGGGACCTCCGGGCCGGAGCGGTGGAGTCGCAGCATGGCAGCGCACGTGGAGTCGCGGCGGACGAGCTCGGCGCCGGAGGAAGGCGATGGCCGGAGCACAAACGAACGCATGGTGCGTGCCGACGATGTGGCGGCGTGGGTGTCGTTGCTGGCGCAAGTGGATCGAGTCATCTCGAGGCATCGGAGTCTTCTTCCGCGTCGAGGAGCTGGGCGGTGCAAACAGGGCGCGTGTGTCGGGTCTGCGCGGGGTGCACTGCCCGTGTCGAATCGGGACGGGGACGCGTTCGTCGGGTCGGGGCCGGGTGGGCGTAGCGGCCAGGGCCGCCTGGGCCCGGACGTCGCGGCCTGTTGGGCAACGATGCATCCCGTTCGTGGTTCAGAATTCGACGTGGACCCATCTAACGTACTCGTAGTCATGATTTCATTAAGAGGCAAGGGCAAAATCGTGACACCATTATTTGACGTGAACCCATCTAACGCCGTCCCGTTTTATCAGTGGCAATGAAGGAAATAAATTACGTCTATGAGTGGCAGCCAAGGGACCAATACATATTTATGTAACGTCAATGGTAAGGAAGGGATGAAAAATTTAAATTGGATGGCAGTGAAGGGAACCTATAATTTCGAATGGCATTGAAGGGATTGCTATAGATTTCAATGGCAATGAGGGAATTTTCTCTTCAATAAATACACTGTCACATCAACAAAATACAATATAAGTGAATAAATAGGTTTAGACTTCATGATAGAGTCTGCATTGTGAGTGATCTTATCATTTATATGGGTCTGCTTACAAATAGCCTCAAATTTAAGGCACATCCTCAGCTGTAAAAAGCCTGGAATGCACGGTGCTACAACTCGGCCTGGAATGCCTAAGCTTCCAACGTCTGAAACGCCTCCCAATTGTGCGTTACGTTTTCAGAGATCACAGGAGTATGGGCTAGTTTGGTAGAGCTCTATCTGATTCTGGTTCTTTATAGAAGCTGATTCTTTAAGAGAAGTGATTCTATGGCTGAAAGTGATTCTCTTTGATTCTTTCGCATAAACTCTTAAAATCAGCATTGAGAACCACTTGACAGAATCAGTGGAAACTACTTTTTTCAGCTCTCAGCCTCTTAGTTCATTTCAGAGAATCACTTCACAGAATCAACAGAGAATCACTTCTCTCTGAAAAACTGTTTGGCAGAGCTCCTGCTGGATTCAGCAGAGTAAGCTGTGGGAACTTTGCCAAACAGGGCCTACAACAGCACAAGTAGTTTCCACTTCAAACATATAGAATACACTGTCAGCATGTCTAACAACCATTACAGATCAGTGTTTCCAAGGAGCAGTCATGCACTTATGTGAACAACTCACAAACAATACAGCAATACTTGATTGCACACTAAATGGCATCTGTGGCTGGAACTTCACAGACACACAAGATGGCAGTTAACGGCTAAACTGATAAATCACTAGCAAAAAATAAGTTACTCCCTCAAATCCAAATTATAAGTCGTTTTGGATTTTCTAGGTACATCACCGCAGCAAACAACACTTGTGTACAAACACATACCCTCTCCTTCCGACTAATTCCAATCAGAATTATAAGCCATTTTGGCTTGTAGATAAGAGCAACCTATCTTGAGCCTCCTGGTGATACTTTTGGAGCTGCTGCCCTTCTCCTGGTTAGTGGCCCCGGGCTACCAACTATGTCTGGAGCTCTTGCTGGAGTGGACGCTGCCTTCCTTCTCGTCATTGCTCCAGGAGTGTTTGGGGCAGTGGATGTACTCCCTGATGCCTTCTTCCTGCCAAGGAAAAAGTTCTCATTCAAGGCATTCTGTGGAGTGCAACATGCAAGGGGCAAATGAAAAGGTAAAATAAGGATTTGGGAGCCAGCATTGGTCAAACCTCTTTGGTTCAATAGAGGCTGGTGATGCAACATTATTGGAGCCTGAAAGATTAGTTACTCTTTTCCTCAACCTGCATATTAGTGAGCAATGTAACAAACCAAAAACAAGTGAGCAATATAACCAATTGTTGCAGTAAGTGGCAAAATTCTTTGCGAAGTTTTAGATTACCTGCTCTCAGTGAGAATAGGAGGAAGGCCATGACCCATTGTCTGTTTTTTGACACCTTTTTTTGTCACTTCAGCTGCTGGTGAAGACACTCCAGAAGCTTCTTGGCGCCTATTCTGTTCATCCAATTTACCTACATAAATAACAAGACGAATTTGATAATAGAAAAGGAAGGAGCAGTAACTATCACAACAAAAGTACTCCCTCCATTCCAAATTACAAGTCATTCTAGCTTTTTAGGTACATTGTTTTTGCTATGCATCTAGATATAGGTTATGTCTAGATGCATAATAAAAAGTATGTATCTATAAAAGCCAGAATGGTTTAAAATTTGCAGTGGAGGTTGTGGCAGTGAATATTGCATAATGAGCAAAAAAAAGGCCTACGTTCACCACAAACGTGCTGCCTAGTTTCTTTGCATGAATTTTCTAATCACATTCCTTTTCCACAGACCACATACCCATCATCTCTATGCAATACTTTGGATGGAAACACTGTTTTGATGGCACTTTGCTTGATACATAGCATCAAATATCAGCAAATGTGGAGCCCTTGTCAATTTATGAGATGTTTCGTCGTATATGATGTGAGTTATGAAGCACCAGCACAAGGGATTAGCAACCATTTCAGACCAAAATCTACAGCCTCATCATCCTGCTTTCCCCTTCAGTGATGCTGTTCTTCCTCATTATAATTCACATCTCCTCTAGAGAGACCAAATGTTGTATCTACAAACTGCATCTCGTCTGGCAAGACAAGGCCATCATCTGCTGCAGCCTGTAGTGGTTCTCATTTACCAATTAAAGTAGGAGTTCATTCCCCTCGCCATAACTCAGAACTTGCAGTTTGTTTCCCTCACTGAGTCACTTCTCAGTTGGTCTCAATTTTTCACATGCTCACACGTACCATCAGAACTCACAAACTTCAGATGCTTTGAAGCCCTTAGCAAAGTTAAAAGATTTGATGAGTGGCAAGTCTAACTGTGATTGTTGTTGTCATCATACCAGAAATATAGCTCGTGGTAGCTTGCCCATCAATAGTATTAGTATGCATACTTCCTGACATTTCACCCTTGGCTCCAATTGCAAAACAGTGGGAAATAAAGACTAACAGAGGTTAACAATGATAAATCCTCATAGACCTTTGGGTGGTATTTAAACGAATAAGCACTTTCAGTGGTAAAATCCCAGCTAGGTGATTTTTCAGAGGTAAAACCAAATTTTCCTATTTCAAAACTGCATCAGTTCTCCAAGTCACAGGTTGTTACTCCAGGCCTTCAGGGAATTTTGAGATCTTCCCCCATACAACCAAGGAGCAGCTGAGCAGGTAAGAAAACAGATCAAGGACACAACAGAGATGGCAAAACCTCAATGCCCAATGGAAGTGGTACCAGGGGGGAAAAAACTGTGTAAATGGAAAAGCTAAAACTTCCCGATCTAACAGTTCAGTTGTAATACCACCAGTAAACCTTTTCAAGAGTATGTGCCTACTAGACAGTCACTAGTCAGTCATATTCTAAAAGTGACCAATTTAAATTAGGTAAGTGCCTAATTTTTAGTACCGGAGGCAGTCTTTTTATCTGGACTGTACAACCCTGCCATCAGCTCCGATGGTTTGCCGCCCCACAACGGGAGGGCAGCAATCGAATCAACGGTCGCTGCCTCATGAGCATCTGGACTGTACAACCCCGCCATCAGCTCCGATGGGCTGCGGCCCCACAACGGGAGGGCAACAATCGAATCAACGGTCGCCGCCTCACGAGCATCGCAGAGCGCGTTGACCTCGTCGCACCATTCCCGAGCCTGCTTCATCAGGTCTGCCTGCGTGTCAACCTGCACAGACACCCGTAGCCGGGGAAAGTTACTAATCTTAATCTGAAGTAGGAAAGGTGGGAGAAGGCGCTGAGCATAGCAAGCCAGGCGACCTACCTGTGCGAGGAGGTCGTCGAGGATGGAGGCCGAGGAGGAGGCAGCGAGCGTATGGGATGAGGAGGCGACAGCGACGGTATGGGATGAGGCGGCGGCAGGGGAAGCCGGTGGCTGGGGAGCGGGGAGCGGGGCGAGGAGTTCGGAGGCCAGGGCCTCCCAGCGGGAGAGGTCGCGGAGGCGCTTGGCGCGGAGGCGGAGGAGCGCGCGGCGGCGGCGGCGCAGGCCGGCAGCCTTGGGGTCCGGGAGCCCCGCGGGCTGCGTGGAGGAGGGCGCGGCGTCGGGGTAGAGCCCGCTTGGGACCTTGTAGACAAAGCCGTCGTCGTTGCGAATCTCGTACTCCTCCTGCTCGACGTCTCCGCCGCCGCCGCCGGGCGCGCCCACGTCCTCTGACGCTTCGGGCATGAGAGGGGGCGAGGGGGCGCACAAGGAGGACGAGGAGGGTGCCTCGGCGACCGCGAGGATCTGGTGGTGCGCGGGCGCAAGGGGAGCGGAAGGAGTTGGGGATTTGGGGTTTCAAAAATTTGGGTTTGGGTTTGGGAGCGCAGGAGCGCGGCTGGACGAAGATGTCCCGATCCGGTCGGCGGATGGGTTGGTGTGGGGCCCTGTGCTGATTGAGTGATTGTAGAGGGATTCCAGCATACAAGTGCAAAACTTGGCTAATCTTCTCCAAATTAAAAAAAAAACGTTTGGTTTTTTATGCCAAGGTTCCAAAATATGTAATCCTCTGGACCCAAAGAAAGAATAGCACTTCAATTACCGAGATGCAAGTTTGGTTTATTTTGGGTTAATTGGGTCAACCTAGAGTTCACTGATTTGATCAAATTTCATAAATATGTGTAGAGCGGTAGGATTTATTGTGGCTGCGGTAGGACTGATTTATTATTAAAGAAAAACATTGCTCTATGGCTAAAAAGTAAGGCTGGTTGATAAGCTTCAAGCGAACAGATATTGGTGTCATTACTTTCACGCTGTGATATTATACACCGATTTAGAGGCTGTTTGGCAGAGCTTCACGGAGCGGATTCTCAGAGAGAATCACTCTCTGGTTGTCAAACATATTTTTTAGCGAGAAGTAATTTTTTGTTTGTGAAGTCATTATCTGAAATGAACTAAGAGGCTAAGAGCTAAAAAAAAAGTAGTTTCACTTGATTTTGTGAAGTGATTCTCTATCCTGATTTTGAGAGTTTATGCTAAAGAATTAAAGAGAATCACTTTTAGCCACAGAATCACTCCACCAGAGAATCTAGGAGCACAACTGAAAAATGAGAGAGCACAACTCAAATGGACTCTTAGGAACCTCCACGCGCTTTTGCGTGATAGATCAGAATTGGATTGTTTAAATCATGTCAAAAGAGAGATCAGATATCTCATGTTAAATTACCAAACTGTATCCAAGGTGGTATTTGGCAAATGGATAAGGTAAATAATGGGTGGATTAAGCTTTTTTTTTCCAATCAACTCACTTCCAAACATCCCCTATAATTTTGGCCTCAATAATAGATACACAATGTTCAAAGGTAGGACACGGTCCTGGAGCCAGAAATTTTACATAGCACGAAGCCAAGTGCAATTAATAGATTGCTATAATCAAACTGGCAGGGGGAGATGAAGATTGACTATATACTTTACCAGTAACATATAAAGTCATGATTTCATTTTTTTTTATTTTAATCTCGCTCTGCGTGTCTTTCATATCACATAAATTGTTGATAAGTGTACTAGTTGTGGACTCAATTGCAATCTCCTTCTCAATGTAGATTATCAAGCAAACTATTAGAAAATTAATCTCCCATTTTACTTTGGAGTCTTGTCTCAACAAGTTCCATTCTTGTCGGGGGAACACCAAAAGGTACCCCCAATCAACGTAAAACCAATAGGTCAAACCTAGAACACCAATTAATAGCAAAACCTAGCAAGTATAACCTTCTAAAAAGCCAACTCCTCGAGCCCCGGTACATAGGCCTCGAGCCCTCCGCAGCCATACATCGCTCCTCGAGACCCCACGTGGGGACCTCGAGCCTCTCTGGCGCGACAGCCTATCCCTCGAGACGCTCCACGTCACCCTCGAGCGGCACGAGCACCGGACACCAACTTCATATTGCGTATTTAATGCGTTCATCTACTCCGGTCACGTCTTCTAGTGCACGGCGACATGCGCCACAGTAAACAGGAGCCATAGTCAAATCTCGCTTTCACCTCAAGCACGGGCAAAAAGGCGCAAGTACAGCACTGTTGGGCCGTGCCCTGCACCGTAGCACACTCGAGCCTCATCCCGAGGCCGGCTCCGCGCCCCTCGAGCCCTAACTGCTTTCACGCTATTGGAGGGCAGGTACCCCAAGACCCGGAGGGACCCCGCCGTGTCCTATACGTACCAGGATGGGTGCTGTACGACTTCCACATCGCCACGCCTCCACGTCCACGCCTGGGATGGAGGCCACGTATCGAGGACGCCTCAACAGCAATACCCACGTTGGCTACAATGACTTCGACGAGACAGAGTTCCTACCCTTCGCCATACCGAACGCTGTACATGTCAATCCTATGTAAACTCTGGCCTCCTCTTGTTCTATAAAAGGGGACGTCAGGGCCCTTCGCGCGCAAGAAGAGAGACAGACGAGTCCACACACAAAAAACACGAGTCCGGACTCCGGTCTACGCTCATTGAGCTTGTATTGCCCCTGTACAAGCACTTAGGTGCAAGTAATACGAGAACCTCCTCTCCCGCTGGACGTAGGGCCTTCTTTACCCGAACCAGGATAAATTCTTGTGTCATCTTGCATCACCATCCAGGAAGAGAACACGCGATCATATTATTAGTTGGTGTCATACCCCCGGGGTCGAAACACCGACAATTCTAGACAAGATTCTAGTTCCATTCTAGACAAGCTACTCGTTTTGGACAAGATTTGAGTCAAACGTTGAGAATATATAATCATCAATAAATTTTTAGTTGTTGAGTTTGAAAATATGACAACTATATGAATAAATTCATCTTGAAAAATACTTTCATAAAAATATATGTCACTTTTCCATAAATATTTTTATAGAAATAAAGAGTCAAAATTAAGCTTTAGAGACCGTGTCGCTGTCATAAACGACTTCTTTTACCAGTACGGAGTATACATGTTCTAAGATAGCAATTGAAACAGGTGGAGTTAGAACAAGCCAAAATCAAATTGTCAGAGGGAAAAATGCTTGGTATTTGACATCTACAAAAATGATCAAAGTGGAACAAGAGATAAAAAAAGAGGGATGTTTAAAAAAACAGCTAGTTGACGGCACAAATCAGCAATACTTGGTATGTTCTAGAACTGTGGATTTGTGAGGACATTAAGCTCATAATGTTTAATTGATGCCTCAAGTTATTTCTTTCTTGTTCAGAAAAATCAGCAGGACAGAAGACAGAACTTAAAGCTAGCAAGCAAACGTCATCAATTTTGAATGATCTAAAATGAATCCCTAGGATCCAAAGATGTACAACTTTTTTTTGAAAAGCTCTGTGACTGTTCACTGAACCTGCCCGTCGAGAAACACTATGGCCTTGTTTAGTTGGGAAATTTTGCAAAAAAAATTCCTGTAACACTTTCGTTATTATTTGACAAACTTTGTCCAAATATGGACTACGTAGACTCCAAAGATTCGTCTCGACATGTACATACGAAAAGTACAATTAGTTATTTTTTTACCTACATTTAATACTTCATGCATACGTCCAAACATTGATGTAACATTGATGTGATGGTTAATGTGATGGAAAATTTTACAAAATGGAGGGAACTAAACAGGGCCTATGATGAATTTTGAGAGAGCAGTTGTGGTCTTGTGTACTCCTGGCTTTCCCTCTGCTGAAGTAGAGTGAATTGTAAACTGAAATGCTGCAAGACAGGGAACAAGCTGAAACGGCTGATTTTCTGTGAGAGAAAAAAATTGTTCCACGGCTGATTTATATGGACTAAAGCCGGCTTGTAGCTCAAGCGAACAGAGTCACAAGCAGCAAAGTTCGCTATCTGATTCATTTGCATTTGATTTCAACAGAGCCCCCGAGGCCTAAAGTGGTGGCAGCCAATGGTCTTGTGTACTACCAGCTTTCCCTCTACAAGACACGAGCACCAAAGTTTGCTACCTGAAATTCTGAATTATTTGCATTTGATTTGCTATCAAAATCATTGGCATTGGACTGGTTGGAAACCACTGTCCAGAACAGAACCAAATTGTCAAAAAAGAAAGAAAGAAAGACAGGTTTGAAGCCAGAGTACCGGAACAGAACTGTAAATTTTGCCCCTCCTTGCCACTTTCTGTTTGTGACTGGCATCATCTAAACTTCCATACTATCAATAAGTTTTAGACTGAAAACAACTCGATAAGGTAGAGCTTGAACTTCATGCATCAGCTAATGTTTGTATAAGGGTGCTACAATTCCAATTAACTCTGATTGCAAAGATACTTCAAGCGTCAACAGTAGGACATACCATAGATCACAACAGAAGCAAAAACATATATAAATTTTCATGTAGGAGCAGATGTATATCTCAACAAAAGCAAAGCGTATACATTTTCATGCAGCAATGTATCCCGTTTCTCGGGCTCAAATCTAACCAATAGTTTTCAAGTTCAACATGGAACAGCACAGACCAGAGCCTTAAATCTGATTAGATTCAGACACTGAAAATCCACCAACCACACTGAAAATCCACCCACCATGGTAGTCAATACAAAGGTCAGCCATGGGAACTGACCACATGCATAGAAGCATCGATAACCATATACATCTGAAGAGCGTAATGGCGTAATCCGAGCAAAATTGGGCAGCAAAATTTCAGTTAAGAACTTGATAGCATACGTTGCCAAACTTATATTGCATACCACTGTAATCACTTAATTCGATCATACTTCAAACTACTACATAACCAGAGGCAGTACAAAATCGTTGTCGAATTAACCACTGTGAACTCAACGCCACCACAGATACAGAGAGTTCGAGGCTGTCGGATTCAGTTTTCGAGTCCAGGCACCTGCATGCGTCGGCTGGCCTCCGACTTCTTGCCGCCGAGGAACTCGTCGGGGACGACCTTGAGCTGCTTGCGCTTCTTGGACTTGGCGATCTTCTGGATCGTCTTCGGGTTGGTGACCCGCTGCAGCTTGGTGCCCGTGCGGAGCACGTTCTCCTGCTTCCGCTTCTCCCGCTCCTCGCGGGCCTTCCGCTTCGCAACCTTGTTCTGCCGGATCTCCTCCTTGAGCTCCGCCTTGCGGGCCTGGTACGCGCGCTTCAAGGACTTCTCCCGGACGCGCTGCTCCAGCGGGGTCGGCTTCCGCGACACCACCACGGCCGACGCCCGCCGGGTGCGGGGCTCCTTCCAGCGGCGCCCCGACACGCGCCCTGCGATGACGCCGTCGTAGGTGGGCTGGCCGAAGGAGGCCGGCTTCGAGGGGTCGGAGAGGGAAGGCATGGCGCGAAGCTTAGACGGCCGGGGCGCGTCGGCGTCGAGGTCCATGGAGTCCGCGGCCGCCGCCTCGGCCTCCTCGCGGCGCTTGCGCTTGCCGCACTCGCCGCCGAGGCCCTCATCCAGGTAGCGGAAGTCGAGGTGGGAAGCCATGGGGGAACCGGTCGGGGTGCTTGGTGGCGCGATTTGGGAGGAGAGGGAGGACGAACGAGGAGGCGGCGGTGGGTTTATTAGGGTTTGTGATGAAGAGTAGCAGCGGATGGCGGCTCGCTCGATGGGCCGGGCTGGGACGAATACAAACTTGTCAGCCCGCTTTGCGGCCGATGTTTCCTGATGAGACGGGGGCCTGGGCGCCGGCCTATGCCAGAGAAAACATAACTTTTGGAGTGTATAGAGTCTGGAATAAAATCTCCAGTATCTGAATTCTGAAGTTATATAAAGAGTCGGCTCTGCTCGTTTGAACTACAAACCAGCTTTAATCCATATAAATCAGTCGTGAAACAGTATTTTTCTCTCACAGCAAATCAGCTGTTTCGGTTTATTTCCGGCTTACAAGTCCTGGATGCATAGAATGATACAGTGATAAACGGTGATTGTAGTTCAGAAAATATTAATCCAAAGTTGAGTGAAGTCAAAAATATGTTTTCCTCCATATGGATCTTTTCACCACGGAGGAATTGGAATTTACTTTATGGATTAGGCTATTAGGTTTGAAATTTGATATTTTACAACTTTACAAAGTTTATATAAGTCTATACTAAATTTATAGGGTAAGACATGAAATTTGATTCTATATATCCACATACTATCGGATCGCTCCCTTGCAGCATAAATGCAACATACAAATTACCTTACTCATATGGCCAACAATAATATACAAATAAACTTCACATGCGGTCATATCAATATAATTCATCTGTGTTTCAAATTGTTATTATTAGATTAGAATGACTCTCAATTTCAAAGATCCAATCGGAGCCCTAGGTTCAACTGTCAGGGCGCCCTAGTTTCAAGGCATACAAAAGGAATACTCTTAGTTTCAGGCATACAAATGTTATTGTTCAGTTTAAGAGTTACTCGTAACAAGGATGCAACCAACGCAAACAGCAGTTGGACGGTAAGCACTATGAACCAACCTGACAACCAGGAAGACAAAGGTCACGCTACTGATCACCAAATACAGGAGGATGCATACATGATACATGATAGCATGACAGTGAGCAGCACGCTCAGAAGAGAATTGTTCCATATTTTCTCTTATTTCCAGTTAAGAAATAAGGTCACAAATTTGCGTAAAAATTAATACTGAGTTTCCTCAGTTACACCACACCCAAACCTGGGCAGAAACGAGATACCTGAAGATTGTACAAGGATTTGACGAACAAAATGGTGATCTAAACCTACAAGGAACAAATGTTTAGTCAGGACTAGTTACCTAGTCCAAGAGAAAAAAAAATGTATTAAACACACGTTTTGTCTTTATCCCAGTTTAGCAATGACCGCATCTGTGACTTCCTGGGTGGTGCTGGTGCCACCCAAATCTTTGGTTCTGTACTTGCCTTCTGCAATGACACGCTTAACTGCTGTCTCCAGCCGGTCAGCAAATGATGGAAATTGCAAGTGCCTCAACATCATGGCAGAAGATAGCAGCAGGGCAACAGGGTTAGCTCTCTTCTTCTCCACAATATTCTCATTTCCAACATTTCCAGCAGAAGCACCTTGCTCAAAGATAGCATGGTCCTGACCCACATTACCTGAAAAGATGCAACACATGAAGATTCACAGGCCTTCCAAATTCATATACTGCATTTGTTCAAATATGAGTACTAAACTTGCACAATCTTGCTATACAAAACTCATGGAAAGAATAACAGCAGTATGAAAAAAAAGGATGGATGCGGTAAACGAGCCAAAAAAACATCAAATAATGGGCAGATGCAAATACAACTTCACATAAAACCCATGTATGCTATTTGCGCACGTAGGATTCGTATAAATCATAGTTAAAACTCTACCTCCAGGCATGACACCAGTGCCTCCAGCAATACCTGCAGCTACATTAGCCACCAGATTGCCATAAAGATTTGGGGTGACCTATAAAAGGAACCAAAGAAAAGATATTCAAACTCCACAGGTACTGAGTAAATCATTTGAAATCTTCAGATTATTCTAGAAAAAGCCCTATAGAACAAGAGAAAACAAAGGAAAATGTGAGTTTGGTGACACTAGGAACTAACATGCTTTTATATCACATTTGCCGAGCATAGTTAATTTGGTTTTTGAATAGTCCACAGAAGACCAGTATAAGATTGTAGGTATATAAACATGTGGCATATCCAAGATCACAAAGACAACAGGTGTTGTACTTTGCCTTTGTAGAATAAGAAAACCACATCAAACATCACCTAGGTGAGAAACTGTGTCAATTAAGTGATAAGAGTGAATACACGTACCATAACATCAAATTGTTCAGGCTTTGCAACAAGCTGCATACAACAGTTGTCCACAATGATTTCATTATATTGAATTCCCGGGTACTTCTTTGCAACCTCACGACAAGACTCCAAGAACAAACCATCAGCAAGCTTCATAATGTTGGCTTTATGCACTGCTGTCACTTTCTTTCGATTGTTAAGGTATGCATACTCAAAAGCATACTTGGCAATTCTTTCAGAGCAAAATTTTGTTATCACCTAGCAAAATCAACAAAGTGATAGTAAACAGTAATGAGGTGAAATATTCTTTTAGATGGCAAAATAGAAAGCAGCAGCAATATTGTATACACATTACAATAGATATGGGCATATGGCATAGTGGGAAAATTCGGCATGCCATAAGAATGTGTACTAAAAGGACTTGCAATATGTTCCAGCAGCAGATACAGTTTTGGCGAAAAAGCATTCATGTAAAGAGAGATTTGTTACACTGCAACTTGTAAAATGTAGGTTTCTGATACATGTGGCCTTTGAGCAACAATAACCCAAAGGGTATTCACGGCCAAATCAAAACAGGTACCATAGTCAACCAGTATTACAAAATTTTAAAATTAAATCAATATTTGGAGTTTAGGCCCACTATTCATGACATCAAAGAGAAATTTCATAGAACAAACTAAAAAATCAAGTTAACAAAAATAGGATGCACAATATTGTGGTATTTTTGGCAATATCCTAAGGTTACATCAACTAGGCCATAAATCGGGCTACATACTAGGAACTCCAGTCCCTATCTGTTACTGCATTATTGACAATTAGATAGGGGTGTATGAATGAATATCACTTAACGCCCCTTTCAACTTTATACTCCCTCCAGTTTGGTAAAAGAAGTCGTTTTGAACAAGGTTTGGGTCAAACATTGGGAATATAAATCATGAATAACTTTTAAATTATTGAGTTTAGAGATGCAAAAATCATATAAATAAATTTGTCTTGAAAAGTACTTTCATAAAAATATACATATACCACTTTCCAATAAATATTTTTAAAGAAACAAGTGGTCAAAGTTACGTTTTGGAGACCGTGTCGCTGTCCGAAATGACTTCTTTTACCAAACTGGAGGGAGCATTTATTAATGAAAAATTACATTCACTACTCCACACATGAACATAGCAAGTTAAAATTGTATTCTTTGATTAGCAGTTAGCGTGACACAGAGAACTTAAGGTGATGCAAATTATCTTTAAACTCTAATGTGCATGTTATGTGCTCAGATGTCAAGATGTCATTAACAAAGAGTAATGGCCATTAAATTTGCCGTTATTATATCCAATGTTTCAAAAAAATACTAGGAAATAGGCAGGTGGTCAGGCACTGCCTAAGGATCCTAGGCGATTGGAATTTTTTCTGATCAATTAGAGTGATGTCATGTTAAATAGATAAGATATGGCATATTAGGAGAAAGACCTTGACATTATCACAGGCCCATGATTTCCAATTTTCCATGACCATACTTCATCTTCCTCCATCTCCAATAGTCCCATTTTCTTTCATAGATATACCAAACCCACCCTAAGCAGAAAAAAAACACCTAGGCAAAACTCCTACATGCTAAGCTTGGTGGTGCTCAACATTTTTTGAAACAGATATTATTACAATGATAGTTATAAATGAACACAAAGACTATTGTTATTGTAGTAACGTGACTACATAATCTTCAATACAAAATTTCTTTATGTACAGATTAATCAAAGATTAGTAATATAATGATTAATATTCCTTGAGCAAAATATATCACTTTCCCTTTCACTGTTTCCATACCATCAAGAATGACAGGGATAACATACACCCTTCACAAACATCCAAATCCAATAGCTTTATGAAAGACCTATAAATTATAAGTGCATCTCACTTAACTTGAGACTAGACTTAAGCAAGTCATCATGGAACGCTGTATGAACTATCCAATGACAACGACATCTCAACCTTAGATTCACAGCAAGCAGATCAGCTTGTTGGACACATAAAAAAAAAGTAAACTGCCAAAAACGAATCAGGTTTTTCCGTACAAAATGCAGAAACACATTGATTTTCTCAACTGAATGCCCAAATGCACCGGTTACTATATTTCAAGATTCAACCATATAAGGGGCACCCTAAACAAGTATAGCAAGCCCTAAACAAGATTCAGCCATATCAGACACACTAAACAAGTATAGCAAGCATGTCAATCTACTCTATCATATAAGGGCCACCCAAAAAGATTGCAAATTAATTTTCCCAAATAAAATAAACAAGACTGCTGATTCAACTTCCTGATGCAATTCTATCATGCTTGTGTTCACCAGCCAATCTGGAGACTGGGTGTGTATAAGTATAACTGTACCAACAGTTAGACCAGTAGATTCAATAACTGACACAGTATCTATAAGCTTGACACATTTAGCCGTATGCACTTATTAGCTGCCAGCGTGCCACACACTGCATCAACGAAGCTATTAGTTATTTAGTTGTAGAGCAATACATGGAATTCTCCATACCTTGAGACTCTCAACGACGCCAGGAACGACCTCATGCTCGAGCCCCGAGTACTCGCCCTCAGTGTTCTCCCGAATGACGACGATGTCCACGTTGTCGTGCCTGGTAGGCAGGCCAGTGAGGTTGACGCAGTTGACGAGCGCGGCGTAGAGGTCGAGCTCCTTCCGGAGCTGCACGTTGAGGGAGGAGACACCGCCGCCGACGGGGGTGGCGAGGCCGCCCTTGAGGCAGACCTTGTTGCGGCGGATGGACTCGATGACCTCGGCGGGGACCGTGGGCATGTCGCCGTGGACCTCGTATGTCTCGAAGTAGACCGGCGCGTGCATCGCCTCCATCACCTGCCGCACGGCGCCCGTGACGAGGGGCCCGATGCCGTCGCCCGGGATGAGGGTGACGCCGCGCGGGGCGCCGTCCCCCGGGCGAGGCATGTAGGTGACGGTGCGGCGGGAGGCGGTGCCGGCGAGGGGAGTGGAGGGGGAGGGGGAAGGCGACGGGGTGAGGAGGCGGCGTAGGAGAGGGGTCGACCGCCGCGCCATGGAGGAGGGTTAGGGTTTCAGGGTGGATGCGATCGGGGGAGACGGACGTGAGGAGAGGGGTGGAGGAGGAAGACCGTGGCGCTGGTACTTGGTAGCGAGGATGCCAGGGACGACAGGGAGAGGACTCGAGAAGGCCAGGGGAAGAACGGGCCGGCAGGTTTCCGCGTTCTGCTGGGCTCCAGCTCGTTCGCTCTTGGCTCGACTCCAGCTCATCATGTAACTAAAACTAGTTTACCGATTAAAGTCAACTTATTTGACTCTTGAGCAAGCTCATTAACGGCTCGACGAATATATATTGGTGATAGATAATAATTTATTTTATGTCAAGTCAAGACAAATAAATAAATAAATAAATACTAGTAAGAAAAAAAAAGTACTTAGCTCGTTTAACTTACGAGCTGGCTTTGTGTTTGCTCATTAATTTTATTGTAGTAATAAACTAAATGTTGGTTAAACACTTTAAGAAAAGTAAATGAGCCGATCCAAGTTAAATCAGGTCACCATCGAGCCTACACAAAGCAGTGAGGTGGTGTTTGGATCCAACGTCAAAATTTTAGTTGTGACACGAATGTTGCAGCACTAATTTATCTATTTAAAATATAATAATTATAAGATTATACACTATCATATGGCAATTAAACAAGACGAATCTATTTAAGTTGAATTAATATATTATTAATAAATATTTACTGTAGCACTAAATTATCAAATCATGGACTTCGTCTCGTGAATTAGCCCCCACTTATAAATTAGTTTTATAATTATTCTATATTTAGGGGGTGTTCGGTTCCCTGGCAAAAAAATTTTGTCAGTCACATCGGACATTGCGACACTAGTTTAGCCTATTAAAAATAAACTAATTATAAAACTAATTACAGGGTCATATGCTAATTACTGAGACGAATCTATTAAGGTAAATTAATCCATCATTAGCGAATGTTTACTGTAGCACTACATTGTCAAATCATGGACTAATTAAGTTTAATAGATTCGTCTCGTGAATTAGTCTCCGGCTGACAAATTAGTTTTTTAATTACTATATTTTTAATAGGCTAAACTAGTGCCGCAACGTCCAATGTGACTGGCAAAAAAAATTTACCAGGGAAACGAACACCCCCTTAATAGATTAATGAGAACCACAATCTCAGATGTGACAGAGCTAATTTTTTTTGTTAAAAGAAACAAACACCCCTGAGTTGGGCTATTTCGATAGCGAAAGACGTGCTAAAGAATTTATTGTTTTAATATTAATATGTAGATTTCTCCATTTGGTTGCTCTTACTTTCTTTGCATGACATTTTCTCTACAATGTAGTATCCACTGATTGCATAATAAAGAGTTCCAAAGTTAATGAAGAGAAGGCTAGGGTAGGCCTAGTTTGCTTTTGCTCTCCATTTCCCTTCACCGGTCTAGATGTTTTATGAACATTATTCCCATGTCGGCATGTGGCACGTCATGAAACTAAAATTCTTTTTCGGTGCCACTACTATAATTGTTAGTCCCTCCGATCATAAAAGAATGTAATTATAGAAAATGTGCTCGTTAAACTATTTCAACTTTGACTAATTTATAGCAAATTGTATTAGTATTTATATCTTAAATTTAATTTATTATAGGAATATATTTTATAACTAATCTAATGATGTTTATTTTGTCTTATAAGTGTTAGTATTTTTTATATAATTTTAGTCAAAATTTACGATGTTTGATTTCTTGGGATGTAAGAATTGTATTTTTTTTGAACGGATGGAGTATGTTCTAAACAATTTAAGACAACTTTTTTTGCGACTAAATTTAAGACAACTTAAGAGGATACTCATACAACGCATGTATCCATGAATTAAACCCGATTACTGAGTTTCTTCTTAAATTATGATGTTCTTTAATAAATTTTGTCAAAACTAAACATAGCCACTACATTAAATACATTATATTTCCGTACAAAATTTAAAAGTCACAATATAAACTATATAATAATAAAAACTTTAACCATGGGAGGATTTAGGTATGTAGAGCGCCCCTCTACCACCAATAATATGTCCAATAGAAAGGTGACATCTGGCCTCAGTATTGCGTCAATTCCACGCGATACAAATGATGTTACCTCCTAGTGCAACCGACATTGACATGCATATGCATGCTCGCATTGTTGCATCCCAATGGTTTTGTTTATAGTTTCAGTAGCAGTACTTGACGGATACCATTTGTGTTTCTACGGGCCTGGCTGCTATTTATGTGTCAGAACAGATTATTTCATGAAACAAAGCAAAGGTGTACTAATTATTACAGATAACAAGATCATATAGTAGTAATAAGCTCTCAAAAATATATTAATGCAACCAAAACAAGTTCCCAAAACATATTTTTTCCACTGCTCAAGGCTGTCATAGACAACTAATTAACCCTCAACGAATTGAAAAGGGTGAGCTTACTCTGGAAAACCCACAATGTTAATAGTCCTTCTATTTCTTTTCTTCGAAGAGAGCATGCATATTATGGATACATTATTAAGTAATCTGTTAGTTGTTGGTATAATCAAATCCATATCAATTTATCCATATGAAGTGACTTTTAAGAAAAATACCAATAAAGGATACCGACTTCAATCTATATGTTTTTGTCCAAAGGTTCCATATTTCAATTTTTTAGAAAAAAGTGCATAAATCATATGCTAAGCTAATGTGTTTTCAACATTGATCATTACCGACTTTCTGTACGGGCGCGGTGAAACGCGCCACTCTTCCTAGTATTTCATGACAAAAGGAGTATGCCTTTTTTTTCTGCATGTTCCCCCTATGCCCATAAAATTGAACCTGTTTTTTATCTTAATATCATTATATTAATATAATCTGTTGTTGTATAGGAAGTGAACCTGAATTAATTGGTTGAACGAGAGACATACTTAAACCTAATGTTCAAGTTATCTTCAACTCAAACTTGGATGTCTCTATATCAAGAGTCAAATTTTTGACCTGACGCAAATACTGTAGGTGCCATGTCTCGACAATGAGGTGTCACATATTCATAGAGGTGAGTGCGTCTATATCGTGTTTCAAAAGATGTGGGCCTATAACAAATGGACATTTAACTTTTATATATTATTATATCTGATTTTTAATCACATATTGGTATCACTTAAACCTTTCACTAGACTATGCTGCGTGCATATAAAGTTCTCATCAGTCATCCGTCTCTCCAAATTCGACTACACCAAATATAGTTTTATTGTCACGATATCTTTGGGGCTGTTCAGTTGATCGTTTTTACGGTTGATTTCGACTTCAAACGAACGGGGACTAACAATGAACCTAGAAGGGTAGGACTCGTCTCCGACCTTCTCCTGCTCGCAACAATGGCGTTTTCCATCTGGCGCGAACGTTCCACTGTTCCAGAATCTGAAGTCCCGTTGCGGTTTACGTGGCTCCATGTGACACGGTAGACGGAGCAGTTGGCGCGGAGCAACCAAAAGGCAATGCTGCCAGGCTGGTGTTCACCGCCGCGATGGCGCCGACGAGGCGCATCCTGGGCCTCACCCCCATTTTTTCTGGCCCAAAACGCCGCAAAAAGTTTTTCACCTCTCCGACACGGCCCCGAGGCGCCCACCCATCGAGCGGCTGGCGATCGCGCCCGCCGGCCTCTCGCCTAATCCGTGGCCATCCATCCATCCCCTTATCACCCACCCCTCTCGCTGGTCGCTGCGCTTCCCTTGTGCTTCTCTAGATAAGCAGCGCAAACCCCTAGCCCTCTCGCTTCTCCCCTATCCATCCATCCCCAAATAATCCCCACCTCCCGCTGCTGCTCCGCCGCCCGCCATGGCCTCGCTCGCCTCGGCCTCCACATCGCTCCTCTTCCCGCAGGCCACCTCATCCAGGAGCCGCGCCCGGCTCTCCACCTCCCTGGGCTTCTCCGCGCAGCCGGCGCGGCTGCGGAGCCGGGCGGCGGCGGCGGCGGGCGGGCAGCGGCGCGGGCGCCTGCTGGTGGTGCGCGCGGCCAGGGGCAAGTTCGAGCGCACCAAGCCGCACGTCAACATCGGCACCATCGGCCACGTCGACCACGGCAAGACCACCCTCACCGCCGCGCTCACCATGGTGCTCGCCTCCGTCGGCGGCAGCGCGCCCAAGAAGTACGACGAGATCGACGCAGCCCCCGAGGAGCGCGCCCGCGGCATCACCATCAACACCGCCACCGTCGAGTACGAGACCGAGACCCGCCACTACGCGCACGTGGACTGCCCCGGCCACGCCGACTACGTCAAGAACATGATCACCGGCGCCGCGCAGATGGACGGCGCCATCCTCGTCGTCTCCGGCGCCGACGGGCCCATGCCGCAGACCAAGGAGCACATCCTCCTCGCCAAGCAGGTCGGTGTCCCCAAGATCGTCGTCTTCCTCAACAAGAAGGACATGGTCGACGACGAGGAGCTGCTCGAGCTCGTCGAGCTCGAGGTCCGCGAGCTGCTCAGCAACTACGAGTACGACGGCGACGACGTGCCAATCGTCGCCGGCTCCGCTCTCAAGGCGCTCGAGGCCCTCATGGCCAACCCTGCCCTCAAGCGCGGCGAAAATGAGTGGGTGGACTACATCTTCAGCTTGGTCGAGAAAGTCGATTCCTATATTCCAGTCCCACAGCGGCAGACCGACCTCCCGTTCCTGCTCGCCGTTGAGGATGTCTTCTCCATCACCGGCCGTGGTACAGTTGCCACTGGCCGTATCGAGCGTGGTACCGTTAAGGTTGGTGACACGGTCGATATCGTCGGAATCCGGGACACCCGGAACTGCACCGTGACTGGGGTTGAGATGTTCCAGAAGACCATGGATGATGCCATGGCCGGAGACAATGTCGGGCTGCTGCTCCGTGGTATGCAGAAGGACGACATTGAGAGAGGCATGGTGCTGGCAAAGCCCGGTTCTATCACACCACACACCAAGTTCGAGTCTGTTGTGTATGTGCTTAAGAAGGAAGAGGGTGGCCGGCACTCGCCTTTCTTTCCTGGTTACCGCCCACAGTTCTACATGCGGACAACCGATGTGACGGGCAGTGTGACTACGATTATGAATGACAAGGATGAGGAGGCGAAGATGTGCATGCCTGGTGATCGTATCAAGATGATTGTTCAGCTCATCCAGCCTGTTGCTTGTGAGCAGGGAATGAGGTTTGCTATCCGTGAGGGTGGTAAGACCGTTGGTGCTGGTGTCATCAACAAAATCATTGAGTAAACTGGATATAGCATATCCAACATGAAAATTTTCATTGTTTACTCAAAGCGAAATGCTCTGTAGTTGTTATTATGTGTTGAGTTTTAGGGGTTGCTCATGTGAAATTGTAGTATGGCACTTTTTTCGTCAAGTGAATCTGCATAATTTATGACATTCACGACAAAGATACACTTATCTGGTTGCAACTGATTTGGCTAAGAGGTGCCATCTACTGTTACATGCCCAATTGTTTCTTGGTTGTGTTGTCCTATAGTGTTGATATGCTTAAAGATGAATCTTGATGATGCCACGGGCACATGACTGTAGCTTATTTGCACCTTTTAGAGTACAAGTAGCAGTGAAATGGATACAATCTTGCTTGCTGGACTTTCTTAGCAAACCTATCTTGATTCATTTATAATGCTTTTGTGATATGAGTCAATTTATTGCAAATTAATTACTATCGAAGCAGCCACCATCATGTCTTTTTTTATTCTTCCATTATTTGTTACTTGATTATTTTGTAGAATGTCTGCTTCATTTTATGCTGGAGTAGAAGTTTTCTTAAAGATTTGAGGTGGTTATCACAGTTCTGTCTGTGTATAGCAACCACATTTATTGACTGTGTGTCTTTTGTCCGAGCAGTAGCAGATATGCTGCTTTCTGAAGCTGTTGTGCTATGTTGGGTGTTCCACGTTTTAGACTCATGTAATGTAATGATTCTCTATTCTTTCTTTCTTTTCTCAAACTATGCAGGAGAGCTGTGTCATTTTGTTAAGATAGAGAAAAAAAGTACAACGGGCGAAGAGCAGAGGCCAAACCTGACTACAAAAACCCATTCACACTGTCACACTCCCAAAACAACCTAGACCAGATAACAAACTAGCCGCAGACAGAAAAGAAAACTTGACCACCATAGCCTGCTGGGATCCAGGATCTGAATAGGAACTGAGTCCTGGCGCACCTGCCAAACACCACAGGCCACACTCATAATGGTTTGAAGGAGCTCAGCAATGTTCGGCTGAGCCCTGTCAAAAACATAAGAGTCCATATGCTTCCAAACTTCCAATGCCACAAGAATGACCAGGGAATTCAGGCCCTTGCGCAACCTTTTGGGAGTACTCCTGATGGTGCCCCCACCAGGTTGAGAAGCGCCTTGCCTTTGCCGAAGGTCCTACAGCAGCCAGGTCCAAGCTATACAGGATCAGGGGCTAAATTTCCTCTCTACTAGTTTGTTATGTTTGATGATGATGCTACTTCACCTCTTCTGGCATTTTCATCATGAGCATGAGCTCTATTCCTCTTGTCCAATGTTTATTACATTGGCTCTAAAGCTGGGGTAGCATTATGGAGATGACCACTGTTTTTTTCATTTGACAGTAGCTGCGTATTTCTTTCAGAAATGGTCCTGTTAGCAGCAGAACAGTATGAAGATGGGCTGGTGTGACATTCTTGTTTGTATAACTGTTATTGTTTGTAGAGTCACTTCTCATCTTTCAATATTAAAGGGGAATTGAAGGACTCAAATTTAGTCTTCTAATTTTGTGTCTGAAGTAATGCACCAGAAACTGAAAAGTAAGCGTGTAAGTCGATCAAAACCTTTCCTCCATGCCAGTCGTAACTTCTTGTTTGCTAGACTTTCTTTGTGAACCGTGAATCATATTGATTTGTCTGTTAATGCTTTGTGATTTGAATCAAATTTATGCGGATTAATAACTATACATGTGGCCTTCAGGACACTGCTTATTCTTTTCTTTGATATCTTTTATGGGGCACTTGATTTTTTTTTTCATGGAATGTTGATTACTAAGCTTGCTTCAGTCTATTTTAGAATTTAACGTGTTTTAGCAGATTTGTTTAATGTTTAAGGTGGTTATCTCAATCTAACTATGCATGCTAACCACTATTCCATTATGTTCATGTGTCCTACTAGACATGCATGCCAACCACACTATTCCATATTTGCTTTAATTGTCACTGGACTAGAGGGTTATTTGGGTTAACTCCCTGTTTCTGTTAAGCTCAAGCCTGAAGCCATTTCCTTGTTACTGGCTTGCTATGTTTGATAATGCTACTTCATGTCTTAACACCTTCTGTCATTTTCATAAATTTTGTCTCTCTTATGAGATGGTTTAACATTGTGGAGATGGACACCGTTTCAGTAGACAGTAGCTGAGTATTTCTTGCAGAGATTGTTCCTTTGCGCAGCAGGCGACTGCAATTGACATTCTTTGTATAACTGGACATGCCCATGGATTCGCCTTGTCATCTTTGATGTCAATGAAAAAACTTTGTTCTGGACACTGAAAACCATTAGTGCATTACATCTCTGCAACTATAAAGGCAGTTTTTTTTTTTCATGAGTTAACTTCGTTTAAACTATTTGCACAATGTCAGCAGCTTTCTGGAAGCACGTATTCACACGTGAGACTATTTCCACATACCTGCTCTACTGCTCGTCATGGCTGGGCAGTGAACAACACTCTAGGTCCTGTTGCTGTCTGAAGCACGAAACTGAAAAAACTATACGCCGAATCGATCGAAACTTCTCCATGCTGGCATTCTGCGTTCAGTTCTCTCTCTCTCTCTCTCATCCAGTTCTCCTTTGATCGTGTACATATCAGGCCAGATTATTGGCGTGTTCGGCTGTATATTTGGCAACAAAATTTGGTGGCGTGTGGGGTTATCTTCATCTCTCCTTGGTTAATTATTAACTGATCAGAGAACGCTGTCTTCATTTCTTTTCGCGACTTTGCTATTTCATCATCTTATAGAAAATGAAACGAGTAGAAGGGATTTTTCATCAACTTGTAGTGCAACGAAAATTCTCTAATCATTGACGCTGACATATTGGGGGCAATGTGAGTCCAAAGGATTTCAACGAAAATTCCCTAACGATTACTACTGGAATTGAAAGTCATGTGCTCCGTCCATGTCTAAAATAGTGCAATTCTATGTTTAAAACAAGTCATTTTTTTCTTTACTTTAACCAAGTTTAAAGAAAAATATCAAATATTAAAGTATTTGGTACCATAAAATTATATCTTTTATAGATTCAATTATTTATTAAATTAAAAAACTTGAACGGAGAGAGCAAATTGGTAACGCCAACTCCAGCTCCACTGCCGCTGCGGAAAGGTTTATGCCGCCGCGGAAAGATTATTCCGCGAAGTTGACTCTCCTTTATTCCCACCCATAAGACGAGAGGAAAGGCCAGCGATTTTCATGGACAGCGAGATGAAGCCACGTGTCCAGTTCTCAGTCGTGTCAGTTGCAAAAAAAAAAAGACTGACCACAATTTCGTCGTGCTTTGTGTTTTCGAAAAATTTTGTGATCACCACCGCCGTTTGCTTTGCTCCGACTCTGCTGCGGCTGCGGTTGGTTCTTTCTTCCAGTCTCTCGTTGTAAACCAGGAACCAGCAGTTCGTGATCTGCAGCCGCGCGGCCAAAGCAAACCGTTGCTGGAAACAACGACGACCAAGTGTTAATTCCGTGCTGTGCGATCCAACGTGCCGGCGGCGGCGGTGACTGGTGACCGCAACGGGGCGCTGACGGCTGACCGCTTTCCCGACCTCCCACGGCGAATGCTCCCAAAGGAGCCCTAAGGCGAGTCGAGGTCGAGGTCACGCCCGCCACGGCCCGGCCCGGCCCGGCACGCCTTCCCCGCCAAGGCCCCCACTGTCCCACGCACCGCGCGCCCACGCCTTTTAGCCGTCCACCGCACCGCGCCCGCCTTTTCACCCCGCCCGCTCGATCGGCATCCGCGCATCGCGTCGGCATCCATCCTCCAGCCCGCTGCGCCTCCTTTCCCTCTCCCTCGCTCCGCCTCCGCGATCTCGCGGAACCCTGCTAGATCCCTGACTCGCCATGTCCAACCCCTGGGGCGGCCTCGGAGGCGCCGGCGCGTGGGCGCTGGACGCCGAGCGCGCCGAGGAGGAGGAGCGCGACGCACCCCCGGCCCCGGCCCCAGCCCCCGCCCCCGCCCCCGCCGCGGGCTTCCCCAGCCTCCGCGAGGCCGCCGCGGGCGCCGCCGGCAAGTCCAAGAAGAAGAACAAAGGCACCACGCTCTCGCTCTCCGAGTTCGCGGGGTTCGGCCCGGGGCGGCGCCAGGCGCCGGCGCCGCCGGAGCCCCGGGGCCTCACCACGGCCGAGATGATGATGCTGCCCACGGGCCCCAGGGAGCGGTCCGCCGATGAGCTCGACCGGCCCCGCGGCCTCGGCGGCGGCTTCCGCTCCTACGGCTCCGGGGACCGCGGCGGCGGGTTCGACGACGACGGCCGCCGCGGGCCGCCCGGCAGGGGCTCGGATCTCGACATGCCCTCCCGCGCCGACGAGGATCGCGACTGGTCCATGAGCAAGAAGTCGTTCGCGCCCTCCCCCGCCGACTCCGGCTCGCGGAGCCGGTACGGTGGCCTCGGGGGTGGCGCGCCCGTGTCCGACGGCCGCGCCGACGACGACGGCGACTGGTCGCGTGGGAAGAAGCCGCTGCCGTCAGGCCCGTCGCGCTACCCGAGCCTCGGCTCCGGCGGCGGCGGCTTCCGCGACTCGCCCGTCTCGGCCGACTCCTCCGACCGCTGGTCCCGTGCCGCGCCGACCAATGGCGAGCGTGAGAGGCCTCGCATCGTCCTCGATCCGCCCAAACGTGACGCCTCGGTCACCCCTACCCCACCTGCTGAGGTGGGACGCAGCCGGCCGAGCCCATTTGGAGTCGCGAGGCCACGGGAGGACGTGCTGACCGATAAGGGGCTCGACTGGAAGAAGATGGAAACTGAGATTGATCAGAAGAGGATTAGCCGCCCCACCAGCTCGCAGTCCAACAGGCCAGAGAGTGCTCAATCGTCACGGCCTGGGAGCCCCGGGTCACAGATATCAGCCACCGGTACTGAAGCCGCACCGAGGGCGCGGCCGAAGGCAAATCCTTTTGGTGACGCAAAGCCAAGGGAGGTGATTCTGCAAGAGAAAGGGAAGGACTGGAGGAAGATTGATCAAGAGCTGGAGCATCGCCGTATTGATAGGTCTGCCATATATTGATCTAAATCTACTCTTACAATATGCACCATTAGCTTTCGTCTGCGAATTCAATACCATTACGACTAGGAACGTGTATATTGGTTTTTGTTTAATTAGAACTCTGCTTCATTTTGTGGTAGTTAGCTTAGAGCATTTTTCTAGCCCTGCTAGTAGCCACCTTGTTGTTGCTTCAACTAAAACAAATGACCTAACGCAAGTTATTTTACTATTTCATTCATGTTTCTTTCAAAAAATGTGTCTCTGTTTGTTCCGTCAAAATAGCTCTACAATGTGCTAGTAGGGGAGTTGGGAAGTGTTAAGTTTGTTGCTTAAGTCTGGACATCTGCTTACTTCTGCTGCATGAAAATATGGACCAATGATAGACGATGGAACAAATTTCCTGAATTGATTGAGAAATGGCATAGTGGTGTGGGACTGTGGGCATCCATAATAGTGCTATGGCTATTACAATAGTAATAGCTGTACATTCTCCTTTTGAAGGCATTTGTTACATATTTCCCTTCAGCTTCTAATGTTAATTGTGGACACCAAACCAGTATTGGTTGGGAGCTGTGTTCATTTCTTCTTTTCAGTCAATAAAAAGTTAACAAGCTTGTGAGCATATGTTAAGTATTGCTGCTAGCTGGATTTTATCTGTTAAAGTTTTATTATCTTCTGCCATTTCGGTTTCCATGATTGGTTAATCTGAATGAATGTGCACATATACTAAATACTGTAGCATCAGTGTTTCAATTTGTTTAACAGCATCCTACTCGACTGATACTGATGGGTTACTGTATTAACTGTTTGTTTTGCTTTCCCTTTAATAATGCCTTACCAATCACTTTTAAGTTGGCTGTACTGTACAGATATCATCTTTCTATTTTTAGTTTTAGCAGTCCTAAGAATTTTTCTGGTAAGATAATAAATACATTGAAGCTAAGAATTTTCCATTCCTCTATTGTAAAATAACTGTTTTTTCATACAATGTTCTGATTTTAATGCTAGGTGCATATTGAAACGTGTTTTAAAATTTTATCATGTAGTATGTTTCTATAGTGTGGTGTTTCATGTGTAAACTATAAAATCTAAAATCCGCTTTGGATTAGGTTATTTGGCCACCTTGTATGATTATCATCTACTGCTTGAAGTACAATAGTTTGCCCTGAGTCATGGAGCAATATGGTTGCAATAACAGCAATGTGGGACCAAAGTTCAAAAAAGCGCTAAGCGAGGGTTGACCCTTTGCTTAGAGCTTAAGCGGGCTTAAGCATACAAAGTGTCAGTTAAAAATTTTGTGTTGTAGCTTATCCGTCTGCTTAAGCGCTGCCGTGACCCGAAGCGAAGCAGAGACTTTCCGCATAGTGCTTCAGCACACTTAAGCGGCTGCTTAATACCGCTTTTTTGAACTTCGTGTGGGACAATCCTGCCAGGCTGCCACTTACATTTCACTAACAAAGCAACTAGTGCTTCAGGTACTGTTTTGTTTGGAGAGAATGTTTCAATATCATGCAATAGGAACTTTTTATTTCTTCATGGTTACCAAGTTCTCTGTCAATCCATAATTGCACTGAATCATGAATGTTTTACTGGGAAAGTTCCAAAGTCTACTTTATTCGTTCACTAAAATGGCATCAAAATGTATCCATGTAGCTTCTGGTTGACATTTCTGTTTTTTTTTTAATCTTTTGGATTTGGATTTGGATGGAGAACACATTGCTCCTCTGCTACTGCCAGTGTCCTGAGTTCCTGACCTTATTAAGATTGACATAGGAGGGTCTCGGTAATTTTACATTCCTTCAGAAATAACTGTTCAGACTGCAGTATGCACAAATGAATTGTGAGAGTTTTACTAAACATAATAGTTCCCTTAGTTTAGATACGGAGGTCCATTGCTTTTCTTTTGGAGAGCTATGCATCTGCATCTTTTCACTTCGCTTGTTTGAATTATCTATCATTTTGTTGCGAAGTCTGTTGCTTTGGTGTTGGGAAGAATTAATAAGTCAATCTGTGGCATAGCCTGTCACAAGAGCGAACTGATTTTGTTATAAGGAGGGTACGTGGTCTAAAAACATGGAATTCGATCAACTCAGATTTCAAATTGAGCAATCCTTCAAAGAACTCATTCAGTTAGTTGCCTATTTTTGGCCGATCCACATAGTTCCTTCTTGCTGCATGCTTTGCCAAATTATGAATTTGCTTTTTTTGTTTAAATACATATATGTGTATCACACAAACATTTACATTTTTTGCTATATTCTATGAATAATTTACATTTGAAATTCACATGGAAATGGATATTTCAGACCGGAGTCAAATGAAGAGAGTGTGTTGAAAGAAGAGATCAACCTACTTAAGGTGGAACTGAATGAAAGTGAAGGCAAGATAAGTGATGAGGAAGCAAAAGGCCTCTCTGAGAAAATAACTCAGATGGAAGAGCAGCTGGAACTTCTTAGAATTGCAATGGATGACAAGATCAGGTTTTCACAAAGGCCTGGTTCTGGAGCAGGCAGGGTTGTAGCACCACCAACTAATTTTGTAGATGAACCCCAAATAAAAGAGTCCATGGAAAGGTCACGTTCCCGCAGCGGCACAGAGCAATATCCAAAACCAACTGAAGAAAGATGGGGGTTTCAGGGGAGCAGAGATAGAGTCTCTATCGGTGGCAACAGAATTTCAGACAGGTATGCTAACTTATTGTGCTTGTTTTGTTATGAGTTATCAATTCCATCCAAAAAAAACTAAACTTACTATGGTTCTTGCAAACTTAGACATGAACATAAATTTAATTGGATAGTCCTTGATTTTTCATTGTTTGTTGATTGTTATTATCATTTAATAACGTAATCTTAGCATATGTTCTTCCATATGCTATGGCCTTCTAGGATTTTGGTTAGGTTACTGTTCATTGTAGTATTGTACCCATACATTTTACTGTGTATGCGTTGGCCAACAAAAACCACCACATAACTAACATACAATGAACCCAAGTTTGGAATTCTGTTACTACAAACCTTTTCTCAAGCTTGGCCAATTGTTTGCATATAAAGTATAATACCTCCATTTGCAGGTCGTCCGCAGGACAGAGGTGGTGACTCTAGCGGCCAGATTTTTCTCTCCGTTTGAAAACTGCGGAAAAATAAGTTATGTTGCTCTTGTTACTTGACTCCCATTTTGTTTGGCTTGGAAGATTGGAGAGGATGGTGGGCAATACTGATTACATTGCACCAAGCTGTTAATTACCACCTTTATGGTGTTTCTTTCATTTCCCTTTTTGTGTGTGTAATTTTTCTTTTGCCCACCTCTTCCATGTCAAAACAGGTGCTTTGAACCTTTCATAGGCTAACTATTGTTATTGATTCGTGCATGACTATGCTTTAACATTCTTGTCAATGACTTGTTTGAAATGCGGTGGATTGGACCATACCCCTCCAGAGTCCAGATTAGGGAGATAAATTTGTGTTCCCCGCCAGTCCAAGGGCGATGCTTGGTATTCTGCTGCCGTATAATCCTCTATTGTTGGCATGGTTTCCATGTTGCATGTATAGTACACTGCAATCGAGTTCCTTGCGTCTTGGAAACTCCTTGGAAGGGAAACCTAAGTTTGACCAAATATGTGAAAGCAAATGGTTCGCTTTCTTGGAAATTTGTGGTGGGATTGTGACGCTGTTAGCTGTTAGTCTTAGTGTTGTTGCAATCCACACGCATAGTCATTCTTCCTGCGCCGTTGACAATGTTCATTGGCTCTTCGTCTCTTCAAACGATAGGTCTGGACAGTTCTAAATTAGGTGATGGTTAGATAGCTGACGTGCTGACTAATTCCCGTCGAATGTCGAAATAATGTGGCATAACCTTGTTGGCCTTTCATTGCGTTTGAAGGAGTATCCGGCGCTTTGCACAGTTGACTGAGATATTGAGATGGAATGATCTCTGTTGTCCCTATGATGTTTGCTACTGTACAAGATTCAAGCAGTTTATAACAGCTCAGAGGATAGAGTATTGAATCTTGGAAGTCAATGACACCCCCTGCCATTTCATTGAAAGATTCAACTTAATTAAGTGGGAAATAGATGAGGTGGCAAATTTTATACTATCACATTATAGTATTTTAGCCAATCAATTCCAATTTGTTTATGTAAACAGAAGAGAGAAAGTTCGGCTGGTCGTTTTTACAGCCGATTTCGACTGTTTTAATAGTGTTGTATGACGAGAGAGAATAAACTGGTTGATAAGCCAAACAAACAACTACGTTGAGCTGCCCTTCTTGGCTGCCGTTCTGCTTGCAAAATAAAGTATAAATAAATTTGTAATAAGTGGGCAATGAGCCACTAACCGAGTTCCCTCCATTCGCATTACACAAACTGGATCAGCAGAGACACTTATCGGTACAGGTTGTTTCATGATTTTTCACGCACGCTGCAGAATAAAGTAAAACATACACACACCAAAATAGTCGCGCGCACCCATCCAGATCCAGATCCTTTGGCAGCAACGACGACGTACGGTGACGACCGGAACGAAATTAAAGAAAAAGAACTCATGACGACGATTACATGTACGTAATGTAACGTAATGTATGGCGCGCACGGCCGCTCGATCTTGTGCTCTAGTTGTTCTTCTTGCGGTTCTCGACGACGAAGAAGAAGGCGAGCGCGACGACGGAGAAGGCGGAGAAGACGCCGGCGGCGACCTTGAGGGAGGCGTGGATGCCGGTGATGCCGGCGACGACGAAGGCGGCGGCGGGGCCCGTCTGGCCGTAGGCGACCTCGGCGCCGGAGGCGTCGGTGGCGTAGGCGCGCACGAAGTAGGAGGCCGAGGGGACGTCGCGGTGGACGACGTAGTCGAAAGTGGCCGGCGCGGCGGCGTAGTCCTTCTGGGTGACCTTGAACTGGCACGCCTTGTCCTTGCTGAGGTCGTCGTTGGTCTTGCGCCACCCGCGGTCCTTCTGGCTCACCGGCGCGTAGCACAGCTTCACCTTCACGTTCTTGTAGGCGGCGTCGGCGCCGGCGGGCTGGCTGGCGTTCAGGATCCACGTCACCGTCACCGAGTCCACGCCGGCTTTCAGGACTGCGCACATGCATGGCCGCCGGCCATATGTTTAATTAGGCCCTTGTTGATTGTGAATGAGCAAATATATATATAAAGAGATAATAATAATGCATCTGGTTTGAAAACGTACTTATCTAGTGTAAAAAAAAAAAGACTCCTACGAACTGGTAGGTAGCTAAACATTTGGTTCAGAGAGATAGTGCATCGTTTTTCACTCAAATTAACACGCACGGTAAGTCGAGTTAATAAACTGTCAAAGGAAGAGATGTGTAATATTTGGGCCTGGAGCACTCGGATTAGAGAGATGAACATAAGTGTGTCCTTTCTACTATTGGCCGGCAGGCCGGCCTAAGATGGATTTTAAAATCTTAGTTTCTGTGTCGTTTCTTCCATGGCCGCACTGTAAGCAACAGAGGAGAACATAGTTGAGCTGTCGATCTTAGCAAGAAATTAATCAACAGAAAGACGAGCACCTGAAAATTACTCTACGATTTCATGCACCAATGTCATTTTAGTTTATCTTAAAAGAAGAATATAAAAAAATAGCTATTTTTATTTAAACTTATCAACCATACAACGACTTATTCTCTCTCACGGAACATATATAGTTGAAACAGTCGAAATCAATCGAGCCGGCCATTGACTATGAGCATTAGTAATCAAAGTCTAAATAACATTAGTAGCAGTTAAAACGCTGCGCATTGGATGATGGCAGGGCAGAAGTTGTATTAGCGGCACAACTGCCCAAGTAATCAAAGTTGACTAGTAGCCGGCCGCTATGGTCTGCTGAATGGAGCAGGAGTAGAGAGAGAATGGATGGATGGTTAGACGACGCGCGCGCACCTTGGCCGGGCGTGGTGGAGGTGGTGACGGCGAGCGCCTTGGGCAGCGTGGAGAGGTGGACCCCCGCGGCGGCCGGCGCCGGGAGGCAGGCGGCGGCGAAGAGGAGAAGCGCCGCCAGCACAGACGACACGCTTTGTTGCCGAGCCATCGCTGCTAATAATACGTCCGTGCTCCGACCGCCGATCGACCGACCCCTTGCTATAAGCAAACGCGCGCTGCCGGAGCCTCTACTTGCTGTCTCGACCGGCTAGTCGTGGGATCGGAGTCGGAGACGAGGCGAGGGATCTGATGAGCTCGGGGCTTGCTTGCTTTCGGATGGAGGAGGAGTACGGACAGGGATGCGGATATATAGGCGCGTGCGCGTGGCCCCGGGAGGGAGTCGAAGGGTGTGGAGAGCGAGTAGTTGACCTTGCGGCCGTGGCCGCCCCACCCCGACCCCCCCAATGGCTGAGGAGTACGACTCGCTGGTTACTACTATTGTTAAGCTGAATGAACACGCTGCCAATCATGTATGTGATCAAAAGTCAGAGAGAGCTCTCTACGAGGGCACAGGGCAGGCAAAGGGGGCAGCAGGTAGCGGCAAGCACAGTATAGTACTATAATACTAATGCAGTCGTCTTTGATTCGAGAGCCCCAAAGGTTCCCGGCCGGCCGCGTGGGATGCGATGCGGCGACCGCGGCCGGCTCCGTCCGTCCTGCGTTGCGAATCCTCGAACCGGCGGCACGCAACCAACTTCCAACTACGGCTCCGATCCTCAGCTCAGCTGCCGCCGTCTCGTCTCGTGGCGCGCCGTGCTGGCGATGCGTGTCCTCCAGCGGCGCGCGCGGTGGCCGGGTGACGAGCCAGGATCCGCGCGCGGCCACGGACGGGGGTGCTCCGCAGCTCAGCTCACCGCGTGGTCTTCGTCTGCACTGCACGCACACGCACACGCACGGCCGCGCTTATTGCGGGCAAGGCAGATGATGACAACGGAGCGTCGTGTCGTACGGCCGGCCGCGGATCCCTTCAACGCCGACGAAACGTGCTTTGTTTCCGGCTTCCGCGCGTCCGTCTCCGTCCGAGCTGAGCTGAGGTGGTGGGTGGTGCGATCCTTACGGTATCTGCCCGCCCGGCCACCTCCGTCCAAACGTTTCCAGTAGTTCCCTTCTTTCTTTGTCATCCAAAGAGGAGCACGTACTCTATACTGCAGCGCGGCCGAAGAAGCTCTCGATCGACCGACAGGCGACGACACAACAGAATCGGACAGAGCATCTTCGAGCCGATCGCCAGATCCAGTTCAGGCTACGGATGAACTCTTCGCTGACCCTTCACGCAATCACGCTTCGCCGATTATTGTTAGCAATACGTACGTACGGTGATACAGGAGAGGTGCACTGCACACACGGCAAGCAGGGGTCATGTGACCCTTAGCGCAGATCAAGGGCTACGAGCTGCAGCGCTTTTGTTTGACTCGCCTCTTGTACCTCTACCTGACTACCTCTATCCCCGCGACCGCGTAGCTAGAATTAAGGCGCACGGCTTAGCAACGGGCAGATGTCATGAGTGAGACTGATAGACTGATAGCTAGTGTGGGGGCTCGGCCGACCGATCCTTGCTTGATCCATCAGACGAGACTTGTACTGTATAGCTAGGCGCGCTACTGATGATGAATAAACAAAAGGAGGGGCACCGAATTATTGACGGGGATGCCGGATGATGATGCCTTCTCTATGCATTTGTTACATTGCTGCTGGACTTAATTAACTGCGACATTAGCATTTTCTGTTAGTCGGCACCTCAGCTTTGACGTGGCCTTTGTTCTTCTTCTTTTTCTTTTGGGGGTCCTTTCCTTTATTTAAAGAACAGACTCACTATTGGCCACTCTTCTGCTCGTCTTTTCGTCTCCTCCTGGGCCTTGATTCCCCACTTCAAGCACATATATTGGCCTTGATTCTCTCAACAAACCATACAACTAGGATGTAATCTCATCGTCAATGACTTTCACAACTCAACCACAAAGTCTACCACTAAGCACATATACAGTACAAAAACAATTGACAGGTGAACCAACCGCATGCGTCCATTTCCCAACAGATATACTGCTACGAAGTATGTGTTGGCTACTTGGCCGTGCGTTGAGGACATGATTTGAGCGCCGTTGGAGATGTTGTTGGGGACGACCTGACGAGTATGCGTTGAGCTAGCGATTTGAGCATCGTTGGAGACGTCCTGAGTATGTGTTGGACACTTGGTTGTGTGTTGTACTGTTGTACATGTTGGCTATTTAGCTATGTGTGGTATAGTATTATATATAGTACCACAAGAGTTACATACACATCAACCTGAAACACCTTGCACAAGTAATACGCACAAGTGATACTCGAGGAAATGTCAACTGACGCCGATTTAGCTGAACACTACTAGGCGACATCTCATGTACTCTCTCCGTTCTAGAATAATTATCGTTTTTATTTTCTGAAAAACAACTTTGACTAAAGATCTTTAAATCTAGTATTTTAACAAATTTATTTAGAAATATAAAGATTACACATATTTTCTATAAATCGAGTTAAGCTTGTGTCAAAGAAACAAAAAGTAACAATTAATTGGGGACGAAGCGGGTAACTAATAACTCAACTCTAATTAGATATGTCGATTTAGCTGAACACCACAGGACAACACCTTGTATAACTAACAACTCCAAAAAGATGTGTCTTGGAGTCTCTTTGATGCACAAGCTAAACTTTAGGTGCTGTTTGGTAAAGTCTACAGTAACGTAAATGTAATAAAAATTAGTTCAATTCTGTTTCCAGTCGGTAACGCTGATAGCCTTAAATTGTTTTCGTTTGCGTTACCTATGACATAACCAAACAACTTGTTAGAGTCATCTAAACAGCACACCTCAAAGACTAACTAAAGTTTAGCTAAGATTAGCTATTTTAAACTAGCTAAAGCCAACCTAGCTAAAGACAGCTAATTTAGTAGGAAACGTATATTATGCAAACTAGACTTCTATGCAAACTATGCTCCTATGCAAACTCTAATCAAGACCACGAGAATCTAATCTGATGACCGGTAATTTTAGCACTCAAACCCCCTCCACTCATGGGGGTGCCGGATAGGATGAGGAGGGGGGGTTGAGTGCTAAGGTGACGGATAGGATGAGGAGGGGGTGGGTGGAGTTGAGTGCTAAAATTACCGGTCATCAGATTAGATTCTTGTGGTCTTGATTAGAGTTTGCATAGGAGTCTACTTTGCATAGCATACGTTCCTAATTTAGTATTGGCTAGAGCATTAAAACACGTCAGAAGTTTTAGCTGGCTGAAAGTTTACTTTATTACTTTGAAATTTTAGGTAGCTAAATTTAAGTTGGACGCACCCAGGCCCTTAATATATTATGATATCAGCACATTTTGCTCAAACAAAACATTGACAATGCAAATTCAAACAAGCTAGGATTTGAGTCAAATGTATCTATTTGGCTTCCCTTATGATACTTTAGTTACATGATGTTTGATAAAGCTTAAACCAAACTTTCATTGACATGCCAAAATCAAACAAGTCAGGATTTAGAGTCAAACGATCGATTTGTCTTCCCTTATGATACAACTTTATTTACACGATGTTTCAAAACAAGATTGAAACAACTCCATTACAGCTTTAGATACAGATTGGTCTACCGTCTACATATACCACTGACCAGTTAAAAAGGGAAGGACAGTCAAATACAAAGGCATCATCAAGTCAGACAAACGAGGTGGGCTCGGCGCCCAAACCTCTATTCAAGGAAGGATTATTATCTTCTTCGCTCAAACCCTTCAGTGAAGAAGGGATGCCTCAATGCCTCTTGTGCCGTTAAACGGTTTGCTGGATCATACTTCAGCAGCCCTTGCAGAAGGTCAATAAAATCTCCAGCTGCCTGATCCACATTTTGCATCACCAGATTCTGCTCATAAACATAGTAGAGATAAGTTTCACATGCTGCAAACTAAAATAGATGATGTGTCAAGCATTGTCGAGACATACCTGAAGCCTCGACAATTTCATCACAGCTTTCATGCTCTCCCGCGAAGTGCAACCCTCAGGCCAATTCAGGCGTCCTTTTCTGATGTATTTGTCAGAGTGCCGACTACAAACAAGGATTAATAAGCACAAGACATCGACCAGACATCACAGCACTGATGTTCAGACTACATTGGTATGAAACATACTCTGCCCTCCTAAGCATATGGTAAGGTAAAGGTCCAAGAACCTTCTCCATCATAGCCAGATGTTCCAAGTTTTCATGAGTCTGGAATAATGCCTCACCCTGCAGAACCTTGGCAACTCAGATCCCCTGTACTTGTACATACCAAATCAAACCGAGGCCCAATAACATACCGTGCAAAGCTCAACAAGAATACAACCAACGCTCCAGATATCACATGGGTAACTCCATCCAAGTCCTGAACAAGATCCACGCGGTCATAAAATGTCACCAAATCAGGCTGAACTAGGAAAAGCTTTTCACTGGACACGACAGATACCCAGTATAACTTCTGGAGCCCGATAGTGCCTTGTTGATACCACATAACTCTGATCCTGTTGATCATAGGTAGTGCTACCAAAATCAATCACCTTGATAGCACTAGACTTGGGCAACTGCTTGTAATAGGACCCCTCCTTGGGGGATCGGGACGAAACCTAGCAAATTAAAAAAAGAGGATCAGTACCATATTTCTCTATGTTCACTAACCAACACAATAGTAAAAACAAGCACAGCACAAGGTAAATCTTAGGCAGGTGAATTAAATAAAAAGAACAAAATATACTTTGTAATCAGGCACTTTAATGTACTCCGGAGAAACAAGGAGAATGTTCTCAGGCTTTAAATCAGTGTGTATGAGGCGCAATTCATGCATAACTGCAACACATTACAGAGAGAGGGTAAATACATAAACATCCCATGATGTTAGATATTCCTTAGTATAAGCAGGAGTAATGGAGTAATGACAGGCTGCAATGCAGCCCAGATAATGCACAAAACTAATGTATATGCATCATAGTGCAGGAGGGGTAATAGAAAGAACTGTGCACACACATGCTATACATTCCAACAGTTGTTTGGCAATCTCCCGAACTAGGGCAATTGGGAATGAGCGGTAATTGTTTTTCTTCAGAAAATCATATAAGCTTGGTCCAAGCCTCTCAAAGACCTGCTCACCATTAATCCAAATTCACCAACGTTTAAGCACCACATGGTTATCTTTTTGGGTCAGTTCATAATTGCCATAATCTAACAATGTACTTACAATACAGATATGGTTACGATAGTCAAACCAGTTCCGAATTTGAACACAACTGCAAAATAGACCAGCTTATATATACAAGCAATCTTATGAATGTAACACACAGAGAGGTGCTAACTGAAGCAGCAGACTAACCTGGATCTGCTTTCATTATATTTACCAAGCTGCTCGAGCATGCCAATTTCTATCATTGCAGCATCCCTGTACTTCTTAATGCCCCTGATGATCTTGATAGCCACCATCTCTTTCCTTTCCTTATCCCAACACTCCAACACCTGACCAAAGGTACCTGATGTATTCCAGACACATTCAGTTATGAATGTAACTTTGCATGTATTGCACAGCATGCCCAATGCGAGTTAAATCAATCATATCAGAAGACATTGCCATCCAAACTGACCTTCTCCCATTTTTGCATTGATCTTATCTGCAAACACGGAAAGGAATCCATAAGAACCAACCATGCAAACACATTTGTGGGCAACAAGAGACGACAAGGGTAGGGTAATTACAGCGAGATGTGAGGTTATCTCCAACAGCAAAGACATAATGCCCATCCTTGTCATCTCCTCTCAGAGGAGGGGAACCATCACGAGGCTGCTCTTGGTTGACTTGAGAAGAGACACAGCCTGAAGAGAGGCCCAACGCCGCAGCACTGATGACATTCACAACTTCTTGTCCACAAAGTCCTAACTGAACATGTAAAAAACCAATAAATTTTCCATCTAACTGAGCTATTAAGACACCAAAACACCACAACATCCCACTATGGCCAGCTTACATAATACAAGTTTAGAAAGCAGAAGTATGTTTCCTGTCTAAACATTATGCAAAAATCATCCACACAAACCTGCTTGTAAGACTAGGCAAACAATTTAACAATATCCTAATTGCTAAATTAACATCTACCTAACAAAAAATAGGACGAGCAGATTCCAAACTACAAAAGGGTAAAATAAATAACTTAGAAACAGTATGATTATACAGATTATAACCCATACCAATCTAAATAATAGTATTGACCCGAAAAAAAAAGCAACGCCAACCACACCTACCACACCCATCATACGCTGAACAAATCATTCCCTTAACCCTAGCAATCCACACCTACCACCCATCATCCCATCATACCCATCATACGCTGAACAAATCAACCGCTTAACACTAGCTATAGTACTAGCATCTGCGAGGAATACGATAGATCGACACCAAAACGATTCAATCTACGGCGACGAGTGCTGATATACTACAGATCCACAACCTAACCCTAGAACAACAGCACCAATAGACGCGCTGCGCATGGAAAATCGAGATCCCCAGCGATAGATCCGCGAGGGAAAAAGGAGACGGTAAAAAGAGGTTATACCTGATACATCTCGGCGGGGCCGACGTCCCACCCGAGCCGCGGCCGCGTAACCTGATACATCTCGGCGGGGCCGACGTCCCACCCGAGCCGCTGCCGCTTGCGCGGGCGGCTGTCCAGCGGCGCGCGGGGCATCTCGGCGATGCACTCCATCGGCAAACCGATCTGGCCTCTCCTGGAAGAGGAACCCTCGAATCGGAGGCTAGGCGAGGCGGAGGCGGAGGCGGCTGGATTGGGATTGGTCTCGGCGTGCTGGTGAGGAACACTATTGATTCCGATGCGCTAACTCTAGCGGCCCCCCGCCCTTTATGGCGACGCAAGAGGGGTATTGGGTGGTGGGCTGGTGGCGGTGGGATCGGACACGGGCACACACGGTGCTCGTGTATACGCAAAAACGAGCTGTGTAGCTGACGCTGTTCGGTGACAGTAGGTCCGGGGCCCAGTGAAACAGATCGCCCCACATGTCAGTGGACGGTTATGAAAGCGCTGGCAGGCGTATCGGTGAGAGAGAGGTTGCCGCGTCTCTGAGGTCTTTCGCGGGGCACGGACCCACCCGCTCGTTGTGTGCTTTTGCCAAAGCGGCCAGCGAACTCGTTTGCTTGCTTGGAGCTCCGGGTCGGTTCTCTTCCGTGCATAGCAGCATTCTGGAGAAATTAAAGTTGAAATCCTGTTCTTATTTTTACAAAAATGAAATAGGAGCCTATTTTTTTTCCCACTGGCACCAGTTTCACGTACATAGTTTCCAAATTCTCTTCCATTCCGGCTATTGCTTTGTGACTTTCTGTGTGTTTCGTCCGGTGGACCTAACCCCAAAGACGAAAAACCATGCGCGCTGCGTGCTTACACCCATGGGTTGGCCCGGAGACTTGGTTTAGGTGCAGCGATGACCTGAGCTCCACCGATGCGCGATCGAGACTCGTGAGGTTGGCGTGTGTTCAAGCGCGTTGGCGACCCCACTTGTCAGTGAAACGTGTACGAAGCGTGGGTTGTTGGGGGCGCGCGGCCCATGGTTGGGTTGGCTCTTGGCTGGCATCTCATGCTCCAATTATCTGAAAAGCAATATTCCGATTTTTTTGAGAGGAAAAGCAATATTCCGAATTATAGATTTTTTTTTCTGTTTTGCCGTGCTATAATGAAACTGCTACCAAGTGCCAAGCGCTCCTCTTTTCACACACAAAAAAAATGACGTTTTCATTAATGCTACAAGCCTACAACAAAGGCCAATCTACAACGCACCGCCTGTCCGCAGCCATGACACTCGAAGACCCTGCTGCGAACTCTCACATGCTTGGCGTCTCTGACGACACAGAAAACCCAACGGGACACGTCTGCAGAGCTAGTTCGACTGCAAGAACATTCAGCGGAGATCAACGCGGTTGCATTTCTTGAAGCAGAGGGCCGATCCTTTGCGCGCCTAGAAACAAAGCGTCAAGCAGCACCAGTGCTCCGACCTGAAGTTGCAGGAGAAAGAAAAACGTCAATCCCCTCTGCGTTGCAAAGCAATTCGTTCGTTCGAGAGGCCCCATCTCCTTGAGATTGAGATGAATTACCAAGCGACCAGTGAAGACGAGCCGGTATCCCAGTCCTTCCTTGGCGGCCTGCACGCGCTGCTGGTCCGTCCACCTGCAGGGAAGAGATCCCAAACGATTTGCTGACTGCTCATCGAATAGCTGTGAGTTCTATAATGCTGAAACATACTATATTAACTGCTATCAGGTCTAAAGTCGCTATCACGCTCAAGAGCATGTGTAATATGGTATCCTGTCAGCCTGTCAGGTCTAAAGTCAGTAGCAAGCTCATATACAGATACTTGGCTAACTGGTGTTTCAGTTTTCATCACCACATGTGTAGCAAGAACATGTGTAACACGGGTTCAGTTTTCAGGACAACTAGGGTACGCATTTTGGTCAATGTACAACAGCTGACACTGCTCAGGTCGTGGAACTCACCCAAAGAATTCAGAAACCCCTCCTATAGCAGCAAGCTTGAAAGGCTGGGAACCTTCCCTCTCAAAATCCTGAAAGAAAGAGGAAGACAGATTCAGTATATGCTAAACAACAAGAAAGAAAGAAATCAAGGGATCAATAGGTGATCTCTTTTTGCACGGCATGACCTCCTCTTCGGCAGCTTCAAGGCCTCCTTGTACCCAGAACAAATTTTCAAAACCAGCGTTGTACAGCTGTTCACAGGCGGCAAGTGATCTGCACACATTTGGGAGGAAAATGGAAAATCAAAACAACCATTAAAAGACGATGCACATAAGCTCTTGTGTATTCTGCAATTGCAATGTTTCTGGGATTATCAATCCCCAGGCTAGATGGTAGAATAAGAAGTACCAATAGCACAAATAACATGGAATCTTTCCAGGAAGAGCGATATGATGAACTTATCAGCATAAATAGATAATTGTCAGCATAAACAGCTCAAGTTGAAGATGTACAAATGTATAAACTTATGTAAAAGGAAAACAATATATGACTTTCCAGATTATCCAGAAACACTAAGGGGTGGCTGCTTGGTTCCATCGACAGCTCTGCCTCGCGTTGCTTCGCTGCATCAGCACGAGCCACGAGGAGCTTGCTCCTGCGAGCGAGCTGAATTGGCTCTCTCACATGAGCGAGGCAAATCGTGCCCATGGAGTCCTCAAGGTGATGAAGCCAGAAAACCAAGCATATGTCTTGGTTCTCTATCCTAACTTGGCAAGGTGTAAAAGTGCATAGCAAACAAACGAAGCAGCCCCTAAAACACCAAGACAGTACTCCCTAAAAGGCCCATTACCAATGTGCTATCCAAACGAAAGAAAGCTGAAAAATGTAAATGTATTTTGGCTGCTTCACATGAACAAAGAATCCAACTTCAGTATGGAATTACCTAAGTCCTTTTTGGCACACTAGTATTATATCTGTATCTTTGGAAAACTTCTCCTCAACCTGCTGTACAAAGTTCCTGCCAATTTCATCTACAATCAGTCTCAATCACCCTGCTAGGATCAGAACAAGATAGCTCAACTTCCATTGATGTGAATCGTACTTATTAAAGGACAATGTTGAGCTGCCACTCCACCAGCCACCTATGCAACAGTCATGCGAGAGTTTAGTCGACTCAAGTCTTCAATTAGTAATCTGTTTTCTAGAACACGCAGCAAAAACTGTGTATCCTTGTATTAAATAGATATAAATTAGTAATCTAGAAAAAGAAACAAAAAGGCATCTGGAAAGCAAGACTATATTTGGATGCAGAATCCAACAAGTGCAAGAGTCAGGACTCAGGACACTATTTGAGATGGTAATAGTGGCATACCCATTACAAAGTTGCTGACTTTTTTGCCAAGACCCCCCAGATCAACCGATGTATCCACATCAAATATAGGAATCCAGGTCGAGCCTTTCACCCAAGCCTGCAACATGCCAGTTTTAGAATAAACAAAGACAAAAACAAAACGATATACTCAAGAAACAAGTTTTTTTGTACTTTTTATGAGAAGCGTTTTATATACTTTAAAACGGTTGGTGGAAATACAGACCTTTTGACGCTCGTTTGAGGGCCTAACATCCAGAAGAGCCTTGTCCGTCAGTTTGAACGTATAACCAGCTTCCCTCGGCGTAAGGGTTTTAACCTTCTGCTCCCTAATCTTCAGGCAGAACATTCCACAGTCATCATACAAATAAACAGCAGTTCAGCATTTCGAATTTGAAAAAAAAAACTCAGACCCACGGTGGCTAGATAGGCGCCTGGTATTCCGGTTAACAATGGATCTTCTCACGCAAATCGAGAAAACCCCTAAAGCCCTACCCCACCTCTACCCAGCGGCACCAGACCTGTGCTTTGGATATGAGACAAGTGAGGAAGTTTTTTTCCCCTCCGGTCAAATGTAGCATAAATGCTACAAAGAGCGAGCATTTTGAATTTGACAAATGACCAAAGAATCAAAGATCATATAATGTGATGGTACTAAACTCAAACACTTAATTTGACAAATTGTCATTATAATTTTGCTAAATTGGAGATATGTCTCTGTCATTGACTTATGGATACCGTTGGCATATCTCTAACTTTGCAAAATTAGAAAAGAAAACAAAGACAATCCTTTCAAGCTGTGAGTAACTTCAGGAGAAATTTGCACCGGAAACAAAATGAGCAGGGTAGATATCCAGAAATGAGGTGAAGGAACCTCACCAGGGTCTCCCACCGCCTCCTGGCGGCAGCCTGCTCCTTGGTCTGCCTCAGCTCCTCGTCCTCTTCTCCCTCCTGCCCTCCTCCGACCACCGCCCCCATCCTCACCACCCCGCTCCATCTCTGCTCACACAGAGCCACGATTGGACAGAGCACGTACAGCAAACGAGGGGGAGATGCTCATGTAGAAGCCCGACCTTTGAAGGTGGGGGACCAGGGCCGAGACGTCGGGGGCGGAAGCCGGAATGCGCCACGGCCGGGGTGGCGGCTGCGACCCTGCAGGCGAGGCCGAGAGGTGTCGCGGCCATTTTCCCTGATGTGCTCGCTTCCAGTCCCAGACAGGAAGAAGGTCCCGGCGGCTTGTAGGCTGTGGAGCGTTATCTATCCCCGTCGATCGTTGCGTTTGCAATTGGTGCAACGGGAGGCCGGTGGGTCCCGCACTGACTGAAGACTCTAGAAACGTGAAACTTCAGCACGGCTCGACAAAAGCACAAGAACTACTACCCCCCACCTTCCCCAATCCACAGCAATTCCATTCCCCACCCCCACCGCACCGCTTCCACCTCTCTCCCCCACCCGCGCGGCAGCCCGGGTGCACCAATCCGATGGCTTGACTGCGCCCCCAACGCACCGACGGCGCCAACAAGCTCCCGCCACGCCGCCGCCGCTGGCGGCGGCGGCGGCGGCGGCGCCCGTCGCGCCGTCTGCTACGGCGGCAGCATGGACACCGCGCTCTGCGACGACCTGCTGCAGGAGGTGTTCGGCCTTCTCCCGCCCTCTGCGGCGCCGGCCGTGTCCCTCGTCTCCCGCCGCTGGCTGGCGCTCCTCAGGGCCGCGACGTCGTCCCTCCGCCTCCGCCTGCCTGCGTCCTCGGCGGCGACTCTCGCCGCGCTGCTGTCGCACTACCCCTTCCTCTCCGCCCTGACCGTGGTCTCCGCCGGTACGCCGGTCTGCGATGCCGACGCCGTGCTGCTCGCTGTCGCGGCCGCGCCGGCCGCCTCCCGGCTCTCCGCGCTGCGGCTGTTGCCCGATTGGGCGGTCTCCCCCGCCGCGCTGCTCGCCGCCTGCCCCGCCCTCTCCGGCCTGACGTCCCTCCACCTCACCGCTGTCCGCCCCCTGTCCTTCCGCTGGCTCAAGCTGTTGCCGCGCCTCAAGTCGTTCGCCCTCGTCAACTCCGCCGCTAGTGTTGACTCCGCGGGCGCGGGCTCGGATGACGCCGGCGGCGAGGCCGAGGTCGCAGGGGCGCTGCCGCTGGAGAAGCTGTCGCTTTGCGGCATCCGCTCCGGCGACCGCGGGCTTGGATGGCTGTGGCGGCGGTGCGGGAGCCTCAAGTGGCTGCAGCTGCGCGCCTGCGACGGTACCGGGGACGGGCCCGCGTCGCTGGCCTTCGCGGGTTGCCTCGCTGGCCTGCTCGCGCTCGAGCTTCGTGCTTGCCGTGCCGTCGCCGACCGTGTACTCCTCCTTGCAGCTGACCATTGCCGCGCGCTAACGTCCCTCCTGGTTTATGACGGCGGCAGCAGCGAGGCCCTTCACCGGTTCATCCAGCAGCGTGCTGCTGGTCTGCACACCTTGGACCTTCGCCTCCCGCTTGACCTGCACAACGATCATCTCCTTGCCATTGGAGCTGGCTCAGTTCACAATGCTACACATGGCCTGGCTGCACTTCGCCTCCAGAGCTGCGTCCTTATCACAGGGGATGGTCTCCGGTCCCTGGCACGAACAGCCACCGGAGCCGGCATAGAAGAGCTTGCCTTGGTGAGCTGTGACGTGGTGGAGCGGGAACCCGGGTTGCTGACATTCCTCAGTCAAAGCATGCCGCGACTCCGTCGACTTAACTTGTCTTACAATGAGACGCTGAATGACAAGGTGATCGGTGCCATGCTATCATCCTGCCGGAATCTCATTGAGATCAGACTCAGGGGTTGCCGGGGCCTGACGGGAGGCTCGCTGTTCTCGTTGCTCAGGCACTGTGGGCAGTCACTGGAGATCCTTGACATCTCACGCTGCCCTGGCATTGCAGTAGGTAATGTTGAACTCTTTGCCCAGCGCGCCACTCGGTTGAATCATATGATCATCGAGGAGAGCGCGATGTCGGAGGAATTGAAGGCAATCGCTCAGAAGAAAGGCATGAAGGTTGGCTCATTGCCCTGCGAAGGACCATTCTGAAGTAAGGTTATCTCCTTCAGAATGCAACTCTGTTCTCTGCACTTGATTTGAATGTAATCTTACACGAATGTTAATAAAGTGTTGCTGCTTAGTACTTGTGTATGCAGCTTTATAGCTACAAGAAATATTTATATTTGCCTTGCAAACTTGTTAGCAAGCCTATATTTGCCTTGTAAGCTTGTTAACAAGCCTCCTGGTGCTTGAAATGTAAATTGAGCGCCAAGAGTGCGTTGTTGTACATGTTCAACGATTGTCATGGAATAATATAGTCAATTCAAACAAGAGAAAAGGAGCTATCCAGCCATGCGATTCTGGGAAGAAATAAAATCAAACCATGATGCCCTTGGTATCATCAGCACTCTTTAAACATGTTAGCACACGATACAGATAAGACAACAAACTGTGTGTCAAACCTCAACCTGTCGTACGTGTGCTTTAATAACTTCAAAAAAGAGACGCAACAAACTGTGTGTCATGTGTTTTTCGTCTAGTCGTTTTTACAGCTAATTACGACTGTTTTAATAATGTTATGTGAGAGAAAATAAGTCGAAGTACATGATGTGCCATGCCGGGTGCATTGATTTTTACAAGAATAACTCTTTCGATAGCAGTTGTTGGACAAGACACTGCCCCTCTGGTTCCTCGAGGTAGATTTTGTCATAAGAGAGTTCTGTAGATTACTGACAGCCTCAGACTGCATTTTGTTGCCTTGTTCTTTCAAAGCTGGTAAAAAGCACCATGATATTAAATCCAGGATTGTCTTGAACTGTGATCCTTATTCTTGTGAAGCGCAAAACCAGCCATCTCAGAGAGCACAAGAATCCAGTAAACAGCATGCATGCACAAAAACAGGAGGCGAGTCTTCAAGTGAGTTTCTACCTAGAGAAATGCGTGAAGAGCACAGGCAGTAGCTGTGGTAGCTGGGAGACATTGAGGAACATGGCAAGCAATTTCCATCCCTCAGCTAAAGCCATGACCATGGAGTACACCTTTGGGGCTGTTCTGTACAGCAGCTGCTCTGGCTGCAGCTGCAAAATTTTAACTGATGCAGAAGGAAAGGACAGCCAGAAAATTAGATCGGTTTACTGGGCAGTCTTATATGTTAGGTAAACTCGCTATCAGATAGATCATAGATGAAGTTACAAATCGAGCACATGACAATCATGTGGTTAAAGAACTGTACACACCTGAATCATTGCAGCATATAGTTTGACATATGCAACAACATATGTCAGATAACGTTCAGTGCTCTCGAGTTGTCCGTTTTCTTCCTGGTAACCTATCAAAGTAATCTCTGTTTCGTGCTTGTGCCTAAGAAATTACAGATATCATTTGAAAATCTAAAGTTCTTTCAAAGTTGGTAGAAAGCAATAATATCTGTATTATAATAGTACATGACACAGCCTAGTCCATACATCTGCTTCATTCAGTAACTAAAAATACATTAGAAATAGTTGTATTCGAGAAAAGACATAAGAACTAGTTATTAGCAGTACTTAAAACGTTGTGGGTGTTTTTCTCATCACATCTGCTATGACAGCCAGAAAATAAACAAACTGCAAATATATTACAGAGTTAATTACAAACTTACTTTTAAAGCATGCATATGCTTTGAAAGTTGAAACTGTGTATATGCAACTGTCAAGGGCGTCGGCGCCCAAGGTAGCTGGACCGCAGCTACGGAGTTCGTAGCCTCGTTCCGTCGTCGCCGGCGAGGTTTTGCTCCTCAGCCGTCGGCTTGATTGTTGGGAGAAGAGAGATAGATTAGATTGATAATTCTTTGTTTAGATTGAAAGGATACATAGCCCCTCTATTTATAGTCCTGGGAAGATTTAACCCTTAAGTAATCTAATCAAACCCTAATTTAATCCGGCGGCGGCGCTACAGTACCGCGTGAACAGTACCCGGGTACTGTTCATGACGGCCTGCTTTGGGCCCAGCGGCCCCATATGACATCCTGGGCCAGCCCCACATGACATCTCTCCCCCCTTTCGGAGCAGTTCGCCCACGAGCTGCCGTTGACCTACGTGACGTGACCCAAGGTTAAGCCTTTACATCTGGGCTTACCTTTGTTATTGAAGACTAAAATATGAAGTAAATTTGGAACTAAAATATGAAATAAATTTTGAGTGCAACAATGTCCTCCTGGATCCCATGGGAAAAGCGCAACCGCTAGCCGCATGTGGGAGGAAGGGTGGAGGACCAACCAGCCCACTCGTACTCTGGATTTGTCCAGCACCAAGGAAGGTGACAGGACAACCACCGCCGTCAATGCTTCCTGATGGGTGGCGCTGGTCGGTCGCCGCACCGGAAGGACCCATACTTGGACCTCCACTTCAATTGGAGCTATAGGACGGATGTGCGAGCTCGAGTGGTTGAACGCGCAGTGCAGCGATGAACTGAGCAGCACGCGCATCTTCCGCACCACTCGTCGGGCAAGGAAGCCTCGCGCTGCTGCATGTAGACGCACGACTGCCTGCTCCTCCGACGACAGCCACGTGATGGCCCTAGAGACAACAGGGACATGCGTCTCCCCACGGAGACACTGCACACGCTGACGTGCTAGGAGTCCTCGTGCAGCCGCCTGTAGGCGTACTGCCGCCTGTTGGCGTATGGCTGTCAGGCGTTCACGCTCCTTCACCGCCTCGAGCAGCGACATGACGCGATCCAGCGTTGTGGACACGTCATGGAGAACATTGGGGCGTGCGGGCGAGCCAAAGTGCAGGTGTAGCAGCTCGGTGAAGCGACGCCATACCGGGGTGCCCTCATCCTGCACGACTTGGCGGAACCACAGTTGGGCGTCATCTGCCAAATTACGGGAAGCCATCCATACCTTCTCCTCCTCCATGATACGTTGCTGATGGAAATAAGATTCATATCGGTTGACGAAGATCAGAGGATCAGTCGTGCCATCATAGCGCGGAAAATCCATCTGTTGGAACCGCGGGGGACGATCATTGTAGTGCAGTCCATCCGAGCCGCCGCCCGGACCAGACGAGGAGGAGGACTTCTCCTTGTCCTTCTTCAACGTCGCGACATCGGACTGCAGGGACACGATTGTACTGGTGAGGCTCTCGATCATCTTGTCGAGGTCGGCGTTGGAGGGATCCGCCATGGGTGAGGAGGCGGAGGTGGCTGAAGGTGGAGATGGTGGAGGGCTGGGTGGCGGCGCGGCGGACTGGAAGGGAGCAGCGGTGTCGGGCGGGTCAGCGGAGCGGGAAGATGAGGATCGGTGTGACCGTGATACCAGGTTGTCAAGGGCGTCGGCGCCCAAGGTAGCTGGACCGCAACTACGGAGTTCGTAGCCTCGTTCCGTCGTCGCCGGCGAGGTTTTGCCCCTCAGCCGTCGGCTTGATTGTTGGGAGAAGAGAGATAGATTAGATTGATAATTCTTTGCTTAGATTGAAAGGATACATAGCCCCTCTATTTATAGTCCTAGGAAGACTTAACCCTTAAGTAATCTAATCAAACCCTAATTTAATCCGGCGGCGGCGGCGCTACAGTACCGCGTGAACAGTACCCGCACTGCTACAGTACTCATGGGTACTGTTCATGACGGCCTGCTTTGGGCCCAGCGGCCCCATATGACATCCTGGGTCAGCCCCACATGACAGCAACACTCTGTTGAACTCAGCTAGAAGATAATTCATGGCATCTGGTTCATGAGAAGAGAGACATCAGATAAAGTCATGAAATGTAAGACATCAATAATAATCTTGGCGATTGTTCCTAAAACTAAAATATTCCCAAGATCTCAAGAGTACAGCAGCAAATATTGTCATAATAACTATAAGACACGTCTTCATATTGGTGGGCTTATCTTAATTAAGTTAGACTAATGTCTAACGTAAGATCACAAGTGTCCCAACTCCCGAGTGGCCAGGTCATAGGAAATATGAAAAGTCTCGTTACCGTTACTGTCATGGGTTAAATTACAACCAGGTAAATGACAGATGAATTTTAAGACTCGGTTGCCTTGTGTCACTGGCATCACCCAAGTCTATATCTAAGTTTCTCACAGATCGGAAGCAGGTGTGACCATCGTAAGTTTCCACTGTTCACTGTGTCCAAGAACACATCACACACATTTCATCCAGCTGTCATGTTCCACCTTATTATAACATGATGATTACAACTAAGATTCCTGACCTGACTACTTTTAGTGACATAGCAGTATAATTCCCAAGCTTCAAACTTATAAAAATAGAAGTTCCTCATAATTCTTCTATTCCTCACAGTTAAGTAAGAAACAATACTTCCCAACTAGAACTAGAAGCAACCAGTTTCAAGTATCAATAAACCCGCCAGTATACAAGATTGCAATATGTGCTCTTGCGCCTTTTGGAATATGTAGAAGCTCAGAAAATTTCAGGCTGCCAGAATCTTGGTCAACTACATTGCAATGATCAATACTAAATTAACACCAAAAACGTAGCAGCAATAAGAATTCAGTAGTGAGTGATGACTCACAGCTGATATTTTTTTTGGAGACAAGAAGAAATCCGGTTTGTGACTAATAGCATGACATATCCACAGATCGGTACTAAACTAGCAGCACCTAAGTAGCAATAATAAGAATTCAATGGTAAGTAAAGATTAATGGCAAACAATATTTTAAAATGACAAGAGACCTGGTCTATGACTAATAGCATGACATATCCACACGCAAAGGCCAAATTTCCAAAGGTCTTATCTGTTGTATTTCTACTCATGACAATCGAAATAATCTGCATAGCACACCAGGTCTGTTACATTATGTAAGAAAAAAGTACAAACCATAGGATGACAAAACCTACTTGATAAGAAGGCCAGGAAATCCTAAGGAGTAGATGAAGGTGTTAAGCCTTTAGGTCCTAATAGCAACTAATGCAAAGGTACACTCAATAGCATACTACCCATTGAAATAACTGAAGTTATGTTGCTAGTTACTACTCCCTCTAATCCAAAATACAAATCATTTAGATTTAAGCAAAAAAAAGGTGTGTGTGAAATGGCCATGTGGATCATTGATCCTTCAGTAAGTAATTGGAGTGGGTAGGAGTTGTGGGAAATGAAGACACTTGTAAAAGAGCTCATCTACTAGTGCAATTAATTAAGGACAAACAGAGAGGTAAAGATGGAAAAGTACCTCAAAAGTGTAGGGCGGCCTATGTTTCATGAGGAGTGAGGTCTTGGGAGTGCAACTTATATTCTGGAATAGATGGGAGGAGTACAAATGCTTATCCCCTGTTATTCAAAATGTTCGATCAATACGACAGAGGTCAGAGGCTGTAAGTCTGTAACTGTGTGACAGACAAAAAATCATGACAAAAAATGAATTCTTGAAAATTTGACTTACAGAGTTGGAATCATGCATTTGTTTGGAATCCCATATCATAAAACCTTTTTTTTTGCGAAAGCCATATCATAAAACTTTCACGTGGAGCCGCACCTACGTCAGGCGCGGACGGGCACGCGACGCACGCAGGGCCGCGGAACGGCGCAGAGCGCGCGACAGCATCGTCCAGCGCCTGAGATGGAAGGATAGATTAGTTACTATTTTTATTCCTTTATTTTAGGAACAATTAGTTCCTGCCGTGTGTCATCAGGCCTTGGGCCATATAAGATGTAAACTGAACTCTCGTGAGGGCAAGCAAAAAAGTTATCCCTAATCTCCTTCTTCTTCTCAAACAACAAGCCGACGGCTGAGGGGCAAAACCTCGCCGGCGACGACGGACCAAGGCTACGAACTCCATAGCCGAGGGCCTGCTACCCTAGGAAACGACGCCCTTGACAACCTGGTATCAAAGCCAAGAATTCATAGAGGCCATCATGGGTGCGGAACGCCGTCTTGTCGATGTCGGCGGGACGCATACGGACCTGGTGGTAGCCCGAACAGAGGTCGAGCTTAGTGATGAACTTGGCGCCGTGCAGCTCGTCGAGGAGCTCGTCAACCACCGGGATCGGGAACGCGTCCTTGACAGTGATCGCGTTGAGGGCGCGGTAGTCAACGCAAAAACGCCACGCCTCGTCGGCCTTCTTGACAAGGAGTACCGGAGACGAGAACGCGGACATGCCGCGGCGAATGAGGCCCTGTTCCATCATGCTCGCACACTGGCGCTCCAACTCGTCCTTGTGGGAGGCCGGGTACCGATAGGGGCGGACGGCCACCGGCTGCGATCCGGACAGCAAGGTGATGGTGTGGTCACGCCCGCACTGCGGTGGCAGACCTCGAGGCTCCACGAAGACGTCGTCGAACGCAGACAGCAGCTCCTCCAGGAGGGACTCGCTGGCCGTAGTGGTGCTGACGGCCGGTTCAGCGGGTCCCCCGGTCCCCTGCCAGCAAACGCGGTGACCGTTCCATGAGAATGACACCGAGCGGGCGGTGAAGTCCCACAGCATCGGTCCCAACGTGGCTAACCATTGGGCACCCAGAACAATGTCGTAGCTGGCCAGAGGCATCAAGTAGAGGTCGACGACGAATGGTTCGCCCTGGACGGTGAACGCGGCTTGACGAATGACGCCCAGACACTGGACACGCTCACCGTTCGCGACCGTGGCGGTGATGCCGGATCGGCGCTGAATGCTCAACCCGGTCCGCAGGGCAGCACCCTCCGAGATGAAGTTGTGGGAGGAGCCCGAGTCGAGCAACGCGGTGAGGTGGATGCCTCCCACGGACACCCGGACCTGGAGGGTGTTGGCGAGCCGCACGGCCGCGACAGCGTGGAGAGAGTAACACGGCGACTCGTCCGGCAACACGGCTTCAGTGTCCTCTAGCGCCGCCTCGTCGCCGTCCTCCTGTATGCCCTCCACAAAGAAGAGCCACTTGCAGACGCAGTTATAGCCCCGGGTGAACTTCTCGTCGCAGTTATAGCAGAGGCCAAAACGACGTCGCTCCTCTTGTTCAGCTCGCGAGAGGCGTTTGATCGGCCGGCAATTCCACGGTGATCGTTGCCGGAGCAGATGCCCCTGGCCCCGGCGGTGCGGGCAGGACCAGCGGCTTCGGTGGGCCCGACAGGAGGGCCCGACCTGTCCCCCGATGCTGAGGTGGATGCTGGGACGCCACGTACTGCTCCTGGAGCTCGAATTGGCACGCCAAGCTCATGGCGGCGGCCAACGTCTGGGGATTCTGGATGCACACATCCATGCTGAGAGGCGGGAGGAGGCCGCCCGTGAACAGCTGGACGCGTTGAGCTTCGTCGAGAGGTCCCGCGTGCGGCAGAAGCGCTTGAAACCGATCTTGATACTCGGTGACAGTGCCCGTACGCCGACAATCCGCCAATTCGAAGAGAGGGGCGGAACGCAGGGGCGGTCCATACCGCAAGTTGAGGAGTTCCTTGAATCGCCGCCACGACGGCGTACCCTCGTCCGTATGGACTTGGACATACCAGAGTTGCATGTCGTCCTCCAGATTGTACGACGCCATCCATACCTTCTCCTCTTCCATGATCCGCTGTTGGTGAAAGTAAGACTCGCACCGGTTGATGAAGATCAGCGGGTCGGACTTGCCGTCGTACCGCGGAAAATCCATCTTCTGAAAACGCGGGGGGCGATCTTGATGGTGCTCGCCCGAGGAACAGGACCCTGACGGCGGTGGCTTGGCGGAGAGCTGCTGGATCGCCTGCGAATTGGCCTCAACGGAGGCCTGGAGGGTCTTGAGGGTGGCGGCCACGAAGTCCAAGGTGGCCTGGAGGTCGGCGTTAGCGTCTCCCATGGTGCTTGCGCAGGAGGAGGCGGCGGACACGGGTGAAGGGTTGGGCGGCGCGGCTGCTGATGGAGACGATGTGGAGGGCTCAGGCGAGGATCGCCTAGACCGTGATACCAGGTTGTCAAGGGCGTCAGCTCCTAGGGTAGCAGGCCCTCGGCTACGAAGTTCGTAGCCTTGGTTCGTCGTCGCCGGCGAGGTTTTGCCCCTCAGTCGTCGGCTTATTGTTTGAGAATAAAAAGGAGATTAGGGATAACTTTTTTGCTTGCCCTCACGAGAGTTCAGTTTACATCTTATATGGCCCAAGGCCTGATGACACACGGTAGGAACTAATTGTTCCTAAAATAAAGGACTAATCTATCCTTCCATCTCTGCCGCTGGACGATGCTGCCGCGCGCTCTGCGCGTTCCGCGGCCCTGCGTGCGTCGCGCGCCCGTCCGCGCCTGACATAGGTGCGGGCCCACATGACATAAAACCTTGACTATGCTACTTATTAATTGAAAGTTATTACAACAAACAGAGGGTGGCTGCCTTGTTTGCAAGAGACAAGAAGCAATCGGGCAGGGACAATCTTGCCCATATAAAGCTTTCATAAGCTAACTAGCCCTCGCCCTGCAACAAAGCAATGTGAAAGTAAATTACGCACAGACAAAATATCCACCTCAACAGTAAGGAACAATAGGCGATAACTTTTTTTCTGATCATGCATAACGAATGATGATAAAAGGAGGATAGGTAAAGGATAAAGCGGAAATAGAAACCATGGAAGGATGCTCATGCGATTGACAGCATTAGATCCAAGCAGTAAGCATCCACAATTTTCAAGTGCTTACAGGGAATTGACTAGATGTTATGGCCTGTATCAGATAAACAGTAAAATGTATTGCAAACATGATACAAAATGAAACATAACTAAATCCGTGTGGTGGCAACATAAATATGATAGCACATGATAGTATGTCTATTCTAGCCATAATGCAAGGAATTATATTATAAAGCTTCCCAAGAATTATTGAAATTGTCAGAGTCTTCAATTATGTGCATGCCAAGCATAAAGCATATATTGCTTTGTCCTTTTGAGAATTATAACACAGATATGTACATCATTCGGTTACAGGAACATCCATTTCTCCCAAGCAATAACACCAACAAAGAATCGAAGTGGGAGGGAGCCGCATGGGACACTGAAACTGAAACTACTCGTGGGAGGTGAAGGACAAGGAATCGAAGTGGCTTGCGGGGAGAACGTGAGGTACTGACCACGTCATGGCTGCAGCATCGTGCGGACGGAGAGGCAAGGCGCGGGGAGGTCGGAGCCCGCGGCGGCGGAGCTGGAGGCTGCCTCGTCCCTGACGTCCACCGCGCGGGCGCAGAAGCTTCTTCCTCGCTGGGCTCCACCAGCCGGACCGCTTGAGCCGTCGCTGGACTGCGAGGGATGTCACGGTGGCGGAGTGGGTGGCAGGCTGGCGGGAGTGGCGGCAGCGGGTGCCGCGGACGAACGGCGTCGCTGGCGACGGGGCGGAGCTGGCTGAGCGGGCGTGCGGCGCGGCGCTGTCCAATGAGGTGGGGTTAGTTGTTGGGCTGGCCAGCCTGGGCGGCGGGAATTGGCTTTCTGGGCCTTTTGGAGCGAGAATTGGACGGGATTCGGCTGGGGAAATATTTGGCTGACACAGGTTTTTTATCGAGTCTGCATCCAGCCGCGCGAGGGATGTTATTGGACAGCCTACGTTGACGCACGTGCACTGCGCGCACGTTGAGTGCGGGCACGGCATGCACGAGCGCAAGTGCGGGGAGACGAGGTGATCGTTGATGAAGCGTGTGTGTCAACGCATGGACGACAAGCGTGGTCACATCAGGCGCGGGACGCACGGGCGGCGAGAGCTCGGTGCTAGCGAGCGCAGGGGAGACGACATGTGATCGCACTTCGCATGATGAAGGCAAGGCCGCCAGAAGTAGTTCGTGGGCATTCGGTTCTAACCGAATCGATCGGTTCGGTTCGTCAGTTGTTGCAGAAGTTCGGTTCCAAGAAAATAGGGATCGTTCGGTTCTTTTTAGAATTGAGAACCGAGTAAATTTGGTTCCGGTTCTTTCGGTTCGGTTTCGGTTAGTACCGAGTTACCGAACAGTACATAGAAACATAACAAAAAAATCGTATTAATAGCAAATTTTGACAACATTTTAGCAGGATTTTTAATACATTTACGGTCACAAATATAATTTATATAATCTAAGTCACAAAATAACATAATGAAAACTATTGTTAAATCACATATTCTAAAAAAAACATCATAAGACTACTGAAATTTCGGTACTTCGGTTACTTTGAGTAATCAAGGTCTAGAACCGATTTAACCAAATAAAATTCGGTTCCTAAGAACTGAGAACCGAATAGGTAACCGAAATTTCGGTTCTCGGTTCTCATTAAAATTTGTCGAGGGTTATTTATGGCACGCCCAGGCATTGAACGCGAACGAGACGAGCCGGCCACATGTTTCAACACGGCGTGTGCACGTTAGTTAAAAGTAACGGCAATAGCATATATGAAAACAAAGATTATAAACCAATTCTTGTCAAAAAAAAGATTATAAACCAATGGCAATGAAGAAAGAGTATAATTTTTAAGAGAAGAGTATAAATTTCGATGGCAGTGAACAAATTTTCTCTAGAAATAATGACTCTTTTTTGTATGAGTCTTTTTTATTTGAACTTACTTCTATGATCCTGCCTTCGATGGTCTAGGTCTTCAATCCGTTTTTGGTACTTGACGGTATTAAGTTAAAGGTAAAAGGACCATTTTACCCCTAGGATATTCTTTTTTGCAGTGTTTTATTTTTGTTGTATATTTAGATTAATATTAAATAAATAAATTCACACATGACAATATTTCACATAAAAGAAATAATGTTACATATAAATTTATTAACATTTCTAATATTTCAGACGTCTAAACAGTTTTGTCTTTATCCTTCTATAGAAAAAATTGTTATTTGTTTATTGTGATTTGTGCTAATAGATTTGGACCATTAGATGAAGATCTGAAGGTTGTTAGTCGTCGCATGAAAAGAGTTATATTTCAGGCATCTGAAATATAACAAATCCTAAATTTATTTGTTTAATATTACCCCTTTGTGCTCTAATCAGCATGCGCAGTTAGCTAACATGAGCAATTTTCTTCGGCCCCCTAATCACACGCTAACATTTGTCACCTGGTAAGTCCGGCGAGGTCGTCGTGATTCTACATTTTTATGTTGGCCACTCCAACTCATCACCAACCTCTCCAGATCTTTTCTTTTGTTTTTTACCGCGTGCAGATGCGAATTAGGAGCACGCCACTGCACCGTATCGATCTCATTAAAACATTATAAACACGTAAGCGCTCATCACGCTCCTGGACGACGTACGCACAACCATGTGGCCAGTGTCCTCCTCCCGCGGCGCCGCTCTGTGCCTTCTGCTCGTCGTCGTCCTCGCCGGTCACCGCGAGCCCGCGGCGGCCGTGACGCTGTCGACGTCGTCGCGGTGGATCGTGGACCCGGCGGGGCACCGGGTGAAGCTGGCGTGCGTGAACTGGCCGTCGCACCTGGAGCCCGTGGTGACCGAGGGGCTCGGCAGGCAGCCCGTGGGCGCCATCTCCGGGATGATCGTCTCCATGGGGTTCAACTGCGTCCGCCTCACGTACCCGATGGCGCTGGCGACAAACGCCTCGCTGTCGGCGCTCACCGTGCGGCAGTCCCTCCTCGCCCACGGCCTCTCCGAGACGGTCGGCGGCGTCGAGGTCAATAACCCCGGCTTCCTCGACCTCACGCTCATCGACTCGCTCAAGGCAAGCAATGCCCGAGATCGACGAGACTTGCTGCTGACAGGAGCTACTAGCGCATGCCGTTCGTTTTCATGATAACCTTCAAGCTTCTGGGCTTCGTTCTGGCCGACACCGCCGGCCGTTTGCGATGCCGTGCATGCATGCAGGCTGTGGTGAGCGCCCTGGGGGAGAAGAACGTCATGGTGATCCTGGACAACCACGTGAGCACGCCGGGGTGGTGCTGCAGCAGCGACGACGGCAACGGGTTCTTCGGCGACAGGGACTTCGACCCGAACGTGTGGGTGGACGGGCTGGGCAGCATGGCCACCATCTTCGCCGACGCGCCCAACGTCGTCGGCATGAGCCTGCGGAACGAGCTCCGAGGCCCGAGGCAGAACCCCGAGGATTGGTACACGTAAGTTAATTGTTCAGCCCGTTGCAGGCTTGCAGCCGGACGAAGTTGCAGATTTTGCACGTACATTTTTGCTTTACAATCTGATGAAACTGCATGCATGCACCGGGCTGCTGCCGCCGCCGGGGGCGGGGCATGCATATGCATGCAGGTACATGCAGCGGGGCGCGGAGGCGGTTCACGCGGCGAACCCGAGGGCGCTGGTGATCATGGGCGGCCTGAGCTACGACTACGACCTGTCGTTCCTGGCGGCGAGGCAGGTGGGCGTGAGCTTCGCGGCGGAGAGCAAGCTGGTGTTCGAGGTGCACTGGTACAGCTTCTCGGACGCGCGCGCGTGGGAGGCGGAGGGCGCCGACGAGGTGTGCGGCCGCGCCGCGCGCGACTTCGCGCGCCGCGGCGGGTTCCTGCTCGCCCGGGGCTTCCCGCTCTTCCTCAGCGAGTTCGGCGCCGACTCCCGCGGCGGCGACCGCAAGGACAACCGCTTCTTCCCGTGCGCGGCCGCCGTGGCCGCCGAGCACGACCTCGACTGGGCGTACTGGGCGCTGCAGGGCAGCTACGCGCTGCGGCAGGGCGTCGCCGGGATGGACGAGGTGTACGGCGTCCTCGACTGGTCATGGACCAGGCCCCGCAACCAGACCGTGCTCCCGAGGATCCAGGCGTTGCAGCGGCCGCTCCAAGGTTACTTTACTAGTCGCGTTCGCGTCGTCGCGATGTTCGTTGCCCCCATGCTTTGCCATGGCAGGCTACTGACGCGTGGTCTGGAATTCGCGTTCATCCAGGGCCTGGCTACGGCGAGGCGCTGCCGTACACCGTGCTGTTCCACCCGCTCACGGGGCTCTGCGCGGTGCGGCGCGGGGACGCGGCGGCGGCGACGACGACGACGCTGGAGCTGGGCCCGTGCAACGAGACGGACGCGTGGGCGTACGCGCCGCCGCCGTCGACGCTTGTCCTGAGGGACGCGGCGGCCGCGGGGCTCCCGTGCCTGCGGGCCGAGGGGCGTGGCCAGCCCGCGCGGCTCGGCACCAGGGCCTGCGGCGACCCCCTGTCGACGTGGCGCCTGGCGACAGACTCCGCGATGCACGTCGCCGTCGACGCCGCTGCTCTTGGGCTGGGCGGCGGCGAGGACGGCGATGGCATGCTGTGCCTGGACGTGGGCGCGGACGGCAGGAGCATTGTGACGAACCCGTGCGCGTGCCAGCACGGGGACGGCGCGTGCGACCCCGAGGGCCAGTGGTTCAAACTGGTCACCAGCACGAGGCGCGTCGCGCGCAGGCCGCCCACGCTCGCCTAGATCGAACTGCAACTCTGCAAGACTTGCTAGCTGGGTTCATTAGGATCATAGGCTATTCTTGCCGATTGATTTGTGCGCTACGAAGTTTGTACGATCAACACCGGAGTCAGCACTCAGCAGACGGGATGCGTATGCCGATCTTCTTAGTGGGAAAAGGAGGAAAGAATCATTGTTGAGAGAGAGAGAAAGAGAGAGAGAGGAAAGAATATACTGAATGATCTAAGAAATTGATTAAACAGGAGCTATCGAACAAACTCGTTCTGCCGCGCTTCCATAATCTTTCCTGATTCATTCCTCGCGCTCAGTCCTCTCTTGACAAATTTGTTATTGAGCTTAACCCTCCAATTTCGAAAACTCTAAACTCATTGGATGCGCCTTTACGAAGTCCTCTCCATGGGGAAATCAGAATGCTCTCTTCTTGCCACCCCACAAAAAAGTCTGTCGCTTCAGGCACCAATTTTCTGCTATATAACCCAATGCTCATTTCCTCTCGAAAACATTATTATTTGATTATTGATGAGGAGCTAGTGTTGTTTATTTGGCTTGAATGAAAGTTGGACCCTACAATCACTCAGGCTGTTCACAATTGACTATCACTAGTTCTTTCATGTAGTTAATTAGGAATTGTGACAATTCCAAACAAAAAAAGGCGAAGTTTAGGACCTATTTCACCTTGCTCCGACTCCTGGCTATGCACGAAGGAGCCAGAGTCGGTAAGCCAAAAATAGCGACCACCTTTGTAAATGGTCATTAACAGAGACCATTTGTTAGAAACAGTGGTTTGCCCGCCTCTATTTTTTTTTTTTTAAAAAAATGGTCTCTGAAAGTATTCTCTATGGTAGTGTTCATGGCCTCATGGGCCCCTAATTATTTTAAGAAGAGAGATAAAAAGAGCTTCATGCTATAGTACATGGAGAAACTAGAGCCGAAGTTGGCCTCAGTAGTTCATAGCCAAAATGTGGTTCAATGCAAGCTCTAAATAGTTTCCATATACCTTTCGAAAGAAGGAAGTTTATTGATTATCACTAATCGAGTTGATACAACAATTTTGAAAGCACCCAGCGTGCAGAATACTTACCAAAGGATACACACAACTACTTTAATCAAAGTTATATACTTAACAATAACAATCAGCCTAAAGGTCAAATATTTAGTTGGTATCTGGATAAGTTACAGTGGAAAAGATAGTGTACTTACCAACCAAAACGAGTAAAGGTTGAAGTAATTAGGATTCCACATCATTTACAGGACTCCAGCGTGCAGAGTCCATCTTCCTTCTAACAGCGAAGCCAGCCATGAAACCGAGCAACATCGCAACCATCACACAGCCAGCAATTACCATATATGTCAATTTTTTTGGCATCGCACCGACCAGCTTATGCTCATCAGGTGTTCTATCAGTATCGACTTGACGAGAGAATATTTCAACGATGTCATGGACTTGCCCATCATGGTTCCCAATGTACGCTAGTGTCAACTTCTCCCTTGTGGCCACAAGTTTCGTATACCCGAACTCACCGCTGCGGTACATGGACCTCTGTGGCTGAGGGAATATGGAATCTTTGGGGTGGTCAGGTCTCGGTTCCCAGCTTGGCTGGTGGTCTTGCCCAGCCATCCCGATCACAACATGTGCAGGAGCACCAGGGTACACAAAGCTCGACGACGTATTAAGGCACTGATAATTCTTCATGGGGCAGAATCTCTCATACCTGTGAATATGCCCCCAAAGAGCAAGTGTCACGCTGTGTTTCACAAAGAGAGGTTCCAGATGCTGAATCATCTGCTCCCTGTGAGCTGTGTCCTTGCCCTCATTGCTTGTGGTGTACATCGGTCGGTGACCCTGGAACACGATGAATGGTGTTCGACTCTGGTTGACACGCTCAAGGTCAGCTTTTATATAGTTGTACTGATCACTACCTTGAGTGAAATCGGTTTCAGTGGACATGTAAACAAAATGAACAACACCTGCATCAAAGGAATAGTAGAGATTCCGAGTATCAGGAGCACTGGTGCTAGTAGGGAAAGAGGAATTTCCAGGCATTCTGAACTTGATGCTGTATGGTATTCCACATTCACCACCGCTGTCCTTCCCATTATATATGTTTGCAGCCCAGGAGGGTTTCCAAGGATGGGAAGGCCAGTCATATTCATGATTTCCAATGCAGACATGGTATGGTGTATTCGCGGCAATAGGTTCAATCTGTTCGAAGAAATGATCCCATAACCATGTATAACCTTTAGCATAGCTGATGTCACCGATATGTGAAACGACTGCAGGTTTGTCTTTAAGGGCTTGAAGATCACGGAGGATCCATTTCACAGTTGACAAACTTTCTTGAGGTGTTCGAAAGTAGGTGTTGTAAGGAACATAAGTGCCCAGATCACCAAAGAGGAATGCAATGGTCTCATTGGCCTCAATGTCACGTGAGATGAAGCTGTATGTCTCACTCCAACCTCCTGAATCATTGCCACTGCCAACCTACCAATAACAGTTCAAACTTCAAAAGATCAGGTCAATGTGGCATAAAATGGAATATTTATACCAAATGCTGATGATGTTGATACTTGAAACTATGAGCCATGAAATATAATTATTTGTTTGACCTAGTTTAGCTTGTCATGAAAATGTGGTTGCTCTAGAAGTCATCATTTGTTGATATTTAAAAAGACATCTCTTCAAAATGGATGGAATTAATGTTATCTAACGAGGATCAAGCCATCTGTTCCTAACATCAATATCTAAGTTTTTGCAATGGAGTACTGCTCTTTGTGCTTCACTAAAGGCTAAATAGCCCAAGTCCAAGATGGATTGTCGACAACAAGCAAAGATCCTAAGTCTAGTAAACTTCAAAGTGCAATAATCATTCCATGTTAAATTATATTAATACTCCAATGACAACAAAATTATATAAGTTGATACTTCGGGTAAACTTATTATGTTTAATAAAAAAGTTGAAGCATTTATACATTGTTAGTTTAATTGTAAGCACCCATTTTTTCCCTAGAGAAATATACAGATGATAGAGAAAATTCCATATTGAACACTATGGTATCATAATAAATTAGAGTTCACTTGTAGACCTAAAATCTAGATTCTTCATAAAAATCTCCAAAGAATGAGCCAGGAATAAGAGATAATACTAGGGTTTCAACTTATATGTTGAGAACAAATTTTCTCTTACAAATTGCAGTAGGTAAGATCGAATGGAAAGCCAAAATCTGAACTTATGAACATAGTTGTTAAAATCAAAATTCTATGGTTCGATCTTATGAATTTACAATCTTAGTTTATTATGTCAACAATTTCAATTTTTGTGGGTCTTAAATTTATCCGAGAACTTATACTACTCATGTCTCGTAAAATTGCTAGCTTGGTGGATACACAGGTTTATGGACTAGTATGCTGTAATGCAAGTAGTGAGTGATTCTGGTAGATTATCAAACTGAAGCTAGTGTTCTAAAACTAAATTCTGCACATCTTTCAGATGAATATGATCCCATCTAACTTCCTTAGACGCCCCAAACTATAGGATGTTTGGATGGGCAGATAGGGAACCAAATTAAATCCCAAGGGTTGATATGAATCCCCCGATTCTGAAGTGACTCGTACTAATCCTTCTTTCAATCTAGCCAGGCCGAACAAGTATCCAACAAAAATAATTTCTGCACCCAGATTCAACTGACAGTCATTACCAACACCAGGTGCCACGATGAGCTCTGTTTATCAGGAAACCAAACTCTCAGAGTCAGAGCACAAGGTCCGCACAGAAGTACTCCACTCGAAGTGGAAACTAGCAAAATTCATGCAATACCTTGTAGAAGTACCTTGTCCCGGGTTGCAACCCCTTCATCACGCCGTCGAAGACGAACCCAGGGTGCCGCCACCCGACGCTGTCGTTCGCCGGGTAGTCGCACATGTGCCGCTGCTCGTATGTCCTCGCCTCCGCCGGCACCTCTTCCCACTCCTCCTCGCGCCGACCAGCGGGCCCGTACCTCACGAACCTCCTCCCGTCGTCGCCGCACACGAACAGCGCCCGCATCTCGTCCACCTCGTCGGTGAACGCCAGGTGCAGCTGAGCGGGCCGGGTGCCAGATCCCTCGTAGGCCACATTGCCGGAGACGGCGGCGCGGTGGCTGGCGTCGGGCACAGGGAGCGCGTCGCCGTCCTGCTGGTCAACGCGCCGTCCTCGGAACAGGCGGAACTGGTAGGGGGCGCGCAGGTCGGGCAGGCGCGGGAGCGTGAGGCTGCCGGCACCCGTGGCCCAGGAGGCGGAGGAGTTGAGGGGGAGGAAGCCGAGGTAGTTGAGGTCGCCGGAGGACGGCGGGGAGTAGACGGCGACGTAGTCGAGCGGGCTCGGGTCGGGGAGGTCCGACCATCGGAGGGTGATCGCGTGGTCTGATTTGGTCAGCGTCGACGGGGTGGCAGTGAGGGTCGCCGTGGAAGTGGGCTCGCCGGAGGCGAGGTGGGCGACGAGCAGAAAGAGAAGGGCCAACAGCGTCATCGGAATTGATTCGTTTATGAGTCAAGTTAAACAAATCTTTTCACGATCGCGGTTCATGTGAGTTCAGTTGACTCAGCGGGGACGCCGGGGACGGCGAGCAGCGGGCGCACGTTTACTCCCTCCGTCCCCTTAAGACTGTCGTTGTGGAGATGGCCGCTCATACCAAGGAGGAAGTAGAAAGACCTGCGTACCCCTATATGGCAATGATTACAAGTTTGATGCTAAAACGTGCTCTATTAAATATACACACATACGTCGTTGGGTTCAATGCATTTTTAGGGAGACGATTGTTGGTGAATTTTTGATTGTATAACACATTTGTCTTTTGAGCCTTTTACTTGTATGCCATTAAAAAAAATGGTGTAATCGTCTATGTCCCTCGAAAATGGAATCTAACACTCTTGCCACTGGGTCTGAAAACTTTTCTCTCCCACGCCATTCCGTTCGTTTGAACCACTAACGATGTGAACTGTGTGGGGAAAAAGACATTAATGCCCCTCGGAATTTCTTTTACTCATGCACCACTGGCCGTCGTTGGACACATGACTAAAACATAGACGTACTCCCTCCATCCCTAAATAAGTATCGTAAAGATCTTTCCAATGATACTAATTACTTAGCATAAATATTAGTATGCCGGTAGCTTTTTAGCATAAATATTAGTATGCAATATATAACGTCCGTATATATGCACAGTACTCCATGTAGTAGATTCAACTGCATATGTCTCCTCTGCATGTACGTACCTACTTCTCGATCTATGTCCGAGGTCCATACATACTTCTCGATCTATGTCTTGTCCATCCTCACTGACAGCCTGACCGAAAGAACCACAGCCGGTCCACGGTCCACTGCACCGACTCCACGTGCTCCCCTCTCCCCCACGAAGCTTCCTCCTCTCCCCCCACTGTTGCGTCATGCATAGGAGGAGGTCGCCGTAATGTCGAAGTCAAAGCAACAAGCTTTTTTGTTGGCACCGACGACACCACCAACACCTGTTCGTCCAAGGCATCCTCCGCCCACAACCCACTCCTAGAAATCCCGACACCGCAACCCACACCGACCCACACACGCAGGCGGAGGAGAGCCGGAGGCACTGAGGCAGCATGCGCGCCGATGTCGGAGCAGAGGAACGGCCGGTCGCGGCTGGGCGGCGTCCGGGTGGGGCGTTCGCCGACGGCCGCATCCCCGTCCAGCCGCCGCCGCCGCAAGAGCGGCTCGGCGGCCGCGCGCCCGGTGGCGCCGCCGACGCTGGGCCCGTCGCGGTCGCGGACGCAGACCCGGCGGGACGGGAAGCGGCGGGTGCTCGCGCGCTCCGCGTCCGTGTCGGCGCTCTGGCTCGGCGGCGCGCGGGTCCACGCCGTGCCAGACGGGCCTGAGCTCGACGGCCCGCCGTCCCCGCCGCCGCCGCCGCTTGAGCGCCCGCACACCTGCTTCGACGTCTTCGCCCCGGAGGAGTCGGCCTTCGGCCGCTCCCATTCCGCCGCCTCGCTCCCCCAGCAAGGCCAGCAGCGACGCCGCCATCATCGGGTGCCTCCTTGTTTAGTCCGTCTGTCAGGGGCAGCGCCCAGGGGCAACCGAGGTCAATTGTCACAGCAGGCCCCACTCGTCAGGACCGCCAAACGACGCAAATCAAACAGAAGGCGAACGGAATGGCGTGAGAGAGAAAAGTTTTCAGACCAAGTGGCAAAAGCGTTAGAGCCCATCTTTAAGGGGCATAGACGATTACACCATCTTTTTTAATGGCATACAAGTAAAAGACTCTTGTCTTTTCTCTGATGTTTAAATCAAATAATGGTTTATTTTGTTGTCCTATTTTGTACCAACTAATTATCTACTTATATATAACTCATCCTTATGGCACGCTAGCTTACCATAATTTTACAAATAAAGTAATTTCTTGCTTACGTGAGTTCAGAAATAAAGTAATTTCAGATTGAAAGCAGTACACTGTACACATATCTGTACTAATAAGCACTACCAAACAATATAAAATGAGATTAACGTTGTCAAATGAACGTGTGACAACTAACCTTCACAGGAGAGGCGCCTGTTTGCTAGTGCAGACGGGGAAGCCTCCACCCACAGGGGCAGACTGGCGCTGCTTGACAAGGACGGGAATCGGCCGCAGATTGGGATCAACTGTTGAGCCACGGACGCAGATGAGAGGGAGGCGGCGGTTCCAGACGGAGATGGCGTGTCGAGGGAGGCGAGCTGAGGTTGAGGCCGCTCGTGCGCCCTTGGCTTACCGGCCCGCCGATGCAACCACCGGACGTCGTCAACTCCGGATGGGAAAAGAGGATGCCGGTGATTTCGGACCATGGTCAGGGAGCGGCTTAGTCTGGATCCATGCACCCTTGAGCAGCAACGCGTCGCCGGATCCAGATCGAGGCGCGGCCGTGCTCGGATTGGAAGGAGGATGAGGCGGAGCGGAGGAGAGCGAGGGTGCGCGGCGACGGGTCGGCTTCACGGGCGGACGGGATGAGGCCGAAAGGATAAGGGTGGGACGTTGGGTCAGATGCTTTTACTAGGTGTGGGACCCACGCCGCACCTAAAACGACACTCTTTGTGGGACTATACGCAGGCGCTAGAACGACAGTCTCAAGCGGACGGAGGGAGTATTTGGTTCAATGTGAGTTCAGTTGACTACGAACACATGAGTAGTGACATGATATTTTGTATATCACCCACCCCATAAGGACGATAAAAGATTAATTGTTCCATGTTCACTACGGAGCAAAAATGGTGATTGTTGATGTAGAATCATGTGTTGATATGATCTGTGAGATGATAAGTTCTCACCGAGTCAGGCCACGTTCAGATACCAAAATCTCCCCAAATATTTTACGCAGTATCCGTTTTAGACACATGCATAGAGCATTAAATATAGGTAAAAGAAATAACTAATTGTACTTTTAGTCTGCTCATATCGAGACGAATCTTTTGAGTCTAGTCAGGTCATGTTTGGACAAAGTTTGTCAAATAACAACGAAAGTGCTACAGTAACATTTCGCCATATTTTTTGCGAACTGAACAAGGCCTCACTGTTAAAAGGCTTTTGTGGATTTGAGATCGAATTTTGGCTCTGTGGCACGAGCATGTGCTGAGCTGCTGTTTCGAATATGGTCGATGAAAGAACCGCCAGGAACGCCTCTATCTATCTTGTTGACGTTGGAAGTGATCCGAATCACACACCAGCAGGGCTAGAACGCCCGAAGAGGTTACGGTCCAACCTGAGACAGCAGGAACCCGGCTAAACCGTCGAAAAACTGATCTAGAGACCGGTTTGGATCGATCTAGGGTTTTGGGCTCCTGTGTTGATAACTCTAGAACTACTCCAGGGAAGACCCGTCGGGGAGAAGCACGTAGAGGTTGCCCTAGGACCAGCAAGGCCGCCTAGAACGCCGTTGAGCCTCGCCGGGAGACGCGCTGAACAACAAGGTAGAGGGGAAAAAAGAGGTAAAAGGGATAGTAGATTGATTTTGATCGATTGGTGTTGGATGGCTCAATCGGCCATGATCCTCTCATATATATATAGAGGGAGTTGGTCATATCCCAATAGGAAACATCTTCAGATACGATCTTCAAGTTTTCTATCCGGACTCTATCAACATATAGAATCCAATCCGGTCGCAACAGGGTAACCCTAATCTCGCCGATCCTTAGATCGACCTGATTGGTCTAAATTAATCTTAATGGGCTTTATCAGCCCATACTGATCAATGAATCGTCGCCGAACTCAGCCTTCTTCATAACCATAAGGCCTCCGACCAGCGCCACCTGGTCGGACACTAAATTGACTGGTCGGAAGTCCAAAATGATCAGGCCCATTTGACTTAGAACATCTGATTCGTCAAATATTAAATAATAGAAGACAAATTCGACTCCAATATTACAGGCCGAATACCTCTTCTAAATTTACTTTACTTGTGACACTTTTGAGTGTCAACATATGCCCCCCTGTTTTTAGGTGATCTTTAGCGAAACCTAAAAACAAACCGAATAACAACGATGTCCAACTCATCGGCTATTCGATAATTAAGGATGAACTCCTTGACTATTTTTTGTTCTAAGGGCGATACATGTATCGGCCATTGCTTGGAAGACACTTAGGCTTCTTGCCAAACACTTGGAAAGTACTTTTTCAGATACCTTCCGTTTATTGCTCTTGGGGGACTTTCACCTTGTAACGTCTCTAGCACATATGCATTCCTGAATATTACTTTGATCACTTTATAAGGACCTTCCCAACTCGGCGACCACTTGCCAAACTTGTTGCTTCTCGACCCGAGTGGCAGTATAGTCTTCCATACTAACTCTCCCACTTGGAACGATTTGCTTCTCACCTTCTTGTTGTAAGCTCTGGCAACCTGGGCTTTGTCTTTCTCCATCTCCTTAAAAGCCTTTAATCTTTTATCGGTCACTTCATCAATGTTGTCCATCATGGCATCATGATACATAACAGCAGATAAATCATTATGTCTATCCAGTCTATATGCATCCAGATTTACCTCGATGGGTAACACTACTTCTTGTCCATATACCAGCTCGAAAGGAGTGACTTTTGTAGCACCATGTCTTGACACATGATGAGCCCATAAAGCCTCAGACAAAACCTCATGCCACCTCCTTGGGTTATCCTCAATCTTCTTTTTGATAAGCTTGATCAAAGTCTTGTTACTAGACTCAGCTTGGCCATTAGCTTGAGCATAGTACGGAGATGAATTGAGCATCTTTATTTTGTATAATTCGGCAAAATCTCGCACCTCTTTAGAAATAAAAGACGTTCCTTGATCTGTAGTCAACGTTTGAGGTATGTCGAATCTATGTATAATATGCTCAGTAATAAACTCAATCACTTCCTTGTGCATCATATTCTTCAAAGGCACCGCTTCAGTCCACTTGGTAAAGTAATCTGTAGCGACCAGAACAAAACGGTGTCCCTTTGAAGATGGGGGATGGATTTGGCCAATGAAGTCTAGCCCCCAACCACGAAAAGGCTACGGTTTGATAATAGGATAAAGCATGGCAGCAGGCGCAAGCTGTATATTTCCAAACCGTTGACATTCTTCGCATCCTTTGTAGTAACGAAAACAATCAGCCATCATCGTGGGCCAATAAAACCCAGCTCTTTGTAATAGCCACTTCATCTTTGGTGCCGATTGATGTGTACCACAAATACCTTCATGAACTTCTCCCATAGACACCTTTGCTTGATCAGATCCCAAACACTTAAGTAACAAGTCTTCGGCAGTCCTTCGGTAAAGCTCATCATTGTGTAGTACATATTTAAATGCACTCCGCCGAACACTTTGATCAACCTTAGTACTCGGATCATTAAGATGTTTAAGCAGGGGAGTTCTCCAATCTTCTAAATCAGTTCCACTCGATTCAGACCGATTTAGAGTCCCTTCAGACAAATTAATCGCTCCAAGATCGACCAGGTCAATCGGACGAATTAACTGACTTAACTCAAAAATAACCTGGTCGGCCATGGTGTCTACCCAAGTATGCTTAACATGTACCTGGTCTCCAAGGTAAAGTGGTCGAACTGGTTCTAAAACAAACTGGTCGGCCAAAGGAACCGACAATACTTCTGCACGCTGTTGCACCGGCTTTATGTGAAAATTGCGTTTACTAATATAATAGCCAGATGCTTGTTGAGCTAACATGTTGGCTTTATGATTTTCATGCCTTGGTATATGTCGAATCTGAAATTCGGTAAAATGAGCAATGATGTCAAGGCACATGTCAAGATAAACATTTAACGATCCCTCTAAACATTGAAATTTACCAGCAATTTGTTGCACTACTAGCAAGGAATCGCCATAAGCTTCAACATGCTTAACCTTCATGGAGCATAACATTTCTAAACCGAATAAAAGAGCTTCATATTCGGCTTGATTATTAGTACACAGGTAATCTAACCGGCTTAGCATCTCAAACTCAGCACCATTATGAGAAATGATGACCACACCAACACCTTGGCCCTGCTCCTTACAAGCCGATCCATCAAAATAAAGCTTCCATGGAGTAAAAGTAAAATAACCGATTTCATCCTCTAAACTAATACCATGCTCAACAATGAAATCAGCAAGAACTTAACCCTTCAAAGTCTTCAATGGTTCATAGGTCAAATCAAACTCAATCAATGCATACGCCCATTTGCCAATCCTTCCTCTAAGGATTGGCCGATATAACATGTGCTTGATTACATCAGCCTGACATGCAACAACACATGTACTAGATAGCAAATAGTGTCTCATTTTAGCACAAGCATAGTACAAGGATAAGCATAATTTCTCAATATGGACATACCTTGTCTCGGGATCAAGAAGACGGCGACCAATATAAGCAATTACGTACTCTTTACCTCCATCTTCCTGTGTTAAGACAGCTCCAATAACCTTCTCTTCGGCGGCGACATATAATCTAAAGGGAATTCCTCTCTTAGGTGCCCGAAGAACTGGTGGAGATGACAAATATTCCTTTATCTTTTCAAACGCTTCTTGTTGCTCTGCCCCCCAAGTGAACTCAGTCTCATTCTTTAGCTTCAATATAGGGGTAAAAGGAATAATTTTCCCGGACAAGTTTGCAATAAATCTCCTCAAGTAGTTCACTTTCCCCAAGAACTTCTGCAGGTCCCTTTTGCATGTAGGCGCTTGAACTTTCTTGATCTTTTCTATCCTTTTAGGATCAATATTTATGCCTTTGTCGTGAATGATGAACCCTAAAAACTTCCCAGCCGACACACCGAAAGCACATTTTAGTGGATTCATCTTCAAACCATAGCGACACATCCTCTCAAACGCTAGACGTAAATCGGCCAGATGAGACACATGGGCAGCCGATTTAATCACAATATCATCAATATATACTTCCATGATTGTCCCAATCAAATCATGAAAGATCGGATTCATAGCGCGTTGATAAGTAGCACCAGCATTCTTCAAACCGAATGTCATCACGACCCACTCAAAAAGACCAACGAACCCAGGACAAATAAAGGCCGTTTTGGACATATCCTCTTCGGCCATGAATATCTGATTATAACCAGCGTTGCCGTCAAGAAAACTGACAACCTGATGTCCTGAAGCATCATTGATTAACATATCGGCTATATGCATAGGATACTCATCTTTGGGAGTAGCTCTGTTTAAATCTCTAAAATCAATACAAACCCTAATTTTCTCAGTATCTTTCTTCTCCACAGGCACGATATTAGACACCCACTCCGCATACCTGCATGGCTGGATAAACCCCGCTTGTAATAACCGATTAATTTCCTCTTTAATCCGGTCATATATTGTAGAATTAAAACGGCGAGGATGTTGCTTGAATGGTCGGAACCCCGGCTTAATAGGAAGCCGATGCTCAACAAGTTCTCGGCTCAACCCGGGCATCTCCGTATAACTCCATGCAAAGCAATCAACATATTCTTTCAAGAGCGCGATTAATTTTAATTTATAATCGACTTCAAGATTTTGATTTACAAAGGTCGGCCTAGGTATAGAACCATACCCAATATCTACTTGTTCTAAAGGGTCGGCCGACGTGAAACCTTGGCCCAACTTATTGAGCTCATCAAAATCATCAATAGCCTCACAAGTATCGGTTTTACAGGTCCGATATTGCTCAACACGATGTTTTAACCAATCAACATTAGCATCCATTAAAGTACATGGTAATGTTGAACCGATTGTCGGTCGGCTTTAAAGATACTGGTACGGAACCTTCCCTAGTAACACTAACAAACTGGAAATCAGAAAGATCCCGACCAGATAAACAAGCGATAGTATCATGCCCCCCGAGCAAAGGAGCATCGGTTGTAGCTACATAGACCGATGAATCTGAGTGTACCACCTCAACATCGTCTCCCACCCATTGGATAAGAAACTGATGAAGGCTAGAAGGTATGCATCGATTAGCATGAATCCAGTCACGCCCAAGTATAAGGTTGTAACTACCTTGTATGTCGGCGATGAAGAAAGCAGTAGCCAAAGTCTTGCTCCCAACGGTCAACTCCATGGACGCAACTCCTTTGGCCGGAATGGGATCTCCTCCTCCGACTCCAGTAATAGTCATGTTGGTCTTGATCAGCTCTTCATCGGTACCGCCGAGCTTCTAGTAAAGCGAGTATGGCATCAAGTTCACGATTGCCCCGCTGTCTACCAGCATCTTATGGACTGGCGTACCATTGATGTGACCTTTTATATGCAACGGTTTAAGATGATTGACGAATTCTTCTGGCTTCTGGAACACAACAGTCTGCGTAGTGAAGTTGAACTCCGCTGCCGTCGAATCATCTCCGACCACGTAGTAGTCGGCCGATAAGTAAACTACATTAACCTCCGCCCTTTCTGGGGAAGGCTCATAGTCCACCATTTCCTCATCTGGTTCTTCAGATAATTCTTCACTGGTGAAAGCCCTAGTTTGGTTTTGGTTAATTGATGAAACCTATTTTGGTCTAATCCTTTTGTGAAGCATGTGTGTAGCTAATGGAAAAGGATTACGACCAAACCATTGGTGGGGTTAGCAAAGTGGCAACCATGGAGGATGGTGGCGGCCACAAGCACTTAAGTGATCAAGTGCTCTACCTTTGGTGAAATGAAGAAGAGAAAAGATGCCTTGCTCAAGTGGTAGATTATTTCTCTCTTTTAATCTTGAGTATAGGCAAGCCGGACTATCAAGAGGGATATAAATTAGGCTAGCTAGATGTGGTGAAAAGTGCTCATGACGTCTAACGTCTAGTGCCACCTTGAGCGATCTAACTTTGCGTTGTTGCTAGGATCGAGTGGCGTGGTGAGTGAAGTGAAAATCCTTTTAAAAAATGATTGTGAAAATGCTAACACACATGCACATGATGGTGTACACTTGGTGGTGTTGGCACATTTGCAAAGGAGAAGGTGTTGGAGTTGATTTGGATCAACTCGGAAAAGAGAAGGAAGTTTTTCAGTGTGTTCCGGACGCTAGGATGATTCTTGGATTAGAATTCTGTACTAATCCTTTGTGATTTGGATCTTGTATTGATGTGGGTTGTGTAGCCCTCTGAATAAGCTTTCCAAATTGTCCAAGATCATCGAAATCGGAGTTCGGAGCTAAAAGTTATGGCCGTTTTAGCGCGGAGGAGTTTTGGCCTAGAGGTAGTACCGCCATAAGGCCGGTACTACCGACCCCTCCGCGAACAGATCGCATGCTCTCTGTATTGGGGGCATTTTTGGCCTAGAGGTAGTACCGCCATAGGGCCGGTACTACCGACCCTCGGTAGTACCGACCCCTGGTCGGTAGTACCGGCGATCGAAGTCGTTTTTCAGGCTCTCTGTGTAGATCTAGTTTTGGCCTAGAGGTAGTACCGCTATAAGGCCGGTAGTACCGACCCTACTACCGACCCCTCTGTAGGCAGCGCGTAAACACTCTGTTCGGAGGAGTTTTTGCCTAGAGGTAGTACCGCCATAAGGCCGGTACTACCGACCCTCGGTACTACTGACCTTTGGGGTCGGTACTACCAACCATGGCGCAGTTGACTTGTTTAAGTAGCCGCTCGGCCGGCTTCTAACGGTCAACTCTCCCATTCCTTGCGCCCAAACACAAGAAAGAGAGCTCCCAAATCTGGAAATTGGAGGCTGCTGTACAACAGAGGGTTTGGGTGTTGCTGTGGAGATGGTGGTCGGCTAGAAATAAAGCAAATGCAGGGGAAAAGAGATTGGCTGCAGCTGAAATCTGTTCACTTGTGACTTACTTTGTGATAGACTTTGAGAGTTTGAAGAAAAAAGGGGGAGAGAAGAGTACGAGGAAGGAACAGAAATGGAAACCACCGCTACCTGAGTGCTATAAGATCAATATTGATGCTTCCTTTCAGGCTGCAACAGGATCTGGCGGCTGGGGCTTCGTGGCACGCAATAGCAATGGTGAATTTTTAGAAGGGGGTTGTGGACACCTTGAACGCCTTACCAGCCCCTTACATGATGAAGCACTAGGGACTTTGAAAAGTCTCCAGAGGGTGGCTCGGCTAGGTATGACCAGAATTTTGCTTGAAACGGATGCGACAAATTTGGAGAAAGCCTTGAGGTCTGACTGTTTGGATAGGAGTCAAGAAGGTGGAATTTTCCGGCAAATTAAAGAGATCATGAGGGAGTCTTTTATTCATTGCGAGGTCCGGTCTTGCCCGAGATCTTGCAACAAAGTGGCTGATAGCCTTGCTGCTTATGGGGCGAGCGTTGTGCGCTATGGTTCTGATGTGTTCATGGACCAGGTCCCCGAATTTGTAACCAACTTGGTTACTGGTGATATGCCCAGAGCCACGGGTTAGTGGAAACACTTGTGTTTCAGTTCAAAAAAAAAGTGTTGACTAACCTCCTCTCTCTCCCCCTTTGATTCTAGAGTGAATCTCTTGTAAGCTTTGAGCTAGAGAAGTAAGATTAGAGAGTGAGACACATCGATCTACGTCTAGAGCACTTGGATCCAACATCTCTCCGGCTTGATTTGTGTTCTTTACTCTTGGTGTCGGTGTTTCGAAACCGGGGGTTTGACACCAACGAGTGATATGATCGCGTGCTTCTCTTCCTGGATGGTGATGCAAGAGGACACAAGGATTTATCCTGGTTCGGGCAAAGAAGGCCCTACGTCCAGCGGGGGGAGGATGTTCTCGTATTACTTGCACCTAAGTGCTTGTACAGGGGCGAATACAAGCTCAGTGAGCGTGGACCGGAGTCCGGACTCGTGTGTGTGTGTGGACTTGTGTCTTAACGTGTCTTTTTTGTCACCCCTGAAATGAGGGCCCTGGTGTCCCCTTTTATAGAGCAAGGGGAGGCCAGGGTTACACAAGGGTTTTACAGATGTCGGGGCGTACGGTGCCCAATACGAAGTAGGGTAGGAACCCTGTCTTGTCGAAGCCACTGGAGCTGACGTGGGGCGTCGCTGTTGAGGCGTCCTTGAAGCGTGGCCTCCATCCTGGGCGCGGATGTGGAGGCGTGGTGAGGGGGAAAGCCGTACAGCACCCATCTCGGAACGTACAGGACGCGGCGGGGTCCCTCCGGGTCTTGGGGTACCTGTCCTCCAAGAGCATGAAAGTAGTTAGGGCTCGAGGGGCACGGAGCCGGCCTCGAGGCGGCGCCTACGGGGGGCTCGAGCCCCCGCAGGTATGGGCAAGTCCCGTGAAAATTGATTAAGCGGCCGGCATCTGGGCCTCGAGGCGTGGCTTGGACGTGCCACAGTGCAGGGCGTGGGTTAACAGTGCTACACTGGTGCCTTTTTGCCCATACCGGCGGTGAAAACGAGACTTGACTCTGTCCCAGACCACTGTGGCACACGTTGTGTTACAGAGGACGTGACTGAAGTAGGTGGATGAATTAAATGCGTGGCATGGGCTGGCATTCGATGTTTGGCGCTGCTCGAGGGAGGGGTGATGCGCCTCGAGGGATAGGCTGCCGTGTTAGAGGGGCTCGAGGTCCCCGCGTGGGGCCTCGAGGTGTGGGGCGCGCTCGTCCGAGGCCTGGAGGGCTCGGGCGAGACGGAAAACGAGCGTGCACCCGAGGCCTGGCTTGGAGGGCTCGGGCGAGACAGTGGGCCAGCGTTTGTGGGCCTCGCGCTAGTTAGGTCTGTCATTAGCCGGTGTTCTAGGCTTACCCTATTTGTTCGCGTCGATTGGGGGTACCCCTTAGTCGTTCCCCCGACAGTAGCCCCCGAGCCCTTGTTCGAGTGCTGGCACTCGAGCGGGGGCTCTTGACTGGGATCTCGAGGGTTAGCTTAGCCGGTTCTCGAGGGTTTGGCTGTGTTTGTTCCGTGGGTGTCGCGCGAGCGACACCCGCGGGTGTAGCCCCCGAGGCCACGGGGAAGTGGTTAGGACTCCCTCGTGGCCTTTGTGCATTTTAGTTGCGTTTTTTAGGTTCGAGAGTGCCGAGCTCCCGAGTTTTTTGACCCTCGTTCGTTGAGGGGTGCCAGGCTGAGCCGACCGTCCGGCTCTTCGAGCTGTCCGGTACGCCGGCTGCCCTGGCTTGTCATCCCGCCGAGTCCTTTCGATCGGATGCGGGGTGGGATGCCTCGTACTACCACGAACAGGCATGGCGAGTATCGAGGTTCCCGGTGAGCTGGTAACGGGGGAATCCAAGTGAGAGCTCGTGCCCCGTTCGATAGGGGTCGACTGTGGCCCGGAGGCGGTCTCATAAAGCGTGGGTGCTCAGTCTGCAGGAGTGCCGGGTCCATTCGATAGGACCCGGTGGCTCGATGCCTCCCTCCGAGGGGATCTCACTGCACGTCGAGCTCCCCGCCTTGGATACACGTGAGGGGCCTCGAGGGCTTGGCCCTCGAGTGGTGCCGCGAATGGCGCCCCTTGGTGTCCCTGACTCGGGTGCTCGAAGCCGGCTGTCGAACCCTCTTTCGTCGAGGGCCAGCCTTCGCTGCTTCGAGACTTAGGGCCGGGGCCCGTTTTTGGGCGCTCGAAGCCGGCCGTTGAACCCTTTTTCGAGGGCCAGCCTTCGCTGCTTCGAGACTTAGGGCCGGGCCCGTTTTTTACTTCCGGAAGAAGCCTTCGTCGCTTGGAATCCTTCTGCCCGTTGGGCGCGCCTTTTCAGACGGAATCCGCCAGGGAGTGGAGATCGTGGCACCAGGGCGGCGGACGCGAAGTCGGAGCGGCGGCCGCTGTGGGCCCCGGCCGTTGAGCGAACGGTGAGCTGCCGCGTGTTCCCTGCATCCGGCTCGAGACGTAGTTAGGTGGGCGCATTAAATGCTGTGTGGTTACCTTTTTACGTCGTGGGAGACACCGCCCGGCGGGGTTTCCCCTTATAAATATCGAGAGAGGGGAAAAGGAACCCTTTACTTTGCCTTTGCCTTCGCCGCCGCCGTAGCCTTCACGCGCCCTCTCCTTCGAGCTAGTTGATTGGGGATTTTCCGGCTGCCCGTCCGTTGCTCGGGTCCGCGCCGCGCCACTGCCATGGCCGCCCAGACACAAGTGTTGCCGGCCGAAGACTGGAGCTCGTCGAAAGTGACGCAGAGCGAGATGGACTCGTTGGTGGCCCAGGGGCTTCTGCGCCCCAACCCGGAGGAGGGACCCGCGTGGTGGGTTATCCCGTCGGCGGAGCACCGGGAGCCGCACCCGCCGGAGGGGTACGTGGTGAGCTTCACGCGCTACCACCGTATGGGGCTCGGCGTCCCGCCGAGCCGCTTCATGCGGGGGTTGGCCCACCACTTCGAGGTGGAGCTGCAGCACTTCTCCCCCAACTCCATCTCGCACGCCGCCATATTCGCCGCGGTGTGCGAGGGGTACCTGAAGATGGAGCCGCACTGGGAGATGTTCGTCCATCTCTTCCGGGGCGAGCTCTTTATCAAGGCCCTAAAGCCCAGCGGGAGGCGGCTCGTGCGCATGGGCTCCCTTGCGATCACTGCGAGGGCTGGGACCTCGTCGGCCAACGTCCCCCGGGAATACCTGCGATATAAGCTTTCCACCAACCAGGCCGGGTGGGACGACCATTGGTTCTATCTGCGGAATGAGGATGGTCTCTTTCCGCAGTACACCGGTAGGGTCCTCGCTCAACGCCCGGAGAAGTGGACATGGGGCGTCGCGGCGGACAGGCAACGTCACCTGGCCCCGCTGATGAAGATGATGAGGACGCTGGTGGATGAGAAGAAGTTGACCGTGCAAGCGGTCATCTGGGCGTTCCACCAGCGTAGAGTCCTCCCGCTGGCGGACCGCCCTCTTCTTATGCACGAGATGGGGCCGGAGGCCGAGCTCGAGGCGCTTAATCGATCGAGGATGGCCGAGGAGGGGCTGTCCCGTAACGAGGGCGTCTCCCGGGTGTCAATCACGATCCAGGGGCCGTTCATCCCTGAGTACACCCACCTGGTCGCCATGGCACCCGACGAGGGGTGTCTCGACCTGGTGAGCCTCCCTCGAGCTGAGCTGTTTCGAGCTCCCCTCCCCCTTTCTCCTTCTTCGAACCTTTTGCGTTCGTCCTGTGGTTCGTCTCGTCATGCTCCTTCTTTTTTTAGGGGGCGTTCACTTGTCGCGCGTCAAGGCCCCCGGTGAGGGAGGACGCCGCAGATACTCAGGTGAGGCGCCTCTCTACTCAAAAAGACAAGGAGAGCAAGGATGCCAGGAAGAAGAAAGAGAAAAACAAAAACCTGCGTCGCTTGGCTCGGGAGCAGATACTGGCGAAGGCTCGTCACAACCGTCTGCCTGGGGACGGGTCCCCCGACCTGAGCTCCTCGAGCTCGGAGGAGGAGAGTAGTGACGAGGAGGAGGGCGACGACGAGGGGATGGATGCGCGCCTGAGGCGCGCGGGGGTAGTCGATGACAGGGCTGACCGCTCCTCTGTGCAGGAGGGTATGCTGGAGGTCCCCCCGGCGAAGGGACCGCGCGGGACGCAGCCTCGGAAGGCGGCGCCGATCCCTGCCTCGTCGGGGGCCCAAGGTCCGTCGAGCTCTGCGGCGGACATGCCTCCGGTCGGGAGGAAGCCCCGAACCCGGAGCGCCTCCGCCACAGCGCCAACGGAGGCCGCCCCCGCGCCCGCCTAGACGGGTGGTCTGGAGAAGGGCCGGGCCTCGAGAAGCGGCCGACAGGTCGAGCAGGGTTCCGGGCCCGACCGCCGCGAGCCGTCGAGGGCGCCGTCGAGCCCGCGGAGGAGCGGGCATCAGGAGGAGGCGTCGAGCCCGCGCCATCACGAGCGTCGGGGAGGGAGTCCCCGGGTGTCTCGTGGCCAGGAGCGCGAGCGTCCCCGGAGCCCGTCGCCGCACCGCCGCCGGGACACAGAAGCGGACGCGGGAGGGCGCGACTGCCAGCGCGAACGCCGGAGCGGGTCCCGGAGCCCGCGCCGGGGCGGGAGCCACTACGACAGCACGAGGGAGGTACGGTCGCCCTCCCGTGACGTGGGGCGGAAGGAGGGCTCTCCCTCGAGGTCAAGCCACGGGAGGCGTCAGGAGCCCTCCCCCCATCCCAACCCTGCGGAGACGGCCCAGGCGCGGGGCTCGAGCCGTGGGGTGGGCTCGAAGCCCCCGAGTGGATCCAGCGATTCCGGGAAGAAGCCCAGCCGCCGCTTTGGGTGAGTAATTTTCTTGGACCTCGTCGGCAGCGAGGCTTGACCTCTTCACTTTTGATGACGCATGCCATCTCTGGTCTCTCAGGGGGAAGCGCTCCTACCCGGAGGTGGACCTTGCTGCGTCCAAGCGGGCGAAGGCCTCGAGCCCCGTCGAGGCACAAGCACCTCGAGGTATGGCACCCTCCTCCGCTAGAGAAGCCGCTTGGCTGGAGAAGGCTCGAGCTGCCATGACTCGAGGTGGTCAGATGATCGTCGCGAATTTTGGTGAGGCCGCCGCCGTCGACCGCGGGGGTCGAGGCATTCCTCTTGATTCTGACATCAATGTCATCTCGTATTGCAGGGGCCTCAGCTCACGGCGTCGAGCCCGCCGCTACCACGCTTGCTGAGGCGCTGCCTTCTCCCCCTTCTCCTCCCGCGATGGCGTCTGTCAGGAGCGCCACCCCTCCCCCCGCTACAACGGCTGTTTCGGGGGAAGCGCCTGGAGTGAGCACGGCCCCGCCGGTGCCGGGGGCCGAGGAGACTGCGCCCCTCGAGGCCCCGACGGTGGAGGACCTCCGGAACGAGTTGGAGCAGGGGCCGCCCCTCGCCGCGGGCTTGCCGATGGTGGGGGCGCCCGAGGCGCCGGCCAGTGCTGTCGAGACGCAGGAGGGTCCGGCCAGGGGAGAGCCGGGGACCGTGCCGTCGGGCGGCGGGCCGCAGCTGGGGCAGCTCGGGACGGCGGAGGATCAGCTCGACATCGAGCTCGACCGACCAGTGTGGCCGTTTCCTGACGCGCCAAGCCCGCCCCTTGCCATGGTCCACGTCGAGCGACCGATCCAGCGAGGGGCACCTCGTGAGGCGCGGGCCATCTTTCGAGAGGTGGCCGAGCTCATGGCGGAGGCGGAGCGGTCCTGCTCCGAGGAGGCGGACCGGTCCACGCGGGTGTCGGGCGCCCTCGCGAGAGCTGAGGCGGAGCTTCAGGATCTCCGCGCTGAGCTGAGCCGGAACGCCCAAATGGCGAGCCGGCTCAACGAGGCGGAGGCGGAGGTCCGGGCGGCTCGAGGCGAGGCCGCTCGATCCAAAGAGGAGGCCGCCGCCGCTCTCGAAGCGGCGAGGAAGGAGGCCGCGGACGCCCGAAGCGAGGCCACCTCCGCCCGTGCTGAAGCCGAGGCGGCGAAGCAGGAGGCCGCCGACGCCCGTGGCGAGGCCTCCGCCGCCCGAACCGCAGCGGAGGCGGCGAGAAAAGAGACCAAAGACGCCGTGATTGGTGTCGCCACCGCCCGAGCTGCCGAGGGGGCGGCGCGGCAGGAGGTGATCCGCAAGGATCTGGCCCTTGTGGATGCGGGCCGGCTGATCGAGGACCTCAGGTCCGAGAGGCTCCTCACGCTGGCCGAGAAGCGCAGGCTTGAGCAGCGTGCCGAGGGCCTGGCCAGCGACCTCGCCGCACTGGGGCAACATTGCGACGGTGAGGCTTACACCTTGTTCTTGTTTGGGTCTTAAAGTTTTTTGTTGCGCCGCAGTCTCACTCTTCCTTGTTCGTTGCGCAGGGGTCGAGAAGACGGTCGAGGAGCTCCGCGAGACGAACCAGGCTCTCTTGGACCAACTCCAAGACGAGACGATGGTGGCGGAGCGGGCTCGCACCTCCCTCGACCGGCTTGGCCCCATGTGGGGTGCTCCTCCAGTGGCTGCGGCAGAAGGTGCGGTGGCCCGGGGCGACGCCTTGGTCGACGCCTTGTGCTTCTTCGACGCAGCGGCGCGGGACCGTGTCCGGCAGGCTCTCCATCATGGCGTCAAGCAGACGCTCGCGGTCGTTCGCTCCGGTTTCCGCTTCCCGGTCCACGTTGTCGCCAATGGCTTCATCGAGATCGAGGGAAAGGACGAGGAGTGGAACAACCGCCGTGTCGATAAAATTTTGGAGAAGATGGAGAGGCCGGGGGCGTCGCTCGCCAAGATTTTTGAGGAGGACGTGCTGCCTCCTGACGCCAGCAGCGGTGTCGAGGGCCCTCCTCCTTCTAACTCGGGTGTCGAGGCTGAGCCCGCCGTGGAAGACCTCGGGGAGGAGTACCACACCGACGAAGATTAGGGCCTGCGTGCCAAATTTGGGCGTCGAGGCCCTTGTAAGAATTTTATGGCATGGATGAGGGTACGTCGAGACCCATTCGTATACACGACTTGTTTGCTTAAAGGTGCTGTTTTCTTTTCAAATGCGTTCGACCACTTCTCTTTGTTGCAAGCTCGAGTTTCTGCTAACTTGGTCCGTACTTCTTTGATACGTCGCGAGCCCCTCGAGGGGAGGCGTAGGTAGGGTACCGTAGCCCGGGGGCGTAGGTGGCCGTCTACGTCGACGCCTCCCGACCTTTGGAGGCTCGAGGTATTTTGGGATTTAGACGTCGCTAGTTCACTCGAGGCACGAGTCGAGACGAGGGTCGAATTTTTTGAAAAGAAAACACGCATTTTTTCCGGAGTCTGGGGGGCGGTTACCCCCCTGTCAGCCCCCGAGGGAGGCTCGACTCTGAGCAAAGCAGGGTCGAGGCTACCTTAAGTTGCTAAGCAAAAATGAAACACAACGCATGAGATTGTTCATTTATGGTGTAGCCCCCGAGGGAGGCTCAACTCTGAGCAAAGCAGGGTCGAGGCTACCTTAAGTTGCTAAGCAAAAATGAAACACAACGCATGAGATTGTTCATTTATGTTTGACATGTTTGCACAAAGCAACAAAATGAACAAGGCCTTGAGGCCCTTAAGGATAGAAGCGACGTAGCTGAGATATGTTCCATGCGTTCGCCAGGATTCTGCCTTGATCGTCGTAGAGCTTGTATGTTCCTGGCTTGAGCACCCTAGCCACGGTGTATAGGCCCTCCCATGGAGGGGTGAGCTTGTGGCGCCCTCGGTTGTCTTGGAGCCGTCGAAGCACGAGGTCCCCCACTGCTAGGTCCCTCTTGCGCACGTGCTTGTCGTGGTAGCGTCGAAGTGTTTGCTGGTAGCGTGCGAAGTTGATGAGCGCTACATCTCGGGCCTCCTCGAGCTGGTCCTTGGCGTTGGCCAGCCTCTCGTCGTTGGTTTGTTCGTTGTAGGCTCGAAGTCGAGGGGAGCCGTACTCGAGGTCCGTAGGCAAGATTGCCTCGGCGCCGTAGGTTAGGAAAAACGGAGTGAACCCGGTGGCTCGACTCGGCGTAGTCCTGAGGCCCCACAGCACCGAGGGGATCTCTGCGGCCCACCCCTTTCTGAAATTTTTGAGAGTCTTGAACAGCCTCGGCTTCAGCCCATGGAGTATCATGCCGTTGGCGCGCTCGACCTGCCCGTTGCATTGAGGGTATGCGACCGAGGCCCAGGTCACGCGAATGTTGTTGTCGTCGCAAAAGTTGGTGAACTTTTTGCCCGTGAATTGGGTGCCGTTGTCGGTGATGATGACGTTAGGCACTCCAAACCGGTACATGATGTTGGCGATGAACTCGACAGCCTTCTCGGAGGTGGGGTCTCCTATCGGCTTAGCCTCGATCCACTTGGTGAACTTGTCGATGGCCACGAGCACGTGCGTGTACCCTCTACTTGTCTTTTTGAGGGGACCTATGAGGTCGAGCCCCCAAACGGCAAATGGCCAAGTGATTGGGATCATCTGTAGGGCATGTGCAGGTTGGTGCGTCTGCTTGGCGTAGAATTGACACCCATGGCATGCCCGGACCAAGCGCTTGGCGTCTCCAATGGCGGTCGGCCAATAGAAGCCTTGACGGAAGGCATTCCCAACCAGGGTCCTTGGCGCTGCGTGATGGCCGCAAGCCCCCGAGTGCATGTCGTCGAGGAGCTTGCGCCCTTGTTCAAGTGGGATGCAGCGCTGAAGGATCCCGGTCGGACTTCGCCGGTACAGTTCCCGCTCGTCGCCGTAGATGACGTAGGTCTTGGCCCTTCGAGCCACGCGTCGGGCCTCCGTCTTGTCCTCCGGTAGCACGCCTCGCGTCAGGTAGTCGAGGTAGGCCGCGCGCCAGTCGAGGGGTCGTGGTGAAGAAGAGGCGGGAGCGTCGATCTGCATTGCCTCATCGGGTGTCGAAGTGTTATCCCCGGGGAATGGCGTTGAAAGTCGAGCCCCCGTGTCTAGCTCGAGGTGTGGCGTCGAGGTGCCGGCCCCCGGGTCGACTTCGACGGATGGCTCGAAAACGTCCCTCGAGAAGACGTCTGGTGGTACCGTACTACGCATGGACGCCAATTTCGCCAGCTCGTCTGCGGCCTCGTTGTGCTTTCGAGCTATGTGGTTGAGCTCGAGGCCGTAGAACTTGTCTTCTAGCTTGCGTACCTCTCCGCAGTATGCTTCCATCTTGGGATCGATGCAGCTCGAAGCCTTCATAACCTGGTTGACGACGAGCTGCGAGTCCCCTCGGGCGTCGAGGCGTCGGACCCCGAGCTCGAGGGCGATGCGCAGCCCATTGACGAGGGCCTCGTACTCGGCGACGTTGTTGGAGGCGGGGAAGTGCAAGCGCAGCAGGTATCGCATGTGTACCCCGAGGGGTGAAATGAAAAGCAGGCCTGCGCCTGCCCCCGTCTTCATGAGGGATCCGTCGAAGTACATGGTCCAGAGCTCGGCTTGAATCTGCGCCGGCGGGAGCTGAGTGTCGGTCCATTCAGCGACGAAGTCCGCCAACGCTTGCGACTTGATGGCTTTCCGCGGAGCATAGGTGATGGTTTCCCCCATCAGCTCGGTAGACCACTTGGCGATGCGCCCCGTGGCCTCTCGGTTGTTGATGATTTCGCCGAGGGGAAAGGATGACACCACCATTACGGGATGAGCGAGGAAGTAGTGCTGGAGCTTGCGCCTCGTAACGACGATGCCATAGAGCAGCTTCTGGATGTGCGGGTACCGGACCTTGGCCTCGGAGAGCACCTCACTGGTGAAGTACACCGGCCGTTGGACCGGCAACGTATGGCCCTCCTCGTGCCTCTCGACGGCTATGACCGCGCTGACCACCTGAGTGGTTGCGGCCACATAGAGGAGGAGAGGCTCGGGGGAATCGCCAACCTGGGCTGGCCGCGGTGGCACGAGAATTGGTGCGGAGGTCAGCAATCCCTTCAACTTGGTTAAGGCCTCCTCGGCTTCATCAGTCCACGCAAAGTGTTCCGTCTTCTTCAGCAGGCGGTAGAGGGGTAGCGCTTTTTCCCCTAGTCTCGAGATGAATCTGCTGAGAGCGGCTAGGCAGCCTGTCACCTTCTGCACACCCTTGAGGTCTCGAATCGGGCCCATCCTCGTGACTGCTGAGATTTTTTCGGGGTTGGCCTCGATCCCCCGTTGCGAGACAATGTAGCCTAGTAGCATGCCCCGAGGCACGCCAAAGACACATTTCTCGGGGTTGAGCTTCACATTCTTGGCCCGGAGGCACTCGAACGTGGTCTCGAGGTCGCTGATGAGGTTCCCGACTTTCTTGGTTTTAACCACGATATCATCGACGTAGGCTTCGATGGTTTTGCCTATGTGCTTGCCAAAGATATGCTGCATACATCGCTGGTACGTTGCCCCGGCGTTTCGAAGGCCAAAGGGCATTGTAACGTAGCAATACATACCAAAAGGCGTAACAAAAGAGGTAGCGAGCTCGTCGGATTTTTTCATCTTAATTTGGTGGTAGCCGGAATATGCATCGAGAAATGAAAGCACCTCACACCCAGCAGTGGAGTCGACGATCTGATCAATTCTAGGTAAAGGAAATGGAACTTTTGGACATGCTTTATTTAGACCAGTGTAATCTACACACATCCGCATTTTTCCATTCTTTTTCCTAACTAATACAGGGTTAGCTAGCCATTCTGGGTAAAATACCTCCTTGATGAACCCGGCCGCCAAAAGCTTGTGAACCTCCTCGCCGATGATCCTGCGCTTCTCCTCGTCGAAGCGGCGCAGGCGTTGCTTCACTGGTCTGGACCCGGCCCGGATTTCCAAGGCGTGCTCGGCGACTTCCCTCGGAATGCCCGGCATGTCCGAGGGGCCCCACGCAAACATGTCGACGTTCGCGCGGAGAAAGTCGACGAGCACTGCTTCCTATTTAGGCTCGAGGCTGGCACTGACGGCCAGCGTCTTGCCACCGGTCGAGGTCGGGTCGATAGGTATCCGCTTTGTGTGCTCCGCCGGCTCGAAGTTACCAGCGTGACGCTTCGCTTCAGGAGCTTCCTCGGTGGCCAGGGCGGCTAGGGCCTCGAGCGAGTCGAGGTGGACGTTGGCCTCCCCACGCTCGACGCACTCCACGTCGCAGTGATATGCGTGCTCGTAGGAGGTGTCGATGGTGATGACCCCTTTTGGCCCTGGCATCTTGAGCTTCAAGTACGTGTAGTTGGGAATCGCCATGAACTTGGCGTAGCCTGGCCGGCCGATGATGGCGTGGTAGGCCCCTTGGAACCCAACCACCTCGAAGGTGAGCGTCTCCCGGCGGAAGTTAGCCGGCGTGCCAAAGCAAACCGGCAGGTCGATGCGCCCGAGGGGGTGGGCCTTCTTCCCTGGCACGACTCCGTGGAATCCCCCGACGCTGGGTCGGAGCTGGCCCTCTGAAATCCCCAGGAGGTCGAGTGTCTCGAGGTATATGATGTTGAGGCTCGAGCCCCCATCCATCAACACCTTGGAGAACCGTACGTCGACGATAACGGGGTCGACGACGAGGGGGTACGCCCCCGGGTTTATGACACGGTCCGGATGGTCGTCACGGTCGAACGTGATTGGCGCATCGGACCAGTCAAGATACCGGGGGGCGTCATGGCAGAGTGCAAAGACCTCCCGGCGCTCCTTCTTTCTTTCTCGAGCTGAGAGCCCGACGGTCGGCCCCCCGTAGATCATGTAGCAGTCGCGCACCGGGGGGAAGTTGTCGTCCGCGTCCCTACCGCCGCGCCGATTGTTATCCTTGCCCTTAGGCACGTCTTCTTTCTTGTCGCCGAGCTTGGAGTAGTAGCCTTTCAATAGTCGGCAGTCTTTCAACTTGTGATTTACGGGGCCCTTGTGATGAGTGCAGGGGTCCTCGAGCATCTGGTCGAAAACAGCCCCGTCAGGGGGGCCTCGGGGCTTTTTAGGCTCGAGGGCGCCTGCGAGCACTTCTTCGTCGTCGTGGGCGTCGCGCTTCGCCTTCTGATCTTTGCGTTTGATCTTCTTCTTCTTGTTGCTGTTGTTGTCTTTGTTCGTGACCTCCGGCGCGGCCACCACCTTGCCTTTGTCCGTGGAACGGCCAAAGAAGGCCCCCACTGCCTCGTCGCCTGAGGCAAAGCTGGTGACACGATCCATCAGGTCCTCGACCGTCCTGGGACGGTAGCGTCCTAGCTCATGGACTAGCTCTTGGCATGTCGTGCCCGCGAGGAACGCTGAGATGACGTCCTCATCAGGCACGTGGGGGAGCTCGAGGCGCTGCTTCGAGAACCGTCGAGCAAAATCGCGGAGGGGCTCGCTCGCCGCCTGCCTGCAGCGCCGTAGGTCCCAGGGGTTGCCTGGTCGTACGCACGTCCCCTTGAAATTCCCGTCGAAGACCCTGACTAGGTCGGCCCAGTCGTCGATCCGATCCGGCGGGAGCCCCTCGAGCCACCGGCGGGCGGTGTCCGAGAGGTAAAGTGGGAGTTGGCGTATGATCACACGGTCGTCGTTCTTCGCTCCGCCCAGTTGGCAGCCTAGGCGGAAGTCCGAGAGCCAGAGCTTGGGCTCGACCTCCCCGTCATACTTCACGATGTTGGCCGGCGGTCGGAAGCGATCGGGGAGGGTCGAGCTGCGGATGGCCCGGTTGAAGACTCTGGGGCCCGGGGGCTCGAGGACTTGCCGGTCCTCGTCGCTGTCGTAGCGCCCCCTCGATGGGCGCTATAGCCACGCTCCTGGGCACCCTTGTTCTTGCGCCGGCGGTTGATGTCGTTGCGGGCGTCGTTGGGGTCTCGAGGTGGCCGGTTGTCGTTGATCCGTTCGCGGACCTGCCTAGCTCGAGAGGCGTCAGGTTGGTGGACGGATGCCTCGCGCTCGTTGTGGGGCGTGTCCGCCGGCTTCCCCGAGACTGCTCCACGCCGTCGTGATGCCGAGCTCTCGGCCTGCTGCACAGCGGCTGTCTCGAGGAGGTTCTTCATTTCCCCAAGCATGCGCCTGGCGTCGGGGTTGGAGACGGCGGGTAGATCACGGAGCATCATCGCCGCCGCCACCACGTTCTGCCCGGCTCGCGGGAAGCATACCTCGGGGCGTGCTGGCGCCCCATCCTCGATGATCTGCCGGTGGACCTCTCGAGCTCGGCCACGAGCGCCGGCACCTCGAGGCTGGGGTGGTTCTTGTGCTAGGGCTTTCTCGAGCTACAACAGGCGTTGGCGGTCCTCCTCAGCCTTGGCGATGGCCTCCCGCAGCTGCGCGAGCTGCGCCGCTCGGTCGTCGCTGTGCTGGGATGGTGCAGCCAGTGCCGGGGGTTCGTTCCTCCCGTGAACGCGCGACCCGCCGGCCGCAGCCACGTCTCCGGGCCCTTCGAGGTTGGGCGCCGGCCTGCCGTCGTCATCGCCGTCGTCCTCGGTGTCGCATACGACTCCCTCGAGTTGGAAGCACTCCCTGGTGGGATCCCAGAGGTCGGGGTCGTGGTAGTCGTATTCGTCGGAGTCGGAGCTGGTATTGCCATGCCGCCTCGGCTCGTGCTGGGACTGCAGCTCGTGGTACCACTCTCCGATGGTGGCTCGACGGGGTGGCTCGACGACTCACGAGGAGCCGCGGTCGACGTGCGTGGGGTGGACAATCTCCAGGTTGGCCATGGCCTGTAGCAACTCACCTGGGCGCTCCTCCTGCTCCACCGACTGCTGGCCCCGACCGCGTTCGTTGAGCTGGCGGGCGTGGGCTGCCGCGGAGCAGTCGAGGCCGAACGGGAACTGCCGGCGTCGAGCGCAGTACACCCCGTGCGGGAGGAGGCTGGGCGGCATTGACGGAGCACGGCTCGGGGGCCTTTGACCTGGCTCCCGGTCCGTGCGCGCGACAAACGCGAACTCGACGGAGGAGTGCGCACGCGCCCTGGAAGTCTCCGTTTGCGCGCCAGGCTGGTTTCCCCTTGGGGACCCTGCGCCGGCTACGGGGACGTGGGTGTTCGCCGCGGGCACCGCCTGTGCCCGACGACGATGGTGATGACGGCGCCGCCCACGGGGTGGCGACGTGTGGTGATGCGGGTGACGCGCCACGCCCCCCGCGCGGGGTGGCATGACACGCCCTCCGCCCGGGCTCTCCGTGGAGAGCGGGGTCAGCTCGTTGCTGTCGCCGGTGGCCAGAAACTCGAGGCTTCCGAACCAGACGACGGCACCAGCCGAGGACGGAGAGGGAGATGAAGCCATCCAGAAATCAACGAGAAATTGGCTCGACACGCGAAGACCCCTATCTGGCGCGCCAACTGTCGGTGTTTCGAAACCGGGGGTTTGACACCAACGAGTGATATGATCGCGTGCTTCTCTTCCTGGATGGTGATGCAAGAGGACACAAGGATTTATCCTGGTTCGGGCAAAGAAGGCCCTACGTCCAGCGGGGGGAGGATGTTCTCGTATTACTTGCACCTAAGTGCTTGTACAGGGGCGAATACAAGCTCAGTGAGCGTGGACCGGAGTCCGGACTCGTGTGTGTGTGTGGACTTGTGTCTTAACGTGTCTTTTTTTGTCACCCCTGAAATGAGGGCCCTGGTGTCCCCTTTTATAGAGCAAGGGGAGGCCAGGGTTACACAAGGGTTTTACAGATGTCGGGGCGTACGGTGCCCAATACGAAGTAGGGTAGGAACCCTGTCTTGTCGAAGCCACTGGAGCTGACGTGGGGCGTCGCTGTTGAGGCGTCCTTGAAGCGTGGCCTCCATCCTGGGCGCGGATGTGGAGGCGTGGTGAGGGGGAAAGCCGTACAGCACCCATCTCGGAACGTACAGGACGCGGCGGGGTCCCTCCGGGTCTTGGGGTACCTGTCCTCCAAGAGCATGAAAGTAGTTAGGGCTCGAGGGGCACGGAGCCGGCCTCGAGGCGGCGCCTACGGGGGGCTCGAGCCCCCGCAGGTATGGGCAAGTCCCGTGAAAATTGATTAAGCGGCCGGCATCTGGGCCTCGAGGCGTGGCTTGGACGTGCCACAGTGCAGGGCGTGGGTTAACAGTGCTACACTGGTGCCTTTTTGCCCATACCGGCGGTGAAAACGAGACTTGACTCTGTCCCAGACCACTGTGGCACACGTTGTGTTACAGAGGACGTGACTGAAGTAGGTGGATGAATTAAATGCGTGGCATGGGCTGGCATTCGATGTTTGGCGCTGCTCGAGGGAGGGGTGATGCGCCTCGAGGGATAGGCTGCCGTGTTAGAGGGGCTCGAGGTCCCCGCGTGGGGCCTCGAGGTGTGGGGCGCGCTCGTCCGAGGCCTGGAGGGCTCGGGCGAGACGGAAAACGAGCGTGCACCCGAGGCCTGGCTTGGAGGGCTCGGGCGAGACGGTGGGCCAGCGTTTGTGGGCCTCGCGCTAGTTAGGTCTGTCATTAGCCGGTGTTCTAGGCTTACCCTATTTGTTCGCGTCGATTGGGGGTACCCCTTAGTCGTTCCCCCGACACTTGGGTTCTTGGAATCCTAGCCGGTTAGGTGTTCTTCGGTTGTTGCCCGTGATTGACCCATTTGTGAGGGCACTCTGAAGTGTTTGTATTACCCTCTGATTCTTAGTGAAGAAACTCAACTAGCCTTTGTGGTTGATTGAGTGAGGCAAGGAGGTGAAAGAGACTCCGACCTTCGTGGTCACCTCAACAACGGGGACGTAGGTGCTTCTTAGTGAAGTGGCCGAACCTCGGGTTAAATCTTGTGTCTCGTGTGCTTGTTTATTTCACATCTTTGGAGATTTCATTTGCTCTCGTGTTCTTCCTCCCTCCTTTCTCATTCTAGGTGTGGGAAGGCTCGATCTACTCTTTGAGGAGGAGCCACCATTTGGACAAGGTATAAACTTCATCTACATCTCCTAAGAAAACCTTGGTATAAGCTAGATTCAATCTTGCATCTCGTTCATCCCGATTTCGTAGCTGTTCCTAGGTTGTCAGTAGTACCGACCCCTGGAGCCGGTAGTACCGACCTCGGTAGTACCGGCCCCTATAGTCGGTAGTACCGACTGTGTGATCTGATATCTGTTTCGAGCTTTGAGTTTCAGGATTCTAGATTTTTAAATTGGCTATTCACCCCCCCCCTCTAGCCATTCGGACCTTTCAAGTGGTATCAGAGCCAAGTCACCGTTTGTTTGAGGATTTACAACCTCTGGTGTTGCAATGGCTCAAATCAACTATATGGGGAAGCCACCACATTTTGACGGCACTAACTTCGATTGTTGGAAGCGGAAGATGTGCGCATTCACTAGAGGCATGAATTGGAAGATTTGGGAAGTAATCGAGCACGACTTTGTAGTGATTAACTCCGCCGATCCTACCCCAAGAGAAGAAGAGAAGCTTCAGTTGAATGATGTGGCAATCAACCTATTCTATGAAGCCTTCGACATCAAAGTCTTTGAGCAAATCAAGAATCTTGAGCGTGCAAGTGAGATATGGGAAAGATTAGAGGAGACCTATGAGGGCACCAAGGCCATGAAGAGTGCCAAGCTATACATTCTAAAGGACAAGCTTGCCACCTTCAAGATGCTAGATGATGAGAGCATACCGGAGATGTTTCACCGGTTGCAAGTCATTGTCAATGACTTAAAGGCGTTGGGCGAGAAGGTGAATGACAAGGACTTTTCTCACAAGTTCTTGAGATGCTTGCCACCTAGGTTTGATACCTTGGTGACAATCCTTGTGAGAGAAGGGTTGGATACGGTAACCCCAAACCAAGTACTAGGTGATGTGGTCACTCAAGACACATACCGCGTGGAACGGGATGGGGGAGCCCAAGAGGAAGATAAGAAGAAGAAGACAGTGGCGTTCAAAGCGTCAACATCCAAGAGCAAGGGCAAAGCCAAGAAGGAAGAAAGTGATGATGAAGCTAGCACAAGCGGAAATGAATTAGATGATGAAGACCTCGCTCTCTTTGTCAAGAAGTTTGGCAAGTTCATGAAGAAGAAGAGCTTTGGGGCAAGAAAGAAAAGAGATTCATACAAGAGCTCAACTAGAAGATGCTATCGATGCAAGAGCAAAGATCACTTCATTGCGGATTGTCCACAATCTAGTGATGATGAAGATGATCATAAGAAGAACAAGAAGGAGAAGAAGGAGAAGAAGGAGAAGAAGAAGGAAAAGAAGAAGGGTGGATCCTATGTTGTGACATGGGATAGTGATGCTTCCTCAAGCGATGATGGTGATTCTAGTGATGATGAGAGGAAGACCACCAAGAAGAAGGCTATGGCTAGTCTTGCTATCTCAAGCAAGCCTTCTATCTTCGACGCTCCATCGACATGCTTCATGGCCAAGGCCACTAAGGTATCATCCGATGAGAGTGAGAGTGAGAGTGATGATGATGAGGAGTACTCAAAGGAGGACCTCATAAGCATGCTACGAGATGCTCACTCTTACATTGAGACTAAGAGGAAGGAGTGCAAAGAATTGCGCAAGGCCAACAAGGCTCTTGAGCAATCCTTTGATGAGCTCAAGTCTACTCATGAGAGGCTAGAGGAAGCCCATGAGAAGCTTGATCAAGCTCACACTAGGCTTAAGAAAGCCCACTCCTCCCTCCTTGATCAAAGTAAGATTGAGGATGTTGTAGAGACATGCAATGTAGGAGTAACTTGTGATATACTTCATGAATCTATTTACACTCCTATTATTGTCGCTCCTATCAATGCATCATCATCATCTAGCTCAATTAAAATGTCTACTTCTACTACATGTAACTCATCATTAGTAGTAGAAAACAAGAACCTTAAGAACAAGGTTAATGAGCTCACTCATGCCTTAGGCAATGCCTATGGTGAAGATGCCCGCTTTCTTAAGTGCTTGGGTAGCCAAAGGTCTCCACTCAACAAGGAGGGACTTGGCTATAACCCCAAGAAGGGCAAGGCAGCTTTTGTTCCTCACAAGACTTGTTTTGTGAAGAGCGACAGTCGGTTTTGCAATAGTTGCAAGCAATCCGGGCATATAGAGCAACATTGCTTTAACAAGAATAAAAAGAAGAAGCATGCTCATGTTACATCTATTCGCTTTGATTCTTGTTATATGCTTACTAAGGGCACTAATGGTGTGAAGGCTAAGTACATTGGTGCACCCATGGTTGGCCCAAAGAAGAAGGCAATTTGGGTACCCAAGAGCTTGGTTACTAACCTTGGAGGACCCAAAAAGATTTGGGTACCTAAAAAGAATTGATCCTTTTTGTAGGTTAATTACAAAGCCGGAGGAAGGCATTGGGTGCTTGATAGTGGGTGCTGCGGATACATGGGTGTATGCCGAGTCTCGAGTGATGAGTGATTGTCAACGGGTTTGATCGCATGTTCTTTGGCTTGTGTTGTGCAGGTGTCGAGCACAGAGACAGTGATTGAGGGCAAGGTGAAGGTCAAGTAGAGACGTGCCATGCCGACGGACCGAGAGCGGTGAAGGGCGGACGTGAGGCTTGGACTGAGGGACCGGTGGCCTGAGGATCAGCTGTGGTGGCTGGCAGCCTGGGACAGCGACGAGCGAAGACTTGCGGGCACGGTGTTGCTTGGGTCAAGGACCTGGGGACACGTGTCGGTGGACGGGGTGCACGGGCGGTGCATCCCTTCTACGGTTTCGGTTTGGTGGTAGAGCCAGAGAAAAACCATCGGGTGGACGGTTTCCAGGTTTGGGCCACAAAACCTGGGCGTGCTGCGGGTTTCCGAGTTTGGGCCACAAAACTCGGGCTGAGGACGGTTTCCAGGTTTGGGCCTCAAAACCTGGGCGCTGGAGGTTTCCTGGTTTCGGCCTCAAAACCAGGGGATGGACTTGGTGGCTGGTTTCCCGGTTTGGGCCTCAAAACCGGGGTTGGACGTGAAGGCCTGGTTTCCCGGTTTCGGCCACAAAACCGGGGGCAGAGTCCGTGAAGAGGACGACAGAGCGGTGGCGACACATGGCGGCAATCGGGAGGTTGCATCGAGGCAACGCTACGAGTTGTGCGGGCGTGGCCGTCGGATCACCACCTACCACGAGTTGGTCCAGAATAACCTTAGGGTTTAGCTGGTTCGCTCTGTAAGTAGTTAGGGGTAGAGTGGGAATTAGGAATAGTTAGAATTAGGATAAGTAGGGGGAGACACCCACCTCCCCATCTATCTCAGTCATTTGCTATTTTGCCTCCTAGGTTTTCCTGCTCTCCCTCTCCCCTGCTGTAGCGAACTGAGATCCACAAAGAAGAGAACCATACCTCTGTGTCCATGAGATTTTGAGGAAGTGAGACCGTAATCTCACTGTTGTAGCGTGTGGTAGCCACACGGTTGCAAATTCGTGATTGTGATTCGCGCTTTGTTCTTGTTCTTCGTGGATTGCTTTTCTCCACGTTTTTCCCGTTGATCGATCTCTCTACTTGGTGCGTCTTTTGCAAATCCGTTTGAACCAAGATGTTATAGATCGTGAGGCACTTCTTTCCACCGAAGGAATTATCCTCTAACCTCACGAGCTAGTAGATCGGTCGATTTTCGTTTCGGGTCAAGTTTTTCTTCCTTCCCCCGAATTTCTTTGATTCAACGATTTGGAGATAGGTTCGAGCCATGATCTCTTAGAGATAGCTCACTATCCTCCTTGTGACTCCTCTCACCAAGTTTGATCCCTAGTGGATTTGTTTTGAATGAGATTGAGCCGAATCGGTGGACGAACGGTGCTGAGTCGGGACGACCAGACGCTTGACACGGGGTGACCGGACGCTGGCATAGTGAGTCCGGTCGTTGAATGTCACGAGCAATTTTTCCATTGCTGACCGGACGCTCCCTTCGCTAAGTGACCGGACTCGCTCCTGGTACTGTTCATTTGCTTTGACTCTTGTGACCGGACGCTTGGCTTGTGACCGGACGCACCTTCCCTGAGAGTCCAGTCAGGAACAGAGAGGTCCAATTTCGGGTTTGGCTTGACCGGACGCGTCCGGTGCTCACTGACCGGATGCTGGCCAGAGTCCGGTCAAGTACAGTTTGTGCTGTTTCGTTCGCGGTTCGCTCGTTCATTGTCGGTTTTGATTTACGGCTTTTGCGTTGAGTTTTTAGAGTCGTGTAGGGTCCCGCTGTGCTTCTTGGAAGCATCCACCCTACATCTAGGGTCGTGGACACTTACGAGCTCTAGGGTTTGCTCTAGGGGTTGATTTTCGGGACAGTGGCGACAAGTTTCCGAAAGGAAAATTGAAGCTCCCATTCACCCCCCCTCTGGTCGCTTTCTGGTAGCACTCTCGGTCCTTCAGGTGCACTCAACACATGACCAGAGATGGTAGAATGTTCAAATCAATCAACACTAGTGGTGATGATCATGCGGATGCTATCACATTTGGTGACAACAAGAAAGGCAAGGTCAAAGGCTTGGGCAAGATTGCAATATCCAATGACTTGAGCATCTCCAATGTGCTATTGGTGGAATCTCTCAACTTCAACTTGTTGTCAGTGGCTCAATTGTGTGATTTGGGATTCAAATGCATATTTGGTGTTGATGATGTGGAGATTGTGAGGGTTGATGGAAGTGATGTGATCTTCAAAGGATTTAGATATGAGAACCTCTATTTGGTGGACTTTGATGCTAGTGAAGCTCAATTGACAACATGCTTATTCACCAAATCAAGTATGGGTTGGCTGTGGCATAGGCGTTTGGGACATGTTGGAATGAAGCAACTAAAGAGGCTAGTGAAGCATGACATGGTGAGAGGTCTAAAAGATGTTCACTTTGAGAAGGACAAGCTATGTAGTGCATGCCAAATGGGAAAGCAAGTTGGAAACACCCATCCTAACAAAGGAATGATGAGCACTACACATGCACTTGAGTTGTTGCACATGGACTTGTTTGGACCAACCACATATGCAAGTATTGGGGGAAACAAGTATGGCTTTGTGATAGTGGATGACTATACAAGATACACATGGGTCTTCTTTCTTGTTGACAAAAGTGAAGTGTTTGGGGTATTCAAAACCTTTGTCAAGAGGAGTCAAAATGAGTTTGATAGAAGAATCAAGAAAGTGAGAAGTGACAATGGAAGTGAGTTTAGAAACACAAGGGTTGATGAGTTATGTGATGAGTTTGGAATCAAACATCAATTCTCGGCCAAGTATACACCTCAATCCAATGGGATAGTTGAAAGGAAGAATAGGACACTCATTGATATGTCAAGATCTATGCTTAGTGAATACAATGTGAGTGATTCTTTTTGGGCCAAAGCAATCAACACAGCTTGCTACTATAGCAACCGACTCTATTGAAGAAGACACCATATGAGCTCCTCAATGATAGAAAGCCCAACATTGCTTACTTTCGGGTTTTTGGGTGCAAATGTTACATATTGAAGAAGGGCACAAGACTTGGAAAGTTTGAGAAGAAATGTGATGAAGGGACACTTCTTAGTTACTCCACTACAAGCAAAGCCTATAGAGTGTGGAACAACACATCAAGAATCATTGAAGAAGTCCATGATGTTGAGTTTGATGAAACCAATGGCTCACATGAAGAACAAGACAATCTAGATGATGTGAGAGGAACACAATTGGCCGAAGCTATGAAGAACATGGACATTGGTGATATTAGGCCAAAGCAAGTAATTGACATAGAAGATGACAAAGACCAAGTGCTTTCTCCTCCAACCATGCATGGCAATGATGTTGCAAGCTCTAGTGGTTCTCAAGATCAACAAGATGCTAGTACAAGTGCAAGTGCTCAACCGGAACAAGTGCTCCAACCAACACACATTGCAAGAGATCATCCTTTAGATCAAATTGTTGGTGACATAAGAAGAGGTGTGCAAACAAGATCAAGATTGGCTTCATTTTGTGAACACTACTCATTTGTATCATCTATTGAGCCAACCAAGATTGATGAAGCTTTGATGGATGTTGATTGAGTGAATGCAATGCATGAAGAGTTGAACAACTTCACCTGCAATGATGTTTGAGAGTTAGTGGAAAGACCAAGGAACACAAATGTTATTGGTACAAGATGGGTCTTCTGAAACAAGCAAGATGAAGATGACATTGTTGTAAGGAACAAAGCAAGATTGGTTGCACAAGGATACACTCAAATGGAAGGCATTGACTTTGGAGAAACCTATGCACCGGTTGCTAGATTGGAAGCCATTAGAATCCTACTTGCATATGCTTGTGCTCACAACATCAAGCTCTATCAAATGGATGTGAAGAGTGCTTTTCTCAATGGATTCATCAATGAGTTAGTGTATGTTGAGCAACCTCCCGGGTTTGAAGACTTGAAGAAGCCCAACCATGTGTACAAGCTCAAGAAGGCACTATATGGGTTAAAGCAAGCACCTAGAGCTTGGTATGAAAGATTGAGGGACTTCTTGTTAGCAAAAGGGTTCAAGATTGGGAAGGTTGACACCACTCTTTTCACTAAGAAGATTGGAAGTAGCTTGTTTGTGTTGCAAATCTATGTGGATGGCATTATCTTTGGATCAACCAACCAAGACTTTTGAGAAGAGTTTGGGGAGATGATGGCAAAAGAGTTTGAGATGTCTATGATTGGAGAGCTTAGTTACTTCCTTGGTCTACAAATCAAGCAAATGAAGAAAGGCACATTCGTTAGTCAAGGCAAGTACATCAAGGACATGCTCAAGAAGTTTGGGTTAGATGAAGCTAAAGCAATAACCACTCCAATGGGCACAAATGGACATTTGGATAGTGACTCGAGTGGTGACATGGTGGATCAAAAGCTATATCGGTCAATGATTGGAAGTCTACTCTATGTGACCGCATCAAGGCCGGATGTTATGTTTAGTGTATGCATGTGTGCAAGGTTCCAAGCTTCTCCAAGGGAAAGTCATTTGAAGGCAACCAAAAGAATATTGAGATATTTGAAGCACACTCCAAATGTTGGACTATGGTATCCCAAGGGCTCTCAATTTGAATTAATTGGATACTCGGATTCCGACTATGCGGGATGCAAGGTGGATAGGAAGAGCACATCGGGCACTTGTCAATTGCTTGGAAGATCACTTGTCTCTTGGTCATCAAAGAAACAAAATATTGTTGCACTCTCTACCGCCGAAGCCGAATACATATCCGCGGGTAGTTGTTGTGCACAATTGTTATGGATGAAAGCTACATTGCAAGATTATGGAGTCAAGTTTGGACAAGTCCCATTGCTATGTGATAATGAGAGCGCCGTCAAAATAGCCACCAACCCGGTTCAACATTCAAGGACAAAGCATATTGACATAAGGCATCACTTCATTAGAGATCATCAAGCAAAGAAAGACATATCTATTGAAAGTGTGGGCACCGATGATCAACTTGCCGATATCTTCACCAAGCCACTAGATGAGAGAAGATTTTGCAAGCTAAGGAATGAATTGAATATTCTTGATTTCTCCAATATGAGTTGAATGCACCCCCACATATGACATGCCTCTCCTCCGACAAAGCAAAGGTGAAATTGTTTGGCACGTGCATTCATTCTTATTAGGTTGTGCTCTAGTTCATATAGCCATCACATTGCTTATCTAGGTTCATTCATTGAAAATCAAATGAATTTGAGGTATATATGGTACCACTATTGCTTCTATGGTTGACTTGATCTAATGGTAGCATATAACTTGTTTGTGAGCTTGTAACTCTAGTGTTTGATCTAGTAAGTGAGCAAAATGTGTTTAACCAACGTGAGTAAGATAACCATTGCAAGATGTGTGAAGAAGCTTACTCTAGAGCAAACCGTGTTAAATACCTTATGTTCATGAGCTAGATTAAGCCACAACTTGACTTCGTTCGATCTCCTCACATGTATCTCATGCTAATAGTTGCCTCCTTCCTTTAAAATTTTGTTCCACCTTTATGATAATTGTTGACAAAGGGGGAGAAAGAAAGTGCTACAAAGATATATGCTAGTGGAAGGGGGAGTAACAAGACAAAAGGGGATAAAAGTTTCAAGTGGTTCGAAGCTTGAACACTTAAAATTTGAGCATACACATAGGGGGAGCAAGCTCATAAATATGTATGTTGCACTTGAAATGTGCATATTCATATGTTTGTTGCATTGCAACTATTTATATTGATATTCATGCTTATGTGATGAATGCTAGTGATAAGACTTGATTGATGAATTGTTTAATTAGCATGTATAGGATTGCAACTAGACATATTGTTGTTTCAAGTTGCTCAAGAATCTTATTATAAATGTTGATCTCATGGGGTTCTTGAGTTTTGATGTATGTCTAGTGAATAATGATGCTAAGGATGGTATAACATGTGCACTCCGATTGGTATCACGCTTCAAAGGTCCATTCTTATGCCTTAGCATCATCATTGATAGTGTTGCTCACCCATATTTCATATCCATACATATGTGCCAATTTTAGAACCAAACTCTATAGCACAAATGTAGGGGGAGCTAATACTATCAATGTGGTTACTCAAATTTAAATTACATATCTTTGTATAGGTTGTCATCAATTACCAAAAAGGGGGAGATTGAAAGCCCTAGTTTGGTTTTGGTTAATTGATGAAACCTATTTGGTCTAATCCTATTGATAAGCATGTGTGTAGCTAATGAGAAAGGATTACGACCAAGCCATGTGGTGGGGCTAGCAAGGTGACAACCATGAAGGATGGTGATGGCCACAAGCACTCATGTGATCAAGTGCTCTACCACTGGTGAAATGAAGAAGAGAAAAGATGTCACTGGCGTACCACTGGCGTACCATTGATGTGACCTTTTATATGCAACGGTTTAAGATGATTGACGGATTCTTCTGGCTTCTGGAACACAGCAGTCTGCGTAGCGAAGTTGAACTCCGCTGCCGTCGAATCATCTCCGACCACGTAGTAGTCGGCCGATAAGTAAACTACATTAACCTCCGCCTTTTCTGGGGAAGGCTCATAGTCCACCATTTCCTCATCTGGTTCTTCAGATAATTCTTCACTGGTGAAAGCCCTAGTTTGGTTTTGGTTAATTGATGAAACCTATTTTGGTCTAATCCTTTTGTGAAGCATGTGTGTAGCTAATGGAAAAGGATTACGACCAAACCATTGGTGGGGTTAGCAAAGTGGCAACCATGGAGGATGGTGGCGGCCACAAGCACTTAAGTGATCAAGTGCTCTACCTTTGGTGAAATGAAGAAGAGAAAAGATGCCTTGCTCAAGTGGTAGATTATTTCTCTCTTTTAATCTTGAGTATAGGCAAGCCGGACTATCAAGAGGGATATAAATTAGGCTAGCTAGATATGGTGAAAAGTGCTCATGACGTCTAACATCTAGTGCCACCTTGAGCGATCTAACTTTGCGTTGTTGCTAGGATCAAGTGGCGTGGTGAGTGAAGTGAAAATCCTTTTAAAAAATGATTGTGAAAATGCTAACACACATGCACATGATGGTGTACACTTGGTGGTGTTGGCACATTTGCAAAGGAGAAGGTGTTGGAGTTGATTTGGATCAACTCGGAAAAGAGAAGGAAGTTTTTCAGTGTGTTCCGGACGCTAGGATGATTCTTGGATTAGAATTCTGTACTAATCCTTTGTGATTTGGATCTTGTATTGATGTGGGTTGTGTAGCCCTCTGAATAAGCTTTCCAAATTGTCCAAGATCATCGAAATCGGAGTTCGGAGCTAAAAGTTATGGCCGTTTTAGCGCGGAGGAGTTTTGGCCTAGAGGTAGTACCGCCATAAGGCCGGTACTACCGACCCCTCCGCGAACAGATCGCATGCTCTCTGTATTGGGGCCATTTTTGGCCTAGAGGTAGTACCGCCATAAGGCCGGTACTACCGACCCCTCCGCGAACAGATCACATGCTCTCTGTATTGGGGCCATTTTTGGCCTAGAGGTTGTACCGCCATAGGGCCGGTACTACCGACCCTCGGTAGTACCGGCGATCGAAGTCGTTTTTCAGGCTCTCTGTGTAGATCTAGTTTTGTCCTAGAGGTAGTACCGCTATAAGGCCGGTAGTACCGATCCTACTACCGACCCCTCTGTAGGCAGCGCGCAAACTCTCTGTTCGGAGGAGTTTTTGCCTAGAGGTAGTACCGCCATAAGGCCGGTACTACCGACCCTCGGTACTACCGACCTTTGGGGTCGGTACTACCGACCGTGGCGCAGTTGACTTGTTTAAGTAGCCGCTCGGCCGGCTTCTAACGATAACCTCTCCCATTCCTTGCGCCCAAACACAAGAAAGAGAGCTCCCAAGTGTTGACTAACCTCCTCTCTCTCCCCCTTTGATTCTAGAGTGAATCTCTTGCAAGCTTTGAGCTAGGGAAGTGAGATTAGAGAGTGAGACACATCGATCTACATCTAGAGCACTTGGATCCAACATCTCTCCGGCTTGATTTGTGTTCTTTACTCTTGGGTTCTTGGAATCCTAGCCGGTTAGGTGTTCTTCGGTTGTTGCCCGTGATTGACCCATTTGTGAGGGCACTCCGAAGTGTTTGTATTACCCTTTGATTCTTAGTGAAGAAACTCAACTAGCCTTTGTGGTTGATTGAGTGAGGCAAGGAGGTGAAAGAGACTCCGACCTTCGTGGTCACCTCAACAACGGGGACGTAGGTGCTTCTTAGTGAAGTGGCCGAACCTCGGGTTAAATCTTGTGTCTCGTGTGCTTGTTTATTTCACATCTTTGGAGATTTCGTTTGCTCTCGTGTTCTTCGTGTTCTTCCTCCCTCCTTTCTCATTCGAGGTGTGGGAAGGCTCGATCTACTCTTTGAGGAGGAGCCACCATTTGGACAAGGTATAAACTTCATCTACATCTCCTAAGAAAACCTTGGTATAAGCTAGATTCAATCTTGCATCTCGTTCATCCCGATTTCGTAGCTGTTCCTAGGTTGTCGGTAGTACCGACCCCTGGAGTCGGTAGTACCGACCTCGGTAGTACCGGCCCCTATAGTCGGTAGTACCGACTGTGTGATCTGATATCTGTTTCGAGCTTTGAGTTTCAGGATTCTAGATTTTTAAATTGGCTATTCACCCCCCTCCTCTAGCCATTCGGACCTTTCAACTGGTCGCAGTAATACCAGTGGAGGAAACAGGGTTACTAAGAAGCGAGCCTAATCCCATCGGCACATCATGAACCGGTTCGGTCCTGGACCCTGGTCGGGTCAGCTCAATTCCTGATCGAGTAGTAATCGGCTCAACCTGCTCGACCGCTAAACTGGTCGGCACCTGTCCTGAGGTGGTCGGATTGGTGTCCGACTCGATTGGTTCCGAAGCCACTTTAGTAGATTCGGCACCCAGATTGGTCGACTCAGGATCCGACCTGTTTAACTCTACTATCGTCAAGGTCGGCTTTTGATTGCAAGCCGGTTCTTCACCTCCTCACTTGCCCTGAGGGAAAATAGGATGTGTTGAGTTAAATATGTCTTCCCTCATTTTGTCGAGCCGTTCTTTCCTCTTTTTGTTGCAGCGGGCCCTCTGCAGCTTCTTTCGCTGGGTTTTAGTCAGACCAAGAGGACACCACCTGGGCTGCATGCATTTGGGATCACGCTCAACAGGCTTTTCTGCCTCCTCCTGAGCCGAAGTATCCTGAACTTCTGGGACCTCTGAAAGGTCCTAATTGGCTAGAGGGGAGGTGAATAGCCTAAATAAAAAATCTATAATCTCACTAGAGCAAAGTATTAGTATTACAAAAGGCCAAAATGCGGTTTGCTCTAGCTCTAAATGTTAGCCAAGCCACCTATTTGCAATTCTAGTAATTTAATATCTCTATGGCACACAATGGCTATGTCTCTACTTTATCTAGTTAGAGAGCTAACAAGATAAATAAATAGCTCAACACTATGTCACTACTTTTACACTAGAGAGCAATCTAGAGAATAAAATAAATCAACTAAATATGCTATGTTACTCTACTTGCAATTTATCACTACTACTACACAAGGTATACAAATAACAAGTATGAAAGAGAGATAAATAATTTCAATACCAACGGTGAAGAGTAGAGGATAATGCCAATCACCATATAATTAATTCCAATGAGATATATATAAATCAATTCAATTCACAGGGAGATAAGATATGACACAATTAATTTTTCTCCCGAGGTTCACTTGCTTGCCGGCAAGCTAGTCCCCGTTGTGTCCCTCTACACCACGTGGTTCGGTGGCTAATCGGTATCACACACCGAGCCTCTCAATAGGCGCCACAAGAACCTACCAATGGAGAGAAGTTAAATGACACAAGCAATCCACTAAAGTTGGAATTTGGCACTCCGCCGGGGAATCACAACAACCCCTCACAGATATCTCCTTGATTGGGGGTGGACACAATCACCAAATCCCCTCACCAATCAATCCACCTCCAACCATGATTGGCATTGAGCTGAGAGTGGAGAGGAGAGGGAGGTGGATATCTTGCAAAAATCCACAATTGCGGTGCCACCTAGTGCCACAAGAATATGCAATCTCAAATGCACCTAGGGTTTCCGTCAAAATCCTCTCTGAAAATTAGCACTGAGCTGAGAGTGGAGAGGAGAGGGATGTGGATATCTTGCAGCTCTCTAGATCGACGCTAGAGCACCCCAAACTTTCACAGGAATCGAGCTCAAATCATTGGGAGTGAGAGTGAGGAAGAAGGAGAGCTGTTTGTGTTCGTGGTTCTCTGTATGCAAGAAAGTAGAATGGGAACCAGAGAGGCAGCGATCGAGAGCCCGGAAAGAAACTGAGAGCCACAGTCTTATCCGCGTGCAACAGCAACGCTCCCCAACGGGCGAGCGCAACGGGCAAAAACAGGCCCCAGGCACTGCTCCCCTGAACGTCTCTCCTTTCTCTAAACAACAACGCACGCACGGACCAGAGACCAAAACCGCTGGCAGCAGCACAAAGCAACGACGAAGCTTCCTACCCACTCATGCCACTGCTCAAAGCACTTGAAAGATTAAATAAAGAAGCGGGCTCCACATGTGCATGCAAGCCTGGAGAGCGGCACAGGCATTTTCTCTCAGCAACACCTCATACGTATTAAATGGACCAATAGCTGCAAGTTCGGAACAGTCCGAAGGGCTTAAAACGGACCAGTCCAAAAGCATGAAACGTACCAGTTTGAAAGCTCAAAATGGATCAGTCTGTTCCCTTTCTATTACAGACGTGCATGCCAACGGCTCTCTCTTTTTATTTTATTTTTATCCAACAGCAGGATCGGACCACTAAAACTGGAAGCACAAATCGGACCAGTCCGAAAACGAAAAACGGACCAGTCCGAAGAATAATAAAACGGACCAGATCCAACTCTATTTTTGCAGCTGCTTTTAACTGAACAGCAAGCTGATACAAACTAGCACCTTTTCGAGCCTTTTTAACAGCTAACTTCAACACAACGTTCCAAAATAAATTGGAAACAAAAGTTAGCGTTTTCATAAATAAATTTCAGGCTTCCTCATGCATCTCACCACAACACTAGGTGCACTAAAAAAATACAGATGAGACTCACATTTAGTGGCACTAGATAACCATTGCAATTAAAGATTTCTCTCCTTTATAGTACGGTTATCTGTCCTAAATCCGGTCACACTCTCTATAGTGTCTTGACTGGTAAAATAAATATCCTATTTTTATACCTTTGCCTTGAGCCCATAGGATTTTATTTTTCTCTTTATTCTTTTCCAAGACGGAGCATATGCATATCATCTTTTTGGTACCTCCATTACCATGATAATTCTCTAGCTCCATCACTTGGTGTGTACCAACCTATCTCATACTTCAACACTCGTTGCAATAGTTAGTACACATAGGTGTCATCAATTATCCAAAACCAAACTAGAGCTTTCAACCTCTTCAGCTGGTCCCTCGACCACCATCGGCTCAGGCTCACTGGCAAGAGGAACCTCCATAGACCCGATTTTAATAGTGGGGACCGGGTCGGGTCTGGTCGGAGAGGCAATAGGGACACTTTGCACCTTCTTGGGTACATAGACCTGTCGCATATGTGTCTTCCTTGTTTCCTGAGAGATTAAAGTCTTTGGCGCGACCAGCCGATTCTGACTAGAACTCGGCCGATCACCCAAGCGATCGAACACTGAGACTCTTGCAGGCTGATTAGTGGGCATTCCCCATCCTGGCTGATAATACATATGTGTCGGCATAGGGTAGGGCACCCATACTCCTTGAGGACCCCATTGCGGTGGTGGCGAAATAGGAGGGGCCCACTGATGGTAATAAGGGCCAGTCTTTGGCGTCGGAGACGCCACCCGAGACACCATCATCTGTTTGGATTTCTCATCCTCACGCTTCGGAGGAGTAGATTCTCTCTTTTTTAAGGACCGATTCTGGGAATCGGCCTTTTGCTGTTTGTATTTGGCCATGAGCTTGTCAAAAGTACATGGTTCTCTAATGACTTTTCCCTTACTCCTGTCCGCATTAGTCTTCCAAGTGCCAACTTCAGGTTTCTGCGGGACAAAAGTGTGAATGACATGTACTCCCGAAGGGGCAGAATCTTTAGAAACAGTTAAACCGACTGCATTAGTCGGTTTATTGATCCCACTAGAATTAGTAGAGACCGACTTGATCTGGTCGGCCTTCTGCACTAGCTGCTTTGAAAATGAACCAGACTGGTCGGCTTGAGAACCCGACCTGGTCGGTCTTTGTTGTGCCGCCCTGGTCTCAAAATACCTTTGTCTATGCAGGTGTCATGCTGACCCCGCAGTGATTGTGAGTTTACTTTTGCCATCGTCACCCTTCTCGAACGCCACCTTGCGCCCCGAATCGTTCTCAGTATTCGGTGCAACCCGTGGTTCGCTGATGACGACATTCTTCCCTCTGGTCGTATCGGCTTGTTCTGGACGAATTAGAACAGCAGGATTCCCTGCCTCCACCATGTGCACTGGGAAAGAGGTAGTACTGATCTGCATCTCAGTTAGACTCAATTGTCCTTCATTGAGGGCTGATTGGACCTGTCGACGGAAAACATTGCAGTCGTTAGTAGCGTGAGAGAAAGAATTATGGTATTTGCAGTAAGCCCTTCTTTTTAATTTGTCTGGTGATGGCAAAGTATAATTAATTTTAAGATAACCGAATTTAAGTAATTCATCGAATATTCGGTCACATTTAGAAAAATCAAAAGTAAATTTCACCTCCTCACCCCGATTCTTTTGAATCGGTTTAAGGGAAGGACAAGTGACTAGTTTATTCTGCGCTCGCCATAAAATTTCGGCAGCGTAACAATCCTTAGACTCATCGTCGGAACTATCGGAATTTATTTCGGCAATATGCACGCCCGACCGATGAGTCTTATGAGGGTCATAAGGTTCTTTAAAGCGCGATTCTATCGAAGCGGCCCTTTGCAACAGTTGATTTACATTAAAGAACTCGTGATGCTCAAGTTTATCCTTGATCTCTCGACGTAAACCAGCTAAACATAGATCTGTTAGATCTCTATCGGAGATCATCAAATGGAAACATCAGTTCTTAATTTCTTTAAAACGTTTAAAGAAGTCAACCATAGACTCGTTACGCCCTTGTCGAACCGACGTAAGGTGTGACAACCTAGTTTCTTGAACCCCGTCATAAAAGTGATTATGAAATTTTTCTTCTAACTCGGCCTAAGAACCTATGGTGCACTCTGGTAGTGATGTAAACCAGGCGAAAGCTGTACCAGTAAGAGATAAAGGAAAATGTCGTATATTCATAAAATCCAAAGTACTAGCTTCACCCATTTGTGCGAGGAACATGCTAACATGTTCCATAGTTGTTTTACTACCGTCACCACTAAACTTATAAAAATCGGGTACCCTCCAACCGTCAGGTGCTTTCATAAAATCAAAACATGAAGGGTACGGTTTAGAATAAGTGGTCCTGGTAGGTTCGAACTGGACCCCCAAACTGGTCTCGAGAGACCTAGTTATCTCTTCCTTGAACCGATTTATGGCTCGTCCAAAATCAGTGTCAGCAAGATTAGGAGTGCCACTATGCATGGGATTGTGGCTTGGTGACTTCGGTGGATTGGGCAACACTGTTCCCTGTCCTCCTGAAGTTCTATTTGTTGTTGTTTCCTGGTCGGTCTGTGCAGTCCGACCAGAGTTATGGTGGGCGCTATTGACATTAGCCGAGGTACCGGCTTCACCGCGTCTGGTCTCAACGGACCCTGATTGTCTATAGTTGACATGTGAAGTTTGTCCTCTAAAAGAATTAAAAGACATGCCGAACTGTGGTTGCCCGATTGATAATTCGGGTTCGACGGTTTTACCTTCTAATTTATCCATGCGATCGCTAAGTAATTTAAACGAATGCTGAATAGTATTGGTAAGAGTTTTTGAAGAATCAACCAGCATTGTGGAATAATCAGCATGAGTAGGGTAAGAATCTTCAGGTACCTTGGTGTTTACCTTGTTAGTAGTGTCTTCAGCGGTTGTAGTTGACGTGGTAGGGATGATCCCGCTGATGTCCGGCTCCTTTTCTTGAGTGATCCTGCCGCGCCGATCCTTCGAGCAGCTTTCTAGGAAAGCCTTCAAGACGGCGTCGAGCTTGGCCTGTGCTTGTTGCTTCAACTCGTCAGGGAGTTCGTCAATGCCCGCAGGACGGACAATGTTATCTTTATCAGTAGCACCGTCTTTGCCGCCCATGTTGGTAGTAGATGAAGTTTCAATCGTTCCCCAGCGAAGTCGCCAAAAAGTGTGTTGACATTGGAAGTGATCCGAATCACACACCAGTAGGGCTAGAACGCCCGAAGAGGTTGCGGTTCAACCTGAGACAGCAGGAAACCTGGCTAAACCATCGAAAAACCTATCTAGAGACCGGTTTGGATCGATCTAGGGTTTTGGGCTCCTGTGTTGATAACTCTAGAACTCCTCCCGAGAAGACCCGTCTGGGATAAGCACGTAGAGGTTGCCCTAGGACCAGCAAGGCCGCCTAGAACGCCGTCGAGCCTCGCCGGGAGACGCGCCGAACAGCAAGGTAGAGGAGAAAAAAGGGGTAAAAGGGATAGTAGATTGATTTTGATCAATTGGTGTTGGATGCCTCAATCGGCCATGATCCTCTCATATATATATAGAGGGGGTTGGTCTTATCCCAATAGGAAACATCTTCAGATACGATCTCCAAGTTTCCTATCCGGACTCTATCAACATATAGAATCCAATCCGGTCGCAACAAGGTAACCCTAATCTCGCCGATCCTTAGATCGACCTGATTGGTCTAAATTAATCTTAATGGGCTTTATCAGCCCATACTGATCAATGAATCGTCGCCGGACTCAGCCTTCTTCATAACCATAAGGCCTCCGACCAACGCCACCTGGTCGGACACAAAATTGACTAGTCGGAAGTCCAAAATGATCAGGCCCATTGACTTAGAACATCCGATTCGTCAAATATTAAATAATAGAAGACAAATTCGACTCCAATATTACAGGCCGAATACCTCTTTTAAATTTACTTTACTTGTGACACTTTTGAGTGTCAACATATCTATACCATATTAAAGGATCATTTTATTCTTTGCTTGGTGTACCAAAAAACCATACAAAACTGTACCCAGAAAACAGACTCCATAATAATCGACTATTCATATTTGTTTCATAACTTTCTCTCTCCTTACTTACTTGTATCCAATAGGCCAGATTAAATATATGGTATACATCCTCCTCCTCCTCCGCACAAGGGAAAATATATTATACCAGATGAGACCGTGCACCTGTATATACTAGATGAGATTGTGCGCATGTGAGAAAAAATATTGCCAAAAACAAACCAAGCGCCAATCACGTGAATATTACAAAAAACAGATATTGTCAAAGAAACAAGCGCTAATATTATTGCCGCATATTGCCAAAAAGACAAGCGTGTGGGACAAAATATATTGCCAAAAAAAAAGGGCCAAGCGCTAATCACAGCAGATCAGATGAGATCGTGCGCTAGGGAGAAAAATATTGCCAAAAAAACAAGCTCGTGGGACAAAAAATATTGCAAAAAAAAGGCAAGCGCTAATCACAGCAGATCAGATAAGATCGTGAGCGCCGGAGAAAAAATGTTATAAAAAAAACGAAGCGCTAATCACGTGAGAACGAAATTGTGAGGCTGAAGTTCGTGCAAAATTGTGAGGTCACCGTCCCAAGCAAAAAAAATTGCGAGGTCACCGTCAGCTGTCTCACGAAGACGTCATCTGTGTTCGCACCTGTGAGGCCGCCATCATCTGACTCCACAGACGAACGCGACGCTAGCAAATCGTCGTTCACGATCCGAGACCGTCGTCCCACTCCACGAACGTAGGTGAGACTCATGCACACGATTCTTCCATCCGTCTAAACGAGTGTTGATCGTCGTCCGCGTAGATACATGCATGAGGAAAAAAAACACCCGGCCCAATGTACACGAGCCCACTGTCCATGCAGCAAGGTCGTTGTCTGTGTTGACACACACTAGCCTTCAGGCGCACGCCGCAGATCACCAGCGCCATGCACCCGAGCCCACCGTCCGTGCAGCGAGACGACCATCTGCGTCCATGCACGCAAGCCTCCACACGCACGCCGCCGGTTGCGCCTGCGCGCAAGCTTTCCACGTGTATGCCGCTGAAGCAACGGGGTCATCGTCCGTGCAGCAACACTGTAGCACGGTTTCAAAAAACAACGTTCTCGATATTATTATTAATTTAAACCATTACAACAACAGTTTATTATCATCTAAATAAATAAAATAAAGGATTATAAACGTATATAAAATTATTCTTCTACCTACAACGGAAATAACATTAATTAAGTCCATGTTTTATTTATAATTATTACTATTCCTGTGATGTTAAACCATATAATTCTCTATGTTAGAAACATTAATTCAGATAACTTCTTTTTTACTTTTAATCCTAAGCATAATATCTAACGTAGCTGAGTAAGTTTTACTATGATCCAATAACGGTCACAACGCGACGTACGTCGACGAAAGGTACCATCGCGAGTTGGCTTTTCGTCACCGCGCACGGCGGGAGACATCCAAAGGAAAAAATGGGAACGTTAAGTGACGGATGCACAATGCTCAGCGATGCAACGAACATCCAAACTCCAGGTATAACCATATACACATATTATCATATTATATATACAACAAATCATGTATAACATCACCATGCCAAAACAGTGATTTCCGAAGAACAACGAAAAGGAAAGAAAAGAACAGGAAACAACGTGAGTATCGCGCGAGGATGAGGGCTCAAGAGACCGATGTCGAGCGGGAAGCAAGAAATAAAAAGCAACGTGACTATCGTGCTCAATGAAAAACTGGTTAAAGTGCACTTTACCATCAACCAGAGCAATCAGCAACATCGCCAGATAAATATAGTTTGCTCTGACAATCGATAGTGATGCCAACAATAATCTAGACGATGATATCATAATGATAGATGACCTGGACGATATATCTATTTTACTATCTGGTACAATAATATGGACAAACAAGCAAGACCAATTGGATACAATTCGTACACATATCCTGATGATCATCGATGTTAAATCTTTAAAGTAAGTCATTTTGTAAAATAGATGTTTAGTTCTAAATGAACAATTATTAACGTCATTGCTATAATGCTGCAATAATTGACTATATATTCTTGTTCTTTTTAGCAAAGAATGAGTCCGAAGCACAAAACCATATCTGATTTCTATAAGTTTCAAAAAAAATTAGAGATATTTTAGATGAAAATAAAGAAATGGATCATGATTGCTTCAACATGGCTGTAAGGACGACTGCGTGCAATGAAGCCTGGTTTTGGGAGACAGATAAATACCACTTCATGGACCTCCAGTTTGCTGTAAGATATAATTATTCTCTTTGTTATCGACCCATAAATAATAATTGTATACTTAGATCAACTAATTTATAAATTTTGTAAAATCAACAGTCCTTAACTCAGTTTGGACGAGATCCACGGTGCTGTGGCAAGATAGACCGCAACAAACTGATAAAAGTACTTGAATGCTGGCCCGACATGGACTATAATATTAGAGACGGTAGCACCATAAGAAATATGTTAAACTGTATTTTACTCTAGTTCAACACATAATTTATTTTACTTTAGTTCAACACATAATTTAATAAATCACTTATATTCTGTGTATTTCTGTTTTTAGGTTTTGATGCCATATTTTCAAGATAGGTTATATATTTTATTCATAATAGACAAAACAAATTAAGTTGTGCACATTATGGATCCCCTTTCTCTAGATCCATGTTTCAAGGGTCATGATACAAACATGTCATATATAGTGACATTACACAATATTGTCAAAATATTCAATCTCACCGTGAAACTAGCCAATCATACGGGCAAGGATAAATTTTACTTTTGAAAACATGAATTTCCATGTTCCATAAAATAACGACCGGTAATTACTTATTATATATTTCATTTTTCTCATATTATTAAATACTGATTTCATTTATGAACATCAAATAACACATGCTCCTCTCCAGTAAATTAGGAGGGTTCCTTGTGCACCGTTTCATGCATTCATGAAATGGTATAAGTTTGCAAATGATCAACACTATAAGCATATTACTAAGTTATCTTATTAATATATATCTATTTATCGGAGTCATTTTAGGGTCATGTGCAGTGACCAAGGAGGGGCGGCACATGCAGATGGTTGAATTAATTCGACTAGTAAGAGAAGCTGCATGCAAACAGTTGAATTAATTGAGCCAGTGATAGGAGCTGCGCGCATGCGCCTAGAATGAAGTAAAAGTTATGGTCCTTGGCTTAGACGACTCCGATTTTTGGAGAATTTATTTTTTCGGTAAGATGACTCCGATAAATGGATGGAGAGGGTATTAGATTAGTTATAGAATATATTTTTATAATAAATTTATTTAGGGACATAAATGCTAAGTATTTACTATAAACTTGTTTAAATGTGAACTAGATTGAACGGCACAGATATCATAGTCCTACTTTTTTATGAACGGGCGAGTAGATATTATTAGATTCGTCATGAATATAAATATTAGTATTTTTACTTAAAAGACTTGGTCAAACTTACATTTCAACCGAAAATGCTCTTAGAGTTGGATTTTTTTTGGGACAGGTGTAGTAGTACATAGGCGCTTAGGCAGGCAACTGGGTTTGAAGTAAGGTCCTTTTGGAACACATGATATCTAAAACATAGGAGCAGAAAAAATAATAAGATTAAATAATCATACAAAATTTTGTCATAAATCCTTTGTATTCCAAAGAGGACGTTATTAGGTGGCAAAAGTTAGAGCTTTACGCCCTTACAGAAACATTTCCTACTAGGAGGGTTAAAGCAAAATTAATAATATAGCGAAGCTGTCTTATAGTCTTGTTCCAGTATATTTATATTGTATAGTAGCTAGCTCTTCATAATTAATATATGACCTACTTATTTATCTCACATAGTTTCTTAATTCTTGTACATCAGCATTTAGCCAGCAAGCTTACAGCCCGCTATTAGAGTTGTCGTAAAGAGCGGCTCCAAAGCGAAGTTATTTAATTCCTTTGTACTTTACTGCTAGATCGATATATTTCTGTGTTGCCGGATACTCCTATTTCCTTTTCTGCGAGCCATATTTTATCCCACTAGAGTGTAGAAAAAACTTATTCCTTTCACTCTCTATAACTAAAAGCTATAACTTGATCCTATGTATCTGGAAATTAAAAGTTTACTACCTTGCTCTTCCGCGTTCTAGTGAGACATTTTTCTTTTGTCCCTTTTTCTGTGGACGTCAGGACTAAAATAACGAATAGTTAATAGCATAATTTATGTACATATCAATAATAAGAAACATATACTTCTAAGAAAATTATATATATTGCTTATTAGCCAAGGCTAGGAGACACACATGGATCTGGCAGGTCACAACACACACAAAAAAAAACCCAGTAATTTTAGTGGTCGTCAAGGACAGCGCAACCGGAGCGGTTCTAGAGATTGGAGTGACTATATTGGTGGTTGCTTAAATCAAGTTATTGACTTGCAATATAAGTTGGATGGTATTTTAACTAGGTAAATAAATTCTAAATCACTTATATCACTGATTAAATTCCAAGAATTATTTTGACAATTCTTAAATTTTAGAGTTTCATAGAGGTGCCTATCATTCCTAATGACAATTTAACACATCTAAACCAACTTGATAATGAGAATAATATTTATACTTATAATGTGTGGACAAGCTAAAAGTTAGTACTCCTCCATTCCAAAATAAATATCATTCTCGCTTCCTAAAGACTCAAATACTTTAAACTTTGACCAATTATTAACAAAAAATATTAATATTATTTTATAATAAACTTATTTAAATATACAATATTGTTAATATTTTCTATAAATTTAGTTAAACTTTACAAAAAATTAATCACGTTATGATGGAGAGATCGGAGTACTATGTTTGGATCGATCTTGACAAAGTGTTTATCCTGGCTTCGCCGCCCCCCCCCCCCCCCCCCACACACACACACACACAGGTGAGCTATTCGAGAGAGACAAAATATGTTGGCATGACAAGAGAAATCTTTGAAGCACATGAAAGCCTCACGCCACTCCCCACCCCCACCCCTGTTCTGCACCTCAAATGCTTTATTATGCCTTGCCCATCTGAGCGTGTTTACTGTTTACCCACCGAGCATTAACTATATATATATATATATATATATATTAGAGCAACTCCAACGGTTTTGCATTTTTTGTTTGGCAAAATATGATATTTGTCAACTCTCAAATTAATATGACAAAGGTAACAAGAGTCAATCTCCAATGGTTTTGCATTTAGACTTGGCAAAACTAAAAAATTGTGCGCGAGAAAGGGAAATATCCCGCGGGAGTAGCACGCGAGGGCGATTGCCAAGCGAACCGCGGCTTGACATATATGCCAAATATCACCCGGTGTTTGCCAAGTTGCTAAAAATGTCAAGCTCATTTGCCAAACCGTTGGATATGAGATTTTTAGATTTTTTTGTAAAAATAAGAATGCAAAGCCCATTTGCAAAACCGTTGGAGATGCTCTTAATAGAGTAACTATTGTAAAGTGTATGAAATAATGTTTGTAATTTCAAACAGACGGAGCAAATGTACATTCGTTTGCTGGAAAACACAGTAGAGTGAATTTCCATCGGGACGGCATTACCAGTCTGCCACGTTACAACAAACTTACATACACACAGAGGGAGAAACATGGAGTATATATATAGCACAAGTATGCCACAGTATATATCCATCCATATATGGGGTTCATTCACCCATTCATTCATATTAATTTGCGCATTGGACGTCTGCTTCCGCCCTGAGTAACTTTTACTTAATAATTTTTTTCCTTGGTGGTGTTGCGCTTCATCCCCTTGAAACTCAAAAGGGGCCTCCAACTGATGATCTTCTTCAATCTTCCCCTGTTCGACGAGAAACCGATGAATCCATCCATAAGACTATATATGAGTGAGTATAAATGAAAATGAAACAGTACTGGCTTTATGCATATAAACCAGGGACGTCGTGTTAATGGAGCGAGCACCCACCTGCATGAGAAGCCGCAGGTGCAGCAGGCACAGGGTGGCCGAGCTCGTGCGGCTGCTCCCTGTCCCTGTTGACGAAGCGCACCATGAGGCCGTTCTTCATGTAGAGCGTGGTGTTGAGCTTGGGCCTGACGTCCTGCCCCGGCACCACCTCCACCCGGAACCGCGGCAGCACCGCCGCCGCCACCGTCTTCATCTGCGTGTAGGCGAAGCGCTTGCCGACGCACAGCCGGGGCCCCGCATTGAACACCACGTACTTGTAGGGGCTCTCGGCGCCGCCGGCGAACGCGCCGTTCTTGTTGAGCCAGCGCTCCGGGCGGAAGTCGAGGCAGTCGGGGCCCCAGGCGGTCTTGTCCCGCCCCATGGCGTACGTGAAGTAGAGCACCCGCTGCCGCGCGCGCACCGGCGTGCCGTCCGGGAGCACGTCGTCCTCCAGGGCCTCCTTGAAGTCGACGGGCACCGGCGGGTACAGGCGCATGGACTCGGTCAGCGCCGCGTGGAGGTAGTCCATGGCGCCGACGTCGCCGCCGCCGCGGGCGACGTCGTCCAGGACGCGGGCCTCCACGTCCGGGTGCGAGGCGAGGAGCCAGAAGAACCAGGTGAGCGCCACGGAGCTGGTGTCGCGGCCCGCGAGGATGAAGCTGATGCAGAAGTCGCGCAGGAACTCGTCCGAGTACCCGGCGCCATCGGCGGGCAAAGGCGGCGACGTCATGAGCCGCGAGAGCAGGTCGCAGCGGCCGGCCAGGTCCCCGACCTTGCGCAGCTCGGCGCGGCGGTCGGCGACGGTCCGCTCGGCGAACTCGCGCACGGCGCGGGCGGCCTCCAGGAGCGCGCGCTCGCTGCCGACGCGGAGCAGCCGCTTGGCCTTCCAGACGAAGGGCGGGGTGACGAAGCGGGCGAGCGAGAGCTCCGTGGCGCGCTCGAACGCGCGCGCGAAGGGCACGTCGGGGAGCCCGTCGGCGAGGCACCCGGCGTCGGCCCCGAACGCGGCGGCGCAGATGTTGTCGAACGCGAAGCGGAGCAGCACGTCCTGCAGGTCCACCACGGCGTCCCCGCGCCGCTCGGCCACCAGCGTCTCCAGCAGCGGGACCAGCCGGCGCCGCACCAGCCGCTGGACGGTGCCCGCGGAGAAGCGGAGGAACCGCGCCGAGTGCATCTCGGCGCTGGCGGCGCTCCGCTGCGCGCGCCACGAGGCGCCGTCGGCGTTGAAGATGCCGCCGCCGAGCAGCTCCGCGAACCGCTCCCGGTAGTAGGGCCCCTTGGGGTAGTTGCGGAAGTTGGCCCGGAGGACGTGCTCCACGTTGGCCGGCACGGAGGTGGCCACCCCCGAGGTGCCCCCGCCCCACGTCCCGCGGTACCGGAACGTGCCGCGCGTCCGGGCCAGCGCCGCCGCGCCCCAGTCGTAGACGTCGCCGGCCACCAGGTGCGCCAGGAGCGTCGGCATGATGCCCACCACCGGCCACAGCATGGGCGCGCCCGGACGGGAACACAGCCGGGTCCGCGCCGCGCTGCAGGCGAAGAGCACCGCGGCGGCCACCGCCACGTCCGACGCCCGCACGTACTCGCGCAGGAGGCGCAGCGCCATGGACGCGAGCGCGAGCGCCATCGGTCGGGTCGGGTCGGTCGATCACTCGCTGCTGCGGGCTGCCAGGTGATGATCAGTGCTGGCGATCGAGTGGCGACGGAGTAGATCGATCGACGACGTGCCGGGATGGCGATGATGATGAGGGTAGCGAGCGAGCTAGGTGTGTTTATTTGGAACGATGCAGGCTGCGAGCTCCCTCCGGTGCTATATATAGACGACGCACTCGGCACTCGGGAAGCGTGCTCTCTGCTCTGTGCTTTGGTTCACCGTTCACGTACACTGGTTGGTTGGTGCAGTGGTTGTTGGTGTACATATGTGTATCCCCCGTCCCGTGTGGCCATCAGTACATGCATGCGTGCGCCGGGGATGGAGCGCGATCGATCGAGCCGAGAGCGACGGGTATCTGTGTATGCTGTATGCATGGATATGATGGGACCCGGCCGGAGTTGAGTGGTGCAGTGCGTAGCAGCTAGCTAGGCGCGCGACGGCCTTGACGTACCGGTCGATCGTCGGCCCCGCCGCGGCGTAGGAGCTGCAGACGCGCGGTCTAATCTCGGGCGGTTAGGGAACTGGGCTTCGATCAGCTACAGCCGGCAGCAGAGATGAACGAACCGCCGCATTGATGTGTGTGTGTGTGTGTGGATGCCCTTGCCCTTGGAACGCGAAATTCCCAAGTGCCCAACTGCCCATGCGCGCTGGCCTTACCTTACCTTATCCCGACGTGCTACGAGCCTACGACACGAGGATCCGTTCGCGGGTGTGGGTGCTCCGAGCTAGGGAGATTCATGATCAGGTGCAGTACTGGATGGGTGACACAATGACAATGGAACAGCTACCGATCGAGCACCCGGCCTGCTCTGTACAGTACGTCCCTGTGCTTCCGTTTGTTTCAGTGTTTCTCCATGCATATACGTATATATATACGTGCAGTATACGCGGCGCTGCTACTGCGCCGCGCTAAATAAAAGCTTACGAGCGCGTCACGGTTTTGTTTCTTGCCATACTGACGTTGCCAGCAGCCTCTTTCTTCTACGTCTGTAAATTTGTAGCATGTGCTTGTAGCGCATACAACACATCATGCATAGACAATGCAACCGACGTGAGCTTTTGGTCTACTATACCCTTATACGACAGATTTTTTTTTTTGTCACTTCTCCTATATTATATTTCAGATGTCTGATTTTTAAGAGGATGTTTAGACAATATTCTTATACAACTAACTAGCACAAATAAGCTGTCACTCTTGCGATTTGTTATTTACTTTTGTGTTATAACATAATAACTGTTTGTCCTTGTGTACCTATAGAAAAATATATTAAATTTTTAATTATCTTTATGCCAACACAAATCAATTTTTTGTCGAGGTTACGATTTCGTTTAATGAGTTCTTTTATTCTGATACCCAAGAATTGTAACTAAATAAAATCTATAATTTCGGTATAAAATATCCATAATAATTATTGTCTAAAAGAAAATTAAAATTCAGACATCTAAATTAGTAAGCATTTTTTTGCAAAAAAAAAACAAAGAAGGAAAACATAAAAACAGGGGGCTCGTAAGACTCGTGACACGGCTGTGCTGGGAACCGGGACATCGTCCAAAAACAAAACAGAAGTGGCCCCACGAGAATTGAAGCACATAATCCCGACGACGCGCTGATCCATCCGGGCGGGCCGGCAGGCATGTTCAGCGCAGGTTTCTTGAATCGCCCGGGAAGCCAACGATCGCTTCGAAAGGGCCCGCGTCAGCGTCACTTGTTTTGGAGAAAAGAATGAGAGCAAACTTGTGTGGCCAGCGGTGCGCTCACGCCTCACGCGGCTCGCACGGCAGGCACGCCGCCGGGGTGTGTGGCAGTGGCACCTTCGGCGTGTGCTGCGGCTCCAGAGGACCGATCGATCCTCTTGCACACGGGCATTCAAAGCGGAATATATTTTATGTTGTAAGTTCATTCGTCATCAATAAAAATATAACAGGAAAAAGGAAAACGACAGGCAACCGTCTTCGAAAGGGTTTTCGAATAAAAAAAGATTACCTAGTTATTTTTTTAAAAAAAAAAGGAATAAATGCATGCTGTTGCGTGCATTTACTTTCTCTGTTTTTTTTTCATATGTCACGTTTGCTTTGTCTTCGAGTGATCATTGACCAACCATTTGTTTAAAATCCTTATACTTTCACAATATATGAATTATATATATTATGACAGTATTTCTCATAACAAATCTAAAAATGTAAATCCTATGACATGAATTTTTATAATTTTGAAAGATACACAATGTTTGATTTAGGACAAAGGAAATATGACATATAAAAAAATGGAGGGAGTAGGTATCTATATATATATATATATATATATATATATATATATATATATATATGATATAATTCGAATATAGTCGGAAGATTTCATTTGCTTTCAACGAGGAAAGGTGAGGTCCTACACGGCTACACAGGAATTATTACTCTCTCGTTTTTAGGCTCCGGAACTCCGGAAGAGTGCATACTACAAAGTACAGTATAAAAATTGGACCGATTGGTGAAACTGCATGGCAAGAAGTGGTAACCGGCATTGATCAGCGGTCAGAGGCCTTGGTTGCACAATAAATTTGAAGTTTCTCCGTCAGTTGCGCGTTTCGGCAATACCTGCCGAATTCTCCCAGCTCGACATTTTGAGAAGGGTTGTGCAAATAGACATGGCAATTAAACCGAGCGGTTCTTCCATTCCATCCATCCGTACCCCCAAACATTACTAGCCTTGCGTGCAGCCTGCGCCATACTACTCCTCAAGTGGCCTCTCAACTGGAGTAGTTAGTTGTATTGAATTTCTCCATAAAATTTGTTTTCTTAGAGCATTTATTTTGAAAACGCGTACGGTGTTATTATTACACATATTTTTATAAAATACATAAGGAAAAAGTCTAAATAACCCCCTCACCTATTGTACCTGGTCTACTTCACCCCCTAACCTTTCAAACAGTCTAAATAGCCCCCTCACCTTTCCAAAACCGGTCAAATCACCCCCTAGGCGGTCTTGGACAATGATATTGCTACAGTAACAGGCCGGGTTTACTACGGTAACATGTGGTTTTATCTTTATCTTTTTTATTTATTTTGGCTGAATCTTTGAAAAATCTTAGTAAATCACAGAAAAATGATAAAATAAAAAATCTAATTTTATTGAACTTCACATGAGTAGATGTACACAATGAACATATAATATAGTATGCTTCAGTAGAAAGTTTTTGCTATGAAGGTTTTATCTTTTTCTTATTTATTTATTTTCGCTGAATATTTGAAAAACTATAGTAAATCACAGAAAAATCATAAAATAGAAAATCTAATTTTATTGGACTCCACATGAGTAGGTCTACACAGTGAACATATAATATGATATGATTTAATGCAAAGTTTTTCATGTAGCTTTAGATCTATGATTTTCTGTAATTAACTGAAATAATTCATAGCTGTAACTTCTATAATTATTTTGTTGGAATAAAGCATACCATATTATATGTTCACTGTCTAGATCTACTCACGTGGAGTTCAATAAAATTAGATTTTCCATTTTACGATTTTTATGTGATTTACTATGATTTTTCAAAGATTCAGCCAAAATAAATAAATAAGAAAATGATAAAACATTCATAGCAAAAACTTTATACTAAAACATATTATATTATATGTTCATTGTATAGATCTGCTCATGTGTAGTCTAACAAAATTGGATTTTCTATTTTATGATTTTTCTATAACTTACTATGATTTTTCAAAGATTCAGTCGAAATAAATAAATAAGAAAAAGATAAACCCGTTTGTTACTGTAGCGAACCCGGCCCGTTACTATAGCAATACCACTGTCTAAAACTGTCTAGGGGGGTATTTGACCAATTTTGAAAATGTGAGGGGGTTATTTAGACCGTTTGAAAGGTTGGGGGGTGAAGTAGACTGATACGATAGGTGAGGGGGTTATGTAGACTTTTTCCAAATACATAAAATTAGAAAAGTTTAACTTATAAAAAAACGAAGATGAATTACAATTTGAAATAGAGAGTGATCGAGTACTTTGGTTTGCTTTTGTTTTGATCGATGAGCCATTTCAAAACACTCGAGAGCAAATGTGGTGATCGATGAGCCACATTTGTATTTGTATGAGCATCGAATCCATCGAAGAAGAAGGACGATATTGCATTGCCACGAAAATTCTGTTAAAACCACAGGAACAACTAGGAGTAGATCTAGCCGGGTAGGAGCATTAACAGTGCATAAAACAATGTCCTAGATGCTAATAGATCAGATCCGAAGGGAGGAGCTCGTCTACGGGCGTTACCGAGGTTGTGAGATCCCATAGATGTAGCAGAGGAGGTGGAGCCGTCACCCGCCATGTCCGTCGGTGGCCTGGGGTCGTCGACGGCGTGGGAGGGTGACGCAGGGGTCGGAGTCCGCCGATGGTGACGAAGACGGACGTAGTCCAGTACTGCTGCGACGAGGAACGGCGGCGGCGGAGCTTCCCGTCGCTAGCTGCGCCCCTCACTAGATCGGGTTTAGGGTTTGTCGGTGGGGAAGGAACGGCTCACGGTGAACCTTGTACTGAGAGCCGCCGGCCCCCACCCTCTATTTATTGCGCAGTGCGACGGGGGCCCACCAGCCATAAACGGGCTGGACGCCCCCGATCAGGGCGCGAGCACAAGGCCCAGTGACCATTGGGTCACTGGCAGAGAGATCAGTCTAACAATCTCCCCCTTGATCTCACCATTTCCTTTTACTTTTACTTTTCTCATTCCATTACAGATTTGCGCAAGAGGCATGCCTCATCATCACGGTCTTTTGCCGATAGACTTAACAGCCATAATACTCATCTCTGTTCTGAAATAGATACTTTTACTTTTGGGCCCTTTAGTCCAGAAATCATAGGCTTTCCATTAACCTCATACCGGCAACGTGTTCCTTGAACACAGTGGGTGGTAAGCCTTTCGTTAGCGGATCCGCGAGCATCTTATTCGTACTGATATGCTCGAGACTTATGGTTTGATCCCGGACTTTATCTTTCACAACATAAAACTTTATGTCAATGTGTTTGGCAGCACCACTTGACCTATTGTTGTGAGCATATTGTACTGCCGGATTATTATCGCAGTACAACTTCAGTGGCCTATAGATGTCGTCAACCACTTTCAAACCGGGTATGAATTTTTTTAGCCAATTCACCTGCCCAGTTGCCTCATAACATGCTACAAACTCGGCATACATTATGGACGATGTAGTGACGGTTTGTTTGGAGCTTTTCCACGATATTGCTCCCCCAGCGAGAGTGAACACATACCCTGATGTGGACTTTCTCCCGCATAATCAGAATCCGAGTACCCCACTATGTCTAAGGAATCTGATTTTCTGTACGTCAACATGAGGCCTTTTGTGCCTTGCAGATAACGCAAGACCTTCTTTACCAACTTCCAGTGTTCTAGTCCTGGATTACTTTGAAATCTGCCAAGTAACCCGGTAACAAATGCTAAGTCAGGGCGTGTGCACACCTGTGCATACTGTAAGCTTCCGACAGCTGAAGCATATGGAACCGCTTTCATTTGATCAATTTCATATTGGTTCCTGGGGCATTGAAAATCCCCATATCTATCACCCTTGACTATCGGTGCAGGTGAAGGCTTACACGCATGCATACTATATCTTTTCAGGACCTTTTCTAAGTATGCCTTTTGCGATAATCCTATAACCCCCTTTCTTCTATCTCGGTGAATCTCGATGCCTAGAACAAATGATGCTTCACCGAGATCTTTCATATCAAATTTTGAGGACAAGAAATCTTTTGTCTCCCTTAGTAGACTGATATCACTACTCGCGAGTAAGATATCATCCACATACAAGATCAGAAAAATAAATTTTCCATTCTTGAACTTGGAGTAGACACAGTTGTCCTCAACATTTTCCATAAACCCAAACTTCTTTATTGTGCCATCAAACTTTAAATACCACTGTCTGGATGCTTGTTTCAATCCATAAATGGACTTCTTCAAGCGACATCTCATCTGTTCTTTTCCTTTCACGACAAAGCCTTTCGGCTGTGCCATGTAAACGTTTTCCTCCAACTCACCGTCGAGGAAAGCCGTTTTCACATCCATCTGATGCAACTCTAAATCATAATGTGCTACTAGAGCCATTATGGTTCTGAAGGAATCTTTATATGAGACTGGAGAAAAGGTCTCATTGTAATCAATCACTTCCCTTTGTGTAAAGCCTTTTTGCCATAAGTCGCGCTTTGAATCTTTCTACATTCCCTTGGGAGTCATATTTCGTATTGTAGACCCATTTGCAGCCTACTGTTTTGGCCCCTTTAGGAATAATCTCCAAGTCCCAAACATCGTTGGTACTCATTGACTTTATCTCATCTTCCATGGCCTCAAGCCACTTGGATGAGTGTTCGCTTCTCATGGCTTGTTCAAATGAGGTGGGATCATCCTCCATTTGAAACTCTTCAGTGTTATACAATTCATAATCTGCAGGAATAGCATATCTTCTAGCTCTTTGGGACCTCCTCGGTCCATCATCAGATGGCTCCTGTTCAATCGGAACTTGTTGTTGTTCTTCCTCATGCGCAGCACTAGCTTCAATGGGTTCCTGTAAAACAGGTTCCTCATGTTCACTAGGTGTTGCCATGGGAAGGTCAACAACAGGTTCTGTCACTACAGTGTCTGGAACCATAGGGACAATGGGAACAGGTAGCGAGAAGAATGATTCCTGAATCATCGGAGTGGGTACATATACTCGCTTCTCTTCAAGATCAATCTTTCGCGCTGCCTGACTCCCCCTGATCAATTCATCTTCTAAGAACACAGCGTGTCTCGTTTCTACAAACTTTGTATATCCGTCTGAATAGTAGAAACGATAACCTTTAGACTTTTCAGGATAACCAATGAAATGGTAACTCACTGTTTTGGGATCCAGCTTCCCAATGTTCGGGTTAAACACTTTGGCCTCAGCGGGGCACCCCCACACACGTAAGTAATTCAGTGAGGGTACTCTTCCTGTCCATAATTCATACGGTGTTTTAGGCACCGACTTGGGACCCTGTTTAGAATGTGAATAGCGGTTTTTAACGCCTCTATCCACAGACTTAGTGGGAGAGATGAGTAACTCATCATGCTGCGCACCATATCCATCAGGGTACGGTTGCGCCTTTCAGCTACTCCATTTTGCTGAGGCTCCCCCGGTGTGGAGTACTGAGCAACTATGTCATTTTCCTGCAAGAACTTTGCAAAAGGTCCAGGAATTTGGCCATATGGGGTATGTCGCCCATAATACTCTCCACCGCGATCAGAATGAACTATTTTAATCTTTAAGTTGTGCTGATTTTCAACTTCAAGCTTAAAGATCTTAAATTTATCCAATGCTTCCGATCTATCTTTAATTGGATAAATATAGCCATAGCGAGAATAATCATCTGTGAATGTTATAAACGAGTCATAACCATCCACACTTTTCACAGGGAACGGTCCACAAATATCATTGTGGACTATCTGTAAGATTCTCACACTTCTTTTGACATCTTTCTTTATTTGCTTTACATATTTTCCTTTAATGCAGTCGATGCACTGCTCAAAATCTGTGAACTCTAATGGAGGAAGAATCTCATTCTTTACTAATCTTTCTATTCTCCCCCTCGAAATATGGCCTAGACGATAATGCCATAATTTCGACGACGCATTTTGAGTTCACTTTCGCTTTCTATTCGGATTGTTCGACGAGGATACAATCTCATTCACATTCTCATTGTTGACAACATTCACATTATCACAAAGAGATAACAAAAAAAATATTCTTGCGCGAAGGCAAGACCAACACATTCATTATTAAATAGTATTTCACACTTGCCATCTCCAAAATGACAACCATAACCATCTTTGTCTAGATGTGAAACACTAACAAAGTTTCTATGCAATGAAGGTACAAATGAAACATCTCTAAGTGAAAGGATCAAATCAGCCTAGAGGGGGGTGAATAGGTGATTTTTGACAATCTGAAACTTCACAAACTAGAAATTGTAGTTAGATAACAACCGGTGTTGCCGGTTTGTTTGGGTGGGTACTACCGGGTGTAACACACCGGTACTACCGACACAAACAAACGGCACTACCGGAATCCTAAAGAGAAACTACAAATCCAATGTATGTGAACTATGAAAGTAATACAAGTATATACCCCACTTTCCTAAGTATGATAGATAGCGAATCTACCCTCACTAAGACTTGGTTGCTTCCCTTGGTGTAGATCGAGTCTTCCCAACCTAAGAAAGAGATAGGGAGAGGAAGAACACGAAGAACACAAGAACAAAACGTAATATGCAAAGTAGAGACAACAACAAGCACACGGGACACATCAATTTATCTCGAGGTTCGGCCAAACCACTAAGGAGTGCCTACGTCCTCGTTGTTGAGGTGACCACCAAGGTCGGAGTCTATTTCACCTCCTTGCCTCATTCAAGCAACCACAAAGGCTACTAGAGTTTCTCCACTAGAAATCATGGGGGAAATACACTTCGGGGAGCCCTCACAAATGAATCAACACGGGCTACCACGAAGAACACCTAACCGGCTAGGGTTCAAAGAACCCAAGAGTAATAGACACAAACCAAGCCGGCTAGATGGAAACCAAGTGTTGAAGTCGTAGATCGAAGCTTCCCGCTCTCTAATCTCACTTCCCTAGCTCAAATCTTGCAAAGGAATGAATCTTAGAGCAAAGGGGGAGAGAGAGGGGAGGAGTTAATGCTTGGAGAGTGTTTTGTCTGAAGTTAGGTCGCAATGAATGAGTGGAGTAAGTGGGTAACGGTCATAAGTGAAGTGGAGGGCTATTTATAGTCCTCCAGTCCCGAGGCATGTCGGTAGTACCGACCACCCATGGTCGGTAGTACCGGCCAGTCAAAGACCGCTGCGCCAGATCTGGATCTGACCTAAAACCAGCTACCGGCCTTATGGCGGTACTACCGCCAGGCCAAAACTGCCGCACACAGAGAGCTCCACAGAAAGGGACTTGCTCCCTCGGTTACTACCAACCAGGGTCGGTACCACTGAGGGTCGGTAGTACCAACCTCATGGCGGTACTACCGCCAAGTCAAAAATGCGCCAACACAGAGAGCCCTGAAAACTTGCCTTACTACCGGCTTGGGTCGGTACCACCGAGGGTCGGTAGTACCGACTATATGGCGGTACTACCGCCAAGCCATTTTGAGCACGAACAGAGAGGTCTGCAAAAATGACCTTTCTACCGACTAGGGTCGGTACCACCGATGGTCGGTAGTACCGACCTTATGGCGGTACTACCGCCAAGTCATTTTTGAGCCTACACAAAGAGGGTGTTAGAATGGTCTGGGTGGTCGGTACTACCGACCTTATGGCAGTACTACCGCCAGTTCAAAATGAACTCTACCCAGAGAGCATTGCGCGCTGCAACCCTGGTCGGTACTATCGACCCCCATGGTCGGTACTACCGACTGTACAGAAAATATTCTATGTGTTCGTGATCGTGCGGTGACTCTCAAGCAAACTTTAGTTAGTCGATTTGAGCACTTTTCTCCACATCTAGCCAACCTAATTTGTGACCCTCTTGATAGTCTGGCTTACCTATAACTCAAGTTTAAAATCAAATTTTAAAGTCACCACTTGAGCTAGGTATCTTGTTGTCCAAATGTATCCAACGTGCTTTGTTCACGAGATTTCAACATTTCAAATCTTTCTAGAAACTAACACCTGCATACATTCTTTTATAAAGTCGTTAGTTCCTAATTTGATTGTCATTAATTAGCCAAAACCCACAATGGGGGCGAATGCACTTACAAACTCCCCCCTTTTGGTAATTGATGACAACCAACTTAGGCTTACAATAAGGATAGAAAGAATTGAAGCTTTTGAATTCCAAAGTTTAGTTCAAGCTCCCCCTTAGTGTATGCTTTGGATATGAATTTCAAACCTTGACTTTAAGCAAGGTTGCATACACAAGAATAAGAGTCCCCCCTAAATTTTGCAATCCGTGGGGTGCCTAAGTGTGTGTGTGACAACATCATATATAACAGTTTGTGATGCATAAACAAGATGGCATGGTGATCCACATAACAATGTAATAAGAGAAAGCGAATGGCTATGGAAGAAAGAAAAGAACTCAAATCACATAGCCATAGCGAAAACAACAATCACCATCCATGACATGAGCAGAAATATAGAGAATGAACCATACATGAATATAACAAAAAGCTCAAAAGTTTTACATCCTCATCACATAACAAATTTAAAGTAGCAATACCACACACTTAGTTCTCATAGTTTAAACTCTCTCAAAGGCTAACTATTACATCAAGATAAAGCCTAACACTCCCCCTTTGGCATCAAGTGCCAAAAAGGATAGGCCACGATAAGCATAACATCTAATAGTAGCCACCGGGATAACCACCAAAGAGAGAGGAGTAGGCGCTGGCACCAACATCACCACCTGGGAACGACGACGAGGGATCATGAGAAGGATCCTGCGGAGGAGAGGAAGCAGGGAAGCCACCACTCCTAGCTGGATCGGCATCGGGGGCAGCAAAGCTCATGTAGGAGCTGTAACACCCCTGGTGTTAAGCAGTAATTAAAATCTTAATTAATGTGTTCAGTATGTATAATCATTTGGCATCATGGCACAAAACATTTCATGTTTTAAGCATAGTTGTGATGCTTCACATGCTTTATTATAAGTGTTGCATGATCTTGTGTGATTTACATAGTGTTGTATGTGGCATGAGAGTGTAGTTAAGTGTCACATAAAATGATAAGTAGAAAACCTTAATTTTCTATGCTCCTTTTTATTCCCTTTTCTGTAAGTTAAAAAGTATGTCAAATTTCAAAGTGATTTCAAAGGCAAAGTTGTATCTCTTGTTGAGATGTAAAACTTTGGTATTCAAAGTTTCTGTACAAAATTTTGAATAAATTTGGAATCTTTCAAACCCTAAATTTGACCTCTAAACTAGATTTCAAAAACTAAAAAGAATTAGACTTTGGTCCTTTAATCAAATTTGTAGAGAGGATTAAAAGAAACAACTTTTATTAAGATAGATTTTCAAGTTACTAAAGAAAATCTGAAGTAATTTGGAAAACAAGTTTGATTTAGTTTCAAATTGAAAATTAATTTCCAAAGTCAGTTTTATCCCCTTTTCTATAGCTTCAAAATTAAGCATAATTTTGATATAGGACCAAAAACAAAGTTGTAGATAATTTTATAAGGAACAACTTTTATTTTGGTAAAATTTGAAGTTGTTCAGAAAATTCAAAAGTAATTTTGAATCAAAGTTTGAATGCATTTCAAATTCAATATGTGATTTTAAAATCTAGGCAGTTTTTGGGTGTGCTTCTTAAATGAAAGTTGTAGATCCTAATTTTTGGAGCAACTTTCATGTTGGGAGTTTTCTTCGTTGTGGAGTGTTTTTAGGAGTTTTGGAGGAAAGAATTTGGTAATGCTCTCGGTGCTACAGTAGACGCAGGGTGGGAACCGGACAGAGCAGAGCGATGCTCTGTTTTTGGCCGCCGCCGCCGCAGCTGCTTCGACCGGTTGACCGATGCGCGTCCGCCCGCGTGGCATCCGCAGAGTTGAAGGTGGCGTCCTCGAGTTGTTGCTGTGAGCACTCTTCTCATCTCTTCTTCCTCCCGCTCTCCATCCCCTCTGCTCTTTTCTTCTTCGAGCAGAGCCCGTTACCGTTTGAACTCGCCGGCACCGCTCGCTGCTTCTGCTTCGCTTCGCCCCTCCAACAGCTGCAGACTCAACCGCCTCACTCTCGTGCTTCTCCACCGCCAGCTTGCTCCACTTTTCTTCGTCGAGCGCGCTCCCACCAGAGCAACTTCCTCTGCTCCGGCTGGAAGCCGCCGCAAGCCGATCCATCGCGGTCGGCTCAGTCCCTAGCTCCAAGTTCTCTATCAACCCTCATCCGAGCTTCTTCTCGCTTCTCTGGTCCTCATCGGCTCTCCGCTGAGGCCTCTACCGCCCTGACTGCGCCAGGCCGCACGTCGTGTCGCCGGTTCGCGTCGCCGTCACCACCATGATCGTGAATGACCAAGCTCCAGAGCGTCTCCATCTCAACCAGAGTGAGCACCAAGTCGTGGTAAGCACAGGGAAGTTTTTCCAATCCTCCTCCAGGCCTCTATCACCCTCCCCTTGCCGGGCCGTCGTAGTGCCGCTTGGTTTAGCGCCGCCATCCGCCATGGCTGCGGTCATGCCCTATACCGAGTTCCATCTGGGCAGCGTTTTCTGCAGGAGGGTCTGCCGGGGACGTTGGGACCTCGCCGGCATCTTTGTCGTGGCCGGCGAGCCGGTTGTCGGCGAGCGGAACCTGGTCGGCGCCGGTCACCGCCGTGGTCATGGCCTCGGTCGTGGCTTGGCCGGGGCTGTTGACCAGGGTCCCGCCCATCGGTGACTTTGGGCCGGTTTCGGCCCATATAGAGTTAGGGTGGTTGTTTTCTTTTTTCTGTAATATGATTATGTTATGCTGACTGTTAATTATTGCATAGATAATTCTCTAGTGCTCCAAAAATTATGAGATAAGTTTTGTTGTAATCCTTATGATATGTGCTATCAGAGAAAAAAATATGAAACCTGATGTTTGGATAAATTTTAAATGTGATTTAAATTATGTCTTTTAAGTAATAAATGCACTTTTGATAATTTCTATAGGATTAGTTATAAGTCCAAAAATCATGAAACCAATTTTGTTACTGTTTTCATCATGTAACTAATCTTCACAAAAATTTTGAAGTCATTTGGACAAAGTAAATTTCATGCTAGTTTTATGCTTTATTTATTAATTAAATAATGCATAGAACTTGCATAATTTCTATAGGCTAAAATAATGATCCAAAAATTATGAAATTTGTTTTGCAAACCATGATTTGCTATAAACAAACACCACTAAAAGTTTGATATTATTTTGGCAAACTTTAATTGAACCCTATTTTCTATAATTAATTTAATAAAGAGTGGTTAATAAAGCTTTGATTAAGTAATTAGTTAATTAAAGTGGTTGGTGGGTGATTAGGGTTCACCTTGGTTTCCCTAGTGACCCTTTGAATGATGAATTGCTTTTCATGATGTTAGTTTGCCATGTTTGATTTTAAGGTCGATTAACTAATGCATTGTTTTGCATGCATGTGATAACATGCATTGATCTTGCTTACATATGAGAACATGGACTTGATCCATGAGAGAAGACCATGGGGTACATTTCCCTTTGTTACTCCATGGCTTGGTTGATATGTTGATAAACCTTAGTGACTTTAGTTAACCCATTTAATGTTGTTTGATGATAATTGTTTGTTAAGCTAGAAATCTTAGTTGGTAAGTTGCAAGTTGGTTTTGTTGGTTTGCAACTTTACCGCGAAGGAAAGTTGTACTCGACTTTCCTTAAGCTTGTTTAATCTTTTGTTATAATTGTCTTGCACCTTAGCATGCATCCCATAGCATCATACTAAGCATACATCATTTATCTACGTGTAGTATCCGAGAGTGTTGGAGTCGTGTTGATCAAGCTTTGGTGATCACCCTTGTCGAACAAGCCTCGGAAGGAGATTCTTGTTGGACAAGCTTCGTCGAGAAGACTTAACTTCTAGATGAAGGAACTAACCTTTGTGGATCATTCTTGGATCCTGTCTTCCCTGCAACAAAGGCAAGCCCTGGTTCATTTAACCATTTCCTTGGATTTACAATTACACTCATTTTCGATAACCTGATGCATTAAATGTTTATCAAATAAATGCTTTAAACCTATTGATGCATGATCAACCTTGTTATCGATATATCATTCCTTGATACCTGCTTTATGCAAATGATAGAAATGCTTAGCCCTGCTTTATGAAGCTTTTGATAAATGTTTTCGATACTTATCGTTTTGGAATGATAATGAGAAAGAATGATGGTTAAGACCAGACGGGCACATGCATCGACCCTTGGATCGATGTATGGTGACCTGGATGTGTCGGTTTAGGGTTAACCGTTGTTGGCCTGCTAGATTGAGAAACTGTGAAGTACCGATCATATGCTACGGTAAGCTCTGCCTTGGTGGTTCTTAAATGAGAACGGCTAATCGCGCACTGGGAGTGGAGAGATGGCGGGAGTACTAGCTACCCTCGTGGGTTAAAGTCCCGGATTGGAGGTGTACAAGTACTCTCGGGTGGCGCGGACCCGGTCTTGTTTGGAGGATCCGAGGTTGGGGTTGGTATATGTGTGATCACGGGTCTACATATATCGTATGATCGTGGAAAACTCCCAGATCTGGTTAAATCGGTTCGAATCGTCATGCTCCTCGGTTAAGGAGACTCAATCTTTCGACCCACATCGTAGAATAAAAGGGAACTTGCTGAAGAAAGAAGGATAATGATATTTCATTAATATTCACTTTCAGTTCTTAACATGTACTTAAATGTTTAAGTAAAATTTGAATCTAGGATTACTTTAGTAAGCTTTTATGCAAATAAAAAATACTGTTGAGCCTACCCAAACCAGCATGACCCTGAAGTCTTTTCTGTTGACGGATAAGTCTTGCTGAGTACCGACAGTACTCAGGGTTTGTTAATCCCCTGTTGCAGGTTTCTAATAGGTGGTGTCAATCATGATCATGTCAGTGGGCTAGACGTGATCTGGTTAATTCTTCTCCAACTTAGGTGCTCGCCTAAGTGTGGTTATGTAATACCATTCTACTTCCGCAATACCAATTACGTTTATGTAAAAAGTAACTTATTCATGGTTTTGTAAAGTTATCTATCTTGCTTCCGCACTCCGATGGTATTTTGTATCAACTGTTGTAATGTTGTGATTATTCCACCCTTCCTGATGATGATCCTGTGGTTCGTGGATGATTCGGGGTTCTCTCGGAGACACCCGACAGTTCTTTCCTATGATGTGGTACATGTGCACAGTCATTAGAGCTCGGGGAGACGGTGACGTGTGCAGGTGGGCCACATTACCGGGAGGTTCTGCCACAGGAGCCACCCCCTCCACCCTGGTACGAAGTGGATCCACCACCATGTGACGGACCTGCACCATAGTCGGGGTAGAAGGGCAGAGGCTGGTACGAGGGCGGGTGCTGAAGATGCTGATACATGTCTGAGGAGAAGATCCCGGCCTCATCACCACCTTGCTGCTGCTGCTGCTCACCACCACCATCATCATCATCATCATGCCTGGGCTGGGCGTCATACTCAGCAAACGGGTCTAGAAAGGGCCGAAGAGGAGACCGCGGAGGAAGACCAAGATGCTCACGCACCTCCCGCTGATGCCGCTCGTCGCGCTCAGCCTTATAACAACACCAAGAGAAGAATTTGCTGAGGGCATAACAAACTGCCCCACCACCCCCACTCCTTCGCCTCTCATGACGCGGAGCAGAAGGGACAGTTGTAAGGACCTGTGTGGCCTAGAGGGGGGGGTGAATAGGCCTGTCAAAAATCACAACTCAAAACTTAGTTAGCGAGGCCCGGCACTACCGCCCTGAGCCCGGCACTGCCGCTCCCCGGCACTGCCGACCTCCGCCCGGTACTGCCGCGCAGAGAACTAGCCTAAGCTTGTAATTCGAAATCCAGCCACAGCGAACCAAATCTATATGAATGGAAGTGTAGCACTAGGTTCCCTGAAACAGCAGAACCAACTCAACCAAACCAAATATGTAGTATGAAGTAGATCGGGCCAAACCCTAGAATCTATCACAAGCTCACAAGTATGAAGAATGAAAGTAAGTAAGCACAAGAGACAAGTGATTTATCCCGTGGTTCAGCTCGCCACCAAGGCTTGCCTACCTCCACGTTGTTGAGGTTGACCACTTAGGTCATGAGCTTTGCAACTCTTCCTCGTTCTCAAGTCAAGGAACCAAATCCTTGAAGTGAGGGGTAATAATACTAGCTGCACGAGTGATTACAAACCTCCCAAGGCCGCCACACAAGTTGGCTAGCTCAAGGGCGACGCCTAGCCGGCTAGGGTTCCAAGAACCCAAGAGTAATAGAAGCAAATCCACCGGCTATGGCTCAAATCAAGTGCTCTAGGCAGTAGATCTCAGCTAGGGCTTCTCTTTGGTGAAGGTTTGAGGCTCTAACTCACTTGGAATCAATGGGAATCGAAGATTTGGTGAGAGAGAGCTTGGGAGCCTTCAATGGGGAGAGAGAGCCTTGTCTGGAGGTAGGATATGAGTAAATGGTCGTGGTTGACCGTTGGGGTGGTAGGGGAGTGAAGTAAATACCCCCTGCCATCCAACGGTTACAACAAGTCGCGGCAGTGCCGGCCGAAGCCTGGCAGTGCCGCGGCCCGGCAGTGCCGCGCCCTGAGCGGCACTGCCGCGCCTACCAAACAGACAGAGATAGATCAGAATTTTGTGCAGCTGTCTTTGGTTAGAAACAAGGATGGCTTGGGTTGGTTTGAGCACATGTCATTCAGCCATAGCGATGCATTTGCATTCCCCCTTGATAGTACGGCAATCCTATAACTCAAATACTTATGAAAAATCTTGTTGCAGCACTTTGAGTCCGGAACCGATGAAATAACGTATGAGGGGTCCACCAACACATATGCACCATCATTTCTCATCATTAACCTGCTTGTCATCTTGATAAATCTCATTAGTTCTCCAATCGTGTGGTCATTATCACCAAAACCCACAATTAGGGCTTGATTGCACTTACAATCTCCCCCTTTTTGGTGATTGATGACAACACAATTGAAGCTTACAAGAGAATAGTACAATACTTGAGATTTAGAAGCTTAGGTGTGAAACCTCCCCCTTAATGTGTGAATGAGAGCTGAAATCTCAAATTGGCATTAGAGGCCAATCATTCACATATTAAAAGTGTAACGTAGGTTCAGTTTCACATCTAATAGCTTTGTGGGGTGCAGAGAAACTGTGTCAAGAATAAATACGTGATGCGAATGACAGTTTATGCACATCAGATGGGTTTGCTGCCTGTCTGCCAGAGCGGCACTGCCGCTCTAAGCACGGCACTGCCGGAGCCCGGCACTGCCGGCCTTGGAGCGGCACTGCCGCGCAAGCTTACAGACAGCAAACGCAGCGGAATTTAAAACAACCACAAAGCATAATAATCAACAGGTCTAAACAGAATATGACAAGCTAGATAAGCAGATAAACGTACATGTCCACATCCAAGTCTAATAAGTAGCAACATAGAGTAATATTACAAAATAGAGTTTTGATCGAATCAAACTCTCACAACTCACAACTACTAGAGCGATGGGACATGAAAAAGAAAGTATTGTACCCCCTTCTCTTCACCTAATTCTCCCCCTTTGGCAACAAGTCACCAAAAAGAGAGAAGTAGAGAGAAGAGAGGAGTGTCCAAACACTCACTCATCATCAGACGCAATCTTGTCCCACTGAACCTCCTCGGTCTCATCATCATCGTCGTCGTCGTCATCATCGTCGTCGTCGTCGGACTCTACAACGGCCTTCCCATGGCGATGGGTAGTGCTGGAGTAGCGAGTCGAGGTGCGTGTAGAACGACGAGACGGCTCAGGCACTGTCTCCTCCTGCTCCTCGTCGCCGTCGGAGTCTATATCATCTGAATCAAGGCTGGAGAGATCGAAGTGTGGTGGAGAGCGGGGTGGAGGTAACGGAGACCGACCCGCCCGCTCTCGCTCCGCGCGCTGCTCAACAAGTGCCTGGTGAGCTGTCTGGGCTGCGTAGGTGCAAGTAGAGAAGATGGCCTTAATCCATTTGGCCAGCTTGCTCTTCTTCTTCCTCTAGGAGGAAGGGTGGGAGCTCTCTGGCCTGTCAACTGCTGCTGCCCCTGCTGCTGCTGCCCTCTTCTTCTCTGCTCTATAAGGCTCATGCAACCCATCCTTGGTGAAGGTGTAGCCGGAGACCATATCTATCATGTACATGATGTAGGGGGCATAGAGCACTGCCTTCCTAGCATCCTCGGCTGCCACCTGAAGCTCAGTCCAAATAAAACTGGAGATGGAGAAGTGATTTGCCCTGGGAGCCATTCTAGCCAACATATTCCTGCCATATCCATATAGGTTAGAATGGGAACCCCCTTTGGGGTTGAGAGTCTGCCTAAACAGGTTGTTCAACATGTAATAGTAGCCCTTCAGCCCTTTGACCAACCCGTCTGCCTTCCGAGGATCCTCATACATGAATGCAATCTCATTATCTGTCAATGTCCTCTCCTGGTGCAGACTATCAAGCTCTCTATCCTCGCTGCCCAAACCGAGGATCCTAGCAAAGGTCTCAAAGGTGACCTTGTAGTGACGACCCTCGGTCATCCAATGCATCTCCTCCACCACATTATCCACATAGAGTGTGGCATGAAACTGATGGATGATCTCTGTGTTCTAATTGTAGCTGAAACCCATCCGGTCATACATATTCCTTGCCTTGCAAGCTGCCACCACCCTGTCAATATCACGATCATGCTTGGCCTCCAAGTGCTCCCAATCAACATACTTCATACTTAGAATCTTCTGCTTCTTGGCATTGTACAGGACTGAACGGTAGAAGTCGGAATGAAACTCATTCCAGAACCTGTAGTCAATGCACATATTCTTCTGAGTGTTGTATGGATTGAGCTGGCGTTGTGTCTTCACTGAGCTGAACTGCCGATAATAAGACACGGGCTGCCTGTCCTTGGTGTCCTGTGGAGGCCTCTCCTGCACGTCCTCTGTGTATGGCTGCAAGTGAGTCCTGCTGACCTCTGCAAGATGCTCTGGAGTGTTGGGATAGAGATCATCTCGAATCTATCGCCCTTGCATCTGCAGGCGAGCCTCATCACGGATCTGCTGCCGTGCAGTCACATCATCTCCCTGAGGGCTAGAACCACCTCTGCGAGACCGCTGCTTGCTCCTCCCCCTGAGCGGATCCATCCTCTGCTTCACTCTTCTCTCATCATCTCCTCCTCCCGACATCTAAAACATGGAAACTGTGAGTTAGAAGACTGCATAAGAGCTAGTAGGTTATAGTGGGGAAATGGACTTAGATGGATAGGGTGTTGCTTGGATCAAGCCCCTGCACATGGTCCGGCACTGCCGCTCGGGGAGCGGCACTGCCGCGCATAGCGCGGCACTGCCGCGTAGGCAGACCAGGTTTGAGCCAAGAAACACCACATCCATCTTTTCTACTACCTCCCTATCATCTACAAGCCCTGCTACAACATCTAAGTACAACAACCATGGCACATTTTACAAAACGGGAAAACTAGGGTTAGGGATTTGAAGTTTTTCACCTTGAGATGAGGATGGAGGGAAGGAGACCCTTGGAGGGGGGGAGACGGGAGCTGCACCAAAGGAGATCCCGAGCGGCACTTCTGGTGGCCGGAGTTGCCGGGAAAACGGCCAGTGAAGCCTCGCCCTTCTTCTCCCCTTGACCGCCCGAGAGAGAGAGAGGAGAAATCGGCTGGATAAGAATGAGGGAGAGAGAGAGAGAGAGAGGGGTGGAACCGCAGGGTAGGATAGGAAAGAGTTTTCCCTTTGGCCCCACACGGTAACTGGGCGATTCCTTCTGAATCGACAAGTCGCGGCACTGCCGCGCCCGCCGCGGCACTGCCGGGGCCCGGCACTTCCGCGGCTGGCCCGGCACTGCCGGACTGTTACCACAGAACAGGTTTAATCTCTCGATTACTATATCTCTTCTTTGGAGTGGACAAGCACTGCTTGCATGTTATGACCAGTGACAATCAATCACTACAGAACAATGGTCATTTCAAGCAAGTTTCTTTCTTAAAGATTTTGAAACATAATGTATGAAAGTTTTGAAATTGGTTTTGCCTAGGTCATTCAAGTTGATCAATCAAGCATACTAGGTTTCAAACTACGTTACGAGAGTCAAGGATATTTAGTTCACTCCTCAAAGTACAAAACCTTGACTCATCAAGAGGCTTAGTGAAGATATCGGCTAGTTGTTTGTCGGTGCTCACATGACGAATTGCGATATCTCCTTTGGTTTCGTGATCTCTCAAGAAATGATGCCGGATGTCTATATGTTTGGTTCTTGAGTGACTCACTGGATTGTTTGCAAGTTTTATGGCACTTTCATTGTCACACAGGAGTGGGATATGGGTAAAATGACATCCAAAATCACGAAGGGTTTGCCTCATCCAAAGTAGTTGCGCACAACATGCACCTGCTGCAACATACTCGGCCTCGGCTGTGGAAAGGGCTACACAATTTTGCTTTTTAGAACCCCAAGACACTAAGGAGCGTCCAAGGAATTGACATGTCCCCGAAGTGCTTTTTTGATCTACTTTACAACCGGCGTAATTGTGGCGTAACGGCCCTAATCCCATGGCCCACCGGTCCCTGTCGTCCACTGACAGCCGAACTGATGTTCCGTGTGATTAAGACTGTTCGTCACCGGGCTGCATCAGCGCCCATTGTCCGCAGGATCATCTCACCATTCGGTTACAATACTTGGATATTTTTAAATAACATCGGAATACAGAGCAGAAGACTTAAATAACACTAGTTTTACAAACCGAGGTTCCAAATAAGATGAGAGGTACAGTTATTACAAACCATGTTCGGATAATTGAAAATAGGCAACGTAGCGGAGTACAACGAAATAAAGATACTTGTAAACACCCAGCCCGAGGGTGCACATTTATTCCTCGGCCTCATCGGCCTCTTCCTGGATGATGGTCATGCAACAGGGCGCAAGACACATCGGGGACTCAGTCATACCTGCAACATGGGTAACAAACCCTGAGTACTGGGGTACTCAACAAGACTTACCCGACTAAAGGAAAGGGAGAAGACTCAGGGATGAGAGGCTTAGGGTAGTCAAGGTAAGGCTTAAGCAAGACCAAGTATTTTGCAGAAAAGCATTTTGTAAACCTTGTTCTATTTTTGGAAAGATTCAAGTATTTCTCAATTCTTCATTGTTCATGATTCATTTTACTTTCCAAAACATACCTAGTTGAGAACCACTCTCCGTTGACAGTCAGTGACCAAGTCTCCATAACCGAGGAGCAACGTTAATCCGGATAAATAATACTCAGCTGAGGATCCCTATCCACACGGCATATGTAGCACCCAAGCTTGCATAGGCCAACTCGTCTACCATGATTCCTCCGAGATTGGACCGGTCCTACGCCACCCGGAAGTACAGTACACCACACATATCCAGGTACGACGACCACGTGGGTACAAGCTACTTCCGTCATCTCGCCACTCCCAGTGCGCGGTTGTCGGTCCCAATAAAGGAGTCCTCGGAGCCAGAGCTTTCCGAAGTATGTGAATAGTTGCAAGTCTTGACCAGCAGGCCCCCATACGGATGGTCCCTAATTTTTCTGCCAGAACTATACCTCGGTTATATCTCACCCGAGCGTAATAGTCCTGTCAGTTTTTCAACCCTGTCCCGGTCGGTGTCAACTGTTGAGTCCCGGACTTCAACATGTCGGCACCGTACGCTCGGACAACCTCTCCTCGCAATTGACTAGGTACGGATCAGATACCTAGCCAATAGCCGGGGAGTAAAGCCAAATTCCCATAAAAAAATCTTTAAGTGATCACACTTTTGAAATTGGCATTTTTATTGCAAATCTATTACATAGCATCACTAAGCATTTTGCAAATAGTTTTTAAACAGGGCAGGTGGATCTTCTGGTGGAGTTAAATAGTGCAAGTAATAGGTCATCACACAACTCCTATAACCTAATGCAGTAGTTTAACTCAAAGCATTTTAAGTAAACCTTTATAAACGCAAGGAAGGGTTAAATGCACCGGGGCTTGCCTTGAAGAGCAAAGAGGATAGGCTCGGGGTCGGCAGTGCAGGCGTCGGAGCTCGGGGTCGCCTCGGGAGTAGGTTCGTCAGTGGCTGCCTCGACCTTGATGCCCTCTCCTTCAGACACTACACGAATGCAATGATGTATGCTTATGAGGATGCTGACATGAACAATACAGCACATGACAAAACCACTGATTCTAGAGTACAAATTTCTATCGTGTAATTAACTTCTAGAACAGACACAAAGTTGCCCGCGGCCTGACGCGGAGGCTCGGGCGAGACGGAAAACGATCGCTTCGTCCGAGGCCTGGCTAGGAGGCTCGGGCGAGACAGAAAACGATCGCTTCGTCCGAGGCCTGGCTTGGAGGCTCGGGCGAGACGGAAAACGATCGCTTCGTCCGAGGCCTGGCTTGGAGGCTCGGGCGAGACGGAAAACGATCGCTTCGTCCGAGGCCTGGCTTGGAGGCTCGGGCGAGACGGAAAACGATCGCTTCGTCCGAGGCCTGGCTTGGAGGCTCGGGCGAGATGGAAAACGATCGCTTCGTCCGAGGCCTGGCTCGAGCGAAGCGGTGATTGAGTGTTCGCTCGAGGCCTGGCTCGAGCGAAGCGGTGATTGAGTGTTTGCTCGAGGCCTGGCTCGAACTTGTGCTGGGAAAGCAGAGACCAGGGGGCTTCGAGTACTCACCACGGGTCGGGGCGAGGGTCGGCGAGGCGGAACAAGGGTCGAAGGAGGAAGCTCGACGGTGGCGGTGCCTCGGCGGAACTTCTCGGCGGCGAGCGGCGTTCCGGCGGCTCTGTCCACCAAGAGGGGGTTACCGATGTGCGGATAGGAGCGCAAGGAGGCAAGGAAGATGAAGCACGGGTCGGGGAAAGAAGATCACGGCCGGGGAGTAAATATTTCTCAAACCCGTGCTTACCGGTGTTTCGCCGGAGTTTGGGAAGATGAGGTTACGCCGGGCGATTGGAGGCGGCGGAGGTAAAATCGAGGGGATGGGAAGCTTCGCGAGCTCAAGGCGGAGCTTCTGAGCTAGGTGGTTGAGTGGCGGAGGCTCTGGACTGAGCTGGCGATGGTGGCGGAGGGGATGAGGAACTCCGGCCAGCCGGCGGTTCCTTTTATAGCCGTGCGCGGGGGCGGATAAGCGTCGCGCGCAGGTGGATAAGAACGGGCGAAGCGTGCGCACTCGATTGCCTGAAGAAACAGGATGGGAGAGTCGCCCAGGGGCCGGGCGTGAGCTCGCCGGTGTTGTCCACGCGGCGGCGGCTTGCTGGGAACTGTGGGGGACGGGCGAGGGTCAGCGCTTTGCGCGTGCGGGGGCGGAATGATCACGCGGCCGCAGGCGGCAGGTCGGGAGCAGGCGAGCGACAGCCCAACGCGTGGCGCGCGCAGCTCCGGCGGGGTGGCCCTGGCCGGGGCCCCCCTAGCTCTAGGTTGAAGATGAACAGGAGTAGGGTCTAGGGTTTGACTTTGAACTGATTTCTGTATTTTGCAAAATTACTCCAAAACTTGAACTGAGCAACAAAAACTCAAAACACCAAGGTTGGGCATAAAGAAGAGATCTACAACTTTGTCAATATGAACATTTTCAAAATCCAAATAGTTTTTGAATCATATTTGAAATTTGAAAGGGGGACACTTTTGGGGTTTTAATAAATTCAAAATTACTTTTGATTTTATATTGAAAGTTGAAAATCTGTAAACATGCAAGTTGTTCCTTTTGTCAAAACCTATAGCTTTGCTATTATACACTTTTTCTGAAACTCATTAGTTTTTGAAATAATTAAAACTAAAAAGGGGACAAAAACTGGAGTTTGAATGATTTTGAAATTACTTCAAACTTTGTACAGAAACTTGAAAATTTGTAAATACCAAAGTTGTTTCTCTTGATCAGATATACAACTTTGCTTGTTGGACCAACTCCAAATTTTGAATAGTTTTTAAATTAATAAAAGAGGGGTAAACCAGGGTTTGGAAATCAGGGTTTTTCAAAGGAATTTGAAATCTGTTTTTGATTTTGGTTTTTGAACAACACAACAAAGCTTCAAGACACTAAACTGAACAAGAATTACACAAAGCTAGGCACAGAGGTGAAATTACCATTTTTCCCCTATAGGAAGATTTGGGCTTTTAGGGTTTTAGAAAAAGAAACACTACACACAAAGTACCTTTAGGAAAGGTAAAGGCAAGCAATCATAAGACAAACATTAATGCATGACAAGAATGATTATGACTTAAGATGATGACATGTCAGGTTAATTACAACTTAATCACCAGAGGTGTTACAGTAATCGGAATCCGAATAGCCAAGTAGTTCGAACTTGGAGCCCTTAGGATACCACAAGCCAAGGTTTGGAGTGTGAACTAGATATCTCAAGATTCTCTTAATGCCCACTAGGTGACACTCTTTCGGGTTAGCTTGAAATCTAGCACACATGCACACACTAAGCATAATATCGGGCCTAGATGCGCATAAGTAGAGTAGAGAGCCGATCATGGAGCGATATACCTTGATGTCCACGGCTTTCCCTTCCACATTGAGATCAAGATGTCCATTAGTTGGCATGGGAGTTTTGATAGGCTTGGCGTTCACCATGTTAAACTTCCTCAACATATCATGGGTGTACTTGGTTTGGCAAAGGAAAGTCCCTTCCTTCAATTGCTTGATTTGAAAACCAAGGAAGAACTTGAGCTCACCCATCATAGACATCTCAAATCTCTTGGTCATGATCCTACTAAACTCATCACAAAAGGATTTGTTAGTACTACCAAATATTATGTCATCGACATATATTTGGCACACAAAAATATCTCCATTGACTTTATGAGTGAAGAGAGTAGGATCGGCTTTGCCTATTTCAAAGCCTTGTTTGAGCAAGAATTCCTTAAGGCATTCATACCATGTTCTAGGTGCTTGTTTAAGCCCATAGAGCGCATTTTGGAGTTTGAAGACATGGTTGGGGAACTTGGGATCTTCAAAACCCGGTGGTTGCTCAACATACACCAACTCTTGTATAGGGCCATTGAGAAATGCACTCTTCACGTCCATTTGATATAGCTTGAAGTTGTGATGGGCTGCATAGGCTAAAAGAATCCTAATGACTTCAAGTCTAGCAATTGGTGCATATGTCTCTTCAAAGTCCAGACCCTCTACTTGAGTGAACCCTTGAGCTACCAATCTTGCCTTGTTCCTTGTCACCACACTTTCTTCATCTTGCTTATTTCGGAAGACCCATTTGGTTCCAATAACATTGGTATTTGGTCTTTCCACAAGTGACCATACTTGATTACGCTCGAAGTTGTTAAGCTCCTCTTGCATGGCCATCACCCAATCTGGATCTTCAAGAGCTTCTTCTACCTTGAGGGGTTCCAAAGAGGAAACAAACGAGTAATATTGACAAAAATTTGCCAAATGAGAGCGTGTCGTTACCCCCTTTCGAAGACACCCAAGGATGTTGTCAACGGGGTGATCTCGTTGAATAGTTTGCTTGAGCCTTGGATGATCAATGGGTTCTGGTTCATCTTCTGCATCTTCTTCATTTTGCTCAAAGATAGGTTGTAGGTTTACTCCATGAAGTGGAGTAGCTGCAACTGCCCTGGGAGTGCCCGGTACTGCTGGGCTCTGCCCGGCACTACCAGGGCCCGGCACTGCCGGGGTTGGGGCCGGCACTGCCGGGGACTGTATATCACCAGTCCCAGCAGGGGCTTCAGCTTGAGGACCATCTTGATCAGTAGCCTGCTGTTCTTGTGGTCTGATATCACCAATGGCTAATTGCTTGATTGCTTCGCAAGGTGGTTCCTCATTTCCTACAACAACTTCATCAACTTGCTCTACTTGAGAGCCGTTAGTTTCATCAAACGTCACGTCTATCGCTATTTCAACCTTGCCAGAGATCTTGTTGAAAACACGATAGGCATGCTCGTTTGACCCATAACCGAGAAGAAAACCCTCATCAACCTTAGATGCGAACTTAGAGGCTTTGGGCTTCTTGTTCAATATGAAGCATTTGCACCCAAAGACTCTAAAGTATGACACCTTTGGCTTGTTACCGGTGAGCAGCTCATAGGAGGTCTTCTTTCTTCTCTTGTGGAGGTAGAGGCGGTTGATTGCATGACAAGCGGTATTGACGGCTTCGGCCCAAAAGATGTCCGGCGTCTTGTACTCATCTAACATCGTCCTTGCCATGTCAATGAGTGTTCTATTCTTCCTCTCCACCACGCCATTTTGTTGAGGGGTATATGGAACTGAAAACTCGTGCTTGATGCCCTCACCATCAAGGAACTCATCCACTTGGGTGTTTTGGAATTCGGTTCCATTGTCACTCCGAACTTTCTTGATGTTGAAACTGAACTCCCTTTGGGCTCTTCGTATGAACATCTTGACCTTCTCTTGCACTACACTCTTGTCATGCATAAAGAATACCCAAGTAAAACGAGAAAAATCATCAACAATGACAAGACCATGTTTGTTACCGCTGATGCTAAGGTAGGCAACCGGTCCAAAGAGATCCATATGAATCAACTCCAATGGTTGTGTAGTAGTGTCATAGCTCTTTGGTGGGTGAGGTACGCCTACTTGTTTTCTGGCTTGGCAAGCTCCACATATTCTGTCTTTCTCAAAATCAACATTAGTTAGTCCTAGGATGTGGTTGTCCTTTTGAAGTTTGGCCAAGTTCCTCATCCCGACATGAGCTAGTCGGTGATGCCATAACCAACCCATGCTAGATTTTGCCACTAAACAAGTCTCAAGTTTGGCTTCACTTTTGTTGAAATCAACTAAGTAAAGCTTCCCTTTCAAACGACCCGTAAAGACAATAGAGGAATCCTCCCTTCTAAAGACTTCCACACCCTTATCCGTAAAGAGACAATTGAAACCCATCCCACACAATTGTGAGACGGATAGCAAGTTGTAACTCAACGAATCAACATGTAAGTAATTGAATGCTCTAGTGTAATGGCAACTTTACCAAGTCCTAACACATCCCCCTTGGAGTTATCACCGAAAATGATGTTTTCACTTGCATTTGAAGTTGGGGAATATGATGAGAACATACTCCTTTCTCCGGTCATATGATTTGTACATCCGCTATCAAGCACCCAACTTGATCCACCGGAGGAGTATGCCTACAAAACAAGTTTAGTTCCTAGGTTTAGGTCCCCAATTGATATTGGGGCCTTGCAAGTTAGTTACAAGTATCTTAGGAACCCAAATAAACTTGTCGGTTGTCCTCTTGTTATCACCAACGTATTTCGCAACAACTTTACCACTGTTGTTGTGTTCTAATATGTAATAAGATGACATGCTTTTCCTTGGGGCTTCTATCTTGGGTTGATGTGCAAACTTGTTCTTGGTCACCCAAATAGATTCCTTTGGTTTCTGAGATCTTTGCTTCTGGTTGGGCACCTGCTTGTGCTGTGTGTGAGACTGAGCAGAAGGGAAACTGGTAGCCTTCCCTTTCTTGGGGCGCGGCACTGCCGGCCTGGGGGCGGCACTGCTGGGGCCCAGCACTGCCGCCTTCTGGTGTGGCACTGCCGCGATCTGTGCAGGCTGAACTGTACCGATCTGACCCTTCTTCTCAAACCTCACACACTCATAGCCATTCACTGTTTTTCTTCCATTGGTTTTGGCTCCTTTTTCGTGCCCCAACCCATCCTTTACGGAAGGACGTCTTCCATTTTTGAACTTGTGCGTGTTCTTCTCTTGAGTCTTCTCTTTAGCACTTGTGGTAGACTTGACACAACCACTTGTGATGATGTTGGTCAATCTTGCTATCTCCTTTCTCATGGTCTCCATGTTCACAAGGTTAGTGGAATAGGCATTCATATCAACATTATAGCATTTTCCACAACCTTCACTAGTGGAGGGAATAGAAGTGACATTTACTTTAGGGAGAGTTGAGTTGCTTTCCCAAAGAAGATTATATTGCAGCTCAAGTTCTTTGTGCTTTTTATCCAAGCCACAATACTTTTCCTTGAGCGCAATATGAGCCTTCTTTAGGGAAGCATGTTCATCTTACTTTTTGGCCAAGGCCTCATGCAAGATGTCCAACTCACTTCTCTCTAATGCAAGAGCCTCCTTGCAAGCAATATAGAGGTCCTCTTGTTTGATGAGGGCATCCTCTCTTATTGCTAACTCGGCTTGTACACTCTCTAATTCCTCCATTAGCTTAGTGATAAAGAGTTTGGTTTTCTTGTCCAAATTTTTAGTTATCATATTTATCTCTTCATCACTAGAATCATCATCACTAGAGGAATCACTAAGTTCACTACTAGAGATGTCGCTAGGTGGAAGAGAAGGTTTAGGAGTGTGAGCCTTTTTCACCTTCTCTTTCTTGGCCATGAGACAAGTGTGGGAGTCGCCATCATCATCATCGGACAAGTTGTTGAATAGCCTTGGTGAAGGATATGACTTTTGAAATGCTATTGTTGCTATCTTCTCATCTTCTTCACTTGAGGTTTGTGCGGTTGAATCCCATTCATGTCCAACGTGAGCTTCTCCCATGTATCTCTTGTTGTGCTTCTTGTAAGTGGCTTTGTCATCTTTCTTGCCCTTGTTGAAATTGTTGTCCTTCTTCTCATGTGGGCAATGAGCTATGAAATGTTCGGTGCTACCACAATTGTAGCAAGTTCTCTTTTTCTTGTTTGGAAACCTTCTTTTTACAAACTTGTAACCTTCCTTCTTGAGCCCCTTGCGGTATCTTCTCATGAATAGGGCTACGTCTCCAATTGCTTCAAATTCTTCACCTTCACTTCCACTTTCACTTGAGGATGATGTGCTGTCCTCAACTTCTATTTTCTTCTTTTGTTGCTTGGGCTTGCTTGTAGAGGCTTGCTTGCTTGATTTTGGTTTGCTTGATGTTGCTTGCCTTGTTGGTTTGCTAGCCTTGAGTGCCACATCCTTGATTTTCATTCCATCTAGCCTAGCTTGCAACTCCCCAAGCTTCCTCCTTTCATTTGCCTCTTCTCTTTGCATGTCAAAGGTAATGATCCTCCCAAGCACATCACTAGGTGTGAATTGCTCAAACTTCTTCTTGTCTCTAATCAATGTCACTACGGTCTCATTTCTTGGTGAGTATGCTTCCAACATGATCTTCACAACCTTGTGATCATTGATTTCACTTCCACCTAGCCCTCTAATCTTGCCAACAATGACCATCAATCTATCAAACATCTCTTGTGGACCTTCACCATCACAAATCACAGACCGGTTGAGCTTAGCCATCAACAAGTCAATCTTGGATTGCCTCACTTTGTCAACTCCCTCATGAGCAATGTGCAAGGTGTCCCAAATTTCTTTAGCAACCTCAACTCCCATGACCTTGTTGTATTCATCACCATCCAAGGCACTAAGTAGCACACTAGTGGCTTGGGCATTGAGATGAATGTTGCGGAATTCATCTTGAGTTGGGTTCTTCGGATCAACCGGTGCTTCAAGTCCATTGTGCACTATCTCCCAAATACCTGGATGGAGACCAATAAGATAGGTCTTCATAATGTGCTTCCACTTGGCAAAGTTAGTCTCGTTGAAACGAGGTAACTTGCCCGCGAGCACATTGATGAGAGGCCTAGGATCATGGTTAGTCAAAGTAGAGTAGTTAAAGGATACGGCTCCATATGACTTCTTGGTCTCCTCCTTCTTCTTCTTGCTGCCCTTGGGGAGATAGGAGCTGTCATCATCTCCATCTTCGGTGCTACTCGAGTCATCACTCAAGTTCACACTCTTCTTAGCTTGGAGCTCTTCCTTCTTCTTCTTTTCTTCTCTTCTCTTGGCTCTTTCTTCTCTTCTTTTCTTTGAGCCTTCTCTTCTCTTGCTTTGAGAGCCGCTGCATCTTCTCTTGCTTTGGCTCTTGCTTCTCTTCTCAACCTTCTTTCTTCCTTTCTTCTTGCAAGCTCTCCGGCCGACACATCCAATTGAGGAAGTGTCCTTCCACTTGCTGTGGAGACGCTTTCGCTGCTGCTAGTGGTGTGCAAATCCACGTCGAATGGATTGGGTTGCACAACACCGGTACCACCCGTTCCTCCGTCGGTGGCCATTCTCTCGCACAGTGAAGTGCTGTTGAGAGACCAGGCTCTGATACCACTTGTAAGGACCTGTGTGGCCTAGAGGGGGGGTGAATAGGCCTATCAAAAATCACAACTCAAAACTTAGTTAGCGAGGCCCGGCACTACCGCCCTGAGCCCGGCACTGCCGCTCCCCGGCACTGCCGGCCTCAGCCCGGTACTGTCGCGCAGAGAACTAGCCTAAGCCTGTAATTCGAAATCCAGCCACAACGAACCAAATCTATATGAATGGAAGTGTAGCACTAGGTTCCCTGAAACAGCAAAACCAACTCAACCAAACCAAATATGTAGTATGAAGTAGATCGGGCCAAACCCTAGAATCTATCACAAGCTCACAAGTATGAAGAATGAAAGTAAGTAAGCACAAGAGACAAGTGATTTATCCCGTGGTTCAGCTCGCCACCAAGGCTTGCCTACCTCCACGTTGTTGAGGTTGACCACTTAGGTCATGAGCTTTGCAACTCTTCCTCGTTCTCAAGTCAAGGAACTAAATCCTTGAAGTGAGGGGTAATAATACTAGCTGCACGAGTGATTACAAACCTCCCAAGGCCGCCACACATGTTGGCTAGCTCAAGGGCGACGCCTAGCCGGCTAGGGTTCCAAGAACCCAAGAGTAATAGAAGCAAATCCACCGGCTATGGCTCAAATCAAGTGCTCTAGGCAGTAGATCTCAGCTAGGGCTTCTCTTTGGTGAAGGTTTGAGGCTCTAACTCACTTGGAATCAATGGGAATCAAAGATTTGGTGAGAGAGAGCTTGGGAGCCTTCAATGGGGAGAGAGAGCCTTGTCTGGAGGTAGGAGATGAGTAAATGGTCGTGGTTGACCGTTGGGGTGGCAGGGGAGTGAAGTAAATACCCCCTGCCATCCAACGGTTACAACAAGTCGCGGCAGTGTCGGCCGAAGCCCGGCAGTGCCGCGGCCCGGCACTGCCGCACCCTGAGCGGCACTGCCGCGCCTACCAAACAGACAGAGATAGATCAGAATTTTGTGCAGCTGTCTTTGGTTAGAAACAAGGATGGCTTGGGTTGGTTTGAGCACATATCATTCAGCCATAGCGATGCATTTGCATTCCCCCTTGATAGTACGGCAATCCTATAACTCAAATACTTATGAAAAAGCTTGTTGCAGCACTTTGAGTCCGGAACCGATGAAATAACGTATGAGGGGTCCACCAACACATATGCACCATCCTTTCTCATCATTAACCTGCTTGTCATCTTGATAAATCTCATTAGTTCTCCAATCGTGTGGTCATTATCACCAAAACCCACAATTAGGGCTTGATTGCACTTACAACAGTAGGAGGCACCTCCTCACGAGCCAGCTCCTGGCCATGAGCCTCACCAGGAGCTGTCGCTGCAGCTGGAGCATCGCCACCTTCTCCAACCACTTCCTTGCCCAAGGAAGAGAACTGACGAACACTGTACTCCTTCACACTCCTGTCATACTGGAAAGTGGCTCCAATGACATGCTCAATGATATGCATCAAGTACGGAGCATAGGGCAGATCTTTGTGAGGGTCATTGTAAGCATCTGATATCTTTTGCCACATGAAATGGGAGATACTGAATCGCCCATCTGGTATAGCAAACCGGCAAAGGACCTTTGGAGCATCATTCCTCAAATTAGTGTTATCTCCGCTCTTTGGGTCCAAGGTAAGCCTCATCAAATTGTTCAGAACAAAGTAAGAGGACTTCAGGCCATTTACCTGAAAGTTGGCCACCTTGCCGGGCAAATAGATACCAGAGTTCTGCAGCTCATCAGGGTACATTCCCTCCCCATACATCTCAGAAAGTCTGGGGGCACTCCGGTCCTCACGGTTGAAACCCAGCAACCTGGCGAAGATGACAAAGTCACACCTGTAATGGACCCCTTGGGTCATCCAATGAAGCACCTTCCCAGGCTGATCAATAAATAGAGTGGCCCAGACCTGAGATATGATCTCTTGATTCCAGCTGCGCTCACCAGATATGAGCCCCAGTATCCTCCAGTCTTCAAGCTTCTGCACTAGAGCATCTATCTCCTCAGAACCCTTATCAGACAAGGATCGAATCGCCAGCCTCTTGTGATCAAAGAGAGGAGGACGCCCCTTTGCACAAAATCCCTTCCAGAGGACAGACACATAATAGTCCCGCTGAAAGCGGGACCAGAAGCGTCTGTCAATTGAGTCATCCCTGACAAACAGATAGGGGTTCTCCAATCTCTGGGTCCTCAACAGATTCGCCCGCTTCCTGTCTGAATAATCCATTACATTCCCAGGGAAAGCGGGTCCCACCATAAGCGCACCGGCCTCACCATGCATGTGGAACACCCGGTTGATCAACAACAACCCGGATGTTGGAGGCGATGGAGGTCCAACATGAGGATCAATGGAACGACCCTCCCTTTCTGGCCCAACCTCCAGAGCCACACCGCCAACGATCACGCTGTGCAGACGACCGGGAGGCCCATTTGCAGGAGGCGATGGAGGCGGAGGAGGAGCATGTCCACTGCCACCAGCCTGCCCACGGCCGACACTCCGACGGCCCGTGGACGAACGTCCATGAACTTGTCGAGAGACGTCCTCACTGCTCCCACCGGGCCGAGCACGGCGCGCGGGATTGCGCCGCTGCGGCTCCCCTTGCTCCAAGCCAAAGTACTCATCTTCTTCTTCTTCCCTTTCCTCTCTAGCGGACCGAGCATCACGAGCGCCCCTTCGGCTATGCAACATCTAGAAAAAGAGAGCATAGACCAATATGAGACACAAGAGACGACAAGACCACTTCAAGGAACGTAGCGAATAGCATTGACGATCTCAAACGGGGAAGAAAACTGCTCGCTGCGCGCGGTTGGTACTACCGCCCATAGTGGTCGGTACTATCGACCGCACTGCAGCGTGCGGTTATCCTCAATCCGTTCGCACAAATCGACAACGAACTTGCACAAAGTACATCCTAGAAGCATCTATGCACTAGAGAGAACAATCCTACCAAAGGAATCGACCTAGAACAAGGTACATTGAGAGATCGGGCATGAACACCCTAGAACCTTGCTACTCGAAGTGAAGAGGCCAAAATCCAATGAAGGAAGAACTCTCGGGCTTCAAGAACACCACCAAAGCGATCTCCTTGCTCCAACGCACCTTCTCACGGGACGGATTTGGATTTGGGTGGAGGAGAAGGGAGATCGAAAGGAGGAGACGGCGACCAAACGGGATGGGCTCAAGAGGCGGTGGCGCACGGTGAAAGAAGTTTGACCGGATCGGGAAGAAACCCTTTTCACCACGGCCTTTTATACCAGGGTAAACCCCGGTCGGTACTACCGCCCATAGGGGTCGGTACTACCGACAGTCGGTACTACCGGCCCTTATGGCGGTACTACCGACCGTTCACTTCCAGAACGGACAGAGAGCTTTCCTAAGAGAACCTTGTGTGGTATACTACACATACTCCAATCATGTCCAGATATCATACAAGCAGTACATAGCTATGGACACAAACGAAGCATGCAAAATAGATTTTGAAATCACACACAACATTTGTCAAACCATTTGTCTAGGTCTCTAGGTGAAAACAAATGTGTGCAAGACATCAAGCCACGTTACGAGAATCAATGATATTTAGTTCACTCCTCAAGGCACAAAATCTTGACTCATCTAATGGCTTTGTGAAAATATCGGCTAGTTGCTTTTCGGTGCTCACATGGCGTAAAGCAATATCTCCTTTGGCTTCGTGGTCTCTCAAGAAATGATGTCGGATGTCTATGTGTTTTGTGCGAGAATGATTCACGGGATTGTTTGCTAGTTTGATGGCACTCTCATTGTCACACAAAAGTGGAATTTTGGTTTCCTCACATCCGAAATCTTTTAGTGTTTGCTTCATCCAAAGTAGTTGAGCATAGCATGCACCGGCCGCCACATACTCGGCTTCGGCGGTGGATAGGGCAACACTATTTTGTTTCTTGGAACTCCAAGATACCAAAGACCTCCCAATAAATTGGCAAGTCCCGGTAGTGCTCTTCCGATCTACCTTGCAACTGGCATAGTCCAAATCGGAATAGCCAAGTAGATCGAAAGTGGAGCCCTTGGGATACCACAAGCCAAGATTCGGAGTGTGCACTAAGTATCGAAAGATTCTCTTAATGGCCATAATATGACATTCTTTCGGATTAGCTTGAAACCTAGCACACATGCACACACTAAGCATGATATCAGGCCTAGATGCACAAAGGTAAAGCAATGAACCGATCATAGAGCGATATACCTTTTGGTCCACTGGCTTACCATCCTCATTTAGATCAAGATGTCCGTTGGTTGGCATGGGAGTCTTGATGGGTTTGGCCTTGTCCATCTCAAACTTCTTTAGCATGTCTCTTGTATACTTTGTTTGACTGATGAACGTGCCATCCTTGAGTTGCTTGATTTGGAATCCGAGGAAGTACTTCAACTCACCCATCATGGACATCTCGAACCTTTTGGTCATGATCCTACTAAATTCCTCACAAAAAGTCACATTAGTACTACCAAATATTATGTCATCGACATATATTTGGCACACAAAGATATCATTATCGACTTTGCGAGTAAATAAAGTAGCATCGGCCTTCCCTATCTCAAAACCCTTTTTGAGTAGGAAGTCCTTAAGGCAATCATACCAAGCTCTAGGGGCTTGCTTGAGCCCATAGAGCGCCTTGTCGAGCTTGTAGACGTGGTTGGGATATTTGGGATCCTCAAAACCTGGTGGTTGCTCCACATATACCAATTCGGAGAGGGGGCCGTTGAGGAATGCACTTTTCACGTCCATTTGGTATAGCTTGAAATCATGGTGAGTAGCAAAGGCAAGTAATATGCGAATTGACTCAAGCCTAGCTACGGGTGCATAGGTTTCCCCAAAATCCAAACCTTCGATTTGAGTGAAACCTTGAGCCACCAACCATGCTTTGTTCCTTGTCACCACGCCATGCTCGTCTTGTTTGTTGCGGAAGACCCATTTGGTTCCTATCACATTTTGCTTGGGTCTTTCCACCAAGGACCAGACTTCATTCCTGGTGAAGTTGTTCAGCTCTTCTTACATAGCCATCACCCAGTCCGGATCATCAAGTGCTTCTTCCACCCTAAGAGGTTCCAAAGAGGAGACAAACAAGTAATGTTCACAAAAACTTGCTAAGCGAGAATGTGTCGTTACCCCACGTTGTATGCTCCCCAATATGTTGTCAACGGGATGATCCCGTTGAACTGTATGATGAACTCTTGGATGTGGCACAAGTGATCTCCTTTGGATGGGTCCATCTTCATCATCTTCATCATATGCGTGGATGACCTCATCATCTTGTCGGTCATCATGTTGAGCTTGTGCTTGATCATCAACTTGATGTATCACTTGAACATCATTCACACTACCACCATTCAGTGTTGCGAAAGCTTCATCATGCGCATTTGGATGCACATGATGGACATGAGAGTCTTGTGGAGTGTGCGATGAATCATCTTCATCATCTTGAATCTCAACGGGCCTCACATCACCGGTTGCAAGCTTCTTGATAGCTTCGGATGGAGGCACATCATTACCTACAAGCTCATCATTGACTTGCTCCTTTTGGGAGCCGTCGGATTCATCAAAAGTCATGTCTACCGTTAACTCAATAGTGCCGGTGGCATTATTGAATACACGGTAGCCATGTTCGTTAGTACCATAACCAAGTAGAAAACCTTCATGTACCTTAGGTGCAAACTTTGAGCTTTTGGCCCTCTTGTTAAGTATGAAACACTTGCAGCCAAAGACTCTAAAGTAGTGCACCTTCGGTTTGTTACCGGTTAGAAGCTCATATGGCGTCTTGTCCCTTAGCTTGTGAAGGTAGAGGCGGTTGATTGCATGACACGCGGTGTTCATCGCCTCTGCCCAAAAGCCATGGGACGTCTTGTACTCATCCAACATAGATCTTGCGGCTTCAACAAGAGTTCTATTCTTCCTTTCCACAACCCCATTTTGTTGTGGGGTGTATGGAACAGAGAACTCATGCTTGATTCCTTCATCATCAAGATACTCTTCTATGTTGGTGTTCCTAAACTCGGTTCCGTTGTCGCTTCTCACTTTCTTGATCTTGAGGTCAAATTCATTTTGAGCCCTTCTAGCAAACTTCTTGAAGATGCCTTGCGTTTCACTTTTATCTGCTAAAAAGAACACCCAAGTGAAGCAAGAATAGTCATCAACAATAACGAAACCATATTTGTTACCACCGATGCTTTGATAAGCAACGGGTCCGATGAGGTCCATATGCAATAGCTCCAATGGTCTTGTGGTTGACACAATGTTCTTTATTGGATGCTTTGCTCCAACTTGCTTTCTGGCTTGGCATGCACTGCAAATTCTATCTTTCTCAAAATAAACATTGGTTAGTCCAAGGATGTGTCCTTCTCTTTGAAGTTGGGCCAAGTTCCTCATCCCAACATGAGCTAGTCGGCGATGCCAAAGCCAGCCCACGCTAGATTTTGCCATTAGGCATGTCTTAGGTTCCACTTTACTAGTTGAAAAGTCAACTAGGTAAAGCTTTCCCTTCAATACACCTTTAAATGCAATAGAGGAATCCCTTCTTCTAGAGATGGCCATACCCTTATCCGTAAAGAGACAATCGTAACCCATTTCACAAAGTTGAGAAACGGATAACAAATTGTAACTCAACGAATGCACAAGTAATACATTAGATATGGAATTGTCAGTTGAGATAGCAATTTTACCCAAACCAAGCACTTCTCCTTTTCCATTGTCACCAAACACAATGTTGTTGCATGAGTCATTGCTTGGTTGGAAGGAGGTGAACATTTCTTTTGCCCCGGTCATATGATTGGTGCATCCACTATCCAACACCCAACTTGTTCCACCGGAGGCATATTCCTACAAAACAAGATTATGTTCTTGATTTAGGTACCCAAGTGAGATTGGGTCCTAGGGGGTTAGTCACATAAACTTTGGGCACCCAAACATTCCTCATAATCTCTCTCTTCTTGAGTGCACCAACATAATTAACGACAATCTTGTCGTTCTCTCCCCAACAACACAAGTAGTCACATGTATAGCTTCTTGATATGGGCTTTTGTTGCTTGGGGACCTCCACTTGTTTCTCCTTGTTGAGTTTACCATTAGCAAGTGGAGCCTTTGGATTGGCAATCTTGTTGGCCTTGTTCATGAGGTCAAAGAGAGGGACCCCTTTGTTAAAGTTGACAAAGGGTACCCCATTGACCATCTTCCTTCCATTGGCCTTGCCACCATACCTATTGTAGCCAATCCCATCCTTGATGGATGGGTGTCTTGTCGTCTTGAGGACGTCTTTTGGTTGTTGCACCTTGCACTTGCAACCATTCCTCAAGATCATGTTCAACCTATGAATCTCCTTGTCTTTCTTCTCTAGCTCAACAAGGTTAGTTGCACAAGCATTTATATCAAGTTTATAGCATCTTTTGCAACCATTACTAGTTGAGGCATTGGAGCTATCGGAATCCTTAGGAGAGGTTGAAGAGGTGCTATTCCAAAGAGTGTTGTAGCTTAGTTCAAGAGTTTGATATTTAACTTGAAAGCTTGTAAGGCTTTCTTGAACCAAGCTAACTTCATTCTTTAGACTAGCAATTAAGTCATTGCTCGTGGAACACTCCTTAGACAATTTCTTGTTAGAGTCATTGGCTAAAGATAGTTCCACGGTCAATTTCTCAACCTTCAACTTCTCCTCAGCAAGAGAGACTTCCAATGCAAGGTTCTTTTCTCTCTCTTGAGAGATCAAGTCCCCTTGCAAAGCAAGACTCTCATTCCGACTCTCCAATTTAGTGAGAAATTTTAATATTTTTGGTCCACCTTTCTTGCCAAAATTTCTAATTATGCTAAGTTCAAATTTATCCATATCATCATCACTATATTCATCACTAGAACAAGTAGGAGAGTTAGATGATACCTTCTCATCCTTAGCCATGAAGCAAGAATGAGTGAAGTCATCCTCGTCGTCGGAGAGACTCTCGAACAAGCGTGACGAAGTGGTCGATGTGGACATGTTGGAGAAGAGGCCTTGTGTATGGCGATGTTGGCCGCTCCCTTCTCCTTCTCCTTGCCCTTGCTCGTCACTAAAGTCACATGTCTTGGTATATGAAGTGCCATCGCACTTCGGCGCCGATACCAGATGTGTAGCTAGAGCAACTGCGTCTGAGGCTGACACTAGCATCTTTTGGTAGCATCGCTAGGACCCAACATACTCGGTGTATGTCGTTAAGGAATGTCAATAGGCATTCTTGGCGCCGTTACCGGGGGTGATGGCCAATCCTAGTGATGACGCTAAGAGATGTCAGTAAGTATTTCTAGCATGATTGCCCGAGGATAGATCGATCTTAAACCTATCCTTTGGTGGTTGCGCTAAGAAATGCCAACGTCTCCCTACTACTATCATTCTCCTACTCTCTCCATACTGCTATCACTCTACTACCCTACTACTGTCACTCTACTACTCTCTCCCTACTACTATCACTCTCCTACTCTCTCCCTACTACTATCACTCTACTACTGTAACAGAACCGACCAATTTATAAGAGCACAAGTACGAAATTCTCCGCCGAAGCAGTAAATTTGCACACTTGAGCCCATATAAACCCGGTAGTCCATGAAATATCAAAGGATTTCAAACTTTTCCAACATCAACAACATAGGATCGTAATAGTTCAGCACAACCAACACACGATAGAATATTACATAAATTCTTCGGAGTTGCAAACTTAGTTATTACAAACCAAGTCCCAAATTTAAGTAACGGAAGCTTAACCTTAAAACATAGTTTTGAAACCACACACACATAGTCGGTTACAGTGCCACATCGTAGTCATCCTTGACAAAGCAAAAGATACGAACGGAGTAGGTCATTGCCCGTGACCTAGTTGTCTCCCAAAGCAGGACAGAGACAGTTGATGCAATAGCCATAGAAAACCTGACCATCTGCAACAACAAGGGGAACAAAGCCCTGAATACGAGAAGGTACTCAGCTAGACTTACCCGACATAAACCAGAAATAAGTGACACCAAGGAGTATGCAAGGCTAGTATACAGTGGAGCTGGTATGATACAACATTTTGCATAAAAGCATAAGTAGTAAGTAAACTGTTCTCTTGTTTACTAGCTGCAAGTTTTAGAGTAATGATTAACCTGTTCAAACTAGGTTGTTGTGCACAAATCCTTTACATAAAACAAACCCTTTTAGACTATGGTGTAGTTCTAGAAAGGGAACCTTTGTTGTGTGACAATGAGAGTGCGGTTAAGCTTGCTAACAACCCGGTTCAACACTCTCGCACAAAGCACATAGATATTCGCCATCACTTTCTAAGAGACCATGTTTCAAAGAAAGACATATCCTTAGAGGGAGTTAGAACCGAAGATCAATTGGCGGATATCTTGACAAAACCCCTAGATGAGAACACTCTTTGTAGATTGCGAAGTGAGCTTAATGTGCTTGATCTAAGTGATAATAAGAGCTAGCATATCCGCAACGATGTTAAATAAGATTGGAGACATAGGGTCCCCCTGTCTAAGACCCCGCTTGGTTTGGAAATAAGGACCTATGTCATCGTTCACCTTAATTGCCACACTTCCTCCAGTGACCATAGCCTCAACCCACCTACACCATTTGGGTGAGAAGCCCTTCATGCGTAGAGTCTGTTGCAGGAAAGACCACTTCACCTTGTCGTATGCCTTTTCAAAGTCAATTTTGAAAATGACACCGTCTCGTTTTTTGGTGTGGAGTTCATGAATGGTTTCGTGTAGGATAACGACACCTTCCATTATGTTTCTACCTGGCATGAAGGCGGTTTGTGAAGGACTCACCACCATCCTCGCTACAGAAATGAGCCTGTTTGTGCCAACTTTAGTGAATATCTTAAAGCTGACATTTAGGACACAGATTGGTCGGTACTGCTGAATTTTAGTGGCATTGTTCGTTTTGGGGATTAAAGTGATAATGCCAAAATTTAGGCTATAGAGGTCTAAAGCCTCTTTATGTAGCTCTGTAAAAAGGGAAAGAAGATCATCCTTTACCACCCCCCAAAACACCTGATAGAATTCCGCTGGGAAGCCATCTGGGCCTGGAGCTTTATTATGCTCCATCTGGAAAACTGCATCCCTTACTTCTGATTCAGTGAAGGTATTTATTAGGATATCGTTTTCCTCCGGGGATATCTGTGGGATGTCCAGGTTGTGATCTTCCACAAGGGAGATATCAGATTCTTCAGGCTGGCCAAAGAGGTTTTTATAATAATTTGTGATGTGGCGCTTTAAGTTACCATCGCCAATCACAACCCCTCGATCATCCTCAAGCTGATAAATATGTTGCTTGCGATGTTTGCCATTAGCGACTAGATGAAAGAAACGAGTGTTAGCATCACCCTCCAAAAGGGTTTTAACTTTGGCCCTCTCGTACCATTTTAATTCCTCTTCCCTGAGGAGACTTACTAAATGTTCTTTCAGATAATGCTTAAGGTTAATTTCTTGATCAGATAAGGAGTCAACCTCTGCTTTCTTATCTAAAATATCTAAACGAGCGAGAAGTGTCTTTTTTTCTTTTTGATAGGTCCCAGCCGTATGCATAGCCCAGCCTCTTTGGTGTTGTCTGAGCTTGCGGATCTTGAATTGCCAGCGTTCAAGCGGAGACAACAGGGAGCATGGAGATTGCCAGATATTTGCAACCATGTCATGGAACCCATCTTGAATTAACCATCCCCTCTCAAATTTAAAGGGACGGTCATGAGTCTGGTGGGTTGATGCTCCTGTGTTTAGCACAAGTGGAGTATGGTCGGAAATATTCCTGTCTCTAGGTTCGACAGTCGTCAGCGGATATTGAGTTTCCCAATCTGTGCTTACCAGAACTCTATCTAGCTTTTCGAACGTTGGATTATCCCCGGGTCCCGCCCAAGTGTATTGGCGGTCTGGCATCCCAATCTCCCTAAGATCTAGAGATTCGATGACAGAATTAAAAAGGTTAGGCCATTTAGGGTCAAAAATCCCCGAGCTCTTTTCTTCTGGGGACCTCATTATACTGAAGTCCCCGCCTATTATATATGGGAGAGTTTCCTTAGAGCAGGTGTTTGCCAGCTCTACTAGGAAGGCCCCTTTAGCCTGGATTTGCGCGGGGCCATAGACCTAGTAGAGTATAAACTTGAAGTCATTTGCTTTGCATCTAAGCGTGAATTTAATATAATAATCACCCTCATCAATGGCTCCAATGTCAAAGAAATTGAGGTCCACCCCTAGAAGTAAGCCCCCTGATCGACCATGGGGTGCCATGGTGTGCCAAATAAAATCCTGTCCTCCACAGAGATTTTTGAGGACATGATCCGAGAAAGAATCCCGTCCAATTTCAGAGAGAGCAATAAAGTTAATTTGCTCCTCCTTGACTAGTTCAGCCAGGAACCTGTGTTTAGCCAAGTCTGCTAGACCTCTGCTATTCCAAAAGACCCCTTTCATTTTAGAATTATTTTGGATGGGGTTTTTGGCTTTTTGGGAAGTTTGCCTTTTTTAATATGTTTGGCATTATTATATTTTTTCTTACGACGGAAAGGGGAGAGATCTATGATTTGATCATTCTCCGATTCCAACATGTTCTCATTTAGATTTCCACAGGTGTGGCTGAGAACTGCTTCCAAATGGTCTTCCCTCTCAACATCGCTATCAAGATAAGTAGCATTAGATTTTAGATAATTCTTCTTTTGATTAGCACAGAGAACCAACCTATCAACCTCTAAATTTTTAATGACTACTACATCAGAGGGACCTAGGTTGATGCCTACCCTACCAAGGTTTGAAATAATTTGCGAATCCGGAAAGCCAGAAAAAGACGTACCTGAAGATTCGAGGTTCTTTTTTGCCGCCAACCGTTCAGCTTTGCGCAAGGTATGTTCATCCGCCACCACCGCGTTCCTAATGCTCCGACGCAGCGTATGCAACCAACTTCTAGATAATTCAAGTTTGCAATCGTATCCCAAGTCTGTTCATGTACGTACGTATATGATTGCTTTGATTTTGCCATATCGCGTTATGCGAGTAGTTGAATTCCATGGAGGGGCGCTTTGTCGGTTCGATTCGATGCTTGATCTGACTGATGAATTTGTTAGACTGATCTGGGCCTTGTGCTCGCGTCCTGATCGGTGGCGCCCAGCCCGTTTATGGCTGGTGGGCCCCCGTCGCACTGCGCAATAAATAGAGGGTGGGGGCCGGCGGCTCTCAGTACGAGGTTCACCGCGAGCCGTTCCTTCCCCACCGACAAACCCTAAACCCGATCTAGTGAGGGGCGCAGCCAGCGACGGGAAGCTCCGCCGCCGCCGTTCCTCGTCGCAGCAGCACTGGACTACGTCCGTCTTTGTCACCATCGGCGAACTCTGACCCCTGCGTCACCCTCCCACGCCGTCGACGACCCCAGGCCACCGACGGACATGGCGGGTGACGGCTCCACCTCCTCTGCTACATCTACGAGATCTCACAACCTCGGTAACGCCCATAGACGAGCTCCTCCCTTCGGATCTGATCTATTAGCATCTAGGACATTGTTTTATGTACTGTTAATGCTCCTACCCGTCTAGATCTACTCCTAGTTGTTCCTGTGGTTTTAACAATGGTATCAATCGCCACTCTAGTCAGTGGATCTAGTTTCGGGATGAACCCTAAGAGGGGAACAGACAGGGATCGTTTTCGATCCGAAATCACCTAACCCTAAAATCCTCTGATCTGGATCGGGGGAGAAAGGGGTAGGGAGAGCAAAACTACAAAAGAAAGTGGATCCGATCCAATCGGATCCGAACCCTAATCCTAACTCGAGAGGGAAAGGGACAAAAAGAAATCGACGGGTCGCCTTTTGATCCAGACAGTTGCGTCTTACCCGTGTGGGTGACTGCTGTCACCACCTGGTACAGATCCGCGCCGCCGCTCGCCGGCGTGCGGGACAGAGGGCCCGGCCGAGCCGCTGCTCGTCGGTGCACAGGGCACCAACACGGAGCCGTTCGATGACGCCGCGCTCGACCCTAGGGGAGCGCGCGCCGGCGAATGGGCCCGCACTGGTGCCGGCTTCCTTCCTGCTCGCCGCCATCTTCTCCGTTGATGGCGAGGGTCGCGACCCTGCGTTGCGGGGGTGGAGAGCAGAGAGGGGAAGAGAGATAGCAAGGCGCATGGTCGGAACGCCATGGCCGCCGGCCGCCGCTGCCGTGCAGGTCACCGCCGCCTTGGGGTCTAGCGCTCACCTACCATGCGAACAGAAGGACGAAGCGGCGGGCTGGGTGGACGAATGACTAGGGTTTTCCCTAGTTTTTCGGCGGCCAAGTTTATATATGAGCCGAGACGCGCGCGCAGCCGTCCGATCCAGATGGACGGCTCGCGGCTCTCGGGCTCAAAAGGGCCCAGGCGGGTGGCCGCGCGGGGACAGGATTCCCGTCCCAGGCCCAGGTTGCGGCCTGGGCGGGAGGGGGAGAGGGCGCCGCGGGGCGCTGGGCCGCGCTGGCCGCATGGGCTGAAATGGCCATTTGCAATTTGTTGCAATTTTTTCGGTTTTTATTTATTTCCAGAAGCTTTTATCAATGTATTTTGATGCATTTTGAATTGTTTTAATGTATATTTTCTGTGTAAAATTATTCCAACGAAAATTCTGCACAGAGAATATTAAAGAATGTTAATTGTTTCTGGAAAAAATGAAATATAAAGAATTATTAAATTGTTTCCGCTGCGTACTTTGAATTTTATTTTTCACTATTAAATTCGAACCAATGGGAGAATTTAATTTTGAAAAGAATATGTTTTCTGAGATTATGATGTTATTATTTTTCTGACCAACGTTGATAAATAATAATATTATAATCACTGTTCCATTAAAGGTTTATGCATTATTTCTATTTCTGCCCAACGGTGATTTAGTTATAATGCATAAAAGCAACTCATTTACTATGTTTTATACTGTTCTCACTATATTTTGAACTATGTTTTCAGGCTCCATTCTGATGAACATGGTTAAAGATATCCCACCTCTCAAAGGGGATAACCACTTGGAGTGGGAGAAGAAAATTGAGTTGGCTTTTCTGTTGGCTGAGGTTGACTGGATCCTCACTGAGCCTCGTCCTGTAGTGCTCAAGGAGCCTGTGAGAGAGGAAGGTGAGAGTGATGCCGCTTGGAAACAGCGAGAACTGGACTTTGGTCCAGAAAAGTTGAAACATGATCTAGAGCGGGTTAGGTGGGAAAAAACCAACAAGAAGTTGGTTGCAGTTGTTAAGAACACTGTAGATCCTGCCATCCTGAACTCGCTCCCACCAGAATGTGACACGGTCACTGAAATTCTAAAAAGGTTGAAGAATCAGTTCACTGGTTCCTCAAAGACTTATGCCACTCAGATGATCAAGAAATTGATAACTGAAAAGTATGCTGCTGGTGGTGAAAGGATCAAATCAGCCTAGAGGGGGTGAATAGGTGATTTTTGACAAACTGAAACTTCATAAACTAGAAATTGTAGTTAGATAACAACCGGTGTTGCCGGTTTGTTTGGGTAGGTACTACCGGGTGTAACACACTGGTACTACCGACACAAACAAACGGCACTACCGGAATCCTAAAAGGAAACTACAAATCAAGTATATGTGAGCTATGAATGAAATACAAGTATAAGCCCCACTTCCCTAAGTATGATAGATACCGAATCAAGCCTCTCCAAGCCTCAGTTGATTCCCACGGTGTAGATCGTGCCTTCCCAACCTAAGAAAGGGATAGGGAGAGAAAGAACACGAAGAACACTAGTACAAACGTGATATCCAAAGTAGAGTCAACAACAAGCACAAGGGACACAGCGATTTATCCCGAGGTTCGGCCAAACCACTAAGGAGTGCCTACGTCCTCGTTGTTGAGGTGACCACCAAGGTCGGAGTCTCTTTCACCTCCTTGCCTCACTCAAGCAACCACAAAGGCTACTAGAGTTTCTCCACTAGAAATCACTTGGGAAAATACAAACACTTCGGGGAGCCCTCACAAATGAATCAACATGGGCTACCACGAAGAACACCTAACCGGCTAGGGTTCAAAGAACCCAAGAGTAATAGACACAAACCAAGCCGGCTCGATGGAAACCAAGTGCTCAAGTCGTAGATCAAAGCTTCCCACTCTCTAATCTCACTTCCCTAGCTCAAATCTTGCAAGAGAATGAATCTAGGAGCAAAAGGGGGGAGAGAGAGGGGAGGAGTCATTGCTTGGGAGTCTTTTGTCAGCTGGTAGGTCGTAATGAATGAGTGGAGTGAGTGGGTAACGGTCATAAGTGAAGTGGAGGGCTATTTATAGTCCTCCAGTCCCGAGGCCTATCGGTAGTACCGACCACCCATGGTCGGTAGTACCGGCCAGTCAAAGACCGCTGCGCCAGATCTAGATCTGACCTAAAACCAGCTACCGGCCTTAGGTTGGTACCACCGAGGGTCGGTAGTACCGGCCTTATGGCGGTACTACCGCCAGGCCAAAACTGTCGCACACAGAGAGCTCCGCAGAAAGGGACTTGGTCCCTCGGTTACTACCGACCAGGGTCGGTAGTACCGACCTTATGGCGGTACTACCGCCAAGTCAAAAACGCGCCAACACAGAGAGCCCTGAAAACTTGCCTTACTACCGGCTTGGGTCGGTACCACCGAGGGTCGATAGTACCGACTATATGGCGGTACTACCGCCAAACCATTTTGAGCACAAACAGAGAGGTCTACAAAAATGACCTTTCTACCGACCAGGGTCGGTACCACCGAGGGTCGGTAGTACCGACCTTATGGCGGTTCTACCGCCAAGTCATTTTTGAGCCTACACAGAGAGGGTGTTAGAATGGTCTGGGTGGCTGGTACTACCGACCTTATGGCGGTACTACCGCCAGTTCAAAATGAACTCTACCCAGAGAGCATTGCGCACTGCAACCCTGGTCGGTACTACCGACCCCCATGGTCGGTACTACCGACTGTACAGAAAAGACTCTATGTGTTCGTGATCGTGCGGTGACTCTCAAGCAAACTTTAGTTAGTTGATTTGAGCACTTTTCTCCACATCTAGCCCACCTAATTTGTGACCCTCTTGATAGTCCGGCTTACCTATAACTCAAGTTTAAAATCAAATTTTAAAGTCACCACTTGAGCTAGGTATCTTTTTGTCCAAATGTATCCAACGTGCTTTGTTCACAAGATTTCAACATTTCAAATCTTTCTAGAAACTAACACTTGCATACATTCTTTTATAAAGTCGTTAGTTCCTAATTTGATTGTCATTAATTAGCCAAAATCCACAATGGGGGCGAATGCACTTACAGGTGGTGTAAGAGACCATATCCTAAAAATGAACAATATGGCATCTAAGCTTAAACCAATGGATAAGGAATTAGCTATTTCTCAGAAATTCCTTATTCATCTGATTTTTGCTTCCCTGGCAAAAGAGTTTGAAACTTTTGTTGTATCCTACAACAATAATCCTGAGGATTGGTCATTGGACAAGTTGATAACCATGTGTGCCCACGAGGAGGAAAGAATCAAGGGTGCAACTGGTGGTGTAGTCAACTATGTCAAGGACAACAAGAAAGGCAATGGCAGCCCGAGCAATGCAAAAGCTCAGGGTAAAAAGCCAATGCATCAATATAGACCTCAACAACAGTAACAGCCACAGCAACCTCAAAGGAGGGTGGTGGACCCTAATCAGTGCATTGAGTGCTTGAAGCCGGGACACCACAAGAAAGATTGTCCTGTCTTTTTAAAGAAGATCTTGGCAAGCAATGGTGAGAATGTTATTACATTTGTAAATGAATCTTTATATGTTCAATTTGATAAATCTACTTGGTGGATTGACTCTGGTGCAACTGTTCATGTTGCAAATTGTTTACAGGGATTCAGTTCGACAAGGACTATGCAAAGAAGCGAAAGATGGGTTAGAGTCGCCAATGGAGTTCGAGCTGATGTTGAAGCTGTTGGCGATCTTCCTCTACAGCTTAATAATGGATTTATTTTGATTCTTAGTGTAAGTGCATTTGCCCTCATTGTGGGTTTTGGCTAATTAATGACAATCAAATTAGGAACTAATGGCTTTATAAAAGAATGTATGCAGGTGTTAGTTTCTAGAAAGATTTGAAATGTTGAAATCTCGTGAACAAAGCACGTTGGATACATTTGGACAAAAAGATACCTAGCTCAAGTGGTGACTTTAAAATTTGATTTTAAACTTGAGTTATAGGTAAGCCAGACTATCAAGAGGGTCACAAATTAGGTTGGCTAGATGTGGAGAAAAGTGCTCAAATCGACTAACTAAAGTTTGCTTGAGAGTCACCGCACGATCACGAACACATAGAATATTTTCTGTACAGTCGGTAGTACCGACCATGGGGGTCGATAGTACCGACCAGGGTTGCAGCGCGCAATGCTCTCTGGGTAGAGTTCATTTTGAACTGGTGGTAGTACCGCCATAAGGTCGGTAGTACCGACCACCCAGACCATTCTAACACCCTCTCTATGTAGGCTCAAAAATGACTTGGCGGTAGTACCGCCATAAGGTTGGTACTACCGACCATCGGTGGTACCGACCCAGGTCGGTAGTAAGGTCATTTTTGCAGACCTCTCTATTCGTGCTCAAAATGGCTTGGCGGTAGTACCGCCATATAGTCGGTACTACCGACCCTCGGTGGTACCGACCCAAGCCGGTAGTAAGGCAAGTTTTCAGGGCTCTCTGTGTTGGCGCGTTTTTGACTTGGCGGTAGTACCGCCATGAGGTCGGTACTACCGACTCTCGGTGGTACCGACCCTGGTCGGTAGTAACCGAGGGACCAAGTCCCTTTCTGTGGAGCTCTCTGTGTGCGGCAGTTTTGGCCTGGCGGTAGTACCGCCATAAGGCCGGTACTACCGACCCTCGGTGGTACCGACCTAAGGCCGGTAGCTGGTTTTAGGTCAGATCCAGATCTGCCACAACGGTCTTTGACTGGCCGGTACTACCGACCATGGGTGGTCGGTACTACCGACAGGCCTCGGGACTGGAGGACTATAAATAGCTCTCCACTTCACTTATGACCGTTACCCACTTACTCCACTCATTCATTGCGACCTAACTTCAGACAAAACACTCTCCAAGCATTGACTCCTCCCCTCTCTCTCCCCCTTTGCTCTAAGATTCATTCCTTTGCAAGATTTGAGCTAGGGAAGTGAGATTAGAGAGCGGGAAGCTTCGATCTATGACTTGGGCACTTGGTTTCCATCTAGCCGACTTGGTTTGTGCCTATTACTCTTGGGTTCTTTGAACCCTAGCCGGTTAGGTGTTCTTTGTGGTAGCCCGTGTTGATTCATTTGTGAGGGCTCCCCGAAGTGTTTGTATTTCCCCCGTGGTTTCTAGTGGAGAAACTCTAGTAGCCTTTGTGGTAGCTTGAGTGAGGCAAGGAGGTGAAATAGACTCCGACCTTGGTGGTCACCTCAACACGAGGACGTAGGCACTCCTTAGTGGTTTGGCCGAACCTCGGGATAAATCATTGTGTCCCGTGTGCTTGTTGTTGTCTCTACTTTGCATATTACGTTTTGTTCTTGTGTTCTTCGTGTTCTTCCTCTGCCTATCTCTTTCTTAGGTTGGGAAGGCTCGATCTACACCAAGGGAAGCAACCAAGTCTTAGTGAGGGTAGATTCGCTATCTATCATACTTAGGGAAGTGGGGTATATACTTGTATTACTTTCATAGTTCACATACATTGAATTTGTAGTTTCTCTTTAGTATTCCGGTAGTGTCGTTTGTTTGTGTCGGTAGTACCGGTGTGTTACACCCGGTAGTACCCACCCAAACAAACCGACAACACCGGTTGTTATCTAACTACAATTTCTAGTTTGTGAAGTTTCAGATTGTCAAAAATCACCTATTCACCCCCCTCTAGGCTGATTTGATCCTTTCAATTGGTATCGGAGCCTAACTCTTGTGTTAGCGCTTCACCGCGTAAGGGAGAATCATGTCAACCCTAAGTCAAGAACAAGTTGATGACATTGTCAAGAGGGTTTCTAGTCAGCTGCTAGAAGATCAAGCAAAGAAATTTGAAGATCAAATGAAAAAGATGAAAGATGAGATTGAAAGCTTGAGGCAAGCTTTGGGCAGCAAAGGCGAATCGTCAGGAAGTGGAGAAAATCCACCATAGCCCAAAGAAGATAAGAAGGAAGAAGAAGAGAAAGGCAAGAGAGAGAAGAAATTCTCTAGCATTCCTTATGACTATAGCCAAATGGGCAAAGTCCTTCAATTGCCTAGCGTCAATCTAGGCAAACCACCCTCCTTCGATGGAATCAACTACAATGATTGGGCACACAAGATGAAGCTACATCTTCTTGCCGCAAGAGCTTGGGAGATTGTTGAGAATGGACCAAGTCATGTTGAAGGTGAAGAGTTCACTGACAATGATGTGATCGAGTTTTAACAAAATGCTCAAGCAGCATCATTGATTCTATCATGCCTTAGGCCCGAAGAAAGCAACAAGGTACATGGAATGGTAAATGCAAAGAAGATTTGGGACACTCTCAGGATATCATATAAGGGTGATGTAAGTGTGAGGAAGTGCAACATAGAGCTTCTTCAAGGAAAGATCGAGAACTTCACTATCAAGAGTGGTGAAACCACTCAACAAATGTTTGATAGATTCATGACCTTGATCAACAAGATTAGAGCTCTTGGAGATGATAAATGGGATGACAACTCAGCTGCAAGAAAGCTATTGAGAGCTTATCGGAAGAAGAACAAGACACTAGCATCAATCATCATGGAAAGGCCGAACTATGAGACCATGGGACCTCATGAGATGCTTGCCAAGATAAAGCATCATGAAGTATTGGATGATGAAGCTATAGAAGATCAAGAAGCTAGTAACAAGAAGGTGGTAGCTCTCAAGGCAAACCAATAGGAAGGAAGCAAGGCCCAAAATGACTCATCGAGTGAAGGAAGTGATGACTCTGATGATGAGATCGCGCTTCTTGTGAAGAACTTTAGAAGATTCATGAGAAAGAAGATGTACAAGAAGGGCAAAGGTGGATACTTCAAGAAGTCAAAGAAGAGGAATTGCTATGAGTGTGGTGCAGACGATCATTTCATTGCCGATTGTCCACAAAATAAGAACAAGAGCAAGTATAGCAAGAGTGATGACAAGAAGCAAAGAAGAAGAAGAGGTGGTGAAGCTCATCTTGGTGAAGAATGGTTCTCGGAAGATGACGCCAAAGACGATGGACAAATAAGAGGGGTCATTTCCCACCTTGTAGAGGATGGTTTGTCTATATTACAATATGCAGACGACACCATCATCTTTATTGATCATGACCCGGAACAAGCAAAGAATCTGAAATTGCTTCTCTGTGCTTTCGAGCAATTATCTGGTCTTAAGATCAATTTTCATAAGAGTGAAATCTTTTGCTATGGGGCAGCAAAAGAGATGGAATCCTTCTATACGGAGCTCTTTGGTTGCAATGCAGGAGAATACCCCCTCCAGATATCTTGGGATTCCTATGCACCATAGACAGCTCTTGAACTCTGAATGGAAAAAGGTGGAAGATCGCTTTCAACAGAAACTTTTTGCTGGAAAGCGAAATACCTGTCCTATGGGGGAAGACTAATTCTCCTTAATTCCGTTTTAAGCAGCCTTCCCATGTTCATGGTGTCTTTTTTTGAGATCCGCAAAGGGGTCCTCAAAAACCTGGATCATGTTAGATCTAGGTTCTTCTGGCAAGGTTCTTTAGATAAGCATAAATATAGACTTGCCAGATGGGACATCCTTTGCCACCCTAAAGAACAAGGGGGCTTAGGTATCTTAAATCTAGAGCTGCAAAATACGTGCCTCCTAGCTAAGTGGCTGGTTAATCTGCTAAACATAGAAGGCATGTGGCAGTCTTTGTTAAGGAATAAATACCTAAGATCCAGAACCCTTACTCAAGTGAAAGCCAAACCTAATGACTCTCATTTCTGGAGAGGTCTTATGAGTATTAAAGATGAGGTAATGGCTCAAGGTTCCTTTAATATTAAAGACAGAACTACCACGAGGTTCTGGGATGATACATGGGTTGAGAATAAACCTGTGAAAGTTAAATATTCATCCCTTTACAATATTGTAAGGGATCCTCATGTGACTGTATCTAGAGTCATGTCTACGAACCCTCTAAACATCTCTTTTAGAAGGGCACTGGTGGGCAACAAACTGACAGAGTGGCTTAACTTAGTAGCTCAGATCTCTAATGTCGAATTAGTGGAAGGCTCAGATTACTTTAGATGGAACTTGACCAAATCTGGGTTATTTTCTGTCCGTTCTATGTATCTCCACATTCTAGATACACAACTGCCTTTTCGACACAAGACGATCTGGAAGATGAAAATCCCTCTAAAAATCAAAATCTTCCTCTGGTTTCTTCAAAAGGGCGTCGTTTTAACCAAAGACAACCTCGCAAAGAAAAATTGGAAAGGGAGTCAGAAGTGCATTAGCTGTAATTTAAATGAGACCATACAACATTTGTTCCTTGACTGTCCGCTTGCAAAAATGATATGGAGGTTTATCTTCTATGCTACTAATCTAACCCAACCAAGATCTATCAGCCATATGTTCGGCACTTGGCTTACTAATCAAGATAAAAAGATTAGACGTATGATCTGGGTTGAGGTCGTTGCCTTCGTTTGGGCGATCTTGAGATGCCGTAATGATGTTATTTTTAATAAAATGAAAACTAACTCTATTATGCAGGTCATCTTCAGGGGAGCATATTGGCTACGCTCTTGGGCCCAGCTGCAGCATGACGTGACAGCCCAGGCCATCCTCTCTACGATGAGCAAAAAATTAGAAATGATTGCCCTAGAGATTTCGAATGAAGGATGAAAACATTTATTTTGTTTGATGTAACGCTCAGGTCGATCTATAAGACTGCGGCTGTCTTTTTGTTTATCCAAACTATGTAATAATTGGTTGTGTACATCCCTGAATGTAGAGACCGGATATTGATTATCCTCTATCTAAAAAATCTAGAAGTTGGTTGGATTATGGATTTGGAAACCAACTGTCGCGTCAGGTTCAGGCGCTATCAAGTGCGCATGGACCCCATATCCATCCGCAATTAACAGGAATGACAGATGGAACAGTACTTGGTGACGTGGCGTGGTGTCTGCGGTTTTCTTCTGAATATTTTTTTGAGCACTAGTGATTGCTCGCTACAGTGCAACACGTTCACAGTTGAACTTGAACTGTTACGTCCAGAGAATGCACTAGATCGAAAACTATAGGAAATACTTTTTTTACGTTCAATCTGGTGCAAACCAGATGATTGAAAACTATTGAAAACACCAAAAGTTTTCAACTGTGAACGGACTCTGAAACTTTTTTAAGTTCAACTAGATTGAAAACACGTTCAAAGTTTCTCAAAATATTCCTGAACACAAGTAATCTGTAATCTATAGGAAATACTTTTTGGTGTTTACGACCTGCATATCTGGTGCAAACCACTTTTTCTATTATAATAAAATGAAATTGTATACTAGGATGCATATATAGTGACACCCAGAGAGAGAGAGAACTGCAAAAAAAAAAAAACATTAGCACCTTATATAGGCAATTCAATGTATTATTCGATCGATACAGACTGCTCTGATTGAGTGCCAGGAACCACACGCGTGTTTGAATATTTTATTTTACACGCTCCAACAATTAAATTCAAGCAACAAGTGGCACCTACAAAATGGCGTATATCTGCCTTCAAAGAAACACATGTTTACCCATAGGATGTGACTATAATAAATGGGCACTGAGAAATCCAAACTGGTGACAATTGATAGTCAAGAACAACATTTTTTCTTGCTGTATGTACACAATAAAATTCTGATATGGCTGAAAATGAGATGGTACAATGAAATGGTGGGTATGTTACAATTCCTGCAAACTAAGTGTGCCCTATTCATCTCAGTTCCATCCACTATGCAGGTAGTGGCTCCTCCAAAACTGTAGGCAAGAAGTATATCATCAATGCAAGATACCTAATAAAAATCTAGAATGAAATAATAACGAGATCAAAACCTTTGTTTTTTTCTGGGGCTCCAGGCCTCTCTGGCACTTTCGTAGGCACATCAGGAAGCTCAATAACCTCATCGATGTCGTCAGGTGCAGCTTCTGTGTCAGCCGGTGCTTTCATTTTCTCTTCAGGTCGTACTTCAGTAACAGGAGCGTCTGGCAAAGACTCAACGGCAAGCTGCAAAGAAAGGCGATGTTAGAACTAAGACAGACTTTATACTAGCAACACAGAAACAGAACCGTCTACATCTCACTTCAGATTCTGAAGCTTTTAAATGTGATTGCTCAAAATCATAGACAATGTCATGCCACTAAAAAGAGGCCAGAAAAAAAACATGGAGCCTTTCAAGTGCTTTTAAATGTGATTGCTCAAAATCATAGACAATGTCATGCCACTAAAAAGAGGCCAGAGAAAAACATTTTTGGAGCCTTTCAAGTGCAGACGTGAATAAATAAAATGAATCAGAATAGCTGAGGATCATGGGAGAGAGACTAATCAGAGGTTAAGTCCTGTAACCATGGGCAGACCCAGCCTGTTTTCAGGTAGTCAAGGACTACCATAGATTTTAGCCAAACTTATTATTACTACTTAGATTTAGATTTAGAAAATCCAAATTAAAAATCTAACATTCTTAAGTATTTTAGTCTCCAGACTATATCTTTTCTCAACTGGTGCTCTATTGCGCTTGGTATTCACTAAGATTATATCTTATATTATACACCATATTGACTGCGAGATATTTTTGCTAGGCATACCCTAGGTTCAAATTCTGGGTCGCCACTGCCTGTAACGCCTACTGCGAAGTTAGCATTCATAGGGAATCAGATTGTTACACATAATTCAGGGGCCTTCTTTCTGGTTCAGCCAAGCAAGGACAATATTTATATATGAGAGGAGGATTTATGACCAAGAGTGAAACGTAAATCTGGTTGAGTGGCATTTTCAGTCTCGTTTGTATAAATGGTATAATTTTAGGTTGCTTCTCAATCTCAACAGATAAGAACTTTAGATGCTTTGTTGGTCAAACCTGAGCTTCCAAATTTTCAAACTCGGCCATAACAGCTTCTTCATCCTCAGCTGAGAGCTGCTCGCCCAGAACAGCATTTATTTCCTGAAATCGACAAGTGGTTGGACAAGTCACTAAAAGAAATATTTTTTTTGCAGTTGGAGCAACATCACAACAATTCAACAGAAGGTATGCTTTTTTATGAGGCCCTAAAAGGAAAGCAGAATATAGGTCACAATTAAAAAAGGGTGATAAATAGTAGTCCCAATCATATTTAGTCATTTACTACCTACATCCAACATTATAACCGTGCTCAAAACTAATTATGATGAAAATCTGAAAATAGGCACGCAATCATAATTGCCACAAACGACTGGATGGAAACAAGCAATACTTATATATTCAAACAGGATATGGCTGCACTACATAATTTCACTCTGACATGTTGCAATCAGAGTGCCTATACAGTATAACAAGTTGGTGCCAAAAAAATCAAAGGATATTCACAACATCTGATTTGAGGTGAGATAAAAATCAAAACAATACTTATATAGCAATACTTGTATGTATCTTGATAAGGATGCTGTAAATGAAGTTACTTAGAAGAGACAATCCCAAAGAGATTGGCAGCGGATGAACTCCAAGTGCATAGTGCCCCTATAGAAATGATCAAATGAATGTATACAGGTAGAGTTCATTGAACTTACATCTTGATAAGCCTTAGCCTCAGCTGTGTCATCCATCAGCTTTTGGACATCATCAATGTTTATCTCGTTCTGTATAGACTTAAGGGCAGCGTTTCCAGCCTTCAGGCTTTCAAATACAGCCTTTTGTTTACTTGCTAATTCAATATCTGCCAGCTAAACCAAGCGAACAAAAGTACTCTGTCAGGTTACCATACACCAAATTAAGAAACTCAGTGCTCCTTAACTTCAATTAGAAATGTAGAACTCCAGCACTACACGACAATATTTAATAATTGGTATTGGAGAACAATTATTTGAATGAACTACAAACCTGCTGTTCAACATTCATTTGCCATGTGTCAACTTGTTTCAACAGCTCTTCCTGAGCTTTCTTCTTCTTCAGAGCAATCAAAGCTCTGTCTCTCTTCTTCTGTTGCACCAACTGCCGTGCAGCTTCCTTTTCTGCTTCGATTACCTTCTCGAGCTGGAAGCAAAGAGAAGCATACATAAACGTGTTTTTCCTATACTTTTTAGCAGAGGGGATGGTCAAATGATTAAATGTGAGGAACTGGGGATAATAACCATCTAATCAGAATAGCCAGCACCTGATGACAAACACCACCGGTTGTATTAAGCTAGAATCAAAAGACCAAGTATAACATCCAAGTACCTCAAATTAGACTGTCTGCACTAGCAAGGAAGAAATTCCACAAATCCAACACCTACTATTGAGTAATACACTGTTACGTGCAGCAGAAGCAAATACGATTTCTGGACTGAGCTCCAGAAACTGATGTATAAGATTAGCAGTTTTGACATTCACTGGGGATCCTGGACTACATGGAACTAGGAGGCAAATCTTTCTTCACTCTCGATCACAGGGCAGATATGTCGACCTGGATCGGTGCTGTGACACGACTCTAATCAAGGCACCACCCTATGCGAAACCAACCTATTGAGACGCGATAATTGAGCCCTGGAAAATTAGAATCTCAAGTTACTCCGATTCATCAACCGACGCCGCTCTATCCGACTCCAGATCCCAATCGCCACCTACACCCGCTCCCGCGCGACGGCGCGAGACGGACGCCGAATCTGATACGATCCCACGGCGCGACAGAGAGACGGCCGGAATTCGACCCGAGCGAGGGCGACGGACCATCCGTAGCTCCAGATAGAGCAGGGTGCCGCGGAAGGGGAGGGGAGGGGATGGGGAGGGGGAGGGGGAGGGGGAGGCGGACCTGCTGCTGGAACTGGGCGAGCTTGCGGCGCTGCGTCCTGAGGGTGAGGATGGCCCTGTCGACGTCAGAGATCTTGGGCTTCTTCACGAAGATGTTCCCCATCCTCGCGGCCTGGGCTCCGCCGGGGGCGAGGTGGCGTGACGGCGGCGGAGTCGGAGAGGAGGAGGGAAAGGTGGACTGCACGGGGACGAGACGGTCACGGCATTACAGTTGAGCCGTTCGGTGCCGGCGGGGCAGGGTCTGTGACCTGGGTCCTGTCGTGCTCTGGCGGGACCCATTACCGTCGACTCGTAACTGCTTTTGAGTTGTTGTTTTTTTAACAAGATTTGCGAGGAGAGTGATCCCGTAATAACTTCAAGTGTCATTGCCACTGGCTACATGTGAATGGCAGAAGTTGATTGGATGGATCACCATAAATTGAATCATTGCATGTTCATGCGATTTCCCCAAGTCCATCCACCTCAAAAATCATACTTCCTCAGTCCCAAATTATAAGTCATTACAAGAATCTTGGAGAGTCAAAGTTTTTCAACTATATTTACATAATATACATATGTAATATCATAAATCTTTGTATTTCTCTCTGAAATTTTGGTTAAAGTTGAAAAACTTTGACTCTCGAACAGAGGGAGTAGCACCCAATGGATCCAAAAACTTGTCTTGCACGGTGGCAGAAGAAGAAAGAGGTAAAAAGAGGTTCCCTGGGCTGGGGCAGCAGCACAATCATCGGAGACAGCGATGCTCATGTGCCAGTGTACAAACCAAAGGAATTGTTTGGCTTGTAGTGTGGCAAAGCTCTCCCAGATGCCAGATTCAGTTACCATATTTGGCCGTGAACTGATCCAAAAGGACAGCTTTGGTTAGGCCACGACATGCAACAATTGTCACATTTGAATCTCTTACAAGCTGCTTCGGAGTCCATGAAAACAAGGTTTTTTCTTTGCTTGCTTGGGCAAGATATTTTGGCTCTCCTATCCTGGCAAGACTAACCTTGCTAGGTACGTAGGCAAGAGAGCCAAGCATGCCTTCAGTTGCTACCAAGCCAGTGATCATGTGCCATGATGCAGTTGGGGTAATGGGGTGGGTGGGTGTTGCTGCTCTAAATGCTGCGATAATGGTGATCATGCTCGGAGACAATGGTGAAAGAGATGGCATCGAAATGAGTCATGTTCATGGGGACGAACATGGACTAGCTTTTTAGTTGACGGGGACGTTGTAGCTGAGAAGGTGTCCATCATTTGCTTGAGAACATCTATAGCAGCTCCCCAACACAATTCACCTAATAGAATGCAGATGGGGATGTACCAATACTCCATTTTAGATTATTGGGGATGCATTGCATTAAATCCCTGATACCCTTCTCTCTATATCATCACATCATTCTCACCGACACGTCTTCGTATTCAACCAATTTTGTTTATTAGTATTGAGTTGTATGCACAAACCAATTCAACTCAAAAGATTAAGCTAATGGGAAGATATATATGAACAATTCACTTATACTCCAACACCCCCCTCCCCGCGTTGAGGCCCCCTCAGGCTTAGACGTGGAAAAGGAGCGGACAACCTTCTAATTCACTTATACTACAAGCCAAACATGGGGCCATATTAGTGTGGAAATTTTATTTAATTATGACTACCAAGATCCGAACTCGAGATCTCTGAGTTGCATGCACCAACTAATTCAACCCAAAAATTTAAGCTAATTAGGATAGATGAGCAATACACTTATACTCTAGCAATTAGGATTCAGACCCAACTTTACGATCGTCCACCATCAAATCATGATCGATCGCTCACGTCTCACTTGCCCGAAACAAAATCCATATGCACCGCTGCCACCCATTCCCCACTTTCTCCACCACTTACCCCATTTCTTTCCACTATATGCTCACCATCGCTTGCCATCACGGCTACCGCCACCCGACTCTCTTCATTGCCCATTCCCTTCCTTCCAACCTTGTTCTTGTTAGTAGTGATGATTCTAGCACGCACATCCTCACTGATGACCTCATGTATGCTCATCGGATGTGTTGTCTCAGTTTGTCAACTTGAGTATGTCTTTGGCACTCTGCGCCTTGCTGCTCTGTGCCTCATGGATAGTCCCCCTCAACCATAAATGACCAAGCTCGAGCATGTCCTCATGTGCACTGACTGAATAGCTAGAGAGTGACAACTAGGGTGGGTCTAGCATTTTAGGGGATACACAACTCCTCTTTATTTAAGGGGTATGAGAGGGTTATTTGGTGGCCATAAAAATAGAGCGCTCTTTGGGGATTGCTAAAGCAAGGACAAGGACTCATCTTTTCTAACATGACAATTTTATCGAGGAAACAATTAGAGGATTGTTGGAGATGCTTTGAGCTTGATGAGTTGTTCCTAGATGGAATTAGGACCATATACGTACCTTTTGAGCAAGTTTGGAAATATGAGTTGTCGTATTTCAGGTGCCTTAATTTTTAGAAATCTCCGGACAACAATCTTAAAGCATCTCAAATAGTTCCAAATAATACAATTGCTAAATCATTGAGTTTTACAAGCGGCTAAAAAAAGTTACGAGCATATTTGTTAGTTCTTTCAACTACTTTCAAAATCTCGCTCTTAAAAGATAGAACAATTTTACATCAAGAATCACAGAATATTTTAAATACCCCAACCAATTTTATATTTTGTTTCTCTCTTGTACATTTGCATTGGTAACCCTGTTATTATTTTTTACCCATGTCCTTTCACCTTCAATTTGTTCTATTGATATTTGTGTGTATATTTCCACACAATTGGATTGATTTTCTCAAGTGCGAAAAGACTGAGAGTTGAGATAAAAAGTTATTGGAAAGTGTTTTTTTAATCCTACAAAAAGTCAAGATTTGGAGTGAGTTTTGGAAACTCTTGGAGATGCTCTTGCACAATCAACTAGCAGTACTGTTAAAAAGACAACTCACTCGGCTCTGTTCCCTTGAGCTACAAGACGGCTTTAATCCGTACAAATCAGTCATGGTACAATATTTTTCTCTCATAGGAAATCAGTCGCTTCAGCCATTTCATATTTTTTCTATAGCCAGTCAAAAAAAAAAGATACCTCATATTGGAGAAGTGTTCGAATAGATACCTCAAAATGCCAGGCAGCCCAGCATCACCAGACCAGCAGAGAAGAAGCAGAGTACTGACCGTCCGGCCCAAAAGGCATGATCCTCGGTAAGCCCAACAATTAGGATTTAGTGATTACGCTTAGTGGCCGATAATCGTGATGAGTCGGCTGGGCGGCCTGGGCTTCGACGCTCGAGTGAGCGAAAATCATCATATTTTTTGTTTTCAATTTCAGGCTAAAAAAAGATAAAGAACCGAGAGCTAGATATACCTCGCACTCGCAGCTTTGAAGCCCTCTTCAATATTCATGTTTGGTCAGTGGTAGGCAGAGTTTGTTGTGGTTCAGGAGTCTTCATATCATTCTCTGCATGTGCGCTAACAAGGGTACAAATTGGTGACCCTTTGGGATACCTCCGACCCTCTTTAGTTCAAATATTTGTACTACTTCTCTAAATAAAATCTCATATAATATAAATATTTAAACTAAAGAGGTTCGGAGGTGTCTCTAAAGGTTACCCGTTTGTACCCTTGTGCGCTGAAAATTGAACGTGTGAGTGTTCTCAACACATCCAGTCGAGTCCTTTGCCATGCATGTCGTGTCCTTTGCCATGCATGTCGTGTTCGTGGTGGTTCGGTTGTTGGGGCTCAGTTTCTCAACCTTTTGCAGTCATCCGGTAAGAACTAAGGGACTGTTTGGTACGCTGGCCCTCGGGTGTGGTTGTACTCTCCAGTTGCAACTCTCGTATTTGTTGTCTTAAGTGCACTTACAAGTCTGGCCTCTGGGATGCAAAATTCTCTCTCTCATGCTCATGGCCTTTGGAATGCAAAATTCTCTCTCATGGCTCGCGAGAAACGGAGTGAAAGGTTCATTTTTCCTGGGACAGGCCGGCTGAAGTGCTCAACGCGTGATGGAGTTACCTCCCAACTTTCACCCACCACTCTTTCGTCTCCCTGCCTCTCGACTCCTTGCTCTGCGCCCCTGCTCATCCCCTCCTACCAGCGCACGGGCATGGTCGCCATGGACAGCGGCGGACTCCGACGGGGATAGCGCGCTTGGTGGCAGCGGACTCCAGCGGGCAACACGCTCGGCGGCGGACGACTCCACTCGGCGGGCAACAAGCTCGGCAGCGGCGGGCAGCACGCTCGGCGGCGACGGTAGATTAGAGGTACGTTCAATTTTGAGATGAAATATGCCGGCGCTTGGCGACAGCGGACTCCAGTGGGCAACACGCTCGGCGGCGGCGGACTCCACTTCGGCGGGCAGCATGCTTGGCAGCGGCGAGCAGCACGCTTGGCGGCGGCGGACTCTACTCCGGCGGGCAGAACGCTCGGCACCGACGCCCGCACGCTCGCCGTCGTTGAGTGGACTGCTCGGTGAGTCCTTGGTGCTGGCGATGGGTTTATGTGCATCTCCGCCATCCCTTGGTGCTGGAACAGCTCACGCCCACGAACTGCTTGTTGAAATGCCAGTTAAGATTGCTGAGAACGATACTGATGGTAAAGCTACCATGTGCTTGTGCAAGGTAGTCATACTCTATGTAAACAAACACGATCTCATCTTGACTTGGCTCTACAGGAACATTCAACCAAACACGGTCACCTGTATCGTTTGGATCAGACTCTAGCTGGCCATAGCCAGGCCAACCGTCCATGTCGGCCTGAGCACCGATATCAAACACGCCCTAAGAGCCTCGGTCTCTAGTGACAATGCAAGCAACAGGCTCGATGCCAACGGGCAACGGATCCAGGCGCTCTCGGCTCCCGTAGACCCGCACGCGAACGTGCGGGTCTACGGGAGCCGGGACACACGCGGTCACCGCCTTAGCAGTCACCGCGGTCTTAGGGAGTCCTGCCTTAGCAGTCACCGCGGGACATACGCAGATGGACAGCCAGATATGTGCAGCCGCCGGCCGTGATAAGAAGAAGCGGCCAGGCCAGCGCACCATGCATGTTGCATGCAATGCAAGTAATCTAGTGCGTCTGCGAGCGGTCGAGCGCGGTCCACGGACCATGCACGGGCGAGCCTGATTCTTCGTTTGCTCGGGGGATTCTCTCGCAACTAAAAAGACTAAAGAAGAAGGGACACCGTTTTGGTGTGGCAAAACTTCGCTTCACCTCTCCCTTCGTCCCGTGCGATCCCTCCTCCCCCGCGCTCCTTTCTATCTGCACCGTCAAGCACGCGCACGCCGGCTCTCCTTCCTTCCCCACGCGATCGTATGATCCTTCTCCTTCGCCTCTAGACACGCTCCTTCCCCTCGCTGCCATTTCATGGAATCACGGATCAATGCCACCATCACCTCGCCATACCATCACCTGCACCAACATCGCCAGAAGATCAGAGGAGGATGCTTGTCGCCGTCCCCCGCACCCCACAAATCTTCCCCGACGGCGAGGACCCCCACCGTGGTCTCCCGCGCCAACACCGCCGTCCCAGAGCGGCGTCTCTACGCCCTCACCGTCCTCGCCGCCTGCCCTGACAGCGACCCTGACCCACGGAGCACCTGCCCTCATAGGTCGTGCATGTCCTCGATGAGCACCTGCGGATCTGGAGCCGCGATGGAGGACGCTGGCCACGAGGACGCCACATCCGTGGAGAATAGGTAGCCGCGGAGTGGGACCCATCGCTGTTGGTGATCACGGGGATCTCTGGCCGCTCCCGTCGCGGATGCATCGCAGCCGGATCTAACGACGCCCTGCCACGGCAGTGATGGCAGCAGAGGACGAGACAGCGAAACCGGCCATGGTGAGTTCCGCCTTGTGTGCTCCTAGCTGCCTTCACCCGTATCAATTGCTTTTCCCCAAATTCTTATATGGTGAATCTTGTAGAGATTAGTCACTTCAGTCAACCATGAATATAGAACAAATAAACATGCTTCAAATATTTGACCAAAAAACATAAGATCGTGCTCCTGTGTCAGTGGTTCCTACGCTGAGGCAGCCATCCTACAATCCCAAGAGCAACTGAGTCCGCTTCCTATTCATCGTGATCTTCTCTTGTTTAGGTTGGATTGTTGGAAAGCTTCACGGTCATCACTAAGATAGGAAAATTTCTTGCTACTCTATATTCTGTGTTTGATCTGATTAGATGTTTTACATGATTTTAATTTCTGTTCGGATCGTAGCGAGATTGCATTCGACGGTCCAGCGAGGCATCATGTTGTCATATTTACTCCTAAGCCCTCAGACATTGACACATGCTTTGAACAGATCTGGTTTGCCCTTTTATTTCCAATACTTGTATATCGAATGAGGTTCTCCTTGAATCCAGTGATTAGAAATTAAGCCTGCAGCTTGTGATCGTAACTCTTGGTTTTTTTATTTGATGAACTAGCAGCGGTACGTCTTGTAAATTGAAACTATTTTTTCTTCCTTTATTTTTCCTGTTCTCTGAATCTTGCTAGCAAATTAGCCAATACTTGTGGTCTCAGGTTATATCATGTAAAATTAATTTTCCATGATGTGACTGCACATGTTGTAACATTGTCACTTTGTTAGTCATTCATTGCCGACAGCTGATATACATTTCAGACAAATAGAGGCTAGAAAGCTTAAGCGTTCTATTTCAAGTGCTCGGCAGCACACTGCGTCGTGAGGAGAAGGAGAGCACAATGATGGTTAATGATGATGACAACCTCCGTCCTTATAGGTTTAGGTGGGGAAGCATGAGGAATTAATAGTGCTAGGTGTGATGATCACATACCCAGATAAGCTGTGAGCAATCCACCAAGGAGCAGGTGAGCAAGCTCCATTCCTTCATTTGGATATGTATTTGGCATTGTTTTTTATGAATAATGCATTGGACATTGTTGGTGCCTCATTTAGATTAGAGTCTCTAATCAAATCAAATTGAGTGATTTTGTCTGTATTTTTTAATTGCATCTACAACTTGTGTGTGAATTAGATTAGTTGAGGTAAATATATATCATAGCGAGTCTATCATGAATAAGAGGTCTCTTCAAACCTAGAGAAGAAAGTGGAGATATCAGTGCTCGTTTCCATGCAACATGGAATAAAAAACTCACTGTTACCTTATTTGTCCTGAAATTACACTTCAAATCATGAGGTAGTAGGGGTACATATATCATCACATTCACTTCTCTTTGGGTTTTCTTTTACAACAATGGTTTGCATTTTACTGTGCAGGGGAACACCTCTGTCTTTGATCCTGATCACATGGCCTAGCTTATGGCCCATCCCAATTTGATCTTCACTGCATGCATCCTGCAGATGTCAACAATCAGTACTGGATGCTTCTAAGTGGCCATACGTTTGTCATTAATAAGTGAAATACATGTTTTACCATCCTCAAAATTGGCAAATAGGAATATTCATGATATAGATTTTTTCTTTAACTAATTGAGTAATCTGTACAAAATGTCTATTAGTTGCAAATGATTTCCTCATCTAGAGTTCTGGGAATATATGCATTTTCTGAAAGCAAAGGATAATATATTTGAAGAATTAGCATTTGAATAAAAAAGGAAGATCCCTCTTATGCTCTTCTATTGCCGAGGGCAACAGGCGTGGTGTGGTCTTGACACTTTGTATATAAAGAATATCTCATTTGAATGACGCATAACTTTTCATATCAAAGGTATAAGCTATGAGTCCATATTCACCTTGGCTTGTCATGCTACAGATTATTTTCCCATGCTTGAGATCTTAGCATTGAATTTTTATATGACCATTCCTGGAATATCAAAGGTCTGTTTCAACTTTATGGTGTCACGTTAGGGAGGGCAGACATATAATTGTGTGATTGCATTTGTTTCTACCTGTTGCTTTCTAACTAATATATTATTGTCCAATGATGATAACCTGTTTATTTATCTATATTCTTGAAAAATGATACTAGGCAATTAGCTTAAAACAATAATAGCAAGTGAGCTACTGTATACTAAAGCATATAATTTTCTGGTCGCCCGAGGCAAAAGAAAGATAACACCAAAGCAATATAATGTCATGGGATGATTTGTATTGTCTTATGGGCACATGGCTATTTAAAAATTTTCACTAGAGGAGAGATATATTGTCTGTTATTTTTCTTTTAGGCTGACATGTTTTTGTTTCATTCTGTTTTTTCTCAAGATCTCTCATGAAATAGAAGCTGATATAATAGGAAATTCCTAGCTACAGGTTCATCTCTGACCCCCCCCTTCATTGTCTTTATTTACCTGTAAAAACAATTCTCTCTACCTTTACCTATAAGGCGATCTTCATTGCTTATTAGTTACAATGAAATGATATGATAATGCATAAACCTTTATATTATAAGGACTTCTGCAATCATTCACCTTAACAATAAACTTGCCATTTGTACCGTTTAATGTTGATCGAGCTAATAATTTAAATTCCACTTGCCTAAAGGTGGCGACTAGAACGCAGGAATAAATGACAAGATGTTCTAAAAGTGGTCTCATTTGGCAGCAACAGTCAACCCTCGGCTTAACAACATCATGCTATCAGTGGCAGCAACAAGAGCAGATTATGGGGCGAGCAGCGACCCATATCATGGTGAGTTAAGAAGCCAGGAGTTGGTATGCTCGGTTGGGTGTTGGCTGTTGTGGTTGCTGGTATAGGAGTGGGACAAGAAGCGGGAGATAAATGAATATTTCACTCTCCCTTTAGCACATTGGAAGTCTTTGTGATATAAAAACGATGCAATGTTTAGTTCATAAACAGCTTAGAACAAATTTCCTATTAAAGAACCTACAATCGTTCAGCTCTAGATGTTGTCAACTTAGAAAGAATTCGTAAAGCATGTACCATCTTAAATCATTTCACATTAAAATGTTCAACCTCCTTTCGTGCAGATGTGAAAGAATTTGCGAGCTGCTGGGGTGGGTCTTCGTCGGTGACTGTCGCGAGCAGTGACATGGAGTGGAGCTGGGAATCGGCTTTCATACAAAAGCTCTGGTTGTTCAGACCCTGCCTCAGCGTGGCCTGCCAGAGGACTTTGTTGCCGTGCTCAGGGCGTGGATGTTCGATAACTTCCATCACCCATAAGTCTCATCCATGATTCAAGGCGCTTCATTCACTCATGATGTAAGTTACCCAAATTTTGCGGCATGTCCATTTGTTGATGTAGTGAAAGTTAAAATCTACGAAAAAATATGGCCTCAGTTAGTCCATCCTGGGAGTTGGTTTCTGTTTACTGGGTTGGAGCATCTATGTTGGTTGCAATAAGATGTTAATATTAGCATGTTGTCTCATTTTTTTAAAAAAAATGTTCATATGCACTGATGGAGACTAGAAAATATCAGGTGCATGCTATACCAGTTTGTTCAAATTTTTATTTTTTCTCTTGCTATGAAGCAATGCACACTGACTTTCTGGCTTTCCGAACATATTTCCTGGCTTTGTTTTTCATGATTTTGTATTGCTTTGTTTTGTCTCTCTTGTTGGTAATATTTTTCTTGTATGCATGTTTGAATTACATGTTTCTACATAGTCGCATTGCATAATACAATCCAACTATATCTAGAAATTTTTTATTTACAACATGACTCATTGTCACCCTCGTCAAAAGGTTACGGTGATGCTGGTATTGAGAAGGGCAATCATGCTGTTGAGAAGGGACGCTGTCCGCGGAGAGCTACGGGGGCCGGGGATGAGGAAAAACTGACAGAGAATGTGTGTGTTGTGTATGCTCGATATTTTCACCACCTCGCCCGAATGCTCTGTTCGGTCGAGAATCATGAAACGAAGGGTTACCAAACAAGCTCCAATATCATGTGGTTATATTTTAAGGAATGAAAAATGTGGAATTTGTTTTTATCTCTTGATTATAGTCAGATGCTTTCCCTTGTGTCTAGCAGGTTCTAGCACATTGTTACGTCGGGGGAATTGGTGTCCTTGTATTTGTTTTGTTGTTAGTGCTTATTTTGTCTGTTACAAATTTCTAAAATATGAATAGCTCCATTATGTATAAGTGGAGGAAGATTGTGCGCCATGGAAATTCAAAATAGGTATATAGAAGAAATTTCAAGCAAAAGTGAATTTTATGTGAAAAAACTTAAAATGGATTTTTGTTAGTATGATTTCACAGTATTATTATGTAATCGTGCGATCCGTGTGTTTTTAATACAAAAGTTTAGCTGTCCCGTAGCAACGCATGGACATGAACCTAGTTATTTTTAAAAAACAAACAAATACGTATAAGGCCTTGTCTGCTTTCGTCAGGTTCGAATAAAGTATAGAACCATTCTAGACCGGGAATTAGTGAACCAAAGTGATTCACTTGATCTGGTTGTTTTCGTTCCTAGCCTTAAGAGGTGGAAAACAAATCCAGATTTTAAAGTATAAAAAGAAGCTAAATTTAAACCAGGTCATATCAATCCGTCTAGAAGCAAACCTCAATCATACGGCTATTTTGCTATAAACTAGATTTAAAATCGGATAAGATCAATCCGGTCGAAATGACTCCGTCCCGACTGAACCGACTCGTCGTTGAACATGCGTTGGAGCTAAGCTAAGCGACTGAGCTTATTCGGTTCATGATTTTGTAGTTGGAAGTGTGTTACCTGGTGCGCAAAGAACAGAAAGGAGATACGGAGTATGCTGCTAGCTACTACTACTGTACTAATTTAGCCACGTTTTACCTGCTTTTGTCTTTGCCTGTCCTTTTTCACTCTTCCTCCTTTCGCTGTATATATCCACGTGGTCCTCCACGGAGTATTATGGTACGAACCGCGTAACATTTCAACCCAGCTCGTCCTGCCTATCGTGCACACAAATAATACGACCACCGTCCACCGACTCCTTTGGTTGGTTACACTTACACAAGAGCATCTACAACTGTTAAGTCCTTGATTTGGATGCAAAGGATAGTTACTAGTACTTAGTATTGCTTCTTTCGTTTACCATTTCTAAAGCAGACGCTAATTAAGGTAATTTAAAATATATATCTATTTTTTGTATACAAAATAGTCTTAGCATTGATGGCATGTATGATACTCTTCACATGGCTTACATTTTTGGGTACTTGTGCAGTTGTGCTAACTCGTTCCTCTCTTCTATGGGCTTCCCTTAAAGCAACTTCATTGTTGTTCTATGAAATCAAATCAACAGGGAAGCAAATCAGAACTACTCCCTTGGTCCCAAAAAAAATATGCAATTGTTGTATTTCGAGAAACCAAATGCTTTCAAATTGACCAAATTTGGAGATTATAAAAAAAATATAATATTTTATGACAGAAACAATATTATTAGATTAATTATAAAATATACTTTTGTAATAAAGAATTTGGAGATATAAATGTGGTATTGTTTCCTGTAAATTTGTAAATTTGAACTACTTTAACGGGCACATATACCATAGTTGTACTCTTTTATGACGAGAATTTTTTGGCTCTGTTCGTTTGAGCTACTCTGCTGGTTTTAATCTGAACAAATCAGTCCCTGAAATAATATTTTTTTCTCTCATAAAAATCAGCAGTACGAATTAGCCGAAACGGCTTCTTGACCCAAAGTTGGATTCCACGCTCATTTTTATTATAACTCTAATGATACTTATATATTTGAAATCATAAATTTTGATATTTTATATAATTGATTAAATTTAAATTATTTGACTTCTCCGACGTCAATTATTTTTTTTCAAAAGAGGGTAATAATTATTAAATATTTGATCGTCCGCACAAATAACATATTGTTTTATAGATGCCAATCAAAATATATTTGTTGAACTTTCGCTATGCCAGTATGTCACGATGTTCAATAAAAAAACATCAAATACGTGGATCCGTGTCAGCAATCTTGGACCACAAAACCCATGCTATTTTCGTAATAAAGAAAACTCAAAAGGTACAATTGACTTCTTCCCATGACTTCTTGATCTGTTGCTGACACAACAAGCTCTACCATCATATTTGTCGAATCCAAATATGATTATGCTATCACTAAATCGCAAAACAACCTACGCCTTTTCATTCTTAAACAAATTTTTTTCTTTGAATCATACGTGACTTCCCTCTCTCATAAGCCGACTCGGAATCATACATGACTTCAAGTGACAACAACATATTTCATATTTGGGTACTATAACAAACAACATATGATACAAAAAATTGTAGTAGCCTAAGTTGTCATGGCTTTGTTCGTTTGAGTTATTCAGTCGTTTTAATCTATGCAAATCAACCGTGAAATAGTGTATTACTATCACAATAAATCAGTCGTGAGACATTTTATGCTCAAGCGAGCGAATACTTAAGGTAAGTAGGATAAACCAGGTACACGGGTAGCTGGCTGGATTTGATCCGAGGTGAGGAAAATATATTTTATCCTATGAAACTACATAATTTTGTGATTGGGAGTTCCAAACAAGAACTGTTTATTGGTATTTTATACACGATCGAAGTTTTGGTAAACCTGATTGAAATTGGAGGCGGCACGTGTCGGTTGGCACAATCGGGTAAGTGTGGAACGGTTCTTGGGTCTTGGTTAATTAACACTTTATGAGCTATAAAGCCAGCTTTAATCTCTCTCTCTCTCTCTCTATATATATATATATATATATATATATATATATATATATATATATCAGTCATGAAATAATATTTTCTCGTATAATAAATTAACTGTACATACAAAAAAAACTGCTTTTTTGACAAGAAAAAAAAAACTGCTTTGAGTATTGTCCAACAAAATATTGCCGTCGCTTTCGACCTGCGTGTACACTTTTTGTGTGGGTATATATAAAAAGAATCGGGTCCTAGCTCTTCTTGAGCTCCCACGACCCACGTTTTCCTCCAGTCTAGAATCGCAGTTCTTTCCTAGTTTCGTTCTTTCGCGTTTCCACCTATAGATCACGGTGTTCTTGCTACATCACAATTCCCGACAACAGCGGCACAGGGAGGGATACTAGAGCAGCAGACGTTCGCGTCGCGATGGCGTTCTGCGCGGATTTCGCTGCGCTCCGGCCGTCGCCGGCCGACGTCCGTGTGGTCACGTCCGACGGGTGCATCATCCGTGCGCATTCCTCCGTTCTTGTGAGCGAGGCTTTCTTGCCCCTTTTTTCTCGTGTGTCAATTGACGCGGATCGATTACCTGCCGCTGATCGGATTTCTCGCTATGCCCGCGCGCGCGTACGTAAAATCCCGACGATGGCGGATCAAGGCCGCGGCGTCCCCGGTGCTGGAGCGGACGATCGCGGGCGCGCGCCGCGGCTGCGGCTGGGACGCCGACTGCACCGTCCGCGTCCTCGGCGCGCCCGCCGACGCCGTCGTCGCCTTCCTCCGCTTCCTCTACTCCCCTGACCCCAGGTAACAAACAACAACGGCAACTACCAACAGCAGCGTGCGGCGGCGGGCGGCCTGCCCCGCTCGCCCCGCCGTTCGGAGTCCTCTCCTCGCTGATCGTCGTGCGCGCGTGACGCAGGGCGGCGGCGGCGGGGGAGTGGGCGGAGGACGCGGTGGGCGCGCACGGGCCGGCGCTGCTGGCGCTGGCGCACGCGTACCGTGTCCCGTGGCTGAAGCGGCGCGCGGAGGCCGCGGTGGCGGCGCGGCTGACCGCGGAGCGCGCGGTGGACGCGCTGAAGCTGGCCGCGCTCTGCGACGCGCCGCGGCTGCACCTGGCGTGCGCGCGCCTCGCGGGCAAGGACCTGCCCGCCGTGGAGCGCTCCGAGGGGTGGCGCTTCGCGGGCCGCCACGACGCCGCGCTCCGGGTCAACCTGCTCCAGCTCCTCCACGACGCCGCCCAGGTGCGTCTGCGTCTTTGCCTTGCTTGCGCCCGATGGTTAGCTGAGTTAATACATTGTTTTGTTTTTGGATTAAGAAACAAGTTTCCATGTCATGGCAGCGTCAGATCAGAACTAGCCCTTCTTTTTTAGAACAAGTCCGATGACAGTTGTTGATGGCTGTGCTGAATGTCAACAGTTCCATGACACACCAGCTTCTTCTGTATGAGATACAGTAGTTCATGGTCACCTAAAAATCTACACAAAGATAGCCTAACCTGCTGCAGTCCCCATCTAAATCGACCACGAGTACCACGATTCCACACATGCCTGACGCGGACACGTCAGTCTCAACCATTTTTTATTTTCTCTGTCTGACAGAGAAAGGAGAGGTGGGAGAGGGAGCGTGCGTCGCAGCACGTGTACGGGCAGCTCAGCGACGCCATGGCCTTCCTGGACAGCATCTTCGCTGGCGAGGGCTCGTCCTCGTCGTCCGTGAGCGCCAGTGGAGCCTCGTCGTGCGAGGACGACGGCGGCGGCGTCCGCCGGGGGCTCGAGCAACTCATGCGGCACTTCGCCGCGTGCGGCGGCGGCAGGACCAGGAAGACCGCCGCCTGCCCGCGCTGCAGGCGCGCGTTCCAGCTCCTCCGCCTCCACGCCTCCGTCTGCGACGGCGAAGGCGGCGAGGCGGCTTGCAAAGTTGCCTTGTGCAGGTAAGTGCCATGAAGATGAATTATTATCACGTACACGACAGTGTCGTATAAAAAAAGGGTTTCTTTTTCATCTCCTTTTGGGATGCATGTGAACGAGCTGTAGAGCCGTAGTAGAGGCAGTTGGTAGCAACAACACGGGGGAACAGTGCACAATTCTGTGGCTGCAAGTGTGTTCTTTTGGTACAGTTGCACATGAATGGCATGAAAGAAAATGATACCTGAAGCTGAAGGACCATCATCTGATGACTATTCAGTTAGCGTCCACCATAACATAACCTTGTAACTGTACATGTGTCTTTTTCAAAACCATTTGCTATGAATCTAAAGTGGTTCTTGTTTTGCATTCCAGCAACCTCAAGGCCAAGATGCAGGAAGAGGGAGTGGGGAAGACATGGAAGCTTCTGGTGAAGAAGGTGACCAGGGCTAGGGTGATGTCTGCCCTGTCCAGCAGGGAGGCGCCAGAGATTGTGAAGAAGTCATGGGCGAAGTACAGCAGCCGTAGAGCTGCCAGAATTAGATAAAAAAAAAGGAGGGGGGTGGGGATGATCGAAATGGTAGTTCATGGGCGACACAAATTTTTTTGGCAGCATTCCTGCTATATTTTTTTTTGGGGGGAGGGATCCAGAAGTCAGACTCTGCAGATGCATTTAGCAAGAAGCCTGATGCCTGTATATAATATGTGGCATCCTTCTGGTGATGTTGGGATGACGGCAAATACATTAATAATGCCTCATGGATTTCGATCAAAATGAAGAAAAAAAATACGTAAGATACTGCTTATTGTGTTTTCCGTATGTACTCTCATAACACATTCATATTGATTCATGGATTTCGATCAAAAAGACAAAGAATACATAAAATATTGCTTATTGCGTTTTGTTAGTTAAGGAACTTTAAATTTTACTTGAACGGGTATGCTGAAAAAATATATGACAAAATACTACTTTTCTACCGATAATTTGGATGATTTTCCCCAAAATTTTTTTAAAAAAACTATTTTAGGGCTAAACAACTTAACTACAAACTCAAGCATAGTCCCTCCGCATAGGAAATAGATGATGTTTTGAACATCGACACGGTATCCAAAGTACAACTTTAACTATCTTTATACTAAAAAATATTTATCAAAAAGTGATATATGTATATTTTATGAAAGTATTTTTTAACATAAATCCATTCATATGTTTTTTATATTTTCAAACTCAACAACTTAAAAGTTATTGATGATTTATATTCTCAATGTTTGACCAAAACTATGTCCAAAACGTCATCTATTTCTTATACGGAGGGAGTAGTTGATACTTACACAGTGTTCACTGCAAGCCAACAATATTAGCATATTCATTTATATATGGTGTGTTGGTTTTTGGAGTCACTCATGTTTCACGAGGTGACCCATCATGAGTTTATGTCATGAATTTTGATGAAATCAGCTATTTATCGTGCATACACTCATTTTATTCCCCAAACTAAATAAAAGAGGTAAAAAGTGCAAAGATGGATCATATTATTCCTCAAACCAAACGATCGTTTAGCCTCACCAATGTATGCATGAAATTAATATGACCGTATATGCATGAAATTAACATGACCGTAGTGGGGAGTCACTACCAGAATCCTGAATTATCTTAGCGGCCACATATTTTTTTGAGTGCCAAAATAAAACCGCCAAGGAAAATGTAGTTTCTTTGGCTACATACATCAACCTCCAAGGAAACGGATATTCTTGAGTGTTAAACCAAATCGCCAAGGTAATTCCATGTTTCCTTGAGTGTTGTTACAAACTGCCAAGGTAATGTTAATTTCCTTGGGTGCTATTTGAAACCGTCAAGGTAATTAAATCTTATTTCCTTGAGTGTTATTCGAAACCGCCAAGGTAATTCCTATTTCCTTGAGTGCTATTCAAAACCGCCAAGGTAATTCCAAGAGATTTAAAATTCAATTTTTTTTAAGTTTACAAATGACTTCGGATGGTGATTTGGCCTAAACCAAAGTTGTAGTATTCAACGAGATCTTAAAAGTTTTAGTTTAAACTTTTTACATTTGAAATCATTGAGGGTTTCAAATATCCACCACAAGATTCCATAAAGTGAATATAAAAGAGAAGAATAAATTAGATATTCACAAATAACTCATGAGTTCGATTCCTAGGAGCTGCAAAAGGTGGAGTTTGTTTTTGCTGATTTATGATCCTTGGCGGACGACTAGCCTTCAAGGAAATAATCCTTGAGTGTCAAAACCGCCAAGGAAAATAGTTTCCCTTGCCTCCTATCCTTGAGTGAATTTGCTTGATGGTTTATGGTTAAGCACTATTACCTTGGCGTTTTTTCTCCTTTCTTTTATGGTTTTTAGCACTCAAGGCAATTTAAGATTAGTGATTCACGCCATCCATCTCTGACGCAGTGACGCGACTGAAAGAGAAAAGGCTAGTTCTCAAAACGTTACTCCCTCCGTCTCTTTTTAGATGTCACTAGGGAAACATGTTTGTGAGGGAAACACGGTTTTCTAGTGACATCTATTTTGAGACTGAGGGAGTAGTTCAGAATGTGTTTGTTTAACATTTTAATATTTTTTAGAATAAAAACAATCCCTCTTAAGGTGTGTGCACGGCAGCACGGGCTGTAGGAGGCAGGCCAGCTACCTCGTTTGACTTGGCAACCAATGCAAAAGCATCATGCTTTGCAAACGCCGAAAAATAGTTTAATGGGACCACGGAGTAGAGAAAAAAAAAGGCTGCATCTTTAGGGTTGGGGGCCAGCACAATCCTCGTGTCATGCACAAGTCACCGACCTCTTTGTTGAAAAGGTTAGCATCGAGACATGACTTCTGATTGCCAATTTGGTAGTGAGTTTCTTGAAATAGGATATGTCATTTATCTGAATCTTTTTTTTTTTTGACAACACATTTATCTGAGTTTGAAATAGAGTGAGAGTACTCAACAAGATAACTGTATCTGTAAGATGCCGCATTGGACAGTTCACAGGCCACAGTTGTGAACCTCAGTTTTCCCAGCCAACGTAGCGTAGTATTGTTCTTTTTTTTTAAAGTTTAAGGACCATATGTCAGGTATATGTCTATGGATGGGCTGCCAAGTGTGGGGTTAGATTGTCAGCCATTAGTGATGGGCTTCCAGAACCAGCACAAGTGTTGCAGATGTATTCGGGCTATGAACAAGCAAGAGATCATCAAGCGCCTGTGTGCGTACTTGGGCCTAGCCCATGTAATAGTCTATATAGTGTCTTGGTCAAGAGGAGAGGAGGGGGAGATATTTTGTATGAACAACTATTCATCTTCTTTTACAAGTAAACATTCCTCTTCTGAACAACTGTTGTTCTTCTTTCCAATTCTTGCTCCAGATCTTGCTCTAGTTATTCTCTTCGATCCCCACTACCCCGCTGCTGCTAACAATTGATATCGGAGCGCCTACTATAGATATACTGTAAAAGACAAGAGTTCATTACAGCATAGCAGGCGGCAACAACTGACTTCCTGAGAACCAGATTAACACAATTAGACGCGCGGCATAATCAAACAAACCCAAAAGCAAACTCCAGATAACTGAGCAGAGCAAAACAGGCTAATGCCCCTAGATCTTCCAACATCAAAACTCTAAACGAAGAGAAAAGTTCTTCAGCAAGCCAACAATATTGCCATCCTCAAATGGTTAGTAGCCTACACAGATTATTTTTCAGTTTCCAAATATTCCACATAGCTGCAGACTTCCAATCTCGTCTAAACAACCTCCTATAGCTTAACATTCAGATTTGAGGACAGAGCCTTCTAAAGTTGTGTTGCAACTACACACAGCTAAAAAATTAGCGTAGTATTGTTCTGTACCTGCAGAAGGCTGCAGATCGAAGAGACAGCAGATAGACTACACAGCGTAGGCGGTGTAAACGAACCGCGACGTACGTAATGTACCGGTTACCGGCGTCCATCGTTACATGTAGATGTAGTAGTCACTGATAAAAGAGAGCAAATCAGTGTCTTTTATGTTAAAAATCTCTGGTCAAAGTCCTTGACCCTAGTCTACCACGGAGCCCTAGATAAGCCACGTGATTTTAGCTATGATCAACGCCGCTCGCTTCTTGGGTTTCACGGTGTGCGACTGGGGGTGCAAGGCCCACATACATGCATGTGAACCGGGAGAAACGATGAAAGCTACTCTTGGTTCGTTTTTTTTTTTTCTAGATTTTGATTCTGATCACCACACTGTCCTTCCTAACTGTGAAACCACTCATCGTGTCTGAAGTCTGAACTCTGCCACCATCTTCACTTCAGAGTTCAGACTTCAGAGAGAAACGAATGAATGGATGAACGACACCAAAACCGGCTTGTTCGTTCCTTGGGCTATCAGAGCGCCACAGATTGATACCAAAACACACACACACCGCGGTTCAGCAGAAACAACACATTTTACTTGTATACAAAATTAAGTCCATACCGCTACTATCTATATCATCCTACTAAGCTATATGGTCTAATGGTCTATGGTCAGGAGGGCAAAACTTGAGAGACACGGACGACTGCATGCACACACGGAAGACCAAGAATATATGGTCACCGACCGGCTCGTCATCGTCGCCGTCGTCGTCGTCGTCGATGAGCTATAGCGGCCTAGCACTAGCAGCTCGCTAAGGATCCAGCCGGTTGTTCCTGGGCGTGTGCCGCCGCGCGCTCGCGTAGTCCCTCGTCATGAACCACCTCATCCTCTCCCTCTCCTCGGCCCATTGCTCGGCGTGCTGCCGGTTCCTGCCGTGGTGGCGCCCGCTTCTCGCCGCCGAGCCTTCTCCTTCCACGAAACACCAAAGACAAGTCGTTTCAGCCGCTTCTCGGTCACAGTATATGTATATTTATATATAACAAAACGGCAGCTGATCACGTCACAGTGAAATGAAACGCGCGCCACCCGGTGAATCACAGACAGAGCTAGCCATCGAGGATGAGTACTTACCAACAAGCACTTGCTGATGGAGCGGGAGGGACCTGAAGCTGAGGAGGAAGATGAGAGCCACCAGGCTCACGAGACCAACGAGCCTCATCCTGCGCCTTCGTGCTGCCCCTCTCGCTCTCAGCAGTCTCAGTCTCAATAGAGCAGCTCGCTGAGCTGAGCAGCAGGCGTTGTACGCGCGCGCGCGCGTGCGTATAAAATGCAGGGGCTCATGTCAGAGCATTTGCAACAAGAAATTGACAGGTCAAATGGCAGGCAGGAGACGGATTCAGATTGTTTATTTCAGAAGATTCAGAAGAGTTGTGAGCACAACACCTCTGCCATTTCGCCTTTCTTGGCCTTGGGCTGGCTTTAAACTAGTTTCCCAAGAACTTTTTTACATGTCCTGCGAAGAATCTCTTGTTTCCGGAGCTCATCGGCGAGCGAAACCCAGGTCGCCCTCGCGGTGGCTCCATGCGGTCCTCTCCTCCCAGGGCACATGCTGCAGTGCGCACCAGCGGCATACATAGCCTAATGACGAGCCACATGGCAATGCTGCACGCACTTGTGTAGACCTGTTCTGGTCATTTTTGGATCCATGAAACCTACTAGTATAACGAAGCGCTGCTCGGTACAATTCACTTGTTTAGTTGAGGGTCTAGCTGCTTCCGATGAATCTCAGCTTTTCTGGAAGACAAACTGAGACCAACCTGTTTTTGTAGTCATTTGTATGACTGGTTTATTGTGAGAGGAAAAACACGGCCCGTCTGATTTGTACTCAAGCGAGCAGAACATTCTCCGAGAAATGGTCCATCCCGTTTTCCCACTTTTCGACAAAATTACACAATGATGCTCCGTCCACCAATGGTAGCTCTAAAAATAGAAATCGCTGTAGTTTTTTTTTTTTTACCTTTTCGAAATAGAACTAGTACCTTTTTCAGGCTTTTTACAGAAACAATGCACTCTACAAAATTGCAGAAACAAATTAGATACTCCGCAGCTCAAAAAACAGAACCGTTCACCAAAATTAATGCATACTGAACCGAGACCTGTTATAGCTTCCACAGAGATGGGCCCACAAGTCCAGACGGCCGAACAGCCAAACAATCAAGGCAAATAGGAAAAAACTCGACATTGTAGTTACCCGCTGCCAAAGTGCCAATTCTCAAACACCAGATATCACAAACACGATGCCAAAAATGCACAAATTGACAGGAAAATTGCAGCAGATAACAGAACACTCTCCACAGCACTTAATTCACTCATCGCAAGTTCGCAGCACGGATGGGGGAGTTCCATTGGCACCCGTGAATGAACAAGGAGCGGGGGAGCTCCATTCCATCTCCCTCTGAATTGACAATTGAGCAGGCAATTCAGTTCACACAATATTCTGAAGTAAACTCTACGTTTAACTAGGCAGAACATAGACTCCAGTTCTAGCAAACAACTGAGTACCAAATTGCCATGGCAGTTCAACCCTCGGGGATTGGAAGTTTCCTGCTGCCAAATCTCAAATCCGCATATACAAACAAAGCTAAACCGATAAAAGGGAGTCATATTAAAAGTTTCCTAACAGGAAATGTGCATACGTGCTCTATATCACACGCACATCAGGTAGCTCGCAGAACACGGTCAGTCATATGTCCATGTCAATCAAGGCATCTTCCTCTTCACCTTCAGACGCAACACCAGTTAAGAAGTCATCTCCTGATAATTTGCTGTGTGAAAAGAAGAATATGTCATTAGTTCATTATTGATTGTCTTGTATTCCATGTCAGAACCTTGCATCTCGAAGCAAGCACCTACCTAGTGCAGTAACATCGAAAGCTCACAACTCGTTTTAGCTTCCTATTGTAGAAGAAGTAGTTGAACGACCATCTACAAGAAAAGGTTGGTAGCCAGATTAGAATGATGGTTTAGATGCATAAGCTGACCGTCACAATCCTATCTTAATTCACTTAAACATACATGGCCCCTTTCTCTAGAACTGGATCTGCATCAGAGTCTGGGTTATAGCTGTAGATGTCACACTCTCTGATTTTGATAACCTGAAACATAAGATGTAAACATAAAACACAAGGACTCTACAACTTCAAAACCAAACATTATAAGTGAATCCTGACCTCATCAATTGCTTTAGTCATACTGTCCAGAAGAGAACTGCCCTCATTAGTGGCTGTCCATTGCTGAACAGAAATCCAAATTCAGGCAGGCATATCAAACAGTGAGAAAGGCAAAACAAAGTTTCAGGATCATTTTAAATTAGCTAAGTGACAATATGCCCAGTAAATCAGTTACTGTATTTTTTCCTTTTCCGGAATACACAGTTTCAATCTGTTTATATGATGAACAAAGTATAAAAAATGCAAACCAAAAGATAAAGAGAAAATCATAAAGCATTACCCTAGAAGCATCAGACAAGTAGGTGTCTACCATCTGCTTGAAACTTTCCAACTCCTCTTCTTGAAAGAACAGGTGTGCCCGAACAGCACTAATAAGTGAACAAATGTTGACAAAAGGATGTTAAATTTAATCTGAAGGTCGTGCTATCATGAATGTGTCACATGAAAGCCAGGAGACCTTAAGAAAGTTAGATATATCAAACACCAAAGACCAAGGGAAATGGAGAGAATTGAACTCTCAGCTCAAAGAGCAACGGCTATTAATCCGTCTGTCATACCATCTGACAACACCCCCTTAGACTGGTAGGAAAGGACAAAAGCGGGTTTGCCATATCGCCCAGAGAAAGCTGACTATGGCATTACCCAAATATCCTTCCTCCCAGATTATATTAGAACACACTTGCTATAAAGACAATATTACCTGAAATCATAATCTGGATATATGTGGCCAAGAGTGAGAACTAGATATATCAATGTTTTCCGGCTGGACAAGCATCAAATGAAAAAATAAGTTAGGTTATGTAAAAAGAAAATATGCATAACAAACAGAAACTTTTGCAAACATGCAACAGGGTCAAAGCTGGATGCCTGGGGGGGGGGAGGGGGATGACCCGTGTAATGTGTGCAATTTCCTCTAATAAATATACTCCACAGACCCTACCTTGATCTGGAGGATAAGTGCTCCACTGGTGAAGCAGGATCACTATCAGATGATTTGCCAAGGTAATCAAGAATCTGAAAGCACAACAGAGAAGTTAGATTGACATAATTACAATAGCATGCACCAATTCAAGACTGGAATTGAAACAACAACATTTGAAAAGCTGAATACGTATAAACATCATACATGCATTCTTTGAGGGGTTTTGAAAAGAATGGTGTTTCCCTGAAGAAAAAAATGCTTTAAAGATACTAGGGAATAGATTGCACAAAACACATACTACAACAATAACGACTGTGAGTGTGTGATATTCAGTAAATTTAAGTTAAGGAGAAACAATCTTTGGCTTCTGATCGACCAATCAAACAACTAAATCACATGCTCCCATTGACTTATACTAGCCTATAAGGCCACACAAAGAGTAGAAGATAAAGCCTAACATGACAGTTGGAAAAAAGAATAGGACTGCAGCTTGAAGAAGTGTGGCATTAAGCAATGAAGTCTGTGCATGAATCATTCCATGATTCTTCATGTATGAAAGATGATATCTACAAAACTAATGCCTGGTGGTAAGCATCAACTGCATACATGAGATAAGGTACCTAGTCTAATTTCACATGAAGTGTAACAGGAGAGGTCCCCTGACCGAAAAGCCAAAACAGAAAAGAGAAGCCCCTTTTGCAATATATTATTATGAATAAAGAAAGCGTATTAGAAGAAAAAGTGAGTGGAAGTAAACACGCCCAAAATGAATGAACCAACCAGGGCGTAATAGACTATCTGAAAGCATCTAACCAATCAAAACACTTTGTTTCGCTCCACTAAGATTGCAACCAGAGAGGACAACATTTTCTAAACAAATCACTGTATATTACACGTGATTGAAGAAAAAAATGATCTCAGTGATGATACAATTCATGGGCCCGGGAAAAGCATGTACCTCATGTTCTAGGCTTATTGAAAGCCGACGGTCTGTCGCAGTGTGCTTGCCTGCAAATTAATAGATATACCAGCTTATCAAAATCGTACAGTTCATGCTCGACAAAAGATGCAACGGAGCATGCTCCTAGTTCCTTACATGAGAAGGCCTCAAGGTTCCCTCTGATTGTACAATCACCAAGGTTGAGCTGCTCGAGGAACAAATTTATACTGGAAACAACAAAACCGTAAAATCAGTAAACTGGGAGAAAACGAATTGATTGCATGCAACCAAAAGCACAACAACGGCAACGGAAAACACCACGTTTACCTGTCGAAGGGGGTGTATTCTAAAAACTTCATGCTGGGTGGCTTGTGAACTCATAAAAGAGTCGATCTGATCGGACGTGACTCGCGAAATGGGGTTCAGAACCCCAGCTGTGCAATTAACATGCACATGTTGATCAGTAATCGAAATAGAATTTAAAAAACTGGGCGACGAGAAAGATAGGAAAACCAGAGATTACAACAGGTGCGAACACAGTCAGCATTTTTTTGGCGAGATTTATATGAATCGGAGTATCCATTTCCATCCCATCTCCCCCTTGCACCAGGGAAGCGCGGACTCAAAGTGGGAATAGGTTCGAGAATTCGAAAAATAAGCTGTACCGCTAGTAAAATCCTCAAGCAAATTTGATGAACCGGAGAATCCGCCGCAGGAAGAGGAGGATTTGGGATCCAGAGCTCACGGTCACAGCAAAGAAAAAAAAAATTCTGCAGGAGAGAGCAGAAGAGACCGAAGAATATATCCAAATATAAGGCTTGCTTACCAACAAAACGAAGAAATCAACCAAGGCTGGACCGATATCCCGCTCCACAGCGCCCAGGGAGAGGGGAACGAGGACGGGGTGAGGAAGAAGATGACGACCTTGCGTTGGAATATGCTTTCTCGTCGGCTGGATGCCTGGATCTGGAATTCCTGGATCGATAGACGGCAGGACGGGGGCGGGGCTGAGAGGCTGACCGTGTGTCCCGTGTATGGTGTGCCGTTTTTTTTTTTAAAAAAAAAAAATAGGCAAAAGGAAAGGTGTGGCGTGTGTCTCTCCAAAACCTACTACTAACACGTCGTGAGGAAACGGGATTTTTGGACGGCTTCTCATATTGTGTGTGTGGACAGTTCCTTTGTGCCATAATAAACGTAATTCTATAACTAGACACTGTTACCAATGCAATAAAATTATCAAAATATCCTTATAAAAATGTAATCATTAAAAAATAAAAAATACAAAAAAACTGAATAGAGTATATAGAATTGTATTATTTTAGGATAAATTTTGACTAGAATTGTATTATTTTAGGACGGAGAGAGTATTTCACTTTGGATCGGGACGGTTCTAGATTACAGAGAAAACGGGTCGAGACGAGTCAGTAAAAAGAATTGTGCTCATGTATCTCCCGTGCTCGGTAGTATGTTTTTTTTTTTTTTTTTTTTGCTTCTGGCGGTTGAATCCAGACAAACGGACGGATTGGGTCGAGTTTATTCACCAAATACTTAGATGGGCTCGGGTAGGTGAAGATTTCATGTGATAATTAATTGAGGTGGATGTAGCCTGTTAGCAGGTTTAGACTCTCTCTAGTTCTCGATCGAGTCGTGATCACTCTCTACAAACTACAAGTCTACGGGCCTGTTTGGAACGTGAGAATTTTTCTCTATTCCTATGTTTTTTTCTGCGAAATTAAACTAATTTATATAAAATTTCTATGTCTATGAAATTCCTGGGTTCTAAACAGGTCCGTCCCACAATTGTTAATTAGAGCACGTTTCGCTGATTAGTTTTCTTGCATTGAGCTCTCGTTTTTCTCATGAACCTCTCCTCTTAATTCAATATCAACTTCTATTTTCTTTCGATCTTGTTTAGCTGTACAGGCCCCTAGAGTCTCTTCGGTTAGCATGAAATCTGCTGTCAGGGACGCCCTAACTATCGAGGCATGTGATTTTCGATAATTATTATGTATCATAAATAGTCTGTTTCATTCAAGGTTGTATATAAGAACCCATTCTCTTATATTTTTCAGATATACACATATAATATGCTATGTGCATCAAGCATATACTGATACTGGTTTATTAAAAGAAAAAAAATTATATCATATCATTTATATTTATATAAAATTAAAACCACATATTATACGTGTGTGATCGTGGTGTTCTTCGATCGGTCGTTTTCGTGACTAATTGGTATTACGTGAGAGTGAACAATTTAAATTACGACTGATAAGGCAAAGTGTGAGAGGGTGTGTATCTTTTCGTCACATGCTTGCAATCACGAGATTTGGGCCCACCTGTCAGCAGGTAGCGAAGCGCCTGGAGAGCGGAGAGAAGGGGACATGCACGGAGACGGAGGCGTCGGTGGCGGTGTCGCCATCATCCTGCACGCCACCAGCGTACCAGCCCGAGGACGAACACGCCGCACTCGACCACGCACGCGACGCGACGCGCAGCGTTGTCACGCCAGGACAAATCCAGCGCTCCCCGAAGCAGAAAGACCGCGACCCTCGGTCCGCTCCTCCAGTCTCCAGTCTCCACCGCCCGCCAACCCCGAGATATACCTCCCTTCCTCTCGAAGCTTCTTCGTCTCCAGACGACGTCGCCGGCTCTTGCCCCGGCGCTGGTGCTGGTGGTTGCCAGTGGCGGTGGGTGGGTGGCCCGTGGCCGGGTGCTGGCTGCTGCTGGGATGCCCGCCGCGACGGCGACCGCCGCCCGCCTCCGCCTGCCGCTGCCAAAAGCGGCCCACCGCTCGCCCTGCTCGAGCCGGCGCCACCCCGATTGCCGCCGCCGCTGACGACGAGCGACCACACGCCTGGCGCCCCGCCATGGACGCCTTGTCCCGCCCCGCTGTCGTTATCGACAACGGCACCGGGTACGCCCTCCCTCCATCCCTCCCTCTCTCCCTAGATCTGCGCGCAGAGGCGCGACGGCGGTGAGTCACGCTGCTGATCTGCTCCGGTTCTCGCGGCAGGTACACGAAGATGGGGTTCGCGGGGAACGTGGAGCCCTGCTTCATCACCCCCACTGTCGTCGCCGTCAACGATTCCTTCTCCTCCTCCGGCCAGCCGGCGGCGAGGGGCGCCCCCGCCAGGGGGAACTGGCTCGCTCAGCACAGCGCCGGCGTCATGGCTGACCTCGACTTCTACATCGGCGAGGAGGCGCTGGCCCGATCCCGCGCCAGCAGCACGCATAGCTTGAGCTATCCCATCCGCAACGGCCAGGTGGGCGCTCCAGCTGTGTGCTGCCGTGTCTAGTCGCTGCTGTTTTTTTCGCGACCTCACTTACGATTGATTTGGGATGAAATGGACTCTTTCAGGTGGAGAATTGGGATACTATGGAGAGGTTCTGGCAACAGTGCATCTTCAATTACCTCCGTTGCGACCCAGAAGATCATTATTTTCTTCTAACCGAGAGCCCTCTGACTGCCCCTGAGACCCGGGAGTATACTGGGGAGATCATGTTCGAGACGTTCAATGTGCCCGGCCTCTATATCGCTGTCCAACCTGTCCTTGCGCTCGCTGCTGGGTACACTACCACCAAGGTTAGTCATCAGAGCTTAGCCTTGTGGTTTCTTTAGCATAGGCATGCCTTTTACGCTAAAATGGATGGCAATTGCATTTAGCAGGCCATGTTTCAGAGTGCACTTGAAAAATGCTTCGTCACTGTTTTCCTTTCTTCCCTGTTGAGCGATCATCACACTCTTATATTTATGAGAAACTTCATGCTTTGTTTTCAGTGTGAAATGACAGGTGTTGTAGTTGATGTGGGTGATGGGGCTACCCACATTGTTCCAGTTGCTGATGGATATGTCATCGGGAGCAGTATCAGATCTATTCCAATTACAGGCAAGGATGTTACCCAGTTTGTTCATCAACTTCTAAAGGTAGCTTCCTTTGCTTTCTTGTTGATTGTGGCAAGAATACTAGTCAACTTTCAACTTATCTAGAGAAACTAACCAGATGTAAATGAAATGAAAGATTCCAGAAAACAGTACGTACTTTGTTCAACAGAGAATAGAACATAATCGAATTAGGAAATTGTGGTTAATTTGGAGAAGTGACTATCATGCTGGTATGTTCCTTGTGTAATAATAGTATTAAACAATAAGCTTCACCTTCACTTTAATATATAAGGATAGCCACAGCATGCGATAAAACCATAGCCCTTTTTTTTAAAAGAAAATCATAGATCTGTTGGATTACCACTTGAACTTGCCCCATGATGTGATTTTTGTGAATATCTTCTAGATTCTTTGATCCACCTACCGTAGTTTTCTAATAAAGATGCCTTTCTGGGTAAATGGACACCTATGATAAGGTTAAAACTATTTTTCATTGGCATGCAACTTGCTCGGTGAATTGATTTGTAGTTTAACTTTGACATAGATACAAGTATACAAAGGATGCACAACATCAGTTTCTTAGATAGTTTGATATAATCTTCTTTTAGAAAATAACACCAAGCAACTGCATTATATGCATAAAGTCACCGAGTCCTGTTTTCTTGCATCCAGGAAAGAGGTGAGAACATTCCACCAGAAGAATCTTTTGATGTAGCAAGGAGGATCAAAGAAATGTACTGCTATACTTCTTCAGACATTGTGAAGGTATTTAATTACATTAAGGGCCTTGTTATGTTACTTAGTGAACATATATACTTTTATTCAGAATAATTTTTTTTAGAAAAACAAATTCAAAAGAATGTGGGTGGAGGAGGTTCCTTGTTGCTCTTCATGGCAGTACATTTTGTTTAAAGTATTGTATAGTGGAACCATTGAAACACTTTACACCTATACTATACTGACTGCGATCTGATTGTGTAAAGCACTGTTTGAGAAATAAACATGATTTTTGCCAAATAATGGCATCAGTTTTTTGTTTCATATTTTCCCACTGGTCAACATTTTCCTTTAAATATGATGTTTTGCTCCTGCCAGCTTCTAACCATGGAGTTTTTTTTTATAGAAGTTATGGTCCTTCCAAAAGGACAATTAGTCATAATCTACCTTATTGTTTCTATTTCAGGAATTCAATAAACATGACAGGGAGCCATCAAAGTACGTTAAACACTGGACGGGCATCAAACCAAAAACTGGTGCGAAATACACATGTGACATTGGATATGAGCGATTCCTGGGGCCTGAGGTATTTTATTTTACTAAACGAGTGTACACATATGCAGTAACTTCTATGTCACCGTCTGTTTCAGACTTGCAGTAATTGGTTATAGGTAGACCATGACATGCAGAACTACTCCGTTAATCTGAGTTCACTTTACTTGAGTTAAGTTTGCTTCGTAGAATAAGTGAATAACTATTTTGACACTTTTAGTTCAAACTTTATGTGGCTGCAATGCTAACTTTTCTTCGAAGTGCCCTGACCCCCGAGATATTTTTGCTATACATTTTAACATCACCATTATATTTTAATTTAACGTTCTCACATTAGCATTAAATTTGAGCAGATCTTCTTCAACCCAGAGATATATAACAATGACTTCACCACTCCTTTGCAAGTTGTTATAGACAAGTGCATCCAATCATCCCCAATCGACACAAGGAGGGCTCTTTATAAGGTTTTTATGATCGGATGAGTATTATTGTTACTATTTGTTCTAAGACTCGAGTCTAAAGAATTTCCAAATGGCACAGAATATTGTCTTGTCTGGAGGCTCGACTATGTTTAAAGATTTCCATAGGCGGTTACAGAGGGACCTAAAAAAGATAGTGGATGGACGGGTCCGTGCATCTAATAGTCGGCTTATTAGTGGAGATGCTAAGGTACAAACTTACTTATTTGCTCTTAATGTCTTCCTGACAGCAAAAAAGCAGACAACCAACTGGAAACTTTTGTTGTGGCTTTGCCAGTTTTTCAGTCACCTAAACCATATTTGATTTTCAGGCCCAGCCTATAGAGGTGAATGTGGTCAATCATCCTATTCAGAGATATGCGGTATGGTTTGGTGGCTCTGTGCTTGCTTCAACTGCCGAATTCTACGAGGTATATATATCAGCTTAGATATTTTCTGGAAAAGAACCAGACCACCTGAAATTTCTGACCGTGAACTTATCTGCTTGCACCAACCACCAAGTTTATTACACTACACCATGTTCATTCAGTCTATGTGTTACAACTTGTTTGCCTAGGCTTGCCACACAAAAGCAGAGTACGAGGAGTACGGTGCGAGCATCTGCCGATCGAACCCTGTTTTCAAAGGGATGTACTGACTCAGCCTATCATCATCATAGTCATTAAACTGGTAGCGGTTCCCTGTGGCTGACGTCGTGAACGGCATCCACTCAAGCGTAAATGGGGGGAGAAGGAGAACTGACAGTGGAGACCGGACCCTGTCGAGAGGGATCCTGGAGAAGCATAGCCGTACGAGCTGTACAAACGAAAAAGTGCAAATAGATAGGTTCATGTTTCATCATACAATTTAGATGCTGGGTAGGTGTGACAGGATGGGTTTGCCACCTCAGCTGAATTGGTGGCATTGTAATTTGTAGCGTCAACATTGTTGCTTCTGGCGATGCGGCATTGCTCCTTGTATACATGTTGATTCGGCAACAATGCTTTTTTTGGGGGGACGCTACCAGCATCGCATCTAGCGTCACGCACTCAGGGGCTCTGTTAGGTTTGCACCCTGAATTTGCGACTGGTAGCTTCCTGGATTTTGCCTGCACTACGTTTGGTTGAGACCTGAGCAGACGTCTGGCCAGGCGAGGATAGCTTCGGCTATGCGGCTGGAAACGAATGTCTGGATGCACTAGCGCGTTGTCTGGCTAATTAATACTCCCTTCGTACCCATATTAGTTGACGTTTAGGACAACGACACGGTCTTCAGAACACAACTTTGACCTCTTATTTTTTATAAAAATATTTATGGAAAAGTGATATATGTATACTTTTATGAAAGTATTCTTCAAGACAAATCTATTTATATAATTTTTATATTTTTAAACTTAGAAACTTAATAGTTATTGATGATTTATATTTCCAATGTTTGACTCTAATCTTTTCTAAAACGTCAACTAATATAGGTATGGAGGGAGTATACTACTGTATCTTCAGTCCTTTTTCTTTTTTTTTCTTTGCTATATTTCTTTGGTGAAATGAGCGCTGTTGTCATTCGTGATAGGTGTGGTCTAACCCCATTAGTATATTTTCTTCAATATATATCCATTCCTCAATTATCTTAATTATATTGTATGCACGAATTGTTAGGGAAAATATTAAACTATTTATATTTTATATTTTATATTATTATAATTTATTAAAGCTTTTATTTGTATTTTTGTATTATAATGGTATATATTATCCCATTAATATTAAACTTCTATGCACAAGAAAAAACATTTTCTCTTTTATTAAGCTTCTCAGGCACAGGTTTCCAACCAAGTTCCTCTACTTGCCTAACAAGGCATATTTTATTAAAATTCCTCAGGCGTATTTCATTAAAATTTCAAGTAATTCTCAAGCAACACATTTTACCAGACAAGTTATCCGGGTCTTCAATCAAACAAGCCCTCACGCCATGGCCCTGCGCCCCTGCCACGACAAGGAGCGTGACAGTGCCCGGGCATTTAAAGGAGAGGGTTGGCGAATACGCGTGATTGCCAAACAGGCTCGGCTGGCATGGGCATAGCGTCGTGCGTCCAGGAGCGAGAGTTGAAATGGGCACGCTGGCGCCGTAAGCATTGCGTTCCCTACTTCAGTGCTAAGGTCATCGTTGTCGGTGCTAGTTTCATATTTCAGTTTCTAACATATCTATATTTTAAAAATAGTACAGAATAGTTTTATCTCCATAAAACTATTTCTACTTTAATAAAACTCTTATCATCTCTCTCTTAATCAATACAGTACCACATTAATGTATTTAATGTCCATAAAACTCTATGAAACTCTTATTGAGATTGACCTAATACTCGTCAGCTAGTACCTATTAAATCTTCTGAATAGGAGCTTGGCACTAATATCCAGAAATAATCACCGGGGCTGTTGAGCTGGTCGTTTTCACAGCCGATTAGTGTTCTATGAGAGGGGACGACTGATTAGTGTTATGTGAGAAGGAATAAGCCGAATACGACTATAAGCCAGACTGGTCACAGATTAGGTAAACTTTATCAAGACGATTCATATCACTTCGAAGAGTTCAGAGGAAACAAATTATCCCTAATATTTACATAATTACATCCTACCATGTCTAAGCTTACTACACTGGTCTGAAGGCACAAACAGAATGTTTGCGAAACCAGAGAGTGCCGTCGCAAATGTTCAGCCTGTGTGTGGAATGGGATCAGTTGAGGCCAATTGGAACTTGCATCGGGACGCTCACTTTTTCTATGTCCTCAAGCAGCTTCACGCCGAGCTGACCTCTGATCCCTCCTCCAAAGGCACACAAGTCACCGGTGTCCATCACCGCAAATGTGTGCGGGTGACCCATTTCCGAGTTCAGCCAGTACGAGGCGTTTGTGGGGCTGATCTGCACGACCTTCTTGTTCAGAGCCTTGAGCGAGCTGACTATGCTCGGTGTCGAGAAATCCGGACCCTCCTCTGCCTCATCGTCCTCCTGAAAAGAGAGAAAAAAAAAGTAAGTAGTACCAACAATATGATGGGGATGAAATATAACACTAATACACATGATTAATATGGATTCTCTCTTATTCTTTCAGCCCATTTACAATGCAGCTTGGATATTAGTCAACATACAATGGTGATATTTCCAAATATAAATATATGAGAGAATGGCCGAACCTGAAAAACCAAGGATTCACCGGATCCAAAGGAGTATACATCCCCATTCTCAGCGACGACAAATGTTGTGTATTCACCGGTGGAGAGATGAACGGCCTTCACATTGCGTAATCCTTCGACCACTGTGGGAACAGCCTTGTATTCCTCATCACCGTGCCCCAGACAACCAGTGTGGCCCCAACCCCAGGTGCACACACGGCCGTCAGCACCAAGGGCTGCGGCATGCCAAGTGCCAGCTGCTATTGAAACTGGTTTAAAGCTCAAGGACTGAAACTGTTCAATCAGCTTGGGCATCCCCTTATTAGTTTTGCATCCATGCCCAAGCTTGCCCCCTAAACCACAACCTACAGAATACACAGACCTGCACATCGGCATGCACTATTAAAAACCTGTAGAAACTAAAAGTTTAGTCGTCAATCAAAAATGACCCTGAAGATGTAAAGGCATGATAACAAAGTGCAGACCGGAGCAGAACCTTACATTCCATTTGGCTGGTAGGCCAACATAAGAAGGTAGCAATTTCCCGCAGAGATATATGCAACAGGAACATCCTCAAGTCCAGAGAGAAGACGAGGTTCAACATCTGAAGGATCCGACATGTGGCCAAGCCTCTCAGCTTTGCCCCATGAGAAAGTGTAAACTCGACCCTCTCTAGACAGAACTGCAGAGAAGTAACCCCCTATGGCTGCTTGAACTACAAAAACACCCTTCAATGACTCCACAATCTTGGGAGTTGTAATCTGAATATGAGCATCATCAATTAATTCTGCACCCCTGAAATTATCCTTCCCAAATGCATAGACGCTTCCTGTGTCACTCACAAGCATTGTCCATCTTGACCCAACTGCAGCTTGTGTGATTCTGATGCCTTGTAGAGACCTATCATGGAGGTGACAGTTATGACATTGGTATTACTGTACGCAATAGTCCTATTTCAGAAAAAAAACTGAAAGGTTACCTAATAATACATGGCTTGAACCGATCTTCTGAATCCCCAAGGCCAAGCTGACCGGAGCAGTTTGCACCAAATGAATATACATCTCCGTTTGAGGTGATAACGATACTATGGCCTGGCCCGGCAATCACCCGAGAACCATTCTTCTCCCTAACCAAAATATACCTAAGAACATGCTTCCAAGAGCCTCCACATCGTTGTTTCAGACACTCCTGATCTTCTTGCTTCATCAGCTTAAACATGGTCCTTTTCTGGCATATATCAAATGCCGCAAGCTCTGGAAGTGACAACGCAAGGTTTGGTGCAAAATTTGCAGGTTTACTGAAAAATGTGCATGTAGCCTACGCACAGAGAGGCATAATTCATCAGTAGCAGCATCTGTTATTAAAACACAAAAGCACTGAGTGCAGTTGTATGACTTGCCTCCAGATTGGCGAGATCTTTCGGGTCTAGATCACAAGCTGAGAGCACATGGAGGACAATGGATGGGCTCATAGCAAGGGGAAATTCGCCTGGGATTCCATCCCCATAGCAATGTCGCTGTGGACGTTCCATTAGTGTTGGCAATGGAGATGAATGGGAGGTTGACTCATCAGCATTGCTATGGAATTGCATCACTGGTGAGGTTCCACTAGCAGCAGCGTCCATGGGGCACTGCATGATTCTCGCAGTGCTGTTTACAGATGAATGGGAGCAGAGGACTCGGTCTGATAAGAGAAACAAATGACAGCCCGTCACACTTTCGACAAACAGATTGAGCAGCATGCGCAGATTTTACACAAACTGGAAGGAGAACCGCGGCAGCAACAAAGAGTTAGATGATCACATTCATAGCTGCGTTTCATCTAAGTTGCTGTCTGCAGAAGACAGAATGATCATATAGACTCACTAGCAAATTAGCATCAGATTAAACTACGCCTTAGCAACACAAAGGATGGCAGGAGAAGGGAGGAACAACACGCATCCATCATTTGACCATAGATCGCATCCTGAAATCAAGATCGACGCGGATCAGACCTTAACGGAGCGTTTAACAGTCGATCATCCCACACCTCCAGTGCGGTCTTCTGGGAAAAGAAAAGAATTTGAAACACGATGACCCGTGATCAATATCGGTACATCGCAAGAAAAGCTATGGTTCCACCGGGGAATTCGTACAATATCACAAAATCCCGTTTTCAATACTACCAACGCACCGATTCCCCACCCCAGCACCAAAAATCCCCATTTCCGCCCACCACCATGGCCCCAAAACCGGCGAAATCCAGCCAAATCCCCCCACAAACCATGAACAAATCGTTCCTTTCTCGCCAGATCGACCAAGAACAACGAGATAATCGATCCGATTTCATCAGATTCCCCCAAAAGTTCTTATCCCCTCCGAATTCCCACACCAACAGGAAAAAAAGAGAAGCCGCCCACAAAATCGAAGAAGGGGGAAGGGCTGGAACATCCAGATATAGATATAGGCCCGATCGAGGCATCGTACTAGGATTTATAGGAGTGGTTGGTTCATCCGATCCTCGCCGGCTGCAGCGTCGCAGCCTCTGCAACTGGGTGGGCACCGAGCGGCGGCGAAGGTGTCGGGCCTGGGAAGTTAGCTAGAACTAGAAAAGGCGAAGAGGATGCGTCACTCCAATATTTATAGATGTGTCGGTAGGTGCCACCTCAGCATCAACCGGCTCCTCTCCATGGCCACCGTTTGACACTACCGTATTCGTCCTGTACTCCTGTCCTTACGATATGCACAACCTTCAGAATGGAAGGTGATCAGGCGACCTTCGGTGCTTGATCTTCTCTTAACAGTTGAGACTTGAGTTTACTTTCTCTGTGTAACACCCCGGGTGTTACGAACAACTATTAACTCTAAACACACATTTTTAACTTGTTAATAGTAATCTATGGCTAAGCTAGTGTGAGAAAGAACCTAAGTTTTTGAGCGAAAAAAACCTTTCAATGGAGTTTAGTGGACCTCAGTAAGTTTTTACCCTATGAAAGTGCATGTTGCACTTAAGTGTGATTTTGGATGATTTGATGACAATGTTGATTAAAGATCTAATATGTTTGCTAAGTGTGACACAGGGAAATGATTATCTCACTATGTACTTGAAATGTAATGCAAAGCCAAAATGATGGATTGTTGTATGAAGATCATGTCACAAGCACAAAACAACAATGAGAATGATATTGATATAAAGGGTTATCATATTGTGGGATAATCATAGTGCATTTATGTTTGCTAAGAAACGATTCAAAATGAAGCATGGTTGAATGGCTTGAAATGGTGAAGATAGCAAGGAAAGAGTCTTTGAGGTACTAAGCAAGGGTGAAGGGCAAGCGACGGCTTGGCGGCCGAAGAACCTAGCTAGAGTGAAGAAGAAAGTACTTGCATTTAGTCGAAGGATCAATCAAGCTTGAAGATCGCATCTAGTGGAGAATCGACATTCCTAGCAACAATATTGTTTGGAGTGACTTGGCACATTTGGAACTTCATTATGTCACTTGCATGGAGTCAAGTCACATGTTCAAGATGGCTATGCTCGAGGAATATCTACTTCTAAACTTGACAACCATTCCTCTCGATATGGAAAATGAAGTCAAGCGGCTTTGGTTCAAATGGGAATCAACTCAAGAGGTTTAAAATTCGTATTTCAATTTATCTTGAGTAAATAGGAAAGCCGTACTATTAAGAGGGATGCAACATAGAGTAGATGATTCTTCATAAGTGCTCAAACCAACCTAAGTGAGACATGAGAGAGCTAGAGCTAACTTTCAGCTGTTTGCTGCACTGTCTGTCCATACCGGACATGTCCGGTATGCATACCGGACATGTCCGGTATGAGCCCACAGCAGTGCGGCCATCCGTCTCGCCCGAGCCTTTGCGCCAGGCCTCGGCCTCGGCGCTCAAGCTCCGTCTCGCCCGAGCCTTTGCGCCAGGCCTCGGCCTCGGCGCTCAAGCTCCGTCTCGCCCGAGCCTTTGCGCCAGGCCTCGGCCTCGGCGCTCAAGCTCCGTCTCGCCCGAGCCATTGCGCCAGGCCTCGGCCTCGGCGCTCAAGCTCCGTCCCGCCCGAGCCAGCCTCGGCCTCGGGCGCTCAAGCTCCGTCTCGCCCGAGCCTCTGAGCCAGGCCTCGGCCTCGGGCGCTCTTGTGGAGTCCATACCGGACATGTCCGGTATGCATACCGGACATGTCCGGTATTAGCGGAGTTCTGTCTCGCAGCTTGTGTTTGGGCGGTTCAACCGACTCTTGCGTCGGTACTATCGACCGGTGCTACCGGAGTAATGGCGGTACTACCGGTAGGCCAAATTTTGGCCCAACACAGAGAGGTTGCAAAACCCCCTTTTAACTGTCGGTACCACCGACCTGGTGGTCGGTACTACCGAGATCCTATTCGGGGTTTGAAAGATGGTTGGTTAAGAGTGCTTCTCGCGCAGTCAAGTCATACCGGACATGTCCGGTATGCATACCGGACATGTCCGGTATTTGCGGATTTGTGGCTAACAGTATCTTTGTGATAGGCGGTTCTACCGACGCTTGGGTCGGTACCACCGAGAGGTACCACCGGGGTTATAGCGGTACTACCGGTAGGTCAAAATTGGCTACTTCCAGAGAGGTTGTGAAAACCCCCTCTATAACTAGCGGTACCACCGACCAAGTTGTCGGTACTACCGAGATCTGTTGGGAAGTTTGAAAGTTGGTCTGTTCAGTGTGTTCCTCACGCAGTAAAGTCATACCGGACATGTCCGGTATGCATACCGGACATGTCCGGTATGAGCTGACTCAGCCAACGGCTAGAAAACGGCTAGTTTCGAATGTGGGCTTATAAATACCCCCAATCCTCCACCTTTGGAGGCTGCTGATTCTACTGGTTCCCACACTCATTCTAAGCCTTTCAAAACACTTTCCAACCCTCTCTTAGTGAGTGATTGTCCTCTAATTGCCAAATCCATTTGTGGGTTGAGAGAGATTCAAAATTAGAGAGCAAGCCATCTCTTGAGCACTTGTGCAAATCGTCGATCTTGTTGTGCGCATTCGTTACTCTTGGACTCTACGGTCCTAGACGGTTAGGCGTCGCCGTTGAGCACCCAAGAGATTTGTGGAGTGCCTCGGAAAGTTTGTGAAGGTTCGATCTCTCCTCAAAAGAGATCAACTAGTGGAAGGAGCATAGCGGGTGAAATAGACCGCGGCTAGAGTGACCCGTGGTGTCCTCTAGAGCCCACCTTTGTGGTAGCTCGCAGCCGGCTCAACGGAGAGTAGGACCCGAGGGGGTGCCGAACTTCGGTGAAACAAATACCGTGTCATTCCTTTGTGCTTTACATTCGGCTATTTGTTATTCTTCGTTGTGCTAGTTGTTTTGCAAGCAATCAGTTTTATATATACATCATACATAGTGATTGCAGGTTGTGTGAGAAATTGGAGAAGAAAAGGAGCAGTCCCGCACAACCCGTGCATACCGGACTTGTCCGGTATTGATACCGGACATGTCCGGTATTTACTGATTGTGCCCAATTTGTTTAATCCTTGAGCTAATCTTTGTGGTGCAGGGTATTGCCTTCTAGGTGATTAATTTCTCGTCATATACTTTGTGTTTGTCTCTTGAGGGGTTGTTTATACTCCGATTGGGAGTTTCCAAGTAATTGGAAACTCGCATACTAATTGCTTCCGCATTATAAGTTGTAAATTTTCAGAAAAGCCTATTCACCCCCCCTCTAGGCGACACCTTAGGTCCTTTCAATTGGTATCGGAGCTTGGACTCACGTTTGAGCTTCACCGCTTGTGAGAACCGATGGATTCGCCTATGGAGACAAACGTGGTGCTTCTCCAAAATGATGGTTCAAACTTTCTATCTTGGTCATCTTATGTACTCAATGCATTTCGGGCTATTAGCCCCATTATTGAGCATATTGTGGATGCAAGCATATCTCTTTCTATAGTTGATTGGAGCAACTATAAGAACTTGACAAAAGAGGAAGAGATATGTGTGCAACTCAATGCTCATGCGTGTTTGATCATGTTGAACTCATTGAGTGCAGAGGTTCTTAAGGAGGCTATCTACAACGGAGAATCTCCGCCGGAGAGTGCTCATGTCATTTGGACTAGACTTGCCCACTTGTATGGGAAGTCCAAATGTGATGAAGCATATGATTGTGATTCAATGGAAATGAAGTCCATTGAGTCATCATCATGTGAGGAAGCCTCAAGAAGCCTCAAGGAAGACGAGCCTGATCGAGGGCTGCCAGCTGCTGCTGCTCTGGACCCTGTCTGTCCATACCGGACATGTCCGGTATGGGTACCGGACATGTCCGGTATCAGCCCAGCAGACAGGGAGCTAGCAGCAGACAACAACGACTTTCATGCTCGGTGGCGACCAAGTGATGAGTCAACCTCAGTAGCTCATGATACTCATCACTTGTGTCTCATGGCCAAGAAGAACAAGAAGAAAGCAACCAAGAAAGATCAAGAGAAGATTCTTGGTGAGATCAAGGAGAAGGCATCAAGAGATAATCAAGTAGAGAGCGATGAGGATGATGAAGATGATGAATCGCTTGATTATCTCAAGTATGAAGACAAGCTCTTGTTCGTCAACTTGCTGAAGAAAAATGATGAGCTAGAAAAGGAGGTGGATGAACAAGAGCAATCCCTTCAAAATCAAGAAGAGTTCCTCATCTCCAAATTAGAAGAGCTAAAGGCATTAGAAGAAAGGTATGAAAAATTGTCAATTGAGCATGCCTTAGCTACTAACTCTCTATCTAATGTGGAAAGGCTAGAGAAGGAGAACTACATGCTTAAGGCAAAAATGAGTGATCTCTCATATGAGCACAAGTTCCTACAAGAGGACTTCACTTATCTCAAGTGCTCACATGAGAAGCTAGTGGAATCAAATGCAATGCTTGAGATTGCACATGAGGTTGTTATTGCTATGGTAAAATCCTCTCAACCTCACACTACTACACTCACTAGTGCACCATCTCAATTAAATGTTATTTGTGCTAATGAGTGTGCTTCTCAAGCAAGCCAATCTTCGATTGAGCAAACGCTTAAAGAAAATGCTAGGCTCATCGAAGAAGTGGGAAATCTAAAGAAGGATGTGATTAGATTGAAGGATGAGGAGAAAGCACAACCTTCTCAAGATAACCGTGATATCATGGTGAAGAAGCTTGAGAAGGGTTCAAACCTTGCTTCCTCCAAAATCCAACAATCTAGTCACTCCTCAAGTCATGAGAAAGCAACCAAGGGCAAGAAACAAAAGAAGAGATTATGCTATGGTTGCGGATTGTATGGACATGAGTGGGCTAAGTGTCCACACAAGACTTGGGCCGACAAATGTGAAGCGGCCGAACAAAAGGCATCAACCAAATTGTCCAAGCAAATGAAGAATGATGCACCAAGTCCTTGCCTCAAATGCAACAAGTTGGGTCACCTCACCAAGAGTTGCCCCACATACCAAGAGGCAAGGAAGATGGCTCAAGTTGCAATAAGAAGATGCGCCGGGACACATGGTTGATGCATGTCCCAACAAGCAAGACAAGAGAAGAGCAAACAATGGGCGTATTTGCTATGCTTGTAGGAGAAAGGGGCATCTAAGCTATGATTGCCCAAATGGTATGTTTCCTAAGCCGAACACATTTGCAAATGATAAGGTGCTTAGGAAGGTCACAAAGGGACTTAGCACTAGTAAGGTGATGTGTTCACCTCATACTAGCTCTAAGGCCACTTGGGTGCCTAAGCACTTGTTGACTAACTTTCAAGGACCCAACAAAAGTTGGGTACCAAAATGTGCTTAGGATGTTGATGTAGGTTCCAATGGTGAGATGAAGGCTTTCGGGGTGTTTGAGCAAGCAAAATGACATCTCAACTCAAACTATCAACCTATGTTGTCAATATTACCCTATATGGTTGACCCGAACACTGTGTGATGATCGATTCCTTTTTACTCATCTCCACCATTGTTGATAAGTGCCTAAAACTTAGTAATCAAATGAATTTAATTTAACCTTACGACATTTGTCATTCGATGCTCTTAATGGCTCTCTAGTAGAGCATTATCTTTGATGAAGTGCAGGGAAGTGAAATGAACTAGAGCCAAAAGGAAATCTCAGAAGTGGCTGTTTACTGGTTCTGATTTGCAAATACCGGACTTGTCCGGTATCGTACCAGACATGTCCGGTATGAGTTACTCACTCTGTTAAGACCAGTGACTCCATATGCAGATTTGGACAAAGTCACTTCATACCGGACTTGTCCGGTATCCATACCGGACATGTCCGGTATGGGCAGAGAAAGGATGAGATTTCTGGTTTTAGAAGAATTGCTAGATCTTTGTGGACTAGTCTTTTGCTCTAACTAAATACCTGCACATTAATCTATACTGAGTGTTTGTAAGTAGTACTTGAACTTAATTCAGGATTTGGCAAATCTATGTGTCTTGGTCAAGGTAGAAAAACATTCCCTTTTCCTTAAAAGAAAACCAAAGTGCTTTCACAAGTAATTCAAAATGACTTGAGCACCTATTAAAGGGAAGTTTAGTTTCTACCTTGAACCATTGTGATCTAACAATTTCCTCTAAAGTGATGTGATAGTTCTTTAAATGAAAAGGAGATCACTTTGACAAAGGCATGATCACCTGACAAGTCAAGTCAACACGAAGATGATTATGTCATGGTTACTCTTAGTGGAACATATGCGAGCTCAAGGCCAAGGTATGTGGTTACATACATGCTATGTAAGTGCATATAGGATTCATAATGCTAGAATGTGCTTTCGGGGTGGTTGAGCAAGACAATTTGAAATTCTAACTCAACCTATCAACCTATTTTCATCATACTTGCTTTATGTGGTTGACCCGTTGGTAATCTATGTTTATCTTATCTTTTGCTTTATCTTCACCATGACATAGAGTGCCTAAACTTGCTACCTATCCTTGCCTACATGAGATTTGAGCTTATTTCTACTTGTGCTATGCTTATTGTCTTAACTTAGATCTCACATGTCGTTGTGTCTCAAGTGATTTGTGCTTAGAATTTACTCTCTTATCACATATGGAAAATTACATTGTGTTGGCCAAAGTTGAACTTTGACTCTCACATTCCTAATGGAATGAAAGTGCTTGGAAAGGAATTCAAATACTTGAAGCACTAATTGAGGGGGAGCTCAATTTCAACTTTGTGCCCTTTATGAGCTAATAAGGTTTATCTAGCATATGTTGTAGTTCATCTTGATCAAGTTGACTTCTTGATGAAGACATGACTATTTGGCAAGAAAGGTCAACAAAATCATCACCATGTCATGATTATGCTAGGTGGAACTTGTGGGCACAAGGCAAAGGTATGTTTTTAATATGTGCATTGAAAGTGCATAATAGGCCTATAATATGCTAGCGTGTGCACTTATGTGTGATAGGATAGATATTTCCAAATTCCTTACTAGCATGAGTAGGAAGTGTGTTTTGGGAAAATATTTGACACTTGGTCTTTGTGACCTATCCATGACACTTGTAATTATTGTTCCCCTTGATTGTTTGATTGGCTAATTACAAGTGGCATGGACCTCTCTCAAGTCCTATATCTCTAAAGTAAATTATATTCCTTGATAATCCTCTTGTCAAAACGATTCATGGACATAAGGTTTCTCTATAATCTTTAGTGTGTTGAAAACCTTGGATTAAACATAGAGAAAAGAAAACTTGAGATTTGGACACAAGTACTCTTTGTGAAATCATATGAAGAGAAGAGAATAAAATATGATGGATTACATGTTCGAGGAAAGAAAGGGGTTTTGGATGAAAAAGAAGCAAATCTGGAGCTGTTGGACATAATCTGCTAATACCGGACTTGTCCGGTATCCATACCGGACATGTCCGGTATAAGCAGAGTAGCTCTGGAGAAAACCCGCCAATACCGGACTTGTCCGGTATCCATACCGGACATGTCCGGTATGAGCGGGGGACATAAGGACAGCGTACCCCTTCGGGCTCTCTTTCTCTCCCTCACTTCTGTTCTTCCCAAACCGGCCAAGCAAGGAGCCGACCGTCTCCACCCACGGCGACCTAGTGCTCCCTCCATAGAAAAGTGAGAGAGGGAGAAGGATTTGGAGAAGGATTCCATCAAAAGCAAGTGCCGGTGTTGGATTTGAAGTTTTCCCTCGTTCCCTCTCATCCCAAGGTATTTCAAATCCCGGACTTGTCCGATCTATTCATCGCTAAATCATTCTCAAATTCCTTCGGTCAAGATGTTGGATTCATGGTCTAGAAGCAATGTATCAAGTTTGAGATGGATTGGGTTTGAATTGGTGGTGAACCGAGGAACCCTAGGAAGGGGGGTGCTGTGAACGTCCATACCGGACATGTCCGGTATGAGACCGGACATGTCCGGTTTTTCCCAGCAGAACAGAAAACTTTCTGTTTTTCTCGGTTCAGGCCCTCCATAGTTGATGTTAGGGATTGTATTGGATGTCTATAAGTGTGTTGTAAACCTAGTGATCAAGTTTGGCCTAGGTGCTTGCAATCCATGAGGCATTTAATCGTATCTCTATTAATTCAACTAGTTTTGACAAATCCTATAAATATGCTTCTGAGACATCTTTGTGGATTGTTTGGTCACAGGGCAGCAGCTATGAGTGACAGAGTCGAGCCTCGAACCAAGACGAGACATGATCCAGCTAGGGAAAGGCATAAGAAGAGGAGGCAAGATTCTCACTCCGGCTTGTCAATAGGAGGCAGCAATGGCAGTGGGAGTGGTAGTGGTCGTGGCACTACTAGACCTCCAAGGGGAGGTGCCTCTAGAGCTCCTTATCCGTTTGCAGCTCATGATGACATAGAGGAAGAAGAGGAAGAGGAAGAAGTGGAAGAAGAAATTGAAGAAGAAGAAGAAGAAGAAGAGGAAGAGGAAGAAGATGCACCTCAGCAGCAGCAGGAGGGTTTACACTTTGGGGCTCTTGCGATACGCCCTGCTGCCCTGATTCCTGCTTGGGTGGCTCGTGTGGACTATCGGGAGTCCGGTGGTACACAGAAGGCCAGGAGAGAGCGGAGGAGAGACCCCAGGGGACAGGAGAGGAACATCTATGACTACAGGTTTCACACCTTGTTTCACATTGACTATTATGAGAAGGTGCTTCTGACCAGAAACCCTGTGATCATTAGAGCTCAGTACGTTGATTGGCAGCATGCTAGAGATCATCACCGTCCTTCAGTTGAGCATGCTATTGCTATTTGCCAGCAGACAGGCCTCTACCGCATTCTGGAGTTTCAGCATGATTGGTGTGATGAGGTGATAGCCCAGTTCTATGCCACCCTATATGTTGAGGAGTCTGACGAGATTGATGAGAAGCGCATGAACTGGATGACTGAGGGTGTCTGGTACTCCGTGTCTTACAGGGAGTTTGCAGGGTATCTTGGCTTTGACGAGGAGGATCTTCAGAGAGCTTGTATTCACGATGAGGTTGTGCTTCCTCCAGAGCAGCTTGGGTACATGTACCCACCACCTCTACCTGCTGGGGCAGTTGTAGGGAAGGTGAGAGGCATTCACCCTACCTATGGCTATCTCAACAGGATGCTCAGGGCTACTATTGATTGCAAGTCAGGAGACAGAGGGACACTTGCAGATTACACGAGGAACCTCCTGCACAGGTTAGCACCAGGAGCACAGCCTTTCAGTGTCTTTGATTTTATCTGGTATGAGATCAAGAGAGTGGGTGAGAGGCCACTCAAGGGATGTGGATTTGCACCATACATTCAGCATATGATTGAGCAGCAGATTGGTGCCACTTTCACCTATGACCACTCACACAGGCCCTTGAGGTTCCAGGCAGATCTTCTTGAGTCTCCTATACCTCCACCTGGACCAGGGGCAGTTCCAGCAGCAGCAGAGCCACAGCCAGAGGACCCAGTTGCAGGAGCAGCAGGAGGAGCAGCCGTGGCAGGCTCGCCACAGCCACTCACTCGTTCACACTCCACCTCTCAGGGACGTGGCAGGCAGCGCTCTCTCTTGCGCAAGGTTCTTAGCAGTATTCTCGGCGTGTGCAAGGATGTCAATGTGATCAAGGCTCAGCAGCACCGTGAGAGGCAGGCTAGGAGAGAGGACTCGAGGACGCTGAAGATGCTTCACGAGCACTACAGGTTTCAGCCCCCGAGATCCCCACCGTCAGATGACGAGACTGAGCAGCCTGAGACGTTTGAGCAGCAGCAGCAGAGGTATGAGAGGGAGTTTGACGACCTTTCAGTGCGTCAGAGACAGGGAGCAGAGTCAGAGCAGCAGAGTCAGAGGCAGGGAGTAGAGGCTGGGCAGCAGCCCCACGACACTCCTCCTTCAGCTCCCAGGTTCTCCACAGACCCCCTACTTCGTCCTAGCTCAGCTGAGGAGTTTGCTTCAGACGTGTGGGACAGCTTCCTTGGTGGTACCTACGGCTACCCTGACCCAGGACAGAGCTCTCGGCAGCCTGGGGACGACGACGAGTGACAGTTTCGCCTGCGGCCCTCCTGGTGTCATCCTTGAGCGACACCTTTACCTTTTTGGAGATGGATGACAAAGGGGGAGAGATAGTTGATTAGAGCTTCCAGACTTCATGTTATCAGTTATGTATCTTGTATCTGGAGTTTTGTTCTGCAGGTGGTTTAGTTCTCAGAGTTTGAGCTTTATTGTAATATCATGAGTCATGTATGAGTTCTTTAGTGTATCCGATATCAGAGATATCTTTGTGATGAGACATGATCCTTATCTTGTAATATAATCTATCTTAGTGGTTGTGGACTTGAGAAATCTTTGTGTGAGTGCTATGTGTGTGATATGAGTAGCAATTTATTCTTCATAAGATCTTTACTTACTAGTGTGTTGCATATGTCTTGGTGTATTGTTTTTCATTTATTGACTTGTGTGATATATCTTGTCATATGCATCATGATCTATATTGCTCACACACTTGCATTTCTCGGATGCAATGATTTAGGGGGAGTTTCCAACTCACCTTAGTATGTGCAAATTGACATTTTGAGGTCCTTTATGAATTCAATTCATATTGCACATATTAAGGGGGAGCTCTTCATAAATCATTGAACCCATAAGCTTAATTGTTTATCCTTTGGTAAAATTTAATCAAGGTTGTCATCAATCACCAAAAAGGGGGAGTTTGAAAGTGCATGTTGCACTTAAGTGTGATTTTGGATGATTTGATGACAATGTTGATTAAAGATCTAATATGTTTGCTAAGTGTGACACAGGGAAATGATTATCTCACTATGTACTTGAAATGTAATGCAAAGCCAAAATGATGGATTGTTGTATGAAGATCATGTCACAAGCACAAAACAACAATGAGAATGATATTGATATAAAGGGTTATCATATTGTGGGATAATCATAGTGCATTTATGTTTGCTAAGAAACGATTCAAAATGAAGCATGGTTGAATGGCTTGAAATGGTGAAGATAGCAAGGAAAGAGTCTTTGAGGTACTAAGCAAGGGTGAAGGGCAAGCGACGGCTTGGCGGCCGAAGAACCTAGCTAGAGTGAAGAAGAAAGTACTTGCATTTAGTCGAAGGATCAATCAAGCTTGAAGATCGCATCTAGTGGAGAATCGACATTCCTAGCAACAATATTGTTTGGAGTGACTTGGCACATTTGGAACTTCATTATGTCACTTGCATGGAGTCAAGTCACATGTTCAAGATGGCTATGCTCGAGGAATATCTACTTCTAAACTTGACAACCATTCCTCTCGATATGGAAAATGAAGTCAAGCGGCTTTGGTTCAAATGGGAATCAACTCAAGAGGTTTAAAATTCGTATTTCAATTTATCTTGAGTAAATAGGAAAGCCGTACTATTAAGAGGGATGCAACATAGAGTAGATGATTCTTCATAAGTGCTCAAACCAACCTAAGTGAGACATGAGAGAGCTAGAGCTAACTTTCAGCTGTTTGCTGCACTGTCTGTCCATACCGGACATGTCCGGTATGCATACCGGACATGTCCGGTATGAGCCCACAGCAGTGCGGCCATCCGTCTCGCCCGAGCCTTTGCGCCAGGCCTCGGCCTCGGCGCTCAAGCTCCGTCTCGCCCGAGCCTTTGCGCCAGGCCTCGGCCTCGGCGCTCAAGCTCCGTCTCGCCCGAGCCTTTGCGCCAGGCCTCGGCCTCGGCGCTCAAGCTCCGTCTCGCCCGAGCCATTGCGCCAGGCCTCGGCCTCGGCGCTCAAGCTCCGTCCCGCCCGAGCCAGCCTCGGCCTCGGGCGCTCAAGCTCCGTCTCGCCCGAGCCTCTGAGCCAGGCCTCGGCCTCGGGCGCTCTTGTGGAGTCCATACCGGACATGTCCGGTATGCATACCGGACATGTCCGGTATTAGCGGAGTTCTGTCTCGCAGCTTGTGTTTGGGCGGTTCAACCGACTCTTGCGTCGGTACTATCGACCGGTGCTACCGGAGTAATGGCGGTACTACCGGTAGGCCAAATTTTGGCCCAACACAGAGAGGTTGCAAAACCCCCTTTTAACTGTCGGTACCACCGACCTGGTGGTCGGTACTACCGAGATCCTATTCGGGGTTTGAAAGATGGTTGGTTAAGAGTGCTTCTCGCGCAGTCAAGTCATACCGGACATGTCCGGTATGCATACCGGACATGTCCGGTATTTGCGGATTTGTGGCTAACAGTATCTTTGTGATAGGCGGTTCTACCGACGCTTGGGTCGGTACCACCGAGAGGTACCACCGGGGTTATAGCGGTACTACCGGTAGGTCAAAATTGGCTACTTCCAGAGAGGTTGTGAAAACCCCCTCTATAACTAGCGGTACCACCGACCAAGTTGTCGGTACTACCGAGATCTGTTGGGAAGTTTGAAAGTTGGTCTGTTCAGTGTGTTCCTCACGCAGTAAAGTCATACCGGACATGTCCGGTATGCATACCGGACATGTCCGGTATGAGCTGACTCAGCCAACGGCTAGAAAACGGCTAGTTTCGAATGTGGGCTTATAAATACCCCCAATCCTCCACCTTTGGAGGCTGCTGATTCTACTGGTTCCCACACTCATTCTAAGCCTTTCAAAACACTTTCCAACCCTCTCTTAGTGAGTGATTGTCCTCTAATTGCCAAATCCATTTGTGGGTTGAGAGAGATTCAAAATTAGAGAGCAAGCCATCTCTTGAGCACTTGTGCAAATCGTCGATCTTGTTGTGCGCATTCGTTACTCTTGGACTCTACGGTCCTAGACGGTTAGGCGTCGCCGTTGAGCACCCAAGAGATTTGTGGAGTGCCTCGGAAAGTTTGTGAAGGTTCGATCTCTCCTCAAAAGAGATCAACTAGTGGAAGGAGCATAGCGGGTGAAATAGACCGCGGCTAGAGTGACCCGTGGTGTCCTCTAGAGCCCACCTTTGTGGTAGCTCGCAGCCGGCTCAACGGAGAGTAGGACCCGAGGGGGTGCCGAACTTCGGTGAAACAAATACCGTGTCATTCCTTTGTGCTTTACATTCGGCTATTTGTTATTCTTCGTTGTGCTAGTTGTTTTGCAAGCAATCAGTTTTATATATACATCATACATAGTGATTGCAGGTTGTGTGAGAAATTGGAGAAGAAAAGGAGCAGTCCCGCACAACCCGTGCATACCGGACTTGTCCGGTATTGATACCGGACATGTCCGGTATTTACTGATTGTGCCCAATTTGTTTAATCCTTGAGCTAATCTTTGTGGTGCAGGGTATTGCCTTCTAGGTGATTAATTTCTCGTCATATACTTTGTGTTTGTCTCTTGAGGGGTTGTTTATACTCCGATTGGGAGTTTCCAAGTAATTGGAAACTCGCATACTAATTGCTTCCGCATTATAAGTTGTAAATTTTCAGAAAAGCCTATTCACCCCCCCTCTAGGCGACACCTTAGGTCCTTTCACCCTAAAGTTTAAACCTTGGTAAAGCCTTAGCCTTAGATCAATCCAACATATAAGTTAAACCATAACCAGGGTTAAGTTTATATGAATTGATGACCGTTTTAAGCTCTAATCGTGCTTAATAGTCAAACCTATGTTTTGTGTATGCCCTAGGGTCAACCATGGCATCATTAGGTCCTAATTAAGTTTGTGAACAACTTTGATGCAAATGTCATGTACAACTTTTGGGGAGTAAGTGCCTCAAAAATGCTAAATACCACTTCCGCGTTTAGTTGTTTGATAGCCTTTTAGAATAGTTTAATTAATAATCTACTTAAACACTTTATTTTTTGTCAATATAAAAGTTGTAGTACAAGTTTAGTACTTCGCTTTGGTGTTTCTGGTTGTTGAAGTTGTGATGGGTTGATTGTTTGTTTCGAAGACTAGAAATCGAATCAGCACTCAGTTTTAGCCTAGGACAACAAATCGTAAGTCTGGAGCCCGTCCCTCTGTCGATTGTTGACATTTCGCGTTCCCATTTTTTCGTTAAGCGAATGACCTCAACTCCTTAATAGAAGTTGTAGCTCTCATCCAATGCTAGAGCTTTGTGTAGTTGGTGTTAAGGTTTGACACCATCTCGATGCCATATTTACTGTTTTCATAAATCCTGATTAGTGCTGACAGTGCTAACTTTAGTGCTAATTACTCGCTAATCCGTAACAGTTATGGCCATGCTCCTTAAATCAATGTTGTAGGCCTTTGTTAGTGAAACAACTTTATCGCGTCCTATGCAGATTCGAACCAGAACATGTCCAAAAACGCGCTTGAAAACGTGCACGCTAGCTTTTTGGTGAAATGACAGAACAATCGACCGTCCTATATGAGCTCTCTGCCATGGCAGAGCACTGGTGTCGCTCATGTGCTCGATGTCGCACTGCCTTGCTCTACCCGCGTGTTTAAGGAGGTCATCGCGTTGTGGTTGTCCTCACTCTCGCTAGCTCTCTCGCACATTCGTCTCTGCTCGGTCCGCCATGGGAGCGGAGTACAGCCCTGTCTAGAGGTCGTTCTTCTTCCTCTTCACTTCACTCTAAATGCTCGCAGCCTCGTGGTACCTCACGCGCTGGGCCGTTGGCCTCAGCCATGGCCACGCCGGCCGAGCTAGGCACGACTAAGGCCAGGGTCGGTCGCCTAGCCGGATGCCCAGCCACGCCGGTCACTCCCCTACCGCCTCTAGCCGGCTGGCCAGCCAACTCGACATCGCCCCTCTCGGTCTCGTCTCTGTTTGTACGTAGAAGAAGGATATGTTTATAAGCAGAAAGTCTTTGTCGTGTTCACTTTGCAAAAATACCATGACTCATAGATTTACTTATATATTCTTTTTTTATTCGTGCGACTGTCGGGTGCATTAGACATGTGGCCCAGCATTCGATGCATTGATGGACATCGCATGTCCTCTTCGTTCAACCATAGTCGCCAGATCCCAATGACTAGAATCAGCAGCGAACTCTTTATGGCATCGGGCGCTACCATCAGACGCGTTGGTCCAGCGTCTGATGCCTTGTCAGACATCACAACGACTAACTGCGCTGACATCAGACTCTGCTACAGGATCACATCGAACGCGTTAGGGCCCGTGTCCAATGTCTATACAGAGAGCTCCTGCGAACATCGGATGACCACATCGAATGCACTTGAGCGTCCGATGCTCCTCTGTCTGCTCTGTCTAGCCACGCCATTGGCATCGAACGCGCGCACAGTGCGACCTGTGCGTTCGACGCAGCGTTCGATGCTCCTGTGCTTTCACGGGTTAGCCATCAGACGCTCGACTCAGCGTTCGATGCCACTCAAGGCAGCATCTGATGCTACTCAGAGAGCACATAATCAATCTCTACTTCATCTCTTGTGCAAATGTGTTAACTCCACCAAGTTTCCACCACTTGTGTACGTGAGTTAGCGTTTGTCAAGCACTTTTTCAAGGAAAGTTAGCACACACTAGAATCTAAATGCATATGCAAAGTGTAGATCATCTAGTAGCACTTTGATAACCGTATTTCACAAATGAGTTCCACTCCTTTTAAAATTACGACTATCAATCCTAAATGTGATCACACTCTCAATAGTGTCTTGATCACCAAAACAAAATAGTCCTATGCGTATACCTTTGCCTCTAGCCCATTTTATTTTCTCTTTTTCTTTTCCAAGTTTTGGAGCACTTGATTACCATCATGTGGACATCATCATCCATCTAGCTCCATCACTTGCTCTTGGACCAACCTATCTCCTAAACACATTTGAGCATAGGGTTAGTCTAACAAGTTTCATCAATTATCCAAAACGAAACTAGGGATTTTAATCTCCCCCTTTTTGGTAATTGATGATAACCTTTACAAAGATATGAATTAAATTCAATTTTAAATTTGAGTTCCTTGTCCAAGCATTGAATCATGATAAGGAATTGGACAACCATCATAAATTCGATTTCGATAATACTAACTCCCCCTACATATGTGTATCATGAGTTTGGTACAATATGTTCACATATGTGTAGATAAGAATGTTGGGAGAGTTAATACTATCAAATGATGCTAAGGTATAAAAAACCTTTGAAGCGTGTTACCATCGGAGTTGCCAATATACACCATCCTTAGCACCTTTGATAACTAGACATTTATTAAAGCTCAAGAACCTCGTGAGATCAACATTATATATAAGAGGGATCTCGATCCACTTGACAAACACATTAAAAAGAATAATTGTCTAGGTACAACCTACGCATTGGAAGTACTTCAAAACACCATACATGTTCCTTTTCTAGCATACATCACACAAGCATGTGATCGACATCGCCTAGACAGTTTGGTGGCGATCAAGAGCATGGTGATCATCTGGTGGAGCTTTTGGATGACTCATCTCGTGTTGTGACCGGTTGTGGGCGAATCACCAAGCCAGAGAGGCAAAGAATCAACCCGGAGTGAGCACTTGGTCCTTGCGTGGACCAAGAGAGAGCGGTACCCTTACACGGGTGCTCCAACGAGAACTAGGGGGTGTGCTGACACCTTGATACCTTAGGAAAACATCGTTGTGATGCTTTCCTCTCTTTAGTTTCTGTATTTACTTTGAGCATTTCAATTATTGTCATTACATTCTGAGAATTGTCATGCTAGAGTAAGATTGGAACCTAGGATGCAAGTTCTTTTGTGTAGTAGAAGATAAAACACACTTTTAGACACACGAGGTGAAATGGGCTAGTGATTAGGGCTTAATTATTGCAACAAATTTAGAATAGCCCAATTCACCCCCCTAGGCATCTTGATCCTTTCAGAGGCTTTGAGGGAGATTTAATCCATGTTACGAGGTTTCTCTATTTTGGCAGTCCAATTGCTATCTGCAGATGAAGGGTTGCTAAAATGGGAAAGTAGCGCTTATGATACTAATGCAATCTCTAGTATTGACCCTATCCATAGAAAATCAACGAAATGAGATCATGCTTGTTTAATTGAATATATCACAAGCCTAAATGTTACTCTTCACCTAAAGTAAGATGTGATTGCTAGAGGTCAAAGTATGTAAATTCCCTTTCTTTCAATTGACTTAATAATCCATATTTTATTTTGGAAGATTTCTTCTATAGCATAGGCTAAATGCCTTGACCTAATTGTCAAATGGTGCATATGACCTTGCCTTCCACCCCATGTGTGCACTGATTTAAGGGAATTTAATATATTCTATGAGGTTTCATGAACAATGATCCCCTTGCCATCCACATCATAAGGATCATTATTTATGCAACTCTTCCTTGTGCTTTTAATGCTTCCTTTGCTATGAATTCCATTAAGGTCCTTCCAAGTGCCTTCAATATGGATTCAATCTTCTTATATATAAGGTCTTGGTCCTTTCAAATGTGTTATGCCTCAATTGGTTTCATCTCGATCGAGGTGATAATTGGGATCGAAGCAAGTAAAAGTTGAAGAACAAGCTCACTTACACTACTAGAGAACAGGCCTTTGGACGATTTGCAAAATCAGCATTAGCCACGGAAAAATTTGCGCCCGGGACTAGAAAGTCCTTTAGCCCCGGTTGGTAACACCAACCGGGGCTAAAGCTCCCCAGCCCAACGGCTCAATTGTCAGAGGGGCCTTTAGTCCCGGTTGGTGTTACCAACCGGGGCTAAAGACCGGCCTTTAGCCCCGGTCCGTAACACCAACCGGGACTAAAGGTTTTGCCCCGGTTGGTGTATGCAGCCGGGGCTAAATGTTGGCATTTTTAGCCCCGGTTGGTAACACCAACCGGGACTAAAAGGTTTTGTTCCGGTTGGTGTACCCAGCCGGGGCTAAATGCCAACATTTAGCCCCGGCTGGGAATAAGGACCGAGGCTAAATGTCCGTCCCTATATTTGAAATGTTCTTCTACCTCCAGCCGTGCCCGAGCTCCTGTCTTCATTTTTCTTCATTCAGTCACTGCTTGCTTGCTTGCTTGTTTGCTCTCTTCTCCTCCGGTGATTTTTGTTTGTTAACACATCTCCGGCGATTGATTTATTTCATCACATCTACACCGCCATCGACTCGTTGAAAGGTTACTAGCTTAAGTTATTCATTTTTGTAGCTATTTTGAGTTCATTGACTTGATAGTTCAAATTATTAATCTAAAAACAAAATATGACCGTTTAATTAGTTTATTTTAGTCTTTTAGAGAAATGTGACCGGTTTAGAAAAACAAAATATATAATACTTTAGTTTAGAAAATGTGACCGGTTTAATTAGTTTTTTTTGAAATAGAGATCATTTAAATCATTTGTTTACACAAAAATTAGAAATATATAATACTTTAGTTTAGAAAATGTGACAGTTTAATTAGTTTTTTTTTAGGAATAGAGATCATTTAAATCATTTGTTTACAGAAATTAGAAATATATAATAATTTAGTTTACAAAATGTGACCGTTTTAATTAGTATATTTTATTATTTTGGAGAAATAGAGATCAGTTAAATTAGTTGTTTACAGAAATTAGAAATATATAATACTTTAGTTTACAAAATGTGACCGGTTTAATTAGTATATTTTATTATTTTGGAGAAATAGAGATCAGTTAAATTAGTTGTTTACAGAAATTAGAAATATATAATACTTTAGTTTACAAAATGCAGAAGGATGCCTGCTTGGTATGTTGTTTTCGAGGGCACCAAACCAGGTATTTACACCAGCTGGGCCGAGTGCAGTCAGTATGTCCTCAAAGTTAAGGGAGCTGTGCATAAAAAGTACAAGTCTTTTGAGGAAGCTTCTGCAGCTCTAGATGCTTTTAACTCAAGAATCAACTCAATTCCTACTGCACCTACCCCTACCTTACCTTTCTATCCGGTTGGAGTGGCAGATAGTACATCTTGTTGGACTGTGATGTGGGAAAAATGTGCAGGTGTTGTTAGTTGCTTTGGTTGTGGCCAAGTGGATTAGGCTGCACTGTTATCTTGATGTAATAATTAATTAATTAGACAAGTTCAACTGCTACTACTTTTATGCCACCAGTGATTCTTACTAAATTTCATGTCAGACATTTTATAATTTTATTTGTTTATAAGAATGAGAGATCGATATAATTATGTGATATGTCATATAATGCAGACGATGACACGTCACTGGATGTACAATGTCGATCGTCGCTCAAAAGAGTTCATTGATGGCGTGCATTATTTTTTAAAAGTGGCCGAGGCAAACAAGCGGAATGGTTTTATGTGCTGCCCATGTGCCCTTTGTAATAATTCGAAGGAATATTCTAGCTCAAGGAGTCTTCACTCACACTTGTTCAAGTCGGGTTTCATGCCAAACTATAGTTGTTGGACGAAGCATGGAGAAACTGGGGTTATGATGGAAGAAGGTGAAGAAGAACAATTGGACCCTGACGATGACATTATTGCTCAATACGGTGACTTTGGTGATACTGCAATGGAGGAAGGTGAAGAAGAGGCAAGTGCAGAAGACACAGTTGCTGAAGATGATGCTCTTGGTGATGTCATTCGTGATGCGCAAAGAGATTGCGAAAGTAAAAAGGAGAAGGCTAAGTTTGACTGTATGCTAGAGGATCACAGGAAATTACTATATCCGTCTGCTGCAGATGGACAAAAAAAGTTAGGCACAACACTTGAGTTGCTACAATGGAAGGCATAGAATGGTGTATCTGACAAGGCATTTGGACAATTATTGAAGATTATAAAACAAAAGATGCTTCCGAAGCCTAACGAATTACCCGGCACTACGTACGAAGCAAAACAAGTGGTCTGTCCTTTGGGTTTAGAAATCCAGAAGATACATGCATGTCCTAATGACTGCATCCTATACCGTGGCAAGGAATACGAGAATTTGGATGAATGCCCTATATGTAACGCGTCACGATATAAGATCAGGCGAGATGACCCTGGCGATGTTGAGGGTGAAGAACGTCCTCGGAAGAAAATCTCTGCCAAGGTTATGTGGTACGCTCCTATAATACCACGCCTGAAACGTCTGTTCAGAAACAAGGACCATGCAAAATTGGTGCGATGGCACAAAGAAGACCGTAAGGTAGACAACATGTTGAGACACCCTGCAGATGGGTCCCAGTGGAGAGCAATAGACAGAGAATTCCCAGAATTTGCAAAAGATGCTAGAAACTTAAGGTTTGGTTTAAGTACGGACGGGATGAATCCTTTTGGGGAACAGAGCAGTAGTCATAGCACGTGGCCTGTTACTCTATGTATGTACAACCTTCCTCCGTGGTTATGCTTGAAGCGGAAGTTCATTATGATGCCAGTGCTCATCCAAGGCCCGAGGCAGCCTGACAACGATATCGATGTCTACTTGAGGCCATTAGTTGAGGAACTCCTACTTTTATGGAGTAAATCAGGTGTACGTGTGTGGGATGATTACAAACAGGAACACTTTGACCTGCGAGCATTGTTGTTCGTAACAATCAATGATTGGCCTGCTCTAAGTAATCTTTCAGGACAGTCAAACAAGGGATATAATGCATGCACACATTGTTTTGATGACATGGATAGTGTATATTTGAAAAAATGTAGAAAGGTAGTGTATCTTGGGCATCGTCGATTTCTTTCGATGAATCACCAGGTTAGAAAGAAAGGCAAGCATTTTAAAGGTGAGACAGACCACCGGAGCAAGCCTCGCAACAGAACTGGGGAAGATGTACTTGAGATGATCAAGGATGTGAAAGTAGTCTTTGGAAAGGGGACGGGCAGTGAACCTGTTCCGAAAGACGCTATGGGACACGCACCCATGTGGAAGAAGTCAATATTTTGGGAGCTACCCTATTGGCATGTACTAGAGGTCCGCCACGCGATCGACGTGATGCACCTGACAAAGAATCTTTGTGTCAACCTTCTAGGATTCATGGGTGTGTATGGGAAGTCTAAGGATACACTTGAAGCACGACAAGAGTTGCAGCACATGAAAGAACGAGACAACCTACATCCAGAGAAGACAGATGATGGACGCCATTACTTAAGACCTGCTAGCTACACTCTTAGCAATGAAGAGAAGGAAATCATGTTTGAATGCCTAAACAGCATCAAGGTCCCATCTGGATTCTCCTCCAATATAAAGGGAATAATAAATATGCAAGAGAAGAAATTCCTAAACTTAAAGTCGCATGACTGCCATGTGCTTATGACGCAATTGCTTCCGGTTGCTTTAAGAGGAATTCTACCTCCACATGTACGTCTTGCCACTGTGAAGATCTGTGCATTCCTCAATGTAATTTCTCAGAAGGCAATTAATCCACTAGAACTGGCTACTCTACAGAATGATGTGGTTCAATGTCTTGTGAGCTTTGAGTTGGTGTTTCCTCCATCCTTCTTTAATATCATGACACACCTCCTAGTTCACCTGGTCAAGGAGATTCATATTCTCGGTCCTGTGTTCCTACACAACATGTTCCCCTTTGAGAGGTTCATGGGAGTACTGAAAAAATATGTTCACCAACGTGCTCGGCCAGAAGGAAGCATCGCCAAGGGCTACGGGACAAAGGAGGTCATTGAGTTCTGTGTTGACTTCATTCCTGACCTTGACCCGATTGGTGTTCCTGAATCGCGGCACGAGGGGAGGCTATGTGGAAAGGGGACACTAGGGAAGAAAACATATATCGGTACGGGGAATGATTATTTCAATAAAGCGCACTACACAGTTCTTCAAAACTCAACCGTGGTGGATCCATATATCGATGTACACAAGGAGTTCCTACGATCCCAATTTCCAGAGAAGAATGAAGTTTGGATAACACGTGAGCACATGAATACTTTTAGCACTTGGTTGCGAAAGGAATGTCTGGGTAATAACAATATTGATGAGCAACTATATTTGTTGGCTAGGCAACCGTCATGGCACATCCTCACGTACAAAGGGTATGAGATCAATGGAAACACATTTTACACCATGGCCCAAGATCAAAGGAGCACGAACCAAAACAGTGGTGTTCGCGTAGATGCCACAGACCCATCTGGGAAGAGACAAACATATTATGGCCGCATAGAGGAGATTTGGGAACTAGACTACGCACCTAATTTTAAAGTTCCTTTGTTTCGATGCCAATGGGTCAAGGCGACCGGAGCCGGAGTAACAGTTGACAAGGAGTATGGAATGACAATAGTGGATCTCAACAATATTGGATACAAAGGTGAACCATTCGTCCTTGCTGCTGATGTGACTCAAGTGTTCTACGTGAAAGACATGTCTACAAAACCCAAGAGAGGGAAAAATGATGATAAATCAACCAAAGAGCCCAAACGCCACATAGTTCTTTCAGGAAAAAGAAACATCGTGGGAATTGAGGACAAGTCAGACATGTCAGAAGATTATGAAAGGGATGACCGAATACCGCCCTTCAGTGTGACCAAAGACCCAAGCATCCTGCTAAATGCTGAGGAGACTCCATGGTTACGACATGATCATGACCAAGGAACATACGTGAAGAAAAAGATCACCAGTGTATCCGCTTGATATATATTACAGTTTTCGTGTAACTAATAATGATTATGCATAGTCATGGTTCGTTGATGTCTTTGGCTCCATTCTGGATTATTTTGTTGGTAGGCCTAATTGACCCTATAATTATTGGGTGAGAGTGTGCGGTAATTCAATTAAACCGGAAAAAGAAGCAAACCATCTCCGAAAAAACACAAACTTGTTGGTTGCCTCACCCGTGCCACGTGAGAACCTAAGAAAATTTTTGAGACCAATATGACACAGAAACGTATATGAACTACACAAATTTATCTTTTAAAATTAAATTGTAATTTAACAGTGAATTTCTCTATCGTGCATTTGGACAATAAAAGATAAACAACCCAAAATTTAACGTTCATATAATGCAAAAAATATTTTCCTATCGAGCACCAGTTGTTTCAGATATTTAAATTTAACATTATATTTTTGCATTAACAAAATATAAATTGTTATTTACATTTATATTTGTTATTATAAGAAAAGAAAAAAGAATTTATGTTACAAAATTTTCTACAATACAATAAGGTAAAAGGAAACACAACTGCTATTTTTAAGTAATTTTATGCCTAATATTGAATTTACTATGCAAGTAACAAGTATTACAACATATTAATATAGCCAAAACTTAATTCAAAACCCAAAACACAGAAAACCCAAAATAAAGGCGGCAGAAGACCCTTTAGTCCCGGGCCGTAGCACCACCCGGGACTAAAGGTACCTTAACCCAAAATAAAGGCGGGAGAAGACCCTTTAGTCCCGGGCCGTAGCACCACCCGGGACTAAAGGTACCTTTAGTCCCGGGCCGTAGCACCACCCGGGACTAAAGGTCCCCCCTTTAGTCCCGGGTGGGCTTATTCACCGGGGCTAAAGGTGTTTTAGTCCCGGGTGGTGCCACGGCCCGGGACTAAAGGTGCCCCGCGTATATAGGGCACAGGGCCCTCCTCCTTCCTCAGATCGACGTCAGATCGAGTTTGCGCCGCCGCCTCCGTCTTCACCGCCGTACGTCTGTTGTGCCTCGCCGCCGTCTCGTCCTCCTCCTCGCCGTCGTCCTCGCCTCCCTCGCCATCCTTCGCGGTGCCCTCGGCCTCCCTCGCCGTCCTCCGCGGTGCCCTCGTCCTCCCTCGCCGTCGTCCGCGCGCGGTGCCCTCGCTGGCCTCCCTCGCCGCCGAGATCGGCCTCCCTCGCCGTCGTCCGCACTCGGCCTCCCTCGGCCGGACCGGACTCCTCGGCGCTGTTCGTTTGCCTTTCGCCGCGGCGCCCTCGGCCTCCCTCGCGGCGCGGAGGCACTCGCCGTCCTCGCCGTTCGCCGTCCTCGCCGTCGTGCAGTGTGTGTATGTGAAGTGTGTGTGCGTGTGTGTATGCAGTGTGCGCCGTCCTCGCCGTTCGCCGTTCGCCGTCCTCGCCGTCGTGCAGTGTGTGTGTATGTGAAGTGTGTGTGCGTGTGTGTATGCAGTGTGCGCCGTCCTCGCCGTTCGCCGTTCGCCGTCCTCGCCGTCGTGCAGTGTGTGTATGTGAAGTGTGTGTGCGTGTGTGTATGCAGTGTGTGTTCCCTTCCGCGAACTACGGCGAACCAAGTCAACAAAAATGAATATAAATACATATATAGAAAATAGAAATTAAATATAAATACATATATATATTTATAGCAATTTCGTGATTTGGATCTTTAATTGTGGGAAACTTCTCAAGTTTTTCCGCCAAGCTTTGATTGAAGTTAAAATTAAAATTAATATTTAAAATTATATATAGTTACACAAATCAAAGCTTAATATAAATATATGTCTAGAAAAATAGAAAAAGAATATATATATATATATGTTTTTTACTCTAAAAAAATATATGTTTACACATGTAGATAAAAAGAGATTGGTCGCGTTCCCTCACCGCCGTCGGTCGTCGTCCTCATCGCGACGTCATCCTCGCCGCTGTCGGTCGTCGTCCTCACCGCGACGTCATCCTCGCCGCCGTCCGTCGTCGTCCTCTCGTCAACGGTGTGTCCTATGTGATAGATGGAGGAGGAATAATGACTTAGATATATTTTGGTTCACTTAGATATATTTACATATATATGTTGATGGAAAAATCACTTAGATATATATTTTTTTTGTTCACTTAGATATGATATGTAAACATTTACTTAAACCCGAAACCCCAAACACTAAACCCCACACCCTAAACCCTAAATCCCAAACCCCTAACCCTAAACCCCAAACCCGAAACCCCAAACCCCAAACCCTAAACACTAAACCCCAAACCCTGAAAGTCCTTGTTTGGTTTTGGATAATTGATGTCACCTAGGGTACTAACCTTGTCATGAAGTGTTTATGAGCTAGGTTGGTACATTCCAAGTACGGGAGCCAAATGATGATCATGGTATTGGTGGTGATGACCAAAAGATAGATCAAGTGCTCCACAAATGAAAGAAGAAGAAGAGAAAAACAAAATCCTACGGAGATCAAGGCAAAGGTATAAATAAGAATTTTGTTTTGGCACTCAAGACACCATAGAGGGTGTGAGTGCATTTAGGATAGATAGCCGTACTATTAAGAGGGGAATATCTCAGTGATCACGGTTATCAAGTGCCACTAGGTGAATTCATACATGCATATGCATTAGGACCTAGTGTGCTAACTCGAATCCTTTGAATATGTTTGTGAAAATGCTAACACACTTGCACAAGATGATGAACACTTGTTGGTGTTAGCACATTTGCAAAGGAGAAGGTGTTGGAGTTGATTTGGATCAACTCGGAGAAGTTTCGGAGATAGTTTTGGTTGAAAAAGAGAAGCGATGGATCTTGGATTGGAATTCTGTTCTAATCCTTTGTGATTTGGATCTTGTATTCATGTGGGATGTGTAGCCCTCTGGATAAGCTTTCCAAAATGTCCAAGATCATCGAAATCGGAGTTTGGAGTGTGGAGTTATGGCTTTTCTAGCGCAGGGAGTGCAGGCTGGTGTAGTCGGTAGTACCGACCCTGGTGGTCGGTAGTACCGACCCAAGAGGGCTGTTTGCAGCCTCTCTGGATGTGGCCCAGTTTGGCCTGGCGGTGGTACCGCTATCATCTCGGTACTACTGCCGGCGGTGGTACCGACCGGATGGTCGGTGGTACCGTGGCCCTGAGGAGTTTCGCGAGGCTCTCTGTAGTTTTTGAAAATGGCTTGCCGGTAGTACCGCCATTACCTCGGTACTACCGCCCACGGTGGTACCGACGCAAGGTCGGTAGTGGCTGGTTTTTCGCAGAGCTCTCTGTTCGCGGCGATTTTGGCCTGGCGGTAGTACCGCCATTACCTCGGTACTACCGACCTCGGAGGTACCGACCAGAGTCGGTGCCTCGCCTAAATCAGCGGGACGTGTGTTAAACGGCTAGTTTGACTCTGTCGGTACTACCGCCCAGGAGGGGTCGGTACTACCGACCAAGCGCAGAAAGGTGGGGGTCGGGCCGCCGCCCTCTCCCTCTATATATAGGTCGTGGCCGCGTTTGGGGATAAGCTTCTAGACTCTCTGACTTCTTGAACATCCTCTTGAGCAAGATCTAATCTCTCCCTCCGATCTCTTTGCTTGTTAGTGCGAATCCAAGTGAGATCGAGAGATCCAAGTGCATTTGCTTGTGAGTTTGCATCTAGTGGCACTTGGCGATTGTTGTTGCTGCGGATATTCTTATTACTCTTGGTGGTTGCCGCCACCTAGACGGTTTGGAGCAGCGGAGGAGATTAGGCACGAGTGGTGATTGTTCGTGGCCATCTCCCGGTGATTTGTAAGGGGTTTCTTGTACCTTCCCCGGCGGAGCGCCAAAGGTAACTCTAGTGGATTGCTCGTAGCTTGTGGATCCCCATCTTGTGTTGGTTGTGCGGCACCCTATTGAGGGTTAGGCGTGTGATGCCTATTAGCGCGTGAACCTCCAAGTGGGTGTATCGCTACAACGGGGACGTAGCTTGCCGGCAAGCAAGTGAACCTCGGAGGAAAAATTATTGTGTCAACTTGTCTCCGTGGTATTCTTTGATATTCATTTATTAATCTCTTGCCGGCTCGGTATACACACCTCTATCTCTCGTACTTACATTTGTTACTTTCTTGCAAGTTAATATTATACCTTGTTGTTAGTTACATTCTCTTATCTTGTGTTGTGATATACATTATTGTTCATTTAGTTGTCTAACTAGTTTGTTTAAGTGTTGTTGTAGAAATTTTTATAGGCTATTCACCCCCCTCTAGCCATTTAGGACCTTTCAATTGGTATCGGAGCAAGGTCACCGTTTATTTGAGGCTTAACAACCTTCGGTGTCAAAATGGCTCATATCAACAACACCAAAAGGCCACCCCAATTTGATGGCACAAACTATGGCTATTGGAAGGCAAAAATGACCACTCATTTAAAGTCAATCAATAGAAAGATATGGCAAGTTGTGGATGTCAAGATTGAGATAGTTGATCCGGAGAATCTCACCAATGCCGAAGAAGAGAAGATGCAGAACAATGACATTGCTCTCAGTGCTATTCATGATGTCGTTGATGAGAGGGTGTTTGAGCAAATAAAAAATTTGGATATGGCATATGATGCTTGGAAGAAATTGGAAGAATCATTTGAGGGCACTCAAGCAGTGAAAGGAGCAAAAGCATACATTCTCAAAGAAAAGTTTGCTAGTTTCAAGATGAATGAAGATGAAAGTGTTCCAGAGATGTTCCATAGGCTTCAAGTGCTTGTCAATGATCTCAAAGCACTTGGAGAAGAGGTGAAGGACAAAGATTTCTCTCATAAATTCTTGAGATGTCTTCCCAGCAGATTTGGCATGTTAGTCACGTTGCTTGTAAGAAGCGGTTTGGACACTATGACACTAAACCAAGTTCTTGGAGATGTAATGACCGATGACACCTATAGAGATGAGAATGATCAAGAAGTGAAGAAGGATGAGAAGAAGAAGAGTGTGGCATTCAAAGCCACAACATCATTATCAAAGAACAAGGGCAAAGCAAAGAAAGAAGATTCTAGCGAAGATAACTGCTCAAATGACAGTGATGGCGATGATGAAGAGATGGCTCTATTTGTCAAAAGGTTTGGCAAATTCATGAAGAAGAAGGGCTACCGGGCAAGGAGGAAGAAGACTTCATACAAGAACAAGGATGAACCAAGGAGGTGCTTCAAGTGCGGTAGCAAGGACCATCTTGTTGCTCAATGTCCGTACAACAGTGAGAATGATGATAATGACAACAAGAAGGACAAGAAGAAGGAGAAGAAAGAAAAGAAGAATTACACAAAGAAGAAGAAGGGGCAATCATATATGGTCACTTGGGATAGTGATGCATCCACAAGTGATAGTGATGAAGATAGTGATAATGAAGATCGCAAGACAAGCAAGAAGAAGGCACTTGCAAGTATTGCTATCAACAACAAGCCTTCAATCTTCGACACTCCATCATGCTTCATGGCTAAGGCCACAAAGGTACTATCTGATGATGATGAGAGTGATAGTGATGATAGTGATGATGATGAACCCACTAAAGATGAATTAATTGAAATGCTTGATGATGCCAGAGAACATTTTGATAAAAAGAGAAAGGAGTGCAAAGAATTGCAAAAGAGACTAAAAGCTCTTGAGCAATCCTTTGAGGAGCTCAATGCTGCTCATGAGAGGCTAGTGGAAGCCCATGAGGAGCTTGGCAATGCTCACACTAAGCTTAAGGAAGCTCACTCCTCACTTGTTGATCAAGCTAAAACTGAAAAAGTGGTTAAAACATGTGACATAGGCATAGCTTGTGATATAATCGATGAATCTTTCTATAAGCCTATTATTATTGCTGCTACTAACCCTTCATGTAGCTCATCATCTACCACTACTACTTCATCTATGGATGATGGCTTCACTTGTGATGCCTCACTCATGGTTGAAAATGAGACATTGAAGAAGGAGGTAAATGAGCTCACTCACGCCTTAGGTAAAGCCTATGGTGGTGAGGCCCGCTTGCTTAAGTGCTTGGGTAGCCAACGTTTTTCTCTCAACAAAGAGGGATTGGGCTATACCCCCAAGAATGGCAAGGCGGCTTTTGCTACTCACAAGACTAGTTTTGTGAAGAGCAATGGTCGGTTTTGCACTAGATGCAAGCAAAGTGGGCATGTAGAGCAATATTGCAAGAACAAGAACAAAAACGCTAATGTATCCTCTATTAAATTTGATTCTTGTTATTTGCTTACCAAGGGTGTTAATGGCATAAAAGCTAAATTCATTGGTACACCAATTGTGGGCTCAAAGAAGAAAGCTATTTGGGTACCAAAGAGTTTGGTCACTAATCTTGGAGGACCCAAAAAGGTTTGGGTACCTAAAAAGGATTGATTTGTTCTTGTAGGTCAACTATAAAGCCAGAGGGAGGCATTGGGTGCTTGATAGTGGGTGCACTCAACATATGACCGGGGATTCAAGAATGTTCAATTCAATCAATTCAAGCGGCAATCATGGTTTTGACTCTATCACATTTGGTGACAATGGCAAAGGCAAGGTTAAAGGGCTTGGTAAGATTGCAATATCCAATGACATGAGCATTTCCAATGTGTTGCTAGTTGAGAGCTTGAACTTCAATTTACTGTCAGTCGCTCAGTTGTGTGATCTTGGTTTCAAATGCATTTTTGGAGTTGATGATGTAGAAATCATAAGTGTAGATGGTTCTAATTTGATATTCAAAGGATTCAGATATGAGAACCTATACTTGGTTGATTTCAATGCTAGTGAAACCCAGCTGTCAACATGCTTGTTCACTAAATCTGGTTTGGGTTGGTTATGGCATAGAAGGCTTGGTCATGTTGGAATGAAACAGTTAAACAAAATAGTGAAGCATGATTTAGTTAGAGGCTTGAAAGATGTCACTTTTGAGAAGGATAAACTTTGTAGCTCTTGTCAAGCTGGCAAACAAGTTGGTAACTCCCATCCTAAGAAAAGCATGATGAGTACTAGCAAAGCATTTGAGTTATTGCACATGGATTTATTTGGACCAACAACATACACTAGCATCGGTGGAAGTAAATATGGCTTTGTGATAGTGGATGATTACACTAGATACACATGGGTCTTCTTTCTTAGTGATAAAAGTGAAACTTTTGATATCTTCAAAACTTTTGTCAAGAGATGTCAGAATGAGTTTGAAACAACAATCAAGAAAGTTAGAAGTGACAATGGGAGTGAATTTAAGAATACAAGAATTGATGAGTTGTGTGATGACTTTGGCATTAGACATCAATTCTCACCCAAATATACTCCTCAATCAAATGGGATTGTTGAAAGGAAGAACAGAACTTTGATTGATATGGCAAGGTCTATGCTCAGTGAATACAATGTCAGTCATTCCTTTTGGGCCGAAGCTATCAATACGGCTTGCTATTGTAGCAACCGTCTCTATTGCCATGGCATGCTAGAGAAGACACCATATGAGCTATTAAATGGAAGAAAGCCAAATATCGCATACTTTAGAGTTTTTGGTTGCAAATGTTATATATTGAAGAAAGGTGCAAGATTGAGCAAATTTGAGAAGAAATGTGATGAAGGATTCTTACTTGGATATTCAACAACAAGCAAAGCATATAGAGTTTGGAACTTGGCTAGTGGTATTATGGAAGAAGTGCATGATGTTGAATTTGATGAAACTAAGGGCTCTCAAGAAGGAAATGAAAATCTTAATGATGTGAGAGGCACTCAATTGTCAAATGCAATGAAGAATATGGATATTGGTGATATTAGGCCAAGACAAGTGGATGATAATGAAGATGACCAAATGTTCTCCTCAAATGTGCAAGTTGATGCAAATCAAGCTAGTGGTTCTCATGATCAATCAAGTGCTAGTGAAGATCAACAAGCTAGTTCATCTCAACCAAGCAATCAAGTGCAAATCCTCCAACCAACCAATATTGCAAGGGATCATCCCATAGATCAAATTGTTGGGGATATTAGAAGTGGTGTGCAAACAAGATCAAGATTGGCATCATTTTGTGAGCATTTTTCTTTTGTGTCATCATTTGAGCCAACCAAGATAGAAGATGCATTGATGGATGTTGATTGGGTAAACGCTATGCATGAAGAGCTAAACAACTTCACCCGCAACCAAGTCTGGGAACTTGTTGAGAGACCAAAGAATTACAATGTAATTGGAACCAAATGGGTATTTCGAAATAAGCAAGATCAAGATGGGATAGTAGTAAGAAACAAAGCAAGATTGGTAGCTCAAGGCTACACTCAAGTTGAAGGTCTTGATTTTGGAGAAACATATGCACCGGTTGCAAGAATGGAAGCAATTAGAATTCTATTGGCTTATGCATGTGCTCATAATATCAAGTTATATCAAATGGATGTCAAAAGTGCATTTCTAAATGGGTATATCAATGAGTTAGTATTTGTAGAACAACCTCCCGGTTTTGAAGATGACAAGAAGCCCAACCATGTTTACAAGCTCAAAAAGGCGTTGTATGGTTTGAAGCAAGCACCAAGAGCATGGTACGAGAGGTTGAGAGATTTCCTACTCTCTAAAGGGTTCAAGATGGGCAAGGTTGATACTACTCTCTTCACCAAGAAGATTGACAAAGACTTGTTTGTGTTGCAAATATATGTTGATGACATTATCTTTGGGTCAACCAACCAAGAGTTTTGTGAAGAGTTTGGGAATATGATGGCAAATGAGTTTGAGATGTCTATGATTGGAGAGCTTAGTTACTTCCTTGGTCTTCAAATCAAGCAAATGAAAAACGGCACTTTTGTGAGTCAAGGCAAGTACATCAAAGATATGCTCAAGAAGTTTGGTCTAAATGATGCAAAAGCTATTAGTACACCTATGGGAACAAATGGACATTTGGATAGTGATGCTAGTGGCAACATGGTGGATCAAAAGTTGTATCGGTCTATGATTGGAAGCTTACTCTATGTGACCGCTTCTAGGCCGGACGTCATGTTTAGTGTATGCATGTGTGCAAGATTTCAAGCTTCACCAAGAGAGAGTCACTTGAAGGCAACTAAAAGAATATTGAGATATTTGAAGCATACACAAAATGTTGGATTGTGGTATCCCAAGGGGTCAAACTTTGAGTTGATTGGATATTCGGACTCCGACTATGCAGGATGCAAAGTTGATAGAAAAAGCACATCGGGCACATGTCAATTACTTGGAAGATCACTTGTATCATGGTCATCGAAAAAGCAAAACAGTGTTGCACTTTCAACCGCCGAAGCAGAATACATATCCGCAGGAAGTTGTTGTGCTCAATTACTTTGGATGAAAGCAACTTTGGATGACTTTGGAATTAAATTCAAACAAGTACCATTGCTATGTGACAATGAGAGTGCAGTGAAGCTCACCAACAATCCAGTACAACATTCAAGAACAAAGCACATTGACATTCGCCATCACTTCATAAGAGACCATCAACAAAAGGGTGATATTTCAATTGAGAATGTTGGTACCGATGATCAACTTGCCGATATATTCACCAAGCCACTTGATGAAAAGAGATTTTGCAAGCTAAGGAATGAATTGAATATACTTGATTTCTCAAATATGAGTTGATGCACCCTCCGTTATATGACATGCCTCTCCTTCGACAAAGCAAAGGTAAAATTGTTTGGCATGACATTCATTCTTGCTAAGGATATGTTTAGTGCATTTAGTCATTCCTTGCATCTTATAGGCTCATTCATGAAAATAAAATACTTTGGATGTACATATGGTACCACTATTGCTTCTATGTGTGATATGATCTAGTGGTAGCATATGACATGTTTATGGGCTTGTGAACCTAGTGTTTGATCTTGAAAACAAGCATTCAAGGGTTTAACCGACGTGAGTAAGATAACCATTGAAAGATGTGTGAAGAAGCTTACTCTAGAGCAAACCGTGTTAAATATCTTATGTTTGTTTGCTAGGTTGAACCATACTATGAACTTGATCACCCTATTGATTAACTTAACTCCTACTAAAATTGGTGTGCCTTTTATGGTACTTAATGACAAAGGGGGAGAAATGGTTAAGATAGATATAGATATATATAACAAAGGGAGGATCAATTAAAATTTGAGCATATAAGTCGGGGGAGCAAGCTCATGGATTTGTTTTGTTGCATTTGAATGTGCATATTCATATGAGTGATTGCATTGTAAAAATTTAAATTCAATATACATGCTTGTGTGATGTATGCTAGAAATAAATTTTGAATGATGATTTGTGAACTAGCATGCATAAGTGGTAGCTAGATGTAATCTGTTTTTGCAAAGTGGTACTAGAACCTTTTATATAATGTTGATCTCATAAGGTATCTAGTGTTTTTGTAAGTCTAGCTAATCAAGATGCTAAGGATGGTGTACATTGGCAACTCCGATTGGTATCACGCTTCAAAGGTCTATTCTTTATACCTTAGCATCATTTGATAGTATTACTCTCCCACATTTTATATCTATGCATATGTGCCGAACTTGAACCAAACACTATAGCACATATGTAGGGGGAGCTAATACTAACAAAGTGGTGACTCAAATTTTCAAACATATATCTTTGTGAAAGGTTGTCATCAATTACCAAAAAGGGGGAGATTGAAAGTCCTTGTTTGGTTTTGGATAATTGATGTCACCTAGGGTACTAACCTTGTCATGAAGTGTTTATGAGCTAGGTTGGTACATTCCAAGTACGGGAGCCAAATGATGATCATGGTATTGGTGGTGATGACCAAAAGATAGATCAAGTGCTCCACAAATGAAAGAAGAAGAAGAGAAAAACAAAATCCTACGGAGATCAAGGCAAAGGTATAAATAGGAATTTTGTTTTGGCACTCAAGACACCATAGAGGGTGTGAGTGCATTTAGGATAGATAGCCGTACTATTAAGAGGGGAATATCTCAGTGATCACGGTTATCAAGTGCCACTAGGTGAATTCATACATGCATATGCATTAGGACCTAGTGTGCTAACTCGAATCCTTTGAATATGTTTGTGAAAATGCTAACACACTTGCACAAGATGATGAACACTTGTTGGTGTTAGCACATTTGCAAAGGAGAAGGTGTTGGAGTTGATTTGGATCAACTCGGAGAAGTTTCGGAGATAGTTTTGGTTGAAAAAGAGAAGCGATGGATCTTGGATTGGAATTCTGTTCTAATCCTTTGTGATTTGGATCTTGTATTCATGTGGGATGTGTAGCCCTCTGGATAAGCTTTCCAAAATGTCCAAGATCATCGAAATCGGAGTTTGGAGTGTGGAGTTATGGCTTTTCTAGCGCAGGGAGTGCAGGCTGGTGTAGTCGGTAGTACCGACCCTGGTGGTCGGTAGTACCGACCCAAGAGGGCTGTTTGCAGCCTCTCTGGATGTGGCCCAGTTTGGCCTGGCGGTGGTACCGCTATCATCTCGGTACTACTGCCGGCGGTGGTACCGACCGGATGGTCGGTGGTACCGTGGCCCTGAGGAGTTTCGCGAGGCTCTCTGTAGTTTTTGAAAATGGCTTGCCGGTAGTACCGCCATTACCTCGGTACTACCGCCCACGGTGGTACCGACGCAAGGTCGGTAGTGGCTGGTTTTTCGCAGAGCTCTCTGTTCGCGGCGATTTTGGCCTGGCGGTTAAGCCTGGGCGTTCGGGTTACCCGTTTTTTTCGGGTCGGGTAATTCGGGTAATTAAAAGTTCGGGTAATGAAAATTGCTACCCGAATTTAGTCCTGAAAAAACACTACCCGCAACTTCGGGTACCCGATAATTCGGGTTCGGGTTCGGGTATTACCCGATTTACCCGAATTCATAAAAAGAGCAAATTATACAAAATTTTAGTAGAAATTCATACATAATTTCAGCAACATCTTGTATAGAATTCTAACACTAATTTACAAAGAATAACATATTACAGTCACTTGTTCAAACAGAGAGAATAGTATACTAATTAAATGATAAATTCATTGATTTAACTAACAAAACATGATAAATACAAAGACAAAAATACAACTTCGGGTAATTCGGGTAGTTCGGGTACCGGGGGATATTACCCGAATTACCCAAACTAATTTCGGGTAATCAAAATCAGTATCCGAAGTTGGGATCGGGTACCTCGAGTTCGGGTAATTCGGGTCCGGGTTCGGGTAATTCGGGTACGGGTAATGGGTAGCGGGTATTTTGCCCAGGCTTACTGGCGGTAGTACCGCCATTACCTCGGTACTACCGACCTCGGAGGTACCGACCAGAGTCGGTGCCTCGCCTAAATCAGCGGGACGTGTGTTAAACGGCTAGTTTGACTCTGTCGGTACTACCGCCCAGGAGGGGTCGGTACTACCGACCAAGCGCAGAAAGGTGGGGGTCGGGCCGCCGCCCTCTCCCTCTATATATAGGTCGTGGCCGCGTTTGGGGATAAGCTTCTAGACTCTCTGACTTCTTGAACATCCTCTTGAGCAAGATCTAATCTCTCCCTCCGATCTCTTTGCTTGTTAGTGCGAATCCAAGTGAGATCGAGAGATCCAAGTGCATTTGCTTGTGAGTTTGCATCTAGTGGCACTTGGCGATTGTTGTTGCTGCGGATATTCTTATTACTCTTGGTGGTTGCCGCCACCTAGACGGTTTGGAGCAGCGGAGGAGATTAGGCACGAGTGGTGATTGTTCGTGGCCATCTCCCGGTGATTTGTAAGGGGTTTCTTGTACCTTCCCCGGCGGAGCGCCAAAGGTAACTCTAGTGGATTGCTCGTAGCTTGTGGATCCCCATCTTGTGTTGGTTGTGCGGCACCCTATTGAGGGTTAGGCGTGTGATGCCTATTAGCGCGTGAACCTCCAAGTGGGTGTATCGCTACAACGGGGACGTAGCTTGCCGGCAAGCAAGTGAACCTCGGAGGAAAAATTATTGTGTCAACTTGTCTCCGTGGTATTCTTTGATATTCATTTATTAATCTCTTGCCGGCTCGGTATACACACCTCTATCTCTCGTACTTACATTTGTTACTTTCTTGCAAGTTAATATTATACCTTGTTGTTAGTTACATTCTCTTATCTTGTGTTGTGATATACATTATTGTTCATTTAGTTGTCTAACTAGTTTGTTTAAGTGTTGTTGTAGAAATTTTTATAGGCTATTCACCCCCCTCTAGCCATTTAGGACCTTTCAAACCCTAAACCCTAAACCCCAAACCCCTAACCCAAAACCCCAAACACTAAACCCCAAACCCCAAACACTAAACCCCAAACCCTAAACCCTAAACCCCTAACCCAAAACCCCGAACCCGAAACCCCAAACACTAAACCCCAAACCCTAAACCCTAAACCCCAAACCCCTAACCCTGAACCCCAAACCCGAAACCCCAAACACTAAACCCTAAACACTAAACCCCAAACCCCAAACCCCAAACACTAAACCCCAAACCCGAAACCCCCTAAACCCAAACTCGAAACCCAAAACCTAACCCTAAACCCTAAACCCGAACCCCGAAACCCGAAGACCGAAACACCAAACCCGAAACCCTAAACCCGAAACCTAAACCCTAAACCCCAAACCCTAAACACTAAACACTAAACCCCAAACCCAAAACCCCTAACACTAAACCCCAAACACTAAACCCTAAACACTAAACCCCAAACCCTAAACCCCTAACACTAAACCCTAAACCCTAAACCCTAAACCCTAAACCCCAAACCCTAAACCCGAAACCCCTAACCCTAAACCCTAAACCCCAAACCCTAAACCCTAAACACTAAACCTCAAACCCAAAACCCCTAACACTAAACCCTAAACACCAAACCCCTAACCCTAAACCCCAAACCCAAAACACTAAACCCTAAACCCCAAACCTCAAACCCTAAACCCCAAACCTCAAACCCTAAACCCTAAACCCGAACCCCGAAACCCAAAGACCGAAACCCCAAACACTAAACCCCAAACCCGAAACCCGAAACCCCTAACTCTAAACCCTAAACCCTAAACCGTAAACCCTAAACCCGAAACCCTAAACCCTAAACCCTATGCACGTTAGTTGCAAAAATATGGTGTTTATTATCCTCCATGTCATTCGCAGAAATGGTCGACCCAGTTGACAACATGGAGGAGGAAATGTATGAATTAATCAACAGCGGCGCTAATCAAAATTTAGCAGGTGATGATAACAATAATCAAGAAGTAGATGACGGCAGTCAATACTTTGCCGATTATGAAGAAATAATGCAAGAAAATACTGGCGAGGTATATACCTACAATAATCTCTATGTGCACATGAAATTCTAAATTATTTATAAATGTATTTATAATCTACTGTTCCTACATATGTAGCCCTCTGGATCGACAACGACTACCGGGAAGAGTAGGACCGTACGAGGTCCGAAGAAGCCGTTGGAGGGCCGGTACATTATCTCGGAATTCAACGAGGAAACAGGCCAAGTACTTGGAGAACATGCACAGAGATTTGTTGCCCACTGTGGGTGCCTTGTAAGGGATAAGATCCCGATCAGTGCTCGTGAATGGAAGAAAAAGGCAAGTGCTCCTGATATAAGTTTTGTCTCTGATCTTGATAAGGAACTGGTTTGGCAAGAGGTCCTTGCACATTTCACACTTGAAACAGAAGATATAAATTTGAAGGCCAGAGTTCGGGACTGGGCCATGAAGAAAATGGCAACACTATTCCAGGGCTGGAAGAAGAACTTATACAATAAATTTATCAAGAAGGACCAAACTCCAGATTTCAACACTAAGGCCTACGTCAAGTTGAGGCCATTTTGGGATGAGTTTGTAGAATTCAAGAAATCAGAAGAGAGTGAGGCACGGATCAGAAGGAACCAGCAGAATGCCCGACAAAAACAATACCACCATCACTTGGGATCAGGTGGCTATAAGAGTGCCATTCCTAAATGGGAAAGAATGGAACGAGAGTTGCAAGCCAAGGGCATTGAACCAGAATCGATAAACTGGCCTGAGCGCGCCAAGTATTGGTTTTTTGGTCATGGAGGAAGCCTGGACCAACAAACAGGAAGGGTACACTATGGCGAAAAACTCCAAAGAGCAGCAGAAAGATTTGTTTATGCTAGAGAAATGGCTGCCAGTGGCAGGTGGCAGCCGAACAGAGACAAGGACGAGCTGACATACGCCCTGGAGAATCTTGAACATGGTGGGAGAACCAGAGGCTATGGGGAGCTGTCATGGGTACATGCCTTCCCTCAGGACAAAGAGACCTATAGAAGCCGCGCGAGAAAGAAGGAGGAGGAGGCACAGCGGATGCGCCGGTTAGAAGAAATGGTTATTCAGTCACAGGCCGCGGCTCTTGAAGCAGTTGAGCGAGAAAAAGCACTTGAAGGCAGAATGAACGAGGAAATAAAAAGGCAAGTGCAGTTAGCAATGCAAAGGCAATCTGCATCAGAGCCAAGAGTCAACATCAGCCCCCCTGGGCAAATGAAAAGCAGTTGCGCTTCCACAGAGGTCCCAGACGCAGCACTGCGCTTTCCTGTGGACGACATCACCGAGCCTCTCACGACATGTGAACTGCACATTCCACAGGGGAATACCACAGTCATGGTGGCTATAGGTGTTGTATCTCCTATCGATCCTACGAAGACACCAAGAAGTCATGGAGCAATAATACCTCCTGGATATGCTAGCGTCTCGGTGGACAGGGTGGTAAAAGGTTACGAGAATGTCGAACTTGACATTAAAGGAGGTGATGGCGAGAATACATTAGGAGAAGCGGAGAAGACATTCATATGTTGGCGCAAGCGCTATATCATAATTCCTGGCGCATCACCTCCTCCTCCTCAACAACCTATCCCTAGGTGTGTATGAAATTAGTGAATGAAACTTAATAGTATTGGTGAGCTAATAGTATAAATGGATACTCATACCATGTTGTTTTCGCAGCAGGACATCCCCCAACCTAAGTCCAATTCTACATTCACCACATGATCACAGTGTTGCGGACGATGATGATCAAGATCAAACACGACGGGATCCATCACCGCCACCGGCCCCATCTCCTCCACGACGGGATCCAACACCGCCACCGGCCCCATCTCCCCAACGGCGTGATCCAACGCCGCCACCGGCCCCATCTCCTCCACGACGAGATCCAACACCGCCACCGACCCAACCATCTCCTCCAAAGCGGGCTCCGACACCGCCACCTGCCCCATCTCCACGGCAGGTTCCAACACCTCCACCACCAACAAAGAAGAGGCCTGTCACACAAACAAAGGCGTCAGCCCCACCACCTCCGAAGAAGAAAGCACATGTGAGAAAACCAGCTCCCAAGATGACAAAACTTGCATATGACATGACCGAGGAGGAGACTGACGCTGCAGTGCAAAAAGACTGTAACAAGTTCTTCGAAGCTTCCATTGCTAGTGGTTGAGCAAAGCAAAACCCGGAGAAGCCGTACCTTTTTGTTCGTCCTAAAAAACTAAGGCAAACTGTGGACGCTCACCAAAAAAAGGTACGTGCTGCCTGTAAGGCTTCGCCAAAATCAGACTATGATCGCACGCTCAGCAAATCAATTGAGGAGGCGAAGAAGACAAAGAAGAGAGCAGGAAAGGGTGTCCCACAGCTCGGGGAACAAGAGAAGCAATCAGTGCCGGATCTTGCTGTTGGGAATGAATACGGTACAAACATGGAAATCATACAACGAGCATATGGAGACGTTAATCCTGAGCAACTGCTTGCATTTTTCGAGGAAACTGGTTTGAATGTGGAAAACATACTCGGAGAAGCAGGCATCAAAAGTGCTCCAGAAGTTGATAAATGGCAGAGGGCATATGTATATGGCCAAAGTCTATACAACCCAGCGGCCCTGAGGGATCTTGGTACACAGATGCACTTGCTAAATCAGTGGTACCTTACGGCGTGTGGCAGAAAAGCTGATGACTACATTTGCGTCAGAATTAGAGACCATGATTACTTCCGTGGTGATGACATCATATATGTTCAGTTTAATGAGTTACATCAGCTCTGCCACATGGACGCTCTCGACAAAGCTCTCGTCAGCTGCTTTTGCCTGTAAGTGATTGTTTCTTTTAATAATCTCACTTTAGCTTATGTATATGTATAAGTAATTATCCTCACACTGCTAGCAAGCGTTTGTAAACATGTGCAGAAACATGATGAGACAACTAAGGCGTAAAAATGACAAGGAGATTGGTTTCATCGATCCATATATCGTCTTCAAGCACCCAAGCAATACTCACTCGGATGCATGGAAAACTCAAACAGAGAGTAATTTGCGGAGGTTCTTGGTAAACCAAAGGGACAAAAGATATATACTATTCCCCTACAACTTTAGGTGAGTTTTGTTATCATATGCATATTTTATTATAGGTTGACATAAAGATATATATATGTGTTGACTATATAAACATAAATGCAGTTTTCACTGGATTCTAATGGTGATCGATCTCCACGAGAGTCGTTTGCTAATCTATGACTCTCTGAGAAAACCACAAGAAGATTACCAAGATATGATTAATATTATCCGAGGGTAATGTGATCTTTAAATATTGATTCCTGCTATAGCTCTTTAACTCTGCAATAGTTAATTAACGTTCAAATTATTGTGAAGGGTTTGGACTTGGTTTGTTCAGAAACACCGTCCGGATCTGAAAGCGCAACTTCCTGATCCTCTACTCCTAAATGTAAGTTGTAGAGTACCTCCCCGCCTCTTTACCTTAATTAGCATCACTCAGCAGACGCACGCTCAACCGAGAGTACTCTTTTTACATATTGTACAGTGGGTTCTACGGCAGTCACCGGGAAACAATTTATGTGGGTACTATGTTTGCGAGTTCCTGACGGTGTATGAAAAAGAACTCCTTTACAGAGTCAGCAAGTACGTAACATGTAAATAAATTTATTTTATTTTTTGTTGCTATTACATAAATATTATGTATGTTAATACTTTCTTTTTATTTTAATCCAAATTGAAGGAGACATGGTTGAAGAACCAGATGATGGATAAGGTCCGCCTCAAAGCAATTCAAGAGACCATCGCGGGCTTCCTTAATGACCATGTCCTTAAGTCTGGCACCGAGTATTGGTTTAATAAAGACGAACCAATGAAGCCAAACCAAGATGAACACTTGTATGACCTCTAAGTTAGGAACGGTATTATATTTGTGTGTAAATATCAAGTTAAGCATGCATGATGGATAATGTTGTATATTTTATGTACATATGTGTGTATAGCTAGCTCTATAATATATATATATGTATAGTTTCATATTTCATTTGTGTGTAATTGTAAATTTTATGTGTTTATATATATTTATTAGCAGCGAAGAATAATACGTGTATTTGAAACTGGCCTAATATAATAGAATATATTAGCAGCGAAGAATACGTATTAGAAAACCTAATGTAATTGTAAAACCAAAAACAATAACCAATTGAAAAGAAAAGAAAAAGAAAAAAGAAAAAAGCAGAGGGACCTTTAGCCCCGGTTGGTAACACCAACCGGGACTAAAGAGGCCAGCCACGGTGGCCCGGCTGGAGGCCCCTTTGGCCATGGAACCGGGGCTAAAGGTCGGGGCTTTAGTCTCGATTCCTTAGCCCCGGCTCCATGTCCGGGGCTAAAGGCCAAAATGGCCCGGGGCAATAGGCCTGTTCTGTACTAGTGTTAGTTGGATGAACTGAAACGAGAAAAGAGACAATAGTAGATCATGAGAGAGTTAAAGTTTTAAGTCAACCAACCAATAAGAATGAAGTGGACCAAAATTATTTAATCAACTTCGTTCTAAGGTTTGAGGTGCATGTTATAACATGTTTTACTTTCTAGTTCTTCAATCCCTTCCTCTAAAGTAAAGTTTGCTTTATTGAACTAAGATATGGTGTAAACTTCTCCTTTGACCTTATATATTGATAATGGTGCATGATTGTACTTGCGTACTCTTTTATGAACAAATTGAGGAGAGTTTAGTTTATATCTTGTGGACTAATGATTTCTTTCAAGTTTATATGTTGTGTAGTCTCACACATCGGAGAAAAGGGAGGATGGATTGTTAGAGTGCGCGGCGTAATCTGACATAAGTCGCTATACCCATGAGTTGACACCCCTCAAGCCCAGGTCCATCGGAGTCCACAACATATAAGGTCTTGAGTCTAACTCAACTCAAAAAACTAGTTTGATAGGCGAGGACTGCTCCCACCTTATATGTCACTCCTTCACCATCAATTACCGATGTGATACTAAACCTAACATGGATGATTCCCATGTAATATTTGGGTGTATATGCATTTTTTTCATTAAATAACATTTTAGTTCTTGTCTTCGTTCGTTGAATGATCATGTAAACTAACCTTAAATTCTCGCAGTAACGTACATGGAATTTGTCTATTATGCATGGTTTTTAAATAGTCGAGAGAGCAATGATGCCAACTTATCAAGTAATACAAGTCTATCTAGTTTTATAACTGAGGGACAACATCGGACTAGGTTCACAATTTTTTTTTTGTTTTTTTTTTTTTGTTTTTGAGAGAGAGAGAGAGCCGCCGCGTGCTGTCTGGGCTCTTTTTTCCCAATCGGACTAGTCGGGGAGATCAAATAGACCCTTTTTCTGAAAAAAAAAAGAATGGCAGAATGGTCGGCTGGGCTCTTTTCCACCAGCCTGCGTGCTGTGATAGCTGTCCATGCGACACGGACGCTGGGAATTTTTTCTTTTGGTGAGTTGACGACCCGCTGGGCTGTGGGTTAAAAATACCTGAGAGACTCCGCCCGGCCCACGACGGACGACCTGCTGGGAATTTTTTCTTTTGGCGAGTTGACGACCCGCTGGGCTGTGGGTTAAAAAAAAAAAACCTGAGAGACTCCGCCGGCCCACGACGGACGACGCCCTTGTAACCCGGATGGCCGGATTGCCTGTGCTGATGCCTGATGGTGTGTGACTCAGAGTGCCTTAAAAAAGAGGGGACAACATACTCTTAGGCCTGTGTCGTACAGCTCACAATAGCTTCATGACCTGTTGTGAGCTGTTTTTTTTTCTAAACATCATTTTACAAAACAGCTTCACCCATGAAGCTGTTTTATCCTCTCTCTCACAAAAACAGTTTGACCCATGAAGCTGAAAAAGTAGCTTTTCACAGCTTACACCTCCATTTCTCTCTCCCAACCATGCATGAAGTTGTTGATGAAGCTGTTTTGTCAAACACTTTTTTCAAAACAGCTCAGCTTCACCTAGTAAGTTGCTCATGAAGCTATTTTCCAAAGACTAGTGAAGCTTAGCTGTACGAAACGGGGCCTAGTCTCGTCCGGACTGCTCATGATTCTGCTTCAGGAAGCAAGCGGAGTTCTTGAGCTCAGCAACGGTGGAGACGGGCGCGCGCAGGGAGTCTCCTCCCATTTCTTGAATTTATTTATCTAGTGGTGAATGGAGTGTACGTGTACTATTGGTATATCCATGTACTGAATAAAAGCAATGGTGGAGTATATATACGACGAATGTGACGTAAGTTGGAGGCTTGGAGAGCAGTTGGTCGACCTCATTTTCTGTGGAAACTGAAAGCACAGGCCACAGGGGACGAGGGGCTTTCCTACTCGCGTGGCGGCAGCACCCGGCGGGCGGCGTCGGCGTGGCTGGCGAATCCGCGTGCCGCCGTGCTGGCGGGCGGGCGGCAGCAGAGTGCCTTGCGCGCATGGGCTTTGCGTTAATTAGCAGCCGGCCGGCCCGGCCGCCGCGTGGCTCTGGCTCTGGTGGACGGCGGCAGCGGCAGGCAACCCCCATAGTCCCGATTCCGTCTAATCTCCCCAGCCAGTCAAGCTGACATTTGTTAAACAAGAATACTATATAGCCAAGCCAGCCAGTGCTGCAAAGGATAAAGCTCAAGGCTCAGGTCATGCGAATCACGAAACACGTTATAGGGTGAGCTGAAGCAAATGTTCCCTCCGCTAACGGCCTGATCCACGCAGATACGGCGGTGGCCACCAATTGAGGGCCATGTGCCCATGCGCGCGCGCATGTACCACACGACACGATCCGCCGCGGCGATCCCGAACATGTTTGGCGAGGAATGAAGCATCAGATGGATCCAAAGCCCCGCGATCCACCGAATACCCTAGATTGTCGCAGCACTCGCCGGGGGAATCCTCGCAGCGCCATGTGGCCGGAGCCACTCGCTGTCACCAACGGGTTGGGTCACCGGCGCGAGAATAATAATGCATGGCCTTCGCCGCCGATCGACGCGAGATGCTGGCGCCGCGCACGGCACGTTCTGCCGCGCGATGCGACGCGAGGCCTCTGCGTTTTTCCTGCGACATGGCGCTCTCCGGCCCATGGCCGGCCGCCCCGCCGGAAGGTTCTCCGGATATAGTATGAGCAATTGATGCGCGCACGCGCAATCAGATAGTTTTGGGAGTATTATTATTGGGATCATCATCATCATCATCATCAGGTCGGCCGGCCTTATCATCATTTGAGATCACATGACCGATCGAGGCATGCGTGCAATAGGATATATAGGAGCAGTAAACCTTGGATCGATGGACAGGGTATTATTATTGGGATTGGCAATCAAAGGACTCGATCAGCAGAACGAATTTACTGTGCCCGCAGGATACTGTCACTCACTCACTGGCTTAAGCTTTCGGCGGGCGGGTGCACCGTGCTGTACGTACGAGAATGCAAAAGCGAGGAGAGTGGGGGGAGGAAAACGAGTGACTAATAAGCCCCACCAGGCCACCTTAACCACCCAACCCTCGATCGAAGCCACCAAAATTGAACCCAACGCATACTCCCTCTCTCTCACCATCATATCATCGTCGTCTTTCCTTGCGTTCAAAACAACGGCTAACCAATCGCAGCGCCCTAATAAACCACAACTAAAAAAAAAAACTAGCCCAATTTGGCGAAACCATCATGGCAATTGGCAATCAAATCAACAGCCTAGCTAATCGCTGATGGGTGATGGGGTTTCTTCTAACTAGCTACTCCTAAACGCAACCGACCACCCCCACCCCACCTGAAACGTGCTCAATTTTCCGCGAAGGGAAAATCCACAGAACAAGTTATAATATGACAAAACCAGGAGTTGATCTTATCATATTATCATATATCAGTCGATATCACAGTCATACATCGAAGATTACATAGATATAAGCATTACATCATTGAGTATCACCTATTACAGAGTCTATTCTAGCGGAAGTCTATTGAGTGAAGGTTCCTCCTTCACGAACATCATCAGAGTTGTTGTAGCGCAGCATCGACCGGATCCTCCGAACCAAACTTGAGCATAGGCACGAAACCTTCTAAAGTCAGCACTTCTGAAGCAGGATATCTGCACACCGCCAGATGTGTGCAGGCCATGGTCAGCACCTGATGAGCTTTAGTGGAAAAGATAAAACAAGGGATCTGGCGATCCTAATATTTGGCTGTGGATTTGCATCCTAGCGCAAGAGCTATAGTAATATGTAATATTTATCAAGTTTTAACACATTCCCATACACATCCACATCCACCCACCATATCCGTCCCAACATCACCACACCATCACCTCATCTCATCTCACACACTCAGTCGACAGAGGCCAGCTCCCTCCCAGCCTTGTCTCAACGGCCCACAACCTCACACCAGGTTCACGACCGGCACTCATATACCAGGGGGAGAAGAGAGAACTCTCACTAGTCGGAAACAGGTCAGGGAAAAAGGGCCGCAGCCAATGAGTTGGCTAACGTATCGATCGATCAACCATACACTCTGCAGAGGTTCTACAATATCCACAAGATCGCCATCCTCGGCACTCTAGAATGCCTAGGCGGATACCGGTTGCTTGCCAGCCTAGAATAATGCCACCCTACCACTCAGCCCTGGAATCACCCCAAGTATGTCTGGGATGGCTAAGTCTGTGAAGTCACGTTCCCTCTCCCGAAGTGGGGGCCGTGATCGTCTCGGAAGGGTGTGGGACTCTGATACCCGTACCTTCCTCGCACTCTCTCGCCTAGCAGTAGTGGCATTACCCTACCAGGTAGTCCGACCGTTCCCGTCCATAAGGAGCGAGTGGCTTGTAAAGGTATTTCCCCGTGGTCCAGATCCCGCACCAATCTAGGGTGACTAAGCCGGAATGTCTTCTCAAAGGTTTTCATTATATGTGCCACCACAGCACGCTCCTGATCTGGGCTCCACCAGCGGCTCACACCCAGATCCACCTCATGTCACCATTTAACCCGCCACAGGTTTCACACCACAGGGGCATCCAGATATGTCCCACGGCAAGACTCGCACCAGGCTCGTCGTATATTCCGGCTCAGTCGACTCAACCCTCACCCTCCACACACCCAAGTCACACACGCAGCACGCTCACACATCACCAAGTCTGGCATCACCCGCCAAACCATTCCCAAGGGTTAACCACCCGCATCACATCTCAGATATAATACGAAGTGGAGTTAATAATATAATGGTGAATCATGCAAGCAAGCAGGCGAGTAAGCATGAATAAGTGAGCGAATGCGCAAAGCAGGGTATTGTGGTAGAGCGGGTTGCAATCAGGTAATAAAGGCTTGGGTAGTATCATGCATCATTATACTAGCAAAGGAGTAAATATAAAGCACTAGCAAGTCTACATGTTTGCAATGTCTAATAGGATTCTCTAAAAGAGGGTGCTGCCATGACACCTGCGAAGTAGTCGTAGTCGTGATTAATTATTCCTCGTTGGTGTTTCATCTGCGAGGTCGTCTCTTCCTGAGTTGACTCCATGTCGCCGTCCTTGTTGTCGTTCGTGTTCTCTCGGTCCAATCGTATGCTACTCCACGAAATGACACGCAAGGCAAGAGAACACTCACGCCTTAATTGAAAAGACAACAGGGCGTAGGAAGATCCATTAACACCAACGAGACACTAATAAACACAAGATTTAGCCCTCTCGGCGGTTGTCCGATTTCCTCGGGCTAGGAGCAATGTGGTGGTTTGCAAGGTTAATTCTTGGCCAAGCCAATACGGCTTTATGACATAGGGTTCAAACCAAGGCCTATCCTTAGCAAACACCACGGCTCACATCCTTCGATTTGGTCGTCATTTACTAGGGCGGAAATCAGAGGATGGGCCTAACAAATAACGAACGACGGGGTTCGGCTCTTGTAGCCTTATCCCAAAGATCAGTTGATCATAAGAACGATTAACTCCATTGTGACTTGACTCCAAAGTACCTTGGCTTGCCCGCTATAGTAGAAAGCGGTAGCGCAAAGGATTGGACATCTATAATCCTCTCGATCCATACGACACTATACGTCGGGAACCGAGACTCGGGGTTACTCGATAGATTGTAAACGAGCGAGGCTAGCTCAGCACATCTATGCTATGTTCTCAGACGCATCTTCAAAGAAGATGGTTTTAGACGGTTGATCGAGTCAACGTACGGGGTTCTGAGATACAGCATAGACCATAGCTTTGCTAACAAAAAGATTAGCAAGAGTACGAATATATAAGTCAAAGGTTCATTCCAACACACACGTCATGGTAGAAGACGGGGTGTTGGAAGGTGTGGCACAATATAAGAGGCAAGTGCGCAAACTACTTGTAGGGTACCCGACCGGGGTGCTCTGGCACTATGTCATTTCCAGATTCGTAGCGGTGCGGTTGTCACCGCGAGAATCGGAATATGCAGTGGTCAACGGATACAAGCATACAAGAGTTTGTGCACGAAGAATCATAAGAGCGTAGCTCCATGGCCATGGCGAGGTGTACTCGCGACCACAAGATACACTAACAAGGGTCGTGCTACATTCGGCATCACGGCCATGGCGAGACGGGTCTTGCGATCGTCACGTGCGAACGAGGTACGATCCCTCTGCCAGCCCGAAGGCTCGGCACACAGGCAAACACACGAACATCCATCAATACCACGATAAGAACCATTAAGCGATTCAAAATCAAATAAGATTGTGGAGTAGCACATTCCATAGCATGGGAATAGATGGATCCTGTAACACAAGTGCATATACAGGTGGTTGTAAGAACGAGGTATAGCGCGAGTATAGATAGATAAATAAGAGACTTTCCAGAAGTGGCTCGGTAGGTTAACGATAAGATGACACGGGTCCTAACGAGACATGGTGGCAACGGTCACGTCGTCAAGGGAGGCTCGATTCGGATAGATACCGTTCATACGAGTGAAAATTCAACAGACCCAAAAGTACTCAAACATGGTACCATTGAGTAGATCTCGATTTTAGATGAATTTAGCGACTTGAACCACTATTTTTGGAGTCCGTATGAATTAGTTATGAATTTCTGAAGTTTATTCTATTTTCTGGAAATAACAGATGGCCGATTGATACGTGTCGCCCTTGTGAGAGGTCAGTCCGGTGTCAGTGATGGACAGGTGAGTCCCACGGTCGGTGTTGACCTGATCCACGGATGCTGATGTTAGCATGACGTCATCATTACGTCATCTCAGACGCTTCTGCTCGCGACCCTCGAGCGAGCCGAGGCCACCTTCGGACTATGATGCCGAGGATGCCGAGACCTACCCTCGAGCTCGGACGAAACGGAGTTTTTCCCGTGGCCTCTCTCTCACGCCTCGAGCCTCGGGCGAGACGGAGTTTTGCTCCGAGGCCTCTCTCAGCCTCAAGCCTCGGGCGGGACGGAGTTTGGCTTCGAGGCTTCCTTCAGCCTCGAGCCTCGGACGAGACGGACTTTGGCTTTGAGGCTTCCTTCAGCCTCGAGCCTCGGACGAGACGGACTTTGGCTCCGAGGCTTCCTTCAGCCTCGAGCCTCGGGCGAGGCGGACTTTGGCTTCGAGGCTTCCTTCAGCCTCGAGCCTCGGGCGAGACGGACTTTGGCTTCGAGGCTTCCTTCAGCCTCGAGCCTCGGGCGAGACGGACTTTGGCTTCGAGGCTTCCTTCAGCCTCGAGCCTCGGGCGAGACGGACAACCCCTTTCTCCTCTGTTTCGCCGCGGCGTCCGCCGGCGGCGAGCTCCATCTCAACGCTCTGCGACGACTCGTTGGCCTCGGTTTTTGGTGTCAACGTGATCACGTTTCCTTGGCTAAGCCACCCGTGGCCTCAACTTCTCATCCCAGGGTGCTTAGTGGTCGGTACCGGTGTCGTGGCGGAGGGCGGTGGCGGTGCTACTCCATTTGAGCATCTCCGACTCTTCTCGGAGGAATTTGCGTGCTCGGTCTCTTCTCATCATATACGCATGGTGGTCAAAAACTCTCGGCAGAGGCCCCGTGGCTACGGTGGCACGCGGCGGTCCTCCAGCGAGCTCCCGGTTGAGTCGGTATAGGCGCTAGGGTGCCTTACTGGGCAAACCAACACCATGATTGGTATCGCTTCCACTCCCGCGTTCGTGTGGGCTCCTTTACAGTCTCATTCGGCTTTTGGGACGGCTGTATCGCCGACGAGGCGACAGCGGCGCATCCACTGACTGGGGAAGAGGCTCCCCGTTGGGCTCCAATCTCCTCTAAGGCGCACACTGAGTTCGCCCTGTCTCCGCCTCCATGTTCGGCTCGGCGATTTCTCTTATAGTCTCAACGGTGGCCGGAACGACATCTCGCCGCGGTGTGCCAGGCCTCGGCGATGCAAGTGCATGTGCGTGTGTTCGATTCCGTGGCCGGTAATGGCCTCGGCCTACGCGCTCTGATGCGGAGCGCCATGGCCGACAGAAGGTCGAGGTTGGCAAGGGGGCATGGCGGCTCACCGTGGTGGCGGTGAAGATAGGATAGCGATGCAGGGCGGTTCGAGGCCGTGTAGCTCCGGTTGCAGTGCCGTGCAGCTCCTAGTTCACCCCGTGCTCCGCTCGCGGTTCTCTCCTTCGGCGCCGGCGACTTCCGCGGTGGCGCTCCGGTCCTCTGCGGCTCTGCTCCTCCGCTTCTCCTCCGCTCTCTTCTCTCGGATGTGTGGTGTGGTGAGTGCGCCACAGCGTGGCGATGCTGGTGAGGGGAGATACCAGGGTAGGTTGGGATTTATAGCCGGCGGCTCATGCCATGGCGGACGGTGATCAGGGGTGTCCGCTCGATCGGAGGGCCGTGAGGTGTTCAGGGTTTGCACGGCTCCAATTCGAATCGCGGGGAACAGGCTGGCGAGTTTGTTAGCGCTGGTCGGCCGAGGGGGCACGGTGGGGCCGCCTCTGTCGCCGTGCTCTCCCTTCCGACTTGCGCAAGAAGAAGAACAGTGCGATGCTCGCTGAAGCGTGGGGTCGGGTTGTCGGCGCCACAGAGCTAGCGTGGCCGGTACTCAAGCGATGGAGGTGGAGGTAGGTGGCGTGCCGAGGCTCGGCGTGGTTTGGCTGGGCCAGTTGGGCCTGGTAGGCTGGCTTGCGCGGGCGCGGTAGGTGGGGCTTCGTAGATGGGCGCGCGGACGCGTGCGTCGCGGTGCACGCTATGGCGGCGGTGGCCAGGAGCGCTTCGCGTTAGGGTTCCATGCGGCGGCCGCTTGGGCCAACTGGGCCGAGCGCATGGGGAGGCAAGGAGATGACCTGGCGCGCGGCTGGGCTTGCGGGCAGGCCGGGGGCGTCTTGGGCCAATGAGAAAGGAAAAAGGAGAAAGAAAGGGAAAGAAAGGAGTGAGGGGTTTGGCCCAAGAGAAGGAAGAGGTATTGTCTATTTTGAAAAGAGAGGTATTCCATTAGGAGTTTGGGAGAAATTCGAAAGGGGTTTAGAATGAAATTCATATGAGGAAATTTAGGATCTTGATGGAGGTCGATGACGAAATCCCGAAGGGTAGTCATACTAGGAGGTCGGGGATCACTGAGAGAGTCTCGAGATAATCCTGAATAAATACGGGGGATTGCTATGGTCATGTGCTCTCCAACATAAGACTTAAGTTGTAAAAAGAATCTTCGGCAAACCCTACAAGCAATACTATATGAATGCAACAATTTATTTATAAATTGTTCCCGGTTCAGCTAGCAACTACATGCTCCACATGTTCACAGAAAAAAAATTTAAAAAGTTCGAAATTTTTGGGTTATTACAGTCCACCCACCTTACAAGGATCTCGTCCTCGAGATTTAGGAGTTAGTGCTAATGAGTCAGGTCTTCGTTGTCAAGTCATATGCATTAATGCATTTGGTTTTTGGATTCTAGCATTTGAAGAGGAGTTTTGGAAACATTTGTTTTTAGGAATTCTTTAAGAATGGAGAAACTTTGTTTTGCAAAGTAAGAGAAATTCTTTTTAGGAATTCCATTTCTAAATTTCCAGTTTGAAAACACTTTGTAAATATTATTTTTGGAATAACAAACTTAAAGATTAATTTTGGACAATAAATTTGGTATTCTAAATCCTTTTAGGAAGTCAGTTCGATTTTCGAAATCAAATCTTTCGTTCAAAATGTTTCCAAAAAGTTTAGGGAATAGTTTTGGTAGACATTGTGTTTGCAAGGCATCCACTTTTTAAATGATTTTTGCAAATAAAGGCGGTTTGGTTGAAAACTCCCTTAAACACAAATAAATAAAGCGGGGTTTTCGCAAAACATATTCAATAACCTTTTTACATATAACCTCTTGGCAAAAATAGGAACAACATTATAGGGCAGGACCTTTACAATAGAAAAGGATTTTTGAAAACTTTTCGAATCCTAGTTTTAAAACGAAAGAAGGAAAAAGGGTTTTTGGGAAAAGAATTCAAAGTCTTTTTCCAGATCCTTTCGAAAGTAGGTTTTTGGTAAAACTTTTCAAAATTCCATAGGTGGTATTTGAAATATATTGGAGGGTTTTCGAAATAAAAATACACATTTTTGCTTTACAATATGTTTTGAAATCAAATTATTTCGAAAGATACTTTTTAAAGAGGCATTACTCCCCGCGCTTTTGAAAATAAAAGCAAGCTAGTTTTCAAGATCGATTCATCATAAGTCTGGTTAAATAAATTCCAAATTTAGAAAATTCTTTTGAATTAGTATACCTTTCGAATGTAAGGTTGAAAGACAAAATAGGTATATATATTTTGCAATAGCTTTCGGTTTTATAAATCCATTTGAAATTGAGAGGTTTTAAAGAGGGTCATGGCTCCTTTGGTCAAAATCAAAAGGTTTTGAAATAAAGTCGAGCCAGGGGTTTCGATAAAAAAAAGGTTTCAAACAGACTCTTGATATTTTAAAATCAACGCTTTTATAAATGAGAGTGTTTGAAATAGTGAGAATAGGTAGTTTGAAATCCTTTCAATGAATTGTTTTGTAAATCTTTATAAATCCAGATAAATCAGATCTTGAATATAGTTGAAATCGACATCGATTTTGCAATAAAAGCATTTTGAAAGTCTTCTATTTTCGAAAACATAGAACACTCATTTATTTTAAGAGTTTTAAAACAAGCGGTTTTGAAAACACAAAAGTTTTTGAAACGAGTTTTGCTCCCTTTTGTTTTGAAACTGATATATAAAACTAGTTTGAAAGTGGTTTTTAAATCACGTCTTTTGGAAAAGCAAAGTTTGTAATTAACTTTGTTTTCGGGTAGCCATTTTCAAAACAACTTTTGAAGTAATTTTTTTTTTTTTGGAAAAGTCCTTCTCGTTTTTTTTTATAAATACTTTTTAGCACAGTTGCAAAAATATACTTTTCGCAAGGATTTTGCTTGATAAAACAGTTGCAAAGTATTTTCGAAAGTAGGGCTGATCTTTGAAGTAGTAGTTGGCTTTCGGCTGAATGAAAGCAAACTTGGTTTCCAGAAATCGAGTTTCAAAATACTGAAAAGAAAATGGTTTTCAAAATAGCTTTGAAGAAATCAGTTTGAGAAAGGACTAAATTTGTTTTCTTTCGAAAAGGAAATGCCATTTTGAAAAGGAAGTATTTCGAAATCAAATCATTTTATAAGGCTTTTGGTATAACAGTGTTTCAAAATAGAGAGGGTGCATGGTTTGTAAATTTTTAAAAAGGAACGTTTCGCAATGCTTTTAAAATCTAGCACAAGCTTTTAGAAATAGTCGAGATCGACATAAGTTCTGCAATCAAACTTTTGAAGTCTTTTGATTTTGAAAACAAAACATACACTTTTGTTTCAAAAGGTTTTGCAAAACAAGAACCCTTTTATATCTACGACAGCTATTGGAAGGTAGTGATTTTGTAATTAACGCGGTTTTAAAGAGAAATCATTTTCGAATTAACTTTTGAAATAGACATTAAAATCTTATTAAAATAGTTGGTTTTGAAATCCAAGACAAGTTCAAGGCTGAGAATATAAATCTAAATTTACAAGGAAAACGGTTTATATTTTCAACCAAATAGGGGGAAATTTTGAAGTTGAAGTTTAGAAATCAAATGTGTTTTTCTAGATAGTCTGGAAAGACATGGTGCATTGTACCATATGAAGGGGTCTTGGGTGGGATCTACCCCGAGATAACTAGGGTCCAGAGTCATTATTCAAAAAAACTCTACAAATTACACTCATGTAGTAAGAACGAATGAAAGTGCAATAACACAAGATCCAGGCAATCAGACAGCATTGCAACTCCTATATGCATAGTGTTGACTTAAGGTGACTCTTTAAACCTTCAAGTCTCACACATCTACCGTCTAACGTGGACAGTCAAAGGGCATGTTGTTTTTCTACACCACTTTTCCAGGTAAGAGTGTTAGTAAGTAGCAGAAGTCAAGGCGGGGTAAAGAAAAAGTGCCAGCAGTTATTAGACAAGATGTTTTGGCTTCTATACTAGTGTTTGAATCTTGAGGTTTCGTCCTAAGGTCAAGTATGGCTCTGATACCAACTGAAACGTCCTCAATTTTCCGCGAAGGGAAAATCCACAGAACAAGTTATAATATGACAAAACCAGGAGTTGATCTTATCATATTATCATATATCAGTCGATATCACAGTCATACATCGAAGATTACATAGATATAAGCATTACATCATTGAGTATCACCTATTACAGAGTCTATTCTAGCGGAAGTCTATTGAGTGAAGGTTCCTCCTTCACGAACATCATCAGAGTTGTTGTAGCGCAGCATCGACCGGATCCTCCGAACCAAACTTGAGCATAGGCACGAAACCTTCTAAAGTCAGCACTTCTGAAGCAGGATATCTGCACACCGCCAGATGTGTGCAGGCCATGGTCAGCACCTGATGAGCTTTAGTGGAAAAGATAAAACAAGGGATCTGGCGATCCTAATATTTGGCTGTGGATTTGCATCCTAGCGCAAGAGCTATAGTAATATGTAATATTTATCAAGTTTTAACACATTCCCATACACATCCACATCCACCCACCATATCCGTCCCAACATCACCACACCATCACCTCATCTCATCTCACACACTCAGTCGACAGAGGCCAGCTCCCTCCCAGCCTTGTCTCAACGGCCCACAACCTCACACCAGGTTCACGACCGGCACTCATATACCAGGGGGAGAAGAGAGAACTCTCACTAGTCGGAAACAGGTCAGGGAAAAAGGGCCGCAGCCAATGAGTTGGCTAACGTATCGATCGATCAACCATACACTCTGCAGAGGTTCTACAATATCCACAAGATCGCCATCCTCGGCACTCTAGAATGCCTAGGCGGATACCGGTTGCTTGCCAGCCTAGAATAATGCCACCCTACCACTCAGCCCTGGAATCACCCCAAGTATGTCTGGGATGGCTAAGTCTGTGAAGTCACGTTCCCTCTCCCGAAGTGGGGGCCGTGATCGTCTCGGAAGGGTGTGGGACTCTGATACCCGTACCTTCCTCGCACTCTCTCGCCTAGCAGTAGTGGCATTACCCTACCAGGTAGTCCGACCGTCCCCGTCCATAAGGAGCGAGTGGCTTGTAAAGGTATTTCCCCGTGGTCCAGATCCCGCACCAATCTAGGGTGACTAAGCCGGAATGTCTTCTCAAAGGTTTTCATTATATGTGCCACCACAGCACGCTCCTGATCTGGGCTCCACCAGCGGCTCACACCCAGATCCACCTCATGTCACCATTTAACCCGCCACAGGTTTCACACCACAGGGGCATCCAGATATGTCCCACGGCAAGACTCGCACCAGGCTCGTCGTATATTCCGGCTCAGTCGACTCAACCCTCACCCTCCACACACCCAAGTCACACACGCAGCACGCTCACACATCACCAAGTCTGGCATCACCCGCCAAACCATTCCCAAGGGTTAACCACCCGCATCACATCTCAGATATAATACGAAGTGGAGTTAATAATATAATGGTGAATCATGCAAGCAAGCAGGCGAGTAAGCATGAATAAGTGAGCGAATGCGCAAAGCAGGGTATTGTGGTAGAGCGGGTTGCAATCAGGTAATAAAGGCTTGGGTAGTATCATGCATCATTATACTAGCAAAGGAGTAAATATAAAGCACTAGCAAGTCTACATGTTTGCAATGTCTAATAGGATTCTCTAAAAGAGGGTGCTGCCATGACACCTGCGAAGTAGTCGTAGTCGTGATTAATTATTCCTCGTTGGTGTTTCATCTGCGAGGTCGTCTCTTCCTGAGTTGACTCCATGTCGCCGTCCTTGTTGTCGTTCGTGTTCTCTCGGTCCAATCGTATGCTACTCCACGAAATGACACGCAAGGCAAGAGAACACTCACGCCTTAATTGAAAAGACAACAGGGCGTAGGAAGATCCATTAACACCAACGAGACACTAATAAACACAAGATTTAGCCCTCTCGGCGGTTGTCCGATTTCCTCGGGCTAGGAGCAATGTGGTGGTTTGCAAGGTTAATTCTTGGCCAAGCCAATACGGCTTTATGACATAGGGTTCAAACCAAGGCCTATCCTTAGCAAACACCACGGCTCACATCCTTCGATTTGGTCGTCATTTACTAGGGCGGAAATCAGAGGATGGGCCTAACAAATAACGAACGACGGGGTTCGGCTCTTGTAGCCTTATCCCAAAGATCAGTTGATCATAAGAACGATTAACTCCATTGTGACTTGACTCCAAAGTACCTTGGCTTGCCCGCTATAGTAGAAAGCGGTAGCGCAAAGGATTGGACATCTATAATCCTCTCGATCCATACGACACTATACGTCGGGAACCGAGACTCGGGGTTACTCGATAGATTGTAAACGAGCGAGGCTAGCTCAGCACATCTATGCTATGTTCTCAGACGCATCTTCAAAGAAGATGGTTTTAGACGGTTGATCGAGTCAACGTACGGGGTTCTGAGATACAGCATAGACCATAGCTTTGCTAACAAAAAGATTAGCAAGAGTACGAATATATAAGTCAAAGGTTCATTCCAACACACACGTCATGGTAGAAGACGGGGTGTTGGAAGGTGTGGCACAATATAAGAGGCAAGTGCGCAAACTACTTGTAGGGTACCCGACCGGGGTGCTCTGGCACTATGTCATTTCCAGATTCGTAGCGGTGCGGTTGTCACCGCGAGAATCGGAATATGCAGTGGTCAACGGATACAAGCATACAAGAGTTTGTGCACGAAGAATCATAAGAGCGTAGCTCCATGGCCATGGCGAGGTGTACTCGCGACCACAAGATACACTAACAAGGGTCGTGCTACATTCGGCATCACGGCCATGGCGAGACGGGTCTTGCGATCGTCACGTGCGAACGAGGTACGATCCCTCTGCCAGCCCGAAGGCTCGGCACACAGGCAAACACACGAACATCCATCAATACCACGATAAGAACCATTAAGCGATTCAAAATCAAATAAGATTGTGGAGTAGCACATTCCATAGCATGGGAATAGATGGATCCTGTAACACAAGTGCATATACAGGTGGTTGTAAGAACGAGGTATAGCGCGAGTATAGATAGATAAATAAGAGACTTTCCAGAAGTGGCTCGGTAGGTTAACGATAAGATGACACGGGTCCTAACGAGACATGGTGGCAACGGTCACGTCGTCAAGGGAGGCTCGATTCGGATAGATACCGTTCATACGAGTGAAAATTCAACAGACCCAAAAGTACTCAAACATGGTACCATTGAGTAGATCTCGATTTTAGATGAATTTAGCGACTTGAACCACTATTTTTGGAGTCCGTATGAATTAGTTATGAATTTCTGAAGTTTATTCTATTTTCTGGAAATAACAGATGGCCGATTGATACGTGTCGCCCTTGTGAGAGGTCAGTCCGGTGTCAGTGATGGACAGGTGAGTCCCACGGTCGGTGTTGACCTGATCCACGGATGCTGATGTTAGCATGACGTCATCATTACGTCATCTCAGACGCTTCTGCTCGCGACCCTCGAGCGAGCCGAGGCCACCTTCGGACTATGATGCCGAGGATGCCGAGACCTACCCTCGAGCTCGGACGAAACGGAGTTTTTCCCGTGGCCTCTCTCTCACGCCTCGAGCCTCGGGCGAGACGGAGTTTTGCTCCGAGGCCTCTCTCAGCCTCAAGCCTCGGGCGGGACGGAGTTTGGCTTCGAGGCTTCCTTCAGCCTCGAGCCTCGGACGAGACGGACTTTGGCTTTGAGGCTTCCTTCAGCCTCGAGCCTCGGACGAGACGGACTTTGGCTCCGAGGCTTCCTTCAGCCTCGAGCCTCGGGCGAGGCGGACTTTGGCTTCGAGGCTTCCTTCAGCCTCGAGCCTCGGGCGAGACGGACTTTGGCTTCGAGGCTTCCTTCAGCCTCGAGCCTCGGGCGAGACGGACTTTGGCTTCGAGGCTTCCTTCAGCCTCGAGCCTCGGGCGAGACGGACTTTGGCTTCGAGGCTTCCTTCAGCCTCGAGCCTCGGGCGAGACGGACAACCCCTTTCTCCTCTGTTTCGCCGCGGCGTCCGCCGGCGGCGAGCTCCATCTCAACGCTCTGCGACGACTCGTTGGCCTCGGTTTTTGGTGTCAACGTGATCACGTTTCCTTGGCTAAGCCACCCGTGGCCTCAACTTCTCATCCCAGGGTGCTTAGTGGTCGGTACCGGTGTCGTGGCGGAGGGCGGTGGCGGTGCTACTCCATTTGAGCATCTCCGACTCTTCTCGGAGGAATTTGCGTGCTCGGTCTCTTCTCATCATATACGCATGGTGGTCAAAAACTCTCGGCAGAGGCCCCGTGGCTACGGTGGCACGCGGCGGTCCTCCGGCGAGCTCCCGGTTGAGTCGGTATAGGCGCTAGGGTGCCTTACTGGGCAAACCAACACCATGATTGGTATCGCTTCCACTCCCGCGTTCGTGTGGGCTTCTTTACAGTCTCATTCGGCTTTTGGGACGGCTGTATCGCCGACGAGGCGACAGCGGCGCATCCACTGACTGGGGAAGAGGCTCCCCGTTGGGCTCCAATCTCCTCTAAGGCGCACACTGAGTTCGCCCTGTCTCCGCCTCCATGTTCGGCTCGGCGATTTCTCCTATAGTCTCAACGGTGGCCGGAACGACATCTCGCCGCGGTGTGCCAGGCCTCGGCGATGCAAGTGCATGTGCGTGTGTTCGATTCCGTGGCCGGTAATGGCCTCGGCCTACGCGCTCTGATGCGGAGCGCCATGGCCGACAGAAGGTCGAGGTTGGCAAGGGGGCATGGCGGCTCACCGTGGTGGCGGTGAAGATAGGATAGCGATGCAGGGCGGTTCGAGGCCGTGTAGCTCCGGTTGCAGTGCCGTGCAGCTCCTAGTTCACCCCGTGCTCCGCTCGCGGTTCTCTCCTTCGGCGCCGGCGACTTCCGCGGTGGCGCTCCGGTCCTCTGCGGCTCTGCTCCTCCGCTTCTCCTCCGCTCTCTTCTCTCGGATGTGTGGTGTGGTGAGTGCACCACAGCGTGGCGATGCTGGTGAGGGGAGATACCAGGGTAGGTTGGGATTTATAGCCGGCGGCTCATGCCATGGCGGACGGTGATCAGGGGTGTCCGCTCGATCGGAGGGCCGTGAGGTGTTCAGGGTTTGCACGGCTCCAATTCGAATCGCGGGGAACAGGCTGGCGAGTTTGTTAGCGCTGGTCGGCCGAGGGGGCACGGTGGGGCCGCCTCTGTCGCCGTGCTCTCCCTTCCGACTTGCGCAAGAAGAAGAACAGTGCGATGCTCGCTGAAGCGTGGGGTCGGGTTGTCGGCGCCACAGAGCTAGCGTGGCCGGTACTCAAGCGATGGAGGTGGAGGTAGGTGGCGTGCCGAGGCTCGGCGTGGTTTGGCTGGGCCAGTTGGGCCTGGTAGGCTGGCTTGCGCGGGCGCGGTAGGTGGGGCTTCGTAGATGGGCGCGCGGACGCGTGCGTCGCGGTGCACGCTATGGCGACGGTGGCCAGGAGCGCTTCGCGTTAGGGTTCCATGCGGCGGCCGCTTGGGCCAACTGGGCCGAGCGCATGGGGAGGCAAGGAGATGACCTGGCGCGCGGCTGGGCTTGCGGGCAGGCCGGGGGCGTCTTGGGCCAATGAGAAAGGAAAAAGGAGAAAGAAAGGGAAAGAAAGGAGTGAGGGGTTTGGCCCAAGAGAAGGAAGAGGTATTGTCTATTTTGAAAAGAGAGGTATTCCATTAGGAGTTTGGGAGAAATTCGAAAGGGGTTTAGAATGAAATTCATATGAGGAAATTTAGGATCTTGATGGAGGTCGATGACGAAATCCCGAAGGGTAGTCATACTAGGAGGTCGGGGATCACTGAGAGAGTCTCGAGATAATCCTGAATAAATACGGGGGATTGCTATGGTCATGTGCTCTCCAACATAAGACTTAAGTTGTAAAAAGAATCTTCGGCAAACCCTACAAGCAATACTATATGAATGCAACAATTTATTTATAAATTGTTCCCGGTTCAGCTAGCAACTACATGCTCCACATGTTCACAGAAATTTTTTTTTAAAAAGTTCGAAATTTTTGGGTTATTACACCACCAATCATCCCGTCCTTCGTCGCCCCCATGCAATCCCAATCCTACCCGTCGTCATCATCATCCGAGGCTCTCTCATCTCATCTCATCTCATCATTTTTTTTTTGGGGTGCCGACCGACCCTCGCCCTCCCATGTGCAGCCCAAATTAACCCCCTCCCTCTAAGCTCCAACCTCCACGCAATGCAACTTTCGAAACATTTTCATGGAGATTATTGGGCGCTGCGCTGCAGCGCTACTATAGTAGCAACATGCTTGTCCTCCTCTGGTTTTTTTAATAAAGAATAAAAAATCCTGGGGCCTACGCTAGCTCTCTGTACCTTTGCAGAGCTTGCATTGCATGCCTCCGTCCCTCGGCGTGTTGGACTCGCCGGTCCTGGACTTTAAACACAGACGCACGCTTCTAAAGACGCAACTGCAACTGCCTCCTCCCCCTCCTCGTCCTCGTCCTCGTCCTCGTCCTATATATTCATTCACACGGACACTGGACACACACACAGGCCTTGGCACCACCACAACAAAGCCTGAAATCGGTTGCTGCGCGTTACACAGAACAGAAAGCAGCAGCTGCACCTTGTGCAACCATGATCAAGCTGAGGTACTCCAAGAGGCTCTTCAAGAGGAGCTCCTCGTCCAAGCAGCAGCAGCAGCAGCAGGCGCCGGCCGCTTGCGGCGGCGGCGACAATGGCGGCGCCGGGGAGATCGAGTGGGAGGTCAGGCCCGGAGGGATGCTGGTGCAGAAGAGGGACGGCAGGGGAGGCCAGGAGATGGTCAAGGTCAGGGTGTCCACCGGCGTCTCCTGGCATGATGTCTCCATTGCAGCCACCTCCACTTTTGGTGAGTAGTACACTGCTGCTACTGGCCACTCTGATGGTTCTTTACTCTCTCTCTGCTTCTTTTTTGGTCGATTTGGTGCTTAGGAGTACATGTTCTTAGAACTTGATTTGACATACTGTAGTTTCCTTCTTGCAAGTTTCCATCACTCTAGCGTTCCATTCCAGTGATATCTCTGTTAGCTTTTACCCCTAGTATTTCTTTTCTAGTTCCTAACCTTTCAATCACCTAATAGTCCCTTCTTGGAAGTTTCCATCACATAGCTCTCCCCTGATAAAAAGTGTAATAGGAAAGATCCATCTGTTCCTCCTCATCAGTAATGAATGTAGCTGTTTGGTAGTCGTTGAATGCAGTTAACAACGGAAGCAGCGCCCTTGCTCTGAACTGTCAAGTGCAGCAGCGTCACTGCATTTGACATTTCCTATGCAGAATGCGTCGATGGAGTATGGGCAGCTCTGCTCCCAAATTTACTCTGATGGATGATGACTGATGGTCACAAACAAAAATCAGAGCGGAGCCGCTATGGTCTCGATTCCAAAATTCTGAATCTTAACTCCAAAATCCAAATGTGAAATTCCCACGCTTCTGAGTCGTACTGCAATTTCTAATATTTTTGTACTATATAGTTGACAACTAGAAAGGTCGGCTGAACCGGACATGTGCTGCACCTTCCTCAGAACTACACAGTACTTCACAGTATCTGTACTAGCAATGCTGACGCAAAGGAACTTCAAAGTCCTACACCCTAACATGGGCTTCCCACATAAATTTATTCATGGCTGCGATATATTCAAATGTATATAAAAAAAAAGATATTTATGGCTGCCACCCACACTGCCAGCTCCTGCTCATACATGTAGTAATGCCCGTTGCACTGACTTGCCAATATGCCATCGCAAAAAAAAAAAAAAAAAAAAAAGACTTGCCAATATGCCAGCCAAAATTGCACACACGTTGGAGCCTCTATGTTTTTTTCTCTCTCTTTTCCATCCGTTATCTAAATGATGTGTGTACTGACAATTTGAATTCCATTTAAAAGTATGCCCTTTTTAGCTGTGTAGTAGTAACTTGTACCGGTAATTAACAAGCTCTGTCTCTGGAAAATGCAGGTGAGCTGAAGGTGATGCTGTCCATGATAACAGGACTGGAGCCTCGGGAGCAAAGGCTGCTGTTCAGGGGCAAAGAGAGGGATGACACCGACCACCTCCACATGGTTGGAGTGAGGGACAAGGACAAGGTCCTCCTCCTGGAGGACCCTGCCCTCAAGGAAATGAAGCTCCGGGCTCTCTCGGCCCAAGTCGTGCGGAGCTCGTGCCAGCCTTTTATCCAAGTGTAACTTGGATCAGCCCGCTACCGTGCTAACTATTATACCACTACTTATTAGTTATAATTAAGGCCTGTGCTACTATTTAGTCTCGCAAGGGTACTTTTAATATCTGGAAGGCTTTTTTATATCCGGAATCCGAGGGGTTTGTTCTCTGAACCCCTCTTTAGTCCACTCTTAGTGCCACTCCATGGAAGGGCTAAGGGTCCCTGAAGATGAGAGTGAGAGAGCCTCTTTTTCATGTAGCTTGTTGCAACTTGCAAGTGTCAGCCATGGTGGATGGTGGTTGTGATGTGATTTGAGGCCTAGTATGGGATTCTTTTTTCTGATCCCTACTACTACTGTGGTCATTTCTCATTCCTACCTACATGCATGGGTCATGGATAGGCATGAGAAAAGATTGTGTATGTATCTTGTGTTCCTGTTCCCAATGAATGAATGGATGAAACCAAACGTGTGTCCCTTTCCATGATGGAATTTGCTCCCTTTTGTTGATCTTTAGTGCCTGTGATTGCGATGTGTGCATGGAGAGGGAATCATGGTGATGCTTCAGGTTCAAGAAAAGGAACCTAAGATGTGCAAAGATCTTTGCGATAAGAGTGGACAATACAATGTGATCCTCTCCTTTTTGTGACGCTGCCATTGATGTGCTGTGGCGCTTGAGATTTGCAGATCAAAGTCCTTTGGACTGCAGCGAAGGTGAGCCCAGGGTACAGATTGGTAACTGATCTGTTCCCCATTCGCAGACAGCAGCAACCTTCACCCGCATGCCTGCCAGCATCAATGCATAGTGATAGTACTAGTAGAAATGAAGAGTGTTTGGCTTCAGAACGAAGGGATTAGTACAGAGCTCGTATAGCAGATGGGGCTTTTAGCCATTCCATCCATAGTCAAAACTGTGCTACAACTACATCTGCGCCAAGGATCAAGAGATGGGCTGAATTCATGATTGAAATTTGGAAAGTCCATCAGGTTCAAGAAAAGGATCAAGGTGATAAGAGGTAGAGTTTGTTATGAAAATAATTATGTGTGTGGGCTTACCGAATTAACTCTTGAAGCTCAAGAGTTATAACTGAAGAAGTTAAAGGATTATCCTCTATCTATACAAAGGAACCCATGTATTCACTGTTCAATCAATTAGAGAAAAGAGAGAAGATTGGCTCCACAAATAATCTTTGTTCATCATGTGATTCTACTTTCTGTGTTCTTACAATGGGTATGGGAGATTAGCTGACTCTTACGTTTCTCATTGCCTGGGCGACAAATCGGGAATCCGTATCTATTATAGACTATAACGGAGTTCATCAGTAGCAGCGTCCTTCACAGTCGGCCTACGTCCTGACGCTTCAGGTTCAAGAAAAGGAGCTTTATGACAGGACGGAAAAATGAAGTTCATTCATTATTCTGCCCGGCCCTTTCTATTACTGTGCCGCAGCAGATGTGCTAGGGTCGCTGGTGGTTGAGATTTCATATCAGGAGCTCTACTAGGCTGCAGCGAGCCAAAGAGTACAAATCAGTCACCGGTTTGTTTCCCATACGCGGACAGCGGCAACCTGCAGCCGATTGCTTGCACTAGAAATGTTGTTGTTTGGCCTCCTTTCGTCCATTGAATTACTATCAGCTTATTGTTCCATTCCATCCACAAATTACAAAGAAAACATAGTGCTCCCTTGTCCCTTCGTTTCAGACTATGACTATATATAGTAAAAAATATTTATCTAAAAAAGTTAGAAGACTTATCTAAAGAAACTAGGATAGTCTTATGTCATCCTTCATTGTAACCTGAACCAAACACCACTAGAGTTAGTTGAGCTTTTGTTCTTGTCCAATGGTTGGTGTTTTATTTTCCACATTGGGTGTTCTAGTTGTGTGCCCGTAATAAGTTGTAACTTAAGTTTGTGCCCCAGTGCTTGTAGTACTTTTAATCTGATAGTTCTTTATGAATAATTTTGAAGCCGAATTTTCTACTAGTATCTAATAAAATCCAGCAACTAGAAGAATTTATTTATCCTATTGGGGAGTTTTTTTTTTTCCTTATGTTAGGACAACTTTGGATACACCTATTCTTCGTGGGCATTAAGAGGAAAATGAAGTAACTTTTTCCCCAATCCGCCAATCCCTTTCAATTTTTCTGGAGAATGATAGATCCAAAATCGATCTTCCTATGCCAGTCACTCCAGAGAAAAAGGCAGAGAAATCTAACATCCACACCGACCTCTTTTTCCATTCCAGCCAGCCAGCCGCGTGGGAGCTCGAGCGCCTCATCGCCTGGACAGTGGACAGTGGACTGCCGCTCCGTGCTTTGCCGGTGCAGATCGAGCTGCTTGCTGCAGAGTAGTAGCTGGACCGCCTCATGCCGCGACCATCAGCTTGCGGCACAACCGCGCTGCGTTTGCCGCCCAAGCTTGCAGCCTCGCGCCGCCTCCAGAAGCCTGCTGCGTGTCATCGGAAGCGGCAGGCATCTGGTTGCTGCCACGGCAGGCACGGCTGCCGGTACCGGCCGGCGCGGCGACGGCATCGTCCAAACAACCGGCCCTCACTCCTGCGTTAGTATATATAGTCAGGAAAAACTCTTTTGACATCCTGATAGTCTAACCATAGCAATGCCATGTCAAGTTCAGTCTACCGTCTGGCAGGATCGAGCAGGAGTTCGTTGTCAAGTTAGCTCTCATCGGTGATCTGTGGTCAGCAGAGCACCAGCACGCCGAGAGGGCGAGGCGCTGGCGGCTGGCCAGTCTATCTGAGCCTGATCGACACGCTGCCATGATCGCTCGGCAGTCTCGGCACGCACGACGCTGCCCTTTCTGATCTTCCGAGAGGCTCCTTTTGCCTGTGCGTCGAAGAAGAAGAAGAAGAAGAAGAAGAAGAAGAAGAAGAAGAAGAAGAAGACGACCAAATTATATCTAGCAACTCTCAAAACCATTTGAATCGTCATTTTCATGCCCTAGCTAGGAGTGTTTTTTCAAGACAGTTTCATCACCCGGTAAAAACATGGTAAGGTTTTTAATCCAAAACAAAATATTTATAGGTTTCTAGAATCAACGAGATAAATGCTACGGATACATTGAAACATGAGAAACCAAAATAAACTATTCGAATCTCATGAAATATATATTTAGAAGCTTTTTAAAAATTAGATTCACGTCTAAAAATGGGAAATATAGAGAAAGTTCTGCTAGAAAATTTCCAAAACATTCTAACCTATGACTAGACATGTTTTAAAACTTTTTTATCACAAGAAAAACGTGAAACCAGCATGGATGAGTTGAGCATTAAATATTAATGCATGTTGCATTCTTGCTTATTGCAAGTCATAAAGTTTCAAAAACTTATTATACATTGATTAGTATGTTGTAGAATTTTCCAAATTTTAATATGCCTTTTCATCCTACAGCTAATCCAATTTTTGGAAGCTTCTAATTCCATAGGCTTCAATTTTTTTGGGGGGGTTTCTATGTTCCCATCTATTTTCTAGAATTTTGTATCATAACTTTTAAAAGCACTATACCACAGCCTAAAATTAACGTCGCATGAGGGTCGTTAAAAGTACCTAAATAGCGTTGGAAGGTCGGACGTTAAAGATTAGTAACGTTCAGTCTGTCGTTATATCTTATTTTCGCAATAGATAGTTGATCGTTATTACTATTTTGTTTTAGATGGTCGGTCGTTATATCTCATCTTTTACGACAAACTATTGGACGATATATATAAATTGGGCTTCCGCGCGTTCATTTGGCCCATTTTGCGCCTAGTTTAAGCCCATCAGTCAAAGGAAACCCTAGTGCGTGAAAACTTTGCCGGTTCTCCGCACGGCGCACTCGCTCATCCCCGCCGGGCCCGCCGCTGTGCTCGCGCACCCCGCCGCCGCGTGCTTGCTCCTTCGGTTCCGCCACAGCGTGCGCCTCCGCTCACCACCGCGGCCGCCGCCCGCCGGCCGATCCCACAATGCTCGCTGCTCGTCGTCCCCACTGCTGCCAGCCTGCCATAGCCTGGCGTCTCCACCGCCACATGCATGCATCCCGCTGCCCCACATCCGCCGCCGGCCTGCCACATGCTCGCCTGCCCTGATCCGGTGAGGACCCAACAGATCTGGGGTGTGGCTGCTCCATGCGCGACCTGACACCCTAATTTGCGAGGTCTCCCAATGTGTTCGCGGCCATGGAGAGGTTAGTCGGACCGGATGAGCAAATGCCAGCGTGCTGGAGCGCTGGTCCCGTTTCTGGCGGATTTGCATCTATTCCGGCCGGAGTGCCGGCGCTGACGGCCTCCGCGTCAACCCAAGGTACTTATCCTTCCCCTGCATCTCAGTTTGTATGCGATGCTAGCTGACGCCAATTGGAACTATAGTACTGGTGAGAATTGTACCTGATGCAGTAGCGAGATATCTGATAAGTTGAACCAAAATATCTGATAAGTCATTGTACCTGCAGTTTCTTAATGTGGCACTCAACAGTTAGGAAATGGGGCATTATAGATAGACATGGCAGTATAACTTTTGTGAATGTTCATTGTTCATGCCGTATTTATATTTCATGCCTTAGCAATAATTATGTGGTTCCTGTTTTTTCAAGCCTGCTGTTTTAGCTGTGTGATCTATAAAGGGGTGTTGATCTTCATGTTGCTACACTTCCATATTGTATGCCTATTGCTTTTAGCTGTTTTTTAGCATGGTCAGGCAGCTGAATATTTTTCTTGTGTTCTGAAAGGAGCATGCATTGTTATAATAACATTGACAAGTAAATATCATTTCTGAAAGGAGCATGCTAATCTTAGGTTGTGATGATATAGTCTAGCACAAATCGGACTGAACAGAAAATTGAGTGGGACGCCGGGAGACCAATCCTTCACAGTGGACGAGAAGAGTGATTTTCAACAGAACAAATCCTTCACAGTAAGACCAGAAGAGTCAAATTCAACAGAACAAGAGTTGTCAGCTGTAAAACGACGAATCGAAAGAAGGTTATGAACCATAGACGGGACAACTAAGACATCAGGAAGATGAAAGGAGCCATGGGTGCCGGCAGCGCCCACAGAGGTGACAGGAATACAGGACCCATTTGCGATCATAATGGACGAGGGATGGGAAGGAGAAGGAGGGTGAACAAAGGAGAGTATACCAGGGTCAGGAGTGGTATGGAACGTGGCCCCTGAGTCGGCGATCCAGTCCTGGCTGACTGGAGGCGTGAGGGTCATGGTGCCGAAGGAGCGAGCCAAGGCCGTCGGGTCCCAACCGACAGGCCCAGGCGTCCCAGTAGGTGGAGTCCAAGGCGATGGGACCGGAGGGGCAGCCACCGCTGGCACAGTCCACGGTGCCGGGAACGAAGCCGTGCCCGTGAGCATGGCCGCCGGAGCACGGGGCTCACCACTAGCCACCTGATAGGGCCACATGGAGATGCGCCCTGACCACGGGTTGTGGAAGGATGGCCAGGGTGCACCCCGAGGAGGTGCTGGGGCGGCCGGAGCAGTCCCACGACCGGACCCTGCACCACGCCCCCCCCCCCACGTCGACGGCGACCGCCACGGCCCCCCCCACCCCCGCTCGGCCCGAGGGGAGGAGGACCAAGAAGGGACGACGCGCGTGGAGCGTGGTGGAGTAGCCGCAGCAAGGGCGGTCGATGAGGACGAAGATCTCGGCGTCGAGTGAGACCCGGACTGAATGCCCTGAGTGAGCTCCTCCATGACATGGTCGTCACGGACCTGCATGAAGGAGGGAAAAGGCCGCTGCCGGGTGATCCATGTCCGCAGGTGGCTGTAGCGGTCACTGAGGCCGCGGAGGACTTGGAGGACCAGGATCCGGTCATCAACCGGGCAGCCAAGGTCACCCAGAGAGTCGGCGAGGCCCTTCATGCGGCGGCAGAACTCACCCACGGAGAGGTCCCCCTGTACGGACGTGTGGAAGCTCGCATCGAGGCGCAGGGCCCGGGCCTCGGCATTGCCCAGAAACTGCCCCTCGAGAGCCACCCACGCGTGGCGAGCGCCAGGAGTGTTGCGGACCAGATCCTGAAGGTCGAGGGAGATGGTGCCGACGATCCAGGAGAGGACGATGCTGTCGAGCCTCAGCCACGCAGGAGTCTGGGCCGCAGCTGGAGTGTCGAGGAGGACATGGTCGTCGAGAGCGTAGCGACGAAGGGTGAGGAGGACCTGGTCCCGCCAACGAGCATAGGAAGGCAACTCCGGCTCCAGGACGACGGTAACCAAGCTGCGGATGTTCTGGACACCGCCCGCCTGGATGTGGAGTTGTGCCACGAGAGGGTCGGCTGGATCGTGCCAGAGAATCGCCGTAGCCAGCGGACGATGAGCCGCAGTGGAGCCGGAGGAGGTGGCGCTGGCGTCGTGATGAGTGGGGAAGACGAGCAGCTGCTCCGCCTCGGCGATACGGCGGGCCAAAGCATCAGCAGCGTCGCGCTCACGCTCCCAGGCAAGTGCTGCAGCCTGGACGCGCGCCTGCCCCACCGCAGCAGCAGCCCGCGCCGCGTCGAGGGTGGCTGCGAGGGTGGCATCCGCAGTCCCCAGTTGCCCGCCCTGCTGGCCATAGTGCAGGGGCAGCCGCAGACCCGAGGGAGGTGGAGGGGGCGGTGGGAACGGCTGATGAGTGAGGCCTCCCACGGCAGGGAGAGGCGCGCCGGGAACGCCACCAGCAGGCAGGACGACGAGCTCGGCGAGGGAGGGGAAGTGGGGTGCGCCGCCGGCGAGGGAGGGGAAGAGGGGCGCGGTGAGGCCGCCTGCGCCAGGGAGGCCGCCGGCGAGGGAGGGGAAGAGGGCGCTGGGCGCGCCTCCCGTGCCAGGAGCACCGCCCGCGGGTGGCTCGGCGCCAGGAGGAGTCGCGCCCCCGCCCGCGCCGGCAGGGGGCTCGCCGGGTTCCACCCCGCCTGGGCCGCCCGGGCCGAGCTCGGTGAGGGAGGGGAACAAGGGTGCGCCGCTGGCGGGTGGAGGGCCCCCCCGCGCCCGGGAACAGGGGTGCGCCGCCGGCGGGTGGAGGCCCCCCGCGCCCGCGCCGCCAGGAAGACCCGCGCCGCCAGGAGGAGCCCCGCCCGCGCCCACGCCACCCGCGCCGCCCGCGGCGGCTGCAGCGGCAGCGGCGGCGCCGGAGCTGCTGGTGTCGTCGCCGGCGTGAAGGACGGCGGCTGCATGACGGGAAGCAGCGATGCGCGCCCAGGAGGTGGGATGAGGAAGGGGAGGGAAGTTTTGGAAGTATTGGGGAAGGGAGGGGAAGTCCTCACCGCCGGCCATGGAGGCAACGGCGGCGCCGGCGGCTGGAAGAGGCGGCGCCGGCTGGGAGGGAGGGGGAGAGGAGAGGACCTAGCCCTAGCCCTAGCTTGATACCATGCTGAGAATAGTGATTGGATTACCTAGCCAAACCCTAGGAGGGTGGCAATATTATGTCTTACATGGGCCTCATGGGCCTCACACTTGCACACTCCAACACTAACAGTAATAATCTAATAATAGTACTAATATGAGAAGAATGTGGGGGCTGCTGCTCGGTCCAGGCCGACATTTGCAGTATAATGTTTACAGTGGGAACGACTTGTTGGTTTCATGGATGAGTAGAAGCAGTACAATATGGCAGTGATTTTGGGGGATCGTTCACGCTTGTTATGGAGCATCACGGAAGTACTGAATGATCTGATTAGACCTTTTGTGGTTCTTCGTCAAATGCTATTGTGTGTATAGCTTCATCTCTGTAAATGTATTACAGAGTAAGAGATGTGGCGCTTGGGCTGTTGGCAGATCTGTGTGCTCAGTAAAAGCAATCGAGTCCCAAATTTCATGTCTAGTTTAGTACAAGTGATCTTAAGCAAAAAAAAAAAAAAAAAAATTATCATGCAGGTTTGGTGTCAGGATGCCTAGTTGATTCTATCTAGGTGAGAGGATGCCTAGTTGAATTTTAAATTAAATTGTCTGGATGAAAAAAAACCTTATCTCAAGTCTTCTGTGTTTATCACTAACTTATCCACCTTATAGTGTAAGTCCAGTATAGTGTAGTCAGTCAATATGAGTTTTTTTCCTAATGAAATTCGACTTTTGTTTGCAGGTGGTGGGAGAAAATAGCTAGTAGACTGTAGCCAATGATGGATCAAAGTGCTCATGACAACGTGTTTTGGACATTTTAGCTATGATGAAAACTTTTGTTTGGCCTTACTAGAGGTGGATCATTTTGTAAAGAGTAGAAGCAAACTATGAGACATGGGATGCCTAGTCTGGCATTTTGACCAAACTTATTTCATCTTAGCTTTTGTATGTCATGAATTGTGTGTAAAATGGTACGACACGTTATGATTGGATTTAATATAACTTGTGAACTCTATTTGGTCCACTTTATGGTCCACTTTATGTGTTCATGACAGTGTATTCTTTGAATGGATGATGTGACATTGTTGATTGTATGGTTAACATCTAAATAATATATGATATTGTGTACTAATTATTTGTATGCATAGTGATGGACAGTGGGTCGCTATAAATCTATATTATCAGACAGTGCGTCGTTAAAAGTTTATAAAAGAGGTCAGATAGTTTGACGTTATAGCTTTTATATAACGTCAGATGGTCTGACGTTAAAAGTCGGTCCGACGTTAAAAGTTTTTAGCGTCACCACTATCAACGGCTAATATATCTGTCGCTATAAGTTTATAACGTCAGACCGTAAGTCATTGAAGCGGCTTATAACGGCTCACTGTTGGACGCTATATTTAGGCTGTGGTATAGTGAAGCTTCAAAAAAAAAATCCATGGTCCCCCTTATCAAGTGTTTGTTAGATTTTTTAGTTTAAAAATGATGAAATCATCTTGAAAACCACTTCCACATAAACTATCATATGTAAAAAAAAAACTATAATTAATGAATGCAACCTATGGCATCAATAGGAAAGGTAGGCATTGATTGTATCCTTGTAAATTGGTGGTTAAATGATGACCATCATAGTCATTTCACTTCCTTCCTAGTCTATTATGTCAAGTGTCATTAAAATGGTATGTATGGATCTAATTGGATTATAGTAATCTAGATTATGGATTATAAATAATCTAGACTATTTGGATCTCCAGATTGCAGAGGTGAATTGATGTTAGTTAGAGTACAGACAGTGGCGGATGCACAACAGGATTGAAGTGGGGGCTGATCTCTTTTTCTTCCTTTATTTCTTTATTTTTCCTCCTTTCTCTATCTATTTTTCTTCTCTATCATCCATATTTTTCCATTGATATAGCAGCTGTAGGGGTGGGGGGGCTGGAGCCCACCCAGCCCCCCTTGCAGATCTGCCCCTGAGTACAGATTTTGACTTATAATATCAAAGAAACATGCTTTAGAGAGATTATATGATGGTATAATCTAGTTATTGGATTAGTATAATATATACAACCTATAATCAACTCCCTCGGTAAAAAATAATGAAAGTCACTTCCTGACGTGCCCAAGTCCAACAATCCCGAGTTTAACTAATAGAAAATAGTATTAACACTTATCTTTGAATAGATTTATTTTAAAATATATTTTATGATTAATCTAGATTGTATATCGTAATTATTAATATTTTTATATATTTGATCTGATTTGAATGTAACTATTAGTATTTTTATATATCTGATCTGATTTGATTGATGTTTGACTCCTCGCGAGGTAAGTTTTTTTAAGGAGGAGGTATTCAGATTATTTTATCTGATTACTATAATTCAGTTGCAAACATCCCCAATATTTCGCTATAAATCAGTTGCAAACTCCACCCCCAAATATGTTTTTGGACCGACTTCAGATCTTAGAAATTTTCACTAGAAGCACAACGTTTGCCTTGCCCTTTTTGACTACGGACACCAGTCATCTCCCTCCCTCCCACTGCCATGTGTTTGCCCAGCAAAGGCGAGACGAGTGAAGGACGCATCTGGCCGACGCCGACCACTGGACAGTGGCTCCTTCCTTCCCTGACCTCTTCGTCCTCCTCTGCCTGCCGCCCTGCCCCGCCTGCGGCAGCTGCAAAGCACCGGCTCCAATCTGCTCGCCAGCAGTACCAACCTCCACTTCTACTCCACCAGCAAAGCGAGCTCCTTTTTACTCCCCAAAATCTCTGAATAAAAAATCGCGCAAGCAACCTCGCTCCACCGGCCTCCCGCAGTCAGGTCAGGTCAGGACCCAGGCTCCCAGCCCACGCAGCATTTGACAGCACGAGGCAGTTGCCCACTCAGGTCTGCTTTTTCTTGGTTACTTTTTTCCTTTAATTTTGTTTAGTTTTAGTTCAAAGCCCATAACCGCCGGCAATCCAAGGTTCTTGCAACCTCCTGAGTTGCTCCTGGGCGCCAGTTTCAGTTACCATCTCCGATGTGGGTTTGATGAGAGGCGTTCACATTTATGTATTCCCATTTTGCACAGTCTGGGGTGCGCGTCTTTGATTGCCTTCGAAGTAGGGAGTGAGATTGTTTGAAGCCTTCGACCAAGGTTGTCAATGGAGTCTGGGATTTGGGCATCTATTTGGAGCTTCATCAAATTCCTGCCTTTCTTCTTTGCGCTTCTTCTCCTGGGCATCATCAAAGGTGGACAGAACGCTTGCTCTATCATTCCAATCCTCTCTCTCTGTCTCTCTCTTCTTAATAATGTAGGGAATGGAATTGTATTGAAGGATGCTTTCACACGGCTGTGTCCTTGTTTCGTGAATTCAATCAATCAGATCGCGTGGTGTGTTGCTTTTCCTAGTCCGATGCTAAGAATGGTCGCCGATTGAGCTTGTTCTGCTTGTTTGTACTGATGCTTGGTTGCTCCTTCAAACCATTGTTGTGGGCTTCAGTAATGAATAATGATGTAATCTGGTTGCCTTGATTTGGCTTTCATAAATGCTCATGCCACCAACGAAGTAGTCCATTTATGAGTTGATATACACTCCCTTTCATAATAAGGGAGCAAATGGTGTAGTATGTATATCAGTACTCTGCCAAACTTTTATTGGCAGAGAGTATTGACTTTGTGAATATTGCTCGATCTGCCTGGTTCATTTTTTGCATTTGCAGATTTATTCATGCCATAGCTTTTACTTGTTATTTGCACAATTCTGCTTGATAGGGGCAATAGACTTAATGTCTGCATTGTTTTGCAATCAGAATATCTAGGGATATGAATTGTGCACATGAGATTTCGGATTAATTCTAGAAAAAAGGTGTTCTGATTGTAAATATTAATACCTTGGCTAGCCTTCATTTCATGGACTGGTAGAGTACTTGGTAATTATTGTTGATCTTAGTTCCTATTGGTCTATTGATTCATGCTAATCTTGCCAATCCAGGTGCTTTGTTTGGCCCATGGGCATGGTTCGTCATGACAATTGGAATTTCTGCACTTATTCTAGGCTTGTGGCCTATGCATGTGATTTGGACACATTACTGCATCATCAGGTAGTGTTTGCAGTCCTAAAAGGAAAGTCATGCAATGTGGTGTATTTGGATGCGCTTATCACCTTTTTATGAAAGCAGAACCAAGATGGTAGGACCGATCGTAAAGTTGCTGCTTCTTATTGCTGCAACTGTGGTTTTAGTTCTATGGCTAATAATTGGCGTCGTGGGAAGCATCCTTGCTGGTTTGGCTTATGGCTTTCTAGCACCAGTAATGGCTACATTTGATGCGGTTGGGGAAGGAAAAGAAAAGCCACTTGTTCACTGTTTTTTGGTACAATTTGCTTGTAATGGTTTCATTCTGATATCTGTTTTGTGTGTACAATACCTGTTTCACAAGGTTAGCTAACTGGAAATGCAGGATGGAACATGGAGCACTATCACAGGAAGCTGTACAGTAGTCAGGGATGTGAAAGACATGTTGGTACACTCATATTTTTCAATCATGGATGAAGTTCGTCTTCATGCACCTCCAGATGGCAAGCCATATGAGATAAGGTCTTAGGTCTACTTTCTTTCTGTTATTGTTTTCAGCCTTATAACTATAGTATGTGTTAACAAGTGGGTAGCAATTGTACTAAATGAGTCATTACCTTCATTTGGTACTCTAATTAAAATAGTTTGTTATCTTGGTTAGCTTTTCTTGCATATCATAAACAGTTTAGATTAACAATAAAATACGCTATAATGTGGTCAAAAGAAAGACAAGAAATACACAATTAATTCATACTTGAAAACTCACTTTAAAAAGAAATGATCTGGGGGAGTGTCCCATGTAAATAGAAGTTCAGTATCCTTTTAAATCTTGATTTGATTGCTAATATTTAAACACTCTTGTAGTGATTTTGTGTTGGAGTTGTTCCAAATTCACTTCAGGATATTGGCCGGGCTTCTGACGGAGCGAAGCGGAGGCCTGTCGCCGGTATATATGCCCTTGCTAGGGTTTCGTGGAGATAGATTCTCTTGTAAGCCGCCATAAGCGTGTAACCCCAAAACTCTTGAGATAGTGAGATTGTTGCCAGCTGGTGCCCGTGGTTTTTCCCCTTCACATTGAAGGGGTTTTCCACGTAAATCGTGTGTCTTCTCTGTGATTGATTTTCGTTTACTTCATATTTCTATACGTCGTTCATAACAATTTTGTTTATTTGAGGAATTCTGTATGGCACAAAATAATTAACTTTGTATTCCCAGATTTCTACAAATTCCTGGTGCAATATTTGCTGCTGCTTGTGGGATTGTAGTGGATGCAATAATGTTCACACTAATTGCCTTGTACAAGTTCCCTGTTATGCTATTCAAAGGATGGAAGCGGTTGATTGAAGATCTTATTGGCAGAGAAGGACCTTTTCTTGAGACAGCTTGCTTGCCGTTTGCTGGTCTTGCAATTCTTCTCTGGCCATTTGCAGTTATAGGAGCTTTTCTAGCCTCTGTTATCTGCAGTGTTCCTTTTGGTGCATACGCTGCTGTGGTGGTTTATCAGGTATTGACAAATCTTTTTGGACTGGCAACAGAAAAATACGATTTACAGCATAAAGCCAGTATTATGATGAAATATTACCTGATTTAGCATGGTAGATGTGGAGCGTGAAGCTTACAATTGCAATCTTGTTTATGTGGCAGGAATCGTCACTTTTCTTCGGACTGTCTTATGTAATATCATCAGTATCCATCTTTGACGAATATACAAATGACGTACTTGACATGGCACCAGGATCTTGCTTTCCTAGGTACAAATGGTTTATTCTTACGAAAACATTGTCCTTGAATTGTACACTGAATAATACAAGTTACTCCAAATTTTACTTTCCATGACTAGGTTTAAATATAGGAAAGATGAAGCTTCCTCACATGGTGGTTCTCTCTCGAGGCCTGCTTCATTCAAGGACAAGCTTGATGGAAAGAAAGCTCCTCAGCGTGTAACATCATTTAAAAGTAGCTTTGATGAGTTCAATCCATTCAAGGTGATCTTTTTCTGGAAAATTGGCAAGAGACATTTCACTGTGTTCCAGTACATAAAAATTCTCTATACTGACACTGGACCATGCTACATTTAGATTACTTTCATTGTATTCTTCTACTCCCTCCATTCCAAATTATAAGATGTTTTGACTTTTCTAGATACATAGCTTTTGCTATGCATTTAGGTTTACACCATATCTAGATACATAACAAAAGCAATGTATCTAGAAAAAGGAAAAATGTCTTATAATTTGGAACGGAGGGAGTACTATTGTGAGGCTATACTTTTTGTAGAGTTTAGAGATTATACTATGAGATTGTAAAATTCAAAAGCATGCTATGATTCTTTGGTGTTTGGAAATTTGTGCAGTATAACCGATTTAAATGTGTTGTTTAGTTGCTAGATCACCTTTTCATAGAGTGTAAGCACCGTGGCAAGGATCTGGTCGCTGAAGGAGTGATAACCCCAAAAGATATAGAAGGAACAAAGGCAGGCAAAACCAGCACTGGGGTACTTAATGTTGGGTTACCAGCATATGTTATCCTTAAGGCACTCCTCCGATCCGCTAAAGCCAATTCTGATGGTCTGGTTCTAAGTGAGTGTGCCTTTCTTCACTGCTGAAAGAGGTTTATGGTACCTTTTATTGACCTGCGAAACTTTCCTGTGAAATATGCAGGTGATGGATCTGAGATAACATCTGACAATAGGCCAAAGAGTAAAATCTTTGAGTGGTTTTTTGACCCTCTGATGATCATCAAAGATCAAATCAAAGCTGAGAACTTCACAGAAGGAGAAGAAGCATACCTTGAGAAGCAAGTGCTCTTGATAAGTGATCCAAAGCGCATCAAGGAGAATCTCATTCGGCTTCCCCCATTGAGTGAGCGAAAACAAGCAGAAATAGAAGCATTTGCTCGAAGGTACTTTCATCATTCCTTTTCAATCTAAAGAAAAAATAGTCCTTTCTGAGTTTCTGACCACACTGATCCTTGCAAGGCTGCAAGGGATCACAAAATCGATATCAAGGTACCCCACAGCCAAGCGCCGTTTCGACGCCCTTGTGAGGACTCTTTCAGAAGAGCTTGCGAGGACAATGGGTGGTAATCAATCTGCCAATGGGTCTCAAGTCCGGAAGATGAGAAGTGGCATCGTCCGAATGCTTAGCCAGAGATCACTAGGGAAAACAACAGGCATCCGTGGAGATGATCATGAGGCCCAGCTGACAAGTGATGGTTTCAATTCATGATGTTTCGGACGTGTTCAACTGTAACCTTAGTTTGAAAAGGATGTGCTACCTTTTCGGTGTTATTTTTGCTAACTGGATACAAAGAACTGACACTTCTGTATGAAGAGTTTAGCCTCGACCATTCTCGAGGATGAGTTGTTTGTTTTGAGGACTGTATCTGAACAACACTGTAGTAATACTTTGTAATAGAAAGCAAAAGATTTGGTTCGCCAACTATTTTCTGTAGTAATACGTTCGTTCCTGCTGAATTGGATGCCCAATGAACATTTTTACAGTTCTTTGCCCGCACAAGACTGTATTTGCGTGCTTGTGTTCAGTTATTTACAGAAAATTCCATAACCAGTTTACAAATGATCTAACACTGCTGAAAACCAGTTACATATGATCTAACACTGCTGAAAACGATAGTTCAAGACAAATGGAGGAGCGAGAGTATTGAATTCTCCATAAACAGCACTATTATGAGGTTTTAGTATGGCAAACTTTGTTTACAGAAAAATCCATTTGAAGTCAAGTGCGGTCAAAGAAATTTCACAAAAATGTGAAATGGTTCAGAAAAATAACTGAGGTACACAACTTCTTCAAGTTAATTTCATTCATCATCACTCGTATTAGTGTTACATTTTGAATTGAAGAATCATAGTTTTCAACACCATAACCGTGGATGGAACAATGATATTCTCAATTCTTAACAGACTCAGGAGGCAATGGTAGCTAATAAAGTGACTACAGCAACGCACTGTCTACTACCGGTGATGAGGAAATGTGCGAATCTGAACATGCATTCTGAAACATCAATCACAGTGCCTTCTTCTTGGCATCCTTGGCCAGCCCCTTCTTGCGGATCTTAATGCACATGCCCAGGCGCACGCTGTCGATAAGGGACTCAGGAAGAATGGAGATCAAGAACCACATGACAGAGTGCGGCCAGTACGGTGTGCACCTAGGCTCGTATCCAATGTGACGAACAGCAGCACGAGCATAGGTGTCAGCAGACGGGACCATGAAGGAAGACTTCCTGATGGATGCCATCTTTGTCGCCACGTATAGGGGCACCTGAATAGATTGAAGAGTTATGAGTACAAAAACATATTACTGACAAGACTGATGCAATTACTTGCAAAGCACTAAATCTTCAATTGGTCAAGAAGCAATTGTCGAAAGGTAGGCACAGATAAACAAGCTTAACCAAGTTTAGTAGAACACGTGAAATGATGATTCAAGAGGGTTAATTTTAGACGTTTGGAAATTTTAGAACCAACATGAGACCAAAACAACTAGTGTTAGTTCTTTAGAAAGGAAAAAGAGATATAGAAACTATAGTTGAAATGGAAAATTGGAATTTGGTGAGAGCCAATAAATCATTTCAACGACAAAAAACCAAGTTAAGATAACTATAGAAATGGTTGATAATTCAAGACAAGATATATTCGCTGCAAAGAGAGATTTGTTACCTGGCATTGCACATCAATACCCTTGCTCTTGTACTCAACATAGAGGCATCTTGAGAATTGGTCAACATACCTGGGAAATACATATAAGTTTTAGCGTGCACTTAGTTCTTTGAAGAGAATGTGTGCATCTATCTACTTACAGTTATTGTTTTTTCTAAAAGAATTACACAGTACATATGTACAGACACTCACAGCATGCACACACACCTCACCCCTATGAAAGATTTATCATGTTAACATTTTTAAGTATGTAGTGCAGAACACAAAGATACACAAACAAAATAGGAGGTCAATTGCTTTACTACTGTCGTTTGCCTGTATGTTACATCAAAATAATTCATTGTTTATAAGTTTTCAACTCTTCATCCAATATGTACCAGATCACAGGAGAATACAGCCCAACTATTTCATGAGCTCTAAAAGTTGCAAGCAGAAGGGACATTTTAGACCAATTCATTGGGAACATCACAAAAAAAATAGTTCTTAGTATTATGCATACAACAATTAGTACGCCTAACCATCAAAGTTCTTTTGCTTATGTGCAGCTCACTGAATTGCAGTTACCTATCTTTTCGTTTCCCTTAAGGAAAAGGATCATACGTCAGATCTGGACATTTCAAGTAATCCTACTGATGGAATTTCAGTACCCAACTAATTCTAGCATCTGAATGCACATCTAACTAACTCACCCCTATGATTGCATCATAATCTAGCATGACCAAACACGCAAGCTAAGAATTCACACCAAAGGCGTTTCCTCTGATTCCCGGTCCCAGTCTTGCTGCAATAGTTCCCAAACCAAGTAGCAAGTACAGACACGCAAGAAAGACGTGCTCCTTTGTTCTTAATCAGTCAATCTTACTTCCACTGCCGTCATCTATCCTAAAATCGAGCCAATTTAAGCTATAGCATGTGCAACTGCGGCGGTAAATAACAAAGGAAACGAGGGAAGCAGAAATTCGAGAGCAGGGAAACGGGGAACTCACGCTTTGGTAGCCGCGTAGACGGAGTAGAGCGGATCGGAAGGCACGACGGAGGCGGCGCCGGAGCCGATGTTGACAATGGCGCCGCGCTTCCTCTCGACCATGCCTGGCAGCACGGCGTGCGTGACCCGCGTGACGCCCTCGACGTTGACCCGGATCAGGCTGCGCATGAGCTCCTCGCCCACCTCGTGGAAGTAGCGCGCGTACGGGTAGGACAGGCCGGCGTTGTTGACGAGCACGCCGACGTCGAGGCCCCGGATGGAGTCCCTGAGCGCCTCCACGCCGGCCGCGAGGCCCTCGCCGGCGAAGTCGAGCACGAAGGTCCGCACCTCGGGGACCTTGGGGTGCCTGGCCTTGATCTCGGCGGCGACGGCGGCCAGCTTCTCCGGGTTGCGGCCGACGAGGACGAGCCCGAGCCCGGCCGCGGCGAGGCGGAAGGCGATGGCGCGGCCGATGCCGTCGGTGGCGCCCGTCACGACGGCCCAGGCGCCGTAGCGGCGGCGCAGGGGCTTGCCCGGGCGGAGGAACGCGGCGTAGACCCAGAGCGCGAAGCGGATGGCGGCGCGGAGGGCCACCAGGAAGCCCACGGCGGCCAGCGCCAGCGCCCACGCCGGCTGCGCGCGGAGGAACTCGACGTGAGCGCACGTGCCGGCCATGGCGCCCGTCTGATTTGGGGAGCTGGAGAAGGAGCAGGAGTGGCGATCGATGCGATGCGGTGTGTGTGCCCCGGTGTCGAGCTTTGTAGACTGGACGGGACGATGGGGTTTTCTCCGGTGGTGGGTGGAACTGGTGTACCAAGACTAACCGAACACGAACTGAATTCTCTCTGTAGATGTTGAGTTCGTGTCCAGCAGACATTTTTCAAATGGGATTTTTAAGTAGTGTTGTATATACTAATAATAATATATATATAAGAAATATAAAATTAGATAAATATTCGTTGTGGACTTGAATGAATTTTGACGTACGAGTAGGTCGTTTAGGAGGCGGGAAGCGTGTGTTGTTATTTGGCTGGTCATTTATCCAACTGATTTTAACTGTTTTAATAGTGTTCTTTAATAGAGTATAAGTCAAAGTATAGCTGATAAACTGGTTAATAAGACAAACGAACATGAATTGACACCTTGATTAAATTCAACCATTAAGTTATTGATGGACTTGGTAGATAGGAGTACATGACTCATTCTCCTACACATTTTCCCCTATTTCTTGTTCGATTATATGTATCAGGAGGGACAGAGTGAAAAACGTACACAGGCTAAATGATAAGTACTTATATAACATGTTGGCTCGCCTTTGTTACAAGACCACATTCTGCCGTGATTGAAGTGGGGCAACATTTCTCGAAGGACCGGCTGTGTAGTTCGTGTCTTTGACTACAGTCTTGTTTTCTTCTTAGATTGCGCCTTCCTGTGTTCCCCTTCCTTGACTATTCGCTGAGGTTAGAAATAACAAAACACACTAGAGTACGTGTTTCCTTCGGGAGGCTGCCGCACTCGTTTGTGGAGTAATCCTACTCTACACAACAAACCAGGCCATAGATAGAATGGAATATGTTACAGCGAAAATGGGAGTCAAAGTAGCAATCTTTACATGAGATGGATCACAGGTTTGTAACATGGCAGGGGATTTCAGAACAGAGCATACAGCCATCCACCCACCCCCTGAGCGGCAGGCACACTCTTTGGACACGTCGAATTCATCCGCGGAGCCGTTGACGTGTTTGGTGGTAGGCGCACCGCACCTGTTCGGGGCCGGAGCAGGCGTCCGCAGATCAGAGGCAACCGGAGTCCACGGTGCACCGGGAGCATCTTTTCTTGGCTTTGCTGTAGTAGCAGTAATCCGGCTAAATGCAGAGGTGGAGAAGAGAGAAGAAAGACAGAAGAGAAGCGGGCTGTAAGCTTACAGTCGGCTTCGACACAAGAACCAAAAAAACTCTGTGAGAGTGATGAGTGAGCCATGTATTAATTGTGAAGCACTAACCACTGTACAAGCGGGCTAGGAGAAGGCTGTAAAGATTCTTACAGGCAGCTTGTTGGCCGTATTACTAGCCTTGCTCTAACTGTGGAGAGCCGGGACAGCGGGGCTGGCAGTGGCAGGCAGGTTGGGTTTGATGAGCTGAAATTAAGACACCGTTGGGGATGTGGTCGCCGGTGGCGGGCGGAAATCCCAATCCCAACCCCTCTGCCGTCTGCGTCTGCACCGCACGGCCCCGCGCCCGCCCCGCCCTGCTCGCTGTCCGTCGTGCGATGCGAGTCGAGGCGTCATAAATCGGCTTCAATCCGAGCAGGTGGGAGAGGGGGCTCGATCAATGCTGCTAGCACCAGCACTAGCACTCTAGCAGCAGCAGCGGCAGCGGCAGCGCGTGGGCGTCGGGCAAACACCGGCGCGGACGGAGACGCCCAAAAGTCTTGTCACGTTCACGTCGCCGCGCATCGACTAGCGATGGCGAGCGCTTCCGCTTTAATCGGAAACGGGCAGCGCGGCTCAGCGCCGCCGCAACTGTGCTTTGCTTTCCAGTGTTCCCACTTCCCACCGCCTGCCTGCCTCCACGGGCACGGCACAGGACAACAGATGCGATGCGAGCAAACAACAGGGACAATAACGGGAGGCTGCGTTTCAACCCGCTCATAAATCCTGCCGAACGCAGCCTTTATCGCTTGTATTGTGTTGTTTCACTCATCGTCATGGATGGATGGATGGATATAGACAGATGCCATCATCCCTATCCATGCGCTGCGGCTCAACATCCTCGTATTGCATTGTCTGCAGGAACAGGGGCGAAGCCACGTTGGCCTTCCCTGGTGCACGTGCACCATGGTAATATAAAATTTTACTAATATGTTTCTCAAAATTTTCCATGTATTTCCTTTAAAATTTTATACATTCTTTTATATTTAATGGAGTGTGCACCATGGTTAGTACTGAGCTGGCTTCGCCCCTGTGCAGGAAAGTATTGCATCGTCGCAACTCGCAGAGTATATCAAAAGGATTTTAATTCAGTGCAAACAGATCCACGAAGGCAAGAACAGACAACTTGATCAAGTCTACTAGTCATGGTCGAAATATTATTACCAGGGATCAAGCATTCACGCCGCAGCGAGCAAAACCGAGCGACCATGGCCGGCCAGCCCATGTTGTCGTATCGCTACAGCCTACAGCGTCACGATTCATGGTTATGTTATGCTTATTACACTACACAGAACAAACGCATCAGCCAGCCTGCCTGTGGTCTGTGGATCGTCAAAAGTTCACCAGTCACACTGCCCACGAAAGAAACGCCAGATCCACATTGTTTTCCTACGACTTCCTGCAAAAACGGCAGATCCACATGGTATTCACAAAGATCCGCCTAGTGGTCCGGCTGAAGCATGCTTCCTCCTGAGGCGCCTGCACACACGCAAGTCGCAGAGGGTTATTACGAAATTAAGAGTCAGCTATAGTGTCAACTGTCAACTGTGATTGGTAATGATAATAAGATAGGTAAAAATATAAATCACAAAGTTTATCCCACCTAAGAGGAGAGAGGTGCACAGATGAAGTGGGATTTCAAATTTTACCACGCATCCTGACAGAGTACACTGGCTCATCGTCGTCAAACTCCTTAATAAGCTCGCAGACATCCCCAGTCTGGAGGTTGTTCGCTGCGACAAAATGTTTCCAGCCTGCGGTGAAGCCCACAAATATCGGGTTGTCATGGTAGATAATAGGCCATAATCTCTTCACGGGGTCCTTCAGCATTATAACATTCCATCCCCGCCTCCTCTGCCTAACTGCACTGGAAAGCGACTTGGATAGGTCCTGGGGTAATATTCATCGGAAACACTTGTATTTTAGCGATGTGATCAGAAACTTGATAAGAACTTTAAAACTATGAACTTGATAAGAACTTTAAAACTATGAACATGTAGAGTGATATCCGGTAACGATGTAAAATGTTGAACTATCCGTTGGGCCGCTACAGGCCTTGATTATTCATTGAACGAAAACCAGGTGGGGACTTCCCCCTTGAACTTCAGGCCCAAACCCTATAAGTTTAAACAAGGCGCTATTCTACAGTTTTTAAACAGTTCAAGTGATGGCCCCATTAAATCGTATTCTTTCATTTGTACAATGCCACTCCACCTTCAAGCTATACGTCGTCATGGCCACAACAGCAACCATCCATTGCTCAAAACTGTCACTAATTGAATAGTACCAAATTAGTGAATATTGTTTCGTTCATGGTCGCTGGTTGTGCTTTAAGGTTTTTTTTGGGTGAATCCTTTTTTGTAGCTTATTTGCCCCTATAGGGGTTGTATGAGTCATCTAGACTCCTTTCTTCTTCTTAATATAGTGATGCACAGTTCTCCTGCGCGTTTGAGAAAAAAAAAAGTTAAATCAGTGAATCTAGAGAAATATTCAGGCTTAAGAGCTCCATTGCAAATAAGCCTGTGCAGATGTAAAGTTTGTTGGCTACAAAAATAAATTGTGGGGTGAAATAAAAAACGGAGTTGATATTCTTTTTTGTGAACTAGTTGATAATTAATTCCTCCTTAGAAAAATATGAGCCCTGATTATGCTGACAGGATCATCAAGACTGAAATTGGACATACTAATTCAGTTAGCAGTAAACTGGATCTGCTATGAAATTGTCATTGTAATGCAAGTATTTTTTGTTATATAGGAGCCAAACGATAGTTTTATGTGTATTTTATATACTATACCTCTAGTCACAATATGAGTCCATTTAGGATTGTTGATCAAACTTTTTTAAAAAACTTTGACCATAAAAAAATGATAGATTATATTGATTGGCATTATAAGTTGATTTATTAGATTTCATCATGCAAAGCACTTCAGTAATGTACACCTCTTTCTATCTAAACATATTTCATAACATTTCTAGTCAATGTCATATTGAACACTGTGTTGATCTCCTAATGGACTAATTATATTTAAGAGGTATTATATATTGCCGGGCCAATCATCATTGAGAAGTAAGACGTTACAACACTTTCTGAATTGCTTGCTGATACAATTTTATTTGCTCTACAAGATTCTAGTCAGTATGTTTGAAAACTCCTTGTATTTGTTGTTAGGTTTCAACTCTAGCCTACCCCAACTTGCTTGGGACTAAAAGGCTTTGTTGTTGTTGTTGATTAGAGAAAAACAGGAAATCTCGACTACTTATTTGGGTGGTAAAGGTGTAGATTAGTCAGATATAGGTAGTTGTTGCAGAAAATATTTCTCTCAATTGATAAAAATATTTCTAGGAGATCTATTTTACAGATTGATGCAGGAATTTATAGACCTCAAAGCAAACTGGAGCATGTAATGTCACCCCAGTTGCTTATAGCTTATAGACGTGTCGTTCAATATCTGTGACATCCTACATATCAAAATGGAAGGTGTGCTTAAGCTAGTTTTCTGCTCAAACCGAAACAAATCTGAACTTGCAGCTAAAATAATGCCATAAAGTGGGATAAACCAATTTTCGTCTGGGCATCCACAACTCCATTGCAAGGATGCTTTCGATTGTGCCAATACAAAAGTGCAAAAGATATACAGACATTAGTGAAAGAAGACTATTTATGAAATCTGCACAACTCACAAGCCATTTCTTAGTGGTATCAGGAATGCACAGTTGCAAGTTGATCTCTGGTGGAGAATGATAATCCAGCTCCAGAATTTCGTCCTTCATAGGCAGCAAAGACTCTGGGACCTCACAGTAACTAGACATTCTGCCTTCCTGTTTGGAGGAACGATGTTCTGCATGTACGGGTTAATCCACCAGACTAATTAGAATTTAGAAACACATTATCCAATCGGAAACCCGCTCTTTAATTTTATATTCAAACAAAACAAGTTATCCACTCTTTAATTTTACATTCAAACAAGACAAGATTAAATGAGCTCACCTGACTCATTGGCACATACAACAGTGTTGCAACTTTTGCTGCATACACTGCTCCTCACTGGTTCCACTTGATCCATTTTGGTTTCAAATTGAACAGTAGTTCCTACCAAACATAGATTCAATAATATGCTATGAACAACAATTGTCTCCACAATAAACAACCAGGAGAACTTTGAAAAGAAAAACAGTTCAAGTAAGATTAGAAAGTTTAGAGCACATCCCCACCTTTTCCATTGACATTACGTTCAATCTCTATCATGCTACTCCTGCTTTTGGATATTTCGTCAGGACTTGAGATTTTCTCCGTGGGCCCTGTGAATTGATTCAATAAAGGCACAACTTCCTTCAGACTTACTTTCAAAAAACCAACTTCCTTCAGACCCAATAGGGTTTAGTCCTAGTGCACCACATACTTACCCGTAACTACAGGGTTCGCACACAACGGGGCATTGTTACTTTGGCAATGACCAGTGCTTCCCATAGGTTCCAGTTGTTCCCCTTTTGCTTCAAGTGGAACAGAAGTACCTATAGAATGATATAGAAACTGTTATCTCTACTACAAAAACCATTTACCTCCACAACAATTTTTTTTGAATGAAACAGCACAAAAGCTTTCGATATCATATGGTCTTGTTTGGATGCACCTGTATCCACCTCAATCCATGTGTGTTGGATTAGGATATAAGTTAGTTTAATTTCCACCCCAGCCCACTCCAACATACGTGGATTGAGGTAGATACGAGTGCATCCAAACAAGCCCTATATTGGTAGCAATCATAAAAAATTATGAGATGAATCAGACCTTCATCTTTCTCATTGATGCTATAGTCGATCTCTGCCCCATCGTGTCTGCAATTGATTACTCTGTCAGCACTTGATGGTTCTTTGCTGGGCATGGTGAATATTGGTTGGACATATTCATGATTGCCCTCTGAACAAATGAACTCATTTACAGGGTTTAGTTCAATTGAACCATAACCATCAACCAACATGCTGTCATTTTTTTGTGGGTTTTCAGGTTTAATCGGTACAGTGCAATCAAGAGCTGCTTGATGGTTCACAACATCCTTCCTCCACTTCTCCAAGCAGCGAAAACCTCCAGGAGCTTCATATTTTCTGTAAAAGTTTCGGATAATGTTCATCTTGCTATGATTATGATAATCTACCACAGGTGTGATAGAATCTAAATGAATGTTATTTGTTCTTTGTTTGATTCCTAAATCTTCATCTGAATCATGTAAATCCAAGAGAGCTGTAGCAGTTGTAAGTATTTGAGATCTTGTTTTTCCTTCACTGCATGTTGTTGAAATGGACTTGGTTCCGCTCTCAATTTCAGGGGAACTCCCCTTCTCGTCAGCTAGTAGAACTGAGGGCTCATTCCCCATGCCACTCTGAGCTGTTATAGGGTCTTCATTGGAATTAACAGCCACGAGATGTGTATCTGAATCTGCACCCGATGTGGCTAGCTTCATTGTATCTCCATTTTCATGCGCTGAAAGTCCAGAATCTTCAGAATCTATAAGCATAATTAGTGTTCTGTCTTTGCTGCACAATGGAGAAGTACCCTTTGTTTTGCACTGTGGATCAATCAAATTTCCATTGTTAGCTTGTGCCACTAGTCCAGATCCAACCACATGTTCAACAGGTTTAGGGTCTTCTTTTGTATTGTAAGTCACATGACCAGTTTGAGGCACTTTAGTCATGATATTTTCACCAGAAACATACTTTCCATCATCTATGTTTTCTGAACTACCATCTTTGAAGACCGAATCATCAGGTGACATATTACTCCATGTCTGTTTCTTTCTTTCACCTTTAGTTGTGCTCTCAGCGCCAGCATTGAAGCAGAGTCTTTCACTAGAGTCTGTACCAAAAACCCGCACAGAAAATGTACTCTCAGCAATATACTCAAACAACAGAAACTCACCCCATTTAATCAAATGGTTTGAAACAAAAATATCCCATCCCTGATGAAAAACAAGGGAACCAGCCACCTTCGATACCATGACCTCTGAACATTTCCCCTCTGAATCTTTAAGATATATAAGATGATTAGTCAAATACTCCAATCTGGGTGCAACAGCTAGTGGTATCACCTGCACAAATATATGCATGACAGGATGTTAGTAGGAACCATGACATAACACAGAGAAAAGAACAAGATACTATAATGGATATAGCAAAACTGTAACGGAAAGCAGCAAGAAACAAAACCATACCAGAAATTTCTCAAAATTGTTGAATACGACTTTAAAAAATGCGAATGAAGCCTGATTAACCTTTTCCTTGCCACAGCTAAATATTTTCATTTCCTTCACCTTGGCACCATGAATCTTCTTATCACTATCATTGCACTGCATCCTCTTTTTTCTCTTCAATTGTGTGTGTGGTAATTCCCTCTTCCCTATTTCGAAGTTAGAGTCACTTGATGTATCCATCTTCTCGTTGAATACATCAAATGGCACATTTCTCCTATTCTGTCTGTCATGTCTCATCTTAATCTCCATGCTCTCAGTAGTCCTCATTTTCTTCTCTTTAACAGCAGATGTGATTGGCGCAGTCTCCTTCTCGCTGTTGGTATTGTTTGGCCTTTTCCTTTTCTTTTCTTTATCACAAAATGCTGTGGACACCTTCCCCTTGTTCACTCCACTGTCATAATTCCTCATCTTGCTGTCAGCAGCCTGCATCTTCTTCTCTCTGTGCGTTTTGTTCAGCTTTTCCTTATTCTTCTCCTTCTCAGATAATGTGGTGGCCACCTTCTTGCTGTTCACCTTAGTATCAGACTTATTCATAATTCTCCTCTCCTGGTCATCATCCCTTTGCATATTCTTCCCAGTGCTGACATTGGGAAACTTTTTGTTCCTCTCCTTCTCGAGGGATGCGAAGTTGACCTTTTCATTACCCTCAACCTTACCATAGTGATTCGATATAATCGCTTTTTTCTTCTCCAGGTAAACACCCATCATCTTCTTCTTGCTGTTGGTTTTGTTCAGATCATCCTTTTCCCTCCCCTTCTCACATAATACGGCAGGCACCCTGCTCTTCTTTATCCTATGACCACCATTCCGTATGTCCCTATCCTTCCCATGGTGGACATTGCACATGTTTTCCTTTTTCTTCCTCTTCTCTGTGAAGGCATCAACGTGATCAACGGACGTCTTCGTGCTCTTTACCCCAGTGTCACCATCACCATGCCGCACCCTATCGTTGGCACTGTCATGACGCGGCTTCCAGCGGGCCGAATCAGGAACAGAACCGATCATCCCCACCAAGATTTCGTTTCCTCCTCCCCTGATCCAAGGATGAAACCACCAAAAATATTGGTCACCTTGTAGGCACTAGTATCACAGTTCATAAGGACACAAACCCTCCCCAAAAAAAATGACTGCAAAGCATAAATTTCTACATCGACAAGAAAACCCCATCAAGCTCCTCTGAAACCACATTAAAAAATATCCAAAAAAAAATAAAGTTCAGAAAACAAAACGAACAATACCGTCCGATTTATATCATACAAAACTGTTCCAAGACAAATCCGAAGCAAAATCAATCAATAACTCTGGCTCTAGAGTTCAGGGAAAAGTAGAATAATACCTGTGGAGATGATCAATAAAATGCACCTTCTTGTTGAGTTGGTTGATCGAAGAAGACCTCGACGGCCCTGCGGCTCCAGTGCTGCTGCGCGTGCGCCAGTACTTTCCCCCGCCCCCGGAGTAGTCTAGGGGCTAGGAAGCAGAAGACACCGGTGGGTTCACGTGGACCCCAATCTGCTCGAGCACCTGGGATTGCCGACGCGTGGAGCTCCTTGTGATCGAACGCGCGCGAGATGGAGCACCTCCCGCATGACGACTGGCTGTAGCCAGCGCCATCACTCCCGCCAACTCTCCCACTGCCACCTGGGACCCATGTGTAAGCTCTCGCTCACCGCGATCCTCCGCTACAGCTGCATCCGGGACGCCAGGACTGGCCCACAAGCCATCGTCTCCACCGAACCAGACATTCCACCCGACTCACTCCTGCTCTTCCTCCGCGTAGCCGATGGCTTGATCGGATCCCCCCCTCCGCACGGCCTAGATCTGTCGTCGCCGCCATGGGCGACCACTCCGACTCCGACTCCTCCCCCAAGTCCTCCTCCTCGTCGTCCTCCCCCTCCGCCCGCCGCCGTTCCTCGCCGCAGCGCGGCCGGGGCCACTCTGACGAGAGCGGCAGCAGCGACGGCGTCCTCGTCGAGCTTCCTGCCCAGGTATGGCGCGAAGCCGCCTCTGCTCGGCTCGGGTACCACGGGTTCGGACCGACGGCTTCTCAGAGAAGCTTCTCCTCTCGCTCTGCAGGAAGCGCGGAGCCCCGGTGCCGACCCTGACGGCGGCGTCCTGGTCAACATGCCCGCTGACGACGACACCAGCGGCGAGACCTTCGAGGACGCCCCCGACGATCTCGCGGCCGCGGGCTCGCGCTCCGCACGCTCGCTGGACGAGTCCATGGCCGTCATCGACTTCCCTGAGGTGTCCAGCACCAGCGCCGAGCTCCGCAAGTACCAGGTGCTGCTTCCTCTTTCCTCTCCGATCGGATTTTATTGGCTTTGTGCGTGATTTTGCTGCGGAAGCTCTAGTTCGTGATGTGACGATCAATGGTTTTTGTTCAGGAAGAGAAGGAGGTGTTTGCTCGGGAGGCAGTGGCACTCCGGAGGTTGCTACAGGAGATGGTGGGGCAGGAAGCTTCAGTTGCGTTACATGGAGAGGACGCTGATGAGACACTGTTGCATTCAATGCTGGATGACTGCTCGAGGCTTGTGCTTGAACTGAACTCGGTGGCCCGGGCCAGGGAGCAGGAGATTGAGAGCCTACATGCCAGGGCTGCAGAGGCTGAGGTATCAAGGGAGGTTGCTCATGAATACCTGGGTTCGTGGAGGGAAGGGTCTGAGCAAGCTGTTGGGCGGATGCTTGCATCAATCGATGCTGTGATTAGGCAAGATGATGCCAGCTTTGAGGGTGCTGACCAGGATGGGATTTCCATTCTGGAAAGGAAGACCTCATTGCTAGTGGAGAGGTACAGTCAGGCCTCGATGGGTATTGAACAGCTTGAGCAGATTTTAGCTGAGGTGAAGCCTGGTTTTGTGGCCTCAGGGCAAGGTGATCTTGCTACCATCTTAAGTATTCTTGCAGATGAATTGGTCGGTAGCAAGAGAAATGAGGTGGATTTACTGCAGAAGATGAATGCTTTTGCTGAAGAGAAGAAGGCTCTTGCTGATGAACTTGAGGAAGTGAAAGCTGCTAGGAATGCAGCGAATGCTGAGGCAAGCAAAGCAAAGGCAGAGTATGAGCAGATGGAGCATAAGTTCTTGACGACCAAGGAGAAGCTCGGCATGGCTGTTACGAAGGGCAAGTCACTGGTGCAACACCGTGATTCCTTGAAGCAGGCCTTAGCTGAAAAGGCGGGTGAGCTTCAGAGTTGCATGGGGGAGTTGCAAAAGAAGTCTGATGCCCTGCAAGCAGCTGAGAGCAGGGTTGAGGAGCTAAGGGTTTTTCTAGATGAAAAGACGGATGAGCATGAAAAGTGCTTGGATGAGCTTCGAGAAACATATAGTGCATGGGAAGCTGCTAAGACCAGCATCGAGCAACTAAATGAAACAAACAGTGCCCTTACTTCTGTGCAGGCTTCCCTTTTACTAAAGGATGGGGTTCTTGAACGCATTGAAGAGATCATGTCGGAGGCAACATTTCCAGAAGATCTTCTTTCCTTGGAGATGACAGACAGGTTGGGATGGTTAGTTGAGCAGAAGAAAATTGCAGATATGATCTTCTCAGAGCACCACAAAGTTAAAGAAATCTTGAGCTCAGTTGACATTCCACATCCGGTCTTAACCGGTGAACTTGATTCCCAGATCAGTTGGCTTGCCAGCTCACTGAACCAGGCCAAAGATAATGCGGTCCGGTTGCATGATGAGTCTGCTGAAATGTTGGCTAGAATGGCTGCACATGAATCAAAGTTGGTTTCAATGCATGAGGAAATTGACCGTTTGACAATTATTCTACTGGAAGAGAAACAGGAAAAGGATATTCTTGTAAATGAACATTCTGAATTGATGTCCCTATACAACACTGCTGCTAATGAGTTGGCCGCTGTCTCATCACAAAATAAGGAGCTGCTAAAGGCATTTGCGGAATTTTCTGATGTCACATTGGATGGTAGTGAGCCTATGGATATTGCCGAATTGGTACAGCAGGGCCTCAGAAACATCCAACAAAGAACAAAATCTTCTCCTATCGAGAGTGACGGTTTTGAGAAGCTACAGGCATTACTATATACCCTAGATCAGGAATCAGCACTATGTAAGATGATTCTTGAGGAAGACATGATTGACAGATCTGAGAGGACTGGTGAACTGCAAAGAATGACCGAGGAGATTCTTGTTATGAAAAATGAGAAGGTGTCACTGCAGAAGGAGCTCGAACGGGTGGATGAGAGATCAGCATTGCTTAGAGAGAAGCTGTCAATGGCTGTAAAGAAGGGCAAGGGTCTGGTACATGAGCGCGAAGGACTCAAGCAAGCCCTTGACGAGAAGAGCTCTGAAATAGAGAATTTGAAACAAGTTTTGGAAGGGAAGAGCTCTGAGATAGAGAAGCTAAAGCATGCTCTGGATGAAAATAAGTCTGCAGCGGACAATATGATGCAAGTTTTGGACGGGAAAAACTCTGAGATTGAGAGACTTAAGCATGCTCTGGATGATAGTTGCGTGGAAACAGAAAACCTAAAGCAAGCTTTTCTTGAGAAAACCTCCGAAGCAGATAAAATAAAACAAGAACTAGATGCAAAGAACATGGATATTGAGAATCTAAGACGTGAGATAGAGTCAAGAGAATCTGCCATGACAGATCTTAGAGAGCATGTTGAGCATCTATCATTGCAGGCTTCACATTTGGAAAAGTTGCAAGTAGATATTGTTACCCTTAATGATGAAAAGATGAAATTAGAAACAATTTTGGAAGAAGCCAGAGCTTCCTGGGGCACTCTTGCTGATTCAATATCAAGCCTTAATCTTCCTATTGATCAGCCTTTTGAGGATCCTATGGAAAAGTTTAGCCAGATTGCCCAATACGTCCAGGAATCTCAAATTGCTAAGAGTTCTCTTGAAAGTGAGCTACACAAAGCAAATGAGCAAATTACCTTACATGCTAGCAGGCACTCTGACGCCCTTTCCACCATAAACATGTTAGAAGATGAGTTGAGTAAACTAAAAGATCATATTTTGTCCATTTCTGAAGAAAAACATCAAATACAGTTACATACTTCTGCTGTACAAGAGGAGTTGGAGAAAACAAACGAGGAACTGGCAACCAATTTCAGGAATCTTGAAGATGCCAACACCACCATTAATTCACTACAAGATGCACTATCACAGGCTAGATCAAATATTTCTATTCTTGATGCTGAAAAGAATGAAGCTGAAGCTAAATATGAAACAGAAATCAATGCTCTTAATGCTAAGCTAACCAAATGTTTGGAGGAGTTGGATAAAACTCACGGACACTTACAAAGTCATTCAACAGAACATCATGGTTATCTTGAGAAGCTTGGTATGCTTATAATGGATGATAGTCTCTTGTCTCTGATAGCTCAAGAATATGGAAAGACAATCAGCAGCTTGAGAGATATGTGCCTAATAGTCAAGAGTATGCATGAGCAGCTTTCTGTGAAGGGTTTTCAGAACAATCCAATTGTGGAGGTAATTTTTTTTCCTTATGGTAATGCATTTTTAGGATTCTCTGTTCTGTGCAGTGAAGTGAGATAATTTGTCGGTTTATTCATGTTGTTGGCTTTTTAGAGCTATAGCTATCTATACGCTGTACTTACAACAATGCTTGGGCTGAGTTGTATGCTTTGTCTAATCATCATAGTTGCTAATATAGTTGTGTGTTATCCGGCCTGTCAACTGTGTAATGTTGTTCTCAGTGTGTGCAATTGCTTCCCACCAGTAAACAAGGTAGCTGAACGAGTAAGTAGTCTAATTAAGAGCTGTCAACATGGCACATCTGATCTGGCTAGTAAATAATTTGGGTCAATGATTGGAATCCACTGTTAACATTGTTATGAACGACGTATAGGAATATGAAGTAATCTAAATTCAATCACAGAGAAGACACACGATTTACGTGGAAAACCCTTTCAATGTGAAAGGGAAAAAACCACGGACACCAGCCGGCAACAATCTCACTATCTCAAGAGTTTTGGGTTACACGCCTATGGCGGCTTACAAGAGAATCGAGTCTCCACGAAACCCTAGCAAGGGTATAAGTACCGTACCGCGGGGGGCTCCGCCCCCCCGCACCCCCCGTGTGTGCACGGGACGCGGCCTGATGGGCCGGCTTCAGACTCCGCTTCGCTTCGTCAGAAGCCCAGCCAATATCCTGAAGTGAATTTGGAACAACTCCAACAAACATGGCCATCTAGATTCACTTACTACATTATTTTGCCTGCATGTTGTACGAGCGATGAAAGAGGTGGATCTTAATTAATTTTAAACTCTCCTCCCCATCTTAGAATATACCTTTTTCTCTTTTGTTTCCCTTTAGTTTGCTTTGTAATTCTTGTCAGGTATAATGATTGTGCTAACTTGACCTCTCCATGATCAAATGTAAGCAGGATTCAGAACTCTCAACACTTTTATCTCTTCCGGACTATGATAGCTTTGTTAGTGAAAGGTTGGTCAACAACAAAACTAGAAAAGGGAATATTGATGACACTTCGTCCTTCTCTACTATTGTTGAACAGTTGAGCAAACAAGCTGAATACTTTTCTGGTTTCTTAAAAGATTTGTCAACCTACATGAATAGCAATATTATTGTGGTGCTTCGTTCTCTGCAACTAGTGAGCAACACATTTGCTCATACTCTAGAAGAGCATGACATGTTGAAGATTGAATTGGGGAACAAGGATGCTCATAACAGAGCTCAAGAATCTGAAGTGCTTTCTCTACAGAAAGAGCTGAGAGCAATGTCATCAAAATGTTTTTATTGCATCCAAGAAATTGAAATTGTTTTTGATGATATGGTTGATCTTGGATATGCAATAGACTTGGCTACAGGTAGCTCCAGCATAGGGTCTGAACTAGAAGTAACTGTGTCTGATCTGAAGAATGAGGATACCAGTGATTATAATAAGGTGGCTGATACTTTGCTTGCTACAGTTGACACACTTAAGTCCAAGTCTGAAAAATTATCTGCCATTAAGGGGCTTGTGATAACTTCATTGGATGACATCAAAATGAGGATGAAACAAGCTGAGTCAGCTGCTGAAACTGCTTCACATGAGCATCAGTTGTCTGTTGAAAAGGTATGCATGCTGGAGAAAGAACTCAAAATATTACAAGATGAGTGCAACAGAATGGAACTAAATATACAAGAATATAAGGAAAGGGAGGGTGCACTGAAGGCAAGGGAGTTAGAGTTGGTACCAGTCGAGCACACTCAAATTTCAGCAGACAGAGGTAAAATCACGCCACACTACTAGTAATTGGGGGTTTTTATATTCATTATGTTCTTTTTGTTTCAAACTTATATTTGCCTGTTTCATCTTGCCAAACTTTTTTTCTTGAAAAAATCAGGTATAACTGACAATGCAATTTCAAAAGATCAAATGGAAGCCCTTGTTGAGAAGATAAGTAAGTTAAATATGCTGTCAGGCGAGTCAAATGTGCAGAGGGAAGAGGCTACATTCTCTAGTCCGCTTGACAAACTTTTTGTTGTCATTGATGAATTCAGTATACTTCAACGCGAGGTTGAGACCTTAAGATATGAAAATGAAGATTTGCAATTAAACATTGAATCCTATACTCATGAAATTGAACAGCTAAGAGAGGTCTCCAGAAATAATGATCTAATTAATAGAGAGTTGGGATCCAAAGGAAGTGAACTTCTTGAGGTAACCGTTAGTATGGAGCGAATGATTCAGCGGTTAGGATATCTTGGAGGAAAAGATGTACTAGAAGATAACAAACCTGCTACCACACAAGCTCTCTTATCGAAGCTGGAGAAACTAATAATTGCTTCAAGTACTGAAGCTGGGAATGCTAAATCCATAACACAGGAGCTGGGAGCAAAGCTGCAGTCAAGGGAAAAGGCAGTTGATGAGCTATCGACAAAAGTTAAGATGCTTGAGGATTTGTACCATGCACGACTTGCTCAGCCAGAAGCTAGTAAAGACAGATCATTTGAAGCATCTTCCTCAACAATTGGTTCAGATATGTCTGAGATTGAAGATGCGGTAATTCTTGTTTCTGCTTGTACTTCTGTCATTAGTTCTCCTTTTTAATCTTCTGACATAGCAGTAATGTTTGTTCTTTTGTTGTGATATTCACTGGTCATATAGCCTTTGTCATGGTGTTTCTGATTTTAGTAGTTTGTCAATGTGTTGCTCAGGAGCTATATTCTTTGCATCCTAGCTCAGCTCTGCACAGATGTAATTAATTATGCTTATAGTTTGGTGGTTTGAACTACTCTGCAGGGACCAGTGGGCAAGGCATCAGTTTCATCTGTCTCTACAGCAGCACATGCTAGAACAATGTGGAAGGGGTCATCGGATCATCTTGTTCTCAACGTTGGTTCAGAGTCAGAACGATTAATTGCTGCACAGGATTCAGATGACAAGGGTATTGCAGCCTTGTTCTTTTGTGGAACCGGGGGGGGGGGGGGGGGGGGGGGGGGGGGAGGGAGTTCCACTAATTTTCTAATGTGTCTAACAGCACTGTATTTCTTATCTTTGAAGGGCGTATAAAATCACTCCATACATCTGGCTTCATTCCAGCTCAGGGAAAGCACATCGCTGATAGGGTCGATGCCTTCTGGTAAGCTGATTGCACAATAATGAATAATGCTGTACATATGTGTTGGAAACTTAAGAGTTTGGTGGACCATGCTCGACACTCCCTTATTCCCTTGGGCTATAGTGGTTCAGTAATTTGCGCTTCTTAGCTCTACAGGTTTCAATTAATTTCGTGGAATGGATATCTGCCCTTTTTATCAAAGATAAAAGGAATGTCTCCATTTCTCCGATGCTAAATGATTCTGTGAAATGTATGTAGGCTCCAAAAAGGATTACCTGCACCCTGATAATTCTAGCTGCTATACCCTTTACTTTCTTGTTAGACTTAGTAATTTTGTTTACACCGAGGAGTTACCACATGTCAATTTTGATACTGCCTTCTGTTTCCAATACTGATAGGAGCGCATATCAAGCCGAAATCAGTAATTAGGTGCATACAAAACTTCTTCAACAGTCTCAGGAGAAACAAAACAACCTTCACAAATATTAGTCATTTCCAACACTGATAGGACTTAGGAGTGCTTATCAAGCCCAACCAGTAATTATGTTCTCTAGTTTTCTTGTTTTCTTTGTTTTCCTAAGACAAATTGTATCTGATCATGAAGTTTTGGTACTATCTTTACAAATATTTTGGTCTAGTTTCGATGCTTGGATTAAAATAGTTTGCATAATTTCACCTGGCTATTTATTTGCACTAGATGCTTTATATATTTCTGCATTTATGACTGGCTTCACTGGAAGCAAGAGTTAAATTCATAGAACATTACAATTCAAATTTACTTCTTGAAATGAAATGAAAAAAAGACATTGTGCTTTATCCATTCTCTTGATCAATTGAGGGTTGGGCTCTGATGATTGTGTACGAGGAGAATACTGCATCACTTCAGTTGGTCCGGTATGGTTTAATCAGCTTGTGTCTTTCTGTAGGGTCTCGGGGAGCCAAATTCTGATGAACCGGCCACGAGCAAGGCTAGGGCTTATGTTGTACTGGCTCGTTGTGCACCTATGGTTGCTGGGCGGCATCTTGTGACACTGCTTCTCAATACCGAGACCCACCTCATAGCATAATTGTACAATAGCACGTATTAACAGTTTCTTCTTTCTTTCATACAATACATGGTAGATGTTAGAAATGTCATTCTTTTCATTTTCTCCCTCCTGCTCAGATTTGTACTTGAGTAGTATATGTTGATTTTTCGCACACAAAGATGTAATGTGCGGAAAAATAACAGTTGTAGATGTGGTCCTGATCACCTGATCCCATAATAGTAAATTCGTTGTTTGAAATGCAACCGTTTGAAGTCCGGCAATATTTTCCCATTACCTGCAGCTGAGGCTTGAGGCGATGTGGCCTTAGCCGCCTTATATGGAGTAATGGATGGACTTTGATGTGAACAAGGGTGTCCGATCTTCCGAAAGGTTCTGTTAACTCTCGATTTGGTGGAAACGAGACACAAGTCGATCCGGCTTCCGAATAACACGATCTGAAACCCCGCAATCGCAGCACCACGTCCCCTCTGGTTATCACCGGCGTTGCACGGTTGACCTCGCCAAGAAGGCTAAAGTCCTTGCCTGCGAATCGAAGAACACGAGCAAGAACAAAGAAGAATGAAACCAAATTGCAGATGAATGATTAATCTCACGAGTTGGGGTCTCACAAACCGACGAAACGGCAAAACTGTTGTGAACAGAATAATCTAAGTAAAACTCAAACCCTAACGTAGGTGGCGGCTACTGATTATATAGCCTAAGGGGTGTCCAAGGACTCCTACTCACGTCCCTAAGGTGCCCTACCAAGTTACGAGGCCCAAACGGCCCAAAAGACGGCGACGCAACACCCTGACAGATTCTAGATGTCAACTTGTTTCGACGATTCCCGTTGATTATGAAAGAGTTTTGACGTCAAACAAAAGCCATTGGTTAGGTTATCAAATTATCTTTCCATCCATATATCGACCATCGAAAACAGAGTCCGTATGTGACCTGGGCGTCCGTTTTACTGTTGGCTGCTCCTGGATTCCGAGATGGACTCGAACTTGACACAGTGGGCCTCCAACTTGAATTGGACGACTTGGCTTCCCTCCTAAGGTGGTGGCTAAGGAGGAGGACGTCCTTGAACATCCTTGTGCTGTTCTCCACTTGTTTTTGGTGTGCTCCCACTTGGGCCAGGGTCCCAAGGTTGCATGACAAGCCCATGTCGACGTTGTAGCACCCGGCAAAAATAGTAGCAAATTGTCGTGACGATTTGAAGACCTTGTCGATGTGATATTAAGGTGAGACGAGATCTATTTGAAAGCTTATCAAATAAGCTTTCCATCGAGTGCTCATTGACCTCAATCGCACTTCAGATGAATGAGTTATGGTCTCTCCAATGAACCACCGTCGGGCTGCCGACGAACTTTGATAGACTTACACTTCGAGATATGTTTGTACCTACAAGAAAATAATGACATGTACATGTGGAACCAAGTGAATTGTACCAAAAATCACTATGTAATTGTAGGAACGAGCTCACCTTATAATCGACGATCGTATCCGAAGGTGTCATGTCCTCATCATCCTCCCCTTCTTGACAACAAACCGTCCTCGGTTTGAGCTTAGTTGCAGGACAGGTTGTAGGTAGTAGCCAATGTTGCTCTTTTTCTTGAAATCTGACATGTTGCTTTATAATAAAACTTGTGGATCTTGACAAGACATGATTATAGCTATTGCAGCCCTCTAATTGATCATATTGTTGCATATCAAAAGGAGATTTCAGATTTGAACAAATATAAACCCGATGTACCATATACTCTTCTTTATAATTATACTTTCCAATAAAGTGAGATGTACATCTAGATAACCATGACAATTCAATGCACAAAAATTTCTTCCTCAAGTTACTTAGACCACATAGAGTATCAAACTCAATATAACCTAAAGTATTTAAAGAAGATAATAATTCTAGCTCATCTTTTTCAGTAGCAATTGGAAGCAAATGTCTATTTTCAGCACAAGTATTTTGATCCAAAACAATAGAGTCAATCTCATTCACTAGTTGTGACACAGGTATAATAAAAGCACTATCACACAACTCTTCTTTATCACGAGCATTATTAGAACTATTATTTTGTGACAATGGCAATTTGGATTCAGTGTCCACTAAATGTTGTTCTATTATAGAATGAGTGGTGGATAAATTCACCACATCATCATCAATTTCATTAATATCAGATTTTGTAGCAAGCATAAAAGAATCTTTCAATTTAGATACTCGATAATTTTCATATTTAATATCAATCTCTTTGCACTTACTAGTAGCACTCTCTTTATCTTGTTGTACAATTTCAGCATGGATTAAAGTTTTACCAGACTTCTGAGTAGAATGGGTGGTGGTGGTGAAGATGTTGCATCGGCAGAAGCACTCACTCGCTTGCTTATCGGGGTCTCACATCCCTGCAACTCCTTCTCTGCAAGCATAGCAAACTGAAACAACTTGTTGACATTATCAAATTCTTTATAATCAACAATATCCCGAATTTCACGTCTCAAACCCGAATAAAATCGAACAATGGAATCCTCGGGTCCCTCCACTATAGCACATTGCAACAAACCCTTTTGAAGCTCATCATAGTAATCATGTACAGATTTATCTCCCTGATCTAATCGCATCAAATTCTTACGAATGTTTCTATAATAAGATGGGGGAACAAATCTATCACGCATAGCAACCTTAAGCTCTTCCCAAGTGAAAGGATCAAGATGCCCAAGAGGGGGGGTGAATTGGACTTTTCTAAAACTTCTTGCAAGAGTTAAAACCTATCAAGCTCCAATTAACCCCCTAGTGCCTAGAAGTGTGTTTGACAAGAATCAACCGCACGAAAGATTATCGCTAAACCAATTCTACTCTAGCATGGCAATTCAACTTATGAAAGAACAACAAGTAAATGCGAAATTGAATTGCTCAAAGGTAAATGCGTAGTAAAGAGAGTAGAGATGGCACGACGATCTTTTTGCCGAGGTATCGAGGTGTCGGCACACCCCCTAGTCCTCGTTGGAGCACCCGCGCAAGGGTATAGCTCCCCCTTGATCCGCGCAAGGATCAAGTGCTCACTACGAGCTGATTCTTCGTCACTCCGGCCCGGTGAATCGCTCGCTACCGGTCACAACTTGACTTGGGTCATCCACAAAGCCTCCGGATGATCACCAAGCTCTTCGATCACCACCAAGCCGTCTAGGTGATGCCGATCACCAAGAGTAACAAGCAAGAACTCTCACTTGACCAACGCAAGGCTAATGAGATGGGTGGATGCACACTTGCTACTCTTTATTCACTAATGAGGTGTTTGATCACTCAATTATCAAATCTCTCAACCTCACTAGGCCTCTCGCACTCACTTGCAATCACAATGTGTTTGGCAACCTTTCAAATGAGCAAGAGTAACAGCATGAATGAGGGGGAGGCATATTTATACCCCCAACTCAAAACATGCACGAAGGGGTAAGTCCAGCCAGTTATACACTGACCGGACGCACCTGTCGGTGTGACCGGACGCGTCCGGTCAGTGCCTAACGGCTACGTGACGTCTAGCCTGACACCTGTACGAAGTGCTGACCGGACGCATCCATGCGTCCGATCACCACTGACCGGACGCGTCCGGTCATCAAATTTCCTCTCTGGAACCTCTCTGGATGCGACCGGACTCACCCTCCTGGTGCGTCCGATCGATTGCCGAGGGTGAGTCCGGTCGCAACCAGACTTACCCCTCAGCGAGAGCTACTGACCGGACGCATGACCCAGCGTCCGGTCCCTAGGGTTCCAGCGTTCGGTCGCTATTTGAAGTCCAAAATGACTTCGGTTTGCGACGCTCCCTTCACGAACTTTCTTCCTTATGATCTTAGGGACCTTTCTAAGCTACCTAGGGCTTTGGTTAACAAGTGTGCACCACACCTAACTCAAAAGTCTCGCCTAGGTCAAGCTACCCATTCAAACCCCTCTTTATAGTACGGCCAAAGGTAAAACAAAGACCTATGCTACTCTAAGTGTCCTTCAACACCAAATGACACTCAGAACTAGCCTATCACAGTCTTCGTCGTCCATCCTTTGAAAACCGAACGAATTCCATCAATAAGGGGACATGAATACCATAGTGTCCTCATGATCATCATTACCATGACCTAACTCAACTGTTTCTGCAAAACACATGTTAGTCATAGTAATTTACCGTTGTCATCCAATCACCGAAACTCACTGGGGGCCTAGATGCTCACACCAAGTACGAGGAGTAGCATTGTCTAAACTCATCCACCAAATAATAGCAAAATCTTTAAACTCACTGGTGGCTTGTCTAACTCTATGTTGTTCATGTACTTGGTGGGCACTAAATTTATGCTCTACTGTCATCTCCCAATCAAGATATCTCTCAGCATCATAATGTCCCGAAAAAGAAGGTATAGTAAATTTAACCTTAGCATAAGGATCTTCGGGAGCTCAATTATACATACCTCAATGGTGGTGGTGATGTGGAATGCCACCCATACCTCTGGTGTTAGTGCGAAGACGACGTCGTAATCTGTTTTGCATCGTCAACATTGGATCAACATTACCATCAACATCATACACCTCATCACCATCGTTGCTTCCAGTCGCATCTTCGTCGTGTGCAAGGCGGTTTTCCAAAGCATTTACCCTGTCAGTTAACTCAGATGACCCTTTGTCCACCCGCTCAATCGCATTTGCAAGTTTCATCTCAATTATAGCTTCAGTGATAGCCTTGATGACTGTCTCCATCATCTCCTTTTGACCATTGTCTATAATAGCTTGTAGTTGCTTTTTGCTGACACACTCCTTGAAGTTATTTGGTGTTTTATCTCCATCAACTGACATTGTGGACACAAAAACAGCAACAAACAGTGAAGGTTATCCCTAATAATCATACTAAAGGGTGGAGTGGTGCCTCTCAATCGAGATCAGCAAAAGGTAAACACCTTACCAAGCTCTTACCCGTGTTCTTACCCACAAAGCAAAGGATACTTGGAAGACGTAAACCTCGATTGCAGGGATCACAAACCTATGTTGTTCTGAAGAATGTGGAGCTAGGAAGGCAAACAAAGAGAATAATATATATATGACACACAAATCAGAAACAGATAGCAATATTGAATAAATGTCCAAAGCACTTGTCCTAGTTGTTGGCCCATATATATATATATATATATATATATATATATATATATATATATATATATATATATATGTTCCTATCACCTGTTGTGACAAACAAGGGAGTGAAACAAGGATGAAAAGAAACAAATATGAAAGATAGCAACAACTAGGAATGACAAAAGACACCACAAAAAAAGAGCTATTATGTGTTCCTTGTGTGCTCCTTTTCTCTTCTCTTCTCTTTTACTATTTTTTTTCTTTTTTGTTCTTGTTCAAACTTTTTTTTTCTTTCTTTTGACCTTTTGATATTTTTTTCTCAGTAAGAACAAACCATAAAAAAATTGAGCTCAATTGGATAAAAGATGTGGCCTATAAAAAATTAGGATTGTTCTATGAAAGGTATGTCAAAACTTGTGCACCTGAAAATTCAATTTTCCTAATCGAATTTGACAATTCTAATTTTTATGAACCCAACAATTCTGGGATGAAACGGATCTAAAATTTTCTGACGTTCTCTGTAGATATAAAATTTGCCCCGTTTCTAGTGCGGACGCAAAAGTTATGACTGTTTTATAGAAGGCAGTCCGAATCAAAGTTTTATGTGGACACAAGATGCAAACCGATGGTGATACGAGATGATGGTGGATGGAGAGATCAATACAAACAAGTAAAGAACACAATCTAAACCAGCAACAAAACCTTGACCAAGGACACAAACTCAATACTACGAACTCTGAAACCGAAATATGCAAAGGCTATGGCGCGGAAGGTTCTAGGACAGGAAAACAAATATGACACTGGACTATGGGACGATGGAAAAACACTCGAAACTAATGGTAGATGTGAACCTGACGGTATACATGAAGCTTTGATACCACTTGATGTGAACAAGGGTGCCCGATCTTCCGAAAGGTTCTGGTAACTCTCGATTTGGTGAAAACGAGACACAAGTTGATCCGGCTTCCGAATAACACGATCCAAAACCCCGCAATCGCAGCACCACGTCTCCTCTGGTTATCAACCGGCGTTGCACGGTTGACCTCGCCAAGAAGGCTAAAGTCCTTGCCTGCGAATCGAAGAACACGAGCAAGAACAAGGAAGAATGCAACCAAATTGCAGATGAATGATTAATCTCACGAGTTGGGGTCTCACAAACCGACGTAACGGCGAAACTGTTGTGAACAGAATAATCTAAGCAAAAATCCAAACCCTAACGTAGGTGGCGGCTACTGATTATATAGCCTAAGGGGTGTCCAAAGACTCCTACTCACGTTCCTAAGGTGCACTACCAAGTTACAAGGCCCAAACGGCCCAAAAGACGGCGACGCAGCACCCTGACAGATTCTGGATGTCAACTTGTTTTGACTATTCCCATTGATTATGAAGGAGTTTTGATGTCAAACCAAAGCCATTGGTTAGGTTATCAAATTATCTTTCCATCCATATATGGATCATCGAAAACGGAGTCCGTATGTGACCTGGGCGTCCGTTTTACTACTGGCTGCTCCTGGATTCCGAGATGGACTCGAACTTGACACAGTGGGCCTCCAACTTGGGTTGGACGACTTGACTTCCCTCCTAAGGTGGTGGCAAAGGAGGAGGACGTCCTTGAACATCCTTGTGCTGTTCTCCACTTGTTTTTGGTGTGCTCCCACTTGGGCCAGGGTCCCAAGGTTGCATGACAAGCCCATGTCGACGTTGTAGCACCCGGCAAAAATAGTAGCAGATTGTCGTGACGATTTGAAGACGTTATCGATGTGATATTAAGGTGAGACGAGATCTATTTGAAAGCTTATCAAATAAGTTTTCCATCGAGTGCTCATTGACCTCAATCGCACTTCGGATGGATGAGTTATGGTCTCTCCAATGAACCACCGTCGGGCTGCCGACGAACTTTGATAGACTTACACTTTGAGATATGTTTGTACCTACAAGAAAATAATGACATGTACATGTGGAACCAAGTGAATTATACCAAAAAATCACTATGTAATTGTAGGAACGAGCTCACCTTATAATCAACGATCGTATCCGAATGTGTCATATCCTCATCAACGTTTGACTTTTTTTTGCTCCATAAATATTTTTCGATTGAAGGTGATTGGTTATACAATCACAATTCTTTCTTCTGAAGACATAAAACAAAGGACAAGGCATAAATCTTCATGGAATCATTTGTGCTTTTCTGCACAATTATTAGTAAGCAAAAAAGAAAAACAAACAGGTGTTTCAACAAAGCTGCAACAAAAATGTAGATTTAAATACATCTTTAATATAATACTGTAACTACATATTCAGCATTGATATTTATCACCAAACCAAAATTTTTTTGCGGTGTAATTTTGTTTCCGCCTTTCCGGCTGAGTTTAAGGGCACTCCAACAACTAGCTATAGCAAGATATGCTGTAATAAAGAAAAAGTAAGAGGAAGTAGTCATTAACAATAAACGAATAGCTCATCTATTTCATATAGTCCAAAAACATGAGAAATAAATATATAGGTCATATAGTATATACAAAAATAAAATAATATTTATTTTTATCTCTTATCTTCACGTTAGTTGAGCGAGTAGTCTCATCTTACATTATTTTGTTCCCTGATTGGCCTATTCTTCTTCCTTCATTCACTCACGAGTAATTGAGTATTCCCTCTGTCTCTAATTAACTGTCGTCGTTGTTGTTCGTACCACAAGTTTAACTCGATTTGTAGCAAATATATAGAATATTTATATCTCTAAATAATTTTATTAAAAAATCAGATTTAAAGATCTTTCTAATGATACTAATTATATATTATTCATATGAGAGATCTTCCTATCAAGAAGATCCATCGATCTGAGACGAAGAGAAAGGGGCCATTTTCTTTACTTATTCGGTTAAACCAAGGATTCGTTATGGAACAGATAGTAACAACCATTTTATCAGACATGCATATTTTTGATTATCCGGTGAATTTACACAGTTTTATTAATACAAATTGTTTGATGTAGTTAGACCTTGTTCAGTTGACGAATTTTGTGGTGAAAAGTTATTGTAGCACTTTCGTTGTTATTTGACAAACTTTATCCAAACATGACATAACTAGGCTTAAAAGATTCGTCTCGACATGAACAGATGAAAAGTACAATTAATTATTTTTTAACTACATTTAATATTATATGCATGCGTTTAAAGATTCGATACGGTGGGTACTGCGCAATATTTTTGGAGAGATTTTGTAAACTGAACGTGGCCTTAGTACTCAGGTTATTCGATTATATATGATGAATATTAATATTTTTTAATATATATTTAGTTATTAAAGATGTTTCTCGGAAACGAAAATAATAGTTATCTAAGGACTGAGAGAGCATGCTAGTTGGATCGTGTCTCCGTTGGTGAAGAGGAGTTAAGAAATTTCTCTCGCTCAAAACTGAACTTCTCAAATACTCGTGTACTCCCTCCGTCCCTCGACGTTTTCGTTTTCCGAGAAACAACTACCGGCAATTTTTATAAATAACAAGTATTATTTATTAGTCTCATAATTGATATTATTGGAAAGATATTTGAATCTAGTTTTTTAACAAAATTATTTAGAGATATAAATATTGCACATGTTTTCTACAAATCTAGTTAAACTTGTGGCACGAACACGGAAAACGTCATCTATTCACACGGACGGAGCAGTACAGTGTAATCGTCTATTCGAACTGTCTCCCATGGCGAGCACGCGAAGCAGCTCATCGCCCTCTCGGGGCGCCGGCGATGGAAAGAAGCGCCTCGAAGCACTGGCCCTGGACAGGGTAGCGGAGGCCGCTGACGCAGTTGCCTCCGCTGCGTGCGCCGGCGAGGTGGTCCGCGCGATTCACGCCGTCGCATCCCTCCTCTTCCCCGTCGACTCCGAGGCCGTCGCCGGTGAGGTCCCGAGCCCTAACCTCCCACGGATCCAGACATATGCTTAAATATCTAATTCCTACCATTTGTGGTCTCTAATTCGTGTCGTTTGCGTGCGCTCTCTCGCCTCTAATTCGTGTCGTTTGCGTGCGCTCTCTCGCCTGCAGCTACCGTCGAGGAACCCTTCAGGAGCCAGGTGAGACTTTGTGATTGTTTGAAGGCACTAGTTAATTTATTTGAGCGGAATTCTGTTTTTTTTTTTACGAAATCTTGCTGTATTTACGTGACAAATATGGTCTCCTAGAAAGATTGTTTGATCGGAGCGAAACCAGAAAGTCTGTTTTCGCTTGCATAGGCACTTTGGCTTTATATTTGGATCATAAGAAGCCAGATATGCAACTGAGATTGTACAAACTATATTCTGAAAAAAAATTGCCGTCGAGCTAAGCACTGAACTAGATTAATGTGCCACAAAATCTTTTGGTTGATCATCTGTAACATACTACATGAATGATTCCACCATGGGTAACACAGCGTGTTACTGAGGCCACTTACACTTATGTGAGAAGTTAACAGGACCCAATTATGGAATTGTTTGAACCTTTGTCTAGTGATGAAAGTATGAAACATTTATGACAATGCACCGAGTGTAGATTTGGGAGATAAATTAGTGAACAGTTTCAAAGGCACATACCTCTTTCTGTGTGATATGGAAAATTTGAGTTCAGAACCATGGTATTTGGAGGTTTCACCACTTCCTGTTTTCTCAGATTGTTGAAGCTGTAACCCTCAGCAAAGATGAAAGGGAATCTTGGAGGTGTGCCTTTTACCATGGTCCAGCATTTCCTACTATGTCTAAGATTTTGCTTGGCAGTAAGTGTACTACTCAGTCTTTATGCCTAATTATTCACAAACAATGAATAGTATCTGTCTCTGCCAACTGTAGTCTCATACTGCCATCATTCGTTTGTGTCCACTGTCAGCTACAATCTCATGGCATGTATTAGTTGTTTGCACACAAAACTGACATGTGCCATCAATCAGAAGGGATCTTCTAGTGTTTTTTTTTTAAAAAAGTTACATTACAGATAAAATTTATTGAAGAATGAAGGATTGAATTTCATGTCCTAACTCATCTATATCCACTGTGTCCTGGGTGAAAGCAAGAAAGGCTTGCTTGCTTGCTGGATGTTTTTTTTGGAGAGTTTGCGTGTGTGGTGCTAGAGTTCATGTGTTCACAATCTTGTGGAGCACTCTGTCTGCCAATCATCCTTAATTGCTTGTTCAATCACATACTCTTCCCATTGCTTCTGATTAAAAAGGAAAAGAATTTCAAATGTGACACTGTTGAACGAAAGGTGAATCCAACTTTTGTTTGAAGACCAGTTGTTTGTGGCTCTTGTTGTCTTTACAGCAATTTGTTTCTTATGCTCCCATGGCCCGTGGACATCTAGAATGTTCAGAAGATTTAATTTAGTTACTAAGCACTTTGTCACTATGTTACTCTTAAGCATTTTTAGCACTCTCTATGACATTCTGCCACTTTGGTTGTCAGATGTTGCCTTGAAGTGGTTGCCGAAGATTAATGTCTCTGCAAGGAAAGAGATTTATGACTCATTTTTTGTCAAAGGGCCTCCAACTGAAGTGATTCAAGCTCTTGTTCCAGCGCTATCTGAAAAAGAAGTTTCTAAGGATGACCATCGAACTTTTTGCTCGAACCTTGAAAGGTAATATTCATAAATAGGTCCTTTGCAGTTTAGCTTTGTGGACTTCACTAGGTCATGTTTGTCACATTTATGCCGTGGATGTTTATGTATGCATACTTGCTGTTCATTCTAGTTATCACAAAGGCAATTGGGGCACATTTTCATGTTATCTTTAGCTAGTCATTGTTTGTTATCTTGAAAGTTTGAATTCCATGTGGGATCTCCCTTTGCTCTCACCTGATAACTATCTTTTGAATTTAAGTTTGTTACTTAAGAGTTTTACTCATTTCAGGCTACTGATTCTATGCTTACTTGATAATAAGGGGGTTTTCCAAATTGTTGTGGACTTTACTTGTTCTAATAAGCACAGTGAAGATATTCTCAATCCAGATAAAACAATATTCGTATCAAGGGTTGCACAACTACTTGCATCTGTTCCAGATAAAGCAAGATTGGGAGCTTCAGCTGCACTTGCGTCACCGTATCCTTTTCCACTATGGAGTATCTTATACTTTACTAGTCAATTAATCTGAGTATCTTTTTCCTTGTGGTATGTTATGTTGCAGTGCACCCACAGATGGGTCGAAACATTTTTGCCATTTATTTCTGCAGTTTGTCGTTTTCAAACTCAAATAATGTTCTTCTGATTTGTACTTTTATACTTGTAAATGCTTAACACAAACAAGCTCATTCTTCAAGCATGTTATAAGCCAACTTCTTGCTGGTGCAGAAGCAGCAACTATTGAGTTGGCTGCTGACAAAGAAGCTAATGAATATTGTGTCTTGAGTTCTGTGTTCCACTTTGTGGGTGAAGTGCTATCTCGTGTTTGTCGTCGTGGGTCTATTGGTGAGGATTGATCACTCAAAGTGCAGTTTGATATTTTGATCGTTCTATGAACTTAGAACATGTTTGGTTCTTTAGCATAAAGTTTGCACACTTTAAGCTTTGTGGTATTTGTTTGCTACCACTGGCACACAGCAAGGATGATCATTTGCTTGTATGTCTTGTCTGATAACATCTTATTGGTTTCAGGCGTTTTAATTGCTGAATTGATTCCTAAGATTCGCAATCACCTACATAGATGTGTGCCACCAGATCGAAGGGCCATAAGTCCTGAGATGATCCAGCAGGTTTGCCAGTCTCAATTTTGGTTCAATATGGTTGAAGCAATGAGAGATCAGCATTCTATTGAAAGGTTGACAGAAGAGTTGTTGCGTCAACTTGCATCACAGCATATAAGTGATGAAGAGGCCTATTGGATTCTGTGGACCCTCTTTAATCAGAGCTTCAAGCGTTTAACTGTCATGAGGTGAGATAGGAGTATAGGACCTGTTGATTTGAATTCTAAGCAACACTGGAAGTAAATCTTCTGGTAGCTTAGTGGTTATTTTTTTGTGTTCATCTACATATGTGGCATGTAGTATGCTATATTGCTTTGTGAAGGGGAGCATACTTCAAAAGCCTTCTTTGACCAATAATTGGTTCAAAATATGCAATTTGTCAACCAGGAGAGCCATCTGTCACACTGTTCTTTCCTTTTTTTCGGTTATTGCTTTGCACATTCTCCCTAAAATTATTCATCTTTCCGATCACTGTGCAGTATAAAATTATTTAGATGTGTTCTCTGAGGTGAAGTTTGTGATGAATATTGGTTTTTTAGTATGCCATCAACATTTTTAAGTCAACATGTATATGTATATATTTTGGCCTCTCATATAAGCACCTGTTTCATTTATACATAATTATCGTTTCTTTATGTTTGGTAATGTGAATAATACCACCCCAAATCCATATCATTATGAAGGGATGTTTCATGCATTACTTTCGTAATACATCCTACCCCTGCATGGCTATTCAATGTACAAGTGGAGCAGGAAACTTTAGCATCTACTAAATTTGTGAAGTACTTCTATGTGTGTGTTTTCAGTTTCCCTCATTATGTAGCTTCATCTCATCTTACTTTAGGGCGATGTTTGTTGACAAATTTTTGCTCTGGAAAACATTTCCTCTATGCTGCCTGAGATGGATTCTTCACTACACTGTCTTTGAATGTCCACCAAATTCAACATCAGAAATTCTGATGGAAAGGACACCAGACTTTTTTGGTATATTGCAAAGTTTGGCTAGTATTTGGTCCAAGAAAGAGTTTATTCAGTCATATTCAGTGGAGCAACAAGCCTGTATCCTTTGAGCCACTAAAATTACATTGCTTCATTTTTTTTATACAAGTATTATTTGGCATCATTCTCCTTAATAAATGCAGATATCACTGCAGCAATTGGATTATGTTTGGAAAAGGTAACAAAAAAAGAATTAGAAACAACAAAAGATGTATTGAATTCTATTCTTCAAGGAGTAAGCTGTGAGTTCACCCCTGTACATTAGCTTAGCAGTATTTGGTATGAATAACCATAACATCTTGCTGAATTTGTTTTTGTCACTCTAGGCAGGTTAGAGAGCCCAATTGATTTAATACGGAAGATGGCTAGTGCTATTGCATTGACATTCTCTAAAGCTGTTGATCCGAAAAATCCTCTGTACCTTGATGACAACTGTTGTGAAAATGTTGATTGGAATTTTGGGGTTCTATCTCCAAAGGAGATTAAAGCCCCTTTAGATGCTGTAGAATCTAAAACTAAACCAAAAGCACGTGAGAACAAGAGAAATGCGGATGAGAAGAAGGCAAAAGCAATAAAACATGATATTCCAGATGTCAGAGCAAAAATCGTAGAGATCAATTCTGTAGATCATGATAAAATGTCTGATTATGCTACGAATGGGCAGTTTGAGAAAGAATGTGACGAGGAAAACATGAACATGGATGCATACAGTGATTCATCCCTAGAGCCATATGATCTATCAGATGATGACACGGATCTGCAAAAAAAGTTCAGCCACCTGAGTGATCTTGCAGCAGCACTAAGAAAACCTGATGATCCAGATGGTGTAAGTTCCCAATTACTATCTATCAATTATTTACAAAGAAAATATTACAAAATGTTGATATTTTCTTTTCTGTACCCAAGGTTGAAAATGCTCTTAATTATGCGGAAAAGCTTGTGAGAGCATCACCTGATGAATTACGCTACAACTCTGGTGACCTTGTTAGAGCACTGGTGCATGTTCGCTGTTCTGATGTGGCAATGGAAGGAGAGGAAGATTCTGCTGAAGAAAAGAGAGAGAAGGCATTGGTTGCCTTGCTGGTGACCTGCCCATTTGAATCTCTAGATGTTCTGACAAAATTGCTATATTCATCTAGTGTGGATATTGGTCAGCGTGTTTTGATTATTGATGCTATGACTGAGGCGGCACAGGAGCTTGCTGAAACTAAAACTGTGAAGACAGTACAGCGACGTGGTAACTTGATAACTGACACTTCTCCCTCTTGGCTGGTTCCGAGTAATACAGGACCTCCTGGGGCAGGCCCTTGGAGAGAGGTCTCTGAACCAGGAACACCTTTAAGTTGGTCACATCGTTATGAAAGAGAAGTTCCATCTAAATCGGGTCAATTGAAATCAGGAAAATCTCGTAAATGGGGTCTTGGAAAAGTGAAAGACTTGCAGGTTGAGTGGTCTAAAAATAGATTTCCTTTGTATGCCGCTGCTTTTATGCTCCCTGTGATGCAAGGATATGACAAAAGGTCACATGGTGTCGACTTGCTTAATCGGGACTTTGTTGTCCTTGGTAAATTGATATATATGCTTGGTGTCTGTATGAAGTGTATGGCCATGCATCCAGAAGCATCAGCTCTAGCTCCTGCTCTTCTTGACATGATAAGATCTAGGTATTCACCACCAGAAGAACTATCTACGTTTTTAGAAACTTGTATGTCAACCCCTGTTTTTCTAAATATTAACGCAAACTCTTTTTCTACAGAGATGTTTCACGACATGCTGAAGCATATGTCAGAAGGTCTGTGTTGTTTGCAGCGTCTTGCATATTGATATCTTTGCATCCGGCATATGTGGCGTCATCTCTTATTGAAGGCAACCAGGACATTTCTACTGGATTAGAGTGGATACGCACATGGGCTCTTCAAGTTGCTGAAGCTGATCCTGATACAGAATGCACATCGGTAAGTACTGCAATCATTACTGGGAAGAAGTTGTTGTTTTTTTTTGTTTTGTTTTGACAACATACTAGGAAGTTATATATCACCCTGTATCTATATGTCTCATACAGTTCTGCTCCTTGACATATAGTACCCCTTTTAGCCCCATAATCATGATACACAGGTACAGCACTACAACCAGCAAGCAAGTTAAAGGAAAATGTAATGTTGAATTGGAATGCTGTGGCCTTTGCTTTTAGTCTGGAAAGAAAGTTTGTTTACTTGGTGAGATGATATCTTACAGGATATCACCTTTTCTGTTATCAGTAAACTAGAAACTTCACACTTCCTAGACATGATATTGCCAATCATCTATTTTGTTGCCCCATCGAGTGACTGTTTTCAGCAATTCATGAGTTTGTGCTGTGTAGAGAAACCTTGCTAGCAATCTATGTTGGATATGCAATCTCTGTTAATACTGTTGCTTATGGTGTTTTCTCTCATGCTTGGCTCCTTTAGATGGCCATGACCTGCCTGCGGCTCCATTCTGAGATGGCTCTTCAGACATCGCGCGCACTGGAATCTGCAGATCACTCCAAGACTGGCAGAGCCATACCTTCTAAGCTTGACAGCATTATCCTACCATTCGGAAACATGATGTGATAAACTGTATAAGTCGTGGAGGGATGTGTCCTGCTGTTGTACAGAACTTACGTAGCAAATTCAGGATATTTATTAGTAGGTCTACCGTCATGTTGTACCAGATGTTTACGTGCCGGTCCTATATGCGGCTGTCTGAAAGGCGAGGAGAGAGAGACTAAAACTTTACATATTCTGTAATCTGCATTGTACTTTTCGAGGGAGGACCAAGACAGTTCCGAAAATATTCACAGCGGTTATGCATTTAGCCATTTCGTGATGGAGCCAATAAGTAGCAATAACAGCTTCCAAGGTTTGCCGTTGTTGGATTGGCGTCGACGAAATAGCGGAAGCAGCGCTGCAATCTGCAATCTATTGTGTTGGAACCAGTCGAGCTGTTCGCAGCTTTGACAGATGAGACTGAGAAATAAATATAACCGCGCGTCCGGGTTCAAACTTCAGACTTTCAGAGAGCCTGGTTGCGCGTTTGCGGATAGGATAGGACTTTTATTTCGTTCAGGTGCAGCGTGCGGAAAACTTCGAGGTGTCGGCACGTTCCCTCCTCTCCGCGCGCTGTGCGGATTCGTGCAATGGCGGCGCGCAAGTCTCTACGGCGACCTGTTTATCTCGGCGGGAGGCGGAAGCCGCTGCCACCCGCGAGCCCCGGCTCTGCGAGCACCGCTCGGCAACTGAACGCAAGGGCGTCGCCCACCACGGCCCCACTACAAACACATGCTCTATCCAGTCTCCACTCCGTGTAGGGGATCCAGATTGAGTGACTTTCCTCAAGCACGTTACGACATAACTTTACTCACTCCATCTACCATCCAGCTAAGATCTAAGGGCTACCATTGCTTGCAGGCTAAAAAGAGCTACGAATTAGATTTTTTTCCGTATGCGTCTTGGTGAGCACACCGTACCTAACGCTGCTAGTGGTCTGCTACCTTCTGCACGCATCCTCACATCCATGCTCCAGCGCGCAATCGGCCCTCATCCAAGGCTCCATCGCATGGTGCTTGCATCCCTCTGCTGGCTACCACTGATCTCCTACCGCGTTAGCGTTCTTGGACATGTGCTATCATGGTGCGCTCCTGCCCAAGGAGACAACGGTCGAGGAGTAAGAGGTCGTCGCGAAGCGTATGGACGTCGACGACATCGTCCAGTTTTCCTAGAGCTCAAGCATCGTTTAAGACGTTTACCACAGTGTGTTGTGCGGGGATGTCTATGATGGAACAACCCTAATCCCATGGCCCACGTGTCCCTGTCAACCTCTGACAGCCGAACCCATGTTCCATGTGATTAAGACCTGTTCGCCACCGGGCTACATCAGTGCCCAATGGCCGCAGGATCATCTCACAATTCGGTTACAGCATTGCATACTTTTACAAATAACATCGGAATAAAGAGCGGAAGACTTAAATAACATTAGTTTTACAAAGCAGGGTTCCAAATAGAAATTAAGGTGCAGTTATTACAAACCAAGTTCTGATAATAGAAATAGACATAGGCAACATAGTGGAGAACAGCAAAGATACTTATAATCACCCAGCCCGCGGGTGTACAACTATTCTTCGGCCTCATCGGCCTCTTCCTAGACGATGATCACGCAGCAGGGTGCAAGACACATCGGGGACTCTGTCATACCTGCAGCATGGGTAACAAACCCTGAGTACTGGGGTACTCAACAAGACTTACCCGACTAAAGAAAAGGGAGAAGACTCAGGAATGAGAGGCTTAGGGTAGTCAAGGTAAGGCTTAAGCAAGATCAAGTATTTTGCAGAAAAGCATTTTTGTAAACCTTATTTTATTTTTGAAAGATTCAGTATTCCTCAATTCTTCATCGTTCCTGATTCATTTTACATTTCAAAACATTCCTAGTTGAGAACCACTCTCCGTTGACAGTCAGTGACCAAGTCTCCATAACCGAGGAGCAACGTTAATCCGGATAAATAATACTCAGCTGAGGATCCCTATCCACACTGCATATGTAGCACCCAAGCTTGCATATGCCAACTCCTCTACCACGATTCCTCCAAGATTGGACCCGGTCCTACGCCACCCGGAAGTACAGTACACCACTCCTTTCCAGGTACGACGACCACGTGGGTACATGCTACTTCCGCCATCTCTCCACTCCCAGTGCGCGGTTGTCGGTCCCAATCAAGGATTTCTCGGAGCCAGAGCTTTCCGAAGTATGTGAATAGTTACAAGTCTTGACCAGCAGGCCCCCATACGGATGGTCCCTAATTTTCCAGCCAGAACTATACCTTGGTTATATCTCACCCAAGCGTAATAGTCCCGTCAGTTTTTCAACCCTGTCCCGGTCGGTGTCAACTGTTGAGTCCCGGACTACAACATGACGGCATCGTACGCTCGGACAACCTCTCCTCGCTATTGACTAGGTACGGATCAGATACCTAGCCAACAGCCGGGGAGTAAGACCAAATTTCCATAAACATTCCTTAAGTGATCACACTTTTGAAATTGACATTTTATTGCAAAGTCTAATTCAATAAGCATTGCTAAGCATTTTTCAAATACTTTTGAAAAGCAGGTATCAGGTGTATCAGTGGTCAAGGTGGATAGTGCATCAATTAGGATATCACACAACTCCTATAAACCTAATGCAATAATTTAACTCAAAAACATTTAAGGAAATCATTTTATAAATTCAAGGAAAGGGTTAAATGCACCGGGGCTTGCCTTGAAGAGCAAAGACAGCTGGCTCAGGGTTGGAGGTGCAGAGGTCGAAGCTCGGAGTTACTTCGGGAGCAGGTTCGTCAGCGGCTGCCTCGATCTTGACTCCTTCTTCGGTGACTATACGAATGCAATGATGCATGCACATGAGTATGCTAGCATGAACAATGCAAAACAAGGCATACAACATGAACCCAAATCCCTTTTTCTATTTTTCTTAATTATTTAAAAAGGTCATTTTATGAAGTTGCTCCAAAAATCACCAAATTAATCACATAAGTTCATTATGGTGTAGACAGAAACAAATTTCATAATTTTTGGAGGTCATTAAGGTGCTCAAATAAAATCAGTCATTAATTAACAAAAGCACTATTTAACAATTAAAGATAAATGCTCAAGAATCAACTTGTTTCAAAAGACTTCAAAATTTCACCAGAGACTAAACATGGCATAGGAAGCTCACAAAAATTTATCTCATGATTTTTGGAGTTATAAATATTTTTTCTAAAAATCCAAAACCATCCATTTATTAATTAAAAGAGGGATTTTACATTTTCAAAATCTTGCAGAAAAGTCAAGTTTCATATTTTTATAAAATACTACACAGTGCATGGAGCATACCATAATTTTATCAGGATTTAAGAAACAACAGATTAATTCACACAAAAAAGAGAAAACAACACACTATTCACACTCTTTCAAAAAAAGAAAAAGAAAAGAGTGCTGTGCTCCTTCCTTGCAGGGGCTCGGGCGAATCGCGGCGAGGCGGACAGCAGGGCTCGGGCGAGACAGAAACAAGCGTTTCGTCCGAGGCCTGGCCGGGAGGGGCTCGGGCGAAGCGGAGAGAAGCGTCCGTCCGAGGCCTGGCCGGTAGGCTCGGGCGAAGCGGAGACAAGCGTCCGTCCGAGGCCTGGCCGGGAGGCTCGGGCGAAGCGGAGACAAGCATCCGTCCGAGGCCTGGCCGGGAGGCTCGGGCGAAGCGGAGTGAAAGCAGAGACCGGGGGCTTCGAGTGCTTACCACGGGTCGGAGGCAGGGCTCGGCTGCTTCGAGGGAGCGCGGTTCGCAGGCGTGCTCGAGGGTGTGGCTCGGGAACGTGCTCGAGGGTGAGGCTCGAGCGTGAGGCTCGACACGTGCTCGAGGGTGAGGCTCGACACGTGCTCGAGGGTGAGGCTCGAGGGTGAGGCTCGACACGTGCTCGAGGGTGAAGCTCGAGGAAGGAGACGGCCGCGGCGGCACTCCGGCGATTCGGTGATCCTGCGCAACACACGAGACCGCAAGGGCCTGGTTAGAGTCGCGTGGAGCCAAGGAAGCTGACACAGGGGTCAGGGGAAGATGATCGTGGCCGGAGAGGTAGTATTTGACGAACCCGAGTTCACCGGTGTTTCGTCGGAGTTTGGGAAGATGGGGTTACGCCGGGCGATTGGAGGCGGGGGAGGTAAAATTGAGGGGCTGGGAAGCTTCGCGAGCTCGAGGCGGAGCTTTTGGGCTAGTGTAAGTGCAATCAAGCCTTAATTGTGGGTTTTGGTGATAATGACCACACGATTAGAGGACTAATGAGATTTATGAAGTTGACAAGCAGGTTATGATAAGAAAGGATGGTGTATATGCGTTAGTGGACCCCTCACACTACATTTCATCGGTTCCGGACTCAAAGTGCTTCAAAGATATTCTATTTTGGTTATTTGAGTTTTAGGAATGCCGTACTATAAAGGGGGAATGCAAATTCATTGATATGGCTGAATGACATGTGCTCAAACCAACTCAAACCATCCACATTTCCAACCAAAGACAGCTGCACCCATTGTAGATCTGTTCCTGTCTGTTTGGTGGGCGCGGCAGTGCCGCTCTAGGCGCGGCAGTGCCGGGCCGCGGCACTACCGGGCTAAGGCCGGCACTGCCGCGACTTGATTTGCCCGTTGGATGGCAGGGGGTATTTACATCACCCCCTCTGCCCCCCAACGGTCATCCACGACCAGAACTCTCCACCTACCTCCAGACAAGCTCTCTCTTCTCCATTGAAGGCTCTCCAAGCTCCCAACCACCAAAATCTTCATTCCCATTGATTCCAAGTGGTTGAGAGGCTCAAACCTTCACCAAAGAGGAGCCCTAGCTGAGATCTACTGCCTAGAGCACTTGATTTGAGCCATAGCCGGTGGATTTGCTTCTATTACTCTTGGGTTCTTGGAACCCTAGCCGGCTAGGCGTCGCCCTAGAGCCTTGCCAACTTGTGTGGCAGCCTAGGGAGGTTTGTAATCATTTGTGCAGCTAGTAAGATTACCCCTCACCTCAAGGATTTGGTTCCTTGACTTGAGAACGAGGTTGAGTTGCAAAGCTCATGACCTAAGTGGTCAACCTCAACAACGTGGAGGTAGGCAAGCCTTGGTGGCGAGCTGAACCACGGGATAAATCACTTGTCTCGCGTGCTTGCTTGGGTTCATTCTTTATGTTCATGAGCTTGTGATATATTCTAGGGTTTGGCCTGATCTACCTTATCTTTCATATTTGGCTTGGAATAGTTGTTTCTGCTGGTTCATAGAGTCTATTGTTACATTCCTATTCATATAAAATCTGCAGACTGTGGTTAGATTTCGAATTGCAGCTTCTGGTCTTCATCTGCGCGGCAGTACCGCGCTGAGGCCGGCAGTGCCGGGGAGCGGCAGTGCCGGGCACAGGGCGGTAGTGCCGGGCCTATCTAATTTAGTTTTAAGCTGTGATTTTTGACAGGCCTATTCACCCCCCCCTCTAGGCCACACAGGTCCTTACAAGTGGTATCGGAGCCAAGACTGGGGAGGTCGAAGCGAGGTGGAGAGCGGGGTGGAGGTAACGGCGAACGTCCCGCCCGCTCTCGCTCGGCGCGCTGCTCAACAAGTGCCTGGTGCGCTGTCTGGGCTGCGTAGGTACAGGTGGAGAAGATGGCCTTGATCCATCTTGCTAGCTTGCTCTTCTTCTTCCTCTGATAGGAAGGACGGGAGCTCTCGGGTCTATCTGCTGCTGCTGCCCCTGCTGAGCCTTTCTTCTTTTCAGCCCGGTACGGCTCATGCAACCCATCCTTAGGAAAAGAATGTCCGGAGACCATCTCTATCATGAACATGACGTAGGGTGCATAAAGAACCGCCTTCCTAGCATCCTCAGCTGCAACCTGTAGCTCGGTCCAAATGAAGCTGGATATGGAAAAGGGATTAGCCTGAGGGGCCATCCTAGCCAACATGTTCCTGCCATATCCGTATAAGTTAGAGTGCGAGCCACTCTTTGGGTTGAGCGTCTGCCTGAAAAGGTTGTTGAGCATGTAATAAAAAGGTTTTAGCCCCTTCACCAACCCATCAGCCTTGCTAGGGTCTTCATACATGTGGGCAATCTCACTCTCTGTCAGGGTCCTCTCATCATGAAGATTGTCAAATTCCCTGTCATCGCTGCCCAAGCCAAGGATCCTACTAAAGGTCTCATAAGTGACCTTGTAGTGGCGACCCTCGGTCATCCAGTGCATCTCCTCAACCACATTGTCGACATATAGAGTTGCATGAAATTGATGGATGATCTCTGTGTTCCAATTATAGCTAAATCCCATCAAATCATACATGTTCCTTGCCTTGCACGCAGCCACCACCCTATTTATGTCACGGTCAGTCTTGCTCTCTAGATGCTCCCAATCAACATACTTCATGTTCAGAATCTTTTGCTTCTTAGCATTGTACAGAACTGAGCGATAGAAATCCGAATGGAACTCATTCCAAAACCTGTAATCAATGCCCATATCCTTTGGAGCATTGTATGGATTATGCTGTCGCTGGGACTTGACCGAGCTGAACTGCTGATAGTAGGACACAGGCTGCCTTGCCCTCGTGTCCTGCGGTGGCCTCTCCTGAACATCCTCCTCATAGGGCTGCACATGAGCCCTGCTGACCTCTGCCAAATGCTCAGGAGTGGCAGGGTAAAGGTCCTCCCTGATCTGACGACCCTGCATCTGGAGACGTGCCTCATCTCTGATCTGCTGTCTAGCTGACACATCTCCTTGGGAGCTAGCGCCACCACGACGGGCTGGCTGCTTGCTCCTCCCCCTGAGCGGATCCATCCTTCTCTTAGTCCTCCTTTCATCATCACCTCCGCTCGACATCTAAAACATGGAAACTGTGGATTAGAAGACTGCATAAGAGCTGGTAGGTTATAGTGAGGCGATAGATTTTGATGGATAAGGTGTTACTTGGATCAAATCCCTGCTCATGGTCCGGCACTGCCGCTCCCGGAGCGGCACTGCCGGGTCCCGGCACTGCCGCGCAGGGCGCGGCACTGCCGCGCAAGCAGGCCAGATCTGAGCCAAGGAACACCACATCCATCATCTCTACCACTTCCCTATCATCTACAAACCCTTCTACAACCTCTAAATACAATACCCATGGCGCATTTTACAAATTGGGAAAAACTTAGGGTTAGGGATTTTGAACCTTCACCTTGAGAGGAAGAAGAGGGAAGGAGACCCTTGGAGAAGAGGACAACGGAGCAGCACCGACGAGGATCCCAAGCAGCACCTCCGGTGGCCGGAAGTGCCGGGGACGGCCGGTCGGTGAGGAGAGGATGCGGTCGCCCTTTTTGCCCGAGAGAGAAACGGTGAAAGAGAAGGCACGGGTGCGGTGAATGGATGAGGGAGAGTGAGAGAGAGGGGGTCACGGGTAGAATAGGAAAGTTTTCCCAGTGGCCTCACTCGGTAACAGACCGATTCAGCTGAATCGGTAAATCGCGGCACTACCGCGCCTGGCGCGGCACTGCCGGGGCCCGGCACTGCCGTGCCTGGCCCGGCACTGCCGGACAGTTACTTACAGAGAGAGTTATTCTCTAAGATACTACAGCTTATTCTTGGAGTGGACAGGTACCTCTTGCATGATATGACCAGCAGCAAGTAATCAATACAGAACAATGGTCATACCAAGCAAGTTTCTTTCAAAAGATTTTAAAACACAATATGAAAGTTTTGAAATTTGTTTTACCTAGGTCAAACTAGTTGATCAATCAAGCATGCTAGGTTTCAATCTACGTTACGAGAGTCAAGTATATTTAGTTCACTCCTTAAAGCACAAAACCTTGACTCATCTAGAGGCTTAGTGAAGATATCGGCTAGTTGTTTGTCGGTGCTCACATGTTTGATGGCGATATCTCCTTTGATTTCATGATCTCTCAAGAAGTGATGCCGGATGTCTATGTGTTTGGTTCTTGAGTGACTCACTGGGTTGTTTGCAAGTTTTATGGCACTTTCATTGTCACACAAGAGTGGGATATGAGTAAAGTTACATCCGAAATCACGAAGGGTTTGCCTCATCCAAAGTAGTTGCGCACAACATGCACCTGCTGCAACATACTCGGCCTCGGCTGTGGAAAGGGCTACACAATTTTGCTTTTTAGAACTCCAAGACACTAGGGAGCGTCCAAGGAATTGACATGTCCCCGAAGTGCTTTTTCGATCTACCTTGCAACCGGCGTAATCGGAATCCGAATAGCCAAGTAGATCAAACTTGGAGCCCTTAGGATACCACAAGCCAAGGTTTGGAGTGTAAACTAGATATCTCAAGATTCTCTTAACGGCCACTAAGTGACACTCTTTCGGGTTAGCTTGAAATCTAGCACACATGCACACACTAAGCATAATATCGGGCCTAGATGCGCATAAGTAAATCCAATCATGGAACGATATACCTTGATGTCCACGGCTTTTCCTTCCTTATCAAGATCAAGATGTCCATTAGTTGGCATGGGTGTTTTGATAGGCTTAGCGTTCACCATGTCAAACTTCTTTAACATATCATGGGTGTACTTGGTTTGGCAAAGAAAAGTCCCTTCCTTCAATTGCTTGATTTGAAACCCAAGGAAGAACTTGAGCTCACCCATCATAGACATCTCAAATCTCTTAGTCATGATCCTACTATACTCATCACAAAAGAATTTGTTAGTACTACCAAATATTATGTCATCGACATATATTTGGCACACAAAAATATCTCCATTGACTTTATGAGTGAAGAGAGTAGGATCGGCTTTGCCTATTTCAAAGCCTTGTTTGAGCAAGAATTCCTTAAGGCATTCATACCATGCTCTAGGTGCTTGTTTGAGCCCATAGAGCGCCTTATGGAGTTTGAAGACGTGGTTGGGGAACTTGGGATCTTCAAAGCCCGGTGGTTGCTCGACATACACCAACTCCTGTATAGGGCCATTGAGAAATGCACTCTTCACATCCATTTGATATAGCTTGAAGTTGTGATGGGCTGCATAGGCTAGAAGAATCCGAATGGCTTCAAGCCTTGCAACCGGTGCATATGTTTCTTCAAAGTCCAAGCCTTCTACTTGAGTGAACCCTTGAGCTACCAATCTTGCCTTGTTCCTTGTCACCACACCTTCTTCATCTTGCTTGTTGCGGAAGACCCATTTGGTTCCAATAACATTGGTATTTGGTCTTTCCACAAGTGACCATACTTGATTGCGCTCGAAGTTGTTGAGCTCTTCTTGCATGGCCATCACCCAATCAGGATCATCCAGGGCTTCTTCTACCTTGAGAGGTTCCAAAGAAGAGACAAACGAGTAAAATTGACAAAAATTTGCCAAATGAGAGCGCGTCGTTACCCCCTTTCGTAGACTCCCAAGAATGTTGTCAACGGGGTGATCCCGTTGAATAGTTTGCTTGAGTCTTGGATGATCGATGGGTTCTGGTTCATCTTCGGCTTCCTCTTCTTCATCTTGCTCGATGATGGGTTGTAGGTTCGCTCCATGAAGTGGAGTAGCTGCAGTTGCTCTGGGTGTGCCCGGCACTGCTGGGCTCTGCGCGGCACTGCCGGGGTCCGGCACTGCCGGGGACGAGCCCGGCACTGCCGGGGACTGTATCTGACCAGTCCCAGCAGAAGCTTCAGCTTGAGGATCCTCCTGACCAGTAGCCTGCTGTTCTTGTGGTCTTATATCACCAATGGCTAGTTGCTTGATTGCTTCACAAGGTGGTTCCTCATTACCTACAACAATCTCATCAACTTGCTCTACTTGAGAGCCATTAGTTTCATCAAACGTCACATCTATCGCTATTTCAACCTTGCCGGAGGCCTTGTTGAAAACACGATAGGCATGCTCGTTTGATCCATAACCGAGAAGAAAACCTTCATCAACCTTGGATGCGAACTTAGAGACTTTGGGTTTCTTGTTCAATATGAAACATTTGCACCCAAATACTCTAAAGTACGACACCTTTGGTTTGTTACCGGTGAGCAGCTCATAGGAGGTCTTCTTTCTTCTCTTGTGGAGGTAGAGGCGGTTGATTGCATGGCAAGCGGTATTGACGGCTTCGGCCCAAAAGATGTCCGGCGTCTTGTATTCATCTAGCATCGTTCTTGCCATGTCAATGAGTGTTCTATTCTTCCTCTCCACCACACCATTTTGTTGAGGGGTGTAAGGCACTGAGAACTCATGCTTGATGCCCTCTTCATCAAGTAACTCTTCTACTTGGGTGTTTCGGAATTCGGTTCCATTATCACTACGAACCTTTTTGATGTTGAAACCGAATTCCCTTTGAGCTCTTCGTACGAACATCTTCACCTTTTCTTGCACTACACTCTTATCATGCAAAAAGAATACCCAAGTGAAACGAGAAAAGTCATCAACAATAACAAGACCATGTTTGTTACCGCCGATGCTAAGGTAGGCAACCGGTCCAAAGAGATCCAGGTGAATCAATTCCAATGGATGAGTAGTAGTGTCATAGCTCTTTGGTGGGTGAGGTACGCCTACTTGCTTTCCGGCTTGGCAAGCTCCACATACTCTGTCTTTCTCAAAATGAACATTGGTTAGTCCTAGGATGTGGTTGTCCTTTTGAAGTTTGGCCAAGTTCCTCATCCCAACATGAGCTAGTCGGCGATGCCATAACCAACCCATGCTAGATTTTGCCACTAAACAAGTCTCAAGTTTGGCTTCACTTTTGTTGAAATCAACTAAGTAAAGCTTCCCTTTCAAATGACCCGTAAAGACAATAGAGGAATCCTCCCTTCTAAAGACTTCCACACCCACATCCGTAAAGAGACAATTGAAACCCATTCCACACAATTGCGAAACGGACAACAAGTTGTAACTTAACGAATCAACATGTAAGACATTAGTAATTGAATGTTCAAGTGTGATAGCAACTTTACCAAGACCTAGCACATCCCCCTTGGAGTTATCACCGAAAATGATGTTTTCGCTTGCATTTGAAGTTGGGGAATATGATGAGAACATACTCCTTTCTCCGGTCATATGATTTGTACATCCGCTATCAAGCACCCAACTTGATCCACCGGAGGAGTAAGCCTGCAAAATAAGTTTAGTTCCTTGATTTAGGTCCCCAATTGATATTGGGGCCTTGCATGTTAGTCACAAGTATCTTAGGAACCCAAATAAACTTGTCGGCTGCCCTCTTGTCATTACCAACATACTTTGCAACAACTTTACCACTGTTGTTGTGTCCTAAAAAGTAACAAGAGGACATGCTCATTCTTGGAGCTTCTATCTTGGGTTGATGCATGAACTTGTTCTTGGTTACCCAAATAGACTCCTTTGGTTTCTGAGACCCTTGCTTCTGATTTGGCATCTGCCTGGGCTGTGTGTGAGACTGAGCAGAAGGGGAACTGGTAGCCTTCCCTTTCTTGGGGCGCGGCACTTCCGGCCTAGGGGCGGCACTGCCGGGGCCCGGCACTGCCGCCTTCTGGCGCGGCACTGCCGCGGTCTGTGCAGGCTGAACTGTACCAATGTGACCCTTCTTCTCAAACCTCACACACTCATAGCCATTCACCTTCTTCCTTCCATTGGTTTTGCCTCCCTTTACATGCCCCAACCCATCCTTTATGAAAGGACGTCTTCCGTTCTTGAACTTGGGCATGTTCTTGCTTTGGGTCTTCTCACTAGCACTTATAGTAGCCTTGACACAACCACTTGCAATAACACTTGTCAATCTTGCTATTTCTTTTCTCATGACCTCCATGTTTGCAAGGTTAGTGGAATAGACATTCAAATCAAGGTTATAGCATTTTCCACAACCTTCACTAGTGGAGGGAATAGGAGTGACATTTGCCTTAGGGAGAGTTGAGTTGCTTTCCCAAAGAAGGTTATATTGCAGCTCAAGTTCCTTGTGCTTTACATCCAAGCCACAATACTTTTTCTTGAGTTCAACATGAGCCTTCTTTAGGGAAGCATGTTCATCTTGCTCTTTGGCCAAGGCCTCATGCAAGACATCCAACTCACTTCTCTCTAATGCAAGAGCTTCCTTGCAAGCAATATAGAGATCCTCTTGTTTGATAAGAGCATCCTCACTTATTTCTAGCTCGGCTTGTACACCCTCTAGTTCCTCCATTAGCTTAGTGATAAAGAGTTTGGTTTTCTTATCTAAGTTCTTTGTTATCATGTTTATCTCTTCATCACTAGAGCTATCATCACTAGAAGAGTCACTAAGTTCACTACTAGAGATGTCACTAAGTGGAAGAGAAGGTTTAGGAGTATGAGTCTTTTTCACCTTCTCTTTCTTGGCCATGAGACAAGTGTGGGAGTTGCCTTCATCATCGGACAAGTTGTTGAATAACCTTGGTGAAGGAGATGGCTTTTGGAATGCAATGGTTGCCATCTTCTCATCTTCTTCACTTGAGGTTTGTACCGTTGAGTCCCATTCATGTCCAATGTGAGCTTCTCCCATGTACCTCTTGTTGTGCTTCTTGTAAGTGGCTTTGTCATCTTTCTTGCCCTTGTTGTCTTTCTTCTCATTTGGGCAATGAGCAATGAAGTGCTCGGTGCTACCACAATTGTAGCAAGTTCTCCTTTTCTTGTTAGGAAACTTCCTCTTTACAAATTTGTAACCTTCTTTCTTGAGCCCCTTGCGATATCTTCTCATGAATAGAGCTATATCATCAATCTTCTCAAACTCTTCACCATCACTCTCACTCTTGCAAGAGGATGATGTGCTGTCCTCAACCTCTATTTTCTTCTTTTGTTGCTTGGGCTTGCTTGTAGAGGCTTGCTTGCTTGAACTTGACTTGCTTGATGTTGCTTGTTTTGTTGGCTTGCTTGCCTTGAGTGCCACTTCCTTGATCTTCATCCCATCTAGCCTTGCTTGCAACTCTCCAAGCTTCCTTCTTTCATTAGCTTCCTCTCTTTGCATATCAAATGTGATAATCCTTCCAAGCACATCACTAGGTGTGAACTTCTCGAACTTCTTCTTGTCTCTAATCAATGTCACTACGGTCTCATTTCTTGGTGAATAAGCTTCCAACATAATCTTCACAACCTTGTGATCATTGATTTCATTTCCACCTAGCCCTCTAATCTTGCCAACAATGACCATCAACCTATCAAACATCTCTTGAGGACCTTCACCATCACAAATTACAAACCGGTTGAGCTTGGCCATCAACAAATCAATCTTGGATTGCCTTACTTTATCAACCCCTTCGTGAGCAATATGCAATGTGTCCCAAATCTCCTTTGCAACCTCAACTCCCATGACCTTGTTGTACTCATCACCATCCAGGGCACTAAGTAGCACACTAGTGGCTTGGGCATTGAGATGAATGTTGCGGAACTCATCTTGAGTGGGGTTCTTTGGATCAACCGGTGCTTCAAGTCCATTGTGCACAATCTCCCAAATACCTGGATGGAGACCAATAAGATAGGTCTTCATAATGTGCTTCCACTTGGCAAAGTTGGTCCCGTCGAAACGAGGCAACTTGCCCGCGGGTACATTAATGAGAGGCCTAGAATCATGGTTAGACATAGAAGAATAAGTGTAGGATACGGCTCCGTATGTCTTCTTGGTCTCCTCCTTCTTCTTCTTGTCATCCTTGAGATGATAGGAGATGTCATCATCACCATCTTCGGTGCTACTTGAGTCTTCACTCAAGTGCACACTCTTCTTAGCTTTGAGTGCTTGGACACTCTTCTTTTCTCTCTTTCTCTCTTTTTGGTGACTTGTTGCCAAAGGGGGAGAATTAGGTAAAGAGAAGGGGGTACAACACTTTTTTCTGTTCTTGTCCCTATCTCCGTTAGTAGTTGTGAGTTGTGAGAGAGTTTGATACGATCAAAACTCTATGTTATGTAATAATACTCTATGGCACTACTTCTTAGGTTTGGATGTGGACATATATCTTTACCTGCTTATTTAGCTTGTGCTATCCTGTTTTAGATCAGTTTTGTTATATGCTTTGTGGTTATGTTTTCTGTCCGCTGCGTTTGCTGTCTGTTGCCTGAGCGGCAGTGCCGCTCCAGGGCCGGCAGTGCCGGGCCCCGGCAGTGCCGCGCCCAGAGCGGCAGTGCCGCTCTTGCAGAAGACAGCAAACATCTCTGATGTGTGGTTAAACTGTCATTCGCATCACGTATTATTATTGACACAGTTTTATTGCACCCCACAAAGCTATTTAGATGTGAAACTGAACCTATCTCTCACTTTCAAATATGTGAATGTTGGCCCTTAATGCCAAGTTGAGATTTCAGCTCTCGTTCACACATTTAGGGGGAGGTTTCACACCTAAGCTTCAAAATCTCAGTTTTATACCCTTCTCTTGTAAGCTCTAATTGTGTTGTCATCAATCACCAAAAAGGGGGAGATTGTAAGTGCAATCAAGCCTTAATTGTGGGTTTTGGTGATAATGACCACACGATTAGAGGACTAATGAGATTTATGAAGTTGACAAGCAGGTTATGATAAGAAAGGATGGTGTATATGCGTTGGTGGACCCCTCACACTACATTTCATCGGTTCCGGACTCAAAGTGCTTCAAAGATATTCTATTTTGGTTATTTGAGTTTTAGGAATGCCGTACTATAAAGGGGGAATGCAAATTCATTGATATGGCTGAATGACATGTGCTCAAACCAACTCAAACCATCCACATTTCCAACCAAAGACAGCTGCACCCATTGTAGATCTGTTCCTGTCTGTTTGGTGGGCGCGGCAGTGCCGCTCTAGGCGCGGCAGTGCCGGGCCGCGGCACTACCGGGCTAAGGCCGGCACTGCCGCGACTTGATTTGCCCGTTGGATGGCAGGGGGTATTTACATCACCCCCTCTGCCCCCCAACGGTCATCCACGACCAGAACTCTCCACCTACCTCCAGACAAGCTCTCTCTTCTCCATTGAAGGCTCTCCAAGCTCCCAACCACCAAAATCTTCATTCCCATTGATTCCAAGTGGTTGAGAGGCTCAAACCTTCACCAAAGAGGAGCCCTAGCTGAGATCTACTGCCTAGAGCACTTGATTTGAGCCATAGCCGGTGGATTTGCTTCTATTACTCTTGGGTTCTTGGAACCCTAGCCGGCTAGGCGTCGCCCTAGAGCCTTGCCAACTTGTGTGGCAGCCTAGGGAGGTTTGTAATCACTTGTGCAGCTAGTAAGATTACCCCTCACCTCAAGGATTTGGTTCCTTGACTTGAGAACGAGGTTGAGTTGCAAAGCTCATGACCTAAGTGGTCAACCTCAACAACGTGGAGGTAGGCAAGCCTTGGTGGCGAGCTGAACCACGGGATAAATCACTTGTCTCGCGTGCTTGCTTGGGTTCATTCTTTATGTTCATGAGCTTGTGATATATTCTAGGGTTTGGCCCGATCTACCTTATCTTTCATATTTGGCTTGGAATAGTTGTTTCTGCTGGTTCATAGAGTCTATTGTTACATTCCTATTCATATAAAATCTGCAGACTGTGGTTAGATTTCGAATTGCAGCTTCTGGTCTTCATCTGCGCGGCAGTACCGCGCTGAGGCCGGCAGTGCCGGGGAGCGGCAGTGCCGGGCACAGGGCGGTAGTGTCGGGCCTATCTAATTTAGTTTTAAGCTGTGATTTTTGACAGGCCTATTCACCCCCCCCCCTCTAGGCCACACAGGTCCTTACAGCTAGGTGGTTGAGCGGCGGGAGCTTCGGAGTGGGCTGGCGACGGCGGCGGAGATGAGTGAGGAGCTCGGACTCCGGCAGTCCCTTTTATAGGCACGGTCGGGGACGGTAGAGAGGACGGGATGGTGTGGATGAGCTCGGCCGAAGCGTGCGCACTCGATTGCAAGCCGGCGGGAGGACGGGCGTGCACCCGGGGCCTGGGCGAAGGCTTGCCGGTGACGGCCACGCGGCGGCGACGCCCTGGGCACTGTAGGGGACGGGCGCGGAGGTCAGCGCTCGCGCGTGCGGATAAGAATGATGGCGCTGTTCTGAGGGCGACGGGGCGGGGTGGTCAGGCGGCTGCCAGACGCGTGGCACAAGCGGCGCTGGCGCGCGGCCATGGCCGGGGCCCCCTAGCTGTAGGTTGAAGATGAACAGGGCTAGGTCTTAGGGTTTGACTATGGGCTGATTTCTGAATTTTGCAAATTACTTCCAAAACTTGAACTGAGCAGCAAAAATTCAAAATACCAAAGTTGTGCAGAAAAAGGAGATCTACAACTTTGTAAAAAAGAATATTTCCAAATTCCAAACAGTTTTTGAACTATATTTGAAATCAGAAAAGGGGACACTTTTGAAATTTGCATAAATTCAAAATTACTTTTGATTTTACATTGAAAGTTGGAAATCTGCAAATATGAAAGTTGTTCCTTTTATCAAAACCTACAACTTTGCTAATATACCCTTTTTCTGAAACTCAATAGTTTTTAAATAAATTTTGAAAACTGAAAAGGGGACAAAAACTGGAATTTGAATGAATTTGGATTTATTTCAAACTTTGTACAGAAACTTGAAAATTTGTAAATACCAAAGTTGTTTCTCTTGGCCAGATCTACAACTTTGCTTTTGGACCAACCTCAAATTTTGAATAATTTTTGAATTACAAAAAGAGGGATAAAATCCAGGGTTTGGAAATCAGGGTTTTGCAAAGGGATTTGAAATCTGATTTTGATTTTTGAACTTTGGCCAACACAACAAAACTTCAAGACATCCAACTGAACAAGAATAAATTAAGGCTAGGCACAGAGGTGAAATTACCATTTTTGCCCTTATAGGAAGGTTAGGGCTTTTAGGGTTTTTGAAAAGAGATTGCTACACAAGTACTAATCAAACATAAATGCAAGGCAAGAATGATTAATGACTAATGATGATAACATGTCAGGTTAATTACATATTAAACACCAGAGGTGTTACAATGTCGAAGCCGCGGTCCGCCCAGATGCTCGGGGCCATACTGCCATAGGCCATGGAGCGTGTGTGGTGCCCGCGGGACATTCGGCGTCGTGGTTGCAGGTGCATTGCCTCCAAGGAATGTTTGCAGTCAGGCAAGACCGGCAAGACCGACGTCGGGACGCGCATGGCGTGCTGCCTGCCGGCGGCCATGCCCCAGTGGCCTCGTTAATTGGCTGCCACGCGTAGAATGCCGGTGCGGCTTGTGCGAGCGAAGGAACGCTCAAGGCTGCATCGTAAAAAAAACCTTTGAATCGATCTCTCCTTGGATATTGGCTGGAGGGTGGATGGTAGGAGTAAAGTTACGACGTGACTTCCCAAAGGAAAGTCACTGAATCCACGTCCTCCGTGTAGTCGGGTGTTTCAAAAGGTCCTGACACCCGAGTGTCTGATCTCTAGAAAGCATCGATTCCACCAAACAAAGAAAATCGAGTGTTTCAGAGCTAGGAAACACACGATTTCCATAAGCACAGGATCCACGCCTAAAACACTCGATTTCCATAAGCACAGGATCCACGCTTAAAACACTCGATTTTCATAAGGACAGGATCCACGCCTGAAGGACCAAGTATACATGATCAGATAAATACAAAAATCAAAATAGAAAAACAAATCAAATTAACAAAACAAATCAATAGATTATTTTTATGAAAGGCAAATTGAAAGTTTTAAAGAAAAAGCAAAGAAAACAAACAAATTTAAAATAAATAGGACAACCAAATTAACAAATTATTTCTATAAAAGGCAAATTCAAAGAATTTCAAAACAAATCAAATGAAACATACAAATTCTATAATAAAATGAAAAAAAACTATCAGTTTACACCAATTGTAAGTAGAACTTACACCTAAAATGAAATAGTAAAATATGATTATTTGAGAAGTAATTTAAACCTGCCAAATGAATCTAGTAGATGCAAGGACGAGGTGATGTGACTGAGGTCCTTGCAAAGCTGCACCTGCACCTAAGGATGAAAACGGAACGGAAATATCCCGAACCGAACCGCATCGTTTTCTATATTTAATCCGATCGAATTCGTATTTTCTTATCCGATTTTTACCGTTTTCACTTTCGTTTTCGTATTTAAATGTAGAAGTAGAAAACGGTTGATGAGTTTTTCGACCGAGTTCGACCGTTTTCTACTTTTCCACTTTTAATTCGAAATATCCTTAATTCAAAATTCATTTTAAACCGAATTTGGTTGTTGGTCATTATTGTCTAGGCAAATAGGCAAAGGTAAGTGTGGAGTACTGATGTCCATGGACCGTATTATATAGATAGTTCATCCCGTCGCGCCTCCCTAAGTCGCTGAGGCAGGACTAATCACTCGTATGGTGCTGCACGGCTATTGCTATCCTTTCTAGTCTAGTTACGATGACATCTCAAATTTTCAACTTGTTTTGTTTCTGTTGTAAAAGAAAAATTAAATTGATAAGTGTTCTTTCTTGCGATCAAAATTTGTCACAATGGCACTTGTTAATTGTTATGCATTGTGGGTCGGTATTCCATATAGATTTTTCGTATACCGTCCGTGTTCGGTATAATTCCGCTCGAATTGGTTCGTTTTCGAAATTCTTGGTATTCCGCAAGTTCGTGTTCGTTTTCATGTTCAGTGTTACCACTTTCGTTTTCGTTTTCGTATTCAAATGTAAAAATAGAAAACGGTTAAGAAGTTTTCCGACCGTTTTCATCGCTACCTGCACCCACATGGTGTCCATGCAAACAAATGGGGCGTAGGGGTGTGCCTAGAGCTAGGCTGCAGTAAACAATAGAAAAGATGCTAATCTAGGCGGTGTGATGGAACGTGACACAGATACGCAGTCCACTGTAGAGGCGTACTCCCTCCGTCCCTAAAGAAGTGTCGTTCTCGCTTCCCGAGAAAAAGTTACCGGCAATTATATATTAAAATATATTAATATTTATGCTAAGTAATTAATATCATCGGAAAGATCTTTACATCTAGTTTTTTAACAAAATTATTTGGAGATGTAAATATTACACATATTTTGTACAAATTAAGTCAAACACGTGGCACGTACACCAACAACGACACTTGTTTAGGGACGAAGAGAGTATACCGGAGGAGAGTGTGCGAGCACATGCGCATCGTACCCGTTAACAGCATCAAATGGACGGTCCGTAAATCGAGCGTCCACAGCCCGAGAAACACTCGAGCGATGTAAAGATTTACCCTTTTTTTTCGGTAACAGCTGCGATTCGACGTCAGCCTCCCTTTTTTTTCGGTAACAGCTGCGATTCGCGGTGCAAGACGTCAGCCTGGGCGTTCGGTTAACCGGAACCGATCGGTTCGGTTCTTCGGTTCTTGACACAAATTCGGTTCTCTAAAAATAGGAACCGATCGGTTCTTCTCAATTCTTGGAACCGAGCAAAATCAAAATCGGTTTCGGTTAGTTCGGTTCGGTTTCGGTTCCGAACCGAACTAACCGAAAATTTATCTAAGTAGTAAAAAATGATAGAAAAATAAGGGATTTTTGTTTTTTTAAAGCACAATACCAAAATTTTAAAAAGTGAGGCCGATAGGGCTATGAGGGGGTGTTATCCACCTTTTATATCTTGGATTAAGGTGGTATTAGGCCTAGGTTATAAGGTTTATTGGGCTTGCTTTTGAAATTCGGTTCTGTTCGGTTATTTCGGTTAACCGAGGTAGGGAACCGAATTAACTTGATTAAATTCGGTTCCTGAAAAGTGGGAACCGAATAGGGAACCGAAATTTTCGGTTTCGGTTATTTCGGTTTCGGTTCCGGTTATTTCGGTTCGGTTCTCGTTTCTCGGTTATTTTTGCCCAAGGTGAGCAAGACGGATTCCGTCACCGAGTCGATTTCCCATCTCGAAGAGGAGATGGAGATGGAGAGCGCGTGATAACTGATAAGCGACGCGCGCATTCCTCGACATACGCACGACGCTCGCCTCCTACCTTCTTTCTAGTTTCTATACACTTCCCTGTGCTCGCCGCCGCCCGCCGCCAGGCGCCACCACCAGCGCACCAAGCCACCGGGCTCCTCGATCTGTTTCTCTCTCTCGCCAGCTCGCTCTCTCGGAGATGGAGATCGTGGACCACTTCGCCTACGAGCTTCTCGTCAGTTTGGTAGAGCTCCATCTGATTCTGATTCTCTATAGAAGCTGATTCTCAGAGAGAACTGATTCTGTGGCTGAAAGTGATTCTCTTTATTCTTTAGCATAAACTCCTAAAATCAGCATGGAGAATCATTCACAGAATCAGGAGAAGCTAATTTTTTCAACTCCCAGCCCCTTAGTTCACTTCAGAGAATCACCTCACGGAATCTGCAGAGAATCACTCGTATCTGAAAAACCGTTCAGCAGAGAATCAGATCTGGGAGCTCTGCCAAACGAGGCCTGAGCCAACCTCTGGCCCCGGCTTCGATCCGTTCTCTGGCAGCGGCAGCGGCAGCGGCGGCGACGTAGCCGACGCCATGGACGTGGAGCAGCTGGACAGCTACTTCCGCGCCATCGGAGTCCTCCCTCCGCTTCCGCCCGCCAATGCCCGCGTCCAGCCGGCGTCCCCAGCTTCGTCCTACGACGACGGTGCCGGTGCCGGTGCCGCCGTCCTGGCTACTACCTACGACGACGATGACGACATCGGCGCCAGGCTCCGGGCCACGGAGAGAGACACCGGGCAGCGGCCCTCGCCGGTCTGCACGGACCCGGTGGCGCGCGCCGCGCTGATCGCGTGGATGCACGACTTCGCGCAGCACTTCGGCGTCGCCCACGGCGCGCTCCACCGCGCCGTCAGCTACGCCGACCGTTTCCTCTCTGCGACTGCGAGACGAGAGCCGCCCCGGTCACGGGCGCCGACGAGTACCGGCTCCGTCTCCTGGGCGCGGCGGCGGTCCACGCGGCGTCCAAGTACGAGGACAGCAGCTAGCGACGCCACCGCGCCGAGGATGGACGCGAGGGACATCGCCGCCTGCTGCGGGTTCGCGGCGAGCCAGGAGGTGCTGGACGCGGAGCGCGCCCTGCTCGCGGCGCTCGGGTACCGGCTCGGCGGGCCCACGGCGCACACGTTCGTGGAGCACTTCACGAGGAGGAGGCGCGTCGGCCAGGATCAGGTGCAGCGCGGGGCGCACGCCATCGCCGACGTACTCGTCGCTGCTCGACCACCGCTGCCTTAGGCTCCTGCCGTCCGCCGTGGCTGTGCCTGGAGCCGGAGCACGGCCGCGGGCAGGTGCGCAGGTGGAGCAGGGAGCTCGAGGTGCTGACCGGGTACAAGGCCATGGACGTGTACGACGACGGACTGGACTGCATGTACAGCATGTTGCCTGATGATCCTGGGTTCGACATCTCTCCGGTGCTCTTCGCGGATCCGATTCCGAGCAAGCCTGCAGAAGTAGCCGGCATTAATTCCAACATCCATCAGCGTGCTGTGGCTTTAATTTAGTGGCTGTTTTGTGCGTTGGAATCCAGCTTTGTAATGCTTGCATTATCTATATAATCATTATTATTATTACCAGTTCATATGGAAGTGGGCATGTAAAGATCCTGTTTGTTGTAAGTCGTCACCTCACCTGCATGTCTATGTCATTGAGGTACAAATCCCTGTGGAAAGTGAAATTAGAAGTCATGTTGATGGAACACCATTTTTTGCTTGCAGACTCGGTTGGTCTGGAGTTTTGTTTTTTATTGCTTGCTTGATGCTTTCTTTCTGTTAGTACAGACAGCTTTCTTTTGAAACAACAATAGTATACGACTGTTAAGTGCTTCTGTCAGTTCGTGTTTAATGTGTCCAAAGCAGTGTATACGATATTATGTTGGCAATAGGTGGCACAAGGTACTCCCTCTGTATCGCTTTTAGATGACGTTTAGGACAGTGATACGGTCTCCAAAGTACAACTTTGACCACATGTTTCTTTAAAAATATTTATTGTAAAATGGTATATGTATATTTTTATAAAAGTACTTTTCAATACAAATTTATTTATATGGTTTTTACATCTCTAAACTCAATAATTTAAAATTTATTCATGATTTATATTCCCAATGTTTGACTTAAATCTTATCCAAAACGTTATCTAAAAGCGATACGGAGGGAGTAGTACGCAACAACTTTGACTTTTTTATATAGAATTTGCTATGTACCAGGTATATATTATATATCTACAAGATGTATAATAAAATGAATATAAAAAAGTCAAAACAACTTATAATTTGGAACGGATAGAATATCTTTCTACTATACATTGGGCAGCCAGTGACAATGCGTAAAACCAGACCCCACATGTAGTAATTGGTCCGATGTTATAGAAGTTAACAAGTACTCCCTCCATCCCAAATTATAAGGCATTCTAAGAATCTTGGAGAGTCAAACTTTTTGAGCTTTGACCAAAATTTTAGAGAAAAACATAAAGATTTATGACATAAAATATATAAATTATAAAAATATAACTAATAAAGAATCTTATTGTACTTAGTTGGTACCATAAATATTATTATCTTATTATATAAATTTGGTTAAAGTTGAAAAACTTTGAATCTACAAAATTCTTGGAATGCCTTATAATTTGGGATGGAGGGAGTATTTGCTACTGTTTAAAATTTTCCTTAATTTAGGATTCGACGTTTCAATCTACCGTTCGAATTCTATTGTTTGGATGACGATCTTTGCAAGCAAGATTTTGATAAATTCGGCCCGTGGGCTACAGTCGCCGGATGCCGTGTATAATTGGGCCACGTTTCGGAGCCCGTTTCATCCTCCCACTCTCCCCTTCTTGATCGAGACTTGAGCCGGTTGGAGCAGAAACTACCGAAACAAGTCCGCAAACCCCAGCCCGAGAGCACCCGAAGACTCCGTGAGACCGAAGCGAGAGCCAACCGAACCGAACGGAAGCGAGACTCCCCGGCGGCGAGCGAGATGGACGGCGGCGCCGGCGAGGAGGGGAAGCAGGAGCGGCACCTGGTGCTGGCCCACAAGCTCTTCCTTCTATCCCACCCCGCCGTCGACGACCTCTCCAAGGTCGCCCTCCGCGCCGAAGCCCTCGACACCGTGAAATCCGATGGTACCGTGCCGCCGCTCCTCTCCTCTGCCCTTCTTGCTCCGATGCGCGGCTCCTGATGTGATTTTCTTTTGTGGAATCCTCCAGATATGGCGACGCTGTTTGAGTCGCTGGTCACCGCGGGTGTGCTGGAGGGGGACGCCGCGCTGCTGGCCGAGATGCGTGGGAGGACTGACGAGGAGATCCGCAAGCACGATGAGAAGTGAGTGGCCTTTTCTTCTTCTGCTGCTGCTCGGACGTGGCTATATTGAACTACTGTATTGATTATTCATCTGGTACCTTATCTGTGAAGGCTTCTGTGGTAATGATAATTCAGGTTGTGCCATGATCTTTTGCTTGAAACGAGCCTACCTGCAATTAGTGTCCAAACATCCGATGTGACACGGACTAAACTTTAGTCCTTAGAACCAAACACCCCCTCGTTTGGGTGCTAGGCATAGGTGGCAGTGGTAAAACTTGTGATGCATCACGCTGGCTTGATGTGTTGTGGGTTATGATTTAGGGTTTGAGAATAAGATCTATTGGGAAAAAATCCCCATTTTTTTAGAATTGTGCCTCATTAGTCATTATGTTTAACACTTATGTCCACACTAAGATCCATTTGATATGTTTGAGGTGATTTGCATTCCAGAGTATGTTATCAACCTCCCTGTATGTACTTTTTCTTATTGTGTTTATGTTACATGGTCTAGCTAGGGTTGAGGAAGGTAGTTAGGGGTTCTAATAAACACTGCGCCACAGTTTGGAGTTCACGTTTTGATGTTCAATTAAACTGATAACTGATGACTCTATGTACTACATGAATAAAAATTCAGTCAAGTATAGTTCAGTGTAAATGAGGTTAGCTTTGACAATCTGAGTGTGAAGGAAGAGCAAGTTAAGATAACAAACTACATTAGAAATTCTGACGGAATCCCTGAATTTTCGGCCTTGCAAATATATTTCTTTTCTCTGTGCATATAATGATGCAATTTTCAAGTGACTTTACAAGTACATGTTTTGTTCTTCCAAAACTGAACTCCTTTTCGTGAAGAATCGCTGATGCCGAGGAGAACTTGGGCGAGAGCGAAGTCCGTGAAGCACATCTTGCCAAATCCTTGTACTTTATAAGGGTCGGTGAGAAGGTAGGACTTGATATGTTTATACAATTTTATCTGTGGCCTTGTTCACAAAAAGTATGTCTTGTGGTTGACACATTCTTGAACCATTATATCAGGAAAAGGCCCTGGAACAGCTTAAAGTCACTGAAGGAAAAACTGTAGCTGTTGGCCAAAAGATGGATCTTGTGTTTCACACTTTGCAGATTGGGTTTTTCTACATGGATTTTGATCTGATCTCAAAATCCATTGATAAGGCAAAGAAGTAAGCTCTATCTTTGTCTGTTGTTCCAATCTGTCATTTGGCACACAGAGTTAGTGATGATATTTGACCATGTATTTTACTGGCTGAAGCTTGTTTGAGGAAGGAGGCGATTGGGAGAGGAAAAACAGGTTGAAAGTATATGAAGGCTTGTACTGCATGGCAACCAGAAACTTCAAGAAAGCTGCCAGCTTATTTTTAGACTCTATTTCGACTTTCACAACTTATGAGTTATTCCCATATGATACATTCATCTTCTATACAGTCCTTACAAGTATCATCACCTTGGATCGTGTCTCTCTGAAGCAAAAGGTATTTAAACTCTGTCTACTCTGCTATGTTTCCTTCATATCATTGCTTGCTCGATAACAAGAAATTTTGTAGGTGGTAGATGCACCAGAAATCCTGGCTGTGATCGGCAAAGTACCTCACCTCTCTGAGTTTCTCAACTCCCTATACGACTGCCAGTACAAGTCATTTTTTGCTGCATTTTGTAAGTTCATATTATTTATTAAACAACTTGTCCATACTCCTGCAGTATTCTAATATTACCGTCGGTACATTTTGTATCTTGTATTGATATGGTCTATAATTATTTCCAGCTGGTCTGACAGAGCAAATCAAGTTAGACCGTTATCTTCAGCCTCATTTCCGCTACTACATGAGGGAAGTGCGCATTGTTGTCTACTCACAATTCTTGGAGTCATACAAGAGTGTGACAATGGAAGCAATGGCCACTGCATTTGGTGTAACAGTTGATTTCATTGATCAGTACGTGATTCTGTCATTACAACTCCCATGAACGATAATTTGTTTTCTCATACTAAGCTGTATTCATTAAGTCTTTCTTCCACATGTTGTAGGGAACTGTCACGGTTCATTGCAGCTGGGAAGCTTCACTGTAAGATTGATAAAGTTGCTGGTGTTCTGGAGACAAACCGACCTGATGAGAGGAATGCTTTCTACCAGGCGACCATCAAGCAAGGGGACTTTTTGCTGAACCGCATACAGAAGCTTTCACGGGTCATTGACCTGTAAGAACTGCTGTTTGTGCTGGTGCTCTACCTGCAATCGGTGCCCTGCAAATGTTTCCCACAACAGAAGGGTTGCTCAGCTTATTCACACGGCTTCCATGAGACATGAGCATTGCTCTCCTTGAGTGGGGAACAGGTCTTTAAGAATACTTGTTTCAAGCGCGAATTTGCTTCATGTATCCCAAGGGTTTATAGAATGAGGAAAGCAGGGATCAATTCCATGGACGTTTTATTTATCGTAAACGCTGTCCTGTCATTTCAAGTCTGATATCTGTGGCTCTCTTAATTGCTTCCTTAAGTTGCTAGTTTGACAGTCTGGTGCCTTTTTGACCTATATAATGTGCTTTGATATGCAACACATAAAGACAGTTCAGTTGAATACGATGCAATTCATATCCGCACTGTACAACCACACTCACTTTCAAACTCCCAAGAAATCTAGGCAGTATAGTATATAGTGAACTCTCTATTCTAAGTTATTGGCAGAACTGGCGTCCGGACGTTGGCTTTCCGTTCGGCCACCCTTAGGGCCCATTACTTACTAATGGAACATGCTCAGTAATACTGTTGAAATATGTACAATATTGTTATTGCAATGTCGATAAATAAACACTTGTAACATGTAACTAGTCAAACATGCACGTGCGACAAGCACGTGTTTATGAAAACTGACATTCATTTATTTACACAAATGTGACTCTGAATTTGATGATTTAAGAAACATTAAGGAGTGTCAAAAACACATCAAACACTGAAGGCAAAAGAAACAAATATCCTCAGTTTTTGGTTCAGCTCTAGCTAAGAACCATTTGTTGCCCTCCGTGGTCTGATGGGTGATGGCAACAGATGGCACCTGTCTCTTGTAGCTCCCTCATTCATTCTTCTCTCATTCTCCCTCTAGAAGAAATGCAAGCAGTGCCATGGAGATGCCATTCACTGATGCAGTGAACACAAAAATCGATTCCCGTGTTCCAGGTTTCTTGTTCCAAACTGGAGAAACAAGAGAGAGATGATAAATATTCACAGTACCCAAATCAAATGCAGAAGTATCAATCAAATTAAGGATGGAAACATTACTATTTCCATTTTTACCTTCTTGAGTAAGAAAGTTTCACAATTTCATCCCATGAATCAATGTGATTATCTTCTAAATTTAGGAGCCACAGTGTATTGAAACCTTGTACAAACTTTCCATCAGGGGTCTAGATAAGAAAGCGAGATACAGTTAGATGTACAAAAGTCATAATTTGTAATGTTGATGTACACCTTGCTGAAGCAAGAAAAACATACACTCGAAATATTGGAAAGAATAGTCCAAAAACACCTAGATGTGATCACTGGATGCACATGGAAACTGCGGTATAAGAAGGAACACTAACCGTGATCATATTGAGCCGGTTTGACATCAGGTGGAGTTCACTGATACATGAAAAGGAAACTTTAATCTTTTCAACCTATTATAAAGAAGTAAAAATGAGCTCACAGTGTGATTGGCAATGACTAACAGCAAAAAGCTTCAGAGTGACAGCAATTGGGTATACCAGTTCCCATGTTACACCACAGTTGTTGAGAACAAGAATTCAGATATTCTTGAGCATTGGAGTTTCTAAAACATCATTCTCCATGGTATTGTTTGTCAAATTAAGAACTTCCAGGGATGCCAGTGCTTGACAAAGAGAGGATATATCCTGAGAGGGAACCAAAATGTTTTAGACACACAGCAAATGAATAAACAGTTAAACACAGAAGGGCAAGGGATATGCTGCAACCATTTGGTAGTACCACCGACACCTTTTCTCTTGTTGCTTTGATGTTATATAAAGCCATGCCAATTGTAAGTAGAGCAATTGAAATAACAAGAATCGTTCTGTGGGAATTCTTACTTGCCACTATGAGAATTCTTACTTGAGCACTTGGTTTCCATTTAGCTGGCTTGATTTGTGTCTATTACTCTTGAGCTCTTTGAGCTCTAGCCGGTTAGGTGTTCTTCGGTATTGATTCATTTGTGAGGGCTCCCCAAAGTGTTTGTATTACCCCTGTTATTTCTAGTGGAGAAACTCTAGTAGCCTTTGTGGTTGCTTGAGTGAGGCTAGGAGGTGAAATAGACTCCGACCTTTGTGGTCACCTCAACAACGAGGACGTAGGCACTCCTTAGTGGATTGGCCGAACCTCGGGATAAATCGACGTGTCCCGTGTGCTTGTTGTTGTCTCTACTTTGCATATTACTTGTGTTCTTCGTGTTCTTCCTTTCCCTATCTCTTTCTTAGGTTGAGAAGGCTCAATCCACACCGTGGAAAGCAACCAAGGCTTGGTAAGGCTAGAATCGCTGTTTATCATACTTAGAGAAGTGGGGTACATACTTGTATTACATTCATAGCTCACTTACATTAGATTTGTGGATCCTGGTAGTGCCGTTTGTTTGTGTCGGTAGTACCGGTGCGTCACACCCGGTAGCACCTACCCAAACAAACCGGCAACACTGGTTGTTGTCTAACTACAATTTCTAGTTTGTGAAGTTTCAGATTGTCAAAAATCACCTATTCACCCCCCTCTAGGCTGATTAGATCCTTTTAGATATGCTGCAAACATTTGGTAGTACCACCGACACCTTTTCTCTTGTTGCTTTGATGTTATATAAAGCCATGCCAATTGTAAGTAGAGCAATTGAAATAACAAGAATCGTTCTGTGGGAATTCTTACTCGCCACTATGAGAATAGATTTCCAGTTAAGTCAAGAAGTTTGAGATCTGGAACATGCAAAACAGCTGTCAGAACAAATGGAAACCTAGGCTTTAATAAGTCCCTGAAGAAACAAATGGTAGCAGAACCATCTGCTCCGATTGCTACACACATTATGGCTTACTGTATTTGCAATAAAAACAAGTAGTTAAATTGAAAGATGATGATAATTCACAAGACAATATTTACTTGGAACCAAACTCTTTAGTTCATCCGGCGCTCCGATTGAGCTCACTCCCATGTACGAAACAGATGCACTGGTCAACTCGTTGAAGTTGTTGAGCTTCTCCTGAACTTTGTCTGTGCCAACAAATTCAACCGAGACACGCTTCTGGCTTGTCGAGAAGACATACATCTCATCTGAACACAGTGCGGCAAAACATGTAATCAGGGCCATTACAAAAGGAAAATCAACAGATTGCGATGATGTCTGCACAAATATTCCTACTCCTTAGCTGAAAGGAAGTGAGCATTGCCGGGTCAAAGGAAATGTGAAGGCAGCAAATTCAGGGAGGCGTCGGTCGGCAGGCACTGCACTAACCCTGTTCCTCCTTGGTGAAGTCCTGAATGCGGTAGCCTAGGCGGAGCGCGTCCGGGAGCGAGATCCCTCCGCTGAGCGCAGTGGGGCGCGCGAAGGAGGCCGAGCACTCTCCCGCAGCGACGAAGTATCGGCGGCCGGCGACCGAGCCGTCGTACCGGCCACCAGCGCCATCGTTCCAATCGACGCCGACCCAGTCTCCGGCGTGGCCCTCTACGGACTACGGGGCCCAGGTAGGAAGCAATCGGCATCAACTACAACTAGCGGTGAAAACGGTCGGAAATCGGTAGGAGGCGAAATCACTTTCACTTTTAACGAAATCGATACGATATTGCCGGAAACGAATACGGCGCCTGTATTCCGGTAATTCTGAAAATAATAGTAGTTGATCGCAAAATACATCGATAACGGTCGAAATCAATTAGAATGTATCTAAAAAATGATAAACACGACAAATCATAATACATGATTGTTGCCTGATTGCCTGATTACCCGATTGGCTTCTTGTTTATAAACACATGAAATCCTTGCCTAATATTTCCTTTTCCAAAAAAAATTACCTTCTGTGCTCATGTGTGCACATAGATGGCAGGATGAACATGCTTATGTGAGCCAATTAGACCTAAACTCCTAAAGCATGTGTTGTGTCGATAATTACCACCGGTAAATTACCGGCTAAATACGGAAATCTTCGAAAACGATCGGAAGAGGGCAAAATCATTTTCACTTTCGTTTCCATTTAGTTTTACCATTATTGTTTTCATTTTTTCGGTTACCACTATCATTTCCATTTAGGTCTAAAAGTCGGAAAAAACTCGAAAACGATTTCGGAAAATCGGTGATTACCATTTTCGTTTTCATCCCTAACAACAACAACTCAACACGACCACCTGGCGAGCTGTCGAAGGGGAAACCAAAATATTCTGTGGGTAAACGGTATATGGGTGAAAAAAAAATGTGAGAAAACATGGTCACGAGTATGGCGTAGGAGAAACACGTGTAAGTATGTATCGTTCTTGGCTGGGTCTACCTGTCAAATTTATATCGACCGTTAGATTTAAAATTAAAATACATCCAAGGGTAGATACCTTAGGTGGGTATGAGGTTTCTAGGTAAAATGTATTTTACAATTCTTTCGCTCTTTTATAATATAGATAGATAGACGTTCAAAACACCTGAAAACATTTGAAAGAGCAACATCTACTTTTATGTAGGTGAATGGAGACTCGTCAGCGCACAGAGCTCGACGGCGGTGTGTAGTGGTCACCGGCGTGGAGCTCAACTAGACCTAAGCATTTTCAGCCCGGCCCGGGCCCGCCAGTTTTGGCCCGCCCATGAACCTTACTGGACAGGGCCTGAGTAGAGATCTTGCTGGCCAGAAAAAAATTTTCTCAACCCAAACCCGTCCTAAAATGCTTATTTTAGCTGTTTTACACTATAAATTACACGGGCGGCCCGCCCAGGCCCGGGCCCGGCCCGAGCCTAGCCCGAAAATAGTAGGCCCGACTCGTCCAGTGGACAGTAATGGGCAGGTTTTTTTCGGCCCGACCCGAACCGAACCAGGCCCGACCCGCAAAATGCTCAGGTCTAAGCTCAACCACACGGAGCTCGCCAGCGGCGCGGATCTCGGCGGCGTGCAGAAAATGTACATTCTAAATTTCAAATCATAAATCAATTTAGCTTTTTGTAAATACTCCCTCTATTCTAAATTATAAATCATTTCAAGAATTTTGAGAGTCAAAGTATGTAAGTTTAACTAAATTTATACAATAAGACAATAATATTTATGATACTAATAAAGTAGTATCATATTCTTTGTTAGTTATATTTTCATAGTATATCTATGTGATGTCATAAATCTTTGTGTTTCTCTCTAATAAGTAATAATGTAACACAAAGGAACTTTCCAAATAGCCTAGGAACCAAGGCAAGTCCAACATAAACAAACAGGTTCTCGGGAAAACAAACAGGCATCTAGGATAGTAGGATGGCCAATACATTAGTTTATCTTTAGAAGAAAGAATTGTTATTCACTAATATTAGCGAGGTAGACCTTTAATCTTCCTTGGTATCTTGATTTTCAATTAATAAACAAAGATTGTGGAAAGGCAAGAACTGGATTTTAAGGAACCTACACATTGACAGAGAACTAAACAAAATTGCAGAATCAACGCTCATAGACAACAAGAGGCCGGTAACATAAACCCTGAAATCACCACTGCTCTTTGTAATATTTCCTGATGCAAGAAATTGCTAAATTTTACCAGAACCAAGTAAGATTATAATTATAACGCCCAAGAAAATTGAGTCGAGCAATGCGATATGGATTATTACAACATCAGAAAATGAGCACACACATAGCAATAAGGAAGAAATTAAATAAAATAAGCCCCAGTTCTTCCTAATTGTGAACTAGGTGAGGAGCCCGACTATGACTACAAGGACGGTGGATGGATGGACTACGAGGTCTAGTTTTATGCTCAAGTCTGGAGGTGTTCGACAAGTCTGCGCTCGAGATAGTGTCTTCCGATGTTGTTGTTGCGTGATGCTTGATTCCATCATGTGTCGATGTAATAAGTAGTAAACTATGTTATTTATACTCTCTAAAACAGGATTTCGATGTATGCACTTTGATTATCGACTAGAATTATGATAATGTGATGACATGATCTTTGGAGATTGTCGTATTGTTTTTGTATCTATGGATTTTGCTTCGAAAAAATCATTGTACGTTTCAAGAGCCATATATGGTTGTACTGTTGTCCTGGGTGGTCACTCCATGAGCCAACCACAAACCAAACTTACCATAAGCATCATCATTAACTGCATGACCACCATGTCATACCATGTGTCCGAGTCCCTAAGTTCCATAATACACGCAACACACAAAGAGAGTTCAGTAGTTGAATACGATGCAATTCATATCCGCACTGTACAGCCACACTCACTTTCAAACCTCCAAGAAATCAAATCAACATACAGTTGTAGTCCCTCTATTTCAATTATAGTTTGTTTTAGATTTTTTAGTTACATAGACTTTACTATGTATCTAGACATAGCATATATCTGAGTATAATAACAAAAGCTATACTTATAACTGGAATGGAAGAGTAACCTTAACCCCTTCGCCGAATTTTGTGAAATTTAGTGAGAAGGCAAAACACATGTTAGTCGCGAGGAAGGTACACGTCGTCTCTTTGCAAAAATTTAGAAGCTGGACAAATTACAGAGCAGCTCTGGGACATGGATAGCGAAACTACAGCCGATGCTTTACGTGTCTGACAATGAGCTGAGTGGCTGAATCATTTCTCCGTCTCTGAAAGATGTAAACGGGAGATTATGTGATTAGACTGGCTACAGGAAGGGTGAAGACAGGGTTTAAGCTGTTAGTCTCAGCGTACTTACTGAGGCCCTCCTTCGACTTCCGCTGCTTCTTTCGCCTCTTGGAGCGGAACTTCTCTTTGCTTTCTGCTTCCTCTTCCTCTTTGCTGACAGCAGACCCTGTTATCTGAGCAAAGGATTCTTTGGCGCCAGTAGTTACATCGCCAAAGAAGTCCTTCACCTTGTCAACCACAGTTTTGAGCTCGTCTTTCTTTGGAAGCTGAGAGAAACAATCTTACTGTTAAGGACTAGCTATAGCTAGGAATCTAGGATATGAAAAATTCAAAAGATGTAAATGCAAACATTTGCTACCACCTCCATCTGAAAGCATATGTCAATTTAGTTTTTTCCACTAATGGGGCTTCAACTAGAATAATGTCTACAGTATGGAATTGTGACGACAGAACTCGAGAGAAATTAAGGAAACATACTTCAATCACATTGCTTGTCGTCAGAGCAGACCTTATGTTCCCTTTCTCCTGTCCATGTAATAAATAACAAGTAAATGAAATTGGCCAACACAAAACTTACTCAAAAAAACTAAGGCTTCTGCGATTAAGGTTTGAGAAACTACCACAACTTTGTAGCCATACCGAAACTCACTTTCGGTCTTGAGCACACGGTACTGCTCTTTTGCTGTGTCTATAATCTCATCCTCATCCTATACACAGCAAAACAGTTCAGTTGTAAGGTTTTCTGCAAGAACAAGTGTGTGGCCATGTGGATGCCTACATATGGTCTATGCAAATAGCCAAATACTAGTAAGATTGGACGGGCATTAAGAATGTGTGAACTATATGAAGCAAAGAGCTGGCGCTTGTTCGTCGATTACTTTGTAAATGACGGCAGCGAGGTTCCTGGCGAGCGTGTCCTTGTAGATGTACTTGCCGAGGAAGTTGTCCTTGGCGGCGAGCATGATCTTCGCCGTCGTGCCGCCCGTGATGATGTTGAGCGGGTACCAGAAGTAGACCTGCGCTAAACGAAAATAAACCACAAATCTGAAAATCCTGGTCGTGCGCCATCGAAATTGCAGAATGGACAGCAGCCAGAGCTAGAGCTCGTCACGGACATTGGCGGTGCGGATGAAGATGACGAATCGCGGGTTGCCGTCGTCTTCGATCTTCGGCAGCAGCGGCGCGCGCCGCTGCTGCTGCATCTGCCGTTCCGACCAGCTCCTCCCCCGGGCCTCCACCACCAGCGCGCGCCTCGCCGGCAGCTTGCCCCGCGGCGCTCCTGCGGCCCCGAGAGCGAGGCCTCGTCCGCCTACGTCGACGGATGACAGGGTCGTCCGGGTACGCGCCGGCGCCGGCGACGGCCTCAGCGACACGCCGCCCACCACCTCCATGGATGCGGGATCCCTCTCTGCTTGGCTGGCGCGGGCGTGTTCCTCCCAGCTGCAAGGGGCACGGGGGCGACGGGAGAAGAAGATAAGCAGCCTGCAGCTTATCTGGTGGTCGGGAAGCTGCTGAGTTGGTTAGTGATGTGTGGGTCCACGGGCAGATGTGGGCCCCAGTGTCAGTGTAAGTTCTAGTGTTCTGCGGTTCTCTGTTCTTGGGCTGGGGAGGTTTTCGCGCCTAGCGTACGTGGACAGGTTCTGAGCAGCTGAGCTGCCTGGATTTTCTGTGTCTGTGTGACTGTGCCCAAGAATGTACAGGTGCGAGGCTTCACGACCGGCTGCCACGTAGCCCATGCATGGCCTTCCACTTCGCCAGGCATCTCGGAACCGGAGAGCGGAGACACACCACCGCTTGATGGCGTAATTTCAAGCTGTTTCTGCAAACTTTTGTAACGAAAACTTTAGAAATAAAGCTAAATTTTCAGCGAAAGGTATATAACGACTGGGAATGAAATAAAGACGTGAACGTAGACGAAGGAGAGGATGGACACGTAGTTTTTCGAACCGGACCGGTGATCGAACCATCGAGGCCGTCGGTTCAATGGTTTATTTGTCCAACCGTTTAGAACCGGTTGAACCGTCGGTTCAATAAAAATGAACCGTTAAATCAAACCGGCCATAGATATATTGAACCGGTGTATATATATAATTATATGAGTATATATGATCTAATTAATAAGTGACATTGAAACATTGTATATATAATTAAATAATTGACACTTGAAACAATATAATTTAATCGTGTAACCATAAGGTTCACACATCATGAAAATATAGGATGACATGGTCTTAAATTCAAAATACAAAATGCTGTGATAACATATATTTGATCATATATGCATATAAATACATTCATAATGAGTCACAGAAAGACATGTCTTATAATTTAATAAGATTTACAATTTTTGGTGCTCTAGAATTATTTATAGGATATATAAAATACAAGTGAAAAAAATATACAGGGCATCACACGAACAAGTGAAGGACTCAACTTCCAACCGCACAAAGGCACCAGCAGCATGCGGGACCCAGCCGTAAGGCATTGCACAGCCACACATGCAAAGCATCAGGAGGTAGGCGCGCGTAATCCCATTGGCCAGCTCAGAACCGGACGGTTCAATTGGAACCGGACTGTTCACCGGTTCTTGGAAAAACCGGGTGGTTCAATGGTTTTTACCGGTTCAATTGCATGAGTGATCTTTTAAGTGAACCAAACCGTTATAGTCTCTGGTTCGGTCTTTTACCGGTCGAACCGCCGGTCCGGTCCGGTTCGAATTACTATGGATGGACAGGCCGATCACTAGTCTCTCTCATCAATAGTAGATGCAAAGGTCAGCAGCTCGTATGATCTCAACACAAATTTCATTCCACTTTTACAATTCCCAGGATTTTATTTCACGTCACGGACGAGGAGTAACGAAGCATCCAGGTATTATTTTTTTTCTTTTGGCTGTATAATTGGTGTGGAAAACCTTCACTTAAAGATAAATTTGCAGATTTAAGTATGTATCAATCAAAATTCCTTATTAGTACACGACTTATGTAACAATAATGACTTTTAGAAGGTGACTGGATGAGAATTCAAAATCATCTGAGACGTCCGCGTGACATTTGGGTTGTTTCCAACACGAGACCCATTTGGATATCCGAACCCAAAATAAGTCTCAAACACAATACTTATAGCTTCTAACAGAGTACGTATACGAGAGATTTATTTTAGATATTAGGAGAGAGACAACCTAAATTTGAGTTCTCTTTTGGGTCTGGTTGTTGGGGAAGTCCAAAAATAGTTATGAAACTGTAGCGCTATCCAAACATCAAAATCAAATAAGTTTTTTTTATTATTATTTTGGGTAGTGGTTGTTGAAGACAGTCTTACAGACCTTTAAAAATAAAAATATCTTTATGTGATTGAGTTGATGGTATTTAACTAAGGAGAATCTTAGAAAGAGGAATTGGAATGGAAACATTTCATGCATGTGCCTTCCACACAGAAAATGAATCAACCCATGTGGTGACTAAGATTCTGTTCGGTAGAGATTCATTATCATAAAAAGTGAATCTGAATCTAGGATTCGCTTAAATCTACCGTGGATCAGCTTCATTATGGATCTGAGATTCGTCAAAATGTTTCGTAATCTCACTTATAACTCGACCCCACACGTCAGGTGGCATAATAAGAAAAAAGAAAAAAAAAATTGGCGTGTCTTCTTCCTCCGTCCTCACGCGTCCTTGGACTTGGTGGCATAATACAGGTGGAGTTTGCGGCCACGCAGCGGGCGAAGGGGCACAACTTGTACCTGTGCTGCTCGTGGCTAGGCATGACCTGCTGCTACGCTCGTGGCCGGTAACGATGGAGTCCGAGGCAGGTGTGTGCGCGGCGACGGGAAGAAGAAACCGACCGGAACAAAGAAAAGAAAATAGAATGAACCCTTTTTTTTGGTAACGAGTGGCATGGTGGGTAATTTTATCCAACTCCATCAAACTTGAATTTGGTGAAGTACCTCTTAAGGAGCTCCACCAATTTGATGAATCTGGGGATAGATCCACTCTTTTAGTGGATCAGATCCACGGCGGAGCTAGTGGAGCTGGAACTGTTTGGCAAAAAAATTGGATTTGGATTTCGTTTTGGTGAATCTAGAGCTGGTGAATCTCTACCAAACAGGCCCTAAATATGTTTGGAGCATTATTGCATTGCATTTCGGGTGCCACACATGTGGTCTGTGGACGCCCCCTCGACGAACTAACCGCTAGATTTCGCTGTTGTTTGACTTTGCCCCATACGAACTAAGAGCATCTCCAAGAGCTCCCAAAAACTCACTTGGTAAATCTAGTGTTATAGCAACTTGCTATTTTATTTTGCAGGTGAAAAAAAGGTGCATCTCCAACAACTCCTTATCCCCACTTGGTAAATCTCGTGGCAAGCAAATGAGCGTACCGCGGTGTCGGCAGCGGCGGCGTCGCCACTGGGTCCGGGTGCCTCGGCCACGGAGGTGGGCGCGTCGGCGGTCTTGGGCTTCTTAGCCACCACCGGTGCCTCGGCGGCCGGAGCAGGCGCGGACGCGCCCTTCTTCTTCTTCTTCTTGTCCTTGGACGGGGACGACGACTTCTTCTTCTTGGCGGGCGCGGGGGCGGGCGCCTCGACGGGCTTGGTCTCCGGGGCCGGCGCCGCGGCGGGCACCTCGGGCACGGGCGCGGGCGGCGCGGCAGCGGGGGGAGTCGCGACGGGGGCAGGCGTGGCCGGGGCCGGGGCGGCGGCCTTTGTCGGGGGTGCGGGCGCGGGCGCCGGAGCCTTGGGCTTGGGCTTGGCCGGGGGCGCCGCCGCGAGAGCCGGGGTGGTCGGCGCGGCGGCCGGCGCTGCTGCTGCTGGGCCCGGGCTGGCCTTGGAGGAGGACTTGGGCGCCGGTGCGGCCGGGGCGGGCGGCGCGGAGGCGGGCGGAGGCGAAGAAAAAAAAAGACCGATGCGCGCCCTCTCCGCGCGCGGATCTTTACGCGCGCGGAGAGGGGTTTTTCCCAAGTAACTATTTTACCAAGTTGGTTTACCAAGTTGTTGGAGAAGCTTTTTTTATGTTTTTACTAAAAATTATAGAATAACAAGTTATTTTTGGAGCTCTTAGAGATGCTCTAACAATCTTACAGATTTCGAGTGCCTCTCTTGTTTGAATTGATTTCGCCATGGAACATAGCTTCTTCCCAGAAATATGGGCCAAGATTGCCGGCATGTGCTAGGGCCAAAGCCACGCAGCCCGCATGCACCTCGTCGTCGCTCCCGTCCCTGCCCAGCAGCGGCAGCCAGCCATGCTATGTTGTTGTTTTTTATCCCCTCCAATTCAGGGCCCAAGTAATTGACGAGCCGCCGTCAAAGAGAAAAAGGACCGCTGCCGCCGCCGTCGCCACTCCGAGCGCCGCCGATGCCGTTCTTCCATTTGGTCCCTCTCTTTCCTCCCTTTGGCATATCACCAGAGGCCGGAGAGAGTGAGGATCCATCGTTTTTAATAATTTTTTCTCAATAGATCGAGTTATTAGGGTTTGAGTTTCTTAATACCAAGTATTGTGGTATTGGAGATTTATCTCCTACTTCTCTTCGACGACGGTGAAGGAGAAGGATGGAATTGTCTTCTCCATGGTGGCTCTGTTGAAGATGAGGGCGACAACTTCGACGTCAGTATCTTCACCGACATGACGACATGAAGACTTTTGTTTCCGGACAGCGACATCAAGACAGAGATGATCTCGCTACCATGGAATAATTTTCTTCGGTCCCTTCTTCGTTTCGTTGTGGTCAGGTCTGGCCACAATGAAGGACTAGAGAGAATAAGTTTCAAATCAGTCTTCCTCACTCTTCGGTGGCACAAAGAAGAAGAAGGAAGACATAAGAAAGAAGAAGTTTTTCAACTCCACCTGCAGGAATGTTGGCCGTCCGTTGGGCATCTATTGTCTGGCCTAAAATAATTGTTGTCGAGTATTTGCCTGTGCGGTCGTCTATATGAAGCGTCAAATAGGTTTGGATTTAAGAGTTTGAGCTATTCACAGTGTGGGTGCAATATAGATGAATATCGGTTTCTAGATATATGTTTTTTCCAGAGTATTTGTAATGTGATGATGTACCCAACTATATTTTAATACAATTCTTCTTTCGTCTCAAAAAAAATTCAGGGCCCGAGTAATCTTCTATAGTAAGGTCATGTTTAGTTTCAAAAAAATTCGAGATTCTCTATCACATCTAATCTTTAGACACATGCATGAAGCATTAAATGTAGGTAAAAAATAACTAATTGTACAGTTTATTTGTAAATGTCAAGATGAATCTTTTGAGCCTAGTTAGTCCATGTTTGAACAAAGTTTGCAAAATAACAACGAAAGTGCTACAAGAACTTTTTCTCAAAAAATTTGCGAGCTAAACATGGTCTAAGTATTCCCTCCGTCCATGAAAACATGCAATTATGGGATCTGTGGGGATAATACACTTGTATACCCCCATGGCACGACTTGGGCTCTTCTACAGATGCGGCCCAGCTAGGAGGCCTTGCGGCCCGCGACCAGACCGTCTCAGCCGCTAAGGACTCTCCTGATGACTTGCTCGACAAGGAAGATCCGAATAGATAGACTCGGATTCCTTGCCAAAAGGAACCGATTGTAATATGTTAGGATTCGGCAAGTTGTAACCCTGCTCCCCGGCTATATAAGGCGGGCAGGGATCCCCTCCAAAGCCAAGCGATATTCCAATCCATCATTACAAACCAGCCACCAGAACACAGGACGTAGGGTATTACGACGACTTGCCGGCCCGAACCTGTCTAAATCGCCGTCTCTCGTCCCTGTGCTTACGCTTTGCAGACGTCTCGCACGTCTCCGCCGCTCAATCTACTACCTTGGGCATACCCCTCGGTAGACTATCGACCATATTTCGTCGACAGTTGGCGCGCCAGGTAGAGGGTGTGTGCTACGACACCATGATCTACCAAGCGGTTACTTTCCCTGGCTCCATGGTTCTTCCGGAGTCGGGCACCACTTTTCAGATCGGATCTATGATCTGGACCGTGGGCGACCATGCTCCTGCTCCAGAAATCATGGAATCTGCGCAGCTTCCTGCGCCGGACGCTCTGTCGTCCATCCGCAGCGTCACCAAGCCGACGCGTCGCCCGCCAAGAATCGTCCCTTGAGACGACCTGATCGAAGCCATCGACCGAGCCAACCAAGGAATTGCCGAATGCATCGACGCCATCGAGGTAGCTCGTATACAGCTTTTCGACCAATCTTGCCTTGAGCAGTTTTCAGGTACACCATTGGAAGTCTCCGGCGCTCGACCCACCCTCCGCTACAGATCGGGTCTGCATCCGACACATCGCCGCACTTCGTCTCGAACGTCCATACCCTTCGGACTCCGCGGTCATGTGGCTCCTACATATCAGCACCAGGCGCAGCGACAGCTCTTCGACCACCTCCAATTTTTTTGGCTCCGACCAGCAAGCGCGACCGAATGACTCCATCTCCACTCGTCGACATGGTGACTCTCCAAGAGATCTCCGGCGACACTGTCTCGGAGAGTTCGACGTCCAGATCTACCACGACAAACGGCTCCACCTCCACGCGGTCCACGACCGTGTAACACCCCTGGTGTTTAATTAATTAAAAATAAATTAGAAAATGGCCAAAACCCTAGATGGAGGAAAATTCTAGCCAGATGTTTGTTGCATTCATGCCGTCGCATAATTTTTATTGGGTGAAAAATAAATTTATTAAACACGTATAGGGCGAATCGGATTTATTCTATTTAGAAAACAAATAAAAAGATTTATAAAAATTTTACAAAATCAAAATCAAGTTTTATTTACAAAACCTAGAGAAAATGTTTCCAAAATTTTCAAAATAGTTTTGTTTTGAAACAGATTTGAATTTGGATTTCAAAATGAATTTGGGAAACAAATGAAAAAGGAAAAGAAAAAGCAAAAGGACTCACTTCTCCTTTTCCTCCCTTGCCCCACTTCCCAGCCTGTTCCCCCCCCCCCCCCCACGCGGCCCATCCACCCCGCTCGGCCCATCCGCCGTGCCGGCCGCACCGCTTCCCCACCCCCTCTCCTCTCCCGCGCAGGCCCACCCTCCACTCCGCTCTTCCGCGCCGCCAGCCGCAGCGGCCCACCCCGCGCGCACGCCCTCCTTCCGTTTCGCTGCACCACGGACCCCGCCGGTCCCGCGCGTTAGAGCCACCGACATGTGGGGTCCACCTGTCGGAACCGTCCCCCACCCCAACGACCTCTCCGCAGATCTCTCCCCTCCCCCTCCCGATCCGCACCGGCCCCTAGCGCACAGCCCGCGCATGATCGCTCCAGCCGCCACCACCCTCGCCCTGGCCTTATAAGCCCACGCACACCTCTTGCGCGGACCACCCGCCACCACCCAGATCGCCCGTAGGCGCCCCCTTTCCTCTCCAGCGCCTGCACCGACGGACCCGCGTGCCACGTCCGCCTCCGTCGTCGATTCGTCGCCGTCAAGCCATCTTCAGCGTCGAGGACGTCTCCATCAGACCCACGGTGAGCTCCGCGATCGATCCCACCTTTCTCCGAGCTCTCTACCACCCCCAGCGAAGTTCCGAGCCGCCCCAGCCATGGCGCCACCGCGCCGGAGGCGGGCGCCGCCGTGCCAAACCCCGCTGGCGGTCACCCCACCCCTCGGATCGCCCCTGCACCGTCCGATCTTAGATCTACGGCTTAGATTAGAACACTGAGCGAACCGGTATGAACCGGGGACACTGTGCCGTAGACCCTGTCCACACCACTCCGCGTCGGCGAACCCACGGCCACGCGGTGCACCACACCAGTCACACGGCGCCACGCGGCGCACACGTCAGCCAGGGCATGACCACGCCGACCGCCCGGATCTTTTGCAGAAAAGCCCTTTTGTTTTCCCTTAATGAACCCGTCATCCGATCTCACTGTTCACTGAGTCTTGCAAATCTTGCGTACAAGCACCTATGGTTTTGCGAAAACGAGGCGCAGTCCTCTGCACAGCCGTCCGCCCCGATCTAATCACAGCCACCCATCACCAGATCAACGACCGAGAATAGCCGATACCCCTTCGTCGATGCACTTTTGTTAAAGAGACCCTCGCTTTTCCGGAAATAAACCCGCACTCTGCACCTAACTATTCACTGAGTCACGGAAACTTTGTGATCTAGCCCCTGCACTTCTAGCTAAATGAGTCCGGGTCCCGACGCCTTTTAAATTTCGGAAACTAAATATTTTAAATGCAAAACGAGTTTAAACAAATCATAGTTTTGCCACTGAACTTCAAATACCTATAACTTTTGCGTTTTAACTCCGATTCGACCCGTTCAACTTGCGTTAGATTCGTTTCGTCGTTCTCTACGCAGTAGATCTATTTACGTTCTGTTTTCTTACTGTTTGTTGTACTGTTATTTATTTCTATGTATTGTGCCATGTATGTTGCTTGGGCCAGAGAGTGCGGAGTTCGAGGACGCTCCAGACCATCCTTGCGACCCAGTTGATTCGACCCAGTCCGAAGGCAAGTGTTCTTGAACATCTTGCTCCCGTATTTATTTTACTTTTATTAGAGTAGTTAGATCCAGTAGATGCATGCAGTCTTAAATTGAATTGAATCCCATGTTAAGGTTTACTAGAACTTGTTCACATTTTCCTTGTCACCTGGTTTGGGATGTGTTGGGTAGACGTCATGCTTAGCCCTGCTGTCTTGGGATGGGATGGTTATTATAATTAATTCTGATTAATGATCTATAGAACATGTGGACTGGTAATGAGTAGTATGGTGAGTAGGTAAATCCGGTAGGATGGACCGTACTGGTGGTTTTTGTGCCGTGCGACTCGGCAGCTGCTTTTGGTTTTTGGTTATGGGCTCGTGCTAGATTATCCTGCCTGGATCCCTAGGACCCGGTTCTCGGAGCATGTAACCCGGTTACACAGCACAGCCATGAGGTCTGGATGGGCTGGATCTGGCTAATTAATTAGTTTCCTCCAAGTTATGCTACACGGGGTTTGTTTTAGTGGCTCAAGAGGGGTCCCTTGGGGTCGTAGACTTATGGACAGGGGAGAAACCTTAGAGTACGTGTAACACAGGCTTGGAGGGGTTTTGTAAAGGCCTTGTAGTGCGACCCCGCTGTGCACCTTGGCAGTGTTTGGCGTGATGGGGAACGCATGACTCATGGGTAAAGATGTGCAAACTCTGCAGAGTATTAAAACTGATATATCAGCCGTGCTCACGGTCACGAGCGGGCTTGGACTTCTTCGAGATTAGTTGGTGGGTTGGTTCTAGTTCATTAGAGAAGCCTTATGTGGTTATTAGTCTCATATGACATGGGTACAGAGGCTTCTTCTACGCGGGTTACTGCTTGGTACGGGAGTGACTCCTAGGCTCGGGCGCAGACCTGGTGTTATTACGGAAGGTAGCTCTCTATGTCGTGACGTATGGAACTAATACACATAGGACTCCTTGTAACGGCCTGGTTCGGGTCATCTGATGGACTTCAGGTGTGGGTTTTGCTTGGTGTGACTCCAAGTGTGGTTGCTTGGTGTGACTCCAAGTGTTGGTTGCTCGGTGTGACTCCGAGTGTGGTTTGCTCGGTGCGACTCCGAGTGTGGTTACTGTTACCGTTGGAGACTGAGGTTATAACCTAGTAAATAGGTGCATAGGTTTAATAGGATTAATAGGATATGTTGCTTTAGGCGCTTGAGTCAAACAGAGTCAGCCTACCTTTGTTAATAGCCTCATAAGCATATATTTCCTACACTTGCGGAGTACATTTTGATGTACTCACCTTTCCTCTTTGAACCCCCTGCTACCCCACCCAGACGTTGGAGTCTACGACACGGAGCAGGAGTACCGAGAAGATGGCGGATACGACCCCGACAACTTGTACCCAGAAGACGGTGGATACGACCCAGACGACTTGTACTAGGATGGCGCAGCCCCCGGTCGACCTTCCTGTGGAGATGGCGTCCAGTTTCCGCGAAGTCTACGTCAGAGTCTGTTGAGAGTCTGTACTTTTCTTTTGGACCCGAGGGTCATTTTTGTAATAATGTACGATATATTAATAAAGCATTGTTTTGATATTTACTATGATGTGGATATATGTATGAAAATTGATCCTGGCATACATATATTGTGCTCCAATTTTGTTCTTAAAATTGGGGTGTCACAGACCGTCATCTCCACCGACTCTAGGGCCGACTTCCCGCCATATCGCGGCGGCATCATCTTCAACGTCTCCGCCGACAGTCCTCCACCGCCAAATGAAGCGGAAGGCGGACGCGCCAATCGGGAGCAACGCAACATCGACCGGCAACGCCGACGTGACGACGAGCGACGCGACCAGGAGCGTCGAGATCGGGAACATCACGACAACGACCGACGTCGGGATCGTGACAACGCTGGAGGCCACGACCTCATCTACGAATTCGACAGGGTCGATGACCAGCCCATCTACCTGACCCCAAGCGCCAACCTCGTTGTCGTCTACAACGAACTCTCCAAGTTTCCGCTAACCCCGGAGCTACAGAAGGTTGTCGCCCATGTCAAGGCTGCCACCGTGCACTGCAACGAGAGAGGCCGCTACGCCTCACCCTCCGGATCGTCATACAGCGGAACGCCACCAAGCCCGCATCCTTCACGCCGACGGAGATCGCCGCCACGTCGCGACCAGGAAGTCTCCCAAGGCAATCGCGTCCGCGATCAAGCTCCGGCTCCTGACGCCTCGACAGGGCCACGCCCTTTCACCTCCCGGCTCCGAGCCGTCCAATGGCCTCAAGGCTTCAAAGTCACCACGGTGGACAAGTATGACGAAAAGGCCAACCCGGAGCAGTGGCTCACCACGTACGAAATCGCCATCCAAGCAGCCGGAGGAGGATCTGACGTGATGGCCAAGTACCTCCCTGTCATGCTGTCGTCTTCAGCCAACATTTGGCTCCACAAGCTCGCCGAGAACACCATCGACACCTGGTAGCAACTGAAGGAAGTCTTCATCAAGACATACAGCGCCACCTGCGTTCAGCCAGGAACGCGCTATGATCTCCAAAACGTCCACCAGGAGCACAACGAAAGCCTCCGAAGCTACATCCGATGATTCTCCAACATGCGCCTCACGATTCCAGAGATCGCCGATGTAGAAGCTATTTCCACGTTCTCCAACGATCTGCGCCATAAGGAGCTCCGCGACAAGATCATCCGGAAGATGGTAGCCACGGTCACCGAACTAATGACGATCGCCAACTCCTACGCCGACGCCGACGACGCCCATCACCATCATGAACGCCCGCGTCGCCGATCACGGTCCCAGGAGCGTCGCCGTGAGGATGATCGTCGCAATGAACGACACAATGAAGGATGCGACCACCGCTCAAAGCAACGCGACCACCGCGACAACCAAGATCGCCGACACGATCGGCCAGAGTCTTCCCGTCCGAGAACCGCCGCGACCGCCGCTACATCGCCAACACCAATACTCGGCCAAGGCGCACCTACGACAACGACTACGAGAAGCTCCTCAACGGCCCGTGTCCTCTCCACAAAGGCGCCAGACACTCCATGCGCGAGTGCGACACCATCGCCCACAACGTCCGCGGGAGCGACGACAAGCGACTACGAATCGACAACAACAAGGACAAGGACACCGACAACAACGAGCCTGCCTTCTGTGCACCAGCGAGGACCCTCTCCATCTTCGGTGGCAACGTCATCATCGAGACTGAGCAGAAGCGGCGCCAAGTACGACGCGACATCGCCTCCGTCGCGGCCATCACCGACCACCCCGCCAACGTTCGCTACCTCGACTGGTCGGAGCGCCCCATCACCTTCTCCAGGGAGGACCAGTGGTTGGACGATAAGTATCCAGGGCGTTTTCCTCTCGTCATCGACCCGGTGATCTCCAACTGCCGCTATCGCAAGGTCCTCGTCGACGGCGGAAGCTCCCTCAACATCATCTTCTCATCGGCTTTCCGCGAGCTCGACTACTCCAAGCGGGATCTGTTCCCGGCGAATTTCCCCTTCTGGGGCATCGTACGAGGTAAACCATCCATGCCCGTTGGACAGATAACCCTCCCAGTGCAGTTCGGCACCTCCGACCACTTCCCGCGAGGAGTACATCACCTTCATCGTCGCCGACTTCGACACCGCCTACCACGCCATCCTCGGTCGCCCGGCGCTCTCCAAACTCATGGCTGTTCCACATTACGCCTACCTCGTGCTCAAGATGCCAACGAAGAAAGGCGTCCTCAGCGTCCGGGCAAATCTCAAGGTGGCTTACGATTGCGAGCAGGAGACAATCAACTCCGCCGAAACACGCCAACAGCTCCAGGGCATCCAGGACTGCATCGCCAACGCCGCCAAGCTCCGCCCCGACGATCTCGAGATCCCAGAGGCCTCCGACCAGCGCTCCAACAAGAATTCGAAGGACACGAAGCAGGTGGCCCTGGTGGACGGCGCTCCAGAGAAGACTGCCATCATTGGCACCAACCTCGACCCTAAATAGGAAGACGCGCTCGTCAGCTTCCTACGGAGCAACGTCGACGTGTTCGCCTAGAAACCAGCGGACATGCCTGGAGTTCCACGGAAGTTCGTCGAGCACTCCCTAAACGTCTCCTCAACCGCCAGGCCGGTTCACCAAAAGCTCCGTCGCTTCGCGCCATATAGGAAGGAGGCAATTAGGGTAGAGCTCACCCGGCTCCTAGCTGCCGGCTTCATCAAAGAGGTGTATCACCCGGATTGGCTGGCCAATCTGGTTCTTGTACGCAAAAAGAATAAAGAATGACGTATGTGCGTTGACTACACTGATCTCAATAAGCATTGCCCTAAGGACCCCTTCCTCCTCCCTCGCATCGATGAGGTCGTCGACTCTACCGCCGGGTGCGAACTTCTCTCCTTTCTCGATTGCTATTCCGGTTACCATCAAATTGCTTTGAAGGTCGAAGACCAAATTAAAATGGCGTTCATCACGCCTTTCGGCGCCTACTGCTACACGACCATGTTGTTCGGGCTGAAGAACGCCGGAGCCACGTACCAGCGTGCGATCCAGGATTGCCTGAAAGACCTCATCCCGGAGAAAGTCGAAGCTTACGTAGATGACGTCGTCGTCAAGACTCGCACCACCGACACGCTCATTTCCGACCTTGAGGCAACCTTTAAGGCCCTCAACAAGTTCAAGTGGAAGCTCAACCCCGACAAATGCATCTTCGGCGTGTCGTCTGGAAACCTCCTCGGCAACATCGTCAGCCGCGACGGCATTCGCCCAAACCCCGACAAGCCTTCGGTCGTTCTCCGCATGCGAGCTCCCTCCAACGTGAAGGACCTCTAGAAGCTCACCGGGTGCATGGCGTCCCTCAGCCGCTTCATCTCCAGGCTCGGCGAAAAGGGGCTACCCTTCTTCAAGCTCCTCAAGGCTAGCGAAAAGTTCGTATGGGACGCTGAAGCCGATTGCGCCTTCTCCGACCTGAAGAAGTATCTTACCCAGCCTCCTGTGCTCGCCGCACCAAAGGAGAAGGAGCCCTTGTTGCTCTACATCTCCGCCACAAACCGGGTCGTCAGCTCCGTCATCGTCGTCGAACGCGATGAAGCCGGCCACTCCTACCCCGTCCAGCGACCCTGCTATTTCGTCAGCGAGGTATTGAACGATTCCAAAACCCGATACCCTCAGGTACAAAAGCTCCTCTACGCGGTCCTTATTATTGCACGCAAGCTACGCCACTATTTCTAAAGCTCCAAGCGAGTCACTATCATCATGGAATTCCCCCTCGGGGATATTCTCCGCAACAAGGACGCTACGGGACGTATCATCAAGTGGGCCATCGAGCTCGGCTCCTAGGACATTGCCTTCCAGGGTAGCCAGACCATCAAGTCACAAGCACTCGCCGATTTCGTCGCCGAATGGACGGACCTCCAAACTCCAGTACCACCAGAAGCGTCAGAACATTGGATCCTCTTCTTCGATGGCTCCCTCACCCTGCATGGCGCCGGTGCTGGTCTTCTTTTCACGTCTCCCTCCGGTGAGAAGCTCTGCTACGCTTTATGGCTACTCTTTCCAGCCTCCAACAACGCCGCCGAGTATGAAGCCGCCCTCCATGGTCTCCGTATCGCGAGCGAGCTAGGCGTCAAGCGCCTTATGGTCTACGGCGACTCCGCCCTCGTCATCAACCAGCTCAACAAGGACTGGAATTGCTCCAACGACAGGATGAACGCCTATTGCACCGCCATCCGGAAGATTGAAGGTAAATTCTTCGGTATCGAATACCATCATCTACCGCGTGATCGGAACCAGGCGGCCGATGAGCTCTCCAAGTTGGCATCGTCAAGATCTCCGGCCCCCGCCGGCGTATTCGTCCACGATCTGCTCGAGCCCTCCATCGCCGACCACTCAGGCTTCGGCTCATCCACGGACGCCACAACCCCACTTCCGCCGACAGAACAACTGGTCGCAGCCGTTCCCTCAACGCCATCCGACTGGCGCGAGGACTTCATCAAATATCTCTCCGAGAACCTTGTCCCCGCTGACAAGACCGAAGCTGAGCGCCTCATTCGCCGCGTCAACAATTACATCCTGGTCAATGGTACGCTCATGCGCAAAAACTCCAGAAACGAGGTACTCCAAAAATGCGTCTCCAGGGAAGATGGCCTTGAAATACTCTTTGGCCGGCGAATGTGGGAACCATACGGCCGCAAAGACGTTGGTATGTAAAGCTTTCCGTGCAGGATTCTACTGGCCATCAGCGGTCGCCGACGCCGAACAGCTCGTCCGCACCTGCGAGGGGTGCCAATTCTTTGCCAAACAAACCCACGTTCCTGCGCAGTCGCTTCAAGCAATACCGGCCTCGTGGCCCTTCGCTTGCTGGGGACTCGACATGATCGGCCCTTTCCGACCAGCTCCGGGAAGCTTCAAGTGGATATACGTCGCCATCGACAAATTCTCCAAGTAGATAGAAGCAAAGCCAATCACCAAGGCGACCGCCGAAAACGCCGTCTCCTTCATCGACGAAATAATCCATCGCTTCGGTCTCCCGAACTCCATTATCACCGATCTCGGCTCCAACTTCACCGACAACGTCTTCTGGGACTTCTGCGAAGGCCACGACATCCTCGTCAAGTATGTCTCTGTCGCCCATCCTGAAGCCAACGACCAGGCCGAACGTGCCAACAGCATGATCCTCGATGCCCTGAAGAAATGTCTCTACTAGAAAGACGAGAAGCACCCTGGTCGCTGGATGCGCGAGCTCCCCTCCGTACTCTGGGGTCTCCGGACTCAACCCAGCCGCAACACCAATGTTTCGCCATACTTCATGGTCTTCGACTCCGAAGCCGTCATCCCTGCCGATGTCGTCTTCCGCTCTCCGCGCGTTGAGAACTACGATGAGGAAGCCTCCGACCAGGCTCGCTGCGACGACCTCGACCGCCTAGAAGAAGAGCGCCTGGCATCTTGCCTCCGCACCGCCAAGTATCTCGAAGGAGTTCGCCGCTACTACAACCGCAACGTGAAAGACCGATCCTTCATCGTCGACGACCTCGTCCTCAAGCGGAAACTCAAGACCGACGGCCTGCACAAACTATCTTCGCATTGGGACGGCCCCAACACGGTGAAGGAAGTCTCACCGCCCTCAAAGGCATTGACGTGCCCAACTCCTGGAGTATCGAGCATCTTAGAAAATTCTACGCTTAAAGCGACGGCTCGCCGACATCTCCGCCCGTCTCCGAATGGCTCGCCGACCTCTCCACCCGTCTCCGGACGGCTCGCCGACCTCTCCAACTCGTCTTTGGATGACTCGCCAATTTCTCCAAACAGCCTGGCTGATGCTAAAGGAGACTCAGAGCAGGGGGGTACTGTAACCACCGAACGCGTGAATGAGCGCCCGCCCTCTGCGCTACGGTGGCCAGTAGTCCTCCCAAGTGATGTCCCGACCTCTCTACGCGTGCATGAGCACCCGCCCTCCGCGCTACGAAGGGAAGGCTAAGCTTGGGCTGAGACCTCCGGAGGCTATACGTCTGGTGCCTGTATGCGCCGGTTATGCGCACGTTCTCCATTCGGTCTTCAAGCAGCCTGACTAATGCCGATGAAAACTCAGAGCCGGGACTGTTGTCACCATCGGACGCGTGCATGAGCGCCCGCCCTCTGCGCTACGGTGGCCAACAGTTCTCCCAGGGGACGTCCTGACCTCTCTACGCGTGCATGAGCGTCCGCCCTCTGCGCTATGAAGGAAAGGCTACTTTGGGCTGAGAATTCTGAAGTTATGAGCTCAGTGCCTCGCGTTCGCGCAACCCACGCGCTCGACAACGGTCGCCATTCGCCCATGTCACGCCACGATCGATCCTCTCGGAAAAGACCCTAGCCGTGGTACCTCCCTACGCGTGCATGAGCGCCCGTCCTCTGCACTACGGGATGCCAGCAGAGGTTCCTTGGGTGACGCCCTTGACTCCTATGCGCAAACGAGCTCCGCGCTCTACGCTACGGATCCTAGGATAACCCAAGGCCGAAACGTTCATCGCTACGGCTCACGACTATTGGGTCTGCGGAATCCGGGGAACGAACAAAACACGCCAACCCGCTTCAAGTTTTGATTCAGTTCGCCCAAGAGTCTATTTACAGACTATCTCCTAATGTACATACTACTGGTGCCCAACACCGAACAAGTCTACACCTTCGACGAGGGCTTCGGCGGCAGGCTCGGCTTCTTCCTCCAGACGCTCCATCTCGGCCTCCGACGTGTTCGCCGCAAAGCCTGCGCCCAGCCTCGACATCTCCATCCGCGGATAATGCGAACGAAGAATGGCGAGGCCACGAGCCGCCACACTTTGCGCCGCCGCCTTGGTGTACGCCTGGAAGCGCCCCCACAGGCCACGCGCCTTCTGGATGACATGATCGCCGATTCGTCGCTCCTTCTCCGGCGGGAAGAAAGGCTCCTCATCGATGCACTGCACCAACGGGGCCACCTCCTCCGCCAACGACCAGAAGCGCTCATGGTAATCATCAATACGTCGCTGCAGATCTGCAAATTGCATTTTCACGTTTTCCCGGTAAACTGCAAACGCCAAAACAAAGGGTAAGACGACGACCAGCCCCGACCACGTTTCACCAAGGAGACTTACCGGCGTGCATGTCCTGCCACTTCCGCACCTCCTCGTCGGACTTCGCCTTCTCCTCGGCCAGGAGACGCTTCTCCTCGCCCGCCTGCATCGCCTCTGTGAAGACAACTCCACGATTTAGGACTCCGACCAGATGGCGTACTAAGCAAAAGGGAGTTTAGCATCGTCGACTTACGTGCGGCGAACTCGTCGGCCTTGTCGGCCCGCAGTTGAAGCTGGAAGTTCTCCTGCCCCTGTTGCTGGATGATTTCCTCAAGCCCCCGAGAACGTGCATGGGCATCCTCCAGATGCGCCTCCAAGCCAGCGAACTGGCCCTCGACGCGCTTTACCTCCACCCGGAACCGCTCGTTCTCCTCGCCCATCGGCGCCATCCGGTCAAGGGCGAGCTTACGCTCCTCCCCGACTTTCAACAGGAGCTACAGACAAATGACGACCAGAATGAACAAAAGCCATTTAAAGGTAAACAATAACAGGTAAAACGTGCATACTTGAATCTTCTCAAGCAACTTCGACGCGTCTCCGCTAACGGCGTCCGTCGCTGCGCTCGCCGCCTCGTCATCAATCTCGACGACCTCATCGCCATCGACGCGGAAGCGACGAACAGGACGCCGATGCGGGTCCTCCTTCGGACGCTCGATCTCCTCGATCTCCGGCGAGGCAGGCGGCGCCACCTTCCTCTTCGTCCCCCGGGCGTGACGACCCAAGGACCCGACCACCGGAGCCGCAGCACTTTTGGCTGCGATGCCTCCTCCAAAACTTCCCCAAGGCGTTGGGGACGCCCGTCGCTCCGCCTCCTGAGGCTCGGGGACTTTGGACGCCTCCGGCTGCTCCGCCCCCCGAGGCTCGAGGACTGTGGACGCCTCGACGTCCACCGCCGCCTCTGACGCCTCCTTCGGCGCGGCCGACTTCACCGACCCGCCAAGGTCCGCCTCCACCGGAGGGCTTGTCTCCCTCCGACCACCGCCCTCGGTGTCCGACACCTTTGCGGCATCTGCCGACCTGCAAAGGGCATGGACACGTCGTCAACTCCCAGATCCGACCAGGGTAAGAATCATAAGATGAGTAGGGGATACTTACAGGCCCGACACTTTCTTCTCTCGAGAGAAGCGACGAGAGCGTCGACGTATGCCACTGCCTGCGGACTCCTCCTGTGGCTTGGGCGCACCAGCCGCCCCGCCAGACGACTCCCGGGTCTCCGACGCCTGCTGCGGCGTCTCCTTCGGCTTCGGCTTCGCCTTCACCGCTCCGCGACTCGCCGAGGACCCCTGCCCGAAGCGGGCACTCAGTGGGACCTCATCCTCACTGTCAGACGCATCGTCTGACCAGTCGACGACCACGCGGCGACGCTTCACCGCCTCTTCGTCAATAGCGAAGGTGCCACCAGTCTCTAGCGACACCTTCTTTTCATTTTTTGTAGGGGCGGCCTGGTGCTTTCCCTTCGGGTCAGCGCGGGCCTGCCGCCCACCAGACCGGGACTCGGGGACTCGGCTCCCCTCATCCCCGCTGTCTTCGATCTCCCCCACGTCGACCTCCGCCGTGCCGCGACCATCGTCGTCGACATAATCCCGCGACGGGTCAACGCCCTTCGGCCACGCCTTCGACGGCGCTTGCGACACGAACGCCTCCCGATCCTATGTTATAATTTTTCCACACTGAGTATCTACTTACGCATTTTAACGAACACACACAGGGCAAAAGTACTAACCTTCGATGGAGGATACGCCAGGGAGTACGACTTCCGCAAGTACTCTAGTCTCTTTCTCTTCTGCAGGTCGAACAATGCCTCGACCCGCAGGAACACCTCCTCCGACGACAAGGCCTCCGGCGCCTCCCACGTATGGTCCTCCGCGTCCCCAGCGTACTCGTACGCTGGGTGTGCCCTTTCCTTGTAGGGCTGGCAACGCCTCTTGATGAAGTTCGACGCCACCGCCACCCCGTCGACGCCCTGCTTGTCGACCAGCTTCAGGAGCTCCTCCACCTGCTCCATTGCCGCAGCGCCGGGACGCTCCGACCACGACGGCAGCACCTTCGGCGCGAAGGCCGGGTCGCACGGTGGCCTCGGTGGCTTTTGATGGATGTAGAACCACTTGGGTTTGTACTCCATCGCCTTTGAAGGCAGCAGCATCGCGATGTACTTCTCTGCCATCCCATCCCGCAGCTGAAGGTACACCGACCCGACGATGTCCGACGTTCCGGTGCCGTTGATCTTCAGGCGGAAGAAGTGGCGGAAGAGGTCGAAGTGGGGCTCGATGCCCAGATACGCCTCGCAGTAATGAATGAAGACCACGATGTGCAACATTGTATTGGGGGTCAAGTTGCACAGCGCGACCTGGTAGTACTCCAGCAGCCTGTGGAGGAAGGGGTGGACCGGGATTCCAAACCCGCACCTGAAGAAAGCTTCGAAGACGACGAGCTCTGAAGTATTTAGCGTCGACCAGTCCTCTAGATACGCTTCCCTCCAGCCGTCGGTGACGCTGTCGAGCAGCAGGCCGGCGAAGATGAGCTCCTCCAGATTCTCTCGTCGGAGAACACTCTGCGTCCACCCGCGTGCCTAGCTCGGCACCTCGATGCGGTCGTCAGATTTCGCCTTCGCCGCCTTCTTCGCCTTCGCTGCTCCCCCGCGAGTGCGCTTTCCGCCCGCCATTGACGACGATGAGGTGGGGATTCGGATCTAGATCTGGGTCTATAGTGTTTTTTATGCTCGGAATCGCTCGCGGGCTGCGAGGCGAGAGCACAAGGAACAAGTGAGGAACCGCCGCCGTCCGTTTTCCCCTTTTATACGGTGTGGTCCGGCCTTTCGGCTCCAGGGTACTTGGGAACCCGTGCTCATCACGCCCACGACTGCCACGTCGCCTGCGGCAATGCACGCGCGTGCCCGTTCCGCATCCGCTTTAATGGGCTGCTGGGTCCTCGGTTTGTCAAAATGGCTTGTCCGTTCGCCCTCATTTATTTCTTCAATTTCAATTATTTTGCGTCAGCAAACGCGATACTAATGCACGGGAACTGATAACCCCTGTTAGTTCTAATGTCCATTTCATGGGGACAGTAATCTCTACAGTTCTTGTCCGTGCTACATTAACTCCCGGGGACTGTAGATCTCCAACTTCACCCTCAGGGACTCCCCCTCAAATTTATACTAATGCTTTTTTATTTGGCCCTGCTACAAGAACCATGCTGCTTCTTACAGCAGGCCCAGGGACTACGTGTACACACGTCATTTTTTCTTTCGTAAAAATGACTTTGTTTCATGCAGGAAAATTACAAGCTTGGCACCACGTGCCTACAACACCTACTCCCAAGCTCGGGGACTAAGTGGATACACTTCACCTAACGGTGAATGTATTGTTCATCTTTTTCTTTTTTTACAGCTTGATGTGGACTAGTTTGGACTTCAACCGGAACGCCATCGGCTACTGGTGTTTGGCTGCGTCCAAAGTGGATACACTTCACCAGATGAAAGATCTTCAAAAATTTTCTTGCAGCACCTAGCATCCTTTTTTGCAGGACATCGCAGAATACTCCACACGGCTGCACTTCGGCTACAGCTCAGGCTGTTACGTTCGCGACCAGCCTAACCTGTTCGGAAGCCTACTACAAGTGCAACCGCGACCAGACGACCTGGTCGGCAGACGCCTCTACCGACATACGACCAGACCCAACCTGCTCGGATAACTTCACGACGCCCAGCACAATGGATGCAAAGTGCTCGGGGACTAGCTGTGGGGATAATACACCCGTATACCCCATGGCACGACTTGGGCTCTTCTACAGATGCGGCCCAGCTAGGAGGCCTTGCGGCCCGCGACCAGGCTGTCGCAGCCGCCAAGGACTCTCCTGATGACTTGCTCGACAAGAAAGATCCGAATAGATAGACCCAGATTCCTTGCCAAAAGGAACCGATTGTAATCTGTTAGGATTCAGCAAGTTGTAACCCTGCTCCCCGGCTATATAAGGCGAGCAGGGATCCCCTCCAAAGCCAAGCGATATTCCAATCCATCAATATAAACCAGCCACCAGAACACAGGACGTAGGGTATTACGGCAACTTGCCGGCCCGAACCTGTCTAAATCGCTGTCTCTCGTCCCTGTGCTTACGCTTTGCAGACGTCTCACACGCCTCCGCCGCTCAATCTACTACCTTGGGCATACCCCCGGTAGACTATCGACCATATTTCGTCGACAGGATCCGTGCCGATCAAATTGATTCAAGTTTCACCAAAGATATAATAAAAAGTATTAGTATTTATATCATTAAATAAAATTATTATGAAAATATATTCTATTACTAATCTAATGATATTTTTTGTCAAGAATGTTAGTACTTATTTATATAAATTCGGTCAAAGACTTAATTGTTTGACTCCTCGACAAGCGATAATTGCATGTTTTATTGGACGGAGGGAGTACATAATTTTTTTTTTCAAGGGCTGAAGGGCGGTAACGAGGCCAAAAATTTTGGGTGTGTTTAGATGCCAAATTTTGCAATTTTTTTCACTGTAGCACTTTTCGTTGTTATTTGACAAACTTCGTCCAAATATGGACTAACTAGGCTCAAAAGATTCGTCTCGACATGTACATACTAAAAGTACAATTATTTATTTTTTACCTACATTTAATGTTTCATACATACGTCCAAACATGTGATGGAGAGAGGGTGAAAAGCTACGTTACCCCGATACTTCCCTGAATCGCCGTATCGGTATCGCGATACGTATCCGATACGCCGCCGATAGGGTATCGAGGAAGTATCGGGGAAAATAAGCAATAAAAATAAATAAATAAAATCCCGATACTTAGTCGATACTTAACCGATACTTGACCGATACTTCTCAGCCCATAATCTCTCAAATTGAAGTCCATAATTTCACTAACCCATTTTAGAAGCCCATTTACATAACCCTTAAATCCTAATAATCACATATTTGCAACCAATTTTAATTGTTGATTGTTCTACTCGAGTGAAATTGCTCTTAGATATATTCTGATTTTTTTATATTCATAATCTCTCAAATTGAAGTCCATAATTTCACTAACCCATTTTAGAAGCTCATTTACACAAACCTTAAATACTAATAGTCACACATTTGCAACCCATTTTAATTGTTGATTGTTCTACTCGAGTGAAATTGTTCTTCGATATATTCTGATTTTTTATATATATTTATATACTTGTCGTATCGGCGTATTCTTGTTTTTGGAAAATGTCGTATCACCGTATCGCCGTATCGGTATCGACGTATCGGTATCCCGTATCGGTGCAACATAGGTGAAAAGTGGTGGAATCTAAACAGATAACCAAAATCTCCATTCACCGTGAAATTGCTCCGCGGCGGAGTCAGTGCTCTGGACCTGTGTTTTTTTGAGCTGAAAATTCATTATTCATCTGACCAGGTCTGAATCTGGCACTGACAGCAAAATGAACGCTCTTCCTGAACGTCGCAGCGGCCGGCCGGCCGGTGCGATGACCTATTGACCTCTACGTGCCGACACTTGCAGACCCCCTGAGCGAGCGAGCGTTGCAGGGCCACGCGCCCAGCTGCTGCTAAGGAGGCATGTGGCCTCGTGGCCTCGTTGGACGGTGGTGGAGGACAGGAGGAACTGAGGAAGTGGGGCTTGGGAGGTTTGTTGGTTGGGAATCAAATTCGTGCAATTCGATCTCGCGCCTCAACATGGAAATATGGAATGCGCGCCTCATCAAAGAGGCAATCGCCTCAAAACGCGTCCGAGGTGAGATCGCTCAAAATCAAAAAAGGTGTCCGTCCGGTCAAGTTTCACGAACGAGCATCTATTTGCTCCTGCTGATGCGCTTTCATTTGACCGTCTCTGACGTTTGAAAAAAAAAGGGAGGCCTTTTTCAGCTGGTGGACCGCGTCTGAACTCTGAACCGATCAGGCGATCTGAACAGTCAAAGCAAACTGTCGGTGAGCCTCAGTGACACTTGACAGAATTAGGCCGCATATACTATGATAGTCCACATCGTTCGCACCTACAAGCGCGCTGTTTGGTACCGCTGCAGCTACGCAAACGAATGATCGTTACCGGCCGTAAAATAAACTAAATTTTATTATCGTTGTGTTACTGCAAACATTACCAAACATCACCTTAATCGCGGACTTATGTATAATTATCCACAACTCTCATACAAAAAAACATGAAACGGAATAGGATTTTTTGTAGCTGTTTACTTTAAAACATTTGGGCACTAGAAGAAATAAAAAGTAGGCAAAGGTCCAGAGATAGAGATCGATCTTCTGGAGGGTGATAGGAATACGGCTTACTTTCAAGCCATAGCAAACTATAGAAATAGAAAAAAAAAGATTGAATGCTTAGAAGGACAAACGGGTTTGGTTTATGATCAAAACGAAATGATGCGAATAGCTGTAGAGTTTTGCAAAAATCTTTTTGCAAAATAGTCTGATGCAAATGTTACCTTTGTTGATAACTTTTGGAGTGACCAAGACAGAGTCTCGAGTGAGGAGAATAGTTTGCTAGTTGGTTCTTTTTTAGAATCTGAAATTAAAAATGTTGTTTTTAGCTGCTATGCACAAGGAGCTCCTGGACCTGATGGTCTTTCTTTCCTGTTTTACCAAAAGTTTTAGGATCTAGTTAGAATAGATTTAATAGACTTGTTTGATGATTTCTATAAGGGTAAACTAGACTTATACAGGTTGAATTGTGCTACGGTAACTTTGATGCCAAAGGTTGGGGATGCAACCAATATAAAATAATTCAGACCTATTAGCCTCCTTAATTGTAGATTCAAAATTTTCTCTAAAATTCTTACTCTTCGTCTTAGCTCTGTTATGCAACGGATAGTGGCTACAAACCGGTCAGCCTTCGTTAAAGGGAGATATATTTTGGAGAGTGTTGTAGTAGCACACGAGATTATGCATAGTATTAATAAAAGTGGAGAAAAAGGGATTGTTCTCAAACTAGACTATGAAAAACATACGATAGAGTTAGTTGGAAGTTCCTTTTTGATTTACTAGCAGCTAGGAATTTTGATCCTAAAATTATTGGATGGATTAGACAAATAGTTAAGAGGAGATCAATAGGGATCGTTTTAAACAATGAGGAGAGTCCTTATTTTAAAGCGGGCAAAGGCTTGAGACAGGGAGATCCTTTATCCCCCTTTCTTTTCAATTTAGTAGGAGATGAGCTCTCTAAATTGCAAGCTAATGCCATGAACACAGGTCTGATCTCAGGGCTACTAGTAGACTTTAAAACTGGAGGCATTATGTCTTTACAATATGCCGATGACACCATCTTGTTTTCCAAGACAGAGGATTCTGCTCTTTTAAATCTAAAAGGGGTGTTGATGTGGTATGAACAAGTGTCGGGTATGAGGATTAATTTTCACAAAAGTGAACTAATTCCTTTAAATTTAGATCAGCAGGAAGCTCATCGTTTAGCTCATATCCTTGCTTGTCCACTAGGTGAGTTCTGATTAAATATTTAGGTGTCCTGCTTCATTTTGAAAAGTTAGCTAGGGAAGATATACAGCCTCTAGTGGATAAGATCCTGAGGAAAGTAGCTGGTTGGAGGGGGAAACTCTTGTCTTTGGCAGCTAGAGCCATGTTGATTAAAACCTGTCTTGCTAGTATTCCAGTTTACCTCTTATCTTTTATTAAGTTTCCTAAATGGGCCATTAAGGTTCTCAACACCCATATGAGTAATTATCTTTGGAATGATTCAGTAGATAGTCACAAGTATCATTTAGCTAATTGAGATTTAGTTTCAATGAGAAAAGAGTTTGGCGGATTAGGGCTCCCAAACCTAAGATATCTAAATATTTCGTTGTTGGCATCTTGACTGAAAATATATAAAGCTGACAAGGACAAACTCTGGAAAGAGTTAGTAGACTATAAGTATGACACCTCTAACCAAACTTTTTCCAGTCTACAGTAGGGGCTTCTGCCTTTTTTAAAAGCTTTATGTGGGCGGCACAAGCTGCTAGAATGAGATATATATGGAAGGTTGGTAAGGGCACTAAGATTAGGTTTTGGGAAGATAACTGGTTAGGGTCTTCTAGTCTAGCGATCTAGTTTTATCCTTTGTATAGAATAGTTAATGAAAAGGGTAAGAGTATCGTGGAGCTATGGGATGGGGTTAATCTGAAGTGCACTTTCAGACGTACCGTGTTTGAGGAGCTATATCAATCCTAGGTTGAGGTAGTGGAGTTAGTTTCCTCTATTGAAATTTCTGAGGAAGATGATGAAATGATCTGGCAGTTTACTTCCTCCGGGTGTTATTCTTCCCAATCCCTTTGTAAAGTTATTAACTTTAGAGGAATCAAATTTGTTCATGTATCGGCTGTTTAGAGTCTCAAGATCCCACCACGGGTCCATTTCTTTTTGTGATTAGTTATTAACAATAGGGCGCTAACCAGGGATAATTTGGCTAAAAGACGGAAAGTAGAAGACGAGTCTTGCCTTTTTTGTTCAGAGAAAGAGACTATTCATCACCTTTTCTTTGACAGTGTAGTAGCTAAGCAATGTTGGAAGACTCTTTCGGATTTTTTTTGGTTGTCAGTTAGGTAATAGTACGTATGATATTGGTAAACATTGGTTGAGCAATAAAAAATTCGGCATTCTTAATATGGTTACTTCAGCTACTATTTAGGCTATTTGGAAGCTTAGAAATGATATTTGTTTTCAGAGAATTGGGTGGAGAAGTATGGAGATGCTTCTCTTCCGAATCACTGGGCTTCTTGGAACTGGACAGTTCTTTGTCCTGTTGACAAGAAGGAAGCGCTGATGAGCTGTATCGACAAGTTGGTGAGGGCAACAGGTACTCTGTTCTGGTTGCCCCTCGGGAGCTGGAACATCAGCTGAAACTTCGCAAAAGTGATGGGTACAAGTGGACTAAAGACTGACTAGGAGCTGTGACTGATAAAAGATCGCCATGGTGGAAGGCACTCGATGTTTCTCTGATGTAACGTGGAGCGGGTTGAGTAGCTATGGCTAGTTTTTGGTTCTGTTTGTGAGCTATGGTTGTTTAGGAGCGGGGTGAGGGGCTATGGATAGTTCTGGTTTCTGGTGGTGAACTTTGTTTGTTTGCCTAGATGACATTTGGAACTCTGTGCCGTAAACGTTTTGGTCTTTTGATATATTTGAAAGGCCGGGGCGTAAGGCCCTTGAACTCTAAAAAAACTTTAAAGTAGATCAAAATTGAGAAAGTTTGATTAATTTAAACTATAATTATTGTTTATTTTTTTTAGATGGGAGGAGAGTTTTGGCGAGACAGAGAATAGAAATGAGTACAAACTACCACAAACACTTTCCAAGGGAGAAGCCGCTTTAGAGCAGCTCCACTGCAAATTCAAACCGAGGTAGAAACAAATCGAACCGAGGGCCCTACACGGTTCGGTTGCTTGTTGTGAGAAGTAAAATCGAACTCAACTCAAACATCGACGCCGTAACGTATCAATAAAAAAACTTGTCATATATGACAGATTATTGATGGTGTTGCCTGTGAAACCCAGGCCCGATCCTGGGGCAGGGCAAGAGGGACGGCTGTCCTAGGTCCAATAAACTGATGGGCCCCAACATGTATACGCGTACTAGTAGGAACATACGACATACACCATCACACACTGACACACGCGATCTTCCGCTAGCTTTCTTCCTATGACGTTGGTGCGCGAGTCCCTGATGGCGGCGTTTGGTGTTCTAGGCTTTTAGCAGAGAGAGAGCAGAGCAGACACTTAGGCAGGTGCCAAGAGGTAGCAAGGGCCTAATCTCACCCTGATCCCAATTCCCTAATCCCTCGGGGCTTATCCCTGTTCGCTTCCGCAGCAGGCAGGCAGGTACAAACCTAAAATTTAGTTGTTTCTTACGTGATCCCCTAGACCCCCTACTTTATAAAATTATAATTACCAATTATTTCTCTAAATTGCTAAATAACTATTTGAGATCTATAATGTCACAAGAGAGGTTAAATAGATTGACAACATTATGCATTGAGAAGTAATTGTGAGATGAGATTGATATTGAAACCTTCATTAATGACTTCGCATCAAAGAATGTTAAAAGAAATTTTTGAGTCGAGGTAATCTAACATGTATACAAATTATTTTATATGAACATTACTTTTGCATTCGGTTACTGTTTATTAGTAACATTTTGTATATGTCTGCGTAGAGTCACTGAACTCATCAGGTAGAGTCACTTTCGGTTCGTTTATTGTTTCTTGGAAGCAACAACAACCGATGAGACACTGTAGCTCTCCCAAATCGAACTATCCCCAACCGAGCCATGTCAGGATAATTCGATTTATCACTAGAGCTGCTCTTAGGTCTGGAGACTCTAACTCTAAGAGCAACTATAATAGTGGGCTGTAAGCTGGCTGAATGCTGAGGTGGAGGAGAGAGGAGAGGAAAGAGAGAAGAAACGGGTTGTAAGCTTGCAGCCGGTTCATGCACAAGAATCAAGAAACTGTGTGAGACAGATAAGTGAGCCCTATATTGATTATAAAGAGCTGACTACTGTATGAGCAGGCTGAGAGAAGGCTGTAAGGAAGCTTACAACCAACAAGCTGGCTGTATTATTAACCTTGCTCTAAGGCCTTGTTTAGCTGCACATAAATACACTTTAATCTACGTGGATAGAAAGGAATTGAGGTGTAATTTAGTTCAAATTACACTCCAACTCACTCCTACCTACGTGGTTTGATGCCAAACAAGACCTAATTTCTTGGGGCTCTTTTTAAAGAGCCGTATGGAACGGACATTAAAAAAAGGACAAAGAGTCCCAACGAGCTGAACCCATTTTCATGGACGACGGAATGCATCCTCAAACAAGCATAAATATAGACTTGTCAGATGAGACATCTTATGTCGTCCTAAGGATCAAGAGGGTCTAGGTATCATTGATTTACAATTACAAAATAAATATTTATTGGCCAGATGGTTGGTTAATTTACTAAACACAGATGACGTATGACAGTCTATGTTGAGAAATAAATATCTAACATCTAAGTCTCTTACTCAAGTGACAGCCAAATCTAATGACTCTCGCTTTTGGAGAGGCCTCATGCATATCAAAAATGAGGTGTTGGCCAATGACTCCTTCGATATTAAAGATAGGACTCGTTCGAGGTTCTGGGATGATACCTGGGCTAGAGATAGACCGCTAAAAGTTATATATCCTTCCTTATATAGTATAGTGTGTGATCCTCACGCAACTGTTTCAAAAGTAATGGTCACGAGTCCTCTTAACTTTTCTTTTAGAAGGGCGTTAGTGGATAATACACTAATCGAATGGCTTAATCTAGTAGCACAGGTCTCAAATGTTCAATTGGTGGAAGGCTTAGATTACTTTAAATAGAGCCTAACCAAATCTGGTCTATTTTCAGTTCGTTCTATGTATCTCCATCTCATGGATACTCAACCACCTTTAGTTCATAGGAAGATCTGGAAGATAAAAATTCCTCTGAAAATTAAAATCTTTCTTTGGTTCCTCCAGCGGGGTATCCTACTAACCAAAGACAACATTGCGAGGAAAAACTGGAAAGGGAGCCACCAGTGTATCTGTTGTAATAGGAATGAGACTATCCAACATATATTCCTTGCCTGCCCCTTTGCTAAAATGATTTGGAGGATTATTTTTTTCGTAGTTTGACCCAACCTAGATCTATCAGCTATTTGTTTGGTTCTTGGCTCAATAATCAACACAAGAGGATCAAAGATTTGATATGGGTTGGGGTGGTTGCTTTGTGCTGGGCTATCTGGCGATGCCGGAATGATATTATTTTTAACAAAATGAAAACTAATTCCTTTTTGCAGGTTGTTTTTAGGGGAGCATATTGGCTATGCTTCTGGGCTCAGCTGCAGCGTGACGAGCAAGCCAAGGACGTCCTCTCCACGATGAGCAAGAAACTAGAAACTATTGCTTTGGAGATATCAAATAGAGAGGGTGGAAACATTTTCATCATTTGCTCTAGTGTCCTATTGCTTTACAGGATTTTGACTGGCTCTAAATTTAGTGTTTCAGTTATTTTGTAATAATGGGCTGTGTACATCCCATGAATGTAGAGGCCAGATAATGTTATATCCCTTATTAAAAAAATAGGATTTAAGACCTGTTTGGAACGTAGGAATTTCACAGAAATCGCACAGGAATTTCATTAGAAAAACGCAGGAACGAGGAAAAATTCCTGCATTCCAAACAGGGCCTAAAGGGCCGAGCCACGTGTGGGCCATAGCGGCCCATTTCCCTTGGAAATTGAAAATTCCTAAGGATGGTAAAGGATGATATTTAGTAAGTAATGGAGATTTGCATATTAGAGAAAGTTTAACACTAATAGCTTATAGGGTTTTTGATTTATGGAGTCATTCCATGTTTTATAATTAAGGTGATGCACCATGAGTTCATCCTATGAATTTTGGTAGAATCAACTCAACTCGTCATTCTTCATGCATAATTTAATTATTGGCTTATGCGTAATGAGTTGATGATACATCAATTCATTTCATTCTAACAACAAATAGAAAAGATAAGGAGCGAGAAGATAATAGATGACCTCATTTTTCAAACCAACACACTCTTACCCTCCTCTTGAAGTCTCTTCACGCTCCGCCACTACTTTTAGTAATATATTATCATCATCAATCATTAGTCATCATATATTTTTTCACTCAAGAACCCCCACACCAAATAAAAAAAATAGGAAAGTCTCTCAAACTTCTCACTTATTTTCTCTTTATAAATGAAAGAGATCTGATAAAATGAAATTCTTATTTTAGAGCTTACTATATTTTTTTTTAGAGTTGTGAGAGCATCTCCAGCAGTTTGGAAAACTGGCTTGCTATCCTTATTTTTTTAGCATAAGAAGAAAAATCTTGCTCCAATAGTTTGGAAAACAACTTGGTAAATTATCCCAACTTGGAATCGACAACAGCCGCGCGCGTATTTTCCCGCAGTGCCGCGAAGTTGCTATCGTGAGCTGCGAATGCCCCGCGCGCGACGGAAACTTCCGCGCCTCCTTCCCCGATCATCTTCTTCCTCCCAACTCCCCGATCTATTTTGCTGCGCAGGTATGGATTTCTTCCTTCTCTCCGCGAGTACTTCTCTCCGCGAGCTGCTTGCCATATCCCCTCCCTCCGCCGTTCTTGATCCGCGCCACAGGGAGGCCGGTGGGAAGAGAGATGGAGAGAAGAGAGATGGAGAGAGGAGAGAAGAGAGTTCACCTGAGAAGATGACCGGCCGGAGGACGAGATGGAGGAGGCGCGGCAGGTCGCGTCGGCAGGGAGGCCGGTGGGAAGAGAGATGGAGAGAGGAGAGGAAGATGGCCGGCCGGAGGGGTGGGAAGAGAGATGGAGAGGGGAGAGGAAGATGGTCGGCCGGAGGATGAGATGGAGGAGGCGGCGGAGGACGAGACGAAGGAGGCGCGGCAGTTCGCGTCGGCGGGGAATTGCGGCGGAGGACGCTCGCGATGGAGAAAAGAATACGTGGAAAATTAGTTGGAAGGTATTAAAGTGGACCTACTTTTCTAATTTTATCAAGCCTAAATAGCAAACTATTGGAGACACAACAAAATTTCACTTGCCAAATGTTTTAGCAACTTGTCAAATGATAACTTTTACCAAGTAAATTTTTCCAAACTACTGGAGATACTCTAAGATCACATAAAAAACTCTAATTTTCGTGAGCTGCTTTATTGTTAAGGCCCTGTTTGGATCATGCGGTTTTTAAAAACGGTAGTATCATAAAACTGTAGTTTTATAAGCCAAAGAGACACAAAACCGTGGTTTAGAAAAAAGAGGTCATGAGTGGAGTTTTTAAAACTCCAAAAAGACTACAATTTTAATAAAACCATGGTTTTAGAGACTACAAGATTTATTAGATCCAAACACCTAGTAGCTTTTTAAAACCAAAGTATTTTGTAAAACTATAGTATTTCTTGAATACTTTAAAAATACTTTGCATCCAAACAAGCCCTAAGTCTGTAGAACAGAGTTTGTAGAGCAGTCCACCCTTTATTCCTAATGTCAACTTGCACAGTTTCCAAGCTCACGGTAAAAGGCATCGCAGAATCTTTGGTCAATCTGAAAGCATGTAGCAGGGGATTACAGAAAAGAAAGAGGGGAATAACAGTGCAGGGTTGGTGGATGATGGTAGCCGCCTAGGGGGTGGTGGGCAGGTGAGGTCAACAAAAGCCGGGACTGGGACTGGAGAGTGGAGACGGACGGAGGCCGCCGGGGGTCCGAGTTCCGACGCGAGTCGGCGGGTATAAAAGCGGCGGGGGGAAAGAAAGCCAGTGCGATCTCTCCATCCACCACGCCCATCATTACATATCCCCTCTTCCCCCTCCCTTCGTAAATCGCAAAGTCAAATCTCACCTCGCCAGAGGCTGCCTACTCCGCTCCGCGCTGCGCCTCTGGCTGCTGCGACCCTTCTGTTCTGCGTTCTTGAGTTGGTGATCATCGCCGGAGGGTAAGCGCCGTCCGTTCCGACTCTGAATTCTGAAGGGTGGTCGTCTTCTTGTGTCTGGGACAGGGAGCCTCGTCTCTGTCAGTTCTTCATTTCCCGTGCGTTTATGTTTCTGTGGATCTGCCAGCTGTAGAGTCTTCTCTCGATGCCTACTTGTTTGCGGGTTATGATTTTAGTTTACTTTTCATTATTCGAAGTACCTTTCTGGGAAAAGAACTGCGTGCAGTAGAGATCGTTCAATTCATCTTCAGGGATCGTGTGTTTGTTGGTTCTTGCAGCTGCTCTGTTCCTAAGGAGTGGTTGAGTGGTTGGGGACGATACTTGTTTTAATAAATCAATAGATAAAAACCAGCTACTGTCCCACTTGTATAGTCTGCGAGATCTCTTCAGTCCCTCTCCTCCTTTTCTACGGTATCTGTATCTTTTTTATGTAAGAGATCATTAATGATATATGTTTGTTAATTTGTTCTTTTATAGTGCCATAATATATTCCTTGTACCTCTGATCGGCAGAAACATTTTCTCACACATTGTAGTCATGACTCATCCAATCCTCGCAGTGTTTTTCCTGCTTTCTTAAGATTCACTAATACGAGTACCAAACAAATCCGTTAATGTTTATGAAAAATAAGTTGTACTCGTAAAGCTGTGCATTTTGACTTCAGAGAAAACTTTTTTGTAATGATGTCAAAGTTTTTTTGCTTACTGTTCCACATTGTAATGACTTCAGAAAGAACTTTTTGTAATTACTCAAGTACCACATCGTATATTTTTTTCTCGAATACAAATGGCACATTGTAGTGGCCTTCAGTTTTCCTAACATAACAAAAACTTTAGGAGCAAACTGCTTACTGCAAAAAAGCAAGATGTTTCGTAAAAGGTTGAATACGTGAGTAATTTGAACTTGCTTTCACTTAGCATAGTTAAAGGTATATGGTGGATTTTTCTTTCTGAGAAGCATAAAGTGGCAGTTCCTACTTAATACAATTCAATGTATCCATTTTTCAGCTATGCAGCATTAACTGTAGTTTTACTGTAGGATAAATTATCATGCTCAACGTAGCAACTTTAGGTTTCTATGACATATGTACAACCTGTTATATTGATTTTGCTTCTCCTAAATATGATGGAGGCTAGTTTGACTGATTCTTTTTTATGGAGAGAATTTTCCTAACTAGAATATAAACTCATAAGAGCATATATTGATATATAGCCCATCTACTGTTAATTACTCTCTAGTATATTAGGGGACAACTTCTCTAAATTTCATTTTTTATTAAAAAAATCTAGAATTCATCACTTAATTAACTTTAAAAGTAGTATTCAGTATAAACTGACTATCAATGTGTGAATCACAAGAGCTCCTTGTTTTTTTAGCAATGTTGATTTAGGATTGCCTTGTCGTCATGACCAGAACTGTACTCCTTTTATTATCCTTGCTTTCTGTTCTGTTCTTTGTAATAAATTTTCTTGTTAGAGTTTCTTCTGCGGTGATTTTCTTCATTAGCATTGCATAGACTAAATTTGCTGGATAGATTCTAAATTGATTAGTTGAACATCATATAAATAGTGTGATTAATAGTACCTTGTCAGCCTTTGTAGGTTTTTATCTGAGGGAAGAAGAGAACTATACAATTCATCATGTCAGGAGGGTCGTCTGAATCTTCCACATTATCTGGACGAAATAGCTTTAGTTCTCTGTCAAGTTTCAAGGACCTTGAGCTATCTTCAGAGTCTGGTTGCTTGTCCATTGTTGTACTAGGTGCTTCTGGAGACCTTGCTAAGAAGAAAACTTTCCCTGCACTCTTTCACCTTTTCCAGCAGGTAAGTTAACCATCACTAGCACTTTTGTACTTATTAAGTATAAAGCCTTCAAACATAGAATTGCAAAAAAATAGTTTGATCCATCGTTTTCTGGTTATACCATGAGTGTGCAGTATAACAAAAAATAGTAGAACATCGTAGTATAATGTATTTGCATTTCTAAAGTATAATGTACATATAAGTGTCTTAGGTTGGCACATGTACAAACTTATGAAACTTACTCGCTGCCTTGTTTGTATCTACAGGGATTTCTGCAATCTGGAGAAGTCCATATATTTGGGTACGCAAGATCAAATCTTTCTGATGATGGATTAAGAGAACGCATCCGGGGGTAAGATCTATTTTCCTTGAATTGATACAAGAATTGATGTACAGGATCGTTACCTCTGTATAATGTGTCCCTTCCTGTTTACTCATATATTTGATACGGTGAAAGATCCCATCATTCTTTCTCTATTTGAATATATAAATGCTCTATTGCTGCAGATACCTCAAGGGAGCTTCAGATGAACATCTTTCTCAATTTTTGCAGCTAGTAAGTCTCTAGTATTGTGTATAGCTCCTGAATGAATTTCTAAAAACTGTTGACTTCTGTAATCATGTTAAATTTTCTTACAGGTTAAATATGTTAGTGGCTCCTATGATAGCGGGGAAGGATTTGAGTTATTAAACGAGACAATCTCTGAGTATGAAACATCAAAAAGCAATGACTCGGGATGCTATCGCAGATTATTTTATTTGGCATTGCCTCCATCAGTCTACCCATCAGTATGCAAAATGATAAGATCTTATTGCATGAATCCATGTAAGTTACTCTCTCTCTCTCTCTCGATGTCTTCCTTTCTCCTCTCTCTAAGCACTGTACCCAACTGAGCTTTCCTTAAATTAATGAAGCTATCCAGTTAATACATAGATTTAAATGTTGGAAATAGTTGGTTTCATTGAGAAAGAAACAATAGTTGATGTGATGCCTTTTTATATATGTCTACATTGCACAGCAAGGCTGATGAAAAGTAAAAGCAAATGTTAATATGCTATTCTCGTATTCATGTAGATCTTTCCTTTGAAAGTTCATGTTGTCTATAGTTTTTTGGGGGCCTTTTCTGGAAACACAATGTTCTGGCATCAAAATTTCACACATGATTAACAAATATAACTATATTTTCTGAAGTTCTTGTGGAGTTTTTCTGATACTAGCTTCTCCCCCACTCTTTTTGGGGAGTTTTGCTAAAAATCTGTGATATCAATTATCAATTCATGTTGTACTTTCAGCTTCACACGCCGGTTGGACAAGGGTTATTGTTGAAAAGCCCTTTGGAAAGGATTTGGACACTGCAGAGGAACTGAGTGCTGAACTTGGGCAGCTGTTTCAAGAAGAACAACTCTATAGAATTGACCACTATTTAGGGAAAGAGCTTGTCCAAAACTTGGTAATATGTGTGAGCCACAGTGAACTGTATATGCTTTATATATACAACTGTTTCTTATATTGTCATATTTGCAGCTTGTGCTTCGTTTTGCAAACCGCTTATTTTTGCCTCTCTGGAATCGTGATAACATAGCTAACGTACAGGTAAGATTCTTTCCTAGGTGGTTACAGCAATTTATTATTAATTTATAAATCTGATACCACATATTTTCTGAGTTTATCTGAAGAATTGGATAAAATTGATGTCATAAAGCTGTAATTTTCAGCGACTAGTACGCCTAACCTATGTGCTTGCATGTAATGAATCAATTCCGCAGATTGTATTTAAGGAGGACTTTGGAACTGAAGGACGTGGAGGATATTTTGATCAATATGGGTACGTTGGAAGTGGCTACATTCCTTACATGGTGGTTCTTTGCACAAAAATTTGTTGCAAGCACATATGGTCAGGTTATAAAGCATCTGTTCTATACTTTCTATTATATAAATGGTGCGCCATTGGTCCTAATAGGTCCTCTGATCACGTGCCTTTATAGTTTGGGGGGGAAAAAGCACGAACTGCACAGTTTAGGGCTTGTTTAGTTCCGAGAAATATTTGGAATCTGCACTGTAGCACTTTCATTGTTATTTGACAAACTTTGTCCAAACATGGACCAACTAGGCTCAAAAGATTCGTCTCGACATGTAGATACTAAAAGTACAATCAATTATTTTTTTTACCTACATTTAATGCTCCATGTATATAGCTAAAGATTGATGTGACGGAGAATCTAGAAATATTTGGGGGAAGTTGTGGAAACTAAACAAGGCCTTATATTGGTTTTTTCCTTGGAAGACAAGTTTTTTTTTTACTTATTTTCAATTGTTTTTCTGAATTTAAAGTCTCCTGCTTGCGCCACCTACTATACTATCAACAGTGTTGTTCCAATACTTGTGCAGATTAGTTTTGACTTTTGAGAAGGCATGCAAGTATTATCATTGCTTTTCATCACTTTGAGGGCCTCCATGTGTTGCTCTTTATTTTATTGCAAAATACTTGTATCTGACTCCACTTTTGTTGATGCAGTATCATTCGTGATATCATTCAGAACCACTTGTTGCAGGTAATATATCCTTACAATTTTTTTTGTCTTTCTTTTGTCTTTGGTTTATGAGTGATTTTTCAGACATTTACTTTTTGACTTGAATCTAGAGTAGTATTTGTTAGTGTGGGGATTGGGGACAGTCTAATACTTAATGCATGATTATTCGGTAGTATGGTTAATACTTTGTATCATCACCAATGCAGTGCTAATCTTCTGAACAGACAGCAGATGCTGTAATTACATTCCTCATAGATATAGCAATGTTATATTCTGGAGTATGACTGTCACTCTGTTTGCAGGTCTTCTGTTTGGTGGCTATGGAAAAGCCTGTCTCTCTCAAACCCGAGCACATTAGAGATGAAAAAGTCAAGGTTCTTACTTACATCTTTTTATTCTATCAACTGACAGGAAACAAGCCTCGAAACTTTCTTGATGTGATACCAGATTATGAATCCTGTGTTATCTGTCATTTTTGTTGCTTACGGGTTGCCTTCTTACAACCAATGCTAGGTTCTGCAATCGGTGGACCCTATAAAGCATGAAGAGGTAGTCATCGGACAGTATGATGGCTACAAGGATGACCCTACTGTGCCAGATGACTCCAACACCCCTACTTTTGCATCTATTGTACTGAGGGTGCACAATGAAAGATGGGAGGGTAAATATTACTTGATGAGTTATTGTTCCCAATGTCTAGATCTGTAGTCTTGAACCTCCACATTTTTATGGCCTGATAATTCCCACCCTGCGTCATATGCCAGTGTCATACTTCTGAACTTTCCAATGTTTATTTCTGTACTAACATGCAAGTAACTGTGCCACACAGGAGTTCCATTCATTCTCAAGGCTGGTAAAGCACTAAATTCTAGGAAAGCAGAGATTCGTGTACAATTCAAGGATGCTCCTGGTGACATCTTTAGATGTACGTAGGTTTTCCACAATTTAAATGTATTATTAAGTCTGTTCCTGCGAGCGCTTCTGACAGTTATTTACCGATCCCCTGAGAACTTGATTTGTCTTGTGATTACTAACTTGAATGATTTTGTTTAAATCACCAAATTTCCATTTAAAATTGTTTGTTTGTACTGAACGCGTCTAATGCTTTGTTCTCTCTTTTATAGGCAAGAAACAAGGAAGGAATGAGTTTGTCATACGCCTGCAGCCATCAGAAGCCATGTATATGAAACTAACGGTATATACATTTACTTCTGTAAACTCTAGCTGTTGAGCTTTCCACTTTGGTCAAAGGAAAAAGGTGCGGCAGAATTTTCGGTGAACAATGTCTAACGAATGAACCTTTTTAGGTCAAAAAACCCGGACTGGAAATGGCAACTGAACAAAGCGAACTGGATCTATCCTATGGGATGCGATACAATGACATAAAAATCCCAGAAGCATACGAACGTCTCATCTTGGACACGTATGTGATGTTCAATCCTAGTGCTAAATTTGTTTTTTCAGCGCATTCACTTCTCTGAAACTCTGCGGATGAAACAATTCTTCTTGAGTCATGTATACTTACCGATAACTATGCTTTCACAGGATAAGAGGAGACCAGCAACACTTTGTTCGCCGGGATGAACTGAGGGTTTGTGATTGACCAATGACCATGCATACGCACTTCTTTTGCAATGGGCTTCCTTGTGAATTAGTTACCCTGACAGTGTATTTGTTGGTCTCAGGCTGCATGGGAAATCTTCACTCCTTTGCTTCACGACATCGATGGTGGCAAGCTGAAGTCCGTTTCATACAAGCCGGGAACCCGAGGACCACAGGAATCCGATGAGTTGAGCAAGAGGATGGGGTATGTGCAGACCCATGGCTACATATGGGTTCCGCCAACCCTTTCTAAGTTTTAGCTGTTTGATTATCAGTTACCGTATAACCACAGAATGACAGAACGAGGGGAGGAACCCTTGTAATACTGGGTCGTGTAATAATAAGAGAAACTTCTGCTTGTTGAGAGAGTGACAGTTTATGATATTGGAGTAAAAAAGAATGTGATTATGATCTCACTCTGTTTTTAACTTCTCTCCTTTCTTCTGAATACATTGAATTTCCTTTTTCCTCGAGAAGCTTCGATATAATTGAAATTTTTGTCACAACAGTCGCCAAGTCAGTGCTATGACAAAACTTTCAGCTACTGTTCTTGCCGAAAATAAAAGGTCAGTTTTGATCTGCTTGTCACTGTTCAGTCGTCTGTGTTAAGAAAAATAAAGATCATGCTTATTGTTCGTAAATCATCATCAGATTTTGCGAGAAAAGGCCTGAGGCTTTGTCCTGATTTTTTGCTGACGGCCCCAGTATCGGGTAACTTATGAAAAGCATGTTCTGCTACGAGCTCAAAAGAAGCGTTGCCAGGCAATTGCTAACACCATACAGTCATTCAGTTCCGGTACGTACAGTACAGTACAAAGCATCCAAAGAAGCGTTGCCAGGCTATTGCTAACACCATACAGTCATTCAGTTCCGGTACGTACAGTACAAAGCATTCAAGCATCATTTAGGTAGCACCTCAAAACATATTTAACTGCATAGTGCAGAAATTAAGCGGTAGTTTTTGCACCCAGTCCACCCACTCATGATCCATGAACAAAAACTTACAGATCCAATAGCACTAACAAAGACTCGGTGTGTGACACAGTATATTGGTAAATGAGAACTCTGGCATCTATCATTACATCTCTCATTTCTCACTACCAGATTCCCAGCAGAGCAACACTATTTTCTCACTCAGTCTTGATCAGCTTCTTCACAATGTTCTGAAGAGCCGGCGCACTGGCACTGCATTTCTGATCAGCAAAGCATGACCTTCCTTCCTCAGCCGCCTTGCACAGCTGCGGATCCATGGGCACCTTACCAAGGAAAGGAACCCCCATTTCACGGCACATCTTCTCAGCGCCTCCCTTGCTGCTATCAAATACCTCACTGCAGGCCATGACCGACAGAAGCTCAGGGGCTTTCTCCTTAATGTAGTTCAGGGCCCACTCTGTCGCATCTCTCTCGCCCGCCTCATCTGACTTGATGAATCTGAGATCTGAAAGCGGCTGCCTCAGACCACTCATGTTCTCCACAACACCTAGGACAGGGACACCGACCTTCTTGCAGAAGCTTATCTCCTTCCTCACGTCAATCAGAGAGACCTGCTGTGGAGTCGTGACGATTATTGCACCATCGATTCCTGTGGCTTGAAGGTATTGCACGATCGAGATGTGCTCATCAGATGTTCCTGGAGGAGCATCCACAACAAGATAGTCAATCTCCCCCCAATCGACATCCTTTAAGAACTGCTTGATCAGTCCATTCTTGCGGGGACCCCTCCATATGACAGCATCATCTGGATTAGGCAGCATGAAACCAATCGACATCACACCAAGGTTGGACTCAACATACACAGGTGACCAGCCAAGGTTGCTTTGATGAATATCTTGTCCCTCAAGGCCTAACATTTTTGGGATGCTAGGGCCACATATATCTATGTCAAGAAGGCCAACCTGATGGTCCATTTCAGCTAGGGCAAACGAGAGTTGGGCTGAGAATGTGCTCTTTCCAACACCTCCCTTTCCTGACAAAACTAATAATTTATGCTTAACAGTAGCCAACCTCTCAACAATAGCAACCACATCTGCAAAATACCAGTCAATAATCAGTTCACTTTCACCTAACAGATATACAATCCGCAAGTAAATAGTGTCCCTGTATACATAATTCATTCATCCACCTATGGCTAATGGTATAATCGCATTGAACTGCATGCAAAAAAAAAATCCTAGCTCAAGATAAATGGCTACCAGCTACAAAAGTTAAGACAATCACACATTTAGCATGCTGCTTTGCACCAGTGAAACGTATTGTAAGTAAACTACAATGACTAAATCACATTTAGAATTGTTGATGATTGCATTTAGGCAAAGCATTTATTGATAGCATTGATGGGAGTCACACTGAAAACTTAATGGTGTAGTCTTTAACATCCACTAAGTACACAATCACAGTATTTTTTCCAGCTTAATCTGAAATTCTTCAATCCTCAATATTTACTAAAAGCGGATGGATTGTGTACAATGTTCATAAAGTTGCTCATTACTGAAAATGGAGTCAATTCATTGAACCAGCTTTAGCAAAAAGCTCAACATACTGACACTCAAGTAGCACAAATTGTAAAATCTCTCATATTCATACTCCATAGAAAACCTCTCAAAGATCAAGGAGATCCCAAGGTAGCTAAGAAGTTTATATCAGAAGTAACAGAAAATAACTGATGATATTTTTCCAAAGAATATTATTTTTTCTGTGGTGTGATCTGCCATTCCTTGCAGGGTAAGGAAAAGGCAGGTTTGATTAACAGAGCTTACAACCTAGCATAAAAAAATCTCAAACACTTGGAACAAGATCCAAATAAGAAAAACATGCACTATTTTAATCTCACCAAATTCAAGATTCAAAGTTAGAACCTTCAATCATTAGTTGTAGTGGCCTCTTTATATCCTTTTGGATTAAATGGATATGGCATCCGGATATCACAACAGGTCATAAATGAATTCTTTTACAAGAATGAACAGGTCATAATGAATTGTTTGTAAGGAATTGAACACATAGGTGAATTGTGTTACAGGAATTGCATTTTCCTAAGTCCCCCACCACTTCCCTCACTGTGTTTTTATGCTAACAGAGAAAACTTTGAAGAAGTCACAAATTTAATTGCTTCAAGATTTAATTAATCGATTGGATTTGACTGGACGCTGGATGGGCACTTGTCCGGTAAAAATATTTTATTAGGCAGCTGAAAACTTCAGAATCAACTCCCTTCATTTTTGGACCTTGACTACTCAAAAGGCTACAAATTGACAATAAAGAGCATGCTAAAAAGCCTAATCACTAGGAAGATTTCACCAACTATGGTTACCACAATCACACATTATAACAATTTAACCACGAGGTTTTCTTTGTGGTCTGTCAATCCCTATAGCGCACAGGGAACACAGGTTTGAAACAACAGGATCTACTATCTAGCAAACCCCTCGAATAATTGGAACAAGATTCAAATGTGAAACCTAGACACTCTTCTAATCTTTCTAGCCAAAATTAAACGTCCATCCATATTTGAACCTTCTTTCGCAGCAGTTGTAGCAGGATGTGGCATCAGGATATCAGGTGCCCCCCTGGATACTACTACATGTTTGGATCACAATGAATTGCTTTACAAAAACCACATCATCCCAATCCCCTACCCTTCTTCCTTCAGTCAGTCACATTGTTTAAATACTATTCTGATAAAGTTAACTTACTTCGAAATTTGATTGCTTCAACATTCAATCATCATATAACATGTCTAGTGCAAATACAGACTCTTTTATTGTTATTTTGTATTCAAACCCCTTTGTTTTTGGACCTCGACTGCCCAAAACTGCAGGCTAGTTCCCACTAGCCCTTGCCCTTTACTTATAAGCAGCTGTTGTAAATCCTTAAATCTAAAATGCTTTAGGGAGATACTGAAAATAGAAAACTACCAAATCCACAACCACTTTGTAATAAAATGTAACCAAACTGAGCTAAATTTCTCATCAAATAAAATGTAACAAAATTGATATGACGGAGATAACAGTAAGCCAAGCACCAGATGAAATCACGGAAATCGAATGGAATTGTATTAATTACCGGGATCAGGGCCCTTGGGGGCGGTGGCGCAAATCTGCTGGTTGGGGCACCCAGCGCAGGCATCCGCCTTCCCCGCCTCCTCCGACTGCGTTCCAGGGCAATCTACGCAACACCAAACAAAGCATACTCAGAAACACGAATACCCTCGAAGCAAGCCTGGGTAAAGCAACCCAGCGATCGAAGCAACTGTACGGTGCCCTGAAATTTCGCATCTATACATATCATCAGATGCGACAAGGAAGATTTCAGCCCCTTTTGGGAAGAGGCGATCAAACCCTCAGAAAAACATGGCTGCAGAAAGCCGGCCCTAAATGTAAAGAGGAGGGGAGGAACGAGGCCACCGGTAGGTACGGGAGGAATGATGGTTCCTTACGCTCGTTCGCGTCGTCGGGGACGTCGCCTTTGCCGCCGCCGTTCTCCATCTCTCTCCCCTCTTCTCCTGCTGCAGTTCCTGAACTGGGGTTTCGGTTTGGGTCGCGTCTCGTGGCCTCGGACTCTCGGTATAGGTTCTCCGCTTTGCGAAATGCGAACGGGGAGAAGAGGGGGACCGAACGACCGCTGCAGAAGTGAGCGAGCGGTGTGCGTGTCAGATTTGGCCTGCAGAAGTGGACGATTACAAGTTTGCCTCTGATCGTCGTTGCTTCCGTCACCTGCCTTTTGCTCTGCTAGTTGACTTTAAACAATTCATCCATGACTGGATTTTCTTGTACCAAAACATCAACATTCAAAGCATATTCATGACAGAGGAATAACACAATTTATTACTTTGTCACCTTGAGGGTCCAAGTCCAACCTGAAGATCAGTTGGGCTATGCGTGTCATATTTCAACATGTTTTTTTTTCCCTTTCACCGTAAGATTATTATTGTTCACTCGTCAAATTGTGCAGTGGTCATCGTGAAGTTCATAGTAGGCCATAACCAAAAGTATTACTCTTCCACTATTCGACACCACAAATTCTCCGATAGTAGCAGAAACGAGCTATGTACCCAATCAAAAAAAAAAAAACGAGCGACGTGCCTCCAAATTGTTCCGTCTATATCGAATCTGAGACTAGTTGAGGAACGAAAACTAGTCCAATCTCATACAAACTAGTCCCTAGTAATAAGGACCCGGAGCGATTTTGAATCTTTTTGGGTAGCAAGCACTGATTTTTTTTTCCTATGTAATGTTCAACCTTTTAAAATTTTGTCCTTTGGTTGATCGCCAGATCCGGCTTCCCGATGCTAATTCTTCATGGACTTCATTTTTCATGTCGGTCGGTGCCTGCTTGATCGATCGATCCAATTGTTCCAATCCAATTCGCCAGAAGTTGTGCATACTCTCAGGCACCTAGGCAATTTTTTTTTTGTTATTATAGGATAATATAACTGTTGCTTTTTTTTTTTTGCACGGAGTTTAGGTGAAGCACTAGTAGTAGCACTGTTTGCTTGGCGGGTCACGTCACGTCAGTGCCGCGACAGGAAGAACAGGATGCAGCCACCGAGCCAACCCATGAGCGCCCTGAACTGGCTAGGTCTCGGCGCGTCCGGCTCGCCGGTGAGCGACATGGCCGCGACGAACATGACTAGCAAGGCAGCCAAACGCATCATCGCGCCACCGCCGACATGCTCCAACCGAAAGTCCACTCGCACAGCGACGACGACGACGCGGCGGCCGGTGAAATTTGATTTTTTTCACTTGACGATGACTTTTGAATTGTGCTTGTCTTCCTCTGTATTTATAGAAGAGATTAGTACTCATCACGAGAGTTTTTGACATCGCTTACTTGGCGACGTAGCCGTGCTGGACGACACGACCTGATGATGTATTTTGGATGTTCAAGAAAGAAACTTCCCGGCAACTTCCCTTGCTATACAACAACTACTTCCACACTCCATGACTCCCCCCGGCAACCGGGGCACCGGGCGACCCGACCCGGCTCGATCGGACCTGGCACGCTCCCGTTGTCATCCCCGTGGGCCGTGGGCCGTGCACACGGCGAGGTACGGAACATTCCAAGGGGCACGCGCGCACACGCACACGCACACGCACCTGCGCTCAACACATCAGCTGCACCGCCCGCGCGCACCACCTGTGTGGCTGTGTCCCCCGCGGCTGTCACGCGGATCAGTAGACTCCTTCGCCGTCCTCGCGGCACCTACGAAGCTTCGGGTTGACGGCTTGACGCAAACCCGCAGCGTTGAGGCCCGCCCGGGGCCCCGGATCGATGGTCTGGCCCGTGACGGGGAGGTGCAGCTCGAACTGGAATGGAGTCGTCCAACGACATCACACATTCATTCACACCCGACGATGCCTCGCCGGGCCGCACCGAAAGCGCACGACGTCGCGCCATGGGAAAAAAAAGCAAAGAAAAAAAAGCACAAGGTTTACGTAATACTCCCTTTGTCTAGGCATACATGTAACTAGGGATGCAAGTTCAAAATATTTTGGGTCATTGGGTCGACTAAAAAATTGATCAAATGGACTAGATTTACGTTTTTATAGTTTGAGAAGATGAAAAAATGAACTAGAATGACATTGGATCGTAATTAGTTGGCTGACCCAAAAAATATCATTGGGTACCCACTTACATCCCTACATGTAACTATAGGTTACGTGTGTGGAAAAAAAGTTCACGTTTAACTAAGTTTCTAGTAAATAGTGTTCATATTATGGCTCCAAATTAATTTATAATGAGATACAGTACATTTCAAATTTAAACTAGTGGTATTTATTTGATACTATAAATTCTAATATTTTTTATGTATAAATGGTCAAACTTAAAGCACTAAAACATGACATTATGCTAGAATTACATGTTTTTTTTGGGACGAAGGGAGTATTTGCCACTGCAAGAAGTATAATCACAGATGTAGGTAAAAAGTTATAAGGAAAATAGCAGCTACAGTGTCATTTTCACAAGCTTACTATCTACGCAGGTACGCTACACGCCCAACATTAGATGTACTGAGATGCATCGATTGATATAGAGTATATGCTAATGCAAAGCTTGCAGCTTATATGTTATACAATTGAAGTTGCTACTGAAAAGCCCGCACAAAGACCAGGATTGGCGTCTTAAAGCATTTCTATATTCTTCCTAACTTACAGGAAAAGAGATTTTGATAAAAAAAAATCCTTCAATATATGTTTAAATTGGTTCTCCAAATCTACAAATCCTCTATATATTCTAGATTTCTCGCTAACCAAAATAAAGACCAAAAATAACTTTGTAGAGTGCGATAGAGGGTTAAAAGGTAGTTTTTACTCAAGGAGACAAGCATGCAGGTACATAGTGTTTTACAAAAAGATGTAGTAGCTTAAAAAGGCAAGGAGGTGGTATGAAGCGGGTGGTGTAGGGCAGCACAAGGGATGGTTGCATAGGTACTTACGGACAACTATGAGCACATCTTGTAGTAAGTTAGGGCCCCTTTGGCAGCGCTCTTCCTCCGCTCCCCGCTGCTCCGCTCCTCACTTCCCTCTGCTCCAGCTCCGCTCGCTCCTCATCCAGATTCTTTACCGTTTGGCAGCACTTCGCATTCTCCTTCAGCTTCGGTGGTGCTGACGGTGCAAGTGGAGGAGAGGCAATGGCGACCTCGCCTCCTTCACTAGCGGCGGAGAGGCGACAACAGACTGGATCTCAGCGACCTCGGCGGCGGTGGACTGGATCTCGGCGACGACGGTGACGACAGGGTGGATCTTGATGACGGCAGCAGCGGCGGGGTGGATCTCAACGACGGTGGGCTGGATCTCAGCGGTAGGGGGCTGGATCTCGGCGGTATCGGCGGCGACGTGGTAGATATTGATGACCTCGGACGTGAGGAAGACGAGGGAGCAGGTTGCGGTTGCAAGGGAGACCGAGGAAGGCGGAGAGGGAGGCGAGGGAGCGGGTGGGAGCGGTGGAGAGCGGGTTTTTTCCGCTCCCCACCCGGCGTGCAAGTTAGGTGGAGTAGTGGGAGCGCTTCCCCCTCAAAGCAGAGCGGAAACGAGCCCTTTGGCAGCGCTTCGCCGATTCTCGTGCGAAGCGGAGCTGCGGGAGCGCTGCCAAAGGGCCCCTTAGATGTGCTTTGTAGATACTCCCTCCATCTTAAATTATCACTACTGCAGTACTGCTTTATCGCAGCGGGCCAAAATAATTTTTCGCAGCGGGCAAAGGCGTCCGCTGCCGAAGCATCGGCACAGTAAAGGGTGGCACTTCCACAGCGGGCGCTAGTGCTCGCTGTAATAAATTCATTTACCGCAGCGGGCACATTAGAAAAGCCCACTGTGGTAAATCGTTCCAAAAAAACAAAAATAAAATAAAATAACCCAGGACAGGCCCGTCGAGCCCATCCAAAGCTGTAGTGCCGCCGCCGCCAGCTTCCCGTCGAACCACAACCCGATGTCGTCCCCGCCAGATCTGCGTAGTGGGTGCCGTCCCTGCCGTGGATCCGCCGTGGAGCATGCTTGCTGGATCTGGAGAGAGAGAGAGGAGGGAGTGAGGAAGATGGAGAGAGGAAGAGGAAGATGGAGAGGGGCACCCAGACCTTGAGCAAGCAGTAGTGTCGTCCTCGGAGTGGTCCAGGCGGCCGTCGCCACCGCCGTCCTCGGAACCGACCACGCCGAGCCGCACCACGCTGCTCCTGCACCGTCCGAGGCCGCACGTCCGCCGTTCAAGGCCGCGCGCCCGCCACCGAGGCCGCGCGCCTGCCGTTCGAGGTCGCGCGCCCGCCGTCCGAGCCCGCCACCGAGGTCGCGCGCCCGACGTCCGCGCCCGCCGGGAGGAGTGTTGCTGGAGTTGTGCGCCCGCCGTCCGCGTGAGCTCTCCATGCCCACCGTCCGCGCGAGCTCTGCCGGGAGGGAGAAGGTGGGGCGGCAGGGGAGGGAACAATGGGGGAGGGAACGACGCGGGAGGGAGGAGGTGGGGCGGTGGGGGACGAAGGAGGTGAGGCAGCGGGGGAGTGGCGGTCGAGAGAGAGGAGTGGGGAGAAGTCGGCTGAGAGAGAGAGGGTGAGAAACCCTAGATTCTAGTTTTATACTGAGACTGCTTATCGGGCTCCGCCCTGGGTCTAATGGGCCGCGACCTTAACCGTGGCGGGCCTTGTAGCATGCCATCTGCGGTTAATCGATTTACCGCAGCGGGCATCCGGTAAATAGGGCATTTATCGCAGCGGGCATCTGCAGACATCTTAAGATGTCTGCTGCGGTAAATAGGGCATTTACCGCAGCGGACATCTTAAGATGCCCGCTGCGGTTAATCGATTTACCGTAGCGGGCAAAAGTGCCTGTCATGTTAAATAAAAAGTGCCCGCTGCGGTAAATCGTGAGATTTACCGCAGCGGGCAAAAAAAAGAGTCTGCCACGAAGGATAAAAGGACAACGCTGCGCAAGTTCGTTTTTGTAGTAGTGTATAAGGCATTCCAAGAATCTTGGAGAGTCAAAGTTTTTTAACTTTGACTAAATTTATATAATAAAATTTATGATATTAACTAAAAACAATTAGACTCTTCATTAGTTAGATTTTCATAATATACATATTTGATGTTATAAATTTTTATAACATCAATGTAAGCCAGTGGTGCTTGTTACTCTTGTAGGTTACCACCTCCTAGACTGCTCGGTGATTGTTTCTCCGTCGTGAAGCCCGCAAGAAGATTGTGCGTGGCTCCGGAGAAGGCTTTGTGAGAGGTGTTGTGCTCACCCGCGGGAGATCGTAAAGAGCAACTCTAGTCAAAGAGAGACGTGAAGAGCGTCAAGTGGTTTGGTCGGGTCAAGTGCTAGATCTTGTGGTAAGCACTCCTTGTGGGAGAGTGTGACTAGTGTAAAGAGGATCGACGACAACCTTGAACTTGTCTCAATGGGGACTAGCTTGGTGGCAACCAAGTGAACCTCGGGATAAAATCACCGTGTCAACCTTGTTCATCACGTTGGTTTGCATTCCCCTTACACAAACTTGTATTTACTTTTATATATATTATGTTTATATAGTTGCTCTAGTAATTAGGTAGCTTGTGTAGCTTGCTAGTTACCTTTCTTGCTTGTGTAGCAGCATAGAAGTATCTCTCTTGCGTGACTAGCTAATTGGCTTGAGTAGCCGTGTTTGTCACATTTTTAGGTTGTGCAGTTAAGTAATTTGAGCTCTCTAATTTGGCTTGTGTAGCCTTGTTATTGAGCATTGATAGTGAGTTTAGGAGCTTTATGCTTTTGCTTACTAGATTATGTAGGAGTTCCCCGGTGCTTGAAGTACTAGTTGGATATGTTTGTGTGACCTTGCTTATAGAATTGGTTAGGTGAGTTATAGTTAGCCTGACACCTTATTTGATTTGTTTAGAATTTGTTTAGGATCTTTTGTAAGGTGTCATAGAGTATAAGTATAGAGGTGTAGTCTTGACTAGACCGATAGTTTTAATTCCGCATTTGTTTCGATTAGCCGGTGCGATTAATTTTAGAAAGAACTATTCACCCGCTCTCTAGTCCGCGACCCTTCAACGAGCAAGCCAGCGGCGGATCCTGTGGGGCGACGGCGGCGGAACCAACAACGGCGGATGCAGTGACGTACGACGGCCCAAATCCAGGCCTGATAGGTCTGGTATGGGCCTTTTCTTTTATTTTTATTTTTTACTTGATTAACCGAGGTGGATAGCAAACCGTCGTGGTTAATGCAATATTAACCGTGACCTTATGTTGGAGGCGGTTGGGAAAACCGTCTTCGTTAAGGCTTTTTGCCCATATCTCTGTTATTTTTTTTTTGTAGCAGTGCTAAAGAATAGAAGAACAGCGGGTCGTTTTTATGACTGATTTCGGCTGTTTTAATAGTATTATGTGAGAGAAAAATAAGTTAAAGTATGACTGCTGATAAGCTGACTGATAAGTCAAACGAAAGCTGAAGTACAGCTGCTGATAAGCTGACTGATAGGGTCGGGCAGCTGGCGGCGGCCACCAGCTGTCGCGTGCGCAGCCGGCGTTACTATATTGACAGGCAGAGGAGGATGCAGCCGCGAGCCAGATCAGGAGCTCCCCGAACTGGTTGCGCCACGACGCGTCGGGCTCGCAGGCGAGCGTCATCGCAAGCCTAGGAGCGCCGGATGGCGCATGATCCCACCGCGGTCGGCGGCGGCGCGGCGGAAGTCCTCTGGCACGTCTGGGTCTGGCTCAACCACAGCGAGCGGCTCCTGTTCCCTGTCCAGTTCACGGGCTGGGTCACCACGGCCAGCCACCGCGAAGACCGGTGCCCCCTGGTCATGGTCAGCGCCGTCGCAGACGTGTTCCATGCCCGCGGGTAATGAGCTCGATCTGGTCCGGTGAACCGAGGCTGCTGATCGCAAGGGTGGTAATGGATTATGGCCTTATCACTCCTTCACAATCCAACTTGATCCTTTCCATTTTTCTATTTTTAGTTCAAAAACATACAGTGTTATGTCCGATCCTTATTGAGCCCGATCCTTGAATTTGCTAATTTGCTAGGCTTTACCACCCCTGCTCGATCACGTACGACGCTCGTTCGATCTTGTGGGTTGTGGACTGTGGAGCCTTCTCCACCGAAGTCAACGCTGGCCGCCGCCCTGTCCGATAGGCTTCCAGCGAGGTCGCCGTCGCTAGCCTCGAACGAAGCTGCCTCCGATCCGCAGCCGGCGCCGATCAGATCTTTGTTGGCGGCGGGCTTCCTCCGGGCGTGGCCACCCCTTGTCCAGGTGAGCACGATCGGAGTGACCCCCGCTACTCTCGTCTCCGGAGGGCCGGCGTACGATCGCCGCACGCCGGCGGCGCGGCTGGTCGGAGAAAAGGGCAGAGAGGAAGACGCTGATTGCTGCTGCCTATAAGCGCTGAGGGGACAGGGTTCAATCAGTATTTATAAAGTCTAGTAGCTCCTGACAATTGGCTACGGCGCGCAACGACTTGCATCGGTCGCTTCTCTGGCACTCTGTCTGCAGGACGATTCGGGGCCGAGGAAACTTCCTGGCAACTTCCCTCTGCCGCCCGGCTCCCGACCGGCGGACAGTAGCGCCGGCAGCCGGCCGACGTCATTGCGGCTACTTGCACTGCACGCAACAACGCAACTTCGCTACGTCGGCAACCAACGAGAAACATTTCCCGCCTCCCGCACTGTTGGAGTGCTTGAGTACTGACTACTGACGGCGCGTGCGCGGGGCGCCCCCGCCATTGTGAATGCATGCTCGCGAGGCCCCCCGACGTGCTCCCTCCCCGCCCTCGGGCGCATGGAAGTTGCCTTGCCACTTTGCCAGGAAGTTTCGTCTGGTGTCAGTGTGTCACGGCTTCATCCGAAGGGAATGAAAATATGATGCTTTTGTCAGCTCCTATTGGAGCTTCGGCTGATTTCAACGAGGTAATTCTGAGGCCACGTTTAGTTCCCCAAAATTTCCAATTTTTTTTCTAAATTCTTCGTCACATTAAATCTTTAGATGCATGCATGAAACATTAAATATAGGTAAAAAAATAACTAATTATACTTTTAGTATGTAGTATGTACATGTTGAGACGAATCTCTTGAATCTAGTTAGTCCATATTTAGACAAAGTTTGTCAAATAACAACGAAAGTGCTATAGGAACTTTTTGCCAAAAATTTCATGAACTAAACAAGGCCTCACTGTGTTGTAAAAAAAACGAGGTAATTCACTATAGGCATTTAAGATTTGCGGTCTAGCAGTGTGTTTTTTTCCTTAACACACTTACCACTTATTGCACTGAAAAAAATTACAGGATGAACAGGAAGTGAAACTTGAAGAACTGAAGGGAGCAGAGTTGAAATCTTAGCTTCTGGAGCCTGTTTGCATCCACAGAAAGCTACAGCTGAAGATGATGAGCTTGCTGCGCTGCAAGCAGAAATAATGGCATTGTGACCAGGTTAATCGTGATCCGTCTGTTCAACTTATATCACTGGTACGTGTTAGCTAAACCTGACAATACTGTGTCCAACCGGTTGGGTAGTTGTCATCATTCCTTATTTGTTAATGATCTGATGTATAGCTAGCTTTTAAACTATTCTATACTGAGTTCTTTTGGATCTTCAGCTGTTTAGGTTCTGATGAAACCATGTACTCCCTCTTTTTGAAATTACAAGCTTATTTCATTTACATGCCTTTGAATACCGAGTACTTCGTTAACAAGTCAGAAATGGACATATAATCTACAACTGACATACTTTTTTTCCCTGATTAGCGAAAAATAGAAATGTACACAACAACTATAAGCCTTTTTTGTGACAATATATTGTGCTCATAAACTTTTATCCTTTTCACTATAATTGTCAGGTTGTTCAGAGTTCATAAGAACGAATCATGAGAAATATACATTAATACATGTATGACACTGTGCTTTCTCCCTTTGTTTTTGTAGGTAACATTGCAGTAGAGAAGTAGAACTCGATTGTTAGCACACGAGTTTGGGAGACATATCCGGGTGATGATGTGATGAGCGGGATTATGGATAACTCTCTCTTGGCGTGGTCAGACTGTGCCTAGGATTGCGGAGGTCAGCGGCCTGCCAAAGAGAATGGCGTTGACGAAGGCCCTGGTGGAGACCGATCCTCCTTTTGACGACAACGAGCAGGTTTGACTGCCCTGCGAATAGAACGACGTTGAGGAAGGCCCTGCCTAGCAAGAGACGCACGTGTGTTGCTGTGGTGGTTTGATGATTATGCGACACTGTGACGTCTTGTACTCCTGTGGATGACATGATCCTCGTCCACCTCATCATGTGTTTATGCGGTTGTTTCCTGGTTGACGATAAGGAAAGAAGAGCCAACACGTTGGTTGTTTCCTGTTTGGATCATGCAGGGAGGAGAAGACAAGGAGAGAATCACGGCCACACACGTTGGTTGTTTTTTTCTTTTTGAGCGCATGTTTTTTTCCAGATTTAATTTGTTCTTGCTTTTAAGCGTAGATTTGTTTCCGGTATTTTCGACCGGCACGTGGGATGCTGAGACCACTTCCAGTATTTTTTTTATAACGCATGATCGTAGTAGGCGCTATTCATCTGGAGTTGTCGCCGGCTCGATCGGTTTGCAATGCGAAGGAGCAGGATCCACGATCACAGTATTGCATTGTTTCCTAATAGTTGATCACGAGAGATGCCATTTTAGATTTTACAAAGAACACTGTTGTTATTATTGGCTCAAGTAGAGTGGTATTTTTGGGAAAGAATCGAGGAGCACGTGGCCTAGCGTCATAGCGACGCTCGGGATCGCAAAAGACAGGATGATGGACCCATATTGAATTATCATACCAAAATGGTGTTCACTCTTTAGTGTTTTTATTAGTTGTGAGAGATAATGTCACTAAAAAAAAATCAGAAGCAGATCATACCTTAATATTGTCAACTCATAGCATGTAATACCATGATAGGTAGTGCTACTGGAGTGCTAGTGCAAAATAGCAAATGTCGACGAATATCATCTGTCAGTGGCAACAAATTAGTCTCTAATGACAATATAGCTATAGCTTAATTAGTGCTGCTAGAGCAAAAGAAATATAAGTAGAATGAGTCCAGAACTAAAATTTCTAGGAATGATCTTCCAAGTAGTCTTTCATCTCCATTATAATTGCAATTGTAGTTCTCATGCACATTTTTGTATCTCCAAAGCCACCTGCCTGATGTTTCTTCGACCTTTTATCCCACCATAAGGGTGAATGTCACTACATATTTATTTGAAGGTTTGGCCTATTGGCATACTTCCATCCTAGATCCTCAGACTTCCCCTTCCAAGCTAGGTTGGTTCGGGGATTATGATCGCTGGTGATGGAAGATATGATGGACTTGCATCGTGCTGCCAGCTGTATAAAAAGTAAAAATAAATAACCCGAGTACTTCCACTCAGCATCTATTGAACAAAGCACAAACAGAGGAGAGGTAGAGATAGGGAAGAAACAAAGGAAGAGGAGAGCATCTATAAAACAAAGCACAAGCAGGAAAAATACTAGAGCATACCCTAATCCAAGCATAAGCAAGAGAGTGGAAGGCCGGGAGATTAAAGATTTACGTGTTAGAGTACGCAGCGGAATCTGGCCCAGCTCGCTATACCCACGAGTCGGTGCCCCTCAAGCCCAGATCCACTAAAGCCCACAACATATAAGGTCTTGGGCCCAACTCAACCCAAAAGACTAGCCTAATTCTCTTGAGCGCTCCTAGTTACTCCGTACAAGCCTTGAATGAGATCTCTTGTGTTGGCTTGGCTATCTTTCTTATGATCTTGTTGTGAACTTGTGATGCCTATGGCTTCTACCCCTTGATTTATATAGTCCCCTCCAAGGCTCTCATACATACAAAAAGGAGTCCTACTCCTAGTAGGATTTTACACTCAAGACCTAGTAGAAGTAGAAGTCCTAATAGCACACCTTTCTTGAGTCCTATTCTAAGTAGGATTTGAGCCACCATATAACAATCTCCACCTTGACTCTAATCCTTTGAAGTCATCGTGCTCCTCCAAGAATTTGCTCTAAATCGGCTCCTTTTTATTTATACTCCCACCTCGAGAGTGCCCCCACCACATAGGCTCATGCACATCACCACAATGTGCGTGTCAGTTACAGGCTGGACTGCCGGAACCTTCCACCTGAGAGCTCCATCGTTGTGTAGTTTGGTTAACCACACCACCTTCTCCTTTGGCCCTTCATGCCATAGGTTTGTACCGCCTTCGAGCTCCACCTACTCGTTGGTACTGCGTGGTTGGTCTGACCACGCGTCTTCCTTCTTCCAACAACTCGTAGTTTTGCCTCTATGATTGTTAGATTTTACAACCGTCTTTGTAGCCTTGCACTTGACCACAATTGAGATTTGAGCACCTGCCGTTTACGAGACAACTTCCTTCTCCTGATCAGGATTTTTACCGAATCTCTCCATGGTTGCATGACCCATATAAGATTTTCTATCACTCGATATCCTCCATTAATCCAGATACTTTTTCTAATTACCTGCCCTTTGCAAGTAACTCGCATGACTCCACCTTGAAGTGATAATTCACAACCTTGGAGTTCCAGCGACCTCACATATATTAGATTCTTCTTCAATCCCGGGATATACCGAACTCCCGTCAGTGTGCAAATTGTTCCATTATGCATCTCCAATGTAATTGTCCCCACCTCAATGACTGCATACTCCTAGCAATCCGCTAAGTGAACAATTCCATTTGCTGGGTGTAGAGATCCTTCGTCAAACATCTTCCTCACCGAACATATATGGAAACAACTTCCTGAATCTAATATCCAATCATGAATAGTACCTGCTTGACTGACGATAAGTACGTCACTTTCATCCTCACTTGCCACCGAGCATGTTCCTCTCATAGTCTTTAAACTTAGACAGTCCTTTATCATGTGACCCTCCTTGTCACATAGATAGCATGTACATTGTCCCTTGCTCTTGCCTTTCTTCTTCACATGATTCTTGACTTTTCCTACTCCACTTGAAATAGTCAAACCTTGATCACCTGAGAATGTAGAATCATGCGGCTTCTTCAAGGACTCTGCCTCCGGTAGATATGCAACTGTCTCGTTGAAGTTGAGAGTAGTCTTCCCGACGAGAATATTCATCACTAGCTGCTCCCACGATGGTGGTAAGGATGAAGCCAATATGATGACTTTATCGTTCTCCTCAATTTTCTCATCCACACTAATCAGCTGTGTGACAAGCTTGTTGAAGACATTTAGATGGTCGACGAATCGTGTACCTTCCTCCATGCGTAACCTAAATAGTTGACGCTTCAGTACCCACTGATTTATCAACGACTTTGCCATATACAACTCTTCTAAGCTCTTCCATAATTTCATCAGTGAATTCTCCTTAATTACCGAGTACTTTACCTCATCGGAGAGACATAGTCGAATTGTACTGACAGCCTTTCGCTCCATCACCTTCCATTCTTCATCAGTTATCTTATCTGGCTTGGTGCCATCGAGAGCATCAATCAATCCTTGTTGGACTAGCACATCTTGTACCACACATTGCCACACGCTGAAATTCCCTTTGCCATCAAATTTCTCTACTTGATTCCATATCCGTGACATCATCTTAATTTTGTGCTTCCTAGCCCTGTCAACCTTCTCACAAAATCAAATCAATTTGACCTTGGCTCTGATACCACTTGTTAGAGTGCGCAGCGGAATCTGGCCCAGCTCGCTATACCCACGAGCCGGTGCCCGTCGAGCCCAAATCCACTGGAGCCCACAACATATAAGGTCTTGGGCCTAACTCAACCCAAAAGATTAGCCTAATCCTCTTGAGCGCTCCTAATTGCTCCGTACAAGCCTTGAATGAGATCCCTTGTGTTGGCTTGGTTATCTTTCTTATGATTTTGTTGTGATGTCTATGGCCTCTACCCCTTGATTTATATAGTCCCCTCCAAGGCCCTCATACATACAAAAAGGAGTCCTACTCCTAGTAGGATTCTACACTCAAGACCTGAAGTAGAAGTCCTAATAGCACACATTTCTTGAGTCCTATTCTAAGTAAGATTTGAGCCACTATACAACATTACATGTGTGCCTGTGCCCCCAATTTGGCACTCCCTCTCCTTTGTCAATTCACCCATAGGATTTGTGCCTCCTTCCCCCTCTTCGGCAATTTGCGAATCCAACTGACGCCTCCTTCCAATACTAAACTGATTTGCATTCCCATTAACCGGTCGTGCATTCGCTCGAGGGATATGTTCTCGATATCCTGACCGAGGTTCAAGGAACGTGTCTCTACCATCATCCAGGAATCTTCTGCTCCATTTATGAAGCCCAGATTTCTTATTTGATCAAAGAGGAGCTGTTTTCGAAAGTTGAAAGTGTTTTCAATGATAAAGTGAAACCTTTGCATTCCCATTGACTGGTCGTGCATTCGCTCGAGGGATATGTTCTCGATGCCCTGACCGAGGTTCAAGGAACGTGTCTCTACCATCATCCAGGAATCTTCTGCTCCATTTATGAAGCCCAGATTTCTTATTTGATCAAAGAGGAGCTGTTTTCGGAAGTTGAAAGTGTTTTCAATGATAAAGTGAAACCTTTACTTGATTAGAATATTGATGAGTTGTACAAGCAGAGTGATCTGGATAGTGGAGTGAAGATGGTACAGAATGGTGTCAACAACAGGTATGCTGTTCCCTTACTATAATGTTTCTTTCTATTGTATATTTTTCTATTGTATTACACGAAGTTGTATACATGTGTTGTTTGATTATTTGATGTGTGTGTTCCTTAAACTCTGTATGATTTTATCTTATGCAGAAAACAACTGATTGTGGATGGACATAAAGATATTGTTGGCCTTCTCTTCGACTACTTTGGTCTGCTGCCTTGGTAAGTAGCACAGTGCCGGCCCTAAGATTTGAAGGGCACTCCGACGAACTCGTCACAACGGCCCCTAAAAACCATATATCTTAATATATATATATATATATAATATAAAAAGTATGACATTTTAGTAATATAATAGAAAGTATGAGTTCTTTTAAAAAAATCATATAAGTAATATTTGAAGTATCTTAAAATAAGTATATAAACATACCCAAACTGATAAATAAGTATGCACATATACGTAATATGGTTTATGAAAGGTGAGAGTAACTAGTCCTGGGAGTATAGAAAACTCACCCTATATATAATTATTCTGTACTTCTAGGGAGTAGTTATTCTCATGTGTATATCTCTTGATTTATGGGGTTTATGACCGGACGAAGTATACGTAGATGAAGTATATAATCATACTAGACCTTCTAGGGTATTATGTATGTCAAGTATGCAAGCATACATAGAGTATGTGGTCATACTTATTTTATATACTACTATACTGACATTTTAGTAATATAATAAAAAGTATGAGTTCTTTAAAAAAAATGCGTAAGTAATATTTGAAGTATCTTAAAATAAGTATATAAACATACTCAAACTGATAAATAAGTATGCACATATACGTAATATGGTTTATGAAAGATAAGAGTAATTACTCCCAGGAGTATAGAAAAATCACTCCCAGGGAGTAGTTACTCTCATGTGTATATCTCTTGATTTATGGGGTTTATGAGCAGATGAAGTATACGTAGATGAAGTATATAATCATACTAGACCTTCTAGCGTATTATGTATGTCAAGTATGCAAGCATACATAGAGTATGTGATCATACTTATTTTATATACTACTATACTGACATTTTAGTAATATAATAAAACGTATGAGTTCTTTCAAAAAAAAATTGCGTAAGTAATATTTGAAGTATCTTAAAATAAGTATATAAACATACTCAAACTGATAAATAAATATGCACATATACGTAATATGATTTATGAAAGATGGGAGTAACTACTCCCAAGAGTATAGAAAACTCACTATATATATATATATATATATATATATATATATATATATATATATATATATATATATATATATATAGGACCCTGCTATTTGAAGCGCTGCGCGCTCAATAATATTTAGCGCGCTATCAGAGAAAAGCCTAACGCAACAGCAGGTCAAGCAAACTCTCCCCGGCCCGCAACAGTAATGTTACAACCATTTGATTCCGCAACCTTAAAAATGACCACCATACAGTACTCCATGCAGTACCATCTCCCGTAACCGTAAAAACATCTCCGCAACCATAACCGTAAAGCGTTGGCTGCCCATTAATCGTAAATGACGCACCACCAACCAGCTTTGTTTTCCAAACTGTAAGATTTCTTCCACAACTGTAAATTTTCATCCCGCTGACGTATAAGTCTAGAATCATGTACTACTGCTTGTTTAGGTACTTACGATTATTGATTGTGAAACCATAAAAGTCTCAAATTCAAGTAGAAACTTCCCAATGTAGAGCTTTGTTTTACTGCTCGATCGTGTGATGTCGATAATTTTGTTAAATGATTCTTTATGGACTAGTAATTTTAGAAATCTAGGAAACCATATCCTGATTGCTTATCGACTAATAATTTTTATGTTAAGTTTGACCTTTGCAATCCACTTGGTCATGAATATTTGTATCTTGCAATCTTCTACACGTAAATGGTAGCAATTTGAGAGCAAAACTGTAGTAAATAGTAGTAATTTAGTAGTATTCTCCAAACCATAAATTTTTAGAATAAAAATAGTAAAATCTAAATAATAGCACTGAATACTTTTAGATCCAAGATAAACTAGAGCATCCGGTAGTACTGACTAGAAAATTTGGATCTGGACAAAAAAAACATCAAGAACATGTACACCGTTCTTCACATCCGTTAACATTTACAAGAAAAAAAATACATAATGCAGTACTAGATTCGTACAAGATTATATTATTGATACAAATACATATTTTGAGTCAGGGATACAAACAAAATTGAACAAAAATGTTCTCATATAATCACATACACATCGTACAGGACCTTTGGAACAACAATCAAACAAAAAATAACAAAACTGACGCCGCAAAATGATGTATGCATGCTAAATAATCTTGCAAGGTCATCAAATCCATCATGCCAACAGTCTGACTAGTTCATCGCACCGCATGCCGACCGAAGGACGTCGTCTGCACACAATGTGGTGGATACACATTCAGTATTACTCCAATATCCATCTTAGTGTTGAATTGGCTATTATCAAGAATGATTAATCATTAGCTAGCAAAATATACTACCAAATCAAACACATGCTAGTATAGCATATTACCAGAAAAACATATACACGAAAGCACTGATATGCCACTGGATTGATTGGAGGCACGCATCCATTGAATGGATCGAACCTTTGGATGTTGCTTGTTGGTGAGGAACACACCAGCTAACCATGCTTCTAGTCCATCTATTCATCCCCACAATAGTAAAATCAACTGAAATTTACTATTGAAATTAACTGTGCGCGATACGCGATATGTGGTTAAAAAATTGTTCAGGTTCCTCAATCGTAGAACTAATGATTTTGGTAGTATATTTAAAAATGTTTTGTTCGGTCTACACAAGTAGTAATACTTTTACTTGTTTGCAAACTGCACAAGAGTAAATCGATTAAATTTGTTATAGGAGCCATTCGAGCAGTTTTAGTGGTACATTTGAGCAATTTTAGTGGTGGAACATATACACATGCAACAAATAATGTGAATGCCAAGAAGACAAGCAAACCTCTTATACACATGGCTAAAGAAAAAATAAATTCTCCAGTCCAGAAGTTTAAAAAATTAAACAATTACTACCAAACATAGTTCATCTAGTAGATGAAAGAACATATTACTCAAAAGGAAAACAGGAGATGAGAACCTGCAAGCACCGGGTCCACAGGGGAGGAGGTCGGACGGCTTCCAAATGTGTAGTTATAGTCATAGTTTAAATGGCTGCTCCAAATGTGTACATCCCCACAGCACCAGGTTTGATTTGTAATCTTGTAGAAATTAGTTGTTGCAGTAGTGAAAAGATTTTAGCCAAAAGAAAATACTGATTTGTATCACTAAATAAATTAGTTGTTGCAATAGTAAATAGGTTATAGTCAAAAGAAGATATGAGAATTGGCACTAATAAATGATAAATGTTACTACTAATAGATGTAGAGTATGCTGCAAAATAAATGTGCTGCAACGAGGAAAGAGCTTGAACATCGCAACCGTAATGCATCAGTGCTAGCAGTATTAGTTGTGGATGTGTACTTCAACATGTGCACAATCCGATTTTCAAGAAAGTAGTAAATCAGTAACAATAGTGGTGGTTGTAGTAGCAATAGTAATAATAGTATTGACAGTAGGAGCAGCAGTGGCAGTAGAATTGGCAGCAATAACATTGACAGTATCACAGTACGAGCCACCCTGCAACGACACCATTCAGGTCCACCATGTCTACACTATCACCACCTGAAATAGGTAGAGTGCAACAAAGCCCTTGATTTTAAGTAGATCATATCCCTCTCTATTCATCTGTATGTAGTTGTAGATTAGACAATAGCATTCTTTTATTTCAATAGCCTGCACTAGCGTTTTGCCTGTAGTATAGTTTGGTATGATTTTAAAAGAGATAATCCTACTTCATATATTTTAGTCCCCACCGATCTCATCCTGCATGGTTAGTTATGAAAGAACATATTACTGACAAGGGAAACACGAGATGAGAACCTGCAAGCACCAGATCCACAGGGAAGGAGTTTGAAAGGGATCTCATCGGTGATGAAGACGATGTTCACTCCGGGATGGCCGCGTCAAGGATGCACAACCACCATCACAAGGGAAACAGGCGCTACCGTGATGCCGCCGGTAGAGATGGGGAGACCGCCGCCGGTTGGGATGCGGGTGAGGGCCGCCGCCGGCAGAGGTTGGGGTAGGAGCCGCCGTTGTGGGCCTGCAAGATCCAGATCGGAGGAGAGAAGGGGTTGGGGCAGGGGCCGGAAGGGAGTCGTCTGAAGTTAAGGACCGTCGTCGACGACGGTTGTAGGGATCCTCAATGGCGTCAGCATCGAAGGGAGGGGAGGGCGCCGCCACCTACCTCCCGCCGCCACCATCCCCATTATCGCCGTCGATCCGATTTGAAACGGAGAAGAGGAGAGCTGAGAAAAAAAAACAGATGAATAAATAGTGTGAGGCAGATTTACGGTTGCGGGTATGAAAAACACGCTTAAGACATAAACTTTATGGTTGGTAGATAAATATTTATGGTACTGATGTTTTGCACTTATGAGTGAGTTTTATGGTTGCGGACTAGAGTTTTACGGTTGCGGATTCATAAGATTGGTTACGCTAAAATTCTACTACTACGAGATTTGATTTATGGTTACAGGATTTACATATTAATGGATGCTCTAAATAATATTTAGAGTGCTGCGTGCTCAATAGCAGTCATATACATACATACATATATATATATATGCTAATTTTCTTACAAAGTGAAAACAAATCTATTGATATATTTTAAATTTAATATGTTTGATAATTATGGAGAAACAATTTTGACTAAAGCAGTAGTACATATACTTCTAAAATCAATGTGGTAACCTTATATTTGTACTCTATAATATTCATTGTTTCTCATAAAAAGATACTTATGCAGAGCATCTCTTTGTGATTCAATAATCTGATCTTCTAGTCTTCTTTGTTTTCTTTTGATAAATGTTTATTAAATAACATTTTTAAATTCTAACATCTAAATTAGAAGAAAAACACGACTATATAAGTACCGGAAGTTTAGAATACTATATAATACAAATAATTAATTTAGTCATTGAGTTAAAAAACAAAGGAACCCCTAGAGCTTGGAATGAACTGAACGTCTGAATTCTGGACCGTCTGACTCGAATCATCGTCATAGTCTCGTGGAGCGGTGGGGGTGGACTGTGGAGCCCTGCGACCCTAACTGGACTGTTGTTCGCTGGACGTTGGCGGCTAGATGCCTGGTCACCGCGGTGGTCAGTTCCATGGCGCCTTGTCATGTCTCCACGAGCGCACGAGCTATGAGTCAAGATCAGAGCGACGCGTCCCCTCCCAGGATCAAGGTGTGCTTTTCCTCCAGACGTTTCTACCCTTGGAAAAAAGTCGACGTCTTCTATTGTGTTGTTACGTTTTTGGACCGTCTGATAGACATAGACTATAAGATCTAGGGTTTTAGATACCTCGGCTTGGGCCCCCCATCGTCGCTCTCAGTGCCCTACCCCTAGGACCGGCACTGAGTCTGCAAATGTTTATACATTTAGATTATAATTTGATATTGTTTGGCATTGAAGCTATATATGTGGCTCTTATTTAATAAAGTTGTGTGTGTTTTACAACTTGATGGATGACACTAGATGAAAAGGTTCAGTTAAATACTTTGTGGTTGCTTTGACCTATGAAAATGAAGTGCAACTAACACAGTCTTGCATGCCAATGGGTGGTAGCATCATCGAGCATGGATCAAGGGAAACTTGTAAAGCATTATAGGGGCGATATTCATATGAAAAGCTGCTTCAGTGTCACTAAATGGATGCTTGCATATCTTGATTATCTCCAGTTCAAGGCAGGAAATGAGATTCAGAGGAATCCAATGGTCAAGTCATCACTAAAGAAAAGAAAAGGCCCATCACCATTGTGTGGCCAAGTGGTCCAGATTACTGTGACAGCCGTTCTGATCTCAAAATGTGATGGTGCTTTTAGAGTCATCTTCTTAGCTGCATTAGATATTGCGACAGATAACAATTAAACATGGCTGTGATGACCAAAGGAAAAGACATTCTGGGCAGGCAGCAAAAACTTATCTCTGATCTGATGAATTTGTTCTTTCATTCTTTGAATGAGCAAGATCCACTGGATGCATCATCAGTGGCCTTCCAAAAGGTCAGGGGTCTTTTGTTATATATGTTCCAAATTCAGTTGCACATTATATTGGCCGACTTCTGACGGAGCGAAGTGGAGGCCCGTCGTCGAACATACGGCATTAGGGTTTCACCCTGATCACGATCTTGTAAGTCGTGATACGGCGTTGTAACCCAACTCTTGATAATAGTGAGGAGTGTTTGTTGGCTGGCACCCGTGGTTTTTACCTTCCACATTGGGAGGGTTTTCCACGTTAAATCTTGTGTCTCACTGTGATTGACCTTGTTTGCATCGTTGTTTTTCGCCGTATTTCATAACATCTTTCTGGTTTGTCTCGTGATCTTGTCGGCTGTCGAGGCACCTCCCAGCTTCAACCGGAGCGTTGACAGATGTATACCTGAAGGTTGATGATCTGAAGACAAGTCTTGTGCTTGCGGGGGTCAGTGATCTGAAGATTGGTTTTGTGCTTACGGATGCAAGGGAATTTACTGGTACATCTAGTGAAGGAAACTCAATTTTCTGGCTGTAGCTAGCAGTGTTGGTTCTTGTTTGCATTGATGTTATGGAGGAACCGGTTAGTTTGGGCTGCTCACTTTGGTCCAATCTATCGTTCCACGAGGTGCTAGCTAGAATTGTTCGATGAGATGCTAGGATTAACAATGGTGCATTGTAAAATACAGTATGCTGTTATGGTGATATGAACCTTATGCTGCAATACTGCAAATATTGTTATTATTGTTTTGGATATTATGCTGTAGACATTTTTGCAATGTTGTTTCCTAGTCACAAGCAATGAAGCATGCGCTTTGTGTACGGCTTGTTGTGGTACGCTATGTGGCAGATTACTTTGTAGCATCTTTCCGTACCTGTGAAATTAGTTTGAATTATATTCCATGGACGGGGACGGGGACGGGGTCGAGGCCGCTCATCGTCGCCTAGAGGCTAGAGCCACCGCAGGAACTCGATGGAGCGGCCCGAGGAATCAGTCCATAGGAGCGGCAGGCAGGCACAAGCGCAAAGCGAGCCGTGACATCTCATCCCACATCCAGCGTTTGGGAAGGAAAAGCAGGAGCTGTGAAGACAGGCGAGCGCGAGCGGCGGGGACAGAAGCAGTGTGTGCACGTGCGCACGACCGGTGATGGGCATCAATAGCTCCAGTTCCCTAATCCAGGCTGACAGGTGGGCCTGGACGCAAGTCATCAAAACCAGCCAGCTTGGATTCCCATATCAGTAAAACCACCTCCCAAGATACCACCCAAGAGGTTATTTATCTGATTTTACAAACTTTAATGTGTATAATACCTGGTTTTATAATTTAGGGGTTATAATTTAAGGTGTCTTCTTACAAAGTTTATTGTGCACAATATCTTGTTTTATAGGCCACGCGCGCAGTGCGCCCTCCTCAAGCCGCCGCCCCAGCCATCTGCAGGAACCAACGACGGCGAGGAAGATTTGCTGGCAGAAAGGATCATCGAAGAAGGTGTCACAGATGAGCACGAGGTCGCCTGAGATTCAATGATGGTCGGCCAAAGTTGAACGGCGGCAAAAGGAGAAGGAAATCCTGGTGGTGACAAGCACCGGATGCACCAACGGATGAGCGTGGTGAACAAGGGTGGTGAACAAGGGTGCGACTGCCCATGCCGAAAATGCTTGGCAGGAGGTCTGTGCCGGCACGAATAGCTAGAGAAGGCGAGTGTGTGGTGGCGCGGCAAATCACGACGCATGGCTAGGGTTAGGCGTGGGCAGTGTCCCGTCGGTGTACAGGCTACGAAGCAGATCACTTTTTTGCAAAGAGCAAGCCACGGTTTTGGATTTAGAAAGGGAAGGGTGAGCAAGAGGGTTGGCCCTCTGAAAGGTCCAAATTGGCTAGAAGGGGGTGAATAGCCTAATTAAAAAACTACAAAAATTACTTAGACAAACACTATTAGTATAACAAATGGCGAAGCTTTTTGCGCTAGCCTAATAGTGTGTTGCAAGCCACCTATCCAATAATTCTACCTAATAAAACTATAGCACACAATCAATTAGAGCTAGAAACTAATGCGGAATAAACTAGCTCTAGTACAACTATTATCAAGATGATACAAGAAAAACAAGTGTGTGCAAAGAATGAACTATGTAATCACAATATCACTACACAAGGTATGCGACAAAAGATATACAACAAGTGATAGTAAGTACACAAATAAATAGCTTGATGTAAATACACAAAGTAAATGAGCTAGATAGAAGTGATTTCACCGAGCCTTCGGGATCGTCTAGTAGAGAGCCAATCACCGATGAAATCCACTTGAGATGCCAATCACCAAAAATATAAATATGAAGACCAATCACCAAGATGTGGAAGCAATCACAATGAGCACACGGGACACCAAGATTTATCCCGAGGTTCACGTGCTTGCCGGCACGCTACTCCCCGTTGTGTCGACCAATACTAGGTGATCCGGTGGCTAATTGACACAAAGCCAAGCTCACAAAGAGCGCCACAAGAATCTACCGCTAGTGAGGTAGCTCAATGACACGGGCAATCCACTAAGGATGCCTCTTGCCGCTCCGGCGAGGTGAGGCTCCAAAGACCTCTCACAATCACGATTGGTGGTGGCCAAGAATAATCTCCTTCTCTTGCCAAATCCACCTCAAAGCCTCCAAGCCGTCTAGGCACCGGCAAATGCCAAGAGTAACAAGAAAACTCAATGCCGATACGAAGAACTAATGCCACTAGATTGAACTCTTTCAAATAACGCACTAGATCACTCAATCTCACTTGGCTTGATCAAATCAACTTGGGAGATGAGTTGGGAGGCTTGCCAATGCTCACTAGTATGCTTAGGAATCAAAATGTGCAAGAGAGGTGCCTAGTGTTGGTATTTCTTAGCGTCGCTACTGAGAATAGAGTTTTAATCTATCCCCGGCAACGGCGCCAGAAACGCTTGTTGACACTTCTTAACGCAACCACTAGAACTAGACTATGGAGCCTAACCCCAGCAATGGCGCTAGAAGTGTTTGTGGTGGTAAAACTATTGACTATTGGATAGTTCCGCAAGCGCACAGAATATACCGATGTAGCACTTCACCCGGGAGTATTCCAAGGTATCGTTATTTATTTTATCCCAAAGGAAAGCAAGCTAGGAAAGATGTAGAGAGCGGAAAAATAGATCCTTTAGTCTTGCTATAATCTATTATCAATTAGAGAAGCAAAGGGGTATAGGTGGATATAATGGAGGATAGATAGATAAGATAAATAAGTTAAGCAAAGAGTATATGATATGAAAGATAACTTTAGTAGAGTTAGCTAGGTGGGAGGACAACGAGTGAGTATAAAGTACTCCTATGTTTCTACCTTTACTCCTATGAACTGATCCTAATTAAATAGATGACTTAACTAGATTGACGCCTTGCTACTCGTGTGAGAGGGATAAACGAGAGAGTAAAGCGATAGAAGGTTGTTCACCTAACCCAGTACTCAAGCGGATATTAAGAACTAGCCTGAGTTCACGTGAGGGGATCTAGGTAGCCAGGCAAAATCTGTCACCTTTTGCCCATGCGCCCCTACTGTCCGTGCAAGCCAGCGGTAGTCAAAGATAAGATGAAGTATGAGCATCACGCTCACACTTATCTACACCTTTAGCTAACGATCAAAATAGCTAAAGCCCCTATCCTAAGATAGGACGATGACGCACACACAAGAAGCTATTTAAAGGAAATCAATCTAACTAAGACAACTATAGAACTAAAAAAAACACACAACAAGACTATATAAATATAGACTTGCACTAAGTAAATACTTAAATAAATACTTGGAAAGTAAATACTTAAGTAAATGCAAAGTAAAGTAAAGAAAGAATAATATATTAAATAAATAAAGTCTTACAAAAGAAGAAAGATACAAGGGCTATACCAGACTCCCAGAAGACGACTCCGGAGACCCGAGCTTCGCCCGACTCGACTCTAACTCCCACTCTAGACTAACTACTACTACTCTTGCTTGATCTCACTAGAAAGTGGAGATGTGTGAGATGGGATGTGTTGAATGAGAGGGTGAAGGCCTCTATTTATAGTGGAGGTGGAGTAGGGGCTACTCCGGCGCCACGTCAGCGATCCGTGTGCTCCTCATCTCTCAACCCTTGGATCCACCGTTATTGTAACCGCCATGGATGGATGGCTTGGATGTTCTTCACGTGTCAAACATGCATTTTGCCACCGACTTGGATGAGGGTCACCATGGGGTCGGCCGACCCCTGTCCTTGACATGCGGGCCCGGGGTACACCTTCTAGAAGGTGCTGATGTCATCCTGATGAATATTGTTGTTGGGTCCCACCAGGGGGGGGTCGGTCGACCCCCCTATGACAGGACTGGCCCACCATCTTCTCTCCCTTGGTGACCCCACATGTCATGGAGCAAGTCTTGTGAAGTTGGTTGCATTTGGTTTTCGGTGTGGACCCATGAATCCATGTGCTTCTCATCTTGCACCATTGAGCAAAAGCACATGCTTGATCCAATGGTTGATATTGGCTTGAACATGCTTCTCTTGGATCATGCCATGTCACCATGGGCGAGGTGGCCCAAAGATGGGGTCGCCCGACCCCCTTGGTGGGCCCACCTGGCCTCATTTTGTTCATTTTGCCATCTCCTATATGTTCACAAGCTAAGAGTACAAGTGGAACTTATTAGTGATAAATATGCTCATGATATGCTATTCTTCCTTAAAACCGAGGCCTGTTGACGGTATTTTGATAAGGTAAAACATGCTATAACTTCCGTCAACACCTAGCAAGCCGGCCAAGCCCCTTAAATAGGCCACACAAGTCGGCCTAGTCGTTGGACCCGAAACAGAGGCATCGGACGCGCCGGTGTCGGGGCCATCGGACGCTCCCTCAGCGTCCGATGCTCCGATGAGCACCACGTGTCCCTCTGGTACGAATTCAGCCCGTTAGATCCCAACGGTCAAATTCCTTCGCGTCACGGTTAATGTGGCATCGGACGCGCTGATGCCAGGCATCGGACGTTCCGATGCCACTCACTCTTTTCAGCTCATTTTGGCGCTACATCAGACGCGTCAGAACGATAGCACCGGACGCTCAACCCCTGCGTCCGATGACATAACAAAAAGGTTCCAGAACGCTCCAAATCACATCAGACGCGTCCGATGGATCAGCATCGGACGCAGCCCAGCGTCCGATGCTCCCTGGAACGCACGCTCGCGCCACGTCATAACCATCGGACTCTGCAACAGTGTTTAGTCAGCGTCCGTTGCCAGCGTCCGATGTTCATTCAACAAATGTTAGTGGTTAGGGTTTGCCACCGGACGCTCGGCCCAGCGTCCGATGCTGCCGCCAGCAGCGTCCGATGCCCCTAACACAGCACCTTTCAATTTCTAACTTCTACCCTTGCTTCCATGTGCCGACATCAAAGTGTTTCATCACTTGTGTACGTGTGTTAGCATTTTGCAAAGCATTTTCCAAGGGTTTTATTGATCACTCACTAGGTCTATAGCATCGATATGTTAGAGAACACCTAGTGGCACTTGAACACCGCATAAGCCGTGAATAATCTCCTCTTAATAGTACGGCTATGTATCCTAAATGTGATCACACTCGCTAAGTGTCTTGATCACTAAAACAAAGAGCCCTATAGGTTATACCTTTGCCTTCGGGCTTCTTAGCTCCATCTCTTCTCTTCTTCATTTCACCAAAGGTAGAGCACTTGATCTCTTGAGTTGCATATGGCCATCACCATCCTCCATGGTTGCCATCTTTGCTAGCTCCACCACTTGGCTTGGTCACAATCCTTTCTTATAAGCTACACACATGCTTAGCAATAGGATTAGACCAAATAGGTTTCATCAATTAACCAAAATCAAACTAGGGCTTTCAATCTCCCCCTTTTTGGTAATTGATGACAACCTATACAAAGATATGTGATTTAAATTTAAGTAACCACATTGATAGTATTGGCTCCCCCCTACATATGTGCTATAGAGTTTGGTTCTAGATTTGGCACATATGTATGGATATGAAATGTGGGTGAGCAATACTACCAATAATGATGCTAAGGCATAAGAATGGACCTTTGAAGCGTGATACCAATCGGAGTGCACATGTTAAATCATCCTTAGCATCATTTGTCACTAGACATACATCAAAACTCAAGAACCCCATGATATCAATATTATAATAAGGCTCTTGAACCACTAGAAAATACGAAAATACAAGAATGTCTAGCTATCATCCTATTCATGTTCTAACACTAGCATTCACCACATAAGCATGAATATCAACATAAATAGCTTATGCATTATAATCAAACATATGAATATGCACATTTCAAATGCAACAATCACGTTTATGAGCTTGCTCCCCCTATTTGTATGTTCCGATCCCATTTGAAGGTTTACTTGACATGTCTCTTTTTATCTTTAGCATATCTTTGTCATCATTTTTTCTCCCCCTTTGTCAACAATTATCATAAAAGTAGGGCAAGTTGTAATGAAAGGAGACAAACTTTGCATTATGAGACTCGTATGTGGGGATCAAACTAGTGTCAAGTTGTGGCTTAATCTAGCTCATGAGCATAGGATATTTAACACGGTTTGCTCTAGAGTAAGCTTCTTCACACATCTTACAATGGTTATCTTACTCACGTTGGTTAAACACTCATTGCTTACTTACTAGATCAAACACTAGAGTTACAAGCTCACAAGCAAATTATATGCTACCACTAGATCAAGTCAAACATAGAAGCAATAGTGGTACCATATATACTTCAAATTCATTTGATTTACCATGAATGAGCCTAAATAAGCAATGTGATGGCTATATGAACTAAAACACAACCTAATAAAAATGAATGCACATGCCAAACAATTTCACCTTTGTTTTCTTGGAGGAGAGGCATGTCATAAGTAGGGGTGCATTCAACTCATGTTGGAGAAGTCTAGGATATTCAATTCATTCCTTAACTTGCAAAACCTTCTTTCATCTAGTGGCTTGGTGAAGATATCGGCAAGTTGATCATCGGTGCCCACACTTTCAATAGATATATCTTTCTTGGCTTGATGGTCTCTAATGAAGTGATGCCTTATATCAATGTGCTTTGTCCTTGAGTGTTGAACCGGGTTGGTGGCTATTTTGACGGCGCTCTCATTATCACATAGCAATGGTACTTGTTCAAACTTGATTCCATAATCTTGCAATGTAGCTTTCATCCATAACAATTGTGCACAACAACTACCCGCGGATATGTATTCAGCTTCGGCGGTAGAGAGTGCAACACTATTTTGCTTCTTTGATGACCATGAGACAAGTGATCTTCCAAGCAATTGACAAGTGCCCGATGTGGTCTTCCTATCCACCTTGCATCCCGCATAATCGGAATCCGAGTATCCAATCAATTCGAATTGAGAGCCCTTGGGATACCATAGTCCAACATTAGGAGTGTGCTTCAAATATCTCAATACTATTTTGGTTGCCTTCAAATGACTTTCTCTTGGTGAAGCTTGGAACCTTGCACACATGCACACACTAAACATGACATCCGGCCTTGATGCGGTCACATAGAGTAGGCTTCCAATCATTGACCGATATAGCTTTTGATCCACCATGTCACCACTAGAATCACTATCCAAATGTCCATTTGTGCCCATTGGAGTGTGAAAGGATCAAGATGCCCAAGAGGGGGGGTGAATTGGGCTTTTCTAAAACTTCTTGCGATAATAACACTTATCAAGCCCCAATTAACCCCCTAGTGCCTAGAAGAGTGTTTGACAAGAATCAATTGCACAAAAAACTATCGCTAAACCATTTCTACTCTAGCATTGCAATTCAACTTATGAAAGAACAACAAGTAAATGCGGAATTGAATTGCTCAAAGGTAAATGCGTAGAGAAGAGAGTAGAGATGACACGACGATCTTTTTGCCGAGGTATCGAGGTGTCGGCACACCCCCCTAGTCCTCGTTGGAGCACCCGCGCAAGGGTATCGCTCCCCCTTGATCCGCGCAAGGATCAAGTGCTCACTACGAGCTGATTCTTCGCCACTCCGGCCCGGTGAATCGCTCGCTACCGGTCACAACTTGGCTTGGGTCATCCACAATGCCTCCGGATGATCACCAAGCTCTCCGATCGCCACCAAGCCGTCTAGGTGATGCCGATCACCAAGAGTAACAAGCTAGAACTCTCACTTGACCAAGACAAGGCCAAAGAGATGGATGGATGCACACTTGCTACTCAATTCTCACTAGGAGGTGTCTAATTCTCCCAATTAGCAATCACTCAACCTCACTAGGGCTCTTGCACTCACTCACACTCACAAGGTGATTCTCAACTGATGGAAGTGGCAAGAACATTCAAATGGATAGAGGGAAGGAAGTATTTATACTCCCCCAACCGGCCATCCAAAAACAGGACAAAACTGGGTTTCTGCGGGGGCATCGGACGCTCCGATGCCTAGCATCGGACGCGCCGATGACCTCGACCAACGGTCGACTGTACCAGTTTGTCAGACATGTTTATGGAGCATCGGACGCTGAGGAGCTTCCGATGACCTTGCATCGGACGAGTCCGATGCTAAAAAGACCTCTCTGGAACCTCTCTGCATGGCCATCGGACGCTGGCCCTCAGCGTCCGATGCCAGCGTCCGATGCCCTCACAGTTCACTCCCAAGGGAACAGTGACATCGGACGATCCGATGTGGCACCATCGGAGCCACCGATGCCACGCACCAGACCAAACCCTAGGTCGGTGTGGGCATCGGATCCTCCGATGCCCACTGATCCAGCATCCGATGCCTATATCAAGGGCAAGATCAACTCGGATCGCGACGCGGTCTTAACGACTTTTGATCCTCTCGACATAAGGCATCTCTCTGAGCTACCTAGGGCTATGAAATGACAAGTGTGCACCACACCTACCTCAATAGACTCATCTAGGTCAAGCTACTGATTCACACCCCTCTTTATAGTACGGCCAAAGCAAAAACAAAGACCTAAGACTACCTAAGTGTCCTCCAACACCATGCGACACTTAGCCTAGCCTACCACCGTCTTCGTCGTCCATCCTTTGGAAACCGAAACGATTTCCATCGCCAAGGGACATGAACTCCATATGCCCGTATCGTCGCCATTACCGTGACCTAACTCATCCCTGTTTCTGCAAAACACACGTTAGTCACAGTAATCTTGTGTTTCATCCAATCACCGAAACCCACTAGGGGCCAAGATGCGTTCAATCTCCCCCTTTTTGGTGATTGATGACAACACGAGATCGAGTATAGAGAGAAGAGGTTTTTAAATCATGACATGTATGAACTTGCAATAAATGAGAGAAAATGATTAGGGGCAAGTTCAAACATGTCATGCCATCATCCTGCACTCAACAAGTTAGAGTGAATAGCAAGTGCAAGAGTAAAGAGCTCATATACATAAACAAGTGAGAATTTAGCACAAGTAATGAGCGAAGAGAAATGACATGTCATATATAAAATCATAGTGAGCACAAACATGTCATGAGATCCATAGCATAAGTATATAACATAAATATGCCAAAAAAGATGCGATAAGTAAAGAGCGTATGTGAACAAAACACAACATCATAAGACGCAAAACCCTCTCTCACATCGCCCCCCCTATCGCTATACTCGGCCACTCTCCCCCTTTGGCATCAAACGCCAAACTACGCGTCGGAGGGCGGAGGTGGTGCAGACGAGTCAGGTGCCGTCTCCGGAGTCCTCTGCGTGAACTCGAACTGCTGAAGGAGAGCCTCGGAGTCGGAGGACGAGTCGCCGGTAGCCTGCTGACCCTCTGTAGCTGGAAGCTGCGGAGAAGCGGTCGAGGTCGGGTCCGGCACTGACTGCTCGGCCTGCTTGGTCTGCTCTGACACTGGCTCAGTCGCAGGCTCTGTGGGAGTGTCAACCTGAGAGGCGGAGTGCGGAAGCTCGAGAATCACTGAAAGCTCAGGCTGAACTGGCGTGGTCGTCTCAGACTGGACTGGCTCTGTCTGCTCTGAGGACGCGACGGAGCTCGGTAGAGTCTCTGTGGTGGAGGTCACAGGAGCTGTCGACGTCTGAACCGGATCCGGAAGATCTGGAGTGGGAAATCCGGTGAGCTCGCTGAACGTGGCCGACAGGTCTCGAGTCACAGAAGTCGTCGTAGCGAAGAGCGACTCTGTCGGCCTGGGAGTGAACCCTGTGCGCAGTGGACTGAAGAGCGGGGCCCCGCCTGGAGTAGAGAAACTCGTGATCTGCGAGGAGCTGGGGCCCGGAAGCTGCTGCGGCTGAGCAAACTGAGACGGCGGACCGAACGACTGCGACTGAGGAAGGACAGGTGGCTGCCACTGAAGCTGCTGCTGTGGGGGAGGCTGCTGCCACTGCCACTGGGGAGGTCCACTCGCCAGCCTCTCCATGAAGCTCAGGGTCTGCTGCTGGAGGGCCATCATCTGTCGCTGCAGGGCATCTGAACGCTCCTGAGCCTGCTGTTGTGCAAGGGCCTGCTGCTGGGCCAACCGCTGCTGCTCCTGTGCAAGCCTCTGGACGTCCTGAGTCACTGTCCGCTGCTGCTCCTCCATCCGTGCTAGTATGGCAAGGAGTGCTGGATCGGAGGAAGCAGTACCGCTAGACCCTGCCTGGTGGTCGTGTGCTCTGGGCTGGTAGCGGGGCGGGAGCTGGTAGTCCTCATCTGAGCTGTCTGTGGGATCCGAGGCCACGTGGGGGTCACCACCCTCGAGATCGGCAAGCTCCTGCTCCGCAAGCGCCTGAACGGCCTCATCCTGCTGCTCAGCTGACTCTGGCACCTCAGGTCTCGGACGTGTGCTAGTCTGTGCCTGCTGCTGTGGCTGTCGGCGATCCCGACCGTATCCCAACAACTGGCTCATGTTATACTCAGGGAATACGGTCGCTGTCCCTGTGAGTGACTGACTGAGGCGAGCACCTGTAGTGGCAGCTACCTTCCAGAGAATGAAAGAGATCCAGTGCGCGTATGGTAGCTGCCTGCGGGCCTTAATGCCCTCTGCCACTGTGTCCTCAATCTCACACAGAATCACGTCCCAAACATCAAACTGCTGCTGCCGGATCAGATATGCAAGAAGCCATAGCTGCAGTCGTGAAAGTCCCTCTCCGAAACCGACCCGAGGAAGTAAAGTCCGCCGTAGGATCGCGTTGAGGATCCGAGCCGTAGGGGTGAGATCCCTCGGAGTACGGCTCGAACCCTCACCAAACGGCTCTGTGAAGCACGGACGGACCAACTCTGTCGAAGGCTGGGCGCCACCGTGAGGGCGACGGGGTGGCTCTGTCCGGTCATAGCACAGGTCGTGGATCCGGGTCTGTGAGCGAGTCAATCCAAACCACTCCCGGATCTCGGACGAGAACAGTCTGTAGTGGTCCCCCTCAAGTGCAAACTCAATAGTCTCTCGGTCGGGGTGCACCCACAGCGAAGCGTAAAACTGAAAAACCCAGTCCTCGATATATGAGCCAGACCGCCCCAGTAGGTCTGCCAGACCAGGTAAGTAGGAGAGAATAGGGCGAATCGGCTCGCCGGCTGCGCCTACAACTGCCTCAAGAGAGCAAACACGCTGGGGCCGCAAAGAGATCCCAGCGTTCCTGTAACCCTGGTAGAAGTCCTCCTGCAGCACTGTATAGAAGGACGGACCAGCCTGCTCCTGTCGCTCCCTGGGAAACCACTGCTCCACTGGCACAAGACGAAGGGTCTGGATCTGTGAGCAAGTGGCGCCCCTGAGGTCCAGTCGTGGTATCGGCGGAGGGGCACGCCGCGACGGAGGACGGCTGCCCCTCAGAGGAACGTCGGGCCGGGGTGGCACCGGAGTCCTGCGACGGGTCGACCGGCGTGGGGGAACTACCACAGGGACCTCCTCCTCGGCCGCCTCTGCCTCTGCTGCCTCTGTAGCCTCTGCCTCGGCCTGGCCCTGCCCCGAGCTCTCGGGCTCAACTCCGGGCGAGGTGAACGTCGTTCGACGACCGGCAGCCATGAGCGTGCCAGTCGACGAACCGTGTCGACGCTCGACCTCCTCAATCGCTCTGCGCTGCTCGGGGGACAGCTGATCCTCAATCCGAAGTCCGCCCGTACTGCCACCTCGCTCTGCACGCTCTGCGGCGTCTGCCACTGCCTGAGCCTGGGCTGCCTCTCGCTCTTCCCTAGAGCGCTTCCTGCGAGTGATAAGCTTCGCCTTCCCGGGTCGCTGACCGGAAGGCGGGTGACGTGGAGGAGAGTCTCCAGGGCCACCACCGACGTTCTTGCAGCGTGGCATAGCTGACAAGAACGGGAACCTGCGCTGAAAGAACTCTGGACTGCCTCGCAAGGAGCAACTGACGCTGAGAGGCACTGACAACTAGCTGACAAGCAAACCACTGACTCAAAAGCCCCCTGACACTGAGAAACTCTGCCGCAGTCACTCGCGAGGCTTGGCCTCGATCCGTACCCACGGGCTTGGCCCCGGGTTAACTGACACTGACCAACTGACCAAGCTGCCGATAGCCAACCACACACTGACTCGCTGCGAGAATAGATAGGATATATATAAGCATATATAATCTAGAGACGCGAAGCCCTATCCGGAAGCAAATCAGTAAGAATAAGAAGAGAGCAGGCTTTGCTACCTGAAGATCGACGAACCAAACTCAAGAAAAGATAAGAGCTGACGATCCGGGCTCCACACGGCAAACCCAAGCGACTGCAAGGAAGTTGGGTGAAAGATAGGTGGTATCATGTGAAGGAATGGTCATTTACACATTTTATCGAGCACCTTAGGAGCATAGAAAGGAGAGAGGGGGGAAGGTGCTCACAGGGAGGTGGATTTGCCAAGGAGGTCGCAAGGGAGCTCGGGGAAGCGAGGGAGAAGTGAGCTCCTGCGATGAAGAGCAGTCCACCGGTGAGCTCCGGCCGGCGATGGATGGGTGCGCGGGCACGGCGGAGCAGCGGCGGCCGGCGGCGAGTAGCGCGGCGGCCGGCGAGGGTGGGCGAGAGTAGCGGGAATGGCGGTCCGGCGGTGGTTAGGGCACGGGAGCGGAGATACGGCGCAAAGAAGGAGAAGATGCGAGGTATGGCGTGTGGGGCCAACCGGTCAGTTGAAAGACCTAAGTGCGCCGCTCAAAGGAGCATCGGACGCGCCGATGGTAAATCATCGGACGCTCCGATGCCTGTCCAGAGAGCTCCAAAAACACCGAATTTGCATCGGACGCGTCCTTTGCCTAGGCATCGGACGCAGGGCAGAGCCCGATGGGGCATCGGACGCTCCGATGACTGAGCATCGGACGCTACCCGGACACTGTTCCAGCATGAACTGTGTACAGTGCTGGGCATCGGACGCTGGGGGCGTCCGATGAAGCGTCCGATGCAGCATCCGATGCTGCATTTTGAGCAGTTTCGAAGATCTCCGTTGCGGCTCACTCTCCCAACCAAGTTCCAACTCATATAAGAAGCAAATAAACACCAGTTGGAACCTAGTATGAGCATCCTCGCATAAACCCTCTATTTTATAAATATTTTGCCATAGGCTACATATCATTTTTAGGTAAAAAAGGCGATAAATCCCGAGGAGACAACATGTGGCCACCAAAACTAGGGGTCTCAACCATTAGGAGCCTCAAATGCTCCCCCTAGCGGTGGACGAACACAGCGGTTGCTCAAAACATAACCAAAAAGAAACGACAAAGCAACAAACATGCATATGCAATGCAATACGGAATTTGAATCTAGGTTGCTTGTCAAGTTTGCTCATGGGTAAGCTTCTTCACACGCTTTTTAGGGCGGTTATCGTAACCACGTCTGACAAGCCTATATGCATAGCGGAATTTAAACATGGCATATGATACAATGCAATGCAAAGACAACCTCCTTTCACCTTTTGACAAAGTTACTTAGATCAAGCACATTAAGCTCACTTCGCAATCTACAAAGAGTGTTTTCATCTAGGGGTTTTGTGAAGATATCCGCCAATTGATCTTCGGTTCTAACTCCCTCTAAGGATATGTCTTTCTTGGAAACATGGTCTCTAAGAAAGTGATGGCGAATATCTATGTGCTTTGTGCGAGAGTGTTGAACAGGGTTGTTAGCAAGCTTAACCGCGCTCTCATTGTCACACAACAAAGGTACCCTTTCTAGAACTATACCATAGTCTAAAAGGGTTTGTTTCATGTAAAGGATTTGTGCACAACAAGCACCCGCGGCTATGTATTCCGCCTCGGCGGTAGACAAGGCCACACTATTTTGCTTCTTTGAACTCCATGACACTAGTGATCTCCCAAGCAAATGGCACCCTCCGGATGTGCTTTTTCTATCTACTTTGCAACCCGCGTAATCCGAATCGGAATACCCAACGAGTTGGAAGTTAGCTCCTTTGGGATACCAAAGGCCAAAGCTTGGGGTGTGCTTTAGGTACCTAAGGATTCTTTTCACCGCTACAAGATGTGATTCCCTAGGGTCGGCTTGAAACCGAGCACACATGCACACACTAAACATGATGTCGGGCCTAGATGCGGTCAAATATAACAAACTACCAATCATAGAGCGGTAGAGAGTTTGGTCAACTGGGTTACCTCCCACATCTAGGTCGAGATGTCCATTTGTTGGCATTGGAGTCTTGATAGGCTTGCAATCATCCATGTTGAAGCGCTTGAGGAGGTCTTTTGTATACTTCTCTTGAGATATGAAAGTTCCCTCCTTCAATTGCTTGACTTGGAAGCCTAGGAAGAATGTGAGCTCTCCAATCATGGACATTTCGAACTCCTTCGACATCAAGTCACCAAATTCCTTGCAATATGCTTCATTAGTTGACCCGAAGATGATATCATCAACGTAGACTTGACAAATGAAGATCTCTCCATCAAGCTTCTTGGTGAATAGTGTGGTGTCGACCATCCCAATGGTGAAGCCCTTTTCAATGAGGAAGTCCCGGAGGCGCTCGTACCATGCTCTTGGGGCTTGCTTGAGCCCATATAGCGCCTTGGACAACCTATAAACATGATTAGGATATCTAGGGTCTTCAAACCCGGGAGGTTGATCAACATAGACTAGTTCATTTATAAAGCCATTTAAAAATGCACTTTTCACATCCATTTGATATAGTTTAATGTCATGATGTGATGCATATGCAAGGAGGATACGGATGGCTTCAAGTCTTGCAACCGGTGCAAAGGTCTCTCCAAAATCCAAACCTTCAACTTGAGAGAACCCCTTTGCCACTAGCCTTGCCTTGTTTCTAACAACCTTGCCTTGATCATCTTGCTTGTTCCTAAACACCCATTTTGTCCCAATGACTCTTGCGCCTTTAGGTCGCTCTTCAAGTGTCCAAACTTGGTTGCGGGTGAAGTTGTTTAATTCTTCATGCATAGCATTCACCCAATCCGGATCACCTAGAGCTTCATCTACAATGGTAGGCTCAACAAGAGACACAAAGGAGTGATGTTTAATAAATAAAGCAAGTTTTTGAGATCGAGTCATTACACCCCTTGTAGGACTCCCTATGATGAGATCTTGAGGATGAGCTTGTAGTAGAGGAGAAGTCCTTTGATCAACCACTTGAGGGGCCGCTTGTGGAGCACCAACATCTTGAGCTTGTACCACCATTTGATCATGGGAGACATGAGTATCTTCATTTGGATCCCTTCCATCTTTGTCATCATCAAGTGGTACATTGGATGAGGATGGCTTGTCAATGACTTGCACATCATCATCATCATCTTTAGGCTTGATAGCTCCAACCGGCATATTCTTCATGGCTTCCCTCAATGGTTCATCACCTACATCATCAAGATTTCCATGCTCTCCTTGAGAGCCATTAGATTCATCGAATTCCACATCATATGTTTCTTCTACCATCCCGGTGGCATGGTTGAATACTCGATATGCTTTGGACTTCAATGAGTAACCAACAAGAAAACCAATATCACATCGGCGTTGAAACTTCCCTAGGTGTTGGCGCTTCTTGTAGATGTAGCATTTGCACCCAAACACTCTAAAGAAGGATACATCCGGCTTCTTGTTGTTGAGTAGCTCATAGGGGGTCTTGCCAAGGAGACGATGGGGGAACAACCGGTTTGATGCATAGCAAGCGGTGTTGATTGCTTCCGCCCAAAATCTTTCCGGTGTAGTGTACTCATCTAACATAGTCCTTGCTAGGGTGATTAGTGTTCGGTTCTTCCTCTCAACTACCCCATTTTGTTGTGGTGTGTAGGTTGCGGAGACTTCATGCTTGATCCCAACTTCATCACAATATTGCTCAATGTGGGTGTTGTCGAACTCTCTTCCATTATCACTTCTTATCTTTTTGATCTTCAAGTCAAACTCATTTTGGGCTCTCTTGGCAAATTTCTTGAATGAAGGGGTTGCTTCGGATTTGTCATGAAGAAAGAATACCCAAGTGTATCTAGAGTAGTCATCAACAATCACTAGACAATAGAGATTTCCACCCAAGCTAGCATATGTTGTTGGTCCAAATAGATCCATGTGAAGTAGCTCTAACTCTCTTGATGTTGACACGAAGGCTTTGGTTGGATGTGTATTTGCAACTTGCTTGCCGGCTTGACATGCACTACACAATTTGTCCTTCTCAAATTTGACATCCTTCAAGCCCCTAACCAAATCCTTCTTCAATAGCTTGTTGAGAGTGTTCATTCCAACATGTGCTAATCTTCTATGCCAAAGCCAACCAAGAGATTGCTTAGTGAACAAACATGTCTTCAAGTTGGCATCTTCGGAGGTAAAATCCACTAGATAGAGATTGTTGTATCTAAAGCCTTTGAATATCACTTGTATATCATCTTTCTTGGTTACAACCACTTCCTTGTCGGTGAACAAGCATTGAAAGCCAAGATCACATAGTTGCCCAACGGATAGCAAGTTGAAGCTTAATGATGCAACTAGAAGCACATTGGAGATGGTATGATCGTTTGATATAGCCACTTTGCCCAATCCTTTGACATTGCCCTTTGAGTTGTCACCAAATGTTATCTTTTCTTGGTCATCGACATTCTCTTCTAGTGAGGTGAACATCCGGGGATCTCCGGTCATATGTTGTGTGCATCCACTATCAATTACCCAATGTGATCCACCGGTCTTGTAGTTCACCTACACACAAGAAATCAAGCTTGAGCTTTCGGGACCCAAACTTGTTGCGGTCCCTTAACCTTCTCAACTAGTGACTTAGCAACCCAAATTTGCTTTGGCCTACTTTTGTTAGGTGGCCCCATAAACATGACCTTCACTTTGCCACTAGAGTCTTGTCTAAGCATGTAGTGAGCATTGAAGGCAAAGGGCCTAGCATGCTTGGGCAAAGGTGTGGGCTTTGGCTCTTCACAATCATGAGCAAAGTGACCTTCCTTTCCACACTCATAGCATCTCCCAATCTTCTTCTTCTTTGGCTTAGTGATGCTCTTGCGTTGCTTCATCTTCTCTTCAAGAAAGCCAATGCCATTTCTATTGGTTTTCATGACGGTGTTCATGAGAAGCTCACTTTGAAGACATTGACCCTTGGTGAAGTTCCTCAAACCGGTGGTGAGGTGCTCTTTCTCCTTCTTGAGCTTGTCATTCTCTTGTTGGAGTTCCAATTGAGATGGTGTCATTTTGTAGTCCCTCTCCATCTTTAATCTCTTGTTCTCTTCTTTTAGCATGTCTAGCTCAAGTGTCATGCTATAGTCATCGTCATGAGATTGAATGATAACTTGCTTGGTAGTTGAAAGCTTTTCTAGATCAACTTTGAGCTTTGCATTCTCATTCTTGATCTTGACATAGTCATCATAGTGATCGGCCTCAACCACTTTCTTGCCCTTGCCACTAGCACTTTGCTCAACATGCTCACTAACCAAGTCCTCACAAGATGTTGCTATGTCACACTTAACAACAAGGTTAGGAGCATCATGTGTCTCATGTGAAAGCATATCATAAGCAATGGTGAGAGTATCATAATCTACTTTCACTTGAGTATATTGTTCCTTAAGCAAAGCATGACTAGTGGAAAGGTCACTATGCATCTTTTCAAGCTTTTCATTTTTAGCTTTGAGCTCCTTGTTAGAGGACTTGAGCTCCTTGATAGTGGATGACATAGTTGCAAGTTCATCTTTTAGTTCATCACTAGCATGAATAGCATGATCACATTTTTCAACGAGAGATTCATTTTCATCAACAAGCTTCTCATTTTTAGCTCTAGTCTTTCTTATGATTTTAGAGTAGTCATTTAGCAATTTGACAAGTTCATCATAAGTAGGAGCCTCAAATTCACCATCACTATCACTATCACTAGAGTCATCATCGTTTTGTACCTTCCGGTCACCCTTGGCCATAAGGCATAGGTGTGTAGATGATGATGGCGATGGTGGTGGTGGTGGTGTAGAGGAGCCAATGACTAGAGCGGCCACCTTCTCCTTCTCATCATCACTATCTTCATTTGATGAGCCACCGGAGGAGTCAATGTCGGTGAGCCAATCACCAACAATGTAAGCCTTCCCACCTTTCTTGTGGTATTGCTTCTTCTTGCCATCTTTCTTCTTGTATGACTTGTCATTCTTCTTCTCATCTTCGCTTGATGAGTCATACTTCTTGCTCTTGTTCTTGTTCTTGTAGCTATCTTTCTTGGGCTTGGTGCATTGATGAGCAAGATGGCCAAGCTCACCGCAATTGTAGCAATCCATTTCGGAGATTGGCCTCCTCTTGCTACTTGTGAAGAACTTCTTCTTTCTTGAGTCAAAGTTGACTCCATTCTTGTGAAGCTTCTTCAACATCTTGGTGGTCCTTCTCACCATGAGAGCAATGTTGGAATCATCTTCATCATCACTTGTGCTCTCATGATGCACCTCAATAGCCTTGGACTTGCCCTTCTTGTCATGGCTTGCTTTGAAGGCCAAGTCCTTCTTCTTGTCGGTGGAAGAGCCACCACTTGGTGTGATGTGCATGTACATCTCATGAGCATTGATCTTCCCCAAGACTTGTGTTGGCGTAGATGTGGAAAGATCACCTTGATGTAGCACGGTCACAATGTGTCCATACTTGTCAATGGGAAGGACACATAGGATCTTCCTCACAACATCGGATGGTTGCATTTGTGTGAGGCCAAGACCATTGAGCTCTTCTACAAGAACATTCAAGCGTGAGTACATTTCATTTGCATTTTCATGAGCAAGCATTTCAAACGAGTTCATCTTTTGCACAACCAAATGATAACGCTCCTCACGCTCACTCTTGGTTCCCTCATGGAGCGCACAAATATTTTCCCATAGATCATGGGCATTTTTGTGGTTCCGAACACGGTTGAACACATCTTTGCAAATGCCTCTAAAAAGAATGTTTTTGGCCTTTGCATTCCATTTATCATTTTCTTCCTCATTAGGAGTGAGACTTGTGCCTTCCTTGGGCTTGGCAAAGCCGGTTATGGCGGCATCACGGCATTTCACATCAACCGCTTCTAGGTACGACTCCATACGGATTTTCCAATATGGAAAGTCGTCACCCTCAAACATGGGAGGTGGTCCATCACCTCCGGACATCTTAACTCTAGGCGGTTAAGCCTAAATCGAGAGCACGAGGCTCCGATACCAATTGAAAGGATCAAGATGCCCAAGAGGGGGGGTGAATTGGGCTTTTCTAAAACTTCTTGCGATAATAACACTTATCAAGCCCCAATTAACCCCCTAGTGCCTAGAAGAGTGTTTGACAAGAATCAATTGCACAAAAAACTATCGCTAAACCATTTCTACTCTAGCATTGCAATTCAACTTATGAAAGAACAACAAGTAAATGCGGAATTGAATTGCTCAAAGGTAAATGCGTAGAGAAGAGAGTAGAGATGACACGACGATCTTTTTGCCGAGGTATCGAGGTGTCGGCACACCCCCCTAGTCCTCGTTGGAGCACCCGCGCAAGGGTATCGCTCCCCCTTGATCCGCGCAAGGATCAAGTGCTCACTACGAGCTGATTCTTCGCCACTCCGGCCCGGTGAATCGCTCGCTACCGGTCACAACTTGGCTTGGGTCATCCACAATGCCTCCGGATGATCACCAAGCTCTCCGATCGCCACCAAGCCGTCTAGGTGATGCCGATCACCAAGAGTAACAAGCTAGAACTCTCACTTGACCAAGACAAGGCCAAAGAGATGGATGGATGCACACTTGCTACTCAATTCTCACTAGGAGGTGTCTAATTCTCCCAATTAGCAATCACTCAACCTCACTAGGGCTCTTGCACTCACTCACACTCACAAGGTGATTCTCAACTGATGGAAGTGGCAAGAACATTCAAATGGATAGAGGGAAGGAAGTATTTATACTCCCCCAACCGGCCATCCAAAAACAGGACAAAACTGGGTTTCTGCGGGGGCATCGGACGCTCCGATGCCTAGCATCGGACGCGCCGATGACCTCGACCAACGGTCGACTGTACCAGTTTGTCAGACATGTTTATGGAGCATCGGACGCTGAGGAGCTTCCGATGACCTTGCATCGGACGAGTCCGATGCTAAAAAGACCTCTCTGGAACCTCTCTGCATGGCCATCGGACGCTGGCCCTCAGCGTCCGATGCCAGCGTCCGATGCCCTCACAGTTCACTCCCAAGGGAACAGTGACATCGGACGATCCGATGTGGCACCATCGGAGCCACCGATGCCACGCACCAGACCAAACCCTAGGTCGGTGTGGGCATCGGATCCTCCGATGCCCACTGATCCAGCATCCGATGCCTATATCAAGGGCAAGATCAACTCGGATCGCGACGCGGTCTTAACGACTTTTGATCCTCTCGACATAAGGCATCTCTCTGAGCTACCTAGGGCTATGAAATGACAAGTGTGCACCACACCTACCTCAATAGACTCATCTAGGTCAAGCTACTGATTCACACCCCTCTTTATAGTACGGCCAAAGCAAAAACAAAGACCTAAGACTACCTAAGTGTCCTCCAACACCATGCGACACTTAGCCTAGCCTACCACCGTCTTCGTCGTCCATCCTTTGGAAACCGAAACGATTTCCATCGCCAAGGGACATGAACTCCATATGCCCGTATCGTCGCCATTACCGTGACCTAACTCATCCCTGTTTCTGCAAAACACACGTTAGTCACAGTAATCTTGTGTTTCATCCAATCACCGAAACCCACTAGGGGCCAAGATGCGTTCAGAGTGGTTATTGCTTTTGCTTCATCTAACCCAAACTTCTTGAGCATGTCCTTGATGTACTTGCCTTGACTAACAAATGTGCCTTTCTTCATTTGCTTGATTTGTAGACCAAGGAAGTAACTAAGCTCTCCAATCATAGACATCTCAAACTCTTTAGCCATCATCTCTCCAAACTCTTCACAAAAGTCTTGGTTGGTTGATCCAAATATGATGTCATCCACATAGATTTGCAACACAAACAAGTCACTTCCAATTTTCTTGGTGAAGAGAGTGGTGTCAACTTTCCCAATCTTGAACCCTTTAGCTAACAAGAAATCCCTCAATCTTTCATACCATGCTCTTGGTGCTTGTTTCAACCCATATAATGCCTTCTTGAGCTTGTACACATGGTTGGGCTTCTTCAACTCTTCAAATCCGGGAGGTTTCTCAACATACACTAGCTCATTGATGAATCCATTGAGAAATGCACTCTTGACATCCATTTGATAGAGCTTGATGTTATGAGAACAAGCATATCCAAGTAAGATTCTAATTGCCTCCAATCTAGCAACCGGTGCATAGGTTTCTCCAAAGTCAATGGCTTCCATTTGAGTGTAATCTTGTGCTACCAATCTTGCTTTGTTCCTTATTACAATGCCATCTTCATCTTTCTTGTTTCGGAAGACCCATCTTGTACCAATAACATTTGTGTTCTTTGGTCTTTCCACTAACTCCCAAACATCATTGCGGGTGAAGTTGTTTAACTCTTCATGCATTGCATTCACCCAATCAACATCCATCAAAACTTCATCAATTTTGGTTGGCTCAATAGATGATACAAATGAGTAGTGTTCACAAAATGAAGCCAATCTTGATCTTGTTTGCACACCTCTTCTTATGTCACCAACAATTTGATCTAAAGGATGATCTCTTGCAATATGTGTTGGTTGAAGCACTTGTTCCGGTTGAGCACTTGTACTTGTACTAGCGTCTTTTTGATCTTGAGAACCACTAGAGCTTGCAATATCATTGCCATGCATGGTTGGAGGAGAGAGTACTTGATCTTTGTCATCTTCTATGTCAATCACTTGCTTTGGCTTTATATCACCGATGTCCATGTTCTTCATAGCTTCCACCAATTGTGTTCCTCTCACATCATCTAGATTGTCTTGTTCTTCATGAGAGCCATTGGTTTCATCAAATTCAACATCATGGACTTCTTCAACTATTCTTGATATGTTGTTCCACACTCTATATGCCTTGCTTGTAGTGGAGTAACCAAGTAGGAACCCTTCATCACACTTCTTTTCAAACTTGCCAAGTCTTGTGCCCTTCTTCAATATGTAGCACTTGCACCCAAAGACCCGGAAATATGCAATGTTGGGATTTCTATCATTGAGGAGCTCATATGGTGTCTTCTTCAATAGAGGGTGACAATAGAGCCGATTGCTATAATAGCAAGCCGTGTTGATTGCTTCGGCCCAAAAAGAATCACTCACATTGTATTCACTAAGCATAGATCTTGATATATCAATGAGTGTCCTATTCTTCCTTTCAACTATCCCATTGGATTGAGGTGTATACTTGGCCGAGAATTGATGTTTGATTCCAAATTCATCACATAGCTCATCAACTCTTGTGTTTCTAAACTCACTTCCATTGTCACTTCTCACTTTCTTGATTCTTTTATCAAACTCATTTTGGCTTCTTTTGACAAAGGTTTTGAATACTCCAAACACTTCACTTTTGTCAACAAGAAATAAGACTCATGTGTATCTTGTATAGTCATCCACTATCACAAAGCCATACTTGTTTCCCCCAATACTTGTATATGTAGTTGGTCCAAACAAGTCCATGTGCAACAACTCAAGTGCATGTGTAGTGCTCATCATTCCTTTGTTAGGATGAGTGTTTCCAACTTGCTTTCCCATTTGGCATGCACTACATAGCTTGTCCTTTTTAAAGTGAACATCTTTTAGTCCTCTAACCATGTCATGCTTCACTAGCCTCTTTAGTTGCTTCATTCCAACATGTCCCAAGCGCCTATGCCATAGCCAGCCCATACTTGATTTGGTGAATAAGCATGTTGTCAATTGAGCTTCACTAGCATCAAAGTCCACCAAATAGAGATTCTCATATCTAAATCCTTTGAAGACCAAATCACTTCCATCAACGCTAACTATCTCCACATCATCAACACCAAATATGCATTTGAATCCCAAATCACATAATTGTGCCACGGACAACAAGTTGAAGTTGAGAGATTCCACTAATAGCACATTGGAGATGCTCAAGTCATTGGATATTGCAATCTTGCCCAAGCCTTTAACCTTGCCTTTCTTGTTGTCACCAAATGTGATCCCGCATGATCATTGCCACTAGTGTTGATTGATTTGAACATTCTTCCATCTCCGGTCATGTGTTGAGTGCACCCACTATCAAGCACCCAATGCCTTCCTCCCGCTTTATAATTTACCTACAAAAGAGATCAATTCTTTTTAGGTACCCAAACCTTTTTGGGTCCTCCAAGGTTAGTCACCAAGCTCTTGGGCACCCAAATTGTCTTCTTCTTTGGGCCAACCATGGGTGCACCAATATACTTAGCCTTCACACCATTAGTGCCCTTTGTAAGCATATAACAAGAATCAAATCTAATAGATGAAACATGAGCATTGTTCTTGTTCTTGTTCTTGTTAAAGCAATTTTGCTCTATGTGCCCGGATTGCTTGCAATTATGGCAATACCGACCATTGCTCTTCACAAAACTAGTCTTGTGAAGAGCAAAAGCGGCCTTGCCCTTCTTGGGGATATAGCCAAGTCCCTCCTTGATGAGTGGACATCTTTGGCTACCCAAGCACTTAAGCAAGCGGGCATCTCCACCATAGGCATTGCCTAAAGCATGAGTGAGCTCATACACCTTGTTCTTAAGGTTCTCATTTTCTACTACTAATGATGAATCATATATAGTAGAAGTAGGCATTTTAGTTGAGCTAGATGATGATGATGCATTGGTGGGGGCAACAATAATGGGAGCATAAAAGAATTCATCAAGAATATCACATGTTACTCCTATGTTGCATGTCTCTACAACATTCTCAATCTTACTTTGATTAAGGAGGGAGGAGTGGGCTTTCTTAAGCCTAGTGTGAGCTTGGTCAAGCTTCTCATGGGCTTCCTCTAGCCTCTCATGAGTAGATTTGAGCTCATCAAAGGATTGCTCAAGAGCCTTGTTGGTCTTGAGCAATTCTTTGCACTCCTTCCTCTTAGTCTCAATGTAAGAGTGAGCATCTTGTAGCATGCTCATGAGGTCCTCCTTTGAGTACTCCTCATCATCATCACTCTCACTCTCACTCTCACTCTCATCGGATGATACCTTAGTGGCCTTAGCCATGAAGCATGTCGATGGAGTGTTGAAGATAGAAGGCTTGCTTGAGATAGCAAGACTAGCCATAGCCTTCTTCTTGGTGGTCTTCCTCTCATCATCACTAGAATCATCATAATCACTTGAGGAAGCATCACTATCCCATGTGACAACATAGGAACCACCTTTTTTTTCTTTCTTCTTCTCTTTCTTTTCTTTCTTTTCTTTCTTGTCCTTCTTCTTGCTCTTCTTGCGGTCATCATCATCTTCATCACTAGAATAAGGACAATCCGCAACGAAGTAATCCTTGCTCTTGCATCTATAGCATCTCTTGGTCGGGCTCTTGGTTGTATCCCTTCTCTTTCTTGCTCCATAGCCCTTCTTCTTCATGAATTTGCCAAACCTTTTCACGAAAAGAGCCATTTCTTCATCATCTATCTCACAACCACTTGAGCTTGCTTCATCATCACTTTCCTCCTTCTTTGCTTTGCCCTTGCTCTTGCTCTTGGAGGATGAAGCCTTGAATGCAACGGTTTTCTTCTTCTTTTCTTCCTCTTGGGCTCCCCCATCCCGTTCCACACGATATGTGTCTTGTGTGACCACATCACCTAGTACTTGGTTTGGGGTTACCGTGTCCAATCCTTCTCTCACTAAGATAGTCACCAAAGTATCAAACTTTGGTGGCAAGCATCTCAAGAACTTGTGAGAAAAGTCCTTGTCCTCCACCTTCTCTCCCAAGGCCTTCAAGTCATTGATAATGACTTGCAACCGGTGAAACATCTCCGGTATGCTTTCATCATCTTGCATTTTGAACATGGCGAGCTTGTCCTTGAGAATGTATAGCTTGGCACCCTTGACCGCCTTGGTGCCCTCATATGTTTCTTCCAATCTTTCCCATATTTCATTTGCTCTTTCAAGGTCCTTGATTTGCTCAAACACCTTTGTGTCAAATGCTTCATAAAATAAGTTGATTGCCACATCATTCCATTGAAGCTTCTCTTCTTCTCTTGGAGTGGTACTTGCGGGGTCAATTACCGCAAAATCATTCTCAATCACTTCTCAAATCTTTCTATTCATTCCTCTTGTGAATGCACACATCTTCCTCTTCCAACAATCAAAGTTGGTGCCGTCAAAATGTGGTGGCTTCCCCATATAGTTGATTTGAGCCATTTTAACACCGGAGGATGTTAAGCCTCAAACAAACGGTGACCACTGCTCTGATACCACTTGAAAGGTCCAAATTGGCTAGAGGGGGGGTGAATAGCCTAATTAAAAATCTACAAAAATTACTTAGGCAAACACTATTAGTATAACAAATGGCGAAGCTTTTTGCGCTAGCCTAATAGTGTGTTGCAAGCCACCTATCCAATAATTCTACCTAATAAAACTATAGCACACAATCAATTAGAGCTAGAAACTAATGCGGAATAAACTAGCTCTAGCACAACTATTATCAAGATGATACAAGAAAAACAAGTGTGTGCAAAGAATGAACTATGTAATCACAATATCACTACACAAGGTATACGACAAAAGATATACAAAAAGTGATAGTAAGTACACAAATAAATAGCTTGATGTAAATACACAAAGTAAATGAGCTAGATAGAAGTAATTTCACCGAGCCTTCGGGATCGTCTAGTAGAGAGCCAATCACCGATGAAATCCACTTGAGATGCCAATCACCAAGAATATAAATATGAAGACCAATCACCAAGATGTGGAAGCAATCACAATGAGCACACGGGACACCAAGATTTATCCCGAGGTTCACGTGCTTGCCGGCACGCTACTCCCCGTTGTGTCGACCAACACTAGGTGATCCGGTGGCTAATTGACACAAAGCCAAGCTCACAAAGAGCGCCACAAGAATCTACCGCTAGTGAGGTAGCTCAATGACACGAGCAATCCACTAAGGATGCCTCTTGCCGCTCCGGCGAGGTGAGGCTCCAAAGACCTCTCACAATCACGATTGGTGGTGGCCAAGAACAATCTCCTTCTCTTGCCAAATCCACCTCAAAGCCTCCAAGCCGTCTAGGCACCGGCAAATGCCAAGAGTAACAAGAAAACTCAATGCCGATGCGAAGAACTAGTGCCACTAGATTGAACTCTTTCAAATAACGCACTAGATCACTCAATCTCACTTGGTTTGATCAAATCAACTTGGGAGATGAGTTGGGAGGCTTGCCAATGCTCACTAGTATGCTTAGGAATCAAAATGTGCAAGAGAGGTGCCTAGCAAGCCGGCCAAGCCCCTTAAATAGGCCACACAAGTCGGCCTAGCCGTTGGACCCGAAACAGAGGCATCGGACGCGCCGGTGTCAGGGCCATCGGACGCTCCCTCAGCGTCTGATGCTCCGATGAGCACCACGTGTCCCTCTGCTACGAATTCAGCCCATTAGATCCCAACGGTCAAATTCCTTCGTGTCACGGTTAATGTGGCATCGGACGCGCCGATGCCAGGCATCGGACGCTCCGATGCCACTCACTCTTTTCAGCTCATTTTGGCGCTACATCGGACGCGCCGGAACGATAGCACCGGACGCTCAACCCCTGCGTCCGATGACATAACAGAAAGGTTCCAGAACGCTCCAAATCACATCAGACGCGTCCGATGGATCAACATCGGACGCAGCCCAGCGTCCGATGCTCCCTGGAACGCACGCTCGCGCCACGTCATAACCATCGGACTCTGCAACAGTGTTTAGTCAGCGTCCGTTGCCAGCGTCCGATGTTCATTCAACAAATGTCAGTGGTTAGGGTTTGCCACCGGACGCTCGGCCCAGCGTCCGATGCCCCTAACACAACACCTTTCAATTTCTAACTTCTACCCTTGCTTCCATGTGCCAACATCAAAGTGTTTCATCACTTGTGTACGTGTGTTAGCATTTTGCAAAGCATTTTCCAAGGGTTTTGTTGATCACTCACTAGGTCTATAGCATCGATATGTTAGAGAACACCTAGTGGCACTTGAACACCGCATAAGCCGTGAATAATCTCCTCTTAATAGTACGGCTATGTATCCTAAATGTGATCACACTCGCTAAGTGTCTTGATCACTAAAACAAAGAGCCCTATAGGTTATACCTTTGCCTTCAGGCTTCTTAGCTCCATCTCTTCTCTTCTTCATTTCACCAAAGGTAGAGCACTTGATCTCTTGAGTTGCATATGGCCATCACCATCCTCCATGGTTGCCATCTTTGCTAGCTCCACCACTTGGCTTGGTCACAATCCTTTCTTATAAGCTACACACATGCTTAGCAATACGATTAGACCAAATAGGTTTCATCAATTAACCAAAATCAAACTAGGGCTTTCACCCTCTAAGAGCAACTCCATCAGGGATTCTACTTGAATCCTCATAGCTAAATATAAGAGCTCAATCAAAAAAATCTGCTCCAACAGGGCCCCTACTCAGGCCCCGAAATTTAGGTGGGCACCTAAAACCACCGTCCAGACCTCATTCCTAGGGGCTCACCTCTCGGCCCCTATCCAACCTTTTCCTCTCGTCTCGTATGGAATCGCGCACCTCGCCGCACCTTTCTCCTCTTCGGTCGTCCGCATCTTTTGCCTAACACGGCGGCCCTCCCCTCAGTTTCTTTCTACTGTTCGAGTAAATCTATGACAATTGGGTCCTATTTGTCATTCGATGAGAAAATAGATTTGAGGACTCTATTTTGATGACTATTGTTGGAGTTCAGCCTAGAAAACAGAGCTCTTAAAAGTAGAAGGAGCACTCAAATAAAAAAGTAGAAGCCCTGATTTAGGGGCTATTATTGGAGTTGGTCTAATAGTTTTATGTGATGGTAGGTCATGTATATTGGTCCATATAAACTTCTACATTATAGCAGCAACAATAGTTATAGACCATTAATATAAAAGCTGCTCTATAGATTATCCGGTCCCTATACACCGTGGTTTCTCTTACCATGCATAAAATTAGACACCCCCGTAGCTATGGAAAAAATAGGTGGATCCTTACTATGTATTCATGAACATCCACTATGTATACATGCCACGTGACATAACTAGAAGTATACCCCGTGCGTTGCGGTGAGATTTTCTTCAAAAAAATATGTTATATACATAATATTATTATATGATATTTTGTATACTATATATATATATAATTTGACGTATATGTTATCTATTGTATCAGATCTAGTAAAAATCGTTAAGCTAGTCAAAGAAAAAAAGATAAAATATTTAATTACTTTATAGAAGAACATACGATGAAAAACAATAACATATACCGATGACTTGTGTTTTAATATATAAATTAAAGATTAAAAGTATTTCATGTGATAGAGATGTCATTGATATTTTTTTTATCAATAAGAGATGACATGAATTTAGTGAAGAATGATGTGGTCACATTACATGAAGAAATAGAACATGATAACATGGACTTAATTGAGAATGATGTGGACAAATTGAATGAAGAGATAGAATGTTTAGTGGAATCACTTAGGATATCTGCAACAGTGTGTACAAAACGCTAGCTGATGTGGAGGTAAATATAATGTAAAATTAAAAGATTAGACTGTGGCAGGTATTGTTAGCGACATGGAAAATTTTGGAAACCGTGCGAGATAGACTCTTGTGCAGGCGCTAGCTCGATAAATTTTTTTACTCTCTCTTCATCCGATTGGGTAGGCGCTGTTTCGAGCTAAAAAAATCTACACTACTGGGGACGTCCTCTGTGGAGAATGAAAAGAGAAATATTTAGTGGGTATTAGCTTTGGTTTTTATTTTTAATAAATATAAATCCTCCTTAAAAATCTACGGAGGGTGCCATGAGTATGGTGGGACCCACCTAATTTTTCCCAAGGCACCAACGTCCACAGAATCTTTTGCCATCCGACGGCGCCGAAAGCAAAACTCGGCAGATGGTTTCTTCTTCTTGTCCAAGAAAAGAAGCGCAGACCCGCCACCGCATAGCAGGACTTCTCTCCCACTTCCGGTGGGCCCGAATCCAGCAACGGTCCAGGGTTTCCAAGGTCCAACGTTTCGACCCATGGGAAGCTTCTCGAAACCATCGGCCGCCCCGGTCTTGCTTCTCCTCGAGGCCCCACTTGTCATCCACACGTCCTCACGTCTCCGCCCCACCATTTTTACCAAAACCAGGTTCCGCCGGCGACGGGTGGGCCCAGCCAGCAGCAGCAGCAGCCGCAGCCGCAGCCGCCTAGGCCTAACCCCAGGCCCCCTGTGCCCTTTATATAATAGCCCCTCCGATCCATTGGCCGCATCACACTCGCGAACCCCATCCTCGATCCCGTTTGAAATCCATCCATCCTCGATTCCTCCGTCCCGCAGCCTCTCATCCCCATGGGTAATGCCGTCGTTCCTGCAATCTGGTTGTGTTTTTGGATTTTGTTCGTTGGTGGTGATATTTTCGCTGATTGTTTTTTTTTTGTTGGTTTGGTTTGCTTGTGTTTGTGCTCTGGTATATGCAGCCAAGATCAAGATCGGGATCAATGGTGAGTTTGCGGCCTCCGATCTGAGTCATGTTGTATTTGAGTTACGCCGGTCGTGCGGGTTTTGATCGGTTGTTTTTTTTGTTGGTGCAGGGTTCGGCAGGATCGGAAGGCTGGTGGCCAGGGTGGCCCTGCAGAGCGACGATGTCGAGCTCGTCGCCGTGAACGACCCCTTCATCAGCACCGATTACATGGTATAGCCCCTGGTATCGCTAATCGCTTGATCTGGTACTAAGAGAGTGTAGTCGTGATTGGCTGAACGTGCTTGTTCGATGGTAGTAGATCTGTAAGGTCTATACGATTTGGTCCTCGTTTGATGTATGATATGGGATCTTGTGTGATGTGGAGCATCTGCATTATATGGGATTATTAGTAAATGGGATGCCTAGATCTGATCTAGATGTCTTTTTTTTTCAAAAAAAAAATGTGGATGTGGACTGGTTACCCAATCTGTCGTAAGCACATTGAGATGATTGTAATTGTTGATGGATTATAGGAACTCAAAAGTGTATAATTAGGTTGTTGATCTGATGTAGATGTTACTTTTTTAATATGGACTGTTTACCCACTCAGTCATAAGCAAATTGACATGATTGAAATTCCTTTGTGTGGACTGATTACCCACTTTGTCATAAGCAGATTTTCATGATTGTAATTGCTGATGGATTATAGAAACTCTAAAGTGGTTATATTTAGGTTGTTGATCTGTGGATGCACATATCTGTGCCTTGCTCTGATTGCCATGTGCTTTGGATTATTATTATATATATAGGCTATCTGTTTTTTCTAAGGTTATCCTAAGGTTAATTAGAATCTTATGATCTGGATTACATTCTATTTCATTGTTGATGTAAAATAGTGTTTGAAGTATCCAAATCTGTATTTTCTACAGAATTTTAATTTTCTGAGTCGTCTTGTTCTTGCATTTGTCAAGTTGATTAGTTAAATTACACCAGCTGGGTCTTCTGTTATATGATTTTGAGTTTGACTTTGCTCTTGCAGACCTACATGTTCAAGTATGACACTGTCCACGGACAGTGGAAGCACCATGAGGTCAAGGTTAAGGACTCCAAGACGCTACTCTTTGGTGAGAAGGAGGTTGCTGTGTTTGGCTGCAGGTTTGTTACCATTCCTTTCCATATTAATTTGCTTCATACCCAATTAAACCATTGTGTGGATAATGAGTAACGAACCTGGTTTGCAGGAACCCTGAGGAGATCCCGTGGGGTTCCGTTGGTGCTGAATATGTTGTCGAGTCTACTGGTGTTTTCACTGACAAGGAGAAGGCTGCAGCTCACTTGAAGGTACAATCTTCTACCTAATGTGTTATTCCATGTTATATCAATAAGTTCTAGTATGGGAAGCATCTAATGGTTGCTGTTACAGGGTGGTGCCAAGAAGGTTGTCATTTCTGCTCCTAGCAAGGATGCTCCCATGTTCGTTGTTGGTGTCAATGAGAAGGAGTACAAGTCTGATATTAACATTGTCTCTAATGCTAGCTGCACAACCAACTGCCTTGCTCCCCTTGCTAAGGTACTTATGTTGCTTTACTGCTGACATAAATTGCTTGTAGGGATCCTATATTAGCTAAAATTGGTTATTTGTTTTTGCTGCAGGTCATCAATGACAAGTTCGGTATTGTTGAGGGTCTGATGACCACTGTCCATGCCATCACTGGTAAGCTTTGCGAAATAGGTTAAATGGAAAATTTGTTTAGTGATATGTTTGTTGTCTTTAATGTGGCATGTGGATCCTTGCAGCTACCCAGAAGACTGTTGATGGGCCCTCATCTAAGGACTGGAGGGGTGGAAGGGCTGCTAGTTTCAACATCATTCCCAGCAGCACTGGTGCTGCTAAGGTTAGAAACTGAGCCTTCCTTGTGCACCTTGTAACGTGTTATGAAATGCCTTCATGCTTTGCTTAAAAAAAGATAATGCAATTTTTTGTGTCTTAGTTTGTAACTACTTGATGTTCTGCAGGCTGTTGGCAAAGTGCTTCCCGTCCTTAATGGAAAGTTGACTGGCATGTCTTTCCGTGTCCCAACTGTCGATGTTTCTGTTGTTGATCTGACTGTCAGGCTTGAGAAGTCTGCCACCTATGATGAGATCAAGGCTGCAGTCAAGTGAGTTAGCTCTGGCATCGCCGGAGTTGTTTTTTTGTATTATGTGCAATATTATTGTCCCAGTGCAACTTTCAAATGAGTGTTGAATTGTTTTAGATTGTCATACTCACTGATTCTTGCAAACATGACAGGGCCGAGGCAGAGGGTAGCCTCAAGGGCATTCTGGGCTATGTTGAGGAGGACCTTGTTTCCACCGATTTCCAGGGTGACAGCAGGTGTGCTATACATTCCCTGCTACTAATATCTAATGTTTACCGTTTTCTGATCAGTAGTTCATTGCTAGGGGCCTCAGGTTACTGACAATATTTTTTCATGATTGTCTCTTAATCACAGGTCTAGCATCTTTGATGCCAAGGCTGGTATTGCCCTGAACGGCAACTTCGTAAAGCTTGTGTCCTGGTATGACAACGAGTGGGGATACAGGTTAGTTGCCTCTACTGATTATCTGATTTCGACTAGGGCTTCTGCTCCCTTCAGTTTTTAAATTCGACTTATTTTTGGTTTCTTTTCAGCACCCGCGTGATCGACCTGATCCGCCACATGAACAGCACCAACTAGATGAACGAACTGAAGGTCAACAAGGGAGTTCCCCGGAGAAAGTGCTTACGAGAATAAAAATTTTCTATCGGATTGTTTGAAACTATGTTTGGTGTAATCGTAGTGGTTGGTTGAGCATTGAATGGCTCATATTTTGTCAGGTCTATCTACGGTCGTTGAACTTTTAATCGATCAGTTTTGCATTTTGCACTGTTTCTTCGCGACTTCGCCGTGCCATTTAATAGTTCCAACGTTCTGTCTTCGTTCATTGGCTACTTGGTTGCCGGCCTTAACCATTAGCTACTGCCGTGGTGGGAGCTTTTGCGTAGTCGGAAATTTTATTGGCATAGGGGCAAAATTTTGCACCACCTAATACTCAATTTAAGTTTTGGATTAGATGGTTTCATTGGTTTGTCCAACCTTATTTTGTGTCGGGTGCCAGAGATTTCGTGGCTACATTGAAACCAATTCGTGGCTACATTGCATAGGAAGCTTTTCTGTAATTTTTTTTTGTAAAAGGTATATCCTCTAATGCGAAACACACCAGTTCATTACTCTCTAGAGAAAATGGCACCATGGTTCAAAAAATGTCTGTACATAGGAAGTAAAGCTCTATAATAATTTTAGTTTTTCTTTGTTATTTATTTGTTATAAAAATACCTTTATGGCAGGTTGCCAAGTGCATGAGAGAAGGCAACCGTAGTGTTGTCCATGTATATTGGCAGTACAAGATCAGCATGCAGTAGGAGGGCCTCATTTCCATGTCAACTGGCAAGCAAAGAGTTATGAGGCAGTATACAAAAGAAGAATAGATATATGCAAGTATTACAGTGGGTGGAGAGTAGAATAAAGAGAACACAACAGCTCTAAGAAATAAGCCTAAACAAATCTGCAGTCGCCTTTTTTAGATTAATGACTGTGATCAGAGACCCGTGCAAAAGTACGTACTACAGAGGAGTGCCATGTCACTTGCTTAGAGACAGCAACAGCATGCCAATGATGTGGCACATGAGTTCCGTAGGAGCTCTACAGTATCAGCTGGTGTGGGGCATGCAGTTCTTGGAAAATCCCTGACGGTGAGTAATGACAGCTTGTACCGTTCAGTGAGGTGAATAGGTTGAGGTTCACACCGGCAGGATAAATTTTCAGAGATGATGGACCGCAGCATATCATACACTTGAGGTAGAAGTCGGTTTGACTGATTCGTATGGCTAGTTTTTAAAGAAAATAATATATTATTTCACGGTTAATTTGTACGGATTAAAGCTAGCAGAGTAGCTCGAGCTAAAGTTTGAAGCTAGCAGTAGCATGCCAGCGGTGCATCCTGTGAGAATTTGGGAAGCACTAGGAGTACCTCATTAGACGATCAGTCAGTCGAGAAGCACTCTCATGTTGTATTAGCAGTATCTCAGGGTCAGTGGTCACAGCAATTCATCAATTGCTGGAGAGAAGTACGTTAACAACTTAGCACTAGCCGATTAGGAAGCCAGGAGTGCTAGCAGATTATTTCAGCTGTACAAATCATTAACACCCTGATTTCAATTGGCTGCGACAGAGCTAATTAAACATGTTCAGAGTTTGGAGGCATACAAGTACTGGTGCAGATCGAGAGAGATGCCTTCTCAGTAGTAATGTAGTCCAAGCATTTATATACTGGTTTAGATTAGACACAATGTATATGCAGTACATTCACTCAAGTCGCCCCCTGATGGAATTTTGGCACCATTGGCATTATTTCAGCTGTACAAATCATTAACACCCTGATTTCAATTGGCTGCGACAGAGCTAATTAAACATGTTCAGAGTTTGGAGGCATACAAGTACTGGTGCAGATCGAGAGAGATGCCTTCTCAGTAGTAATGTAGTCCAAGCATTTATATACTGGTTTAGATTAGACACAATGTATATGCAGTACATTCACTCAAGTCGCCCCCTGATGGAATTTTGGCACCATTGGCAGTCTATTTGCACTAATCTCTTCACTTGTTTGCTTCTCTATCACTAGTTCAATATGGCATAATCGATCTTCAGATTGTCATAACATTTAACAGAACACTGATGAGCTGAACCACTCTCTCCCATGTGAGTTTTGAGGGCACAATTATTCCCACGTTAACCTCTTTCGAATTCTTCAAATATTTCACTATAAGCACTGCTCTCCCTATTGGCTTCTTTGAAAATGAAAAACAAGGAAAGCAAAAGGTTCACCTTGTGTTAGTCAAGTATTCTGACCAAGGAAAAGATGTGAACCACTGGCTGAAACCTCTGTGGGTGGCTCTCTGGCGAAAGGAGAGTATACATCCTTAAGAAATTAGTATGGACCATGTTTCATGTATGCACTAATAACCTGTTCTTGTTTATCTAGAGGATAAGTTTGAATTTGACAATGTAATCCTGGATCTCGTTCTACATCCAGCACACTATTATCTACATAATTTACTTGCTGGCGCTGAGATGTTGGTTGCTGAGCTTCCTCTTCTCATTGTGCAGCAAGCCAACTCTCTACTTCATCTTCCCTCAATCATTTTATCCTTGAACTGTTGCTTTCTTGTAAAAACATTCAAACGTCTTCCTTTTAGGTTTCATAGTTATCCTTCAAAATAAATAAAAAATGCAATCAGAGACTGCAACCATATGTGTAGACTATGTTCCAACCTGATCAAATGAATCAACTACCAAATGAAATAAAAAAAAAGACTACATTCAATGGCAGAGCCAGAAATTATATATAAGGGGGGCTGGTTGGAAAGCATCAACTTATAAAAACTAAGCGCAACTCGAAGGGTTAGATTTTCTATGGTGATTGTCTGAGTTAATTCATTGAGTGACATAATTGTTCGCACTTTTTACATATATTCTAAGATTTAAGGCATTATTTTTTTAGTGGTAGGTGACATGCTCAATGATAACAAGCCTATATAGTGATTTAAAAAATCTTAAACTTTTTTTATTGTCTTATTATTTCAAAGGTGTTTATAGAGATGATTTGATTATCTAGTTATGTTTTGTATGACTTTATTATCTACTTCATCCATCCCACAAAAAGTGTCGCTATGAGATTCATTTTAGTTAAACTTTTTAAAATATAACTAAATTTGTAGAAAATATTAATTAAGATTAAAAATATTTAGTATTTCTAAATAGGTTTATTATGAAAATATATCCAACAATCTAGCTAGTGATACGAATTACATACTATAAATACTAATATATTTTTTATACATTTGATAAGATTAAAAATATTTAATTTCTTAGGAAGTAAGAATAATATTTTTTATCGAACGGAGTATAAGATATTAATAGATTTATATAACTATAATTTTACATATTCTATCTCTTAAGATAAATAAAACTATAATATTATAGTAGTAAAAACATTTCTTGTCAAATGTTAGGGGGGGGGGGCATGGCCCCTGCCAGCCCCCCTTGGCTCCGCCACTTTGATACATCCATACCTGATCTAGACCTTGCAAGCGTTGCGATCAAACCTACTGGCTTGTTGGCTGCTATCTTGTTGCGTACTGCCTATCAGCCGGTTGCGACCTACAAAACCAAAGTCTTTATTGGCGCAGTAGTCATCGACCGATCACCCAAGACCCAGGTCAAGGCTACCTGAAAAATTGTGATAGAAATTAGCCCACTAACCCCCTTGCCTCCGCCCTTGGACGACATGCTTGGATATCCACCATATCACCTCAGTTTGCCCCCGGACATGGTCAAATATCCACTATATCATCTCGGTTTGCCCTTAGACACAGTCGGATATCCACCATATCATCTCAATTTGGATTCCTACTTGAGCTTGCTCAAACTTGGGCTAAAAAGGAAACAATGCATTAGTGGTAGTTGGGTTGGAATACCTCCAGAGGAGTGCAGTTGTTGGGAACATTTATTTGTTAGGCGGAACTAAACACGAATAATTTCACTGACTTTTGCAAATCTTTTGATGTTTGAATATCTATATTATCAAACAATTAACTCAGGGGTGATACCAAATTGTCTAACAACTTTGTCAAATCTTTAATTTTGTAACATATCAAATTATCCGCTTAGTTGTGGTTGCTCAGGAAGGGGATCCTCTAGTTTGTTAATTCCAAATTCAACGGCACCAATTATCATGTAAGAGCAACTCTAGTGGTTTTGTATTTTTTGTTTGGCAAAATATGGTATTTTTCAACTCTCAGATTAATATGACAAAGGTAAAAAGAGTCAATCTCCAACGGTTTTGCATTTAGACTTGCAAAACTAAAAAAAATTATGCACGCGAGAGGGAAATATCCCGCGGGAGTAGCACGCGGGTGCGATTGCCAAGCGAACCACAACTTGGCATATATGTCAAATATCACTCGATGTTTGCCAAGTTGGTAAAAATGCTAAGCTCATTTATCAAACCGTTGGATAGGAGATTTTTAGACATTTTTATAAAAACAAAAATATCAAACTCATTTGCAAAACCATTGAAGTTGCTCTAAGTAGAGCAAGGACGGGGTAGAGCGAGGGGGCTTGAGCCCTAGTACCCATGGCTTGAGCCCTAGTACCCATGCAAACAATATAGCCCCGAAATGCACCCTTAACAATTTTGGCATGAGTTTTGTTTTTTTTTCCTTTGCTTTTTGAGGAAATGCTTCGGCGGTCTTTTCCAATACAGGAAGAAATGTCATTGATGAATTCTTGCTTAAAGATGACAGGTATCGAGTATCAATCTTCAGAAAAAATGTATCTGATCATGAGAAATTTTGGAAGGTTATAGACCCCCACACTAGAGTTGAATTCTGATAATTGTGTAAACTGTCTTTCAAATACAGTAGATCATTGGAAGCCAATCTCAGTCAAAAATGAGGCCAAGACAATAAAATTGACAATGCGTGGGATTGTAGAACAATGGAAGAAAGAAAAATCTGATACATCTAAATCAAATTAAGTGGAGGCATATATTGAGGTCAAAAATTTAAGGAAGGAACTATAGTGTGACTCCATAGTGGTACCATGTGTGTGTGTGTGGGTGGGGGGGGGGGGCACGGACCCTCCCAACCCACACACCCCTTGATATATTAGATTCAAATTAATATTAGTTACCTTGAAGGTCTGAACTAATTATTGTAACTAGAATGTTGAAAATAAAGGTCATACAACCGTTGAACAACTATATACCCCCACTTTAATGGTTCAATTGCAAAAAGGGAGAAAAAGAAATCAATCCAACAATGCTCGCCAACAGCCTATTTAATTAGATATCTAAATATAGATATTCCTTATTCCGAATTTTTGAATAGCCAAAGATAGAAAACGAGAATGACTATGTAGAGTATGCACAAGATATAGAGAACTTGTTGAAAAATAAAAAGATATATAAATAATTTTTACTCAAATAGTCTCTAAATGATAATTTAGAACTTAAATTTTTGAAAGTCTCTCTCTTAGGTTAGTCTCAATGGAGCATTTATGGTGATTTCTAAGTCTATTAATTATCTTGATAACTCAGCTTTTTGCTGATGTGACAGAAGAATTAACAAAGAAATAGAGTATACAATATAGAAACAGTTTCTTCGTGAGGAAACAGAGTCGACACTGGCAGAGACAGAAAGAAACGACCAAATCCTTGTTGGGGAGACTTCAGTAGCTTCAAGCAACCTCCATGCAGATCCGGTGTGCCGATGATGACGAAGACTACAGGCGCTCGCCGGCCGCCGCAACGGCTTACCCGCGTCATGCGCTTCTAGACACCTCGAGAGCTCGCACGGGTCATCCGCTTGCCGGCTGCCGCGACGCCACACCCGCGACACACGCGCTTGTTGGCCGCTGCGAGGGCTTACCAGTGTCGTGCGCACGCCGTCCACTTTGAGAGATCACCCGCGTCGTGAGATCTCCCCCGCGCCATGCACTCACCGGCCGCCTCGAGAGCACGCACGCCGTGGAGGACGCGCCTCCTCCTCACGCGCCCGTCGCCCGCGGCCGCTCGTGACCTTCTCGGTCTTGCAGATGCCCAATGTGCCTGGTCGCTGCTGCTGCTCGCACGCGCCGTCGCCTCGTCGGCTGCCTCGAGAGCACGCACGTCGTGGAGGATGCGGCTCCTCCTCACGCGGCCCTCGCCCGCAGCAGCCACACCGCCAGCAGTCGCAAGGCAGTTGGAGCCGGTCGTTGTTGTCTGGCCGTCGCCGCCGCTGTTGCAACAAGCGAGCGGGCACAAGGCAAGTGCCCTCACAGCATAACACCAAGTCGAGCAAGAGCTCAACCACCACTAAGCATATTGTTCCGCATAAAGGATCCGAAAACGAGAGAAAGGTAAACGTTCAATTATTGGTTAATTGAGAATTATAGTTTCTTGGCACAGAGTCTTAGGCTATACAAACTACTGTAGTAGAGATGCTCAGCGAATTTATGTAGTGTTTAGTTCCCCAAAAGACCCAAAATTTTTCTAGATTCTCCGTCACATCAATCTTTAAATGCATGTATGAAGAATTAAATATAGATAAAAAATAACTAATTCCACTTTTAGTATGTACATGTCGAGATGAATCTTTTGAGTCTAGTTAGTCCATGATTGAATAAAATTTTACAGTATTTCTCTCAAAAAATTTCCGGAACTAAGCAAGTTAGAAGCGAAGTATAGAAAAAGTTGACCCTGAGCCCCTTGAGGGTTGGTTCGCGTGGGTGAATGTGAGCTCGGTCTCCTCTCGACAAGAACAGTAACGAACCTATTGGGCCTCTATCAGATTTGGGCCGCGATCGCATGTTCCCTTCGACACTGCAGCGGTCCGGTGCAGGCTCGTCACCTCCCAAACGCGGCGCACCTTCCTATCCCTCCGCCGCCGCTACCGCACACTGCTGACCAAACTGCCGCCGGGAGCAACAAGCCGCGGGCATCGTCTCCCGATGCCTCTGCGCGGTCTCCGACGCCGGGGCCGTTGCTACGAGGCCGGGAGGACCCTGCTACGCCTCTCCCTCCGTTCGTCGTCTTCGTCCACCGCACTCACGGCGGAGGAAGAGGCGGCGGCCGCAGAAATCAAGAGCTCGCTCCTCCGGGCGCGCAAGGGGAGCGTCGAGGACCTGGTCGGGGCCCTCGCGGCGGAGTGCTCTGAGGTCCGGCTGACGAACGGCGTCGCGGACAGCCTGCTGCGCAGGTGCGGGGATGACTGGAAATCCGCGTTGGGTTTCTTCGTGTGGGCGCAGTCGCGGGGCGGCGGCTACTCGCACACGCCGTACGCCTGCAACCGGATGGTCGACCTGCTCGGGAAGATGAGGCAGATCGACCGGATGTGGGATCTGCTGTCTGAAATGCACTGCAGGGGGCTCGTCACTGTGGACACTGTCGCCAAGAGCATCAGGAGGCTTGCCGCTGCGAGGAAGTGGAGGGATGCCGTTCTGTTGTTTGATCAGTTGGAGGACTTGGGACTGGAGAGGAACACGGAGACCATGAATGTGCTGCTGGATGCGCTCTGCAAGGAGAAGAAAGTCGAATTGGCGCGTGAGGTCTTTGTCATGCTCAGCACGCATATCGCGCCAGATGCTTACACTTTCAACATCTTCGTCCATGGGTGGTGCAGTGTACGCAGGATCGATGAGGCACTGTGGACGATCGAGGAGATGAAAAACAGGGGGTTCCCTCCTATTGTCATCACATACACTGCTGTTATAGAGGCTTACTGTAAGCAGCGCAACTTCAGGAGGGTCTATGAAGTCCTTGATTCCATGGGTTATCAGGGCTGCCATCCGAATGTGATCACTTACACAACGATCATGACCTCACTGACAAAATGCGAAAGGTTTGAAGAAGCTCTGAGTGTTTCGGATAGAATGAAGTCCTCTGGTTGTATGCCTGATACCTTGTTCTACAATGCCCTGATCAACCTTTTTGGTAGAGCAGGTCATTTGTTCGATGCTAACCAAGTATTTCGTCTGGAGATGCCAAGGAATGGTGTGCCCCGTAATGTGGCCACTTATAACACCATGATATCAATTCTCTGCCAGTATGGGCGAGATGATGATGCTCTCAATGTGTTGAAAGAAATGGAGGCACAATCCTGCAAACCTGATCTTCAGACATACCAACCACTTCTTAGACTATTGTCTGGTAGAAGAGGACAAGCTGGTGTCATTCACCGTTTGTTGAGTGAGCTTCATGACAGGAATGGTCTAGGATTAGATCTTGATACATATACCCTTCTGATCCATGGTCTTTGCAGGGTCGGTGAAACCGATTGGGTTTATCGACTGTATGATGAGATGGTAGGTAGTGAAATTGTACCTAGACTTAAAACATGTGAGTTACTTTTGAGTGAGATGCAGAGACAAAATATGGAAGCGTATGTGGAAAGAATTCGGAATGATGTAATTTCCTTTGGCCTTTCTCCGTAACTTTGAGAGCATTACCTTCTCCCATGTGATTCATTTGCTAGTCACTAACTACTAATATTATGCAACAATCTCTAACTTAGCATAACTAGAATTCTAGAGGCATCTTCACACAATAAAAGATGGATCAGCTACTGTTTTTACTTTTATATCATCTTTTTTTATTCATGATGTTATAGCAAGATTGAGATCCTCATTTGACTGCAGATGATGATCCTTGTACATTAACCAAGAGGCATGAGCCCATGCTATTACATTTCCCTTACTTTTTTTTTTTTTTTTGCGAAAACATGCTATTACATTTCGACTATTTTATCAATTACTGAGCTTGGTGTTCTAACTGTGGCACCATTCAGTATGTTGTCTTCTTGTATTATATTTATGCAATAGGTGATATCAATAGTGTACATGCCTATATAATAACTCTAACTGCACTGGTACATGAGTAGAATTTTCTGCATTCCACATGTTGATTTACTTCTTATGTGTTTGAGAAAACATCAAAACAATATGCTTTGCTGTTTAATCGGAGAGTTCACGTGTGTTGATTCAAACAGAAGCTTACTGAACTCAGGTGCTCGTAGACTTTCAAACATATCATACCTACTTCATATAACATTCTTGCTGTGGAGAAAACATGGAAACAATATGCTTGCTGCTTAAATTCGAGATTTCGTAATAAGCTCTGATTCAAATAGAAGCTCGCTGAAACTCAGGTGCTTGTATAGACTTACAAACGTATATAATATCTACTTTATATGGTAAACATGAGGAACATCCTTTACATCTTACTACAATTTGGCTTTTATTCAATATGGTTTAAAGTGACATGCTTTCATTTTACTACATCACTGTTCAATTTGGTTTATTACTGTCAGTACATTATTATTTCACCATACTTTGCTCCTCAAACCGATGAATGTTTCATGGTATAAACCTTCTGTCATTACCACTTATGTTAGGTGTAAATAATCGCAATCATTTTTTTAGAGAGCTGCAGTAGCCTAGTTGCCCGCTTTTGGTCAATTGAGTATCTGTTCTGTCATTCCAAAGCTCTCGGTTGCCTTCTGCATTTAGCATGTAGTATTTTTATTTTTGTTTTTTCAGTGATTCTCTTGTGATTTATTTTTCAGGGATTCTCCTACGATTTATCAAGATTGAACTTGAACTCGTAGAAGTCAATATGCCATCCTGTTTAGGGTAGCTATGTTTGTGGAAAACGTTGTTGCTCATTACTGACATTCCTGGTGGCTGGCCGGGAAGTTGTTTCCATGATGTGACTGGTCGTTTTCTCGGCTGTTGCAATAGAATTTTATGAGATAGAATAAGTCGAAGTACGACTGATAAGCCGACTAATGAGACAAATAAACAGACCGATAGATAGCAGACCTGCTGGTTTGTGCGGTAACCATGTAGCAGTGGACTCCGTATATTCCAGGAGCAGCTACGCTGTTGGTCTCTGTTCGGTAAACAGCGCTGGAACGAAGAAAGCTTGCAATAAACTGACCACCATTTTTTTTTAATGCCAACTTACTGCATTTGGTTGCCCTACTACTGTACAGAAACAGTTGACCAAGCAGACGGTGTTGGAACTTGGAAGGCCTCTGTTGGCGATGGAAATGGATCATGTCGTGTCGCCACTCCATCTCCAACCAGGTCCAGGATGCTCCGTTTGACAAGGCTGTACTGTATGTAGCCGAGGCGCACGTTGCGGCGTCGTTATCGTCGATTGCTGCAAAGAAACGGTTATCCATGGCGGCGCCTCAATAATTCGACGGATCGGATCGCATCGCATGTGGGCCGGCCTACGCCTACGGTTACGGCAACGCGATCCGGACGGCCTCGCCCTCACGTGGCGGCGGCGACCGCAGCGCGTGGGGACGCCCGGGGTGGTTGGTGGGTGAGGCCGTGGTGGGATCGGGGCAACTTTTGGGCAAAGCAACGTGCTGCCCCTGCCCCTGCCCCTGCCCCTGCCCCTGCATGCCGTGCCCGACGACGCCGAACGCGCTAGACCTGCTGCTCTCCTCGCACGGAGGCCATCGATCGAGAGCCCTGAGGGGCACGCGCTGCCTGCCTGCCTGCCTGTCTGCCGGGCCACGGCGCCTGCGGCCCTGCGCTGCGCCAGCCGGGCCAGCCTTGCCCGTCCGATTGTTCGATTCCGCGGCGCCTGGCACCGCTCGGTGTTTGTATTCTGTTTCGCGGCAGGAACACGAACAGGAACACGAACACGTGACCGCGGCCCTCGCCTCGCCGTCACCGATGAGCTGTCTCCGAGATGCGATGCCGGCCGGGCCAGACCCAGGACCAGGAGAGAGCTGCTCCTACTGACACCGTGAGGCTTGGCTTCTCCACTTGTTCGGCTCGGCTCGGCTCGTCCGTGGAGTTGGAGGGAATTTTTTTTATTTTTTTTTTGATGGATAAGTTGGAGCGATTATTCAGGCAGATAGAGTCCAAAGGCGTCCTCTGTCCGCTTCGCAGCACCCGAAGCTAAATAATCCAAAACAGACCATTACATGGCACGGCGTCGCATTACAAACCGGCAGAGGGACATGTGAGACGCTGAAAGTACTCTCAATCATCTGCAGATCATACTGTCTCCTCGTAGAAACCAAAACCATCCGTAGATGATACACGCCAGGATCCTGCTCGTACGTACGTATGTACGTACGTGCCAGAAGATCGAGCACGCCACCTTTGTTGGCATCAAATCAAATTCGCTGATCGCTTACCGATAGACACGATTAGTGATTAGACCAATTGGGTTGGGTAGCAGGCATATGCACGCATGTGCATGTGGACACGGATATGATCGATCGACGGCGGAGAAGAGATTCATTCAAGTGTCTGTCCGCTTTACTCGCTGTCGTCGTCGTTGGAACATCAACGTCGTCCAAGTTAGTATAAGAGATGGCCAAACTAAAACTGAGGTGCTTGTGCTGTTCATGAATAAATGAACTCAATCAGTCCAGTCACCTATCGTTCATGAACCTGGACGGCGCGTCGAACCGTCGATCGATCGGGCACGCAGATCCGCCGAGTGGTTGCTTGCTTCGGATCCAAGCACTACTTGTGCAGGCACGTTACTACGACAGTAAAAAACGAAGTTAATTTTAGCCTAGCCAGTAGCCACGCTAGCTAGGTTTAGTAGTCGCGGTTGTTTTGTGCTTAACGTTTGGTCAGATTCGGTTCAAAGAACCATCGTATGTTTTTTTTTTTTGATCTCCAGCCACGAAAAAGTTGTTTGAAAGGGACTGATTCAGCGGGCGAACTACAAGAGGTTACACCGTATCATCAGCATGAGCGACCTCACTCCTCACTGCAACCGTCATGTGAGATCCGACAGCGACAAGTTGTCGTCTCATTGTCCGTGTCCATCTTCAGTAACGTACTTGCTGAACCAAACCGTGACAACTCTGCACTACGTTACCATTCCATTACTACAAAAAAAAAAAGAACGTTACTGATTGAATTGAAGGGCAAAACATGGAACCTCTGCATCATACTTACACGGGTAATCTTTACGAGAGTTGGTAAAGAAGTAGTACTGTAATTTCGCTGCAGCAGCCTACGGCCATCAACTGCGCCACCGGTTACGAATTCCAATCCAAGCTGTAGATTCCCTTGGTAGAAACCATAAGCTGGATACAGACACGGATTAGCATTCAGAGAACACCTTTCGAGGTTGAGACCATCTGCAGCTGCAGCCATCCAGAGCTGCCCGCTGCCCCCAAAAAAGCTCCCCACCAAACTGCACAGGACGGTAAACTACTACTGGTACTGTGCTACCACGCATTTGCATCATTGCCAACCCCAAAACAACCTTCCTCCATGGACCATGGCTCCATGAATCAACCTCGGCCCTGCACGGCTGTCCCCATCTCTCTCTCCGTCTCCCTCTGGGCCTCATGATTCTGTTGCAAAGGCTGCACGGCCGAACCACCCATATGAATGGCTTTGTTTCACCTTTCCTTGCCCGTCGTCTCCACTGATACTACTGTGATATTCATCATGCAGAAGCTCCCCGCTCAATTATTATTATTATCTGTCTCGCTTTCTTTTCCAAATAGAGGACCACTGACTTTCACACACTACTGTACTGTGCAATTGCATGGACCCTCATCAGTCTCTCTCATCCATAAGAGTAGCCGCAATGGTTAGCTCATAAGCTAACCTCTTAAATTTTTTGTTATATTTTAATAGGAGGAAGAGAAGAGTTAGGGGGTGTTTAGATCCCTGGCAAAAAAAAAATTGCTTGTCACATCAAACGTTGCGGTACTAGTTTCGTCTATTAAAAATAAACTAATTATAAAACTAATTACTAAAACGAATCTATTAAGGTAAAATAATCCATCATTAGCGAATGTTTACTGTAGCACCATTTTGTCAAATCATGAACTAATTAAGTTTAATAGATTCATCTCGTAAATTAGTCTCCGGCTGACAAATTAGTTTTTTAATTACTATATTTTTAATAGGTGAAACTAGGGCCGCAACGTCCGATGTGACAGGACAAAAAAAATTTGCTCTGAAAACGAACACGCCCTTAGCTCTTACTCAAGAGCTAGGCTCATACACATATTCCAAGATGATGTGTGAATGTAATGTGGACCTAATCATACTATGAGCTATTGCTAAGAGTTAGCACTATTAGAGAGGTTGACTTAGAGCTAGCAGCTAGCTCATACCACTACGGGTGCCTAACGACATGGCACCTTTGCACCACGCTGCTGCCCCTGCCTGCCTACTAGTAGCAGTACCTCTTAGAACCACTTTGTTGGTGGCCTAATCCCGGGCCCTGACGAGGCCGAGCTTTGCGTTTGCAGGCACTGCATCAGTTTGGTTCTTGTTCCTGAGCAGCAGTTGTCAGTTGAGCCGCGCGCACCACAACTTGTTTTGCATAAGGTGTTGCATTGCCTTCGGAGTTGCAGTCCTGTTCTTCCCTCGCCTGCTTTTAATCTTTTGTTAGGCCTAATCTTTTGTTTTAATCTCCATCTGCGTAAGTTCAATCTGCAGTTTACAAATGCTTTGCGCCCTGCTGTTTTTGTCCAACAAAAAAAGCAACAATAAAGAAGTCATTTTTTTCTTGTCACATGGTGGCTTGCCGAGTGCTGCTGATTCTCTTCTCCTTCCAGGTCCAGGCCTTCCTGCTGCGGTTCTTTTCTTGGCACGGCGTCGTCTCACATGCCATGCCATGTGAGGAGTAGCTGACCACAGCTCACTCCAAGTGCAGCGCAGCGGGGCAGCCCCACGGCCGGATCTCCTCCCGACGAGGTTCCGCGATGGAGCAGCCGCCCTGCTGCTACTTCCCGCTGCGGTGGGAGAGCACCGGCGACCAGTGGTGGTACGCGTCGCCGATAGACTGGGCGGCGGCCGACGGCCACTACGACATCGTCCGCCAGCTGCTGCACCTCGACCCCAACCTGCTCATCAAGCTCACCTCCCTCCGCCGGATCCGCCGCCTCGAGGCGCTGTGGGACGACGACGCCCGCTTCGCCGACGCGGCCAGGAGCCGCGCGTCCGTCGCGCGGAGCCTGCTGCTCGAGTGCGAGTGCAGGAACCCGAACCACCGCCGCCCCGCCGGCGCCGGCGCCGCCACCGGCGGGGCGGAGAACACGCTGCTCCGGGCCGGGTACGGCGGGTGGGTGCTCTACACGGCGGCGTCGGCCGGGGACGCCGCGTTCGTGCGGGAGCTGCTGGAGAGGGACCCGCTGCTCGTCTTCGGCGAGGGCGAGTACGGCGTCACGGACATGTTCTACGCGGCGGCCAGGGGCGGGAGCGCCGACGTCTTCAGGCTGCTGCTCGACCACGCCATGTCACCGAGGTGCTCGACGAATTGCCGGAACGGCGAGGAAGGCGGTGCCGGGCGCGGCTCCGTGTTCCGGCTTGAGATGATGAGCCGGGCCGTCCACGCCGCGGCGAGAGGCGGGAGCGTGGAGATGCTCAGGGAGCTGCTCGAGGAGGGGCCCTCCAGCTCCCGCGTGTCCACGTATCTCGACATCCGTGGATCCACCGTGCTGCATGCCGCCGCTGGGAGAGGGCAGTTGCAGGTGAGACATCGGCATTTGCTATTATTGCTTGCACCACATTTTCTGCAAATGCTTTCTTAGCTGTTCTTGTTGTAATTGTAAGTGCGCGAATGATTGTTATCAGTTGTATGTATCAGACATGTAGATGCAGTATTCCGTGTTTAGGATGTTTACATGCTTTTTGGATCCTGATTTGCTTAGAGCTTCATGTTCAACGCTCAGTTTAGCACGCAAGGATCTGCGTACAGACTACAGTGGATACATTTCATTAGAAACTTCGTTAGTTTGCTTTAGAACAAACTACTATGTGCTTGTACTTTCTCAGCTAGGTTGGTATCGGAAAGGAAACTATTCATCTAGAAAGTCATCTAAGATCATTTTGTTACTTCCGCAATTCCATAAAGTTTTTTTTTGAAGAACTGACACAATTCTACTAATAAAGGAGCATTAACAAGTTTTATAGTTCAATGTGACAGTAATATAACTTCCAGATGCAGAATGTTCCTTTTCATCCCTGGTTATTGTAATCCTGCAAAACAGTATATTAAACCATGGTGTCACAGTATACTTGTTGGCCAGACTTTTTTTTATTTCATTTATTGCTATGATACTGAGCGTGGCTGTCAACTCATACAGTTCGTGGTCATAACGTGTAGGAAGTTTTAATTTAGACATAAAAGGTACCTTTCTTTCCAATCAATATGTCCCTTTCCAATAATGTGAGAACAGAGTGAATATACTTCCTGTTGTTCCAGTTTAGCTAAAAAATTTCACCAGAAAGATCTAGCTTTTATATCCACAAACTTCTTGGTGATGATGCTATGCAGCCAAACTTTCTATCCATTTCCTGTTTGTTGACATTCAGACAACTCTGTTACTGTTTCTTGATGTTGCTATGCAACCATCTTTTTGCTACTTTCAGTTGTACCAATGAATTGGAAAGTAGAAGTTTTCTCTTTCTACGCCTCATGTTCTAAGAATATCTTATGCAGGTTGTCAAGTATCTTCTGGCCTCTTTTGACATAATCAATTCGACTGATAATCACGGGAACACAGCACTGCATGTAGCCGCCTATCGGGGGCACCAACCTGTTGTGGAAGCGTTGGTTGCTGCGTCTCCATCAACTTTGTCAGCTGTTAACAATGCTGGTGACACATTTCTCCACTCAGCAGTTACGGGATTCAGGACACCAGGATTCCGACGGCTTGACCGCCAATTGGAGCTGATGAGATACCTCATACGCGAAAGAACTGCAGATATCCAGAAGATCATCAATCTGAGAAACGATGCAGGCCTTACAGCCCTCCACCTGGCTGTGGTTGGCTGCGCACACCCAGATCTGGTCGAGCTATTGATGACCACCCCGTCAATCGACCTGAATGCTGAAGACGCTAACGGCATGACTGCTCTGGCGCTGCTGAAACAGCAGCTACGTTCAGCAACATCTGACCGGCTCATCAGGCAGATAGTTTCTGCCGGAGGGGTCTTGAATTCCAGCATTCTGAGAACCCGATCAGCCATTGCTTCTCAGATCAAGATGCAGGGTGGGATTGCAAGCAGTCCTGGTACCACTTTCAAGGTGTCAGATGCAGAGATATTCTTGTTCTCGGGTATAGGAGCAGCGGAGTCTCTAAGGCCAAGCTCGTGCTCCAGCAATGGGAAGGATGATGACCCTACTCATGCAGATGCAGATTGCGCCGACAACCATGGATCGTCAGAGAAGAGGCTGAGCTCTGCGAGCCGGGCCAAAGACCGTCTCAAGATGATGCTGAGATGGCCTCGCCACAAGGACAAGATGCCCAAGAAATCAGAGGACAGCAGCCCGCTGGACTCGATCAAGAAGCTGAGCGAGCACGGCGCCGAGACCCCAGCTCCACTAAGGCAGAAATTTACCAAGACAACGGCGCTCAACGGCAAGCGGACCCTAGCGGTGAAGAGCTCCACCCCAGGCTCCTCTTCCACCAAGAAGAAGCTCAACACAAAGCTCATACACGGCATCATGGAGGCCATGCCTCAGCTGGCACCGTCTACCGCGCGGTCTGGATCCCCAACGGACACGTTCCTGAGGTCCTCGATTTCATCCACGCCACAGCCGCTGGCGAAGCTGAAGGACATCTGCCTCGACGACGAGATCTCCATGGTGACCCCACCCTTCGGCAAGCTGAAGGACATCGTCCTGGACAGTGACGACGCCACGGAGGACCCCTCGTGCTCCAACTCGTCCATGGACGACGGCTGTGGCAACGGGACGGCGGAGAGCGCGGCCCGGAAGCACGGTTGCGGCAACGGGAGGCTGATCAACATCTGCTTTGGCGCGCAGGGCCTCACCGTGGAGGACTCGGCGAGCGGGCAGCAGACGAGCAAGATGTTCAAGCAGCAGTGCCTGAGGGTGTCCTGATTGATGGCATAACGCCATCTGCGTGGTGCTCAACTTCAATCAACAGCGTGTATTATTTGTATCATAGATTCACAGCGTGGTGTGATTGGTTTTGGTATCTCGCATGCAACTATGCTAGTTGTTTTCTTGTTGTGCATGCTGCCATGCATAACCAGTGGTGAATTGATGATCCTCACAGCGTGTTGTGATTGGTTTCGGTATCTCGCGTACTATGTTTGTTTCTTGTTGTGCATAACCAGTGGTGAATTGGTGATCCAATGAATTTGTACTTAACTGTGACATAGACGAATTCACAGCTCTATGGTCTAACTTTCAGCATCAGACCGTACATTCCTCAACGAATCACCGTTGGTCAATCACTTCCACAAATTTTACAGATTACAAACTGTGACGGACACTCAACAACCCCAGCCCTGCAAAATATCAAACGGTGATGCCATTTCTCAGTGGCACTGGCGTCCTGATGAACAAATGTCACACGGAAGACACTGATTGCACAAATGGTAATTACAGACAAAGCGGGACGTGCATCTGCGAAACAATCTCTCTTGTAAGAGCTAAGCAAGAGCAGTTCTTTTCGCTCATGCTCAACAAACAGCCAGCACTTCCTTCACTACATCAAAATTCGGATTTACAGCAGGAAGCAACTAGCCCAACTGCTACACAATCTAAAACAGAAAAAAAAAGTTGAGAAAAGAAGCTATATCCGCTGAGCAAACCCGCTTGAAATGGAGGTTGCAGCAAACAATGAGCCATTTGAACTCCACTAGTTCGGTGGCATCAGTCAAGCCATTTTGGCACGGTGGCTGAAAAAACATCCTCTAGGCACATAAATACGTTCATTTGACCTTGATCTCCTGTGCGCCTCCTCGAAGCAAATGACCACTCATTTACCAATTATATGCAAATATAATCTTCATCCTTCCCATGCATATTTTAACAAACCAGCAGCAACAAAATGGAGGGCTCCCACCACCAGTTTAGAACCAATTGAGCATCCAACCCGTGCAGCTGTCCAGCCATTGCTACACATGATGGCCCACAAGAGGTGTTCACTTTGTTGGATCAATAGGTTGGCACCAGCCTCTAGCCCTTGACAGGGCATGGCAAAACACAGCACCATCAGTTGATCTCTCCTTCCTCTGCTTCTTTAATGCTGGGAACACTGCTCGGTTCTTCATCATCTTCCTCATCATCTGCCTTTATGAACAGTCCAAGTTGCTCCAAAGGATTGACAGATCCCGGATGATAGCCTCCAATGCCATCCTGAGAGCGCTCTGGACTAGTCTCATCAACAGAGCTTACAATATGATCTGTCGTGGCTGTTCCAAGCATTTCCAAATCCTTGAGATGGAGGTTATCATTAATTTCTACAGTTCTCTCCATCTGCATAGAGGATTTATTTTCTTATAGCAACAATAAAAAAAAAGAGAAATTGCAACTGCTGACGGGTGAGGTCTACACTTGCCTCCTGTAGGGCCTGACGAGCCTTCTCTCTCTCAAAATCCCGTTTACGCTTAGTTTCAGCTTCAGCTTCAGCTCTGCGAGCCTCCATGGCTGCATTACCTTCAGCCAAGAGCCGCGCTTTCTCTGCACCCACAAATAAGAGAACACACTTGTAAGAGAGAGTGAGAGAGCAACTAGCAGCGAACAAGACAGGTGGCCACACTTTTTACCTTCCTGCTGGAGCTTTTCCAGTTCCTCCTGTTTGTCTCCACCCTGAGCTCAGAAGTCGATAAAGGCCAGGAATGGGTAATTAAGACCTTGCATATAGAAACAATAAAGAAAGATAACTGAACGAAGTCCTATACCTGACTAAGAATGCCGCGAGCTTTGACAATCACATCAGCATAACGGCTCCTCAAAAGGGCTGCTCGCAATAGCCTGTCCGGTGAGACTTGTGTATCGGGTTTTGAGATTTCCCCTAAATGTTTCATTGGGAAAGGATCAGACGATCCGATCAGCTTAGTGTACTGAGACCGGTCAACGGCCTCATACGTACCGGCCTACAAATTCATGCTTACCCCCTGGTGCAGGCTTTGACTCACTGTCCTCCCCATGGAGTCCCACAATATCAGCAGGACCTGTGGTTTCACAACCAGTTGGCCCAATTTAAAGATGGTTCAAATAGTCTGTAATATATAACTAAATAATGATTGAAAATAAGACATACAATTTGCATCAGCAGGGCTAATAACATCACTCTTTTCTTGCTCCACCAGCTGGTCAGGTTTCTTAGTACCCTATAAAATTTTGGAAAAACAAATTGTTCAGTACAGATCAGTCAACTAAATTGTAAGGGAATCCACATCCTTGCCACAACAAAATTACACCAGAATATAAAGGTTGAAGGTGACCAGAATGCTGAACAACGCAAACATCAGAATGCCAGGACAATTTTAGTACAGTTTTGCAGAATAGGGCATTACCAGACAATGGATACCTTAAGGCAAAAGAACATGTACACATCAGAATTTAAGTTATTTGCTAAAGACCACAAATCTATCAGGGATGTGGCAGCAAGAAATAGGATAGTCACGCTCCCAGGCACCAATGCTTACTGAGAGAGCTAGCAGACATTAGAATATTTAGAAAGGGGCCTTGGCTTCAGGATGGAACATTTACAAATACGTGCCTACTAATAATAGAAAAAAAGGGCATTATTGTATTTTGGCAATGAGTGTCGTCAAGTATTTGAAGACTAAGGTAACTATATGACAGGTTCGCATACGCAAGACTGGTCAATACACTCCTCAGAACAAACAAAAGAGAACATAACTTTGAGCAACATCAAATATAGCAAAAATTGCACCTTAATGCTACTATATTTCAAGACAAACCTACTCATCCTCGGATCATTTTTCCCCTATAAACATGACTTATTCATAATTGTAACTGGACGGAATAATATATTTATATTTCAACTACAAAGCACTTGGCAGCAAATTGCCCATAATCAATTTATATTTACTAATATAAGATTTTAATGTCTGTATTATTTCTGAAGCACTCAATACTAAATCATTGTAGTACCTTCGCAAGCTTTCCAGGGCTCCCAACTTTTTCTGATTCACTTTCAGAGTCACTGCCTGAGTCAGAATCTGCATTACCCGACAACATTGTAAACATCTTGAAATTTCAACATCTCAAAACAGGAAAAGTTTCAGGAGAATTATACTATTAAGGTTCTGTATAATGCACACACAATCAATAGTTCGCAGGAGCTTTACTATTACTAAAGGGTTTAGTCTGCTAGAAATGATAGTAGGATGGGGGTTATGAAGCATGATGTCCTGCATCAACATCATTGAAATTTAACAGCCCAATTCAAATACCATCAAGATCCTGCTAAACAATTACTAATTACTAAAAGGGAAAACATGATATTCATGGCATTTATCGAGTACCATGTTTGTAAGACACTGCCCAGAGTTCAACTAATATAGAAATATGATATACCAACAAAAAGACGTGAAGAGATAATATCCATGTTCTCAAAGAATTAACAATACAAAACTGGGAAGAAAAGCAGCACTTTCTTTACACAAGAATGTCTATAATGATAGAAACAAATGCAGATAAACACCATTAGACACAGACCGCTAGAAGATGATTCAGAGTCGCTGCTGGAACTACTTGGACTACCACACTTGCTACTCCTGATTTGCGCATCTTTGTCTAACATGATAGGTGAGGCATTGCCACAGATATCCACATCCTCCTCGACAGGCTCGCCACCTGCAAGCAAACCAAAAATTGACTACTGCACAGAAGGTGTGTAATTTAAATCTATCAAGAATTTCGAGCTAGACGAAAATAAACCTTTGCAAGGATTTGTAGACAAGTGGCTAAGGCCAGATACATTCACAGCTTCATTCTCAGAAGGTTCAGATTTCAACTGCTGACTCTGTTCTCTCTCTTGCAAATACTTGTCTACATGTTTCTTCAGCTCAAATAGCATGTCGTCACTGACAGCTTGGATGTCAATCTCTATCTCTCCATCACCAGGCACATCTGTATTGCTGTCAATGCATTGTTGCAGCAGTTCAAAGATGTGAGGAGGTAACTCATCGGATATAGAAGCCAAGCAGTTCCCAAAGGCTTCTCTCTCTTCAGCTGTCATCTTTGGTTTTTCAGGCTCTGTCTGCCGTACACACTCCATTGACACATCACTGCGGTCCACAGGAGGCGTCTTCCTCCTCTTCGAGTCAGCCCTGTCAACCTCAACATGTTTCTCAGTGGCAGCAGAAGCCAGCTTCTTCTCGATTGGCCTCCATCGAGTCTCAAACATCTTGTTCAGCTGGATGGCCATGTCATGCACAGCATGCCCCCGAGGATTATAAGCTATAGCATTGTTAAAGGTCAGCCTGACATCAGAAGCAAAATCCGATGGACTTGTGTATGAGCCAGATTCAAGCTTCTTCTGGACAGTACCAAGATCCATTGGGACCTTAACGATGTCAAAATAATCAGGAATTTGAAGCTTCACAACATCAACTGGAACATTGAATATATGACTATATTTCTGAGTCATAAGTTTCTTCAAAATAGCTTCACACTGCTTAAAAACTGCAGCTTCAGATAACACTAAAGAAGGTTCAGGCCGGGGTTTTGTAGGCAAGAACCGTCCCTTTGCACCACGGATAACATTGGTCACACCACGCTGAGACTTCTGTGGCTTCTTGGCTCGAGGGGCAGCCGACGATGACAAGGCAGGTGCCCGACTGAGAGGAACAGGGGCTGCAAACTCTGGCTTCTTGAGGAGATCCCGCACAGAATCAAGCTCTGCCCGGAATCTTTTCCGAAGATACCGCCGTTCAGATGACGACATCTTGGACGGCACAAAGATCTCCCGCTTCACATCAAAGCCATCGCTGTTCAGGCTGATGCACTTGCGCTTTGGTGCCGAAGAGTCCTCGGAATCAACACGAACAGGACTACCAGCTGCAACTTCTGACTCGCCGACAGTCTCTGCATAACCCCGAGATGCGGCTGGCACCATGCCTGCATAACCCCGAGATGCGGCTGGCACCACGCCCCTGAAGGCCATTTCCTCGTATCCCCGTTTTATTGGCCTCTGCTGCCCAAACTCCATTAATACCGTCGGTGTCATGTGCCCAGGCGCCAGCGGGTCACAAATCTGTTCAGCATTGACAACCATTTTCAGTGCCACACACCAAATTCAAGCTACACAAGCAACAGAAGGAGGCATGTAAAGACAAAAATTAATAACAATATCCTCTCCAAAACCCTAATCCTAAATGGGAACCTTAACCCCAACACGAACCACCAACCGCGCACAAATCCAACAGCACAGCCCCCGAATCCTCAAATTCGCGCCCGAATCAGACACCTCCCAGCACCAATCGAAGAAACCCCAAAATCCAAATACAAAGCTAGTCCAAATTAGGAACAAGGGGGATGCGAGCCCGGACCTGGAAAAGCTGGATCTGAAGCAGCTGCAACCCCAAGGTCGGGATCCGGAGCGAGGCAACGGCGTCCACGCGCGGGCTCGCCGGGGAGCTGGATCTGCTCAGGAGCGGGACGGATCTGGGAGCGCGCGGTGGCCGCCCGGTCGGGCCTCGCCTTATCCTCTTTTTTGTTTTTCGCCTCGCCGCTCGAGTCGAGTCGTCTCCGTGCTGCAGCTTTGCTTATCCTTTTTTTTTCTTCTTGAGCCGACCGAACCCGAACCCGAACCCGCTACTGCTTTGCGCACGAGAGGTGAGACCCGAACTAGAGGGGATGCGACTGTGACGCGCAGGGTGGCGAGCGCGCCCGGGGTGCGTATTTATAGGCCTAGGCTGGGCACGGAGGCGGTGCAAGTCGGATCCGGGCCGTCGGCTGGCGGGGATCGAACGGACCAGGCAACAGATCGGCGAGTGGGCACGCGGTGAACGGGTGGGGCACGACGTGACGTGGAGGCGGGGGGCGCTTTGACTTTCTTCGAGACGGTTTCCAGGCGGACGCGGGATTGTTGGCTAGTATATCAATGACAGGTAGGTCACAGAGGTCAACTGGGTTCACATGTCATCGAAGGTGTGTTGCGGAGGAGAGTACGAGTTGGAAGCGGCCGTCTTTTGTCGAGCACGCGGGATCTGGGTACGGTTTGGGCGCGGAGTGACTTGGTGAGGAAGGTTACGTGACGCGTGGAAGCAGCTGCGTCCCATGGGTGGGTCCCCTGCTGAGGTGTCGGGCGTGAAGCACGTAACGGGTTGGATTTCGGGTCCAGGTATTTCTTGATTCTTGAAGTTAATACAGTAGGAATAATGGATGTAACGGGTTTAGCGTTGGGCCGGGTCACGTAGCTTCCATAGCTGTACTGATAGGCCCACATATTCTATGGGCCAAAACTTCATATTTCCTGATGTCGTCAAAACTAGCCTATACGGTGAGGACTTGGGCTATATTGGGCCGTATTTGTGCTCTATAGTTCTGCGCCCATAAAATACACACATGGCTTATTTTAGACCGCCACTATTTATATTCATGTATATTCATCTTTTTATTCAACCTTTTTCCTTGTAGTTTGTCGATTTACTCCTAACATGAATACCATCGCTAGCTTTTGTGTGATAAGACCCTAGTTTAATGCATTTTATTTTAGCCGACAAACTTCATGTATTTTTTAGATTTATCACAATATTCGTATACTCAGTTTGTGTCTAAATAATTGTCGTATTTAGTTACCATACAGTAAGTTTGGCTACATTTGTATAAAACATTAGCAAGTTTTGTATCTCCAAATAAATTTATAGAAAAAGTCCAAAATACTACCTATGAAGATTTTTTTATTTCTCTATATTCAAGCTAGTTTTCAATTTCAAATTTTGTGTGCGGATAACTAGCACCATAGTCTATTTTTAAACAGACATATAATAATAAATTAACATTAAAAATAAAAAACTATATTAAACATTATGCTATAAAATTCATACCACTATCACATCACAAAAAATGAAATTAAAACTCAAATTAAACATAGAGAAATAAATATGAGAAATCTTGTTAAGATGTAAATTGAACCTATGAAATAGTTTAGAGGAGTAAACTGAACCAAACATTAGTTTAGAGTTTTATCTAGACACAAGCAATACTTTAAGGTAGTAATTTAGACTTGTTTCTAAATTTATTATGAAAATAGATTCAACGATCTATCTAATAATATTAATTATGTACCATAAATTTTAATAATTTTATATAAAATTAGTTAAAGTTATTTCTCAAAAAGCGAGAGCGATAATTATTTAGGGATAAAGTGAGTATGTCATACCTATTGACAACAAAGAGTCTATAATGATTTCATTTTTTATATATGTTATTATCTCAGTCTTTTTAGAGCTGCTCGTAAGGGTAAAGCGTGCATGTGCGCATATGTTCAGATATGGGTGCCCCGTTCGTATTTTTCTATAGTTATTTTCAAACAAAAAGATATGTGTTAGAGTAGAATTATTCGAAAGTAGGAGGCATGTCTTGTGTCTATTGTCTTGGCCTTGTAGGAACTCGTGAGTCGTGACCGCCCCAAGAGATGATGAATTGGTGCCTAATCCAAACTAAAGGACCTATGACTTAAATTAAACTACTACTAGAAAAATCATAAACTTTTATACACTTAATCTTTTTGTAGTTTGCTCTAACTTACCCTTAACCTACAGAGAGTTTTGCATGTTAGAGCCAATCCTCTCAACTAATATATAGTTAATTTCAGAAGGTAAAGATCACACAAACAAAACACCTGCGGAAGCTATAATTGCGGTAAGTAAAGAGTTTGACTGAGAAAGGGCAAACTCTCGGAGACATGACATTAAATCTTGTGGTATTAATTTCCAAATTGCAACCTCTAGTTCACGTTGCGGCTTCGTCGATGTATGCTCCTAGTGCTAGTGTTAGATTTGCCACACAAGTCATCCATCAAACAAAAGCCATTGTCGTGAGGCACGAAGTCTCATCATGATCCATCGCTATCAGGATCGCCCCCCTCTCAAGATGATAATGTAACTAAATAGTCTTCCATTAACTACCATTAGTTAAATAGTTTAACTCGGTCGATCATCTCGGTACATTATCCATATAGTGTAGGACCATTACAAATTTACAACGGAGATATACATCACAATTTAATTCAAATTCACATCACAAATTAAAAGAGGGAATTAAATTTATAGCAAGTTGACATTGCCTTATTATTGGCTTCATTGGGGCCTTTGTTGGTGAAATCATATGGTATATTTCTTTTGAACCTTGTATGTATTGAGGACGGATGTTGAAGATATATGGATGTTTTTAATGTCTTTTGAACAAAATTCCTGACTCGCAATTACTGATCTAACCCAAGTTTCTTACAGAAGTTGACACCTGAAGCTAGTGGTATAACACGAGGGATTAGAGCAGATCAGGTTGGTCCTAACTTTTGGCCATCCTTAGGTTGGTGCTAGGCATCTACACTCTTGTGTTATATTCTGCATCTAGTATGGCACCGCAAGTGTTGCAAGCTCCACACTGCGAGTGCTGCAAGCTATTGCCAAAGTCGTTCTTCACCATGCAGACAGCTCACATTAGAAGCAAACCATGATGAAGGTTCACTTTGCCCCCTCAGCATTTTGCGGAGGTCGATGTTCCTGCTCTCTCTACCTTACCAAGTATACACAAGTGTATATTAGTAGGCAACCTCTAGATATAACATCAAATAGTAATGTCATGGTGCATTAGTGATTAGTGCTAAATTTGCACTGGCCGATGTTGTTTGCTCTAATGATAAGGTCGAACATTTATGCTTGGCAATGGATAAAGTTTTGGTCTTCATGTGTGTTGGTCTTAATTGGAGCTTGTGATCGTATATTATTTTGTTCATGTTGCAATGCACGGGTACCCCTGTATAATAGACCAAGTAGCGGACCCATTCATTACATGACAAAAATATTTGGTTACCAAATATATGAAATGTGAACCTTAATAAATTTGATTGTTTATTATTTATAAATTTTATTTTGTTTTATATTTATCATAGCATTAGCACAAGCATACTACTAGATGACACTGCAGAAGGCATAAAATAGGTAATTAATCCAGAGTCATTGTAGCTTGCAATAATAATAACTACGATGTAAATATTTCTATATATATTACCGATGGTGAATCTTGCCACACACTTAAGTGGACACCTTATTCTATAGTACTAGATGATACCCTGCGTTGCTGCGGGACATGATTACAACTTGAAGTATTAATAAAAAACAACAATTTATCTCCAATAAAGCCAAAAAAAACATGTAACTTTTGTCAATCAAATACATACCTTGATAAAATAAAATACACACATATGGTATATAGGACAAAAAATTGAAGGCATCTAACTACTCACATGTAACCTGTGTTGGGTACTGGCTTGGTCTCCAAAAGAACACGACTGTTATTTAAATTTTGTTAAAAAAAGCACACCTAGATAAAATAACACATCTAGCGTCAGTTGTGGGATGATCATGTGGAGAAAACCACCGCACGTAATTATTGTTTCGATATACAGAAAAAATCTTTCATTAAACGAACACAAAAACTGCCGCCTTATATAAAAAAACAGAAGAAAAAAAAATCTGAAACGACATTACTCAGCGTCAGGTGTGGACGCACGGATGCCCTCTAATCCGCTCATTCGTCTCCGCCTTCTAGGAACGGCCGTTTCGCGTCAGACCTTCGTTGTCCGCTCCAATCCTCAATCTTTCTTCCCCTTCTATATACGATCATCGCATGCATGGCAGAAACAACACATATAAAGATTCCTCCGCCAAGCTCGGGGCTCTACCGCCAGCAAGGGTGCGGGAGCAGCGAGGGAGCTGTGGTGGGTGACGCTCCGCATGGCATCACGCAGGCTAACAGGCGGGCCAAAGCAGCGCCGCTGAGCAGGGCCGAATCTAGCGGAGACATCTTCGGTCATCCCATCCATAAGACTCGTCGATGGCTGAGGTAGAGTCTCGTATCCCGCTGGGGACGTCGCGACAGGTAGGCTGGGAGAAGGCCGACGAAGGCGGTATGATGCGGTGCGGCGCTGTTGAGCGGGCAGGGCATGGCCGAGAGCAGCCCGAGGGGGAGCGGGATGCCCGATGACGACTGTAGCCGAGGCAAAGCAGAGGTTTTAAACTCGAGTGTGGTGATGACGGTTCATTTTCTTATGCTTGCACTTTGAGTGGCAGTTTCTTGTGGTACATGAATCGATTGCGACCTAATGGGAGAGGAATCGATCGTGGAATAACTGCAGTGCTGCCTCTTTGGCTGGTGCGCACGAAGGAAGGACGGTCCAAAGAAAATGGATGATGTGGCTTAAGGAGAAGCCAGAAAAATAAACTAGTAGGGTTCTCCTATTTAGGTATAGAGAAGATATGTCTGCGAGCCACATATATTTATACAGTGGGTATAATATATTTTTGTTTTAATATTTTGTGAGTGGATTTTTAAGACACGCAGTATTACCCAAGTGACAGCCACTAATACCTATTGTTTACAGGATGATATGAAGATGTGGTGAAACTTATTTGTGGATTTACTAGAGCACGAAAGAAAGAAATATCAGAGATGTCTTCATGCCGATATAAAACACTATCTTAGTGTATCACAGAAAAGTCTATATAATAGAGTTTATGAGCTTATGACGCTGCGATCTCTATGACTATGTTAATTTAACAAACTTTATTTTTTGGATTAAATATTACTTTAACGTCAGTATTTAATTTCACAGTATTGTTATCTTATCTTGCGATCTGTGTATTTTAGTACAAAATTTTAGTTGTTCCGTAGCAACACAGCATGCTACTTAGTATAATATATTGAAGTATTAAAAATTCATCATAAATTATAAATCATTATAAATGAATTAACTCTATCAAAATCTTAATAACATGTGTAACGACCATTAGTGTCTACGGCCAGACTCAAAACATGATAAATACAAAGTCCCTATAGTTAAGAGAGGTTACATGGATTTCTAATATATTATACACCTAATACCTACTAATTTTTAACAATGTTGAAAAGTGAAGTGATTCTTCCATCCGTTAAGTCACCACAATGCTCTCGCATGTATGTTGATTTGTATTTGATCTAAACTCGTGACACGTGACATACGAGTTAGAACATACGTACGTGTACGTCAAAAAGAATGGTGCAAAGTATGATCTCAATATACATATTAAAACAGATAATGTGACCATTATGTAGTTTGAGCCGCAAGTCGTTTAGGTGACCACATAAAAAGCATTTTGATTTTCTAGATACATAGTTCATGTTATGTAATGCATATCTAAGGGCATGTTTGCTTATAGACCACCGTCTACCACACCACAGCTTGTGACAGTCACACTTATTATTTTGATCGATAAGTAACTAAAGGAAGCCACATCTTTTACACGGTAAATAGACAACATTCTCGCCACAGTTTGTGACGTGGATTTTGTCCACCACAGTTTGTGGCGCCGCCACACTTTTTGCTATGACATTTTATGGCTGGCATCCGAACAGACTCTAATGTATAGAAGGGCAAATATGCTAGAATCGCACGGGTCCGCCCGCCCCCATCGTGCCACACCAAGCTAATGGGCATTTCCTCATCAAAAAATGAAAAGCGCAGGCTGATTGCGATGGACCATCAAGGAACCGAACAAATCTAAGCCGGCCGGACCACGGCGGATCCGCCGTCCGCGACCTACCCGCGCACATGGCCGTCAGGCCGGCGCCTCCGATTCTAGCACGCCGGGGGAACAAAACCACATGCTCGCTCCATACGTGCACGCGGTGCTACCTCGAGAGCCCCCATGGCCGGGCGGGCCATTCATGGATGGCCCCCGCTTCCGCCGCGCGGCAGCCCTGGATCAGTGACGTCCCCGTCCTGGCGTCCTGCTTGCTAGTACGTACTGTACTGCTAGTCGAGTCGCCCACCAACAAAAAACGCCGCAGGCGCCGCCCGAATCTCAAAGCGAAGCCGCAGCTCCGCTCGTGCGCCACCATGCTGTGCGCAGCGAAACAGGGATCCCATGTCCAGCGGCGGCGTGTTTTCTGGACGCCAACTTTTTCTGTGCTACTGTACTAGTACTACTATACTGCTCGATGATGGCGATGCGATGGCGTGTGGGCGGGCGGCGCGCTTGGTCGTCCACGCACCTCCGGATTTGGAGGCGAGGCCGCTTTGACCCTTGCGACGCGGTCATGTGCGTCCATGCCCCGTCTCCCCGTCGCCGTCCGTCGCCGTGCGCGTAGGGCGCGGGGACGACCACGGTGTGCCGCTGTACGCCGTGCGTTGCACAGTGTCGGGCAATCATGATGATCCCCAGCTCCAGGCTTTTCTGGTTGCTGCCGCGGCTTCCCTTTCCGCCGCAGAGCAGACGTGCAGTCACTCAGTGCGCGCCATCGCCATCACTTCATTCAGTGCCCTCTCTGTCTCTCTCTACTATCACTCTCGCTGCGTGCTTCCCAGCTATCTCGCGCCGTACGTCTTGGCGAGGCGACCTCCTCTTATTTCGCCGCGTCCCCCCGGTCCCTTCGTCTCCAACTCCAAGCCCAAGGTCCACCAAGCTTGGCTCAGCTCGGCATCCTCCCGTCCGAGCTCCGTTCTCCTTGCATTGCCCGTCGTTGTTCTTGCGTTCTTCTTGCTCAGCCAGCCGCATTGCCGCGGTTCTTCGTTTCGTGTTCCTGTGCAGTTCTCACTTCTCTCGATCAGAGATGAGGAGATCGTCTCAGTCTCTGGGGATGATGAGCCTAAGCTACGACGCGGGCAGGGGCGGCGGGAGGGGGCTGCTGGCCTGCTACGTCAAGGCGAAGCAACCGAGGCCGTCCAAGTGGGACGACGCCCAGCGGTGGCTCTCCTCCTCCCGCGCCAACGACGACGACCGGCGCCGGAGCTCCTGCGCGGACGACCGCCTCCTGCTGCCGTCGGCGTCGCAGAAGGGGCGGCACTCGTGGAGCGCCGCGGACGGCGCCGCCCTGCCCCCCGCGGCGCTGGGGCTCGGGCTCGCCGCGCGGGACGACGACGGGGACGCGGAGGCGGACACCGAGACCAAGAGGGTGGACTCCGTCCTGGCGTACGGGCACCCGCCGCGGTGCCTCTCGCTGCGGGACATCGGCACGGAGATGACGCCGGCCGGGAGCAAGGAGCCGTCCAGGGCCAACACCCCGCGCGCCACCCTGCCTGCGGCACCGGCGCCGTCCACGGCGGTGGGGCGCGCGATCCGCGCACCGCGGCGCCGACCGGATTCCTCGAAGGATTATGGGGGATTGCCAGCAGGCCTGGCGGCAGCGGACCGCGGCGCGGGCTTCGAGTGCGCCGACGCCCAGGAGCGAAAGGAAGCGGCGGCGCCCGGTGCGCCGACGACGACGGCCGTGTCGCCCGCGACGGCGTGGGACGCCGCCGAGCGCGCCAGGCACATGGCCAGGTGAGGTGACCGCCATCTGTTGTTGTCGGCTACTACCAAATACCGACGCGCGCTTTCGCCTGCGCACGTTGCTGAACCATGTGATGTGAGGCAAAGGCGGCAACAAACTGCCACTGCCACTGCCACTGCCACGGATTATTCGAGCAGTGCCGGCCGGTGCATGCACTGGAGCTGGAGTGCGCGCTGCCTGTTGTTGCCTTTGTGTCTCTGACTCACCGACGAGTCACCACTACGTCGAAATGCCAAGTGCATGCATGCGCCTTTTCGCAGCTTGTACTATGGCACTGTGCTGTGCGTGCTGACGGCGTCGCCGACGCGCCCTTGTCGCAGGTACCGGCGCGAGGAGATGAAAATACAGGCCTGGGAAAACCGGCGACGGCAAAAGGCGGAGCTGCAAATGAAGACGACCGAGGTACGAATGAACGAATGATCATGGCCATCTGTTCTGATCCGAACAGTGAAAATGAAATTGATTGAAATGTGCCTTCGTTTCGTGCGCTGGGCAGGCCAAGGCGGAGAGGATGAAGCGGCGGGCGCAGGAGAAGACGGCGAGCAAGCTGGCGTCGGCGCAGTCGGCGGCCAGGGAGAAGCGCGCGCAGGCGGAGGCCAAGCTGAACCGGCGCGCCGCGCGGGCCGGGGACAAGGCGGACGCGCTGAGGCGCACCGGGCACCTGCCGTCGTCGTCCTCCGTGTTCTCGCTCAAGCTGCCGCTCATGTGCAGCTGAGCCTGAGAGCCGAGAGAGCCGAGCCCGTGCACGTGCACATGATGACATGAGCGAGGCGCTTTGGGAGTTGGGACATCATCAAGCCTGCATGTTTCCAGGCGTCGATACGTAGCCTCCACGTTGGCTGTTGTGGACTAGAGGAGGCGTGCGTTGTGGACTTGCTGTGGCAAGGCGGTCGACACGGATGCTGATGCTGTTCAGTAGTGGTTTTCAGTCGAATTGGCGCCATGGTTGGGATTGGGACGCTGCTCGCGTCCTTGTGTTTCGGCGGAGCGGGCTGTGATGCACACAGGCACACAGCACATATTAGAGTTGTCCTCCCTCCGTCCCTAAATAAGTGTCGTTCTCGCTTCCCGAGAAAAAGTTACCGACAATTATATATTAAAATATACTAATATTTATGCTAAGTAATTAGTATCATCGGAAAGATCTTTACATCTAGTTTTTTAACAAAATTATTTGGAGATATAAATATTGCACATATTTTCTACAAATTAAGTCAAACACGTGACACGCACACCAACGACGACACTTATTTAGGGACGAAGGGAGTAGACATCTGTTTGTTTATTTATTTATCTGCAGAAGTCAATCAATAATAAAGAACATACAGTATATACTAGTATTTCGTATCTTCTTCACCGTTTTCATCTTTGAATTGTACGAAGGGAGCAACAGTGGTAAATTAAAGATTCAACGCGTCAAAAGAGAGTACGCATTGAGGGCGGAAGGCGAGGACGAGTGGGTGGCTCTGCTCTTGTAGTTGTAGAGAGGATCTGTTGGGATATGCTGCATCCGTCCATTCGATATCAATAATATATTTGTAGGGCCAGTTTGGTACTCAATCTGATTCTGATTCTCTATAGAAACTGATTCTCTGAGAGAAGTGATTTTGTGTCTGAAAGTGATTCTCTTTGATTTTTTAGAAGCTACTTTTTTCAGCTCTCAGCTTTTTAGTTTATTTTAAAGAATCACTTCACGGAATCAGTAGAGAATCACTTCCCCTAGAAAGAGAGCTCTGCCAAATAGGGCCGTAGGGAACCCTGTCCGGACCGGCGTATTTTACATTTGATAGAAAACTAGTTAAGTGCTCGTGCGTTGCTACGAGTATACATAAAATCTCGCCATAGATAGCCATACGGTTACGACATACGTAAAATCCCATCCATTCATTACTTTTTTTTTGTATCACAAGCTGGCTCTCTCGTGGCCTTGTCATTAACAATAACTATAGAAGAAAAGATGCATGTTAGAAATAATAACCATCAAGATACAAAATTCACACATAGTTATTGAGTGTCCAACTGCCCATGTGTTTTTACTTTAGAGAAAACACACATTCACAGGGTGTGGTGATATATCCAGCATTCAAGTGATGGAGTCACATTGGTATAAACTATAAATCATGGTTGAAATGATTATTACTTATTAGTTGGCATTGATAATCTTCTCAAACAGCTTTTGCAACATCATTCATCTGCTCAGTTGTATGATTGTATCATCTTCTCATATGTAATCGGTAATTCACCAGATTGGATAAGTAGAATTGTGAATTGAAGAACTCTATATCCAAAAAATGGAGGTTTTCCTATGAAACCATGGCTATAGTCCACGTACTTCAAAATCTCAACCTATGTGATGGATACTCCACGGTGTATGTCCACAAACCTTGTGCTCCTCCCTGTTATCCACCTACCCTACCTTCAAAAAGTAGTACAGTTCTCACTCATACAGCACAAAGAACAGACAAATTTCAAACTCCAATAGAATACATGATATTTTGCACAACATAAACCAAAAAATAGTACAATAGACCTAAAATCAAAGAACTCTTTTGACATAGATTAAATAAGATAGGTCACATGCGTGCTGGAAAGGTTGAAGTCATATTTGAGCGTGTGCACATTGTGCTCACCTTGACATGCTCCCATGAGGCCACTGAAAGATCCAAATTGGCTAGAGGGGGGTTGTAACACCCCGGGTGTTTAATTAATTAAAAATAATTAGAATTTAATTAGAAAATGGCCAAAACCCTAGATGGAGGAAAATCCTAACCAGATGTTTGTTGCATTCATGTCGTTGCATGGTTTTATTGGGTGAAAAATATTTTATTAAACCCTGTTTAGGGCGAATCGAATTTATTCTATTTCTGAAATTAAATAAAAAGATTTATGAAAATTTTACAAAATTAAACTCAAAATCTTTTTTCCAAAACTTAGTAAAAAATATTTCAAAACATTTACAAAAGCTATTTGGTTTCAAACTGGTTTTAAATTTTGAATTCAAAAGAGTTTGCAAACTTTGAAAAAAGAAAGAAAAGAAAAGAAAAGGGCAAAACTCTCTCTTCTCTCCTTGCCACCAGGCCGCAAACCCCTTCCCCGCTCGCCTCGGCCCACCCCGCGCTGCAGCCGGCCCGCAAGCCGCGCGGCCCACAGAGATGGCGTCGTGTCCCTCCCGCATGCGCCCTCGCACACACAGCCTCCTCCCTCCCTCGCCCTCGCTGCCAGGCGGGCCACCGCTGTCAGCCCGCCCTCCCCCAACCTCCAGCCACTGCCAACAACCCCCCCCCCCCCCCCCGGAAAAAAATTGCATGGAAACGGGATGCAGTGCACGGTCGTGCATACCGACCTCAGATTCTTTCCACGCGTTCAGTACATCAATCTAACGGTGGCCGCTCGGCTCTTGTTATTTCGTTCGGCTCCGTGACCGTGCTTAGCTTGAGAAACGACCTCGTAGCCTTAATGCTCGGCTCCCCCACGCAGCTGCCAAGCTGTGGCTCGTTCTCAGCCACAATCCACGTTCGACGTTGTCTTCCACGGCCACGGCCTTCCTCCTATTCCCCACTTCTCTCGTACGGTCGCGATCTCCACAGCTTTTTGTCTTCTCCCGTATGACCGGCTTCGATGAACTGGACGCTAGCTTCGATGAACTGGGTGATGGCGCATCAAGGAGGAAGTTTATGGCTACCGTCATGGAGACACGAAGGTCCCCGGCGTGCTCTAGTCTCTGCGTATAACTGTAGGTTGCGGTGCTGGGCCCTGTGCATCTTCCCGCGTCGTATAGCGCGCCTGCGAATGGCCCAACAGCTAGGAGCGACAGCGCCATGGACAACGCCCACAGCATGCTCGACCAAATGCCTACAAGGTTTAGCACTCTTCAAACAGCTATGCTTCCATAGGAAAGGGTCGATTTTCTTATGCAAACCTTTTATGTTTGATTGATTTGAGTATACTAGATCTCTCATGCTTCCTTGGTCTGATTTTACTTTTCCGAACTAATTCAATTTATTATCTCTCTTGTACAGCAAGGTTTAAATAACATCACTGAATGGTTGTGTATGTCTACTGGGCACCACCAAACAGAACTGTCGATGAAGCCGCGGATCAAGCTGATCGAGAAAAACTCCATACAAACCAAATGATCAAGATGTTCAGTATTGCAATGTGCACAGTCTAGGTGGTGCACCATGGAGATGTCGTAGTGTTAGTATGCTTTTCAACCATGATCGAGATGTTCGCATACATAGTGAATTACTGCACAATGTATGGATGCAATGTATGTCTGTGCTTGTACTTAGAAGGAATAATCTGTGAACTGCCTTCTATTATAACTAAAAATGTGGACTGTAAATATGAAAATAGCATGACACAAGTTATCATGACAAATTAGTAGAAAAAAAGGGTCGTATAAATGTATAATCCTTCTCAAATATATATCATCTGGATGCAACCAGTAAGACTTTTTTGCTCAGAAAATTACATATTTTCATGGTTTTGCATTCCATCAAAATGTAATTTTCTGACAGCTGACTGCAATGTGGCATCTTGATTAACTAAGAGATCTGTATATCCTCCTTACATATATGGAGCAGCCATAGCTGGAAAATTAGGGACGAAATTGAAGTGTGGCACTGGCATTGTAGCATTAGCATGCATGTGTTGCATCAGTGGCGCAGTCATGGTCAAAGATTGTCCAACACTAAGATCATGTTCATAAGATATGCATATAATAAGTAAATATATTATAAAATGACAAAAAAACTGTTGGAGTATGATCCGAATTCTAACGTGAGTCCTACGGGGACGCCTGAAGGCCCACGGTCCGGGTTATATATTTAGCGGATTTGTTTCCGTATTTGACTAGTAGTCAGTCCACCCTATAAATACATCTTGTAAGCCGCACAGGAAGAGTTGAGAGAGAGAAAACTCATTGTATTCCGTGCGTTCTGTAAACTCTGCTCATATAGTGAAGATCGCCGGTTGGCGCCCGTGGTTTTTCCCCGCAAGGGTTTTCCACGTAAAAATCTGTGTCTCGTGTTCGATCTATTATTACATTATTTGCTAACAAGAACATTAAAGTCATGTCTTACAATTAATTGATTAGGATTAGCACCATCATCTCTAGTTTCTACGTCTTTATTTGGATCCTCACCTACAATCAAATATATACATATATAATATAAGTGAATATAAAATAACTTTGTGGCACCTACAGTTGGTAGGATGACTACCTTTTTTCTTAGCACTTTTCTTCTTCCCTGACTTCTTTTCAATAACATTTTTGTAGCGTGAACTCTTTGCACCTTTTACCACCTGCGGTACTCTAAACGATATTGTACTGTTCACTGTGTTACTATCACACACATTCACAGTTGGCGCAGTCTCATTAGATTCTTCTTGCATCTTCCTTATAGAAGTATCTGCTTCGAAGTCCAGTTTCTCTAAGACATTCTGCAGATCATCAAGAAGTTCTTTTGACACTGAAGACTTCAAAGCAATAGATGTTGCCAGTCGAGAGAGAAGAGCAGCACGTGTTTTCAAATCTTCTTCCTCACTTCCTTGTTTCTGAATATAAAATCCTCTTTTCGCATATTTTGTCCATCTATTCAATATATATACCGATGGCAAAATATAAACTCCATTTGTATTAAATACTCTGAGTGCATGCTTACATAGTAGGCCTATAAGATATGAAAGACATGTTAATTTAATTGTAGTAGGAATTATATTCCAAATTAAAAAGTGTGTCATACCTATGCATTCAAACTTTCTGCATGAGCAAGCAATGGTGGAATCTTTGGTGTCAAATACCACTGTTGCGCGGGCAAAAGGCATTTCAAACTTATTTGTCTGAAAAGTGGTGTCAATGATATAGCATCACCAAAGCACTTGTAATCCATGATAGATTGGCCATCTGCCCAAAAGAAATTTGCTATGCGACCATCTTCCTTATCTATCTGAGCGGCATAAAAAAATGCAGGATCCTCTAATTGCTTATTTGTCAAGTACTCCATCAATGTTTATGCATCATTGGCTTCTAAGTACTTCCTGCGCTCACGACCAATCTCATTATTGCTATCCATCTTAGAGAATGGTATTTTGTCTTCTCCTCCGTAAAATTCCTTCATCAACTCATACACTTGGGCCGGCTGCTTCTCGCATCTGACCAATTAGCTTTCTATCTGACTCCATAAGACGTCTTTGAGATCTCAACTTGTGTGACTTATTCGGACTAGCAAGATAATGATTGTGATCTACTATGATCTTTTGTACTTTCCAAATTCCTTCTCTACTGACACTAAATTGAACACGAGCATCACAACCTGTCCTTGTATTGTCCTTCAGTGAAGACTTATTTTCTCGATGTCCTTGACTGCTACAAACTAAATATTTCTGACATATAGTTTCATCCACTCTACGCTTTGTAATGCTCTTTCTAATGCTGAACCCAACCTTGCCAGCATATTTGTTGTACATGTCATATGCTTTGTCCTCTGAATCGAAAGTCATTCCAACTTCAGGAGCAATCAATCTTTGCGCAACTTTATTTAGGTCCTGGCATACAGTAAATTATGAATAAAGATATGTTATCACAATACGTAGAAAATATCATGTTCTTCATTCCTTGTTTTCAAAGTGCAGCATGTGTTGCTTATGTTTTATTACCTCACCCGGTGCTTTGCCCAATATATCATCTGTGGTGATACTCAATGGTAGGTGTAATCTATCAAAAAGTAATCACGAATGAATACTAGGCGGAGGACAAGTACATGATACATATAATCTAATCTAATAGATTAAAAAATACAAGCATACCTGTTCGACATAGCCTCCATGATTACTCATGATCACGGAGTCTTCTTGCAAGCCTGGTTCGGCAGCTATGCCGTCATTGTGACGTCGTCCTTCTGTTGCGGAGGCCATTGAATCCTCTGCACTGATCGCGACCACATCGACAATGGTGTTTTGGCCACTTCCTCCTGTTGCCGTGATGGCCTGTGTCGTCACTTCGCCTTCGTCGGCCATGGACACTGGCCGGGATAAAAAACGACGGCAGCCACATACTAGGGCTAGGCACGGTTCGTAGCAGATTGAAATTGGGAGGATCGCGAAGACAACAGCGAACGTGGATTGTGGCTGAGGATGAGCCACAGCTTGGCAGCTGCATGGGGGGAGCCGAGCATTAAGGCTACGAGGTCGTTTCTCAAGCCGAACGCGGTATACGTCAGAGCCGAACGGAATAACAAGAGCCGAGCGGCCACCGTTGAATTGATGTACTGGACGCGTGGAAAGAATCTGAGGCCGGTATGCACGACCGCGCCCTGCATCCCGTTTCCATGCAATCCCCCCCCCCCCCCCCCCCCCCCCCCCCCCCCCCCCCCGATCTCTCCCTCTCACCGATCCGCTTTGCGCTCGTCCTCTCCTCTCCGCTCCTTCCGGGGCTATCCCGTAACAACCCTAGCGCGCCGCCACCGCCCACCCCTCTGCCTACAAAGCACCTTCACATCTCCATGCACGACCCCATTCAACCCTCACCAGAAAACCCCGCCGCCATTGCCGAACTCAACGCGGGAGCTCGGCTCCAACACAAGCTGGCCACCATCTCCCTTCCTCTGCCCATCGTCGACACGCAAGGCCGCGACGCGTCCAGAGGACCCAACCTCGGTGGAAGCAGAAGCGCTGTCCGACGACCCTACCGGAGACCCGGGGCAACACCATTCGCCCACACCGACCCGGCCGCCGTCAGGCCAAACCCGGCGCCACCGACCTCTCCACTCGAACCACGGTAAGGCCCCCATCCTCCCCGTGCCCTTGTTTAGTCCTGTCATGCACCCCAGCGCCTTTCGACGAACAGGCCACCGCTGGCCATGGCGCCGCCGTCCCAGTCCGCCTCGCCGAGCCCTCTATGGCCTCTGGAATGAACCCGCTGTCGTAACCACCCTGTCCGTGTCCGCGGTGCCGAGCTCTCCCACTCGGCCGGTGCTCTTTCCATGGTCGGCCAGGCCTAGACACAGCGCCACCACCCCTCAGTCCCATCGCCACAACACCCGAGCTTCCGCTCGAGCTCTCAATCTCCCTCTCCAGTCTGCTCTCGCCGGCAGAAGCCCACCAACAGGGTCCCGGTGAACTCCCCCTCCCTTGGCACCTTTCTCCGGCGAACGTCGCTATACCCACAGCGCGAGCCCGAGACGCGCCGGTGGAGCACCGCCGTGCCCAGCCATGGCGCCACCGAGCCACACACGCTCGCCCCTACGACACTCGCCGGCGCATGCACCGCACGCACAGCAAGCAGCAAGCAGCAAGCAGCAAGCAGTTGATCATGTGTTGTTTATTCTCTCCGCCTTGGTTTGTTAGCTTGATGACCTCATCTGACATCACGATTGTGCAATATGGCCATTTTTCTTTAGAAGAATAAACCTAATAATACAATGAAAATACGAGATGCATACCCTTGATCGTAGCCTTGGTCCTTGGTGGACCACTCACACAAACTCATCTCCAGTCCATGGTCTATGGACTTGGCCTGCAGCATAGTACACACTCTTTATTCTTTTTCTAGCCTCTATCTTTTCATCTATTCATACTATTGTTCCCTGAGTCACGATAAACTTTCCTTCGGTTAATTGTGTTTTGGCCTTTAACAGAGAAGAATAATGAGTTCCTCTTGCTTTAAAAATGTGTTTAAATGTTTTTTTGTTAATATCATAAAATGTTGATGATGGCATAATTTTATTTATAATCTCATTAATATGTTTTGTTTATAAAAAAGATAATTCTAAAAATATCACCTTTGCAAATAAAATATTTCAGATCAAATAAAATGATTTGGCCCAAATGATTTTCTTTTAGTCACCGGTTTTAATTAAAAATAAATTCTATTTATTTACCAAATTGCTCTCAACTTCAAAAGCCCATAACTTTTACATTTTAAGTCCGATTTGACCCGTTTAAGTCGCGTTAGATTCGTCTCGTCAAGCTCTACGCGTTAGATCTATTGATATTCCGTTTTATTACTGTTGATGTATTGTTATTTATTTTGTTTGCTTGGGCCATGTGATGATGCTTGATCCAGCGAGTGCGAGCTACGCGGAACCACAGGATCCAGCCTTCGCCTCCGTTGATCCGACCCAGCCCGAAGGCAAGTGTCCTTGAACATCTTGCTCATGTATTTATTTTATTTTGAGTTAGAGCAGTTAGATCCCATAGATGCATGCAGTCTTAAATTGAATCTCACGTTAAGGTTTACTAGAACTTGTTCATATTTTTCTTGTCACCTGGTTTGGGATGTGTTGGGTAGACGTCATGCTTAGCCCTGCTGTCTTGGGATGAGATAGTTAATAATAATTAATCCTGATTAATGATCTATGGAACATGTGGTCTGGTAATGCTGTAGTATGGTGAGTAGGCATATCCGGCAGGATGGACCGTGTGGTGGTTTTTGTGCCGTGGGACTCGGCAGCTGCTTTTGGTTTCTGGTTCTGGGCTTGTGCTAGACTTATCCTGCCTGGATCCCTAGGACCCGGTTCTTGGAGCATGTAACCCGGCAAAACAGCGCAAACCATGAGGCCTATATGGCTCTGGGACTGGCTAATTAATTAGTTTCCTCCAAGTTGAGGGTCCACACGGGGATTATTTTAGTGGCTCACGAGGGGGCCCTGGGGTCGTAGACCTTTGTACGGGGTGAAACCTTAGAGGTACGTGTAGAACGGATTTGGAGGCGGCTTTGTAAAGGCCTTGTAGTGCGACCCCGCTGTGCACCTTGGCAGTGTTTGGCGTGATGGGGAACGCATGACTCATGGATAAAGATGTGCGAACTCTGCAGAGTATTAAAACTGATATATCAGCCGCGCTCACGGTCACGAGCGGGCTTGGACTTCTTCGAGATTAGTTGGTGGTTTTGTTCTAGTTCGTTAGAGAAGCCTTATGTGGTTATTAGTCTCATATGACATGGGTACATAGACTTCTTCTACGCGGGTTACTGCTTGGTACGGGAGTGATTCCCACGCTCGGGCGCAGACCTGGTGTTATTACGGAAGGTAGCTTTCTATGTCGTGACGTATGGAACTAATACACATAGGACTCCTTGTAACGGCCTAGTTCGGGTCATCTGATGGACTTCGGGTGTGGTTTGTCTGATGGACTTCAGGTGTGGGTTCGCTTGGTGTGACTCCAAGTGTGGTTGCTTGGTGGACTCCAAGTGTTGGTTGCTCGGTGTGACTCCGAGTGTGGTTTGCTCGGTGCGACTCCGAGTGTGGTTACTGTTACAGATGGAGACTGTGGTTATAACCTAGTAAATAGGTGCATAGGAAATAGGATTTAATAGGATGTGTTGCTTTAGGCGCTTGAGTCAAACAGAGTCAGCCTACCTTTGTTAATAGCCTCATAAGCATATTTTTCCTACACTTGCGGAGTACATTTCGATGTACTCACCCTTCCTCTTTGAACCCCCTGCTACCCCACCCAGACATTGGAGTCTACGCGTACGCGGAGCAGGAGTACCCAGAAGACGGTGGATTCGATCCCGACGACTTGTACTAGGATGACGCAACCCCCGGTCGACCTTCCTGTGGAGATGGCGTCCAGTTTTCGCGAAGTCTACGTCAGAGTCTGTTGAGAGTCTGTACCTTTTCTTTTGGACCCGAGGGTCATTTTTGTAATAATGTTCGATAAATTAATAAAACATTGTTTTGATATTTACTATGATGTGGATATATGTATGAAAATTGATCCTGGCATACATATATTGTGCTCCAATTTTGTTCTTAAAATTGGGGTGTAACAGGGGTGAATGGCCTAATTAAAAATCTACAAAATTACTTAGGCAAACACTATTAGTATAACAAATGGCGAAGCTTTTTGCGTTAGCCTAATAGTATGTTGCAAGCCACCTATCCAACAATTCTACCTAATATTTCTATGTCACACAATCAACTAGAGCTAGTATCAAATGCGGAATAATACAATCTAGCTCTAGCACAAGAATGATACACAATTAACTACACAAGGTATATGACAAAAGATATACAACAAGAGATAATGTCTATATGAATGGAATTGCTCAAAGTAAATACACAAAGTAAGTGAGCTAGATAGAGGTGGTTTCACCAAGCCTTTGGGATCATCTAGTAGAGAGCCAATCACTGATGAAATCCACTTGTGATGCCAGTCACCAAGAATGTGAATATGAAGACCAATCACCAAGTTATGAAAGCAATCACAATAAGCACACGGGACACCAAGATTTATCCCGAGGTTCACGTGCTTACCGGCACGCTACTCCCCGTTGTGTCGACCAACACTAGGTGACCCGATGGCTAATTGGCATGAAGCCAAACTCACAAAGAGCACCACAATAATCTACCACTAGTGAGGTAGCTTAATGACACGAGCAATCCACTAAGGATGCCTCTTGCCGCTCCGGCGAGGTGAGGCTCCAAAACCTCTCACAATCATGATCAGTGGTGGCCAAGAACAATCTCCTTCTCTTGCCAACAACACCACAACGCCTCCAAGCCGTCTAGGCACCGGCAAATGCCAAGAGTAACAAGAAAACTCAAAGCCGATGCGAAGAACTAGTGCCACTAGATTGAACTCTTTCAAATCACGCACTAGATCACTCAATCTCACTAGGTTTGATCAAATCAACTTGGGAGATGAGTTGGGAGGCTTGCCAAAGCTCACTAGTATACTTAGGAATCAGATGGTACAAAGATACAACCAAGTGAGCCAGCCAAGCCCCTTAAATAGGCCATACAAGTCGGCCTAGCCGTTGGGCTGAAAACCTGAGCATCGGACGCGCCAGTGTCGGGGCCATCGGACGCTCCCCCAGCGTCCGATGCTCCGATGAGCACCATGTGTCCCTCTGCTATGAATTCAGTCCGTCAGATGCCAACAGACATATCCCTTCGCGCCATGGTTAATTTGACATCGGACGCGCCGATGCCAGGCATCAGACGCTCCAATGCCACTGCTTATATCAGCATTCTTTTGCACCACATCGGACGCGCCGACACCATTACATCGGACGCTCAACCCCTGCGTCCGATGACCATGCAGAGAGGTTTCGGAGAGGGCCAAAACACATCGGACGTCCGATGTATCCGCATCGGACGTAGGCCAGCGTCCAATGCTCCCTGGAAAGCTAGCTCGCGCCACGTCACCTGCATTGGACTCTGCAACAGTGTTTCCTCAGCGTCCGTTGCCAGTGTCCGATGCTCCTTCAACTTATGACAGAAACTAGGGTTAACCATCAGACGCTTGGCTTAATGTTCGATGCCAGCGCCACCAGCGTCCGATGCTGCAAACTCAGCATTTTTCGATTTCTAACTTCTACCCTTGCTCCCATGCGCCAACACCAAAGTGTTTCAACACTTGTGCATGTGTGTTAGTATTTTACAAAGCATTTTACAAGGGTTTAGTTAGTCACTCACTAGGTTTATAACATCTATATGTTAGAGAACACCTAGTGACACTTGAACACCGCATACGTCGTGAATTAACTCCTCTTAATAGTATGGCTATCTATCCTAAATATGATCACACTCGCTAAGTGTCTTCATCACCAAAACAAAGAGCCCTATAGGTTATACCTTTTCCTTTGGGCCCCTTTACTCATCTCTTCCCTTCTTCTCATGTTTCACCAATAGTAGAGCACTTGAACTTTTGAGTGCTTGTGGCCATCACCATCCTCCATGGTTACCACCTTGCTAGCTCCACCACTTGACTTGGTCACAATCATTTCTTATAAGCTACACACATGCTTAGCAATAAGATTAGACCAAATATGTTTCATCAATTAACCAAAACTAAACAGGGCTTTCAGCCACCCATTGGCCCTTCACCAGCGCGGCCCCTAATCATGCAGCAAGATGTCCTCACCGATTTCTATAAAATACATACAAAATTAAGGAACATACTCCCTCCGTATCGTCTTTAGAAGACGTTTTGGAGATGGGCATGACCATCAAGGGGTGTTTAATTAGGGATTAATCTTCCTGTTTTGCCTCTATTAAATAGCGGTGTGGGTGCCATATTGACAGAAATGTATTGTAGCTCGTTTGGCTAAGGCTCCGTAGCTCGAGGCAGGCCATCTACGGTTCGAGCTTGGACGCTGCGCTTTTTTTTGTGCTCACGTTTTTGCATGGCGCGTTTTGGCCACGCGCTTTACTGGCTGGACGTCGCGTTTTCACCATTCGCACTCTCTGGCGCTAGTTTTTGCGAGCAGCATGATTCACACTCTCTGGCGCTAGTTGCGAGCAGCACGTCGGTCAAATGATGGGCAGCTTCGGTCGAACGGGCGCGGGTGCTCTCTTTAAACAATGCATTAATGCGTAGCCAGCGGAACGGACGCGGGCGACGCGCGTGCGAGGGGTATCTGCGTCCAAATTATGCCTCGTAATGCAAAACGTCTTCCTATGGCGCACACTAGATGAGCGCTGCGCTTTTTTTTGTGCTGACGTTTTTGCATGGCGCGTTTTGGCCATGCGCTTTACTGGCTGGACGTCGCGTTTTCACCATTCGCACTCTCTGGCGCTAGTTTTTGCGAGCAGCACGATTCGCACTCTCTGGCGCTAGTTGCGAGCAGCACGTCGGTCAAATGATGGGCAGCTTCGGTCGAACGGGCGCGGGTGCTCTCTTTAAACAATGCATTAATGCGTAGCCAGCGGAACGGACGCGGGCGACGCGCGTGCGAGGGGTATCTGCGTCCAAATTATGCCTCGTAATGCAAAACGTCTTCCTATGGCGCACACTAGATGAGCGCTGCGCTTTTTTTTGTGCTGACGTTTTTGCATGGCGCGTTTTGGCCATGCGCTTTACTGGCTGGACGTCGCGTTTTCACCATTCGCACTCTCTGGCGCTAGTTTTTGCGAGCAGCACGATTCACACTCTCTGGCGCTAGTTGCGAGCAGCACGTCGGTCAAATGATGGGCAGCTTCGGTCGAACGGGCGCTGGTGCTCTCTTTAAACAATGCATTAATGCGTAGCCAGCGGAACGGACGCAGGCGACGCGCGTGCGAGGGGTATCTGCGTCCAAATTATGCCTCGTAATGCAAAACGTCTTCCTATGGCGCACACTAGATGAGCTCCAAAACGTCCTCTATTGAGGATACGGAGGGAGTATATTTTCAAATCTGAAAATTAAGGCAGTGAATGTGCTGGTTCTTAGCACCAGTTGAAAGCTTTATACTGAAACTGACTAAGCATGGCCATGCAACTTGCATGGTATTGTTGTTTCATTCAATTAAACAATATAGTTTCAGGAGAAAAATATAATCAATAAGCTATAATGCGTATACTCAATAAAGAGATGTATAAAAAAATCTGGTGAAAAAAATGATAACTAACAATATTATCTTCCTTGTGATCAAATCAGTAAGCTATACCGCCACTACAAAGAGAGATATCAAAAATATATGCACTCCCTTCAAAACACAGCAAACCATACAAGAATACACCATTAGTTAATGATTACTTGTTCTGAATGTTCCTGCAGTCTTCCAACACATCTGATAGTGAACTCATGGCAATCTCAGAATAGTACAGTTCTTGGAGTATAAAAGAAACTCACCTGAACAAATAATTATTCTAGAAAAGCCTGAACAAATAATTATTCTAGAAAAGCAGATAGGAATGGCTTGCTGCTCTAGATCCTCAAGTAGAGCTATGTTTGGTGACATCTGACAAAGGTCAGCCCCGATTCAGTCTTCAATTCTTAGTTCTCACCCTAATCTCATGAGTTCTTCATCCGTTCGCTGCCCTAGGACGGTAAAGTCAGCTACTGTTTGGTCCGTTCAAGATCGCCGCACACAGGTCATCAGCTTCGTTCAAGTTTTAGTTCAAACTGACCCTTTGAATTTTGTCAGCGGTCGCCTGCAATAACCATCGCCCATGGGCCAAACTAAAGGCAGCCTGAAGTCAGCCCCCATGATTTGGTCTTGAATTGATCATGCCTATAATAAAATTATTTGAACTCATGTTGGAATCATGAGAATAAACCAGCCAAGTATCACAGTTTGCAAAGCCTGTAGAACTTGCACAAACATTGTTGTAGGTCATGTCTTAGGTACACACCGGCAGGTCACGAAGAGACCTTCAGTTATGAAAGAGAGTCAATCACCTGGCTGTTGTGGAATGGATGAGATGCCTCCCTTATGATTGGACAACAGATCTACAAGTTCACTCATCTAAAGAAAGTAGCTTCTTCACATATTCTGAAACTGAATGATGATCAGTTTCGTCAGACTGAATCATAGAATCCGTTGATGTGTGAAACTGAGTACGTTCTCACCTCAGTTTTGTATGTTCGCAGCGGGGAGGACGCCGAGTGGCGGGGTCAGCCGGTCAGCGTCGCGGCCACGACAGTCGTCGTCGAAGCTGCCTTTTGGCGCATCAGGGTCCTCCTGCTACACGCGTTGGCGTCCGGGACATGATGTCTTCACCGTCGGCGGAGGGGCGGCTAGGGCGCGTCGGGTCCTCCTGCTACCGCGGGTTGTGAAACTCGCAACGTCGAGAAGGTCGGTGACGCTCGTAGGCGGCTGAGGCGCGTTCGAAGTGGGGCCGACGACGCCGGGTGCCGGATCGAGGCCGGGTGTCGGGGGCGGCGGTGGCACAAGCAGTTGGTGGACGGGCGAGACCTGCGCCCGGAGCTCCCGGACGCCCGGTGGCATGCGGGCGGGCGGTGCTTGCCCTGCCGGGTGGAGGTGGGAGCGGCGTCCGGGCGGAGGGAGTGCGAGTGGCCAAGCGTCAACGACGTCATGTGCGGTCGTAGCCGGGTAACGGTTTGCGGCCGGGCGCGGGTGGAGCGGCCCGAGTGCGGCGCGGCGGCCGGGCGTGGGCGGAGCGACCTGAGAGCGGCGGCGGGGCGAGGGCGGCAGCGGCGTCGGGGAGGTGAGGCGCGGTGACCGGGTGTGGGCGGAGCGGCCCGAGCGCGGCGCGGCGGCTGGGCCAGGGCAGAGCGGCCGAGCGGCACGGCGGCCGGGCGAGGGTGGGTGTGGCGTCGGGGAGACGATTGCTTTGAACGTGTGGGGAAGACGGGAGACTGGAGAGTCCGGGAGCTGTGCTTCGACAGGAAAGACAGTTTGTCGCACGATAGAAAAGCGAAGCGATAAAGGGTAATGAGACGATGTCATTTGACTTCTTTTAAGAGTAGAGATAAGAAAAGGAAGCAGACGACTGTACCTTAATTAATTGGAGAGTACTGTTGGGGGGAGGGGTAGATGCAGCTGCCCCTCACCATGTAAAAAGGCCCAATGTCAAGATGGGCCAAAGACAATCATGTAAAACTGTGAACCATAAGGGTGTGGGTGGAAAATTACCGTTTTCCACCTCCCACCTCTATAAGTACGACCCTTGAGGAAAGGGGAAAGGGGATCTCTCTCCTTGCCCTAGTTTTCTATTCAACATTTGTGCACTCTTCCGGTCTGGGACTGGCCTTCTAGCTCGCCCTTCACCCTCGGTGAAGGTCCGAGCGAAGGGTCTAACCCCAACAGTTGGCGCCGACCATGGGGAGCCCATTGCACCACAAAAATAAAAGCTACCCTCGTCTAGAGATGGCAACGGGTAAATACCCGTCGGGTAGTGCTATTCTATACCCGTACCCGCGAGATAAAATTTTACCCGCTAAAATACCCATATTCACCCACGGGTAGAAGATTTTACCCGTACCCGTACCCGCGCGGGTATTTTTACCCGACGGGTAATCCGTACCCGAATGCATACCCGCAGTAAAGTAAAAAAATATGAATATATTATATTATTAAAATCATATATGATCGATAATTTGTGAATAAGATTCAACAAATTATAACATAGCAACAAACTACACTAACTAATAGTCAAATAGTCATAGATATATTAGATATATGTATATTTTATAGTAAATAATGAATACATATACATTGCTAAGGCGGGTATAAATTACCCACGGGTACACGGGTGTGGGTAGTATGTTTCCGTACCCGTACCCGCATACCCGCTGGGTAGAGATTTTTACCCGTGAGTATACCCATGGGTATAAAATTCTTTCCATACCCGTCTCTTTATCGGGTAAAACCCATCGGGTAGTCGGGTTTCGAGTACCCATTGCCATCTTTACCCTCGTCATCACTCTACAGCAGCCAGACATAGCGACCCTTGTCATGACCAAATGATGCAACCCTCGTCATTGTTAGACGGAGCAACGCCCTTTCGTAACTGGATTATATGCGACCCTCGTCACAGGATTTTGGTACTCCGGCAGCAACAGCGTGCGAAACGATACTGTCGTCGCGGCTAGGTGAGGCTATGGACTACGGTCGTGTCGGCCAGAAGGAGATATCCTTATCAACGCCCCATAGAAGCCGAAGGTCCACCTCTGCACGCCTGGCCGCAGAGAGGGCAAGTTCAAAGAGACACGCCAGGCACGAACATCCCCTTCTGGTGCCCGGGGTGGTCTACAAAGGGTGCCGCGGTCGGCGCGAAGGTGGCCCTCAATGATCTGCCACCTACGAAGACGTACGCTCCTCCACTTTCTCTCGTCTCCAATGTCTTCAGCAAGAGCCGACGAGGGTCTGGCTGCCAAGTCCTGCCTCAGCATTCAAAGTTCGCCCAATTGGTATTTCTCAAATATTGTGAACATTCGAATTACAATGTACTAACATGCAGCTTGCCACCGAGGTGACCATCCCTCTACAAACACCACAAGTACAGTTGATGGAATTGCGTCTTACGATTGCCATCCCTCGCACTCAAACAATATTATCAAGTTAGAAAAAAAGAGTTTCCTTAAATATATGAAGAGTTTGTACTCACAGACCGTTTTTTTTCTTTCATTAAAGTATGCATATATCAAGTGAACTAATTTTACGTCTCAAGGCTACCTATGCATCTCCTGTCGAAGTGCCAGCATACAGGTTGCCCCCTTTACACAGCTAGCTTCGTCGTCGCCGAGCGGAAGGTACCCTCGCCATGCTCAGGCTTCACCCAAACAAGGCTTGCCGATCAAGCGAGGGTGCATGCAACCATTGAAGGAACTCAGGTGGCATAACGAGCTGTGGTCTGCAGCTCGCCATGCTTCTCCAAAGATAAGTCACCCAACACCTCCTGTTTACATGAACAATCCACCGAAGTGCAAAAACGCAAATATAAAACACAACGCTCACAGGATCTGTACACTTGAGTAATAAATAAATAACGATAATAAGGCCTTTCAGCTTTTAGTCACTTATTACGTACAACAGCTGTCTGCAAACCTCCGCCAGCACTTTTATCTTTGCAAGCACACCAACTCGTACTAAAAAAAAGAGAAAAAGAAGAGACTCTGGATTTTTTTTTAGAAAATTGAGAACCTTCGTTGTGATTTGCGCTCGTTAGTGTCATGAGTCTGTCAGTTTAACACTTCGTCACATTCTAACCATAGTTACATCCTCAATTTGCCGATAGTCATGGACACCTTCTTATTTAATCTTCATTAGCAACATCTAATCTTTACGTTTTCTCATCAATAGGCAGCGCTCGACCGCACTAACTATTTCTGCAGCAGGAAACTCCAGGGCGCAACAACTCTCTTCGAACCTATACTACAAGGTTACCCTCGCTGAAACGGGAAACATGACATACCTCCTCATGCTACTGTTTCGCTGCTCACGCTCTAAACATTAATCCCAATAGAAGGGAATCGTCTCTTTGCAAAGCACCAACTATTTTGTGCAGGTACAGATACACACGTCAGCAGGTTGCCGCACCTCCGTCTCCGCCCTCCAACAACCTTCATCCTCAGCACACCTGAAAGGCCTAGTTTGGTTTTTGGTTAATTTGATGAAACTTATTTGGTCTAATCCTATTACTAAGCATGTGTGTAGCCTTTAAGAAAGGATTGTGACCAAGCCAAGTGGTGGAGCTAGCAAGGTGGCAACCATTGAGGATGGTGATGGCCACAAGCACTCAAGAGATCTAGTGCTCTACCATTGGTGAAACATGAGAAGAAGGGAAGAGATGAGCAAAGAGACCCGAAGGCAAAGGTATAACCTATAGGGCTTTTTTGTTTCAGTGATCAAGACACTTAGCGAGTGTGATCACATTTAGGATACATAGCCGTACTATTAAGAGAAGATTATTCACGGCTTATGCGGTGTTTAAGTGCCACTAGGTGTTCTCTAAGATATCGATGATATAAACCTAGTGAGTGACTAACAAAACCCTTGAGAAATGCTTTGCAAAATGCTAACACACGTGCACAATTGTTGGAACACTTTGGTGTTGGCGCATGGGAGCAAGGGTAGAAGTTAGAAAGCGAAAGGTGCTGGGTTAACAACATCGGACGCTGGAGGCGGCAGCATCGGACGCTAGGCCGAGCGTCCGATGGTTAACCCTAGCTTCTGTCAGAATTCGAAGAAGCATCGGACGCTGGCAACGGACGCTGGGAAAACACTGTTGAAGAATCCGATGCAGGTGATGTGGCGCGAGCTAGCTTTCCAGGGAGCATCGGACGCTGGCCTGCGTCCAATGTGGATCCATCGGATGCGTCTGATGTGTTTTGACCCTCTCTGGAACCTCTCTGCATGGTCATCGGACGCAAGGGTTGAGCGTCCGATGTAATGGTGCCGACGCGTCCGATGTGGCATAGAAAAGAGCTTAGAGAAGCAGTGGCATCGGAGCGTCCGATGCCTGGCATCGGCGCGTCCGATGTCACTTTAACTGTGGCGTGAAGGGATATGACCGTTGGGATCGGATGGCTCGTATTCGTATCTGGGGGACACGTGGTGCTCATCGGAGCATCGAATGCTGGGGTAGCGTCTGATGGCCCCGACACCGGCGCGTCCGATGCCCCCGTTTCGGGCCCAACGGCTAGGCCGTTTTGCTTGGCCTATTTAAGGGGCTTGGCCGGCTCACTTGGTTGCACCTTTGCACATTCTGATTCCTAAGCCTACTAGTGAGTTTCGGCAAGCCTCCCAACTCATCTCCCAAGTTGATTTGATCAAACCAAGTGAGATTGAGTGATCTAGTGCGTGATTTGAAAGAGTTCAATCTAGTGGCACTAGTTCTTCGCATCGGCATTGAGTTCTCTTGTTACTCTTGGCATTTGTCGGTGCCTAGACGGCTTGGAGGCATTGTGGTGTGTTTGGCAAGAGAAGGAGATTGTTCTTAGCCACCACCGATTGTGATTGTGAGAGGTTTTGGAGCCTCACCTCGCCGGAGCGGCAAGAGGCATCCTTAGTGGATTGCTCGTGTCATTGAGCTACCTCACTAGTGGTAGATTCTTGTGGCGCTCTTTGTGAGCTTGGCTTTCCGCCGATTAGCCACCGGGTCACCTAGTGTTGGTCGACACAACGGGGAGTAGCGTGCCGGCAAGCACGTGTACCTCGGGATAAATCTTGGTGTCCCGCGTGCTTATTGTGTTTGTGCACTCATCTTGGTGATTGGCTTCACGATTGGATTTCACTGGTGATTGGCTTCACGATTGGATTTCACCGGTGATTGGCTCTCTACTAAGCGATCCCGAAGGCTCGGTGAAACCATCTCTATCTAGCTCATTTACTTTGTGTATTTACATTGAGCTATCTTTTTGTGAAGTTACTATTCTTTGTCATAAACCTAGTATTGCCAGTTGTGATTAGTTTACATAGTTCATTCTTTGCACACACTTGTGTATCTTAGACTATATTGATCATAGTTGTGCTAGAGCTAGTTTATTTATTCCGCATTAGTTTCTAGCTCTAATTGCTTGTGTGCCATAGTTATATTAGGTAGAATTGTTGGATAGGTGGCTTGAAACACACTATTAGGCTAGCGCAAAAAGCTTCGTCATTTATTATACTAATAGTGTTTGCCTAAGTATTTTGTAGAATTTTAATTAGGCTATTCACCCCCTCTAGCCAATTTGGACCTTTCAAGTGGTATCGGAGCCGTGGTCACCGTTTATTTGAGGCTTAACATCCTCCGGTGTTAAATGGCTCAAATCAACTATATGGGAAAGCCACCACATTTTGACGACACCAATTTCGATTGTTGGAAGAGGAAGATGTGTGCATTCACAAGAGAAATGAATAGAAAGATATGGGAAGTGATTGAGAATGATTTTGCAGTAACTGACCCTGCAAGTACCACTCCAAGAGAAGAAGAGAAGCTTCAATGGAATGATGTGGCAATCAACTTATTTTATGAAGCATTTGACACAAAGGTGTTTGAGCAAATCAAGGACCTTGAAAGAGCAAATGAAATATGGGAAAGATTAGAAGAAACATATGAGGGCACCAAAGCGGTCAAGTGTGCCAAGCTATACATTCTCAAGGACAAACTCGCCATGTTCAAGATGCAAAATGATGAAAGCATACCGGAAATGTTTCACCGATTGCAAGTTATTATCAATGACTTGAAGGCCTTGGGAGAGAAGGTAGAGGACAAGGACTTTTCTCACAAGTTCTTGAGATGCTTGCCACCAAGGTTTGATACCTTGGTAACTATCCTAGTGAGGGAAGGATTGGATACGGTAACCCCAAACCAAGTACTAGGTGATGTGGTCACATAAGACACATACCGTGTGGAACGGGATGGGGGAGCCCAAGAGGAGGAAAAGAAGAAGAAGACCGTTGCATTCAAGGCTTCATCCTCCAAGAGCAAAAGCAAGGGCAAAGCAAAGAAGGAGGAAAGTGATGATGAAGCAAGCTCAAGTGCTTATGAGATAGATGATGAAGAAATGGCTCTATTCGTCAAGAGATTTGGCAAGTTCATGAAGAAGAAGGGCTATGGAGCAAGAAAGAGAAGAGATGGGATCAAAAGCACAACTAGAAGGTGCTATAGATGCAAGAGCAATGATCACTTCATTGCGGATTGTCCATATTCTAGTGATGAAGATGATGATCACAAGAAGAGCAAGAAGAAAGACAAGAAAGAAAAGAAGGAAAAGAAAAAGAAGAAGGAAAAGAAGAAGGGTGGCTCCTATGTTGTGACATGGGATAATGATGCTTCCTCAAGCGATGATGATGATTCTAGTGATGATGAGAGGAAGACCACCAAGAAGAAGGCTATGGCTAGTCTTGCTATTTCAAGCAAGCCTTCTATCTTCAACACTCCATCGACATGCTTCATGGCTAAGTCCACTAAGGTATCATCCGATGAGAGTGAAAGTGAGAGTGAGAGTGATGTTGATGAGGAGTACTCAAAGGAGGACCTCATGAGCATGCTACAAGATGCCCACTCTTACATTGAGACTAAGAGGAAGGAGTGCAAAGAATTGCGCAAGGCCAACAAGGCTCTTGAGCAATCCTTTGATGAGCTCAAGTCTACTCATGAGAGGCTAGAGGAATCCCATGAGAAGCTTGACCATGCTCACACTAGGCTTAAGGAAGCCCACTCCTTCCTCCTTGATCAAAGTAAGATTGAGGATGTTATAGAGACATGCAATGTAGGAGTAACACGTGATATTCTTGATGAATCTTTTTATGCTCCTATTATTGTTGCTCCCATCAATGTTTCATCATCATCTAGCTCAACTAAAATGCCTACTTCTACTACATGTAATTCATCATTAGTGGTAGAAAATGAGAACCTTAGAAACAAGGTGTATGAGCTCACTCATGCTTTAGGCAATGCCTATGGTGGAGATGCCCGCTTGCTTAAGTGCTTGGGTAGCCAAAGATGTCCTTTCAACGAGGGACTTGGCTATACCCCCAAGAAGGGCAAGGCCACTTTTGCTCCTCACAAGACTAGTTTTGTGAAGAGCAATGGTCGGTATTGCTATAATTGCAAGCAATCCGGGCACATAGAGCAAAATTGCTTTAACAAGAACAAGAACAAGAACAATGCTCATGTTTTATCTATTAGACTTGATTCCTGTTATATGCTTACAAAGGGCACTAATGGTGTGAAGGCTAAGTGTATTGGTGCACCCATGGTCGGCCCAAAGAAGAAAACAATTTGGGTGCCCAAGAGCTTGGTGACTAACCTTGGAGGACCCAAAAAGATTTGGGTACCTAAAAATAATTGATCTCTTTGTAGGTAAATTATAAAGCGGGAGGAAGGCATTGGGTGCTTCATAGTGGGTGCACTCAACACATGATCGGAGATGGAAGAATGTTCAAATCAATCAACACTAGTGGCAATGATCATGCAGATGCTATCACATTTGGTGACAACAAGAAAGGCAAGGTCAAAGGCTTGGGCAAGATTGCAATATCCAATGACTTGAGCATCTTCAATGTGCTATTAGTGGAATCTCTCAACTTCAACCTATTGTCCGTGGCACAATTGTGTGACTTGGGTTTCAAATGCATATTTGGGGTCGATGATGTGGAGATAGTAAGTGTTGATGGAAGTGACTTGGTGTTCAAAGGATTTAGATATGAGAACCTTTATTTGGTGGACTTTGATGCTAGTGAAGCTCAATTGACAACATGCTTATTCACCAAATCAAGTATGGGTTGGCTATGTCATAGACGCTTGGGACATGTTGGAATGAAGCAACTAAAGAGGCTAGTGAAGCATGACATGGTTATAGGTCTAAAAGATGTTCACTTTGAAAAGGACAAGCTATGTAGTGCATGCCAAATGGGAAAGTAAGTTGGAAACACTCATCCCAACAAAGGAATGATGAGCACTACACATGCACTTGAGTTGTTACACATGGACTTGTTTGGACCAACTACATATGCAAGTATTGGGGGAAACAAGTATGGCTTTGTGATAGTGGATGACTACACAAGATACACATGGGTCTTCTTTCTCGTTGACAAGAGTGAAGTGTTTGGGATATTCAAAACTTTTGTCAAGAGAAGTCAAAATGAGTTTGATAGAAGAATCAAGAAAGTAAGAAGTGACAATGGAAGTGAGTTTAGAAACACAAGAGTTGATGAGCTATGTGATGAGTTTGGAATCAAACATCAATTCTTGGCCAAGTATACACCTCAATCCAATGGAATAGTTGAAAGAAAGAATAGGACACTCATTGATATGTCAAGATCCATGCTTAGTGAATACAATGTGAGTGATTCCTTTTGGGCCGAAGCAATCAACACGACATGCTATTATAGCAACCGGCTCTATTGTCACCCTCTATTGAAGAAGACTCCATATGAGCTCCTAAATGATAGAAAGCCCAACATTGCATACTTCCGGGTCTTTGAGTGCAAGTGCTACATATTGAAGAAAGGCACAAGACTTGGCAAGTTTGAAAAGAAGTGTGATGAAGGGTTCCTACTTGGTTACTCCACTACAAGCAAAGCATATAGAGTGTGGAACAACATGTCAAGAATAGTTGAAGAAGTTCATGATGTTGAATTTGATGAAACAAATGGCTCACATGAAGAACAAGACAATCTAGATGATGTGAGAGGAACACAATTGGTGGAAGCAATGAAGAACATGGACATTGGTGATATTAGGCCAAAGCAAGTGATTGATATCGAAGATGACAAAGAACAAGTGCTCTCTCCTCCAACCATGCATGACAATGATATTGCAAGCTCTAGTGATTCTCAAGATCAACAAAATGCTAGTGCAAGTGCTCAACCGGAACTAGTGCTCCAACCAACACACATTGCAAGAGATCATCCTTTAGATCAAATTGTTGGTGACATAAGAAGAGGTGTGCAAACAAGATCAAGATTGACATCTTTTTGTGAACACTACTCATTTGTATCATCTATTGAGCCAACCAAGATTGATGAAGCCTTGATGGATGTTGATTGGGTGAATGCAATGCATAAAGAGTTGAACAACTTCACCCGCAATGATGTTTGGGAGTTAGTGGAAAGACCAAAGAACACAAATGTTATTGGTACAAGATGGGTCACAAGCAAGATGAAGATGGCATTGTTGTAAGGAACAAAGCAAGATTGGTTGCACAAGGGTATACTCAATTGGAAGGTATTGACTTTGGAGAAACCTATGCACCGGTTGCTAGATTGGAGGCCATAAGAATCTTACTTGCATATGCTTGCTCTCACAACATCAAGCTCTATCAAATGGATGTCAAGAGTGCATTTCTCAATGGATTCATCAATGAGCTAGTGTATGTTGAGCAACCTCTCAGATTTGAAGATTTGAAGAAGCCCAACCATGTGTACAAGCTCAAGAAGGCACTTTATGGGTTGAAGCAAGCACCAAGAGCATGGTATGAAAGATTGAGAGACTTCTTGCTAGCAAAAGGGTTCAAAATTGGGAAAGTTGACACCACTCTCTTCACCAAGAAAATTGGAAGTGACTTGTTTGTGTTACAAATCTATGTGGATGACATTATATTTGGATCAACCAATCAAGACTTTTGTGAAGAGTTTGGAGAGATGATGGCTAAAGAGTTTGAGATGTCTATGATTGGAGAACTTAGTTACTTCCTTGGTCTACAAATCAAGCAAATGAAGAAAGGCACTTTCATTAGTCAAGGCAAGTACATCAAGGACATGCTCAAGAAGTTTGTGTTAGATGAAGCAAAAGCAATAACCACTACAATGGGCACAAATGGACATTTGGATAGTGATTCTAGTGGTGACATGGTGGATCAAAAGCTATATCGGTCAATGATTGGAAGCCTACTCTATGTGACCGCATCTAGGCCGGATGTCATGTTTAGTGTATGCATGTGTGCAAGGTTCCAAGCTTCACCAAGAGAAAGTCATTTGAAGGCAACCAAAAGAATATTGAGATATTTGAAGCACACTCCTAATGTTGGACTATGGTATCCCAAGGGCTCTCAATTTGAATTAATTGGATACTGGGATTCCGATTATGCGGGATGCAAGGTGGATAGGAAGAGCACATCGGGCACTTGTCAATTGTTTGGAAGATCACTTGTCTCATGATCATCAAAGAAACAAAATATGTTGCACTCTCTACCGCTGAAGCCGAATACATATCCGCGGGTAGTTGTTGTGCACAATTGCTATGGATGAAAGCAACATTGCAAGATTATGGAGTCAAGTTTGGACAAGTCCCATTGCTATGTGATAATGAGAGCGCCGTAAAAATAGCCACCAACCCGGTTCAACATTCGAGAACAAAGCACATTGACATAAGACATCACTTCATTAGAGATCATCAAGCAAAGAAAGACATATCTATTGAGAGTGTGGGCACCGATGATCAACTTGCCGATATCTTCACCAAGCCACTAGATGAAAGAAGGTTTTGCAAGCTAAGGAATGAATTGAATATCCTAGACTTCTCCAACATGAGTTGAATGCACCCCCCACTTATGACATGCCTCTCCTCCAACAAAGCAAAGGTGAAATTGTTTGGCATGTGCATTCATTCTTATTAGGTTGTGATCTAGTCATATAGCCATCACATTGCTTATTTAGGATCATTCATGATAAATCAAATGAATTTGAAGTATATATGGTACCACTATTGCTTCTATGTTTGACTTGATCTAGTGGTAGCATATAACTCGTTTGTGAGCTTGTAACTCTAAGTGTTTGGTCTAGTAAGTGAGCAATGAGTGTTTAACCAACGTGAGTAAGATAACCATTGTAAGATGTGTGAAGAAGCTTGCTCTAGAGCAAACCGTGTTAAATATCCTATGCTCATGAGCTAGATTAAGCCATCACTTGACTTAGTTTGATCCCCACATATAAAGATTGCCTCCTTTCATTAAAACTTGCCCCACTTTTATGATAATTGTTGACATAGGGGGAGAAAATGATGACAAAGATATGAATGAGAAAATGCTAAGATAAAAAGAGACATGCTAAGTAAACCTTCAAGTGCTTCAAGTGGGATCGGAGTATATAAATAGGGGGAGCAAGCTCATAAACATAAATGTTGCATTTGAAATATGCATATTCACATGTTTGATTGCATTGCATAAGCAATTTTTTTGTATTCATGCTTATATGGTGAATGCTAGTGTTAGAACATGATTGATGATATGACTCATTAGCATGTATAGATCTACAACTAGACATATTTGTTCTTCAAGTGGTTCAAGAGCCTTATTATTATGATTGATCTCATGGGGTTCTTGAGTTTTGATGTATGTCTAGTGATAAATGGTGCTAAGGATGTGCACTCCGATTGGTATCACGCTTCAAAGGTCCATTCTTATGCCTTAGCATCATCATTGGTAGTATTGCTCTCCCACATTTCATATCCATGCATATGTGCCAATTTTAGAACCAAACTCTATAGCACATATGTAGGGGGAGCTAATACTATCAATGTGGTTACTCAAATTTATATCACATATCTTTGTATAGGTTGTCATCAATTACCAAAAAGGGGGAGATTGAAAGCCCTAGTTTGGTTTTTGGTTAATTTGATGAAACCTATTTGGTCTAATCCTATTACTAAGCATGTGTGTAGCCTTTAATAAAGGATTGTGATCAAGCCAAGTGATGGAGCTAGCAAGGTGGCAACCATTGAGGATGGTGATGGCCACAAGCACTCAAGAGATCTAGTGCTCTACCATTGGTGAAACATGAGAAGAAGGGAAGAGATGAGCAAAGAGACCCGAAGGCAAAGGTATAACCTATAGGGTTTTTTGTTTCAGTGATCAAGACACTTAGCGAGTGTGATCACATTTAGGATACATAGCCGTACTATTAAGAGGAGATTATTCATGGCTTATGCGGTGTTTAAGTGCCACTAGGTGTTCTCTAAGATATCGATGATATAAACCTAGTGAGTGACTAACAAAACCCTTGAGAAATGCTTTGCAAAATGCTAACACACGTGCACAAGTGTTGGAACACTTTGGTGTTGGCGCATGGGAGCAAGGGTAGAAGTTAGAAAGCGAAAGGTGTTGAGTTAACAGCATCGGACGCTAGGCCGAGCGTCCGATGGTTAACCCTAGCTTCTGTCAGAATTCGAAGAAGCATTGGACGCTGGCAACGGACGCTGGGAAAACACTGTTGCAGAATCCGATGCAGGTGACGTGGCGCGAGCTAGCTTTCCAGGGAGCATCGGACGCTGGCCTGCGTCCGATGTGGATCCATCGGATGCGTCCGATGTGTTTTGACCCTCTCTGGAACGTCTCTGCATGGTCATCGGACGCAGGGGTTGAGCGTCCGATGTAATGGTGCCGGCGCATCCGATGTGGCGCAGAAAAGAGCTTAGAGAAGCAGTGGCATCGGAGCGTCTGATGCCTGGCATCGGCGCGTCCGATGTCACTTTAACCGTGGCATGAAGGGATATGACCGTTGGGATCGGATGGCTCGTATTCGTATCTGGGGGACACGTGGTGCTCATCGGAGCATCGGACGCTGGGGTAGCGTCCGATCGCCCCGACACCGGCGCGTCCGATGCCCTCGTTTCAGGCCCAACGGCTAGGCCGTTTTGCTTGGCCTATTTAAGGGGCTTGGCCGGCTCACTTGGTTGCACCTTTGCACATTCTGATTCCTAAGCCTACTAGTGAGTTTTGGCAAGCCTCCCAACTCATCTCCCAAGTTGATTTGATCAAACCAAGTGAGATTGAGTGATCTAGTGCGTGATTTGAAAGAGTTCAATCTAGTGGCACTAGTTCTTCGCATCGGCATTGAGTTCTCTTGTTACTCTTGGCATTTGTCGGTGCCTAGACGGCTTGGAGGCATTGTGGTGTGTTTGGCAAGAGAAGGAGATTGTTCTTAGCCACCACCGATTGTGATTGTGAGAGGTTTTGGAGCCTCACCTCGCCGGAGCGGCAAGAGGCATCCTTAGTGGATTGCTCGTGTCATTGAGCTACCTCACTAGTGGTAGATTCTTGTGGCGCTCTTTGTGAGCTTGGCTTTCCGCCGATTAGCCACCGGGTCACCTAGTGTTGGTCGACACAACGGGGAGTAGCGTGCCGGCAAGCACGTGTACCTCGGGATAAATCTTGGTGTCCCGCGTGCTTATTGTGTTTGTGCACTCATCTTGGTGATTGGCTTCACGATTGGATTTCACCGGTGATTGGCTCTCTACTAAGCGATCCCGAAGGCTCGGTGAAACCATCTCTATCTAGCTCATTTACTTTGTGTATTTACATTGAGCTATCTTTTTGTGAAGTTTCTATTCTTTGTCATAAACCTAGTATTGCCAGTTGTGATTAGTTTACATAGTTCATTCTTTGCACACACTTGTGTATCTTAGACTATATTGATCATAGTTGTGCTAGAGCTAGTTTATTTATTCCGCATTAGTTTCTAGCTCTAATTGCTTGTGTGTCATAGTTATATTAGGTAGAATTGTTGGATAGGCGGCTTGCAACACACTATTAGGCTAGCGCAAAAAGCTTCGTCATTTATTATACTAATAGTGTTTGCCTAAGTATTTTGTAGAATTTTAATTAGGCTATTCACCCCCCCTCTAGCCAATTTGGACCTTTCAACACCTCGACTCGGCCAACCTCGCAAAAGAAACACTCGTCATATTGACCAGCTCAGCAGCCAACCAGTTCCCGTAACCTTTGGCCGTCGTCGCTGGGAGCTAACTGTGGTCACCCTCGCCGGCATTGGCCCACAGCAACCTCGCCCAAGAGAGTCAAGCGGGGTCACTCGCCGCGGCCACCGGCCGAAGCAAGATCTCCGTCCGGCATGTGACGGCGGCTTCAGCATCTTCCGAACAACTTCGTACGGCAACAGGCCAGGCCGGCCGGTGGTACCATCGGGCAACGTCACGCTAGATCCAGCCTTAGGTCACTCTCGAATGCAGCCTACATCACCTTGGATCATGTCCTCGGCTAATCGGAACCCGCATCGCAAGTCCACTCCCATCCGCTCGACGTCACGACAGAAAATAAGAGGTCCTTCATCTTACAAGCAGCAACAACAAGCGCAGGAGAGGCTCTGCTGCCCTAGCGAGGCCGAGGCCCCCGAAGTCAGACTCTCGGCACAACCAGCCAACAACCCTCGACACGGCCAGACAGGGCCGCCCTCCTTGTAACCCTCTTCGGCTGGGCAGATCGAGCTGCCGTCATCTAAATCTGAACAAATACCCTCGTTGACTGTGTCTACCACATCTACCTTCGACGTGAAGAACTAGCTAAGAACTCCAAACAAATGTATTCGTTTTTACTAACCACTTCACATGCCTCGTACTCTGATTGTGTCCAGTGAAGGTCCACCAATATCAGATGTCAGGCATGTACACATCCTTGAGGTACCCGCGCTGGTTTACGAGGGTACTATGATCAGCACGAAGCCATCTCCGATCATGAACCTGCTCGCCGCAGAGATGCACTTGCCACAACTTTCTGCTGAGATAAGAATTCTGGCCTCCCCTTAAGACTTGTGCAGAAATTAAACATATATATAGTGTGCATGTATGTCACAACAATTTTACCTTCGGCGTATACTCATCATTTATAAGACAACATGGCACGTGTATACACAGTCTAGTTTTAACACCTCGCCCCAAGACATATCACCCTCTTGAGTCATGACTGACCGCTAACTAGTCTGCACCCTCGTATGGGATTATAATAAAAGGAAAAAGAAAGATAATGACAATGCAACGACCAAGCATGCACACAAAATCAAAATGTACGTTGCAACGGCCAAGCAACGGCCAGCGTACAAACGGTAACCCTCGTAGTTGCAAGGTCACCGACACTGACGACCACAACCTACGAGGCCACACCTTAACTAACAGACACTTTTATCTGCCAACCCATCACAATCCCTTCAGATATAAGAGCAACCTCCGGCTAGTGCCATAACTCTCGTCTAAGCAGAATTTTTCGTATGAGTGCCATCCTTCAGTCAACATGCCTAGTGAGCGACCATCAGTCCACGGCTACCTCCGACACAGAAAACTAGGCTCACATACTTTAACCTGTAAATCAAAGCATCAAGTTCACATACGTTCATTCAGCCTTGAAGTGGACGCCCAAACACTATAGTTAGTAGTTACGGAGAGCCCTCGCAAATGCCCGAGCACCGTCCAGACAAGCGATGCATCCGCAAAGGGTCAGCGGCCAGACGAGCCCATCAGGAATGCATCATACTATCCACACGGGTCACGACGGTGAAGGTGTCAAAGCTTCATGTCTTTGTATCACCAGCTCCGGCAGCCAAGGGTCCGTTCCCACGGAGGGTTTCCCCCGCAAGCAACAAAGATACCGTAACTATAATACGGCCATCCCATATGATTGCACCAAAAAGAAAAAAAACTTATATATGTGAAATCTCACACTAACGTACAAGTGCTATATACCTTCGATGGGATGCCTCTGTATTTGATTGCAGATAACCAACCTTCGGCCAGCGAGGGTCCGACAACTTAGGCTAATTCGGCCTAGGCACGGAGGTTCAACAGATTCGGCCGAGAGATCCACAGTTGCCTCAGCTTGTGAAATTTTGTCACATCAAGCAAGATCGGCATCTATCACAATTGGTATGCTCATCCATATGATAATAATAATAATCGAAGGTATTCATAAGTCTTAACTCCTTCACAGAGCCCTAACTTAAACAAGGCTTCTGAACTTTCCAAAACAGACTGTAGACTCTAAGCACCACGTCATCTTTGATTTCTCACACAACTTGAAAAATAATAATAATAAACAAATAAAATTGTGTCACTCCACAAGTACAAACTTGTCAAGTGTTACAAAAATAAAATTGCATTGTGCTAATATGCAGGTTATCATCAACACTGTGAGTATATTTTTGCCTGCCCAAACCAACTGAATTTGACATCTCATATTGTTTCTTGAGGCGTTATCCCTTTGCTACACAGAATAACCCTAAAGATAGCATATCTTTGTAGTCTTAATTATTTTTGCAGGGATTGAATTACGAGTTTTCAACATCACTCTTATACAGCCACACACTAAAGGTCGCTGGACCATTATGTGAATGCTTGGCTTACCTTCGCATTCAATTTGTGAAAGCACTTGTCACAAACACATCAAGCATACTCATTCATCATGCCATCACATTCATGAGCATCATGCATACTCATGGATCACACCATCACATTCATGAGCACTATGCTTAATTAATATATTACCTCTGTGTCCCCCTCTGAAAAAACAAAAAATTCGGCTAACAACGCCGCAACGGACTGGTCAGACCTTCGCCAGTCCTCATCAGCAGCACGCCTGTTAGGATTAGCCCGGCTTCACCCGGTCTAAACCCTCGTCTCATCAAAGCAAGTCTCACCTCCGGCTTAGACAAAAGTGGAGGCACGAGTCATAAATGAAAAATGCAAGTCTCACCTCCGGCTAAGACAAAAGCGAAGGCGCGAGTCATAAATGAAAAATGCAAGTCTCACCTCCGGCCTAGACAAAGGCAGAGGCGCGAGTCATAAACGAAAATGCAAGTCTCACCTCCAGCTTAGTCAAAGCGGTGGCGCGAGTCATTTATGTATTTACCATGCCTATAAGGGAAACTCCATTGACATTAAAAAAATCTTATATAGCATATCAGAGAAGGCACTACAACATCGACTCCATCTTCGCCCAACTCTTCGACAAGGGGCTCGCCGTCGAACATAGCGACATCGACTCTACCTTCGCCAACTCGTTTGCAAGGGGCGCGCCGTCGACCTCAGCAACATCGTCTCCAGCTTCGCCAACTCGTCAGCAAATGGCTCGCCGCCGATCTCAACGACTTCGACTAAACTTCGTCTACTCTTCGGCAAGGGGCTCGCCGTCGAACACAATGACATCGACTCTACCTTTGCCAACTTGTCTGCAAGGGGCTCGTCGTTGACCTCGGCAACATCGTCTCCAGTTTCGCCAACTCGTCGGCAAGGAGCTCGCCGTCGATCTCGACGATTTTGCCTACAACTCGGCAAGGGGCTCGCCCTCGACGACATCGACTCCACCTTCGCCAACTCGTCGGCAAGGGGCTCGCCTTTGACCTAGCGGAATCAACTACACCTTCACAAATACCTCAACACTGGGATTGACATCGACCTAGCGAAATGAAGAAGCTGCTCCAGTACCCATCATCAACACCACCAACAAGTAGCCACAAAGCTCCACTTACTCATAAGCATCAGACAAGAGGGGTTGGGGGGTGCATTGGTGGACCAACCCAACCCAAAGGACTTGTCTTGCTGCTCATGAGCCAGTGGTGGAAAGCCTAGCTAGCTACAACAACTATAACATCGACAACCACCTCGACAAGGGGATCATCTTCGACCTTCCAGGGCGACTCCAACATCCATCTACGCGCGACAATCACGATCGTTGAAGTATCTGCTCTCTTGACAAGGTGAAGACCCTCGCAGCAGTTGAGTCAAAGCGGGAGCCAAGTCATTAACCTTTGCAAGCGTCATCATAGCATGAGCTTCGACCCACAGAGCCTCGGCGCTTCCGAGTCTAAGGACACTTGGCGAAGCCTCGGCTTGATTAGGAGATTGTACTCATCGGCCTTTTTACCTTTGTTTTAGCGACTAGGTTTTGTTGTTCCAGCCAAATCCTAGTAGCTAAGGGGCTACTGTTGGGGTGGGGGAGGGGTAGCTGCAGTTGTCCCTCACCATGTAAAAAGGCCCAATGTCAAGATGGCCCAAAGACAATCATGTAAAATTATGAACCATAAGGGTGCGGGTGGAAAATTACCGTTTTCCACCTCCCACCTCTATAAGTACAACCCTTGAGGGAAGGGGAAAGGGGATCTCTCTCCTCGCCCTAGTTTTCTATTCAACATTTGTGCACTATTCCGGTCTGGGACTGGCCTTCTAGCTCGCCCTTCACCCTCGGTGAAGGTCCGAGCGAAGGGTCTAACCCCAATAAGTACCTTTTGTTTTGTTCATTCACTGTTCGGCGCTTTCTCATTCTTCCCAGATCAACTTATGTATATTAATCGAAGGGGGAGATTACGGTGAAAAATGAAAAGGATACCTATGACACAATAAAATGGTTAAAAATGTTCCACAAATGTTGTTAAACCGGTACCCATCAAATTTGCTTGCCTAGATTAGCTATCTGACAAAAGATTGGATTTTAATGTTCTTTATTAATTATAAAAAATGATAGTGTGTATGTATACTGTAAAGCGGCAGTAAGGATTTTAGTAATTGCTACGAGACTTGACAACTGATAAACAGATGTAGACAGCTGTAGCGGCTGCCGCTTAAAGCCGTAGCAAATAGGCTTTAATCTAAAACATTCTCATTCTTGCCATATATTTTAGGATTAAGTCTAATTTTGGCCCCTCAACTCTTATCTGTGTCTAATTTTAACCCTCAACTACAAAATCGTCTAATTTTGGTACCTCAACTATCAAAACCATTCAAGTTTGACACCTAACACAGTTTTGAGTGGTTTTCATATTGCTTTGGGGGTCAAAATTGAACGGTTTTGATAGTTGAGGTGTCAAACTTAGACAAAAACCAGAGTTGTGAGGTAAAAATGAAATTAATCAAGTAATTTAGTTTTTTAGATATTTATGAATAAATATATATTTAAATTTACTCATTGATAAATATTTAGATGATAGATTTACTTTGATTTGACTAATTTCTCCATCTACGTTCATTCGAATAAATTGGAAAAAATACGAGAACTTCAAACAAACTCGTTTGAACAATTCATTTGTTTGAAGTTCTCGTATTTCTTTTCAAACAAAATCTGAGTTCATTCGAATAAATTGAAGTTCTGTTTGAAGTTCTCATATTTCTTTTCAAACAAAATATGAGTTCATTCAAATAAATTGAAGTTCTCGTATTTTTTTCCAATTTATTCAAATGAACTCAGATGGAGAAATTAGTCAAATCAAAGTAAATCTATCATCTAAATATTTATCAATGAGTAAATTTAAATATATATTTTTTCATAAATATCTAAAAAACTAAATACTTGATTATGTTTATTTTTATCTCACAACTCTTGTTTTTATATAAGTTTGACACCTCAACTATCAAAATGTTCAATTTTTGACCCCCAAACCAATATGAAAACCACTCAAAACTGTGTTAGGGGTCAAACTGGAATGGTTTTAATAGTTGGGGTACTAAAATCAGACGGTTTTGGAGTTGGGGTTAAAATTAGACACATACAAGAATTGAGGGGCCAAAACTGGACTTAATCCTATATTTATTCTATGGGTCGTAAATTAACTGTTGTTATAGGTTTTCATAGCGCAAATTTGTCTCGATGGGTCACAACAATAGGCCAGTGACTACCCAGTCCAACAGTGGCTGGGGCTGGGTGACTTGCCGCGACCTAGGGCGAGCGAGGCAACTACTGTGTTGTGTGGCGAAGGAAGAGTGTGAGTGGGGAAAAGGAATATGTGTGACCAAAGTGTCTCAGGTTATACTAGTGTTGTTGGAGAGGTTGTTTGATGTACTGACTCTTAGATAATGTGGCTAGATATGATATGAGGCGGTAAATTGGCTCAATCGTTAGACTTGCCATTAGAGTTTTTTTAAGTTTTCTCAATGGATCAACCAAACTAGGAACTAAAATAACGGAACTAAATTTGGTTACTTACCTCTACTTTCTGATTCTTCTGCTTTGCTTCTTGATTATCTAATTCCGATGGAATGATTCCTTTAATTTACTAGGAGGAAGCAAATAATTAGGAGTCGGCGAGAATTTGGGAAGCATGTTTTTCAGCTCCCTCGCCTCTATATAAAATAGAGGAGTGAGGAAGCTATTTTTTGCATTTGACAGTTAAAGAGTGATTATCTTCGAGAATCCAAGCACTCACAAGAATTAGAGAAACCTTTCCGTTTATGTTACTTTGGTTTGGTGTTAGATATTTGGTTTAGTTTACAATCATCTGTTAATTGTATGTACTAACTCTTAGATGATGTGGCTAGATATGATATTAGGTGGTAAATTGGCTCAATCGTTGGACTTGCCATTAGAGTTTTTTTAGTTTTCTCGATGGATCAACCGAACTAGGAACTAAAATAATAGAACTAAATTTGGTTACTTAGCTTTGACTCTCTGACTCTTCTGTTCTGCTCCTTAATTATCTAATGGAATGATTCTTTTAAATTACTATGAGGGAAATTGGGAGTTGTCGAGAATTCAGAGAAGTATTTCGGCTCCCTTGTCTCTATATAAAATAGAGGAGTGAGGAAGCTGAATTACTTTTTGTTTGTGTTTCTCTTCGAGATTCCAAGGGTTCACAAGAATTAGAGAAACTTTTTTGTTTAGGTTACTTCAGTTTTGATGTTAGATACTTTCTCCCTCCGTATAAAAAACAAATGTCGTTTTGAATAAAGTTTGAGTCAAACATTGAGAATGTAAATCATGAATAACATTTAAATTGTTGAGTTTTAAAAATCATATAAATAAATTTGTCTTGAAAACTTTTTTTCATAAAAATATGCATATACCATTTTATAACAAATATTTTTAAAGAAATAAGTGGTCAAAGTTATGCTTTGGAGATCGTGTCGCTGTGCTAAAGACATCTAATTTTCTATATGGAGTATTTGGTTTAATTTACAATCATCTGTTAATTATATGTTATTTGTGCATTCTTACAACTAGGCACAATGCCATGTATTTTTATATTTCTTATTCCACTAGGTAAAATGCTCGTGCGTTGCAACGGGAAAAAATTAAAATAATATAAGTATGTGAACGTGTGTTGTACTACTCCCAAAAGAAATGATACTCCAAGAGCAAGATATTTGCAAAATCACTATTACATGAGTCTCCATGAAAGATGAGCAATTAGAGTATATTTCATATTTGGATGTTAAACCAAAACAATCTGGCATGTGTTCCACATAGAAGGGAGATATATTGGACACTGTATGCAATGATGAGAACAATAATGATCACCTAAGCCGAAAGGCACATAGGTAACTGTAGCGGTGAAGTTATTGGAATTTCTAGCATCTTCATATGCCACAACTAAATTTAGTACATGGTACATTTCCTAATTTCATACCAGGCCCCAAATCCGTTTGTCCTATTTCCCAAGATTTTTTTATAGTTTTGATATAAGCGGTTTGTTATTACTATTCATATGGACTGTAAAATGACATGTTTTTCAGGTACTACCAAATTATGACTTTCTTCTAAATGCAAAATGTGGTGTTGCAACCTGCAGGAGGCTTGAATAGCCTATCAACTGTAAACTCACATCTGGGGATGCTTGCACCCATGGCCGCCAGGTAGACTTAGCCATCATCAGAGATGTCTGCTCTAGTTTGCATTAATGGATATAGGTTATGCCAGGGATGATGGTGTTTGGTTTGCACATGGTAAAGACAACTAGTGGCGGGCGCGCGCCCTCGCGCGCGAGGGTAAGGGATCACAATTTGTTTTGTATTAACGACATCAGTATTGTGATCTAAAACATATGATAAACATGCTAGAGTAAAATATAGGAAGCACTATATGTACATCGTATTACAACTCATTTAAAGTTTGGTCTAGTAGGCATAATTGATATTTAGGTCGAACATAAAGATGGTCACAGTAGCTGATATTGCATCAATATTACACGTTGTACAAGAGTTGACATAGTGGTTGGTGCAAGTTCGCTAGATGGGAAAGTTCAGTGACTATACAATATTTTGGCTTCAACATAGAAATAATCATTAATAAACGTACTTGAAACCTAATACATCATCGGGTTCAAATTGCATGTATACTGCTGGCACTAATAAATAAAACAAATGAATGAGTTAACCACACATGAGCCACTAAAGAGAGAAAAGAAACATTGAAGAAGCTTACCAAAGCAAGCCAGGCTCAATTGAAAATTCTTCTGTTATCAGAGATGCCACGAAGAAGGCCAACACACGTGTAACTGTATGGAACAACCATTGTTTTAGTTGGTAACTTGATACCATAACTTTTTAGTAGACAATTAGAATTTAGGAGGCTTGTGTAAAGGAACAGCATGCTGCCCAGGAACATGCATTGTAATTTATCTGTTTAATGTTTTCGTACAATACAAAGATTATGTCTAAATGCATACTTGGGACCATTAGGACTATAATTAATTAAAGAATAAAAATTAACTGCCGTACCTCCTTCACTAAGAATACTGCTCAAGAGTAATTTAGTTTACCAAATATATTCTTTCACTAAGAATAATGCCACTAAACAAATATATTCTTAAGAGAAAGGCTACCAGGAAGTGAAAGAATTATATTACTGCACAAGAGTAATTTAGTGGCATTCTCAATAACCAGATGCAGAAATACGCATCAGGAAAATTTACCATGTTAATAGTAAACACATACAATTTATGGGTAAATATACCAGAGAAGATATAAAGTTCATTATGAAGGGACCTGCAGTAGCACTATAGGTAATCAGTTTGGAGCTTTGACTAAGCAACTTCAAATGTTGAACACAATACTGAAACAGAGGGAATAGACACCAGAAATTAACCTGTGCAAATCACCATGATGTCCTAGAGAGCAGTAATTGGTAAAGTATTCCCTGCAAGGCCTGTTGAAAGCCATTTTCATTTTTTTCTTTGGCATTCACATTTTCGCTCTTCTCCAACAATTCAGCATTTGTTCGATAAGCACTGACCAATGTGACATGGTCTCCTTCGGAGCTTTCAAAACCATTTGTCGCAACTGTTGCCTATACAATGTTATAGTAAATAGAAGTAAGACACTGATTTTTTACTGATAAAAGTATACATTGATAGTAATAAATCTGTTTGTAGGGCCTCTGATTGACAAATAATTATACATGATTGGAAAAAATTCGAGCAGCACAAAGGACATGTGAGAAGGAACAATCTTTATCATTAAGCAAATGATAAACCATGATTTAGGCACCTCTGTGGATGATTTTTATTGCTATAATAAAAAATCTTATACACATTTCCTCTGTAAATGCATTTCTTTAATCAGTCAGTTTCACATAACAAAAATTGAGCTATAATAATAAAAAAGTTTTATTTGGTTGAACCAAATCTAGTTTTTCCATGTAATGTGTTACTCATTTGTCGAGATAGGCATAATGCCAACAAAAAATGCATGACTGAGCTCTGGAAACTAAGAGCAAAAGAAAACAAAGTTACTCGAGCAACAGACGACCATAGTAGGTAAGAACTCCCGCAGGTGATCAGAGAAATGCAGAATACATCACCGTGACATACTTAAGTCACACCGATAGAAAATGTTACCAAGAAAATTGGAGATGACACAATTCTGCTGACAACAAATGCGGAATGGATGGAAGCTTACATATGCAGCATCTGGAACTTCCATAAATAACAAAAAAAATAGAGGAGATATCATCAAATATGATAACATGAATAAGCTAACATATCATAGGGAGCATTGCTACCGCCTATTTTGTTGTGCAGGCTAAAAGTTATCTTTGTTGAGAGTCAGACAAATGCTAATGCACCTTATACAACTAAGACAACTTTAATTTAAGTTTTAGTTAAAGTAACCTACATACCTGATGCATTAAAACTGCTTAAATAATAAGCTGAAACAGAACCTAACGTTGTAAGATTCGTTGCTCATATACTGCAAGGGCAAATATTTATTTTATTTTAGTATCTATAATAGAGGAAACATATCGTGACTTATTTTTGAAAACAACAAGAAAAAACCAGATTATAGGCTGATACTACTTGAATGACCTATTTCGACATGATGTCTGCTGAAGAAAGAAAAAGGAACGAAATATAGAGGAGTGCTTTGTGCTAACCTTCTTTAGTGGCAGTGTTGTAGACATGAACATAAGTGAGCCATATTGAGAACACAAGGTTGACATGTGCCCTTGTGGTTCCCTTCCTGAGTGATGAGTGATCGATCAACGAGCAACATGTCTCTTGGCTGTGTTGATGTGCAGGTGCAGAGCTCGGGCAGTGGTCGAAGGTGAGGTGAAGGTCAAGTAGGGACGTGTCGTGCCGACGGACCGGGAGCGGTGAAGGGCGGACGTGGAGCTTGGACCGATGGACCAGGAGACCTGAGGACCAGCTGTGGTAGCTGGCACGTGGTGTCGACAAGCGAGAGTACATGGGATGTGCGGTGCATCGGCCGAGTCGGGAGGAAGGTGATGGCGTTGTGACACTTGGCGGGAAGCCGAGAAGAATGGTGAATGCACTGTGCCCGGCGTGGAGGCTGGACATGCTCCGACATCGGTGCTAGAACTCGGGGTGTGTGAACCACATCCCGTCTGCGGCACGGGTTCGGTAGCTGAGCCTTGAAAAGCTACCATCGACGGTTTCCGAGTTTGGTCCTCAAAACTCGGGGTGGCCGGTTTCCGAGTTTGGGCCTCAAAACTCGGCGTGGACGGTTTCCAGGTTTGGGCCTCAAAACATGGGCGCGCGGGTTTCTGAGTTTGGACCACAAAACTCAGCCTGAGGACAGGTTTCCCGGTTTCAGCCTCAAAACCGGGGGAAGGCCCAGGTTTCCCGGTTTCGGCCTCAAAACCGGGGGGAGGTCCGCAAAAAGGACGATCGACGCGTGGCAGCGTGAAGAGGCTGGCGCGGAGGCGAGGCTATCCACGAAGTAGGCGCGGCGGTCGACTGGGCGGCACGTGGCGGCATCCTAAGGCTTGCGTCGAGGCGAAGCTAAGGGTGAGGAAGGCGCGTGGCCGTCAGATCAACTATCAGTAGAGTTGGATCGGGATATCCCTAGGGTTGGCCGCTTCGCTCGTGTATCTAGGGGTAGTAAGGGGATTATTATTTTAGGCTATAAATAAGAGAGGCACCCCTCCTCTCTCCCTATTCTAGCAGTCATTTGTTCCTGAGCTCTCTCTCTCTAGCCCTCGCTTAGGTTCTAATCATACCTCGCTGCTAGCGATCCGCAGAGACGGGAATCATACCTCTGTGTATTTGGATCTTTTGAGGAAACGAGACCGTATTCTCGTTGTCTCCTCGTGTGGAGGAATTTCGGCTGGAATCAAATCGAATCGTGTCTTGTGTTTTGTGTTCTTCACGTTTTGTTTTTTCGTCTCCCGGAGATTTGCCTTGTTCTCCCTCTCCGTGAGATGATTTTCGATTCCACTTGAATCAATTTGTTCTTGGTCGTGTGCCCCTTCTTTCTACCGAAGGAATTCTCTCCTAACCTCACGAATCCATAGATCGGGTTGATTTAGCGTTCGTTCTTCGTTCTTCCCCCTTTTATGGTGATTCATGAATCTCTCTTGATTGACTTGGTTTGGTGCAATGATTTCTTAGGATTAGCACCCCAACACGTAGAGGAACATCTGGGAGGAGTTTGATCGAAGTTCCTTTTGATTTGGTTGAGATCGAAGCGGATTTGGTTTTGAACCCGAGCAGTTTTGTGCTTCCTGGGTGTTGGCGGACAGTCCGCGCCTCTGACGGCGGACAGTCCGCGCATCGGGTCTCGGCCAGGTCAGTCGGGCGAAGACCCCTGACTGTTCACTGTCGAGTGAACGGCGGACAGTCCGCGGTACAAACCCGCGGACAGTCCGGGACCTGTCCAGCAGACTTGCAGCACTGTTTGGTTTCTGCGTTTTTGCCGGGCGACAGTCCGGCTCCTAGTCGCGGACAGTCCGGGACTCAACGGCGGACAGTCCGGGATTCTGACCCCAGACAGTCCGCGAATCTGCAGCTTGTGCAGTTTTGCTTCGTGGCTTTGTCAGTTGGTTTCGGTGTTTCTCCGGGGGTTCCGCTATACCACTAGGACATCTCCTAGGGTATCCACCTACTCGTAGGTCGTGAACTCTTCGGTCATTTCGAGTCTTAGCTTTTGGGGTGATTTTCTGGGACAAGGGCCATTCTATTCACGAGTTGAATTTGAGGCTCCAATTCACCCCCCCTCTGGTCGCTAATCCGGTCCTTCAATTGGTATCAGAGCCGGTTAAGGATCTTCTCTACCTTAATCGGTTTCGGATCCTAAGGGTGACATGGAACGAGGGAACGACAAGGCTCCTTGGTTCAATGGAACGAACTACTCCTATTGGAAGATTCGGATGTGTGCTTACCTCAACAGCATCGGATCTTCTGTCTGGGAGATATGTGAGAATGCTGAGTACGTAGTCCTTGCGGCTCGTGTGGGTCAGATCCAGATTGACCAACACGAGGCCAACTCCAAGGCTCGTAATGCTCTTTTGGCCAGCATCTCCCTTCCTGAGTTCGAACGTGTCTCTGAGCTTGAGACGGCATGAGAGATCTGGGTGAAGCTTCAAAGCTATCATGAGGGGACAGCCCATGTCAAGACCAGACTCTTCGAGATGTACAAGCGCTAGTACGAGAACTTTGCTCAGTTGGAGGGAGAGACGATTGACGCCTTGTTCGCTCGCTTCCAAATGATTGTGAACAAGATGCGTGCCAATCGGGCTAACCTACCCTATGACGATCATGAGAGGGCACTCAAATTACTATATGCCCTGGATCGGAGGGTATGGGAGGTGAAGGTGTCGACTATCATTGAGTCTCCATCTTATGACACCCTCACCGTGGAAGAGCTGTTCAGCAAGCTCAAGTCCACCGAGATCGATCACCTGACTCAGGCCAAGCTGAAGAACCCATCTTCATATTCCATGGCTTTGGTCTCAGGCACGGGTGGATCGACTGTCTCTGCTAATGCTTCACCTCCTCTTGTTGCTTTGTCTTCTTTGCATACAGTCACGGAGGAGCAGTTGGAGGCGCTTGGAGACGATGAGCTCGCCCTCGCCATCACCCGGTTCTCGCGGTTTCACAACAACCGCCTGAATCGCTAGCGTGGTGGCGCACGCGATGGCTGCTACAAGTGTGGTGATCTAGACCACTTCATGGCGAACTGTCCCAAGAACAACAAGAAGTCTTCCGGTAAAAATCGCAACTTCAGGCGCAAGGGCAAGCCGGGGTACAAGACCGAGAAGAAGAACAAGGACAGCTTTCGCCGAAACCCGAAAGGACTTGGAGAGGGCTTTCGACGCCGGTCGGCGCGTGCTCTTCGCCGGCAAGGGCGACACCGACAAGTCCTCCGACAGCGACTCCAGCGATGATGGGTCCGAGCACAAGACTGAAGATCGCTTCAACGGACTCTGCTTCTTCGGCAACTCCTCCAAGGGCATGTGCACCATGGCCCTGGATGAAGAGGACTCCAAGTGCCAGGCGAAGGACGCCGATGACGCCAACAGCGACGACGACGACGGCAACGCCTCTGAGGTATCAAATTCCTCTCTTGTCGATCGTCTCACTGATGAGCGCGATAGCTTTGCGGAGTTAGTCCTTGCTTTGGAGAAGAGACTCAAGGAGGTTCTCCATGAGCGCGGTGAGTTTAAGGCCAAGATGAAAGAAGCGCTTAAGGAGCTTGAGTTTGCTAAGTCCGAAGTGAGGGTGACCGATGAGGAAGAGTGCGATGAGTGCACTACACACATGGCAAACTTTTCCACTCTACAAACCAAGTATGCCTATTTGATCGAGGTGTATGATGAGCTGAAGAGTAGGCTAGACTTGGTGGGTGAGTGTCATGAGTGTGCTTCCATGAAGAAGGAGCTGGATGAAGTGAAGGCGAGGCCTTCTTTGCTGGGTGCGTGCAAGCTTTGCCCTAGCTTGCGAACTGAGTTGGCAGAAGTTAATGCCAAGCTTGCTGAAGCCATGATGGCCAGCTCAGTCAGCACCTTGTCCGCTCCATGTGAGCGATGCGTGGGGTTGGAGCTTGAGATTGTCAACTGTCGGCATGACAAGATGCAAACCGGGGAGGAAAACACATACCTCCGGTCCATCCTGAGTTGGGTGTCGTGCAGTGAGCCGCAGTTGGGCATGATGATCAGTCAGTTCAAGAGGGGAACTGGTTGCTCGGGAGTAGGCTTTGCTTCAGGTGGGAAGGGCGCTAGTAGCTGTGGCAAGATCGGTGAGTTTAGTGGAGTGAGCCCTAGTGAGAAGCCATCCACTATCCCTAAGCTTACCAAGATCACCCCACCTGAGCCTCCCAAGCCTATCACCAAGGATGGCATCCTTGATGAACCTCCCAAGGCTCCACCTCACAAGCAAGTGTGGGTTCCCAAACCTAACCATCTTAGGAACACACTTGACACCCTTCCTGACGTCTCTAGTGATCCCCTTCCGAGAGGCAAGCAGCCAGCCAGAGTGAACAACCCTCGCGACCATAGGAACCAACAACCCAAGAGAGTGGCGAGGTTCGAGTGCGAGTATTGTCATCATGAGGGTCACTTAGCTGAGTTTTGCTTTCAGAGGAAGAGAGACGCTAGGAAGGAGTTGGAACTGAACAACCAGGCCAGGCACCACCCTCTCCATGGTGTGCAAGGTTGGGGAGTTCAGTGGCAGGGCGCTAGACCTGAAGGTGCACCCCCTCAGGTTGCTAGGCCTTAGGCAGCTCGACCACAGGGTGGTGGTCGTGCCCGTCGCGGTTCCGGTCGTCCTCAATACGATCGTGAGCCGAGTGTAAGAGGTTTTGCTGCTCAGTCCCATAGCGGACCACCTTTTCTGTATGGTGGTGATCGCTTTGCTCAAATGGGGCAAGTAGGTCAGTTTGGAGGATTTCCGTTCCATAGCGGACCACTCTTTCAGGTTGGTGGTGATCGCTATCCACCCAAGGGACGAGGACAGCTTGGTGTTGCTACTAACACTTTCTCTGGGCCTATGACAGCACTGGTATCCTTCTCAGTATACTAACCCCAGTGTTGTGCCATATGCTCACTTCCTGCCCTTCTATTGATGCAGGAACTTCAGTTGGAGAACATGTGGCTCATGTGAAGGACCGAGAATGCAATAGCAAGGCGACCAGAGGGGGGTGAATGGGAGCTCAAAAATTTCTCTCGAAACTTTGGCCTTTTGTTCCCAAAATCAACCACCGAAAGCTTCGATCGAAACCGTGATGCCCACGACCCTTGGAAGAGGGTGGATGATCCCTAGGATCACAGCGAGTCACCACAAAGCGATAGCAAACCAAACGCCAAAAGTACCGGCACAAGTTCGACCCTCAAAAACCAAGTCCCGAACGTAGATAGATGGCTACGTCAAGAGATCCCCAAATATCTATGCTAACAAGTAGCAAAGATACCTAGAGTGGTTCCTTGATCAACTCTAGGGTCAAACGAGAAGTTCGGAAACCAAGCGAAGAAGCCGAGAGAGCAAACGCACTAAACCGCAACAAACAGCAGGATCCTGGACTGTCCGCCGGTACGGTCCCGAACTGTCCGGCCCTACTGCGGACTGTCCGCGAGCAGGTGGCGGACTGTCCGCCGGCTGTAAGTGCAAAACTGTACAACTGCTGAAGTCTCCTAGACGGTTGCCGGACTGTCCCCGGTTTTGAACTGCGGACTGTCCGCCGGTCAACCGAAACCAAATCAGTCGAAGAACACAGCCACTAATACGACTGCTCCTCGACGCCCGGACTGTCCGCCGGTCAGGTGGCGGACTGTCCGCGGCTGTCCAGTGAGGGAGATTTTGATCGCCCTTCACCCAAATCACTCCCAAATCGATTCAAACCAAAATCCCTTGATCCCAAACTTGGAGAGGATGATCACGAGGTAGTTAGGAGACTATCCCAAGAAATCATCCCCTCAAATCAACTCAATCAACGGGAAATCGAAGGGGAAGGTGTATGAACCGAAAAAGCGCCACGAAAACGAAATCAACCCGATCTACTTGTTCGTGAGGAGTTAGATGAATTCCTTTGGTCGAAATGACCTCCTCTCTATAAAGAACAAGTTGATTCAAACGGATTTCGCAAAGACGCAATAGAGAGGGAGATCGAGTGACGGGAAAAACGCGGAGAAACGAAGAATGCGAAGAACACGAACCAAAACGCGAATCAACACATCGATCTACAACCGTGTGGCTACCACACGCTAGAACAGTGAGGTTACGGCCTCACTTCCTCAAAATCTCCAGTACACAGAGGTATGGTTCTCTGCGGATCTCACCTAGCTACAGCAGAGGATTGGGAGAGCAGGAAACCCTAGAAGCAAAGAGCAAATGACTGAGATAGATGGGTAGGTGGGTGTCTCCCCCTACTTATCCTAATTCTAACTATTCCTAATTCCCACTCTACCCCTAACTACTTACAGAGCGAACCAGCTAAACCCTAAGGTTATTCTGGACCAACTCGTGGTAGGTGGATCCGACGGCCACGCCCGCACAACTGGTAGCGTTGCCTCGACGCAACCTCACCAATTGCCGCCACGTGCCGCCACCGCTCTGCTTGTCCTTTTCCCGGACGTCGCACCCCCGGTTTTGTGGCCCAAACCGGGAAACCAGCCTTCACGACCAACCCCCGGTTTTGAGGCCCAAACCGGGAAACCAGCCGACCGTAGCCGGAGTTTTGTGGCCCAAACTCAGCAAACCCGCAGCACCCAGGTTTTGAGGCCCAAACCTGGAAACCGTCCTCAACCCGAGTTTTGTGGCCCAAACTCGGAAACCATCAGCGCCCAGGTTTTGAGGCCCAAACCTGGAAACCGTCCACTCGGTGGTTTTTCTGTGGCTCAACCACCAAACCGAGTCGTAGAGGGGATGCACCGCATGTGCACCCCGTCCACCGACACGTGTCCCCAGGTCCTCGACCCGAGCAACACCATGTCCCGCAAGTCTTCGCTCGTCGCTGTCCCAGGCTGTCAGCCACCACAGCTGATCCTCGGGCCACCGGTCCCTCAGTCCAAGCCTCACGTCCGCCCTTCACCACTCTCGGTCCATCGGCACGACACGTCTCTACTTGACCTTCACCTTGCCTCTAATCACTGTATCCGTGCTCGACACCTGCACAACACAAGCCAAAGAACCTGCGATCAAACCCGTTGACAATCACTCATCACTCGAGACTCGGCATACACACATGTATCCGCAATCTCCCCCTTGATGAGTGCATTGTCAACTACACACACAAATCATAATGGAAATAGAAGGAGGAAGAAGGAGAAGAGAGAACTCGACCAAATGACCCAAAAGCATAGCAAAGCCGAAGAAGGTCAAGTGGAAAGAGCAAGACAAGTTGCTCCCCAAAGACATGGGCAACGGCTCGACGCAACCAAGCAAAGCAAAACTAGCCCTCAAGAAGAGGTAGAACAGGCTCAACACCGCTAGCAAATACCAATTGAAAAATCAAAGCAAAATGCTAGTCCCTCAAGACAGAGGCACAGAGGCTCAACACAACTAGCAAAAAGCTCGACATCATCTGAAAAGCTCGAAACCAACTGAACCCAACTGAAGCAAAGATGCGACTGCTAGTCCCTCAAGATAGAGGTAAAAGCTCAACACAACTAGCAAAGCGCTCCAAACCAATTGGAAATTTCAGAAAATTTATCACAAGCAAACTCCCCCTTGCATGGTGCACACAACCGATTCCTCTCCCCTTTGAACATGGGAGGCATGATTTGTCCAAATTCTCCCCCTTAGTTGAAAATGCACCATCAAGCAAAAGGAATCAAAAGCAGTTTTCTCCCCCTTAGAAAATGCACCATCAAAAGTGTCAACAAGAGAAGTTCTTCCCCTTCCAAAATGCATATGAGTCAAGATGCAAGTTAGCAGCTTTAGCAATATAGTCAAGAAAATGCAAGGATGCTCTAAACAGTATAGCTCTAACGACTCACTAAAAAGCATACAAGCTAGCGAAGGCTCAAACTGATCATCAAATACAAAATATGAACATGAGAGCACAGTGAGCAGTGTTTAGCCAAAAAGGTATTCACCATCAAAATAGCACACAACATGTATAGACAGGAAACCAGACAAGTGCTAAACATGTATACAAGGTGAACTACCCCTAGCACAGTTCAATCATCACGCTATCGAATGAAACATAGTCTTGTGTATCCAAATTTTATCGGAGTTGCAGCGGTAAAGATTACACAAGTTCAGAATTTAGCATGTGATTGCGAGAGGTTGAAAGCTTGTCATTGCCTAACTTTTCAACTGTGCGAAGCCTATGCAGAAGCAATCAGAAGCTTAAAGCAACAGTTTCGGTCATACACTACATAGCTCAAGTTTAACTCAAAGTGCAATGAGAAACAGTCTCGAAACTGTGATGTGTTGACAAGCAATCTCATCCCGATCTTTTCAATTCACTTAAAACTTGCTTTAGATTTTATTGACAGAATATGAACAGACCAAGCAAGTGACAGACTCAGAACTAGAGACATAGCAACCTAGCATATATGAAAAGCACGAGTGAATTCAACACTTCCTACACATGCTAGTTGCATATCTCAATGGTGAACATTTTCAAGTTTTATGTTTGTTAAGCAGATTCACCATTAAAAAATAGCTCAGCTCACAACATGTATTAGTGATCAGAAAGAGCATAAGCTACTAGCATCAACATATAGCATCGGAGCACACTAAACAGAGCATAATTACATTTTAAAGATTATATACATGAAGCTCAGAATGTAAAAGCGTATGCTGAAATGCAAACAAAAAACAAAACAACGAGAAAATAGTCAGACTATGATACAAGATCAGAAATGTTTCCCCCATCTAAAAGGGGAAACACACACCAAGCTCACCCCTCAACCGATTAAAGGTTGATTCGTCCAATGGCTTGGTGAAAATATCAGCCAACTGATGATGAGTATCGACATGGCGAAGGTCGATATCACCCTTCTCATAGTGGTCTCGCAGAAAATGAAAGCGCACATCAATGTGTTTGGTCTTCGAGTGAAGCACGGGGTTCTTAGCAACGCTAATCGCACTCGTGCTGTCACAAAGCAAAGGAACACGAGAAAAGCTCAGACCAAAGTCACGCAAAGTGGCCATCATCCAAAGCAACTGGGAACAGTAGCTAGCCGCAGCAACATACTCAGCCTCCGTGGTAGACTGGGCGACACTAGACTGCTTGCGAGAAGACCACGATACAAGAGAAGAACCGATAAATTGGCAAGGCCCAGAAGTGGACTTGTGCTCAATGCGACAACCAACAAAATCGGCATCTGAATAACCGCAAAGGGAGAGGGTGGAAGAAGCTGAATACCAAATCCCGAACTCAGGTGTGAAACGAAGGTACCTGAAAATGCGCTTCACCGCCTGACGGTGAGAAGTGCGCGGCGACGCGTGAAAGCGCGCACACAGGCACACTGCGAACTGGATGTCCGGGCGTGTCGCCGTCAGGTAGAGCAGCGACCCGATCATGCTTCGGTACTCCTTCTGGTCCACAGCTTCTCCATCCTTGTCCGCATCCAGGGCCGTCGTGGTCGACATGGGTGTTGGAAGAGGCTTGGCCTCACCCATATCGAACCTCTTCAACAAGTCCTTGGTATACTTGCCCTGATGCACAAACGTCCCTTCTCGGGATTGCTTAATTTGCAATCCGAGAAAGAAAGTCAGCTCGCCCATCATACTCATCTCGAACTCCCTGCTCATAGTATCTGCAAACTTGGCAACTAAAGCGTGAGAAGAACCACCGAAAATGATATCATCCACATAAATCTGGACCAAGAGAGTGTCTTTGCCTTGCTTGAGGAGAAAGAGTGTTTTATCCACACATCCCATTTTAAAACCCTTAGCAAGCAAAAAGGTTTTCAACCTATCATACCAGGCTCTAGGGGCTTGTTTCAAACCATATAAGGCTTTGTGGAGTTTGAAAACATGGTTTGGAAAATTGGGATTTTCAAACCAGGGGGTTGTTCAACATAAACCTCTTCTTCTATGTAGCCGTTTAAGAAGGCACTCTTGACATCCATTTGAAAAAGTTTGAAACTTTTGGATGCTGCAAATGCCAAGAGTATCCTAATAGCCTCCAAACGAGCTACAGGAGCAAAAGTTTCCTCATAGTCTATCCCCTCCTTCTGACTATAGCCCTTCGCTACAAGTCTGGCCTTGTTTCTAACAACGTGGCCGTCCTCTCCTTGCTTGTTTTTGAAAACCCATTTTGTCCCAATAGGATTACAGTCTGGAGGAGGTGGAACTAAAACCCAAACCCGATTTCGCTCAAAGTTCTCTAACTCCTCATGCATGGCATTAACCCAATCCGGATCCGTCAAAGCGTGTCCAACATCTCGGGGCTCAAAATCAGCAACAAAAGCAGAATGAGCAAAGTGAGAGATTTGAGACCTGGACCGAGTAACACGTTCGTCAATGTTGCCGATCATCTGCTGAGGGGGGTGTTGGCGCTGGATGTGTCGTGGCCCCTCTCGTGCAGAAGTGATCTCCCCCTCAACAGCAGCTGGTGCCTCCCCGGGTACAAAAGGTACCGCTCGGGGTGGTGGATCCCACGACCCCCAAGAGGAAGAAGTGTCAGGGCCGTGAGTCGTACTAGAAGCCGCTCCTTGCGGCACAGCAGGTGGAGGGGGTGCTGGATCATCCATACCTTCAACACCCTCATCCTCATCATCAAAAAGAGGCTCACCAACCTCATGATCACCTGCACGCTCAAAACGAGAAGAAGGACAAACCATGGTCTCATCGAAGGTGACATCGGATGTCTCCATGACTCGGTTAGTATCAAGGTTAAGTACACGATAAGCGCGAGTATGAGTGCCATAACCCAAAAACACACCGTCAGAAGAACGAGACTCAAACTTGTCCAAGTTGCCTTTCTTCAATATAAAACAGTGGCAACCGAAGACTCTAAAATAACTCACCTTGGGTTGTCTCCCAAATCGCAACTCATAAGAAGTCTTTTTCAAGAAAGCTCGGAGAAAAATGCGATTGGAAATATAGCATGCAGTGTTCATAGCTTCGGCCCAATATCGCCTAGGAGTCCTATGCTCATCGAGCATCGTCCTGGCCATCTCTACAAGGGTCCGATTCTTCCTCTCTACAACACCATTTTGGGGTGGTGTGTAGGGGGAAGAAAACTAATGCTCCAAACCCAAAGAGTTACAAAACTTCTCAAAATCCGAATTCTTGAATTCAGAACCATTATCACTTCTAATAGCTCGCATCGAGTTCAAAGGGAACTCGTTCTGAAGACGCAAAATCAGATTACGAGCAAAAGAGAAAGTCTCGGTCTTCTCAGACAAAAAGAAGACCCACGAATACCTCGAAAAGTCGTCAACAACAACAAGCACATACCACTTCCCCCCAACCGAACTCACCCGAGCCGGACCAACAAGGTCCATGTGTAAAAGCTCTCCAGGGCGCTGTGTCATGACCTGAGTCACTGGATGGTGGGTAGCGGCAACCATCTTCCCATGTCTACAAGAATGGCAAACAAGATCCTTCTCCATCGACTACTTGGGCAATCCTCGGATTAGGCCAAGTGAGCTAAGTCTTGCAAGCAAGTCGAAGCTCAAATGTCCTAGTCTCCTATGCCACTTCCAAAGATCAGAGGAGGAAGGTCCAGCCAAAAGACAACGAGAAACTCTAAACGACTCCGAGAAATCCACACGAAAGACATTCCCAAAGGGTGAAATCACACAAACAAGATTGCCCTGAGGATCCAAAATACGACTGAGATTCGACTTAAAACGAATCTCATAGTCGTCATCAAAGAGTTGCGAAACAGAAAGAAGGTTAAAATGCAAGTTAGAAACAAGAGCAACATCACGCAACACAAAATGCTCATTAACTCGCACTGACCCACGAGACAACACTTTACCTTTGCTATTGTCGCCGAAGGTGATAAACTCCTTTCCGGCGATAGGGCTAAGACTGGAGAACCACTTGGCGTTTCCGGTCATGTGCCTCGAGCAACCTGAATCCACCAACCAAACGTCCTCCAATCGTTTTACCTACATCAATAAAAAGACATAGGGTGAGCATACGGTCCAACACTGGGGTTAGTGAAGTAGGAAGAATACCAGTGTTGGGCCGGCTGCTCAAAAGAACGGTTAGAAGAAAAACCATTCCTAGCACGCCTACGGGGGAAGCGATCACCATGTTGTGGAAAACGTGGTCCGCTAAGGGAAGAGCGTCCATCGCGATACTCAAAACGCGGTGGAGGAAAACGCTCTACAACAAAGCCACCGCCACGGGGTCCATAGCCTACAACTGCAGGCTCCCGCCAGGCGCGTCTTCCCCGCTGCCTAGGCCTGTGAACTTGTGGTTCTGGACCTCTGGGCCTAGCAGCACGCCTCTGAACATTTGGCGCATGTACATCATGGAAAGGATGGTACATGTCCGCATTGTTCATCTCCCTAGCACGGCGCGCCTCTCTCTTGCGCCGAAAGCAAAACTCACTCAAGTGTCCATCTCTCCCACAGTGCTCACAATGGTACCTCACCGCTCTCAAAGGGGGTTGTTGGTACACACGGTTGTGGGTGTGGATCACTTTGCCCTTCTGTGGCATAAGCTCCTCCTGGATATGTGGCATTGTGTCTAGCTTGTTTTTCAGGTGATTGGGTTTAGGAGCCCATTGCTGGTTCTTGGGTGGAGCTCGTGGGGGTTCTTCAAACACCCCATCCTTGGTGTTAGGCTTGAGAGGCTCTTTGGGTGGAAGCTTGGTAAGTTTGGGAGTAGTGGTGGAGTTGGGCTTCTCACTTAGGTTCAAACCACTCGACTCTCCAATCTTCCCAAAAGCAGAAACATCAACGCCCGGAGCAAAGCCTACACCAGGACCTCCAGGAGCTCGCTTGAATTGGGAGATCATCATCCCGAGCTGTGGCTCACTGCTAGACACTCATGACAAGATAGTCCGAAGGTATGTGTTTTCTTCCTCGGTTTGCATCTTATCATGCTTCACATTAGCGATCTCCATCTCCAAACCCTCACACAAAGCGCACCTAGTCACACAAGTGCTACCCGAGTTGGCCTTCTCAAAAGACTCAATCTTGGCATCCTTCTCTGCCAACTCGGTTTGCAAGACTGGACAAGATTTGCATGCACCCAACAATAGGGGTCTAGCCCGGAGCTCATCCACCTCTCCAACCAAAGCAGCATACTTACCTCTCAAGGTGAGAAGGTCAGTCATGTGCTTGGTGCACATCTCACACTCACCCTCCTTAGACACAACCACGGCGGACTTAGCGAACTCAAGCTCCCTCACCGTGTCCTCCCACTTCTGCCTAAACTCCTTGCGCTCTCTAGCAGCACGCCTAAGCAACTTATCTTGACTAAGCAAGGCGACAGTAAGCTTCTCGACCTCAGCAGAAAGCTCGTCGTGGGTGAGAGATACCTGAGAGGTGTCGTCGTCGTTGTCATCGTTCCGAGGGGTGTCCTCCAGCTTCCCGTCGACCTCATCACCAAGGGCCATGGTGCAGAGGTCGTCGGCGGCGAAGAAGCAGAGACTGTTTAGCTTCTCCTCGATCCTCTTCTTCTTCTCGGACTCGTCATCACTTGAGCAAGCGGAGTCATCATCCGAGCCGTCGACGTCGCTGAGCGTGGCGAAGAACGCACGCTGCTCAGCCTGGGCCTTCTCCAAGTACTTCTTCTTGATGTACTCCTTGTCGAAGCCGCCCCTCCGCTTGTGCCTCGCGGGGACGTACTTCTCCTTGCGCTTGCCGGAGTCGTACTTGTGCCCATGATCGCCCTTCCCAGATGTGTGCTTCTTCTTGGGACAGTTGGCAATGAAGTGGACGAGGACAGCTTGGTGTTGCTACTAACACTTTCTCTGGGCCTATGACAGCACTGGTATCCTTCTCAGTATACTAACCCCAGTGTTGTGCCATATGCTCACTTCCTGCCCTTCTATTGATGCAGGAACTTCAGTTGGAGAACATGTGGCTCATGTGAAGGACCGAGAATGCAATAGCAAGGCGACCAGAGGGGGGTGAATGGGAGCTCAAAAATTTCTCTCGAAACTTTGGCCTTTTGTTCCCAAAATCAACCACCGAAAGCTTCGATCGAAACCGTGATGCCCACGACCCTTGGAAGAGGGTGGATGATCCCTAGGATCACAGCGAGTCACCACAAAGCGATAGCAAACCAAACGCCAAAAGTACCGGCACAAGTTCGACCCTCAAAAACCAAGTCCCGAACGTAGATAGATGGCTACGTCAAGAGATCCCCAAATATCTATGCTAACAAGTAGCAAAGATACCTAGAGTGGTTCCTTGATCAACTCTAGGGTCAAACGAGAAGTTCGGAAACCAAGCGAAGAAGCCGAGAGAGCAAACGCACTAAACCGCAACAAACAGCAGGATCCTGGACTGTCCGCCGGTACGGTCCCGAACTGTCCGGCCCTACTGCGGACTGTCCGCGAGCAGGTGGCGGACTGTCCGCCGGCTGTAAGTGCAAAACTGTACAACTGCTGAAGTCTCCTAGACGGTTGCCGGACTGTCCCCGGTTTTGAACTGCGGACTGTCCGCCGGTCAACCGAAACCAAATCAGTCGAAGAACACAGCCACTAATCCGGCTGCTCCTCGACGCCCGGACTGTCCGCCGGTCAGGTGGCGGACTGTCCGCGGCTGTCCAGTGAGGGAGATTTTGATCGCCCTTCACCCAAATCACTCCCAAATCGATTCAAACCAAAATCCCTTGATCCCAAACTTGGAGAGGATGATCACGAGGTAGTTAGGAGACTATCCCAAGAAATCATCCCCTCAAATCAACTCAATCAACGGGAAATCGAAGGGGAAGGTGTATGAACCGAAAAAGCGCCACGAAAACGAAATCAACCCGATCTACTTGTTCGTGAGGAGTTAGATGAATTCCTTTGGTCGAAATGACCTCCTCTCTATAAAGAACAAGTTGATTCAAACGGATTTCGCAAAGACGCAATAGAGAGGGAGATCGAGTGACGGGAAAAATGCGGAGAAACGAAGAACGCGAAGAACATGAACCAAAACGCGAATCAACACATCGATCTGCATCCGTGTGGCTACCACACGCTAGAACAGTGAGGTTACGGCCTCACTTCCTCAAAATCTCCAGTACACAGAGGTATGGTTCTCTGCGGATCTCAGCTAGCTACAGCAGAGGATTGGGAGAGCAGGAAACCCTAGAAACAAAGAGCAAATGACTGAGATAGATGGGGAGGTGGGTGTCTCCCCCTACTTATCCTAATTCTAACTATTCCTAATTCCCACTCTACCCCTAACTACTTACAGAGCGAACCAGCTAAACCCTAAGGTTATTCTGGACCAACTCGTGGTAGGTGGATCCGACGGCCACGCCCGCATAATTGGTAGCGTTGCCTCGACGCAACCTCACCGATTGCCACCACGTGCTGCCACCGCTCTGCTTGTCCTTTTCCCGGACGTCGCACCCTCGGTTTTGTGGCCCAAACCGGGAAACCAGCCTTCACGACCACCCCCGGTTTTGAGGCCCAAACCGGGAAACCAGCCGACCGTAGCCTGAGTTTTGTGGCCCAAACTCAGCAAACCCGCAGCACCCAGGTTTTGAGGCCCAAACCTAGAAACCGTCCTCAGCCTGAGTTTTGTGGCCCAAACTCAGAAACCATCAGTGCCTAGGTTTTGAGGCCCAAACCTGGAAACCGTCCACTCGGTGGTTTTTCTGTGGCTCAACCACCAAACCGAGCCGTAGAGGGGATGCACCGCCTGTGCACCTCGTCCACCGACACGTGTCCCCAGGTCCTCGACCCGAGCAACACCATATCCCACAAGTCTTCGCTCGTCGCTGTCCCAGGCTGTCAGCCACCACAGCTGATCCTCGGGCCACCGGTCCCTCAGTCCAAGCCTCACGTCCGCCCTTCACCATTCTCGGTCCATCGGCACGACACGTCTCTACTTGACCTTCACCTTGCCTCTGATCACTGTATCCGTGCTCGACACCTGCACAACACAAGCCAAAGAACCTGCGATCAAACCCGTTGACAATCACTCATCTCTCGAGACTCGGCATACACACATGTATCCGCATCATGGATTCCGGATGTTCGCGCCACATGACCGGAAAGAAGGAATGGTTCTCAAACCTTAGCCCTGTGATGCACAAAGAGTACATCACTTTCGGGGACAATAGTAGAGGTAAGGTTGTTTCTCATGGAGCTATTCGGCTCAATGAGAACTTTGTTCTTAAGGATGTTGCTTTGGTCTCTAACTTGCATTATAATTTGCTTTCTGTTTCGCAACTTCTTGAGGATGATTGTGATGTGCGTTTTAAGAAGGGTCTGAGTCGTGTGTTAGACCCTCGGGGAGATCTTGTTTGTCGGATCGTCCCTTTTGGCCGTGTTTTCAGAGCCGATTTTTCTCGTTCTTTTGGCTCTGCTAGATGTTTGATGGCTGGTCCTTCTTCTGATTTGTGGAAGTGGCATAAGAGGCTCGGTCACTTGAGTTTTGACTTGCTTGCAAGACTTAGCTCACTTGGCCTAATCCAAGGATTGCCCAAGCTTAAGTTTTAGAAGAATCTTGTTTGCCATCCTTGTCGTCACGGGAAGATGGTTGCTGCTTCCCACCCACCTGTTAATCAGGTGATGACAAAGCGACCCGGCAAGCTTTTACACATGGACACAGTTGGTCCAGCTCGGGTTTGCTCAGCGGGTGGGAAGTGGTACGTTCTAGTGATCGTTGACGATTTTTCGAGGTACTCTTGGGTGTTCTTTATGGAGGGGAAGGATGAAGCCTTTTCTTTTGCTCGTGATTTGTTTTTGAGGTTGAAAACTGAGTTTCCCCCTGATACTATTAGAGCTATTCGTAGCGATAATGGTACTGAGTTTGATAACTCAAAGTTTGCCTCTTTCTGTTCTTCTAATGGGATCGAGCATCAGTTTTCTTCTCCTTATGTCCCCCAGCAGAACGGTGTTGTTGAGCGCAAGAACCGGACCCTTGTTGAAATGGCCAGGACGATGCTCGATGCGCATAGGACTCCTAGGCGCTTTTGGGTCGAGGCGATCAACACCGCTTGCCATGTTTCAAATCGCATCTTTCTTCGAGCGTTAATGAAAAAGACTTCTTATGAGTTGCGTTTTGGACGGGTTCCCAAGGTGTCTCATTTTCGGGTGTTTGGGTGCAAGTGTTTTATCCTGAAGCAAGGCAATTTGGACAAATTTGAATCTCGCTCTGCTGATGGGGTCTTTCTTGGTTATGCTCCTTATTCACGTGCTTATCGAGTTCTTAACCTTGAGACTAACCGGATAGTGGAGACCTGCGAGGTCACATTCGACGAAACTATGCCTTGTGTCTCTTCTTCTGATGTTGTAGGAGAACAGGAGATGGGAGAGACCATCTTTGTGGAGGAGGAGCAGGAGAATGCTGATTGGGGTGATCCCGAGCCAACTCCACTGGCTGCCCCTGTCGACCCTGCGACGTTAACTTCAGCTCGAGGACCCGATCCCACGACGTCTTATGATCGTTTGAAAACCTTTTTACTCTCCAAGGGTTTTAAAATGGGACGGGTCGATAGAACCTTGTTCCTCCTCAAGCAAGGCAACGATACCCTGTTAGTCCAGATTTACGTGGATGACATCATCTTTTGTGGCTCCTCTCATGCGCTTGTTGCCAAGTTTTTAGATACTATGAGCAGGGAGTTCGAGATGAGTATGATGGGCGAGTTGACTTTCTTCCTCGGGTTGCAAATTAAGCAAACCCGAGATGGGACGTTTGTGCATCAAGGAAAATACACGAAGGACATCCTGAAGAAATTCGACATGGGTGAGGCCAAGCCTCTTACGACGCCCATGCCGATGACTGCTGCGATGGATGCGGACCAGGACGGAGAGCCGATTGACCAGAAGGAGTACAGAAGCATGATTGGCTCGCTTCTGTACTTGACAACAACGAGGCCGGATATACAGTTTTCTGTGTGTCTGTGCGCTCGTTTTCAGGCGTCCGCTCGGACTTCCCACAAGCAAGCGGTCAAGCGCATCATGAGGTACCTCCGATACACCCCTGAGTTCGGACTTTGGTACTCTTCTTCTTCGACTCTTTTGCTTTGTGGTTATTCCGATGCGAATTTTGCCGGTTGTCGGCTTGAGCGCAAGTCTACTTTTGGGACTTGTCAGTTTCTTGGCTCTTCTTTGGTTTTGTGGTCTTCTCGCAAACAGTCGAACGTAGCCCAGTCTACTACTAAAGCCGAGTATGTTGCCGCTGCTTCTTGTGCTTCGCAACTCTTATGGATGGTTGCTACTTTGCGTGATTTTGGTCTAGATTTCAGTCGGGTCCCTTTGCTTTGCGACAGCACTTCTGCCATTAGTGTAGCAAAGAATCCTGTTCTTCATTCCAAGACCAAACACATCGATGTTCGCTTTCACTTTCTTCGTGATCACTATGAGAAAGGCGACATTGATCTTAGGCATGTCGACACCCATAATCAGGTTGCAGATATCTTCACCAAGCCTTTAGATCTCTCAACTTTTGCTAGGTTGAGAGGTGAGCTTGGTGTGTGCTTCCCCTTTTAGATGGGGGAAGCATTTTGGTTGTTGTATAATAGACTGACTTTCTGATCCTTTTTGTTTTTGGGTCTTGAGTCGTTTTTGTTTTTGTCTTGGCTCCGATTCTGACTTCATCATATGTGCATCTTGCATTTTCAAGCTTCATATCTATGTTCTTGAGAATGAACTTATGCTCTGATTAGTGTATGCTTCGATGATATATGATGATTCTTGTAGCTTAGGCTCCTTTTGATCACTGATACATGTTGTGAGCTAAGCTAATTTTTCAGAATGTTGAACATGCTTAATGAACTTAAAATTTGATACTTGTTCACCATTGAGATTGGCAACTAGCATGTGTAGGACGTGTTGAGGTCACTTGAGCTATTTCATATATGCTAGGTTGCTATGTCTCTAGTTCTGGGTCTTTCACTTGCTTGGTTTGATCATCTTCTACTTAAAATTAACCAAGTTTTAGTGAATTGAAAAGATCGAGATGGGATTGTTCTGTCAACACATCATGGTATCAAGACAGTTTCTCATAGCACTTTTGAGTTAAACTTGAGTTGTGTAGTGTAAGACCGAAACTGATGCTTTAAGCATCCGATTGCATATGCATAGGCTTAGCACGGTTGGAAAGTTAGGCAATGACAGACTTTCAACCTCTCGCAATCACATGCTGAATTTAAACTTGTGTTAATAACCGCTGCAAATTCTCCGATAAAATCTGAAAACACAAGTCAATGTTTCTTTCTATAGCATGATGATTGAACTGTGCTAGGGGTAGTTCACCTTGTATACATGCTTAGCACTTGTTTGACTTCATGTCTATACATGCTTAGTGCTATTTTGATGGTGAAATTACTTTCTGAAAAGCTTAAAACTGCTCACTTGGCTTATGCACTCATATTTCGTATTTGGTGATTAGTTTGAGCATGTGCTAGCACTTTTGTCTGTTGCTTTGTAGTCGGATCAGCACTCTTTAGAACATTCTTTCACTCTTTCGAGTATACACTTGAAGCTGCTAACATGCATTTTTGACTCATGTGCATTTGCGTGACTCCGATAGGCATGACCTAGCTCCAGGCTTACTTACTTGAGTCATTTTCTCCTCTCTTTTGATTGCAAATTGCCCCAAGGGGGAGAATGTTTCCAATATTGAGATTTTTAGACTTTTGGTGGTGACAATTTGCTTTCTATGCTTCACTTGCTGAGGGGGAGTTCTTTGAGTGAGGGGGAGCTGTTTCTGCCTGCTTCGAATTGGTTCTTCTTTGATATCGATCTTTTAGCTAGTGGTGTTGAGCTCCTTCTGCCTCTTCTTGAGGACTAGCTTGTTTCTGACTTGGTTGCGTCGAGCCGTTGCCCATGTCTTTGGGAACCAAGTTTTGTGTTTTGATTTTGATCGCGTTTTGCTCTCTGATGAGTTATTGCTCCGATCTTATGCTTGGTTGTGTCGAACCGTTGCCCATGTCTTTGGGGACCAAGCATCGCTTATCTCGATTTGTTCTTCTTCAGCCATTTCTCTGGCTTTTGGACATCTCGAGTAAGTTTTCTCCTTCTATCCAATTCTGCTTCTTTTTATTTTGGTTACGGTTACTATGAGTTGACGATGCACTCATCAAGGGGGAGATTGAGAACACAAGGTTGACATGTGCCCTTGTGGTTCCCTTCCTGAGTGATGAGTGATCGATCAACGAGCAACATGTCTCTTGGCTGTGTTGATGTGCAGGTGCAGAGCTCGGGCAGTGGTCGAAGGTGAGGTGAAGGTCAAGTAGGGACGTGTCATGCCGACGGACCGGGAGCAGTGAAGGGCGGACGTGGAGCTTGGACCGATGGACCAGGAGACCTGAGGACCAGCTGTGGTAGCTGGCACGTGGTGTCGACAAGCGAGAGTACATGGGGATGTGCGGTGCATCGGCCGAGTCGGGAGGAAGGTGATGGCGTTGTGACACTTGGCGGGAAGCCGAGAAGGATGGCGAATGCACTGTGCCCAGCATGGAGGCTGGACATGCTCCGGCATCGGTGCTGGAACTCGGGGAGGCGAACCACATCCCGTCTGCGGCACGGGTTCGGTAGCTGAGCCTCGAAAAGGTACCATCGACGGTTTCCGAGTTTGGTCCTCAAAACTCGGGGTGGCCGGTTTCCGAGTTTGGGCCTCAAAACTCGGCGTGGACGGTTTCCAGGTTTGGGCCTCAAAACCTGGGCGCGCGGGTTTCTGAGTTTGGGCCATAAAACTCAGCCTGAGGACAGGTTTCCCGATTTCAGCCTCAAAACCGGGGGAAGGCCCTGGTTTCCCGGTTTCAGCCTCAAAACTGGGGGGAGGTCCGCAAAAAGGACGGTCGACGCGTGGCGGCGTGGAGAGGCTGGCGCGGAGGCAAGGCTATCCACGAGGTAGGTGCGGCGGTCGACTGGGCGGCACGTGGCGGCATCCTGAGGCTTGCGTCGAGGCGAAGCTAAGGGTGAGGAAGGCGCGTGGCCGTCAGATCAACTATCAGCAGAGTTGGATCGGGATATCCCTAGGGTTGGCCGCTTCGCTCGTGTATCTAGGGGTAGTAAGGGGATTATTGTTTTAGGCTATAAATAAGAGAGACACCCCTCCTCTCTCCCTATTCTAGTAGTCATTTGTTCCTGAGCTCTCTCTCTCTAGCCCTCGCTTAGGTTCTAATCATACCTCGCTGCTAGCAATCCGCAGAGACGGGAATCATACCTCTGTGTATTTGAATCTTTTGAGGAAATGAGACCGTATTCTCGTTGTCTCCTCGTGTGGAGGAATTTCGGCTGGAATCAAATCGAATTGTGTCTTGTGTTTTGTGTTCTTCACGTTTTGGTTTTTCGTCTCCCGGAGATTTGCCTCGTTCTCCCTCTCCGTGAGATGATTTTCGATTCCACTTGAATCAATTTGTTCTTGGTCGTGAGCCCCTTCTTTCTACCGAAGGAATTCTCTCCTAACCTCACGAATCCATAGATCGGGTTGATTTAGCGTTCGTTCTTCGTTCTTCCCCCTTTTACGGTGATTCACGAATCTCTCTTGATTGACTTGGTTTGGTGCGATGATTTCTCAGGATTAGCACCCCAACACGTAGAGGAACATCTGGGAGGAGTTTGATCGAAGTTACTTTTGATTTGGTTGAGATCGAAGCGGATTTGGTTTTGAACCCGAGCAGTTTTGTGCTTCCTGGGTGTTGGCGGACAGTTCGCGCCTCTGACGGCGGACAGTCCGCGCATCGGGTCTCGGCCAGGTCAGTCGGGCGAAGACCCCTGACTGTTCACTGTTGAGTGAACGGCGGACAGTCCGCGGTACAAACCCGCGGACAGTCTGGGACCTGTCCAGCAGACTTGCAGCACTGTTTGGTTTCTGCGTTTTTGCCGGCGGACAGTCCGGCTCCCAGTCGCGGACAGTCCGGGACTCAACGGCGGACAGTCCGGGATTCTGACCCCGGATAGTCCGCGAATCTGCAGCTTGTGCAGTTTGCTCCGTGGCTTTGTCAGTTGGTTTCGGTGTTTCTCCGGGGGTTCCGCTGTACCACTAGGACATCTCCTAGGGTATCCACCTACTCGTAGGTCGTGAACTCTTCGGTCGTTTCGAGTCTTAGCTTTTGGGGTGATTTTCTGGGACAAGGGTCATTCTATTCACGAGTTGAATTTGAGGCTCCCATTCACCCCCCCCTCTGGTCGCTAATTCGGTCCTTCACATATTTGTCGGCACCTCCGGTCAAGCAGCATGCGTCGTTCCTCATCTCCATTGAATTTGACACCCAAAAAGTCACCAAAAGACAAGAACTGGAGACATGTTAATATACACCCAATTGACCACTAATTGGATCATCTTTAGTAGGTTCTATTTAATATTTAATAATCAGTATAAATTTTTCAGAAACTGTAATAGAAGTAAAAATGACAACGCACTAATCTTTGGAAATAAACAAAGCACTGTTGTGGTTTTAAGATCTTCAGTTTGCATGTGTTTGTGTTGACATTAAAATAAGTTATGTAATATCTGCTGTTTCAAAAGCGACTTTGTGATTATCATTAGTGTATGTGCGTATGGAGCCAGGCAATTATCTTCCATAGGGAAAAATAACCTTGTTATGCAGCACAGGCAATCAATGGGCTAGGTGCCTAGGTACTCATTAGTCTAACATTTCTTTGGCTCTAAGGAGCACTTATATTTAATAATTCCAGATTTTGCACTACCCATGGCCTGGGAACTGGAAAATGTCATGCCTCAGTCATTTTTCATTATTGAGCATAGTCTGCAAAAAGAGGAAAAGTGGTGATGAAACTAACACTTTGGCTACAATGAAGTTAAGCACAAAAAACACAGAATCTAGGATGATGATTAAGTTGGGTGAAAGTAAATTTATTTATAGAAGAAAACCTCACCATTTTGATAAAACTGACCTTTACTGGGATCTCTTGAAACTAAAGAGACATATATTTTTTCGCTAACATTTCTAACTATACATGTGAATTAACAATGCATCATCCAAAATGGTTCCCCTTGCTCTTTTCTTACTAATAAAGACTCTTGTTTAGAACCAAACAATGCAAAGGCATAATATAAAAACCTGAAACCTAACTAAGGCCTGCAACCAACCAATACTATGGCATACATGTAAAAACCTGAAACCTAACTAAGGAATAGTAAGAGTGACATTCCCCTGTCCAGTTCTCATACCATATCTTTTTTTACAATTCTAGGTTCGTATATATGTCTGGAAAAATATGTAGACTCTTCTGTTGCATCCATGTATGTTAACTTAGCAGCATAAGACTCCAAAGTTGTCTTTTCAACTTTGATGACAAAAACCATAGGAGCATTTTTCGTCTTACAAAATACCAAACACTGACAAAACCTAAGGGCAACATTTGTCTAAGTTGTTTAGTAGATTACCATTTGAATGAATAAAGTACAGAAAATGCAGAGTGCATCACTTTAAGAGCCGCATCGTATCTGGTAGAACAATCAACACTGACAAAACCTATGGGCAACATTTGTCTAAGTTGTTTAGTAGATTACCATTTGAATGAATAAAGCACAGATGTTGGTAACACGCTTGCCCCACCTCCGCACTTGTGCAGGGGAGTGGCAAAGGTGACCAAGCGTCAGAGGCAACAGCGAAGGTTGAGGAGACGAAGACAAGGCTGACGCGGTTCTGTTCCTAAAAAATCGTCCTCGATACACTGTTCACCCCCCGGTATTTATAGGGGATACCAAGGGGTGCTGACCAAATTACAAAAGGGAACAGAAAAGATTCCTCCGCGTTGTACACACAGGAGGGCAGAATCGTACAAACACAACTAGGCCGAAACCCTAGCTTGCTCCACGCGCGCCCGCCGCCGCTTGGCTCGTGATCACCTTCGCTGAAATGCGTGGCTGACCTCCGTCTTGCGAGGATATCCAACCTGTTGCGAAGCCCGGGTACCTTCGCCTCCCACTAAGACCTAGGCCTCTTGGCGAAGGTAGGCGGCCTCACGAAGATTGCTCCCAGCGCCCTTCGCGTCTTCTGCCTGTGAGAACTTACAAAGCCAGTACGAAGGTTGGGTTAGCACTCGAGGGCCGGAATAGCGATTTGAGGGACTTAGCAGGTAGAGAAGCGGGTTTTCCCGAAGGTACGCGAGTTGTGCGGGAAACGCGCGAGGGCCGCTCTGATTAGCCAGCCTGCGTGGTGCCTCTGCCGAGGGCCCCTTTCCCCAACAGTAGCCCCTCGTTGTCTTGGATCTAAAGAACCGTGTTTAGGCCCAAGCAGCGCCTTTCGACGGGAAAAGAGACGGGACCCTCGGCAGCGATGCCCGCGGCTGCTTTTAGGCCAGGCCGTAGTATTGTTTTTTGAACTGTTGAAGTCCGTTTCGTTTTTTGTGCCGTGGCTTTTTTGGTTTTCGTGCCGGTGTTGTCGGGTGGGGCGTTCCGCCACCTGGTCTATAAATAGAAGGGGTGGGTGAGGGGTTTGGATTGTGCCCTCCTCTGCTATAGCCATCCTGCTGTTGCAATTTGCTTGTAGCGAAGGTTTGTTTTAGCTTGTCTGCGAGGGTTGAGACAGGCATTCGCTGTTCGGTGGCGTTAGCAGCTGAAGAGATGGCTAGGTTGAAGCAAACTGCTCGCGCTGTTTCTCCTACAGCCACGAATGAGGGGATTACCTTCGAGTTCGGACTCAGCCGAGTTTGCACCGCGGAGATTGCGTCTTATGTTAGGTGGGGTTGGATTGAGGAAGGTAAAGCAAGGACCAGTGTCGGGGAGACGGTGCCGAAGCCGGACGCGATGAGGTGGTTGTATTTGAGGAATTTTTTTTAGCCGGTCTTCGCTTCCCTGTTGACTCTTTTGTGACCTCGGTTCTGCGAAGGTTCAACTTGCGCTTCCACCAGCTCACACCCTCGTGCTTCACAAAGATGTTAGTTTATATCTGGGCGTGCCGCTCTCAGGGTATTGTTCCTCATGTTGAGGGGTTTGTTCGGACCCATAGAGTGCACATGCAACCTCGCAAGATCTCGGATCGTGGAGGTAACACCAGTCTTGGACAGTTTGCAGTATACACTTTTTGTCATCGCGCTGGGTCAGAGTTGCCAGTGCAAGCCCAGAAAAATAAGTGGACCAGTGGGTGGCAGGAGTCCTGGTTTTACTATAAGCTTAGTGGGAATGCAGAGCTCTGCGGCGAGCTTTTGCCACTTGGTGATGTTAGCGCCGAAGCTATGATGAGCTCCGAGGCTCACGCTTGTGTTGATTGTTTGAGGGTTGTGGCGCGGTCTCAGTGTGCTCGCGACTTGGTCGAGGAGTACTGTTGTGCTAAGATTTGGCCCCTCAGCCGGAGACAGGCGTGGTTTGCAGTCGTGGAAGACTCGAGGTACGAGGGTAAGGGCTTGAAGAAGCCGAAGGTTGACCTTGATAAGGTTTGGGATAAACTTCTGAAGAAATTTTCCAGGCGAGAAAATGGGGTCGAGGTAGTCTACAAGCGTGTTCAGGGGTGGGCGGTGGAACTTGTTGGAAAGCTTTCCACGTTGGAGACTAAAGCGATCCACAGCTCGATAGGTAGCGGATGTCGGGTTAACAGGATGTTTGACAGCCTTGGGGTTCAATATGTGAGTTGGCCTGCTCCATTGAGCGAAGATGCGCCAAAGAAAAGGAAACGTTCTTCTGCGGAGGGGGAAGTTGTTTCTCGGCCGAAGAGGGGTCTTGGCCGAGGACGCGGCGGCGCCGGTGGTCGAGTTAAAAAACTTGCGACGAAGGTCATCGTCGGCTCGGGAGGTACCGCCACTTCCTCATCCTCGGCCCTTGTTTCGAGCGGTCAAGGCACTGGGAAGACTGGAGGACGGGTGCCCCGCGTCGGCGGTATTGGTGCTTTGGTTCAAATCTCGGATGACGAGGGTGGCTCCTATGATGATGAGGAGGAAGGGGGAAGGAAGAAAAGGAGGGCGGTACTGAAGAGGACTCCTCCGACGAGGATAGTGATACGTCAAGTAGCGGGGGTAACTCCGAAGAAGACGTATCCATCGAGGACACTCGGGGAAAAGGAATAGCCTCGTCCAGTGTTGGTGCTGCGGCTGCGCGAAGCATTGATGACATCATACGGGACTTTGAGCCAGAAAGTCCTCCGCGAGGGTCGTTTCCCGAGTTTGCTGGCTCGCACATCTGGGTCGAAGGTTTCGAGGTTAAGGGTGACGCCGAATCGGACCGGACCCCGGGGAAGAGGCCGTATGGCGAGGCTAGCCGGTCATGTCTTCCTTATTATGCGAAGAAACTTGGAGTTTCCGACCCGGCGACTGAACTTTTCACGAGTCCGGACCTTCGAGAATGTCACTTGCAGTGTGCTCCGGAGGAAAGGCACTTTCTGGGTCGGGTGTTCAACCGTATCTGTGTGCCAGAGGTGGAGCTTCGGTTGGCCAACGAGCCCTTGGAGGGACTTCACGATGATATTGACGTCAAAGTGGCTGAGCTGATGCTTCTCAACCGGTCGGCGCGCCGGAGGGCGAGTTACAATCTCCACTACCTGAATGACCGGTTGAGTGACGCGGAGAAAGCTAATAAGGAGCTTCGCCAGAGTTTGGAACACAAAGAGATTGAGCTCAAAGCTGCTTTGGAAAAGGTTAAGAAATCGCGAGAGGAAGCACAAGAGGTTGCGAATAGCAACGCGGAGCTCCTGGTTGTTAACCAGCAAAAGGACAAGGATTTGGTGGCTGCAAACAAGCGCATAGAGGGGCTGTCCTCGGAGCTGGCTACCCAAGCCGAGGCTTGGCGGGAAAGCATGGCGAGGGTTAAGAATAAGATAGATACATGCTTGACCGAAGCCGGAGGTTCTGCCGGGGAACCGCTGCATGCTGAAGATGCAGCGGGTTTTGAAGGTTGGTTATGTAATGAGCTGGATGTGTTTAGCTCGTTGGTTGGGAATGCTGCCGATTTTGGTGGGTATGCCGGAGCACTGGCGATGGCTGGTACGCTTCGTCAGGCAGATTGCGAACACCTTCGCAAAATTAAGAAACCCAGCCATAAGTTTCCAACCGTGGACGAGGTGCGTCAAATGAAGATCGCGGACGCCGAAGTTCGGAATTGTGCGATGCGCTTGCTTCGCCGGTTTTGGATTGCTGGCGGTGGTCGCGCTCTTGCTTTCGAGGAAGCTGCCGAGGCTACTCGTCAGGTTCGCGTTATTGGATAGACTAGTTTTTTTGCTTTGTTTCAATGATTATTGAGTTGGTGTTAACTTAGGTTTCTTTTCTCTTATTTGTGCTTACAGGCTTGGAGGGAGGCGATGCCTTCGCCGCCTGCGGCCATTGATGTTGGTGGTAGCTCCAAAGCTGTTCCTGCTCCTAGTTCTGAAGAGGTTCCACCAGTCGAGGCTGAAGCTTTGGTCGTTGATGCCCCGACCACTGGCGAAGGTGTTGAGCAGGGGGTGGCCACGGAGGAGGCACCTGCTGAAGGTGTGGATGCTGCCACTAGCGGGGTTGAAACAGGCGAGCACGGGGGAGACGAGCAGGTGTGAGAATTTAGGATTGTATGGATGAGAAGGTTATTTTGTAATGTGTGAGGTAGGTGTAAAGACTTGACGATACTTTTTAATTTTATGGTAATGCAGGTTCCTGATGGAACCGTGCTAGAAGTGTTTGATGTGACGCCCCTGACGTTAAACTATCAAGATATTTTTGTAACTGGCGAATCTTGGGCTCGTGCTAAGCTGAAACATCCCTCACTGACCTTCGAGCGTTTTTGGTGGTCGAAGGTGCGAAGGTACGATTTGAAAAATAGCAGGTCGAGCCGTTTTTGGCGCGAGGCGAAATTTACTGACCGGCAGGCCACCCGTTACTTATTTGGTGCTTCTTCGTCCTCGCAAGTTGGAATTGATGATGATATTGATGAGAACACAGCCTTGGAGTACTTGTTTGGGCGAACCAAATTAGATGTAGGCTCAGACGGATCGTTAGTGGTCCCAAAGGAGGAACCTTCGGAGGTCAGTGATGTAGGCCGTACGTATATGTATCGGGCTAGGGTTTTATCTGGGGAGCTGTCAATTGTTGCGACAGCTCCTTTGTTGTGGGGACCCATCGTTGCGGTGGAGCCAGAGTTTGAGGAAGGTAGCGAGGGCTCTGGTGATTCGATGTTACTTGAAGGGAGCGAAGGTTCCTTGTAATTTTTGTAATTTTCCATGATTTGTTTGTCGTTGTGAAGCTATTTTGTGAATGAACGGGAACACTGAATGTTGGTTTTATGTCGCTACGATTCCTTACTCGTTATCGGATATTGACAAGGCTCGCTGGCTGTCCGGCACTGCGTTGTTTTGTTGTGTGCAATGTTTAGCTCAGAAAGCGAAATAGCGAGGCTTGCGTTTCGTTACACTGAGATGTTTTAGCGAGGCTCGCGTCTCAATAGATAGCTGTTTTAGTAAAAACAGCGACGCCCCTTTCTTTTAGCGAGGCTCGCGTTTCGCTAAACTGAGATGTTTTGTAAAAAACAGCGACGCCCCCTTTCTTTTTAGCGAGGCTCGCGTTTTGTTACGCTGATGTTTTGTAAAAAACAGCGACGCCCCCTTTCTTTTAGCGAGGCTCGTGTTTCGCTAAACTGAGATGTTTTGTAAAAAACAGCGACGCCCCCTTTCTTTTTAGCGAGGCTCGCGTTTCGTTACACTGATGTTTTGTAAAAAACAGCGACGCCCCCTTTCTTTTAGCGAGGCTCGCGTTTCGTTGAACTGGGATGTTTTAGTAAAAAACAGCGACGCCCCCTTTCTTTTTAGCGAGGCTCGCGTTTCGTTACACTGATGTTTTGTAAAAAACAGCGACGCCCCCTTTCTTTTAGCGAGGCTCCCTAGGTGGAGGTGAAGTTTGCTTTTTGCGAGCCCCTGGCGTGTTTGCGAGGGTGCTCGACTTTTTTGGACTTCCGCCTCCCCTTTGGTGGAGGTGAAGTTTGCTTTTTTGCAAGCCCCTGGCGTGTTTGCGAGGGTGCTTGACTTTTTTGGACTTCGCGCCTCCCCTTTGGTGGAGGTGAAGTTTGCTTTTTGCGAGCCCCTGTCGTTTTTGCCAGGGTGCTCGACTTTTTTGGACTTTGCGCCTCCCCTTTGGTGGAGGTGAAGTTTGCTTTTTGCGAGCCCCTGTCGTTTTTGCCAGGGTGCTCGACTTTTTTGGACTTCGCGCCTCCCCTTATCTTAGGTGGAGGTGAAGTTTGCTTTTTGCGAGCCCCTGTAGGTTTTGCCAGGGTGCTCGGTACTTTTTTGGACTTCGCGCCTCCCTTATCTTGGGTGGAGGTGAAGTTTGCTTTGAAAGAAAAAAGGTTGTTTTTCGAAGCAATCTTAGCGGGTTTCCATCGATTGTAGCGCTCTTTGTAAAAGAAGTGCTTTTTCGATGTTTGCTAGTAAAAGTAACGACTTGAAGATTTTACTTTTTGGGGGGTTCTGGCCTGTATTAAGGTTTTGGATACTACCTCGTTAAAAAACCTTACGCCCCTTCGTAAGGAAAAAGAGTGCAGCTCCTTTTGTTTGTTACATTCATAGAGAATGGAAGAAACAACAAATTACATAATGCGAGGGCTCGCTAAGGCTCCGCTATGGGTAGTATTTGCGAAGGTCGTCGATGTTTCCAGGTATGAGGCAGGATGTTTCCCTCGCTGTCAGAGAGGTGGAAAGAGCCAGGGCGATTGCATTCTGATATCAGGTAGGGACCGGTCCACTTTGGCTGGAACTTCCCCGCCATGCCGGCGTTTTGTTTCCGGATGAGGACGAGGTCACCCTTCTGCAAGTCTTTGATTCTGACCTTTTTATCTCTCCATTTTTTGGTTTCTTCTTGATACTTGCGAAGGTTGTGCACTGCGTTGCATCTTGCTTCTTCGAGTAAATCTTTGTTGAGCAGCTGGCTTTTTTCTGTTGGTTCGAGGGTTGTTCTCGGTGATTCGTGCTTCAGTTCTTCTGGTAGCACAGCCTCTTCCCCAAATAGGAGCTTGAAAGGTGTGAATTTGGTTGCTCTGCACTCCGAGGTGTTGTGAGACCAAGTGACCGAGGTTAGCTCTTCCGCCCATTTTCCCTTAGGCCTGCCTTGCAGTTTCTTGGATATGGCTTGGAAAATTGTTGCATTAGCTCTTTCAACTAAGCCGTTGGATTGAGGGTGCCGAACTGAAGCGAAGCATAAGATTGTACCGATTTGTGCGCAGAATTCTTTGAAAACTTCGCAGTCAAACTGGGTGCCATTATCGACGGTGAGATGTTTGGGGACGCCGAATCGACAAACTATTTGTTGCCAGAAAAACTTTTTCACTGCGAGGGAGGTGATGGAAGACAATGGTCTTGTTTCAATCCACTTTGTGAAGTATTCCACGGCTACCACCGCGTAGCGAAGGTTTCCTGGAGCTGTCGGTAGTGGGCCCACGAGGTCCATTGCCCACCTTTGCAGAGGCCATGTTGGGCATATAAGCGTCGTCGGAGCCCCTGGGGCATTTTGGTTTTTTGCTGTTAGTTGGCAACCTTCGCATTGTTTGACGATGTTTTCTGCATCTTTTAGCGCCGTTGGCCAGTAGAAACCTTGCCGGAAGGCTTTTCCAACTAGTGCCCTTGGGCCGTTGTGTGAACCACAAATGCCTTCATGGATAAGCTTAAGATGTCGTTTCCTTCGGACTGCGGGACGCATTTGAGCCAGGGCGAGGTTACTGAAGCTTTGTACAGAATGTTGTTACAATCTTATACCCTCGTGCTCTTTGTTTTAGCCTGTTTTCTTCTTCTTTGGAGTTTGGTTCGTGGAGCCCCTTGATGTAGGCTATGATAGGTGCCCTCCAGTCCTCACTCTGGATTGCATTGATCAACTTGGCGTTCTTTTCGGAGGTTTCGAAAGCTGATTGGGTCGCAACTTCGCGGAAAACATCGGGCGGTAGGTGTAATTGTTGTGCTGCTGCTTTAGCTAGGCAGTCTGCTTCGCTATTTTCTGACCTGGTATTGCCTTTACTGATATGCCGAGGAAGAAGGACTCTAACCTTCGGACGTGTTGAAGTACTTTTGCAGCTCTGGATCTTTGGCCTTGTAGTTTTTCTCAATGTGCCCCGCGATGACCTGTGAGTCTGTGTAGATGACTGCTCTTCGGACTGACAGTGACCGAAGCCTTGAGAGGGCGAGTATCACAGCTTCGTATTCTGCGGAGTTGTTTGTACATTTGAAGTCAAGTCTTCTTGCGTATCTTAGCTTAGATCCGGATGGCGAGACTAGAATGGCCGAGGCCCCTGCGCCGGTTGCACCCCAGGCTCCGTCAACATACACAGTCCAAAATGGGTCTTGGTGAGTTTCATCTTTGCGAGGGTCTGGGGTCCATTCTGCTATGAAATCTGCTAGCGCCTGGGATTTGATTGCTGTTCGACTGACGAAGGTTAGGGCGTAGCTGTTGAGTTCAACTGCCCATTTAGCTATTCTTCCGACTGCCTCGTTGTTTTTGAAAATGTTCTCGAGGGGAAAAGCCGAGGGTACATGGATTTCGTATGCTTGGAAATAGTGCTTGAGCTTTCTTGATGCCATGACCACTGCGTACGCTATCTTCTCGAGCTCTGAGTAATTTCGTTTAGGGCCTTCGAGGGTTTCTGATACGTAATAGATTGGGGCTTGCCTGGTTTTGTTGTTCTCGTGCAACTCTTTGATTAAGACTGCGCTCGCTGCGTGAGGCGAGGCTGCGACGTACAGCAGTAACAAGTCCCCTTTGCTTGGGCTGGTTAAAACAGTCAAGCTGGTGAGATACTTCTTCAATTCTTCGAAGGCTTTCTGCTGCCGGGGTCCCCAGTTGAATGGTGCAGTGCTTCTCAAAGTTTCGAAGAAAGGTAACCCTCGCTCAGCTGATCTGGAAATGAATCTGCTGAGAGCTGCTAATCGGCCTGATAAGCGGGGCTGCTTTTTTTGGTTGTCGGGGGTTCCATGTTGATGATAGCATCAATCTTGTCGGGGTTAGCTTCAATTCCCCTTGCAGAGACGATACAACCCAGCAGTTTTCCTTCACTTACCCGAAAACACATTTTTCGGGGTTTAGCTTTAATCCAGCGCGCCGGAGGTTGCTGAACACTCTCGACAAGTCCGAAATGTGGTTTTCTTTTAACTCGCTTTGGACAACCAGGTCATCAACGTAAGCGGAGACGGAGTGTTCATTTTTGAAGACCTCGGATGTCATACGAGCGAAGGTTGAACCCGCGTTTCTTAGGCCTTCTGCCATCTCCGAAAACAAAATGTTCCCGAAGGTGTGATGAAACTTGTTTTCTCCTCATCTTCTTCATTCATCCAAATCTGGTGGTACCCAAAAGCAGTCGAGTAGAGATAGCATTTGGCAGCCGGCTGCTCTGTCAACCAAGGTGCTTATGTTGGGGAGGGGAAAATCATCCTTCGGGCAAGCCTTGTTCAGGCACGTGAAGTCTACGCACATTCGCCATTTCTTGTTCTTTTTCTGTACTAGTACCACGTTTGAGAGCCATGTTGGGTACTTGACTGGGCGGATGACGCCTGCGTCCAAAAGCCTTTTTACCTCAGCCTCGCTGCCTCTTTCCTTTCTTCTGACATTTTGCGGAGCTTTTGTTTGACCGGGCGGTAGCCCGGCTTGATGTTTAGGCTGTGCTCTATCAGGGTTCTGTTCACTCCTCTTAAGTCCTCCGCGGACCAGGCGAAGGTGTCGGAGTTTCTTTGAGGAAAGTGACGAGGTCGCTTTCTGATTGGGGAGGTTGGCTGAGATGAACACCTTTCTTTCAGCGTTACCCTCGAAGAGTTGCACTTGTTTGGTTTCTTCCTTGGGTGACACCTTTATTTTGTCAGTGCACACCTCACCTTCGTCATTCAGGTTTGTAGCTTGAGGCTTTGACAGGTTGTGGACATTACGTTGTCCTGGTGCTACTGTTCCCTCGGCTGCCCTTGCAATGTCTTGGTCTCCATATACTGCGACCACTCCCTTCGGAGCGGGAAGCTTCATGCAGAGGTAAGCGGGGTGGATGACTGCGTTGAATGTGTTGGTTACCCCTCGGCCAAATATGGCATTGTACGGGTAGAACATGTCGACCACGTCGACGTCGAAGGTTAAATGCTCGGTTCTGCAGTTGATCTGGTCGCCGAAGGTCACGGGCAAAGAAATTTTCCCGATGGCTCTCACTTGTTGACCGCCGAAGCCGTATAAAGGGTTGTCAGCAGGTTGCAGGAGGTTCCTATCAAGCTTCATGCTGTCGAAGGTTGAGGCGAACAGGATGTCTGCGGAGCTTCCTGTGTCGACCAGAATTTTAGTGACAGTCCACCCTGCTAGATTGGTCTCGATCACCATGGCGTCGGTATGAGGGTAATCTCTCAACTTCATATCACTGGAGTCGAAGGTTATGGGGATGTGGGACCAACGACCAAATTTGTGTGGTCCTTCGACGGCTACATGGTGCACCCGTCTGGCATGTTCTTTCTCTGCCGCTTGTTGCCATGGTCTTCATTTGAACCTCCGGTGATAGCTAGTATTACTCCGAAGGTTGATGTTGGGTTGTTGATGGTCGTTTGGCTCTGGGTTTCGGGTTTGACAGGTTGAGGCGCTGGTAGAGCGGGTATTGGTGGTGGTGGCGGTAAGCGTTGTTGACTTGTTGGGTGGTTGGGGTTTGGGTTTGGGGGGTTGTTGGATATGTGACTGTGTATGGTGGATTTTGGCGTTGTGGGATGGTGGTTGGCTGATAAGAGGCTTGGTTGTAGAGTGGGTGGTGAGCGTAGATGGTTTGTTGCGAGGGTAGGCCGTAGTTTATGGGGGTATAGTGGTATGGAGGATTTGGTGGGTGGAAATTTGGTTTCCTGGTGTGGTTGATGGTTCGTGTGTCTGCCGAAGCGGCTCTTTTGGACTCCTGGAACTCTTTTCCCTTGGCGAAGCATTCGCATTGTTTGGTGGTGTGCCCCTTTCCAAGACCACAGAAATGACAATACATTTTCGCGGGGTCTTTTTGCTGGTTCCGTTGATCTGGCGGGGTGGCAAACCTTGGGGGTTTTGGTTGTTCGGAGGTTGAGTGCCCCGTCCTTGGTGTTCATAGTGTATTGGTTTGTTGATGGCACCGATGTTGCTTTGTTCTTGGCGAGGGTTGTTTACTCTTGGTTGTGGCCCCGGCTGCGGCTTCTGCTGCGACCTCCGAGCATCGGACTTCGCTCTGAAGTCCATGTCTGCTCTACAGTATCTTTCCATTGTCTCGTGTAATTCCTCGATTGTGTTTGCCGGCTTCCTGGCAAATTTCGAAGAGCATGGGCCTGGGCGCAGGCCACTGACTGCAGCGAGGATGACAGCCTCGTCGGATATTCCCGGGGTTCTTGCTCTGATTTGGATGAACCTCCGCCAATAATCTTGAAGTGGTTCGCGCTCTTCTTGTTTGCAGTTGAACAACTCAATGGGGTTGCATGGGGCTGGTGTAATGCCTTTGAAGTTTGTGCAGAGCCTGTCTCTAGATTGGCCCAGGAATCCACTGTTCCGGGGCGGAGGTTGCTGTACCAGGTTTGTGCAATGTCTCGCAAGATGATGACAAAAGACTTTGCCATTGTTGATTCATCTCCGCCTGCTGCGGCAACTGCTGCTTCATAGCTCATTATGAATTGGCGAGGGTCGGAGAGCCCGTCGTAGCGGGGTAGGTTTTGTGGATTGTAGCACGGTGGCCAGGGTTGGGTTTGGAGTATTTGGGAGAGTGGTGACTTTGGGTCATAGGGCATTTGGTGTTGTTGAGGTCTTCGTTGGTTGCGAAGGTTAGGCTCTCTCTCATCTGGGTAGAGTTGGCGAAAGTGTGGTGGCCTCATAGGATGTGGTTCTGGGTGAATTGGTGGTGGTGGGGGTGGTGGATGGCGACGAAGGTTGTCTTGATCCCGCTCCTCATTCCCCTCTTGCAGCGGGGTATTTCCTCATCATTCCATCCCTCGGCTTCGGCTTCAGCCGCAGCGAGGGATTCCTCCATTCGGCGAAGCTGTTCCCTGGCCTCGTCTGCCCTTTGTCTGATCGAGCGCAACCGGTTGTGCCTCTCAAGCTGATCCAGGCGCCTCTTCTTCTCTTGCAGCTCAGCTTGAAGTCTTTCGAGGGCCTCGAGGCCCAACTCTTCTTCATCTCTCCCCTCTCCTTCTCCAGAAGTGTGGGGGTGCGGCTGTGCCACCACTCGGGCCTGGGGGCCCGGGACTTCAGATTCTGGGGTGGCACCCTCTGCTCCCGAGGGTTGCACAATCTCCTCAGCGGGCGGAACCACCGTCGCTGTCTCACTGGCGACGCGTCGGTCCCTTGCTGTGGGCGCTCTCCTGTTTCCTGCCATTTCGAACTTCGATCCCCACGGACGGCGCCAAACTGTTGGTAACACGCTTGCCCCACCTCCGCACTTGTGCAGGGGAGTGGCGAAGGTGACCAAGCGTCGGAAGCAATAGCGAAGGTTGAGGAAACGAAGACAAGGTTGACGTGGCTCTGTTCCCAAAAAATCGTCTCGATACACTGTTCACCCCCCGGTATTTATAGGGGATACCAAGGGGTGCTGACCAAATTACAAAAGGGTACAGAAAGATTCCTCCGCGTTGTACACACAGGAGGGCAGAATCGTACAAACACAACTAGGCCGAAACCCTAGCTTGCTCCACGCGCGCCCGCCGCCGCTTGGTTCGTGATCACCTTCGCTGAAATGCGTGGCTGACCTCCGTCTTGCGAGGATATCCAACCTGTTGCGAAGCCCGGGTACCTTCGCCTCCCACTAAGACCTGGGCCTCTTGGCGAAGGTACGCGGCCTCACGAAGATTGCTCCCAGCGCCCTTCGCGTCTTCTGCCTGTGAGAACTTACAAAGCCGTACGAAGGTTGGGTTAGCACTCGAGGGCCGGAATAGCGATTTGAGGGACTTAGCAGGTAGAGAAGCGGGTTTTCCCGAAGGTACGCGAGTTGTGCGGGAAACGCGCGAGGGCCGCTCTGATTAGCCAGCCTGCGTGGTGCCTCTGCCGAGGGCCCCTTTCCCCAACACAGAAAAAGGCAGAGTGCAATCACTTTAGAGCCAATCGTATCTGTAGAACAATCATAAATAAAAAAGAGCTGCTAATACCAAGGCAAACCTTTGAGGAGTGCATCCACTTGAAGATGAGCATTTGCTTATCTGTAGATCATAGTTAGGAATCTTAGAAGCATATATTGTTTAAAAGATAACTCTGAGTTTAATTCTTTAATCTGGAAGGAATAGTCAAATAATGAGAATGTATACCATGTTACCTGAAGAATAGATTGTTAGTTTTTTTAAAAAAAAAAAAGTACGGTCGCTGAATAGATTGGCAGCAGACTTACCATATGCCTACATGGGAGGACAGTAGTATCTCTTGACTCCAAGAGGCAAATAACGCCAATACTGACTGGGTAAGGTCCTTCAATGTCAATGTAATAGTATATTACTCATCCATGTAAACATACAGTATACCAATACCAAACAGAATAAATATCCGTTCATTAGTACAAAATACCTAACTGTGAATGTGTGGATCACTATTTTTTACATGTCACCAATTATCACATTAATTATAACATCTATCTATTTTTGAAGTGAAATCGGAAGAACTGAATTAATGAAAGGAAAAAATTGGTTAGATGCCAATATACACATAATTTCTGTTTTGTGGCATTCCTGATATCCATGAAATTTGACATCTAAAAAGTTATGAAAAGACAACATTTGAATGAAAACATATAGGAAAAATGGAGGAGCATCTCCTTTGCCGTTTTGTCTAACATAGTCCTGCTGAGGAAAAGAAGAAACGGGAGCACCTGAGACGGAGAGCTGGTGCCTGTCGAGCAGATGGAGCTAGGGTTTCGTCAAGCATCGGACACACGGACTGAAGGGTGCAGACAACACCGAGGAGCAGGAACAACGGCGACAAACGATGGTGGTACCTGACGCCTTTGACGGACCAGGATGTTAGAGATATCATCAGAAGATGATCCCTCCGACTAATCCCGGACGGCACTGGAGATCCGAAGACTTGATACGAAGCGTATTTGGATTAGGACTCTTATTGTAACCTAGTTGAGTTCTTAAAGGAAGTCTTGTAATTAGAATAGGACTCCTCTGATGTAACCGACTAGGACTCGGTCTGTGCTATGCTTCACCCGGATATATAAGGGGAAGCAGGTGCGGGCTCTTGAGAGAAGAACATTGAATCATAATCATACACAAGGCACACGCCGCACTGGACGTAAGGTATTACGCTATTCAGCGGCCTGAACCAGTATAAATCGTTGTCCCGGTGTACTCGCCGAGTCCTACGAACGCCGATCCCCACCGAACAAATCGTCTGACATTACTCAAGACGAGTTGCCGGTTAACAAACACCGACAGCTGGCGCGCCAGGTAGGGGCTTTCGGCGATTCGACGACCAAGAGCCCGGTGAACCACGACAACATGTTCTCGGCGGGATCAATTTTCGTTTTTGGCTCATGGACTTGCATCGCGGATGATCAAGGAAAGCTGCATCGAAACTTCACACTGGATCCAGAGTGCAAGCTACGCCAAAGATGGATGATCTCACACTCAGAACCTAGCAAACTGCGCAGTCCAAGACGCTGAGATTCCGAGAGCCAACCTTGGGACTTGAAGTACCTGACTCCTACTCGAACTCAAATTCGGAGAACGAAAGGACCCGGAGATCAAACATGGCATCACCTTCGGACTACGGAACTCAGCTCAAGACCTCCAAGACCTAATTGACTCAAAGTTCAAAGAGTATCAAGAGATACCTTTGAATGGAGCTCAGCAAGGACTCGTTTTCAGCTCTACCAAGGAGGCTAACATCGTCCATTGGCCAATACAGCCAGCTCCGTCCAGGCTGGTTGGCACAATCGATCAGCAACTTCTATACCAGTGCAGACATCAGCTCCCCTTTGAGGAACACGACACCTCAACAGAACTAATCTCCGGCACCTCTACTTTGGAATCGGTTACGCCAGGATCATCAAACCAGGGCTACACTCGTGAAGTCTTCATGGCGGGGCATCAGTCATCTCTACGACCTCCAAACCCCCCCAGACGTCTTCCAAGATGATGAAACTCTGAGTATGATATCTGATAACGACCCAGAAGGGCCCGCAGAAACCGAGTCAATAAAGGCTGAGAGAATCAGGAGGAATCAAGCTAAAGAAGCTCGCAGAAGGCGAGCAACTCATCGCAAGGAAGCCGTAGATCGTTACAACGTACGACTCGAGGAGTATAATACCCGGGTGCGTCTAGAGGAAGACGCGGAAAATCGAGCTCGCGCTCAACGTGACCAGGAGTATCAGTCACAGAACGAGCACAATCGTCGATGAGTCAATTGCTCCCGTAACCTCGAGCCCGAGTTTATGAGGGTCGCTAGCCATAAAGTCTTCCAGACTCCGTACCAAAACATCCTGGCTCTAGCCACGGAGATGGGGGCCAAGGCCAACCGCACCCCCGACGAAGAACGACGGTTAGTCATGCTTCAGACTACCGCACTTCAACTCCGAGGACGGAATCTTGAGTCCCTAGCCGATGAGCAAGCTTCATCTCACCCGAGCCAGAGGCGGCCTGTTCAAGAGCGACTCGGTCGAGTCCCAGCAAGGAGTCGTCTAGGCCACCGAGTACCTGATCAAGCTGAGGGAGGAGCTGAATCTTCATACAGAGGAATCGTAGTCACAGCATCTGACGCAGTCGATCGCTTCCCCTGCTTCTCCCAAAGGCTCCGAGCAGTCTCGTTCCCGCGAAAATTCAAACCCGGGAACTATTCAAAGTACGATGGGAAGACAGAACCTAAACGATGGCTCAGGCTGTATGCTCAAGCAGTTGAGCTGGCCGGTGGAAGCAACGACGTCAAAACACTCTATCTCCCAATGGCTTTAGAAACAATGCCGCTTGCTTGGTTCGACAGGCTTAAACCCAAATCCATCGACTCCTGGGAACAACTCCATCGTATCTTCATCGAAAACTTTGCGGGTGTCCCAGAGAGATCACATCCCCGGACTAAACTCAGAACCTGTAAGCAACAGAAAAATGAATCAATGCGGGAATACTATAGGCGCTTCTCAGAGATCCGCTCCACAGTATCCGACATCACAGACAGAGAAGTAATTGACCTATTTGGCAACGGCATTTGTGAAAGGTACAATTACAAAGATTTCATCAAGCAGGACCCGACCACCGCTGACGAGTTCCATCGGGCCGTAAACTCCATGATGGCGACAGAAGAACGTACACAGGAGCGTTTCCCCGATAGAAACACGCAGGGTGATCGAGGGAACAACCAGAGAGGCAACCAAGCACCATAGCAAAACACCCAGAAAAGGGCAGGAGACAATACTGTTGCTGCCATGGAGCCTCAGAAGAAGGGGAACAAGCCATTCACCTTTGATGACTTACTCGACGGACCGTGCCCTTTTCATCCGAAAGCCGGACATCAGACAAGGCACTGTCGACAACTCAAGGAGCGAGGCTTTAACTCCGACTGCAACGAAAACAAGAAGGACAAAGGCAAGAAGACAGTTGAGGACCCTCCGCAAGACACCAGTGGTTTCCAACACCCCAAAGGGACTATCAATGTCATTTTTGGGGGAGTAACTACCAGTGACAACAAGAGGCTTCAGAAACTTTCTCTACGAGAGATCATGTCTACAGAACTAGCAACTCCTAGATACCTTGACTGGTCTGAGCACCCGATCAGCTTCTCCCGAGCGGACCAATGGACCAGCGTCTCCAATGCAGGGCACTACCCGCTAGTCCTGGATCCCACGGTCGCTGGGTTTACCTTGAGCAGGGTACTCATCGACGGAGGGGCAGGACTTAACGTCATCTTTGCAAGCACCCTACGCAAGATAAATCTGGATCTCGCAACACAGCTCACACCATCAAGTGCCCCCTTCTACGGCATAGTACCGGAAAGGCGGCTGTACCACTTGGAAGAATCATATTACCCGTAACTTTTGGAACTCAGATCAATTACCGGACTGAGTACATCAGTTTCGAGGTAGCCGACTTCAAGTCATCATACCACGCCATATTTGGGAGGCTTTTTCCTGTATGCCATTATGAAAAATGGCTCCAACCCTGAGATCCTTGAAAGATGAAAACGCACCGTTATATCATCGTCCATCTTCGTTTTTGCCTACATGCCACTCCGTCCGTTTTAGCTTCTCACGGTGTGAAACGACGCAGAGAAAAGATACTAATGCCCTCGGTCCTGCCCTAGCGCGCGTGCTGCGGAGCAGACCTTGTCGTGTCATCATCGTGTCTCAGACTCTCCAGTTCATTGCCGCAGCGCTCCCTCCCCCCTAGGCCCACCCTAGCCTTACCTTCTCTCTCTACTGCTCTCTGCGCCCAGGCCCGCGCGTGTCGCTGCCAGGCACGACGGCGCCGTCGCGCATGCAGGAGGCGGCGGTCGAGCCCGGCGCCGGCCGGCGCAGCCGCAGCTGCAGCAAGCACAGTTTGCCGGCGTCGACCTCCGCCGGCCCAAGGGCTACGCGGCGCCTGCTGCGCCGTCGGTGTCGGTGGCCGAGACCGGCGGGGACCCGTGTCCGCGCGCATCGCGGGACACCAAGTTCTCCTACTACAACACCGCGCAGCCGCGCCACTTCTGCAAGGCTACTGGACCAAGGGCGGCATGCTGCGCAACGTCCCTGTCGGCGGTGGCACCCACAAGAAGCCCTCCTCCTCCTCGTTGTCGTACTATGCGGCGGCAGCGGACGCCGACAGGCCGCCCAAGAAGAAGCCCGCCAGCAAGAAGCGTCGCGTCGTGGAGCCGGCCTCGGAGCCTGCCGCCAGTGCTGCTGTCACCGGCAGCACTGTCCCCGTTGCCGCCGCCAAGACGACGACAACGACGACGACCACCACCACCACCACCGACGGCGCGAGCGAGATCACCACCAAGACTTGCGGCGGCGGCGGCGGTCCTGATAGCTTCGGCGCTGCCAGCGGTGGAGGACGACTCCGACTCCCTGGCGCACCTGCTGCTGCAGCCCGGGGCGGAGGACGCAATCGCGCTCGAGCTCGGGGTCTCCGACTTCCCCTCCGCCGTCGGGAAGGACGACGACGACTCGTTCGAGTGGCCCGCGGCGTTCGACCTCGGCGCGTGCTGTACACTCTCATGGTGTATGTGCATGTACGTATCCATAGCCAGAGCCGCAGAGCAAGCATGCAACAGATGAGATATAAGGGAAGCAAGCAAGCTATCATCACACATGTGTCACACATGTGTTGTTGTTGCTGCTCTCATCTTCATCCATGTCGTCGCGCGCTGTCATCATCATCATCGATCCGCCGGCGCCGGCAAGGGTGATCATGGATGGTGCTCGTCGGCGGCAGGCACGTCACACACTCACGCCACGAGTCCAATGACACGACAAGGATGACGGCGATGACGCGATAGAGGCGGTGGTGAGGAGGTGGAGGGCGAAGCGAAGAGGACGGTGGTGGCGGCGGAGCGTGCTCCGGCGGAGGAAGGCCATCTCCTCGGCCAATCGCCGACGAGGACCCGAACCTGGACCTCCTCGAAGCGCCAAGCGGGACGGGAACGGGGAGCGGTGGTGGAGGAGCCTTTGTCTGGGTCAGTCAGTTTTTGCGGAGCGGAGGACGAGAAGATATACTTGGACGACGAGAAGAAGAAGGCCATCGTCGCGAGGGGCATGTTGCAGATTTTTCTGGCTCGGTCCCACACATCAGGGTACCCAAACGGCGGAAAACAAACAGAACCCAGACGGAATGGCATGTAGGAAAAAATGGAAATGAATGATGATATAACATTGCGTTTTCATCTTTCAGGGAGCTTGGGGTTGGGGTCATTTTTCATAATGGCATACAAGTAAAATCCTCCATATTTGGACGACCAACCATCACCAAGTTTATGGCAGTACCTCACTACCCGTACCTTCTCCTGAAGATGCCGGGTCCTAAAGGAATCCTAACTTTCAGGGGTGACTTGAGCGATCATTTGATTGTGATACAGAGGTTGTCCAAATTGCTAAAAAAGCTCAACTCACCCGGGAGTTACAAGAACTCGCTCAGATGGTACATAATACCAAGCCTGGAGATTCAGAAATCCCAACCAAGAAGGCGGGTACTATCCAACCATCAACAACAGTCTTTACAAAAAGCATCGACCTAGAAACCGGTGATCCCTCCAAGACGACAGTTATCAGCGGTCATCTATCTGAAGAATAGGAATTCACGCTCACCAAGTTTCTTAGAGCAAACAAAGATATATTTGCTTGGAAACCGGCTGACATGTCGGGAGTCCCAAGGAACTTGGCTGAGCACAAACTGAATTAAAAGAAGGGTCTAGACCTATCAAGCAAAGATACGACGATTCTCACCAAAGAAAAAAGAGGCAATCAAGAAGGAAATAGCCAAAACTACTCGCAGCTGGATTCATCAGAGAAATCCTCCACCCCGAGTGGTTAGCTAACCCGTGCTAGTCACGAAGAAGAACTCTGCCGAGTGGCGGCATATGTGTCGACTACACAGACCTCAACAAACACTGTCCAAAAGATCCTTTCGGATTACCAGGATAGATCAAATAGTTGACGCTACTGCAGGCTCGCTCTATTATCCCTTTTGGATTGCTACTCCAAGTACCATCAGATTGCCCTCAAGAAAGAAGACCAACCCAAGACATCGTTTAAACTCCTTTGGTGCCTACTGTTATAAAACCATGTCCTTTGGGTTAAAGAATGCAGGAGCCACTTATCAACGAACCATCCAAGATTGTTTGGGTGATCAGATTGGCCGCAATGCAGAAGCTTATGTCGATGATGTGGTCATAAAGACAAAGGATCCGACTACTCTGATATCAGACCTGGAGGAAACTTTCAACCGACTACGCGCATACCAATGGAGACTCAATCCCACAAAATGCGTCTTCGGAGTACCTTCGGGCCAATTACTCGGATTCCTCGTTAGCCATCGGGGCATCGAGGCTAGCTAAAAACAAATCACAGCTATCATCAACATGAAACCACCTACCTCAGTCAAGGATGTTCAGAAGCTCACCGGGTGCATGGCTGCACTAAATCGATTTATCTCACGGCTAGGAGAAAAGGGATTATCTTTCTTCAAATTACTCAAGGCTGGCGATAAATTCAGTGGACGGAAGAAGCGGACAGAGCCTTTGAACAACTCAAAGGATACCTAACCAATTCACCTATACTGACACCACCAGAACCCAGGGAGCCGATGATGCTTTATATCGTAGCTACCACACATGTCGTAAGCACAACGATCGTGGTTGAGCGCAAAGATGACAAGCACATCTACCACACCCAGCAACCAGTGTACTACATTAGCGAGGTACTCTCCGATTCAAAGGTCAGATACCCACAAGTACAAAAATTACTCTACGCTCTACTCATATCTTCAAGAAAGCTACGGCATTACTTCGAGGCTCATGAGATTACAGTCGTCACGGATTTTCCTCTGGGAGAAATCCTCCATAATCGCGACGCCACTGGGAGAATTTCCAAGTGGGCAGTCGAATTGGGGGCACTCAACATCAAATTCACTCCGAGAAAGCAATAAGTCACATCACATGCTCTAGCGGATTTCGTCACCGAGTGGACAGAGATAACAGCAGATCCAAGACAATGTTTATTCCTGATCACTGGAAAAGATACTTCGACGGGTCCCTAAAACTAGGCAGGAGCAGGAGCCAGGAGTATTCTAGTATTCACCGCGGAGAGCAGCTCAAATACGTTTCTGCAGATATTGTGGCCCGCCACCAACAACGAAGCAGAATATGAAGCACTACTCCATGGACTTAAGCTAGCAGTCGCACTGGGCATCAGGCGACTCCTAGTCTATGGCGATTCTTCCGTAGTAATGCACCAAGTCAACAAAGACTGGGATTGCACAAAGGAAAAAATGAACGCCTATTGCGCGGAAGTCCGCAAGCTGGAAAAACATTTTTCTAGGCTAGAACTCATTCATATCACCCGGGATCTCAATGTGGCAGCAGACATCCTAGCAAAATTAGGATCTGACAGAGCCTTGGTCCCTAGTGGTACCTTCGTACATGAATTATCCAAGCCGTCAATCCAAGAGAAGGAAGAGGCTGAGTCAGCCCCATCCATCGAGGTTCTAACTCTAGCACCCGACTGGACACAAGTCTTCATTGACTACTTCAAAGAGCATAAACTGCCAAGTGATAAAACTACCCAGAGCAAGTCACCAGACGTAGCAAAAACTATGTTTTAGTCGGGGACAAGCTATATCGACGCGGAGCTTCATCAGGAATCCTCCTCAAATGCATCTCACCAGAAGAAGGCAGGGAAATCTTAAATGAAGTTCACTCTGGGTGTTTGTGGTAACCACGCAGCTTCAAGGACTCTAGTCGGAAAAATCTTCAGATCAGGATACTATTGGCCCTCAGCCTTGAAAGACGCGGAAGACTTAGTCCGTCGCTGTCAATCGTGCCAGTTCTTTGCCAAGCAGCAGCATGTACCTACACATGAATTGATCTGTATTCCTCCATCCTGGCCTTTCTCATGCTGGGGACTTGACATGGTGGGTCCTCTTAAGCGTGCTCCAGGCGGGTTCGAATACATCTACGTCGCAATCAACAAATTCACAAAGTGGATCGAGTACATGCCCTTGGTCAAGTTCAATGCATCGAAATCAGTATAATTCATGCAGAGCATCTTTCACCCCTTTGGGGATGCTGCACAGAATCATCACCGACCTCGGGTCCCCTTTCACGGCTACTGAATTCAAGTCATGGGCCAAGCAACTGCGGAATCAAGATAGACTATGCATCATCAGTAGCTCATCCACAGTCCAACGGCCAAGTTGAACGAGCAAACGCTCTGATTCTTGCAGGATTGAAACCAAGACTTTTTGACCTCCTAAAAGATCACGGCGGAAAGTGGGTCGAAGAATTGCCTAAGGTAGTCTGGGGCTACGGACACAACGAAGTCGGGCAACAGGCCAAACTCCTTTCTTTCTGGTATATGGCACTGAAGCAATCCTCCCCGCTGACTTAATCTAGAACGCCCCACGAACAGAGCAGTATAACGAAGGCGAAGCTGATGACACCAGGCGGCTAGAAGTCGACAGCCTCGAAGAAGCCCGATTAACCGCACTCTTTCAGTCAGCAAGGTACCTTCAAGGGATGAGGCGCTACTACGACAAGAACGTCCATCACCGCACTTTTCAAGTAGGCGACCTGGTCCTGAAGAAAATTCAGAATACTACAGGGCGCCACAAGCTTATAAGTCCATGGGAAGGACCTTACATTGTATCCAAAGTAACAAGACCCGAGTCATTTGAGCTAGTCACTGAAGATGGATCTCCACTGCCAAATTCATGGAATATTGAGCACTTGAAGAAATCCATACTTAAGGAGGACTACGCTACAATCCTGACTCAGGGCATTGTATTTATTAGTCGGATATTAATAAAGTTTGGAGTTCATCAGAAACAAGAACTTTACAAATTATCCAGGCTTTTTCTACATCTCATCACGACTAATCAGTCACATAAAAATCTCTGCAATAGCAGGGGCTTACCACCGACTAATATTAATATTACTCGGACGGATTGGTTCAGCCGGTAACCATATTTCAGTTACGAGCTTCGAGCTCAATACAACTCACAAGGTAGTACGGCTTAACACCCGGCTATCAGCCTATAGTGAATATGGTATCTGCCGTAGTAGATACTAGTTTCTATAAGGCATAACAAGTTGGAATAGTACCCCCCCTGTTACATATTTACCGCAGAGGTCCATCTACCTTCGCACCCAAGCTGCGATCATCAAGAGGATATGATCCACCCAGAAGGAACCACGGTTACGGTCCTTCAAGAGGTGCCTGATCAGAATTATCCCTTGAACAAGGGTACTAAGAGTAGTACTCAGGCAAGACCAAGTTCTCTACACAATCATTAGAGAAACAAAGTCGTACGACCCACTATAAAAGTGCTAGAGAGCACTCGGATAGACTCGTCTAATCAGACGCCTGGTCATACATCCACATAAGTAAAGTCAACCTATTACCGAAGAAATTTCTCCTCGCAATAAGGAGTTGATCATATATGAAATCCATGAGATTCAAAGTAACCAATATTTTTGATATTTCATAATAATCGTTTGCAGGGGATACAAGCCGCGCTGGAAAGACTAAGGAGACTAATTACTCTACAAGATCTAGAATCTGCGAGTACTCCTCCGCCGCGGTCTTCACCTCCTCTTGCGTCGCTGCAAGGTCCTCGTCGCCTTTGCCTTCAGGGAGGGTCATCAGAGCAGACAGGTCGAAAGACGGCAGATGCAACCGCAGCGTCGCCATGAGACCTTGCACCACAGAATTGACATATCTTTGATATATTGAGCCAGCCGCCCAGGCGCAGCCTTGGCCCGATCAATCAAAGTCTCCTCAACCTCCTCTGGCACCGGAATCATGTTCAGGATGGGCTCGACGGCATGCCCAAGGCCTTCAGAGAAGCTTGCGAAGACTCGAGGGCCTCCCGCGACTCCTTCGTAGACTTCAGAGCCTGCAGAAGGTCCCGGTCAGCACCCTCACGCATCAATCTGGCTTCCTGAATAGTACTTTGCGCATTAGCAAATACCTCCTCAAGCTCCGCCTGCTTCCGGTTGAATGCGCTCTGCCACCCAGAAACTAGCTTATTCGCATCTGCATAAATATCAGTCGGTTATCATATAATCAGATTGACACTATGGAATCGACTGACACAGAAAACTACAAAGTTTACCCTCAAGCTGCTTTTTGGAAGCCTTCTTCAGCTCCTTCATCTTCTGCTCTCCATAGAGGCGGCCTTAGCTATCAACCCAACCTCACGATCGTTTGCAGCATCACGCTCCGCGACCACCTCCTTGAGGTTGCCTTGGAGTTCATTGATGCGGTTATGCAGAAGTGGGGTGGCTACCTTTTGACTGATTTGGTCCTGGGCAATGTAGTCCCGGAGCTTCTGGTTCTCATGGGACATCTCCTGACGAATCTGGGTGACCTGATCCCTAACCTTGAAGTCAAAGGTCTACATAAAAACACTACTGTGAGTACCCGGATGCGACTACAGTACAACAAGAAGAAATTGAGAATCTTACCTCAACAAATTGGTGAAGAGCTTCAACAGGAGCCCTCACTTGATCGCTCAACTCCTTCAACCGGGTAAGGTCCTGATTATACCCGGATACATCGAGAGTCGCCCCCTGGCACGAGGACTCGGGCGCATCTAAGGACCCTCCCTGTTGATGAGCTGAAGTTTTGTGCAAATGTCCGTCAGGACCATGTCCAGGTTGGTTCATCCGGCTGTCGCGTACGGAAAACCAGTCATTGAACACTTGGTCAAACTCCAGCTGAGCAGGAGAACGAAAGATGGAGAACAACCAACCAACCTGAGGCAATGGGGGAACATCCACATCAGTAGCCGCATCGGCCTGAGACTTGGACAGAGAGGAGCCAGGCAATGGATCTACCTGGCTAAAGGTTGGCGGCACGCTGGAATCATCCTTGGCCAGCGACCCCGCTCCTCCTCTACCGCCTGGGAATCACAGGAACGGTACTCGAGGCTGTTGCATCCGGTTTTGTTTTCCTACAAACAGACGAGTACTCATGTCAGTATCAGAAATCTGTGAACACTCTACAAAAGCTGAAAACTACTTCACGAGCTTCAATGGCTTCGGTAGCTTCAAGAGAGGCTTTTCAGAAGCGGGTCTGAAGCCGGAGATTCTTCAGGGATCGTGCTGCTAGAAGTCCCTTGAGTAGTTCCAGCATCTAATACAGCGACATATATAAGACAAGAGTTTATCAAAATCCAAAAGGAATACAAAGTACTCGGGTTTCCCCTTACCAGGAGCACCCGATTATAGTGCTTATCAGACAACTCTTGCGATAAAAGAACTTTTCGACAAGCACGGCGATTACTGGTGCGAGCCTTTTAAGGACGGGTCCTCCGGCTTCTTGTTGTGGAGTCGGCAACCTCTTCCGGCTACCCTCAGCTTCCGGGTCTATAAGCATGACATCAGAGTCAGTTGAATCTGTGTCAAGCCAGTCAAGATCTTCAGGAGAGCTCGGTTTGTTGGGAAGATCCTCACTTCGGATAGGACCCCCAAAACTATGCCTCCACCTTCTTCAATCGATGGAGGCAGGAGAGGACAATCATTGTCATCTCTCCCCTGGCCCTAGAAAAGAAGAACATTCAGTCAGGTCAGAAGGATATTTATTCAGAACCTCGAGGATATGGTAAATCATATACTTACCTGAGGCGGAGGGTTAATGGCAGAGAATGTTATCACCACTGGAGCAAGGTGTTCACGACTTTTGAGAAGCCGGTTCACCCTCCATAAGACTTCATAGTCTGACAACTGTTCGATGGCATGACGTCCCGGGTCATTCTTACCCAGGTACTCGAAGCCAAAATTGGCTCGCTGTTGCAGAGGATGGATGCGTCGCGCAACAAAATCTTGGACGACAGAGTACCCGGTCAGGCCATCGAGCTTTAATGCCTCTATGGATTCAATAAGAGGTCGGATAGCCTCTAATCCTTCAGCAGTAATCTTGTCTCTCCACTCACGGCACTTTTGCGGAGGCCACCCGTCGTGGCGACGAAGCGTCGGCGGAGGGTTTGCCATATAAAACCAGCCGGAAGCCCAGTCTTTGACAGAATCCGACAAATCTACAGCTATGTACTGACTAGCTACCTCTAGCCTTAACTGGATACTAGCACCGCCGACTACCTCTACACTAGCATCACTGGGTTGACACTTCACCCAGAAGAAATAGCGGAGAAGAGTAAAAGACGGGCAGATACCCAGAAAAGCTTCACACAGATGGGTAAAAATTGCAATGTGGAAGCAGGCATTGGAGTGATATGGTTGAGAGTCAAACCATAATAGTGCAGCAATCCACGAAAAAGTCAGAAGCAGGAAGCCCCAATCCCCACTCGACAAAGGACTGAAACATCACTATTTCAGTAGTGTTGGGGCAGGAACGCGGTGATCGGTAGGCACTCTCCATCCATCAAGTGGTTGTGCTCGAAGTAACCCTTGTTGCGCCAGAAACGCCACTCTGACAAGATGGTGTCTGGTTTTTCCACGCCAATATGTCAGTTGGGGATTAGGGTGCTTCGGCTTTCCGGTGGTGGTGATCCTAACCTTCTTCTTATCACCAGCGGTTTGTCTCTTGGGACCCATGTTGATGACGAGAGATTTTCTACGCATCAACTAATGGTTCGCTAGGGGATTTCTAACTCTGAAGGCAATGGCTTGATGAAAGCGTGAGGGACATACAGCCCGACGACGGCTTATTATAGATCTGTTTCGGCAACCGTTCATCTCTTGCAAACGGCGTTAAGAGACTGTTCAAAACCCTAACGGGTGAGAAAGCGTTACAAACGGCGTCAGCTCCAGCTAAACAGACAAGCTTCCTTCTTTCACAAGACACATTTAGTACTCGGAGAACAAGACAGAGGACTCGAAAAATATTCCAAGTACCCGGATCTTATTTATTATTACTCTCGGAATTACAAAAGAGATACATGGCAATCTTGAGATACAGCAATTACCAGCACAAGTACAATCAGGATGTAAAACGCTATTCTAGTGTAATCAAGGTACAGAGCCTTGATGCCTATTGCACCAAGGACTAGGTTCAGTGAGACGCAGTAAAGCAGACACAGAACCTTGGGTAGACACTATCTTTTCAGTGCATCCCAAGGTGGATCTCAGGCACCACCCCGATACTCAAGGAACTCCGGGGAAGACCATCACCCTCGCCGCCCTTTTGACAACCTGTGACTCCGAGGTTATCTACGAGTGGTAGTCACAAGAGTTCTTCTAGGCGCACCTCTGTATCCCTCTGCTCGCGACCACTTGGAAACCACCTTGGCGGATGGTCCCTTCACAAGAGTTCTTCTGGGTACCTCATCTACTTTACAGAAGGAAGACCCCCGGAGGCTCGGCCATCTCCGCTATCACTACTATAAACCTCATGGGACTAAGAGAAGTTCTACACTCCTATAGGATATGAACTCCTTGCTTCCCAGGCAGGGTATTTATAAGCGGTTTCTTCTTGGTCTACGGACATGGTTCATCAACAAAAGTGACCGCTGGAGCAATAATTCAACCAATGTACTGTGATGCATGTGAAGCTCGGTATTGGTAATAGAGCTGTTTTCCACACGCACTTCAAGACAAAGACGACAAAGTTTGCAGTTGCAGAAAACGACAAACATCATTATTACACATAGCTGGAACAGTCACCGGTCAATTATTGCTGGCCCCATGGTAATTTTTATTCAGTGGGGGTGATACGGGATGTTTGTTGAAAACATTACCCACCTGAAGCTGAATATTTATTACTCGGACGGTTTAAGCAACGAATTGGTGTCATGTTCCGACTCCTCATTTCTTTAATAGATTATCTGATCATATATTTCTGAAGATCCCAAGTGCCGACTACTAAAGTACTCAGAACTCAGGCTCGGGGGCTGCAGGGTATAATCTATAAATAAAATGTTTTTTCTTACCCAAGAATTACTCAGAAAAGGCTCAAAAGATCCTCAAAGTTATTATAAATAAACAAGAGGCTCGGGGGCTACACCCTATGGGTGCACTTTTCAGGAAAAAGTGCACGCCATGGAAGTTCTTTACCTATGGAGCACTTCAAGATTTCTCAAGATATTACTCGGAGATTCTCAAAGAGAAACCAGAAGATAATGATCTAAGAGAATGATGAAGAGCTCGGGGGCTTGACGGACCAGGATGTCAGAGATATCATCAGAAGATGATCCCTCTGACTAATCCCGGACGACACTAGAGATCCGAAGACTTGATACGAAGCGTATTTGGATTAGGACTCTTATTGTAACCTAGTTGAGTTCTTAAAGGAAGTCTTGTAATTGGAATAGGACTCCTCTGATGTAACCGACTAGGACTCGGTCTGCGCTATGCTTCACCCGGATATATAAGGGGAAGCAGGTGCGGGCTCCTGAGAGAAGAACATTGAATCATAATCATACACAAGGCACACGCCGCACTGGACGTAAGGTATTACGCTATTCAGCGGCCTGAACCAGTATAAATCGCTGTCCCTGTGTACTCGCCGAGTCCTACGAACGCCGATCCCCACTGAACAAATCATCTGAGATTACTCAAGACGAGTTGCCTGTTAACAAACACCGACAGCCTTGCCGTACCCGGAGATGGCCACCGTTATGAGCCGGCCGCGGCGCTGCGCCGGAGTCTGGGGCGCCCGTCACTTCGCCGCGCCTTGCGCTGCACCAGCGGCGCTGGTGCCCGGACGACACTCGTGTGACGCAGGAGAGAGTGAGAGGGAGAGGGGAGAGGGAGAGGAGAGATGGAGAGGGAGAGGCTGAAACGAGAGGGCGGGGGCGGGGAGGCGGAGGCGGCGCGGAGGACGGCAGGGTCGGGGGCTCGGGGCCGGGAGGGAGAGCGATCTTTTTTTTTCTAGATAGAGGAGCTGCCGTTTTTATATACTGTAGGGTATAGATTCGAAGCAGAAGCTGAGGAGAAGCCGCTTCAGGAAATCTAGACCGTCGGCTGGCAGATCGAACGGTTGATAACATTTAGGGTGACGTGGACTGACCCTTTGCGCGAGAAGCTGACGCTGTTTGTGGTTTTGAATAGCAAGAAATATTGTTAGCAAGCATCCACATTGTTATTTTTTTATGAAACTGTAAAAGAGCTATTCATATACAGGTATATTCAGATTTTTCGGCACTTGTTGGGATCAAAACCTAGAAGTACCTGGAAATAACAAGGCCATTTCTTAGCACCTTCTAAGCATGTAACTTTGCTTCCTTCTAGATACACACCGATAACATTTTACAACAAATATTTTTAAAGAAATAAGTGGTCAAAGTTATGTTTTGAAGATTATGTCGCTGTGTTAAAGACATTTATTTTCTATATGGAGGGAGTATTTGGTTTAATTTACAATCATCTGTTAATTACATGTTATTTGTGCATTCTTACAACTAGGCACGATGTCATGCATTTTTATATTTCTTATTCCATGTTTTTATTTTTCAGAGCATATAATTCTTATTCCATGTTTTACAACTAGAATAGGCTGAAATCTGAATACCGACATACTCCCTCCGTCCCAAAATAAGTGACCCTTTAGCTAGAGAGGCTAAAGGGTCACTTATTATGGGACGGATGGAGTACTGGTAATGTTGGGCCTTGTTAAGATACACTCAAACCATTAACTTTTTTTACTCTCTCTCCATCACATCATCATCACATCAATGTTTGGACGCATGTATGGAGCATTAAATATTAATAAAATAAATAATTAATTGTATTTTTTTAGTATGTACATGTCGAGACGAATCTTTTGAGTATACATAGTCCATATTTAAATAAAGTTTGTCAAATAACAACAAAAAAATTTTATATTTGAGAAAAAATCTCACCCTACCCGTCTAAACGAGGCCCGGTCAAACCGACAGCCACACAATGTCCCACATCGAAGTCGGCTGAATGAAGTTTCCTACCAACGTGCGCCCCAGAGGCGTCCGCTATTACCTGTTAGCCGCTCCAACCTCACTGACAACTTGGACCAGACCAAGTTCAGTAACATCACAACCCCACCTGCCATGTACTGGGCTGCTTGAAGCCCTAGTCCGACGCGGTATCTGCAGCAATCAGACGATAAAAACGAGTGGACAACACGCGTTTGCCGAGTTCCCTTCCCTCGTCAATCCCTTCCGCCTTTATTTGCGTCGCCTACCAGCCGCCGCCGAGCCCCCAACCCCGCCGCATTCTCTCCGCCGCTCGCCCGCTCCGCGTCCGGCGTTCCGCATCGCCCCCTTTTTCCAATTAGCTTATCGCGTTCGACGCGAGCGAAGTCGCTCAGACCAGAGTGCCAGTTCCCCCGATTCCCCAACTCGATCCCAGTTTTGTCTTGGATTTTCTGTTTTGGTACGGGATCTAGGGTTTGTCGTCGAATTCCGTCTCGATTTGCTTCGGATCGGTTCCCTTCCCGGGGGATTCCTGCTTGCGCTCCATGGCTGTGGCGCGGCACGGGGGTTACAGGAGCCACGACGTGTCCAGGAGGCGGGAGCTCGACCTAGAGCGTTCCAGGAGGAGCAAGGACCACCACCGCCCGAGCCGCGACCGCGACTCGGAACGCCGCCGTGATGGCAGCAGGGGCCGTGAGCGTGAGGTATCCAACGGGTACAGCCGCCACCGCTCGCCGTATCCGCCACCGAAGAGCCGACCTTCAAGGAGGAAGGACGATAAGGAGCCTGGTGAGGTCTCAAGCGATAGCGGCTCGGAGTCTGGTGGGCGCCCACCAGTGCCGAGGGAGGATGGGGTTCTGGGGGTCCGCGGGGATGGAGGTGCGTTGCCACCAAGCAAGAAGAGGAAGCACTCACCTGGACTCCACGATACGAAGGATTCAAAGCCGCAGGTAAGAGATGAGGTGCGGAGCAGGAGATGGGCTGATGCCTTAGCTGCGGAGCTCTCTCTTCCTTCACCGCCGCCTTTGTCAGACACGGCCCCTGTAGCTGTGGCTGGTGGGTGTTTACCAATGAATTTGGAAGTTTTGGTGGTTCCAAATGACGCTGAAAGGAAGGATGTGATTACAGAGGAGGAAGATGATTGTGCAACGAGAAACATTTTTACTTCCAGATGGGCGGATGCTGATGAAGAGGAGGAAGAGGTGATTGTGCCTAAGAAGAAGAAAAGTGTGTCACCTGTTTATTTGCCTGAACAGAAATCGACAAAGAAAGTCATGAGCCCAGAGCTGGGAGAAGAGATGGGCAGTAAAACATCAAGAAGAAGTTCCTCAGGTTCGTCTAACTTGATGGGTAGTGAAAACTCGAATATTGAGGTAGACGGGGGTGAAGGCATGGATGTTGAAGAAGAGGATGACATTGATTCTTCTGCTGGTTCACTGGATACTCATTCCAGGAGTGATGTGCGTAGGTCTGAAACACCTGAGGCTGTGCGACCACCACGTAGGTGCTTTAACATGCTTCAGGGCTGTAGGAGTATTGATGAGTTTGAGAGGATGAACACAATCAATGAGGGTACATATGGAGTTGTATTTAGGGTGAGGGACAAGAAAACTGGTGAGATAGTTGCATTGAAGAAGGTCAAGGTGGATAAGGAAAAAGGACGCGAAGGTTTTCCATTGACTTCTCTCAGGGAGATCAATATCCTTCTATCCTTTGACCACCCTTCAATTGTGGATGTCAAGGAAGTAGTTGTTGGTGGTCATGGCGATGATACTTTTATGGTGATGGAGTACATGGAGCATGACCTTAAGGGTGTCATGGAGGCATGGCAGCAACCATATACACAAAGTGAGGTCAAATGTTTGATGCTTCAGCTGCTGGAGGGCGTGAAGTATCTTCATGACAATTGGGTACTTCACAGGTAATGACCAACTTCTGATTCTTATTCATTGTTGTTGGTTATATGCTTTATGTATGTATTTAATATTGTCAGTGTTGCTTTGCAGGGATCTCAAGACATCCAATCTCCTCTTGAATAACCGTGGTGAGTTGAAAATATGTGATTTTGGACTCTCTCGTCAATATGGCAGCCAGCTAAAGCCTTACACCCAACCAGTTGTGACTTTGTGGTACAGGTATGTTATCAGCCAGCATAAGATTTCTCAAATGTCCCATGTATTTTTATATGGCGATTTGACTTGACATTCTCACATGTACAATCATGACTCACTGTTTGCTCCTTGTAATTACAGGGCTCCGGAACTACTATTAGGTGCAAAGGAGTATTCTACTGCTATTGATATGTGGTCATTAGGTTGCATAATGGCAGAACTCTTGTCAAAAGAGCCACTCTTCACTGGGAAGTCTGAGATAGATCAACTTGATAAGGTACATGGACATATGGTGTGGTGATCTGCTATATTTTGTTTGTTATAACTACATCACTGAATTCTAATGGCAGTTAACTTCTACTATAGATATTTAGAATACTCGGCACACCCCATGAGGAGCGATGGCATGGTTATTCCAAATTGCCTGGCGTCAAAGGCAACTACGTAAAGCGACCGTAAGTGACAACCGATCTTTATAGCTGCTAGAGCTGCTATTTTTATGTTTTGAATGCAGCGGTTTCACTTTCATGGAGGACTTACTTTTGATTTGCTACATCAGGTACAATAGATTAAGGGACAAATTTCCAGCTGTATCGTTCACGGGAGGTTTGACGTTGTCAGAAGCTGGGTTTGACCTGCTAAATAGGTTGCTGACGTATTACCCTGAGAAGGTAAAATACGTTCTCTAGTGCACTACGTTCTCTAATGCACCACCTAATTCTCCTGTACACATTTTGCATGTCCTTAATAGACTTCTTCCTTTTATACAGCGCATATCTGCTGATGATGCCTTGAACCATGACTGGTTCCGTGAAGTTCCTCTGCCCAAGACAAAGGAATTCATGCCAACGTTTCCTGCTCTGAATGAACAGGACAGGTAGTTACTTTATTATTTGACATTTTGACCTCCAAACTCGAAATGCCTAAACAGAATGTTTTATTAATATGGCTGTATATTACATTCTTGGACATACAGGAGGATCAAGAAATACATGAAGAGCCCTGACCCCCTGGTGGAGCAACATATGAAAGAACAAGGGAGCATAGGAGATCGTGGCTTTTTTGGCTGATCTCAAACCGTCTTGCTTGCAAATGACGGTTTTTGAATGAGTAAACATGTTCCAAGGTGAGGTGTACAATTGGACAGAGAAATATCCCGTCTACTTGGTGTCCGGTGACAGCTTATTGTGTTCTATAACAGGCAAGGGATCAAAGGGGAACAAAATTTTTACCTAAGTTCCATGCAGCTTGTTTCCAAATGGCATGGTTAGCTCTCTACCAGAACTGCCATATTCTAACCTACCATCATTATAAGGTGCAGATCTAATGTATTTTCAGTCATCTAAAGGTCTGGCCTTGCGTACATCAAGTTTCACACTCTGACACTTGTAAATATTATAAATTGTTGACTTGTAATCAGCGATCAATTAGATATTATTAGTGACATTTTCTCTTTTCAAGTAGTGCTTTTCTTTTGATCTTTTATTTTCTTTGCAAGAGTTGAATGAAGTGAAGGGAACGGTGCCTTTTTCTTTTTCGCAAGGAAATCAATATCCTCTTAATTGGAATTGTAAGGTAAAATGCGGAATTGTAAGGTTAAATGCTGAGGAGCCTGTTCGCTCTGCTGATGTGCTATCGTGTAAAAAAATGTAGTGAATCTATATCTCTTTATTAGTTTCTTATTTAAATTTGCTAAAGGATCTGGTTTGTACTGGATAAAGTTAGATCTATCATAACACTCTCTGGTGCTTTTTTTAGTTAGCTTGGTGTACCTTGTCTTATAGACATAGCCTGCTCTTTTCAAGTTTCAACAACAGTGTATGTTTACCTGACAGGCAAATTTTCTGGGTTCGACATATCTTAACAATGTAGAAAGATTTGTACAATCTAGGAATCAAATCAGTCTGAGGTGTGAAGCATTTTAGTTTCTTATTAGGTGTTGGTCTACTGAGACACTAGGCTAGGTCTTAACATTTGTTGCTTGATCTATACTTACTCTCCTGCACTATGTTGATATATTCATATAGGTGACCTATTATTGTAAATTATCATTGCGTCTTTGCCTGGATTTGTAAGGCTAGATACCTTTCTTTCTTATCAGGAATAGTATATATGCTCTATTAGACCTGGTCCTGACGATTTCTGTTACAAATTAGGACTTTTGAGACTTTCAATTGATGGCTAATTCTTGACGGACTTCTTGGAAAGTTTATGTAACTCACTTCAAGCATTATGTGACACGTCTGCAGCTTAAAGCTGTATCAAGAGAGGAAGGATTCGTGGATGCCAGATTATATACCTTACTGACTTTTTTTGTGGTCGGGTCTCCAAAAGTCTCATCTGTAATTGTGAATCCAAGTGGTCAGTTTACTATCCTATCTTCTATGTACTATCAGGGGTTTATATGTAATATTTGTTAATAATCCTCCTGTTATTCGCTTGACAGAGTTGAGCTCAGCTCTTTTGACTACTTTGGTAACCTCCGTCCTCTTCGTCTTCCCACTCCAGTTCTGTTTCATCAGCTCATCATCATTATTTATTGTTCCTGTGATTTGTTGCACGATCGTTATCAATTAGTTTCTTTATTGGCATGGACATGAACTGTTACAAAATGCTGCCCTCACACTCCTGCGCCCACCATACTTGGCACCTGTTCATGGTTAGAGTTGGGATTCTATGCTTATTATTGCTTGAATAGTTATGGAGGCAGGTAAAAATGAGGTTAAGAATATGCTAAACTGCTACTTGTGCTTTGGTTAGATGATATACCTGAACACATTGGTTGAGGTGCAAGGCAGTTCTGGGTTTCTGGGTTTATTACCTGTTCATTCTCCAAACAATTGATCAATCATGGTTTTCCACTTCTTCTAAGGTTGAATCCTACCATCCTTACGTGGTTTAAATTTTCATATTTGCTATACTCCCCCTATCATAAATACATGTCGGTTTAGGACAAGATTTGGTCAAAACCTTAAAAGCTAGAAACATTATAACTTTTAAGTTAATATAGTTACAATTTCTGCGTCTGCTTATCGGCTACTGTTTTTTTTAAAAAAAATCATGCCATAAAATGGTGGAATTGCATGAATGCTTTCTACTGACTTTAGTTGAGATGTGCGCCAATGTATTAGGTCCCAATTCCACTTGCTATACCATCTTTTTTCCTTATTTTACTGGGGATATGTGTGAATAATCTGCTAATAATACCGCTGCCTTCTTCTGAGCTTTTATAATCTGCTAGAGGTAACTAGTTACTTTAAAATCTGAGAGGATGCTACATGTGATTTATGTCGTTGTTTTTTCTTCTAGTGGGTAAAATGCGCTAATAGCCTGATATGCCAATTTGAATTCAAGTTGACTATGTTTGCGATGTTTGTGGCACACAGTATAGTGCTTCTATTGCTCCTGGGGGATGGCTAATATTTCCGTGTTCCTTATTGGGTTGTGTTTATATGATTTTGCTAAGAACAAAAACAAAAATAGTAAAATACAATGAAACCTGGAAAGCGAGTTGTGCTTGTGCTAAGTTAGGTGACACCAAAAAGCCACCAACAAAGAAGATATATAATCTTGGTAAAATGTATTCATGTCTTTGATACTGGTGTGTAATTGTGATGTGAGATTCCAACCTAACTGCCTTCTCAGTTTCCTGAACTTGTACGGTATTTACCATTCTTATGTCAGTTTCCTGAACTTGTATGGTATTTACCATTCTTATGTCAGCCTCTTACTGTCCCAGTGCACTTGTAGTTGCTTGGAATTTGTCTATAGCACGATCTAAAGTAGGAGTATGTACCACAGATAGGCTAGGAATCTTGATTTGTGTTGGTTCATCTGATTAGTATCCACGTACCCTTAAACAACACTTCCTTGAGTTTGTTTACAGCTTGAAATGTCTCATCGGTTTAATGGCTACCTGTGGTCTGGGGACTTCAGCACTGGTAGCAGACATGGCAGCCTGTTAGGGTACCTATGGAGACAAAGTCAAAAACATTTAAGCTAGATGAACTTAAATACCGACGGAGGGCAGCTAATAGTTTATGTTGATCAGTGAATAACTATTTTGATTTATGCCTCCTTACTAGAAAAGTGCAATTCTAGTTTTCTCCTTAGTGTGAAACTATCTAAAGTTTGATCAAATTTATATAAAAAATACCAGGTATTACTAGAAAGTATTTGTAATTAAGAAACTAATGGCTCTTATTTGGTATAGTATTATATAAATTTGGTCAAACTTGATAGCTTTGACTCTGGTACTATACTAGAATTGCACTGTTTTTTTGTGAATGAGGGTGTATAATCTCATATATTTGATTGTTTGTTAAGATTCTTTCTTATCTTGTGTACATCCGGCTGTTAGATGACCTTGCATAGTAGGGTAGCATATAATCAGGTGTCATTCAGCATAGCTGTTGCGATGTCGTATCCTAAATGATGTATTCTAAAATCTGTGTGGCCTCATTAACTTGTTTTAACCTTATTATTTTGGCCATTGTTTGGGGGCGGCGAGTGCAAACCTATGTTTGAAAGGGATGATAGGAGTCTGGAATCTGAAGATACAGCCATCTATCAGCCAGGTGTATGTAGATCTCTATTCATGCATGAGTTTATAGCTCTTGAGTTTGTACAAAAAATATATTGCAGAAAGATCATATATATTCTGTTTTTTTTTTTTCCTTTTGAGTTGACGCTATATGTTTAGATGAGCACAGGCACAGGCAAAGCTATAGGAACCACGTACACCGAAAGAACCTGTATTTGATGGACTTTGGGCTGGGAATCGGAACTTTGGCTCTGTTTTCTGGTCCATGACTGATTTGTACGGGTTAAAACCGGCTCGTAGCTCAAGCGAACAGAGCCTTTGACTTCGGCTCCCTGCACTCCTATGATCCTATCCATCTCATTTTTTTTTAATTAGTACAGCCAAACAAGGTCTTAGCTGGGCGTTTTTTGTGGGCAGATAACCTTGAAAGAATGCATAAACCACCCGCTCTCTCGAGGATGATATACTGTTCCATTGCTTATACAGGGACAGGAAATTCCTTTGTGTCCATGGCCTCTTCAATGCATCATTGACTGCATTCTCAAAAGAGACAGCAGCATTGGGCGGTTGGTGTGTGCGAACTTGGAATGGCTTCGTCCTACAAAGGGCCTGTTTGGTTTTTTTTTTTTGTCAAATATCTTTTCAAAAGAGTTTCTTTCATGAAGTTGTTCTATTCGCCTCTAATAGCTTTTTTTGTCAAACAGCTTTTTTACAGTGTACACCTTTATTTATCTTTTAATTATGTATATAAAGTTGGTGAAGCTGTTTTTTTGAATATTTTTTATAAAATAGTTTAGCTTTATCCATAAGTTGCTTATAGAGTTATTTTTTTTTAAAAAAAATCAGCTTTATTAGTGAAGTTGAGTTGTGCCGACGGGGCCAAAGTAGTAACTACTTCGCCTCATACAAATTAAAAAACCTTAACAATACTCCCTCCGTCCAACAAAACATGCAATTCTCACTTGTCGAGGCGTCAAACGATTCGAACTTTGACCAAAGTTATATAAAAAAGTACTAACATTTTTGATAAAAAAAATATATCATTAGTTAGTAATAGAATATATTTTCATAATAATTTTATTTAATGACATAAATAGTAATACTTTTTATTATAATTTGGTTAAACTTGAATCAATTTGACCGGCACGGATCTCATAATTGTATGTTTTTATGGACGGAGGGAGTACGTTAGTAAGAGTCAATAACTACTTTGCCCCATACAAATTAAAAACCTTGAACAATATGTAAGTCAGAGACAATTCTCTATGTGCCATTGAAAAAGATGATCGACCTGTATTGCCATCAAAAAAATGTCTTGTATATTGTGTTTTTTTCCTCGTGGTACCACATAAGGGCTACTTTGGTAGTCACGGGGTGATTGAACCCTGGAAAGTGATCAGGTGGGAGGGAATTTTTTGGACAAGGCAATCCCCGTCCATCTGCTGGGGGATATCCCCGAATGGGGTTACTTCCCTATTTGGAAGTTTTCCCAGGGAGATAATCACGTGTTGGTTTGTAATTGCTGGCTTCGACAAACCACCATGCATGAAGGGTCATCCTGACATATGTGTTTGATAAAAAAAACAAAAAATGCAAGTGACATACAAGAAAGTAATATAAAAAACATGCATCAATCAAATGACATTATTTTGCATTCAAGCAAAATTAAGTATCTAGACAGATACTGAAAATAAGACTTACTGTTTACATAAATACTACTAAATGGTGTTTAATTCTCCTCCTTAATAGACCACCATCATGACCCATTTACAATAGGATTTATCCCTCTCATTAACATATTTATGAGGCTTTATGGGGTATTATTCCCTTGTGTACCTCCATGATGGTGGTCTATTAAGGAGGAGATTAAACACCATTAGTAGTATTGTAACACTCCCCCTTAATCGAATCCTCTTTGAGATCAATGAAAAAGTATTGTTCCTCCAAAAATTCCTGTAGGACAAAAAAAGGAAATTATTGGTAGATATGCTATTAAATTCCTTAAAACCCTAGTGGGAGAAAAAGGAAAAAGTATAGCACATTATGATTATTGCCTCTTTGTGAACTTGCATGAGAAAAACCTTTTCAGGAGAAAACTCATGTATAGTTTAGATAGCAATACATGTCTTTGATATTCCTTTTAAAACCCCTATGGGGAAAATAAGAAATATGACATGAGCTTATGTAAATATTGCCTCATTAAAAACTTTCTATGAGAAACCTTGTGAGGAAAAACTCATAAAAAGAAAAGAGTACAATATGATGTTGTGACAAGTCAATATCTAGGAGATTTCTCCCCCTGAACCTTGCAAATCTCTAAGACGTCGCATACCAATCCCTTTAACACATTTTTCAAATGTGGAGGCTGGTAGTGACTTAGTAAATAAATCAGCGAGATTATCGCAAGATTTAATTGCAAGATATCAATTTCTCCTTGTTGTTGCAGCTCATGAGGATAGAACAACTTTAGGAGAAATATGCTTATTGATATTACTTTTGATATAACCTGTCTCCATCTGTGTAACACAAGCTGCATTATCTTCATAGATAATGGTTGGTGAGTTAATTACACCTAGACCACAAGATTGTTGTATGTGGTTAATCATCCTGCGAAGCCAAACGCATTCACGTGAGGTCTCGTATAGTGCTACTATCAGAATGATTGGTGGAAGTAGTCACCAAGGTTTGCTTCGATGACTTCCACGAGATGGCTGTTTCGTTTGTGGGAACACGAAGCCTGTTTGAGATCTGCCATGATGGGGATCAGATCGATATCCAGCGTCAGCGTAACCAACGATATCTGAATTTGGGCCTCTTTTAAAGAATAGTCCAAGATCCCTTGTGCCATTCACATATCTGAGGATATGCTTTACTCCAGTCCAGTGACGTTTGGTGGGAGCAGCGCTGTATCTAGCTAGTAAATTCACTGCAAATGCAATATCAGGCCTGGTGCAATTTGCAAGGTACATGAGCGCTCCAATGGCACTAAGATATGGAACATGAGGGCCCAAAACATCTTCTCCTTCATCCCGTGGTCTAAATGGGTCAGTCTCCATTTCTAAAGACCGAACAACCATAGGAGTTTTGGAAGGATGAGATTTATCCATATTGAATCTTCCAATACTTTCTGGATATAGGCAGACTGATGTATAAAAATTCCAGTTGGAAGGTGCTCAAGCTGTAGGCCTAAGCAAAATTTGGTGTGTCCCAAATCCTTCAACTCGAACTCCGTCTTTAGATGATTGCGGGCTTCATCAATATCTTGTTGGTGGCCGATGATATTTAAATCATCGACATATACAGATAAATGCAAAATCCCGTTCGGGACTTCCTGATGAAGACGCATGGGCAATCATTATTGTTGGAGTATCCCTTCTGCAGAAGGTACTCGCTGAGTCGGTTGTACCACATTCTTCCCCCTGCTTTAAGCCATAAAGTGACTTTTGAAGCTTTACACAATACATGTTGCGGTTTGCGTTTTGATTCGGTATAGGGATCCCGTCAGGGACCTTCATATATATGTCCGAATCGAGTGACCCATAGAGATATGCAGTCACTACACTACATCCATCAACTGCATAGATAGATGATTTTGTACAGCCAGAGATATTAAATATCGGAATGTTATTCCATCCATAACTGGAGAGTATGTGTCATTGAAATCAATGTCGGGTCTCTGCGTGAACCCTTGTGCTACAAGTCTTGCTTTGTATCTCACCACCTCATTGTTCTCGTTCTGTTTTCGGATGAAAACCCATTTGTATCCCACAGGGAATACTTTTGAAGGTGTAGGCATTGCATGAGAGAATACCTTTCTTTTAGTAAGCGAGCTACTATTTCTGCTTGAATGGCTTCCTTCCACAGATTCCAGTCCGAGCGCTTTTTGCACTCTGCCATGGATTTAGGATCTGGATCATTTTGGAGGAGTTCAGCAACCATTGCGGAGAAATGCATGTCGACAAATGTAGTCTTTCGGTCATATGATTCTCCAGACTCGAGATAGTTGATGGAAATTTCGTGTACCCTTTGAGATGCATCATCATTTCCCAAAATGGTTGCATCAGGGCATTCCGATGTCCCAACATCAGTAATTGAGTGCACTGTTGATGTGGGATGTGAAGGTTGACCTCCACAGGGTGTTGCTCAACATGAGGTTGAGTTGCATTTACTTGGTTGGAAGAATTCTTCTTTTTCCTTTGCTTGCTAGGAGCTGCATCCTTGGAAATGCGTACTGCTACTCTCCCCCTCTTACTTGGGAGTGGAGTAGTTTTATTTGGTACCTCTACTCTTGCCGGCACATTTCTCGCAGGATTGTAGGATTTTGTAACACCCTTATAATCAGTAAATGCATCTGGCATATTATTTGCAATGTGTTGCAAATTGATGATTTTCTGAACTTGGAGTTCAGTCTCAGATGTACGTGGATCATCATTGGAGATAGCTGTGGCATCCCAATTGATTTCCTGGCATTCTTGTGGGTTTGTTTGTTCTCCCCCTAATGCCGGGAAATGATCTTCATCAAAGATAGAATCAGCATACCGGGCCGTGAATAGATCCCCTGTGAGGGGCTCCAGGTATTTTATGATCGACGGAGATTGATATCCCACATAGATCCCCAGTTTCCTGTGAGGGCCCATAGATGTACGCTGCGGTGGTGAGATCGGTACGTATGTAGCGCACCGAACTTACGCAGATGGGAAATGTTTGGAATATTTCCACGTACTAGTTGCAACGGGGAGGTTGCATGATAAGCAGTTGGACGCAATTGTATTAAGTCAGCAGCGTGTAAGACTGCATGACCCCAACATGAGGTTGGGAGATTGCTATTCTGTAGTAATGGTCGTGCAATAAGTTTGATTCTCTTGATGAGAGACTCAGCCAAACCATTTTGAGTATGCACATATGGGACCGAATGCTGAACTTGAATTCCTAAGGCCATACAATAATCATTGAAGGCACGTGAGGAAAATTCAGCGGCATTATCCATTCTAATTGACTGGATTTGATGTTCAGGATGATTTGCTCTAAGTTTGATAACTTGAGCAATGATCTTAGCGAATGCATGGTTCCGTGTGAAAGGAGGCACACATGAGACCATCGTGTAGATGCGTCTATTAGAACCATGAAGTACCTGAACGGTCCAGACAAAGGTTGAAGGGACCACATATGTCTCCTTGAATGCGTTCAAGGAACTTGAGCGGTTCGGCTTGAATTTTGAGATAAGAGGGTCTCAAAATTAATTTCCCAGTTGCACATGCGGTGCAAATAAAATCCGAGGATTGGGAAAATCTTGCATCACTTAGATTGTGACCAACAGAATTTTTTCGTAATTTTTCTCATCATCCCTATGCCGGGGTGACCAAGGCGATCATGCCAAGTTTGGAATGCATTGACATTCTGAAAAATTACTTTGTACGCAACATGTCGTACGGGTTTGATATATGTATAGTACAATCCAGACGGGAGTGAGGAAATTTTTTCTAGTGTCTGTTTGCCATATCCGTTGTCCTTTGTAATGAGAAGGGATTCCTCATTATAGTCATTGTGAGTTTCAATATGAAACCCATTTTTGCGGATATCTCTATACTTAGCAGGGTACGAGTTGAATCGGGATACAAGAGTGCATCCTCAATTGTTATCGTTGTACCCATAGGTAGCATAATAGTGGCTCGTCCAGAACCGACTATTACAGCATCGCGTCCCAGCGATTGTTAAAATATTTTCCTTTATTCTTTTGAGATTTTGGAAATATTTTATTTCTCTAAGTATAGAGTTAGTGGTAGCACTATCAACAAGACACATTTCCTCATCCATCGATCGATTGACTCCCGTACAATCTATATAAAATGGAGAATAAAAATAAAATTCTCAACATAGAAATATAGATTAATCAACATATAGATATTTAAATGTGCTTATTACAATGAAACATCAAATGTGCCATAATTAAGGTAAATAAAAGACAGTAATTTATTACAACTCATGGGCATAATATTTAGGCAATCTAAGAAGACTAGGGAGTCTATTCATAGTCTCCAAACATATCTCCAGAACCATATTCTAGGAGCATGTTGTCTAAGTCTTCATCTTCCCCTTCAGGTGGGAGGAGTGCCATGATGTTGCTTGCATCCGCTGCGGCGGACTTGGAGCATCCTGGGGCGTCTTGTGCTGCGGCATCAAGATGAGAGTGAGAGTGAAGTGTGCTTCAAATTTCTTTCCACCTTGGTTGGTACGTCCTTGATCAGAGCGCCCACGTCCAACGGATTTCAAGTAACAATTCCACTAAGTGCTTAGGGGTGCGACATTTCTTAGTCGGGTGTTTGTAGCAACCACACTTTGCACAAGTGTTGGACTTGTTAATCGACTTAGAATTATCATTCCTCTTAGCACCACAGGACTTGCGCTGTCTCTTTGCGCTTGTTCTTAGACTTGGAGGTTCCAGGATTGCCATTATGAGTGACATCCTGCGTGTTTGTTTCTGAGTGTTAGCATGCACTTCAGGCAAAGGTTTAGCACCAACCGGTCCTTGTTGGTGTTCCAGATGAGGAGCTCATCATGCTTTTCTGCCTGAAGCAATGTCTTAATCAGCTCAGAATAAGCTGTAAACCCCCTTTGACGGTATTGTTGTTGAGGATTATGTGTGCAGGACGCATGGTAGAGAGAGTCTTCTCAATTTGTCCTCATCACTTGGTTCCTTCTCACAAAATCTCAGCTTGGAACTGATTTTGTGCACAGCATGGTTGAACTCTCCAACAGTTTTGAAATCCTGTATGCGGAGGTGGTTCCACTCATTGACAGCCTCTGGAAGGACAACTGCCTTTTGCTGTTCATACCGTGTCTGTAGAGCAAGCCAGAGAGCGCGTGGGTCCTCTTCCATCAGATACTCAGCTTTGAGATCAGGATCGATGTGGTTCCTTATTTACAAATAAGGCACTGTACTTGTGGTATCAGACAAGGGGGTCTACACCCATCTCTCAGGCGGTGTGATCGCCGAGTATAATCCCGCAGCGATAGACTCACTTTGAGATCCATCGCCCATGTGGGGAGTTGTTGCCATCAAGAGCGAGGGACTCGAACTCTTTGGCGGCTATTTTGGTAGCCATGATGCCTACATGTGAGTATGCATAGATTTAATTAAAATCCAAGACATGGTTGTAATATTGAATACAAATGCAAATAATCAAGGTAAACTTGAATTGAAATAACGGGAATTTTTCTCGATTAGTGGAACAAAAAAAGTAATCACCATGAGGGTGTATACCATAATTTTATATTTCACGTCTAGATGTAATCCTTGTATGTTCATAGTCGAAACAAAGGTGACATCGAGTGAAAAACATATTCCAAATGAGAGAAAAATTCAACCAAAATATTTGCATAAGTACTGTTATAGGGAATTGAAAATAAACAAAACGCATTGAACAAGTACGAAAGTTGTATTCATAATGCAAAGTATGTAAATACTTTAAAGCAGTACATCAGATGGCTAAAACTGAAGGTAAATAGACTAATAATTCTGATGTAATAAAGCAGTAAAAATGCTTCAAAGTAAATACAAATTATTCTGTAAAAGGGAAATATAAAGATAACTACGTTTTGGGCCAAAAAACTGAGGTATTGAGCCCAAAAACGCTATTTTGAGTCCAGACCCAGGCTGAAGCTCGCAGGCCCAACCTGGGCCTGGGCTGGCCATTCGGGCCACGGGGGGTGGAGGGGCGCCACCATTGGTGGTCACCCCGTGGGCCCCATAGGCACGCGGCCCGAAGAACGCGGCGCTGGAGCCGAGGCTGGGCGAGAGAGGCCCGGCGGGCACTCGGCGGCGGGGCGCGAGCCGCACCGCGCGGCGCCATCAGAGAGCCGAGGGAGGTGCTCGGGCCTCTCCTCCGCTGGATCCGCGTGCCGATAGGTTGCTGCCTCCGGCCCGTCTCCTCGGCACCGGCCAATTGTGTGGCCGCCCCCCCCCCCCCCCCGAGGGCGCTCAGGCCAAGTTGAGGGGACCTTCGTGCAGAAGGCCCATGGGGCACGCTAATCCACGTCGGGATAAAGCGTGGGGCTAGGTGGAGACGGAGGAGCGGTGGTGGTAAGACGGCGCTGCTGGTGGTGGTGAAGCCACCGGGGAAGCCGCTGGTGGTGCCAGCGACGAGTCGGCGATCACGTCGAAGCTAGCGGATGGGCTTCCGACGACGTACCGCTCCGTGCAGGACGGCTCGCTCGCGCTGTACGCCACCGCACTGTACGCCGGGCATGGGCGAAGCCGTGCAGCGGGCAGAAGTACGGTCGGTGCGGGGCAGCGGTGACGCCGGTCCAACCGGTGATGCCGGCGGTGACGCCGGTGGTGCCGCCAGAGGTGCCGCGGAGCTGGAGGCTCCGGAGTGGGAGCCGCGGTGGTGACGGCGGCAGCAGTGGAGCCGCTGCCGGCGCAACCGGCGGTTCCGACGGTGGTGCAGGGACCACTACGTCGTCGATGGCACGACGGCGGTCAGCCCGTCGTCCTCGAGGGAGTCCGCGATTGCGAGAAGCCCGCTGGGGGAAGCCCCTGCGTGCGCCTCGACGGCGGTTGCCAAGGCGTTCGCCAAGGATCTCCCGGAGGTCGTCGAAGAGCGTCGCTTGGACGCGGTGGTTGGCGAAGCTTACGCCAAGTGTGATGGCACGTTGGTATGCCATCATCACAAGCTGAAGAACGAAGGAGGCAGAGGGAAGATCGCGGTGAGTCGCCATCGTTACCTCTGCGATCGTAGCTCAGTTGGTAGAACGGTGCTGATAACGTGTTGTGATTGGAATGACAATGTAAATGACAATTGAGACAAGAATGTGTAGTGTCCTCATCTTTTCATTGATCCACCATGGGTATATATACAAGGTCCTCCATGGAGGTTACACAAGGGAATAATACCCCATAAAGCCTCATAAACATGTTAATGAGAGGGGGTAAATCCTATTGTAAATAGGGTCATGATGGTGGTCTATTAAGGAGGAGATTAAACAATTAGTGTTTCAATGTCCTTACATTTGTCCTTCCAATCACGACAAGTTAAAACTAGCGCCCGGACGTCCGGATGCCGCCTCCATACGGACGATATTCCCAAAATCATCGGCTGCTGCCCCAGCTCTAGTCTCCTTACTGCCTCCGTACACCCCTCACACTAACGCACGCACCCACGTCAACGTTCCAACTAAGAGCATTCTCTCCGCTGTCGTGCGAAAAATTGCCTCTGCTCAAACTCGCCGGCCCCAGCACTCCATATCGGCCACCGATCATCACCATAGTCCGCCCCCGTTTGAACAAAAAGGAAAAAAATATTACTGTAACATCGAAGGACACCTAACGAGATAATCGGAAAAAACTAGTGAAACAACGAAAAAAGCTATTGAAACACGAAAAACAAACTAATGAAAAAACAAAAATATGAAGTGCAACATCAAAAAAAAAAATCTAATGCACATATTCGAAACACATTCACTACAACAACGGAGAGAATCTGCTGCAAAAAAAAGAGAAAGTTATTGAAACACAAAAAAACACTACTAATGCAGGCATAAAAAACATATGTTGCAAAAACAAAAATCTATTGCAACATCGACGGGAACTGCTATGACAAACGAAAAAAAACTATTGAAACATCTCAAGAACTACTTCTTGACAACATCGCGTGAAAACGTCTGTTGTAACACCAAAAAAAAATATACCATTACAACATTACCACATCATTGTTGCAAAACATTGAAAATGAAATCATTGCAACAACGAGGAGCATCTCAAAAACCTAAACCGCCGGAGGAACCCTAGCACCACCAAAATCGTTTTAGATCCAGGAGAGAGAGAGAAGGAGGAGGGACCAGAGATCCAGAGAAAATGTCGGTCGTAACAATAAGAAAATATATCATTGCAAAATTTACCCCCATTTATATGTTGCAACATTGAAAAATGAATCATTACAACAACAACGAGCATCTCATACAAAACTGACTCGATGGATCCCTAGCCGCCCAAAAATCGTAGATCCAGAGGGGAGAAGAGGAGGAGAAGGGACCAGAGATCCAGAGGAAGAGATGATGGGGAGGGAGGCCTCAGATCCAGATCCTTCTCGACCTACCTCGAAGGAGCTGCACCATCATCCATCTCCAGATGCGTGGAGTTCGCGGCATGCGAGGATTGGAACAACAGGGAGGATAAGGAAGGGGCACGGGAGGAGAGGGGGGAGGAGGGAGGGAGGAGGGAGGGAGGCTTGCCGCCATCAACGCAGAGGAGCACGCATAGACGGAGAAACGCGGAAGAGGAAGGAGGCGAGCGAGGCAACGAGTCTGGGTGTGTATCTATCTGGGCGTTAGATTTTAGATGTGAGAACGAAGCGGAGGAAAGGACGGGGAGCGGCGTCCGTCCGTCCGGACGTCTGTACGAGAGTATGTATTAATTGTTTGACCAAGAACTTCAGCACTACAATAAATTATGGTTTAACTTCTTTTCACAAGAAATATAAGTAAACACAAGAAAAAATTTAGCAGCTAGAGACATACCTGAAGTAAACTAATCAATATTTTAGAAACTGGAAATTGAAGTTTACTGGAGAGCTGCTTTGCTGTTGCTATTGCTATTACTGAAAATCGTAGTTTCAAAAACTACACAGAACTCTGGTTTCAGAAACTCACATCCATATAGATAGTATCTGAATAAGTGAATAATGCATAGCTGATTGTAAATTTTGAGTTGATTATAGACTAGACAGAAATGTTCTGCAAGGATCAGACAAGAAAAGAGAATACATGTGCAAACTGGTGCTAGTTCCAGTCACTTAAAACTGTCGATGCTGATCAGAAAAATAATTGAACAATTGCAAGTGCTACTATAATGGCACCACTTAACAGGTTTGATCAGAAAATTGTATAGATGCCTAAAGTTAGAAGTGCATATAAGTAACCAAATTTTCTAAATGGCTCTGTACACTACTACAGATCAGGCCTTTAGCCCCGGTGGAACCGGGCCTTTAGTCCCGGGTATCCCAACCGGGACTAGGAATCCGGGACTAAAGGTCCCGGCCTTTAGTCCCGGGTCCTTTCCACCGGGGCTAAAGGTCCACGGACGAAAAATAAATATGTATTGTGTGTGATTCGAACTCAACACCTCTCACCTCAGACACGCTTACCAACTGAGCTACGCAACTCACGTGATGTAGTTCTGAACGTTTTCCTTTTGAATCCACTCGGGAAGGACCTTTAGCCCCGGTTGGTAACAGCTTTAGCCCCGGTTGTTACCACCAACCGGGGCTAAAGGGTTGGTATTAGGTCCAGGACCTTTAGTTCTGGTTGGTATTACCAACCGGGACTAAAGATTCACCTTTAGCCCCGGTTGGTAATACCAACCGGGACTTAAAGTCTTTAGCCCCAGACGCAAATTTTTGGCGAGACTAAAGCTCAGTTGCCGATCGTCCAAAGGCCTGTTTTCTAGTAGTGTATATAACTAGGAAAATACTTGTTGATGCCTCAGCTTACTAACAACACACAAAAATGTTGAGTTATGAAGCTTTGCTACCATGGTCAGATCTGACAAGTACTAAAGTTCAGATGAAAAGTAACAAACTGCATATTAAAGTAACAAACGCAGATTATTAGATTGAGTAATTGACGAGTACGGATGCCACTGGAATTAAAAAACAGACTCTGCCTAAGATACCACCTGCTGTCGTATTAAAAGGCACATGTTATTGACGTATTTCTGAAAAGAAGAGTAGGCACATCTCAAGATGCTGATAAAAGAAAATAAATAAAAACAATAGTATGCATCATAAGAATCCATTGTATTTCAGAAAAAATAAATAAAAGCCAAAGGACGTGAGCTGATTATAGTGATGGCCAACTCCCTTGCTACCTAAACATATCCTACTCCCTGGCAACACATTGGTCCTTTAGCACACAAATGGAATTCAGGGATAGCAGGATAACCCTGCGACATCACACATAAGCATGGGCAGCACTACAGTTTTCTACCAGCCATGCAATTACTACTGTTTGAAACTACTTACTACTTTCACATGACACTTTTGCATTCTGATTATAGACTATCCAATATCCATACTGCTATCAGCATACAAAACTGAAATCCCTCTCCAGTTTGTCTCTAGAAATATCAAACCAAACATATTGATGACTAACTGAGAGCCAGTCCTTGGAACAAATATTGCCGAAAAGGCCAAAAGGGAAGACTGATCAGTTAACAATGACATGCCTAAACTCTTTCAACAGTGGCCATTACTGTCAGGCTCAAACAATTCGAACTTCACAAAGAAATAGTTTGCTTTATCTTGGCCACAACAATGGGCAACAACTCAGTTCACCTCAAAACTTAATTAGGCCATCAATGTTGCATATCGATGTCAAAAGTAATTACAGAGCAAATCATTAAAATGTCAATTGCATCGGCAAAACTGTTGACAAGCATCAACTCAGTCAATCTTGTAATCAATGTGAATTAATTTTACATTTGCCGATAGCTAGCTTGGTCAGAAATTGGTTGATTCAGGTTTTTGGATCAATGTAGCCTTGATTGCATCAATGGAAAAGTAGCATAAATCTCAGAAGTGCAAGAAAACCCTATCCCCATCCAGATCAAACAAGATGCCACATCCATGTCGCAGGAGATCCTTAGTATCATACTAAAAGCACATCCAATGAGTAAAAGTTGCACATTCAAGTCGCAAAAAGCTCAAGGAGAGAGAGGAAGGACTCACCAGATCTTGGAACGAGTCTGTGAGATGGGAAGATGAAGAAACTCGAAACCCTAGCGGGAGGCTCACAGATGTAATGGAGGACGAGGTGCGCTCACCGTTGACGTGACTAAAGCGACGAGAAGGCGGAGGGGCGGCAGTACCGGGATTCCACGGCGGCGGCGGCCTCGTGCCTAGCAGTTGCGCGAGCGGAGGAAGAGCTGCGAGCAGATGAGCTGCGCAACTCACAAGCAGTCGCCACGCCACGGGAAAACCCTCCCAGCCTCATGAGTCGTGGATTCCTTCCGCGTGGAAAAGATAGGGAAGCTGGCTGCGATCCTCGGGTGGATAGGCTGCCAAAGAGCGCAAAAATTTGGCCCAGGGAAGATTGGTGCTGGGGAGATCGATCCAGGGAAAACGCTGGGATCCCTGTCGGGAAACAGGCTGCCAAAGTAGGCCTCAAGTGGTTAACTTAAAGAGTGGTATTACGGGGAGAAAATTTTGAAAGCAGCTATAGAAGGTAGTGGCACCACTGTCATGGATGCAGAATAAACATATACATAATGCTTTCAAATGTAGTTAGATGAAGACAAATTATATGTAAATTGTAGAGATTGACATGATCTAAAACGCAACTCTGTAATTGACAAATGATTTCGAATGGAGACTTGGTAGTTGAAACTTGGTGTGTACTCCATATTTGTTTAGGTCATGAATGACATTGTGTAAATACAACGAACTTATAGTTAACTCTGTATTTTTGACCTGATCTAAACAATGTCATGTTTAGAAGTCCAACTATTCAATGCAAGATTCGTACATGGGTTGTCAGGTTTTTCTGTGTCACATGGAAATTAATGGTGGCAGCAGGAGTTGACATCCACCCGAGGAAGTGGTCATAGTGGAAAGAAAATTTTAAATTTAATAGTATACTAGGTAGCATGCCCGTGCGTTGCTACGGGACAAATAAATCTTTTATACTAACAACACATATTGCACAATAAGATAACAACATTATCAAATTAAGTAGTATTTTTTAATCCAAAACTTAAAGTTTGTAAAATTAACATGGTCACAGAGAGCATGACCGGCGTTGCACACTCACAAGATAATGTTCTATATCAGCAAGAAAAACTTGGTTTTCTTTCGTGCTTTAATAAATCCAAGAATTCTTTCGTGCTTTAATAAATGAATAAGTTCAATCGTGTGTCCACACCATCATGTATACAGGTTCGAGTATATATTTAATAAGCCAATGTTTGTATGTTGCAACGGGTGCAATCACGATCACCCCCAATTAGCCTCGCCCTGTCACCATGACATAATCACCCTCAATTATACAGCCCCCAATGATTGAATCCCCTCACAAAACCTTAACCATGACCTCAGGCAACTCATCTACTACTCAGGCAGGGAATGGATGTATCATGCAAGCGGACCTATTGCGTGTTTGGGTATGCATTTTTCTAGCCCATCCCATCCAATTAATTAACCCGCATGTCGCATGTTGCATGTTGGATTCCTTCTTTTTGAGTGACACGCTGATCAAGGAGTGGTTCAACAACAAAGTTATAGGGATCAAAGTAACAACAACAAAATTACATGGATCAAAGCATATGATTTGCTAAAATATCTAATCACAAAGGTGGTTGTCTAGAAATATACATGTAACCTTGTCATACGCTTTAATCTATGCTACAAAATGGAGCCAATGTTTTTTTTCCTGCAAATCGATGCGAGCAGGGCGATTACACATCAACGAAGTCACGTCTGCATTTAATGGCATTGAATGGATCAGAAGGATTAGGATATAAACACATCGACAAGATTTTCAAAGTATCACATTGGTTGAAAGCTAAGCCTATTTTAAAACGGTACAAAACAGGATCTTTATTTATCTCTCATCTCTCACAACTAAAAAGACTAAAGAATGGACATTGTCTTGGTGCGGAAAAAATCGCTTCACCTTCGTCCCGTCACCGGTGCGATCCCGCGATCGCCAGGCACCGCGTCCGCATCGCCGAGGGCAGGGTTCGATCCCTGCTGCCTACAAAAAAAAAAGAAAGAACCCTGTTTCTTAATGCTTATTGATATTTTCTTAATGTTTATCAATGTAAGCACCCTGTTTCTGTATCGACATGGTGCTGCTCTTGAGTGTTAAGTTGATCTTTTGAAAGTTACATCTCAGGTGGTTGCATTGCTACTAAGCATTTTCCATGACATTTCTTGTACAATGCTGATTTATAGAATTGATTTCAGCAACCGGATGAAACCACAATCTAATTTGAAATTGTCACAGGAGATGGTAAGATATTTTTTTCCTTCATGATAAGTGTGAATGTATGGTCTGTTCAAAAGTGTTCCCTACAATACTTATGAATTTATTATTAACTGTATGTACACCAATCTTAGCTAAGCCGATATATCTTTCTTCAATTACCATGCCTATCTGTATAATCTTTTTTTGGATCTGTGGTAGATTTTTTTGTAAGTGCTCGATTTCAGATTTGATATTCTCCTTCAAAAGTATAATTTCACTGCTTCTGAAAGATTTTGTTCAAGCAGAAGAATTACCATGAAGCACCGGTACAATTCAAGCTATGAAAATGAACCCAAAGGATCCTAGAGTGGGTATTTTTGGCTCTTTATCTGTTTTAGTTCTACTTTGCTTTTCCATCGTCCATCAGACCATCACTTATTAAGCAATGGATTCTATAAATCATGACCAAACTAGAATAATGTCTTCTCTTGCCGTCAAATCTTCCTATTAAGCAATCAAACATGCATGCAAATAATTTCTAGATCGGACTATATTTTGTTAGCATCCCAATACAATATGAGAGACTGAAGGACAAAAAGGAAGGCGGAAGGCAGGAGGGAATACTGGATGGTGATGATGGGGGCTTCTGAGATACTGTCATGAGTAGGAAAGAGTCATAAACTTGATGAAAAAGGCAAGCTGAACATGAAAAAACATTCTCGCACGAGTATTGGAGGAATATGTTATTATTTGCCAATAGTTGGCTAGCTGCTACTTTTTTGTGATGATTCAATTGTTTGTTTTTAATATACTGTGAAGGGAGGGGTTCTCTAGATAGTTGGCTAGCATTACTTCTCCAGATTACCTCATCAAGTCCAGTCTATATACCAAGCTGAAGTGAGGCACTTAGAGAAGCTGTCAATGAGCCTGTTTTAAAGACACTAACAGAAAGTTACAACTTCCTGATAAGGTAATATCTTGGCTTTAGATGACTGGTATATTCAGTTAGTTTCTTTGTTTGATAGAGGCTGGAGCGTTGTAGTAGATCCTTACATAATTGTTTGGCTATATTTTTAAAAATATAATTGTTTGCCTATGCCTTGCGAATATGAACTTTTCTGGTCGGTGTAAACAGATGGAGGCTCTTCTGCATCATCAACAAATCACCAAGGCAGCTAATGGATAAATGTTTATCTCCTGCTTGGTTTGTTTCAAAAAATGGAGAAAAGTTGACCAATATTAATTGATCCATGAAGGTTAGTTCATCTTCCAAATGGACTAGCATGATCCAGATCCCTTGCTCTACTCATTGGAATATTACCACTAGAATGCTCTTGCCATTCAGCCAGAATGGATGGCACCAGAATTTCTCCACTATGAGCCATCAATTGCCATGCAAGTACATGCATTAAATTTTTCAAGACAAAAAAAGGGAAATGAAAGTGGACATTGGGGAGATTGGATCTGAAATATTGTTGTACCTCCCAAGCTTTCCTTTGTTGAGTTTCTTGAGAGTGGATATGGTGATTCGAGGGGTATATCAAATTATAATAAATCTATAAGTGGTTGGTTGTGTGGAAATCCAAACAGGTACTAATTAAATTTTTCCTCAATGGCTATCTCAATTATAATTTATAATAATGAGCAAACCATTTGTGTAGTTCTTGTCATCTCTACATTTGCGAGATATTGATACTAATATGTAATAGGCTGTAGGAGGTAGGCCTCTAATATTGTCCTAGAGTTCTTGCGTTTGCAGGCCTCTAATCTTGAATATTCATTAGCAAAATAATTAATAGCATTTTGCTTACAACAGGAATTGAACTATCTTAAAGGCTCCATGAACTGGCATGAAACTAAGTTGGCTGTCGCAAGGGATAACAAAATCTGTTGGCTCGAGGGGTACACGGTGGCTGACATCATTTTAATCTTTTAAAAAATTGCAGATCAATTTTATCAAGAAAAGTTTTAGATGTTAAAAATAGTTGGTTGTATTATATTAGTGGAAATGCAATGTATTGTTGAATAAATTTTGAGTTATATATCTTTTGGTTTTTTATGAAGAAGTTTAAGTAAGTTTCACCAAAAAGAAATTATTTTTATATCATGTGTTTTCTTGGCATCATGGCTTGTTGAGTTATATGTACGAATATCACCGTAGCGTTAGCAGAGGCATACCAGCGAGCGATACAAGCGTGGGGGCTCACTGTGGGCTCGGGGTGGCTAGGATGGCAGTGCGGTAGCGAGTCAATGCAGTGCAGGCAGGGCAACAACATCGGTGTAGCCAATCGTTGTCCCCGTTTCCAACTATGTGGAGTGGTTCTGTGTTATTTTATCCTGCGATCAGTGTGGTTTTAGTACAAAGGTTTTGCTATCCCGTAGCAATGCACGGGCATGCTACCTAGTACAAATAAAGCATAGAGAGAATCCATTACCTATACATACAAATAATAAAATGCAAAGATCAGTCTTACTAAACATTTGGCTCCATGTCTAGTGGATGACATTCAAACAAACTAAAGAAGACCTTACATTCATCCAGAAGTGGTTAGAAGGTGGATCATTTTTCTTGAGCTACAACAGTGGAAGCTAAAGATCACGATGATCAAGAAAAAAAAATCTAAACTTCCTGAAAATTCTCATAACTAACACATTGTAAGGAGAAAAAAAAATCATTTTTCCTGAAAATGCATTGTATGAAATTGGTTTATTCTCTATCTATACAGTGTACCTGATGCTCTATAAGTTAATAAAATAGTCAACATGTAACACTGATCCTGATCTTGAAAAGGGGTGATGGAAAATGGAATAACTAACGCAAAACAACGCAGTAAATTAAGGTCATGTTTGGGACTGCTCCACGAAACCATTTGGCTAAAAAAACATGGAGCGGAGCAGTCCCAAACATGCCCTAAATATACCGATCTATCTGGCCATCTTCAAGGTAATATAGTACAACCAACACAAGTGATTGAAAACCATCGAATTACTGGCTGACCTGGTAACTGACTGCATGAGATGAACATGTAGTTATAATAAGGACTGTGAAATAGAGTGGTGGTCAAATATTTGATATAGCAAACTATTTGACGAGTACCTTGTAACTTTCAGAGGTCTTCAATGATATCCTAGCTCAGAGATCAAAGATTATTGCTAAACCAGCTAACACCTTGCTTAGGACAACCATTAAGATAAGCATGTAGTCGGACAATCAATTGATCTCTAAGATGACTGAGAATCGCTCTGATACACATACTTGAAACAGTGGCCACTTCTTCAAATGTCCTTACATTGAGCTGTTCGATCAATCTTGAGACAATAGTCGGTAGATCCCATGTTCAGTTGATAGAACTGCCCATTCAAATTTGGACAATTTTGACCATTTTTGGATTCCAAATTTTTGCAAGGCTGCACCAAACAAATTTCTGAACAAACAAAACAAAATTCTATCTAGAATCTATATATGAAAACTAAAATTCACTGAGATAATTAATGACTGCAAAATGGGAAATGACTTATTCATCACATCGGAAGTCTCGAACTACTCTGAAAGGGAACTGTGCCTTTTTCTTGGTACTCTGAAATCTCAAACTATAGCAACAGAAAAGGAACCAAGCCAAGGGAATCTAATTTCTTGGGCACACATTTTGCAAGTTCAAATTATATACGACAAGGGCATCCTTTTATTGATAGAAACTCTGGAAATCAAAGACCGCAGAAAATCACAGTGGGATATCTTTGAAAGGGATACATGTATACACTTGTAATAAGATCATATCTGAATACAGATGACTCCAGGGTTTGGGTGCTTAGTTTCACACAGCACGAAGACCGAAGGGAACAGAAGAGTGGGTGTGCATATCTATTAGGTGGTCGTCACCAACAAAGGGCTCGATGTAGACTAGAGCATATGGGCATGCAATTTGTGATTGCATCGCATATGCAGCAGTACACTACAGATTCATGTACAGTGAAATATAACAATAATTACTCAAACTAACCAAGGCCTATGTCCTGATCTTTGGTGAGAAATATGTTGCAGCACTGTGAGTTTGAGGAGTCATGACCATTTATTGCATAAAAATTGATAATGGTGATCATCAACTGTGTTTCACTTGCCTTCAGGTCACGGTGCAAGACAAAGTTTGAGTGCAAGTAATCTACAACCAACACCAATTGGGCGAACCATTTAAGCAATACCTGAGGATATTCGATGTTATGAGTGCGATGTTTATAATTTCCCTCCTTCAATCAGATAAACAAAATAGACAAGTCTTCTCATACCTCCTCAGAAAAGTAGGTACCATTTGATTTCTTCATCAGCTCATCCTTGAAAAACAAGACCAATGTGAGATATAACAGTGTGGTAATGTTGCAACGAAAAGGATGACCTCCAATTCCAAAGTACTAAATCACACTCACATGTATCCACCTTCACAATAGCTCGTGACAATGCAGACATAAGAACCCTGCATAACGCCCGTGACAATACCTGTAAGTGTCTACCTCGCAAGCCGGATTTTCTTCAACACATACCTGCAAGGCAATCATATAGTTACCCGAATGCGTCGACGTGCACATCCCGCACGCACCCGAACTGAGCCACGACAGCCTCGCGGTGTGCGTCGTGGATCTCGACCATCGCGAAGTCAGTGGGGAACGCGGCCGCGGGGAAGGTGGCACGTCTCAAGAGGGCATTCTATGCTTCTATGCTTTTTCATAGGCATCATGAGTCTGCAAATGCAACGACATCCCAATTAGTCAGTTAATCATGCATACAAATAATTTCATATGACCAGTGGCGGAGCTTGAAGTAAAATACAGGGTTGGCCATTTGTGAATTGAACTCATATGTATATAGGTGATAGAGGAATTAATTTAATTAATTTTAGTACTTATAATTAGGTCACAAAATATACAATTGATAACAAAATAGTCGAGAAGAAAAAGAATCTAAAAAAAGCAAATAAGATCTTGGTTACTCACAGTTACTCAAGAGTCATAGATACAGGGCGCAGACCGCAGTGACAGGGAGCAGACAGCAGACATCAGAGTAAAGTAGCAGATACTAGTAGAAATCACAGAGCCAAGGGGGGCCGGAGCCCAGCTTGGCCCGCACGTAGCTCCGCCTGTGCATATGACATACTCTGAGCAACAAAGGGATGTGCCAAATGTCTGTGACATCATGGAGATTAATGATATTTCGTGTTTGCCAAATAAAATCAAAATCAACATTGTTGTTGCATGATGCAGACTTGATTTATTTTAAAATAATTTGAGCACTTGGTTTATTCTAAACAATCCTGAGTAGGCAATATTTTTACTGAAACATGACAATTGTGCGAGCTCCACTTTCACATGTTCTTCAAGTGGCTGCCAAAAAGCACAGAGCAAACCATTTATACAGCCACCATCAGAAAGGTTCAGAGGAGGCACGGAATGAAAATACAAATACTTATTATGTACTATACTTGTGCACTACAACATGCCACAATATTAGGCATAAGGCCAAGTCCCCAGCATAGATGAGGAGTACAAAGATTTGTGCCATAAGAATGACATGTGTACAGGATACTCCCAAGAGTGAAATACAAGGCAGCTAAAAGAATTGGTAGATCTTATTGTATTACAGAATAATAATGTAGTTTCTAAATGCCAATTACCAAATGTACTCCATAACCAGGCATTTTGAATACAATGACTAACAACTCGAACATTGCAATATTGTAGCATATTCTAGAGTACATTTCATACACAAAATACAACAAAATGGAAATTAGACATTAGCAGAAATGGTTAGGGGCACTGAATCAAGAGAAGAATGCATAAAACAGCAAGGAAGTAGTCCACCACCTTCAGAATTGATCTGATGTCACGTAGTGGGGTCTCGGGTACCTATCAGGCAAGGGGCTCCTCTTCTTTGGTGCAGCCCTCACAGCACCCACTGGTGGCATTAACATATTCTTCTTGTTGCTTGACGGTGATAGGGCCTGTCGAGCCAGCAGCTTGACAACATCTTTCACCAGCACAATTCCTAGTTATTCTACTCTCCTGATAAAAAAACCCACCACCTGAGATGTCGACAAGAGCTGGCCTGTTGGCGGTCATCCCTTCATGGATCTTGTAGTTCTGGAAGAAGTGTATATAACCACATTAGTGATGCAAGAGACCAAAGAATGCATAATCAGATACACAAATGAACCCTGAGATCACATTGTTCTGGTCTATACTCTTTCCTATTCTTGGTGCCCTGATTTCTGCCGCTCTTCTTTTGGATCTATAGAAGAAACTTTCTCCTATATCCATGCAAGAAATTTTTGGATGAAGCTAGCAAGCAGGGGAAAATGGCTATTATAGGACTCCAATCATGTGGCTTCTCCCAAATAGGACTCCAATCGTTTGTTTCTCTTAAATAGGACTCCTAACATTGTTTGTATGCTCTAATAGGATTTTGATACATTTAACCATGTTTTAAGTACTAAATAGTTGTATTTTACCATGGCATGACTATTTTGCCCCTGGCATATGCCCGTCTAGCCTTTCCCTGTCTTGCCTTAGGTACGTGAGAAACAGTCGGATCCTGTTCCCTGGCTCCACCATGGTCGGCCACAACCAGACCTCCAGCGACCTTCGCGGCCAACCCTACGGCGCCGAGCACCCGGCCATCTCCACCATGGCCGGCCCCAGCCAGCCCTCGAGCTATCTCCGTGGTCAACCCTAGGCCGCCCGTCGCCTGGTCGAGGTAAGGAGACGACGCTTGGACGTCCGCTGAAGGGAGCAGAAGGCCCGCCGCCGTCAGTGGCTCGTCGGGCGACGGCAGATGACCTGGGAGAGGAGGCTCCATGGTGGGGCGGCGGTGAAGGTGAACAGGCGCGCGTCGCGGCGTCGGGAACTCGGGATGGAGTCGCGGCATTGAACAGGTACGGGAAGACAAAACGTCGATCTATTCTCATCTAAGTGTATAGTGCAAAGGAAAGGACAATACAGTCATTAATGAAAAATACATGTATTTTGATTTACCAAATTTGATTAAAAGGCTTTGAATGTATCAAAATTCTATTAGAGCATACACACAATGTTAGGAGTCCTATTTGGGAGAAACAAATGATTGGAGTCCTATTTGGGAGAAGCCACGACGATTGAAGTCCTATAATAGCAATTTTCTCAGCAAGCAGAATTCAGGTGCACCAAAATCTCCTCACCTTTCTATTTGTTCCCGTGGCATCTGCTCTTTCACTACGACTCTAAGAAGACTACCTACAAGAAAGACGCAACATAGAGAAGAGTCAGAAGACCAATGTATAAGCATCAACAGCAAGCTAATCATTTTAATCTACGATGGTTCTACTTAAATCCCACCTTAATCCTCCATCTCAAAGGGATCTACACATAAAGAAGCCACGAGACACCAATTTGGGGGCGGACCAATAAAATCAGCTCAAGAACCAAACAAATCCCCAATGGTTTCGCGATTGTCACCTTAGATAGATCCCCATAGCTCTGACCCATCTAACGACAGTCCTTACCCTTCTGCAGATCAGCAAGAACAAGATCGGAGGAAAAACCCCGTCACCAAAACCGCTCAGAAAATCACAACCAAACAACCACATTCAAACCCTCCAAACCACAAAAAATACTCGTGATTTGCTCGGCTCCTGCCAGTCCGCTCCGATCCAATCCCCGCAATGACTACTCCCTATCATACAACCCCGATCCATGGGGAGGTGGCAGAAGAGGAGATGAGAAGGAGGTGGAAGAGGAGATGAGGAGAGAAAACCTGAACACTACTACGACCAGTCATGAAGATCCACTTGGAGGCTTGTACGGTGGGCGTAGTGACCTCCGTGCCGTGCTCGCCGAGGGCACAGACGCAACTACAGTGCGGGTGTGGATTTGGCAACGGACGCAACTGCAGGGATCGCCGAGGGCGCGAATGCAACTGCGCTATGCCTGTCGTCGAACAACGCCCGACGTCGAACAACTGCAGGGTCAGTGTCGGTGTTGGTGAGGACGGAGCTGCTGGAGGGCGTCGCATTAGGTGGCGGAGGCAGGGCGTCGGGGCCGCGAGTTTCCTTTTCACACAAGAGGACAGAGCGTGGAGGCCGCGGGTTTCCTTTTCGCATGAGCGGGCATAGCATCTAGGTGGAAAAAAACGCATCTAGAGAGGGATTGTTTTTCGGAAAAAAAGAGGAGATATTGGTGATCGAACTACGGTGGGCTAGAAGCGAGAGCGCGTGGGGAGTGCGGAGATTTTTCGCACGGATGGTGGGACGACGAAGCGAAAATTTTTCTGCACCAAAATTGTGTCCACTCTTCAGTCTTTTTAGTTGTGAGAGATAAGTTGCACTCAACTTTTTATGGTATATACTTTCTTCAATAGGATATGATTGTGATTACCAAGGAGTCAATAAATAGGGGTTAGTTTTCCATCCATGCTCCTCATAAATACAGTTGCGGATGCATCTCTTCTGAGAAAGAACCGAAGGCAGGCTAGCGCAGCGTGGCTGAGTTTACAGTCGTGACGTGAGGTTTGGGTTCGATGCCCGGCTGTCGTATGCTGTGCATTTGACATGAGGTTTGGGTTCGACGCCCGGCTATCCTATTTTTTGTTGCTAGATTGATTTTGCAGGGTAATTTTTGCATGGCACTATTCCGCTCGGCGCTCACGGCGACCTCCTCCGAGTCCGCCCAGACGGAGTCCGCGGCGAGCAACAACGAGTCCTCCAAATCCTCCGCGGCAAACTCCAAGGTGGCGATCTGTTGCGACTCCTTCGCGGCGAACAACGGGGAAGGCAGCACCTGCGCCACGACATCACGACGAGCAGCAACGGCGCCACCAGATTCCATGGCGCGTGAGAGATGAAGGGGCGACGCGTGCTGCGATGGAAGCGGAGCTATCGTGTGATGCGTCGGAGGCGACGCGTGGTTTACTCGGTGGCGGAGGTTGGATTCGAACCGAGTGTGTAGACTCCGCGAGCATTGGCTGGACGCTTGCAATGAAGTCGTTCACGTATCCAATCTTGTTCTAGCTAGCTAAGCAAGGGCGCAAAGGCGACTGGATGCTAGCAACTAAGAGCATCTCTAACAAGTTTGGAAAAATGACTTAGTATATGTTGAGGTTTAGTAAGTTGGTATATTATTTGGCAAGTGAAAAAAACCTTCCTCCAACAATTTGCTATCCCCACTTGGTAAAATTGAAAAAAAAAGCCCACGAGGTAAACTCGAATCCCTCGCGCGACCGTCGCCCACCGCCGGCCATCTTCTCTCCCAGCACTGGCCATCTTGTCGCCCAGCGCCCAGCGCCGACTGAACGTGGCCGTCACCCGGGAAAAACGTGCGGGGAAGGGGGAGCTGACGGAAGGGCAGCAGAGCAGTACGAACCAGCGACGGTGACGGGGGAGCGGTCAAGCTTGGCGTGGACGCGGCCGCCGGCGGGGTCGTCGGGGCCGGGGCGGAGGAGCGAATCGCGCCGAAGCCGCCGCGGCAGTCCCGGAGCCACCCGTGCTTTGTGCCGACTCTGAGCTGCCCCGCCCCGAGGGAGGCCGCCGCCGCGCGGGGGCGAGCCAGCGGCACCCGCACCCCGTGGCAGCCGCGCCGGCTGCGGCGCATGCCCCGCTCCGGCAAACACTCGCGCGGGAGGGAGCCAACGCCGCCAATTTCCGCGATAGCAAGCCGGCACCGCGCACGGACAAATACGCGCGAGAGAGAGACATTTACCAAGTTGAGAAAAATAGCGAGTAGGAATAGGGAGTTGTTGGAGATGTGTTTTTGAGATTTTGACAAAATAATAAAAATAGCAAATAGGAATAGGGAGTTGTTGGAGATGCTCTAAGCGGCCAGACGACAAGAGTGCACGTCCTTAATACGTTGTCGAGCGGCCGTGTGCGCGAGGCAGGCAGGGGTATTCGCGCCCAAAGGCCGTCGTGAGAGTGAGAACGACTTCTTTTGCCAGATACGCGCTCAGCTCCAGAACGACTAGTAATACCATAGCGGAAGGAGTATGGGTCGATCAATTTTAGTGGCACACACAGAGAATAGTAAAAATTATATATGCGTGCAGTCTTATAGAAATCTAGATACTACGAAGTTCTACCGATAGCGTGGATGTACTTCTCAAATAGTATCGAGTGCGTTCCTTAAATCGTTAGAGCATGCGCGTATAGAAAATCAAACTTCTGCATGCACACTCCAATTAGAAAATAAATTATTTTGGTTGCTAAAATTGAAAAAAAAACAAAGCGCCTCTCCTCCCCTCGCCTCCAACCCCGCATGCCACGAGCGCTAGGGTTCGCGCGGCAGCCCTCTTCCTCTCCTCCACCGTCGTCATCTTCTTCAGCTCCGGTGAGCTCCCTCGCTGCCCTCTTCTCCGGCTTCGACGAGCCTCCTCCGCTCCTCCCTGACTTGGCCGACCTCGCCCCCGCTAGGGCTCCTAAGAACTGCTTGCCGGTCGTCCCCACTGCTTGACCCACCTTCCTACCTTTGATCGGTCATTCTATAGCCCACCAGAGTTGGGGGAGAAGAAGGTAGAGCTCGCCAGAACCCTAGATGAGAGAGAGAGAGAGAGAGAGAGAGAGAGAGAGAGAGGAGGAGGAGGTGGTCTACCTAGCACCTCCATCCCTAGATCCGGCGGATCTGCCGCAGCGACCGCTGGATCTGGTCACTGCTGTTGGATTGGGCGCCACCGCATCCGCCATGGCCGCGTGCAGGAAGGCGATAAGGTGCGGCGCAGGGAGCCGGTGGGGCGCAAGCGTGGGGAAGGAGGCCGCTGTCACCGGTCACCGTCGTCGATGAGAGAGGGAAAGAGCGCACATTGGGGAGAGGAAAGGTGAGAGATAGTATGGGCGCGGGGAGAGGAAAGGTCGTGCGGACAGAGCATCAAGAGCGTGCACGCTCTTTAGTTTGCACGCTCTTTAGTTAGCTTTTCCCCTATATTAATGATGGCAATCCTATTTGTGGATATAATTGATAGGAGTGAGCATAACATTTCACCCATAGGGATAAGTATGTGTATAAGGTTTCTCCATGGATAATATGTGGGTATTATGTTTTATCTAATGGGAACCCAACTCGCATGTGTATTGTTATCTTTACTATAATTTGCACTCTTGACTATCTCCAGCAGGTGATCTATATGGGCACCCAAACCAAAATGAGTAGCAGGAGACTTAAAACCAGTCTCCAACAGAGTACCTATACGGGAGACCCATTTTAGGTTGCTTGTGTCGGGTACCACAATAAAGGGTACCCTAACATGCAGACTAAAAAAGGACGCTTGGTCCCACCTAGGGGAAAAGTCGAAGTGCCCGTGGGCAATTTATCGCCTCAACCGGGCCCTCAGGGCGAAGCCTCGGCGGGCAGGCGATTCTCCGATCCGCCTGAGGCCCCGGGGCAAGGCCTCAACCGGGCGATGAGTTTTCCGCCTCGCTCGAGGTCTCAGGCCCAGGCCTCGGACGAATACCGATTCTCCGATTCACCCGAGACTGACTCAAGCAACGACACCATGACTTCTCCGCCTCGCTCAACCCCTCTGACAAGACAACATACCTACTCTTCGTACTCCAAACCTCACGCAACCTCAGCCACATACCTACTCGGTATGAGCGACGTGGTTCAACGGGACATGGTCAAATCATCATCACCCACTCTTAACAAGACGAAGCAGGAGTTACCGACCACTGTACCGCCTCACTTTACACTATACCCACTACCAAGGCCTCGACAACATGTAGGTGTCACGTTCGGGCTAGGATCATCATGAGGGAACTATAACACCGACCAGGGTATTCTGCGGAGTCAAACACGTAGAAGACGACACGTCATCCACAACAAGGACCACGACCGTCGCGTCGCCTACAGGAGCCCCTATATGGTCGGACGTGCCATACGCGTCGCTCTAGTAACCCAAAGGACGGAGGCCACTGCGCCAGTCATGCTGCCGCAACAGAAACTGTAGACTCATGTCCTCTTTCTTAAGCAAGCAGTCACAGTTTTCAGGCGGAATATGCAAATTTTTTTATTAGTTTATTTTTAGTAGGCTAAATGAGTGCCGAAACATCTGATATGATGTGCAAAAACTTTTCACATCTCAACTAAATGAGGTCATAGTTTTGCTTGTTCTAACATTTTCCATTAGCACTCTTTTTTTGGTGGCCACTAATATTTCACTCATCTCTTTCAAATAAAGAGGGAGTTGTATGTCCTCCGATAGATTGGGGACCATCCCAACTACCATTTTTCTGCTATCTTTTCTTCTAGGCAATTGTGGAACTCATCTGGAACCCATCTTTAACATGAATATTGACTATTAAGGGGAGATACATCGGGGTACTACTGTAACAACGTCCCTCAATAATCACAAAAATAATATTAGGCTACCCAACACTGGATAAATTATTGGAAACTGATGGAAATGCTCTCAGCAAGGTTTGATGTCCTAGTTTCTAAGACTCCTATATGTTGAAATAGTATGGATAAGTTTCATTACTTTAAAATGTATGAGTATTTGGTTTAGGTCACTAAATTTAGTCACTTTTAGTCTCTAAAATACCAATGAGGTGACTAACGTAGTTTAGTCCCTTCTAGTAACCAAGGGACAATTAAAATAGTTTAGTGTCTAAAGTTTAGTCAATCCAAAACAAACACCCTCTTATTTTGTCACATGAAAAATTTATTATCTATCTTTATTTATACTATACAATATTACTCACTTTGTCTACGAAAGAATCAATTCCTAGAGTTGTCTTAAGTCAAAAATTTTAAACTTTTAGAAAAAATTATCAATATTGATGGTACCAAATTTACATCATTAAATATATGTTTGAATATATTTTTATAATATGTGCATTTTATATTATAGATGTTATTACTTTTTTCTATAAAGTTAGTCAAAGTTTAAAAAATTTGACTGACACAGATTCTAGAAATTGATTCTTTCGTGTATCTTATTTAATGTCCGCAATTCTTTTTCCTGATATATTCAACTGAGACTGATTTAAAACCTGAATTTATACATGGAATGGAATCAAGAGCAGCATGGCATTGTGTACTGTGATTTGTGGTGCACTGGAAAAGCCCTAGGTAGCGACTAGCGAGCGGCGTGTGGGTCGAAACTGGGAACCAAAACGGGACAGCCGCTCCCCACTTTTTTATACCTTTCCTGAAACAGCCCGGCGACCGGGGTTCCGCGCTTCCGCTCGCTCCTCCGCTCATTCCCCCGCCGATCACCAGGGCTCACAAGGTAATCTTCCGTCTCCTTCCCTCTCTTCCCCTCACGGCCGGGTCTCAATCAGCGGGCGCGCGCGTATCTTTCGCCTGTGCGGCCCAATCCCTAGGTTTTGCGGCCGTCGTTCTCTCCCGAACGAATTTGCGAGAGCGTCTGGTATCGTTGCTGTTGCTCATCTGCTTGCCATCGGGCACGCCCATATGGTGTCATGTGGCGGTGGTGTGTTCCCCGGTCTGTCTCGGCATTGATCCCCATCCGCGTTTCAGTGGGTTCAGGGTTGGTCTGGTTTGATTAGTCATTTCTGCAAGCGGGGCGAATGGGGTGCGGTTCTGGTGGGCGTCCTTTATTTATCTGTGGTTTATTGAAGATTAGGGGCATTTTTCTACCTTCGTGCTGTTTTCTTCTTTTATTATTATTGTTATTATGTTAGTTTTTGTTGGTTCTACTCAGACCTTGCTTGATTGGTGAGTAATTGTTGATTCCAGTTTTTTTTTATCGGTGGTGCTAATGCCTATGAAATCGGATACGCCCTTGAAAGTATAGTGTTTTACTTTTACACGGTTAATGTTTTGTTCCGATTTAATAGTGACTGCTTCAGCTAAGAGTTCATAGTTCCACCTTCATGTTCTGTTGTATTTTATGATTTTATTATCTGTTGGTACCAGTGGCGGACCCAGGATTTAAACCTAGGGTATGCCTAGCATAAATATTTCACAATCAATATGATGTATAATATAAGATATAATTTAAATATAATGGATACTAAACACAATCGGATGCCAACTAAGAGAAGAGATAGTATGAGGACTAAAATACTTAAGATTTTTAATTTGGACTTTATAAATCCAACTAGTGATAATATGATTGGCTGAAATCTAGGGTAGTCCTGAGACTACCCAAAACCCAGCTAGGTCCGCCACTGGTTGGTACATGTGTACTTGTGGAGTTATACAAGTTTGGGTAAGTAGCGATCAGCAGTGGCGGATCCAAGGGGGGGGGGGGGCTGCCCCCTTGGCCCAAAAATACACATATGATTTAGGTAAAAATTGTCTAATTTGTCTTTAAATTAGTCTAAAATTTCCTGCGGGCTACAAAAATAATAGAAAATTCAGTCTAAATCACCTTAAAATCTACTAAAAACCTCTCGTGGGCTAAAAAAACAAGGAGAATTTCGGTCCAAACTCGGTTCTCTATGTATTTAGCCCCCCTCGTGAGCTGATTCTGGATCCGCCAATGGCGATCAGGATGTCTTATTGGAGCCTTGATCATCCCAAGGTGCCTGGGATACATTATATTGACTTCCCTTTGCGGATGCTTACCTGGTAACCTCTTGCAGATTCTGAGGCTGTTTTCTTGAGTTGCCACACATTTTGTTTGAACACAATGAAAGCTAGAGAACCCAAGAAGGCAAGGTTAGTGGTGCTGTCTCAACTTCTTTTCTGGCATGATGGCTTGCCCTGCAAAATACCACAGTTGATGTGTTCCAGCCCTCCAGGGGTCATGTCAAATGGGATGAGGAGAACTTGAATGACATTGAGTCAAACAAACCAGAAAGAGAGAAGATCACCGAGCCTAAGACACCTTACCACCCTATGACTGATGAAGATGAAGGTATTGAAACTGGGTTTGCACACTGAATCCAGATTGCTGTTTTTCCACAATGCATCCGGTATCCATTCTCAAACAGCATGCATATGATGATCCACTTTGATGAGCAGGGCCTGTTTCACCATTACATCTCAGTGAAGATTCAGTGGATAAATCTGCTCATGCTGATGCCATAAAGAATGCTCTAGCTGAAGCTGTTTCAAGTGGGAAGATTTTTGAGAGAAAAAGTTGGGATATGTGTGACAGTGAAGAAGCCATAAAACAAGGGAAAGGTTATCAATTCGACATCTTTCTTCAGTTAATATCCTATTATGCATTTCAATTCTAAAGTGGGAGTACAAATTGCTCTTCTTACCATCACTGGTCGCTTGTGCAAATTCTTTATCATCCTGTTGCCATGTCACAATTTATCTTCTGCCCTCCTTTTATTTTTGCCATAAATCCAATGAAGCGACATATGAAAGGAGATATCACAAGTTTTAAGTCTCACATGACCTGATTTTATTATATGCTAATGTAAATTTTACAGATACCTTTAGCACACCCTTCAACTGATTTACATTTCTGGATTCAGAAGATATTAGCACATAGAAACAACACCTCGATAATACCGTGATCTACTTGTTATGTACAGTATATCTAGTGCTCTGTTTTCTCTTCACTTCAGTCAGAACTTTTTGTAATGCACCAAATTTTAACTATTAACTGTGTGGTAATAATAGACCAAAATTGCTCTATTGCAGTGAAAATATGTGAAGCCAACTTGGTTTAATACAGTAAATTAGCTGTTTTTATAGGTGATAAACAGTGTTTCATCTAAGATCATATATAGAGAAAGTTTGCCCCATGTATTTTTTTTTCCTATTGACTGTTTTGTGTTCGGAGCAAGGAAGAACTAACACATTCCCCTGTGTAGCTTTTGAGGAACACCGGAAGGTTCACTACAATGAATACCGTAAAATGAAGGAACTGCTTCAGAAGGGAACCATGAATGATGACGCAGATGAAGATGAGAGTGAAGTAGGCAACAGGAAGGCTTGACGGTTGTGTCCCGGTCTGAACTCGGGAATATGACTTAGAAAATCCACGGTATCATGAGAAGTGTGTCGAGTACACAAAGGACTAATAGACGTATTTGCTATGCATAACTGCTGCGTCATTTTCTGCATAAAACTTGCCAGTTCCCTCCCTTAGCATAGTGCCGAAGTTTATGCCATGACTTAGCATCTTTGACTCTTTGTAAATTGCAACAGAGAATGTTTCTGTTCCCAGTCTTGCCCGCAAGCTCGAAATTGTGAGTACGTACGAACTATGCATGAATGGACCGATCCTGTTGCTGGATGAGTAAACTTCAGGTTCTGGTTGCCTGGGTGTGAAATTGTTCCTACACTCGCTGGCCGTTAGTGGAGCTGCTGCATATAAAATTTGCAAGGCACATTTGGAGTGTGGGTACTTTCTATTTCCAGAAGGGGGCAAATGTTAAATTGTCGGTAGCCGAGGGGGTTATCTGGGAAAATAGCAAGATAAACCCCCCGTCCCTTCCTCAGCTACCAACCGAAAGCAGCCTCGCCTCATCGACTGTCGCTTCGCTCCCCGGCTCCTCGCTGCTGCGGTCCCAGCAATGGCCTGCTTGGAGGCGCCCCCGCGCCTCGAACTCCGCCCGGTCACACGCCACCATCCCCGCGGCCTGCAGCTACCGCCATGGCGGCTCAGCCTGCCGAGGTCGTCCTCTTCATGCAGGTAATCTCGTGTCCTTCCCCCTTCGAAGTGCGTCCTCTGTAGACTAGAGCGAGGGTGAGAGGGTAGGGACTAGGGTCTCCTTCCTCTTCCTCCAGAACAACCTAGGCACCAGGCGGCCTAAGCGTCTCTCCTGAATTCCTAGCTGCTCCACTGTGCTACTGTGAGTTCTAGATTTCTTTGTGGGACTGGTTAGTTGGAGCTGTGGTAACCAGCTTAAATTACCTCAAGAAAGCCTCTTTCTCCGGGGGATCAAAATTAGCTGGCCTGGGACAAACCCCTTGGCATAGTTTGCTTAGTTGCTTGTAAATGTCCTACTACCTGTTTGCTGGCCCTGTTCTCCTCAATGATTTTCGTAAAGGCTTTATCCACACTCACTAATTGTTGGTTCCAGGGCACTGATTGGTGTCTTCTGTTCATGCAGATCTTGCACTCTCGTGTCCCGCCAGCTTACAATTTGCAATGCACAGTCATGTGAGAATAACTTTTGAACCTGTTACTATATTTGTTTTCTCTCCATAAAAGTACGCCGCACAGGCAATTTATCTTCGTGGCTCGCAATTCCTCTTGCCATGCAGATGCTGATGATTTATGGGTGCCTGCGCCTCAGAGCCCTGCATCTGTCCGGTCAAGATTGCTTGCAGCAGAAAGAGAGGAAGCAAAAGCTGTTCTGTCCCTGTTTTTGAGACAGAGAGGTTTGCGAAGCACGCTAGCTGCACGGATTGTCAACAAAGCAGATGGCTTCATTGAGCACCTAGTCTCGAAGCTCCAGATTGCTTACAGATCTCGATACGCCGAAGGTTTTGTGATTTTTTTACTAAGGTTTTCTGTATATATGTATCATGTATGTATGCCTTCTTATTGGTTCTGAACTTTTGACGACCTATATTTATTTTTCAGGAAGGGAGCTGAGCACACCTGAGATCAGAGATGCTCTCATTCCCTATCTAGAAGCTCTTTCTAAAGAACATGGCGATAGTTTGGTCGAGGTGGTGGAAAATTTCCCTGATCCTTTCTCTATGGAAAGGGAAGCCTTGTCTTCATCAATGCCATTTACACCCACAAGCTCAAATAAGCAAAAGGCAATTGCTCGAATAACCATGGCAGCCTCAGGGGGTGCCCTCCCTGAGCTAGTCCTCTACCTACTAGACCTCGGCATGGATCATGAGGAGATCAAGACCATCGTGCGCAAGTTCCCAGCATTTGCATACTACAGTGTGGATCGCAAGATCAAACCCCTGGTGCAGCTACTACTTGAGCTTGGGGTGCCAAAGTCCAGCATACCAGGAATCATAAAGAAGAGGCCTCAGCTGTGTGGGATCAGCATGTCAGATAATCTTAAACCGATGATGGTTTATTTGGAGAACATTGGTGTCAACAAAGCTCAGTGGAGCAAGGTGATTACCCGGTTCCCTGCACTTCTCACGTATAGTAGGAACAAGGTGGAGACGACCGTGAGCTTCCTTACTGAGCTAGGAGTTTCCAAGAAAAACATTGGCAAGATCCTGACACGATGCCCTCATCTCATGAGCTACAGCGTCGATGACAATCTCAGGCCAACCGCTGAGTACTTCCGGTCGATCGGTGCAGATGCCGCGTCTCTTATTCAGAAGAGCCCACAGGCCTTCGGTCTGAATGTCGAGGCAAAGCTGAAGCCAATCACAGAGTTCTTCCTGGCGAGGGAATTTAGCATTGAGGAAATTGGCATTATGGCAAACAGATTTGGAATTATTCACACACTAAGCTTGGAAGAAAACTTACTTCCGAAATACGAGTTCTTCCTGAAGATGGAATACCCAAGGTGTGAGCTCGTGAAATTTCCACAGTACTTTGGGTACAGCTTGGATCAGCGAATAAAAACACGGTATGCTCGGATGACTGGCTGTGGGGTGAGGTTGATTTTGAATCAGATGCTTTCAGTCTCAGATGACAGGTTTGAGAAAATTTTAGAAAAGAAGACTAGGCTTTGAAAAGACAATAATTTCAGATTAGTAGCACAACGTTGGACTTCATTTGAGAAGAATCACTAAACCAATCAAATTTTCAGAGCACGTAGCTTCTTATCGTAGCCTTGATGGATGTGCAAAATTCAGAGGCGAAACTATTTGATGTACAAGTGTAGTCTGTAGTCAACTTTTGTGACGTCTTGAAATGCAACTTTGGCAAGTACCCCCAACCAGAACTGCCAGTTGCAGTGGGCGAGATTGCTTGGTTCTCTCTCATTTCTGTACTATTAACAGTTATAGTAGTAATCCTCATCATGGCTCATGGCATTTGCAGTCTGTTTAGTTAACATATAAATTTGTTGAACAAAATAGGTAAATTGTTTGACTTTTTTTGGCGTATAGCCCATTAGCATTCAACGTCTCCCATAATACAGTTGCATGAGCTGTACTGCACATAATGGAGAGACGAGACTATGCATGAAAGTTAGAACTGATACACCAGAGACGAGACTATGCATGAAAGTTAGAACTGATACACCAGAGACGAGTACGGAATTATGAGTGTAAATCAGAGCTCGGATGCTTGATTGGGATCTTTGTTTAAAAATGAAAGATGGAATCAGATAACACCAACTATAAACGGTAGAAAGCAAGCTGATCCAAAATGACATTCCATATGTAACGGGGTTGCGTTACATTTTAGACAACCACAACCAGCATGTATACGGTTAGCATAAGATTCTCCTGCATAAATTACATTCTATGTAGGTACCATAGAAAGCATATGCTGATATGCATATGGTGCACGACTGTACATAACAGGGCAAAATCATGAAACGAGATGATAGAATCAGTCAATCAGATTAGCTATATCACTGAAATTATAAGGGATCGATAATCAGTGCACTGCAGCCAATGGTTGTACATGATACGAGTTACAGTGCACACAGGCACACGAACACCACAAGTTCAGCCTTTGTCAATTTGTCAACAGGTACCGGTATCACTTGCCAAGGTTGATTAAACATAGAAACACGACTTCAGGCAAACCGGTTCTCGTTTACTTCAACAATGTCTTCAGTTCCCCTGATGCCAGCACGTCAAAAAGATGTTTCTTCCTGTACCTCAGTGCTCGTCTTCAGATCACAACGAAAGAGCATCAACTGGCCAGCCTGATCCAAAGGAACCAGGTTAGCATATAAATATGTTGAAACTTGAGGCAAGGTAGTGACTATATGTCTACAAAAAGGAGGAAACTTCACTGAGCACGACTGCACTCTTACCACATGCAGTGGAAAGGTATTTCAGTTACTCCCTCCACTGAAATTAAATCAACTTCTAGAGTTGTCTCAAGTCAAATTATTTTAAGTTTGACCAAATTTATTGGAAAAAAACACTAATATTTATGACACCAAATAGTACCACTAGATACATCATGAGATATATTTTCATAATGTACTTGTTTGATGTCTTAGATGTTGTTATTTATAAAGTTAGTCAAACTGAAATAGTATGACTTAGGGTGACTCTAGGCCTAGGAATTGATTTGTTTTTGAACAGAGGGAGTACATAGTATATAACAAATAAGGTCACAATATCCCATATAGCAAATGATACAATACACTTGCATCTACAGAAAAACTTCACATATGGTTGGAACGGTCTTACTATTTCACAAATCTGAATGGCTCGACAAAACACAATCCAAACTCCAAAGGTTCTATAGTAAAGGAGGGGGAAAATGATGCAGCACTGATTTGTAATCAAAAGGCAGAAGTATCTGCTTGTGAAGCAGCTCAGACAACCAGGCATGCCTAATTTCCGCTTGAATGGTAATGATCACAGTCAGCACACAACATAATTTAACCATTTTTTACATTACAGGCAGGTGCTTTTACGGCAGTTATCAAAGGTTTCTAACCAGAGTATAAAGAATTTCAGACCTTAATGGCTGAATTGGTCAACAGTATATGATATGACTAAAGGCTTTGACCTTGTTACAGAAAAACTTCAGTTCAGTTTGTGTATGTTTTATGCTAAAGTAATAGTAGCACAGACTAATTTCAACAGGTCTCAGAAGGTTTTGTGAACACAACTAATTAGGTGCAGCTTAACAGACTGAGCAGCACACAGAGTAACGACTAAAACAGTACGTCGATTCTTCTACTCTAAAGCAGTAAAGGTTGAGGGTTACCTATATCTATATTTCAATTATGCACACAGTTTTTAACATCCAGAACCATGATATTACTAATGCAACACAAACAATGGATTAAGAATTGTAAAAGGAGTCATTGCATCATCTGAATTCTTTGCAGCAGACGGCACTGACAGTAATGGCAGAAATAGTTTTGAATGCAACAAAAACAAGAAGACTCATCTGCTTAACTCTACGGCAGGGCCACCACATCAGTCGATAACTTTCATTTGAGACATGGAAATCGAGAACTGACCGTGTTCTAGCGTTGGACATTGAGCATCTCCTTGGCCTCCTCCTGCTCAACCAGCAGGGAATCGCTGGCATACTTGCTAAGCAGCTCTTTCTTCTTCCTCTCTAAGACCATGCGCTCAATCTCCTTTTCATCAGGTAGCGGCACATGTGCAACAAACTCCCTCCCAGCCTCCTCGCCTTTCTCCCTCTCCCTCTTCTCTTCCTCACGCTTCCTCTCCTCTTCGACCTCCTCCTCCACCCCTTCAAACAGCACCTCTCTAGCAGCCTCCCCGCTGCGCCCTCCAGCCGCAGCCACCTCACCGCTCACCACCCCCTTCATGGCCTCCCGCCGCACCCGCTCCACGCGGTGCCACTCTGAAACGATCTCCTCCCGCATGCGCTTCTCGGCAGGGGCCTCGAGGCGCTCTAGCACACCGTCCTCGTCGTCGTAGTATCCGTAGTACCCGGCGTTGATGCGCTTGTGGATCTCGTAGCGGGTGCGGCGCTTCCGCATCTCAGGCGGCTTGTCGAAGAGCTCCCGCACGCCAGGGAGCTTCCTGGCCGCGCCAAAGTAGCGGTACCCCGGTCCGCGGCCAGAGGGGTTGGGGACGGCGACTATGTTGCCGTCGAGGTCTGTCATAAGCGGCGCGTTGGAGCTGCGGGAGTAGTCGCGGCCTCCGAGCTCGACGATGCGGCGCTCCCAGTGGCCGCGCTCGCGGAGGAGTTTGTTGATCTCGTCGTTGAGGTCGCGGAGGCGGTGCTCGCCGAGGCCCTCGTTCTGGATCTCGGCGACCTTGGCGCCGATCTCGCGGAGGATCTCAGAGCGCCAGCGCTCGGCGTCGGCGAGGTCGCGGCACTCGGAGGCGAGGTAGGGCCGGCGCTCCCGGGGCTTGCGCTTCTCCTCCTGCTTCATCGTGATGAAGCGGTTCAGCATTGACTGCGCCTTCTCCTCGTTGCGAGCCATGGCGGCGGTCGGGCGGAGACGGCGGCGGGCGACCGGCGGCGGCGGCGGGGTCCTCGAGCTGGGCGAGGGTTTGGGGCCAGAGGCGGGCGGGTTCAATTGGGATTTGGGGGGATTGGGCCCGACTCGGAGATTTTCGAGCGACTTGAGTCGCGGCCTCCGAGCTCGACGATGCGGCGCTCCCTAGTCGGTTAACGGGGTCTTCATCCAACGGTTCAGATTGACAGAGATACAGCGGATACGTATACTCCCTCCGTCCCATGATATAGAGCTTTTTACCCGTGTACCATTATAAAAGATCTAAATAACCTGTGTATCATTGTAATTTTAAAAACTTCCTCGGTACCTTTGTCCGAAGTTTATTTTACCTATGTGTCACTTCCATTAATTTTGCCGATAACGACAGCTAACGGTTAGTGAAAAAGACACTTCTACCCTTAGTTGTAGAATGCATCAAAATTTTCATTTTTTCTCTTGATGCCACTGTAATTTTTTTTTCTCTATACCACTATAGAAAAATCACTATAACAACTTGTATGTGTGCATGTGAATTTTTATAATACAAGACTGTTGCCTCCGCTCCTGATAGTCCGGTGCATGTGCATGTGCATGTGCATGGTTTGTATGTTGGTTTTGATCGTGATGAGATTGGTGGAACACATTTTTGTATTTGTGCCGGAACTGAGTATTTAGTGTTAAAGTTAAACCTGAGCCCCATTGCGTGCCACAGACTTAAAATACTGTACTCTGAAGTCTGGACAGCGCACCGTTTGACGCTGGGTTCGTGCACGCAAGCGAGGCAGCGACACGTCAGTGTGAGTGTGTGACCATGTTCATGGCCGCTGAAAAAAATTCACATGCACACATACAAGCTGTTATAGTGATTTTTTATAGTGGTATAGAGAAAAAAAAATGAAGTTACAGTGGTATCAGGAGAAAGAATGAAAATTTTGATGCATTCTATAATTAAGGGCAGAAGCGTCTTTTCCACTAACCATTAGCTGCCATTTTAGTTAAAATTAACGGAAGTGGCACACAGGTAAAAGAAACTTTGAACAAGGGTACTGAGGAAGTTTTTAAAATTACAATGGTATACGGGTCATTTGCATCTTTTATAATGGCACATAGGTAAAAAGCTCCATAATATATGACCTTCTGACATCAAGAGATTGTCTCAAAATAAATGACGTTCTAGCTTAACATGTCTGTCTTATGCTATTCATTGGTAGGTCAGTGCACCGCTTTCCAGCTTGCTTTAGTACGGAAGCGAATAAAAAAGATAAAAAAAAATCTAGTGGTGGCATATGCTATCCCTCAAAGCACCAAGCACCAAGCACCAAGGCGAGGCCCGTGCCTCTCTCATGCACGACGTTAGGTCATCATGATTTTTTTATAGGGGTGTTCTAGTACATTAGCTCCAACCTTGGTTTTGGTAACATGTTCTTAAACGACATCAAATATGGGACAGAGGGAGTAGCTCAAAAATTTTAGCTCTCCACAAAACATACGGGGGTGTTCATCCAACGGTTCAGATTGATGGCAACAGCAAATGTTTCACAATCACTAGAATTACGACCAAACTGTCATGAAGAGGAATGTTTCATGTGAAATAATTCGAAACTGATTCTTCTTTTTTTTCTTAGTCTAGAAAACAACTAAAACATGGTTTCTTCTAATTTTCATTTTAGTTTCAAGAATAGAATAGAGAGAGCTAGCCAAATGGTTTCACAGAGTGATTATGGTTCATAAGAGAAACCTTTTTAAAAGGAATGTAAGTCCAAAATGTTTCTAACTGTACCAAACACGCTCATGTGATTTCTTAACTCTTGTGGACTTCATCCACATGTAACATCGAGCTGATAAATTTGAGTAACATACACATAAATCATACCCTAACTTTATTGATTTCATGTAGTATTTGATAGTGTCCATGACTCAACACACTGATGATAAAAGAAGTAAACATATTTAGATTCGGACGCCACCAACACTAGATTATGTCATCACCCATTTATTGATATTGAACCCCATCCTCACGCATAAGCTCTCTGCTTACCGCAGTGAAGTTATTGTTTATAGTCAAGCTAAAAAAAAGGTTGTTGTGCAAGCAGTTACCGTAGCAGAAGATAGTTTTGGGGGCAAAAACAAGTTGTCAACTATAGCAATGCAATGGAGCATTGCGGCTATAAGAACCAATCATCAACACTATATGAAAAATTGGACCTATACCAATATTAAAATATTGAAGTTTAGAAAATAGCATCAAAAGATTTAGCTTTAGAAAAATAGCATCAAACTTTGATCTTCTAATGATACAGATCAATTTTTCCAACACTATGTATTATGTCATCACCCATTGTTGAGATTGAACTCCATGCTCACTCATAAGCTTCTCTACTGACCTTTGGCAAATTAGTTAAGGTTTATATGTGAAGCCTGAAAAAGACTACAATAACAAATTGACCCATTGGTGGTAGTGGCCAGTGGGTGACCGGTGACAGGGTAGCAGAGGATGGTTTCGGGACAGAAACAAGGTGCCAACCATGACAATAAAGCGCTACATCTATAAAAACCTGCCGCATTCATAAAGAGGGATGATACCTCATCTAGATGGCACCAAAGGCCTAGAACGCCATGTCATTGCGAAGAACAAGCTTTAACAACATGAGGAAAGAAGAGGACCTCGAGACCATTCCAAGGCCCACATGATCACTTCAAAAAAACACCAATTATTTATGTAAACTTTATTTAATTCAAGAATAACTAAAATTACTATCAAGCGTTTATAGTGAAATTTATGTGTTCTTGCTCCTAATATAGTTTGCACCCCCTCCCTTTTAAATTATACTCAACTTTAGTTTTCAACCTACGTCAAATGATTTTGATTGACCTGCCCTGAAAATGTAGCCAATACAAATAAAGAACTGATGCTAGTCTACTAGCACCATGGTCAAGAGGTTGCCAATGAGAACCTTAGCAATATCTGGTCGATGGAGCTTAGAATCCCCTAAAAGCATGAATTGATAACACGTGTCTCTGAAGAAAATGTGAAATGGGGGTGAGGTGCCATGGCGACATGTATATTTCTAACTGCACGAACATGTTTTGAGGTCACTAAATTGATGGCAAGAAGGGGACCTTGGATACCATGTGAGTCCATCACTTGATTTGGCGTGTTGCGCTAGCCACCAGGGCCTCCACACTCCATAGTATGCAAGGGCTTGGTTTGGAGCAAAACCTTAGTGAACCAGGCGACCATGGTGACATAGGAGGAATTATATTGTGTGGAGTTGAGAGATGAGCCAGGTGTAACGACGATCTTATGAGCTGTTGGCAGCACCACCGTAACGCAAACGGAAATGAGGAATGGCTGTGATCGTTACCGGCCGCAAACGAATTTGAACTAGATTTTATTACGTTTACGTTACTGTGCACCTTACCAAACAACACCTACTCCTATCCTTTGTGCCTTTGCTAGCTCCCTGTTGCACGGCTGCATTATTGGTGCAAAATCCATTATGAACAATTTTTGCTTTTTCTAACTCACGTGAATTGTGATGGATTAGTGTGCAGTCAGACTAGCTAGCCCCATATGCAATGTTTGAATCTTACATATAAGACAAGTGAGTTACTAATGTTCATTTGTTGAACATTTTGCACAGCCAGCCTTTATGCAATGTTTGAATCTTACATATAGAAAAGGTGAGTTACTCATGTTCATTTGTTGAACATTTTGCATGAGCATGTCGCCGGAAGTATGTTGATCGAGTTCACGTTGTGATCAGGGTTAGTTTATGCATCAGTGCGTGAATGTGCAAGTCACATGCACGTATATATAGTTAACTTGTTAGGAATAAGTCAGGTACGTGTACGTGTACGTGTACGTGTATAGTCAATTTATTTTTCGTTGAGGTGGCCTTCAATTGAGATTCGTCTAATCTAGTTAAGAGGCCTTCAGTCAATCTATTCTTCGTTCAGATTCTAATCTAGTTAGGCATTTTACTATGCAAGCATTGGAATGGAATATGACAACATTTACTCCTCCTTTCAAATGTACGTAGTTTTTTTTCCCCAGTTTTCTGCATTTTTTTCGCTGTGAACGTGAGCTGGTTTTCATAAAATTCCTACTGTTTTAAAGGGGCGGGATTCAATGCTACTGTTTTACTGAAGCAAGGAACTGCATCCTTGCATCTCATGGTTTTTCAATTAGCCTGATTTAGTGATTAATACCATGGTCCATAGGATAGGCGATTGTGATATAGGAAAGTATAAATTTTTGATAATGTTAGGGTGGCGAGGAACTTAGCGCCGGTTTACGGAAGCGGAGACTGCAGAAAGCTGAACCGTGTCTGATACCATGATAAAATAGCTACGTAATTCTATTACACAATGTCAAGGAAGAATACATATAGCCGATGGGGAGCCAAGAAGGCAGGCCCACGAGCTGAGTATTAGCACGTACGGAGTATACTCTAGCACTACTAGTTATCAAGGAAATGCAATGCTGGAAATAGTTTAGGATTACAAAGCAAACTCATGATCTGTAAGAATGTTAACTGATCGAATGCATCCTTGGTGAAAACAGGGAAGAGAACCTTTATTTGTTGTTTTCATCTACTTCTACTTAATTAATGTTGTGCTCAAGCACGTTCGAGAGAGAAAAAAAACGTCCTATGATCCTCCTGAATACTCAGTACAAGAGAACTAATGATTCATCATATTGTAAGCCCTCAGAACAAAACTCAAGGGATTTAACTGTGGTTTGTGGATGCTTGGCCTGAGAGGTAAGAGCGACGAGTAGGAGCTACAGGAGTAATCGGTGCCGCCGAGCTCGACGATGCGATCCAGTTTGTTGATCCGGCCGTCGAGGTCGCAGAGGCGGCGGCTGCGGCGCGATGCTCGCCGAGGTCCTCGATCTGGATATCGGCGACTCTGGCGCCGATCTCGCGGAGGACCTGCTCCTCCCGCTTCATCCTGACGAAGTGGTTCAGCATCCACTGCGCCTTCTCCTCGTTGCGAGCCATGGCGGCCGGTCGGGTGTTGACGGCACGGCAGCCGGCGACGGCGAGGTCCTTGAGCTGCTGGGCAAGGGCTTGGGAAGTGGGAACAGAGGTGTCTGGGTTCAACTGGGATCGGGGATTTCCTGGTTGGGCGTGGGCGTGACGTCAAGATATATATAAAAAGCCCTGATTTTTGAACGGCTTGCGTCCGGACTCTGGAACCGACCTGCCTCCTAGTCGGTTAGTCACGTCTGGTAGGGATCCAACGACGGTTGATCAGATTCCAAATGGATGGAGAGGCAACATCAAGCTGAGAAAAGAAAAGACAAAATCCAGATCAACTCACGCGTCGATAATATAGGGATGTTCCGTTCCTGCTCCGCTGAGTTTAGCCACTAAAATTTAGTTATTTTTAGTCACTAAAGTTCCAAACACTCCTGCTTCTAGTCACTTTTAACACTGTCACTAAAGTCACTTCTACTAAACTTTAGTGAGTAAACTCTATGAGGTGGAAACCAAACACCCCCTATATATAAGTACAAATGTATTTAGTGTCTGTTTGGTTTTTCTCCCTGAACTTCAGTGACTTCTAAAGTTCAAAGTTCAGTGACACCTAAAGTTTAGTGATCCCTGTTTAGTTATAGTGACTAAAGACCACTAACGTTTAGTCACTTTTAACTATTTCTTCATTACTAAAGGCTTCTAAATTTTAGTGACTCCTAAACTTTAGTGAGATGTTTGGTATTTTAGGCATTAATTTTAGTGACTAGCTTTAGAGGAGAGGAGGCTAAGCAAACAAGCCCTTAATAGCAAATATAAGTAAATATAATAATTGTAGTATAATGGAGAAAAGCCTAGCATATCCAAGTCAACGAACCTAACCTAAAACTAATTTCTTTTAGGGTTCTGCGGATACATGGGTGTATGCCGAGTCTCGAGTGATGAGTGATTGTCAACTGAGATAATGTGCATGTTCTTTGACTTGTGTTGTGCAGGTGTCGAGCACGGATACTGTGATCGAAGGCAAGGTGAAGGTCAAGTAGAGACGTGCCGTGCCGATGGACCGAGAGTGGCGAAGGGCGGACGTGAGGCTTGGACTGAGGGACCGGTGGCCTGAGGATCAGCTGTGGTGGCTGACAGCCTGGGACAGCGACGAGCAGAGACTTGCGGGGCACAGTGTTGCTCGGGTCGAGGACCTGGGGACATGTGTCGGTGGACGGGGTGCACGGGCGGTGCATCCCCTCTACGGTTCGGTTTGGTGGTCGAGCCACAGAAAAAACACCGAGTGGATGGTTTCCAGGTTTGGGCCTCAAAACCTGGGCTCTGATGGTTTCCGAGTTTGGGCCACAAAACTCGGGCTGAGGACGGTTTCCAGGTTTGGGCCTCAAAACCTGGGTGCTGCGGGTTTCTGAGTTTGGGCCACAAAACTCAGGCGATGGATGGCTGGTTTCCCGGTTTGGGCCTCAAAACCGGGGGTTGGCTGTGAAGGCTGGTTTCCCGGTTTGGGCCACAAAACCGGGGGCGAAGTCCAGGAAAAGGACGTGCAGAGCGGTGGCGGCACGTGGCCGCAATCGGTGAGGTTGCGTCGAGGCAACGCTACCAGTTGTGCGGGCGTGGCCGTCGGATCACCACTATCTTCGAGTTGGTCCAGGATAGCCTGAGGGTTTGGCTGGTTCGCTCTGTAAATAACTAGGGGTAGAGTGGGAATTAGAATTAGGATAAGTAGAGGGAGACACCCACCTCCCATCTTATCTCAGTCATTTGCTCTTTGCCTTCTAGGTTTTCCTACTCTCTCAATCCCCTGCTGTAGCAACTAAGATCCGCAGAGAACCATACCTCTGTGTACTGGAAATTTTGAGGAAGTGAGACCGTAATCTCACTGTTGTAGCGTGTGGTAGCCACACGGTTGCAGATCGATGTGTTGATTCGCGTTTTGTTCGTGTTCTTCGCGTTCTTCGTTTCTCCGCGATTTTCCCGTCACTCGATCTCCCTCTATACTGCGTCTTTTCGAAATCCGTTTGAATCAACTTGTTCTTTATAGTGAGGAGATCATTTCTACCGAAGGAATTCATCTAACTCCTCACGAACAAGTAGATCAGGTTGATTTCGTTTTTATGGCGCTTTTTCGGTTCATACACCTTCCCCTTCGATTTTCCGTTGATTAAGTTGTTTTGAGCGGATGATTTCTTGGGGATAGTCTCCTAACTACCTCGTGATCATCTTCTCCAAGTTTGGGAACAAGGGATTGTGCTTTGGATCGGATTTGGGAAGATTTGGGAAAGAGGCGATCAAAATCGCCCTCTCTGGTCGGTCGCGGACAGTCCGCCACCTGACCGGCGGATAGTCCGGCCATCGGGCTCGAGCCAGACCAGTGGCTGCAAGTCTCGGTCACTTGGCTTTCGAGTGACCGGCGGACAGTCCGCATGTATAACTCGCGGACAGTTCGGGAGTGTCCAGAGGACTTGCAGCAACAGTGTTGTTTCTCGACAGTCCGCCGTAGGGCAGACAGTCCGCAGCCGTATCAGCGGACAGTCCGCGACTCGGCTGAAAGCTGATTTCCAGTGCGTTTGCTCTACCGGCTTCTTCGCTTGGTTTCCGGACTTCTCGTTTGGCCCTAGAGTTGACCAACGAATCTCTCTAGGTATCTTTGCTACTTGTTAGCATTGGTATTTGGGGATTTCTCGACGTAGCCTTCCATCTACCTTCGGGACTTGGTTTTTAGGGGTCGAACTTGTACCGGTGCTTTTGGCGTTTGACTTGCTATCGCTTTGTGGTGCCTCGCTGTGATCCTAGGGATCATCCACCCTCTTCCAAGGATCGTGGGCATTACGGTTTCGGTCAAAGTTTTTGGGGTTGATTTGTGGGACAAAGGCCGAAGTTTCGTGAGAAATTTTTGAGCTCTCATTCACCCCTCTGGTCGCCTTGCTTTTGCATTCTCGGTCCTTTCCTTCAGGTTCGTTCGGTTGTCAAGAATTAGTTAGATCACAAACAATTCCAGCTTCTTAAGACTGGTACAAATTAAATTAGTGAATCATTCCGCCTATAAATTATTCCGCGGCTCTATTTCGAAAGAACCGAACAAGACCTTAGTAGGAACCAGTAAATACGCCACGTGTTTTTTATGAAAAGTATTTCAAGTGTAGTGGGAATATTAATGGAATTCTCAATAAGTCAATTCATATATATCATATAAATAATTTCTTTAAATACATAAACAAAATTTTTTTTATAGAGGGGTTCAAAGTTCAAACGCAATTATAGAGCCTCATACATATACTTCTAATAAATAATGACCTTTCACATTAATATTTTTTGTTGTTTTGTGTAAATTCAAAGACAAAAAAGGATGAATCATGGGTCCGCCACCTCTATCCAGAGCTGGGGAAGAAGAGAGGAAGAGAATGGAAGGAGAGAAAAACAAGTGTTATATTCAGAGACGGAACCAAAACTTTTAATTAGGGGCCGAACAATATGCATGATTACACCTCGTAAATATGTTATCTCAATAGATTTTAATATTCTTAATGAAAAACACAGCATTATTATTAAAAAATAGTAAATTTATATTTTTTTATATATAGTTGAATTTTTATACCTAATAAATCTTTTTTACTGTTTATGGGGGACCACGGCCCCTGCTAGCCCCCTTGTTCATATACTTTGATTGCTAGTAAATTGGTCGGATGCATTTGATTGCTAGTCATATACTTTGTTACACTTCATCTTAGACCCTATTTGGATATATGCAACTAAAATTTAGCTAGCTAAAATTCTAGTGTAAAACTTTAGCCAGCTAAAAGTTTCTCATCTAAACTTTAGTTGTTTGGATGTTTCAGCTAATAAACTCAGCTAAACTTTAGTTGAGGTGTTTGGATGTCTAGCGGCTAAAATTTAGTTGCTACATCTAAATAGGACCTTAGATAAGTTTAACTAGATTGGTAAGTGTTTGATTTATGATTAATAACATTATCTAAGATTCTTCTGAACTCTATACTCCCTCTGTCCCTAAATAACTGTCTCTAGAAATTCGTGTTTTCCTCACAGACACGTTTTTCGGACGATAATTAAAAAGGGACTGAGGAAGTATGTCATATAGTAGAAAAAGTACGATAAGATTTTCTTAGACGAGAAAAGTACAACGAGGTTAGTTGTAAGAGGTCGTGGCCCCCAAACCTGCCCAAATTGCCTGCTTGCCGCCGCCGCCGCCGCTTGTCCACTGCCTGCTTCTTTCTTCCAGCACGCGCCGCTCTGCCACCTCCGGCAAAGTGCGCAAAAATCTCGCGGAGCCTCACCCAAAAATCCAGCCCCGATGGGTAGGCGCAAGCGGCCCCGCAAGGTGCAGCCGCCGGCGGAGCGTGTCGATCGAGAGCCGGTAGGCGGTAAAGTCGACGACGAATCCACGAGGGTGAACCCACCAAAGACGGAGATTTCGGCGGCCGGCGAGTGCGAGGTGTCGGAGGCGGACGAGGAGGATATCGGTAGACTACTGGAGCCATTCACCAGGGACGAGCTCCTGGACCTCCTGACCGACGCCTGCCTCCGTGACCCTGCCCTCCTCGCTCGCGTCACCGCCTCTGCCGCCTCCGACGCCGCGCATCGCCGCCTCTTCGTGCACGGCCTCGGCCCCGGCGCCACCTCCGCGGCGCTGGCTGCCGCGTTCGTCCCCTTCGGCGCCCTCGACGAGTGTCACGCCGTTGCCGACCGCGCCACCGGTCGTTGCCGGGGCTACGGCTTCGTCACCTTCCGCCGCCGCTCCGACGCGCGCCGCGCGCTCGCCGATTCCTCCAACTCCAAGTGCGTGGAAGGCCGGCCCGTCGCCTGCCAGCTCGCCTCCCTCGGCCCCGCTGCCCCGGCTTCCTCGTTCTCCGACCGCAAGCTGTTCGTGGACAACGTGCCCGAGCGCGCTGGGCGTGACGACCTGAGAGGGTTCTTCTCCAAGTTTGGCGAGATTGAGGAGGGACCCCTCGGCTCTGACCGCGCCACCGGGCTGTTCCGGGGGTACGCCATCTTCATCTACAAGACGCCCGAGGGGCTCAGGAAGGCACTCGAGGAGCCCACCAAGGTGTTCGACGGGTGCGAGCTTCATTGCCGGCTCGCGCACAGGGCGCGGAAGAGGAAGCAAGCCCCTTCCGCACCCGCGGACAATGGTGACCAGAGCAATGGAGCAGCTGTTACCTTGCCCACTGTTCAGCTCCAGTCGTCCGAGGACACTGCATTGACACCCAAGCTGCCACTTCTTTGCTCCAACCCGCAGATTCGGCTGACGACGAAGGGGAGTAGCTCAGCCACAGCCACCTTTCATCAGAATGCTGCTGCAGCAGGTGGCGCTGGTATCCTTGGTGCGGCTCCTGTGGCCACTGCTGTTCCCTCTTTGCCGGTTCAGAGCACGACAAGCACGCCTCCGAGTGGAGGTGTATTGGGGGCATGGTTGATTGGGTGACACTGCTAGAGCCTAAAGCTGGTGCTTCGTCCATTATTCCTAGTACAAGGATACAACAATTGGGCCAACAATTCACCATCATCTCTTCAGGTTCAGAGACCAGGAGCCATGAAGGATTGCGGTTTGTCCTCCATGTGCCTTTCCAATTTGGCACCCCGAACTGACTAGTGGTCAGGTAGACCAGGCTTGATCCAGCATTTCCTGGGAAGATGGGTTAAAATAACGTGACATTTTGGTAGGCAAGGATTGGAATGGAACATGACACCGAGTGAGTCAAGCAAGGACTCGATGCTACTTTCTTAATGAAACAAGGAACTGCAACCTTGGTTATTTCAGTGCATCTCATGGTTTATCAATCAGCCTGATCCAGTGATTCTTATCACAGGAGAGGCGATTGTAAATTTGTGATATCTGGTCACTAGGGAAATGAATGCAATTGTGTAAATAGTTTAGTTTGCAGAGCAAACTCGCCATCTGTAAGACTGTTAACTGAACGCATCCTTTCTGAAAACAGGGAAGGGCAACCTTGGACTTGGTTATCACTGTATCTTGCATCCTACAATTACTTTGGGTCTTATTATCTCTATCTGTATCTGAACGTTATTCTTGTATCAGTGATCTTTTCGTAATGCTGCATAAGCTTTCAGAGCAGAATTCCATGTGTCAACTGGATGCTTCAACTTTGAAGGATAGCAATCTTGAGAACATGAGAAAACACGAGGAGCTCGATGCAGCTATGAATATACAGTGGCTGGTGTTAATGTTACAGCAGGGCGTTGATGGCCCTGTGTGTAAATAGGGTTTTTATTAGGTTTTGGTAGAGATGTGAACAATCTCATCTAAACCTCCCCCTCTTCCAAACAGGCTCAAGATGATAGGATGCCAGGTGTAAGAAGAATCCATGATGACAGCGTTTTGGGCCGATCTGAAACTAAGGTCTTTTATGGTAAATGGCAAGATGACATCGTTGTGGGCCGATCTTTGGTGCGGCACTCACACAGTCACACCTTGATGGAAAGATTTCCCAGCTCCTTTTAGTCACACTCTAAAACCAAATCTTCTGTTGCTAAAGTCCCTGCTCTCCTCTGTTAATCACTTAGGACACTTATAATAGTATAACCTAGTTACCAGCTCTAAGCCAACCTCTTCAACTATAAAATATCATTACAATCTGTGCTTGATTTCTCTAAGAACAATGCTTCTGCATCCATCATTTGAAAAAACTTTGCACCTAAAAATTGTACTCCCTCTGTCCCTGAATAAATAGATTTCTAGAGTTGTCTTAAGTCAAACTTTTTAAACTTTGATTAGATGGGACTGCTAGTAGCCCCTCCCATTTTAGTCTCAATTAGTCCCTAATTTGCCAAATAGAGGGACTAAAGTGATTTTTTGGACTACTGGCATGTAGTCCCTTGAGGAGTGGCTATTTGGGACTATTGACCTAACTTAACACCTCATGCCTCTCTCTCTCCTCTTTATTGCGTTGGGACTATCCCCACCCTGGACACTTTAGTCTTTGTTCAGCAGTTTTACTGCTCTTTAGTTATTTCCAGTCCCTAAAAGCAAATAGGATACAAGATTAAAGTTTAGTTCTTTTTTTAATCTCTAATAGTATGTTTGATGTGGTCCATCATCTTCTCACTCCTCATTTTTTTTTTCTATTTGATTGGTGGAATGGAATGGATTGATGAATCACTGCCTTATTTCGGATAAGCCAATAATTAGTATATTCATAAGAAATGGATTGGTTCCACAAAAATTCATGTGATGAACTCATGACACCCCAAGAAACATGGGTTGATTCCACGATCCAAACGCCCTGTATAGAACCAAACAGAATCTTAAAGAACGGTACTTAAAAAAACTTTGCACCTCAGAAATATAAATTACTCTATCAACAATGACATAAATGCTTGCCATAACTATTGTTATCTCTCTAACTGCGTCCCCAATAAGCCTTCAAATAGCTAGCAGGTATAATTTTAGGATAATTTTCTTAATCCACCTAGATGCTAAAGAAGGAGAAAAAGAATCTCGCTATCAATAGAACAAGCGGTAACTTCGCACGTCCTCAAAGAAAAAAAAAACAGCTGCCTCTAACATATGGCTCAACCTCCTTTGCGACCTACGTTCTCTTTTTCTCTCTCTTTTTTTATACTCGCTTCATCACCACACTAGCTGATGATTTTACCGCACCTCTAGGAACGGCCTAAGAGCAGTCGATTGTAAAGAATCTTTGCAACCTTCTCTCAACTAGCGTAGGCGTAGTAGCGCTGGCGTGACCGCCGGCCACCAGGGCGCGCGCCGCGGAAAAGGCGTTCGATGAAATGCCGCTGCGGGGGGTGCTCACACCTCCACGGCGTCGTTTGGCCGGTCGCTCGATTCCTCCGGCCGAGAGGGTCGGCGGCGCTGCCCTGGCCTGAGTGCGCCGTGGTCCGCCGGGCAGGACGGCAACATGAGAAGCAAACCTGCCAGCCATTTGGGGCGGATGATTGAATCGTGATAAAAGGTCGAGGACACATGGGCTGCGCTTGTGCATATCAGTCATCACATCCTGGCAAAGGCAACGCGCTTTTGCGCTTCAGGTATTTCTTCTGTTCGGGCATACTATGCTCCGCCGTCACTCGCACCGGTCCCCTCCTTCCTGGGCTCCTAGAGGCCACCATCTGGAGGCAGGCAAAGAGGAAAAACTCTGACGACGCCACGTTGCGGTGATTCTGTTCTTGGAATCGATTTTGGGGGGCCATTACCTGACTGGTACCGCACTCGTGTGTCGTCGGGCTGGATTAGGATTTCATCATGGTTTATTCCTTTGATATCGTGTCGCTCCTGGACGCAATTCGGTAGATAGCTTTGCACTATGGTGTTGGTGGAATACTGGAATCATTCGTTAAGCATGATTGGTGGTCTGCGAGAGGCGCCAGCTCTGGATTCTCGATGCTCGGTGAGGTCACTGGCATCAGTCTTGATTGAATTAGTACTCATTTCATGTCAGGTGGTGCAAACGGCCTCCTAGGTGGTAGCATTGCTATCTATGCACCGGGAACATAGAAAACCAATGCTCAGTAGTACAGTAGTTTTCCTTATCAAGGAAGCAGGAACACATAGTTGGCTTATATTTATCACATTTCACATGGTAAGTGAAATTCATTCGTAGCATAGTCAAATCTTGTACAGGTGGCAAATTAATCTAGAAATTAAGGTCCAGCATTTACTAGCCATTCGGTGCGCTTGGCCTCATGCATAATTCGGTCAGTCCTCCTGTAGAGGAGGTTATTCAAATATCATCTAATATATCGCCTGCCACCGCACCCATTCTCCCTCTGGCAGTTGAAGAACACTGAGGCCACAGGTGGCCCTAGATTATAGAGTGCTGAGAAGTCTCTTGAGTTGAAATTTTGCCTCCATCCTGGTGCATAAATAGTTTGCCGGACAGATTGGCGGAAGAGCACAAAGACAAAGCGATGTATTCCAGCACTTGGCTTTGGACTTTCATAGCTTACTACCTCATTTCCTGAAATATAGTTCGAATAAAACCGATCAGAACAAATTCATGCAAGCCTAAAGAAGTTATTCAAATATTTATCTTCTACAAAATTTGTAAATAGGTCAATATAAACTGGTTAGTGTGATATTGTCCTAGTCTTTGGTAACTAATATATGAACCTTTTCATCAGTTACAGGTTGCATTAGTTGGGTTCTAAAAAAGGCACAAACATTCAAGTTAGGTTTTGCCAATTTAGGTTGAAACAAACATTCAAGTAGGGAATACGAAATGTAAGAGGACAGCGGAAACTCACCAAAGCTCACATTTGTTGATTCTGGAATATCTGTCACCATCCTGCATATATGACTTTCTCCGTAAGCAATTCGTTTGCTTTGTTGTTATGTAAGAAGAATACACAAGTGATAGAAAATCACATTTATCACTTATGTTTCAGGTCTTACCAGTGCAGGTACTCTCTTTTTGTTGGATTGCTTGGACTTGGTGAGTCGGGATCCACCATCACCTAGTGGTAAGTTGGTTATCTTCTTTAGAAACATAAGAAATAATGCTTCATGTAGATGTGATTTTACTAAACCAAGCAGTAAATGGTGTAGGTCCATATACCTTTATCTTAAAATGGCACTATATTTGCCTGTTTTTAGCGCAATTTACTTTTAGATTAATATTAATGTATGATTGGATTCCGAGCCATCTGTGCTGTTAAATATATATATTTTTTCAAACAAACTGAAGTATGGTGAACTTTATCTATTCCAATGTTAGTGGCTTCTGTTAAGGTAAGATATTTAGATTATTCACATTTGTTGCTGGAGGTAATCATCATGGTTTTAGGTTCCTAGATACTAGGTAGTTGGATGCATATATATAATATTGATTTTTATTCGGTACCTGCAAACATGCTGGTATATTTGTTGACACTAGATAAAAAGAAGACAAACATCTCTATAGATTATACTCTATTTTTCCAATCAATACAAACAACATCCAAATCTGTATGGTCAAAATTCATGACTTTCAATGATCTATTGTACCAAAAGTAACTTCTGTAAGGACGTTACTCTGAACTGTTACGTTCCCGTTAAGAAGTGTATTCTGTTTCCTTGGTACAAAAGACACTAAGCCAGTGATCCAATTTGGTGCCTTAACTTGAAGAATAACTTGCACCATGCACCAAGTAAAAGAGCACCTTGTTTCACTTTGCACGGTGTAAATCAAAGCAATTTACTTTGTAATGTGTTATGCTGTGAACTCTTAGTGAAACATCATGAAATATGTGTAAAATCGCAAGACTTTAGCTATGTTTCCTGAGGTTTCATTTATCTATGAAGCTTCATGAGTATATCCTGATGATGTTTGATGTATCCTAGTGTGAAGTGATAATTTACCATAGTGTAAAATAAAATGTGAGCTAAACCAGGTGCAAAGGAAATACAGTTTACATGGTGCAAAGTCCAATTTACTCTTATTTAAAATTAGCACGCTGCGATGAGGTAACATGTGGTTATGGACTCACCAAAGTGTAAAGGGTCCTCATGTCATGTCCAGCAATCTCAATCCTTGGCTCATTGGCTACTTGAGATGGCTTGAGCTCAGATCCATTTGTCAGTTCCCTATTGTTGTATAGGACTCTGAGTGATGCTGATTTGATAAATGGATCCAAGATATCTCCAACTACGTTGCCTACGACAAGTGGGTCCCTTGACATGGTTAGCTACGATTGGCAATCTTCAAGGCACGCTAACTTGGCTTGAAGTCTGAACTTGGGTGAAGTGAAGGGTGCAGGCTGCTTCCCTATATATACTCCCAGTCCCCAATGAGGTACCATTCATGATGACTGAAACTATTAGCTCTAGACGCTATGGTATCTTGCTTTACCTTGTAAAGAATGATATGGGTTGCCATCACTAGAAATATTTTGGGCTGTCCACCCCTCTGTGCCTACACCAATGGAAGGAGTGCTCACTGCAATTCCATGTAGGTGAATAAAATCTGATGTATCACACTCACTTATTCCCTATATATCCAGAGCCTAATAAATAGTTGTTCGTAGCGGAAAAAGGTGATTGCCTTTTGACCTATCTCCTAGACTGACGTGGTGACACCTAATTTTCCTTGTTTTCTCCTAGACATTTAGCCTTGATGGTTGCTATGTTTCTTTGTTTAAGCATTGCAACAAGTTGAAAAACGATGGTGTATTGATGGTACTTCATCAGGGATGAGCATACTATACGGTGACGATTAAAGGTGGTAGGGGATTTTCTTCACAAATGCATCAATTGTTCGGTGTCTGCTCCTAAGATAATAATTTCAATATTATATACTCAAGAGCTATTTTTGTACAAGTGTATGCTCTATATCATTGCATGGTGTCATCTAGAATTCAGAATCATGTAAAATTCATCCTGCAAACACTAGACAGGAGCTTCCTTTTGTTTAACGATGATGGATGTGGGTCATCAACACTCATTCTATCAATTGTGAATTGTGATGCAAATTTGCCTTTGAGAAGCATCTTCATCTTTCTATCTTTGTAAATCAGGAGGATGTAAGCTTTATTCTTCCTAATGGTGTTAAATAAGCACATAGACTGAATGCTTCTTTATTCAGAGCAGTTGGATACTGTAAATATGATAATGATAGTAATGGATGCTTTTAAGATCTATTCTGATTTGCCAACACGAGTTGTGGTCAAAGATAATTTTTTTATTCCAAAATTCGTTTATTTCATAAAAAAATGTGCTAGTAAATGTATAAAGCCATAGATGATAGTTGATAGATCCATTTCCTTTTCCCTCGAAATTTAACTGCCCTTTGTTGTGTACTTGTGCTTGAATATTATAATGTTATCATCGATCACGCTGTTTTCCAACCTTTCAGGATAAAAGAGGCAGCAAGGCTGTGTGTGATAGATAAGGTCTACAATGATATTTTGTTCTTGCACTTCACGCAAGGTTTGATATTACAGGTACATTCTCAGCTTACTTGTGCTCTGCAGGTTATCCCTTTACCAGCAGGAGATCTACGGGGCATATATTAATACAGGAGTTTTGAAAAGAACTAATTACAAAGTCGCCAAATTACCAAAAACACAACAGAGGAGACTCGAACCATCGCTCTGCAGGTTATCAGGTATCCAAGTTTCAGTTTCTGCACCAAAAGCCTGAAAGGTTATACTACCAGCACTGTCCAAACCAGAAGCTGGATCAAATTCGACCAGAGAAGCTCTACTTTGCCTCAACGGTGTTGTTAATAAAGGAAGTAGGAAGTTATTATCTTCCGATCCTTACTTAACACAAGATTTTCATGCCACCTCTAGCGAGTTCCAAACACGGGACTGAAAGGGTTTACTTAACATCATGGTGCATTGAATATGAACGCCAAAGTTAGTGGGCTCTTTGGTTCATTGCACATTCTTGATCTTGACTGATGAATAAAGCAGTTCTCCTCTTCACGTGAGCATATCCCATTGGTCCACAGCCACTCCAAAGGGTGAACGCAACTTGGAGAAAGGATGTAGGGGAGGAGTACTTCACATGGGCTGTCAAAGTTTCGAAATGGACATATGACAGAGGGCTTCAGCGCAGAGTTTCGTTAAACAGGCTTGAGCTGCAGACTGACTGTTGAACAATATCCAGAAACACAAAATCCCCCCACCAAAGCAACATTATTTGACTGAGAAGTGAGAGCTATATTTGACAGAGATTGCCATGCATGTGCTGTCGTTGACAGGTGAGTAGTGTATAATGGGGAGGGGGGGGGGGGGGGGGAATGGATTGCGATGCCCCTTCCTTTTATGCCGGCCCTCAAAAAAGTTGGAAGATTTCCTTAAGAAAATTAGTAGTAGCATCTAGCTGCTTAGCCGCAGATTTTATTATATTATTGTACAATAATGTGGGCGGCATCGGCACATCCCAAGCTGTTTAATCAACCGCCGGAGCGGCGAGTTCTGGGTATGTCAAGATCAAGAACAGCCTCATACATAGCCGTTTTCAGGTATATATTGCTGGTATATACTGTACTTCCTCTCTACCTACCATATAGTACTTGCTACTATGCATACAGTACCTAGCATCTGCTTGTGTTTGTCATTGCCTGTGCAGAGAGCAACAACTGCTGAACCTATCAAGATCGCTATCGGAATCTGGCGGAGAAGGAGAATCCTTCTGGAAAAGACGAGCTGCTGCTTACTGCTAGCAGCGTGCGTGCACTTGATCTACTACTACGGCTGCTCCATCATTAATTATTATTCTCCTGTGGATCCGATCCCTTGCTGGCTGCATGCAACGGCTACTCGTCAACCTCAAGAGCTACTAGTAAAAGCTAAGCTAGAGATCGACGCCTAGATGGACGACGACGGAGAGGCTGCTGGCGCGTATGTACGTGCGTCGTCGTTGGTACATGTGCTGTGCAAGTTGCATTGCAGGCGCATGCTATACGAGAGCGCCCTCAGCTCAGCTGTCTGCCTGTCCATTAGTGTGGAATGGCATGACATGGCATGGCATGGAGATGGAGCCCAGTGTTTCGAGGTGAGTGCCAGGCGCCATGGATGGATATATGATGCTTAGCTAGCATGCTGGATCGATCGGATGCTTCTACACCTTCGTCGATCCACTGTGCTACTGCTACTGCTACCATGACGTGGCATCGCAACCTTATCACTTTCTTTCCTATAGGGCTGGAGGCAGGCAGGTGAGGTCAACCATGCATGTGGACAAAAAAAAAAACCCGGTGGCGTCATGGATGCATGCGCTCGTCACGCTCTCACTCATCCATCCTGTGCCCATTCGCGCGCATGACAGATTGTCATAGATGGAAATCGGGCTGTTGTTGTCTGGATCGAGCGTTCTCGATCTTGTTGTCGATCTGGTCATGCTTTGTACTGTACTCGTATCATTGAAAAGCAATAGTATGTCGTGTTTGGTGGTAACTTTGAAGTGTTCGCATGCAGAACGTCGTTTCTTCGCCACACACCTTTTTCTGACGTATGCAATGCAAGTGCAACCCACCGCATCCTGGCGCCCTGTGGCCTGGCCGAACTTCCGAAAACAGCTGCTGCTCCGAGTCCAAGCCGCGGTTTCCGGTTCAGTACGCGTTCCAGGTTTCAGCAGCTTCTTGCTCAAAATTAAGGGGGAGCGCCATGGGATTGGTGGATATATGCACTGCAGCATCATTTTTTTTTTGACAAGAACTGCAGAGCATCATTGGACACTACTTGTACTATAAAGCAGGCCATGACATTGGACGGTCTGTTTTTTCAGACAAGAACTCGTGCGAGCACCCAGCAGCTAGCGTGGCCGCCAGGCAGGCCAGATCATATATTCATTCCCTTGGTCATTCATTATTGGGTGGTCGTCGTCGTCACGACCACGACGACGCCGCTGAAGTCTGAACTAACCATATATCGCTGTCGTTGCGCAGCGATACGATATGCTTATTTGGAAACGAGCCATGATTCCAAAACGAGCACATTCTGGTGTACATGCATACGCATGTGAGGCCAGATTTTGCAGACATCATGTTCAGATTTGATTCCGGCCAAAAGGGAAGTTCGGTAGTGTGTGCCACTGCCACTGCTATGAGACATGGAAGCTCTGAGGACTGCATGAGGTTAGTTAGCTCCTGCTCCCTCCGTCCCTAATTGACCGTCGCCGTTGGTGTGCGTGCCACAAGTTTAACTCAATTTATAGCAAATGCGTGTAATATTTGTATCTCTAAATAATTTTATTTAAAAACTAGATTCAAATATCTATCCAACGATATTAATTATGTATCATACAAATTAATATTTTTTAATATATAATTAGTCAAAGTTGTTTCTTGGGAAACGAAAACGACAGACATTTAGGGACGGAGGGAGTAGCTACTGCGGAGTAGTACTGTGCAATCATCACTCCATTTGTCCGTGACCAAGTTGCGGCACAGAAAACTGAAAGCAGCAAAGTCGGAAAACCGGCCGGGTCCCTTCTGCATTCCAAAAAGCCCATCAAATTGTTCTCGAGATCTATCCTCGGATCACTGGATCAGTTGAAATTAAGCCAAAGAATCTAGCGGGCATCAGCCGCGCATTGGCCGCCACTGCCGTTTATTTCAAAGCAAATCGACGTGTGCGGATACATGGTGTATGCCGAGTCTCTGAGTGATGAGTGATTGTCAACTGGGATGATGCACATGTTTTTTGGCTTGTGTTGTGCAGGTGTTGAGCACGGATGCAGTGATCAGAGGCAAGGTGAAGGTCAAGTAGAGACGTGTCGTGCCGATGGACCGAGAGTGGCGAAGGGCGGACGTGAGGCTTGGACTGAGGGACCGGTGGCCCGAGGATCAGCTGTGGTGGCTGGCAGCCTGGGACAGCGACGAACAAAGACTTGCGGTCATGTGTTGCCTGAGTCGTGGACTTGAGGACACGTGTCGGTGGACGGGGTGCACGGGAGGTGCATCCCCTCTACGGCGTCGGTTTGGTGGTAGAGCCAGAGAAAAACCATCGGGTGGTCGGTTTCCAGGTTTGGGCCTCAAAACCTGGGTGCTGAGGGTTTCCGAGTTTGGCCACAAAACTCGGGCTGAGGACGGTTTCCAGGTTTGGGCCTCAAAACCTGGGGGCTGCGGGTTTGCTGAGTTTGGGCCTCAAAACTCAGACGCTGGTGGGCTGGTTTCCCGGTTTGGACCTCGAAACCGGGGGTTGGCTGGAAAGGCTGGTTTCCCGGTTTGAGCCACAAAACCGGGGGTGCAGAGCGGTGGCGGCACGTGGCGGCAATCGGGAGGTTGCGTCGAGGCAACGCTACGAGTTGTGCGGGCGTGGCCGTCGGATCCACCTACCATCGAGTTGGTCCAGAATAACCTTAGGGTTTAGCTGGTTCGCTCTGTAAGTAGTTAGGGGTAGAGTGGGAATTAGGAATAGTTAGAATTAGGATAAGTAGGGGGAGACACCCACCTCCCGATGTATCTCAGTCATTTGCTCTTTGCTTCTAGGGTTTCCTGCTCTCCCAATCCCCTGCTGTAGCTAGCTGAGATCCGCAGAGAACCATACCTTTGTGTACTGGAGATTTTGAGGAAGTGAGGCCATAACCTCACTGTTGTAGCGTGTGGTAGCCACACTGTAACACCTCTGGTGTTTAACTGTAATTAACCTGACATGTCATCATCATTAGTCATTAATCATCCTTGCCTTGCATTTATGTTTGCTTAGTACTTGTGTAGCAATCTCGTTTCAAAAACCCTAAAAGCCCTAACCTTCCTATAAGGGCAAAAAAATGGTAATTTCACCTCTGTGACTAGCTTTGTGTAATTCTTGTTCAGTTGGATGTCTTGAAGTTTTGTTGTGTTGGCCAAAGTTCAAAAATCAAAATCAGATTTCAAATCCCTTTGCAAAACCCTGGATTTTATCCCTCTTTTTGTAATTCAAAAATTATTCAAAATTTGAGGTTGGTCCAAAAAGCAAAGTTGTAGATCTGGCCAAGAGAAACAACTTTGGTATTTTCAAATTTTCAAGTTTCTGTACAAAGTTTGAAGTGAATCCAAATTCATTCAAATTCCAGTTTTTGTCCCCTTTTCAGTTTTCAAAATTTATTTAAAACTATTGGGTTTCAGAAAAAAGGTATATTAGCAAAGTTGTAGGTTTTGATAAAATGAACAACTTTCATATTTGCAGATTTCCAACTTTCAATGTAAAATCAAAAGTAATTTTGAAAATTTTCAAATCCTAAAAGTGTCCCTTTTTCTGATTTCGTATTTAATTCAAAAACTGTTTGGAATTTGAAAATATTCTTTTTGACAAAGTTGTAGATCTCTTTTTTTCTGAACAACTTTGGTGTTTTGAGTTTTTGCTGCTCAGTTCAAGTTTTGGAAGTAATTTGCGAAATACAGAAAGTAAAACCCTAGACCTAGCCCTGTTCATCCCCTACCTCTAGCCGGCACAGAGCAGGAGGGGGTCCCGGCCATGGCCGCACGCCAGCGCCGCTTGCGCCACGCGCCTGGCAGCCGCACGCCCGCCCCTGACTTGTCGCCTGCGCCCGCGCCATCATGCCGCACCCGCACGCGCAAAGCGCTGACCTCCGCCCCGTCCCCCACTGCTCCCAGCACGACGCCGCCGCGTGGCCGTCGCCGGCGAACGCACACCCGGCCCCTGCGCACACGCCGTCCTTCCCGCCGGCTCGCAATCGAGTGCACACGCCTCGTCCGAGCTCATCCACATCATCCCGTGCTCTCTACCGTCCCCTGGCCGCGGCTATAAAAGGCCCGCCGGAGCCGGAGCTCCGCACTCACCCCGCCACCGTGGCCAGCCCACTCCGAAGCTCCCGCCGCTCAACCAACAAGCCCAGCAGCTCCGCCTTGAGCCCGTGCAGCTTCCCCACCCCTCAATTCCATCGCTACCGCCTCCCACCGCCGAGCGCGAGCCCTTCTTCCTCAGCACCGGTGAGAGACCGACCGGTTCGGGTCGACGGAATTCGCCGCCGTGAGTGTTCCTCCCGTTCCTCCGACCCCTGCCCTCTCTTCCTCACCTCCGTGCGCTCCTAACCGCACCTCGGTGATCCCTTTTGGTGGACAGAGCCGCCGGACGCTGCTCGCCGCCAGAGAGCTCCGCCGAAGCACCTCCACCGTCGAATTCCCTCCTCCGACCCTGCACCGCCTCGCCGAGTCTCCCTCCAGACTCACGGTGAGCCCGCGAATCTTTACCCACCCTCGGCTTTCCCAGCGCGAGCCCCGAGCGGCCGGTCGGCCGTCCGCCTCGCCTGCGATTCACCCGAGCCTTCCGTCTCGCCCGAGCCTCCAAGCCAGGCCTCGGACGAAGCGATCGTTCCGTCTCGCCCGAGTCCGCTTCGCCCGAGCCAAGCCTCGGCGAGCGCATGCTCTCCGCTTCGCCCGAGCCAGGCCTCGGCGAACACATGCCTTCCGTCTCGCCCGAGCCTCCGGGCCAGGCCTCGGACGAAGCAGTCGCTTCCGTCTCGCCCGAGCCCGTTTCGCCCGAGCCTCGCGAGGAAGGAGCACAGCGCTCTTTTCTTTTTCCTTTTTGAAAGAGTGTGAATAGTGTTCTGTTTTCTCTTTTTTGTGTGAATTAATCTGTTGTTCCTTAAATCCTGATAAAATTATGGTATGCTCCTTGCACTGTGTAGTATTTTATAAAAATATGAAACCTGACTTTTCTGCAAGAATTTGAAAATGTAAAATCCCTCTTTTAATTAATAAATGGATGGTTTTGGATTTTTAGAAAATTATTTATAACTCCAAAAATCATGAGATAAATTTTTGTGAGCTTCTTATGCCATGTTTAGTCTCTGGTGAAATTTTGAAGTCTTTTGGAACAAGTTGATTTTTGAGCATTTATTTTTAATTGTTAAATAGTGCCTTCTGTTAATTAATGTCTGATTTTATTTGAGCACCTTAATAACCTCCAAAAATTATGAAATTTGTTTTGCCATCTATCTACACCATAGTGAACTTATGTGATTAATTTGGTAATTTTTGGAGCAACTTCATAAAATGACCTTTTTAAATAATTAAGGAAAATAGAAAAAGTGATTAGGGTTCATGTTGTATGCCCTGTTTTGCATTGTTCATGCTAGCATACTCATGTGCATGCATCATTGCATTCGTATAGTCACCGAAGAAGGAGTCAAGATCGAGGCAGCCGCCGACGAACCTGTCCCCGAGGCTACCCCGAGTTCCGACAACTGCTCCGCCGCCTTCGAGCCTGCCCTCTTTGCTCTTCAAGGCAAGCCCCGGTGCATTTAACCTTTTCCTTGAATTTATAAAATGATTTCCTTAAATGATTTTGAGTTAAATTATTGCATTAGGTTTATAGGAGTTGTGTGTTATCCTAATTGATGCACTATCCACCTTGACCACTGATACACCCGATACCTGCTTTTCAAAAGTATTTGAAAAATGCTTAGCAATGCTTATTGAATTAGACTTTGCAATAAAATGCCAATTTCAAAAGTGTGATCACTTAAGGAATGTTTATGGGAATTTGGTCTTACTCCCCGGCTGTTGGTTAGGTATCTGATCCGTACCTAGTCAATAGCGAGGAGAGGTTGTCCGAGCGTACGGTGCCGTCATGTTGTAGTCCGGGACTCAACAGTTGACACCGACCGGGACAAGGTTGAAAAACTGACAGGACTATTACGCTTGGGTGAGATATGACCAAGGTATAGTTCTGGCTGGAAAATTAGGGACCATCCGTATGGGGGCCTGCTGGTCAAGACTTGTAACTATTCACATACTTCGGAAAGCTCTGGCTCCGAGAAATCCTTGATTGGGACCGACAACCGCGCACTGGGAGTGGAGAGATGGCGGAAGTAGCATGTACCCACGTGGTCGTCGTACCTGGATAGGAGTGGTGTACTGTACTTCCGGGTGGCGTAGGACCGGGTCCAATCTTGGAGGAATCGTGGTAGACGAGTTGGCATATGCAAGCTTGGGTGCTACATATGCAGTGTGGATAGGGATCCTCAGCTGAGTATTATTTATCCGGATTAACGTTGCTCCTCGGTTATGGAGACTTGGTCCACTGACTGTCAACGGAGAGTGGTTCTCAACTAGGAATGTTTTGAAATGTAAAATGAATCATGAACGATGAAGAATTGAGGAATACTGAATCTTTCAAAATAAAATAAGGTTTACAAAAATGCTTTTCTGCAAAATACTTGATCTTGCTTAAGCCTTACCTTGACTACCCTAAGCCTCTCATTCCTGAGTCTTCTCCCTTTTTCTTTAGTCGGGTAAGTCTTATTGAGTACCCCAGTACTCAGGGTTTGTTACCCATGCTGCAGGTATGGCAGAGTCCCCGATGTGTCTTGCACCCTGCTGCGTGACCATCGTCCAGGAAGAGGCCGATGAGGCCGAAGAATAGTTGTACACCCTCGGGCTGGGTGATTATAAGTATCTTTGCTGTTCTCCACTATGTTGCCTATGTCTATTTCTATTATCAGAACTTGGTTTGTAATAACTGCACCTTAAATTCTATTTGGAACCCTGCCTTGTAAAACTAATGTTATTTAAGTCTTCCGCTCTTTATTCCGATGTTATCTGTAAAAGTATGCAATGCTGTAACCGAATTGTGAGATGATCCTGCGGACATTGGGCACTGATGTAGCCCGGTGGCGAACAGGTCTTAATCACATGGAACATGGGTTCGGCTGTCAGAGGTTGACAGGGACACGTGGGCCATGGGATTAGGGTCGTTCCGTCACACACACGGTTGCAGATCGATGTGTTGATTTGCGTTTCGTTCGTGTTCTTCGCGTTCTTCGTTTCTCCGCGATTTTCCCGTCACTCGATCTCCCTCTCTCGTGCGTCTTTGCGAAATCCGTTTGAATCAACTTGTTCGTATTTGAAAGGAGATCATTTCCACCGAAGGAATTTATCTAACTCCTTACAAACAAGTAGATCGGGTTGATTTCGTTTTCGTGGCGCTTTTCGGTTCATTCTCCTCCCCTTTCGATTTCCCGGTGATTGAATCGATTTGAGCAGATGATTTCTTGGGGATAGTCTCCTAACTACCCCGTGATTATCTTCTCCAAGTTTGGGAACGTGGGATTTTGATTTGGATCGAATTTGGAGAGATTTGGGGAGAAGGCGACTGAAATCGCCCTCTCTGCACACTCGCGGACAGTCCACGGTTTGACCGGCGGACAGTCCGCGCGTCAGGCTTCGACCGAGCAGTGGCCGCGTGGCTTGACTGTTTTTGCCTCGGGTGACCGGCGGACAGTCCGCCGTTGTCAGGCGCGGACAGTCCGGGCCCGAGCAGGGAGACTTCAGCAACTGTGCTGTTTTGGGGATTTTGCCGGCGGACAGTCCGTCATGCCCCCCCGCGGACAGTCCGGGACCGTACCGGCGGACAGTCCGGGATTCGGCTGTTTGTTCCGGTTTAGTGCGTTTGCTCTCCCGGCTTCTTCCCTTGGTTTTCGGACTTCTCGTTTGACCCTAGAGTCGATCAAGGAACCTCTCTAGGTATCTTTGCTACTTGTTAGCATAAGTATTTGGGAGTTTCTCGACGTAGCCGTCTATCTACGTTCGAGACTTGGTTTTTGGGGTCGTATTCGAGCCGGTGCTTTTGGTGTTTGGTTTGCTATCGCTTTGTGGTGCCTCACTGTGATCCTAGGGATCATCCACCCTCTTCCAAGGGTCGTGGGCATCACGGTTTCGGTTGTAGCTTTCGGGGGTTGATTTTGGGACATTTGGCCAAAGTTTCGAGAGAAATTTTTGAGCTCCCATTCACCCCCCCTCTAGTCGCCTTGCTAGTGCTTTCTCGGTCCTTCAATTGGTATCGGAGCAGGTTAAGGATCTTCCACCTTAGCCGGTTCCAGATCCACAGAAGGCGACATGGATCGCGGCGTGGGCAAACCGCCGTTTTTCGATGGGACGAACTATGCGTATTGGAAGATACGCATGTCGGCCTATCTGTAGAGTTTGGGTGCTTCCATTTGGGATATTTGCAACTCTGCCGATTACGTTTTCTTGGCTGCTCGTGTGACTCAGCATCAGATCGATGAGCACGATGCCAATAGCCGAGCACGTAATGCGCTTTTCTCATGTTTGAGCATGAGTGAGTTTGATCGTGTTTCTCACCTCGCTACGGCTCGGGAGATTTGGGCCACCCTCATGCGCTTTCATGAGGGAACCTCTCAAGTCAAAACCCGTCTCTACGAGTCGTTCAAGCGGGAGTATGAGAACTTTCGACATATGTCTGGCGAGAGCATAGAGAGTTTATTCGCTCGCTTTCAGGTGATTGTCAACAGGATGAGGGCAAACAAGGAGCTGTTGCCTTTCGACGATCATGAGAGGGCTTTGAAGCTTTTGCATACTCTTGATCGGTCGGTGTGGGATTCCAAGGTTCAGGCGATCATTGAATTGCCTAACTATGAGACCCTCACGTGCGACGAGCTCTTCAGTAAGCTCAAGTCCAGTGAGATCGATGTCATGGCGAGGGCTTCTTATGAAAATCCTTCTGGCCCGTCGATGGCTTTGGTTTCTGGCTCTTCTGCTAACCCTTCTGGAGGATTTGCACTCTCTTCACTCTTTTCTGTCACAAAGGACCAGCTTGAGTCTTTGGGGGATGACGAGCTAGCTTTGCTCGTCAACCGGTTCTCGCGGTTCCACAACAACCGCATGAACCGTCGCCGCGGAGGAGGACGCTCAGGATGCTACGAGTGCGGCGACCCCGACCACTTCATCGCCAACTGCCCCAAGAAGAAGAACACATCTGGGAAGGGCGATCATGGGCACAAGTACGACTCCGGCAAGCGCAAGGAAAAGTACGTCCCCGCAAGGCACAAGCGGAGGGGTGGCTTCGACAAGGAGTACATCAAGAAGAAGTACTTGGAGAAGGCCCATGCCGAGCAGCGTGCATTCTTCGCCACGCTCAGCGACATTGACGGCTCGGATGACGACTCCGCTTGCTCAAGCGACGATGAGTCCGAGAAGAAGAAGAGGATCGAGGACAAGCTGAACGGTCTCTGCTTCTTCGCCGACGATGACGGCTTCTGCACCACGGCCCTCGGCAAGGAGGTCGACGACGAGCTGGTGAACTCCCCTCGGAACGACGACGGCGACGACGACACCTCACAGGTATCTCTCACCCACGACGAGCTTTCTGCTGAGGTCGAGAAGCTTACTGCCGCCTTGCTTAGTCAAGATAAGCTGCTTAGGCGTGCCGCTAGAGAACGCAAGGAGTTTAGGCAGAAGTGGGAGGACACGGTGAAGGAGCTTGAGTCTGTCAAGTCCACCGTGGTTGTTACCGATGAGGAGGAGTGTGAGATGTGCACCACGCACATGACTGACCTTCTCACTTTGAGAGGTAAGTATGCTGCGTTGGTAGGAGAGGTGGATGAGCTGAAGGCTAGACCCTCAATGTTGGGTGCGTGCAAGACTTGTCCTGTCTTGCAATCCGAGTTGGCAGAGAAGAATGCCAAGATTGTGTTTCTTGAGAAGGCCAGCTCGGGTAACACTTGTGTGACTAGGTGTGCTTTGTGCGAGGGTTTGGAGATGGAGATTGCGAATGTGAAGCATGACAAGATGCAAACCGAGGAAGAAAACACATACCTTCGGACCATCTTGTCATGGGTATCTTGTGGTGAGCCGCAGCTCGGGATGATGATTTCCCAATTTAAGCGAGCTGCTGGAGGTCCAGGTGTAGGCTTTGCTCCGGGTGTTGATGTTTCAGCTTTTGGGAAGATTGGAGAGTCGAGTGGTCTGAACCCGAGTGAGAAGCCCAACTCCACCACTACTCCCAAACTTACCAAGCTTCCACCCAAAGAGCCTCTCAAGCCTAACACCAAGGATGGGGTGTTTGAAGAACCTCCACGAGCTCCACCCAAGAACCAAGTGTGGCATCCCAAACCCAACCACTTGAAAAACAAGCTTGATACGATGCCACCTATCCAGGAGGAGTGTTTGTCACAGAAGGGCAAAGTGATCCACACCCACAACCGTGTGTACCAACAACCCCCTTTGAGAGCGGTGAGGTACCATTGTGAGCATTGTGGGAGAGATGGACACTTGAGTGAGTTTTGCTTTCGGCGCAAGAGAGAGGCGCGCCGTGCTAGGGAGATGAACAACCCGGACATGTACCGTCCTTTCCATGATGTACATGTGCCGAATGTTCAGAGGAGAGCTCCAAGGAGAGCTGCTAGGCCCAGAGGTCCAGAACCTCAAGCTCCTAGGCCTAGGCAGCAGAGGAGAGGACGTGCCCGGCGGGAGCCTGCAGTTGTGAGCTATGGACCCCGTGGCGGTGGCCGTGTAGTTGAGCGCTTTCCCCCACCGCGTTTTGAGTATCGCGGTGAGCGTTCCTTCCCCAGCGGACCACGTTTTCCTTAGCGTGGTGATCGCTTTCCCCGTAGATGTGCTAGGAACGGTTTTTCTACTAACCGTTCTTTTGAGCAGCCAGCCCAACACTGGTATTCCCCTTACTTCACTAACCCCAGTGTTGGCCCGTATGCTCACCCTATGTCTTTTTATTGATGTAGGTAAAACGATTGGAGAACGTTTAGTTGGTGGATTCCGGGTGTTCGAGGCACATGACCGGAAACGCCAAGTGGTTCTCCAGTCTTAGTCCGGTCGCCGGAAAGGAGTATATTACCTTCGGCGACAACAACAAAGGTAAGGTGCTGTCTCGTGGGTCTTTGCGAGTTAATGAGCACTTTGTGTTGCGCGATGTTGCTCTTGTTTCTAACTTGCATTTTAACCTTCTTTCTGTTTCGCAACTTTTCGATGATGACTATGAGATTCATTTTAAACCGAATCTCAGTCGCATTTTGGATCCTCGGAGCAATCTTGTTTGTGTGATTTCGCCCTTTGGAAAAGTCTTTCGTGCGGATTTCTCGGAGTCGTTTGGAATTTCTCGTTGTCTTTTGGCTGGACCTTCCTCCTCTGATCTTTGGAAGTGACATAGGAGACTTGGTCACCTGAGCTTCGACTTGCTTGCAAGACTTAGTTCACTTGGCCTAATCCGAGGATTGCCCAAGTTATCCATGGAGAAGGATCTTGTTTGCCATTCTTGTAGACATGGGAAGATGGTTGCCGCTCCCCACCATCCAGTGACTCAGGTCATGACCAAGCGCCCTAGAGAGCTTTTGCACATGGACCTTGTTGGTCCGGCTCGGGTGAGCTCGGTTGGGGGGGAGTGGTATGTGCTTGTTGTTGTTGATGACTTTTTGAGATATTCGTGGGTCTTCTTTTTAGCTGAGAAGACTGAGACTTTCTCTCTTGCTCGCAATCTGATTTTGCGTCTTCAGAACGAGTTCCCTTTGAACTCGATGCGAGCTATTAGGAGTGATAATGGTTCCGAATTCAAGAATTCGGATTTTGAGAAGTTTTGTAACTCTTTGGGTTTAGAGCATCAGTTTTCTTCCCCCTACACACCGCCCCAAAATGGTGTTGTAGAGAGAAAGAATCAGACCCTTGTAGAGATGGCCAGGACGATGCTCGATGAGCATAGGACTCCTAGGCGATATTGGGCCGAAGCTATGAGCACTGCATGCTATATTTCCAATCGCATTTTTCTTCGAGCTTTCTTGAAAAAGACCTCTTATGAGTTGCGTTTTGGAAAACTCCCCAAGGTGAGTTATTTTAGAGTTTTTGGTTGCCATTGTTTTATACTCAAAAAGGGCAACCTGGACAAGTTTGAGTCTCGTTCTTCTGACGGTGTGTTTTTGGGTTATGGCACTCACACTCGAGCTTATTGTGTACTTAACCTTGACACTAACCGAGTCATGGAGACATCCGATGTCACCTTCGACGAGACCATGGTTTGTCCTTCTTCTCGTTTTGAGCGTGCAGGTGATCATGAGGTTGGCGAGCCTCTTTTCGATGATGAAGAAGAAGGTGCTGAAGGCATGGATGACCCAGCACCTCCTCCTCCACCTGCTGTGCCGCAAGGAGCGGCTTCTACGACGACTCACGGCCCCGACACCTCGTCTTCCTGGGGGCCGTGGGATCCGCCACCCCGAGCGGTACCTTTTGTACCCGGGGAGGCACCAGCTGCTGTTGAGGGGGAGATCATGTCTGCTCGAGAGGCGCCATGACACATCCAGCGCCAACACCCCCCTCAGCAGATGATCGGCAACATTGACGAACGGGTCACTCGGTCCAGGTCTCGAATCTCTCACTTTGCTCATTCTGCTTTTGTTGCTGACTTTGAGCCCCGAGATGTTGGACACGCTTTGACGGATCCGGATTGGGTCAATGCCATGCATGAGGAGCTTGAGAATTTTGAGAGAAATCGGGTTTGGGTTCTAGTGTCTCCACCTTCTGAGTGTCACCCAATTGGGACAAAATGGGTTTTCAAAAACAAACAGAGAGAAGATGGCCATGTTGTGAGAAACAAGGCCAGACTCGTAGCCCAGGGATATAGTCAGAAGGAGGGGATAGACTATGAGGAGACTTTTGCTCCTGTAGCACGTTTGGAGGCGATTAGGATACTCTTGGCTTTTGCTGCATCCAAAGGTTTCAAACTTTTTCAAATGGATGTCAAGAGTGCCTTCTTAAACGGCTACATAGAAGAGGAGGTGTATGTTAGACAACCCCCCGGTTTTGAAAATCCCAAGTTTCCAAACCATGTTTTTAAACTCCACAAAGCTTTATATGGTTTGAAACAAGCCCCTAGAGCCTGGTATGATAGGTTGAAAACATTTTTGCTAGCTAAGGGTTTTAAAATGGGATGTGTGGATAAAACGCTCTTTCTCCTCAAGCAAGGCACTGATACACTCTTGGTCCAAATTTACGTGGATGATATCATTTTCGGTGGTTCTTCTCACGCTTTGGTTGCCAAGTTTGCAGATACTATGAGCAGGGAATTTGAGATGAGCATGATGGGCGAGTTGACGTTTTTCCTCGGGTTGCAAATCAAGCAATCCCGAGAAGGGGCGTTTGTGCACCAGGGCAAGTATACCAAGGACTTGCTGAAGAGGTTCGATATGGGTGAGGCCAAGCCTCTTCCAACACCCATGTCGACCACGACGGCCCTGGATGCGGACAAGGATGGAGAAGCTGTGAACCAGAAGGAGTACCGAAGCATGATCGGGTCGCTGCTCTACCTGACGGCGACACGCCCGGACAAACAGTTCGCGGTATGTCTGTGCGCGCGCTTTCAGGCGTCGCCGCGCACTTCTCACCGTCAGGCGGTAAAGCGCATTTTCAGGTACCTTCATTTCACACCTGAGCTCGGGATTTGGTATTCAGCTTCCTCCACCCTCTCCCTTTGCGGTTATTCTGATGCCGATTTTGCTGGTTGCCGTGTCGAGCGCAAGTCCACTTCTGGGACTTGCCAGTTTATTGGATCTTCTCTTGTATCGTGGTCTTCTCGCAAGCAGTCTAGTGTCGCTCAGTCTACCACAGAGGCTGAATACGTTGCTGCGGCTAGCTGCTGTTCTCAATTACTTTGGATGATGGCCACTTTGCGTGATTTTGGTCTGAGCTTTTCTCGCGTGCCTTTGCTTTGTGACAGCACGAGTGCTATTAGCGTTGCTAAGAACCCCGTGCTTCACTTGAAGACCAAACACATTGATGTGCGCTTTCATTTTCTGCGAGACCACTATGAGAAGGGTGATATCGACCTTCGCCATGTCGATACTCATCATCAGTTGGCTGATATTTTCACCAAGCCTTTAGATAAATCAACCTTTAATCGGTTGAGGGGTGAGCTTGGTGTGTGTTTCCCTTTTTAGATGGGGAAAACATTTTGACTCTTGTATGATACACTGACTTTGTGTTTTTCAGTTGTTTTTGCTTCCTTTTGGTTTCTTTATGCATCTTTGCATTTCAGCATACGCTTCTACATTCTGAGCTTCATGAATATAGTTTGAAGAATGTAACTATGCTCTGTGTAGTCTTTGCTCCGATGCTTTATGTAGATGTTGTAGCTTATGCTCTTTCTGATCACTGAAACATACTATGAGCTGAGCTATTTTTGAATGGTGAATCTGATAATGAACTTAAAACTTGCAAATGTTCACCATTGAGATATGTAACTAGCATGTGTAGGATGTGTCGAAGTCACTTATGCTATTTATGTATGCTAGGTTGCTATGTCTCTAGTGTTGAGTCATTCACTTGCTTGGTATGTCATATTCTGTTTAAAATTTGAACCAAGTTAAGTGAATTGAAAAGATCGAGATGGTTTTGCTTGTTAGCACCTCACAGTTTCGAGACTGTTTCTCATTGCACTTTGAGTTAAACTTGAGCTGTGTAGTGTATGACCGAAACTGTTGCTTGAAGCTTCTGATTGCTTATGCATAGGCTTCGCACAGTTGGAAAGTTAGGCAATAACAAGCATTCAACCTCTCGCAGTCACATGCTGATTTCTGAACTTGTGTAATTTCACCGCTGCAACTCCGATTAAAATTTGAAATCACAAGTATTTGCTTCATTTTTCAATTGGTATCAGCATGATGATTGAACTGTGCTAGGGGTAGTTCACCTTGTATACATGTTTAGCACTTGTTTGACTTCCTGCCTATATATGTCTGTGCTATTTTGATGGTGAATACCTTTTCGGCTGAAAACTGCTTTTTTTGCTCTTATTTCAGATTTAGTGATCAGTTTGAGCCTTTGCTAGCATTATGTGCATTTTCTGAGTCATCGGATCAGAACTCTGTAGAACATCTTTGCACTCTTTTGAGTATACTCCTGAAGCTCCTAACTTGCATTTTTGACTCATATGCATTTTGGAAGGGGGGAATTCTGCGTGTTGGCACTTTTTGATGGTGCATTTTCTGAGGGGGAGCATTGTTTCTTGATAAGTGCATTTTCAACTAAGGGGAAGAAATTGCAAATCATTACCCTCCGTTTGAACTAAGGGGGAGCTTTCCTGGTTGGTTGCACTATTCGAGGGGGAGTTTTTGCTGCTTCCTATTGGCCGTAAGGTTTTGGTATCGAACTTTCTTTGCTAGTTGTGTTGAGCCTCTGTGCCTCTGTCTTGAGGGACTAGCATTTGCTTCGATTTCTCGTTTGATATCTGCTAGCAGTGTTGAGCCTGTTCTACCTCTTCTTGAGGGCTAGTTTTGCTTTGCTTGGTTGCGTCGAGCCGTTGCCCATGTCTTTGGGGACCAAGTTGTTTCGCTCTTTCCACTTGACCTTCTTCGGCTTTGCTACGCTTTTGGGTCATTTGGTTGAGTTGTCTCTATTTCTCCTTCTTCCTTGTTCTGCTTCCATTATGATTTGTGTTGGTAGTTGACAATGCACTCATCAAGGGGGAGATTGTGGTTACATGGGTGTATGCCGAGTCTCTGAGTGATGAGTGATTGTCAACTGGGATGATGTGCATGTTCTTTGGCTTGTGTTGTGCAGGTGTTGAGCACAGATGCAGTGATCAGAGGCAAGGTGAAGGTCAAGTAGAAACGTGCCGTGACGATGGACCGAGAGTGGCAAAGGGCGGACGTGAGGCTTGGACTGAGGGACCGGTGGCCCGAGGATCAGCTGTGGTGGCTGGCGGCCTGGGACAGCGACGATCAAAGACTTGCGGTCATGTGTTGCCTGAGTCGTGGACTTGGGGACACGTGTCGGTGGACGGGGTGCACGGGAGGTGCATCCCCTCTACGGCGTCGGTTTGGTGGTAGAGCCAGAGAAAAACCATCGGGTGGTCGGTTTCCAGGTTTGGGCCTCAAAACCTGGGTGCTGAGGGTTTCCGAGTTTGGCCACAAAACTCGGGCTGAGGACGGTTTCCAGGTTTGGGCCTCAAAACCTGGGGGCTGCGGGTTTGCTGAGTTTGGGCCTCAAAACTCAGACGCTGGTGGGCTGGTTTCCCGGTTTGGACCTCAAAACCGGGGGTTGGCTGGAAAGGCTGGTTTCCAGGTTTGGGCCACAAAACCGGGGGTGCAGAGCGGTGGCGGCACGTGGCGGCAATCGGGAGGTTGCGTCGAGGCAACGCTACGAGTTGTGCGGGCGTGGCCGTCGGATCCACCTACCATCGAGTTGGTCCAGAATAACCTTAGGGTTTAGCTGGTTCGCTCTGTAAGTAGTTAGGGGTAGAGTGGGAATTAGGAATAGTTAGAATTAGGATAAGTAGGGGGAGACACCCACCTCCCGATGTATCTCAGTCATTTGCTCTTTGCTTCTAGGGTTTCCTGCTCTCCCAATCCCCTGCTGTAGGTAGCTGAGATCCGCAGAGAACCATACCTCTGTGTACTGGAGATTTTGAGGAAGTGAGGCCGTAACCTCACTGTTGTAGCGTGTGGTAGCCACACGGTTGCAGATCGATGTGTTGATTTGCGTTTCGTTCGTGTTCTTCGCGTTCTTCGTTTCTCCGCGATTTTCCCGTCACTCGATCTCCCTCTCTCGTGCGTCTTTGCGAAATCCGTTTGAATCAACTTGTTCGTATTTGAAAGGAGATCATTTCCACCGAAGGAATTTATCTAACTCCTTACAAACAAGTAGATCGGGTTGATTTCGTTTTCGTGGCGCTTTTCGGTTCATTCTCCTCCCCTTTCGATTTCCCGGTGATTGAATCGATTTGAGCGGATGATTTCTTGGGGATAGTCTCCTAACTACCCCATGATTATCTTCTCCAAGTTTGGGAACGTGGGATTTTGATTTGGATCGAATTTGGAGAGATTTGGGGAGAAGGCGACTGAAATCGCCCTCTCTGCACACTCGCGGACAGTCCACGGTTTGATCGGCGGACAGTCCGCGCGTCAGGCTTCGACCGAGCAGTGGCCGCGTGGCTTGACTGTTTTTGCCTCGGGTGACCGGCGGACAGTCCGCCGTTGTCAGGCGCGGACAGTCCGGGCCCGAGCAGGGAGACTTCAGCAACTGTGCTGTTTTGGGGATTTTGCCGGCGGACAGTCCGTCATGCCCCCCCGCGGACAGTCCGGGACCGTACCGGCGGACAGTCCGGGATTCGGCTGTTTGTTCCGGTTTAGTGCGTTTGCTCTCCCGGCTTCTTCCCTTGGTTTCCGGACTTCTCGTTTGACCCTAGAGTCGATCAAGGAACCTCTTTAGGTATCTTTGCTACTTGTTAGCATAAGTATTTGAGAGTTTCTCGACGTAGCCGTCTATCTACGTTCGAGACTTGGTTTTTGGGGTCGTATTCGAGCCGGTGCTTTTGGTGTTTGGTTTGCTATCGCTTTGTGGTGCCTCGCTGTGATCCTAGGGATCATCCACCCTCTTCCAAGGGTCGTGGGCATCACGGTTTCGGTTGTAGCTTTCAGGATTGATTTTGGGACGTTTGGCCAAAGTTTCAAGAGAAATTTTTGAGCTCTCATTCACCCCCTCTGGTCGCCTTGCTAGTGCTTTCTCGGTCCTTCAACATGTAGTAGATCGATGCGCTACAATGATATGCATGCCTCTTTAGTTTCTTCATATCGTATCAGATTTGCATTTGTATAATACAATTATTGATGGTATTGGTATCGTATCTATACGATGCTCGCATGCATGCGTCGCAAAGCTAAGGCAAGTAATTAAGCAATCCTCGATATGATCCTCGTCACCCAGCAACAGTAACGAAGAGTGCGTGAACTAACAAATCAGTCTCCTCAACGGACCTGTTATTAGCCGAGCATCTCATCACGCTCGGCTTTCCAAGTGGATCTCTTCAAAAGGCGAGGAATGTGTGCAAAGCTAGAAGAGGGCGAGAGGCCGGGCCGAAAGATGGAGGAATAAATGTAGGTGAAGTTGGAGTAAACTAATCCCTCGCCCGGCCTCGGCGGCAACTTGCCATCAACGACTTCTTGCTCCTGGCTCCAAACGTGCGTGCAACCTAGCTAGCCATTAGCTAGTCCAGGTTTATAATTCAGATTTATTTCACAAAAATGGATGGAAGAATCTGCTGCTCACGTCGGCAATCACAGAGACGCTCCCTCGCAGAGATTTAGGCCAGAAGATATGGTGACCATGAAAGATACATATGCATATCCCTCTACGCGCATACTATACCTCCATACCTAAAAAGAAAGTCATTTAGGACATAATTGTGGTTACAAAGAAGTGATTAATTAGGAGAGTATTTTTCTGTTTGTTCTTATTTCAGTAGTAATATACTCCCTCCGTATAGGAAAAGGTAGTCGTTTTGGACAAGGTTTTGGTCAAACATTAGAAATATAAATCATGAATAACTTTTAAGTTATTGAGTTTTAAAATATAAAAACTATATGAATAGATTTATATTGACAAATATTTTTATAAAAGTATACATATATCATTTTTCAATAAATTTTTTTATAAAAATAATGAGTCAATTTGGAGACCGTGTTGTTGTCCAAAACGACTTCCTTTTCCTATACGGAGGGAGTATATTGAGATTTATCAAAGCAGTTACTACTATGTAAATACTAAAGTTGCTACTACAAAAATACACTAAAGTTGTTGCATAGTATGCACATTGTTTGTTATTGTAAGAATATATAAAAATTTTACATAGTATTTACATAACCAATATGAGATACTAGCCCTTTATTATAGTATTTTGATAGCAAATAACATGGATCGAGTTGCTAGGAGAGTTTGTTGCAACTTATATATTTAAAACGAGTAATGTATGCAAAATAGCTTCCCACTAGGATAATGTATTAAAAAACAAGACTATCGGCCCAAAGCAAGACGATATACAAACTTTGGAGGCAAATTATTAAAACAAGTCTCGCATAAGCTGCCAACTACGAGAACAAGTTATTATATAATCCATTGCAATTGGGGACATTTATTACAAGTGCAAGGAAACATAACTTGTTGTCAATTAAAACAAAAATTGACAAGCAAAAAATTATAGGATTTAGAAATGCATTCAAACCTAAAAGGTGATTGATAAAACAAAAAATATTAAAATGCTATTGTTGTTACATAATATACACAAACTGGGGGACAAAAAATACCAAATGAATTGATAACATGCAATGCTATAGTGTACGGGTGTGGGACAAATTATTAAAATAAGTATTGCATAAACTGCCAAGGGGGAGGGGTAAGTTACTGTACAACTAACTGAAATATGCTCCGCTTTTCCGCTTGCATATGTCCGCAACCATCCTCACTCCATCGATACAAACCTGCTCCTTCTCTCCACCGATTTGCTTCTTCTCCCCGCAGATTGGCCGCTCCTCTCTACGCTAAAAACACACGAATACAAAAACTGAAAAACTAAACTAAAAGAACTCAAATTACAAACTTAAACATAACTAAAAAACAAAATTAAAAAGACCAAAATTACAAAATGAAATGGCAAAACGAAAACTAAAATTGAAACTGCTAAATAAAATTGATAACTTAAATTTAAAACTAAAATAGGTACACTAAATGCAAACTGAAATGAAAACATAAAACTAAAAAAAAAGTTAAAAAAACTTGACTGAGAAGTGAAACTAAAAAGTTGTTTAAAAAAACTTGACTGAAACTGAGACTAAAAAAAATTAAAAAAACTTGTCCAAAAAAATAAACTAAAAAAATTGACTGAATACTAAAAAAATAAAAAACACAATTAACATTACAAACCAGAAATTGTATAGCTGAAAATAAAAACTAAAGTTACTAAATAAAATTAAAAAGTAAAATTACAAAATGAAATTGCTAAACTAAAATTACTTAACGAAAATAAAAAAAAAGAAACAGGAACATGCATGTAACTCACTCTCTAAACGCGCAAGCAGTAGTTGATAGGCCAGACCCAAGCAGCTGTACAGCGTAGCAACAGAGGCAGCAGCAGCACACCACCGGACGCAGCAGCACGCCAGCGCCACCGGATACAGGCCGCATCGCACGCAGGCCAGAGAGCGCATTACGCGGGAGGTCCACATCGCGGGCGGGCCAGGCCGCGTGCCAGCAGCAGCAGGGTCGCTCGCTCACCCGCGAGCGCGACCCCGCGCGAAATAACTTTTGCGATAGTGGTATCATGTTGTTTTAATACTAGTTTCAGTGTCCGTTGCAGACATCGAAGGCTAAACTGGTTTGGGAGAATTATTTATTTGGTCGTCAAAAAAACTCTGATTACTTATGTGGTTCTTTTTCTTTTAAAGTTATGTATATGGTCTCAAAACTAAATTTTGTTACTTATTTAATATTCCGTTAGATTTGAGGGCATAACGGTGTTAAGTATTGGGTAAAAAGACCATTTTGTCCCTGCGCCTAAAAAACATAAAAAAACAGTACATATATAAATAATATATATATGAACAGTATATATAAAAACAGTATGTATATAAACATTATGCACTAGAAAGCATGCGCGGCTTTGCCGCGCTCCGGCCTGTGTCGAGCCAGTTCGTGATGCCTACGTATATGTGGAGACCATCAGTGTGGGCGGCAGCTCATACTCCTTCACTGCTTGAATAATACAGTATATAAGAATACCATCAATATTATTGATTTTGAATGAGAAAAATATAGTGATGCAAAATAGTAATAATTGAAAATAGCAAATAATACATGTGACATTACGATGATAAGAATATGCAAATTGCAACTTTCTAAAGGTGTATCAAGTACAGCTCACAGATCTTACTTGGAGTCGGTAAACAAAGAGTAAAATTCACCGCTGGTCCCTAAACTTGGCCGGTGGTGTCATCCCGGTCTCTGAACTTATAAAGTAATATCTGGAGGTCCCTAAACTTGGTCGTTGGTGTCATCTCAGTCCTTGAACTTGTAAGGTGATCACCACTGGTCCCTAAACTTGGTCAGCAGTGTCATTCCAGTCCTTAAACTTGGCTTTGAGTCTCATCTGGGTCGTCAAAACCGGGCGATTTCAAAACTTAATATAAAAAAATTCATAACTTTTTTATACAATCTCGAATGAAGACAAACTTTATATCAAAATTGTAGCCCTCAACACGATCTACAACTTTGTGGCTGAAACTTTTTTGAATTAAAACTGTTTAGAGTCCCAAAATATTATTTTAAGTTTTTTGAATCAAAATCTACAAACTTAAAATGATATTTTGGGACTCTAAACAGTTTTAATTCAAAAAAGTTTCAACTACAAAGTTGTAGATCGCATCGAGAGCTACAATTTTGATATAAAATTTGTCTTCATTCGAGTTTGTATAAAAAAGTTATGATTTTTTTATATTAAGTTTTTAAATCGCCCGGTTTTAACCCGGATGAGACTCAAAGTCAAGTTTAAGGACTGGAATGACACCGCTGGCCAAGTTTAGGGACCAGTGGTGATCACCTTACAAGTTTAGGGACTGAGATGACACCAGCGACCAAGTTTAGGGACCTTCAGATATCAGTTTATAAGTTTAGGGACCGGGATGACACCACCGGCCAAGTTTAGGGACCGGCGGTGAATTTTACTCGTAAACAAATAAACAATCCAACTCACAGTCCCTGTCTTTATTAGAGCACCTAGCCGGATATATATTGAGTCCTCCATTGATGTCGTTGGTAGATCAATCTGGACTCGAGGACATGAACTCTAACGTTTTTTACATATTGTAGCAACAATTAACTAAGTGCAAAAATATGTGAAGCTAATAATGTTATCAGCTGAATATTCACTTATGTAGTAGTCCCAATTTAGCCAGCACACTTTTAGTAATTGCAAGATCGACTATTAACAAGCTAAGAAAAGTTATAAATGATTGAATTTGCATAGACATTGTACCAGCATCGTTTGATCTGTTAACCATGCTTTAGAAATAATCTTGGTGAATTAATAGGGGGTCACTCCTGATACAACTCTTATATAGCTAAATTTGTTTTTCTTCAACTCAATCATGCCACCCTGCAAGATATTGTAAAGCAAAGGATGATAAGAAGAGCATTATGTAAGTGACATCAAACTTGAATATGTTCTATTACAAAATTATTGCCATATATATATATAAATATAAATGTCTTCTACTCCCTTTATTCAATAAAAATGTCATTCTTATTTCCTGAGAAGATAAATATTTTAAACTTTAACCAATATTTTTCATGGCCCTACTAATGAGTAATTAGTCCTGAATATTTTTTGCTCGATCACAAATGTCAATTTGTTATTTTAATTCCAACATATTTTCTTTGACAGTTTATCATAGAATAAATACATTAAAAGGAAATTTCAACCATGAGCTGAGTAGCTGACACATGTGCTTATCAAAGTAGCAAATAAAACACATGGATATATAAGTGTAGAGCACAGATTCAAAAACAGAGAAATCGGAATGGGAGAAATATGTGTTTGATACCTGAAGTTGCTTGGCATAATGGAGTAGATTCAGTTGTCACCTTGCCAAGCGCGCTCGACATTTACATCACATGAAAAGCTAGTTCCTGTATTACCATACTGCCGTGTGTACAACCGGAGAATATAATGTTCCAAGCGAAGAATTTCTGGTGCGGCATTTCGTCAAATAGCTTTGAGTATAAGCAGGAAACTCAACAACGATCCCAAATCAACGGTGGGAGCTCGGCTCTTCCTCCTGCTGCAGCAACCACTCGGGCCGCGCGAGCACGGGGTAGCAACTCTGGCATGGCTCTCTCTCTCTAGAGGCGGCGTGGAGGAAGTGTGTGCGAGCCCCGGTGTGTGTGTGGAGGCCGAGGAGGTCCGGCACGCGACGGCATATGGGTCCGGTGATTCCTGTCAAACAGCTCGACGCGCGGGCACGGCGAGGCACCAGCGGCACGAGAGCACACGGCCCCTGTGAGATGGAAGCACGTGCGGCCGGCGCGCAGCCCATGTGGCTCGGGAGCACGTGGACGGTGGACCCGGTGGTGCGAGCCGGCATGTGAGGGTCGCCATGCGGCCACGATAAGCGTGAGCTCCGCGGGCAGGAAGCGGTGCCGCCGGTCAACGGCGCTTCGGCAATGTCTCCGGCGTGCTGCCCAGATGCGTTCTCTCTCTCGTGGTCCAGGCCCCCAGCCATGTCGGGGCGAACCCCGCTCCCTGGCTTGGCGGTGCGATGGCCCCGACAGCTGGCCATGGCAGGGCGAGGAACCCTGAGCCACCGGCGTGGCGGCGGGGTGGCCTCAGGCCTTAGCGCTCCGGTGCGGGATACGGCTAGCGTGACATGCGAGCTGCGATGTTCAGGCAGAGGCAAGGCCGTGAGGGTGCGGGCAGAGAAACTGCGGTCCGCGAACATTCGTGATGGATCGATTGATGTTTAATCGGGTGCGAGACCCGAACCACCCGTATCGAATAGACCAGATCGCTTGACCGCTCGATCCAACGGCTCTGGAGTTAACGGGTAACGTGGCCCTATCCATTAGCCCGCTTTTGTTGCAGGAATCGTATTTAGAGATATATACTGTTTATAATATATATATACTTTATATAATATATATACTATTTTATACACTTTTTTATTTTTTTTGGGTGCAGGGGCAAAATGGTCTTTTTACTATATAATATATATACTGTTTTATACACTTTTTTTTTTATTTTTTTAGGTGCAGGGGCAAAATAGTCTTTTTACCCAATACTTAACACCGTTATGTCCTCAAATCTAACGGAAGGCCAAATAAGTAACAAAGTTTCGTTTTGAGGCCATATACACAACTTTAAAAGAAAAAGGGCCACATAAGTAACTAGAGTTTTTTTTAGAACCAAATAAATAATTCTCCCAACTAGCTTTGTGGCAGCGTTTTTATGACAGGCAGGCTTAGGCCAATCCGAATAGAATAGTGGGTCGTTTACCACAAGTTCATGTTTTTATTATATTTTTTGTCGAGCGAACGAGTCTCCACTCTCCACCACACATTGCTGGTGTCGAGCCATTCAAGACCGACACACACAAGTGCTCGTTGCTCGTTGCCTCTTTTCAGTTAATTATACGGTGTCTCCCACTTTCTCTCTTTTATTCTATTTTTATTTTTTATATATTAATCTATCTATTTTACATGATTATATATATGTAACCACATACTTGTTAATAATATAAATTAGTGCACCATTTTTTGTTTTTCTATAGTTTTATATTTCTATTGATATATTATGACATTAATTTATATGTTCTTGTATATAACTTATAAGTCTAACTTTACATCTAAAACGTCCTATAAGTTATATATTTAACTTATACAATAAATTTTTCCGATGATACTAATTACTTAGCATAAATATTAACATATTTTAATATATAATTGCCGGCAACTTTTTTTCGGGAAACGAGAACGACACTTATTTAGGGACGGAGAGAGTATGTTGATAAGCTTGTTCCGCAAAATATCATACATAAAATATACTCCCTTTGTATCGGAAATAGAAGTCGTTTTGGACAAGGTTTGAGTCAAACATTGAGAATATAAATCATGAATAACTTTTACATTATTGAGTTTAGAGATGTAAAAATCATATAAATAAATTTATCTTGAAAAGTACTTTCATAAAAATATACATATATCACTTTAGAACAAATATTTTTAAAGAAACAAGTGATTAAAGTTATGCTTTAGAGACTGTGTCGCTGTCCTAAACGACTTTTATTTGCGATACGGAGGGAGTATAACTTATCACTGGTAAGTTATATGTACAATTTTTTGTACATAACTTTGCCAAGTTGAAGGTATATGTTGAAGTTATGTGTATAAGTTATACATTAAAGTTGTTCCACAAGTTATGTGTAAAAAGTCGTGAGTCTAACTTTGTATCTTTTTTTAAAAAAAAGAAAGTTGTTGAAATATTTTTTTCAGAAAAAGGTTATTGGGCTGCTGTATCGTTAATTTGCTGATCCTACGTGTGGGCATCCGAGCACGTGAAAACAGAAGAGTAGGAGCGCGCAACATCAGTCAAATACTGGAAAAGGGTGGAATTTCTTTTTTTCATAAAAGGAAGGAGCGGCATGTCAGGATTTTGTTCGCTTGATTCGATTTCAATGAACGTTTGCGAATTAGTCAAGCCGGTTTCTATCTATTTTACTTCTATCGACAGTTAAGGAAGAAAGAGAGATAGAAATAGAGAAATGGTTTCTTTATCAGGAAATGAAATCCTCGCAAGGATCGAGGCTCGTAGGGAGAAAAACTCTCTCAAAATTTGTCTATTTCAACTTCGGGACAACTAGTCAATGAGATCAGAAACCCACTGCGGAGGATTCTCCTTCACTGGATGGATGCAAAGGTTGCAGCAAACCGTCCCTAGGGAGCCATGGCGACTCCCAGATCCTCGTCGTTGCACCCGACCCAATTTTGCGAATCAAACCTACGCACAGCACCTGAATCCCATCAACAATAGCTCTCCATACTCGTGATGGAGAAGAACCCACCTCTGCTTCCAACACATTGGTCGTTGGGAATGGGAAGTACTAGTAAACTTTAAAGTGAAATTCTTGTTCATTCTGTACTAAAACAAATGAGGATGGTCTGTGTACACTTTAGGCCTTGTTTAGATGCACCAATTTTACAAAAATTTTCACTGTAGCATTTTTTTTTTTTGTTATTTGATAAACTTTGTCTAAATATGGACCAACTAGACTCAAAAGATTCGTCTCGACGTGATGCATGCGTCCAAACATTGATGTGATGGTTGATGTGATGAGAAATTTTGTAAAATTTTTGCATGTAAACAAGGCCTTAGTCACTTGATTGTCTCTGTCTGTGAACTGGACCTTATTGGGCTGCCATTTACGTCTGGGCTGGACAGACATGGCACTGAGAAAGCTGAAGGGCCACCAGCCATTGGATTCTGACATCGTGAAGTGAAAACTTTTGTTCCCCACGTGAATCCACGCCGAGCCGCCGGTGCCTCTCCCGTCCCTGCGCTCTGTCGTCTCTGGTGGCGCCGACTGGGCCGCCGCCGCCCGACGCGCCTAGATCTCCATCTTCGGGACCTTCGCCGGCGACGGGCAACCACCAGGTACGCCCACCCCTCTCCGTTCCTGCTGCGCGAAACGGAGCACCCAAACCCAAGCTATCTGTATTCGGATCTGATCTCATCCAATTAAGTATACATGTATTATGCCCAAGACCCTGATTATGCCCCTGATGGTAGCGTTAGTGGCCAATGCCTCTGTTCCCTTTGTGGTCATTGGATTAGGACTTACCTAGCATGAGATTACTTCATATTTGTCCTCTTGGCCACTTAACGTGTTCTTCAATATTCAAATTATATAGTGGATCTTACATTTGTAAGAGGGAGGTACTTAGAATTTGTTATTGCAATTTATCTGAGTTATTGTGTTGTTCATGTGGTATTCCAAAACAACTTGTGCTTTGGTGTATCCTGATTTTCCGATAGCTTTTGGTTTTCTAGAGAAATTTTGCCCTAAACAGTCTAGAAAGCTAGCATCACATTTAGAGAACACTCAGACTGGGATTTCAATGAAGACCATGTCAGGAGCTTATTATAAACTTTATGTAGGATATGTCAGTGATAGCAGGCAGTCAAGCATGATGTGCCAACGAATTTTTCTGTTGAGTATTCTTTTTAAAGCACAGTTCTATCTCAGTTATATTTCATCAAAATCACTGTTTCATTTTTATCTGGTCACGATCGAACACGTGAATCTCGCAGTAAAAATCATGCACTATATAGTACTGCACCATGCTCAAGCTATTCATTTATGATGGTTATTCTGTGGGAACATATAAAGCTTACTGTTATTTGCAGATTTTTCCTTTTTGAACATATCAGATTTTAGTGTACATGTTAGTTCTGATAATTGTAGCTATTTCAGTTTCAAATTTGCAAATGCTTCTCCTTTATATCTGCAAGTATGAAGATGAAGGGTGCAGCTAGTGATGCATTTTGCTAGGGTGATCTTATCGTTTGTATAGCTCCACTTTCTTCAATGAATCTTCTGTCACCTCCATTGTAAATTGTAGCCTTCTAGGTTGTAAATGATGGTGCCCTTTTATATCAGTGTTCTCCTTTGCGGTGGTCAGGCGACAGTTTTACCTTGAACCTATTGGTGATTACGCTAGCCAAGGTGGGGCTAGGCACGATGGTGTTGCCTAGTGCCTAGTTGAGCTAGGTGGTCAGTGGTCACCTTGGCAACAGTGTTTCAGATGCAAGAGGGACCACACCTATCTACATATATTTTTGTATTGCTTGTCAGATAAAAAATAGCATCATACTGTTGCAGAAGTACCTCTCAAGCAAATCGTTCATCAATTTCTCTATGTTTGTAAAACACCTAAGGAAACTGTCATTTTGCTTCAGTCCTGGCTGTGCTCAATTTCTTTGTAGCTAAACATCTGTTATGTTGTGTATCACTGTATCTTGGTAATTCAGATGCACTGTTGGCCAACTAAACATACCCCGATTGTAATCCTTGGTACATGTCATGGGTGTGGTCACGTGGATGAAGGGGGGTATGAGCCAGCATGTCCATGAACCAGCCCTCATGTACATAAGGAGACTGGATAGTTTGGTTAGAGAGATACAATTAAAAATGGGATTGTTAGCTAGATACAAGATAAGGTTGTTAGCTCCAGGCTTTTAGCATCAGGATTGGATTTATTAGCTTATATAAGGCTGTGGCAGTCTCCTCACTTGATGAACGCAAGAATCAGTCCATCTAATTTCTCATCTACATCTGTACTTATATTTCATGATGGTCCAGTTTCTCATCCTTAATAACTGGTTCCACCCAGGACACACTCCAGTGGTGATTATCTCGACTTTGACTATGACAGTTGTCACTAGGGTCTAGGAACACTGAGCATGAAACAAAGTAAGAAAACAGGGGTTTATAGTGCTATTTACTAAGAGAGGACATTCAATAGGTCCATGACTCTGTTCAATATTTGAGCCTTATGAGCTTGATTTTCCTTTCTTCAGTTGTTGACTGAAGCTGCTTTCTAAGAAACTAATATTTGGTATCTTTTGCAGGTTCAGTTAGTGGTCCATTGAAGTGAAACTGTATTGCTATCTTCAACTGCTAGGGCCATGGCCTACGAGATTAGTGAAATCAAAAGTAATGTTTTATTTTCAATTAAGATTGTTACTTAGGCCTTGTTTAGTTCCCAAACAAAAACTTTACGCCCTGTCATATTGGATCTTTGGACATATGTATAGAGTACTAAATATAGACTAAAAAATAACTAATTACACAGTTTGCCTGTAATTTACGAGATGACTCTTTTAAGCTTAATTAGTCCATGATTTGACACTAAAGTGCTAGAGTAACACATGTGCTAATGATGAATTAATTAGGCTTAAAAAATTCGTCTCGCAATTTATGGATGGATTCTGTAATTTGTTTTTTTTTGTTAGTATCCGAACACCTCATGCAACACCCTATGTAACATCCGATGTGACATCAAAAAATTTTACAGCCCGGAACTAAACAAGGCCTTAGTACAAGTAATTGATGTACTTCCATTAGCCTTTCCTTTATTTCTCAAACATGTCGGCATTAGCCTTACCTGTTTACAATTTCAAAATAAATTACGAGAACTCTCGTTCTACATTGATTACTGAAAAGACTTGCTATCTTATAGTTTGTATTGCATACTGTCATTTTTTTTTCTGTCGGAACCTTTGGTTCACATATTCTGTGTTCACATTGAATTTGTTGAAAATCACAAACTAAACCGAATTTAATTCAAAACAACATGATAGCACAAAGAAGGGTCTGCTAAGTTGAAAACTCTGAGCATGTACATGCTCTGTAAAATAGAGCCAGTAGCCCATTATATCATATTTGCCATGCCATAGCATTTGCATTCCAGTTACAGAAAGTTGTCACTTGTTCATATTTGCTGATCTCATCTATTTGCCTCTTTAAGTTGAAGTACTAATAGTTTCTATTTTATTCCGTGTTTCAACACGAAGAAATTGGCATAGGTCTCGTGGGGTTTGGCATCCTATTCTCATTCCTTGGTGTTATCCTTTTCTTCGATAGGGGCTTGTTGGCTCTGGGTAATGTATGATACTACAATTCTCAATCCTTGTCTTGTATTACTATGTATCTAATGAATACTCTGACTCCTTTTGGTCTCACTGTTTTTATATTCTACTAGATTTTCTTTTTGACTGGAGTGGGCCTGTTACTCGGTTGGCAATCTATGTGGCAGCTTTTCACAAAAAAGGCAAACCTTAAGGTATGCTAAATTTGCATAGATATTTCTGCGGCTTGCTTTTCCATTATCATTTCTCATATTGTTTTTATATTTCTGTTCTAAACTTGAACTTGTGTTGTATTGTATATAATAATAATTGAACTGATAAAGTTCCTAGTGTTCGGGCTGCTTTGTGATAGTGGCTGTTTCACCATACCATAAAAATGTGGAAGCAGAAAAATAAGTTGAAAGGATATTGATAGGATTATTATAGTTTTGTTCTTCCTTAGCCTTTTATCTTTGACTTTGGAAAATTGTATTTGTATGAAATATGGTTTTATAATTAGTTTTATTTATTCCTTCGCTGAATTAGTAACTTCTTGATTTGTCAATTTTTCATTTGAAGTTAGCCTTCTGAATATGTGTATTGATGCCACAACTTCTCTTAGCATAATTTTATAAGCAAACAAATAATTCCTTATGAGGATGTATTTATTTAGTGACAAAAATGCTGAGATGCGGTTATGTTCCCTCCATGGTAATTAGTTGTCCTGTGTTATTCAAAGTTGCTTGTGGTTATGTTTTTTAGTGGACATGTGTGTTAAGTCGGTCTTGAGCCTACACCAACTTGCTTGGGACTAGCGGCTTTGTTGTTGTTATATGTGGCTAAAGTTGAGCCATGCACAAGTCCAGGAGACAAGGACATACGGTATTGCAGAATGCATACTCTGTGGCAGCAATTTCCATCTAGCAAATCCAAGTGCATTGGCATTAGAACGTCTCTTGATTGATCTTAACAAATATATAGCTTCTCTTTCAAACGCTGACCTCATTTATTTGTCTCGTATCAAAAGAGATAATGTTATTCTTGTTCCACAGGGATCAGTACCTTTCTTCTTTGGTTTGTTTCTTCTGTTTGTCCGTTGGCCTGTTGCTGGTATGATCATGGAACTATATGGATCTTTTGTGCTCTTCAGGTCCTTCTCTATCAGTCTATCAGATCATACATAGTTTGATAGAAGAATGGTTTCTTAGTTTAATTGTTACTGACTTTTTGTTTCATTCTTTTTCTTTTTATAGTGGTTATGGGCCTCCTATCCAGGCCTTCCTGTATCAAATACCAATCATTGGTTGGATTCTGCAGTACCCATTCCAGGTAAGTTTATATTTCACTGAGGAACTTCTTAAAGTGGGAAGTTTTTAGCAGTATTTTTAAAATTTTAACTGCTTTTTCTGATAGAGTTGCTTATACCTCAACAATCAATTTCTATGAACCTTAATTTCCTTTAGGATAAAAAAAAACTTAATTTCCTTTGAATGGAAACAGAGGATCCCCACATATAAGCCTTAAATTCTACAGTACTCATTCTAGAATTCTAGATTACTGATGCATTAGAAATCTGATCTGTGCAGCTGTTTGGTCAGTTGAGGCGTAAGCGTACGTGAAAAGCTGCAACTGCCAAGATGCTCTTCGACTCTTTCTGGGAAAAATAGCATGCTGTTGCGATGTTAATACAAGACTCTCATGTACTTACCTTGCGTGGAAATGATCGTTCAACTCTCTTGTGCATATTAACAACCTTTTTGCCAGCAGGCTTATGGTTTATTGTTCATAGTTAGACAATTAGAGCTTCAGATTTCAGAAGTTGTTGGATGCTCTGTTGAAACAGGAGGACCTCACAGTGCCTTTCGTTATCCCAACAACAATGGGGCCAAAGTGATCGCACCTGGTTTGTTTCTGATTCTGGATTCTGGAGGCAATGTGCCACAATATTTTGCAAGCTGCAAGAAATCCGTGGAGAAAATAGATAAAACAAAACCTTTCAGGTAGCTTGATAGCTCACCTGATGACTAACGTGTGCCATCTGCTTCAAATGTTTGTCAGATGAAATGTTCTTCATATGGTAAGATGCCCTTGGTATCTGAATTTCGTTGCAGATGGTGACATGTATGGTTATTTCAGCTGAAGGGCGATACCTTTTCCCTTTGTTTTGATTGGAAATGTGATGTTGTTTGAACGCATCTTGGCCCCTAGTGGTTTCGGTGATTGGATGAAACACAAGATTACTGTGACTAACGTGTGTTTTGCAGAAACAAGATTGAGTTAGGTCACGGTAATGGCGGCGATACGAGCAAATGGAATTCATGTCCCCTGCCGATGGATATCGTTTCGGTTTTCAAATGATGAACGACGAAGACGGTGGTAGACTAGGCTAAGTGTCATATGGTGTTGGAGGACACTTAGGTAGTCTTAGGTCTTTGTTTTTCCTTTGGCCGTACTATAAAGGGGAGCGTGAATCAGTAGCTTGACCTAGATGAGACTATTGAGGTAGGTGTGGTGCACACTTGTTATTTCATAGCCCTAGGTAGCTCAGAGAGATGCCTTATGTCGAGAGAAACAATAGTCGTTAAGGCCGCGTCGCGATCCGAGTTCGTTTTGGCCTTGTAATAGGCATTGGACGCTGGCTGAGTAGGCATCGAAGGCTCCGATGCCCACCCCGACTTAGGGTTTGGTCTGGTGCGTGGCATCGGAGGCTCCGATGGTGTCACATCGGATGCTCCGATGTCACTGTTCACTTGGGAGTTGTCGGGGGTCCACAAAAGGGGTACCCCCAATCAACGCGAACAAATAGGTTAAAACCTATTACACCGGTAAATAGCAAACCTAACTAGCCTAACCCCTTAAAGAGACCAACCCCTCGAGGCCCACAACGCTGGCCCGCCAAGCCAGGCCTCGGGCGAGCACTCCGCTAAAACCTCGAGTCCTAGCATATAGGGCTCGAGCCCCCCACAGCCGAACACCGCACCTCGAGATCCCACGCGGGGACCTCGAGCCTCTCTGACACGACAGCCTATCCCTCGAGACGCTTATGCTTCCCTCGAGCAGCGCAGGCATCGGATGCCAGCCCCATACCGCGTATTTAACGTCTCCACCTACGCCAGTCACGTCCTCTGCAGCCCGACGTGTACCACAGTAACCAGGGCAGAGTCAAGTCTCGTTTTCACCACAAGCATGGGCAAAAAGGCGCCAGTACAGCACTGTTAGGCCATGCCCTGCACTGACGCACGCTCGAGCCCCATCCCGGAGCCTGGGTTCCCGCTGTACGCCCGGGCGTCCCGGGACTTGCCCATACTCGCGGGGGCTCGAGCCCCCCTCGTAGGCGCCACCTCGAGGCCGGCTCCGCGCCCCTCGAGCCCTAACCGCTTTCATGCTATTGGAAGACAGGTACCCCAAGATCCGGAGGGACCCCGCCGTGTCCTGTACGTGCCGGAATGGGTGCTGTACGGCTTCAGCATCGTCACGCCATCACGTCCGCGCCCGGAATGGAGGCCACGCCCCAAGGACGCCTCAACAGCGACGCCCACGACGGCTCCAGTGGCCCCGACAAGACAAGATTCCTACCCTACGTCATACCGAGCGCTGTACATATCTATCCTGTGTAAACCCTGGCCTCCTCTTGTTCTATAAAAGGGGACGCCAGGGCCCTTCGCGCGAGGGGGACAAGAGACAGGTCGGCGGTCACACAACTCCGAGAGACAACACACAAGTCCACCCATGTACACACTCGAGTCCGGACTCCGGTCCACGCTCATTGAGCTTGTATTCGCCCCTGTACAAGCACTTAGATGCAAGTAATACAAGAACCTCCTCCCCCGCTGGACGTAGGGCCTTCTTTGCCCGAACCAGGATAAATCCTTGTGTCATCTTGCATCACCATCCAGGAAGAGAGCACGCGATCACATTACTCGTTGGTGTCATACCCCCGGGTTCGAAACACCGACAGGAGTGAACTTTGGGAGGCATCGGACGCTGGCATTGGACGCTGAGGGCCAGCGTCCGATGGCCGTCCAGAGAGGTTCCAGAGAGGTACAAACGGCATCGGACGCTGCACAGCATCTGATGCTCCTTTAACAGGTCTGACAAGAGGGTACAGTCGACCGTTGGTCGAGGTCATCGGATCCATCTCCAATGTGCTAGAGTAGAAATGGTTTAGCGATAGTCTTTTGTGCATTTGATTCTTGTCAAACACACTTCTAGGCACTAGGGGGTTAATTGGGGTTTGATAGGTCTTAATTCTTGCAAGAAGTTTTAGAAAAGCCCAATTCACCCCCCTCTTGGGCATCTTGATCCTTTCAATTGGTATCGGAGCCTCGTGCTCTCGATTTAGGCTTAACCGCCTAGAGTTAAGATGTCCGGAGGTGATGGACCACCTCCCATGTTTGAGGGAGACGACTTTCCATATTGGAAAATCCGTATGGAGTCGTACCTAGAGGCGGTTGATGTTAAATGCCGCGATGCCGCGATCACCGGCTTTGCCAAGCCCAAAGAAGGCACAAGTCTCACTCCTATTGAGGAGGAAAATGAGAAATGTAATGCAAAAGCCAAAAATATTATTTTTAGAGGCATTTACAAGGATGTGTTCAACCGTGTTCGTAACCATTGGAAATTCTTTTTAGGCCAAAATAAATTTGGGTTGCAAAGTCTCTAGTGGAGAAGGTTAAGGGACCTCAACAAGTTTGGGTCCCAAGAGCTCAAGCTTGATTTCTTGTGTGTGTAGGTGAATTACAAGACCGGTGCATCTCATTGGGTGATTGATAGTGGTTGCACACAACACATGACCGGTGATCCCCGGATGTTCACCTCACTTGAAGAGAATGTCAATGACTAAGAAAAGATAACATTTGGTGAGAACTCAAAGGGCAATGTCAAGGGATTGGGCAAAGTGGCTATATCAAATGATCATACCATCTCCAATGTGCTTCTAGTTGCATCATTGAGCTTCAACTAGCTATCCGTTGGGCAACTATGTGATCTTGGCTTTCAATGTTTGTTCACCGACAAGGAAGTGGTTGTGACCAAGAAAGATGATACACAAGTGATATTCAAGGGCTTTAGATACAACAATCTCTATCTAGTGGATTTCACCTCCAAAGATGCCAACTTGAAGACGTGTTTATTCACTAAGCAATCACTTGGTTGGCTATGACATAGAAGATTGACACATGTTGGAATGAACACTCTCAACAAGTTATTGAAGAAGGATTTGGTTAGAGGCTTGAAGGATGTCAAGTTTGAGAAGGACAAATTGTGTAGTGCATGTCAAGCCGGCAAGCAAGTTGCAAACACTCATCCAACCAAAGCCTTTGTATCAACATCAAGAGAGTTAGAGTTACTTCACATGGATCTATTTGGGCCAACAACATATGCTAGCTTGGGTGGAAATCTCTATTGCCTAGTGATTGTTGATGACTATTCAAGATACACTTGGGTATTCTTTCTTCATGACAAATCCGAAGCAACCCCTTCATTCAAGAAGTTTGCCAAGAGATCCCAAAATTAATTTGACTTGAAAATCAAGAAGATAAGAAGTGACAATGGAAGAGAGTTCGACAACACCCACATTGAGGAATATTGTGATGAAGTTGGGATCAAGCATGAAGTCTCCGCAACCTACACACCACAACAAAATGGGGTAGTTGAGAGGAAGAATCGGACACTAATCACCCTAGCAAGGACAATGTTAGATGAGTACACTACACCGGAAAGATTTTGGGCGGAAGCAATCAACACCGCTTGCTATGCATCAAACTGGTTGTTCCCCCATCGTCTCCTTGGCAAGACCCCCTATGAGCTACTCAACAACAAGAAGCCGGATATATCATTCTTTAGAGTGTTTGGGGTGCAAATTCTACATCTACAAGAAGCGCCAACACCTAGGGAAGTTTCAACGCCGATGTGATATTGGTTTTCTTGTTGGTTACTCATTGAAGTCCAAAGCATATCGAGTATTCAACCATGCCACCGGGATGGTAGAAGAAACATATGATGTGGAATTCAATGAATCTAATGGCTCTCAAGGAGAGCATGAAAATCTTGATGATGTAGGTGATGAACCATTGAGGGAAGCAATGAAAAACATGCCGGTTGGAGCCATCAAGCCTAAAGATGATGATGATGATGTGCAAGTCATTGACAAGCCATCCTCATCCAATGTACCACATGTTGATGACAAAGATGGGAGGGATCCATTTGAAGATACTCATGTCTCACATGATCAAATGGTGGTACAAGCTCAAGATGTTGGTGCTCCACAAGCGGCCCCTCAAGTGGTTGATCAAAGGACTACTCCTCTACTACAAGCTCATCCTCAAGATCTCATCATAGGGAGTCCAACAAGGGGTGTAATGACTCGATCTCAAAAACTTGCTTTATTTATTGAACATCACTCCTTTGTGTCTCTTGTTGAGCCTACCATTGTAGATGAAGCTCTAGGTGATCCGGATTGGGTGAATGCTATGCATGAAGAATTAAACAACTTCACCCGCAACCAAGTTTGGACACTGGAAGAGCGACCCAAAGGCGCAAGAGTCATTGGAACAAAATGAGTGTTTAGGAACAAGCAAGATGATCAAGACAAGGTTGTTAGAAACAAGGCAAGGCTAGTAGCAAAGAGGTTCTCTCAAGTTGAAGGTTTGGATTTTGGAGAGACCTTTGCACCGGTTGCAAGACTCGAAGCCATTCGTATCCCCCTTGCATATGCATCACATCATGACATTAAATTATATCAAATGGATGTGAAAAGTGCATTTTTAAATGGCTTCATAAATGAACTAGTCTATGTTGATCAACCTCCCGGGTTTGAAGACCCTAGATATCCTAATCATGTTTATAGGTTGTCCAAGGCGCTATATGGGCTCAAGCAAGCCCCAAGAGCTTGGTACGAGCGCCTCCGGGACTTCCTCATTGAGAAGGGCTTCACCATTGGGATGGTCGACACCACACTATTCACCAAGAAGCTTGATGGAGTGATCTTCATTTGTCAAGTCTACGTTGATGATATCATCTTCGGGTCAACAAATGAAGCCTATTGCAAGGAATTTGGTGACTTGATGTCGAAGGAGTTCGAAATGTCCATGATTGGAGAGCTCACATTCTTCCTAGGCTTCCAAGTCAAGCAATTGAAGGAGGGGACTTTCATATCTCAAGAGAAGTATACAAAAGACCTCCTCAAGCGCTTCAACATGGATGATTGCAAGCCTATCAAGACTCCAATGCCAACAAATGGACATCTCGATCTAGATGTGGGAGGTAACCCGGTTGACCAAACTCACTACCGTTCTATGATTGGTAGCTTGTTATATTTGACCGCATCTTGGCCCGACATCATGTTTAGTGTGTGCATGTGTGCTCGCTTTCAAGCCGATCCTAGGGAATCACATCTCATAGCGGTGAAGAGAATCCTTAGGTACCTAAAGCACACCCCAAGCTTTGGCCTTTGGTATCCCAAAGGAGCTAACTTCCAACTTGTTGGGTATTCCGATTCGGATTACGCGGGTTGCAAAGTAGATAGAAAAAGCACATCCGGAGGGTTCCATTTGCTTGGGATATCACTAGTTTCATGGAGTTCTAAGAAGCAAAATAGTGTGGCCTTGTCTACCGCCGAGGCGGAATACATAGCCGCGGGTGCCTGTTGTGCACAAATCCTTTATATGAAGCAAACCCTTTTAGACTATGGTGTAGTTCTAGAAAGGGTACCTTTGTTGTGTGACAATGAGAGCGCGGTTAAGCTTGCTAACAACCCGGTTCAACACTCTCGCACAAAGCACATAGATATTCACCATCACTTTCTTAGAGACCATGTTTCAAAGAAAGACATATCCTTAGAAGGAGTTAGAACCGAAGATCAATTGGCGGATATCTTTACAAAACCCCTAGATGAAAACACTCTTTGTAGATTGCGAAGTGAGCTTAATGTGCTTGATCTAAGTAACTTTGTCAAAAGGTGAAAGAGGGTTGTCTTTGCATTGCATTGTATAATATGTCATGTTTTAATTATGCTATGCACATAGGCTTGTCAGACGTGGTTAAGATAACCGCCCAAAAGCGTGTGAAGAAGCTTACCCATGAGCAAACTTGACAAACAACCTAGATTCAATTTCCGAATTGCATTACATATGCATGGTTGTTGCTTTGTCGTTTCTTTTTCGGTTAAGTTTTGAGCAACCGCTGTGTTCGTCCACCGCTAGGGGGAGCATTTGAGGCTCCTAATGGTTAAGACCTCTAGTTTTGGTGGCCACATGTTGTCTCCTCGGGATTTATCGCTTATTTTCTCTAAAAATGATATGTAGCCTATGGCAAAATATTTTAAAATTGAGGGCTTATGCGAGGATGCTCATACTAGGTTCCAACTGGTGTTTATTTGCCTCTTTTTTGAGTTAGAACTTGGTTGGGAGAGGGAGCCACAACAGAAATCTTCAAAACAACCCAAAATGGGGCATCGGAAGCTGCATCGGACGCTCCCCCAGCGTCCGATGCCCTGCACTGTAGACAGCTCCGGCTGGAACAGTGTCAGGTGAGCATCCAATGTGTCACCATCGAAGCCTCCGATGGACCATCGGACGCTACCCAACATCCGATGCCATGACAACGAAAGCTTCCGATGTGTTTTTGGCGTTTTTGAAACTCTCTGGACAGGCATCGGAGCGTCCGATGTGAAATCATCGGCGCGTCTGATGCCCCCTTAAGCGGCGCAATAGGTTCTTCTCTCTGATCGACCGGCCCCATGCGTCATTCCATCGTCTTCGTCCACCTCGTGACCTCGCCCGAACCAGAGCTCGCAACCGCCCGAACCCTAACTCTCGCCGGCCAATGCGTCCGCCCGCGCCTGCGCCCTCCCCGCCGGCCGCCATGCCCCTCGTCGCCGGCCCCTGCTCCGCCGTGCCCCGCCCGTCTCCGCACGCCCCCACCGTCGTCCGTCTGTGCGCGCCCGTTGCCGTCGGGACTCCACAGGTCGCCCACCCCTCTCAGGAGCTCGTCTAATTCGCCGGCGCTCCTCCATCGTCCACAAGCCTCTCCCTCACTCCGGCGACTTCTTCCCCGACCGACAACTCCACACAGTGAGCATCACCACCCACCTCCATCCTCCATGCCTTCCACATGCTCGATGAAATGCCTCCATACACGTTCCACCTTGTTCTGACCTCCGTTTCCACTCAAATCTCTTGCAGTCCTCCTAGGTGTGTCGTGTGGGTGCCGAAACGTCTGTGACTTCCCTCGTGCTTGGTTTAGTTCGTCGATCGTCAGGTAGCAAAGCCATACTCCTCTCTTATCTCCATTGCTTTGCTTCCATAGGAACTGCTCGCCTCTAGATTATATATGCTTATATATCCCCTCTCTTCTCGCAGCGAGTCAGTGGCCGCGTTCGAGTGACAGTTGGCAGTGACAGCTAACCCAGGGCCAAGCCCGTGGGTATAGATCGAGGCCAAGCCTCGCGAGTGACAGCGCCCGCAGTTGAGGATCAGTGCCAGGGGGAGTTGTTCGTTCAGTTGGTCAGTTGGGTTGTCAGCTTGGTTTTCAGGGTCCGTGGATCTTCCAGTGACAGTCCAGTCTTTCAGCGGCAGTTGTTACCTCGTTCTTGTCAGCCATGCCGCGCTGCAAGAACGTCGGTGGTGGCCCATGGGACTCCCCTCCACGTCCCCCTCCCGGTCAGCGGCCTAGGAAGGCGAAGCTGATTACGCGCCGGAAGCGCTCTAGGGAGCAGCGAGAGGCAGACCAGGCTAGAGAGGTTGCAGCCGCCGCAGAGCGTGCTGAGCATGGTGGCAGTGCTGGCGGACTCAGGATCGAGGATCAGTTGTCCCCAGAGCAGCGCAGAGCTATTGAGGAGGTTGAGCGGTTCCACCACTCACCGACTGGCACGCTTATGGCTGCCGGTCGTCGGACCACGTTCACCTCGCTAGGCGTCGAGCCCTAGAGCTCCGGACAGGGCCAGGCAGAGGCCGAGGCAGCTGAGGCAGAGGCAGAGGCAGAGGCAGAGGCACCAGAGGCCGAGGCAGAGGAGGAGGTCCCCGAGGAGGTACCCCGGTGTCGGTCCACTCGTCGCAGGACAGCGGTGCCACCCCGGCCCGATGTCCCTCTGCGGGGAGCACGTGCTCCATCGAGGCGTGCGCCCTCGCCGATTTCGTGACTAGACCTCCGGGGGGCTACCTGTTCTCAGATCCAGACGCTCAGGCTCGTCCCAGTCGAGCAGTGGTTCCCGAGGGAGAGACAGCAGCAGGCAGGCCCAGCGTTCTATACAGTGCTGCAGGAGGATTTTTACCAGGGTTACAGGAACGCCGGCATCTCCTTGCGACCCCAGCGTGTTTGTCCACTGGAGGCCGTAGTCACGGCAGTTGGAGAGCAGATCCGCCCTATTCACTTACGTACCTGGTCTGGCGGACCTTTTGGGGCGGTCTGGCTCATATGTTGAGGATTGGGTCTTTCAGTTTTATGCTTCGCTATGGGTGCACCCAGACAGAGAGACCATCGAGTTCGCACTTGAGGGGAAGCACTACAGACTGTTTTCGTCAGAGATCCGGAGTTGGTTTGGATTGACACACTCACAGACCTGGATCCACGACTTGTGCTACGACAGGACGGAGCCACCCCGCCGCCCTCACGGTGGTGCGCAGCCTTCGACGGACTTGGTTCGCCCGTGCTTCACTGAGCCTTTCGGTGAGGGTTCGAGTCGCACCCCTAGGGACCTTACCCCTACGGCTCGGATCCTCAACGCGATTCTCAGGCGGACCTTGCTTCCCAGGGTGGGCTTCGGAGAGGGACTCTCTAGGCTGCAGCTGTGGTTACTCGCTTATATGGTCAGGCAGCAGGAGTTCGACGTCTGGGACGTCATCTTGTGTGAGATAGAGGACACCGTCGCAGAGGGCATCAAGGCCCGCAGGCAGCTCCCTTATGCGCATTGGATCTCCTATATTCTTTGGAAGCTAGCTGCCACCACTGGTGCTCGTCTCAGTCAGTCTCTCACTGGGTCCGCGACCGTGTTCCCCGAGTACAACATGAGTCAGTTGTTGGGACACGGCCGGGATCGCAGGCAGCCGCAGCAGCAGCAGGACGCTCCGTCTAGTTCACGCCATAGACCAGAGGTCCCAGAGTCAGCCCAGGAGCAGGACGAGGCTGTCCAGGCACTCGCCGAGCAGGAGCTTGCCGATCTAGAGGGTGGTGCCACGTTCGTTGCAGAGGACCCCACAGACAGCTCGGACGAGGACTACCAGCTCCCGCCCCGTTACCAGCCACGTGCACACGACTCTCAGGCCGGGACCCGTGGTACTGCTTCCTCCGACCCCGCTCTTCTTGCTATTCTCGCACGGATGGAGGAGCAGCAGAGGACAGTTACTCAGGATGTCCAGCGGCTCGCCCAGGAGCAGCAGAGGTTAGCCCAGGCACAGGCCCTAGCACAGCAGCAGGCACAGGAGAGGTCTGATGCTCTTCAGCGACAGATGATGACACTGCAGCAGCAGACTCTCAGCTTCATGGAGAGGCTTGCGAGTGGACCTCCCCAGTGGCAGTGGCAGCAGCCTCCCCCCAGCAGCAGATCCAGTGGCAGCCACCAGTCCCTTCGCAGCAGTTCGGACAGCCACCACAGTTCCCGCAGCCACTCACGGGCCCTAGCTCCTCTCAGTTCACGAGCTTCACCACTCCTCCAGGCGGGGCCCTGCTTTTCAGTCCGCTGCGGACAAGTTTCACTCCTAGGCCGACAGAGTCTCTCTACGCTACGACGACCTCTGTGACTCGAGACCTGTCAGCCACCTTCAGTGAGCTTACCAGATTCCCCACTCCAGATCTTCCGGATCCAGTGCAAACGATGACGGCTCCAGTGACTTCTACCACTGAGACCCTCCCGAGCTCCGTCGCGTCTTCCGAGCAGACAGAGCCTGTGCAGTCAGAGACGGCCACACTAGTTCAGCCTGAGTTGTCAGCTATTCCAGAGCTTCCGCACTCCGATACTCAGGTTGACACTACTACTGAGACTGCGCCAGAGATAGAGCAGGCAGAGCAGTCAGTGCCAGAGCCGACCCAGACCGCTACGCAGCAGCTTCCAGCTTCAGAGGGTCAGCAGGCTACCGGCACCTCTTCTTCTGACTCCGAGGAGTACCTTTAGCAGTTTGAGTTCTCTCAACATACTCCGGAGACTGCTCCTGACTCGTCTGCACCGCCTCCGCCCTCCGACGCTTAGTTTGGCGCTTGATGCCAAAGGGGGAGAGTGGATGAGTATAACGATAGGGGGAGCGATGTGAGAGGGATTTGATGTCTTTTGTTGTGTTACTTTCACATACGCTCTTTACTTATCGTATCTTTTGTGCATGTTTATGTGATATACTTATGCTATGGACCTTTATGACATGTATGTGCTCACTATGATATATGATATGTCATGTCATTTTGCCCTACTCGATTACTTGTGCTCAATTTTTATTTGTTATGTATTCGAGCTCTTTACTCTTGCACTTGTTATTCACTCTAACTTGTTGAGTGCAGGATGATGGCATGATATGTATGAGCTTGCCCCTAATGATTTTCTCTTACTTTTTGCAAGTTCATACATGTCATGATTTAAAAACCTCTTCTCTCTATACTCGATCTCGTGTTGTCATCAATCACCAAAAAGGGGGAGATTGAATGCATCTTAGCCCCTAGTGGTTTCGGTGATTGGATGAAACACAAGATTACTGTGACTAACGTGTGTTTTGCAGAAACAAGATTGAGTTAGGTCACGGTAATGGCGGCGATACGGGCATATGGAATTCATGTCCCCTGGCGATGGATATCGTTTCAGTTTTCAAAGGATGGACGACGAAGATGGTGGTAGACTAGGCTAAGTGTCATATGGTGTTGGAGGACACTTAGGTAGTCTTAGGTCTTTGTTTTTCCTTTGGCCGTACTATAAAGGGGAGCGTGAATCAGTAGCTTGACCTAGATGAGACTATTGAGGTAGGTGTGGTGCACACTTGTTATTTCATAGCCCTAGGTAGCTCAGAGAGATGCCTTATGTCGAGAGAAACAATAGTCGTTAAGGCCGCGTCGCGATCCGAGTTCGTTTTGGCCTTGTAATAGGCATCGGACGCTGGCTGAGTAGGCATCGGAGGCTCCGATGCCCACCCCGACTTAGGGTTTGGTCTGGTGCGTGGCATCGGAGGCTCCGATGGTGTCACATCGGATGCTCCGGTGTCACTGTTCACTTGGGAGTGAACTTTGGGAGGCATCGGACGCTGGCCGTCCAGAGAGGTTCCAGAGAGGTACAAACGACATCGAACGCGTCCGATGCAGGGGCATCGGACGCTGCCCAGCGTCCGATGCTCCTTTAACAGGTCTGACAAGAGGGTACAATCGACCGTTGGTCGAGGTCATCGGAGCCTCCGATGCCATGCATCGGAGCGTCCGATGCCCCCGCAAAAACCCTGTCTTGAGCTGTTTTTGGATGGCCGGTTGGGGGAGTATATATACTTCCTTCCCTCCATCCATTTGAGTGTTCTTGCCACTTCCATCTGCTGAGAAACACATTGTGAGTGTGAGTGAGTGCAAGAGCCCTAGTGAGGTTGAGTGATTTGCTAATTGTGAGAATTAGGCACCTCCTAGTGAGAATTGAGTAGCAAGTGTGCATCCATCCATCTCTTTGGCCTTGTGTTGGTCAAGTGAGAGTTCTAGCTTGTTACTCTTGGTGATCGGCATCACCTAGACGGCTTGGTGGCGATCGGAGAGCTTGGTGATCATCCGGAGGCATTGTGGATGACCCAAGCCAAGTTGTGACCGGTAGCGAGCGATTCACCGGGCCGGAGTGGCGAAGAATCAGCTCGTAGTGAGCACTTGATCCTTGCGCGGATCAAGGGGGAGCGATACCCTTGCGCGGGTGCTCCAACGAGGACTAGGGGGTGTGCCGACACCTCGATACCTCGGCAAAAAGATCGTCGTGTCATCTCTACTCTCTTTACTACGCATTTACCTTTGAGCAATTCAATTCCGCATTTACTTGTTGTTCTTTCATAAGTTGAATTGCCATGCTAGAGTAGAAATGATTTAGCGATAGTCTTTTGTGCATTTGATTCTTGTCAAACACACTTCTAGGCAATAGGGGGTTAATTGGGGCTTGATAGGTCTTAATTCTTGCAAGAAGTTTTAGAAAAGCCCAATTCACCCCCCTCTTGGGCATCTTGATCCTTTCACTGTCGATGGCTACAAAAGTGTCCAACTTGTGATTTACTTGAACTTCTGTGTTCCCTGTTTGTCTCGTTCAGTTTAGGATAATGATAGGCCGTGACAATCATTTCCTCCATAGAATCAACATTAGGGCTTGTTTAGTTCCGAGAAATATTTGGATTCTGCACTGTAGCACTTTCGTTGTTATTTAACAAACTTTGTCCAAACATAGACTACCTAGACTCAAAAGATTCGTCTCGACATGTAGATACTAAAAGTACAATCAATTATTTTTTTTACCTACATTTAATGCTCCATGCATACAACTAAAGATTGATGTGACAGGGAATCTAGAAATATTTGGGAGAACTTGGCAAAACTAAACAAGGCCTTAGTTTCCTGGGCATGACATGCCGGGGCATTATTGCTTAGAAATATTTAGAGTGGTTTTGATTTGACGGTCCTTATCCTTATCCACAGTTATGATGCACTACAGGTTTGGCATGTCACCATCTCATTTTACTAGCCTGACAGTGATATGTTGCTGGATGGCCAGCTGCAGACAAGGAGAAATTTCAAATTTTCTCATGATTCCTGTGTTGAAACATCTGAGCCAACGAATCTTCTGACCCCTCTTTATGTTGAGGGATGCTGTGTCTGTCATCAAGTTGCAAAAGTGCAGGTTTATTCAACCCACAGGCACAAGGCACACCTAATGAAGTCACTGACAACGGTAGCATTTTTTTAACAAATAAAATAATGGAAATGCTTACTTCCGCGCACACCATCCGATGCGTGCGTCGCGGCCGTCCACCGTGCCAATGCGCCATGGCCACTTCGCTGTCCACGCCCGTGCCCCACCCACCCATTCTTGCGTCGGATAGGAAGAAGCCAACGCATAGGGTTCTGGCGAGGAGGAGGTCGTCGGAGAGGGAGAAGAAGCCAACTCCGACGGGTATAGAATGGTCGGCTGGGGGAGAAAGGTAGGGCAGACAGCGGCCGGTGGACAGGCAGCTTAGGGGCCCTGGCGACAACAGTGGCAGTTGAGCTAGGGAGGGGCGGGGGCGGTATGGTTGGACTCCGGTGGAACTTGCTGAAGTTCGCCAAAGCCGCATGCAGGAGGGGGGGAGGGAAAGAAGGTGGTCCCCGGCGGCGGTAGGGTCTTACCGGAGCTCCGGTGAACCCTACTGCCGGTAAGGATGGCAATGGGTACATCCCCATCGGCTATTGGCATCCCGTCCCCATCCCCGCGAACTAAAATTTATCCCGTCCCCATCCTCATTTTCGCTCGCGGGTACAGAATTTTCCCCATTCCCGTCCCCGTCGGGGATTTCATACCCATCGGGTACCCGTACCCGAGTATGCACCCATGTATAATCATATATTACATGTCACAATAACACAATGCATAAGATAAATGTATAGATACATCATACATTATGATCATAGATTATAGTTAGCATCCTTTTTATATGATTCTAATTGGGCTAGGATCATCATATGTGCACTAATTCTATTTTATATTATATATATACATATATATATACACACTATAATAGCAATAGCGGGTTCCCCAACGGGTAACAGGGACGGGTATATAGGGAACGTCCTCGTCCCCGCCATCCCCAACGGGATGGGTTCTTGCCCATTTAAATCTCCGCGGGTACAAATAACGTCTCATCCCCGTCCCCTAAGGGATCAAATACCCGTCGGGTAACGGGTATCGGGTACCCGTTGCCATCTTTAACTGCCGGTGGCGAGGCGGTGGGAGGTGCTGGAAGGGGGGGGGGAGCGTCACCAGATCTAGATACAGGGCACTCGCTCTGATGACAGGGGAGGAGGCACCAGGGAAGAAGAAGGTGGGGGCGAGGAAGAAGTGGCAGAAGGGCGAGGGAAGAAGAAGGTCTGCGATTGTAAGGACGGTTTGATCTTCTCCTGCGCATTCTGCCTTTAGTAAGCCTCGTAAAATAAAAATAATATTCTAATGACATGACCTAAGTTTTTAGAAACCAGCCTTTTAAGTCGTGCTAGAGGCTGCGATGTGACTCATCACTAGCCATATGCATAGATAAAAAAGACTATGCTATGCAAACTAGACTTCTGTGCAAACTATGCAAACTCAAATCAAGACCACAAGAATCTAATTTGATGGCTGATAATTTTAGCACTCAAACCCCTTCACTCCTGGGGGTGTTTTGCAACAGCCGGATAGGATGAGTGAGGGGGTTTGAGTGCTAAAATTACCAGCTATCGGATTAGAATTATGTGGTCTTGATTAAAGTTTGTATAGTTTGCACAGAAACCTAGTTTGCATAGCATACATTCCTTAGATAAAAATGGATATATCACTTTTCAAGTATGCTGCCGATGTGGCCGATGAGTCGCAGTTCTGATTGGCGTGATTGTTTGGGAAGTCACGCCATTCTAGTTTGTGTGGCTAACATTTTTGTTATGTACTCCCTCCGTCTCTTTTTATCTGTCGTCCGGAAAGCGTGTCTGTGAGGGAAACACGGATTTCTACAGACAGTTATTTAGGGACGGAGGGAGTAGAGTAGAAACTAGTACGGGGTAGGTACTAAAAGTCAAGGATGATCTATTTTGTTTGTTTGGGGGCATCGTAAATTTTGTCCTTTTGAAACTTAAATCCTTTCTAGAGTATCATATTTGAGTTTTCGGTTAAATTATTTTTTCTTATAGATAGATCCAAAACAAAGGACCTAGAGACCTTAAAGGACTAGTGCGATTCTGAGGGCTAAGTTTCTAAAAGTTTAGTTTTAGACGTGTTTATCAATTATTTATTTATTTATTTTTGTTAATTAAAATATAAAAAAACTAGTACTCCACCCGTCCAGAAAAGAATACAATTATAAAAAATATGTCGGTTAAACTATTTTAACTTTGATCAAATTATAGTAAATAGTATTAGTATTTATGTTTTAAAATAAATTTATTATGAAAAAATATTTTATAACTAATATAATGATGCTTATTTTGTCTCATAAGTGTTAGTATTTTTTTCATATAATTTTAGTCAAAGTTTACGATGTTTGACTCCTTGAAATACGGGAATTTCTTTTGTGAGTGGAGGGAGTACTAACTAGGCGTCCTTTTGCCGTCTCCAAACTCAATTGGCTGGCGTGGTCAAAGTACTCCTAGCTTACAATAAAATCTTACAGAAATGAGAAATCGAATTCACGCAAGTTCTAAGAGGCCAATTTTTTCCGGCAATTAAGCTTGGCAGTTCAAGGTGGATACATCCATGCATGTTTTGGCTTATACTCCTTTCCTCCCTAAATATCGTCTTTGCTTCCTGTGAAATGATTTTAATTAATTTTATATATAAATATTAATATTTATAATACATAATTAATATCATTATATAGTCTTTTAATCTAGTTTCTTAACAATTTTTTTGAAGATATAAATGTTATATGTACTTTCTATAAATCCAGACCTTGTTTAGATGCTGATTTTTTTTTAACTTTGCTACTGTAACACTTTCGTTTGTATTTGACAAATATTGTTTAATCATGTGCTAATTAGACTCAAAAGATTCGTCTCGTGATTTACAACTAATCTGTGCAATTAGTTATTTATTTTACCAATATTTAATGCTCTATACATGCGTCCAAATATTGATGTAACGAAGAGAGAGTGAAAAAGGTCAGAACTTTGATGCAATCTAAACGAGACCAAACTTGTGGTAAAAAAAAACTGAAGACACGAATAACAAGGGAGAGAGAGGGGGGAGTAGATGCTCAATCAATTGGCTGGAGCTGGGGTGGGGAGGGGGAGCATGCCAAAGAAGAGAGCCAGATGTCGACTAGGCAGTGGCAACACCTGTCCTTATCCAGCTGTGCTCACTGAACCCGCTCTGCAATTGCTTGGTTGCCCCCACTCCGCCGCCTGCCGCAACGCGTCAAAACCAACAATCATCGCCAGTGCCGATTGCACCCAAACCCAATGGATCCTCTCTCTCCGTCCACTCCTTCCCACGATTTCAAGAAAAAAATCAAATCAATGGAAAACCAACAGACGAACGGAGCCTTGCCACCTCCTGTCAGTGTGTTCGTCGTCGTCCCTCCGTCCGTCTCCGTCTGCTGCCGCCCGCACCCGCACCCGCACTGCAGTAGAGCACCAGAAAGATTCCTAGTCCTCTCCCCCACTTCGGCGCCCCACTGCTGCTGCTGGGCCGGCGGGGCCGCGCGGCGCCGGCCGCCCCTTTCTCTTCTCCCCTCTCCCGTCACATCTTCCACTCGATGTGGCATATAAATCCCAGATCCAGATCTTCCCACCTCCCAACCCCCCTCTTGTTTGTGTAGCCACCCAGCCTGACCAGCATCTACTCATATGGTATGGGGTGACATACTCCTCCTACATGTGATCTCTCCCAGGTGTTTTCTTGTGTTGTTCGGTCGCTGCCGTCCCCTGTTTTTTCTTTATATTTTGCATTGATGCCAAGGTTATTCTTGTCAGGCTATACATCTACGGGTGGTGTCTGGGCGCAGTGGTTTATCGATCCCTTCCTTGCCTTGTGCTGGTCCGGGAGTGGTGTGGTTCAAGCGTTTATTGTTGCAGCAGCTGGTAAACAACGCGGGAATCGGTCGATAAACCTCTGCATCCAGCTCTCACTTGGGTTAAGGGCAGTGACTGACGGCTGCTTCTTGCGTTCTTGGTTCCTGCTCCTTTTTTTTTTTTATGTCTGATAATGTCTCCTAGTTATGCATGCTTGATATTACTCTGGTGGTAAGGTAGTAGCACTCTCGCGTGATTTAACTTATAGATTAGATCGGGATTCCATATGTGTGCTTTGAAAGATCGAAATACCTTCGCTTTGTCTTCATGTATCCTGGTGACGTTTATATGCTTGCTCCGCATATTTTTTTTCATTGGTTATTATACATACACAGTTGATGCTTAGACAAGATACCATACTTACCTTTCTTTTCGGAAAAAAGAAAAGGAAAAGCAAGTATAGTTATCTAGCTTCACTTTATGTTTCCTTATTGTTAATGACAACTTAATAATTTGTGGTTCTGATTAGATGATGCTTGCGTATTTTTTTGGTGTAGCTAGAGGTATCTTGGATAGTGAGGATAAGTTCCTTGCTCTAGAAATCATGGTCCTGATTGGAATTAGGGACCATTTAGGGAAGGTGGGCGCCTAGTGAATCTTGCTTGCTTCCGTCATGCCCTTTGAATAGATTCCAGTTTGTTGTGGGGGTGAATCACATTCAGGACGTGTCTTAATCGTTCCATTTGTGCTCAGAAGTATACCAGCATACTGGACACCTATATCTTATTTCTGTTATATGCTAAAAATTGGGTTAACAGCCGATTCAACAATATTCAAGAGCCTATTGATGCAGGCAGCCAGAGGCAGACTATATTCAAGAAAGTGGTGGACATTGCATTGTGTTGCCAATTCATTCCTTTTTGTTTGATTTGGCATAATATATTATTGTAGTTTTGCGTTTTTTTTTTCTAAAATATTGTATATAATTTTGTATTTTGTATTGTTTACAGCAAAATCAGAATCTTTAGAGTAATTGTTGTTCTTATTGAGTAGGGTGTGCTTGGAACTTTGGCCAGATTCCCTCGCCTTGTCTAGCTTAGATGGCGCAGACCCTGAGATGCTTGCCAGTCCAGGAGAGCCAATTTGGCTCTCTTGGGGCAGCAAGGGAAATCTGGCTGGCTCGGAAATTGAGACAGTTAAAGTGCAGGATCCAAACAGCTAGCCTGATCTATTTTCTTGCTGAGCTAGGAAAAATTGTATTCAGCAAAGGTTCCAAGCAGGCCTGTAGTTTCTGCACAGTGCCACAAGGTTTTGTTTGGTCACAATCTATGTATCGATAAGTACGCAGACATGTCGATAGAAATGTTTTATTATAAGGTCATGCTAATTTCCGAAGACATGTCATGATACTGCTTTTAAGTTGTGGTTTGACATTCATGATGCATGGGATAACAGAGTAAGAACTTAAGAGCAGATATAAGCTGGTACCAGAAAATCGAAGTCAGATCTTTCGGTTCTCTTAGATGTCTTTTGTTTTAAAACTAGGTAATGTTTGCACAACCCCTTTCAAAATCAAAATTAACTTAACCACGGATGCATCCGTAATCTAGAGAGAGAAGGGGAGTGGGTGGGGGTGTATGAATGGCATAGCATGACTTGGCATTCTAAATGACACTCGTTTATCCCTTTCTTTTGTTGTAAGCAATTATATATTTGATGCCTGGTACTACTTTAATTATTTTTCTTTCTTTTTTTACGTATCAATTATTTAAGCTGTTGCCTGGTACTACTTTGGTGCAGTTACATCTATGGAGGCAAAAAGAACAAGGTTTCACTTGATGAATAGTCTATAGGAATATATGAGGACACTTATCTGCCTTTGCAATTGACCTTATCTTGTGTACATTTGTAATTTTGAGATAGAAGCAGCAGACTTCATTTCGGCCGTAGATGCTGTTTGAATGGCTGAGAATTGGCGACTGCTGAAGTTGTAGCAGTATCCATTGTCCGTACACCCATATCATGTGATTCCTTATGGCCGATTTAGTTGAGCTCCTGCTTCCAGAATCTTTGAGTGAAGTGATTATTTTATAAGTGTTTTTTTTGGATGATGCTTTAGGACTGAGGAAAGTGAATTAAGAGGAGCTATTTGTCTTTGCATCTCCTAGCCTCCCACGGTAGCATGCGTGTTTAATTAGGCCAACGCCAATACATTTCACTGCTTGGGAACTTTGAAATCTTTTGATTTTGCTATGCTCTCAATCCTGTTGTACTGGATCTGTTTTGTCCTGCGGGCAAACATATTCGACATTTCAAATCAAATATATATTGTCTAATAGAATGTGTATAAGGACTCAGCATAAAAAAATTCTTAATTTGAAGTTGCATAAAAGCAAACTGCAAACAAAATTTGTATGAACTTAAGCAAAAATTGTGTAGCTAGTGAGCAAATTTGATACACCTGCGGATTATAATATTGAGCTAGGTAACCAAAAAAAATGAAAAATTAGGAACTAGTGCAAACAATCCTCTTAGAAAGGCACCTAAGCTACCTCTTTCCTACATTGAACCTAAAAAGATGCATCTACTTGCTTTGATTTAATTGACATAGACTCACTTGCAACATGTGTTGTGTTGAGAATGTGTGTGTAAATTCATGCACCAATGAAGTTGCAATGAAAAAATAGTTTCTCAAGCAATAAGTGGACCATCTCACCAAGGACATGCGGTATGTTGCATATTTAAATTAGCATATGATCTTGCTCTTGCATTGCATCCAAACAAGTGAATAGGTTTCTTTTTTGTATCTTTTATTGCTTATTACTTGATTGTGTCGTCATCGATCACCAAAATGAGACCATTGTAAGAAATATGGACTGTAGCAAGGGTATATGGTGGTTGAAGGACAACATAATCATTAGGACTAACAATATTTGTGAATATACAAGGTGCCAGGGAATGAAGGACTTGAGCTAGGCTAAGGTGGAGATAGAGGAATCACCACCTCACATGAAGATAAAGTGGAAGATTTCAAAACCCTAGAAGATAAGTCAGAAGCTCAAGACATCAAAGAAGTGAAGCAAGACAAAAACGTGAAGAAAAGCATCTCAAAAGAGCATAGGAGAAAGCATAGCTGGAATAATAGCATTGGAGTTATCTGGTGAGGTGTGTGAGGTAGAAGAGAAAAAGTGCATGTCGTAATTAGCTCCTTCCAAGAAGACATGAGGATTTGTTTTCAGAAACTTAGCTCTTTCCAAGAAGAACATACATCTTCATCGAGGAAGCACCAAGCGACCCAAAACTCAAGCTTAAGACGAGTCTATTTCAACCGCTTTCCTTGATTTACTATCTTAATCTTCCATTGCAGAGGCGAGATCGGGGCATTCACGAACTTCCTCGGCTCACCAAAAGCACGAGAGATCGCTAGATGATGTTTAGTTGTCTAGAAGGTTTCACTCTCAAAAGTAGCAATGCTTCACGAACAATTGGTGAAGACAAGTTCTCAAGAATTTGGTTACTCACTTTTGCTCTCAATCACTAAATCTCTCAACCCAACTTACTAAATTTCACACAAACCTCACTAAGAGAGGTCGACAAGAGCTAGAGAGGTTTTTGGATCAAATGTGGACGTAGGAGTGCATCAACAACTCCTTGAAATGAGGGAGAGGACGTATAAATACCCAACAACTCATGAATTTGTCATTATGTTTGTCATGATCAAGAACTTCCAAAAAAATGTCTGGACCTTCTGAGCTAGAACAAAACTAGTCGTTGCAACAGTAAAACTGTGCATTGACTTGGAATGAGCATACAATCTGGAACTTCTAGAAAACATGTCCCAAACTTCAGAAACTCCAAACAAACAATGCTTGACACTTCACGAAAAACATCATAACTTGTAGCTCCAAGCTAGCTCTGATTTCAATATCTTGGATTCTATAGAAAGCTTATTAAGAGGGATATCCATCCCAACTAAAAGCATCCTCATCAGCAAAAGAATTTGACCAGCTTAATGCAAGCACTCTCTTAGTCGGGTGAGCCTAATCTTGCCAATTGAGTATAGCCAATTTGGCTAGCTCACTTTACCAAAGAAAAACTGTTTTCCTCGGTTCCTGCTTCCTCGCCGAGCAAGATAAGGTGAGGCTCACCTACACCTAGGGAACCAAATGTGGCATGCATCTCCAAGAATTTGCTACTTAATTTAGTATTTCCAAAATTTTTGCAAAATAATAAAAAAAATAGTCTCTAACAAATTGGTATCCCAACTTGGCATCTCCCCCTCTGAAAGGTCCTAAATGGCTAGAGGGGGGGGTGAATAGCCTAATAAAAATTCTACAAAACACTTAGAGCAACTAGTTAGACAATTACAAAGCGAAGCTTTTTGCTCTAGCTCTACTAAGTGTTGCAAGCCACCTATCCAACAATTCTAGTAACCTATAATCACTATGTCACACAAAAGATATGTTACTACTCTCTAAAATAATGAGTTAGCAAGAAATAATTACTTCTAATTAGAGAGCTACTTCTAGCAACAAATATCTCTACACAAGTGATAACGAAAGTAATACAAGGATAGAGAGATGTACCGACACCGGCAAGAGACAATCAATCACAATAAGAATACCAAGAAACTTCGGGAGAAGTCCAAAGAGGCAAGAGACACAAAGATTTTCTCCCGAGGTTCACGTGCTTGCCGGCACGCTACTCCCCGTTGTGTCGACCAACCACTTGGTGGTTCGGCGGCTAATAGGTGTTTCACAAACCTAGCTCAACAAATGAGCGCCGCAAGAACCAACCCACAAATGGAGGTAACTCAAAGACACGCGCAATCCACTAGAGTTACCTTTTGACTCTTCGCCGGGGAAGGCACAATACCCCTCACAAATCACCGGGAGATGGCCACGAACAATCACCACTCGTGCCAAAACTCCTCCGCTGCTCCAAGCCGTCTAGGTGGCGGCAACCACCAAGAGTAAAGAGAATACCCGCAGCAACAACAATCCCCAAGTGCCACTAGATGCAAACTCACAAGCAAATGCACTTGGATCCACTCGATCTCACTTAGATTCACGCTATCAAGCAAGGAGATGAGTGGGAGGGAGTAGATCTTGCTCAAGAGGATGTTCAAGAGGTTAGAAAGTCAAGAGAGAAAACCCCACTAGCCAGCCACCATCTATTTATAAGAGGGGGAAGAAGACAGCAAGTCGTTCCCCCTTTTTCCCGAGCTACTGCGCCTGCGGTCGGTACAACCGACGCCAGGTCGGTACTACCGACCACAAGGCCCGGTACAACCGACGGCACAACTTATGACCGTTGCACACAGCGTTGACCAAAACGAACAACCGACTCCTGGTCGGTACCTCCGACGGTCGGTAGTACCGGCCCTATGGCGGTACTACCGACAGACCAACATTGGATCTACACAGAGAGCATCTCACAAAGGGACTTGGTCCCTCGGAAACTACCGCCCAGGTCGGTGGTACCGAGGTTATGGCGGTACCACCGCCAGGTCATTTTCAACTCAACACAGAGAGCTCTGCAAACTTGGTTACCACCGGCCTTGGGTCGGTAGCACCGGGGGCGGTACTACCGAGATAATGGCTGTACTACCGGTAGGCCAAAAGCTCAGCTCAACACAGAGAGCCTGCAAAACCCTTTAGGGCCACGGTACCACCGACCCTCTGGTCGATACCACCGCCGGCGGTAGTACCCAGGCCAAATCAGCCCCAACACAGAGAAGGTTGCACGCATCACCCTTGGGCGGTACTACCGACCCCCCTGGGCGGTACTACCGGCCATACTCAGAAAACTTCCCTTTTCTTCTCTGTGTTGATCCAAATCAACTCCAACAACTTCTCCTTTGCAAATGTGCCAACACCACCAAGTGTACACCATCATGTGCATGTGTGTTAGCATTTTCACAATCATTTTCAAAGGATTAGAGGTTAGCACACTAGGTCCTAATGCATATGCATGTATGAATTCACCTAGTGGCACTTGATAACCGCAATCACCGAGATAGTCCCCTCTTAATAGTACGGCTATCTATCCTAAACACACTCACACCTTCTATGGTGTCTTGAGTGCCAAAACAAAATCCCTATTTATACCTTTGCCTTGATCTCCGTAGGGGTTTTGCTTTTCTCTTCTTCTCTTTCCAAATGTGCAGCACTTGATCCATCTTTTGGTCATCACCACCAATATCATGATCATCATCTAGCTCCCGCACTTGGTGTGTACCAACCTAGCTCATAAACACTTCATGACAAGGTTAGTACTCTAGGTGACATCAATTATCCAAAACCAAACAAGGACTTTCACCCTCTCCAACGCGTATACGGATTGACAAAAGTGATTAGAAAGTTGAAAAATAATTAGAAACTCTTTCCAGGGTTCCAATTGTAAAAGTAACAGAGACAGAGAAAATATAGGAGGACCTGTTTTGGTTTAGATAAAAATTTAGTGTTCACTTTATAAAAGTATTTTTTATTTTGATAAGTAAAAATAGCAAACTTTTGAAGAGGAGCTCTATTTTTACTTGGCACATTTTTTTTTCAGAGTTGGCAAAATACAAGATTGTTCAGTCCTTTTATTTGTGATAAATGAATCGTCAGTTCACTCGATTTCAATCATTTGATCCCATATATAGTTGTACTGCGGTTGTGTGCAGATGATTGTACGAAGCAAGGCAGCTATGCAAATGCGTACATACACGCATACTGCATATAAGGATGTATATATATGATGGGTTCATTTAAGTACTCCGTAGTTTCTAGTGCAGAAATAGCTAACGAAAACTCAGAAAAATATGGAGAAATCGTCATCTGTGCCTCCGTCGCTGCAGACCTCCACCAGCCGCGTCTCGTCGGCGGCGCCGCTCGAGCCGAACACTTCATGTACGACCTTCTCCACGTCCAGCGCCTCGGCCTCCACCACCGCGCCGGCGTTAGCATCGCTTTCATCGGGCGACGGGATGAACGGCGGGCGCGCCACGTCGAGGACGCGGTCCCAGTCGACGCCTCTAAAAAAGGCGTGCCGCTTGACGCGACGCGCGCCTAGCCGCTTCCCGGGGTCCTTCTCGAGGAGCCTGGCGATGAGGTCGCGCAACGGCGTCTCTTCGCCGGGCAGCTCCGGCGGTGCGGTGAGGACGCGGTGAAATGTCTCCCGCCGGCTCTGGCCTCGGAACGGGGTGCGGCCGTACAGCATCTCGTAGATCACCACGCCGAGGCCCCACCAGTCGACGGCGCAGCCGTGCCCGCTGCCGGCTACGATCTCCGGCGCCACGTAGTCCTCCGTGCCCACGAACGAGTTCGACTTCTTGTTCTTGTTCTTGTTGCGCCTGTGGTGATGTGGCGAGGAAGGTGAAAGCGAGGCGGCGCGTGCCGGGGTCGCGTCCGGCTCCGGCGGCGGCAACGTGGTGGAGAGGTCGAAGTCGACGAGCATGATGTGGCCCGAGTACTGGATGAGGATGTTCTCCGGCTTGAGGTCGCGGTGCACGACGCCGAGGCCGTGGAGGTGCTCGAGCGCGAGCACCAGCTCCGCCGCGTAGAACCGGATGACGGATTCCGGGAACGTGGTCTGGGCGCGCCAGCGGCGCCGGAGCGACTTGAGGTCGCCGCCGGGGCAGCGGTTGATGGCGAAGCCGACGACGGCGTCGGTGGCCACGACGCCGTGGAGGGACGGGAGCAGCGGGTGGCGGAGCGCCAGCAGGACGTCGCGCTCGATCCAGATCCTCCGATGCCCGTCGCCGCCGCCGCCACCGCACGTGCCTCCTGTCCCCGCGCCCTTGTGCCGCGCGGCGGCGCGGGACATGGCCTTGAGCGCCATGGGTTCGCCAGCGCCTGCGCCAGCGCTGTCCCCGGCTGCGGCGACGGGCACGACGTGGAAGACCACGCCCCTGGAGCCCTGGCCGAGCACGGACAATGCCCTGAGGTCCGCAAGGGCAAGGTTCAGCTGCTGCGGCGGCGAAGGCGCCATGGTCACCACCGACGACGCGCCAACAGGGACGAGCTACTACGGGTGCTGTTGAGACGCAGCCACGCAGGGTGTCTGGGGTTTTTAAGATTCACTCTTTCCCTCCCATTGTAAAGTTGCTGCATTTCGAGTTCTCTGATGATCGAAAATCACCCTCTCAGATGAAAATTCGTCCAACTCAACAATTCACGTGTTACCTACGTGGCGTTCAAGACGCTACCACACCATCCAGATTCTCCAGATCCAGCTACAGTACACTTTTACCAACAGGAAATCAATGGCAGTCACAGGGCAGAAAATCTGGAGCACACCTGAAATGGACTCACGTGATGAGCATGAGCGTGCTCTGACGCGTCAGGGCGCCAGGTCAGGTGCGATCTGTCGCTGCCGCTAGCTCTAGAGGACTCTTTGTAGTCCAGGATCCATCCACGTCAGTAAAGAGCCGCGCACACGTCCTTCATGTGATCTACTGGTGCCAAGTGCTAAGGCCGTCCCCAACGCACCACGCTGGCTGTTAGCCTCAGCTTCCACGTCCGCTTGATTTGCACAGCTCATACTTATCAGTAGCTCCGCAGACCAGCAGAGTCTCCTGCAGAAGAGACTAGTGCCCGGCCTGACAAAATTTTGAAACCACTGCTTTTAACGCGTTTTTCAGATAAAAGATCTGACAAAAGCTGAAATTTGCAGTAGCACTAGTGTTAGCTTGCATTCGGAGTAGAACAGCTTCAGCTTTGTTCATGCGCAGATGGCTGCAACTTTTTGGTGAAGCCAACACCGTTGACAGCCCGCGTTGGGGAAGCCCTAAACTCTGGACTGAACGTGAACGGCCACATGAAGTCATGAACTCTGCAGCTCTGCTGATCTTTGTTCGGGCCAGACGAAGACAGTTCCTGGACAGAGACCAACCATAAGCAGTTGTTTTCGTCCAGGTCACCTTATCTAGATCCAAGACAGTTTAGGTGTCATGTATACACAACATGGTCAGCTGGAACTGGAATTCAGCTTGGCCACGGTCCAAACAAACATTCTCGTTGCCCAGAAGGCCGGCAGTTGGTGTTGTCTAGGTTTCGGTTATTTCAAAATTTTGGCTTGGCTGGTCCATAACCATAAACCAAGCCGGCAAGGGCTCTGCACATTTCTTTCGGATAGCGTTAATACTCACAGGCCCACAGACAGAACAACAAATCCATAACGAACGTGTTAAGACAAATGCTGACAGACCGGATGAGTGCAGGAAATAACAGTATTAACAGTATAACACTAATCTACCACAGCTTCATCCATCATATTGCAGAGAAATGGTTAGCTTCGAGATATAACAAGTAAAAAAACTTTGACTCAGCTCAAGCAGCTATTAATACGAGTTAAAAGGATCGTGAACGGAGGTCAGGTTCTTCGGAAAATCTGGAAAAAGAAACCCTTAGGGCTTGTTTAGATGCTCATGTATTGACCTCAATCCATGTGTGTTACAGTGATTTGATATGGAATTTAGTTTAAATTCCATACTAAACCACTCCAATACACATGGATTGAGGTGATTACATGAGCATCGAAACAATGCCTTAATGTTCCTGTACCTGTACCGATTGATATAACAATTAACAAAGATGTTTTGGCCCTTCTCCATTTACTTAAGCACAAAATCTCCTTTTCACCATTTCTACTTAAACACCTTTCACATGGTACCTTTGATTGTGGGGCATCAGATTTTAGCCAATAGATAGATGGCTCACATAATCTGGTAACACCGTATTTTTTTTAGAAATCACAAGACACTGTCTTCAATTCAGTAGTCATATTTTCGTCTCGAGTTAAATTACTAAGTGGCGATCTCAGGATACAAAGGTCACATTCGAAAATATCTAGACAACAAAACAAAAGGTGAGATTATCAAGCATGTTGGTTTTTCCATTAGAAGTGTGCCACCATTCCACGTTTGATTAAAAGCAATGAAATTAGAGACAGTTATCTATTTGGCACTCAAACAAATGGGTCTTCCTTCTAAGGCACTCAAAAAATTGAAGTTTCTTATCTATCACCGAGTTGAAATTTTCTTCTTTAAATTACACTACCATCCATTTCCTCTACTAACGGTGTTAAGTGGCCCCAAAATGACCCATATGCCCCTCTTTGTATTAAAACTATACTCCACCTTAGAAAAAATTATATCTTTTTTATATGACCTTGGATGAAGATGATTTTTATATGAAACTTGTAGCATTCGATAAGATATATAACTTTCTAGTTTTGTGGCTTTTCATTTGAGACCGTTAAGATGCTCCAAAAAATAATATAAACTTATCTAGCACACTACTAAAACTTTATATCATTTTTTGAGCATCTTAACAATCTCGAATGAAAAACCTCAAAACTAGAAAGATAAAGATCTCATTGGGTGCTACAAGTTTCATATAAAAATCTTCTTTCATCTGAGATGATATGAAAAAGATACGATTTTTCTAAGGTGAAGCATAGTTCTGATGCAGAGAGGGGCATGAGTCATTTTGGCGGCCACTTAACACCGTTAGCAGAGGAAATGAACAGTAGTGCCATTTAGGGAAGGAAATTTTAACTTGGTGCTAGATAAAAAAAACTTCATTTTTTTGAGTGCCTTATTAGGAAGACCCATTTGTTTGTGTGTCAAATAGATAATTCTCTCATGAAATTATGTGGTTCACTGTGAAACTGGGCCAACTTTACAAGTGGTAGGTATTGCAGGAAGTTCAGGGGGGAAAAGGTTATAATGGAAAAAAGAAGAACCTGGTTCCTGCATGACTCTGACTGATTCTGCACAAGTGCCCAATCCTTTGAAAAGCTACTGATGCTTATTCTCCACCTTCTCCAGATGAAGAAGCTATGTATGCTACGATTATAGGAATTATCATTCTGCAATTAGATGCTGGGTTAGTCTGGGATGCACAAAACAGAGTGTATTACTTTGCAACAGATACGTTTGTTGATCAGTTGCAGACAGATACGTTTGTTGATCATTGCAAAGTATTAAATAATAAAACAGTTGCCATCTTGGCAAAATTACCATTAACCTATAAAACTATAGGGGTTACAGGAGCAGCACCAGGAAATAGTCCATCACAGTTGCAGCCTCAGTCGCTGCACACTACAACAGATGATATATACAACAACACCAACAACACCAACAAAGCCTTTTACCCCCAAACCAAGTTCAGATAGGAAGATGATATTCATAGCGCTAAGAAGAAATATAGCAAGTTTACAGTCTACACGACTAATCCACTGGATTAGACGATTGTTATCAAATGATCTTCCAGCAAATTGACATAATAAAACATCGAAAGGTAGCTCAACAACACTACATCCATGTCCAGTTTTAAACTAGATCAGAACTAAAACCCAAAGAAAATATTTACATCCGAGAGTGGGTCACAGTACCAGCACTCCAAATTATGTGCATCCTTGGTGTCCAATCCTCCAAACACACCAGGGCTACAACCAAGCACTTGCAGGTGATTGCATTCTATAACAGATGGGAATATTAGAACTAGATGTACACATCCCAAGACCAAGAATATTAGGAAACAATCAAGAAATCTTGATTGATCATTAAACGAGATGGCACACAGCACACTTCTTCTTGGCTGAAGATATCCATCTCATATACTCTTCTTTCTTGTTAATCAGCTGCAGACCAGAGTAACTCGAACTTCACAACAACCTGATTTTGCAATTTCCCCTCTTGTTAATATTCAACCCTCACAGGCCGAAACACGAAGTTTCTTGCCTTAGAGGAGCATAGTAAGGTTGCCAATGATACATAGAAGCTAGTCATCGTGCTGATACAAAATGCACCAAGAGATACCCATCCATTCTCTCCATGCCAGCCACCTAGCCAACCACGGCGATTGCTTCCTTCCATTTTCCCTTCTGGCGTCCTTGCATTCTCAGAGCACCCTTCGCCACTGCAAATTCCTGGGTTTCCAGCCAATGCTCCTGGGAACTTCATTGTTGGCAAAGGCCCAGATAGACTATTGTAGGAGAGGTTAAGCACCTCAAGCTCTGCCATGGCTGCAATTCCAGGAGGCACCTCCCCTGACAGCCCATTATGTGAGAAGTCAAGCGTATGCAACCTCCCCATGCCCCCAAGCCCTGGAGGGATCTGCCCAGCCAGGTAATTACAAGAGAGGTTCAAATACTCTAATCCTTTCATGGCAACCAACCCTTCTGGTATCTCCCCACGGAGCTCATTCCCAGACAGATCTATACCAGTAGTTGTCTGAAGATCATACCCTAAATTCAACTGCCATGACACAATGTCCACAGAAGCTGACACAAACAATTGGGGTGGAAGCACACTCGTTGATGGAGTCCCCAGACCACCTCCGCCGTTAAGCACTTCAGTGACATTGAACCCACCATCTGGGATGAAACCCACAAACTTATTGCTAGACAAATCAAGCCACTGGAGCAGGGGAAACGAGAACATCCAGTCAGGTAGGTGGCCGGAGAGCTGGTTACCAGCCAGTGACAAGAACTTCAAGCTCAGCCATTTGGCTACAGCACTGCTGAGCTCCCCGGAGATCTCATTTCTTGACAAGTCCACCACCTCCAAAGACCTGCACCCAGCCAGCGGCAGCGGAATCTCCCCAGATATATTGTTATTCGACAAATCTAGAACCTTGAGACTAGCTAGTGCGTCAAGCTCCGGGCGCAGCGCCCCAGAGAGCTGGTTACCCCCGAGCTGCAGGTACAGAAGCTGGAAGCAGCCTGCAAGTCCGGCAGGCACTGAACCGGACAGCCGGTTATTCGACAAATCTAGCACCTGCAAATAGGTCAGGTTCCCTATTCCGGGAGGAATCTCCCCGAAAAGCTGGTTGTCCGCGAGAAACAGCCCCTGCAGGCTCCGTACGGCTGCGATCCCGGCGGGGATCTCGCCGGAGAAGCGGTTGTGGGAGAGGTCGAGGAGGAGGAGGGCGGAGTTGTCGGGGTCGGCGACGATCCGCGGCGGGACGACGCCGGAGATGGCGTTGCGGGAGAGATCGAGGGCAGCGAGGCGCGCGGGGAAGGAGAGACGCGGGGAGAGCGGGAGGCGGAGGAAGTTGCTGGAGAGGTTGAGAGTGTGGAGCGTGGGGAGCGAGGACGGCAGGCAGGTGGGGACGGCCCCCGAGAGTGCGTTGTGGGAGAGGTCGAGCGCGACGAGCGAGCGCGGGAGGGAGCAGGGGAGCTCTCCCGAAAGCGCGTTGGCGGAGAGGTCGAGCGCTTGGAGGCGGCGGAGGAGCGCGAGCGGCGCCGAGGGGAGCACGCCCGTGAGGTTGAGGCCCCGGAGCGAGAGCCCGGCGACGGAGGGGGCGGCGGCCGAGGGGGCTGGCGCGGCGGCGGGGTGGAGCGAGACACCGAGCCAGGACGGCGAGAGCGGGCCGCGCCAGGAGGAGAGCGCGGCGCGGGAGGGTGGCGACAGGGCGGCGCGGAACGCGAGGAGCGCCGCGCGGTCGGTGGAGGCGGGGGCTACGGGCCGGGGCGCGGAGGCGAGGAGGAGGAGGAGGGTGGACAGGAGGTGGTGGGGGGCAGGAGTGGCGGTCGGCATGGCGGTGATGGTGGTGGCCGGCTGGGCCTGGGTTAGGGTTTTGCGGGGTTTGGGCGCGCGGCGAGGCAGCGGCCGCGCGGCCGCGAAGGATGGTGGTCACTGGTCGGGCCTCGGGCGGGGTGGCCGGGTGGGGAGCTGCACTGGGGCCTCTGGGAGCGGCGCGTGGGTCGTCGGACTGCCCAGCTTGTGAAATTTTGGGGAAAGGTGGCGGACTGGCAGAGACTGAGCAATGTGCACTATTTTCAGTTTTTTGGAAGACGGAATATAAAAAAGTAAACTCAGCCGGTAACCAGTATTGTCAAACATTAGACTATTCGCATTCACCTTCCTCTATTTTCATCCTCGATATTGTCTGATCATCAAGATTCTCTCATCTATAATTTTTTTTTCCGCATCCGTCCATTCTCTATCTATTATGGGCTCACTTATCACTTTATCTAAATATATCCATGAGAGATCTAGTTTCGAAGAATTAATTGTAACAAATTCAATGGTGCAATTTTCCATTGCAGGCTTCTAGGTTAATTGTAACAAATTCAAAACCAAAGCATTTTGAAATGAGGACATTTCCCTGCCTGCTTTAGGTTGTGTTACTTTCAAGTAGGCATTACTGGGTGCCTATTTTATTGTCTGCAGCTGGTTAACTCTATGTACCGGCATAAATTGCTAATACTTGATGAATAGTTCAAGCCTTTCATGTTTTATTTAGTTGTTGTAGGATGAATCTTTCTAGTCAATCATTCTATTATCATGAGGCGATTCTTTAATTATTTGAGCACGCCAAAAATAGGTCTGCCACACAATTGTATCTGTAAAGGCAATGGTGCAGAGTTTCATCTTGTCAAATACAGCGGAAACGAAGTTAATTTTTTAAATTTGGTTTTTTTCATTCAGTTGTTTGCAACAAACAACATGGCAATTGAACTGTAAATCTATTTCTTATGATAGATGCCCATACTCCTGTGTCTTAACAGTGAGCTCTGTATTTATTTGTCTTTTATAAAAACATTCCAATTTCCAAAAGTCAGGCTCTCTTGGTAGTAGCTATGTTCCTGTTAGCTTATTTCATCCAATACACCGCAAGTTAATTGCTACTCACTTCTGTTTATGACAGCTACATGAAAGAAGGAATGCGTACAAGTGTTGAAGCAATCCTATTGGTATGTATCTTTCTCGTCAAGTCTTTCCTTAACAGACTCCTTTTTTGTGAGATGTCAAATAGCCTGTGAACTTGAAGTAATTTATGATAGTTAGCCTATCACTGAATTTTGTTACTTGAAAAGAAAACCTACTATCGTCATTTGACACTTTCTTGTATAGGTGCAAGAGCACAACCACCCTCACATACTGCTCCTGCAAATCGGAAATACATTCTGCAAACTTCCTGGTGGACGTTTGAAGCCTGGAGAAAATGGTGAGTACCATCCAACTTCTGTCTGATCCATGGAATTAAATAGCCCGCTATTTTTTCCGCTATAGCCCGAAATAGCTTGAAAAAAATTGTGCCGCTATTTGCGTTCATGCACAATTCTGCCGCTATTTTGCCGCTAAAGTCCGCTAATTACAGTTTATAAAACGCTAAACACTTTAACTTTAGCTCGCTATTTAAAACCATGGTCTGATCCATTCTAATGCTAATTCTATCTAGTTACGTGTATGTTTACTTACTCATGTGACTGGACTGTTACTTGCAGAAATCGAGGGTTTGAAAAGAAAGTTGTGCAGCAAATTGGCTGTGAACTCCCCTTCCTTTCCACCTAACTGGCAGGTAATGCATTGAAGAAAGAGATATTAGATAGTTTGTTATCAGTTAGTCATTTAGTCATGGCGTATTCGAATTTGCCATGATTTAGTAGTATCTGACCGTAATTATCTACATGATTGCCTAGAAGTTCCATCCCAACCTATCTGATTTATATAGGATGGTTTAATGTTATAGAAGGAGAAAATGCATCGGATATCCAGGCTCTCTGCTTTCCTCAAATCGTCCTCAACTTACTATTTGCCTTCCTCCCTGTTGCCCTTTAATATTTAGAGTATATAATACCAAACCTATAGCTTTCAATGTTCTATATTGTGGGATGCATAAGTGGAAACATTAGCATGGTTAGTTATTTGCACAGTATCAGCATCACAGGCTTCAATATGAGATATACGAACGGGCACACCCTTCTTGCTTAGTGTGATGCTATCTTTTTCCATCTCTATTTCTTCACGTAGAAAATTTTAGTGTAGAAGTATCAGTTATGTAGGTAAATATGGTGAACTTTCATTATAAGGTGGAAGTCAAGTACTCAGTATATCAACACATACATGCTCAAATACTTAGGTTTATGCCTGACCGGTCACAGTAAATATCTGGTTTCCAGTTTTACATGTTAAAAATATCATATGATACCTTCAAAAGGTTGAGATAGGGCAGCTTAAATCTCTTCCCAATCCCATAGTTAAAAAAGGTCTTGTCACTTCCAGGTTGGAGAGTGTGTTGCCGTGTGGTGGAGGCCGAACTTTGAGACTGTGATGTATCCTTACTGCCCTCCCCATATCACCAAGCCCAAGGTATGTTGTTGCTTTGGGAGCATTTCTTACTGATTCTGTTAGGATCATATTTGGAATAACCAATTTGTTGAACAGGAATGCAAGAAACTTTTCATTGTTCACCTATCTGAAAGAGAGTATTTTGCTGTTCCAAGGAATTTGAAGCTGCTTGCTGTACCACTGTTTGAACTCTACGACAATGTTCAGGTAATGTTACATTCATAGTCCTGTTGTCTATGATGTCTCACAGAAACTTTGGGAATGCTTACTCATCCATTGAGTTCTCAGGAAGGGTAGTAAATTTATTTTTTTAAAGTAGAGATTCCAGAAGGCACTCTTGTTTTACATATTTTGTTCTGATTAACCTTTCTTTGGTCTCTACTACCTCTGTTCCAAATATTGTTTTTTTTCTGAAACTCAATATAGGTTACTTTAGCTTTGTTCTAAATCAAAACTTCTCTAACTTTGTAGAAAAGTCCACAAACATATGCAAAATAATTGGTTTCACACTTCACTAAACTCTCCATGAAATGTCTTGTAGTACATTTATTTCAACTTGTATATGCTAATATATATTTTTTTGAAAGGTTTGACCAAAGCTAGGGAACTTGTATATGTTAAATGCCTATAAACTAGGCCGCAGGGACTATCTCTTTACGTTGTCAGTTCTTTAATCTAGTCTACATCACTTTTGTTCCAGCAACAAAAGTTTACTTGTTACTTGACCATCTATATATAACTATATAAGAAAGCAGTATTGCTAGTATGATAATTGCAATATGCACTTTATTGATATTTAGACCAAATCTATTATTGTTAGCCTTTCCATCCATGACTGTTGTTTGGCCATCACCATTGTTTTTTATTACTGTGATGTGCCATCAAGTTTAAAATATGTTTCTGAAACTTGTTTCCTGTACATTGATGCAGCGATACGGACCTGTCATCTCCACCATCCCACAACAGCTTTCTAGGTTCCAGTTCAACATGGTTAGCTCTTAGGGTGATGACACAAGGAGATTAGTGTGGCCAATGCACCTTGTTTGTAGACTTCTGTTGAGATGGAGAGATGGATCTTTGACATGCTGAGCTAGATGATCAACGTACCCTGACTGATTTTATTTCATTGTGCTGGATTTTTTTTTATCTAGACTACTACTATCCAAAAATGTATTTCTGATTGTGTTTTTTGTTGAATTGTTATGTTGTATTGCATCCGAGGGGCAGATCCAGTTTAGGACACATGTACACCAGTTAGCTTGTGTTCTTTTACTTTAAAAAAATCAAAGGTTGTGTGTATAAAGCATATGTCTACCTCAACTTGCTTGAGACAAAAGGCTATGTTGTTGTAGTGTGTAATAAAGCATATATTTATGTGGCTGGATCAGACTCGGATACTACAAGCCAGGGCTTGAGGTGCTCGGTTTAGCATAAAGGAGGGAGGGGCGTACCTAGGCGTACCGTGGAGTGACCGACGTAGATATGCTGGTCGCCGGCGAAGGGCCCGACGAAGAGGGAAAGAAGACACGAGGGGAGGAAGTGAACCGGCCAGCACAACAAAAATGCCAAGCTGTTTGGAGGCCACTTCGTAAGAAGGCGCCGTTGCCAATGAGGCCTTATAGTATTTGTATTTCCTTGCAATCTCTTGCCCTGTCCCAATAGAGAATCTCTTTCTCATTGTGTTGAAGAACCAAGTTATTGAAAACGCATTTGTATTTCTATATTATATTATTATTATTTTGATCACAGGGCAACATTTCGATTGTTTGGGCACGTCTTGGGACTGGGAGGATGAGCACGTGGACTTTCAGAGGTCGGAGGCTTCCGAGCAGCAAGGCGTGTGTGGTGTGTGTAGCATCGAGATGCACTTACGGAAATAGCGTCAACATGGGGCACATGGCCTTAGCCGTAACCGCAATCATCATTCGTCCTAGCCGTCCTATTGCCCACATCATCTTTGTTGCTATCATGTAACATGCACAAATTAAATAATCATGTCACTTGTTTCTTCTCCATGGAATGAAGACTAGTTATGAGTAAAGTAAAATAAAATAAAATAAAATAAAATAAAATAAAATAAAATAAAATAAAACGCAGCAAAAGCTGCTGCTGCAAATCGTAGAAAGTGGTCCTAGCCGCCCTAATGCCCACATCATCTTTGTTGGCTTGTTGCTATCATATAACATGCGCAAATTAAATAATCATATTTTAGATGTTGAATTTTTTTCAACCTGCAAGGAGCCCCACAGCCGCCATCCTGGGCGGCCGCACTGGCCTTGTCGTCCGTCTGCTCCGGCGGAGGTGCAGTAGGGAGGGAGGGGAGGGGGAGGAAGACGATGGCTCAACTAGGGTTTCTACCCGAGCCACCGTCGTGATGGCGACACACGGGGATAGCCTCCAGTAGCTATAGTAGTACATGCCTACATTTCATTTGATTGGCATGTTAGCTCTCATTTGATTGGCAGATCATAACACGTTTCTATAGACAAGGTCTACAAGAGCTGCCACATTGTTCCTGTGTTAATAACTATTTGTTTATTATATTAATTGCCTTGGATGAGAAAATTACCTATATATATGTTCTTTTGCAGTGTGAATGTCCTTGATAATTGTTAGGATCTTGACTGATTAACACATAAACCTAATTATAATTGAAAGGTCCAACCTGACGAGTTATGAGAAGCGAATTGAGATGCATACCCAATATTAGCATGATCACTAGTCAACACCATGAAAACAACGGCAATATATATGCTTTCGTATTTTTCTCCCTAATAATGCTTTCTTATTTTTCTTCTCTATGGCAGTGTTGTGGATTGATGCTTTTGCTTACAGTTGTGAACTTGTGATACAACTTTGAATATTATAAATCTCCAATGATATTTGTTTGTGTATCTGGGCATCGCCTCCTTGGCAATCACCAATGGCTATCTTGCTACTACTCTTTGTGCAACCTGTTGCCGGATCCTTCATCTTCAATATATACTCACTTGGGGTATTTTGTAACATGTACTTCTTGAACAAATTGCGTATATATACTACAATTACAGTCAACAAAAATTTCGTACGGAAAAGGTCTATCGGCGTTGGCAACAGCCCAAAGCCCCAAAGTCTGGCTATAAGCGGCAATGCCGCGAACATTTCTAACACACTTATTTGTAATTGTAATTGTAATTGTAATATATAAGTTTATAAATATAGAGGAGGGACACACGTCCACATGCTGACACGCATAGGTCCGATGACGAATTGACGACACCAAGAGATGAGTGGTGCAACGCCAAACAAACTGCGAAGCTGTCTCATTCAATCAAGCCAAAAACATGATCGGAGTTCTCGGCCGTAGCTAATCTGGGGAGCTTCCCAGAGGACCCCGAGTCCCCCACCCATTCCCACGGTCATGCTCGCGCCACGCCTCCCTCGCCGCCGGCCGCCGGCAGCCGGCAGCCGAATCCTCCTCATCCAGCCATCCTGCAGCGGTCAAAGCTTCATCGAGACCCACCCCATCCGTGCGCGCTCCCTACGTCAGGTGCTATCGCCTTCAAGGCGGTGGCCTCGGCGCCTCGCCATGGTAAGATCTCGTTCCTCCAGCACGGGGAAATGTGCTCCCACCACCACTGGTGCTCATTCTAATGCCTAATTTTCGTTTTATTACCTCCTATAGAAGAGATTTGCTCTTCCATCGCTGGCCTGTTACGTGCTCCAAGGAAACGAATTTCGCATGAATCATTTAGCTTCTTGACCGTCAATTCTTCCTCTTTCTTCTGTTGTAATTTGCCTTAATATAAGCTTGTTGGTTGCTGCGTTTTAATTTCTGAAATTTAGGTGCTTACTGATGGTGACTCATGCATATTGATGAACCAAAGCACTCCACCGTGGCTTAGGAAACTGTTATCCATAATTTTTTGTCTGTATGGTTTTACATATGTAGAGGTTAGTTATGACAATTGCTAACTTTTCATGTCTGTGGACCAATGTTAACATACTTGTTTACTAATCACAGTATTGATTTATTATTTGTTCTTCTTTTCATTCTTTCTGCTACTATGATTCTATGAACATTGATTAGGGTGCAAACTATATATATTATGTTATTACTACTTACTAAAACAGTCCATATTGTTCCACTTACAAGAAGGTCGTAAATTTTGCTGCTACAAGTGTCTTTTACATCTTAGAATTACATCAAATTGAGAATATTTTTTTATTATTAGTTGCTCAATGTTACTAATAATGAGGTTATGTCAGAACCTGACAAAGCAGGTCAGGATTAGAGGATGCTAATACACAACATTAGGGTACTTATGTGAGTCAGGCAAAAAAATGTTAGGATCTATGCCTATATTGGTGTTTGCTACGTTTGCAGTCCCATTGTAAGTTTGGTGCCAAGCTGTTACTGACGGGAGAGATATTTAAGGCAGAACTTATTGGATGAACTATGTATTGCCCCAGGACATTTGCATGAACGCTCAATTTAATGTGCAAACCTGAAATGAGAGGATATAATGAGGAAATGTTGGCGGCAGAAAGAAATAAACAAGAAGCATAAGAACAGAGGTATGTGCACTAATGCTGGATAAGTTTATGGATAAAGACATAAATGCTATATAATTAATTCCTGGTAGAATAACACTTGTGGATACCTGGCTTCAAGTCCTTGAAAAGACAGTAAAACACACGTCAATTAGTGCTAAACTCCTAAACCTGATAAATAATGAGATAATGATTGCATATGGTTTGTATGTCTATTCATTTACACTGCCTAAACAAGAAGCATATCCAAAGGCTAAAAACAATACAGGTCCTGCAGCTGTTGGGAGAACTATTGTCTATCCTATACCACTGTTGGATTTGAAATTTGAATCATCCATTTGTCCTCTTGGTGTTGGTGATGAGCACTAAGATGATAATTCAGTGATAGGAAATCTGGGATTTCAAGTTATCAGAAAACCTTGGATATTGAGAGATTTAGTATCATTGACATATGCATCTCAAGTTTTTTTATTAATTGCTTCACTAAAAGTAGCTATATCTCACATTTTTTAAATAATGCTTCACATGACATGACAGGGGATCATGGTTTTAAATAGCGAGCTAAAGCTAAAGTGTTTAGCGTATTATAAACTGTAATTAGCGGACTTTAGCGGCAAAATAGCGGTAAAATTGTGCATGAACGCAAATAGCGGCATAATTTTTTTCAAGCTATTTTGGGCTATAGCGGCAAAAATAGCGGGCTATTTAATTCCATGCAGGGGATTGAAGTGCAAGGAATGTTTATACAGTATAAGGAGGCATTTTGCGTCCAGAATGATTTGCAACATCGGTGTTGGGTATTAGAGTGTGAATCATGTGCCCATATTCACCGAGCCTGTAGCTTTAGTGGACCCTGCTGTCTAGTTTGACCACAATCCTGCCTATGGTTTGTTGGAAAAAGATGGTGAAGCTACTGGTCAAGTGATGGTGTGATGTGGGGCCGACAATACAGCCGCCGGCCTCATGCACGATGAGCTAAGCTGGACCAGCAGCAGATCAATGACAGGGCGGCTGGAGTTTAAGGCCTCACGGTGATCAAGGAGCAGAAGAGGAAGAGTTGAGCAGCCAACTAATTATGGCTGGCATTTGTATCTAGGAGATAACCTCCTTTAGCATTTATTAGCAGCCGGCTGTTAATGGCCTGGCATTAGAATCAAGGAGCCTGGCTCCTATATATGTAATCGACAGACCTCCTTATGAATCAAGCAAGAAATCAGTTATCCCTAATCTCACCTCCTCTGTCTTTAATCTCACCTTGTGCTGGGCGTCCAGGGAAGAACCCTGGCGCCACCCCTACCCACCAGCAGCTACGAATTGAGGAGCCAAGGGCCTGCCACCAGGGGGCTTGAGGTCCTTGACAGATGGATTGACATATGCTGCTGCAGCAATCTATGGTGTGTCCTGGAAGGTCAGAATTGTATGGCACACTTGACACTTTCCTCAATACATGGTGATTATACATCCTGTTGTATCATAACTTTGCTGGCCTATGTTTGGCAACGAAAGCTAGTTTTGTTGTTAGTCTTGTAAGAATATCTTGCCCTAGCATGGTATGTGTAGTGCCACGACGCCGTCGGGCATCATTTAACTCTTCCCTTCATGGAACACTGCAATAGATTAAGTGGCGGTGATGTTGCTAGCTCGGCTTCAGCACCATTCCACGTCCAGTATGGACATTCCACCTTTCCACGCCCAGTGCTTCCTCTTTCCACTTAGTAGAGTTTTTTGTTAAGAGATCTATTTAGTAGAGTTAAATCACATAGGTTTCTCATTGTATACATTTATAGTGGATGCACTTCTATGGCAATCTTTAAACATGCTACCATTCTTGGATTTTTGGTGGAGCTTTTGTTGACATGAAATAAGAAATTATTACATGGAGGCAATCCATGCAATGAGTCTACTGTACCTAAAGCACTAGAATGTGATATTTTTGTTATTGTTGTTTTTTGATATATTCCTTATTAAGTCATTGGAAAGGTGGACTGTTCAAAATTGCATCTCCATTTTGCACCACTTGTTCAGCAACAACTCTTAAAAGTGCAGATGTTATATTTTAATCCTGTTTGCTGTCATGATTAGGGTACAACCATTGGTTGACAAGGGGATCTAGTTGGTTTCAAGACATATTAGCTTGTACATAGCTTTATTGAACTGTCAAGGTAGCGCAGGTTAGTCAGGTTGTTTATGTGGCGTGCACAATTCCAATTATAGCACTCAAATCCTCCACTGTATCTGAGCTACACAATATTTTTCACATGGGAACTACAAGACTACACCAATAGAATAATGGGATGAATGCGTACTTCCAGAGATGCATGAAGTTCTGATCTGTAAATCTGCTATGGTGGAGGGAGAGGGGGCTTCTCAATCATCAAATTTGTCTTGATTCTACATGGCCTTCCATTTGTATATGCATTATATTATCAGCTGGAAATCCATGAGGTTGAATTGATATACAGAGTATGCGAATCACATTGATTGTCTGTTCACTTGAGTTGTGATGAAAAGGGCAGTGCCATTAGCCGTGAATGTACTTCTGCACGTTCTGCTGTTGGTACTGAGCGGCTTGGAGCGCCTGGTTCTGATTGTCATTGTCATTTTTCATGTTTGTGGAAGTTGGTGACAAACTGCAACTAAAGTGATGTGCAAATGTTAGCACCTGAAGGACTAGGAAGAAAATGCCAAGGATGGTTGTAATGCTCCTTGTTACAAGTTAGCATCATTTTTGTTTCTGTACTGGGAAGGAGAGGAGGGGAATGGTTCTTGTGTGGGTCCATCATGTAAGCCTTTTTGTGTCTTGGTGCCCAGGTGCTAGTTGCTGCAGACGGATCTGAAATGTGGGTTCACTGTTGTGCTTGTAACGAAGCCAATGCTAGTATCTGCTGAAACTGGGGCACATTTTTACGGCTTGTTCAAGGACATCAGGAGGTTGGTATAATCATTTATGGGCTCGGAATTCCAGTGTCTGAATATTGTTCGCTTGAGAATGATATACTTATAAAAACTGGCCAGCCTATGCGGAACTACATGGCTTATTAATTAAGAAAAATTGGGTACTCAGATTCTTCTAGACGAGGACTTAGAACTTGGTAGTTTGGGGGTATCCACGCCCTCGACCAATTGAGCTTGGCTGACTTCCTTAGCAAGATGTGTCTATACTGTTTTGGTATGAATCTCATCCTGCATTCACCATTCTTCTCAAATATAAAGAGCAGCTCTCTTACTTTCGTTGAAAATGAATTATATTAGTTAGTACATTGTTTGCGTATTTGCAGGTAACTGAGTTGCCTAACTTTTCTTTAGATATTTGCATGATATCATCAAACAATGACCTCCACCTCTGTCAGGAAGGAAGGCTAATACCTTTGTTGTTTTCTGTTGGCTGCTTGAAGTAGGAAAATCTTATGTTCAAAATCAAGAAATTGACCAGGTTAGTTTGTTCATTTAAGCTTTATTAGCGCACTGCCCATTTATCAAGTTAGCTACAGAATAAAAACGTTTGCCGTTCTTGCAGGTTAGTTTTTATAGTTTCTTATTTACCAGGGCCAGGGGTAAATAAAAAATTTATAAAACGTTTAAAAGCCTCCCCCGCCCCTGCCTCTCTCTGCCTTTGCCGTTCTTGCCCCCTCCGCTTGCAAAGGCCACCACCCACCACCGTTCTTGCTTGCCGTCTTCATCGTCGCGTGCCCCTCTCCCTCTCCCCTTCTTCCTGGTTTCTCCGTGGCCGCCGCCGCCGCCCTCGGCCATCTTCGCCGCCTTCGTCATCACGTGCCCCTCCCTCTACCGCTCCTCTTCGCCTCTCCGCGCCCCCCGCCGCCGCGGCCCCCGCCGCCGCGGCCCCCCGCCAGAAGGATCTGGACCGACGCTTTGAGCAGGCGCTGAGCGCCCCCCGCCAGAAGGATATGGACCGACGCTTTGAGCAGGCGCTGAGCGCGGATGCCGTCAGGGTCCGAGAGGGCGTCTCAAGGCAGTACGGAATCCCTCCTGCTTTACTTGTCCCTAGTCTTGATCCCATTCTGCAAGCAGTTGATGACCATGTGCTGTTCCCTATTTCGGAGTTCTGGTCTCATAAACGCTGGATTCGCGTGAGCAATTTTAGTAATCTCATGCGTGCATGTTTCTTGTCCCGGAAAATCCTGGAGGATAAGACATTGATGCTGTTCGTTATGCCCTACATGTCTTTGAAAGATGCATTTCATCTGTATGGGTTCGTTGAAAACAGAGGTAGGATCATGCTTGGGAGCAATGATGAAGTTAGGTTTGATGATTGTAAGTTACCAGTTTGGGGCAGGCACGGCCTTCTTTTGGTCAGTGATCCAGATGCGTGTCAAGATGATGACACTTCTCCAGTTACCATCAAATTCCTTGTGATAAATTTTGGGCTGCTTAAATCAAAAGCTGAGCAACATGAGCGCCTAGTTGCAATGATTAAGGACATTGAAAATCTGCGCTGTAAAGGTGAGCTGCATATGAACGGCTTGCTCAATGGTCCAGCCCATAGCAGGGTGCTTCAACCTGCGTACCTGGACAGATTTGAAAGTTCTGGCCGTATTGCCCAGGAGGAGCTATTATTGTCTACTTACATGAATGGTGGGTGTTCTTACTGTTTCTGTTAACCAAAACCAATCATATATAAAATCCACTGCATAGTAATGATTTAATATGTTCTTCTACCCTTCTTGATTTATCAGGTCTGGATCCTCATGATTACATCTCTGATATGGATACTGATGTACATGATCATATCTATGATCATGACTCGGACCCTTGTGACAACCCTAATGCATCTTCATATGATAACATGCCTGAAGATTCCAGGGCCAGATTAGAAGAATACATGAATGGTTTGATGACATTGGGGCGGCAAGTGACCCATCCAAAGAAGGCTGAGCTGCAAGTACTTTCGGCAGAAGGAGATTATGACGCTGAAACCGTCTTCACACATGGATCCAAAAGCTTGGAGAAGGTTCTTTGCAACTGGAACAAAGAATTGTATGCTCTGATTGCCGACCTCAAAACTGCTGATGACCGGTATTCTTTAATTGGAGGTAGCTTCCTGTTTTGTGTCGATTAGCCCTTTTTATTTCTTTGCTTTGTAAAGGGCAACTGCAACAAAGCATTGCTGTTTTTAACTACAAGAACATTTGTCCTATGCTAAAAGCAGTGAAGGGGCAAAGGATGAGAGCCACCCAGGATCATCACTAGGCAGTTCGTGTTGGTGACTTTAAATCCTTCATCGGTAATGTTTTTGCTCAGCCTCATTTCTTGTTTACACAAGATCTGTAGTTTGTATGAAATCTCCAGAGGGGCAAAACAATGTTTTAGTCCTTATGTACAACATGAATCATCTGTTCTCCTACTACCAAACTATGTATCTTGTGCATTTAGAGCCAATGTAATGCCTTATATATTTAATTTCAACATGTTGCGATTATATTTGTTCAATATGCAACAATACTGTATGGCACATATATTACATGTGATATTGTCATGTCACTGAACATAGATGGTTCAGTGTCAATGGAAAGGGTGTTCGAGAAAAAAAAAAGTGTCAATGGAAAGGGTGAATGGGATTATTACACAATCACATATATGAATAGCTTAGAAGTTTTATTTTTTGTTGGCTAATATTCTGCCCTTTATGATTGCAGGGACTGTAGATGATTACTCAGAAGTCTCAAAACTGAAGTGAGGCAATGTTAAATTTTGTTCTACGGATGACCTCCTCTAGGTATGGTTTTGAAGCTGTAATTGTTGTTTACGTCAACATTCATATAGACATATGTGGTTTGAGATGGACCTGGTAACCAAATTGTATCATGCATGAAAAGATATTAAGTAATTTTAAGTTATATAATTTGAATATACGTTGAATCACCATCATGGTAAGACTTGAAGCGAAGCAAATAGCAGTTTAGCATATTTTAATGAAGAAAAGTAACTTATAAAGCTACATATGCTAAATAGTCACTGACATAAACCTTGTGGCAAAGGTAATTAAAGGAACGAAGAACACAGTAGGTAAGAAATAGAACTTACTAAGACAGTAATATTGTGGTTATTGACAATACAGCTCTGTAAAGATAGAATCCTAAAATCTGACTTTTTTTTACTTCCTGTATTTTGTTTGAATAAACGCACCTGTTACCACAGATTCACAGTGCTAGGCTGGGATGTGGCACTGATTAATTGCAAGTGCACAGTGCACTTACAGAGCGTTACTTCTTCAGATGCTCTAATTTCTCACTCAAACTAGTAAACCACCAAACTTGAAACCTGAGCATAAATTGGGAAGTTCGCAGCTAATAGTGAGAGTCTTAAACTTTGTATCGTGTGGTGTGGATTTTTCTTTCGCTGTTGTGGCCATGCTCACTGCCTGCTGAGGGGCGGGTTGTTTGTTAAGTAGAAGTTATCATAGCTTAGAAGAAATGCTTGTCACAATGTTGTTGTTCATTGTTCTGAATGATGTGATAGAATTTCTAGTACTTAATTAATGGATAGAAAAATCTTAGTGTTGTGTAATCATGATTTGTTGTTCTGAAAGATTTTGATAGATTTCTAGTACTTAATTATTGGGCAGAATGAGAATTCTTATTGCTGTGTAATCGTGATTCACACTTTCTTTTGTGGGGGGTGGGGGAGATGAACCCAATGTGCTTTAAGTGAACCTTCCCACTCGCCCGAGCACACATGAAAGGATCTAAGTGCGCTAATCTGACTGTTTTCATCTTCTGCTCTGCAGTGTACCTGTTTGTGCAGACTATGCCCATGTGAAGCCGGAGTAGTTTCAGCTGTGGTTACTTAGATGCAGTTATAGAAAAAGAACTCAGTTCCCCAGTATGGTTTGTGAAAGAACAGGTGGAGGTGGTGCAGCATATGGCAACTAGAAAACTGAAACTATGTGCTTGCAATTTCTTGGGAGATATTGTGGCTTAATCTGATAGATTGAAAAGGAACTTCCTTTCTCGGCACAAACTTGCTTGTAAAGAGAGATGAGCTTTGCCAGGCACAGAGTTTTGTTATTAGGCTTGTATAGAATAGTTCGGTGACCGCATAGGCACAAAGTTTTGTTATTAGTCCTGTATAGAATAATTAGGGCTCCCGGTGATCGCATTGAGGCGACTACCGGGTATCTCCCGCAAGGAATACGTAGAGCTTACTCGGGTCAGTTGTTGGATTTTTTTTTTTTTTGTGAAGGCAAATAAATACTTTTTCCGGTTACTAGATACATGCCCTCGAGATCATTACCAACCGGTTCTTGAGTGACCTCCCGCTGTACTCCAGCGCTCCGTCAAAAAGATCCATATTTTCTTTAGTTTTCTGTATTTTCGATTTTTTCTCTCTCTACCTTTTATCAGTTATCACCGACGCTCGCATAACTGCACAAGCACATCGGTGTCTGTCTTCGTTGGCGCCTTCTCGCATGCCCCAGCAGCGGCAGCCGCGGCCGCGAGCAACCCAACTGCTCCTCCATGACCGCCTGACTGGCGGCGGCGACGGCTGTGGCGGTGCGCGACTCCCGACGGCTACTTATCCGTGACCGGCGGTCGCGGCCGTGCCTGTGTGTCCGTCTTCCCAGCAGCAATTTCTCCGCAAACGCAGCAGAGCCTCTGGCCGACCGCGCGGGGAAGGGACAGGGGGCCATCGGGGCCCACCGCGCGGGGAGCGCGAGGGCGGGTTCAGCTACATCTTCGTCTTGGCCGCGGATCTCTCGTACTCCTCGGCACCGCGAATTTGGTAACGGCTCAAGCTCCTTCTAGCTCGGTCATCTTCTCTGCCTCTCGCGACGCCGGAGTGGGAGCAGCTTCAAAATATTGGAATCCAACCATCCCTATCAGCACTGTCGCCTCCCCTGTCCCTTCTCCTCTGAATCATTTTCATTTCATATATAAGAACACTTCTCTTCCTGAGGTGAATCTAGGTAGGTTGGTTTGGTTCCCCCGGCCGGCCGGCTCCAGGTCGGCTCTGTTCCTGACCGATCTGAATTCGGATTTCTCGCTCGGCTCGACTTGGTTACTGACCGATCTGGACTCGGCGTCGCTCTCGCTCGGATCGGTTCGGTTACATAAACAAGTCGTGGCTTGCCTGCATGCATCCTAAAGATCTCCTCCTTCGAAACCTGGAAACCATAACTTCTCGACCTCGCCTGAGAAACCGTTTGAAAGTCGAAACGCTAACACCCAAGCCAAGTCTCAGATTTCCCACGATTTCAGGCACCTGAGATTTATGAGGTGTGTACTCCTTTGGCTTTATAATAAATTGTGTTTGTGTTTCCATATTCATGTACAGATGGTGCAAATGTCAGGCCTCATCATGGTAAAAAAAAAGGGACTCCTTTCTTTTTTAATTGTGTCTGTAACCTATTTCTGTAATTCAGATGGTACATGGGAAGGTATCACCGATCAGAACTTGTGGTGGAAGCCGTCTGGTGAAGAAGAAGAAGAAGAAGAAGAAGAAGGCTTTTCCATTCCATCGTCTGCCAACTGTAAGCAAACCGCCTTGAAGTACATTAACAATAAGCAAGTTACTTATGGCAGCCATCCATAGTGATTCTCTGCAGGATGTTATCACAGAGCCTGCTTTGTTATTCTGCAGGATGTTATACGTGGTATATTGTCACAACTACCTTTCAAAGAAGCCGCAAGGACAAGCATAGTATCTCGAAACTGGAGGCAGCTATGGACATGCTATCCAAAGCTGATCTTGACCAGGGAAACCATGCTTGACAGCAGCATTGCCTTTGTAGACAATCCAACATCGGACGAGGCAACAACATTCATCTGGCGTGCCAATAGCATCGTGCGGCAGCTACTATCGTCGTCTTCAGCTACCCTTGACAGATTTGTGCTCAAGTTCCCACTCCTCGGAATGGACGCGGATCACATCGATCGCTGGGTCAGCTTGTCCGCCGCATCGCGAGCAAGGCGCATTATTCTCGACCTGTGTCCTGAAGCCACCACCGGGAGAGATGAAATAAAGTACAGCTTCCCGCTGCATCTTTTCAATGATTCTTCATGTGTCAAGTCTCTCTGCCTGGGGTTTGTCTCCCTGAAGTTGCCACCTCCTCCTGGCCCCAATGCTGCCTTCACAAACCTTAAGAAGCTTGGTCTCCACATGGTGTCCATCACCGGAGACATCCAGTGCCTGCTCCCTAAATGCGATGTCCTTGAGTGGCTAAGCCTCACGCAATGTTCCTTGCACCCTTACCTTATCATACACCAGCCATTGCGGCACTTGCGGTACCTGCGCGTGCTGCACTGCAGGTTGCATAGGCTAGAGCTGCAAGCTCCAAACCTCGTTGAGTTTGAGTTCACAAACTACCCGACATTGTTTGCGCTTGGCGATTGTCGTGGCATGTCTGTGGCGCATGTCGGGTTGCTCTCGCCGGAGTATAGTTTTGGCTATGCCTGCACCGAGCTTCCCGCTGCTCTTCCTCATGTGCAGGACCGTCTCTCTGTAAGCCTCAATATCAGAACTGAGGTATGTAGACACTACTGTCGTCACAACGTACATAAGCTGTACATGTTCATGGAACAAAAATTTAACACTTTTATATATGCCCATTTTACATGCTTGTGTTGTTCTCCAGGCTCAGGTGTTAGTGAGAGGAGGCATCTCGGTTTTCACCAGCCTGAGGTACATGGTCCTGAACGTAGCCATCCAAGGGTGCCCAAAAACCGGAGCCGGGGTTCTTCAGTTGGCATGTCTACTTGAGCTCGCACCTGTTCTCGAGGAGCTGGAAATCCATGTAAGTGAAGATGGCTGAACAGCCCAAGCATTTTGAATTTTGATTACCTGTGGTTAGGCCTAGAAATCCATATAATCATGCCTTGTTGAGTCCATCCTATGGTTACATATTCACATTATCTTAATCTGATATAGTGATGTGAACAACACATGAATGAATGCATATGCAGATGTACTATAGGGAGACACCGTTCTACAACTGCAATCCTGATGAAACTAGCGCACAGCGTCTGCACAAGCATCTCAGGGTTGTCTACATGACTGGCTTCTACGCCATCCGTGGGCAGATTGAGCTGGCGCGCCACATCCTCCGGAGCTCGCCTGCTCTAGAGCGCATGATCATTGATCCCCATGTCAAGATCCCCGAGGGAAGGTCGCCTCGTGAGTTCCCAGAGGAGTACTACCCAAGCCTTGGAAGGGGGTTTGCCAAAACGTCTCTGAAACCACATGAGTTCCCTGGGACTGTTATTACTGTTCTCTAGCTCAGGTCATGTTTGTTGCTCACCGTTTTATTCAGTTAAATTTTTCCGGAGGCGTGTCACGTGTGTATATATGGTTGGATGTCGCAATGAGGGGTACATATACCACGGATATGGAGATGTTAGCATTTTGTTCATTTATTATTATAGGCTGGCTGATTTAACCAACACTTGTGACTTAGGTGGATTTTTGTGTGTGTGTGTTTATGTATCTTTTGGGTAAAGTACACGTTTTAACACTCAATTCCCACAAGAGCTCTATTTTTAATCTGAAACTACAAAAACGAATACTAGGCACCCTCCAACTGTTTAAACAGGATAAATTTTGTCCTTTGTCTGGTTTCAAAGATAGTTTTCTGTTCTATAAAGATAATGCAAATATGGTTTAGCTTCTAAAATTTATAACTATTCTATTTTTAAATCAGGAAATATGAAACTACTAACACTTTTCCTAGAAAATATTATCTTGAGTGTTGATCTTATTTATTTGTTCCTAAACATGAACACATAAGATTCAAACAGCTCAAAATGGATCACCAACAGATCAATAACACTTTTAGGAACAATAGCACTTTTAGGAACATATATAATGGTGTATTCGTTTCACATTTTTGAAATTTAATTAAAAATTTATGTTTTTAGATTTATTAAAATAGATGTGTACTGTTTTATAGAATATAAAAAACCACTTTTGAAACTAGCTAAAGAACTAAATTTGCCCAAAGAGGAATAACAAGGGTTTCTCATTGCAAAGCCTCAGCTAAAGAGGTGGAATTTGAATTCTTCCTTCTTGTTCTAGTTGATTGCAAACTGATTTTTTTGCCATTTCGTGCATCCTTGCTACAGATCATTCTGGTCACTTGTTATTTATACCAATAACTGACTGCTGTATTCTCTTATTGGTGCCTCATCCCCCAATGTTTGCATTGCAGTTTGTTGGTGTTATCCAGTCTATCCTCACAGCTGGGAAGCAGCTGCAGAAGCTTGTTCTTGAGGATATTGGCACTGTCTTGCCTCAGCATAAACCTGTGCACTCCTCTTTGCTGAGAAGGCTAATAAGTACAGCTTCGTCACCCACCGTACTTAATAGTGCTGTGAAACTTTTGTCTTGTCTTAACAAAGATGCGGCTGATCAAGGAGATACGCTAAACCTATTCATTGCATCTGTGGATCAGTTCCCAGAGGCAAGTCCTTCCCTCAAAACGAAATGAACTTGTTTTGTTTACCTGTTCTGAGGCTTGACACTTCCATGTTTTATAGGTTGTTGATGGTCATGTTAATGTAAAAATGGCTGTACATAAACTTGATTTATTGATCGTGGAGTACCGGAAGCAACTTGGTATGCGCAACTTGGAGTTTAAAACCGTAGCTGGAACCGCCAATTTGATCGAAGTTAAGTGGCCTGAGTTCAGATTCAAATATTGTTAACTGCATTCTCAATTTTCAAAAAGGTTATATCCATTTTTTTATATTATTAAGACTATCTTTTGTGTGCCTGCAGCTACCAGTAGATAGAAGGGTACCATCAAATTGGATAAAGATAAATAGCACAAAAAAGGCCATCAGATACCACACCCCTGAACTGGACAATCTATTACTGGCTAAGGAGGAACTAGCTGTTATATGCAGGTCTATGTGGCATAAATTCCTCACAGATTTCGGCAAGTACTACTATGCGCAGTTTCAAGCAGTTGTTGAATCGCTTGCAGCTCTGGACAGCTTGTACTCATTTGCGGTTCTCGCAAAACTGAATGTAATGAAAATGCCTCTCTCCTTACATCTGACTTTTTCTTATGTAAAATTGTTCACTAATGGCCAACCTTTATTCCATCTTGCAGAATTATATACGGCCTATTTTTGTCCACAATAATGAGTCAGGTTCACATCAAAGATGGACGCCATCTGGTCAGTTGTAGTTGTAGCTCACTTTCCATGCCATTTCTAAACATTTGTAGCAAGACTATCTAATTTGATCAGTAAATCACAAGCAGTATAATGTACTTTTAAACTTTCTTGTGGGTTCTGGGGCCGTTGAAGTAGATTTCTTCCATTTTTTTAGATGTGTATGAAGTGACACTGCACTGTCAAAGTTTTATACATCTCAAAGTTAGGAAGACAACAAACAGAGGAACCTTGAAATTTGAGAGTTCCTTCTGAAATGGTAGAGTAGTTATGCATACTTGTTGAGTACTGCACGCATATTTTAATAAAACACTTCAAAACTTGTATTGTACCTTTGGTTGAGTAGCCAACAAGATGGAACATATTTATGTACTGTGTAAACCTTGACACTATATTCTATTACTACTGGCAGATTCCATACTGTTATGTCCATTGTTAAATTGGGCCCTTCTCTATGCTTACATGTTCTTTACTATCAAGAGATTAAAGAGGAGTTACTATGATACTGCTATCTATCTAGGATCATACATCAAGACATTGTTCTAAAATGGGTTAGCTAAGTCTTATACTAGGGTGCAGGCATGGATTTCCCCTTCCTATCACTGCGTTACTTGTCTGGTTAGGCCATATATTACTGCTAGGTGGGTGGCAATTAAAAACATCTATAGAAACATACTTCCATATCTTTAAATCCTACTGTTTATCTGGTAGGACATGGTCGCTTTTTCTTTCCTTTTTCCAGTTCAACACCATATATGGGCCTGTCTGGCACACCTCCAGCTCTGAGGTTATTACAGAATTTTAGTTCATAGGACAAAACAATGTGATTTAAGCATGTTTTTAATCCAAATAACAAAATTGCTCAACCAAATGCCTTCATATGCGCACAGCTCCAGCACGAACAATTCTTGGAGCTGGAGCTGGAGCTGTGCCAAACAGGCCCATTGACAATGATGGTGGCAGTTGCTGTTGGGCTTTAGGTTCTGGAATCTTTACTTGGAAACAATTTTGTCCCAAATGACACCGAGCTTCACACGGATGGTGAGTACTGCCAGATTGTCACAGGACCAAACATGGGAGGAAAGAGTTGCTACATTCGCCAAGTTGCACTAATTACCATGATGGCCTTGTTGGACTTTTGTCCACAAAGCATTACTAGGCCTTCTCCTATACTGTCTCCTTAAAGAGTTATTTCTTTTAGCTGGCGAACCTCATCATGATACTTAGATGATTCCTGGAAAACATCTTCATGTTTTTTTGGTAGGTTGGTTCTCTTGTAAATTGATCAATTCATGTTCTCTTGTAAATTGATCAATTCACCTTACAAATTACAATTGTGTTCAAAGACCTGCATTGTGTTGTCTTCAATTCTTCTCTTGTAAATTCACAATCGGATGAAGCGGTGTGCCTGTGGGCTTCCGCAGCGAAATGGGCGTCCTACGGGGAAATCTCAAATGGTAGATGACTTGTGGAGGTGTTTATGCAATTGTATACCTGAAACCAAATAAAATCCCTTGTGGGCGCACCTGCGCTCCTGCGGCCGGCCTCGCTATCACCGACTGACACATTGCCGTCGCCGCCGTGGCGGCGTGCGGCCCGTGATCACCGTACCAGTACCCATAATCCGGCCGCTCTGCTCCCGCTCTGCCGTCGACCCCGCCCGCTCCCGCTCTGCCGTCCTCCCCGCTCGCTCCCGCTCCGCCGTCGACCACACCCGCTCCCGCTCCCATACGCCGTCGACCACGCCCGCTCCCACTGCGTCCTCGACCTCAACTCGACCTCGACCGCTCCGCCATCGGCCCGTCCGCTCTACCTCCACCGAAGGTAATCTCCATCCTCCCTTCCTATAGAACTGGGGCGAGCAATATTCCTTGTTATGCTATCCACCCCTCACCACCCTTTCGATGATCGAAACCCTAGGTCATGGCCCCGGATCCATTTCAGGCTGCGCGGTTGAAGTATAATGGCAGGGTTCCTTGGGACTCTTTCATAGCTAAATTGCCTGACTGGCTTCAGCACACACCTGATAATACTGTGGTACCATCACTTAATCTAACTGCACAAGGTTCTGTAAAATGTGTCCGGGCATCAAAAATGTGTCCGGGCATCAAAGTACAGGGAGTTTATGAAGGCACTTCGCTCTTTTGCTCTTTACCATGGAGCTTCTGGCATAGAGTTGATAGAGCTGCAGGTTATCATTATGCCCTACATGCCCCTGGTGGAGTGATGTTGCTGCCCATCGGTCTCTGTCTTCCATTCTCTCCCGTCTTCCCCGTGCGAGTTGTGACGCCTCGCGCAGGAAACGCAAAGTCTGCGATTCTCCTCAACCACGACGATGGCCGGCACTTCGGCGGCTTAGTGCTGTAAGGTTTGGATTTCTAGTGCACGTAGGCTTGGATTCTGCGACAGATTTCTCCTACCCCCGAACACAGAAGACAGGAGGAAGGCTGGACCGGCTGTGGGTTCGGGCGCCGGAATTGAGTAGGGCCAAGGCGGGGGCTCGACGCCAGGGTAGTTCGGGTATGCCAGGCTAGTAGGTCGGCGGCAGGTTTTGCAGGCAGTGGCGCTGGGGCCGGCTGCGACGGTGAGGCACCGGACGCCACTAGGAGGTGGTCCGGGAGGAAGTCCACGTGGAGGACGATTGCTCGCAGGGGACGGAGGATGAGGGGAGGACGATGCTGGTAGGGGGTACACCTGGACTGGCTCTCTCATCTATCTAACAGATACAATGCGGACTGGATTCTCGAAGAGAACCAACCGCCACGTCGCCCCAAAATTACCCCGCCGTAAGATTCCAAGATCAATGGCTATATTTTACTGAGGCTGGATTCTACCTGAAGCCGCTTCTCGCTTCTTCCTGGCTTCTGCTGATTACGGTCTGAATCTGGCCACCCAAATATAATAGCAGCTTCAGCTTCAGCTTCTCCCTTCCCATCTCTTCCACTTCCAGAACCCTCAACAAAAAAAAAACCGACGTTCCTACTCTTCCTCTCAGCGTCGCCCCAATGCGGGCGCTCTGACGCAGGGGCGCAGCGGGCGGCGCGGGCGCGGCCGTCGCGGCGCAGCCGGCCGGCCTTGCGTGGCGGCGCGGCTAGGTGGCGTCGGCGAGTGCAGGCGCGGCCCCGGGTGCGCGGCGCACGTGCGGCGGGCGGTGCGCCCGTGGCCCTGGGGCCGCCAGCGGACGACGCTGGTGCGGCTGTTGCGGTGCGGCCGGCCGGCGTGGCGTGGCGTGGCGGCGCCGGCGGTGTAGGTGCCCCTCTCTCTTCTTCCATTCTCTCCCTTTCCACGTCCTCTAGCCACGCAAATCCTCGCAGCTGATGTTCGCCGTGTGCCCTAGGGTTAGGGTTACGGTACAGCGACGCCGGCGGTGGCCATGGTGGCCGCGCCCGCCCTCAACATGGGGGCGTGGCGGCACGGCGCCGAGGCGAGCCCGCGTCACAGTGCGGCGGTTCCTCAGGGGCGCATCTTCATTGCTAATTGTTTGTTTATTTTTTTCTTAAGTTCTTCTCTTCTTTGTTGATTCAGGGATAAGGGAATTGCAGTTATGGATGGATTGCTCGAAGAAATCAACTGACATTTTTTTTTCTTAAGTTCTTCTCTTCTTTGTTGATTCAGGGATAAGGGAATTGCAGTTATGGATAGATTGCTCGAAGAAATCAACTGACATCCTAGCAGAAAAGTCAGGTCTTAGAATTAAGTTTGCTCCCTTGATTGCAAATCCCAAGTCTCCATGATTGGAAGGATGAAATATATTTTACTACTTCTTCCCATGTTCAGTAGTTGGTCCATTAAATCTAATTTATAATTTAATCTAGATTGCCGTTTTATTGATTAAGGAAAGGCCAATTGTTTATGTTAAAATAGAGGCTCCTAAATCACATTTCAGATTTCCCACCATAGCCCACAAAAAAACTCATTACAGGTTGACATGCTTTCCAGCCTTGCTATGCAATTCTATCTACATGATTTATTTCAAATTGTTCTATGCCCACAGACTTTAGATTTGGGCTACACATGTACTCTGCAAATTAGGAGTGCCAAAATGGAAATTTCCTCCTTTTGTATGTCATTTCACTGATCTAAGTTGAGTAAATCTATCCAATCTTTATTTGTTGCCCTTGCTTTATTATATTGTATTCAATCTCACATCCTTTATTTTTTTAAACTGCTTCCAGATATAATCAGTGATGGCCATAGTGTTAAAGGGTGTCCCAGATATTGTGTTTCACCTCTTTTCTGCCAGTTCTCGCTTGACTGATCTTCGTCTATGGTTTGTTACAGTGATCGACATCCAAACATGTATGCTTTGCTGCAGCTTCATAGAAGGGAACATGTCATGTTCCCAATGAATAATAAAATTCGGAAGATCCAGACTTCAGGCTATAAGCGTACAAGGTCTGCATGATTATCTTTTTCTCCTCTATATACTGCTCAACAGTGATGTGCCAGTTTATCCTTTATGCTCCATAGTGATTGGTGCCTGATAAGGCTATATCCATTTTCTGTTCTATTTTAATTCTTCATGAGCTGGTTTCCTACCTAAAGTAAAAAAACCCAACTTTATATCCTATCTTTTTTCCACCAGACATATTTGAATTGGCATCGGCTTGCAATTTTTGCCATTTCGATGTTGCTGGAGATGCATTGCCTATAATACTGATACTGCACTACATGCATTGTTCATGACCTATGGATTTGTTTTCCCTATGTAGAAGAAAAAAGGCAGGTGCTGCATACATGAAAACCACATACTTTTTCAACCTTCTAAATTCATGTTGGTAATAAGCAGTCAATACTACTAAAGTGCTTCTCTTATAATGAATTCGAGACCTCAAAATAGGACTAAATTCACACAACAATTATTGATCTGTTGTTGCTGACTTGGAAATCGTAGGGGCTGCAAGTTCAGATCATGAAGTTACCAACCCTTTTACCTACCTGATTTGGTTCACAACGTACATAACCTACCGTCCAGCATTTTGCCGCTGAGATGAAGAGTATTGGTATTCCATTACAACTGTAAATGAAGGTATTTTCATGCGTTGTTCTGTTTCACTTCAGCCCAAAGGAAATAGATAGGCCAACACAGTTGCATCCAAGTACTGATAGCCATTCCATGACCTTTGCTCTGTCTGAACAGATGGTCTCTCTACAACTATGGGAGGTGGCCATCATGTGCCGCAACAACCAAATTCATCATAAATAAGGTGCCACTTTCTCAAAGTTTTCTTTTCACAATGAGATGTCTGAAACACTTTGCTGATGTTAATATCTCTATTAGTTTTGCATTTGTGTTGTCCCCACATATACTTAGATTCCTTTTTTTGGTTTGCCTCTAATTGTCAAGAAAAGTCTTCAGGGTTATATCTCAAACCTCCAAAATGACCATACAATTTGTGTTACAAATGTACTTGCATTTGGTTTAGCGTTGTCGTGCTTTCTAGAACCTTACAAAATCACCAGCCTTGCCTTCTATCCAACTTTCACTATGTACCTGAATTAGGTGAAAAATAGACTTTGGTTCCTATACGTATCTCAAACATTTTTCCATTCACTCCAACTATACATATCCTCAGATGTTTCATGCTATATCTCATATAAATTCAATTCAATCTCCGTATTTATATCCTCACATGTTTCACAACATTGGTTGCCGGATGATCACACGGGCGCGCAATGACCATAATGTGTTGGACCTCCCAACACTTCCGAAGCTGGCACTGCATGTATGCAGAGGGATGTCCTACTTGCATCAGAGTAAAGATCATCATGTATGTGTGCTATGATTATTAGGTTCTTTCATTCGAGCTGAGTAATTTGCAGCCAATTGTTGCATAATTTTTTTTACTACGTAAACTTGAACCTACAGCATGTTTTATTGTGGCAAATATCTATGAGATGCAATTGATCTGCAAATGGGTGTCCTTTGATCTACGAGATAGTTAATATGTAGTGTTGTGTAGGATGACAATTTTTTGTTCTATGCTGTAAATACAAGTCTAGAATATGTTAGGCTAAATAAATTACATGTAGTTTGTTATGCCTCCCTCTATTTACGCTGGTACCTAAATGTCCAGTGTCTTCTAACTATTATTAAATGTATTATCTTACTTTTTGGCTGATATATGCCTTTTTATTGTTCATCGGAACTTCATGTACACATGGCGACAGGCATAGGGCTACTGAGTTCGGGGGAAACAAACGTTAGTACACAAGATTTTCTCACCCCTGCCTGCCACTGATGATTATTCTTCTATTACTGAAGAAATGGTGGGCAGGGAAACACCACCAGGAGTACTATACTATTACGAGGTAAGCTTGACGTGAAAACACCTCTATCGCCTATGTATTCATACATTAATGATGTTCGTACTACTATTTTCTGTATATATAGATTGACACATACAACGTGTATTTCGGAAAGCACCAGCAGCGTGTAGTTCGGGGCGCGCAATGGCGCGCCGAATAGCACTAGTTCTCCTGAAACGAGATTACGAGAGGCCTCTCTGATTTCAGTGTGCTGGATGGGATGAGGGTGGCACTAAAAAATATATTTTTCATTGATTGTTTCTTTTATAAATTCAGTCATTTCAATTGGTTGATTGTGTACTGTCAGGTTGGCTGAATGCTTTGTAGTGGATTTGGGATACTGCATCCTTCAACTTATTAGGTCGTAATCTAAGGTGGTCAGTCAGTTCAGTAGCTGCTTCTACTATCATTACATACAATGTTTTGTTGCTAGGTTGGATAGTTACATTTCTTCCATCGACCTATTAAGAAACTTAAAAGATGGCTTACATCAGGCTCAGAAAACCCATTTATATACAGCATAGATGTATCAGAATATGGCTCAAACCTTTTCCTTCAATGTAAAGATATTAAATGCTTAATACTTGACTTTTGGGGGCGGGAGCGGGGATTTGTTCTTATACCTTTGTGAGAAGGCCTTCTTCTTAATGCAAAGCCTGGGGCCTGTCTTACTCCACACAGGTCGAGCCTTTAAAAAAATCCATAATCCTTAGTCTTTAGTATAGTACAAGAGGATCTGAGATTCTAAGTACGTAGTTCCTAGCCCAGTTTCACATGCATATCGCTATTTCTTTCCTAAAAAAATTCAAGACACGTTAATTAATTATGAATACAGTTTATGACATTATGGTTAATAACAAAATGTAAAGCATGGTCTGTCTTCTCAGTAATTAAGACTAATTTTTATAGTCATTTTAGAAAAATCCTAGAAATTGTCTAGCCAACATTAGATAACTGTGTACTATAAAAATGTTTTTGGTTATGGATTATTTCTATTATTGTAATGCAGTTCTGGTAGTATTATTATGATGGTGAAAAAGAATGCCCCCATGGCTAGTGGGAAGGGACCAAAGATTGAAGGCTGTTTGTCTGGCACTTTGAAGGCAACAAAATCTAAGGACCTTCAGCTTCACCATCTACCACCAGTAAGTAACTTCATGACTTGAAGCATGTTAATGTGCACAAGTACCTGCATAATTGCATATTCTTGGTGGTTGGAGCACACCAAGTCCACCAGTTGAATTGTTTCTTAATAACTAACTACATGATTTGAAGCATGTTAATGGGCACAAGTGTGTGCATGTGCATAATCTTGGTGGCTTAAAACGCACCTAGGTGACCATTTGAATTGTTCTATTTCTTCCACAGGATATTCTATGTGGCATAATGCCACGATTGACATTAAAAGAAGCTATGCGGATGAGCATATTATCTAGGAAATGGAGAAAGCTTTGGAGATGCTACCCAAAGCTAGTATTCACCAGAGCAACGGTGCGCAGCCGTGATGCAATAGGCAATCGAGAACCTATGCGAACAAGGTTTATCCGTGGTGTCAATAGCGTCATGCGGCAGCTAAGGCCGCCTAATTTGGATAAGTTTGCCATTAAGTTTGCACTTTGCAAAAGGCACACACATCACCTCAATAGATGGGTCAAGTTTTCAGCTATGTCAAGAGCTAAGCGTGTTGTTCTTGATTTGTGTCCTGGACTGAATGGAAGTAAAGACACAGATGACTCATACAGCTTCCCATTCGACACCTTCATTGCCAATGGTGGTTCATTCATTAAGCATCTTCAGCTAGGATTTGTCTCATTAACATTGCCTTCTGACTTTAGTGGATTCAAAAACCTAAAGAAGCTCTCTCTGCATAGGGTCATGATTACAGGGGAACTACAGGGCCTACTACCAGAGTGCCCTGTTCTTGAGTGGTTAAGCATTACCTGGTGCAAATTGATTGGTCTAAGCATAAGCCAGCAGCTGAGGCAATTGCTTTTTCTGCGTGTGCGGGTGCTGTAATCTGCAAAAGCTGAATATACAAGCCCCAAACCTGACTAAATTCGAGTACTCGGATGGTATAATACCTATTGTGCTCGGTGAATCTTTGAAGATGTCAGAGGCAAGAATCGAGTTGTTCTCGTCCTTGGACGGTTTTGATTATGTCTTCTCTGAGCTTGTCAAGGCTCTTTCTCATGCTCAGTCTCTTTCCATAGAATTTTCGATTGAAACTGAGGTCTGTTTGTTAAACCTTGAATGTTGTGTTCATGGCTCCACTTGTCCTGTCGCTTGTCTCATGTGTTACGACACTTGTGTTTCAGGTGCATGGATTTGTGAAAAGTCCTTCCATGTTGACCTATTTGAGACATTTGGTGTTGAAGATTGATATTTCTGGGTGGTCTGAAACCAGTGCTGGAATTCTTCGTTTGGCTTACCTTTTGGAGTTAGCCCCTGTCTTGGAAGAGCTGGTACTCCATGTAAGTGGCATCTAATCCTGCCATATGAATTGCCTCAAGCATGTCTTCATTTTTTTCTTTAATTTTTGTTGATTAGAATATGTTTTGAGGGGTTGGGGGAGGGATGAAACAGGTTAATTCCTTCCCAGTGAAATTTTCTGATGCTGTTTTCATGCAGATGTGTTGTTTTGGAGAAGCCGTCTATGTTTGGGAGCTAAGTGAAGGTGCATTCCCGTCATATCGCCATAGCCATATGAAGACTGTAAGCATGACTGGATTTTATGGTTACCGCGGTCAGCCCGCTGGCTTTGTATATTCTTCACAATGCTACTTGTCTGGAGCGGTTGGTCATAGATCCAGTGGTCACTAATACCTGGTTTGTTCCACCACCCAAGTCATCGCAGAAGGACACTTACAGGTAGACGGTTGGCAAAGGATCTCCTGTTGTGGAAGGGGATTCGAAAAGGTCCTTCGAATTCTGTAGGTCGAGGGCAGAGTGAGGAGGTGACCACCTCCACCTGTGATGTCTAGAGCAAGACGCTGCAAATGCCCTTTGTATCACCTGTATTAATTGAGGAAAGATGAAATGAAATGAAATGAAACCATATGTGTTATCTTTATTTATTTGTCTGTTTGCAAAAATGCAATAGCTGACTTAAGTGTCCTGCAAACTGGAGGCAGAGACGGAAATCCTTAGACGGAATACCCCCTATGTAAAGCAAAATGCCGTGTTAAACAAATTATTGAACTTGTTTCAGAACTGAATCTTTGACATGTTTACCAGCATTGCTGAGATTTGGTTCAGCAAATTATTGAAGTATGAGCGTGTTTCAAAAGATGGTGCCCTGTTTTCAGATGTATATATAAAGCTCACGATGGCTGGTGGTGAGGTATGGCCTTTGTTGGAGTCGGAGTCGGCCTTGTCGAGCGTTCAAAGTTTGAAAAATACCGCTAACATTGTAATCTGCTAATTAATGCTAAGCCATCTGGTTTTGTTGATTGTGAAAAATAAAAATTAATTCATTTAAAATAAAGCTTACAAAAATACAGCTTATATAAGGTATCTGTAAAGTTTCGAATCGGCGAATCGGTGAACAACCGCAGACAGCAGTTCAGCACTAGAGCCTGATCGCCCTCATGGGGCCCAGTTGGAAGCCAGAGCAACCGAGTCCTTCAACCTTTCGGAATCCTGTTCCGGCTGAACTGCACCGGCGCGTGCAAAGGGATGGCACTTCTGGTAAGAATAGCAATGTGTCGGTCACATCCATTAATATTTGGCGTTTTTTACCACATGATACTAGAAAAACACATTATTGGTTGTAGGACATTAAAATATTTTTTTCTTAGCCACAGGACACAGCAGCACACATAAAAAAGTGTCCTACAGCTAAAAAAATATTTCAGTGTCCCATAGCAATTTTGGAGTGTCCCACAACAAATTTTACCTTAATATTTAGTTACGCTCGTCCAAATTGAGAAACCTGCGGGTGAAATGTCACACAGGAGAACCACAGGTCTTAAGTCACCAACGGATGAGTTAATAAGCTAACATACAACAAAAGGTATAAAACTTGAGAAAAAGTAACACAGTTATGGACATATCATCACTAATAAATCAGAAGTTCATAACTTAAATCAGTTTAGAACATATTCTGTGCATATCGTCGATCATCATAAAAAGAGAGACGGCACCATCTGATCGACCACATCCCACGTAAAATGTCACCCAGGCGGGGGAAAAAAACAACAGACACCTCATATCACAATACAGACACTACAGAAACGATGACCACTGACAAGTTCATATGTTTCTTACAAATATTGTTTAACATCAAATCTCCAAATATGAAGAGTTTATGTTTCTTATACACCATTATTATTTAATTCCGAATCTCCAAATACGATATAAGCGACCAGGAGATATTAAAGCTAAGTGCGCAGCAGCCAAAGTGAACCCCAGGTGGCCTGCCTTCACCAGCTGTCTCAGCCTTGGAAATGGAAATCTCACCTTTACCAGCTGTCTTAGCCTTGGAAATCTCTTTATCGAAGTCAACCCTAAGACTGCCGCTGCTTACACCAGATGTTTGAGACTTAAAATCCATCACTTTGTTTACCACAACCTCATCATCTAGAATTGCCTTCACACGAACCCACAGCTTGCCACCATCTTCAACAGATGCAACACAACGTGAAAGCTCAATGTTCCTAATTTCACCCACTGGCTCGTCATGGTCACCAGAATCTAGTAAGATGACTTCAGCACCTGGTATGCTGGCAGTACCGGCAGTAAACTGGGCACGCAAACCATGTGGCCATGATCCCCTAATGATTCGCACCTCGATTGTTGCCTCCACTGATCGAACAATAGAGCCAAGTTGAAACAGCAGTTCACTAAGCTTGCTAGCATAATCTCTTTCCAGAAGGTGCGAGTCAAACCTAGGGAAGTGGTGGTAAGTTACAGCAAGAAAACTCAACCATTGATCCTCAGACTCAGTAGTGCCCTTAACTTTCAGATCGACCTCAAAGGTCGCAGGGTCCAACGCCACAACAGCACGTGTAGGGCCAGTCAGTTTCAAATATGGATCCTATAGCAACACCACCAAATACTGTTAAAGTAAATTAAAGTGAACCAAGGAGCTAACAAGACAATATGGAGCATTGCATGGTAAACGCAAAGTAAACAACAGAAAAAACAAGCTGATACAGAGCATTCCACGCATCATTGACAAGTTGCTATGTGAATCATGCATCCACCGTTTTCAAGACAACTCAAAAGATATCAGAAATGATTAAATATTAAATATTACTCAGGTACGCTGCAATAGCTCAAAATAATAGATTGGAGGGATGGGGAGTGAGCCAGACCAGAGTCATGTACAAGTTCGCAGGACAAGCTCCTAGCCGGGCAACCCCCTAGGTGGTAAATCATGTACAAGACATCATTCATGATATACAAGATGTCATTCATGCACAAGATATCAGAGTGACAAGCGTGCATGTGCTCCCTATGTAATAAACCCAATGTGTCGAGCAAGTAATCAGTTCAATCTAACAAGAGTTGCCAGTTTGATTAGTATTTTGCTCCTGTCATAAACTTTCTGTTGTGAAAATTCTTGGTTGAGCCATGCATGCGTACTTTGAACTTTGTTGTGTTTGCAACAAATTCTGTTGCTTTAAATAATGAAATTCAGGTTTCCCGTTGTGGGAAAATAAAGCATCAAGCCCACAAACATGTCAGATTCAGTATCAGCAATCCCTCCATTCAGAAGTTAAAATATAATCGCTTCAGCAGGCAGCAAATTAAAGCAAGAAGCATCAATCAAGGAATTGAATGACTAGCAACTATTAAGAACTAATATATTTACGAACCTCTTGGGTAATGATTTGGCAGGCGTCTCTTGGGCGGTCAAAGATGACATTGCGATTGTGATCGACACAGTCACGTATGGCAACAATACCAAACACCTGCAGTGGCCACTGTAAAGGCGCCCTGAGCTTTGCGATTTTGAGTGCAAAGACCTGCAGGGTAGGTAGTTGCATAGCACAGTCATGAGGCTTCAGGTACGTGAAACGCTTGTTTCGGATTTTTGCTGCAAGTAGATTAATTTAGAATAAGTTAAGGAGTCCATCAATCAGTGACAGTAATGAATGCACATATACAAAGATAAAGATGGCATCTTAAGTCACTGTTAAGTTTATATATTCGTGAAGCTGTGATCCATCATGCTAGTAGCACATATAAAGGATGGAACATGTGATTGGATCCCTTACACACATCTTGGCATGTCCGGCATGGAGCCAAACATTCATATTTCTTGTGGGCAAAACGACCTAGTAGTAGCTCGCTAGGGCAAAATCAAGGCCAAAATTGAACAACAGCCCCCGGCCTAGAGTTAAGATTGCATCAATTCAAGCCGAGATATATATAGCAAACATAACATCAAACATAAAAGTATGATCATCTTGAACTGTTGAGCGATGGGAGAAAACGGCGCCAGGATAGGAACAGGCTACCGGCCAGCCACAGCAGTAAGATCGAGGAGCCAATTGCAAATTAGAGAGAGGTTCCATGGAGGAAGAGAGATAAAAAAACACTTACTGGTGTCTTCGAAGCAACCATAGTAGGGCGAATATCGCTGGTTCCATGTGTCCCTGAAACGGCTAGCTTCCACGGCGTAGAAGTCGTCCTCCACATCCTCCTCTCCTTCTTTCGGAAGCCAAAGGTACGCCATCCTCTTATCACTCGCCTCCCTCTGCGCAACAATAATATCGTACCTATTGCGCCAGTCGCCGTGGACTTCCGGCGGCACACGCTTCACCTCAGCTTCGATCCTCTCCACTTGCGGCGCTGCTTCCACGGGCCGCCTCATGCCTATCTCCATCGATGCACCACCGCTGTCAGGTACTCGACTCCGCTGCAAACGACGCAGGTGTGGATTCTTCGCCCTAGATCTGCGCGCTTTGATCCCCTTCTCTTCCGAGTCTAAATCCATCGATGCAACACCGCCGCCAATTCCTCGCCTCCGCCGCCAACGACGAACGATTGGATTCCTCGACGGCGTGCCTTCCTCGACTATGCCGCCGCCGATCGAAACCTAGATCTTGGGGGTCGGGGTGTCGATGCGTGCAGCCAGCGTGTGCGCTACGTTTAGGAGGCGAGATGTGAGTATATATGTCCATCGGCCCGTGCCGCTGCGGGCTTTATGCCTAGCTCTCGGCCCAAGCACGGCCCGTTGGCCGTTTTTCATGCCGGGTTGGTTGGCCTGACATGCACGACGTTTTCTAATGTTTCGGGCCGGCTCTAAGCCCATGAGCGCGAACAGCCAGAGCGGGCCGTGCGTCCTTGTAATGCGTCTGGGTCCGCGCGTCGGTGCCTTCTGCCTTGTGGTTCTAGGTCGTCTGCGTCCTTCTTCAGACGGGCCGCGGTGGTGGCATCGGCCTCGGCCTCGGCGACATTCACGGACGACGCGTGTAGCTAGAGCGCAACAAGCCAGCCCCGTCGTTGATGGCCACGGGATGCGATGCGTACGTGTGAACCAGATAAGGTAGAAGAGGATAAATAAGAGAGAATTATTTTCTTGGCCCTAAAACAAGTGCCTCTTAGTTTCTTGGCCCTCTTTTTACCGAACTTAGCTATCTGGCCTGAAAACGAGTTTTGATTAGTTTTTTTGCCCTTCCATCAGTTTGGCAAGTTAACGGGGTTAACTAGTATGTAAATTTACTATTATACCCCTGGCACCGAATCAAAGCAAACATCAATCTGCCGATACATTGTATAAGTCTTACAGGTTGATTAATATTAATAATTACGCAAAATAATCTATAATAATTTAAGGGAGAATTAGCTCTGGGACATTCCGAAAGGGCTAAATTGGCCGGTGCACACATCCACTTTGAATATTTGCCAGAAGACACTATGGTTTCGTGTAATTGGGCCAATAAACATCGACCCTCATCCAATATGTTTATAAAATAGATATAAAATTATATAAGTGCCAAAAATTTATAATATAATTTTTTCGACACTCTACATGATAAGAACTACATACTAAAAATATTATTTTGCACTAAAATGATAATTTTGCCTCTCTTCATGAATAGACAAAGATAACCATGATTAATTAGTTAATTTATTTGTAATATATTAAAAATACTGACAAAATCACAGAATGCATACATCACCAAATCTTGTCTATCATAAAAATATCATATCAAAATAACAAAGTTTAATATATCAATTAAGCTCCACAAGAGATAAATCTATAATTCAGTCATGCTAAATATGTCACTATAAACTTTATTATTTTGAGCTAATATTTTTAGCATTGTCAAGATTTGTTGATGTACGCATTCTATGATTTGTCCCAAGATTTGTAGTGACCTACAATCATATAAGCAAATTAACCATGGTTATGTTTGTCTATTCATGAAGAGAGGCAAAATGATCATTTTAGTGCAAAATAATATTTTTAGTATGTAGTTCTTATCATGTAGAGTGTCGAAAAAATTATATTATATTTTTTTGGCACTTATATAATTTTATATCTATTTTATAAAAATATTGGATGAGGGTCGATGTCTATTGGCCCAATTACACGAAACCATAGTGTCTTCTGGCAAATATTCAAAGTGGATGTGTGCACCGGCCAATTTAGGCCTTTCGGAATGTCCCAGAGCTAATTCTCCCAATAATTTAATTATGCATGGAATCACTACTTTTTATATGCATTTGAACATAACCAGCAACACAATAATTATTTTAATCCACACATATATTTGCTTAGTATCAATATATTTTATACATATATTTTGCACATAACAGCATCACACTAAAATCCAAGTATATTTATGCCTTTCACTACATCGAATACACAATAATTTATGGGCAAAACTGCATCAAATACACACATCTAATTATAATACAATAGCACACGTTCACAATAATAAGTTTACAAATACATAAGATGTTTCGGTTCACATGACAACATTATTCATGAGCAAAGTGTACATCAAATATGAGAATACACACATATCTAACATCAAAGACTAAGCCTTCTTTTACTTCTTGTGCTCATTGCAGGACTAGATGGTTGTATTTTTTTTTTGCTCCTAGTGCCCATGGATGGGTTGTCAAGTGGCACATTTGTTCTTCTAACATTCTTACTACCTAACACTTGTTTCTTCTTTGTGGCTTGTCTCTTCTTGGCAACCTTGGTCTTGACATGTGGTTCTATGTGCGAGAGATGCTGGATGGAAAGTGCTTCCGGATGATTTGAGCCACTTCTTGACCTACATATTTTCAGCACTAAATAATATTAGTTTAATTCACAACAGAAAAAATCAGAATTAAATCAAATACCTTTTTGATAGTCCAGAGCTAGATTTAGTTAATTTGTCCTTAGTTTTGCTTGAAATCTCCAAACTTTGGCTGTTATCACAGAGAGTATATATTTAGTTTCATAATCGAATTGTCATTAATAGTAACACAAATTTCAGCACTAGTGTCAATTACCTTCTAGATGCTGTAACACCCCTGGTGTTACTAATGTAATTAACTTGACATGTCATCATCTTAAGCATTAACCATTTGAGTGATGCATTTGAATTGCTTAATTGCCTTGCTCTAATCCCTTTTCAAAAACCCTAAAAGCCCAATTCTCTCTCTAAGGGCAAAATGGTAATTTTACCTCTGTGACTAGCTCTATGTAATTCTTGTTCAGGAGTGTGTCCTAATGTTTTGTTGTGTGAATCAAAGTTCAAAAGATCAGATTTGAATTCAAAACCCTTTTGCAAAACCCTAAATTCCAAATTCTGAGTTTTACCCCTCTTTTGATAACTCTTTCAAAATTCAAAATTTTGGGTTGGTTCAAAAAGCAAAGTTGTAAATCTGACCAAGAGGAACAACTTTGGTATTTACAAATTTCCAAGTTTCTATATAAAATTTGAAGTAATTTCAAATTCATTCAAACTTTAGTTTTTGTCCCCTTTTGAGTTTTCAAAAATTAATTCAAAAACTATTGAGTTTCAGAAAAAGTGCATATTAGCAAAGTTGTAGGATTTGGCAAATAGAACAACTTTCTTATTTGAAGTTTTTCATGTTTCAGTTTGAAATCCAAAGTAATTTTTATTTGAATCAAATTTGAAAAGTGTCTCCTTTTCTGTTATTGAATATAGTTCAAAAACTATTTGGAATTTGAAAATGTTCTTAGTGACAAAGTTGTAGATCTCATTTTTCTGAGCAACTTTGGTATTTTGAGTTTTTCCTGTGCAGTTCAAAATTTGAGAGAAATTTGCAATTTACAGAAACCAGCAAAAGTCAAACCCTACCCTAGTCTACTGTTCTTCTCCTACCTCGAGCAGGGGGGCCCGGCCATGGCCGTTCGCCGGCGCCACGCGTTGCGCGCCCGTGGCTGCTCCTCGCCTGTCTCCGCCTTATCGCCTGCAACCCCGCCATCATTCTTATCCTCCCACGCGCACAGTTGACCTCCTCCCCGTCCCCTACAGTGCCTAGAGCCCCGCCGCCGCGTGGCCATCGCCGGCGTGCGCGCTCCGGACCCTGTGTACCTCCCGCGCCCCGTTCTCATCATTACCAGCTCGCGCGTGCCTCGGCCGAGCTCGTCCACACCACCCTGAGGTCTCTACCGGCCGCCATCCGCCGCTATAAAAGCCCCGCCGGAGCCGAGCTCCTCCGCTCAGCTCCGCCGCCGTCGCCACCTCACACCAGAGCCTCCCGAGCCCAACCACCTAGCCCAGAAGCTCCGCTTTGTTCTTGCGCAGCTTCCCCACCCTCCAATTTGATCCCTACCACCTCCGTTTGCCCGGCGAAGCTCGCCGTTGTCGTCTCCGGCGAGAATCCGACGAACTCGGGTTCGTGGAATTCGTCGTCTCCGGCCTTGATCATCTCCCTCCGACCCTCGCATTCGCTTCCTTGTCTCCGTGCGACTCTAACCCGGCCATTCCGGTCGCCTGTGACGTGCAGGTTCGCCGTCGCGACGATCGCCGCCGCTCACCGTCCGCCGGTCACCGTCGTTCTCTCACCTCCGTTCATCCCCTCACCTCGCCGAGTCCCTTGATCGACGCGGGTGAGCCTCCTGATCACTCCCATGCTGTTGGTTTCGCCGCGGAGTGCCTGGTTCGCCCGGCGTAGCCGCGCCGCCGCGTTTCGGGTCGCCGCCGGCGACAGCGCCGCCGCGTTTCTCTTTTCCTTTTTCTTTTTAAGTTATGAATAGTGCTCTGTTTTCTCTTTTTTTGTATGATTTTCTGTGTGCATCCAAAAATTCTGAAATTTTTGTGGTAGACTCTTTCTGCCATGTAGTATTTTATAAAAATATGAAACTTGAGTTTTGTGCAAAGATTTGAAAATGTAAAATCCCCCTTTTAATTGAAAAATGAAGGTTTTTGTATTTTTGGAGAGTGATCTATAGCTCCAAAAATCATGAGATACATTTTGCAAGCTAGTTATGTCATGATGAGTCTCTAGTAAAATTTTGGAGTCATTTGGAGCAAGTTGATTTTTGAGCATTTATTTTAATTCTTAAATAGTGCCTTTTGTTAATTAAATGTCCTGATTTAATTGAGCACCTTAATGACCTCCAAAAATTATGAAATTTGTTTTGCCATCTATTTATGCTATAATGATCTTATGAGATTAATTTGGTAATTTTTGGGGCAACTTCATAAATGACCTTTTTAAATAAATTAAGGAAAATAGAAAAGATGGATTAGGGTTTGTAATAGGTGTTTGATGATGTGATCTTTGGATTGATTGATGTTCATAGACCCCTACCCTTGGTCTATGATGTTTGTAATGCTATGCTTGAGTGATGCTTAGGATAATGATAATAAGGACTAGCTTTAATTGATGATGCTTAAGAAAGAAATGATTACTTTTATGCTTAACCTAGATTCAATTATGCTTTGATAAGAGTGAACTAGAATCAGTGGAATTGTCTTGCACCTTAAGTCCATATCATCATTCTCATGAGCATTCATCATTGCATCCGTATAGTTGACGAAGAAGGTACCAGAGTCGAGGTCGTTGCTGACGAACCTGCTCCCGAGGCGACCCCGAGCTCCGACACCTACACCTCCTACCCTGAGTCTGCTCTCTTTGCCATCCAAGGCAAGCCCCGGTGCATTTAACCCTTACCTTGCTTTTATAAAGATTTACTTAAATGTTTTCCACTATTGCATTAGGTAATAGGAGTTGTGTGATAACCTATTACTTGCATTACCTACCTCCACCAAAAGATATACCTGTCCTGATTTCAAAATGTTTGCAAAATGCTTAGCAATGCTATTCAATAGATTTGCAATAAAAGTGTCAATTTCAAAAGTGTGATCACTTTAAGAATGTTTATGGGAATTTGGCTTTACTCCCGTCTATTGGCTAGTTACCTGATCTGTACCTAGTCAGTAGCGTGGAGAGGTTGTCTTAGCGTACGGTGCCGTCATGTTGTAGTCCGGGACTCAACAGTTGACACCGACCGGGACAGGGTTGCAAAACTGACAGGGCTATCACGCTCGGGTGAGATATGACCGAGGTATAGTTCTGGCAGAAAACTTTAGGAACCATCCGTTTGGGGGCCTGCTGGTCAAGTTTTGTAACTATTCACATACTTCGGAAAGCTCTGGCTCCGAGGACTTTTTGATTGGGGCCGACAACCGCGCACTGGGAGTGGCGAGATGGCAGAAGTAGTTGGTACCCACGTGGTCGTCGTACCTGGAATGAGTGGTGTCCTTTACTTCCGGGTGGCGTAGGACCGGTCCAATCAAGGAGGAATCGTGGTAGACGAGTTGGCATATGCAAGCTTAGGTGCTACATATGCAGTGTGGATAGAGATCCTCAGCTGAGTATTATTTATCCGGATTAACGTTGCTCCTCGGTTATGGAGACTTGGTCACTGACTGTCAACGGGGATTGGTTCATAACTAGGTATGTTTTGGAAAGGATAAAATGAATCATGTGGGAATGAAGATTTGAGAAATACTTTTAAACAAGTTTACAAAATGCTATTTCCGCAAAATGCTTGAACTTGCTTAAAGCCTTACCTTGACTTAACCTAAGCCTCTCATCCAAGAGTCTCCCCTTTTTCTTTAGTCGGGTAAGTCTTGTTGAGTACCCCGTACTCAGGGTTTGTTACCCTATGTTGCAGGTATGCCTGAGACCCCGATGTGTCTCGCACCCTGTTGCGTGACCATCGTTCAGGAAGAGGCCGATGAGGCCGATGAGTAAATGTGCACCCTCGGGCTGGGTGTTACATGTATCTTTTAGTAATGTTTCCGCTATGTTGTCTACTTTGAATCCTTCGAACAATGGTCTGTAATAACTGCACTTCTTATCTTATTTGGAACCCCGGTTTGTAAAACTAATGTTATTAAGTCTTCCGCTATTTATCTTGTATTTGTCAAAATGTGAAATGTTGTAACTGAAAGGTGAGATGATCCTGCGGACATTGGGCGCTGATGTAGCCCAGTGGCGAACAGGTCTTAATCGTATGGAACATAAGTTCGGCTGTCAGAGGTTGACAGGTACTTGTGGGCCATAGGATTAGGATCGTTTCGTCACAGATTGGTATCAAAGCATCTCACTTTAACGTTGCAGTGTTTCTTTTGCGAAAAACTTCAAAAGATCTTTTGAGTCTAAACAAAATGTTAAACTTGACTATTTTGGCCCAAACTGCTTCTCTCATCTTGTCCCTAATTGACAACACTAGTAGCAGGACATCTATATATATTAAGCCCTATATATATATATATGTTAAGTATTGCATTGCCTTGTTCCGTAGGGACGATTCATGCATCATTCACTTAAGGTATCTTAATGGGTTTTGGATAGTATGCCTATACCTTTTTCTTGCTAGCCTTTCTCATCTATATCCTCTTGTCCAGATATGGCTCGCATCAAGCTGACCGCCCGCAAGTCGACTGGACCGAACGGTGTGCCGCGTCACCAGCTGGCACCACGCACCGGAGAAGAGACTGGAGAATCCTCCAATGGTCGTTGCTTTCCCCGCCGTACCCGCAAGCAGCTGAAGGAGGAGATCAAGAATCTGAAGGAAGAGATGGAGAACATGGAGCACGACTTCTACCTTTCCCGCCTGGAGTTCTATGAGACTCGAGCCGCTCTGGAGGAAGCCAATCAGAATGTGGTCCGCGCTATCCAGCAGCGCGATGCAACCTGGATCCGAGAGGATGTCACCAGAGCCCAGCTCCATGGACTGCAGCAGTACACAGCTCAGATCGAGCAGTTCAATGATATGCTTCATGAGGAGGTGCACCAGCTGCACAACCAGCTTCACCCCGTGGTTCCACCAGTTGCTGAGGACCCCGAAGATGGAGTCGTGGTAGAACCTGAGGTGGAACATGAGCCTGACCAGAATGAAGAAATGGAACCAGCTGAAGATGTCCATGCTGAAGATGAAGATGAGGAGGAAGAGCCTGAGCTTATCATCGAGGATGAGGATGACGATGAGGAGCTGATCTTTATCGATGACGATTAGACTCGTCATATCTGTACCATCTGCTTACCTAAAACCTTAGTCTAGGTTTGGGGCGTTAGTTTGTCAGTTGCCGAGTCTGGCATGTATCTTTCTTTTCGTACCTTTTCCTCTTATCAGTCAGTTGCCTTCAGACAGTAACCTTATCAGTCTGTATCATCTGTCAGTTCGAGTCAACTATCTTTGTATCAGAAAAGCTATCAATCAGTTCTTATCAGATCTCTGTCAATGTATGCTGAGTTCAAAGTTGCTTATACAGATGCCTGTGAACACCCGTGGTAGAGCCGGAGGTGCTGGGGATGGCCGTCTCCCAAACCCTCCGCCTGTACCAGCTACCTTGGCAGAAGCCATTGCAGCTTTGGCCGCCGCTGCCAACCTTATGGCTCAGAATCAAGGACAGCAGAATGTTGGTCCCCGTGGTCGCCACAACCAAGAGACCACTTACGTGGATTTCACTGAAACCCGTCCACCAGTGTTCACCAGAGCCGATGAACCCCTGGAAGCTGATGATTGGCTCCGCACTATGGAGCAGAAGTTTGGTCTCATCCGGTGCACTGAAATCCAGAAGCCTCGGTTCGCTTCCCAGCAGCTCCGTGGTCCGGCAAGCGCTTGGTATGCCAACCTGTTGGCTGCCCAGCCTGAAGGTCACCAGTTGACCTGGGAAGAGTTCCGCACTGCTTTCCGTGCACACCATATCCCATCCGGCTTGATGAAGATGAAGCTTGACCAGTTCTTGGCTCTGCAGCAGAAGGACTCCACAGTGATGCAGTACGTGGGTCAGTTCAACCACCTGAGTCAGTATGCCGCTGATTATGTCAACACGGATGAGAAGAAGAGAGATTGTTTCTTGAGGGGATTGCACCCCAAGATCCGCAGAAGCCTGTCCAACAACCTGACCGGTTCCTATCATGAGGCTGTTGACCGGGCAGTCGCCTTTGAAGAGAGTAACCGTCAATACCAAGAGGAGAAGAAGAAGAAGAAAGCAGGATCTAGCAGTCATTCTGGCAACCACAAGCGCCAGAAGGTCATCTACCATCCTAGCCACCACCACAACCGTCCACCTTACCCTCACCAGCAAGTGGTTGTCCGTACCGCGGCTACCACCCACAACGCCAATCAGCAGAGTGCCACTCAGCCGAACGCCCCAGGTGTTCGTATCACCACTCCACAGACAGCCTACAACCACCCATGCTACAACTGTGGTCAACTTGGCCACTGGTCTCGTGAGTGCCCAAAGCCCAAGAAGCCTGCTCAGAATGTTCAGAAGGGTCCTGGAGGACCGCAGCAGCACCAACACCGTGCTCCGCAGCAGCAAGTGCAGAAGGGCAAGTTCGTCAAGAAGCACGGGCAAGTCTACTTCACCACCATCAGTGACATTCCAGAGGGAGAGCCCGTCATGATCGGTAGGTTTCCCGTCGCCAATCACCCAGCAGTTGTGTTGTTTGATTCTGGTGCATCGCATTCTTTCATCAATCGTACATTCGTCTCTAAACATGACATATCAATTGGGGAGTTAAAAGAAAGTTTTTGCATATTATCGCCTGGAGGGCGTATAAACACCAAAGAGGTGGTTCGCAGTATACCAGTGATGTTGGGAAATCATGCATTCCCTACCACCATGATAGTGTTGAAAGATCAGGAGATAGATGTCATTCTAGGCATGAATTGGATGTGCCAGTATAAGGCCATGCTTGACATTCTGAATAGAGTTGTGAGAGTGGATATTCCTAACAGTACCTCAAAACTCCTTCTCCAACTTCCTATGCCTTCGAAACCAGCTACCACACAGCTAAATGCCACCTATGATCAAGGGATCCGAGACATCCCTGTAGTCTGTGAGTTTCCTGATGTCTTTCCTGAAGACTTACCTGGCCTACCTCCTGACCGTGATGTTGAGTTTGCCATAGAGCTAAAGCCCGGGACTGCTCCCGTATCCCGCAGAGCTTATCGAATACCTCCCAAAGAGTTGGCAGAATTGAAAATCCAGTTACAAGAATTGTTGGACAAGGGCTATATCCGCCCAAGCTCGTCTCCTTGGGGCTGTCCTGCAATCTTTGTAAAGAAGAAAGACAAGAGTCTCAGACTTTGCGTTGATTATCGCCCACTCAACGAAGTCACCATCAAGAATAAATACCCCTTGCCTCGTATTGATCTTCTGTTTGACCAGTTAGCTGGGGCCAAGGTTTTCTCTAAAATTGACCTCAGATCTGGTTACCACCAAATAAAAATCCGTCCTGAAGATATTCCCAAAACAGCCTTCACCACCAGATACGGCCTATATGAGTATTTGGTCATGTCCTTCGGTTTGACCAATGCGCCCGCTCATTTCATGTACCTCATGAACTCTGTTTTCATGCTTGAGCTTGATAAATTCGTGGTCGTGTTCATTGACGACATCCTTGTCTACTCGAAAACTCCTGAACAGCATGCCGAACATCTTCGTATCGTTCTATCTCGTCTCAGAGACCACCAGCTCTATGCCAAGTTCAGTAAGTGCGAATTCTGGTTGGATCAGATACAGTTTCTTGGTCATGTCCTATCCGCAGAAGGTGTGTCAGTCGATCCCGGAAAAGTGTCAGATATTCTGGATTGGAAGCCACCGACCTCTGTTCACAAGGTCCGCAGTTTTATGGGAATGGCTGGTTACTACCGTCGTTTCATCCCAGATTTCTCCAGAATCGCCAAGCCTATCACTGAGTTGTTGAAGAATTCTGTGAAGTTTGTCTGGTCACCAGCTTGTGAAAAAGCCTTTCAAACCTTGAAGAAGTTGTTAACCACGTCACCAGTGCTAGCTCAGCCAAACGTCGAGAAGCCCTTTGATGTTTACTGTGATGCATCTGGTACTGGTTTGGGTTGTGTGTTGATGCAAGAAGGAAGAGCGATCGCTTATGCCTCACGGCAGCTTAAGCGTCATGAGGAGAATTATCCAACTCATGATCTTGAGCTAGCAGCAGTGGTCCATGCCTTGAAGATATGGCGTCACTATCTGTTGGGCAGTACCTGCAATGTGTATACGGATCACAAGAGTCTGAAGTATATATTCACCCAGGAAGAACTGAACATGAGACAACGAAGATGGCTTGAGTTAATCAAGGATTATGATATCGAAGTGCATTACCATCCCGGTAAGGCGAATGTGGTCGCCGATGCACTCAGTCGCAAGTCATACTGTAACTGTCTGGCTATGAAACCCCATGAATCTTCCCTATGCTATGAGCTAGAAAAGCTGGGTATTGAAATGGTTCCACAAGGAAGTCTGAACAATGTCAGAGTAGAAACTTCTATCCGAGTGCAGATCATAGCTGCACAAAAAGATAACCCCAGAATCAAGCACATCATCGAAAAGGTTCAAGCTGGAAAAGCTGACTGTTTCAGAATTGATGATGAAGGAGTGGTATGGTTCAAGAACTGTCTGGTAGTTCCCAAGGTACCTGAGTTGAGACAGTTAATCCTTGAAGAAGCACACTCAACTAGGTTTGCCATCCATCCCGGCAGCAACAAGATGTACCAAGACTTGAAGCAGAAATTCTGGTGGACAAAGATGAAGATTGAGATCGCTCGACATGTCGCTCGCTGCGATACTTGTCAGAAAGTCAAGGCTGTGCACATGAAACTCGGAGGAGAGTTGCAACCTCTATCTGTGCCTGGCTGGAAGTGGGAAGATATCAGTATGGATTTTATCAATGGGTTACCCAAGACACAGAAAGGATTCGATTCCATTTGGGTGATCGTGGATCGTCTCACCAAGCAAGCTCACTTCTTACCAGTCAAGACAAGTTACACCGCTCCAACTTATGCCACTCTATACAAGAACAACATAGTGAAGCTTCATGGTATACCCAAGACCATCATCTCAGATCGTGGTACTCAGTTTGTCGCAAAGTTCTGGAAAGCGTTCCATGCCTCTCTTGGAACCAAGTTGTTGTATAGTACAGCTTATCATCCGCAGACTGATGGACAGACTGAGCGAGTCAACCAAGTGTTAGAAGATATGTTAAGAGCCTGTGTGCTTACCTTCGCAGATACTTGGGATCAATGTTTGCCCTTGGCAGAATTCTCATATAATAACAGCTATCAAGAAAGCATCAAAATGGCACCCTTTGAAGCGCTGTACGGTCGTCGTTGTCGTACACCTCTCAATTGGTCTGAGCCTGGAGAAAGAGAATTCTTCAGAGTTGACCTAGTAAAGGATATGGAAGAAAAAGTCAAACAGATCCAAGAGAATATGAAGATTGCGCAGTCTCGACAAAAGAGTTATGCTGATAAGAGACGCCGACCTCTGAAGTTTCAGATTGGTGATTATGTGTACCTAAAGGTTTCACCCACTAAAGGAGTCACTCGGTTCGGAGTAAAAGGAAAGTTAGCACCCCGCTATATCGGTCCGTTTGAGATTCTGGAACGTTGTGGCAAGGTAGCTTACAAGCTAAAGTTGCCTGATCATCTCTCCGCAGTCCACAATGTGTTTCATGTCTCTCAACTCAAGAAGTGTCTCCGAGTACCAGAGCAAGTAGTGGAAGTTGAAGGTGTTGAGTTAGAACCTGATCTATCATACTCAGAGTATCCAGTTCGTGTGTTGGATCATAAAGATCGTGTTACCAGAAGAACCACCACAAGATGGTATAAGATCCAGTGGAACCAGCACTCCGAAGAAGAAGCCACCTGGGAATCTGAAGATTTCTTGGCAAAGAACTATCCTGACTTTCTCGAATCTCTATAGGTGTGAGTTTTCTCCCTTGTTCCTTGTAAGACGCGGAATCTCGGGGCGAGATTTCTTTTAGGAGGGAGGGTTGTAACACCCCTGGTGTTACTAATGTAATTAACTTGACATGTCATCATCTTAAGCATTAACCATTTGAGTGATGCATTTGAATTGCTTAATTGCCTTGCTATAATCCCTTTTCAAAAACCCTAAAAACCCAATTCTCTCTCTAAGGGCAAAATGGTAATTTTACCTCTGTGACTAGCTCTATGTAATTCTTGTTCAGGAGTGTGTCCTAATGTTTTGTTGTGTGAATCAAAGTTCAAAAGATCAGATTTGAATTCAAAACCCTTTTGCAAAACCCTAAATTCCAAATTCTGAGTTTTACCCCTCTTTTGATAACTCTTTCAAAATTCAAAATTTTGGGTTGGTTCAAGAAGCAAAGTTGTAAATCTGACCAAGAGGAACAACTTTGGTATTTACAAATTTCCAAGTTTCTATATAAAATTTGAAGTAATTTCAAATTCATGCAAACTTTAGTTTTTGTCCCCTTTTGAGTTTTCAAAAATTAATTCAAAAACTATTGAGTTTCAGAAAAAGTGCATATTAGCAAAGTTGTAGGATTTGGCAAATAGAACAACTTTCTTATTTGAAGTTTTTCATGTTTCAGTTTGAAATCCAAAGTAATTTTTATTTGAATCAAATTTGAAAAGTGTCCCCTTTTCTGTTTTTGAATATAGTTCAAAAACTATTTGGAATTTGGAAATGTTCTTATTGACAAAGTTGTAGATCTCATTTTTCTGAGCAACTTTGGTATTTTGAGTTTTTCCTGTGCAGTTCAAAATTTGAGAGAAATTTGCAATTTACAGACACTACAAGAATTTCTGGATTGTGTGACGAACGGAAACTGTCATATAAAGAACAAAAATTGTCATAAAAAGTACTTTATGACGAAAATATAGTCGTCATGCCAGTCGTCACAAAAGGACCGTCATAAAAAGTATTATGACGAACTTACAAACCACCGTCATAAAATATTTATGACGGTCACTTGACAATCGTCACAGAAAGTTACTTTTAGTGACGAATCTAATCGTCACATAACCTCGGTCAACGCGTCATGTAATGTCAGGAGCCGTCAGAAAATGACGATGAGAGGTGCTAGTTAGTAGCCTTTTTATGACGACCATGAATGTCATATATTAATTTGTGACATTTGACTTTCGTCTTATTTTGGATGTTGCCGGAGACACCTAGGTGACATGTTGTGACGACTAGTGATATCATACTATATTACATGACAATTAAACTATGTCATGTTTTGTATGGGCCATGAGACATGTTGAGACGACTGTACGGCATCACAAAAATATCTTTGCATTCAATGACGAATGCCACACTAATCACTAATCTGTCACCGAAGATTATACAATTTCATGAATATACATATATATATACCAGAATCAGATTTCATCATCCAGCAATATATATCAGTTGGCATCATACACCACAATGCCTTCACAGCTCATAAGTCATTCACAACTAAGCCAAGCCATCATACATATAATATGCATACATTCCAAATGATAACAAGTTTAACAAGTTCTTACAACTTTAGTCCAAACACAAAGTTCCTGGTTCCATTAGATATAAGGCTTGGACTGTAAAAATATATTGAACTGTAACATACACATGACAAAATGTATTGAATTGTAACATACACATGACTAGTAAACATGACGTGGACTGTAGGCATAGTGAGGTCCCCTTTACGACACCTGAAAATGAATAAATATACCCTTCAAATAGTGCACAAAAATATCATTCACTTTGATATGTATCAGTTGCAGAACCATGTAGATTTATGCACACATAAGCTTCGAGATAGGTGGAACAATGGATTATCTAAAAGGTTGCTTTCAATTTTGAAACGAAGTTGATATTGAAACAATAAATAAAGGAGCTCTATAATTTTTTAGTTCAACTTCAGAACAATGTATTTTCAAGCAAGCTGGATACATGTTTACATAAAATTTATTTAGTAGATGAACAATACATATTGTGTTAAATATTTCTTGAACTATAGTCTACAATAATAGTTAATATTGCTTGGACGATCTAACACTTATTCACCAAAGTGGCATCACCAATCATGCTTATGCTAGTACTGCACAAACTAACAAATAATATTGCATGTTGTGAAACTGAATAGCAGGCCAGCACCTGCATGCCTTTTCCTTTGAAAATTATGCGAACAATTACTACGTGTACCAATCAAATATTTAGGCCAGATTAGCAGTTGAATTAAAGCTACAACGGTGAATAATACTAGCCTAAATGGTAACATATATTTTTAAGAAAATCACGCATAGATTTATGCTTATGCTTACAGCGTCGATGCCGATCCATCTGCGTGCGCCAAACAGCAAGGCGAGAAGGACAAAGCCGGCCATGACGGACCCCACGCCACTCGTTCGCAGCACCGTCCCTAGACCCCAGCAATGACGACGACGATGGCCACCGCCCGGTCCGCCCCACCACTGGCACAGCAGCGCGGTCCTTGCCCGGCGGCGCCCCGCCCTCCTCGGCGATCGCCTCCTCTGTCGCGACTGGTACCAACGGCGACGACCCCTCCTCACCAAACGACGACGACGTCGCCGGGAAGACATCGGTGCTCCTCATGGGCATGGCCAAGCACGCTTGCACAAGCTGCTGGATGGATCACTATAAGGAACCTATTAATTCATGATGAAAAACCTGTTAATATTTTTGTACTGCAAGAAAACAGAGAAGTGTATGCATTTTGTTATAGAAGAAAACAAAAAGCTTTGGACTACTTTTTAGAGAGAACTCCAACAGATATAAAGATTACACATTAACAAATTCTGAGATGTACTAGAGCAATTATATTGTCAAAAACATTAGTTTTTCAACTACCAAAAACAACACTAGATCAATCTTGAGATGTCGTGGAGCAGTATAAACAAAGTGCAAGTACAATTATAATGACATGGAACTTTATACTATGTAGCACTATAATTTTTTTAGTTCGACTTCAGAACAATGTATTTTTTATGCAAGCAGGATCACCAACCCCCTTATGAACACATATAAACACAGTAGTTATGTTATGACAGGTGCAATGGATCAGAGTCTTGGAAATGATCACTCTATTTGCTCAATGAAAAACATGTAATGGCCAAGTCCTCTGGAAAAAAAACTACATCACTCTACAAAGAGATGCTGGGAAGGAGATCCCACGATGTCAGTCAGTGGACCATTTTTTATGATCAATGTTCACACATCACACATGACAGAAAGCTGAAGTCAACTGATGATATAATATACTACTGGAAAACAGGTTCCTTTCCATACACATGAGAAGTTGAAAACAGAGCACCTAATTAACTAATCTAAAGGTACTGCTACAAGAGTAGTGGGATTTTGTATGCACTCACAGCCTCGATCCAGTGCTGGAAAGCCAGCTTGAGAGCCTTGCCGTCTCTGGATAAACCCTGGCCCACCTGTTGCAAAGCAAGCAGACATGAGAAGCATAGGACAACGACATGATGAGAAGCCTGATGGCGATAGGCACCATGAGGAAAGGAATCGGTCTGTGGGAGGGAGGGACTAGGGAGGAGGAGGACCTTGGATGCGTTGAGGCCGACGCAGTTCCAGCGCGAGGCGGCCGTCTCTGGCTTGGGCTCGTCGAAGAAGGAGACGGTGCTGTGGCTAAGCCGCGTGAAGTCGAGCGCTTGCCACCTACATCAATGCATCATAATCTATCATTGATCGAAATAGTCACAAACCGTCAGAGTCTCAAACAAAGGTTTCTTTTCCCCGGAACGAAGAGGCCCAGTTGTTAGAACTGATGTCAACATCAGCAGTAAGCAGTAACCATGGACAAGAACACAAAATTCAGCGCCGTAACCGTTTCGTGGATTTTTCTTGGAAGGAAGACAGCTCACGGAGCAGGCGTAGTACGAACGAGGTTGAAGATGAAGCAGAGCTGTGAGTTGTGACACCAAAAGGGGCAACTTTTATTTATTATTTTTTCTTTATATAAGATTAAGAAGAAGAAGAAGAAGAAGGGGACAAACAATCTTTGTCTGCACATGCCAATCGAACCCGGACGAATTGAAGGGGGAAGAAACTGAACATGCCAATCGAACCCGAACAAATTGAAGGGGGAAAGAAACTGAAAAACACAGGGCAGGAAGGCAGGCAGGAAGGTGGTGGGTGGGAATTGAAGGGTACGGCGAGTACGAACCAGAGCTCCTCGACGACGACGGCGGAGTCGGCGAGCTTCCGGCGGGTCCGGTAGCTGCGGTAGACCTTCTGCAACTTGGTGGCGGCGCCATTCTCGCCGACGCCGGCTATTGCCTCCCCGGATTCCTCGCCGCCTGTCCGTCTCCACCACCTCCATATTCGTCTCGTCCTGAGATTTGGGAGCTGCGTGCGGTGCGACCGAGCAATCAATCAATTGTCTGGAGCTGGAGTTGGGCGAGAGGACCACGGAGAAGAGAAACGGCCGTCCAGTGGGGCGTTGCTTGTGCGGAAGCAGAAGGACCACGGTGGCGGCCCTCCTCGCCGACGCCGCTGGGGAGGAGCCGCGGTGCCAACATCGCGCCATCCAGCCGGCCGCCTCTCTCTCAATCCCTCTGTCTGTGTTCGGCGGCTCGTGAAGGGGAGAAGGAGAGAGTGAGAAATGAGGAGTGATTTAGGGTTTCAGCCCTTTATACCAAGTTTTTTCGGTGTCAATGAACCGTGGCCGTTGATCTGAGATGAACGGTTAAGATGAGCTTGCTATTTAGGATTTACCTAAATTGGGCTGCCGCTGGGTCTGAATGGGAGAGGCGCACGGGCCTAGCAGGCCGCGCCGGCTGAGTTTTAATGTTCTCATTACGTTTAGATTTTTTTCTAAGCTTCATTCTCAGTGACATAATTATTGTGTTAAATATATAAAATAAATTTAATGTTTTGGAAATATATGTTGCTGATAATATTTAATTTAGTGCAATTTACTTAGTTAACTTTTGCTGAATCTATCAAAGTTTGAACCAAAATTTGAAACCCAAAATAATCACAATATAAAAGGTAATGAATATCAAAATTGTCCAACTCATGAATTTCAAAATTTGATAAATTCAAATCACCATTTGAAACCCTAAATGGTTTTGGCTGGAAAAGTCATGAATACCAAGTTTGTTAAGATCAACAAGATCTACAATTGATATATTGGCCATTTTTGAATTTGATAAAGTTTGCATGATTTAAATTTTAAATTTCAAAATTTGATAAATTCAAACCACTATTTGATACTCAACACTTCCTTATTAGAGGTCATTTAGTGTCCTAAATTTCATCTGTGAGCTGCCGGGCTTTAAAATTCCTAGAACTTAAAAAAATAGTAATTCACTAATTTTTTAAAAAAACCTCAAATTTGGTGTGATGGCATGTTTTGGACACCTAAACTCCAGAAAAAAGAATGAAATGATTTCAACAAAGTGGTATCATAGATGCCTCACAAGTGGGCACATCTCTTATAGAGTTTAGGTGAGTTTTACAAAATATCGGAGTAGATGTGGACTATGTGTGCTACAATAGTGTTAAATGAACGAATGACCAAAACAAAAATTATAGATCTTGTTGTCCCCTTCAACTTTGGTATTCAAAACTTTTTCATTAGAGCCACTTTTAAATCCTTTAGCCGTATAAAACTCTCTCAAAATTTGAATTTCAAATCTTAGATCATGTAAAAATATACCAAATGAAGGAATGGCCTATACAAAAGATGTGCATCATGTCGGTACCTACAACTTTGGTAGTCAACACTTCCTCATTAGAGGTCATTTAGTATCCTAAATTTCATCTGCGAGCTGTCGGGCTTTAAAATTCCTAGAACTTAAAAAAAAATTTAGTAATTCACTATTTTTTCAAAAAATCCTCAAATTTGGTGTGATGGCATGTTTTGGACACCTAAACTCCAGAAAAAAGAATGAAATAATTTCAACAAAGTGGCATCATAGATGCCTCACAAGTGGGCACATCTCTTATAGAGTTTAGGTGAGTTTTACAAAATATCGGAGTAGATGTGAACAATGTGTGCTACAATAGTGTTAAATGAAGGAATGAACAAAACAAAAATTGTAGATCTTGTTGTCCCCTTCAACTTTGGTATTCAAAACTTTTTCATTAGAGCCACTTTTAAATCCCTTAGTCGTATAAAACTCTCTAAAAATTTGAATTTCAAATCTTAGATCATATAAAAATGTACCAAATGAAGGAATGACCTATACAAAAGATGTGCATCATATCAGTACCTACAACTTTGGTACTCAATACTTCCTCGTTAGAAGTCATTAAATGTCCCACATTTCATCTGCGAGCTGCCGGACTTTAAAATTCCTAAAACTTAAAAAAAATCCAGTAATTCAGTGTGTTTTCAAAAAATCCTCAAATTTGGTGTGCTGGCATGTTTTGGACACCTAAACTCTAGAAAAAAGAATGAAATAATTTCAACAAAGTGGCATTGTAGATGCTTCACAAGTGGGCACATCTTTTATAGTGTTTAGGTGAGTTTTATGAAAGATTGGAGTAGATATGGACTATGTGTGCTACAACAGTGTTAAATGAACAAATCACCAAAACAAAAATTGTAGATCTTGTTGTCCCCTTCAACTTTGGTATTCAAAACTTTTTCATTAGAGCCACTTTTAAATCCTTTAGCCGTATAAAACTCTCTCAAAATTTGAATTTTAAATCTTAGATCATGTAAAAATATACCAAATGAAGGAATGGCCTATAGAAAAGATGTGCATCATGTCGGTACCTACAACTTTGGTACTCAACACTTCCTCATTAGAGGTCATTTAGTGTCCTAAATTTCATTTGCGAGCCGCCGGGCTTTAAAATTCCAAAAACTTAAAAAACAGTAATTCACTGTTTTTTCAAATAATCTTCAAATTTGGTGTAGTGGCATGGTTTTGACACCTAAACTCCAGGAAAAACAATGAAATGATTTCAACAAAGTGGCATTGTAGATGCCTCACAAGTGGGCACATCTCTTATAGAGTTTAGGTGAGTTTTACAAAATATCGGAGTAGATGTGGACAATGTGTGCTACAACTGTGTCAAATTCAAAAATGACCTATGTATCAAATGTAGATATTGATATGTGGAACAATCTTGGTATTTTTCCATTTGAGGTAATTTATTAGCTCATTTGACCAAGTTTGACCAAGTCAAATCTTGTTTTTTTTTTAAAAAAAAGACACTTAGACTGCAGTTTTGAAGCCCCAAAATATTTCATCTAGAAAAGTTATGAATAGCAAGTTTGTTAAACTCATCAAGATATACATATGTTGTTTTTGTTAAGTTTTCATTCGACAAAGTTTACATATTTCAAATTTGAATTTTAAAATTTTTACAGCTCAAAATAAGTTTTTGAAACCCTAAATAATATCAACTCGAAAAGTCACGAATACCAAGATTGGTCCACTCATCAAGACCTACATTTGATAGATAGGCTATTTTTGCATTTGACAAAGTGTTAGCAAAGTGTAGTTCTAAATCCACAAGTCTCACTTTAAGTTTCATAAAGTCTATGTGAGATTAGAGATTTTGTTACTAGTGTTTACTAAAACTTTCTCAAATGTAAAAATGACCTATGTATCAAATCTAGATCTTGATGAGTTATACAAAAGTGGTATTCAAAAGTTTTTCATTTGAGGCCATTTAATGCCTCATTTGACCAAGTTTGACCAAGTCACATCTCGAAATTTGAAAATATGTCGCTAGTTATACCGAGATTATTTCACACATCAAGATCAAAAATAGTATATGAAACCCTAGATGTTCTCAACTCAAAAAGTGATGAATACCAAGATTGGTCCACTCATCAAAATCTATATTTGATATATAGGTCATTTTTGAGTTTGGTAAAGTGTTAGCAAAATGTAGTTCTAAATCATTCAAAGGAGTAGTTTATTTGAATTCAAAATTTATTTTTTTAAAAAAATAGTCACATGAATATACAACCATTATAGATCATGATTTTAGAAAATTTTAGCAAAAAGAACCATCGCATTTGGAGTTAGTATGAGGGAGAAAGACTACTTACAAATGTTATCTACGGATTAAAAAAAGAAATCACACAAGTTCATACCAGTTCATGATGAACTGGTGTGATTTCTTTTTTAAATTCGTAGTAAAATTTGTAACTAGTCTTTCTCCCTCATACTAACTCCAAATACGATGGTTCTTTTTTCTAATTTTTTCTAAAATCATGTTCTATCAGTCTAGAATGGTCAGATATCAATGTGACAATATTTCGAAAATTTAAAATTTGAACTCAAATAAACTACAACTTTGAATAAGATTTTGAAACAATAAATGACCTCATGTGACAAACTATTGAATACCGAAGCTGTATAACTTAACAAGATTTAAAACTTCTATTCAAACTTTTTTTATTTAACAAATGTTAGTAAATATTAGTTCTAAAATGATGAATAAGTGATTTAAAAATTAAAAAGAAATGAAAAATAAAAAAAACTCTTGGCCTTTCTATTTCGGCCCAGCCTGTCTCCCTCCACCTGGGCCTCCTCTACATTTTTACATGGGCCAAGGCCTAGCTCCCAAGCCCAACAGACATGGTCAATAGTTCAGCTCCGACTGAGATATTTTATGACGCTAGAGGTCATCATATTTGATAAAACATTTAGTGACGGTCTACCCTCGTCACATAAAAACTTAAGGAATCGTCATAAAAAGAAAACCATCAATCGGCTCCTGGCGCCTGACAATTTGTGACGAAAGTTGGTACCTTTATGTGACACAAGAAATGATGTCGTCATAAATAGTTTTTGGTCTCATAATTTTATGACGACACATAATTTTTTGTCATATTATGTTACATTATATGATGAAAACAGGTCCTGTCATGAGGAATTTTGTCATAAAAAGAAGGATTTCTTGTAGTGAGAAACCAGCAAAAGTCAAACCCTACCCTAGTCTACTGTTCTTCTCCTACCTCGAGCAGGGGGGGCCCGGCCATGGCCGTTCGCCGGCGCCACGCGTTGCGCGCCCGTGGCTGCTCCTCGCCTGTCTCCGCCTTATCGCCTGCAACCCCGCCATCATTCTTATCCTCCCACGCGCACAGTTGACCTCCTCCCCGTCCCCTACAGTGCCCAGAGCCCCGCCGCCGCGTGGCCATCGCCGGCGTGCGCGCTTGAAAGGTCCTAGTTTGGTTTTGGTAATTGAGTGACAACTTTAGGTGGACTAATGGTGTTTGAAGTGAATTACACAGGTGATTAGTCCATAGGTGATCATGTGTGAGCAACATATGCCATAGAGGTGAAATGGCTTGGAAGATGTTGCAAGGCTCACATATGTGAAGAAGGAGCTTAATGCATATGTGACATGACATATGGTCATATGGCTAAGATGGAGAAGATCAAGGCAAGACTTGGCTTGATGGACCGGTTGCGAAGGTGAAGGGCAAGTTGAGGCTTTGAAGCCGTTGGTACCGAGTGTCGGGAGGCTTAAGCAAGACTTGGCGCCGAAGGACCAAAGCGATGGTGAAGAGCAAGTGATGTCAAGATCGATGGACCATGGAGGCCATGTGATGATATGAAGTGGATCATATCATTTGAAGATAGGTTGGTGCATGTGTTGCATCAACACCGAAGGAGATGGAATGGAATGCGCAAGGCAAAGGTATATTTGTAGGGCATTTCATTTCACCGGTCATAGGTGTGTAGAGAAGATTATGACCGGGTTTAGGATAGATGGCCGTACTATTAAGAGGAGCAAACTTGTTTGCATATCGGTCATCTAGTGCCACTTGAGCGATCTAACTTTGCGATGTTACTAAGATCGAGTGGCGTGGTGAGAGCAAGTGAAAATCTTTTGAATATGTTTGTGAAAATGCTAACACACATGCACATGATGTTGTACACTTGTTGGTGTTAGCACATTTGCAAAGGAGAAGTTGTTGGAGTTGGTTTGGATCAAAACAGAGAAGAAAATGGAGTTTTCTGTGTGTTGTCGGTGGTACCGACCCTGGGTTGTCGGTGGTACCGCCCATAGGTGCTGCGTGCAGCCTTCTCTGTAATGGGGCGTTTTTGGCCTGGCGGTGGTACCGCTATTACCTCGGTACTACCGCCGGCGGTGGTACCGACCGGATGGTCGGTGGTACCGTGGCCCTGAGGAGTTTCGCGAGGCTCTCTGTAGTTTCTGAAAAAGGCTTGCCGGTAGTACCGCCATTACCTCGGTACTACCGCCCACGGTGGTACCGACGCAAGGTCGGTAGTGGCTGGTTTTTCGCGGAGCTCTCTGGTTTGAGTTGAAAATGGCCTGGCGGTAGTACCGCCATTACCTCGGTACTACCGCCCGCGGTGGTACCGACGCAAGGTCGGTAGTGGCTGTTTTTTCGCAGAGCTCTCTGGTCGCGGCGATTTTGGCCTGGCGGTAGTACCGCCATGACCTCGGTACTACCGACCTCGGAGGAACCGACCAGGGGTCGGTGGTTTGCCTAAATCTGCGCGATGTGAGGTAACGGCTAGTTTGACTAAGCCGGTAGTACCGCCCAGGAGGGGTCGGTACTACCGACCGAGGCGCAGGAAAGGGGAAACGGCTAGTTGGCCGCTCCCCTCTATAAATAGGAGTTGAGGCCGGCTTAGGGCCGGCTGCTGAGCACTCCAAAGCCTTGGTGGCTTGAGTGGATGTGCCTGGGAGCCCTCTAACTCGCTTGTGCTTGCTAGTGCGCGAATCTATTGCGAGTGAGCGATTCTAGTGCGTTGCTTTGAGAGATAGCATCGAGTGGCACTAGGTGTTCGAGTTGCAAGCCGGTGGTGCTTATTACTCTTGGAGGTTGCCACCTCCTAGACGGCTTGGTGATCGAGTCTCCGTCGTGAAGCCCGCGTGAAGATTGTGCGTGGCTCCGGAGAAGGATTGTGAGGGGCATTGTGCTCGCCCCGCGGGGATCGCGAAGAGCAACTCTAGTGGATTGCGCGTGTCATTGAGTTACCCTCACTTGTGGGTGAGTTCTTGCGGCGCTCGAGTGTCGAGCTAGGTGTGGTGCCTATTAGCCGCCGAACTACCAAAGTGTGTGGTCGACACAACGGGGACTAGCTTGGTGGCAACCAAGTGAACCTCGGGAGAAAAATCACCGTGTCAACTTCGTGTTCATCTTCTCGGTGGTTTGCAAACTCTTTTCACTAGCTTGTATTTACTTGTTCATATACATGTGCTAGTTGCTCTTATGATTAGTTGGCTTGTGTAGCTTGCTAGTTACCTTCCTTGCTTGTGTAGCATAGAAGTTGATCCCATGAGTGACTAGTTGACTTGTAGTCTTGCTAGTCACATTGCTTAGTTTGTGTAGCTAAGTTGAGCTCTCTAATTTGGCTTGTGTAGCCTTGTTATTGAGCATTGCTAGTGAGCTTAGGCTTTGTGCTTTTTGCTTAGTGGCATGTGTAGGAGCTCCCCGGTTGATTGAGTACTAGTTGCATAGGTTTGTGTGACCTTGCTTCTAGAATTGGTTAGGTGAGCTCTAGCTAGCCCGACACCTTATTTGCATTATTTAGGATCTTTTGTAAGGTGTCATAGAGTATAGGTAGAGGGGTGTAGTCTTGGCTAGACCGATAGTTTTAATTCCGCATTTGTTTCGGTTAGCCGACGCGATTAATTTTAGAAAGGACTATTCACCCCCCCTCTAGTCCGCCATCTCGACCCTTCATTTGGTATCAGAGCAAGGTCTCTCATTTGTGGTCTTCACCGACCCGAGAGGATGGCGACTTATGGGCTAGATAATGTGTGTGATACACATATTTTTGATGGCACACACTTTGCACAATGGAAACACCATATGCTTGATCATTTTCGTGCAAAGGGGCCAAAGTTTTGGTGGATTATCACTAGTGGTCTCACTCATGTTTTGGACCATAGAAATCTCACCAAAGCTCAAAAGGATCTCTTTGAACTTGATGCAAATGCTTATTGTTATCTAATGGATGCATTGAGTTTTGAGTTGTTTTACAAGATCAACTCCAAAGGGACCGCCCATGAGATGTGGGATTCCATCAAGACCACCTTCGGTGATCCCTCCACGTTTGATGATGGCAAGTTCATAAAGGAGGATGAACCGGTGGTACATGAGGATGTTGAGCATGACCGCAACATAGTTGTTGTGGAAGATTGCTCCACCTCATGTTCAAGTGATGCAATCAATGAAAATACTTCAAGCACACTTGACAAGATGGAAGATGATGCCTCAAGTGATGCAAGTGATGATTCAACCTCAAGCACACTTGATGGTAATAATGGTACATGCTCCAATGATGATGCTACTACAAGCTCTCCAACATCATCATATTGCTTCATGTCACAAGGTGACACTAAGGTATCAAATTGCAATATGATTAATCATGATTCCTATGATGAGCTTGTTAGTAGACTCGCTAGCATGACCATTGCTTTAGAAAATGAGTTAGCTAAAAATGCAAAATTGACATTAGAAAACTCATTTCTAAAGAATGCATGTGAACAACAAAATCATTTACTTTATGTTACTACTTGTTCACATGATGAGCTTAAATTGACTCATGAGGAACTATGTGTTACTCATGATAATTTGGTAAAAGACCATGCTTTTCTCACTAGTAAGCTTTCTAATGAACAAATTAAAACTAGTGAGAGCTCATCACATGGGACAATTGATCAATCGCATACTTGTGCTAACCCTTGTGATGAAGAAAAGAAGCATGTATCCACCTCTTGTGAAGATTTATTATCTATGCCATGTTCTTTACATCTAGATGCTTGTTCTACTTCTATGTCTTGTGAGACTAACCTTTTGAAGGAGAACAATGAGCTCAAAAGTGAAGTGAAGAACTTGAGCAACAAGTTAGAGAGGTGGTGCAAATCAAAGGTCACCCATGAGCACATGATGAAGAATCAAAGAAGCTATGGTGACAAGAGTGGCATTGGCTTCAACAAAAGCAATGCCAAGGGCAAGAAAATGAGGAAGCAAGAAGAAAAGAAGCTATCTCATTTCATGTGCTATCAATGCCATGAGATGGGACATCTTGCAAAAGCTTGCCCCAACAAGAAGAAGCCCCAAGCTCAAATCAAGAACAACCATCATGATGGTGACTTGATGAAGAAGAAGAAAACAAGAAGGGGCGGAAGAGCAAGGCATCCAACTCATATCCATGATGCCAAGATGATGATGAGCAAGAATGAAGAAAAGAAGAAAGATTTGGCTCACATCAAATGCTACAAGTGTGGTGACATGGGACACTTTGCCTCGAAGTGTCCTAACAAGCTTGAGAAGAAGGCTCAAGCAACTCATGAGAGGCAAGGCAATGAGAAGCAACAAATGAGCAAAGAAGAGAAGGCTCAATCCAAGAAAAGTTGCTACTCATGCCGGGAAAGGGGACACATGGCTCATTCATGTCCCCTAGGTATGACCCCTAAGCCTATTTCAATTATTAATGATTCTATGCTTAGGAAGGATGAAAATGGTACCTCTAAGGCTACTATTGCAACTCATCCCGCTACTCATACTAAGGCTATGCCTAAGTATGTTGCTCCTAACTTGAGAGGACCCAAACTAGTTTGGGTACCATCAAAAAGTGGATGAATGTGTGTAGGTACCATGGCATTGGAGGCTTGATTCAATTGATTTCATATTATTCATCATGTGATTGAGTCAAGTAATGAAGCCTAGTGCTATCCAAACCCAATGCCAAGACAAAAGAAGTGAAGTCCAAGTGCTACAACGAACAAGTGCAAAAGATCAAGTTGTGGTGGTAGATTGGAATATTCGAAGGCTTGCAATCAAATTGAGTTGAAGCTTGCTTTTGGATGATCATGGGCTACTAAGGTATATCTTAGTTGATCACATTCATTTGGGTGCATATGAGTTGATTGAATTGGATATATATGCATATGTTGCTTGCTATAAGATGATTGGATGGATGTATGTCTTGTGAGATTGTTCAAACAAGTTAGCTTCAAGTTTGATTCAAATTGGTAGAGTATAGCTCAATTGCTCAAAGTTGTTCAATATTGCAAAATCTGAGTGAGCTGAGAAGATAGCCATGTTTGGATGATCAAATCTTTTTGGATTGGCTTGAGATTTGGTACACATGCTCTACACTTATGATATTAGCTGCTGTGCAAAATTCATGATTATTGGATAAGATGTACTTTGGTTTTGGAGTAGATCTTGTCAACTATTGTGCAGCAGTTTTCAGCATGTAGTACTATGGAAAGAATTGAAATCTGGTAGCAATCTAGAAAGCCAATGAAGCTCAAATTTTTATGGCTGCTAGAACACTTAGAGAGGCACATCTCCACCAAATTTCATAGTCGTTGGACTTATATTTTGGGAGATATGCATGTTTCTTTGAGAAGGACAAAATCTGCCAGAAAAGTGACAAATATTGGATTAATCTAGAGTCACTTTGATTGAAAGGTCCTCAAGTTGGAATCATGTTTATAAGTGGTTGAGGGACCAATGTTTGGTTTTGAAATGAGCTAGAAGCATGACAAAGATGAGTACAAGTTCATTTGATTAAGAAGTGTATTTGGCACACATTTGGTACTCAAATTGAAGATCAAGACCAACATCAAGATGAAGAGAAAGATGAAGTCCTAGTATCAATTGAAGATCTTTTGGAAGAAAGAAAAGGACTCAAAAAGGGACTCAAAGATGGATTCAAAGTAACATTTCAAGAAGAGTTCAAATGGATCAATCAAACAAAGTCAATTCAAGTAAGTATCAAGGATGATTCTTTGGAGAGAGGTCACTTCTCCCTTTTGTAGGGGCTTGCCGCCTTTGGTAGGTTAACCAAGTATGGTACTTGGAAGGCTAATATGGAAGTGGTGATTCAAAGGATATTTGAGATGCTTAGTTGAAGCAATGAAAGGATTGACCAAGCAAAGCAAGCAACATGCAAGATAGTAAAGCAAATCATGACAATTCAAGTGGTATTCATATGCAAGCTATGTTCAAATGAAGAAGCAAGCCAACCACAACAAGATAGCGCACTTAATCATATGAGTGAAGATTTGTTCTATCAATTGGTATATATTGGTCTTCACCATGGACTTCACATTGCTATTTGGAGCTTAATTGGAATCAAATGACTATCCTCTACTCCAAGATAGCAAAGGTATCATTGTAATGTGCATGATCATATTCATCCCTTACTAGTATGCGGTTAGTGCATATAGTACATGCTCAATAGGATCATGCATAACAATTGAAAAGTTTAAATTCATAGCCTACCACTATTGCTTGATTGACTATATGATCTAGTGGATAGTATGTGAATTTGTTCATGAGCTAGTGAACCCAAGTACTTGATCTAGAAGATGAACATTCAAGTGTCTAATTCAACATGAGTAAGATAACCATTGAAAGATGTGTGAGGAAGCTTACTCTAGAGCAAACCGAGTTAGATATCTTATGCAATATTGCCTAGTTCAAGTCACAAATGAGAAGCTCATGAAGATGACAAGAGTTCAAGAAAAAGACAATAATGCCAATGGATATCAAGTTTCAATTTTCATTCAATTGGTATCCTACAAGACTTCAAGTGATCCTCAACTTTAAGTGATCAATTCAAGCAAAACATCCCTCACCATCAAGAGCTCAAGCTTATCAAGTGGATGACCCATGCTATGACATAGGGAAGGTGCCCCACCTATTGGTATCAAGGTCAAAGATCCTACACATGGTATCATTCCAACACATATGGTGGTGTCCATCAAAAATGAAGACTCAAGTATCATCCATCTACCCTAGTCCAACCCTTTGTATCAAGAGAAGCATGCCGTTTATGGTCATTGATGACAAAGGGGGAGAAGTTATGGAAAAGATATGTCAATTATGATATGTCAAGGACAAAGAGGGAGAAAAGAAGATGGACATGGATCAAGAGGGAGCACAAGATTGAAGGATCAAAATTCTTGGACAATGAGAACACACAAGTAGGGGGAGCAAGCTCATGAACTTGGTTGTTGCATTTGATATGTGCATAATCATGCGCTTGCTTGCATTGCATAAGTTTTAAAATTTTATATGCATGCTTGTGTGGTATATGCTAGTTATAGGATTTAATTGATGAATTGATAACTAGCATGCATAGGTTAATAGCTAGACTTGTGCTTTTAATGCAAAACTAGACCCTTGCTATTAATGTTGATCTCACGGGGTTTTCTAGTTTTTATGATGTCTAGCTACTCTTCGATGCTAAGGATGAATCAAAATGTGGTATGCACGCTTCAAAGGTAAAATTTCATCATGTATACCTTAGCATCACTTAGTAGTGCTAACACTCCCACAAATTTCATATTTATGCATGTGTGCAAGCTTGAAACCAAACCATTTGAGCACACATGTAGGGGGAGTTAACACTACAAAGTCGGGTTGTATGGTGCTTATCCAAATTCTCTTATATGGTCTTAATGTTGGATAAGTAACATAGAATCCAAAGAGCTTAATTTCCATATCTTTGTAGAGTTGTCATCAATTACCAAAAAGGGGGAGATTGAAAGGTCCTAGTTTGGTTTTGGTAATTGAGTGACAACTTTAGGTGGACTAATGGTGTTTGAAGTGAATTACACAGGTGATTAGTCCATAGGTGATCATGTGTGAGCAACATATGCCATAGAGGTGAAATGGCTTGGAAGATGATGCAAGGCTCACATATGTGAAGAAGGAGCTTAATGCATATGTGACATGACATATGGTCATATGGCTAAGATGGAGAAGATCAAGGCAAGACTTGGCTTGATGGACCGGTTGCGAAGGTGAAGGGCAAGTTGAGGCTTTGAAGCCGTTGGTACCGAGTGTCGGGAGGCTTAAGCAAGACTTGGCGCCGAAGGACCAAAGCGATGGTGAAGAGCAAGTGATGTCAAGATCGATGGACCATGGAGGCCATGTGATGATATGAAGTGGATCATATCATTTGAAGATAGGTTGGTGCATGTGTTGCATCAACACCGAAGGAGATGGAATGGAATGCGCAAGGCAAAGGTATATTTGTAGGGCATTTCATTTCACCGGTCATAGGTGTGTAGAGAAGATTATGACCGGGTTTAGGATAGATGGCCGTACTATTAAGAGGAGCAAACTTGTTTGCATATCGGTCATCTAGTGCCACTTGAGCGATCTAACTTTGCGATGTTACTAAGATCGAGTGGCGTGGTGAGAGCAAGTGAAAATCTTTTGAATATGTTTGTGAAAATGCTAACACACATGCACATGATGTTGTACACTTGTTGGTGTTAGCACATTTGCAAAGGAGAAGTTGTTGGAGTTGGTTTGGATCAAAACAGAGAAGAAAATGGAGTTTTCTGTGTGTTGTCGGTGGTACCGACCCTGGGTTGTCGGTGGTACCGCCCATAGGTGCTGCGTGCAGCCTTCTCTGTAATGGGGCGTTTTTGGCCTGGCGGTGGTACCGCTATTACCTCGGTACTACCGCCGGCGGTGGTACCGACCGGATGGTCGGTGGTACCGTGGCCCTGAGGAGTTTCGCGAGGCTCTCTGTAGTTTCTGAAAAAGGCTTGCCGGTAGTACCGCCATTACCTCGGTACTACCGCCCACGGTGGTACCGACGCAAGGTCGGTAGTGGCTGGTTTTTCGCGGAGCTCTCTGGTTTGAGTTGAAAATGGCCTGGCGGTAGTACCGCCATTACCTCGGTACTACCGCCCGCGGTGGTACCGACGCAAGGTCGGTAGTGGCTGTTTTTTCGCAGAGCTCTCTGGTCGCGGCGATTTTGGCCTGGCGGTAGTACCGCCATGACCTCGGTACTACCGACCTCGGAGGAACCGACCAGGGGTCGGTGGTTTGCCTAAATCTGCGCGATGTGAGGTAACGGCTAGTTTGACTAAGCCGGTAGTACCGCCCAGGAGGGGTCGGTACTACCGACCGAGGCGCAGGAAAGGGGAAACGGCTAGTTGGCCGCTCCCCTCTATAAATAGGAGTTGAGGCCGGCTTAGGGCCGGCTGCTGAGCACTCCAAAGCCTTGGTGGCTTGAGTGGATGTGCCTGGGAGCCCTCTAACTCGCTTGTGCTTGCTAGTGCGCGAATCTATTGCGAGTGAGCGATTCTAGTGCGTTGCTTTGAGAGATAGCATCGAGTGGCACTAGGTGTTCGAGTTGCAAGCCGGTGGTGCTTATTACTCTTGGAGGTTGCCACCTCCTAGACGGCTTGGTGATCGAGTCTCCGTCGTGAAGCCCGCGTGAAGATTGTGCGTGGCTCCGGAGAAGGATTGTGAGGGGCATTGTGCTCGCCCCGCGGGGATCGCGAAGAGCAACTCTAGTGGATTGCGCGTGTCATTGAGTTACCCTCACTTGTGGGTGAGTTCTTGCGGCGCTCGAGTGTCGAGCTAGGTGTGGTGCCTATTAGCCGCCGAACTACCAAAGTGTGTGGTCGACACAACGGGGACTAGCTTGGTGGCAACCAAGTGAACCTCGGGAGAAAAATCACCGTGTCAACTTCGTGTTCATCTTCTCGGTGGTTTGCAAACTCTTTTCACTAGCTTGTATTTACTTGTTCATATACATGTGCTAGTTGCTCTTATGATTAGTTGGCTTGTGTAGCTTGCTAGTTACCTTCCTTGCTTGTGTAGCATAGAAGTTGATCCCATGAGTGACTAGTTGACTTGTAGTCTTGCTAGTCACATTGCTTAGTTTGTGTAGCTAAGTTGAGCTCTCTAATTTGGCTTGTGTAGCCTTGTTATTGAGCATTGCTAGTGAGCTTAGGCTTTGTGCTTTTTGCTTAGTGGCATGTGTAGGAGCTCCCCGGTTGATTGAGTACTAGTTGCATAGGTTTGTGTGACCTTGCTTCTAGAATTGGTTAGGTGAGCTCTAGCTAGCCCGACACCTTATTTGCATTATTTAGGATCTTTTGTAAGGTGTCATAGAGTATAGGTAGAGGGGTGTAGTCTTGGCTAGACCGATAGTTTTAATTCCGCATTTGTTTCGGTTAGCCGACGCGATTAATTTTAGAAAGGACTATTCACCCCCCCTCTAGTCCGCCATCTCGACCCTTCAGCGCTCCGGACCCTGTGTACCTCCCGCGCCCCGTTCTCATCATTACCAGCTCGCGCGTGCCTCGGCCGAGCTCGTCCACACCACCCTGAGGTCTCTATCGGCCGCCATCCGCCGCTATAAAAGCCCCGCCGGAGCCGAGCTCCTCCGCTCAGCTCCGCCGCCGTCGCCACCTCACACCAGAGCCTCCCGAGCCCAACCACCTAGCCCAGAAGCTCCGCTTTGTTCTTGCGCAGCTTCCCCACCCTCCAATTTTATCCCTACCACCTCCGTTTGCCCGGCGAAGCTCGCCGTTGTCATCTCCGGCGAGAATCCGACGAACTCGGGTTCGTGGAATTCGTCGTCTCCGGCCTTGATCATCTCCCTCCGACCCTCGCATTCGCTTCCTTGTCTCCGTGCGACTCTAACCCGGCCATTCCGGTCGCCTGTGACGTGCAGGTTCGCCGTCGCGACGATCGCCGCCGCTCACCGTCCGCCGGTCACCGTCGTTCTCTCACCTCCGTTCATCCCCTCACCTCGCCGAGTCCCTTGATCGACGCGGGTGAGCCTCCTGATCACTCCCATGCTGTTGGTTTCGCCGCGGAGTGCCTGGTTCGCCCGGCGTAGCCGCGCCGCCGCGTTTCGGGTCGCCGCCGGCGACAGCGCCGCCGCGTTTCTCTTTTCCTTTTTCTTTTTAAGTTATGAATAGTGCTCTATTTTCTCTTTTTTGTATGATTTTCTGTGTGCATCCAAAAATTCTGAAATTTTTGTGGTACACTCTTTCTGCCATGTAGTATTTTAGAAAAATATGAAACTTGAGTTTTGTGCAAAGATTTGAAAATGTAAAATCCCCCTTTTAATTGAAAAATGAAGGTTTTGGTATTTTTGGAGAGTGATCTATAGCTCCAAAAATCATGAGATAAATTTTGCAAGCTAGTTATGTCATGATGAGTCTCTGGTAAAATTTTGGAGTCATTTGGAGCAAGTTGATTTTTGAGCATTTATTTTAATTCTTAAATAGTGCCTTTTGTTAATTAAATGTCCTGATTTAATTGAGCACCTTAATGACCTCCAAAAATTATGAAATTTGTTTTGCCATCTATTTATGCTATAATGATCTTATGAGATTAATTTGGTAATTTTTGGGGCAACTTCATAAATGACCTTTTTAAATAAATTAAGGAAAATAGAAAAGATGGATTAGGGTTTGTAATAGGTGTTTGATGATGTGATCTTTGGATTGATTGATGTTCATAGACCCCTACCCTTGGTCTATGATGTTTGTAATGCTATGCTTGAGTGATGCTTAGGATAATGATAATAAGGACTAGCTTTAATTGATGATGCTTAAGAAAGAAATGATTACTTTTATGCTTAACCTAGATTCAATTATGCTTTGATAAGAGTGAACTAGAATCAGTGGAATTGTCTTGCACCTTAAGTCCATATCATCATTCTCATGAGCATTCATCATTGCATCCGTATAGTTGACGAAGAAGGTACCAGAGTCGAGGTCGTTGCTGACGAACCTGCTCCCGAGGCGACCCCGAGCTCCGACACCTACACCTCCTACCCTGAGTCTGCTCTCTTTGCCATCCAAGGCAAGCCCCGGTGCATTTAACCCTTACCTTGCTTTTATAAAGATTTACTTAAATGTTTTCCACTATTGCATTAGGTAATAGGAGTTGTGTGATAACCTATTACTTGCATTACCTACCTCCACCAAAAGATATACCTGTCCTGATTTCAAAATGTTTGCAAAATGCTTAGCAATGCTATTCAATAGATTTGCAATAAAAGTGCCAATTTCAAAAGTGTGATCACTTTAAGAATGTTTATGGGAATTTGGCTTTACTCCCGTCTATTGGCTAGTTACCTGATCCGTACCTAGTCAGTAGCGTGGAGAGGTTGTCTTAGCGTACGGTGCCGTCATGTTGTAGTCCGGGACTCAACAGTTGACACCGACCGGGACAGGGTTGCAAAACTGACAGGGCTATCACGCTCGGGTGAGATATGACCGAGGTATAGTTCTGGCAGAAAACTTTAGGAACCATCCGTTTGGGGGCCTGCTGGTCAAGTTTTGTAACTATTCACATACTTCGGAAAGCTCTGGCTCCGAGGACTTTTTGATTGGGGCCGACAACCGCGCACTGGGAGTGGCGAGATGGCGGAAGTAGTTGGTACCCACGTGGTCGTCGTACCTGGAATGAGTGGTGTCCTTTACTTCCGGGTGGCGTAGGACCGGTCCAATCAAGGAGGAATCGTGGTAGACGAGTTGGCATATGCAAGCTTAGGTGCTACATATGCAGTGTGGATAGGGATCCTCAGCTGAGTATTATTTATCCGGATTAACGTTGCTCCTCGGTTATGGAGACTTGGTCACTGACTATCAACGGGGATTGGTTCATAACTAGGTATGTTTTGGAAAGGATAAAATGAATCATGTGGGAATGAAGATTTGAGAAATACTTTTAAACAAGTTTACAAAATGATATTTCCGCAAAATGCTTGAACTTGCTTAAAGCCTTACCTTGACTTAACCTAAGCCTCTCATCCAAGAGTCTCCCCTTTTTCTTTAGTCGGGTAAGTCTTGTTGAGTACCCCGTACTCAGGGTTTGTTACCCTATGTTGCAGGTATGCCTGAGACCCCGATGTGTCTCGCACCCTGTTGCGTGACCATCGTTCAGGAAGAGGCCGATGAGGCCGATGAGTAAATGTGCACCCTCGGGCTGGGTGTTACATGTATCTTTTAGTAATGTTTCCGCTATGTTGTCTACTTTGAATCCTTCGAACAATGGTCTGTAATAACTGCACTTCTTATCTTATTTGGAACCCCGGTTTGTAAAACTAATGTTATTAAGTCTTCCGCTATTTATCTTGTATTTGTCAAAATGTGAAATGTTGTAACTGAAAGGTGAGATGATCCTGCGGACATTGGGCGCTGATGTAGCCCAGTGGCGAACAGGTCTTAATCGTATGGAACATAAGTTCGGCTGTCAGAGGTTGACAGGTACTTGTGGGCCATAAGATTAGGATCGTTTCGTCACAGATGCCTTAGGAGTACGATCATCGCTATGTCTTTTGTTGCTAGTTGTTTCCAAGTTTTGACTAGAGGTCCAAAGCCAATATTTAGTATTGATGCCTAGTTTGAAATAACAAGAGATATTATCTGCCAACTAGATAGAGGAAGTAGTAATTTGCAAACCTTGGTGGAAATGACATGCATGTAGCCGGTGCGTCGTCCTCCAAAGGAACAATAGAACTTAGAGCAGATTTGGCCCTCTTCTTGGTCGGATTTTATTTCAGGGAAACTTTTTAGAGATTCATCATAATATTGAACATGAGCTACTTCCATATAGCCTGGAGGATATTTCTCTACACAGATTCTACCAAATCACTGAAATTTGTTCTATTTGAATCCACAACCATCTCAAAGCTAAAACAGTTAACATCTTTTCTACGAGTCTTAATATTGCCCAATAATTTGATATCCAACATAAAACTAGAATCAAACCTGTTAATAGAAGGAACACACCACATTTAAAACCATAAAAATATGTAGATGATGTAAATGAAGAGGAAGATGCTAGACTCACCCTCCGAGCAAGTCATTCCCCTCCAAAGCATGAACAACAGCTATCTCAGAAGTCTGAGAAGCATGGCCGGCATCAAGGCCTTGCTCACGGCCCTCCCTCACACCATCGTCCAGCTCCGTGGCGCCCTGGCTGGTAGAGCCGGCTGCCAGGCTCACGGCGCCTTGGCTAGCACGGCCAGAGCCCAGGGCCGCGACACCCTGGGGAGCCCGGCCGGCTGCCAGGCCAGTGATGCCCGGGAGCGCGCGGCCGGCGGCCAGGCCCGCGGCTCCCGGCGGCGCGCGACCGACGGCCAGGCCCGCGGCTCCCTGCGACACGCGGACGACGCCCAGGCCCGCGGCTCCCGGCGGCGCGCCTGCGGCTCCCTGCGACGCGCGGACGGCGCCCAGGCCCGTGGCTCTCTGCGACGCGCGGCCGGCGGCCAGGGCCCGCGGCTCCCGGCGGCGCGCGACCGACGGCCAGGCCCGCGGCTCCCTGCGACACGCGGACGACGCCAGGCCCGCGGCTCCCGGCGGCGCGCCCGCGGCTCCCTGCGACGCGCGGACGGCGCCCAGGCCCGTGGCTCTCTGCGACGCGCGGCCGGCGGCCAGGCCCGCGGCTCCCGGCGGCGCGCGACCGACGGCCAGGCCGCGGCTCCCTGCGACACGCGGACGACGCCCAGGCCCGCGGCTCCCGGCGGCGCGCCCGCGGCTCCCTGCGACGCGCGGACGGCGCCCAGGCCCGTGGCTCTCTGCCGACCGCGGCGTCCTACGGCGCGCGCCCGACGGCAGTGCGGCCGGCGGACAACGTCGACACCAACCGGAAGGCCATGTTCTGGCGCGGCCGTGGTAGATCGGCAGTGCTCCAGGTGGATCCGCCGGTGAGATCTCATCGGAGCTGGCTTCCTGTATCTGTGGCGGCTAGGGTTGGACACGAGAATTGCGAAGCTCGAGTCTTCGCCTGAAGCCGCGTGAACGGGTACGGGAAATTGGGGAAAGGGAAAGAGAGTCACGGTGTTCTCGAAGGGGTAAGGCTATTTTTGTCTTTTCGCGTCTCATGCATGTGCTGGCTCACGGTAGATGCAGACGGAACGAACGGAGAGGCCAGAAAACTAAGCAAATTTTAATTTAGGGCCAGATAGCTAAGTTCGATAAAAAGAGGGCCAAGAAACTAAGAGGCACTTGTTTTAGGGCCAAGAAAATAATTCTCTCGATAAATAAATGGGTGAAGCACGTGCTCGGACGTCCTATCCGTCGGACGCTCCGCACGCGGCCCATTATCCGGCCCACCTGTGGTACGAGAGATGAATCTGCTGCTGTTGACATGCACAACATGAGCAACCGTGACAAGACAGCTGGCCTCCACCCCGCATAAAAAAAATTCATGTAATCTCGTTATAAAAAATTATATTTCATAAACCAAATATCGTAATTAAAATCCTATTGCACCATCATTCCCGAAAAAGATAGATTCTCAATCATGGCAATTAACCTCGAACTTAACCTATACTGGGATGTTTGGATAGGCTGTGATGACTCCCATGGTAAAAGGTCAGTTTTCGAAGGTGTTGCAAATTGATAGATTGATTTAGAATCTTGGCTTTCCATACGGTAAGAATAAAGAATATAAAGGATGTAAAAAGATAAGGAAAAATAAAAGGTTAAGAAAGATAAAAGTATAGGTACAAGCTAGTAGTAAGATTCAAGGTTATCTCAGCAAACCGTCTTTCTCCCCGGCAACGGCGCCAGAAATGCTTGTTGATATTTGGTAACGCAATTAGAAAATGATCCGCAACCGCACGGATATCGGTGAGCACTTCACCCGGGATGTTATCCAGAGTATCGTATTTATAATTTTACCATTAGGAGAAAGCGTGCATCTGACTAACCAAATCTATTACTACTAACCTTTAGGCTACAACCACTGTGATTTGATGTGAGCGATGTATAGAGAAGACTTCAACCGCACTCTTGTTCTAACCTTGGTAAGGATGATCTACTGCTCTATTGGGGAGGCTCACAGAATCTAGACACCTCAGAGGATGTTCGACCCGCACCTATAAACCCTATCGATCCTGCTAACGGGATATGGAATACAAAGGTAGCTATGGAAATGTCACGTTCCTCGCTACTACCACGGTCCGGCTAGACAGGGGATATCTATGAGTATCCTAGCCCAAACACCATGCCTACGCTAGAGATGATTATTAACTCTACGCGAAGAGATTAAAGTAAACTCATAAACCAAAGAACAATAAAACAAAGAACTTACTAGAATTTAGAAATCGAAATACTGAAGAATCCTAGGAGCAAGCCTCGGGTTAGGAGAACTTGATCCCGTAGGTACAACCTCGAAGTAGTCACCGACAGGCCGGGCTTCCTTCGATCTACACCTCCGCTCTATCTCTCTCAATCTAGAAGAACTAAGTCTAATATCACATTGGATGCTAAGCCCTAATGAGGTGGGAACCCTAAGGGAACCTCTCTCTGAATCCTCTCTGGAAAATATGAAAATGAATAATGAATTGGATTCCTCTCTCCAGGGGCCAGGGGTCCTGCTTATATAGTCCCTTCAAGTGAATCTGGGCCATCGGATCAAACCGACATTAATCGCACGGTTTTCCTTAATCCTTTAGGTCGGTGGAGCATAATCCGCGAGACTCAACCTGATTGGCTGTTGGGTCAGGGCAGGCGCCCTAGGGTCCAGGGCGGACGCCCTGGTCCCGGGCCCGTTCGGCCTCCCGTTCGATCCCGTGGCTTCTGGAGTCTTCTAGATGATAGAAAATTAGTGCACACGTTAATATCTCTATGTAAACCCGACATGTGGGCCTTTCCTTTGTATTTCCTGATAACCCCCTACAGAAACAGATAAACAGCAAAACTCGTGGAATTCTATCAGATCAAACCCTAATTCTAGGTGTTGCTTGCATATAGGTCCTTTTCCTTGTTTATTTGATATTTAAAGTTGATACTTAAAAACCGTCAACATACACCCCCATACTTAGGCTTTTACTCGTCCTCGAGAAAAGGATGGTTCAGAAAAATAACTGGGGTAAAAACATTGTAAAACATTCTGCTTCATTTATGCAGGGTGTGGTAAAAAGTCCCACTATGCACTGTAGTCAGGGAAATATATGGTTGAAGTAGAGATCCTTTCTTCTCGTCCCTGCCACTTGGAGTTTTTGAATATATTTTTGAAAAGAAAACTTAGCATACCTTTATCCTTGGAGGGGCTCTCAGATCACTCATTTATCTTTTGTATATCCCACTGTGGCTGTTCTAACTTGCAAAAATTCTCAAGCATACTTACCTTGTATTTATTGCTGATCAAAACGGGATCCGAGGAGAGTAATGTCATACTCTTAGATCAAAGACTTTAAAAAGTAAAAACTTGTCAACTCTTTCTGGCATATTGCTTATTAGAAGGACCATGGGCTATCATTTTTTACTATATATTTTTTTCTCTCTTTTTTCAGGTGGATACCGAGGTACCCCTAATTCTACTTTCGGACACTTGTCCATTTTTTCTGCGAGGTTTCGAGCACTTGCTCCTTTTTATTTCCTCGAAATTCATATTTTTGCATAGCCCATGCCTCTAACGCAATAATACTTCTATAGAGTTGAATCTTTCTGAAAAATAAATGTCTTGATCATAGGAGCATGATAGATCTCTCAACAAGGGTCTAACTCATTTTGAACAATCTTAATACAAAGCAGATAGCTTTTATTATCATAATTAATGTTTTCAATTTTAGTGGTCATATAAAACACTGAGGATGGTAGCTATTATTTTGAAGTTTTTGAAAGAAAATCTCCAAGTGACAAAGATATCAAGAATAAGATACTCATATTCTACCATCTCACATTCCACAATGACTTGAGTAGCACAAGGTTTTAAAATGATGTTCAATAAATGCAGGTTTTCAGGAAATATCATAGAGTAAGATTAATCTTTTTAAACTGTCATGTCAGAAACAATACTCTACATAGCTCGATATGCATGTAAGTGAATAAAGCATGTAGAGTACGTACCCGGATCGTAGAGTGGCGTAATCGAAGTGTGTTTGACATGTCAGGGGATCTCCCCCATACTTGTTTCCTGCTTTCTTGCATAAAAATAAAGTGGAGACACACGAGGCTGTTGACACTTGCTAACACCACTTGAATACTAGGTTGTCATCCCCAGCATGGCACTAGAGTGTACTATGGTATTTATACGCACACAGATAAATCCGCAAGCGCACGGATACCATTGTAGCTTTTACCCGGTTAAAGGTTTTATCGTATCCACAGGGAAATGGGAGAACCAACTACGCTCTAACTTAACCTAGATAGATAGGTGGGTGTAAATAGGTAGGATGGTAGAATTGAATAGAAACAATATATTAAAGGTATGGTGATAATAGAGTAGAGCAATCTAATATATGGGCGATAGTAGGAGAATAGAGAGGATAACTAGGGTTTCTCTACTTCAAAGGGGTATGTCTGTCTGTGGCGTACCAATAAGTATAAAGCAACTCAGAGGATGATTATACCTAGGTCGAACTCCTACCAGTCCTGCCAACGGGAGGTGGACTACAGAGGACCTTGTAGCTGTCACCTACGCGGCCTACCACACGTTCCGGCTAACAGGGGATATCCACAAGTAATCTAGGCCTAAGCACCACGCTTACACCTATACTACAACTCTAACCTATAGCGTCCTATAGATTAAAGTACTCAAAAGAGTTATGAACCAGAGCACACATGGATAGTAATTGCATAATGAAATAGAAGTAGATTTACCCGAGTCATCCCATGAGCAAGCTTGATTAGAACTTGATCATGGCAAAGTACAACCGGAGGAGGCACCGACACGCCGGCCTCTCCTCCAATCCTCCCTCGCTCTCCATCTCGCTACTATCAAGATCTACTCTAATTTAGAGAAGAGAGAAGAGCTCTCATCTCCAAACCCTAGCTTTTGCTCTGTCTATGAATAATGAATAAGGGATGTCTCCTCCAGGGGCCAGGGGGTATGCTTATATAGTCCCTTCAAGTGAATCTGGGCCATCGGATCAAACCAACATTAATCGCACGGTTTTCCTTAATCCTTTAGGTCGGTGGAGCATAATCCTCGAAGCGGAGCCTGATTGGCCGCCAAGTCAGGGCGGGCGCCCTAGGGTTTAGGGCGGGCGCCCTGCCCCCGAGCCCGATCAGCCTCCCGTTCGTTCTCGTGGCTTCTGGAGTCTTCTAGATGATAGAAAAGTACCGCACACGTTAATATCTCTATGTAAACCCGACGTGTGGGCCTTTCCTCCATATTTCCTGATAACCCCCTACAGAAACAGACAAACACCAAAACTCGTGGAATTCTGTTAGATAAAACCCTAAGTTTGGATGTTGGTTGTATTTGGATCCTTTTCTTTATTTATTTGATGTTTAAATTTGGTACTTAAGGACCGTCAACAAAGGCATAATAATAACAAACTTTATTTAACTTGAGGCATTTATTACAACTGAATGATGAACTTAACTAAAGAACTGATTTTAAAATTTAAACCGAATCTAATCGAATCTAATCGAACCTAATCGAATCTAATCGAAAAACACACTGCCTCAAGATCTAATCTAGATAACTCACTGCTGCTCTAAATCTCTAATCCTATTGTTGGCAGTCTTAAGATCGCGTCTAAGCCCGAGCACCGTAGTGTTTAAGTTGGAGGTCTGCCTAGTAAGATTGTCAACTGTGGATTGGACTTCCATAATGTGCCTATTTGCTGTCCTAAGATCTTCATCCACATCCGCAATGGTCCGGCGGCGCTTCGGTGGCGTCTCAAACAAATTGAGAGCTTGCTTAGGAGCTTCCTTTGGTGGGACGAAGCGAACCTTTGCTGCTCTAACTCCTTCAAAGCGAGGCCTTTCCTTCTCCGTAGTGTAGTGGACGCTGCTGATCTCGCCGCTTCGGTTGGTCTTGACGCCTACAACCCGCTCATTGGGTTTAGGTGGCAGGATCTTCGTGCCGGCTGGTACCTTGATGATGGCTGCTTGGATGACGGTCCCTTGAGAAGAAGGGGCTGCGGTGGTGCAGTAAAAACTGGTTGGGCGAAGTAGGATGAGACTGAGCTGCGCTGGCTTGATGGTGGGGCCGCTAGCTGCCGCTTTGTGTTGACCGGGACGAGAGCGTAGGCGTCGGGGTCGTCCTTCGGCTTGCGGTTGAGGTCGTAAGGGACGATCTCCCAGTCGCGGTGGGTCTTGTCGGCCATTGGAGAAGCGAGGAACTAGGCAAGCTCTAATTGAGGAGGAGAGAAGGATTGAATGAATTGGTTGTTGAAAGCTGACGTCAGGGGTCTGTTTATATAGGGGTAAAAAATATGCATCTAGGGTTTTCCACGAGTCATCCGCGCCGCCATTTGCACGTAACAACCGATCTGCGGAATTTTCTGGATAACTATAGATGAGAAAAACGCGTCGGAAAAGACCGGGGTCGAGGGGACACATGGGCAGGGCGCCCGCCCTCATCATCAGGGCGCCCGCCCTAGGCCTGCCTCCTCTGTGGGCCCGCTTGCTCGAGCGTGTTTCTAGAAGTATTTGTATCCCGAAAAATATATACGTGGCCCATAAACTTCAAATTAAAAAGGTCGGGCTCTAATTCTCCATTGGAAGGTAAAAATGGATCACGTCTATTTCTTCTAATTCTTTATTGGGTTCTAAAAATAATTTAAGACGTTGACCATTTACCTTGAATAATGTACCTTCGTCGTTTTGAAGTGTGATAGCTCCGTGGGATGATGAATTGATTACCTTGAATGGTCCTTCCCATTTACTCTGGAGTTTTCCATGCCCGAAAAGCTTCACCCTGGAATTAAAAAGTAATACCTTATCTCCAGGTGAGAACTCCTTCTTCTTGATCCTCTTGTCATGCCATCTTTTAACTCTTTCTTTATAGATCTTTGAATTGTGATATGTTTTCTCTCGCCATTCTTCCAATTCCGATAGTTGCATTCTTCTATAATCTCCAGAAACATCTAGGTCCATGTTCCATCTCCTTATGGCCCAGTGTGCTTTGAACTCTAGTTCAACAGGCAAGTGGCAAGTCTTCCCGTACACCAATTGGTATGGAGTCATTCCAATTGGGGTTTTGTATGCTGTCCGGTATGCCCAAAGTGCATCGGGTAACTTATCCTTCCATGTCGTTCCCATTTCATTTACTGTTTTCAGAAGAATGTTCTTGATTTGCATGTTAGAAGTCTCTGCTTGGCCACTTGTCTGAGGATGGTATGGGGTAGCAACGTTGTGACGGATTCCATGTTTTGCTAGATAATGCTCGAAGCCTTTGTCGATGAAGTGTGATCCTCCATCACTTATCACCACCCTGGGGACTCCAAATCTTGGAAATATAATCTCTTCAAACATCCTCTTTGAATTGATATTGTCGACACACTTGCAGGGTAGTGCTTCTACCCACTTAGAGATGTAGTCAACCGCTACCAAGATGAAATCACACTTCTTTGATGGAGGAAATGGACCCATATAGTCTATTCCCCATACATCAAAGAGTTCAATCTGAAGGTTGTTGGTGAGTGGCATGGCATCTCTCGTATTTATGTTTCCGTGCCTCTGACATGGCCCACATCTTCTGATATATTGCTTCGTGTCTTCATACATTGTAGGCCAATAGAATCCACACTGCCAGATCTTTGAATGTGTACGGAATGCTCCATAATGACCTCCGTATGGTGATGAGTGGCATCTGTCGATGATCTTTCATCCTTCCTCAGTGGTCACACACCTTCTAAGTAAGCCATCAGCGCCTACTCGGAAGAGATATGGTTCATCCCATATGTATGAACGACTTTCTTGAATAAGATTCTTCTTGTTCGCTCCTGGTGGTACATACCCTGAAACCATAAAATTAACAATATCTGCATACCAAGGGTCAGATTTGTTAATCCCGTAGAGCATGTCGTCCCGGAGTGAATCATTAATGGGTGTTTCCTGTGGATCCTTAAAGTGCATTCTAGACAAGTGATCAGCAACAGAATTCTCCCTTTTTATCTTTTATTTCTATGTCAAATTCATGGAGTAACAAGATCCATCTAATTAGGCGAGGTTTAGCATCTTTTTTAGTGAGCAAATATTTTAGTGCAGCAAAATCAGTGTACACAATTATTTTTGCTCCAACTAAATAAGATCTAAATTTATCAATGGCAAAGACAACAGCCAAAAGCTCTTTTTCAGTGGTTGCATAATTAAGTTGAGCTCCTGTCAAAGTTTTACTGGCATAAGCAATTGCATGATGCTTCTTGTCTTTAGTTTGTCCCAAAACTGCCCCCACAGCATAATCACTGGCATCACACATGATTTCAAAAGGCAACGACCAATCAGAGGGTTGAATGATAGGTGCAAAGATGAGTGCATTCTTTAATAATTCACAAGCTTTTAAATATGCATCATCAAATTCGAAAGGAGCATCCTTGGCTAGCAAAAGAGTAAGTGGTCTAGCAATGAATGAAAAATCTTTTATGAATCTGCGATAAAAACCAGCAAGGCCAAGAAAACTTCGAATTCCTTTTATATTCACAGGTGGAGGTAGTTGTTCTATTACTTCAATTTTAGCTTTGTCTACCTCAATACCTCTTTCAGACACTAGGTGTCCTAGCACTATTCCTTCCCTAACCATAAAATGACATTTTCCCTCAAAAAAAAACCATAAAATGACATTTTTCCCAATTAAGGACTAAATGTTTTTCTTTACATCTTTGCAAAACCTTGTCTAAGTTTTCAAGACAATTATCAAAAGTTTTTCCATATACAGAGAAATCATCCATGAAAACTTCCATAATCTCTTCAATCATATCAGAAAATATAGACATTATGCATCTTTGAAAAGAAGCTGGTGCATTACATAGCCCAAAAGACATTCTACGATAAGCATAAGTTCCGTATGGACATGTAAAAGTGGTTTTGCTTTGATCATCGGGATGGATCGGGATCTGGTGGTACCCTGAATATCCATCTAAGAAACAGAAGAACGAATGGTTCGCTAACCGCTCTAACATCTCATCTATAAAAGGTAAAGGAAAGTGATCCTTTTTGTGGCTTTATTTAGTTTTTATAGTCTATACACATCCGCCACCCTGTGACGGTGCGTTGCGGAATTAGCTCATTCTTCTCATTTGTGACAACAGTCATGCCTCCCTTCTTAGGCACAACTTGAACAGGGCTCACCCACTCACTATGCGGCACAGGATATATAATCCCTGCATGCAGCTACTTTATAACTTCCTTTTTAACTACTTCTCTCATTGCGTTGTTGAGTCTACGTTGGGGTTCTCGAGAAGGTGAAACAGAAGGATCTGTTGGAATACGATGGGTACAGATCATAGGACTGATTCCTGTAAGATCTTGGAGTGAGTAGCCAAAGACTGAGTGATGTTTTTCTAATACGGTCATTAATCGCAGAGTTTGCTCCTGAGTGAGTTTATCACTAATGATCACAGGAAACTCTGGATTATTGTTTAGGAAAGCATAGGTAAGACTGGGTGGTAAAGTTTTAAGCTCTATGGGAGGTCTGGGTGTTTCTGCAAACTCATCTAAGGGTTCAGGTTCAGAAAGTTCAGCTTCCTCTTCTATGAAGAAAGAAGCTTCTTCTTCTAAGTCTGGTTCATTTAAAAACTCTAGAGATGCAGCCTTTACCTCCTCCATAGGATTAGGCAAAAGAGATGACTCGGTCTTATTATTCAAGGAGTGAGAAATCGTCATAGGGAATTTGAAATCCTTTCCAAAAGAAATGTGTAGCTTTCCAGTTTGACCTTCATAAAAGAGTCTTCTAAATGGTTGTCCTATCAACAGGTCGAAGTCCCATGTATCGAAGATATAAAAGTTCAAATGAACCATGGAGCCTTCTACCATAAAGGGTAGGACATTCACAATTCCAAGACTGGGGACTAATCGCCTTGAAGATTCCTTTATAAACTTTGTTGTGGGGGTTAAAATTAATTTTCCAAATAATTTTTGTGCAAAAGCTTCGGACATGATATTGATTCCCACAACAGGATTATAGAGAGCATCAAATTGATCATAATCATAAGCACAGCGTATAGTGATGGGAGGTGTATCCAAACGGATCACTTCAGAGGAGAGCTCTGACTCCTCCAACCATTCGCTACTCATGACTGAAATAAGCTCTCTTAATTGATATTCACTTGGTAAACAAATGCTAGAATGGCCGCTTTGGGGTTTGTCTATAGAATGGTAGTTTGAAATATTTCCAAAATCGGCAAAAAGATCGGATTCTATATCCAACATGAAATCAGGTGGTGGAATTTCTTCCTTTTGTGGCTCTAAACTTGGGATAGCTGAAGTAGGTGAAGAATTTGGCAGAGTGTCTACTTCGGCTTCGTAGGTTTCATCATGGAGGGTATTATCCATCTCAGATTCTAGGATTCTATCTAGGATCGCTCTAGCTTCATCAGTAGGGATTCGAAAGAAAGAACCTCTAGACATTGTATGTAGCAATTGTTTATGATCTTTCTGAAGACCTCGAAAGAAATGAAAAAAATAGGGTCTTCAATATTGAGTTTTGGACCAGATTCTAAAAGATCAGAAAAACGTTTCTAGGATTTTCCCAAAGTTTCATTTTCTTTTTGTTTAAAAGATCGAACTTCGAGTCTAAGGTCGGCGATACGATCGAGGGAATAAAAATCTAGACAAAAGTTGGCTCTTAAGACTCCCCATTCACCTCGTTGTTGACTTACCTTCTGACTATACCATCGTCTAGCTTCTCCTCTTAAAGAAAAAAGAAAAAGCTTCCAACATAAAGTCTTATCAGAAATGCCTTCAATGTGAAGACAATCGCATGTTTGCTCAAAATCTCTAATGTGAAGGTAAGGGTTTTCGTCTTCCTTTCCCGAAAAAGATAGATTCTCAATCATGGCAATTAACCTCGAACTTAACCTATACTGGGATGTTTGGATAGGCTGTGATGACTCCCATGGTAAAAGGTTAGTTTCCGAAGGTGTTGCAAATTGATAGATTGATTTAGAATCTTAGTTTTCCATACGGTAAGAATAAAGAATATAAAGGATATAAAAAGATAAGGAAAAATAAAAGGTTAAGAAAAATAAAAGTATAGGTACAAGCTAGTAGTAAGATTCAAGGTTATCTCAGCAAATAGTCTTTCTCCCCGGCAACGGCGCCAGAAATGCTTGTTGATATTTGTAACGCAATTAGAAAATGATCCGCAACCGCACGGATATCGGTGAGCACTTCACCCGGGATGTTATCCAGAGTATCGTATTTATAATTTTACCACTAGGAGAAAGCGTGCATCTGACTAACCAAATCTATTACTACTAACCTTTAGGCTACAACCACTGTGATTTGATGTGAGCGATGTATAGAGAAGACTTCAACCGCACTCTTGTTCTAACCTTGGTAAGGATGATCTACTGCTCTATTGGGGAGGCTCACGGAATCTAGACACCTCAGAGGATGTTCGACCCGCACCTATAAACCCTATCGATCCTGCTAACGGGATATGGAATACAAAGGTAGCTATGGAAATGTCACGTTCCTCGCTACTACCACGGTCCAGCTAGACAGGGGATATCTATGAGTATCCTAGCCCAAACACCACGCCTACGCTAGAGATGATTATTAACTCTACGCGAAGAGATTAAAGTAAACTCATAAACCAAAGAACAATAAAACAAAGAACTTACTAGAATTTAGAAGTTGAAATACTGAAGAATCCTAGGAGCAAGCCTCAGGTTAGGAGAACTTGATCCCGCAGGTACAACCTCGAAGTAGTCACCGACAGGCCGGGCTTCCTTCGATCTACACCTCCACTCTATCTCTCTCAATCTAGAAGAACTAAGTCTAATATCACATTGGATGCTAAGCCCTAATGAGGTGGGAACCCTAAGGGAACCTCTCTCTGAATCCTCTCTGGAAAATATGAAAATGAATAATGAATTGGATTCCTCTCTCCAGGGGCCAGGGGTCCTGCTTATATAGTCCCTTCAAGTGAATCTGGGCCATCGGATCAAACCAACATTAATCGCACGGTTTTCCTTAATCCTTTAGGTCGGTGGATGTTGGGTATTCTTAACGTCATCACCAAAACTAGACATAAATCCTAATTCTGATAACGGCGCAAAAAATGCCGAACCTATCCCTTACACCACTTAAGCCAAGTTGTCATCCCCAGCATGACATAAGAGACGCGGTATTTAAATATGCAACTGCTCTTCATAATAAATAACAAATGAGATCTGCAAGCGCACAGATTAATACCGATGTAGCATTTTAACCGGGAAGTATTCCAGGTATCGTTATTTATATTTTTACCACTAGGAAGGGATTACTAACATCAAAGTTGATCATGGAATGTAAAACATAGGAATGAGTAACAATCATTGCATGTATAAACTAGAGCATTCACCAATCTCATACAGGGTAAGTGTCACATAAGATATAGATAAAATATGAATGGTGACAATGATAACGCATCTGATCAGCTAGCCACATGTAATAAATGATAAGCACCTCAACAAGATATTCTAGCAAGTCATTAGCATGGTATTAGGATAGACTAAAGGATATTCCCTAAGTTATTTACAACTATAAAGTCTAGCATATCATAGTTAGTGCAATACACCTGGCAATCATGGCTAGAAAAGACTACGCCCACGCATAGTGAGAATTACTAAGGAACATGAGAGTCATAGCAATCATCTCCCCTGTAATTATATCGCTCTGCCTGCCTTACACACGGGAGGGGGACTATATAAGAACCAACGAAACTGTCACTATCGCGGACTACCCCACGATCCGACACATAAGATACAATCGCAGATAAATACGGTCTAAGCACCACGCCTACACAATATTTATCATTTACCCATGGATCCGATGGATAAACGCTATACGATCCTAAACATGTATATAATTCCAATCTAACTATGCCAAGTATACAACTACGATAAACTAAGAACAATGTAATTGCAAACATAATCAAGTAGAGCATAGTCATAATCAATATATTGAAATAGAACAAAGTAGTATTCATAATATTGAAGAACAAAAGATGAACAATGAAGAACAGTAGAGGAATTACCGAGAAACCTCTTGACAGATCCGGAAACCAATCGAAGATTGACTCCTTCTAGTTCTAATCCTATGTAGCTATGCTAGGCTAGAGATCTAGTTGATGTGGTGGCTCTAATGCTTGATCAGAGGCTCTCCTAGGGTTTGCAAATGAGGGAGTCGCCTGCGTTGTGCTCGTTATTCCTTCTCCAGGGGCCGGGGGCCTGAATATATAGTCCCTTCAAGTGAATCTGGGCCCTTGGATCAAACCGACATTAATCGCACGGTTTTCCTTAATCCTTTAGGTCGGTGGAGCATAATCCGCGAGACGCAGCCTGATTGGCTGAGGGGGCAGGGCGGGCGCCCAAGGGACTAGGGCGGGCGCCCTGGTCCCGGGCCCGTTCGGCCTCCCGTTCGTTCTCGTGTCTTCTGGAACCTTCTTGATTATAGAAAATCCGTCGGATGGTTATTATCTCTATGTAATCCCGACATGTGGGCCTTCTCTCCTTATTTTCTGATAACCCCCTGCAGAAACAGACAAACACCAAAACTCGTGGAATTCTGTCAGATAAAACCCTAAGTCTGAATGTTGGCTTCATTTGGATCCTTTTCTTTATTTATTTGATAGCTATTTTTAGTACTTAAGGACCGTCAACAAGCTCCCCCAAGCTTACCTCTTGCTCGTCCCTGAGCAAGGATACACTCATTAATGGATCAGAAGTTGCTGCAACGCCTTTAAACGTTGACGGTACACATGCTTTCAAAAAAAGTCTCATCTCTGAGTTAGAGTAAACTGTCAAGACTTAAAACTTACTCATATTACCTTTCATCATGGGGTTCAACTGTCACCTGCATCTTGAGAAGTTAAAAGATAGAACGGTCTAGTCAAACGCCATGTCTCTTATTCTTGATCAGCTATAGCTTTGGAGTTTTTGCAGATTTTCAAAATAAAAACTCAGAGATTCCTTGTATGACTCTCTCAGGTCTCTCTTTTTGTGGTATTTGTGGATCCTTACCAAGATAGTGATGGTGTATGGAATGGTGTATGATGGTAGCAAAAGACTAATGCTCTTTATGAGGAACTACATACCTTCCTTGCTTTTTGAAGCTTTTTGAGGGGAAACGAGATGCTCTCTATTTTCTTTTTCCTCTCAGGTGGGTATCTTGTACCCCTAATTCTACTGTCGGACACTTGTCCATTTTTACCTCTCGTCTCACTTTTTCCTTTGAGGTTCCGAGCACTTGCTCCTTTTTATTTCCTCATATATTTTCTTTCGAGGTTCCGAGCACTTGCTCCTTTTTATTTCCTCGCATTTGTTTTTAGAGCAATCTCCCTTTTTGAAAATATGGCAAGTGGTAGTAGACAAAGTAACTTGAGCATTAATATCACAGGGGATAACAGAAATAGAATATTCTGGAGATGAAAATGAGTGGATGTATGTGGATGCGTACTTCCGAGTTAGAAGCAGCAGGTATATATGGCTGTGGTAGGAATTTAGGCTTTCATCATACAGGAACTCATCATGCAACTTTTTAAAGATTTTCAAAATAAAATTCTCCAGAATTCTAGCATCTCTAGGAACAGATAAACAGCAGCTCAACCTTCCCATATCATATCCGTTAACAACTTAGACTTCAGATCAAGTTCTCTTCCCATAAGTTCAGGTTTAGAGCCAGTTTTAAATTGTAACAGTTATGTCTAAACTAGAGAGAGAACAAATTTGAAAATTAGGCAGAGCAACTATTCATCATATCCATGCTAGAGTTTCATTATTAAGATTCAGTTTAGCATAGCCACTTTATTTATTCCTTTAAACTAAACAAAAATATATATAAGCACAAACTATTTATTTGGTTTTCATGATTATGCATCTTTTTATTTTAATAAAGCATAGGTATAAAAGTAGATAGAAATACTTATCGAGATAAATGGGTAATGGGGGTGCTCTCCCCCAAGCTGGATTTTGACGTAATTTCTTCTGATGTAGCTAGCAGGTGTAGAGGTGTATTTGAATGTCGGCAGCATCCCGACAGCGATTAGGATGTCCTCCGACTGCTAGTCTTCATAAATCCTGTGGGGCTCAAATAGACAACAAAGCTCGTGGAACTGATTAAGTGTTAGCATAAACACCTAGCCATGTTGAGCTTCCTCCATAAATGTCACTCTCTATTTTTATATTTTCATTTTTATAGAACAAAGGAAAAATATTTATATTATTTTTATGCCACCACAGTGAATGCATTTATGGGGTTTATGCCACTCGCATACTCACATGGGGCTTATTGTTTTTAACATTTTTATTTTTCTTTTTAAGACAGAATGAACATGATTAACTAAGCAATAATAAAAGGGAAAATGATAACTACCAAGTTTACCTCTTGGCACGGCGTTCGGCGTTTTTAAGTCCTCCGAACGGGACTCCTCTTCTTCTTAGTTGTCTTGGGATTTGGGTGGCGTAGACGGTGGTTCCGGCAGCGCCTCCTCGTCTTGTTTAGCAGTCTTCGCTCTCCATACCCGACTTGGTGACTTGGTCTCCTGTTGAGTGTCCTCGGACCTTATTACCTCTCCTTCGTAGTCTGCCCATCCGTCCTTGATGATGTTCCTCCTTTGGTTGCGGTTGCGTCGCCTTCTTCTTGTCCTGACCTGCTTAGAATCTTCAACTATATAGTTAGGGTCATTAAAGTAGCGGCGTACCTTCTCAGAGGGGAAGTGCATATGGACTTCTCCAGTCCCAATGTAGATGATTGCTTTGACTGTGCTAAGGAACGGTCTTCCTAGGATGATGGGTGGATCATGCTCGTCGTCTCCCATGTCAATGACCTGAAAGTCTGTATGGACAAAGTGATCGTTAATTTTAACAGGGACATCGGTTACGATACCTTCGACCTTTCGGGACGTCTGATCTGCCATTTGGAGCTTGATGTATGTTGGTTTTAAGGGCATGGTCCCGTACAAGAGCTGATAGGTGACTGCGGCCATTATGTTGACGCCCGATCCGGTGTCGCAGAGTGCCTTCTGAAAGGAGTATCCATTGATTGAGCATTCAATGCTCGGCATACCTGGGTCGTCCTTCTTGACTAGGAACGATGACTTGGGTCGGCGGTCTTGACTTTCTTGAATTGCAGTGACCATCTTAGCTGATTCGGTCCATCCTTGGTTGATCTTGTTCTGCTTGTTCCTCCTGTTGGTCCTCTTCCTTGGTTCATGTTGGGGCTGCTCTGGGATTTGTGTAATCTTGTTCTTGAAGGTGAACGTCTCCTTTCTCCCCTTGATGTTGAAGTTGATCTTCACAGCGCTAGCGTAGATGACAGCTCCCGAGGTGTTCAGAAATGGTCTCCCCAGGATCACTGGTGACCTCTCATCGGACCCGGTCTCTATCACCACAAAGTCTGCTGGAGCGTACGAGGTACCAACTCGGACACACATGTTCTTTAGTATTCCTTTGGGAAAGCTTAGTGTCCGATCTGCAAGCTGCAAACACATGGTTGTTTCTGATAAAGGATATGTAAAGAATTTTTCATAGAGTACCCTTGGCATGATGTTGACGCTGGAGCCAAAGTCGCAGAGTGCTTCTGGGAAGTCCACCATGCCGATGGAGATCGGGATGACGGGGCGTCCTGGATCGCCTCTCTTGACTGGCAGAAGGTCATTGTGTACTCTGACAACGGGGTTACTCCAATAGTTACCTGCATCAAACATGTCTACAAGATTTGCAGATTCTAATCCTTCCGGTTGTGAGGGTATACCGGGGTTAGTAGCAGGAACAGCAGCAGCTATTTGATTCAACTGAGATTCAATCATTTTATTAAAGCTAATCTGGTTCTTGATGGCAGTAGAAAAATTATCCATCCTATTATTTATATTTTCTAGCATTTTATCATTGGTTGCCAATTTCTTAGACAGGTTATCCATTAGCTTTCCTTGATTAGCCACTAACTCTCTCAGGGGTGGAAAATTATTATTATTGTAAGAATTATTACCTTGATAATTACCTGAGTAGTTACCCGAGTAGTTAGGCCTCTGTTGATTCCAACCTTGATTTTGTTGAGGACGATTGTAGTAGTTGTTGTTGTTGATGTACCTTGCATCCTCAATCATCTCAGGACAGCGATTGCCTGAGTGTCCAACATCTCCACATTCTTCACAAGTCATGTGAGAGTCGTAGACGTTCATGACTTCTCTCTTGTCTTCAGCTTTGTCTTCGAGCTTCTTCATGAGTAGGTCTAACTTTGCAGACAGCATGTCTACCTCCTTGAGCTGGTGCATACATCCACCCTTCTTGCGTGTCTGGGTCCTCTCTTCGTTCCAACTTTGGTTGGACGCCATCTTCTCCACAAGGGTTGTGGCTTCTGCTATAGTGAGTGATAAGAAAGCACCTCCAGCTGCAGCATCCATGGTCTCACGGGTACTAGTGTTGAGCCCATGATAGAAAGTCTGCATAAGTAGCCAGTTCTCCATTCCATGATGGGGACATTCTAGGATATAGTCTTGAAAGCGCTCCCATGCTTCTGGAACGGATTCATCATGTTGTTGCTGAAAACTTGTAATCTTCCCACGGAGAGCATTGGTCTTGCCCATGGGAAAGAACTTGGCTAGAAAGTTCGTGGAGCAGAGTGCCCACGTAGTGTTCTTGTCCTTCGTCGCGTAAAACCACTGCTTCGCTCTCCCCAATAGTGAGAATGGGAAAAGGCGAAGTAGTATGGCGTCTCTGGGGACATCAAGTATGGTGAATGTGCTGCAAATCTCCAGAAAGTGTTGGAGATGAGCACTTGCATCCTCGTGTGGCTTCCCACAGAACTGATTGGCTTGTACCATGTTGATGAGCCCTGGCTTGAGCTCAAAGTTCTTGTCGATCGCCGCGGCAGGTCCAGTGCGGATGTTGTCCGTAGTAGGAGCTGAGAACTCGCGGATCATTCTGTTCGCCATTGCTTCGAACTCTGGGGACAAGTTCCGGATGAAACTTCGGCGGTCCTCTGAATCGGATGAATCTTCACGTCGAAGTGTTGACTTCTTGAGCTTGGCTCTTGCCTCTCTGATTAATGCTTCGGGGTTGTCAACGAAATTTTCTGGAAGATGTCCTCTATTCATACATCACCCTGCAAAATAATAAGAATGGAAAAACACAGGGGTAAATCTGTATGGGAGAATTGATAATCTCAATTAATTTAGTGATGCAAATGATGACTCAAATTCCGTATTCATTCCTTGTTAGTAAATCAACCTTCCCCGGCAACGGCGCCAAAAATGCTTGTTGGGTATTCTTAACGTCATCACCAAAACTAGACATAAATCCTAATTCTGATAACGGCGCCAAAAATGCCGAACCTATCCCTTACACCACTTAAGCCAAGTTGTCATCCCCAGCATGACATAAGAGACGTGGTATTTAAATATGCAACTGCTCTTCATAATAAATAACAAATGAGATCTGCAAGCGCACAGATTAATACCGATGTAGCATTTTAACCGGAAAGTATTCCAGGTATCGTTATTTATATTTTTACCACTAGGAAGGGATTACTAACATCAAAGTTGATCATGGAATGTAAAACATAGGAATGAGTAACAATCATTGCATGTATAAACTAGAGCATTCACCAATCTCATACAGGGTAAGTGTCACATAAGATATAGATAAAATATGAATGGTGACAATGATAACGCATCTGATCAGCTAGCCACATGTAATAAATGATAAGCACCTCAACAAGATATTCTAGCAAGTCATTAGCATGGTATTAGGATAGACTAAAGGATATTCCCTAAGTTATTTACAACTATAAAGTCTAGCATATCATAGTTAGTGCAATACACCTGGCAATCATGGCTAGAAAAGACTACGCCCACGCATAGTGAGAATTACTAAGGAACATGAGAGTCATAGCAATCATCTCCCCTGTAATTATATCGCTCTGCCTGCCTTACACACGGGAGGGGGACTATATAAGAACCAACGAAACTGTCACTATCGCGGACTACCCCACGATCCGACACATAAGATACAATCGCAGATAAATACGGTCTAAGCACCACGCCTACACAATATTTATCATTTACCCATGGATCCGATGGATAAACGCTATACGATCCTAAACATGTATATAATTCCAATCTAACTATGCCAAGTATACAACTACGATAAACTAAGAACAATGTAATTGCAAACATAATCAAGTAGAGCATAGTCATAATCAATATATTGAAATAGAACAAAGTAGTATTCATAATATTGAAGAACAAAAGATGAACAATGAAGAACAGTAGAGGAATTACCAAGAAACCTCTTGACAGATCCGGAAACCAATCGAAGATTGACTCCTTCTAGTTCTAATCCTATGTAGCTATGCTAGGCTAGAGATCTAGTTGATGTGGTGGCTCTAATGCTTGATCAGAGGCTCTCCTAGGGTTTGCAAATGAGGGAGTCGCCTGCGTTGTGCTCGTTATTCCTTCTCCAGGGGCCGGGGGCCTGAATATATAGTCCCTTCAAGTGAATCTGGGCCCTTGGATCAAACCGACATTAATCGCACGGTTTTCCTTAATCCTTTAGGTCGGTGGAGCATAATCCGCGAGACGCAGCCTGATTGGCTGAGGGGGCAGGGCGGGCGCCCAAGGGACTAGGGCGGGCGCCCTGGTCCCGGGCCCGTTCGGCCTCCCGTTCGTTCTCGTGTCTTCTGGAACCTTCTTGATTATAGAAAATCCGTCGGATGGTTATTATCTCTATGTAATCCCGACATGTGGGCCTTCTCTCCTTATTTTCTGATAACCCCCTCAGAAACAGACAAACACCAAAACTCGTGGAATTCTGTCAGATAAAACCCTAAGTCTGAATGTTGGCTTCATTTGGATCCTTTTCTTTATTTATTTGATAGCTATTTTTAGTACTTAAGGACCGTCAACAGTGGAGCATAATCCGCGAGACTCAACCTGATTGGCTGTTGGGTCAGGGCGGGCGCCCTAGGGTCCAGGGCGGGCGCCCTGGTCCCGGGCTCGTTCGGCTTCCCGTTCGATCCCGTGGCTTCTGTAGTCTTCTAGATGATAGAAAATTAGTGCACACGTTAATATCTCTATGTAAACCCGACATGTGGGCCTTTCCTTTGTATTTCCTGATAACCCCCTGCAGAAACAGATAAACAGCAAAACTCGTGGAATTCTGTCAGATCAAACTCTAATTCTAGGTGTTGCTTGCATATAGGTCCTTTTCCTTGTTTATTTGATAATTAAAATTGATACTTAAGAACCGTCAACAATATCCTCCACAAAGCTTCTGGAGGGGTTACCCATCTAGCATCTCTATATTGCTGAATCTCATCGATGTTACCTTCATTGTCCTCTTTGTTAGCCTCTCTCACGGCCACAGACGCACGATCATGACCCTTGTAAATGTACTTAAATAGATACTTGACTGCCTTGATGCTCCCACATGCCTCAACATTAATGTGGCAGTTGAAAAGACGAAGGAGATACAGGTTGTAAGGCACGACCCATCTATTGTCAAGCTCATGGCCATGGACCTTTTCTTTTTGTCCATCTTCACGTCGTCTGTAAACTGGATATGAATCCTTACCCTGTACTGTGACGTCACAAAAATCTCAAGGGTAACGATTCTTACATATTTCACGACCCTTTGTACATGGACAATCATGATTAAGCACTCCACATGGGCCATGCATCATATGTTTGGTGATCATCTTGTACAATACTGGGTACTTCCTCTTGTCCGGGAGCTCAGCTGAGATGAGGCGATCATACTGTTCTGGGCACGTGATCTTGTACTTTCTATCCATGATTAGCAGAAAATGTGCTTGTGGCAGTCCCCACTTCTGGAACTCCACAACATATACATACGCCTTGACCTTTCCAAGGATATCCTTCTTTAGTAGCCTATCCTTCAGCTCTTGTAGTTTTGCTCTAAATACCCGAACAACAAGATTAGGACTATCCTGTGGTGCCTGGCCAAGGTAGAGTTCACGCTTGATCTCATCCCAGTTCGGGTTACATGTCATAGTAAGGAAGATGTCCGGTTTACCGAACCTCCGTATTAGAGCCATGGCGTCCATGTACCGCTTCCTCATGTCACGTGTCCAATAAATGATGAAGGCATCACTGTTCGCTTTCCAATAGCTTCTGCTCTTCCTTCACCAGCATGTAGGCTATCAACCAATCCTTGGTAAAGGTCGGCCCTAATATCTTCTTGGTGGTTGCGTATGTAATCTAATCGAGAACTCTCGATCTTGATGTATGTGTCAACTGCAAACTGCTGGAACAGACGTTTGCCATACAATATGGGGTTAAATATTCCTGGTCGCATCTGAAACTTGTAGCAGTAGTAGTCATGTACGGACACACATAGTCTACCAGGGGAGCCTACAAAAAAATAACCATTAATCAGAATAATTTATAGAATAACCACTAAAATATATTTCTACAAAGTATTTAATTAAATAAGAAGAATAACAAACCTGTGTCTTTGTTGACACTTGCTAACACCACTTGAATACTAGGTTGTCATCCCCAGCATGACACTAGAGTGTACTATGGTATTTATACGCACACAGATAAATCCGCAAGCGCACGGATACCGTTGTAGCTTTTACCTGGTTAAAGGTTTTATCGTATCCACAGGGAAATGGGAGAACCAACTACGCTCTAACTTAAACTAGATAGATAGGTGGGTGTAAATAGGTAGGATGGTAGAATTGAATAGAAACAATATACTAAAGGTATGGTGATAGTATGGAATTATAGAGTAGAGCAATCTGATATATGGGCGATGGTAGGAGAATAGAGAGGATAACTAGGGTTTCTCTACTTCAAAGGGGTATGTCTGTCTGTGTCCTATAGATTAAAGTACTCAAAAGAGTTATGAACCAGAGCACACATGGATATTAATCGCATAATAAAATAGAAGTAGATTACCCGAGTCATCCCATGAGCAAGGTTAATTAGAGCTTGATCATTGAGAAGTACAACCGGAGGAGGCACCGACACGCCGGCCTCTCCTCCAATCCTCCCTCTCTCTCCATCTCGCTACTATCTAGATCTACTCTAGTTTAGAGAAGAGAGGAGAGCGCTCATCTCCAAACCCTAGCTTTTGCTCTATCTATGAATAATGAATAGGGGATCAGATGGATGTCTTCTCCAGGGGCCAGGGGGTCTGCTTATATAGTCCCTTCAAGTGAATCTGGGCCGTCGGATCAAACCGACCTTAATCGCACAGTTTTCCTTAATCCTTTAGGTCGGTGGAGCATAATCCTCGAAGCGGCGCCTGATTGGCCGCCAAGTCAGGGCGGGCGCCCTGCTTCCGTGCCCAATCGGCCTCCCGTTCGTTCCCGTGGCTTCTGGAGTCTTCTAGATGATAGAAAATTGCGTGGTTCATTAATAGCTCTATGTAAACCCGACATGTGGGCCTTTCCTTCATAATTCGTGATAACCCCTTGCAAAAACAGACAAACACCAAAACTTGTGGAATTCTGTCAGATAAAACCCTAAGTCTGAGTGTTGGTTGCATTTGGATCCTCTTATTTATTTATTTATTTGATGATTATATTTGGTACTTAAGGACCGTCAACAAACTCCCCCAAGCTTACCTCTTGCTCGTCCCTGAGCAAGGATGGACTTAGTGATGGATCAGGAGTTGCTGCAGTGCATTTGAACGTTGACGGTACACATGCTTTCAAATAAGGTCTCATCTCTGAGTTAGAGTAAACTGTCAAGACTTAAAACTTACCCATTTTACCTTTCACCATGGGGCTTGCAACAGTCACTTCTGTCTTGAGTAGTTAAAAGATAGAACGGTCTAGTCAAGCGCCATGTCTCTTATTCTTGATCAGCTATAGCTCTGGAGTTTTTGCAGATTTTCAAATAAAACTTAGAGATTCCTTGTATGACTCTCTCTAGTCTCTCATTTGTGGTATTTCTAGATCCTTACCAAGGCAGTAATGGTATATGCCTTCTCTCAAGGTATGTGGTATTTGTGGTACAAGGCATATCATAGTGCCATTGCTTTCTCTCTCATCCTACTCTAATAAGGATTTGATATCTGGAGCTCATAGGTGGGAGATAAAGTATACATACTCACAAAACATTTATTGCATAGTCAAACCATAGATCCAAAGAAACAAGTCAATAAGTCAAATCAAGATGTGCATGTGTGGTGAATGAATGGTGTATAGTGATGATGGTGATAACAATAGTCTAATGCTCTTTTTGAGGGAATACATACCTTTCTTACTCTTTGAAGCTTATTGGAGAGAATGAGATGCTCTGTATTTTCTTTTTCTTTCCTCTCAGACGGGTATTTTGTACCCCTAATTCTACTGTCGGACACTTGTCCATTTTTATCTCTCGTCTCACTTTTTCTTTCTATTGAGGTTCCAAGCACTTGCTCCTTTTTATTTCCTCGTATTTTTTTTGAGGTTTCGGGCACTTGCCCCTTTTTATTTTCTCGCAAAATTTTTTTTAGAGCAAACTCCCTCTTGAAAATATAGCAAGTGGTAGTAGATAAAATAACTTGAGCATTAATATCACAGGGAATAACAGGGATGGAATAATGTTTTTGGCTATTCTCTCCCAGGTTATGAGTAGAATAATTTTGGGTGAATCTGGAGATGGAAATGAGTGGATATATGTGGATGCGTACTTCCGGAGTAAAAGCAGCATGTATGAGTGAACGTGCAAGTGAATCTTGATTTTAACCATATGACAAGTTCCTAAGGGTCTACACAGCTTGACCACACTCAATGCCCATAAGCAATAAGTAGTAAAAGTGTGGTTCTTAATCTAACAAGCATGTATATATGGCTGTGGTAGAAATTTAAACTCTCATCATACAGGAACTCATCATGTAAGATTTTAAAGATTTTTAAAGATAAAATTCTCCAGAATTCTAGCATCTCTAGGAACAGATAAACAGCAGCTCAACCTTCCCATATCATATCCGTTAACAACTTAGACTTCAGATCAAATTCTCTTCCCACAAGTTCAGGTTCAGAGCCAGTAACAGTTATGCCTAAACTTGAGAGAGAGCTCAAATTTGAAAACTAGGTAATTGGTAGAGCAACTATTCATCGTATCCATGTAAGAGCTTAGCATAGCAAACTTTATTTATTTATTTAGCAAACTAAGCAAAGATATATATATAGGCACACAATCTTTATTTGGATTTTTATGATTATGCATCTTTTTATTATTTAGTAAAGTATAAAAGTGAGTAGAAATACTTAGCTAGATAAATGGGGGTGCTTTCCCCCAAGCTAGATTTTGATGTAATTTCTTCTGATGTAGCTAGCAAGTGGCGGAGGTGTATTTGAATGTCGGCAGCACCCTGACAGCGATTAGGATGTCCTCCGCCGGCTAGTCATCTTTGATCCTTGAATTCTGTGGAGCTCAAATAGACAACAAAGCTTTGTGGAACTGATTAAGTGTTAGAATAAATACCTAGCCTTTATCATGTTGAGCTTCCTCAATAAATGTTACTCTCTTTGGTAGGATCATAAATTTATTTTTATATTTTTATTTTTATAGGACATGAATATATTTATTTTATTTTTACGCCACCATAGTGAATGTATTTATCGGTTTCATGCCATGAGTATACTCACATGGGGCTTACTGTTTTTAACATTTTATTTTCTTTTCAAGATGGCATGATTAACTAACAAGCTATTTAAGGAAACTAAATAATTTAAGGGAAAAGAGAATGAAGAAAGGATAAATATGGATAACTACCGTTTTTACCTTTCGGTGAGGGTTCAATGTTTTAAGTCTTCTAAACAAGACTTCTTACCGTGTTCATCCTTTAGGTGCATCATTTGATTCAGGTGCGGGCTGTTGATATTTGGTAACGCAATTAGAAAATGATCCGCAAGCGCACGGATATCGGTGAGCACTTCACTCGGGATGTTATCCAGAGTATCGTATTTATTTTTTTACCACTAGGAGAAAGCGTGCATCTGACTAACCAAATCTATTACTACTAACCTTTAGGCTACAACCAACTGTGATTTGATGTGAGCGATGTATAGAGAAGACTTCAACTGCACTCTCGTTCTAACCTTGGTAAGGATGATCTACTGCTCTATTGGGGAGGCTCACAGAATCTAGACACCTCAGAGGATGTTCGACCCGCACCTATAAACCCTATCGATCCTGCTAACGGGGTATGGAATACAAAGGTAGCTATGGAAATGTCACGTTCCTCGCTACTACCACGAACCGGCTAGACAGGGGATATCTATGAGTATCCTAGCCCAAACACCACGTCTACGCTAGAGATGATTACTCTAAACTCTACGCGAAGAGATTAAAGTAAACTCATAAACCAAAGAACAATAAAACAAAGAACTTACTAGAATTTAGAAGTCGAAATACTGAAGAATCCTAGGAACAAGCTTCGGGTTAGGAGAACTTGATCCCGCAGGTACAACCTCGAAGTAGTCACCGACAGGCCGGGCTTCCTTCGATCTACACCTCCGCTCTATCTCTCTCAATCTAGAAGAACTAAGTCTAATCTCACATTGGATGCTAAGCCCTAATTGAGGTGGGAACCCTAAGGAACCTCTCTCTGAATCCTCTCTGGAAAATATGAAAATAATGAATTGGGATCCTCCTCTCCAGGGGCCGGGGGCTCTGATTATATAGTCCCTTCAAGTGAATCTGGGCCCTTGGATCAAACCGACTTAAATCGCACGGTTTTCCTTAATCCTTTAGGTCGGTGGAGCATAATCCGTGAGACGGAGCCTGATTGGCTGAGGCCCCAGGGCGGGCGCCCAAGGAGGTAGGGCGGGCGCCCTGGCTGTGGGCCCGTTCGGCCTCCCGTTCGATCTCGTGTCTTCTGGAGTCTTCTAGATGATAGAAAATCAGTCGGATCGTTATTATCTCTATGTAATCCCGACATGTGGGCCTTTCCTTTGGATTTCCTGATAACCCCCTGCAGAAACAGATAAACAACAAAACTCGTGGAATTCTATCAGATCAAACCCTAATTCTAGGTGTTGCTTGCATATATGTCCTTTTCCTTGTTTATTTGATAATTAAAATTGATACTTAAGAACCGTCAACAAATACCCCCATACTTAGGCTTTTACTCGTCCTCGAGAAAAGGATGGTTCAGAAAAAATAACTGGGGTGAAAACATTCTTTAAAACATTATGTTTCATTTATGCAGGGTGTAGTAAAAAGTTCCACTGTGCACTGTAGTCAGGGAAATATATGGTCGAAGTAGAGATCCTTTCTTTTCATCATGTCACTTGGAGTTTTTGGAAATTTTTGAAAGGAAAACTTAGCATACCTTTTATCCTCAGAGGGGCTCTCAGATCACTCATTTATATTTTGTATATCTCACTGAGGCTGTTTTAATTTGCAAAAATTCTCAAGCATACTTACCTTGTATTTATTGCTGATCAAAACGGGATCCGAGGAGAGTAATATCATACTCTTAGATCAAAGACTTTGAAAATTAAAAACTTGTCAACTCTTTCTGGCATATTGCTTATTAGAAGGACCATGGGCTATCATCATTTTTTTCTTTTCTCTTTTCTTTTTCAGGTGGATACCGTGGCATCCCTAATTCTACTTCCGGGCACTTGTCCATTTTTTTTTGCGAGGTTTCGAGCACTTGCTCCTTTTTATTTCCTCGAAATTCATATTTTTGCATAGCTCATGCCTCTAACGCAATAATACTTCTATAGAGTTGATTCTTTCTGAAAAATAAATGTCTTGATCATAGGAGCATGATAAATCTCTCAACAAGGGTCTAACTCATTTTGAACAAACTTAATACAAAGCAGATAGCTTTTATTATAATTAATATTTTCAATTTTAATAGGCATATAAAACACTGAGGATGGTAGCTATAATTTTGAAGTTTTCGAAAAGAAAATCTCCAAGCGACATAGATATTAAGAATAAGATACTCATATTCTACCATCTCACATTCCACAATGACTTGAGTAGCATAGGGTTTTTAAAAATGATTTTCCAATAAATGCAGGTTTTCAGGAAATATCATAGAGCCAGATTGATCATGATTAGAAATATTTTTATCCTTTTAAACTATCATGTTAGGAACAATACTCTACACAGTTCAATATATATGTGCATGTGTGTGAACAAAGTGTGTAGAGTACATACCTGGATCGTGGAGTGGTGCAATCGGAGTGCATTTACCATGTCATGGCGCAGGGGTCTCCCCCATACTTGTTTCCTGCTTTCTTGCATAAAAATAAAGTGGAGACACACGAGGCATAATAATAACAAACTTTATTTAACTTGAGGCATTTATTACAACTGAATGATAAACTAAGCTTTAATAGATCTAAACTGAATTTAATCGAATCTAATCGAATCTAACGATGAAGAACTAAGACACACTGCCTCAAGATCTAATCTAGATAACTCACTGCTGCTTTAAGTTTCTAATCCTATTGTTGGAAATCTTCAGATCGCGTCTAAGCTCAAGGATCATGGTGTTTTGATTGGTGAGCTGCCTAGATTGGTTGTTTACGGTGGACTGAAGTTCCATGATATGCCTGTTTGCTGTCCTAAGATCCTCATCTACGTCGGCGATGGTTCGGCGGCGCTTGGGTGGCGTCTCAAACGAGTTGAGCGCGTGCTTGGGAGCTTCTTGCGGCGGAACGAAATGAACTTTTGCTGCTCTTACTCCTTCGAAGCGAGGCCTCTCCTTCTCCGTGGTGTAGCGGACGCTACTGATCTCTCCGCTCTTGTTAGTCTTGACGCCTATGACCCGCTCATTGGGCCTAGGTGGCAGGATCTTGGTGTCGGCTGGTACTTTGATGATGGCCTCCTGCTTCGATGGCGGTCCCTTGAGGAGAAGAGGTTGTGGTGGAGCAGTAAGAACTGGTTGAGCAAAGTAAGATGAAACTGAGCTACGATGATTGGATGGTGGAGCTGCCAGCTGTCGCTCCGTGTTGGCCGGGACAAGAGCGAGGGCGTCGGGGTCGTCCTTCGGCTTGCGGTTGACATCGTAGGGGACGATCTTCCAATCGCGGTGGGTCTTGTCGGCCATTGGAGAACGAAGAACTAGGCAAGCTCTAATTTGAGGAGGAGAAAAAGGAAGGAGAGAATTGGTGTTGAAAGCTGACGTCAGGGGTCTGTTTATATAGGGGTCTAAAATATGCATCTAGGGTTTTCCACGAGTCATCCGCGCCGCCATCTGCACGTAACGACCGATCTGCGGAATATTCTGGAGTACCAAAGATGAGAAAAACGCGTCGGAGAAGTCCGGGGCCGAGGGGATGCCTGGGCAGGGCGCCCGCCCTCATGCTTAGGGCGCCCGCCCTGGGCCAGCCTCGTCTGCGGGCCCGCTTGCTCGAGCGTGTTTCTAGAAGTATTTCTATCCCGAAAAATATATACGTGGCCCTATTAAAAAGGTTGGGCTTTAATTTTCCATTGGAAGGTAAAAATGGATCACGTCTAATTCTTTTAATTCTTTATTGGGTTCTAAAAATAATTTAAGACGTTGACCATTTACCTTGAATAACGTACCTTCGTCGTTTTGAAGTGTGATAGCTCCGTGGGATGATGAATTGATTACCTTGTATGGTCCTTCCCATTTACTCCGGAGTTTTCCATGCCCGAAAAGCTTCACCCTGGAATTAAAAAGTAATACCTTATCTCCGGGTGAGAACTCCTTCTTCTTGATCCTCTTGTCATGCCATCGCTTAACTCTCTCTTTGTAAATCTTCGAGTTGTGATATGCTTTCTCTCGCCATTCTTCCAATTCCGATAGTTGCATTCTTCTATAATCTCCCGCGACATCTAGGTCCATATTCCATCTCCTTATGGCCCAGTGTGCTTTGAACTCTAGTTCAACAGGCAAGTGACAAGTCTTCCCGTATACCAATTGGTATGGAGTCATTCCAATTGGGGTCTTGTATGCTGTTCGGTACGCCCAAAGTGCATCGGGTAACTTATCCTTCCATGCCATTCCCATTTCATTTACTGTCTTCTGAAGAATGTTCTTGATTTGCTTGTTGGAAGTCTCTGCTTGTCCACTTGTCTGAGGATGATATGGGGTAGCAACGTTGTGACGGATCCCATGCTTTGCAAGATAATGCTCGAAGCGTTTGTCGATGAAGTGTGATCCTCCATCACTTATCACTACTCTGGGGACTCCAAATCTTGGAAATATAATCTCTTCAAACATCCTCTTCGAATTAATGTTGTCGGCACGCTTGCATGGTAGTGCTTCCACCCACTTAGAGACGTAGTCAACTGCCACCAAGATGAATTCACACTTCTTTGATGGAGGAAATGGACCCATGTAGTCTATTCCCCAAACATCAAAGAGCTCAATCTGAAGGTTGGTGGTGAGTGGCATGGCGTCTCTTGTATTTATGTTTTCGTGCCTTTGACATGGCCCACATCTTCTGATATATTGCTTCGTATCTTCATACATTGTAGGCCAATAGAATCCACACTGCCAGATCTTTGAATGTGTATGGAATGCTCCATAATGACCTCCGTAAGGTGATGAGTGGCATCTATCGATGATCTTCCATCCTTCCTCAGTGGTCACACACCTTCTGAGCAAGCCATCAGCGCATACTCGGAAGAGGTATGGCTCATCCCATATATGTGAACGACTTTCTTGAATAAGCTTCTTCTTGTTCGCTCCTGGTGGTACATACCCTGAAACCATAAAATTAACAATATCTGCATACCAGGGGTCAGATCTGTTAATCCCGTAAAGCATGTCGTCTCGGAGTGAATCATTAATGGGTGTTTCCTGTGGATCCTTAAAGTGCATTCTAGACAAGTGATCAGCAACAGAATTTTCTACTCCCTTTTTATCTTTTATTTCTAAGTCAAATTCTTGGAGTAACAAGATCCATCTAATTAGGCGAGGTTTAGCATCTTTTTTAGTGAGCAAATATTTTAATGCAGCATGATCAGTATAAACAATTATTTTAGCTCCAACTAAATAAGATCTAAATTTATCAATGGCAAAGACAACAGCCAGAAGCTCTTTTTCAGTGGTTGCATAATTAAGTTGAGCTCCTGTTAAAGTTTTACTGGCATAAGCAATTGCATGATGCTTTTTATCTTTAGTTTGTCCCAAAACTGCCCCCACAGCATAATCACTAGCATCACACATAATTTCAAAAGGCAACGACCAATCAGGGGGTTGAATGATTGGTGCAGAGATGAGTGCATTCTTTAATAAATTAAAAGCTTCTAAACATGCATCATCAAATTCGAAAGGAGCATCCTTGGCTAGCAAAAGAGTAAGTGGTCTAGCAATGAATGAAAAATCTTTAATGAATCTGCGATAAAAACCAGCATGGCCAAGAAAGCTTCGAATTCCTTTTATATTCACAGGTGGAGGTAGTTGTTCTATCACTTCAATTTTAGCTTTATCTACCTCAATACCTCTTTCAGACACTAAGTGTCCTAGCACTATTCCTTCCCTAACCATAAAATGACATTTTTCCCAATTAAGGACTAAGTGCTTTTCTTTACATCTTTGCAAAACCTTGTCTAAGTTTTCAAGACAATTATCAAAAGTTTTTCCATAAACAGAAAAATCATCCATGAAAACTTCCATAATCTCTTCAATCATATCAGAAAATATAGACATCATGCATCTTTGAAAAGAAGCTGGTGCATTACATAGCCCAAAAGACATTCTACGATAAGCATAAGTTCCGTATGGACATGTAAAAGTGGTTTTGCTTTGATCATCAGGATGGATCGGGATCTGGTGGTACCCTGAATATCCATCTAGGAAACAGAAGAACGAATGGTTCGCTAACCGCTCTAACATCTCATCTATAAAAGGTAAAGGAAAGTGATCCTTTTTCGTGGCTTTATTCAGTTTTCTATAGTCTATGCACATCCGCCACCCTGTGACGGTGCGTTGCGGAATTAGCTCATTCTTCTCATTTGTGACAACACTCATGCCTCCCTTCTTAGGCACAACTTGAACAGGGCTCACCCACTCACTATGCGGCACAGGATATATAATCCCTGCATGCAGCAACTTTATAACTTCCTTTTTAACTACTTCTCTCATTGCGTTGTTGAGTCTACGTTGGGGTTCTCGAGAAGGTGAAACAGAAGGATCTGTCGGAATACGATGGGTGCAAATCATAGGACTGATTCCTGTAAGATCTTGGAGTGAGTAGCCAAAGACTGAATGATGTTTTTCTAAAACGGTCATTAATCGCAGAGTTTGCTCCTGAGTGAGTTTATCACTAATGATCACAGGAAACTCTGGATTATTGTTTAGGAAAGCATAGGTAAGACCGGGTGGTAGAGTTTTAAGCTCTATGGGAGGTCTGGGTGTTTCTGCAAACTCATCTAAGGGTTCAGGCTCAGAAGGTTCAGCTTCTTCTTCTATGAAGAAAGGGGCTTCTTCTTCTAAGTCTGGTTCATTTAAAAGCTCTAGAGACGCAGCCTTTACCTCTTCCATAGGATCAGGCAAAAGAGATGACTCGGTCTTATTATTCAAGGAGTGAGAAATTGTCATAGGGAGTTTAAAATCCTTTCCAGAAGAAATGTGTAGCTTTCCAGTTTGACCTTCATAAAGGAGTCTTCTAAATGGTTGTCCTATCAACAGGTCGAAGTCCCATGTATCAAAGATATAAAAGTTCAAATGAACCATGGAGCCTTCTACCATAAAGGGTAGGACATTCAGAATTCCAAGACTGGGGACTAATCGTCCTGAAGATTCCTTCATGAACTTTGTTGTGGGGGTTAAAATTAGTTTTCCAAATAATTTTTATGCAAAAGCTTCGGACATGATATTGATTCCCACAACAGGATTATAGAGAGCATCAAATTGATCAGAATCATAAGCACAGCGTATAGTGATAGGAGGTGTATCCAAACGGACCACTTCAGAGGAAAGCTCTGATTCCTCCAACCATTCGCTACTCATGACTGAAATAAGCTCTCTCAACTGACATTCAGTTGGTAAACAAATGCTAAAATGGCCGCTTTGGGGTTTGTCTATAGAATGGTAGTTTGAAATGTTTCCAAAATCGGCAAAGAGATCGGATTCTATATCCAACATGAAATCAGGTGGTGGAATTTCTTCCTTTTGTGGCTCAAAACTTGGGATAGCTGAAGTAGGTGAAGAATTTGGCAGAGTGTCTACTTCGGCTTCGTAGGTTTCATCATGGAGGGTATTATCCATCTCAGATTCTAGGATTCTATCTAGGATCGCTCTAGCTTCATCAGTAGGGATACGAAAGAAAGAACCTCTAGACATTGTATGTAGCAATTGTTTATGATCTTTCTGAAGACCTCGAAAGAAATGAAAAAGAAGAATAGGGTCTTCAATATTGAGTTTTGGACCAGATTCTACAAGATCAGAAAAACGTTTCCAAGATTTTCCCAAAGTTTCATTTTCTTTTTGTTTAAAAGATAGAACTTCGAGTCTAAGGTCGGCGATACGATCGAGGGAATAAAAATCTAGACAAAAGTTGGCTCTTAAGACTCCCCATTCACCTCGTTGTTGACTTACCTTCTGACTATACCATCGTCTAGCTTCTCCTCTTAAAGAAAAAGGAAAAAGCTTTCAACGTAAAGTCTTATCAGAAATGCCTTCAATGCGAAGACAATCGCATGTTTGCTCAAAATCTCTAATATGAAGGTAAGGGTTTTCGTCTTCCTTTCCCGAAAAAGATAGGTTCTCAATCATGGCAATTAACCTCAAACTTAACCTATACTGGGATGTTTGGATAGGCTGTGATGACTCCCATGGTAAAAGGTCAGTTCGGAAGGTGTTGCAAATTGATAGATTGATTTAGAATCTTGGTTTTCCATAAGGTAAGAATAAAGAATATAAACATAAGGACTAAAAAGAAAGATAAAAGTATAGGTACAAGCTAGCAGTAAGATTCAAGGTTATCTCAGCAAACCGTCTTTCTCCCCGGCAACGGCGCCAGAAATGCTTGTTGATATTTGGTAACGCAATTAGAAAATGATCCGCAAGCGCACGGATATCGGTGAGCACTTCACCCGGGATGTTATCCAGAGTATCGTATTTATTTTTTTACCACTAGGAGAAAGCGTGCATCTGACTAACCAAATCTATTACTACTAACCTTTAGGCTACAACCAACTGTGATTTGATGTGAGCGATGTATAGAGAAGACTTCAACTGCACTCTCGTTCTAACCTTGGTAAGGATGATCTACTGCTCTATTGGGGAGGCTCACAGAATCTAGACACCTCAGAGGATGTTCGACCCGCACCTATAAACCCTATCGATCCTGCTAACGGGGTATGGAATACAAAGGTAGCTATGGAAATGTCACGTTCCTCGCTACTACCACGAACCGGCTAGACAGGGGATATCTATGAGTATCCTAGCCCAAACACCACGTCTACGCTAGAGATGATTACTCTAAACTCTACGCGAAGAGATTAAAGTAAACTCATAAACCAAAGAACAATAAAACAAAGAACTTACTAGAATTTAGAAGTCGAAATACTGAAGAATCCTAGGAACAAGCTTCGGGTTAGGAGAACTTGATCCCGCAGGTACAACCTCGAAGTAGTCACCGACAGGCCGGGCTTCCTTCGATCTACACCTCCGCTCTATCTCTCTCAATCTAGAAGAACTAAGTCTAATCTCACATTGGATGCTAAGCCCTAATTGAGGTGGGAACCCTAAGGAACCTCTCTCTGAATCCTCTCTGGAAAATATGAAAATAATGAATTGGGATCCTCCTCTCCAGGGGCCGGGGGCTCTGATTATATAGTCCCTTCAAGTGAATCTGGGCCCTTGGATCAAACCGACTTAAATCGCACGGTTTTCCTTAATCCTTTAGGTCGGTGGAGCATAATCCGCGAGACGGAGCCTGATTGGCTGAGGCCCCAGGGCGGGCGCCCAAGGAGGTAGGGCGGGCGCCCTGGCTGTGGGCCCGTTCGGCCTCCCGTTCGATCTCGTGTCTTCTGGAGTCTTCTAGATGATAGAAAATCAGTCGGATCGTTATTATCTCTATGTAATCCCGACATGTGGGCCTTTCCTTTGGATTTCCTGATAACCCCCTGCAGAAACAGATAAACAACAAAACTCGTGGAATTCTATCAGATCAAACCCTAATTCTAGGTGTTGCTTGCATATATGTCCTTTTCCTTGTTTATTTGATAATTAAAATTGATACTTAAGAACCGTCAACACGGGCCTTGACATCTGTATCTCTTGATACGGTGTCACCCATGTTCTTTATTTGCCCAACAGTTCGAAGTGCGGCGTTTAGTAGCATCTTGCTCAGTGTGCATGTGCTCATAGATCCAGGTCCTTCACTTGGTAGAGTCTGGGAATCTGGAAAACTCCTCCATGTTTTGCTTGAAGTGTATCCTGCTCATAGAGATAAGGCGGAGATCAAGTGCATGGGCCTTGTTGGTGGAAAACACCAATAGAACCAAAAGTCCATTTATTCTTCTCTAACCTTAAACATAATGAGCAAGGCAAAGTTGATGGGTGATGAGTGTAGAATTTGAAAACATTTGTCAGATCAGATCGCTCAACCTAATGGAAAGATAATCTATCTATATTTATGTTTTTGTTTATATATCTTCCGAAGATTGAATGTGCAACATTTTAGCTCATATGATTAGGAGTGTGGGATCACAAAGGTGGAAGGACTAAACATGTTGAATCGATTGGGTTGGTTAATCTAGAGTTGTAAATCATACATGTTTATTTCTTTATTCATATGAATGTCAGAACCAAGGAGAAGCTCATAAAAGTGATAGTCACGTACCTAAGATGTTACCTTAATTGAAGAGTGATGGTACAATCTCACCTTGGGGAAGCTTTCCTTTCGTAGCGACTATGTATCTTGTTCATGTACTTTGTCTCCTTCCATGGATCATCTCTCTATGATAAATGAGCTATGTCCTTTTTGTGCAAATTGTTAAACTTCATGTGTCTCTCTCTTCATCTCCGATGTGAGTTTGTCTTAGGACTTTCCAAATCGATATTGAAAGTTCTTCTACAGGGGTTAGTCCAACAAAATATACCAATGTCTACACAAGTAGTTTTTAGTTCAATAACCGAACTAGACTCCATGTCTAATCAGATTAGGGAAGGCTGTTTAACCTAAGCACCATGCTTAATTTAAAAGCCAATAGAAGTATGTGCAGTACTTCCAAACTAACACTTAGGATAAACAAAGGTAGCGTGATGGCATTTATAAAGATTTACTCAGGTGGAGATGAAAATAGAATGATTGGTGTTTAACAAATTGAGCATGTCTTTCAAAGATAGGGACAACCAACATAGCAACATGGCAAAAGATGTTTTTATATAAGTTTTTCCCCCAAGCTTGAATTTTGCAAAATTTCAAGTTTGGATGAATTTGATTCAATGTTGCCTGATGATTGGTTGGAAATACCTTGTGCCTATTATTCCTTCGATCTTCTTGCTCCAATCCTGGAAAGGTTAGTGACAAGAATACCCGAAGGAATGTTTCTACAATTATCTTTATATGCTCAATACACAAGGCAATGTTGCCAATAATTTGAAGCTCATGTCACGATCTGATAAGTGCTTATTTTAGGATACTAAGCTTGTCCTTGGGAAACCATTAGTTTATGTTGGCAAAGTGGTTTCCCCTCCAACGTCAACTTATCAAGATCAATTCAACGAGATCTGCAATATTTATTATAGACATATGCATCGACAACCATCCTTTTAAAGTTTTTATAAATAGAAAGGAAGAGGGGGTTGGAGATCTCAAATGTGGTGATGTTGGAGAGACCAATAGATTGGGAAGATGTTGCATATGAGCATAGAGTAAATGAAGTGGCTATGAAATAAATTCCATGCTCATTAATGTTATCTTCGTCTCCAATCTGAATGTTTGAAGTTTCTCTTGGATTGGTCTCGTCTATGTCCTCTTCTGTAGATGGATGAATCTCATCTTCAAAGGGAGTTAAGGACTCACCATTTGAAATTGAGACAAGGTCAAAATCCATTAAGGCTTCTTCCTTGTCCATCCATTCTACACATTCCAGCCATTCAGAACTTGTGATCAAGAAAGGGAAGGTGATATAATTTTCTATATGGCTTAGCTCTCCTATGGCATTTCTTGACATGCCCTCCTCATGGTCTTCATGACTCCTATGATTTGGTCTTCTTGATGGATTGCTAGGATCATTATGAGACTGGAAAGGAGGAGGATAAGAGGGATCTCTAAGGTCAAGAATGGATTTAGAATTTGTGAACATGGAAGGGGAGCAGATATAATCTATATGGTTTATCTCTCCTTCACTTGATATGTCACCCTTGACTTCTTCATAACAGGAACCAAGACATTTTATAAGAGAACCATTATTGCAAGGATTTAAATTATCCCTGCTTGAAGGTCTCTTATGGAACCAGAAGTCTAATCCATCAACATCTGAAAGATTCAAGGTTGGAATTCCTTCCTCCCTTGGAGAATTTTGGGATATTGATGGTTTAGGATCGATAGCTAAAGGTTGGGATTGAAGTGGTTTTGGTTTGGCTATCGGAACTTCCTCTACTTGTCCAGGAACTGATTCTTTCTCTTTCTCAGGGATATAAATGCTAGGAAGTTTTCCACTTAATAAATCAATCAAATTCCAAGCTTCACTAGCAGGTAGGTGATAGAAGGATCCTCTAGAGGCTGTATTAAGGGTTTGCTTATTTTCCCTACTAAGGCCCTTTAAAAAAGTGAATTAGAAGAACTTCTTCTGGAATAGAAAGCTTTGGGCCAGTGAGAGTAAGGTCAATAAAGCGGTCCCATGCTTCGCCAAGAGATTTTTCTTCTAGTTGTCTAAAAGAAAGAATCTCGATCCGAAGATCCGCTACTTTGGAGAGTGGAAAATATTTAAAAAGAAAACTATTGTATAGCTTCTTCCAATCTCCATGAGCACTTCCTACGTTGAGTTTGTACCAATGTCTAGCTTTTCCCATTAAAGAGAACGAAAAGAGCTTCCATTTAAGGGTCTCATCCGACATGCCTTCAATGCGAAGGAGGTCACAGACTCGATAAAACTCTCTTAGGTGTGTGTATGGGTTTTCCTCACCTTCTCCTGAGAAAGGTTGTTTTTGAACAAAGGGTCTATCTCAAAACTAGATGTCATGATAGGTTTTGAAGATTTTGGTGGTTTGAGATGTGTGCCCATAGGTCCATGAAACTGATAGATAGACATGTTTGCATTCATGATAGACCAGAGATCAAGGATTAGATAAGAAGAAAGAATAGCAGAGATAAGGCAAAGGATAAAAGAAAATATATATATATATATATTTAATTTTTTCAGAAAAATGATTAAGTTAGTTCGTAGTCAACTCAGCAACCATTTCCCCGGCAACAGCGCCAAAAAACTTGTTTACACTTGCTAACACCACTTGAATACTAGGTTGTCATCCCCAGCATGGCACTAGAGTGTACTATGGTATTTATACGCACACAGATAAATCCGCAAGCGCACGGATACCGTTGTAGCTTTTACCCGGTTAAAGGTTTTATCGTATCTACTGGGAAATGGGAGAACCAACTATGCTCTAACTTAACCTAGATAGATAGGTGGGTGTAAATAGGTAGGATGGTAGAATTGAATAGAAACAATATATTAAAGGTATGGTGATAATATGGAATTATAGAGTAGAGCAATCTGATATATGGGCGATGGTAGGAGAATAGAGAGGATAACTAGGGTTTCTCTACTTCAAAGGGGTATGTCTGTCTGTGGCGTACCATAAGTATAAAACAACTCAGAGGATGATTATACCTAAGGTCGAGGACTCCTACCAGTCCTGCCAACGGGAGGTGGACTACAGAGGACCTCGTAGCTGCCACCTACGCGGCCTACCACACGTTCCGGCTAACAGAGGATATCCACAAGTAATCTAGGCCTAAGCACCACGCTTACACCTATACTACAACTCTAACCTATAGTGTCCTATAGATTAAAGTACTCAAAAGAGTTATGAACCGGAGCACACATGGATAGTAACTGCATAATGAAATAGAAGTAGATTACTCGAGTCATCTCATGAGCAAGCTTGATTAGAGCTTGATCATGGAGAAGTACAACCGGAGGAGGCACCGACACGCCGACCTCTCCTCCAATCCTCCCTCGCTCTCCATCTCGCTACTATATAGATCTACTCTAGTTTAGAGAAGAGAGGAGAGCTCTCATCTCCAAACCCTAGCTTTTGCTCTATCTATGAATAATGAATAGGGGATCAGATGGATGCCTTCTCCAGGGGCCAGGGGGTCTGCTTATATAGTCCCTTCAAGTGAATCTAGGCTGTCGGATCAAACCGACCTTAATTGCACGGTTTTCCTTAATCCTTTAGGTCGGTGGAGCATAATCCTCGAAGCGGAGCCTGATTGGCCGCCAAGTCAGGGCGGTCACCCTAGGGTTTAGGGCGGGCGCCCTGCTTCCGTGCCCGATCGGCCTCCCGTTCGTTCTCGTGGCTTCTGGAGTCCTCTAGATGATAGAAAATTGTGCGGTCCGTTAATATCTCTATGTAAACCCGACGTCTAGGCCTTTCCTTCATAATTCCTGATAACCCCCTGCAGAAATAGACAAACACCAAAACTCGTGGAATTCTGTCAGATAAAACCCTAAGTCTGAGTGTTGGTTGCATTTGGATCCTCTTATTTATTTATTTGATGATTATATTTGGTACTTAAGGACCGTCAACAGTCTTCTTCTTCTGACCCACTACGAGCCTTCAGCAAGGCACGATACTTAATAACTTCTTCCATACTAACATCTTTTTTTGGAATATCCATGTGCCACCCAAGCTCGCCCTTAGGAAAGAATAGAGGGTATGAAAGAGCATCATAACATCCATGATATGAGCGGATGCCGTGTCTACTTCTATCTTTCCCATGCAAGACAACACTATTCTGAAACTGACCAAGAAGCTCGCTTCCCTCAATCCAAACAGCAGCCACCTCTTCAGCTAATGGTGTGTTGTATGTTCTCTGATCCAGCCTTTTGTCAAGGTTTAGTGTGACATGATAGTCCTCGAGGTCTTCAGCCTGGCCTAAACTCCTAAGCTTCTCTGAGTATGGGTTGTTCTGAATGATGGCCACAAGCCTCTCAATGACCTCCTTATCTTTTTCATACTTCTCTTTACGACACCGTCGATAGCGGTGCTCTAGACTTGGATCATCATCATAGAAGTAAAGCTCAAGATGTCTTGCCTCCTTACCAGTTTCTTTGCCAAATGACCTTATGTTGTGATAGATCTGGCCATGAGCACGAAAGGTGTATATGCCACTATTTTTCATGCTTGCAGTAGCACTATCGAGGCGACAATATAGAGTTGTGAAAGAGAAATGGCCATTGAAAAACCTAATGTTGTCACGAAAGTGCTTAGCATCTGGATCATTACTTGACCAAAGCCTCCTAAGCTCATTAGGTACATCCAGTTCATTAAGCTTCACTTGTCCATCCTGACAACAGAACCCACGTGGTTCATGCTCAAACCTTTTTGCACTGCATTTTTTGCAATTTGCAACAGGTTTTAGCATATGGGTATCTGTAGGCATGTTACTATACACCTGATCGTATATGTCAGGTACTTCAACAACGGAAGCCATATCTTCCTCAATGTCATTATCCTGGACATTGTCATCATCCTCCTCACCTGAAGAATGACATTTATAGCGCAATGGTAGTTTAGATAAAGTAACGAAGGATAAAGGTGAAATTCAGTATTTCACACAAATACCTTGGCCAGCAAACAGGTATCCCTCGTCCTCTTCCTCATCCTCTTCAAATATATCTCCCTCATCATCATCTATGAAATACAACCATGCGTGAGTTTATAGAACTATGGGTAAAAATAAACAAAAGGAGTCCATATAGTTTATTTATAAACTGTTAGACAAAAATGTAAATTATTACCACTATCATCGAATAGTGGTGTCATTGGTGTGGCTGGCCTAGGTTGAGGGCTTGGTTTACTCCTTTCTGAAATTCATGTAACAACCATGGTTGAATTATGTATAATATAATATCTAATATAAGCCACCTAATAAATAGGATAATGGGTCATCAATATTTACCACTGTTGGTCAAGACTGATTGAGGCAAGGCTGTGTTATCATTTAGTTCTTCCACCTCCATGCATTCCCAATCATCAAATAGTGGTGTCGTCAACGTGGAAGATACATTTGGAAGGTTATGTCGTCCTTCCCTTTCTGCTAAACACAAAATGACCAAGGATCAGTCAGTTATAACATGCTATGTAACTCGCCTAAATGGGATAATGAAGCATTAGTATGTACCGTTATTGGTCATGACTGACTGGGGTAAGGGTGTGTTAGCATCTACTCGGTCTTCAGCCATGCAGTCACCCTCCTTACGTGATGCCCTTGTGTTCGAACCAATGCGAAACTCAAATGTCGCATTACGACGGGCTAACAACGCATGTCTTTGACCAGATGGAACATTTGATCTTTTTGTCATATGGCAAGGCAATAACTCATCACATCTTTCGTCATTAGGCTCCTCATGAGGTGGAGGAATATAAATAGGTGATGGACCGAAGAAATCTGGGACAACCCTATCGTCAGATTTCGCTGTGGATCCATGAGCTTGAGATGTGTCCGCAGTGGGCCACACAAGCTCAGGACTAAACAATGGGTTCTCCATGGCGATAGACTCCGGATGCAGGGTGTGGTTTTGCACTTCCCTTTGTCTTTTATTACCTGCTATTTTTCTCTCTTTTCGCCCCGGCGCCCTATAACTCAATCGTTGTTGTTCACGTCTAGCATCCCTCCCTTCTGTTGTCATATTTACATACCGTTCCCTAAAATATTGTTGGCGAGGCTTATCAAAAGTAGCAGGGGTACCACAATCATGACTGAGATTCGTGTCAACACAGTCTTTTGTACATGGTGTTTTATTCAAGTCAATGATGCCATCATTATCTATACTCATCGCCGAGCATTCACCTACATAAGAAATTTTGTTCATTAAATAAAAGAAAAGATGACAATATCCTAGACAACACGGCATATATATATATTTCAATACTGTTTTCTCCTTACCAGTTGGCACAGGTTGGTATGACGGATTACTATGGAGCCAATCATTATTCCCGACATCAACTGTGTTTTCTATGTTGGTTGCAACGTCACCATCTTCAAACAAGTCACATGCTGTTTTAGACTAAACACAAGGGCATTACATGTAGTGCAACACAATAAAGCTAAGAATGTCACCTATAGATAATTTATTATTTTTGGAATTGGCTTTTCTCTTGTGATATGATTCACGTTTTTTCTGTTCATTTCGATTCGTTGTTCTTCAGTCATTGCCGCACGACGCGCCGCAAGCCTTTCTCTGTCCCTTTGCCGTTTACGTTCTCGAGGGTCGGAGACTTGATCAAGTGGATTAGATCCACTTCCATCACCTATAGAGTTTACATCACTCATATATTATTAGACGCTAAAATTACATATAGACATCAGCATTGGTAGTTACCTTCATTGATCTGGTTTGTCAAATCTCCCAATGGCATGCGACAACTATGATTTTCATCAGGCTCCATGTAGGAAAGAGTCCTAAAAATACATGAAAACAATTTTAGTATATGTGAATGCTCGGATAAATACAATACTCCAACCGAAGGAAATTCAAAAAATACTGGCACCATCAATTGGTTAATAATAATCGCACAGTTTTTTTAATTAATCTACCCTACTAATATAACACACGGTGGCCCCCATAGGAAGTGGGTGTTGCTGTACTGCCACTACTATGCTGCACTTTCGAGAGCTGTAGGTTTTTTTTTTTTTTTTGAGGGGAGAGCTATAGGGCCTTGTTTAGATGCCTCAAAAAGGCTAGAAATATGAATCTCTCTCCATCACATCAAATATTGTGTCGTATGCATGAAGCATTAAATGTTGGTAAAATAAATAACTGATTACACAGATTAATTATAAATCACGAGACGAATCTTTTGAGTCTAATTAATCCATAATTAGACAATATTTTTCAAATACAAACAAAATGCTACAGTAACTTGCAGGCTAGAAATTTGCCATCTAAACAAGGCCTAGATGTGCCTGCCGCTACTGTGCTGCCACTGTACTCCACTTCCAGAGCTGTGCACCACTTCCACTCGTGAACCTTATCTCTTCAGCTCGCACGCCCCCGCCCATGGTGGTGCCCAGGCGAGATCATGAGGCTTCCTCTCCCCTCCCCAGCGCCATGGCTGCTGCCTCTTCCCCAACCTCCACGACGCCACCGCGCTACTCGCCTCTCTCCACCCGACATGCCATGCCTGCCGCCACTCTTCCTCATCCGCCTTGCGACCCGGTCTCCCTCCGGCGGCCCGTGCTTCTGTGGCGACAGGGTGAGCTGCTGCTGGGGTGGCGTATCTTCCTCTCAGTGTCGCGGACTCATGCGACGAGACGCCGTCTCGATGTGGAGGTTGGTCGCGGCCGCTTTCTGCTCCAGCTGCGCAACGGTGGCAGCGACCGCGACGCCGAGAAGATGAAGGACGACGTCCCGAGGCCCACGGAGGCTCCGTCCGTGCGCGCCGTCTTGGCGGAGTGGAGGGACGCGGCTGCGCCTCTGCCGGTGGGCATCAAGGACGCCTCGCAGCCGTTGGTGGAGCGGGCGTCAACGGCTTCTTCGGCAAAGCCAAGAACATGAGGGCGCCGTTGGTGGAGCGGGCGTCAACAGCTTCTTCGGCAAAGCCAAGAACGTGAGGGCGCTGGTGTTGGAGCCCTGGAGGTGGGTGTCAGCGGCCCCTCCGGTGAAGCCGCGAACATGAAGGCGCCCCTGGAGGTGGCAGCCGTGGGCGTGTTGGTCCGTTCCGGCGGCAGCCAAGAATGCGCACATGTTCCCCGCGCTGCTGGCCGAGGAGCCCCCTGGCGTCCCCGTTCACGTTCTCAGAGAACGCGAACATGTTCCCCGCAGAGGTCAGGGGGCGTGGGCGGTGCCCCGTCTCGAACGCGGCGCGCGACGTAGTGGGCGTGGGCAGATGAGTCGGCATGCTCGGCGCGGCTTGGTCAGGTGCTCGAGGAGGAAGCCTGGTGCCACAGCGACTCCGCCGCGACCCGACAGCAGCGTCCTTGGCGCCACGAATACTTTGATGATGTACATCGGCATTGACGGCGACAACCAGCAGGTGCACAACATGATTGTACATGTCACTTGCAATTGGAGACATTCAGATAAGAGAAAGGATTGACACCTGGCTGACCGGAGGAAGGACTGACAAACAGACCACGACGGCGGCGCTCGGCCACCCAGACCACGACGGTGACGAATCAGGGGGCAGACGGACTGCACGCTCGTTGCAGGAGGCGGCTAGGTCTTGCGGTGAAGTTACGGTCTGCGTCTTCCTGCTTTCCCTTCTCGGCATGGGTGAGCTTTCTTGAGTGGGGGATACAGAGAAGACGTGCCAGGATCTTTAGTGTGTGAGCAATTGATTCGAATGGAAGGGCTGGTGAAGAAAGGTCGTGGGATTTTTACCTTCCTAAATAAAGGTCGTGAGATTTTTACCTTCCTATAAATAATTGATTCCAATGATTCGAATGTGCATGGTAACCGCACGAAGCACGCAGGAATATATCCTTTCCAAGTGTTGCGGGAATTGCGCGCCGGGCAATGAGATGGATCCCAGGTCGAATGGAAGGGATGTTGGACAAAGGTCATGGCGTATTTTTACCTTCCTAAATAAAGGTCGCATAGAAGGTGTCATTTTTACCTTCCTAAACAATGGTCGCATGTTCTGATTTTGGTGTAGCCTGTGGACGGAATCATTTGATATGTTTTAGTTGTAGAGAAGAGATAGAGATAGAGATAGAGATTTGTTGTATACTCATATATTTGCCAAGAGAACTAGGAAAGCATGCTATAAAAAAAGATACCTCAAACCGACAATGTGCCGGCAAAGTAGGGGGAGGTCGCACACATCATGTAAAATGGTGGCCAAATTCGATGGCCATCAAGGACGAATGCTCACACCATCTTAGAAGATGAACATGGTTTCTAAAAATAATAAAAACCTAAGATAAATACTTATCCGCGGTAAATTAGATTATACAGAATAAGAGCCCGCAATCAGCCCATACAGGCATACACGGGCCATAAGCGGCAAAGCCGCGGGTATTTCTAGTAACTACTAATTACAAATCTCAGCACAGAAGACAGCCGGTTGATCATATGATGTGCTCGCTCCTGCAGGCTGCAACCTGATTACCAATAAAGTTCCCCAAGACCGCGCCACTCCCAGGTCTCAGCAGGTTATAGGCACCAAATCGTGCCTGTACCAAATGGCATACAAAATGGTGGCTACACGGAAGTGAGCAAACTCGATTGTCTGTGGCTTTTCCATTCAAATGATTTGGTGGATGTAAATTTAACTAGTTTTATTCAAACAATTTGATGGAAAATAGGAAAGCAATAAAAAAATAGTAGACAATGTTGAGTCAATGATATGAGTAAGAGTAACACAGAGGCTATTTTTACCACAGTTGCAACAAAAATCATCCACACCTACACCAAAAATCAAGTTATGCAATGCAATAGTATGGCTGAATCGGCCAACACACAGTAAAAGATATTCATATATGCAATCATAAATTCTAGCATCAAAATTTTTACGGAGTAAAATCCTACTTTTATAAAGATGAACATCACATTCATGTAGTTTACACAAACTGAAAACAGGACAAAAAAAAAAAAACATAACGAAAGAGATAACTAGCTGTCTGTTCTCCAGAAAACCTCCCCCACTCCAACTTTATCACCCTGCGCCCAAACGGCTTACCAGCAGAAAAACATGCATAATAAAGATAGAACCACTCCTAGCCATCCATAACAGGTCACCCACAGCATCAGGAAAGACTCCACAACTGGTTACAAATAAGCATCAGTCGGACCCAACAAACATCTCAGCCCCTCCATGTGCTAAGGAGAAAGGAACTAGAAAACAAAACAGTCCGGACTAATCATCCGGGGGCTACAATTCATGCCATTAGTCTGACACCTTTAGCAAAATGTTGTCTTCATGAACCAGATTGGGTCATCACCCCGCCATCTTCCTTTTTTTTGAGCAACTAGAGAACATAAAGAAATGAACATCTTTAGAAACTTAAGTGAAACAACCCATTAGAGTTCAAGAGCACCATCTTGAACACCTCACCTTGGGATCTTATGGCCCTCCTCTTCCTCTTCCTCTTCCTCGCACTCCTCTTCCTCTTCCTCTTCCTCTTCCTCTTCCTCTTCCTCGCACTCCTCTTCCTCTTCCTCTTCCTGCTCCTTGCTCTTGTCCTTCTTCATCTTCTTCATTTTCTTCAAACCCAGGGTCTGCAAATTGGTTCTGTGCAGGCTGTGTACGAAGTTTATCAGCTTTCCTTTTGGTGACAATAAGCAGTAGGTTTACTCCCAATGAACAAACCATCAATTCGCCGTTTTCACCAATCAAGTCATTCATTGTTTGGAGTCCTTGATTTGTGTAATCTTCTGTGGTTGGCAGCGGACTGCCCAGCGTGTACTCTCTGTTTCTCCGCCTCCTCTTGAGAACCTCATTGGAGTAAGTCTTCCATGTATGAATAAGATCCCAGAGCCTGTCTGACATCTCAATTCTGTATTGTTCTCCATTAAATGCAACTCTAGCCTCATCGCAAATGGTCCTGAAGCGCAATGCTTCACAGAAAACCAAAATCGCTATGCTGATTGCTGTTCTCAAAGAATCTTTAGCATTGGTATTGAGGTCCACCTCTCTGATCCCATGTTCATCCGGCGGCATGACTGTCACATTTCCTTCAAATGACTCCAGGGTATAAAACATGTGAACCATAGCTTGTCCACTAGGGAAGTCACTGTATCATAAACAAGTAGATAACTGTGATAAGTAATTCAATAGATAAATCGCACGTAATTCACAAGTAGATCAAATAGAAACCAATGTATGCATGTCTTATGGTCTCTTGGTGTAGGATGAGGCTATCCCCATCTTCACTGGATGAAGGTACCCTGGAACCTCGCTATACAGATCATTGAAGACAAACCAAGTGCCCCAGAGAAATTCTCCGGCAACGGCAAGCGCAACGCCTCGGCGAAATCCGACTAAATAGAGATCGGTATCTCTAATGAGCAGCTCCACCACCCGACCTTCAGCCTCATCTAACTGCAGCCTGATTCTATGGTGACTTATTCCACTGATGGGATTTTCAAGCGGAAGCACAGGAATCTCCTCCCTTATCAACACAGGGGCTATTGCCCAAGCTCGATCCAACCTTTTTGCATTCGTGAGCAGGAGATCATCTGCAGCGTTGTTTATATCAAACAGAAGCATGGGTAGATCCTACACCAGGCAGAACATTCAAGAATTAGAAAGTCCTATACAATTCAGAGTGTCATCAAACAATTTAAGTGGAGACACAACAGTACTAGTTCAGCAGAATTGAAAGAATACCAAAATTGTAGCGAAGACAAATCAGGAGTGTAATATTTGTGCCTTATATAGGCCTATATATATATATCAAATTATATTGCAAATTTTATATCTGTTCACGGAAATGGTAAATGATTGTCATTTTATATAAAATTTCTATACTGCAACGCCCTGCACTAAAATCTCCTCATTTAGGAGCCTCTGTTTCAATAAACCACACAGGTCATTGTTGAATAAATCAGAGCATACTGAATAAATCGGAGCATTATTCAGATCCATACATCGGGATGGGTATGCCTTGGTGCAAGAAGCTGTCCCAAATCGGGATATGGACTAGCTTGCAGTGCTGCCTCCGCTGCTTCCATGGTCAAGGCCTCTAGCTCAGGGACTGCTCTGGATCTGCAAACCACACAAATGTATTAACTAAAATCGCAGCCAACCAGTAGTATAGATGAAAATTGAGGGTTTTTTCATCTATATACCTAAAAGGAAGGACAGTGTTCAAAAATGGTTTTTTTCGTCTTCGTTTCTTGGCTATTTTTTTAGAAAAAGGTTCTTTCTTGGTTAATGGAGGAAAATCGGCTTCCTTTCTTGGATGCCACGAGGGGAAGTGCTAATTGCCTGTGCGGGCGAAGGGAAGATGACCGCCAATGCGAGTGAGGGGGCGGAGGGAGGCGCCGATGAGCGGGTTTTGGAGTACGCCGCGTTAGGGTGCGGAGCAAGTAGGTTAGTGCGTTCGGAATGGAGGTGGGAAGAAGCACGGAGGGCTGAGGGAGACGTCGATGGGGATAAAGGCGGGGAGGGCGGAGGGAGGCGTCGATGGAAGTACCTGGGCGGAGGAAGGCGCCGATGAGCGGAGAGCGGCGAAGCGGCGAAGCGTCTTGGAGGGGTTTTGCCCTGCGCCGCGTCAGGAGTGGACTGGACAGCGGAGAGCGGAGAGCGGCGACAGCGTCTTCGGGGTTTTTGCCAACGGGCGAACGGAGGTACTGTAGCTGGTAGCAGGACGAGGGCGTTCGAGCTGTTCGATAACGGTTATGAGTCGAGAAAACGCCGTTCTGTAATTTCTTGGGTCGATTGGGTCCGGTCCGAAGCCGCAAAAACCGTACGTGAGTACGTGAGGTTATCTTGGCAGCCGCCGGTGGCGTGCAGACTTGCCGGTAGCAGTGCTGTGGTCTCAACCAAGCTGAAGGTGGAGCCAGGCGGCAGCTATAGCCGAGAGTTTCGCGGTGTGGCTCTAAAAATTGATAAGATCAAAGTATAATTTTGCTTAGTTATATAAAGTATAAACCTTAAATATGTATATCGGTCTTACACTATCAAGCACAGAACCAACGTTATAATATAAAAAAGTTAAAAAAAAATACGTATAGTACTCAAGTAACAAATTAACATTCCTATCTAGTGGTATGGTGGCACGAGGAAGCAAAATTAAATAAGAAAAATAAACATACCAAAAAAGCTAGTTGTATTGACATCCCTAATAAGCATTCTAGTAGTATTGGGTCTTACGAGGGTGGTTTGATCTAATAAAAGAACTATAAATTATAACTTGCAAGCATTTATTTTTTTTGGATATGTTACTTTTCTTATATTTTTAAAGGATTAGCTATTACTTTATTAGTACTACTTGTTTTAAATTTGGATACCCTTAAATTTGGATGCCCTGAACAGATGCCCACCTTGCTCCTGTTAATATACGGGGCTGGTGGCGACGACAATTGTGCGTCCATCTTAGCCTGCAACTGCATCAGTGGCGGCTTCGTGTCTTGACCAGGCCTAAGGCATGGCAAGCTCGTGCGATGGCCACAACATGTTTCACGATGGCAATGACAGTGACATGTGGATTCATCATAGCCGGCAACGGCGCCTTGGTGCTTCATGCCTCGCCACAATCTTCTGAAGCCCTCGAAGGTGGGCAGCACGCTGTCACCGAAGCGACTAATGACTAGCTGGCGAGAAGGCAGGTATGAGTTAAAAGGGCAAACGCTCGCTTTCACTAGGCCGCAATTGATCAGCTAAAACAAGCCCAACGGCCATGCACGGCCTGCAATGGAGGAGGCTCTCAGCCCTGTTTTGTAACAGCTTCTCGATAGGAAGCAAAACTTGACTTTGGTAACAGTGGGCGGAGCAAAGCCCAAACTTCGAAGAGCCGTGTTGCCCGAGAATGGAGCACTCCACACCTCCGTTGTCACCTCTTCAGTTCAAAGGATGAACAACCTCTCGAAACCATGGTAACCTCCAAACTGTAGAAGCGCTTTTTCCAGGTTGGTTTGTTTTTTGACGGTTTGGTTTTTGACTAAAAATCGGTTTAACCGGACCATGTACAACCCTAGTCGTGGAGGTTTCCGACATTGAGTAAGTTCAATGCCCTCTCTTTTCAACTCTCATTCTATTCTTCGCCAATTTTGGTGAGCTTAGATGGGAGTTCGGCGAGAGAACATTAGCGCGGCCAAATGGTAGGGACGATGACTGCCGGGTGGTCAGGGACCTGACGACAATGGATCTAGATTGTAAACATGAAAAATATAAACTTAATGGCTCCTTACCTCCTTTATTGACTAGCCCAAGGTAGGACAAGGCACCATTGTGGTAGGACCACCAAGTCTAATTAATCAAATACTTATTCGCTCACCACTGAACACTACGTAATCAAGTAATCTAAGTATGGTCGTCTATCGAGACCACCATTCATGAGTAATCGGAAACCATCCACGCTTGATACCAGATCCATAAATGAGTACCGAAGTTACATTGATGATACCATGCGGGCTTGGCATTTTGAGTTTAGGGTAGGCATAGTTAGGGATAGATTGCCATGAACTTGACATGACCTCCAGAAGATGGCGTTATAAGGATCCTTACAGTCAACAACTTCAAAAGAGAGTGTCTCCTTGCGATGGTGCACTTAATTGTTGAATGTGACAAAGAGGAGAGTCGTGTCGATCGACATGACTTGGCGCCTTGGGATGATCCCGTGAAATGGTGAGTGCTAGGGGCGTATTTGTTGATGGTCGAAATAACAAAGTTTCAAAACGGTGAACAAAGAACCGGTAACTTTTGGAAGTTTATCACCAAGTCCAGCGCCCGATGCCCCGATCGTCTGGACGTCTGCTGGTGCACCGGCAAAGCCGATGCTGATCGGCTCGTGGGGCCCAGTTGGAAGCCAGACTTGCGTTCTTCTACGCTTCACGGCATTCAACCTTTAAAAAAAAAACTTTCGGCATCGCACTCTGAACGGCTCGTTGCTGTTGCCGGCTTGCCGCCACACTCGGCATCCGCACGCCCACCAGGCGCGGAGGCGGCCACGCCATGGGCAAGCCCAAGCAGCAAGTGCTCTCCCGCTTCTTCTCCCCGAAGCCCTCGCCCGCGCCCGCGCCCGGACCGGCGCCCGGCGTCCCCGACCCGCTGCCTCCGCCCAACCCCAAACCCTCCGCGGCGCATCCGCCCGTCTCCACCGTCGCCTCCTTCTCCCCAGCCAAGCGCGCGCGCGCCCTCTCCCTCTCCCCCAAATCCCCCGCCGCCAAACGGCCCAATCCCACCCCTCCTCCTTCCCGTGACGCCGTCCACCGCAGGCTCCTGGAGCCGCTCGAACCGCCGCCGCCGCCGGCTCGGCCCCTGAACCCTACTGCCGCCGGCGGCGGCAAGGGCTACACCCCGCTGGAGCAGCAGGTGGTTGACCTCAAGGCCCGCCACCCCGACGTGCTCCTCATGGTCGAGGTGGGCTACCGCTTCCGCTTCTTCGGCGAGGACGCCGCCGTCGCCGCCGCGGTGCTCGGCATCGTCGCGCACCCGGACCGCAGCTTCCTCACCGCCAGCGTCCCCACCTTCCGCCTCGGCTTCCACGTCCGCGGCCTCGTCGCCGCGGGCCACAAGGTCGGCGTCGTGCGCCAGACCGAGACCGCCGCCATCAAGGCCGCGGCCGGGGGCGCGGGAGGCGCCCCGTTCGCGCGCGGATTGTCCGCGGTGTACACGCGCGCCACGATCGAGGCCGCGGCGGGCGAGCTGGAGGGTGGCGGCGCCGCCGCGTCAGAGGAGGGGAGCAGCTACCTCGTCTGCGTCGTGGATAAGGAAGTGGAGGCGGCGGGGAGGGACGGGCTCCAAGTGAAGGTTGGGATTGTGGCGATCGAGGTGTCCACGGGTGAGGTCATCCACGGGGAGTTCATGGACAGCGACTCCAGGAGCGGACTCGAAGCTGTGCTGCTTGGATTGGCTCCTGTGGAGGTCATCCTTGGGACACCACTCTCTTTCACCACAGAGAAGGTAAGGTAGCTGATGAGAACTATCAGTTAGTTGATCTTGACTATCATGTGCTCATCATGTTCAAGTTGTAGGTTTCTTAGATTTTTTTTCCTTTTTCTATTCACATGATGCTGTATTGCTGTAGCTGATATTTTACTGAGTATACTCGACCTCCACTTGCTTGTCACTTACCTTTCATAGCTAGTGCACTTTTATTGATGGAAGTCTATAGTTATTTGGCAAACTAATCAGAGTTTTAATTATAGAGATTTGCTCCGGTGGTCCTCTTCAAAAAGTTTGCACGGATCTTAAAGCATCCTAATGATTAATTAATTATAATTATTTTCGGTATGGGTTTGGATTGAAGACGGTCCTATCTGTACCCGAACGAAGCCCATGCCCACATACGAACGGCAGCATCCCCACCTAGGCATCGGCGCATATCAAACCGAGGTGCCTTCCCCGCGCTGCATCCCTTGCGGTTGCGGGTTGCCGGTGGGCGATGATGGTGGTGGCACCACGGCAGACAGGACGAATAGTGGCAGCTACGTAGCAAACGGGACATTGGGCATCGATAGGCGACGACGGTACCACTCCAGCGATCGAGGCCAGTCTGCTCGGTGTTCGTAGCACTTAAGTTGATTCATCCAGCCGCCCGAGCTTAGCTAAACCTGCAAAGTTCTTGCCCTTATCCCTCTTCTCATTGTAACCAATCCTTACCATGCGTGCATGTGCTTTCATCCTCTCTATCTCTTCAATTGAATTCCCTTTGTGTTTTGATTAGCAAAGAAGAAAATTTTATTTCAGGTTTGGATCAACGAAGGAACATAGTTCCTTTCGTGTTTTGTCCCGGCCATCTCCTGAAATCTGGCCCTCTGCTGAATCTCTCCGTCCTCGCCACGCCTTCTGTTAGCCTTGTCTCATGTCAGCCTCTACAGTTCGGCCTTCACTGTTCCTCATAGCCTGCTGCCTCGAGTGGGCAAGCGATGTGGGGATGCATGGAGAAGGGTTGCAAATGGTTGGGTGCCGCCGCCGTCCGCCAACTCGGTGTTGGGTGTTTTCTCCACTCAAATGACATACGACCCGGGCAGAAAACCAATCTATCAGACTCAGAAGCGAATGATATGGACTCGGGTTACCAGCACTGGGCTTGGTTTGGACCTCGTAGGTCCAGCCCTAATCCAGACCCATGGCAAAATAATAATAATAATTTAATTAATTATCAACTGCTTTAAGATTCGTGCAAAGTTTTTGGAGGGGACCACCGGAGCAAAACTCTTAATTATAATCTTGTCCATTTGCTAAACTGATTTCTAGCTTAATAGTTGTGATGTCATGCTTTATGGATATTATTAAGGATGCTGACACTACAGGTTCAATTTGATGCTATGGTTCCTTGCAAATTAGCAAGAGCCACAATCAATTCACTGTAATGTAGTTTAGTAGTATAGCACACATTTATTGATCTTACCGTTGCAATTTCTTTTTGTTACAATTGGTGCTAAGTTCACGTCCAGTTGTCTATCATGAAGTGTCATTGCCTTTTCAGCTCAAGTAATGTTTCCCGATGGTTGATTTTAATGTGCTACTTGAGTAAATATTTCTCTCCTGGATTTATCTAAATCGGCATCTATTTGTTGTGTAGATTATGAAGGCATATGTGGGACCCACCTCTAATGTGCGGGTTGAGCATGTATCATGTGAATGTTTTGGCGAGGGTGGTGCTTTGGCTGAACTGATTACTTTATTTGAAAAGTCTGTGGACAATGCTTCTAGGGCTGAAGATGATAGAAAGCTCATAGAAACAAATGATGACAACAACAATCTTCATGGAATTGAGGTACTGTTAGCCTTTTAATTCTATTCTGAGTGATGTTTTGGTGTATTTATTATCATCCTGCCTCAGTCACCAGTTGTTCATCATGTAGCATATGATTTCTCATAACTACCATTTGTTCAAAACTAGGGTATCATGGCGATGCCAGAGCTAGTTGTTCAAGCATTAGCATTATCGGTTCGTTATCTCAAAGGTTTCGGCATGGAAAGGATAATATGCTTAGGTTCTTCATTCCGGCCATTTTCGGCTGCTACAGAATTTCGTTATCAGCAAACGCTCTTCAACAACTTGAGGTAGAGTCTTTTGCAGCACTTTCGAAGTAAAGTTCCTGTTTGGATGTTTATTATTTTTCAGGTCTGTGTTTGGTCTAGCTTTATGGCTAGTTTTGTTGACAATAATTTTCTTTCTCCCATACATACAGTCAACATTTGCTTGGTCTAGCTTTATGGATAGTTTTGTTGACAATAATTTCTTTCTCCCATCCATACAGTCAACAGGACACGTATATTTTTTTTTTCGTCAACTGCTGCTTCTCTTTCATTCAATTTATGGATAACAACTAATGTGCTTTCAGGTATTCAGAAACAACTCAGATGGTACAACAGAAGGGTCTGTGTTCCAAACTATGAACAATACGTGCACATCTTTTGGGTCTAGATTGTTTAGAAACTGGGTAAGGCTATCTATGCTTTCTCACGAAAAGAATGTTTGCATGGTGTATCATTCAATTGAAACCAACTAAATGTCAGAACATTGCAACATATAATTTTCTTGCAGTTAACACATCCCTTATGCGATAGACATCAGATTTGTGCTCGTCAAGATGCGGTATCTGAGATATTTGAATCAATGGGATCACAGCATTCAATTAACAATCTTCAAGATCCAGGGGATAGATCCTGCACAGCTTCAGCGCGTAGTGATCTGTGTACTATCCTTTCATCAGTTTTAGCATTGCTGGGAAGATCACTTGACATTCAAAGAGGAATAACAAGGGTTTTTCATTGCAAAGCCACAGCTAAAGAGGTGGAATTTGAATTCTTCCTTTTTGTTCTAGTTGATTACAAACTGATTTTTTTGCCATTTTGTGTAATCCTTGCTACAGATCATTCTGGTCACTTGTTATTTATACAAATAGCTGACTGCTCACTGCTGTATTCTCTTATTGGTGCATCATTCCCCAATGTTTGCATTGCAGTTTGTTGGTGTTATCCAGTCTATCCTCACAACTGGGAAGCAGCTGCAGAAGCTTGTTCTTGAGGATATTGGCACTGTCTTGCCTCAGCATAAACCTGTGCAGTCCTCTTTGCTGAGAAGGCTAATAAGTACAGCTTCGTCACCCACCGTACTTAATAGTGCTGTGAAACTTCTGTCTTGTCTTAACAAAGATGCGGCTGATCAAGGAGATATGCTAAACCTATTCATTGCATCTGTGGATCAGTTCCCAGAGGCAAGTCCTTCCCTCAAAACGAAATGAACTTGTTTTGTTTACCTGTTCTGAGGCTTTACACTTCCATGTTTTATAGGTTGTTGAAGGTCATGTTAATGCAAAAATGGCTGAACATAAACTTGATTTATTGATTGTGGAGTACCGGAAGCAACTTGGTATGCGCAACTTGGAGTTTAAAACCGTAGCTGGAACCACCCATTTGATCGAAGTTAAGTGGCCTGAGTTCAGATTCAAATATTGTTAACTGCATTCTCAATTAGCAAAAAGGTTACATCATCTTTTGTAATTTTATTAAGACTAACTTCTGTTTGCCTGCAGCTACCAGTAGATAGAAGGGCACCATCAAATTGGATAAAGATAAATAGCACAAAAAAGGCCATCAGATACCACACCCCTGAAATACTGAAGAACCTGGACAATCTATTACTGGCTAAGGAGGAACTAGCTGTTATATGCAGGTCTATGTGGCATAAATTCCTCACAGATTTCGGCAAGTACTATGCGCAGTTTCAAGCAGTTGTTGAATCGCTTGCAGCTCTGGACTGCCTCTACTCATTTGCGGTTCTTGCAAAGCAGAATGTAATGAAAATTCCTATCTCCTTACGTCTGACTTGTTCTTATGTGAAATTGTTCACTAATGGCCAACCTTTATTCCACTTGCAGAATTATATACGGCCTATTTTTGTCCATGATAATGAACCAAGTCAGATTCACATCAAAGATGGACGCCATCCGGTCAGTTGTAGTTGTATCTCACTTTCCATGCCATTTCTAAACATCAGTAGCAAGACTATCTAATTTGATCAGCAAATCACAAGCAGTATAATGTACTTTTAAACTTTCTTGTGGGTTCTGGGGCCGTTGAAGTAGATTTCTTTCATTTTTTTAGTTGTGTATGAAGTGACACTGCACTGTCAAAGTTTTATACATCTCAAAGTTAGGAAGACAACAAACAGAGGAACCTTGAAATTTGAGAGTTCCTTTCTGAAAAGGTAGAGTAGTTATGCATACTTGTTGAGTACTGCATGCATACTTTAATAAAATACTTCAAAACTTGTATTGTACCTTTGGTTGAGTAGCCAACAAGACGGAACATATTTATGTACTGTGTAAACCTTGACACTATCTGCTATTACTACTAACAGATTCCACACTGTTATGTTCATTGTTAAATTGGGCCCTTCTCTATGCTTACATGTTCTTTACTATCAAGAGATTAAAGAGGAGTTACTATGATAGTGCTATCTATCTAGGATCATAATTCATACATCAAGACATTGTTCTAAAAATGGGTTAGCTAAGTCTTATACTAGGTGCAGGCATGGATTTCCCCTTCCTATCACTGCGTTACTTGTCTGGTTAGGCCATATATTACTGCTAGGTGGGTGGCAAATTAAAACATCTATAGACTATAGAAACATACTTCCATATCTTTAAACCCAACTGTTTATCTGGTAGGACATTGGTCTCTTTTTCTTTTCTTTTTCCAGTTCAACACCATATATGGGCCTGTCTGGCACACCTCCAGTTCTGAGGTTATTACAGAATTTTAGTTCATAGGACAAAATAATGTGATTTAAGCATGTTTTTAATCCAAGTAACAAAATTGCTCAACCAAATGCCTTCATATGCGCACATGGAGCTGCGCCAAACAGGCCCATTGACAATGATGGTGACAGTTTGCTGTTGGGCTTTAGGTTCTGGAATCTTTGCTTGGAAACAATTTTGTCCCAAATGACACCGAGCTTCACACAGATGGTGAGTACTGTCAGATTGTCACAGGACCAAACATGGGAGGAAAGAGTTGCTACATTCGCCAAGTTGCACTAATTACCATGATGGCCCAGGTATGTAAATCTCATGACATCCTTTATGGGAGCACATTGTGAACGCATTACATGATGTTTTCTTTTTTTGGATAAAATGATGACCTTGCTGGACTTTTGTCCAGAAAACATTACTAGGCCTTCTCCTATACTGTCTCCTAAAAGAGTTATTTCTTTTAGCTGGCAAACTTCATCATGATACTTAGATGATTCCTGGAAAACATCTTCATGTTTTTTTTGTAGATTGGTTCCTTCGTACCAGCTTCATCAGCTATGTTGCATGTTGTTGATGGAATTTATACCCGAATGGGTGCATCTGACAGTATTCAGCAAGGAACAAGTACCTTCCATGAAGAGATGAATGAAGCCTCAAACATATTGCGTAACTGCTCATCTCGATCCCTAGTTATCATTGATGAGCTTGGTCGTGGCACAAGCACACATGATGGTGTTGCTATTGCTTACGCTACATTACACTATCTTCTCAAAGAGAAAAAAATGCATTGTTATTTTTGTCACCCATTATCCAAAGATCCTTGATATTCAGAGAGAATTTGAAGGTTCTGTTGGGGCATATCGTGTTTCATTTCTAGCCACAAGGAAGCTTTTGGAAGTTAATGATAAGCAGGTGGAAACTAGCCCAGAGGCAAATGATCTTGGACAAATTATTTTCTTGTACAAACTTGTTGCTGGAGCTTCAGATAGAAGCTTTGGTCTTAATGTTGCCCTGCTTGCACAGGTTCGTTATGCTTATTTGTTAGGTTTCATGTTTTGCTGTTTTTATCTAGTTAGGGACTAAATTTTCATCGTCATGGTGTTATTGGTACCTAAATTTTCACATAATGTTTTGCATGTTGAGGCCCTGTTGAAGTTAGACAGTAGTATTGATCTCCAGTTATCCACTGTTATACCTTGGTTACTAATGTTGATCAGTTGGCCCTTGCAGCTTCCGTCTAGATGTATAAAGAGGGCATCAGTCATGGCAGCCAAACTGCAAGAAGAGTTAAGTGCGCGTGAGGAAAATAAGCTTCAGAGGATAATGGATGCATCAACCATGGACGGACCATGTGAAAGTTCTGCAGAAGTTGGTTTGCTTTGTCCACAGCCTTACCAACGACTGGCAGAAACATGTCGCAGGATACTGCTGAACATCATGTTGGCTCAAAGCAATAATGATGTAGCGAACACACTTCCTTCTTTGAAGAATGCACAGGAGATTGCACGGAATATGATATAAGGCTCAAGGCTGTCATATGAAGCAGTGGCTGATCTGACAATTGACATATTCTTCATCAGTGTGAAGGCAACTTATCAGGTAACTATCTCCCATTATGTTCACTTGATTTTCATGAAGCTACCATCCAATCGCAGTTCCGTAAACTTGCGCACTTGTGACACAACTTTCTAAAGTGATTTTGTTCTTCCTGAGCTTCATAAAACTTTCAGCCTTCGATGCTAAAAAAAAATACTTTCAGCCTTCACCATATTGCTGTTTAGCAGAACTTGCCAACATGGAAGTCAACTAGGTAGCACCTGGCATCACCACCACCACAGTTTAGGATTTGTTTCCTCTTTTTCTTCCCCTCCTTATTTCCACCTATTTCGTTGGTACGTGAGGCTTTTTATGCCACCATGGTTTGACTGGTCATTGTATGCTCCCAACAGGTCCTGTAGTTTACTAGGGAAAAGGGGCAGTCGTGCAAGCTCCACGGCTCCGTTAGCGTGTTGAAAAGTTGAGCAGAGTTTTAGTGGTTATATGGGACACAACAGTGTACACCAATTGCAGTTATAGACTTATTTTGAGGGCAACACACACGTTTATAGCTATACTATACACTATGTACATTTGGCACAGCATTTTGCCCAGAGCTAACATTCTGAGATGCAGGTAGCTTGTTTCTTTTTTCCTACAGAGGAGCCGTAATGGTGGGAAGCATTTTTCTGGAGCCGTTTCTGTAACCCGTGCTCTGCCAGGATATCGTGCATGATCATTTTGGCCACAACTCAAAGCAGTACCTGTGCATAGTTGGGGTTCTAATCTTTGCTGGCACCTTGGGGGTGGTTGTTGTGTGTGTGTTGGGGGGAGGGGGCGTAGGCGAAGAACCTCAAGCCTGTACTGATATATAATGGAGTACTTAGTATGTAACTGTATATTGTAGGCGAAGAACCTCAAGCCTGTTCTGATATATAATGGAGTACTTAGTATGTAACTGTATATTATGTTCCTGTATTCATCTAGAACTCGTGTTCGTGATGGAAATGCAGAGGAAAGATGTCCTTTTTATGTCTAATACTGTTTTCTTTGGCATCCTCGAATGTTTGTGCGGTACTGCTATACACCTTTCCTGCTTTGAGCTAGCAGCAGCCTAGCTCGTTGAGATAATCAGAGTTGTAATGTGCAAATCCTCCCGCTCAGGCGCTCAGCCGCTCCACGAGAATAACTAAAAATTTGGAATTTCTTTAGAGGGAAGGTTGCGCTGCTTTATTTCAGAGAAACACAGCGCACAAAAAGTAACAGTTCAGCACAACGTATTCCGAGCACGTCCGCCAGGTTCAAACTTTGGAAGACTTGAATAGCTACATGGTGCTTCATCTTCCCAGTTGGAGTTCTTAACTGTTCCAATTGCATTCCCAGTTGGAGTTCTTAATTGTTCCAATTGCAATTGAGCTTCCTGTAACCTGTCTCCTTGGCGGTTCGTTTGCCATTTCTCCTACTTGCCATCACCGGTTCTAGCTTAACCCAGTCTTCTGTACAGAGGACGCCATCTTCTTAGCACTTAGCAGCCCTGCCACTGTTTTTTTTCATTATCTTCCTCCCATCTTACCATGTTTCCCTTTGAAAATAAAGCGCAATCCGTATTTTCCAAATACTCCGCAAGAGAGCTAAAGAACATTCCTAACAAAAGAACTTTTACCATGAGGGCAAATTTTGGCTAGAGATTTAAAATCAGCACCCAAGTCACATTGTAAAGAACGTTCTTTTAGATGTTTAGCTTCTGGTTCTTCGGGAATAAGGGTAAAAAAAAGGTAATGATGGCATAGTTAAGTGTAGGCAAGTTGATGACTTGATGTGACCCTGTTCAACATATTTAACCAGAGCCAGAAAATCTGATTTAATTGTTTTTCCAAAAGTGATGATAGAGTGTACATGATAAGCCATCCGGGCTCGGCGAGACTCGAACTCGAAAACAGCCTCTTTAAACTCTTTTTCAGAAAAAAGGCCTATCCATGGAGGTCTTTCTCCAGGCTAGTAAGCTTTTCGTCGTAGCCCCAAAAATCACTATCTGTATCTAGAGTAGTCTCTGAGCCAGGTTCGTTGCCAAAAATGTTTCTGCAAAAAAATCCACTGCAATGTTAAGCATGTCTTCAGTCTTACTTGGCTATCCGGACCTTCAAGGGTGGCAATGACCTTTTTCTATTTCTTTTTCCTTTCGCTCTAGTTAGCGACAACTTAAAAAGAAGCTGCGTTTCTATCTCCTTTTCAATTTTAATTAATCTCCGTATATCGTGGTGGCCCCGTCGGTCGCTGAATCAGTGGGGTACAAGTAGCACTAGTGAGGAATATACCGTTATCCGAGTATCAGAAATCCACACAAAATTTTATCTGCGGAAGTGTGGATCAACAAAAGACCAGCAGCCCCAGAGAGATTCAGGTCAGCGGGGTCACACGCTCCGGCTTGTTGCTGTGCGTGCGCCTGTGCAGGCGCCAGTTTGGTTTGGCCCCTTTGCAGGGGCGAATCTACAGTAACTTATCGGGGTCCGCCGACCCCGATAAAATTTATAAAATCCTTAGTAAATTACTGTTCATACTTAAGAAAATTTATATCACATAGTGAAGTTGACCCCGATTACCCCAGTGATACTTTCGGCTAGATTCGCCACTGCCCCTTTGGCTTTGCTTGGCCTCGTCCTCTCCGCCGCCGCTGCCGAGGATCAGAGGGGACACGCAAGACAAAACTGGCCCTTGGCCTTGACACCGAGCGCAGGGCTAGCGTCCCTCCCTCGCGCCTCCCACTCCTCTCGCCCGCCTCGCGCAGGAAAGGTGCTTGTTTTAGGACACTGAGCTTGTCCTGGGGAAACCTTCAAAATAAGATTTGGTGAAGTGGTTTTCCCTCCAACACCAACTTAAGAGCACAACGAAATCTACAAAATTTGTGATAAACATATGCATCGACAACCACCCTTTTGAAGTTTTTGTAAACAGAAAGCATGAGGGGGTTGAAAATCTCGAGTGTGGCAATGTTAGACACACCAGTTGAATCAGGAAATGTTTCATATGAGCATGGATTTAAAGAGGTGTTTATGAAGTAGCTTCCATGCTCTTTGATATCATCTTCCTCGATTTTAGAGAAGAACACCGAAGGATGAGGTTTATAATTTTCTAAAGTGTGAGGTGTTTTCTCTAGAGAAGGTTCTGTGACAACCAAATTATTAGAAGGATTTGAAGGAATTTCAAATTTGGTTGTGTGTTCCTCCTCGTGTTGGTCGGGATCGAGCTCGACTTCTTCGAGGAATTCATCAAAAGTGCTAGTGTAAGGAGTCCTTTCAAGGATTTTCTTTAGGATGTTTCCTCCTTCACTAACAAGTTTATGTGAAAATGATCCTCCAAAAGCTAAATCGAGATGTAGAGCAGCTTCCTTGTTAAGACCACAATAAAAGTGAAAGTGTAGCACATGGTCTGGCAAGGAAAGGTTTGGGCCAGAATTGGTAAGGTGTTTGAACCTAGCCCAAGCTGCTCCTAGCGTCTCCTTCTCTTTTTGTTTGAATGTAAGAATTTCGATTCTAAGATCAGAGATTCGAAAAAGAGGGAAGAAAACAAAACAAAAGTTGTCCCGAAGTTCATCCTAATTTCCATTTGTGCCCCTTACGGAATGATCATACCATTTTCTCGCTCTTCCTAAAAGAGAGAACGGGAATAGTTTCCATTTTATGGTCTCTTGTGTCATGCCAACAATAGTATGACAAGAACACAATTGCTCAAATTCCCTAAGGTGGGTATATGGATCTTCGTCTTCTGATCCAGAGAAGGATTTCTCCCGAACCATGGCTATAAGAGCAGGGTGAAGCTCATAGCCATCTGTAAGAATGGGGTGTGATGATGGTGGAGGCTCCAACAAGTCACCCTTTGGAGCAAAGAATTTAAAGATAGGAGTTAAGTCCATGTGGTAGTGTGGTGGTAAAATGAAAAGGTGGAAAAAGGGAAAGGTGGTAAAAAGAAAAGAAACACGGACGATCCTGGTTCGATTCTAGAACAGCTACCGTTCCCCGGCAACGGCGCCAGAAAGCTTGTTGGGTATTTTAAACGCATACAGAATAATCCGCAAGCGCACGGATACCGATGTAGCTTTCACCCGAGAGTATTCCAGGGTATCGATTTCCACGGGGAACGTGAAGTGCACTAGAAGAATTAAGAACGTCCAAGAAAAGAATGGTAATGTGGGTAGAGAGGGATATAAGGGTTTCCTAAGCGGGTCTATCTAATTAAAGGCTCACTATACTTTACTTACTTCGGAGCAGCAGGTCCTTTCCAACTCTCGAGAAAGACTGGGAAGAAGGTAGTTGGGAGAAGGCTGCCGAAAGCTCTACGAGAACACCAACCCTAACGTGGTGGATTACAAAGGCCTGACAGAGCTGTCACCTCTGGGGCTACCACAACTATTCCGTAGGATTGGGCGCAAACTCAGGTAAACCCTAGTCTAGACACCGTGTCTACACTAACGCTTACTACTCTAATTACCCGGATAACTAGAGCACTCAATACGAGCAAAGATCCAGTAAATAAAATAAAGTAAGAACTGAAATTAAATATAATACTTAGAATTAGTAAATGAAGAACCTGGAGATTACTTGAGGACGAACTAGATGCTGCACCAATACAATATCGAGGAAGATCCGACAGATCCGGCTCCTCCTTAGCTCTCTCCTTCTCCTCTCTAGATTACAACTAGATGATGAACTAGAACTAGATCTAGAACTAGAAGATCAACTAGAGGGATCTCTACTTCTACTTTGAGGGAGTTGAAACCCTAATTTCTGAAGTTGATGTAGCTAATGAAGATGGAGATGCCTGGAGAGGGGGGGTCTGGGTCTCCTTATATAGCCCGAGGTGGAGTAGAGGGCAAGGAATCGCGTTTATCGCCCACCGTTAGATCAAACCGACTTCGAGGACGGTGGAGATGCATCCTAGGAGGTCGGTGGAGGTAGCTTGCAGAGGACGGAACCGACGGGCCTCCGGGGCCGACCGGCCGGTCTCCCCCATAGACCGGTCGGTCTCCCCTAGTGGGCCCACGTGGTGGGCCGCCTCGTGGTGTCTTCTGGTGTCTTCTAGATCCTTCTTTTGCAGATTTTGATCCGGGATTGATATCTTTTCATCCGGGACTCTAAATATAGCAAATGATATGTCCGTTTCGATCGTCTTGACGAGCTCTTCGCAATGGTGCACTCCAATTCATCACTTAAGGTACTTTTATATGGTGAAATATTGATGTCCTACAAAACAAGTGAGAGCACCAAAACTCGTGGAACTTATTAGTTTCAAACCCTACAACTATGCTTTGTAATTCATTTAGTGTCATTTCATGCAATAGTTGATGGTTAATTATGAGCATTAGTGAGCATCAACAGTCGCATCGAGTTAGACAATCGTCCAGGGGATTACCTGCATCCTTGTCTTTACAATGGGCTGAGCTCTTCGAGCGAAATGGATGACGCTCGTGAAGAATCTTATCGGATTGCTCGTTTTTTGGGTGCAGCTTCCGATTCTCACCTTGCTTCTCATTTTGACTGCCGGAAGCTTGGCATCCTAACCGGCAATGACAATGAAACGAACAAATTCATAGAGTGCGCCCAGAGAGCTTTCGTCGCTCCGGAGGTTGAGCGCGATCTGCTGAAGGCTGAAAGCGGGCACTTGGGCGATGCCCTGTCTTTCCACCTGGCAAGCGTGAGTTATTCGCCCGTATCGCCTTAAGTCCTTAGATGCGGGTGCGCTTTACTTTGCTGGCTTTTGTTGATGCCCCCCCTTCTTTTTCCTCTGTTCTCTCTTTTTTTTTATCAGGCAAGACATGCCCGAGCTGTTCGAGTTCCCTCACAATAAGTTGGAACTCATGAGCCTGTTCCACGACCGAACGGTTATCAACCATTTTGAAGTCGTGGTACTGCTCCATCACGTACAACTCGCGCCCAGCATCTGAGGCCAAGAACTTATGTTCAAGTGCCTCCCACAGTTCAACAGCACTTTTGATGTTCATATAAACATCACATAGCTGGTCCGAGAGCACGCTAAGAACGCATCCGACGAAAATCGTCGTAGCCGCAGTGAAATCACGCACCTCTTTCTCAGATCCGAGAGGTAGTGCAGGGGGATCACTAACGACCCAAAATACACCCATAGCTGTGAGCCACAACTGAGCTCTCGTCTGCCATCTCTTTCTCCGGTTTCATCGCATCAGTAAAGCCACAACTAGACATTCTTGTATTTTAGTATTTTCAAATGATTCAACAGCCTTATTTTTGATGTTGATCTCATGGGGTTCTTGAGTTTTGATGTATGTCTAGTGACAAATGATGCTAAGGATGGTTTAACATGTGCACTCCAATTGGTATCACGCTTCAAAGGTCCATTCTTATGCCTTAGCATCATCATTGGAAGTATTGCTCATCCACATTTTATAACCATACATATGTGCCAAATTTAGAACCAAACTCTATAGCACATATGTAGGGGGAGCTAATACTATCAATGTGGTTACTCAAATTTAAATCACATATGTTTGTATAGGTTGTCATCAATTACCAAAAAGGGGGAGATTGAAAGCCCTAGTTTGGTTTTGGTTAATTGATGAAACCTATTTGGTCTAATCCTATTGCTAAGCATGTGTGTAGCTTGTATGAAAGGATGAAGACCAAGCCAAGTGGTGGAGCTAGCAAGGTGGCAACCATGGAGGATAGTGTTGGCCACAAGCACTCAAGAGATCAAGTGTTCTACCTTTGGTAAATCAAGGGATGAAGAGAAGAGATGGAGCAAAGAGGCCCGAAGGCAAAGGTATAACCTATAGGGCTCTTTGTTTTGGTGATCAAGACACTTAGCGAGTGTGATCACTGAAAGGACCTAAGGTGTCGCCTAGAGGGGGAGTGAATAGGCTTTTCTGAAAATTTACAACTTATAATGCGGAAGCAATTAGAATGTTAGTTTTCAATTACTTGGAAACTCCCAATCGGAGTAAAACAACCCCTCAAGAGACAAACACAAAGTATATGACTTATATTTAATACACCTAGAGGCTATCACCCTGCACCACAAAGATTAGCTCAAGGGTTAAACAAGCTGGGCGCAGTCAGTAAATACCGGACATGTCTAGTACGATACCGGACAAGTCCGGTATGCACGGGTTGCGCCGGACTGCTCCTTTTCTTCTCCAATTTCTCACACAACCTGCACGCAATGTATGTGATGTATATGTATAACTGATTTCCTGCAAAACAAGCTTCACAAAGAAGAATGACAAATAACCGAAAGTAAATCACAAGGGAAAGACACGGTATTTGTTTCACCGAAGTTCGGCACCCCCTCGGGTCCTACTCTCCGTTGAGCCGGCTGCGAGCTACCACAAAGGTGGGCTCTAGAGGACACCACAGGTCACTCTAGCCGCGGTCTATTTCACCCGCAATGCTCCTTCTACTAGTTGATCTCTTTTAAGGAGAGATCGAACCTTCACAAACTTTCCGAGGCACTCCACAAAGCTCTTGGGTGCTCAACGGCGACGCCTAGCCGTCTAGGACCGTAGAGTCCAAGAGTAACGAATGCGCACAACAAGATCGACGATTTGCACAAGTGCTCAAGAAATGGCTTGCTCTCTAATTTTGAGTCTCTCTCAACCCACAAGTGGATTTGGCAATTAGAGGTCAATCACTCACTAAGAGAGGGTTGGAAAGTGTTTTGAAAGGCTTAGAATGAGTGTGGGAACCAGTAGAATCAGCAGCCTCCAAAGGTGGAGGCTTGGGGGTATTTATATGCCCACAAACGAAACTAGCCGTTTTCTAGCCGTTGGCCGAGTCAGCTCATACCGGACATGTCCGGTATGCATACCGGACATGTCCGGTATGACTTTACTGCGTGAGAAACATACTGAACAGACCAACTTTCAAACTTCTCAATCGATCCCGGTGGTACCGGCCCCAAGGCCGGTAGTACCGCTAGTTACCAAGATGTTTTTGCACCCTCTCTGAGTTGAACCAAATTTTGACCTACCGGTAGCACCGCTATAACTCCGGTAGTACCGGTCGGTAGTACCGACCCAAGGGGCGGTGGTACCGCCCATCACAAAGACACTGTTAGGCACGACTCCGCAAATACCGAACATGTCCGGTATGCATACCGGACATGTCCGGTATGACTTCACTTGTGAGAAAACATCCTTGACCAACCATCTTTCAAACCCAAAGAAGAATCCCGGTGGTACCGGCCATCAGGTCGGTGGTACCGCTAGTTATACGGGGGGTTTTGCAACCTCTCTGTGTTGGGCCAATTTTTGGCCTACCGGTAGCACCGCTATAACCCCGGTGGTACCGGTCGGTGGTACCGACCCAAAGGGCGGTGGTACCGCCCGTACACAGGCTGAGAGACAGAACACGCAAATACCGGACATGTCCGGTATGTGTCCGGTATGACTTAACTTCACCAGGAATAACACAGGGCCAGGCGGATGACTGCACTGCTGTGGGCACATACCGGACATGTCCGGTATGCATACCGGACATGTCCGGTATGGACAGACAGTGCAGTAATCAGCTGGAAGTTAGTTCTAGCTCCTCTCATGTCTCACATAGGTTGGTTTGAGCACTTATGAAAAGTCATCTACTATATGTTGCATCCCTCTTAATAGTACGACATTCCTATTTACTCAAGATCAAATTGAAATAAGAATTTAAACCTCTTGAGTTGTTCTCCATTTGAACCAAAAGCCGCTTGTCTTCACTTTTCATATTGGGAGGAATGGTTGTCATGTCTAGAAGTAGATGTTCTTCGAGCATAGCCATCTTTGAGCATGTGACTTAACTTCATGCAAGTGATAGAATGGAATCCCAAATGTGTCAAGTCACTTCAATCAATATTGTTGCTAGGAATGTTGATTCTCCATTAGATGCGATCTTCAAGCTTGATTGATCCTTCGACTAAATGCAAGTACTTTCTTCTTCACTCTAGCTAGGTTCTTCGGCCGCCAAGCCGTCGCTTGCCCTTCACCCTTGCTTAGTACCTCAAAGATTCTTTCCTTGCTATCTTCACCATCTCAAGCCATTCAACCACACTTCGTTTTGAATCTTTTCGTAACAATCATATATGAACCATGATTATCCCACAATATGATAGCCTTCTATATCAATATCATTCTCATTGTTGTTTTGTGCTTGTGACATGACCTTTGTACAACAATCCATCATTTTGGCTTTGCATCGCATTTCAAGTACATAGTGAGATAACCATTCCCTGTGGCACACTTAGCAAACACATTAGATCCTTTAATCAACATTGTCATCAAGTCATCCAAAACATACTTAAGTGCAATATGCACTTTCAATCACATTTAGGATACATAGTCGTACTATTAAGAGGAGATTATTCACGGCTTATGCGGTGTTCAAGTGCCACTAGGTGTTCTCTAACATATCGATGCTATAGACCTAGTGAGTGACTAACTAAACCCTTGGTAAATGCTTTGAAAAATGCTAACACACGTGCACAAGTGGTGAAACACTTTGGTGTTGGCACATGGGAGCAAGGGTAGAAGTTAGAGATGAAAAGGTGCCAAGTTACGGGCATCGGACGCTGGCGTCGGCAGCATCGGACGCTGGCCGAGCGTCCGATGGCAAACCCTAACTTCTGTCAGTTTTTGTGGGAGCATCGGACGCTGAGGAAACACTATTGCAGAGTCCAATGCAGGTGACGTGGTGCGATCTGGCTTTCCAGGGAGCATCGGACGCTGGCCTGCGTCCGATGCAGAACCATCGGACGCGTCCGATGTGTTCTGGCCCTCTCTGGAACCTCTCTGCATGGTCATCGGACGCTGGTCCTTAGCGTCCGATGCTAAGGGTCCAAAGCGTCCGGTGTGAGTACTGTTTTGTGCAGTTCTGATCAGAGGCATCGGAGCGTGCGATGCAAGGCATCGGCGCGTCCGATGCCACTTTAACCAGCGCGGGAAGCTTTGTGACCGTTGGGATCTAACAGGCAGAATTCATACAGTTGGGACACGTGGTTCCATCCAGAGCATCGGACGCTGAGGTAGCGTCCGATGATCAAGCATCGGCGCGCCCGATGGTCGCGTTTTCAGCCCAACGGCTAGGCCGACTTGTGTGGCCTATTTAAGGGGCTTGGCCGGCTTGCTAGGTTTCGCTCTTGCACATTTTGATCTCTAAGCATACTAGTGAGCATTGACAAGCCTCCCAACTCATCTCTCAAGTTGAATTGATCAAACCAAGTGAGATTGAGTGATCTAGTGCGTGATTTAAAAGAGTTCAATCTAGTGGCACTAGTTCTTCGCATCGGCATTGAGTTCTCTTGTTACTCTTAGCATTTGCCGGTGCCTAGACGGCTTGGAGGAGTTTCGGTGTGGTTGGCAAGAGAAGGTGATTGTTCTTGGCCACCACCGTTCACGATTGTGAGAGGTTTTGGAGCCTCACCTCGCCGGAGCGGCAAGAGGCATCCTTAGTGGATTGCTTGTGTCATTGAGCTACCTCACTAGTGGTAGATTCTTGTGGCGCTCTTTGTGAGCTTGGCTTTGCGCCGATTAGCCACCGGGTCACCTAGTGTTGGTCGACACAACGGGGAGTAGCGTGCCGGCAAGCACGTGAACCTCGGGATAAATCTTGGTGTCCCGTGTGCTTATTGTGACTTGATTCCATATCTTGGTGATTGGCACTTCAAGTGGATTTCACCGGTGATTGACTCTCTACTAGGTGATCCCAAAGATTTTTAATTAGGCTATTCACCCCCCTCTAGCCATTTTGGACCTTTCAAGTGGTATCAGAGCAGTGATCACCGTTCGTTTGAGGCTTAACATCCTTCGGTGTTAAAATGGCTCAAATCAACTATATGGGGAAGCCACCACATTTTGACGGCACCAACTTCGATTGTTGGAAGAGGAAGATGTGTGCATTCACAAGAGGAATGAATAGAAAAATATGGGAAGTAATTGAGCATGATTTTGCAATCATTGATCCCACAAGTCTCACTCCAAGAGAAGAAGAGAAGCTTCAATGGAATGATGTAGCAATCAACTTGTTCTATGAAGCATTTGACACAAAAGTGTTTGAACAAATCAAAGACCTTCAAAGAGCAAGTGAGATATGGGAAAGATTAGAAGAAACATATGAAGGCACCAAGGCGGTCAAGGGAGCCAAGCTATACATCCTCAAGGACAAGCTTGCCACCTTCAAGATGCAAGATGATGAGAGCATACCGGAGATGTTTCACCAGTTGCAAGTTATTATCAATGACTTGAAGGCTTTGGGAGAGAAGGTGGAAGACAAGGACTTTTCTCACAAGTTCTTGAGATGCTTACCACCAAGGTTTGATACTTTGGTGACCATCCTTGTGAGAGAAGGATTGGATACGGTAACCCCAAACCAAGTACTAGGTGATGTGGTCACACAAGACACATACCGTGTGGAACGGGTTAGGGGAGCCCAAGAGGAAGAGAAGAAGAAGAAGACCGTGGCGTTCAAGGCTTCATCCTCCAAGAGCAAGAGCAAGGGCAAAGCTAAGAAGGAGGAAAGTGATGAAGAAGCAAACACTAGCTTGAGTGAGATGGATGAAGAAGAGATGACTCTATTTGTCAAGAGATTTGGAAAATTCATGAAGAAGAAGGGCTATGGAGCAAGAAAGAGAAGAGATGCAAACAAGAGCACAACTAAAAGGTGCTATAGATGCAAGAGCAAGGATCACTTCATTGCGGATTGTCCATACTCTAGTGATGAAGATGAAGATGACCGCAAGAAGAGTAAGAAGGACAAGAAGGAAAAGAAAGAAAAGAAAGAGAAGAAGGAGAAGAAGAAGAAGGGTGGATCCTATGTTGTGACATGGGATAGTGATGCTTCCTCAAGCGATGATGATGATTCTAGTGATGATGAGAGGAAGACCACCAAGAAGAAGGCTATGGCTAGTCTTGCTATATCAAGCAAGCCTTCTATCTTCAACACTCCATCGACATGCTTCATGGCTAAGGCCACTAAGGTATCATCCAATGAGAGTGATAGTGAGAGTGAAAGTGATGATGAGGAGGAGTACTCAAAGGAGGACCTCATGAGCATGCTACAAGATGCTCACTCTTACATTGAGACTAAGAGGAAGGAGTGCAAAGAATTGCGCAAGGCCAACAAGGCTCTTGAGCAATCCTTTGATGAGCTCAAGTCTACTCATGAGAGGCTAGAGGAAGCCCATGAGAAGCTTGATCAAGCTCACACTAGGCTTAAGGAAGCCCACTCCTCCCTCCTTGATCAAAGTAAGATTGAGGATGTTGTAGAGACATGCAATGTAGGAGTAACTTGTGATATACTTGATGAATCATTTTATGCTCCTATTATTGTTGGTCCCACAAATGCATCATCATCATCTAGCTCAACTAAAATGTCTACTTCTACTACTTGTGATTCATCATTAGTTGTAGAAAATGAGAACCTTAAAAACAAGGTTGTTGAGCTCACTCATGTTTTAGGCAATGCCTATGGTGGAGATGCCCGCTTGCTTAAGTGCTTGGGTAGCCAAAGGTGTCCACTCAACAAAGAGGGACTTGGCTATACCCCCAAGAAGGGCAAGGCGGCCTTTGCTACTCATAAGACTAGTTTTGTGAAGAGCAATGGCCGGTATTGCTATAATTGCAAGCAATCCAGGCACATAGAGCAAAATTGTTTTAACAAGAACAAGAACAAAAATGTTGCTCATGTTTCATCTATTAGACTTGATTCTTGTTATATGCTTACAAAGGGCACTAATGGTGTGAAGGCTAAGTACATTGGTGCACCCATGGTTGGCCCAAAGAAGAAGGCAATTTGGGTGCCCAAGAGCTTGGTGACTAACCTTGGAGGACCCAAAAAGGTCTGGGTACCTAAAAAGAATTGATCTCTTTTGTAGGTAAACTATAAAGCGGGAGGAAGGCATTGGGTGCTTGATAGTGGGTGCACTCAACACATGACCGGAGATGGAAGAATGTTCAAATCAATCAACACTAGTGGCAATGATCATGCGGATGCTATCACATTTGGTGACAACAAGAAAGGCAAGGTCAAAGGCTTGGGCAAGATTGCAATATCCAATGACTTGAGCATCTCCAATGTGCTATTAGTGGAATCTCTCAACTTCAACTTATTGTCCATAGCACAATTGTGTGATTTGGGTTTCAAATGCATATTTGGGGTTGATGATGTGGAGATAGTTAGTGTTGATGGAAGTAATTTGGTGTTCAAAGGATTTAGATATGAGAACCTTTATTTGATGGACTTTGATGCAAGTGAAGCTCAATTGACAACATGCTTATTCACCAAATCAAGTATGGGTTGGCTATGGCATAGGCGCTTGGGACATGTTGGAATGAAGCAACTAAAGAGGCTAGTGAAGCATGACATGGTTAGAGGACTTAAGGATGTTCACTTTGAGAAAGACAAGCTATGTAGTGCATGTCAAATGGGAAAGCAAGTTGGAAACACCCATCCCAACAAAGGAATGATGAGCACTACACATGCACTTGAGTTGTTGCACATGGACTTGTTTGGACCAACTACATATGCAAGTATTGGTGGAAACAAGTATGGTTTTGTGATAGTAGATGACTATACAAGATACACATGGGTCTTCTTTCTCGTTGACAAGAGTGAAGTGTTTGGCATATTCAAAACCTTTGTCAAGAGAAGTCAAAATGAGTTTGATAGAAGAATCAAGAAAGTGAGAAGTGACAATGGAAGTGAGTTTAGAAACACAAGAGTTGATGAACTATGTGATGAGTTTGGAATCAAACATCAATTCTTGGCCAAGTATACACCTCAATCCAATGGGATAGTTGAAAGGAAGAATAGGACACTCATTGATATGTAAGATCCATGCTTAGTGAATACAATGTGAGTGATTCCTTTTGGGCCGAAGCAATCAACACGACATGCTATTATAGCAACTGGCTCTATTGTCACCCTCTATTGAAGAAGACACCATATGAGCTCCTCAATGATAGAAAGCCCAACATTGCTTATTTCCGGGTTTTCGGGTGCAAGTGCTACATTTTGAAGAAGGGCACAAGACTTGGCAAGTTTGAAAAGAAATGTGATGAAGGGTTTTTACTTGGTTACTCCACTACAAGCAAAGCATATAGAGTGTGGAATGACACAACAAGAATAGTTGAAGAAGTCCATGATGTTGAGTTTGATGAAACCAATGGCTCTTATGAAGAACAAGATAATCTAGATGATGTGAGAGAAACACAATTGGTGGAAGCTATGAAGAACATGGACATTGGTGATATAAGGCCAAAGCAAGTGATTGACATAGAAGATGACAAAGATCAAGTGCTCACTTCTCCAACCATGCAAGGCAATGATATTGCAAGCTCTAGTGGCTCTCATGATCAACAAGATGCTAGTAGCTCTCAAGTGGCTCACCCAAGTGCAAGTACAAGTGCCCAACCACAACAAGTGCTCCAACCAACACATATTGCAAGAGATCATCCTTTGGATCAAATTGTTGATGACATAAGAAGAGGTGTGCAAACAAGATCAAGATTGGCATCATTTTGTGAACACTACTCATTTGTATCATCTATTGAACCAACAAAGATTGATGAAGCTTTGATGGATGTTGATTAGGTAAATGCAATGCATGAAGAGTTGAACAATTTTACTCGCAATGATGTTTGGGAGTTGGTGGAAAGACCAAAGAACACAAATGTTATTGGTACAAGATGGGTCTTCCGGAACAAGCAAGATGAAGATGGCATTGTTGTTAGAAACAAAGCAAGATTGGTTGCACAAGGGTACACTCAATTGGAAGGCATTGACTTTGGAGAAACCTATGCACCGATTGCTAGATTGGAGGCCATAAGAATCTTACTTGCATATGTTTGTTCTCACAACATCAAGCTCTATCAAATGGATGTCAAGAGTGCATTTCTCAATGGATTCATCAATGAGCTAGTGTATGTTGAGCAACCTCCCGGATTTGAAGACTTGAAGAAGCCCAACCATGTGTACAAGCTCAAGAAAGCATTATATGGGTTGAAGCAAGCACCTAGAGCATGGTATGAAAGATTGAGGGATTTCTTGCTATCCAAGGGTTTCAAGATGGGGAAGGTTGACACCACTCTCTTCACCAAGAAGATTGGAAGTGACTTGTTTGTGTTGCAAATCTATGTGGATGACATCATATTTGGATCAACCAACCAAGACTTTTGTGAAGAGTTTGGAGAGATGATGGCTAAAGAGTTTGAGATGTCTATGATTGGAGAACTTAGCTACTTCCTTGGTCTACAAATCAAGCAAATGAAGAAAGGCACATTTATTAGTCAAGGAAAGTACATTAAGGACATGCTAAAGAAGTCTGGGCTAGATGAAGCAAAAGCAATAACCACTCCAATGGGCACAAATGGACATTTGGATAGTGACACTAGTGGTGACATGGTGGATCAAAAGTTATATCGGTCAATGATTGGAAGCCTTCTCTATGTGACCGCATCAAGGCCGGATGTTATGTTTAGCATGTGCATGTGTGCAAGGTTCCAAGCTTCACCCAGAGAAAGTCATTTAAAGGCAACCAAAAGAATATTGAGATATTTGAAGCACACTCCAAATGTTGGATTATGGTATCCCAAGGGTGCTCAATTTGAATTGATTGGATACTCGGATTCCGATTATGCGGGATGCAAGGTGAATAGGAAGAGCACCTCGGGCACTTGTCAATTGCTTGGAAGATCACTAGTCTCATGGTCATCAAAGAAGCAAAATAGTGTTGCACTCTCTACCGTCGAAGCCGAATACATATCCGCGGGTAGTTGTTGTGCACAATTGCTATGGATGAAAGCAACATTGCAAGATTATGGAGTCAAGCTTGGACAAGTTCCATTGCTATGTGATAATGAAAGCGCCGTCAAAATAGCCACCAACCCGGTTCAACATTCAAGAACAAAGCACATTGACATAAGGCATTACTTCATTAGAGACCATCAAGCAAAGAAAGACATATCTATTGAAAGTGTGGGCACCGACGATCAACTTGCCGATATCTTCACCAAGCCACTAGATGAGAGAAGGTTTTGCAAACTAAGAAATGAATTGAATATCCTAGACTTCTCCAACATGAGTTGAATGCACCCCTACTTATGACATGCCTCTCCTCCAAGAAAGCAAAGGTGAAATTGTTTGGCATGTGCATTCATTCTTATTAGGTTGTGATCTAGTTCATATAGCCATTACACTGCTTATTTAGGCTCATTCATGGTAAATCAAATTAATTTGAAGTATATATGGTACCACTATTGCTTCTCTGTTTGACTTGATCTAGTGGTAGCATATAACTCGTTTGTGAGCTTGTAACTCTAGTGTTTGGTCTAGTAAGTGAGGAATGGGTGTTTAACCAACGTGAGTAAGATAACCATTGTAAGATGCGTTAAGAAGCTTACTCTAGAGCAAATCATGTTAAATATCCTATGCTCATAAGCTAGATTAAGCCACAACTTGACTTAGTGTAATTCCCACATATGCCCCACCTTTATGATAATTGTTGACAAAGGGGGAGAAAATAATGCAACAAAGATAAAAGAGACGTGCTAAGTTCAAATAAGTTCAAGTGGGATCGGAGCATACAAATAGGGGGAGCAAGCTCATGAACATGGTTGTTGCATTTGAAATATGCATTGCATAAGCTATTTATGTTGATATTCATGCTTATGTGATGAATGCTAGTGTTAAGACATGATTGATGATATGACTCACTAGCATGAATAGGATGATAACTAGACATTCTTGTATTTTAGTATTTTCAAATGATTCAAGAGCCTTATTATGATGTTGATCTCACGAGGTTCTTGAGTTTTGATGTATGTCTAGTGACAAATGATGCTAAAGATGGTTTAACATGTGCACTCCGATTGGTATCACGCTTCAAAGGTCCATTCTTATGCCTTAGCATCATCATTGGAAGTATTGCTCATCCACATTTCATAACCATACATATGTGCCAAATTTAGAACCAAACTCTATAGCACATATGTAGGGGGAGCTAATACTATCAATGTGATTACTCAAATTTAAATCACATATCTTTGTATAGGTTGTCATCAATTACCAAAAAGGGGGAGATTGAAAGCCCTAGTTTGGTTTTGGTTAATTGATGAAACCTATTTGGTCTAATCCTATTGCTAAGCATGTGTGTAGCTTGTACGGAAGGATTAAGACCAAGCCAAGTGGTGGAGCTAGCAAGGTGGCAACCATGGAGGATAGTGTTGGCCACAAGCACTCAAGAGATCAAGTGCTCTACCTTTGGTAAATCAAGGGATGAAGAGAAGAGATGGAGCAAAGAGGCCCGAAGGCAAAGGTATAACCTATAGGGCTCTTTGTTTTGGTGATCAAGACACTTAGCGAGTGTGATCACATTTAGGATACATAGCCGTACTATTAAGAGGAGATTATTCACGGCTTATGCGGTGTTCAAGTGCCACTAGGTGTTCTCTAACATATCGATGCTATAGACCTAGTGAGTGACTAAGTAAACCCTTGGTAAATGCTTTGAAAAATGCTAACACACGTGCACAAGTGGTGAAACACTTTGGTGTTGGCACATGGGAGCAAGGGTAGAAGTTAGAGATGAAAAGGTGCCAAGTTAGGGGCATCGGACGCTGGCGTCAGCAGCATCGGACGCTGGCCGAGCGTCCAATGGCAAACCCTAACTTCTGTCAGTTTTTGTGGGAGCATCGGACGCTGGCAACGGACGCTGAGGAAACACTGTTGCAGAGTCCGATGCAGGTGACGTGGCGCGATCTGGCTTTCTAGGGAGCATCGGACGCTGGCCTGCGTCCGATGCAGAACCATCGGACACGTCCGATGTGTTCTGGCCCTCTCTGGAACCTCTCTGCATGGTCATCGGACGCTGGTCCTTAGCGTCCGATGCTAAGGGTCCGGCGCGTCCGGTGTGAGTACTGTTTTGTGCAGTTCTGATCAGAGGCATCGGAGCGTCCGATGCAAGGCATCGGCGCGTCTGATGCCACTTTAACCAGCGTGGGAAGCTTTGTGACCGTTGGGATCTAACGGGTAGAATTCATATAGTTGGGACACGTGGTTCTATCTGGAGCATCGGACGCTGAGGTAGCGTCCGATGATCAAGCATCGGCGCGTCCGATGGTCGCGTTTTCAGCCCAACGGCTAGGCCGACTTGTGTGGCCTATTTAAGGGGCTTGGCCGGCTTGCTAGGTTTCGCTCTTGCACATTTTGATCTCTAAGCATACTAGTGAGCATTGGCAAGCCTCCCAACTCATCTCCCAAGTTGAATTGATCAAACCAAGTGAGATTGAGTGATCTAGTGCGTGATTTGAAAGAGTTCAATCTAGTGGCACTAGTTCTTCGCATCGGATTGAGTTCTCTTGTTACTCTTGGCATTTGCCGGTGCCTAGACGGCTTGGAGGAGTTTCGGTGTGGTTGGCAAGAGAAGGTGATTGTTCTTGGCCACCACCGTTCACGATTGTGAGAGGTTTTGGAGCCTCACCTCGCCGGAGCGGCAAGAGGCATCCTTAGTGGATTGCTTGTGTCATTGAGCTACCTCACTAGTGGTAGATTCTTGTGGCGCTCTTTGTGAGCTTGGCTTTGCACCGATTAGCCACCGGGTCACCTAGTGTTGGTCGACACAACGGGGAGTAGCGTGCCGGCAAGCACGTGAACCTCGGGATAAATCTTGGTGTCCCATGTGCTTATTGTGACTTGATTCCATATCTTGGTGATTGGCACTTCAAGTGGATTTCACCGGTGATTGGCTCTCTACTAGGCGATCCCAAAGATTTTTAATTAGGCTATTCAGCCCCCTCTAGCCATTTTGGACCTTTCAGCTGCGCACCCGCAAGGCCTCGGTCGGACCATTCACGCGCATGTCGTGCGCCCCCGCGTGAGTCGCCTCGCCACGTCATGCCCCGCCCAGCCAGACCCGGCGAGGCGAGGCGAGCGAGCGCGTGCGTGTGTTTATTCCTTTGCCTCTCCTCAATAGCTTCAAACGGTTGGAGATAGCTCAACTATATAAGTTGGCCTCACTCCTTCTGGAGTAGCAATGTGGGACTAAAGTCCCCCACCATACCATGCATGTGTGAGTGGGCCTTTGGGATTTATTTGGAATATTTATTTGGGCCAAACCCCAATCTTCTAACAATCCCCCACCAGATCCCAGAGGCACTCTTCATCCTCCTTTTACCAAAGTACTGTTAATATACCAGCTATTCAGTGGAGACCGGTTAAGGTTGAACATCCACCTAGAGCGACAAGCTCGGCTCATTCACAACTGCACAATGGACTAGGCCTTGAATTGACAGTTTGGTGCGAACAAGCTTCACTTGACATCTTGACTGATACTAGGTTGCCATTTGCCTACCCCGCGAGTGGAGCGTATAAGTCATACTCCTATCTCACTTCATGAGCTTCTTAAAGAGTTCCCAAATCTCACAAACTGCGACTAACAGTTAGGCTCACATAGGTGTGTTCTTACATAGATACTCTGTAGGACAGTATCTTGCTATAAAGCCTTAGAACACATTAAGACAAAGTCAACCTGCCTTACAGAAATGAGAGTACTGCATCTCCGACGGAGTGGGTTAAGTAAAAATGTACTCTCCCGTCAACCAACAGCTTGTTTTTCCCAGGTCCTAATTCACGGGATGTCCAATCACATAGGCTGGGTTACTACTGAGGTTAACTCACATGGGTCTCAGTCCCATCTCCTTCGATGCATTATCAATCACAGTACGTGATAGTCCCTTGGTAAAGGGATCTGCCACGTTTTTAGCTGTCTGGATGTAGTCCACAGCTATTACTCCGGAGTTTCTCAATTTCCTGACAGTCTTCAGTCTACGTTTCACATGTTTGTTGGACTTTGCATTATCCTGTCTATTTTTCACCTTCGTAATAACCATTTGGTTATCACAGTTTATGAGAATAGCAGGAATTGGTTTTTCAACCACAGGTAAGTCCATCAATAGTTCTCTCAACCATTCAGCTTCAGTAGAAGCTGTGTCCAGAGCTGCGAGCTCTGCCTCCATTGTTGATTTTGTAAGTATTGTCTGCTTACAAGATCTCCAAGAGACGGCACCACCTCCTAAAGTGAATATATATCCACTAGTGGCCTTTAGCTCATCAACATCTGTAATCCAATTTGAATCACTATAACCTTCAAGTACACCTGGGTACCCTGAATAGTGAATCGCATAGCTCATTGTACCCTTTAGATAGCACATTACTCGATCAATACCGCGCCAATGATCATCTCCTGGACTAGATGTGAATCTACTCAACTTGCTTACAGCAAATGAGATGTCAGGGCGGGTTGCGCTAGCTAAATACATCAATGAGCCAATAATTTGGGAGTATCTCAGCTGATCCTTTCCTAGCCTCCGATTCTTTCGAAGAATTAGACTAGGATCATAAGGTGTTGGAGAAGGTTTGCTGTCCATATAGCCAAAGCGGCTCAAAACCTTTTCCACATAATGGGACTGCAAAAGAGTAATCCCATTCTCGCCCTTATTAAGCTTAATATTAAGGATCACATCAGCTTCCCCCAAATCCATCATGTCAAAGTTTGGGATAAGAATGATTTTACATCATTAATCTCATCGATGCTTGTCCCAAAAATCAGTATGTCGTCAATATACAAGCACAAGATTACTCCTTTGCCCCCACCATAACGGTAGTACACACAGGTATCAGCCTCATTTATAGCAAACCCAGCGGAGGTTAAAGTATTATCAAACTTCTCATGCCACTGTTTGGGTGCCTGCTTTAGACCATACAAGGATTTGAGTAACCTGCACACCTTGCCCTCCTGTCCTTGTGCTATAAATCCATCAGGCTGCTCCATATAAATTTCTTCCTCCAGCTCTCCATTAAGGAAAGCTGTCTTCACATCCATTTGATGGACAAGAAGACCACGGGAAGCAGCCACGGATAATAACACTCGGATTGTAGTTAATCTGGCAACAGGTGAGTAGGTATCAAAGAAATCCTCATCTTGTTTTTGTGTGTAACCTTTAGCCACAAGCCTTGCCTTGTACTTTTCAATGGTACCATCAGGCCTAAGCTTTTTCTTAAATACCCACTTGCAGCCAACTGGCTTACAACCCACTGGTCTATCTGTCACTTCCCAAGTACCATTTGCCATGATGGAGTCCATCTCGCTACGGACTGCATCCTTCCAATAATCTGCATCAGGAGATGCATATGCCTCTGCAATGGTAGTGGGTGTATCATCCACGAGGTAGACAGTGAAGTCTTCACCAAAGGATTTTGCAACCCTTGTCTCTTACTCCTTCTAGGAGCTACAACACTGTCATCCTCTTCATTACCCAGTGGATTTACAATTGGTTCAATTATGGGTATGGGTTCAGGAGTAAATTCAGTTGACGAACTAGGCAAGGAATAAGCACCTTTCATCGGGAATATATTCTCAAAGAAAGTAACATCCCGTGACTCTATAAGTGTATCAACTAAAATATCAGACGTCTCTGATTTTATCACTAAAAACTTATACGTTGTGCTATAGTACGCATATTCCAAAAGAACACAGTCAACAGTCTTAGGTCCGAGCTTGCGCTTCTTATTAATTGGTACGCTAACCATTGCCAAACAGCCCCACGTACGCAAGTAATGTAGTGAAGGTTTTCTTCCTTTCCATCCCTCATACGGAGTCACATCACTATTTTTAGTGGGAACTCTGTTCAGAACATGACATGCTGTCAAAACAGCCTCCCCCCACCATGCCTTTGTCATACCGGACGTTCCTAACATGGCATTTACCAAGTCCATTAGCGTCCGGTTCTTTCTTTCGGCAACCCCATTAGATTGAGGTGAATATGGAGGTGTCCGTTCATGAATTATTCCATTCTCCGAACAGAAGAGATCAAACTCATTAGAAAAATATTCACCACCACGATCAGACCTAACACGTTTTATTTTCTTTTCCAATTGATTTTCCACCTCAGCTTTATAAGTCTTAAAACATTCTAACGCCTCATCTTTCGTTTTTAGCAGAAACACATAACAATATTTTGTTGCATCATCAATTAAAGTCATAAAATATCTTTTTCCTCCCTTTGTCAACACACCATTCATCTCACAAAGGTCAGAATGTATGAGCTCTAATAATGTCATGCGCCTCTCGTCTACAGCCTTGTGTGGCTTACGAGGTTGCTTTGCTTGCATGCACGCTTGACATTTAGAGCCTTTGACAGTCGAAAAATTCGGAATTAAATTCATGCTGGATAGACGCGACATACAACCAAAATTAATGTGACACAAACGTGAATGCTATACATCAGCCACCGAATTGTTCGAATCACAAATATGGTTCACCACTTTATTACAAAAATCGGAAAGAGAAAAGCGGAACAAGCCTCCGCTATCATAGCCTTTGCCAATGAATTGGCCATATCTCAAGATGACTACTTTATTAGACTCAAATACCAGTTTGAATCCATCTCGACACAAGAGGGATCCACTAATGAGGTTCTTCTTTATTGAGGGGGCATGCTGCACGTTCTTGAGCCGCACGATCTTTCCCGAAGTGAACTTCAGATCGACCGAACCAACACCAAGAACAGTAGCATGCGAGTCGTTCCCCATCATGACGGTTGAACCTCGTGCGTCCTGGTAAGATGAAAACATGGAGATATCAGTACAAACATGAATATTGGCCCCTGTATCTATCCACCAATCATTAGATTGACATACAGAAAATACGCTCGGTAAATAATTACCGTACCCAGATCCGCTAGGATCGCCAATAGTCACGTTGGCAGATTTCTGCCCTTGCTGATTCTTCTTTCCTTTGCGGTTCTTGCACTTCTTGGCGAAGTGCCTAGTCTCACCGCAAACGAAGCACATAACCTCATCCATATTCATCTTCTTCTTCTTGAACTGAGTAGTCTGATTAGGCCTTTGCTTGTTCTTACCAGCGTGCTGCATCATGTTGGCGCTAGACTGCCCTTCAGGTGCTCTTGGTGGAGCATCCTTTGCCCGAGCCCTCTCTTCAACATCAAGACCAGCCAACAAATCTTCAATGGAGATTTTCTATCTTTTATGTTTCAGAGCTATGGCAAAGTTCCTCCATGAAGAAGGCAACTTGGCAATAATGCCACCCGCCACAAATTTATCGGGCAAGACATGCCCGAGCTATTCGAGTTCCCTCAAAATAAGTTGGAACTCATGAGCCTGTTCCACGACCGAACGGTTATCAACCATTTTGAAGTCGTGGTACTGCTCCATCACGTACAGCTCGCGCCCAGCGTCTGAGGCTGAGAACTTATGTTCAAGTGCCTCCCACAGTTCAACAGCACTTTTGATGTTCATATAAACATCACATAGCTGGTCCGAGAGCATGCTAAGAACTCATCCGACGAAAATCGTCGTAGCCGCAGTGAAATCCTGCACCTCTTTCTCAGATCCGAGAGGTAGTGCAGGGGGATCACTAACGACCCAAAATACGCCCATAGCCGTGAGCCACAACTGAGCTCTCGTCTGCCATCTCTTGAAATTCACACCAGTGAATTTCTCCGGTTTCATCGCATCAGTAAAGCCAGCCATCACTAAATGCCTATAAGGTTTTTGGATTGTTGGAAAAAATAGCAATTTAGTGATGCATAAATTAATTCCAACAATGTATCGTAGATATGTAATCTACCACTAGCAGTATGATCCGATACATATGCATACTATGTATCGCTAGAAACACGAAGAACATAAAATGGAAAAACAGAGGGATCGAAGGCATGCTTACAGTGGGGTTGCGAGAAGACGATGCAGACCGTTGAAGAAGACCGGCGAAACCGGCGTAGAGGAAAGAAGACGTCCAGCGAGCAGTCGCGACGGCGCTTCCCAAAAACCTTATACGTCCCCTACCCCGTGCAGGGACACGAGGAGACGCGGGCTTCGGAGATCCTGCTCTCCCGGCACCGATGGCACGTCGGCGGTGGGATGGGGTCGACAGCAGCAGCGCAGCACTAGGGCAGAGGAGGAGGAGAATGTGTCGTATAGAGGACGACGTCTCGTCCCTCTTTTATACACACGCCGTGGCTGTATCATTTGGAAAGCGACAACTGCGTAATCACAGTATTAATGTGATTGAACCTACCATTAGTAAACGAATCAATCACCATTAATACGAGAATAATTGCTTGCTAAAACAGGCCGGCACAATTTTCTCCATGTATGCAAAAATATCGAGTGGCAAAAGGAAGCCGCGCACCCGCAAGGCCTCGGTCGGACCATTCACGCGCATGTCGTGCGTCCCCGCGCGAGTCGCCTCGCCTCGCCTCGCCTCGCCACGCCCCACCCGGCGAGGCGAGGCGAGCGAGCGCGCGCGTGTGTTTCTTCCTTTGCCTCTCCTCAATAGCTTCAAACAGTTGGAGATAGCTCAACTATATAAGTTGGCCTCACTCCTTCTGGAGTAGCAATGTGGGACTAAAGTCCCCCACCATACCATGCATGTGTGAGTGGGCCTTTAGGATTTATTTGGAATATTTATTTGGGCCAAGCCCAAATCTTCTAACAAACCCTAGCCTCCTTCCGTTGTTAATTACAGTGAAAGCTTGGAGAGGACCGGTTGGTCTCATGATTTTTAATCCTCACCTGAGAACGTTTTCATGTAAATCGTTGTGTATATTGTACATGTGATTGTTAATTTCACTACTGATCTGATGATAGATGTTCTCCTCACACTACAGGAAAGGCGATCTTCGCCGAGTGCCTGAGATTTCGCCGAGTGCCAAATTTCGGGCACTCAGCGAAGAGCCTCTTTGCCGAGTGCCGCAAATCTGGCACTCGGCGAAGACTGAGCATAAGGCAAAGCGTGCTTTGCCGAGTGCCCAACACTCGGCGAAGAAAAACAATCGGCGAAGTCACCTCTTTGCCGAGTGTTCGGCACTCGGCAAAGATGCACACTCGGCAAAGTGTCGCGGACTAGACGGCATCCAGGTCCGTCCGCTTTGCCGAGTGCCCGCCGTCTGGCACTCGACGAAGACCCTCTCTTTGCCGAGTGTCGGCCACGTGGCACTCAGCGAAGAGTGCGGGCCCGGGCTATGACACGTAAGCTGAGCTTTGCCGAGTGCCACGTGGCTGACACTCGGCAAAGAGGTGCTCTTCGCTCGGCAAAGAACGTGGGTTGTCCTATGCCGAGTGCCACGTGGCTGGCACTCGGCGAAGAGCACCTCTTTGCCGAGTGTCAGTCTAAGTGGCACTCGGCAACATTTTTATTTTTTTTTATTTTGGACACCAAATTTTTTGTGGGTCATCCCCACACTACCATTGTCAATATATTCAAATTTGAGAGTTTTTCAAAACTTTTTGTTATATTTTTTGACTTTATTTCGTTTTCTTGAATTTTCCGAAAGACGCAAGTTTGAACTGCAGGTGCATCGAATAATGGATTTTCATAATTTAAAAAATATTATTCTTGTTCTTAACCATATGTTGAGGCCAAATCCAAAACCTGACCTAAGGTTTCGATCAACGTGCTCATGGGGCAACGCCTCCAAATTACGTGCGGACGGTTTTTTAACCGTATGTTGAGGCCAAATCCAAAACCTGACCTGAGGCATAATTTGGAGGCATTGCCCCATGAGCACGTTGATCGAAACCTCAGGTCAGGTTTTGGATTTAGCCTCAACATACGGTTAAGAACAACAATAACATTTTTTAAATCATGAAAATCCATTATTCGATGCACCCACAGTTCAAACTTGCATCTTTCGGAAAAATTCAAGAAAACGAAAGAAAGTAAAAAATTATAACAAAAAGTTTTGAAAAACTCTCAAATTTAAACATATTTACTATGGTAGTGTGGGGAAGACCCACAGAAAAATTGGGTGTCCAAAATCAAAAAACCTTTGCCGAGTGCCACTTAGAATGACACTCGGCAAAGAGCATCACTTCGCCGAGTGTCGTGCCAGCTGACACTCGGCGAAGAGTGGCCTGCTGGCCGCTGTGTGTCTGCCACGTGGGCCTCGTTGCCGAGTGCCAGATCGGCTGGCACTCGGCAAAGAGAAGGTCTTCACCGAGTGCTAGCCGATCTGGCACTCGGCGAAGACGTTCGAATTTTTTTTAAAAAAATACAAAACGGCCTTGCGGCCACCCACACACGCACACGCAGCTGCCGCGCCGCCGCCCGCCGCCGCGCCTCTGGCCCCGCCTCGCCGCGTCGCCGCGCCCCCGGCCCCGCCCCGCCGCGCCGTGCCCCTCGCCCGCCGCGGCCCCGCCCCGCCGGTCGCCCCCGGCCCCTGCTCCCCCCACCCCGGGCCGTGCACCTCGGCCCCGGGCCCGCTGTGCCGAGGAGAGGAGGAGAGGAGGAGGAGAGGAGAGGAGGAGGTGGAGGAGAGGAGAGGAGGAGGTGGAGGAGGAGAGGAGGAAGAGGAGGAGGAGAGGAAGAAGAGGAGGAGTGGAGAAGAGAGGAGGAGAATAGTGGCCCCGTCGTCAAGCCGCTTCGGTCGTCCCCGTGGCCGTCGTCGAAGCTCGTTCTTGCTATTCTCATCGCGAAGGTATGCCCTATGTAGTTAGTAAATAGTTAGTAGTTAGTAGTTAGTAGTGTTAGTGTTAGTGTTAGTAGTAGTGTTAGTGTTAGTAGTAGTGTTAGTGTTAGTAGTAGTGTTAGTGTTAGTAGTAAAGTATATGGCTCATCTTGGTACTATTGTGATTGTTGGTCTTCGTGACTATGTCTGCTATACATGTGGTTGTTGGCCTTCGTGCCAACATTTTCTGTAGGTTTTGGGAACCTCGCCGTGCAGGGGAGGTGATGCCAAAATTTTTGGTCGAGACTAACCAATTGCTCTTTTTTGGCAGGAGGAAGACCCGTCGGAGGGACTCGGTGACCCCGATCGTCTTCGTCGGCGTTCCGGGTCTACCTGCACCGCGTCGTGTCGCCACTGCCCCGACTCACCACTGCCTCGCTACCCTGACCTCACCGACACCTTAGGTATAACCCCTCTATCCGTATCCTTAGGTATCTGATCTTTGGTCGCGTAACCTAGTTAGACGTCTCCCGTTCGAAAGAGATACAGTCTTAGATATTCAGTCCTTTGCATATCTGCGACCGTATCTCTTTCGAATTGTCCACGTATTTTGGACAGCCGGCGGATACGTAGATGAGCTAGTTTCCATGTTCTGCTCCTGTCAGAGTCAGAGTTTTGGCACCACCTCCTCGTTGTTCTCCGGATACACACTCTCCCTGCCAGGACGTGTATCGGGAGAACAGCGAGGAGGTGCTGCCGAAATTCTGTCTTGGGTAGGAGTAGAACATGGAAACTAACCCATCTGCACATCCTCGGGTGGGATTAGGGCCTATCCTTCTCCTATTAGATGGTAGGAACGCCGTGTAGATGCAATTGCTGGTTTTATTACTTGCTTACATATGTATATGCCAGAGGATGGATAACCATGACTGGATGTACACGGGCCACGCAAGTAAGAGCACAGAATGAGTTACTAAGACCAATGCTTTCTTAGAGCATGCATTTGGTCCAGCTGCTAAAGGGTCGAGTCGGATGCCGTGTCCCTGCAGCAAATGTGGGAACAAGAAAAGAAAATATAAGAATAACGTGAGGGTAGATCTTTACAAGTACGGATTCGTTGAAAACTATACTTGTTGGGTCCACCATAGTGAAGCCGATCGAATTAGAGAGGAGGTGGTGAGACAACGTCTCGAGGAGTATGATGGAGATGCCGGGGTAGCAGACATGATGGGAGACTTTCAAGAGGCTCAATTCGGTGAAGGATTGGAGGAGCCAGAGGACACCGCAAAGGCGTTCTACGACATGATGTCTTCGGCTCACCCTGGGCATTCGGTAAATACCGAACCGATCGGTTCGGTTCCTCGGTACCTCGGTAAATTCAGTTCCTGAGAAGTTGGTACCGATCGGTTCCAAAAAAATTCGGTACTGGTTCGGTTCGGTATCGGTAAATTCGGTTCGGTTCCGGTATTTACCGAATAGTACCAAACTAGTATGTAATGGCATGTTCAAAAACTAATTTTGACATGATTTCGTAGATAATAATAGCGCAAAATACATATACATGTAAAAGTCCACAACACTATAAGTGTGAGTGCCAAAAATACATAATATAATATTTTATAATAGTACAATAAATAATATAACAACACTCAAACTTATCACATTTTAGCTAAATTTGGTAATTCTGTTCGGCTCGGTAAATTCAGTTCTGTTCGGTATTTACCTCGGTAAATTCGGTTCCTGAGAAATAGGAACCGAACAGAAACCGAACAGGAACCGAACAGGAACCAAATTTTTCGGTTTCGGTATTTTTTGGTTCGGTTCTCGGTATTTTCGGTTCGGTTCTCGGTATTTTGTGCTCAGGGTGATCTTCGGCACAGAAGCCCCTTCATGAAAAGATAATGGTTTCACAACTGGATGCCATTGGACGCCTAATGGGGTTCAAGTCCCAGTATAGCTTGAGTCGAGACGCTTTCGATGGCATGTTGGCAATTTTGGCACCCTGTTGCCGGAGGGTCACATTCTGCCGAAGAACACGTACGAGTCACAGAAACTTCTTCGTGCACTTAAGATGCCGTATGAGCAGATCCATGCTTGTCCAAAAGGGTGCGTCCTATTCAGGAAAGATCACGAGAAAGCAACACACTGTCCAAAGTGCAAAGCCTCTAGGTATGTGGAGGTAGACCATGGAGATGGCAAGAAGGAACAACTTAATATCCCCGAGATGGTCCTACGGTACCTTCCTTTCATACCTAGGATCCAATGACTGTACATGACAGAGGACTCTACGAAACAGATGACATGGCACAAGAATGGCAAGAGATACAATCCTGACAAGATCGTACACCCATCAGATGGTGAAGCATGGAAGCACTTCGATGCCATGCATCCTGGCAAAGCTATGGAGGCTCGAAATGTACGTGTGGCGCTGGCGACAGATGGGTTCAACCCGTATGGAATGATGGCGACCCCGTACACTTGTTGGCCTGTGTTCGTGATCCCCCTCAATCTCCCTCCTGGTGTTATGTTTGACCCTAAGAACGTATTCTTGTCACTGATAATTCCTGGACACCCGAGGAACAATATGGGTGTGTTCATGGAGCCTTTGTTGGATGAATTGTTCGAAGCTTGGGAAAACCCAGTACTGACATATGACCGAGCAACAATGAAGAACTTCAAAATGCATGTGTGGTACCAGTACTCCCTGCATGACTTCTTGGCGTATGGCTTATTCAGTGCTTGGTGTGTTCACGGGAAGTTCCCATGCCCAATATGCAAGGCAGCTGTGAAGTTCACTTAGTTGAAGAAGGGAGGGAAGTATTCTTCATTCGACCAGCATCGTCAATTCTTGCCTCTTGACCATCCGTTCAGAAGTGACATCAAGCACTTCAAGAAAGGTGTTCAAGTCACCAACCCCATTCCTTAGTTCAAGAGCGGTTCCGAGGTCCGTGCTGAAATAGAGGCTCTAAAGTTTGATAAAGACAATGGTTGTTTTTCGGGTACATAGGGGAACACATGTGGACCCATAAATCGGGCTTGACTAGACTCCCCTATTTCAATGACCTTCTTTGTCCGCACTACATTGATGTAATGCACGCAGAAAAGAATATCGCTGAGGCACTCTTTGCAACACTCATGGACACAAAAAAGTCAAAGGACAACGTTAAGGCCAGACTGGACCTGCAAGAGATGTGCGATAGACCAAAGCTAGTGATGAGGGCTCCTGGTGCTGGCAAGAAATGGAAAAGAGGTCCGGTCGATTATATATTGAAAAGAGACCATAGGAAGAAAGTACTACAGTGGACCCAAGCGTTAAGGTTCCCTGATGGGTATGCGGCGAATCTAAGGAGGGGAGTGAACTTGTCTACTATGCGAGTGTTAGGGATGAAGAGTCATGACTACCACATATGGATCGAGCGGCTCCTTCCTGCGATGACCCGGGGATACCTCCCTGAGCCTGTGTGGCGCGTGCTTGCAGAGTTGAGCTACTTCTTTCGCCAGCTTTGTGCCAAGGAGCTATCTTATTGTTGCGATGCGGTTGCGGTTGATCTCATCAGGGGATTGACGAACCGCTCTCTCCCCTCGGAACCGCCTCCTTCCCTCTCTCTCGATGTAAACTGCCAAGGGCAGTTGCTAATTCCATCCATGTATAAATATGTACATACAAGATCAATGAAAGACAGTGATTCATTCGCGTCATTACATTCCTAGTTTTCACACGTTATCAGCACGCTTCGCTCTCGCTTCTTTTCTTCCTAAGGGGAAGATTGTGCTCTCGCTTCTTTTCTTCCTATGGGAAGATTAGAGCATCGATACAGGAGGAGTCGCCGGAAACAATCGCCGGACGTCGGTACCACGGCGTCCTTCCTGGAAGATTTCCCCGGCATCGTTGAATCGCCGGACGTCGGTACCAATCGCCGGACGTCGGTACCACGGCGTCCTTCCTGGAAGATTTCCCCGGCATCGTTGAGTCGCCAGAAACAATCGAAAGGGGAAGAACACGATTGCGATTTCGAGAAACACTGAATTGAGGTAACTGGCAAGATTCGTACCTTCTCCATCGCCATCTCAACCCGTGGAGTTCTTCGTCGTCTCTGTGCGCATCTCCACCGCGGCTCCGCAGCGGTCGGGCAGGGCAGCCGTGGCCCGACGGCCCCTCGCCCGCCCAGGCAATTGCACATGGCGGGCGGACCCCGGCGGGAGGCCTCGGCAGACGGCCCCAGCGAGCGTGGCGCCCGGCGTCCTGACACACGCTCCGCGCGCGTGGCCAGCCTCCGGCGGTGGGTGGCTCCTGCAGGCGCGGCGCCGGCGCCCTCGCCTGCACCCCCTGCGCGCGCCCAGCATCCGGCGGCGAACGGCTCACCAGCGGCCGGTGGCGCACCAGGCCCTTGGCTAGCGGCCCCATGCCCGGCCAGCGGCCGTGCCCGGCCCAGGCGACGGCGGCGGCTGCCGACAGACGGATCCGCCGGCCAGCGCCCGGCGACCGGATCTCCCTAACCCCGCGCCTGGCATGCGGACTCCGTCCCCGCGAGCTGCAGCCCGGCTAGCGCCCGCGCCTCGTCGGTGGGCGGCTCCAGCGGCCCCGGCGGGCGACGGCAGCCCGCGGCGCCTCCGGCCAACCCCCTCCCACGGCGGTTGGCCCAAGCGGCGGCGACGTTAAACACACGGCCGTAAGGCCACGTGATTTTTTTTCCCTCCGCTTCATGGGATTTGATGGATATGATTATCCAAATTGCAGAAAAGTCCCCTTATTTTCTGCAAATTAAATAATAGTCCAAATAGATTATTATTTATATATTCCAGATTTATGTTTTAATCCTCAGATTTTAACATATCTACGGTGTACTGTTATTTACGTTATGTAAATAATACTTTATGATGCACAATATTTACTTCACGTAAATAATATTTTTTTTAGATCACCGGTCTTCAAAAAATATTGCATCATAATATGTACCCTCTGCAAATGCTGCAAATGCTTTAAGGTTGATTTTCTCTCAAGTTGGAATAAGTCAAATTTTTAAATCATTTGGTCTACACTTTGGAGTGCCTACCTTTATTTATTTTCAAATTGGCCATACACAAGGCAGTACCCTTGTACTACTGCGGGATTTTTATCCTCAACGTGCGTACCCAATTTGATAAATAAATTATACAAGGGACACTTGAGTGATTACTATGGTTCTTCTTTTTTTACATTGGTCATACACAAGGTAGTACCATAGTACTACTGCGGGATTTTATCCTCAACGTGCGTAACCAATGTTGAAAAATGAGTCCAAAAGTTAACACCATCAGGTGCTTAACAGTGTTATTCAACATGAGAATATCTCTCTTATTCAAGTTTACCTTGATTATTTGCATTTTGCATTTGCTTATTCAACTTTGCCAAAGATTTTTAACAAATCTTGGCCCTACTTATGTAGGCACAATAGCTTCCACTTATATTCATGCAAATACTTATGTGATTACCTCATTATTTGTGTATAATATTCTAAAATTTGCATATTGGTAATACACAAGGTAGTACCATAGTACTACCGTGAGATCTACACTGTGCTACACATAGTGACTATCCTCAACGTGTGTACCAGTATCGTATTTTAGAACAAATGACTTTCACCTTCACGGTGACAACTTTTGTTCATTTTTCAAAAACTGGTCATGCACAAGGTGTACCGCAGTACTACCATGGGATTTTTCATCCTTCATGCACGTACCCAACTTTGAATATGAACTACAAAGAGGTCTACACCTACAGGTGATTGCCAAAATTCATCTCTTAGATTGACTATGCACAAGCTAGTATCTCAATACTACTGCATGATCTACACTATGTTATCACATAGTGATTATCTGCATGTGCTGATCCAATCTAAATATGAATTGCATAAGGTTTACACCACATGAGTGTTTACTTTTAAGCAATTGTCTCACCTTCTAAGGTCTACACCGTGTTTCTATAAACACAGTGACTACCTTTGAGTTGAATCACCCAATAAGGTCTATGTCATGTTCATAACATTTGACTACCTTCAAAGTGTGATCAACCTATATTATTATTAGCAACGCACAAATAGTGGGATGACATCTACTGCACATACACATATTTGCAGATTATGCTCCTCTACTTCAAGGTCACCAATTTGGTTTGCACCTTCAATGTGCCAACATGCTAATACATAATGATTGAGACTATTTCTTGGCAATGATTATTGTACGCAATGATGTTAGTAGTGATTCTCTATCACCTAACCAATATGAGGTAAACACTACACGTGATTCAGGATTCATCTTGAATTCACAATATTTGCATATGCCAATTCAAGACACATCTTGAATCTGAAGTTATTTAAGTAATAATTTACTTAAATAAATAGCAATTTATAGTGCATTATTTTGGGTGACTCCTTTCTATCACATACAGAGTCTATGTTTTGGCAAAGATTTTACATCATCTATTCCCACAGGAATAGAATCCAAAACATTAGCAGCGACCTTGTCGCCTGTTCTTTATAGAATGGTCAGTCTATAATCAAGTATCACCTTGAACCCAAAATTTTGCCTTTATTGCTATACAGTTTACTATCAAGTAAATTGATACATGATCAACTCATGTTGGACATGGCTAATATTTTCCGGTTCAAAATATTTCCAATCTCCATTCTGGATATTGACACACTTTGCGTTGATGCATTTTGTATGCAACTCATGCACTTGGATTTCAATTCTGAGTGTTCAATGAGTGAGATCCATCTACCTTTTGCAAATCCCTCATCGGGATTTCAACAAAGGATGTAACATTGCTCAAGTTATAAATGATTGTTCAATCATTCATTTATCAAGATCTTTGATCCATGGCAATGCAATATAATGGATTCTCATGAACGCAATATCATTTTTCATCTAGAAAAGGGATCTTGTGTGACAAGTCTCACATTTTTCACAAAAATGTGATTGTACAGTTCATGTACACAGACATGCCAAATCAAATATTTGGCTCAACTATACCTCCAACTCATTGGAGGCAAGCGAGTTCTTTGGAACAATTTGGAGTTCATTTCAACAAGCAAACGCTTGCAAAATATCTTCATATTTTCATTGGATATATTATTAGCCTAATGTCATACTACCACATGTAGTATGTTGTCCATTTTCCACAAATATCATGTATCTTATACATGGTATACATATTCTATATGAATGCAAATTCATACTTGAATGTTGTCAAACTCTATATAGAATCATATGGGATTCAACCAGGTGCAAGGAATTTTGTTTAGTGGACCATTGTACCGCTAACACAATTATGAGAGATTACAATCTCGCCATTGGTATTCAAATTAATCGTGGATGCGTTGATGTATCCTGATTCTATAAATACCACATGATATTTTCATGTATTCAGTTGCATGGTTTCCAAACGGAAATCCAATACTAATGTGCAATGGTGAAATTCTTCACTCGCCTTAGATGCAACATATATGAAAAACTATAATTGTGTATATTCCTTCCACATCAACTGGAGCGTATTATACATACATCAATCTCATATCACCTGTTGCGTACAAAATAATTTTCTCTCTTGATCCCATCAAGATTGGGCATATTAGCTTTGGATCATTCTATATTTAGAATGATGAGAAAATTATTATCAGTTCTATTGGTCACAAAATCAATATGAGTCACACAATTTCTTGAAGAAATTTAAGATCATATATGTGATTCTGTTTACTATTTTATGTGTACCATAAAGATACTATGTAATGCACATCTATGCATCTACAATGTTGTCCTAAGTGTGCGCCTTACTCATAAGGTACCACAAATTTACCAAACTCATTGCTCAAATTCTTCAATTTAGAGCAAACGATCCTGGACGCGGGATCCAATCCATGTAAATGGAATTGTTTGGTTCTTAGGACTACATCATTAAGTATCTTATGTTCATACACATAATGGTCAAACTAAATCTCTCACTGAGAGAATTAAGTTTGCTGTTTTGATGACCCAAAATAGAATTACAATTTACCGACATCTAGTTGGTGACATGCGGACTTACACAACGCATAGTCAATCCAAATTCATAACACTGCAAACATACGGCTCCCTCCGTTGCAGTTCGTACGTGGAAATTTGACCTAGTAGTCAAAATATTTCCCATCTGCGAATCGGTAACGTTTTGCACGCACCGATATCACCACCGCAGCGTACATCAATGGGCATTTTGGAGATCACCATAAGGTACTATTATCCGTCATTCAATAATACCTTAGATCTCTAAATGGGGATTCATTCAATGCCTGTATGCTGAGTATATCTTTGAGGAAGATTCCAGGCATTAGGGGGAGACACTTACCACACATGGAATGCCAGGAATCAAAAAGAGAATATCATTACTGATGTTCGATCCTCATATCCACGTACCAAAGAATCTAAACCAGTAGTTCAGAATATCTTATATTTGCAACACATTGCAAATAGTCTGCCAAATGCATTTACTTGTCATAAGGTTGTCACCCAATCCGTTTCCCGTTCAGTGTGCCAAAAAGAGTGGAGGTACCTAACAAAACCACTCAACTCCCGAATCTGGATAAGAGGGGGAGAAGTATGGCCACATGGGAATATAGCTTCTTGCAAGCATTCTCGGATCAGGGGGAGAGAGTTCTCCAAGACAGTACAATGCATATCAACATCAAGTTGATAGACACATTATGGATATTTACTATCCAAAGCCTATGGATGTTACACATCCAAAAGCCCAGCACAACTTGTGCACAACTTTAGGCGCTGGGTCATTGGAACACCTTAACTCTGTTATTATGGGAAATGACATAGAGTTCAAAGGGTAAACATTTCCACATGCTTAAATTGGTTCCATTGAATCAATCATTCAAAGACTACAATTTGTCGACATACTCCTCAAAGTTGCCATATACCTTATCTGGATCCAGACCACAAGTCCTAGGCAGAGTGTTCACACACTCACATTGGGTCAATTACATGTGGCAATTAAGGAGATATGCTTTCACTCAATAGTGAGAAGTCATTACATTCTTAATGATTTCTCCTCACAATGCATTCCATATGGATGCATTATGGATTTTCCAAATCCATAAGGTGGTGAAATAGTGAAAGCTTGTAGCACATGGTTTCACGCAGAGACCTAGCATAACATACCCATTGGTATGTGTGGAAATTATGTTCCTACACCAATAATTGGCAGATCGGAATTAATTTGGATAGATTTAGATTATAAGTCCCAATAGACTTTATATTCTGAATCAAAACATAAATCGCAACATACATTGTGTATAAATCAAGTCACTTCATGACTTAAAATAGTTAAGTTGTTTGTGGTACAACTGACTAGGTGAGTTCCTTCCACAGAAGGATGTCTCCCATCTTGATGATATCACCTGTGTGTTCATAATGAAATCCCAATTGGATTTTATACATCTCATATGAACATATCAAAACAGGAAGTCATCATATAAGACGGAATTTGAGATGAGAAATTTGGTTAACACCAAATTATGCTTAAGTCTATATCTTAAGCAAACATCAGTCTTCCAATATTCAATTGATATTGTATACCAATATCCAAATAATATTGGACAATCATACTACCAACACTGATGATCATTCAATCCCTAAATATGGATCAATATCCATTCTGACCCTGGGATGATGACCTTAGTGCCATCAAAGCGCTTATGTATCTTGCATATCGCAACAGGCCTGATATTGCATTTGCAAATACTTGCTATAGCTCGAAATAGCGCAACTTCTATACACCGAAAGGTGGGAGTTAATGAGGATATCCACAGATATCTATATGGCACAAAGCATCTTGATTTATCATTATGTAAATTAAGATATGATCATTTGAAGTATGAAAGTACTGGCTATTTAATCCCTATTTATGCCAGATCACATGCCGATGTTAGTGGTAAAGTTCTCATGGAGGTCATTAACTTGACTCTAGTGACTACTTCCACTCCTCGTTCTGAAGTATTACATGAACATGTATAACTTCATTGAATGATCACTTTGATTCTATCGAATCGCCACCCATTATCTTCAAAGATAATGCGACTTGTATTGCTTGGATGTCAACAGGTTACATAAGTCCCTACCAATTTTCACATTTCACAATGTGCTGTTGAGTTTGGTATGCGATGACTTTGAGAATTGCAAGGTTCAGGGGGAGACTCCTCTTGAAACTAGAACCTGTTCAAAACATCATATTGTACTCTTTTCCTCTATGAGTTTTTCCTCACACAGGTTTCTCATAGAAGGTTTTTAATGAGGCAATATCAATACAAATCATATGTCATATCTCTTATTTTCCCCACCGGGGTTTTTGTATGAGGTATCTAAGACATAGCCTATGTCATATCTTCTGTTTTCCTCCACAGAGGTTTTTGAGAGGGTATCAAAGACATATAATTCCAATTATGATCATCAGATCATATTTATTGTTCTCTAAACTTGGTTACGGGTTTTTCCTTCTAAGGTTTCCCGTATAGGTTTACAATGAGACAATAATCAACATATATGTCGTATGTTCTATTTTTCCCCATAGGGGTTTTTAAGGAGATACCAATGACATATATATTGTCCTCTAAACTATCTATGAGTTTTCTCCTATAAAGGTATTCTCATATGAGTTTACAATGAGGCAATAATCATATATGCTGAATCAACTTTCTCCTTATTTTTCCCACTGGGTTTTTAAAGGAGTTTTTAACAGCATATCTATCAAGTATTCTTCCTCATTTTTATCCTACAGGACTTTTTGGAGGATTAATACTATTCATTGATCTCAAGATGGATTCGATCAAAGGGGGAGTGTTGCGATGCGGTTGCGGTTGATCTCATCAGGGGATTGACGAACCGCTCTGTGGGGATATGGACCCAGGTGTCCTCACAGTAATACTTGGGCTGTTTTATGAAGACCGGCCCAACTAGACGTGAAGGATCATGGCGTCAAGGGCCAGCTGGTCGGGCAGGCGACTCAGTTGGTTGGATGACGGCGTGGAAGTCTTCACCGACAAGGAATCATAGTCGATTAGGAAAAACATTGTGACATGGGATTGTAATCGACTAGGTTTCCTTGTTCCATCAAGAGATCCGATCTGTAACCCTACTCACCGTGACTATATAAGGTGAGCAGGGACCCCCTCTCAAAAACACGTTCATCAAGATACAGAATAAACAGATCGACACAGGACGTAGGGTATTACGCTAAAACTTGGCGGCCCGAACCTGGATAAACTCCCGTGTTCATCTAGTTTCGTCTTCGTGTCACGTCTGGATCGTCGTTCCACACGCCTTCCCCGCTAATCTACCACCTTGGGCATACCCCTAGGTGGGCTATCGACCATATTCCGTCGACAGCTGGCGCCCACCGTGGGGAGTGTGTGTGCGGACGTCATGACGACTCAGGCGGTTTCTTTTCCGGCTTCTATGGATCTCCCGGCCGGCCTGGCAATCACCGTCGGGTCCTTCTCGTGGATCACCGGAGATGGCCCAGCGATCGGGAGCGTAGAGACACCCCAAGCACTTCTGCCAGCTGAAACCCCGACGTCAAGATCGGAGCCCCCGAGCAGGACTGTGCTTTCCCGTTACCGAGGGTGGCGCCTTGACAGCTCTGACTTGATCGGATCTATCGATCGAGTCACGGCAGGCACCGCTGAAACCCTTGCTCTAGCGGATTCGATCGGAGATCGTTCGCCTGAGCACGACGAAGGAGAGTGGCTTCAACCTCGACGACCGGCCCGTGCCAAGAGACACGCACAGCTTCAGACCGGCCTTGCCATCACCTCCACCCCTACAGGTCGCTCCGTCACCTTTAACCCTCCTCGGGAGCCTGGTCCGAGCAGGGTAAAGCGCAGCTTTTTCGCTCCTACCCTCCCTCACGGGCTCGATAACGCGGTTTCATCCTATGAAAAGAAGATTACGGGGCTGTTGCAAGATAAAACCAAGGGTCGGTGTACTCCTGAGGAGCAACCGCTAAAGTCCAAGCCGTCTGGCGCCACTGCATGCATGGCGATCGTAACTGCCCTGACAACCCCCGCTTCAGCCTCAAGCACCGGGTCGACCAGATCCAATTCGACTGGTCGGACGCCGGATTACCCCCCAGGCTTCGGGCCTCTACCATGCTATGGGGGCTCGATTTTCGCTGTAAGCCATGACGAACCACCGGTCGACGGCGAGACAGATGAAGCCAAAACACAGCGTATGGCCAGGAACGCCGACAGAGCTGCTCGGAGAGCAGCTGAAGCAACTACAGCTGCAGGCAATCGCCCACAGCGCAATCTAAATGACGCGTTTGATATGTGCGGCAATCATCAAGTACACCGAACACCGCAAGCCAACCTGGCCATGGCCATGAACCTGGTCGACAACCTCCCAGCCACACCTCAGCTCGAGCAGCTCGGAGCTTACCTCAAAGCATCCCTGGTCCAAGTTCAAGACCAGGTTGCGGGACCCTCTGGAGCTGCCCCAACCGGATCTCGGAGGAGTTTCAGAGGACCAGACCCGCACCCAGAGTCCAGCAGCAATCAGGACCAGCGCGATAACCGCGAAAGACGTCAAGACCGCCGACCTGACCAGCACGCCAGGAGCAATCCAGGTGCTGAACCTCGAGATCTACGCGAACATATCTACGAAAGGACCGACTTGCGCAATCATATTGAAGGCTCCAAGGACACAAGATTACGGCAGGAGATGGAAAGGCGCAACAGATGGGATCGCGAGCACGGTCTGCTAGATCAAACACTTACCGGTCCCAGACAGTTCACCAAAAGGCTCAGATCTGTTATCTGGCCAAAAGGGTTCAAAATCCATGACCTGAGGTCGTATGACGGGAAGGCAGACCCCCGCCAGTGGATCATGCTATATGAGACTGCGGTCCGAGCAGCCGGAGGAGGAGGAGATGTCATGGCTAACTACCTGCCTGTTGTTCTCAATCAAGCGGCAAGCCAGTGGCTTCTGAGTCTCCCATCTGACTCTATCGACAGCTGGTACGACTTGAAAAAGGCATTTATATCTAACTTCAAGGCTACCTGCCAGCAGCCCGCAAGCAAATATGATCTTGAGCGCGTCCGAGACCGCCCGGGTGAACTCTTGCGAGATTATATCCGCCGATTTTCCGACGCCCGCATCCGGGTGGCTAATGTCACGGATGACGAATCCATCTCGGCTTTCATAAGAGGATTACACCATCACGAAGGGCTGAGAAACAAGCTGCTCCGAAAAGAGCCGCGGACAGTTGAGGACCTCCTTAACATAGCCCAGAGCTGGGCACGAGCAGAAGAATATAATACACAGCTCACCGACGACCGCCGGGAGCCTAGATCCAGGCACGACGACCGTCAGCGCAACGACTACCGCAGTGATCGGCACGACGAACCCCGCGACGATCGCCGGGAAAGGTTTAGGGATAATCGGCGCCCTAACCGAAGGTACGACGGCCGCGATGACAGACGAAGGCAGCCAAACCCCGGCCAAGCACCAGGCAATGAGGTTAATAACACTAAGACAGGTGGCAAGCGTAATTACGACTCAGCATACTCGAAAATCCTGAAGCAGGATTGCCCGGCGCACCCAGGCGTCGGACACACCATGGAGGAATGCAGAGGGTTCAAAGCTATATTCCGCAACAGCTCGAAGAAGCAGCGTTCCGACGCCGAAGACGGACCCTCTAGCAGACGCGAGGGCAAAGACCACCAAGAGAATCATGAAGACGACCAGGAGCCAGGAAGGAACCCAAAGCACGGTGGCTTCAGAGAAGCCGAAAAGTCCGTGCGTACCATATTCGGCGGCAAGCCTATCCTGGCTGATAAAAGAGTTCGCAAGCTAGTCGAGCGAGCGGTCTACTCCGTCGATCGAATGGACGAAAGAATCCCTGACCCCAGCTATTTGCCCTGGTCCCATCAAGAGATCTCATTCAGCAGAGCTGATCAATGGGTCAGGGTCCCTGAACCGGGTCGTTTCCCGCTCGTCGTCGATCCGACTATCGACGGAGTACGATTCGAGAAAGTACTGATCGACGGAGGCAGCGCTCTAGACATAATATTCAAGCACGCCTTACCAGAGCTCGGTATCAACATAGGGGATTTGAAACCTTACGACGCCCCCTTTTGGGGTATCCTGCCGTCCCAAGCCTCTCAGCCTTTGGGCCAAATCACCCTACCAGTCCAGTTCGGGACAAAAGAGCGCCATCGCATTTGCTACATCAACTTCATCGTAGCAGACTTCGAAGGGTCATACCACGCATTGTTAGGCCGGCCTGCCCTTACCAAGTTCATGGCAATCCCACATTACACCTACCTCTTGCTAAAAATGCCATCTGAGAATGGCGTTTTAAGCGTCAGGGGGAGCATCTCCACGGCATACGAATGTGAAAAGGAAAGCTTCGCGACAGCTCAAGCCCATGACCTGTCCATCCGCATGGAGGAAACTCGCGTGGATGCGGTGAAGGTGTCTCCAGAGGAGCAGTCTATCCCGGTCAAAGAAGCCAAACGCGCCGCGACCAGGAGCAAGGACTTCAAGGAAGTGGAGCTGGTCGAAGGGGACTGCAGCAAGACGGCGCGAATCGGGCTCGACCTTGATCCCAAATAGGAGAACGCGCTCGTCAGCTTTCTGAGGGACAACGTAAGCGTCTTCGCGTGGAAACCCGCGGACATGCCCGGCGTACCCCGGGAGCTGGTCGAGCACTCCTTGGACGTTTCGAAGACCGCCAAACCAGTCAAACAGAAGCTACGACGGTTCGCTCGTGACAAGAAGGAGGCCATTAGGGTAGAAATCACACGGCTGTTAGCTGCCGGTTTCATAAAAGAAGTGTATCATCCGGAGTGGCTCGCCAACCCGGTTTTAGTTCAAAAGAAGAATAAAGAGTGGAGAATGTGCGTTGATTATACCGATCTCAACAAACACTGCCCTAAGGACTCCTTCGCTTTACCTCGTATTGACGAACTCGTTGACTCTACGGTGGGATGCGAGCTCTTGTCTTTCCTAGATTGCTATTCTGGGTACCATCAAATTTCTCTGAGAGAAGAGGATCAGCCCAAAACTTCGTTTATCACACCCTTCGGCACTTATTGTTATACCACGATGTCGTTTGGGCTCAAAAACGCTGGGGCCACTTACCAAAGGGCAATACAGAAGTGCCTTGCCGAAGAAATCCGAGCAGAGCTCGTGGCTGCCTATGTTGACGACATCGTCGTAAAAACAAAGTCGGCTCATACTCTGGTCGGCGACCTGCGCGCCACCTTTTCAGCTCTCAACAGGTTCCGATGGAAACTTAACCCTAAAAAGTGTACCTTTGGGGTCCCCTCCGGCATCCTGTTAGGGAATATAGTAAGCAAAGACGGCCTACGGCCAAACCCCGAAAAAGTGCAAGCCGTCCTAAGGATGAAATCTCCAAAGTGCGTAAAAGACGTCCAGAAGTTGACTGGGTGCATGGCAGCCCTAAGTCGTTACATATCACGACTCGGAGACAAAGGCCTACCATTCTTCAAGCTGCTCAAAGCTTCTGAAAAGTTCGAGTGGTCCGAGGACGCGGAGACCGCCTTTCAAGACCTCAAACAACTCTTGACAACGCCACCATTATTGGCTGCACCAAGGGATGGCGAAACCCTATTGATATACATTGCGGCCACTGACCGGGTCGTAAGTACCGTCGTGGTTGTAGAGCGAGAGGAGGAAGGGCATGCATACAAGATTCAGCGCCCGGTATATTATATTAGTGAAGTACTCAACGACTCCAAATCAAGATACCCCCAGGTACAAAAGCTGCTATATGCGATACTAATCACATCTCGTAAACTACGACACTATTTTGATTATTATTCCATTGCGGTGGTTACTGAGTACCCGCTCGGAGATATTCTACGCAATAAGGATGCAAATGGCCGTATTATCAAATGGGCCCTGGAGCTAGCCCCGTTTTCTCTCGAGTTTCGCAGCCGAACATCCATTAAATCTCAGGCGCTCGTCGATTTCGTCGTTGAATGGACCGACATGACAACACCCATACCTCCGACCAGCACCGAGCACTGGACAATGTACTTTGACGGGTCTTTGAACCTTGAAGGAGCAGGAGCAGGCATACACTTCGTATCACCTTCTGGAGATAAGCTGAGCTATGTCCTCCGGATACATTTCAAAGCGTCCAATAATGCAGCCGAGTATGAAGCTTGCCTCCATGGCCTCCGGATTGCAGTCGAGTTGGGAGTCAAAAGGCTAGAAGTTTTTGGTGATTCCGCCCTAGTCATAAACCAAGTCAACAAGGATTGGGACGCCACCAGCGAAAAGATGGACGCCTACGTTGCCGAGATAAGAAAACTAGAAGGAAAATTCTATGGTCTACAGTTTCAGCACGTAGTACGCGCCGACAACCAGGCAGCAGATGCACTTTCCAAACTCGGTTCGACCAGGTCGCAAACCCCTCATGGTGTCTTTGTCCAGGACCTGGTCAAACCGTCCATCGAACAAGATTCTGCAGGGGCCACCGACCAGCCCCAAAGGGCCCAGACTGTCGCTTCCGTACAATTGCCAGGCGATGATTGGAGGGATCAGTTCATAAGATATCTCGCTAGCGCGGACATTCCCCAAGACAAGATCGAAGCCGAGCGCCTTATTCGACGCAGCAAGCAGTATCTTTTAGTAGACGGAAAGCTGATGCGCAAAAACGCTAAAGAGGAACTGTTGCTAAAGTGCGTTTCCCAAGAAGAAGGCATCCGAATTTTGGGGGACATACATGCAGGCATATGTGGTAACCACGCAGCCTCCCGAACACTGGTCGGGAAGGCGTTCCGAGCAGGTTTTTACTGGCCTTCAGCGGTGGCTGACGCAGAAAAGCTAGTCAAATACTGTGAAGGGTGTCAATTTTTCGCCAAACAGATCCATGTCCCAGCTCACGACCTACAAGCCATACCAGCCTCATGGCCTTTCTCATGCTGGGGACTGGACATGATTGGGCCGTTCAAGACAGCACCCGGAGGGTTCAAGTACGTCTACGTCATGATCGACAAGTTCTCCAAATGGATAGAGTACAAGCCTTTGGTCACACCCACGGCCCAAAAAGCAGCCGAGCTGCTAAACGACATCATCCATCGATTCGGCCTACCTAATTGCATAATTACCGACCTGGGCTCCACCTTCACCGGCTCAGATTTCTGGGACTTTTGTGAAGAGAGGAGTATAATCGTTAAATACGTCTCCGTTGCTCACCCAAGGGCTAATGGGCAGGTTGAAAGAGCAAATGGCATGATACTCGACGCATTAAAAAAGAGGTTGTATAGAGCCCACGACCAGGATCAGAAGGCTGGTAGATGGTTAAAAGAGTTACCGTCCGTCGTTTGGGGGCTTCGAACACAACCAAGCAGAAGCACAGGCGCGTCACCTTACTACATGGTGTTCGGCGCCGAAGCAGTCTTGCCGGTCGATATAGCACTTAGATCACCAAGGGTGGAGCTGCACAACCAGGAAATGTCCAACCGGGCCAGAGAGCTCGAAGTCAACTGCATCGAGGAACGAAGACTGGATTCGTGCATCCGAACAGCCAAATACGTTGCAAGCCTACGCCGATACTTCAATACGAACGTTAAAGAACGGTTCTTCGCCGTCGGGGATCTGGTCTTGAGGCGCATCCAAAACACAGCCGGGTTGCACAAGCTATCTTCTCATTGGGAAGGCCCTTATATCGTGAAGCAGGTCACACGACCTACATCGTACAGGCTCACTGACCTAAGCGGGACTGATGTCCCTAACTCATGGCATATCGACCAGCTACGACGTTTTTACGCATAATTTTGCAGAGTTAAACAATATGTACTCGGCCCTGTATTTCTATGAAATGTTATGAATAAAGCATTGTCGTTTTTCGCCCAAATTACCCACTGCATTGCAAATCTGGGATATAAGATCAAGTTCATACATGTTCAATTAACAATTTACAAGAGCGGACATAAAAGTTTCTTGGTCCTATGGTGCGCTGGACTCTCCGGGTTCCCCAAGCAGGTCCAAGTCTTTTACGAGCACAGCAGACGTCTCCCGAGCCCCCTCGATCAGCTCCGACGCCTGAGCCTCCGACGTATTCCGGGGAAAGCCAGCTTCCAGCCTCTTTGTGTCTACGCCCGGGTAATGGGCCCGGGTAAGGGCTAGCACATATGCGCCAACCTGTTCGCCGACATCCACCGTGAAATTCCTCACCGCAGACCACAATCCGGCACACTGGTCGACCACGTTATCCGGACGGAGTACCCCGCTGCTAGATCCATATACGACATCAGTCACTGGCTTGATCCCTCGCAACATGGATTGGCAGCGCCCTTCCCAGGTCTTCTTATCTTGACAAACCAGAGCAATCTGGTTTTGCCAACCTCGGCGTCGCTCTGCAACCAAACAAGTCGTAGCATATTACGACCGACCAAGAAAACGACATGTGCAAAGTTGAAAAATTCCAGCAGCTACCTTCGAGTTCCTTCTCCAGTTCATCTGCCCGCGCTTTCTGCTGAATAGCCGCAGCCTCGCCTTCTTGCGCTTTGAGCTCCGCTATGGCAACTTGCGACGACAGCCCTGTGGCAGACAACGTCTTATTACGCAGTCAAGATTAAAGAGGGAAGGGCTTTGGCAGATCATTACCCTGGTTTTCAAGTCGAAGTTGCGTCAGCTCGGACGCCTGTTTTTCGACAGCCTCGCGCAATCTGGCCTCGACTTGTCGAGCTCTGTCCAGGTCGGCCTGATACTGTGAGCATGACTCTTCAAGCTTCACCTTAGCATCAAGCAAAGGACCGACGGACTCGAAACACTTTCGTCGCTCCTCGGACAGGTCGGATATCCCCTGTAAATTAACACGATCATTAGACTCTTCGGACCAAGCTTTAAAACCCTACAAAACAGTTACCTGGGCATATTTATGGAGCTCGCCAAGCAGCCGGTTAAAATTCTTCATTGGACGGCTGTCGGTGTTCTCTTCGTGGAACACCCACTCACCCGCCCGGTGACGAGCCACCCTAACCACTCGATCCGGAGATTTCGGGGGACGCATAACTTCGATGACCTCGTCCTCAGACGTCTCGGGCACCTGGTCCTCGCACACCTCGGGTGCCTCCTCATTCGGCAGGGGGGCTGAAGCAAGTCCCATCGCGTTCAGAGGAGGAGGCGGGGCGTCTGGAGGCGCTTGTGTAGTTCCGGCCGACTCCCGACCACCGTTCATATCAGCGTCGGGTGCCTCCGTGGTCGCTTGACCATCAATCGGCCCCCCAGCTCCTGTTTCTTTTTCCAGGAACACCACGGGTTCCGGAACACCGGTCGCCCCGGCAACAGAGTTGCCGCCAGTCACCTCAACATCGGTAACAGGGTCGCTATAACAAATGAAAGACAGCATCAGAACTTCTTTGGTGGACCACACAACAATGATAAAGGCGGTAAGGCACTTACAGATTGCTGACGCGGAGCCCGCCTCTGAGTTTCAGCTTCCTTGGCCTTGGTGAGGATTGTGCGCCCGAGGCTGCCTCCTCAACTCGGACCCGCTTGGGCACGGGTGCTTCCTCCTCGTCGTCGTCTTCCCAGTCGCGAACAGAGCTGGTCGGGTTAGGAGCCGCGCCGCTTGGTATCCTCTCAGGGCTTTCGGTTGGCACTGACAACCCAGCGGCCGCTCTCCGCCCGGAGGGCGCGCGTTTTCCCGTAGCCCTCGCAGTCGATGAGGCCTCTTCATCTACAGACCCCTTGTTTTTCCTCGCCGCTCCAGTCGACTGCTCGTCTGATTGGGGGCGCCGCAGTGGCCTGGTCGTGCCACTTTTGTCAGGATCCCCAGGCCACTCCTTCGTCGGCACGCCCGAAACATACACAGCAGAGCGGTCCTGCAAACAAGCCAAGGCCAGTGTCGCTAAAACATGGTTGGTCGGACACTTTGCATTAACTTATGAAGGAGACTTACGTCTTTGACGGGATTTGCCAAACTAAATGGCTGGGTAATCTTCGCCGGTTTCTTCCACACGCCAAATTGAAGTACCGCGTGAACACGCCTCTCAACTTCATTCTTCTCCAAGTCTTCGGCATGCTCACGGGTCAGATCAGGTTGACCTGCATACTCATAGCCAGGGTGCACTCTATCTTTACACGGTTGCACCCGTCGATATATGAAGTTTGCTGTGATTTGAATCCCATCGGCGCTTATCCCTCTCAGCAAATTGAGAATCTCCCGGACTTGCTCCATGTCACCCGACGATGGTTTTTCTGACCAGGTCCAGTTTGACTCAACTAGTTTCCCTATGTCACAGCAGACAGGTGGAGTCTGGCATTGGGCTATGTAGAACCACTTCTCTGCCCAGCCACTGACATTGCTTTGAAGGGGTACGTTAATGTATTCTGACGCCATCCCCTCCCGCAACAGAAGATACACACTGCCCGCAATTCGGGATCCGCGGCTATTCTTTTTCAATTGGAAGAAATGGCGAAACAAATTGAAGTGTGGCTGAATCCCGAGGTAAGCCTCACATAGGTGGATGAAAACAGAGATTGATAAAATGGAATTTGGTCCAAGATTGCACAGACCAATTCCCCAGAAATCGAGCAGGCATCGCAAAAACGAATGGCACGGCAAACCAAATCCACGGACAAAATAATCTTCAAAAACAACGAGCTCACCAACATTGGGTTGGGGATAGCGCTCACCATTGGGCGCCCTCCATCCCCCAGTGACTTTATCCGGCAGCAGGCCAGCAGCGACGAGGCGGCTGATGCTTTCCTCGGTACTCCTCGACGCCGCCCATTCCCTGTCCAACTGCACCGCCTCCCCCGCCGTGTTCTTCTTGGACCGGGGCGCCATCTATTCCGTCGATAAAAATGAAGGAGCGGCGGGAAGGTGAGCCCTCTCCAATCTAGGGCTACAGTATTCAGCTCGCCGGAGAAGATGGAAATGTGAATGGTTAGGGTTCGACCCGGCGGCGCGTGTTTTACCGCGTGCCCTCTCGGTTTTTTCCGTGTAAATAGGGATTTTTCTTTTCCCTGTTGCACTTACACGGCCCGTTTCGTCGGCCCAACAGTCAAACCGGCCTTTCGCCGCGTTGGCCTCACGACCAGCTCCTCCAGTTAAAACTGGGGACTGGTCGGCTACTACGCCAGCCTTCTCAGCAAAGCTGGGGACTGGTCAGATGACCAGTTACAGGCACACACGTGGCAGAGCCGCGTTGGCTTCACGACCAGCTCCTCCAGTTAAAACTGGGGACTGGTCGGCTACTACGCCAGCCTTCTCAGCAAAGCTGGGGACTGGTCAGATGACCAGTTACAGGCACACACGTGGCAGAGCCGCGTTGGCTTCACGACCAGCTCCTCCAGTTAAAACTGGGGACTGGTCGGCTACTACGCCAGCCTTCTCAGCAAAACTGGGGACTGGTCAGATGACCAGTTACAGGCACACACGTGGCAGAGCCGCGTTGGCTTCACGACCAGCTCCTCCAGTTAAAACTGGGGACTGGTCGGCTACTACGCCAGCCTTCTCAGCAAAGCTGGGGACTGGTCAGATGACCAGTTACAGGCACACACGTGGCAGAACCGCGTTGGCTTCACGACCAGCTCCTCCAGTTAAAACTGGGGACTGGTCGGCTACTATGCCAGCCTTCTCAGCAAAGCTGGGGACTGGTCAGATGACCAGTTACAGGCACACACGTGGCAGAGCCGCGTTGGCTTCACGACCAGCTCCTCCAGTTAAAACTGGGGACTGGTCGGCTACTACGCCAGCCTTCTCAGCAAAGCTGGGGACTGGTCAGATGACCAGTTATAGGCACACACGTGGCAGAGCTGCGTTGGCTTCACGACCAGCTCCTCCAGTTAAAACTGGGGACTGGTCGGCTACTACGCCAGCCTTCTCAGCAAAGCTGGGGACTGGTCAGATGACCAGTTACAGGCACACACGTGGCAGAGCCGCGTTGGGTTGACGACCAGCTCCTCCAGTTAAACTGGGGACTGGTCGGCCACTACGCCAGCTTCGTCTGGGCACTTCGTCTACCTCACAAAAACAAGATACTCGAAGATATAGTCATCTTCAATATAGATCCTATAGCAAGATTATGGAAGAGCATATGGGCACGAGGGTGTACTCTCTTTGCCTGTCTAACAGGGTATTTATAGCCGTTTTCCTCTGGTTCATGGACGTGGTCTATGAATAAAAGTTACTGCAGGATTAATAATACAGCTAATGCGCTATGATCCATGTGACAAGGCGGATGATTTCGAATTGTGTGGTTATTTCTTCATGGCTTTATGATTAATTTTCTGACCTTGGCATCACATGACAAAGTCATCTATTGCCAAGCTCGGGGACTACCGTGTATACATGGCGCTAGGTCGCGCATGTATACTTTTTCGGAACTTGGCATCACATGACAGAGTCATCTGTTGTCAAGTTCGGGGACTAAGTGGGCACACTTCACCTGATCGGTGAGTGTGCAGGAAAAATGTTGCTATTATATTATCATAAAAGTGGGCACACTTCACCAAACTCCTAGAAGTCGCTCTTTCTTTTTTAAGAGCACATCATATCTTGCGGGTTCATGACATTCTGGATTGCAACCTGGTCGGAGATCAGAAATTCGAGAAAGGCTGTTTCAAGAACACCTCAAGGACTTTTCACCGCTTTAAGATTCAATGTGCTCGGGGACTAGCTGTGGGGATATGGACCCAGGTGTCCTCACAGTAATACTTGGGCTGTTTTATGAAGACCGGCCCAACTAGACGTGAAGGATCATGGCGTCAAGGGCCAGCTGGTCGGGCAGGCGACTCAGTTGGTTGGATGACGGCGTGGAAGTCTTCACCGACAAGGAATCATAGTCGATTAGGAAAAACATTGTGACATGGGATTGTAATCGACTAGGTTTCCTTGTTCCATCAAGAGATCCGATCTGTAACCCTACTCACCGTGACTATATAAGGTGAGCAGGGACCCCCTCTCAAAAACACGTTCATCAAGATACAGAATAAACAGATCGACACAGGACGTAGGGTATTACGCTAAAACTTGGCGGCCCGAACCTGGATAAACTCCCGTGTTCATCTAGTTTCGTCTTCGTGTCACGTCTGGATCGTCGTTCCACACGCCTTCCCCGCTAATCTACCACCTTGGGCATACCCCTAGGTGGGCTATCGACCATATTCCGTCGACACGCTCTCTCCCCTCGGAACCACCTCCTTCCCTCTCTCTCGATGTAAACTGCCAAGGGCAGTTGCTAATTCCATCCATGTATAAATATGTACATACAAGATCAATGAAAGACAGTGATTCATTCGCGTCATTACATTCCTAGTTTTCACACTTATGACGTGATTGTGAAGGACCGAGAATACTACCCGAAAGCGACCAGAGGGGGGGGGGGTGAATGGGAGCTTCAAAAATTTCTTTCGGAAACTAGATGCCACTGTCCCAAAATCAACCCCAAAGACAAACCCTAGAGCTTGCTAGTGTCCACGACCCTAGATGTAGGGTGGATGCTTCCTAGAAGCATAGTGGGACACTACACAACTCTAGAAACCCAACCCAAAAGACAGAAACCAAATCTGACAACGAACGAGCAAGCTGCGAACGAAAACGCGCTGAAACAGCACTGACCGGACTCTGCCTGCCACGGTCACAGAGCACCGAACGCGTCCGGTCGTGCAAAGTGCGATTTCGGACCTCTCTGAGTTGGACCGGACTCACGGCTACTGAGCGTCCGGTCACACCTCAAGCGTCCAGTCACTAGAAGACGCAGATGGTGAACAGTGCGTGCGGTGCGTCCGGTCAGTCACTGAACCAGGCGTCTAGTCAAACACAGGGGGATAGAACGTGACATTCAACCACCGGACGCACTGGGTCAGCGTCCGGTCGGTCTAATGCCAGCGTCCGGTCGACCCGAAAAAGCTCCGTTCGTCCACCGATTCGACTCGATTTCACCCAAAACAAATCCTCTAGGGATGAAACTTGGTGAGATGAGTCACAAGGAGTATAGTGAGCTATCTCTAAGAGATCATGGCTCGAACCTATCTCCAAATCGGTGAATCGAAGAATTTCGGGGGAGAGGAGAAAACTTGACCCGAAACGTAAAATCGATCGATCTCCTAGACCGTGAGGTTAGAGGTTAATTCCTTTGGTGGAAAGAAGTGCCTCACGATTGAAAGGTCCAAATTGGCTAGAGGGGGGTGAATAGCCTAATTAAAATTCTACAAAATCACTTAGGCAACACTATTAGTATAACAAATGGCGAAGCTTTTTGCGCTAGCCTAATAGTGGGTTGCAAGCCACCTATTCAACAATTCTACTTAATATTTCTATGTCACACAAACAACTAGAGCTAATTATCAATTGCGGAATAGAAACAATATAGCTCTAGCACAAGAATGATATACAAATATATATGAGACAAGTGTATGCAAAAGACAAACTAAACAAGCTAATCACAATTAGCTACACAAGAGATATACAACAAGTGAAAGTATCTATACAAGAGTAATAGCTCAATGTAGTGCACAAAGTAAACGAGCTAGATAGAGATGGTTTCACCGAGCCTTCGGGACCGCCTAGTAGAGAGCCAATCACCGAGATATGAATATGGAGACCAATCACCAAGATGTAGAGGCAATTACAATAAGCACACGGGACACCAAGATTTATCCCGAGGTTCACGTGCTTGCCGGCACGCTACTCCCCGTTGTGTCGACCAACACTAGGTGACCCGGTGGCTAATCAGCGCAAAGCCAAGCTCACAAAGAGCGCCACAAGAATCTACCACTAGTGAGGTAGCTCAAAGACACGAGCAATCCACTAAGGATGCCTCTTGCCGCTCCGGCGAGGTGAGGCTCCAAAACCTCTCACAATCGCAAACGGTGGTGGCCAAGAACAATCACCAATCTTGCCAACCACACCGAAACTCCTCCAAGCCATCTAGGCACCGGCAAATGCCAAGAGTAACAAGAGAACTCAATGCCGATGCAAAGAACTAGTGCCACTAGATTGAACTCTTTCAAATCACGCACTAGATCACTCAATCTCACTTGGTTTGATCAATTCAACTTGGGAGATGAGTTGGGAGGCTTGCCAATGCTCACTAGTATGCTTAGGAATCAAAATGTGCAAGAGGGATGCCTAGCAAGCCGGCCAAGCCCCTTAAATAGGCCACACAAGTCGGCCTAGCCGTTGGGCTCGAAACAGACGCATCGGACGCGCCGGTGTCGGGGCCATCGGACGCTGCCCCAGCGTCCGATGCTCCGATGAGCACCACGTGTCCCCCTGCTATGAATTCGGCCCGTTAGATCTCAACGGTCATATCCTTTCCTGCGCTGGTTAAAGTGGCATCGGACGTGCCGATGCCTGGCATCGGACGCTCCGATGCCTCTGCTCAATACAACACTTTTCTGCGCCACATCGGACGCGCTGACATATCCGCATCGGACGCTGAACCCCTGCATCCGATGACCATGCAGAGAGGTTCCAGAGAGTGCCAAAACACATCGGACACGTCCGATGGTTCTGCATCGGATGCAGGCCAGCGTCCGATGCTCCCTGGAAAGCCAGATCGCGCCACGTCACCTGCATCGGACTCTGCAACAGTGAAAACCCAGCGTCCGTTGCCAGCGTCTGATGCTTCCTCGAATTCTAACAGAAGTTAAGGTTTGCCATCGGACGCTCGGCCAGCGTCCGATGCTGCCGACGCCAGCGTCCGATGCCCCTAACTTGACATCTTTTCATCTCTAACTTCAACCCTTGATCCCATGTGCCAACACCAAAGTGTTTCAACACTTGTGCACGTGTGTTAGCATTTCTCAAAGCATTTTCCAAGGGTTTTGTTAGTCACTCACTAGGTCTATAGCATCGATTATATTAGAGAACACCTAGTGGCACTTGGACACCGCATAAGCCCTGAATAATCTCCTCTTAATAGTACGGCTATGTATCCTAAATGTGATCACACTCGCTAAGTGTCTTGATCACCGAAACAAAGAGCCCTATAGGTTATACCTTTGCCTTTGGGCCTCTTTGCTCCATCTCTTCTCTTCTTCTTGCATTTCACCAATGGTGGAGCACTTGATCACTTGAGTGCCTGTGGCCATCACCATCCTCCATGGTTGCCACCTTGCTAGTTCCACCACTTGGCTTGGTCACAATCCTTTCTTATAAGCTACACACATGCTTAGCAATAGGATTAGACCAAATAGGTTGTCATCAATTAGCCAAAACCAAACTAGGGCTTTCAACGATCTAGAACAACTTGGTTCAAATAGATTTGCAAAAGATGAACCGAGCAAAGAGATCAAGCGATGGGAAAATCATGGAGAAAAAGGATTCCGCGAAGAACACCAACAAAACGCGAATCACAACCACGATCTTGCAGCTGAAGCGCAAACACACGCTACGACAAGGAGGTTACGGCCTCCTTTCCTCAAAATCAACAGTACACAGAGGTGAGTCTCTCTGCGGATCTCAGCTAGCTACAGCAGGGGATGTGGGAGAGTAGGAAACCCTAGAAGCTAAGAGCAAATGACTGTAATGAACTGAGATGGAGGGAGGAGGGTGTCTCCCTGACTACTTAACCTATTCTAGACTAAGTCTATTTCCTACTCTACCCCTCTCTAATCTAATTACAGAGCGAACCAGCTAAACCCTAGGGTTATTCTGGACCAACTCGGTGGTAGGTGTATCCGACGGCCACGCCCGCACAACTCGTCCGCGTTGCCTCCACGCAACCTTCCGATTGCCGCCACGTGCCACCCTCGCTCTGCATCCCTGGTTTTGTGGCCCAAACTGGGAAACCAGCCTTTTCCAGCTATCCCCCGGTTTTGAGGCCCAAACCGGGAAACCAGCCTCCAGCCTGAGTTTTGAGGCCCAAACTCAGCAAACCCACAACGTCCGAGTTTTGAGGCCCAAACTCGGAAACAAGCCCATCGCCCGAGTTTTGTGGTCAAACTCGGAAACCGTCCGCGCCCAGGTTTTGAGGCTCAACCTGGAAACCGAGCACCCGAGTTTTGAGGCCCAAACTCGGAAACCGTCCACCGGTGGTTTTTCGCTGGCTCAGCCACCAAACCAAAGCTGTAGAGGGGATGCACCGCCCGTGCACCCCGTCCACCGACACGTGTCCCCAGGTCCTTGACCCGAGCAACACCGTGCCCCGCAAGTCTCCGCTCGTCGCTGTCCCAGGCTGCCAGCCACCACAGCTGATCCTCAGGCACTCCGGTCCCTCAGTCCAAGCCTCACGTCCGCCCTTCACTACTCGATCCATCGGCATGGCACGTCCGCCGCACGGCACGCCCATCCTTCATCGCACCCAGTCCGTCGGCACGACACGTCTCAACTTGACCTTCACCTTGCCCTCGATCACTGTCTCCGTGCTCGACACCTGCACAACACAAGCCAAAGAACATGCGATCAAACCCGTTGACAATCACTCATCACTCAGAGACCCGACATACACCCATGTATCTGTAGATTGCTAACCTAGAGGAAGTGGCACCTGTGTTGATCTGCAAGTTGGAGATGATCTTTCCACCTGGCTTCTTCCTGCAGATGCAGCATCTGATTTTGCACCTACCGTATGAGGCACGGATGGGGGGCCCGTGCAGTGCCATTGGTGCTTTCCAGTCGAGAGATGTCTAAAGGTTCTTCGGAAAAAGTGTAGAAATAAAGCCAAAATAGAGGCTTCCGTGGCAGAAGCATTTATTCTGGAGGAGGTGTCCAACTTCACAACAACATATTATAATGATAACCTTCCTAGCGTGCACAATCCACCCTCTCGTTACAACGTCGACGAGAGTTTATCGAACCTCAGCCTTTTCAAAGGCCAACTCGGAAGAGCAAGCGCATCGAGGACCAAGATGTTGCGACATGATGAGTGGCACACTATCATGTTGTATGTGTTGTTGAACCTTGACGAAGTGACTCCTTATGTGCAGTAAGTTCTCAATGAGCTTGTTACATGCGCCGTCACTATCTTCAATCTATTGATTCTACCTCCTTGTTTTTAAGGAAATTTATTGATGAATACTGGAGAGAGGATAGGGAACCTTCCTCTGAAGAACAAGACCATCTTCTCAAAAATGGTGTGCCCAATTTCATTTTGTGGTTTAATACAAAGGTACCACCGAACTAACCTTGTATTTCATTTCATTTCTTGTTTCATTTGATGAAACGATCTACCCTGTCTCAACTTACAGGCCCACACAGATGCGGAAATGATAGATGAGTTGAAACAGGTTGTCAATGGCTTCGACTATAGGGTCAAGTCATTCACCGTTTATGATGTGAATGGCTATCGCTTTCTGTTAACACTGGATTTTGGTCAACATTGAGAAGATGACAGGTGGACCCAATGAGCAGTGAGAAGAGCATTCAGTAGACGGCCAAGCGATCGGTTACTCCATTCAGGAAATAGATATGGCAAGAGAAGCCGATCACGAGGATAATCGACCATGACCGTGACAGATTAAACGAGTATTCAAGAAGCCAGAGGGGTCTGATCTCATTGGCCAGGAGTTGGATTTGGTGGCGTTGTGATGTGGCAAGCATGCAAAGAAGGCAATATATATAAAACATGCACATCTTGACGTCCAGTTCTATATTTAGCATAAATGGCTTCACGATGAAGGAATATATATAAAGCATGCACATCTTGACATCCAGTTCTATATTTAGCATAAATGGCTTCACGATAAAGGAAAGGCCAGGATACGGCGTGCATGTCAGGCATTCGGCAAGTACCCATGCGGTCGGCTAGTTTCCAAGGATTCGGAAACTGCTCATGCGGTCGGCTATTCTGGGAAAAGGGAGTTTCCATTGAAACGACGGAAGCAAGAGCCGATCGAGCAACAAAATTGTGACAATTAAGGCAATGAAGATTCCGAAAGGAGTTGAAGGCCAAGAATATTGTATTTTCCTTTAATATTTCATAGTCGTGTCCTCTTAGGACTTGTATTGCGTTCAGGGTATAAATATAAACCCTTGGCTATTGTAAAAACTGTTCACAACCACATCAATACAAACCGGCCTCAGCGCCACCTATTTCGAGTCCTTAGTCGTGCCGTCGAGTTCTTCGAGAGGAATCATCGATCCGTCGACCTCCGTAAGTACCGGCAACCTTGTTATCATGTCTAGTATTGTGCGGCGGATTTAGATATGGTGCAAGTAGTCTCGTACATTAAGCTTAGTATCGTGCGGCGGATTTAAGCTTATGACGGGAAGTTTTTGCTTATGCCTTGTATCGTGCGGCGGATTGAGTCATGAGTAAAAATAGTTATCGGCTCTGTTAGATTTGGTAGATCTAATAGATTCATTAAGTTATCATGTGTTGTAATGCTTTATTTATTTTCGTACAACACTTTTGTCCAATCTAGATTGATTCTCGTTCGGCCTTGTTGCATAAGTTTGCTTGTGCTTTGCTAATCATAAGACCGTGATGGCCGAATTGACTTTCAATCTAGATTGTCACATGTTGCGGGTTCATGCATGCCGATCATGTTTAGGCTTTGATAGAACTGGGTGTCGTGCGGCAGACGCAGGTTTTAGATTAGTTTAATCATGCTTTGCTTGTATGTTTCTTCTTCATGGACCCCAGTTCGGCTGTTTTGCCGATTCTGGTTATGCTTACACGAGTAATGAGTAAATATAGATCTGTTCAGATATACATATGCTTTTAGCTTCTTATAATTAGATCGTATCATGCGGTGGATTAATATAATTATAAGGAGTGGTGTAGATTCATAGCAAGTGGTATCATGCGGTGGATTAGCTTTGCTTAAATTTATACCTGACGGGTTTATGAAGGCTGGACGTACGGCAGATCAGCTGGATTGGCCTATGCATGTGTTGTTTGGGTAGATTTATATTTATAAGTTGCCCCTTACATCTTATTGCTACATATGTATTCGACATTCAACATGTTTATATTTTATCTTTACACTTGCCGAATGACATTTATAAACCTTTTTCGACAGACAGCTCTCATAGTTGTGTGTCGTCGTGATTGGCTTCAACGCCGCACATATGGAACTGTCTGGTCACACCCAGCATGTTCCAAGGTATTCTCACACTTTTATTCCTTGTTGGTTTACAGATCAAACCGACTGGCACGCTTCCGGAACCAGAACGCTTCGGGCACCCGATTTAAGCCAGCCTTCGTTCGGCTTGCTGTGTGCCTGACGTGAGACGACATGTTTTACGTCAACACTTTCACACAAGCAGCTATGAGCAGAGTCGGCCCAATCGAAAGACCATGAATACCGGAGTTCGTACGCCCGACACCGATGAGCGCGACTATTATGGCATAGTCGAAAAAATATATGAGCTCAACTTTGAGGGTACTAAAGCTATTAATCCAGTGGTATTCAAATGTCATTGGTTCGATCCTGATGTCACGAGAAGAGCCCCTGAGATTGGGCCGGTAGTCGAAATTCGACAGGACTCCGTTTATAAGGGAGACAATGTCTATATTGTGGCTCAACAGGCCACACAAGTTTATTATCTCCCATGGGTGTGTCAAGAAGACAACAATCTTATGGGTTGGTACCTTGTTCAGTTAGTATCGCCGCGTGGTAAAGCGCCTCTCCCAAACGATGATGATTACAACTTCGACCCAAACACATATAGCGGAGATTTCCAACCTGAGGGGCTAGAAGGGAGGTTTGACATTAACATTTTTGAGCTGATGGACATGGAAGAAGACGATGGCAATGATATTGATGAGGACGAGGGTGATGAGGTGCATGATGAGGACATTGCCAAGATGGAGTCGAGGACGACTCCAATTCAAGAAGGGAAGGATGATGAGGACATCTCCACACTAGACACACCGACGCCATGGTCTTCCCCAAGTTGCAATCCATCTCCAATTCAGCTACCTCGTCACCCTTGGAATCCAGTAGCAGCCCCGGGTAAAATCAATGCCCCGGACGCATACGGACTTCGTTTTCGACAAACCAGATATGCTTGGAAAGATAATTTGATAAGCTAACCAATGGCTTTGGAATCACGTCAAAATACGTCCGGAGTCAACGGGAATCATTGAAACAAGTCAGTATCCAGAATCTGCCAGGGTACTGCGACATCGTCTTTTGGTCCGATGGGCCGCGTATCGTCTTAGAGCCCATTAGTGGGCGCGTCCAGCAGGGGCGACGACCTAAACCCTATAATTAGCCATCGCAACCATCATTAGGTCTTGGGTTTTGTTTTGAGTTTAGTTTTCCACCGAGAAACTGAATCGTTCATTGTAACTGTGGTGACAAATCCTTTTACAGTGATCCGGGGCCCCCGTTCTTGATCTCCTCCACTGTGTCGATTAGTCCTTTGGAACCGAGTTCTTGAACCCCTCTAATATATCCGTGATATTCATATCTGCAATTTTAGATTGCGTGCTTTACCTTCTTGCTTGTGTTCTTTGATTTCCTTGCAGGATTAGCCTTCTTGGCGAGGTCAATCAAGTTGTGCTTGGTTGATAACCAACAGAGCAGTGGTGTAATGGTTGCAGGGTTTGAATCGTGTCTGATTTGATGTCGGATCGCCAACGTCGAGTTCTCCACCAATCGAATCTATCGCTACCTCTCGGAAGATCGGGCCATCCCTCATCAGTGCACAATGCCAAGGACTTAAGAATGCTTGAGCGATTACGGTTTGGTGGTGAGGACGAGGGTGATGAGGATGATGGAGACGACGCTGATTGTTTTGACAATATTGACAGTGATGACGACACACGTGTGCCACATGCCAACACATGAGCGGCACTAGCCACTAACAATCGCGGAGATAATTTTTAATTCATGTAATGCTATATTGTTATAATTATTTTGCAATTATGTTTTGTTCATTTTGTATCTCTTTATAAAGACTTATCGTTTATATATGCTAATTGATTTTATCTTTGTAATGACAGGCACTCGACAAAATGTCGGGCGGAAGGCGGTAGCAGCGGCGGGTCAACTCGCGCTACCAGAGGTCCAGCTCACCACCCACCGCAGCCGAGGAGCCGTCCACGAGGAGGGCGAGGTCCGACCGCCCCCGCGGACGTCCTAGGAGGGAGCCAACTCCTGACCTGACTCTCGATCCGACTCCCGACCCGACTCCCGACCCGGCGGATACCTCGGACGACGACCAGGGGGACGCCAGAGGGATGTCCAGGAGGATGTCGGACGACGACACCACTTCCTCGGACTCGACGGGTGGCCAGGGGGACGAGGGTGCCAAGATCGTCGGTGCCTCCGGAGGGGGTTCCACTTCCTCTGCTTCGAGCAGAGTGTACTTGCGCGGCCCCTCGCAGCTCCCGCAGCAGCGTCTCGCACCTAGCCGTCGTCCGGTGATTCGACCGTCCATCGACAAGTAAGTTACCATTAATGTTTTCACTACTTGTTCACATGGCATGTTCAAAATTGAACTTTCGACTAACAGTTGTTCTTAATGACTCATGCAGGAACTGGGAACTTGTGGCAGGTGGCAAGACACGCCATATCAATGGCATGTTAAGTCTTCTGATTCGGAAGAACTACCCGGGCTTGTCACCTACGCTAGGGTTAGGTCACCGCCCTGGACGTGGGACCACTTTGGTGCCGCTCCGGACCCCACGTACACCACCGTTGCAACACGGATTAGGGCCAAGTTCTGGGTCAGTCTTGCTCGCACAACATTTCTCAATGATACGTATTTGTTGGACGTTCCTGAAATAATGAAAGGGTACATGTTGTCTTTATGCAGGAGTACTTTGCGTGCGAGGCGGGGAGAGAGGCCGAGGCGTTGCACGTGCAGGACAAGGTCTGCAGGTCCCGGCTCGCGGATATGTACCACGAGGCGCGGATCCAGTGTGTCATCAACTACAACGCCGACGTGTTAGGGAAGGCGGTGAAGAAGACAGACGCTAGGCAGATGATGCTCACCAGGGAGACCGACCTCACTAGGGAGCAGTACATCCAGGTACGTACAAAACAGTAATACTGATTGGTCCATCCATCACTTAGCGGCTCTTCTAACATATTAAATACTTATTGTCTTGCAGTTCTGTCCTGGTTGGTGCGCCAATCACCTAGACTGCTGGGTGGCCATTGTGGACAAGTGGAGATCGGACAAGTGGTACGAGAGGCATAGTGCCCGCCGAGACTGCCGCCTGCAGATGCCTGGGGTGGCACACCACCAAGGCAACCTTAGCCTCGCTGCATACACCGATAGATGGGTATGCTCTACTGATTTTTTTTATTGTAACACTCAATTACTCATTACTTGTAATCATCTGTGTTTTCCTCGCAGTCCCAGTCGCATGGTGGTGAGGAGTGCCTCCCTTTCAAGGCATACCACTTGTCGCACCAGGGCAAGGCGACTGCCGTGAGCACCCAGTACAACCCAAATGCCGGGCCCGAGGCGTTCACCAACACGAACGCCTACACCAAGGTCACCGAGTACACCACTGCGGCTCACGAGCGCCATGGGGAGGACTTCGATCAGGCCACCCAGCCCCTAGATACAGACTTGGTGATGAGGCTGGGAGGAGGGAAGCAGCACGGCCGGTACTGGATAGCCAACAGCGCAATTGACTCGTCCTCTGTTCCCAACCTCGCTGAGATTCGAGCTGCCAGCATGAGCTCCTCCGTCCCCATACGACCTCGGCAGCTGACCTCGCAGCAGATGATGGCAGCACTTCAGGTAAGTACTTGTTCTATTCCTCGTTCATTGCTTTTACACATATACCTTGTCTTTGCATTGTTTAAACCTTACGGGACTAGTTTTACAGGCCCAGATGCAGGCCCAGGCGGACCAGATGCAGAGGTTGCAGGCCATGCACGAGGCTGAGGCGGCGGCCCATCGTCGTGACTTACTGGCCGTCCAGCAGCGGGAGGCGCAGAGGACGCAGGACATAGCTCACTTCTTCGGGAGCCTGAAGATCCCGGGTGTTGTCATGCCTCCCTCGCTGCTCACTCCTTTTGTGCCTCCTGTTACTCCTACGACAGAGACTCCGGTGAGTATATATGGTTGTTTATATTTCTTTAACTTTTACGGCTGTCCTCCAGGTGCTAACTGTTGACACTGGTTAACTATCATAATTAAGAGATAAATAAATATAAAAAGGGCAAGAATATGATCACCAAAAAAGATTTAGGGTTTCAACTGACAATATTCCACGAGTTTTGGTGAGTTATGATTCTGCAGGGACTAAACTAGGAAATCAGCAGCAATAGCTTCCCATAGAAGGAAACCGACGGGAGATAACGCATTCACCACGTCAGGATACTTCTAGAAGACTCCAGGGGACGTAAGAGGACACCACGACGAAGAACACCACCAGAGGCTGACTGGTGGGACCGACCGGTCCCACCAGGAGACCGACCGGTCCCCCATGGAGCCCACGCGGTTCCATCTTCTGCAAGCTACTTCCACCACCTTTAAGGATCGATCTCAGCCCTACGTGAAGTCGGTTTGATCCAAGGGTCATGATTCATCGCCCAGGGCTATATAAAGAGACCCCTGACCCCCCTCCAAACAACAGGGCATCAGCCAATCCGGCATTCAGACAGAGACAATTAGGGTTAGACTAGAAGGAGATCAATCAGAGGATTTAGAACTTCATCCACCTAGAATAGTAGATAGAATAGGATTAGAGGAGGCAAGCTTCGTTTGGATTCCTGATCTAGTCACGAGAAGGCTCGTTAAACCCAGGATCTTCTCTCTTGTATTAACATTATGGATCTATTTCATAACTGCTCTTCTAGTTCATCATTGTTCTTCATTGTTTATGTTCTAGTTCATCGTCTAGTTCATGTTCATCGTCTAGTTCATCATCTTTCATAATCTTGTTCTAGTTCATGTTCTAGTTCGTACTTTAGTTCTGATCGATGATCTAATTCACTTTATTGTTCATTATTGTGTTCTAGATAGCAATACAATTGATATGATTAAGACATCAATGATTATATTCTTAGTTATAATACTTATAGTTCTCTTTGATTATATATTTGGCATAGATAGTTCATCTTTATGTTCATACTCATGTTCGTATAGCGCTCATCTTAAAGTACAACGGGTGGTTGATGAATATTGTGTAGGCGTGGTGCCTATACACTATTTATCTGCGAATACGTCCTATGTTCCGGATAGAGTGGTAGATCGCGGGTGTGACAGACCTGTTGAGTCCTCTGTATTCCACCTCCTGAATATAGTGTTTGGTATGGCTCAGTTAACTCATGGTTTAAGGGTTACTATGCTTGACACCTTAGCTATGGAGTTGCCTCTTGATTATAAATATAATGTGACCTAGCCAATGATTGTCAAGTATAATTGCACTAATCAATGTATGCTATAACTTGTAACTAGAATAACTTAGGAATGTTCCTTGTTTATACCTGTTCTAATCATCATCTTGCTAGGCAGTACTGTTCTAAGTTTATCCTTGATTGATCTGATCTCTGTTATCATTTATCAATTATCTATTATAACATTTACTCTGTATCTGATTCCTTATCCGTAGTAGTTAGTATGTTATCAATCTTATTATAAGTATGTGCCATGATTAATGTTGTTAAGTTCTTTCAATACTATCATACCTTGAATTGATTAGTCTCTAGGCTAAATATAAATAACGATACCTGAGACTAGCTTGGGTGAAATGCTCTACAACGGGTATGTTTATCTGTGCGCTTGCGGGTAAATATATATATATATATATATCTTGATCTAGTGCCCTGATATAATTACATTGCTAGCTTCATGTTGGGGATGACAACTTGACGTTAAGTGAAGTTAGTAGTGTCTCGTACACTCTTTCGTGCTTTCACTAGTTTATTATTTTATGTGACTCATTCTTAGAGTGAATCCATTAAGGAGTGTCAACAAGCATTTCTAGCGCCATTGCCGGGGATCACATCAATTCAACTAGGGATGATACCTAGGGTTTCTCATTTTAAATCTTTATAAACACTGAAAGGACATTGCATTAGTAGCATTTAGAACAGTAGCTAGAACATATCATTTGCACACATGTAATAACACACTAACTACTTACTTTTACAGACTTACCCTGGCCTTGTTTATCTTTATTATTTTATGCAGGGTAATGTATGACTGGTTTCCAACTTCTGAACAACTACACTGAGGATCCTGAAGCTTTACTAAGAAAAACTAGACACAAACTCAAGAGGCCCTCAGCACCATTACCAGAAGTTAGCCAGATAAGAAGTCTGACACCAGTGTTAGACGCTATGGCCGACAAGATAATCTACGAGTTCTCTGCACCAACTACTGCCAACATCAGGACTGGACCAACAGTCAATGTAGGGGAAAACGAATTTGAGCTCAAGCCAGCATTGATCAACATGGTGCAAGCTAATCAATTTTGCGGAAAGGCACATAAAGACGCAAGCGCTCATCTCCAACACTTTCTAGAGATTTGTATCACTTTCACCATCAGAGGAGTCGAAAGGGACGCCATTCTACTTCGCTTGTTCCCATACTCACTCTTGGGAAAAGAAAAACAATGGTTCTACGCCAACAAAGACAAAAACACCTCATGGGCGATCTGTTCAATAGCCTTCCTAGCAAAGTTCTTTCTAGTGGGCAAGACGAATGCCCTCCGTGCCAAGATTTCAACTTTTCAACAACAACATGAAGAATCAATCCTAGAAGCTTGGGAATGCTTTCAAGACTACATATCACAATGCCCTCACCATGGGATGGAGAATTGGCTACTCATGCAGACCTTCTACCACGGGCTCACTTTGAATACCCGTGAGAATGTAGATGCCATTGCTGGAGGATCATTCTTATCACTCACAATCACCAATGCAACTACACTCATAGAGAAGATGGCCTCGAACCAAGGATGGAATGAGGAACGCTCTCAACCACGCAAGAGGGGAGGAATGCATCAACTAAAGGAAGTAGACATGTTGTCTGCTAAACTTGACCTACTCATGAAGAAGATCGATGAACAAACTCCCAAGAGAGAAGACGTCAAGCAAATCTACGAATCTCGCATGACATGTGAAGAGTGTGGAGGCACTGGTCACTCAGGGAGCAACTGCCCTGAAATTCAAGAGGATGCAAAGTACATCAACAACAACACCAACTATCATCCTCAACAAACTCAAGGATGGAACCAACAATCAAGGCCTAATTACTCAGGTAACTACTCAGGTAACTACCAAGGTAATACTTTTAACCAACCACCTTTGAGAGAGATGATATCTAATCAGAATAAAATTATTGATAATATGTCTAAGAAGATAGCTTCCAATGATAAACTACTTGAAAATATTAATACTAGAATGGATAGCTTTACTTCTGCCATAAAGAATCAGTATAGCTTTAGTAAAATGATAGAATCTCAATTATCTCAGCTAGCAGCTTCAGTCCCTGTGACTGAAAACGGTGAGATTCCAAGAAGTCCAAAAGAACTAGAAACTGCAAATCTTGTAGACATCTTTGATGCAGGACAACTCATACCTAGACCTTCAAGGGAATGGATGGATGACTCCATTGCCCCAAAGAAAGGAGATCCAGGAAGACCTGTGATTCCAATTCACATTGGACCTCACAGTTTTGAAGAAGCAGTCTGTGACCTTGGAGCAAGCGTCAACATTATGCCGAAAGTAATATATGAACAAATACATGGTGCACCTCTATTGTATACAACCATGTATTTGCAGCTTGCGGATCAGACACTGTGCTACCCATTGGGAATTCTAGAAGACATCTATATACGAGTAGGACGCTCATATGTGTGTGCAGACTTTATGATCATTAAAATAGGTGGAGACAAAAGAGCACCCATCATTCTTGGACGCCCGTTCCTAAGCTCAACCAAAGCCATCATCTACACGGACAGCGCCAAGATCTGTTTCACAATCATAGGCAACAAAGAGAGATTCAGCTTCAAGAACCGTACACTTACTACCAAAGTCCACCCTCAGATGCCTTACGAATATGAAACCATCACATCATCATAGAAGAAGAATAGAAGCAGAAGAAGGAGGAACAAGACTACACAACCATGTCAAGAAACAGTATGGATGGTCAGCTCTGCTCAAGCAGAGTACGACCACCTTCTTGCATCACCATTCCTCGCCAAGAGAGATGACCCTGGTGTACCCACCATCGATTGCAAGATCGAGGGAAGTACATTCAACAAGACGTTCTGCGACATCGGCTCAAGTGTCAATATAATGTCTAAGGTAACTTATGAGCAATTATATAAGAATAGACCTATGTATTCGACATATGTGCAGCTGTAGATGGCGGACCAAACTTATCGATTCCCGGAGGGAGTAGTGAAGGACGTAATGATCCAAATTAAAGACCACTATGTTCCCACCGACTTCGTAGTACTAGACATGGGAAAAGAAGACAATGTTCATATCATCTTGGGAAGACCCTTCCTCAACACCACTGGCGCCATCATCTACATGAGATCCGGAGAGATCCATTTCCAGATCTTCGAAGAAAAGGTACGCTGTTACTTTAATAGTTATGCCACTAATGTACAGGGAAATAAGAATCACTCAAGAAGGAGACGCCGCACATCCCAACGCAACAAGAATCGACAAATAAAGGAAGGATGGGCTGACTATGAAGGAGAAGTCACCAGAAGTGAAGATATCCCACTAGAGGAAACGAAGGACGAAAAAGTAAAGAGACAATTCCACCAATCAAGCAAGTATGGAGAAAGAAAGAGAGTTCTACTGACGTGCAATCATCAAGGTCCTCCCCAGGATCTGCTGATGCACCCAAGGAAGAATAAAGAGCGTACAAAGAGTCTTGTTCGATAGACTATAAACGTCGAATCCTCACCGGAAGCTAACTCGGTATTTATCAATAAATCATTAGCATTAATCACTACATAATTAGAAAAGCATAATCAATCAGTTTTAGCATCATATTTACTTCTTAAGCAATTTGCAAAATAAAATAAAACTCTAAGCCCCATGACAATATACACTTTCTGTGGAGGCAGAAAAAATATATAGATATGCATATTTACTTCTGCATTATTTCCTGTAGCATTTTCTCTTGCATTATGAAAATATAAAAATCTAAAAACATTTTGAAAGAGATCTTACTGAAACTCTAGACATCTAAGGCTTGAGCAGCCAACCGCTAATGCTTAATCCGTTCCACAAGTTTTGTTGTCTATTTGAGTTTCACAGGATTCGAAAGACCAAGAGAAGCTGACGAACAAGTGAATGTTCCACCTACATCAATCAAACTTTAATAGAAGAAGGACATGTTCACTGTCAGTCTGCTACATTACAAATTGACTACATCAACATTCGGCTTGGGGGAAGGCATCCCCCATGTATCCATATAAGTATCTCTATCATTTTAAGTTTCTCATAAATAAATTCAAAACACCAAAAATATGTGAGCACATGAAGGCTCACCCTCAAAAGAAAAATACCAAAAATATGTGGGCACATGAAGGCTCACCATAAAATCTAAAGAGTCACTATAGAAATTCTGCTGAACTCTGCTTAGTGGAGAAGAAAGAACATAGATAATCTTAAGAGCTTTAAGACAACCGAACAAATGGAGGAGCATTTACCACTAACGCTTAATCAAGTTCCACTAGTTGTGTTGTCTATCTTTGAATTCAGCAGGAGGAGAAGAAGAGAAGGACTCAAGAAATTATTATCAGTCTGCTCGACTTCTAGAGAAAAAGAATAAGTCAAGATCTAGCTTGGGGGAGAGCACCCTCAGTTATTATGATAAGTATCGTTGCTTTTCATCTATTAGTTCTATACTAGTTAGATCAGGTTAATAAATAAAAATATAAGAAAATCCTAAAAAGTTAACTAACTATTATAAAACCAGATAAAAGATATTATTTAATAAATAAATGTCTAGGTGGATAGGAGCCTAATTTTGCTCATATTAAATGATGAACATTTGCTCTGCCTTTTTAATACTTAAATGTTTAGACCTAAATAAACTTTGAACCTAAAACCTGTGGATGGCAAATGCTTGATCCAAAGTCTAGATAATTGTGAGATATGATATAAAAGGGTTTGAACTGTTGTTTTTCTAATTCCTAGAGATACTAGAGTTCTGGAGATTTACTTTTTGAAAAAGATAAAAACCACATGATGAGATCCTGTATGACATAACATGAATTCCTACTCAGAGCCATTAATATGATTTTAAGATAAGGCTACTTGCTTTGTTCTAAGTTTTTAGTTATGGTTAAGAAATTTATCATGCTCTAGAGATCAAGAATGTTTTATTAAAAGATTCACTCTTCCGAAGTAGTATTGTGTTAGAGGTGGGCTATGCAAAAGTATAAAAGGAGGAAATAAAAAGGAACAAGTGTCCGACTACCTCAAAGAAAAAGAAAAGAAAAAAATTATGATAAAAGTATGAGAAAAAGAATGATAGCCCATGGTTCCTCTAATTACAATATGCCAGCAAGAAATGACAAATTTTAAATGTTCTAAAGTCTTGATCTATGAGTATGACATCTTTCTTCCTAAACTTTGAACTTTGACTTAGTAAGATATGCTTTTTACTTCTTAAAGCTCCAGATATATTCATCGCCAGGGCTATATAAAGAGACCCCTGACCCCCCTCCAGGCAACAGGGCATCAGGTAATCCAGCATTCAGACAGAGACAATTAGGGTTAGACTAGAAGGAGATCAATCGAAGGCTTTAGAACTTCATCCACCTAGAATAGTAGATAGAATAGGATTAGAGGAGGCAAGCTTCGCTTGGATTCCTGATCTAGTCACGAGAAAGCTCGGTAAACCCAAGATCTTCTCTCTTGTATTAACATTATGGATCTATTTCATAACTGCTCTTCTAGTTCATCATTGTTCTTTATTGTTTATGTTCTAGTTCATCGTCTAGTTCATGTTCATCGTCTAGTTCATCATCTAGTTCATAATCTTGTTCTAGTTCATGTTCTAGTTCGTACTTTAGTTCTGATCGATGATCTAATTCACTTTATTGTTCATTATTGTGTTCTAGATAGCAATACAATTGATATGATTAAGACATCAATGATTATATTCTTAGTTATAATACTTATAGTTTGCTTTGATTATATATTTGGCATAAATAGTTCATCTTTATGTTCATACTCATGTTCGTATAGCGCTCATCTTAAAGTACAACGGGTGGATGATGAATACTGTATAGGCGTGGTGCCTATACACTATTTATCTGCGAATATGTCCTATGTTCCGGATAGAGTGGTAGATCGCGGGTGTGACAGACCTGTTGAGTCCTCTGTATTCCACCTCCCGAATATAGTGTTCGGTATGGCTCAGTTAACTCATGGTTTAAGGGTTACTATGCATGAAACCTTAGCTATGGAGTTGCCTCTTGATTATAAATATAATGTGACCTAGCCAATGATTGCCAAGTATAATTGCACTAATCAATGTATGCTATAACTTGTAACTAGAATAACTTAGGAATGTTCCTTGTTTATACCTGTTCTAATCATCATCTTGCTAGGTAGTACTGTTCTAAGTTTATCCTTGATTGATCTGATCTATGTTATCCTTGAAAGTGCATTCGCCCCCAATGTGGGTTTTGGCTAATTAATGACAATCAAATTAGGGACTAACCAGTTTATAAAGGCATGCATGCAGGTGTCAGTTCTTAGAAAGAATCAAAACGATGAAATCTTGTGAACAAAGCACGATGGTCGCATTTGGACTAAATGACGCCTAGCTCAAGTGGAAGTTTAAATTTTCAATTTTAAGCTTGAGTTCTAGGTAAGCCGGACTATGAAGAGGGTCACAAAGTTTGCTGGTTAGATGTGGAGAAAAGTGCTCATTTCGACTAACCTTAGTTTGCTTGAGAGACACCGCACGATCACGATCACTTAGAGGGTAAAATTCTGTTTCCCGGTGGTACCGGTTATCTTGACCGGTGGTACCGGGCTATGCTGACTCGCACCCACTCTAAAACACCCTCTCTGTGTTGGCCAGAAAACGTTCTACCGGTGGTACCGCCATTACACCGGTACCACCGGGCCCGGTGCTACCGGGCTCAGCCGGTCGTTCGCCAGTTTTCAGAGCTCTCTGTGTAGAATTGAAAATGAACTACCGGTGGTACCGGGGTTATCACCGGGCCTGACCGGTGGTTCACTAACTTTGCGAGGCTCTCTGTGTAGGTTCAGTTTTGAACTACCGGTGGTACCGCTATAACCCCGGTACCACCGGGCTCGGTTGTACCGGGCCTGGCCGGTAGTTTGGCAAGTTTGCGAGCTCTCTGTGTTGACCGGTAAAGTGCCTTACCGGTGGTACCGCCATTACCCCGGTACCACCGGGCCCGGTGGCACCGGTCTCTGACCGGTGGTCTCCGCGGGTCCAAGTCTCTCTCTGAGTTGCTCTCTGTCCGAACCTACTTTGCACTACCGGTGGTACCGCCATTACCCCGGTACCACCGGGACCGGTTGCACCGGCTTCTGGCCGGTGATTGTCAGTTCTGACCTGGTCAGTATCTTTTGACCGTTGGGAGCTGTTCCCGGTGGTACCGGTCCTCGGGACCGGTGGCACCGGGCAGCCTCGGGACTGGGGAGTATAAATGCTCCCCCTCCTCTCTCTCCACGGTCACTCACTCATTCACTCACCTCCTCCAGCACTTATTGCAAACCTAACTCAGGACAAACTCTCTCCAAGCATTGACTCACCACTCTCTCTCCCCCTTTGCTCCTAGATTCATTTCCTTGTGAGATTTGAGCTAGGGACGTGAGATTAGAGAGTGGGAAGCTTCGATCTACGACTTGAGCACTTGGTTTCCATCTCGCCGGCTTGTTTTGTGTCTTTTACTCTTGAGCTCTAGCCGGTTAGGTGTTCTTCGTGGTAGCCCGGATTGTTTCACTTGTGAGGGCTCCCCGAAGTGTTTGTATTACCCTGAGATTTTAGTAGAGATACTCTCGTAGCCTTTGTGGTTGCTTGAGTGAGGCAAGGAGGTGAAATAGACTCCGACCTTTGTGGTCACCTCAACAACGAGGACGTAGGCACTCCTTTGTGGATTGGCCGAACCTCGGGATAAATCGCGTGTCCCTTGTGCTTGTTGTTATTGTCTCTACTTTATATTCATATCTTGTTCTTGACTTAGTGGGATTATATCTTGCAATACACTTCTTGGATTTGTAGTTCTCTTTAGGATCCCGGTTGTGCCTTTTGTTTGTGTCGGTAGTATCGGTGTTCTACACCGATAGTACCTACCCAAACAAACCGGCCTCTCCGGGTGAGATCTAATCGCTTTTCAAGTTTGTGTAGTTGCAGATTATTTTAAAATCACCTATTCACCCCCCCTCTAGGCTGATTCGGTCCTTTCAATCCTTTATCAATTATCTATTATAACATTTACTCTGTATCTGATTCCTTGTCCGTACTAGTTAGTATGTTATCAATCTTATTATAAGTGTGTGCCATGATTAATGTTGTTAAGTTCTTTCAATACTATCATACCTTGAATTGATTAGTCTCTAGGCTGAATATAAATAACGATACCTGAGACTAGCTTGGGTGAAATGCTCTACAACGGGTATGTTTATTTGTGCGCTTGCGGGTAAATATATATATATATATCTCTTGATCTAGTGCCCTGATATAATTACATTGCTAGCTTCATGTTGGGGATGACAAATTGACGTTAAATGAAGTTAGTAGTATCCCATACACTCTTTCGTGCTTTCACTAGTTTATTATTTTATGTGACCCATTCTTAGAGTGAATCCATTAAGGAGTGTCAACACTAACAAATTTGCTTCTCCTTTGTGCACTCACAGTCGGAGGGTTCAGCACCGACTCCTCAACCTGGCCTTCCTCCGCACACTCTGCACATCACTGGTGGCCCTCCTCCGCACCCTGGGTGGCTCCCCGGTGGCCCTCCTCCGCCCTATGGGTGGCCAGGTTATCCTCCTCCGCAGTCAGGGTACACCGGGTGGTCATCTGAACCTCCGCCACCTGTGTGGCAAGGTTGGCAAGGTGGTCCTTCGGGGGGGTCATGCGACGCGGGGCAAGGTGGGGGTTCTTCACAATCTGAGCACCAAGGTGAGCAGTGATGGCCGACTTTGATTTGTGATGGACTTGTGAACTTGTGGACTTGTTGAGGAGTGTCGAGTGCCGGACTTGTGGACTTGTGAGAAACTTGTGAGCTTGTGATGCATGGAGACTGAACATGTGATATTTGTTTGAAATGGATATGTATGTTATGGATGTGTGATATATATGCATGTGATATTTGTCTGAAATGGAATATGAATGTGTGATATATTTTCTGTTTGGGGAAATGAAAACGGAAAAAAATTCCATTTTTCCCAGCTTTGCCGAGTGCACACTCGGCAAAGAGGTCATGGCACTCGGCAAAGCTGGGCAAATTTTTGCTCAGCTCCGCCTCTTCGCCGAGTGCCTTGACCCTGACACTCGGCAAAGAGGGCCCCTTTGTCGAGTGTCGGCCTACGTGGCACTCGGCAAAGGGGCCCTCTTCACCGAGTGCCGGCCTGCGTGGCACTCGGCAAAGGGGCCCTCTTCGCCGAGTGCCGGCCTGCATGGCACTCGGCAAAGGGTCCCTCTTCACTGAGTGCCGGCCTACGTGGCACTCGGCGAAGAGGCCCTCTTTGCCGAGTGCCGGCCACGCGGCCACTCGGCGAAGAGGCCGTCAAGTGACGGCTCCCGTTTGTTTCGCCGAGTGCTGACCTGGCACTCGGCGAAGGCTTCGCCGAGTGCCCGATATTTGGCACTCGATGAAGAAATCGTTGTCGACACCTTCTTCGCCGAGTGCCTTTCGCCGAGTGCGGCACTCGGCGAAGCCTTCGCCGAGTGCGAAAGGGCCTTCGCCGAGTGCAGCCAGCACTCGGCAAAGCCAACGTCCCTTGTAGTGTCATGATTCATCGCAAGATGAGTTTGTGCATAGTTTCTACCCTTTTATCCGAACACTATTATAGGGTGTGTTTGGGAGCGCTCCGCAGAGCTGATTCTCAGGGAGAATCACTTTCTGACTGTCAAACGTATTTTTCAGCGAGAAGTGATCTTTATTGATTCTATGAAGTGATTCTCTAAAATGAACTAAGAGGCTGAGAGCTAAAAAATAGCTTCACCTGATTCTGTGAAGTGATTCCCCATCCTGATTTTGAGAGTTTATGCTAAAGAATCAAAGAGAATCACTTTGAGCCACAAAATCACTTCGCCAGAGAATCAGGAAGCACAGCTGGAAAATTAGGAAACATAGTTTTGCCGAACAGACCCACAGTAACTATGTCAAACTTTGGGTGCCAGCCATCCTTACCTAACTATGTCAAGCTAAATATTACAAAGAAAAGAAATAAAATTTAATTATCGCTAGGTCTCCAACCTTCACCCGGTCAATCTAATTCTTAGATCGAAAAAGAATCATGATAATTATAGGAACCAAGGAGATGAGAAGATAAAATGGAGACCAATCCTAAATAATAGATGTCATTGTGATGAATGTGGAGGGAGAATAAACAAGCAAAGCACTAACACCATTTATTTTATTAACCAATTTATAAAGAATTATGCTCCAACATGTATAAAATTGTCAGATTAGATTCTTTAGATACTCTTTTTTTAGACCCATATATAGATGTAGATGCTCACATAAACAAGCGCACACTCATATCTATGAATGCCTATGAGCATCATCGAAAAACTGAGTTGGACCAGTAAATCTTGAGACTGATAAAATCACCACAGATATATCATTGTCGAGGAACACATCGCCTATCATTGAAAGAATAAGGTTGTTAAATTTTAGAATAAATCCCAAAAATACGAGTATTCTTGTGTAGTCAAGGACTTGAACCCACCATAAGCACCTAACAAGGACTTCAACCCGGATGGACAGGTTCCACCAACCTTAAGATTGACGAAATCATTACAAGCACCTCATTGTCAAGGAGCACATCGACTACCACTCAAAGACTATCGCCTTAAATTATAGAATAAATCCAGAAAAATACAAGCACCCTTAGTCAAGGACTTGAATCTGAGTGGACATGTTTCACCGTAAAAAACCCCAATCAGTTGAGCTATCCTCAGTTCGCTTCTTCATATACTCTATAGGGAGTATATTTTGATTGTGAACTATTTGTTCTTGTATATGTTAATAATGATGTATTTTTTCGAAAAATTTTGTCATTAGCAGAGAAATTTAAATTAGAACAAAATTAAAGTGGATTATACTTGCAACAACACTGTCATAGGCCAGGGTAATCCACATCCATTGAGGTCTTATTTAGTTTCTACAACAAAAACTTTTCACCGATCATTACATCAAATATTTAGACACATACATGATGTATTAAATATAGACTAAAAAATAACTGATTACAAAGATTTCAATAAATTGTGAGATAATTTTTTAATTCTAATTAGTCTATAATTTAACAATACTGTGCTACAATAAACGTATATCAATGACAATTAATTAGTGTTAATAATTATGTCTCATGATTTTCTCACGGAATATGTAATTTTTTTTTATTAATCTATTTTTAGTAGACTAAATTAGTGCTAAAATATTTGACTGACACCTAATTTTCGCCTACAAACAGGGGGCTGCGCAGGACAGAGGAGGGTGCCTAGGGTGATTGCAATCTTATCATCAGCCGCCAGCCGGAGAGGCAAAGGCAAGGCGGCGTCGGCGGCGGGGGGCAGCCGGGCGGGCACGGCAGGCATTCTAGCTAGCGGATCAGGTCGTCCGGTCCGGCCCCGAAGAGAAAGAGATGCCCGTGGCCCGGTCCCGGTCTTTCCACTTGCAGCACCTACCCTAGGTACCCTAGCCCAGGGCGCGCGGGCGGGCGGTCCCCGCGCGGCACCCCGCCACACGCCCCGAGAACCAATCACGGCGTCCGCCTGCCCAGGGTTTTGCTAACCGTTCCCGGGTCGGCAACCGCCGGCCTCCGGCGCCGGCTAGCCGGACCGGTTAACCGGTGACCGGCCGGATACCGGCCAAATTGAATTTTGAATTCAAATGGCCTAGGCCATCGGTCGTTAAGCGGCTAACCGGTCGGTTAGGGCGGTTAGCCGACCGGTTAGCAAGCTAACCGCCAGGCAATTTTTTTTTTTTTTGTTGCAAATTCAATAATTTTGGTAGGTTTCTTTGCACATATGATTATAAATAGACCACATCTAGCAGGGGAAAATAGTAGTACTCATGAAAGCAACAATATATAGTCGCACACAAATACATATTCGGTTTCCAAATACGTTCAAATACAATCTTCGAAGTCCGAACGGAAATAAAGAGTTCCATAGAAATACATAGTCTCATACGCAAACAAATAGCCTCCGAAATCAACCATGTAGAATGTATGGGAACACCCCATTCCTGCACGACATTTCATATTCGGCGGTGGACATAAGAGAGATACCTCGGTGATGAAGCAAGTTGGCCTTGTATTGTTGCCAAGTGTGGCCCGTCCATGCGGCTGTTGTCTCCCATTCTTGCACTAACATGTTGTAAAAATGGGGATCTTCCCATTCACAGACCCATCTAGTCTGAGGCTGCGTGGACATGTCAGGAATGGGATAGGAATAAGTAGCCTGTGAGCTCTCGCTATAAGATGAAGAAGAATACTGCGGGGTGTCGTAGTCCGTTGGTCCATATGATTTCCTTTGCGATGATCGTGCGCCATGGTCACGGTCTTGAGTAGCATGCGTGAACTCCGTCTCGCCTGCATGAAATATAATTATAGTAATTATAGATAGCAATTTTGTATGTATGTAAGTGGCATAATTAAGAATTTACCTGTGAAACGAAGACCTTCATAGCTAGCACCACCAGCAGCACCACTAGTACCAGCCCCACCCGCAGAAGCACCCTCACCAGCACCAGCACCATCACCATCACCATCACCACCATCATCATCACCACCATCATCACCACCAGAATCACCATCCTCACTACTGTCATCGTCATCGCTATCCTGCGACTGGTACTCCTCCTCATCCGGCGACTGAGTTTCCGTGTCACTGGAAACTTTTGTACCTTTCCCTTGGTGACGCTTCGCTTGACTCCGTGTACGAGGCATCTGCATCTTCCTCTTCCCGAGGTGGGTTGCACCCACATGTGCACGTGCCCAATCACTGAGGCAGTCAGCTCCCGTGGCCTGACGTAGATCCTCAGGGTCTATGTGGTCACTGGCAATGAAATAATATAAGATGAGACACACAGACATGTAAATATATATAGATGTATACAAAATAAATAATATACCTGACAAGACTTGATGGAAGAGGGACATCAATATCGTCAGAATCCTCATCTAGAACAGGAGGCTGATTTGATCTACCATACTCCATCCATTCCCTAACGGGATTGGTCCGGTCATAGAATGATACTTCAGCAAACTGGTCAAAAAAATCTTGTTCATCGTACCTAGGTGGGTTGACCTCCGCAAGTCGCAGCCTCAGGTTGTAATTGACATAAACAAGCTTGTTCAGTTTCTTGTGCGACAACCGATTGCGAACCTTTGTATGCAGCAAGGCAAAAGTACTCCAGTTCCGCTCGCAACCACTGGAGGACACGCACTGTGAAACAAGACGCAAAGCAAGGCGCTGCAGCATGGGAGTATCCTTCCCAAATATCATCCACCAGCTCGCTGCACGTGCAACACATTACGTTAGGAATGTATTTCAATATAAGGAAAAAAAATTGTGTACAATATATTCAGCTTACCTGGGCTTGTTCTTGGATCCATAGCCATTGTCATTGCTAATTCTGACCCAAACTCACCCATAGCCGGGCGGGGGTGTCGGTTAGCCGCTCGACCGCTCCGGCCAGGGGAGGGCGCCCGGATCCGCCGGCTAACCGGCCTAGCCGAGCGGTTAGCCGGCTGACCGGGGCGGCAAGCGGCGCGGCGACGGCGGACGGCGAGGGGGAGGCGCCGGACGGGCGAGGGGGAGGGGCGGATAAGATTCTGGGGGGATTGACCCCCGCAGGGGGGTCCCTGCGGTTTTGGTGGCCCCTGGCGCCTAACGGGCCGCGTGGGCCTTAATGGCCGCGCGGCCTTTTTTTTCAAACTGTAACGCGTCAAAATTGATATGAAACGAACTCAAATTTGAAAAATTTTAACACCATTGGTCTCTATAAATCACGAGGGATTTTCTGTGTTTTTTTCAGCATTTTTTTTTTGAATTTCAAATTTCAAATTCAAAAAACCCTAACCGCTCCGGCCGGCTACCGGACCTGACCGGTTACACCGGTTTTTCCGGTTAACCGCGGTTAGCCGGCCGGTTAAAAAAACCTTGCGCCTGCCTGGCTCCTCACCCCCCGCCCCCTCTTTTAAGGGCGTCCGCAATGGTTGTCAAATAGCTAGCTAGAAGGAATTCTATTGGCTCTCAATAGTACTTTACAAATAGCTAGCGAGATGACGTATAAAAATAATATAAAAGTAACACTCTTATTGGCTATCAAGGAGAGAGATCAAATAGCTAACGACTTCTCAATAGCTAGCTATTTGATCTCTCTTCTCGATAGCCAATAAGAGTGCTACTTTTGTAAGTTGTCTCATCAAAATAGTATTTATTTATATGTCTCATCTAGCTAGCTATTTGTAAGTTGGTGTTAAGAGCCAATAACATTCTTTCTAGAGACCAAATAGCTAGCGATTTGAACACCACTGCGGATGCCCAAAGCCCACCACGCCGCCCACTTGCAGCGGCAGCGGCAGCGGCAGCCGCAGCACCACCACCAGTCCACCACCACCCGCCAGACCGGCCAGTTGCCGTAGTTTTACGCGTGAACGCACGCGCGCGCATCTGCCAAAAACCCCCCACGTCCCTACCGGCCACCGCGCGCGCGCGTGCCTCGTCGTCGTCTTCTCCTCCCTCGCTCAGCTGACGACCTCCCTCTCCCTTTCCCTTCGATTCCCAGCCGGCGGCGGCGGGGTTGCGGATCGAGGCGCGGGCGCCTGCACTGCTATACTCTCCCCAGGTCCCAGCCGGCCGGGACGACGACTTATCCCGGAGAGATATAGAGAGGGGTTGTTGTTGTCGGCATCATCCATGAGGCGCTTCCTGCCGGGCGGCGGCGGGGAGCCGTCGTCTTCCTCCTCGTCGGGCGGGCAGCACCAGCACGGCGGGCTTGCGGGCGAGAGGGCGGCGGCGGCGGCGGGCCTGCGGTACCGAGGAGGCGACATCTCGCTGGGTCACGAGCACGGCGACGGACACCGCCATCACCATGATAGGCAGCAGGCCACCGACGGGTCCATGGACATGCTGGCGCGGCACAGCAGCTCGCCGGTCGGCTTCTTCTCCAACCTCGTGGTGGACAACGGTGAGTCATCAGATATTTACTACCTACCACACGGTGTTAATTACACGCCTGATGCGTTCAATCTCCTTAGGCCTGCGTTCAATTCCCATGTGCTTTTAGCGATTTTGGGGGCATATATGCATGCTTTTCGATCCGCCACGAATTAGTTCTTCTTCATCATCATGAGTTGTTCTTCTTCATCATCATGATTTTAGTTTGTCATCACACGGGAAGGAAACCAACAATTTGCACGCGCTAGTATGCCTGATAATGGCGACATTATCCATCCGTCCGTCATGAAATGGCCAATTCCCTTCCCCGGCCTGTCTGTGTGGATAATGAAGAAGCCCGCAAGCAGCGTGGGTTTTATTTGTTGCATTCATGATAGGAGGCGCCGGCCGCCGCAAAGGAAATCTACTTGCGGCTGTAGTGCATCGGCCACTACTAGCTAATCGGCTGCTGCGGGAACTTGTTCCGTGTCGTGCACTGCCCAACTTTACCTGCCGGTTTTGGTTGATTAAAGCAGGAGCAGGTACCCAAATTTTGCTAGATGAGGCCAAGCCGGTTTCGCGAAAACAGCTGCGCGCGCGGCTTTTTGCTGGCGGCTCTGCCCGTGTTGCCATGATGGCCCACATCTTTTACAGTTTCAACTCGTACTAGCACGTCATAGTTGCTTTTGAGATACCTTATTAGATTTCAGTAACAATTACTATGGTGGTTTCTCGCAAAAAAAAAAACAAAAACAAAAAAAACACTATGGTGGTTAACATGGATACTTTTGTTCAGCATGAAATTACAGACACTTATTAGCTGCTGATGAAACAGTTAGAGCAAAGTTCACATCAAATCTCAAATCACGGTAGTTATAATGCGATCGATGAAAGCCACGGGTTTTCCCCCGTTGGTATATACGGAGTTTATATATATGTTACCTTATACATATTTGCCTTTTAGATAGATATCGTTACTAGTAACAACTTGCTAGGTTTAGAGAACCAAATGGTTATATATATATATATATAGCGGCGTTTTCCCCCTATTGGCCTCTCGTTGATAGTGAAATCGTGGGGTCTGAGATTTTGAAAGTCACGCTTTTGTTCTTTTTACATTACTTTTGTATTCACATGTCTACAGTTTGTCTCATTTTCTAGTCCTAGTAGCTCATTTTAATTAAAGTCCTGTTTGCCACTTGCACACCATGATGACGTGTTTTGCGTCGTTGCCTTCCATTTATCCATTCATTAATTTAGGTTATTAGTTGTTGCAAAGTCATTATGCATGTACAACATGTCCTTTGGTAGAGAATATACTATATACATAAGTAATCTTCATGAGTTGGTTGAGAGGTTAAGTCTTTCTTTCGTTTGTTGCCTTCTTTATCTCTAGCGGAGGATAAAAAACCAAATTTTTCCTAGAGTCAAACATAAAAATGTTTGTAGGTTTTGCCGACCTACTACCACACACACTTTTTTTTCTCTATTGAATGCCTATATGCTAATATTTATTTCACCTTAATTGCTACTGAGCTATCTATGCATATATATATATAGTACGTATGATGGAAAATGCTAAACTGTACGTACATCATCCTAGAGTACTATATATGGAAATAAAAAAATTGAACATTTGATAGTGGAGGACCATGAGTTGATGTTGACATATGGCCTCCTTTTGGCAGAATAGACGCCATCCATGTTTGATTTGACATGGTCTCCTCAATATATATATATATATATATATATATATATATATATATATATATATATATATATATATATATATATATATATATATATATAGCGCACATATATACAACAAAACATGCAATTCTCGCTTATCGAGGAGTCAAACAATTGGAACTTTGACCGAAGTTATATAAAAAAGTACTAACATTCTTGATGCAAAAAATATACCATTAGATTAGTAATAGAATATATTTTTATAATAATTTTATTTAACAACATAAATACTAATACTTTTTATTATAATCTTGGTCAAACTTGAATCAATTTGACCAGCACAGATCCCATAATTGTATGTTTTTATGGACGGAGGGAGTACTTAATTAGTTGGATTGTTGGCTTATGTGTGCAGCTTCAGTTTTGTCATATCACTTGAACTGTCCTATAAAATCCTAGGAACCCTTATATATTATATTTGGGACATGGAGAATGATTTTTAAGAGAAAGGGAGAAAAATACATTTAAACTCTACGATGCAAATAGTAAAGGATGTTTTATGCGAAAACCGTCCATATATGTGCCAACCTCTAAATTAAAAAGCAGAATTTAATTTGCTGTCTATAACGAGAAAACGGCCGATAATGGTAGACATTATTGCTTCAGCTCTCTTAAGGAAACTAGGAGAGACTCCAGTATATTTTAATTAGGTGCCTTTTTCCATTGCGTACACAAAACCTTACATTAGTTATCTAGATACGGAGTACTCCTAGCAAATTAAATAAGAAAACGACTTGTATTCCCTCTTTGCGTTGTAGCAGTAAGATTTTGCTTTTGCGGATATGACTACGCTAATTGTGCGAGAGTGAGACAGCCAATAATGTTGATTGAATGAATGGCATCACCTACTACAGCCGGCGTACATGCCCTACCGATACTAGCTTCTTTCAAACCGGTCAATGCTACCCGAACGCGCGCGCCCCACATGGCAGGGTTGGCTGCTGCTGTCTCTCGAGAGGCGAGATGAACAAACAGTCTAGATTCTGGTCTAGCTAGATTGGCCCAGCAGCTGTGAATTAAGTACTACTTATATGATGATGCTTACACTAATTAATGGGGGTGTTAATTAGTGCCTCAAGCCCTAACCATATGGCACGCCCACTTGACTACGGTGTGGGCCCAGCGCTGTCTGCAGTCCAGGTTCAGCTGACGGTTCCACCGTGACGTCACCGCCGTTTTGCCAAAAATAGTAGCCTATATGCAACTTGCAAAGTGGATTGGTGCTTTGTGCGCTCCTCATAGCTTTGTACGCTCCTCATAGCTAGCGTTCACGCCGGATCTTACACTATCTTCTCAATAGTCTCCCGATATAACTCCCTCAATATAGTAGTAAAAGGGATATCTAAATACTACTTTTTAGATTATTGAGAAAGAAGCGTTCACGTCGGATCTTACACTATCTTCTCAGTAGTCTCTCAATATAACTCCCTCAATGTAGTAGTAAAAGGGATATCTAAATACTACTTTTTAGATTATTGAGAAAGATATTGTAGCAGTTCACCAAAAATCTCCCTCAGTATATAGGACTATCTTCTCTCTTTATTCCTTTTCTTTTTTCCCGACATCCATTTCTTTCTGAGACACCGCATCTTCTCCCCTAGCTCGTGTCGCACTAGGCCATCAATCTTGTATTCCTTTGGCCATGGTCCCTTCCACCCTAGCCATGGGCACTCCGCCACCAGCCATGGCGCTCCTCTAGTCCAGACTCAGGCTACTTGTGAGATCCCACGAGCCATGGCTACTTGCTAGATCCAAATCACAACTATAGCCTGTCGCCCACAAGATCCTGCGAGCTTCATGTGCTCGCCTGCTGCTGGCGAGGCTCGCTTCCTACGAGCTTGATGAAGCCGCACCTCCAGCTCTTCCACCGGCACGAGCTCAAGTTGAAGTGTCCGACAAGCTCGAGCACCCCATGGTGTCTTTGCAGTTCGCCAGATCCACCCCTATCCATCGGTGCACTATCCCTCTCTTTAATGGCCCTTTTCTCCTCAATTGCCGAACACCCCGAGCAGTCGCATATTCTGATGAAGGTTAATGTGCACGCGGGAACGAAGTTTCCGGCGGTTGGGATGCAGACGAGTCTTTGGGGCCAGGGGAGTTGCATCTCCCCCTGTATTTGAGGGGAGTTGGACTATTGTTTGGTGGTCACCAATAAATGTGGATGAGATTGGAGATCTGGTGGAGCAATTATTTTGAGCCAACTCTCCCAATATGATAGTTGGATTGGGGATATGAAACTGTTGGAGATGCTTTATTATATTTGGTCGACGTACTCTGATCTTTGTGTTTAATTAATTTGAGAAGAGCTGGCTAACGCATGAATTTCACTGTATTTGTACAAGGATTTTGAAATCAATTTTAATTTGACAGAAAAACACAAGTCGTGGAAAAAATATCCCATGTTGCAAACAAGCCCTTAGAAGGTGGGATGATATAGTATATGATCATATTACAATCTGCAGAAGGCCACAGAAGTTTGTAATAAATTAGCTAGTTGCCCACTGGATTAGATCATTCATTAACCATCTTGGCAAGTTGACAGCTTTTTTTTATTGAATCGGCAAGTTGACAGTTTTTCAATCTTTAGAAAAAGTTGACAGTTTCGCTTTTCAAACAATGCGCGGCTGGTTTAATTTTGGAATAAACTACGCAGGGTATCCGCGTTCAAATAAAGCCGGAGGCAGTGGTGGCCTCGAAGGCCAGCATGATCCTTCAACGGCCAACAACACCAGCGGCAGCGGCCGGAAGATGAAGCCGTCGTCGTCCGAGTTCGACTTCACCGGGGCGCAGCAGGGCGCCGCCGCGGGCCACCTCTCGCGGATGTCCGAGGACGGCGGCGCCTTCCCGGGCGGCCTGATGGGCGACCACCGCGCGGCGGGCCGCGGCTCCGGCGAGAGCAGCAGCGGTGGTGGTGCCACGGTGGCGCGCTCCTACTCCGGCGGGTTCTCCATCGTCGGGCCGTGGGAAGAGTCCAGGGACATCATTACCACCCTCGGCGCATACGACCCTCAGGTATAGCTCCTCATTTCTAGCTGCTCTAACTAGTTTTCTTTGCCACTGACTGAGCGAGTGGCGTCGTCGTCGCGTTGTTCTTTGTGTTTGATGGATCTACCTGCGTGAATAACTGAATATATATAATGCATGCAGCTTGGCGGCGCCATGGCGGGCACGGCGCTGGAGATGGCGGGCATGGACAGGTACATGCAGCTGCAGCAGGACCAGGTGCCGTTCAAAGTGCGCGCCAAGCGCGGGTGCGCCACGCACCCCAGGAGCATCGCCGAGAGGGTGCGTATTTCTCTATGATCAGAGGTTTTCTCGCAGCAGGAGCGATTATATTCACCGCGTAATTTATGGTGTGTGCAGGAGAGGAGGACGAGGATCAGCGAGAAGCTCAGGAAGCTGCAAGACCTCGTGCCCAACATGGACAAGGTAATAACGACGACTTTGATCATCTATATATGACGTCACAACTTGCATATAGATTTTCATAGACAATGATCCCATACTAGTAAGTTATTTCGGCTTCAACCTCTTTATGCAAAAAGAAAGAAAGAAAAAAAGGCGTCAGACCATTCAGACAGATAGAATGATGATAATTGTTCCAAGCACGAGGCAGCAATACATAACTAGCTTACTGAACACTAAGGCGAAAGGAAATTTAACTGGTCAGTGATCTTGCTTATATATATGTGTTGATGCCACAGCAAACGAGCACCGCGGACATGTTGGACCTTGCAGTGGAGCACATCAAGGTCCTGCAGAGCGAACTGCAGGTAATCTACATTCGTCTGCATGTATACAACAGATATGTTACTGTAGTATATATGCTTTTTTCTAGAGAGAGTACACTGATCTGAAGAATGCGTTTCAGTTTCGACTGATCACAACAGGCATGCATTATATATATTCTTGACAGCACACAAGAGGCCATATTTAATTCGATGTCTTTCTTGATCGTCCGGAATTACTTACTGACCATAGTTCCTAACCGCAGGCTCTGAAACACGAGCAGGAGAAGTGCACCTGCTGCCGAAAGCGATAGCGATTCACAACAGCGGGCCAAGAACGGAAACACGTCGTTTGGCTACACACAAATACATCTCAATTCTCGTGGTTTGTGAGAGATTGAGGTGTGATTTAGTTCAAGTTACATACTAATCTACTCCAACCTACGTGAATTGGAGTGTATTTGTGTAGAGTCAAATAAGTTGTTAACGGTTTGATGCCTTCGCTCAGTTTCCTCGATGAGAGGAATTTACATATGGATGAAGCCATCTAAGGATAACGTCTTGATTGTTGAGAGTTCTAATTTTAGTTATTAGCACACAATGGGAGTACGTGCATTCGGCGCGGCCCATGGATGGAGCGTGCATGTGCAATTGTGCGTGGCGTAGTGTTTCTACCATTTCCGAAGCAATGACAACCAACATATAGCCGTGGTCAACTAGCTAGCAAGGCAGTGCGAAAATAGGCAACCTTTCTGTTCTGATATAAGTACTTTGGTTTCTTCTGTTCGGGTTGATGTTCAACTTGGATTTTAGATTTATTTTTAGGTTATGTCCGAAAACAATTTTGCTATTATTATTTATACAAGTCGCCTGATTGTGCTTATTTGTTCTTAAGAGAAGAGGACATTGATTTTATGCAGAAAATGATGTGATTCGTTCTGTCTCTATAGTTAAGGGCATGTTTGGATCTGTTTTGAATTCTTTAAAACCAGTTTTTGCCTCTAGTTTTTAAAATCTAGATTCTGAGCAAAAATTGGTGGCGGTGTTTGGATCGCCCGGTTTTTAAGAATCTAGCTTTATTTATTGCTTCTTTCAGATAAAAAAAAACTAGCAAAAGCTGGGTATCAACAACTTACTAGCTAGTTTTCAAGAATCTGATAAAAACTGGCAGAAAAAAAAAATTAGGTGTGTCTGGATCCTGGCCCACCTACTTTTCAAAAGCCAAATTCCTAAGAACCCACAAAAACTTAAGGGATCCAAACAGATCATAAATTGTCTAATGTTTGGCCAAGTTTAGATAACAAAAATATCAACACTCAAAATAGATGTAGTATAAAAATATATCTCATAACAAAATAGCAATAGCATCCTTGTAGGTGATATAACAAAATAACAAAATAGCAGCCTTGAAATAGAGCCTCCATCCTGTCTTCTGGTGTCCTTAGAGGGAACATCTAGTAAGACTTCTTCCTGCAATAGAGCAAGGGAACAAGCAACATCCAAACTTGGTGGACGATGAACAATGACAACAGATCGAATATCATCTTTTAAACCATCTACAAATCTGCTAGTGATAACATGAGGGCTGAAATTGGGATCATAGGCTAGAATTTGGTGGATGAGATCATCAAACTGTTCAATATAGGAAGCAATTGTTGAAGTTTGTTTCGGACCAAAGAATTGGCAGTTTAGGTGATTTTGCTAGTCACGCTCAAAACGGCTAGATATGGTGGCACAAAGTTCAGGCCAAGTGGCACGCTGAAGGATGTTCTCTACCGACTCGGACCAAAATGCAGCAGAACCAACTGAAAGGATCAAACAGTGCCTAGAGGGGGGGTGAATAGGCAATTGTAAAATTCTACACACACTAAAGGTCAAACTGTCAGTAGCAAGTCGGAAGTTCCGGCAGTTAGGGTCGGAACTTCCGGAAGTCGGAAGTTCCGGCGCTAACTGTCGGAAGTTCCGACACCTACGTGAAAGCTACAACAAGTGCAGAAATGAACTTTGAGCTAGAGCTTTCTTACAACCCCACAACCTAGTTAAAGGGTGAGGGCGTAGAGACCCTTCCTCGATGTTGTATTGCCTTCCAACGGATGAACTTGTCCACCACCTAGTTAGTAACTTTGAGAGAGAGAGAGAGAAACAATACAAGTGATATATGCAATAATCTCAACAACAAGAAGCACACGAGACACAAGGATTTATCCCGAGGTTCGTCCACTCCACAAAGGAGCTCCTACTTCCTCGTTGTTGAGGTGATCACAAAGGTCGGAGTCTATTTCACCTCCTTAGCCTCTCTCAAAGAAACCACAAAGGCTTCTTGAGCTTCTTCACTAGAATCACAGGGGTAAATACAAACACTTCGGGGAAATCAACACAAAGAGCAAGTTTCTCCCAAAGAACGCCTAGCCGGCTAGGGTTCCAAGAACCCAAGAGTAAAGAATGCAAAATCAACCGGCGTGACGAAGAACTCAAGTGCTCAAGCTTGCTAGATGTCAATCTCACTCAATCCACTAGCTCTCCACTCAAATCCTTGCAAGAATTGAAGTAGGGAAAGAAGGGGAGAGTTGGGAGGAGCCTTGAATGCTTGGTGGTGAGTTTGGACAGAGTTAGGTCGGAGTAAATAGGTTGGGCAACGGTTGGAATAGTGAAGAGGGGTATTTATAGGTCAACCCACGGACTGCTGAAAAAGTGAACGTCGGAACTTCCGATCCAGATCTCAGAAGTTCCGGCGTCTATTGGAAACACTGTTCACAGAGGGTCAACGGTCACTTTTTAACACGGTCGGAACTTCCGACGCAGATCTCGGAACTTCCGACTTCAACTACGAACACTGTTCTCAACCGGAAGTCCGCCTGGACTTCCGGCACGTCGGAACTTCCGAGCGATAACCGGAACTTCCGACGTTTCCCCGGGCAGGAGGCTGAGCAGGCTGAGAAAGCACTGTCGGAACTTCCGACACATGACGTCGGAACTTCCGACACTGGGATGTCGGAACTTCCGACGCTGGTAAGTCAGAACTTCCGACACTGGGAAGATTGAGCACAACTCGCTGGAACTCCCAGGGCCGGAACTTCTGACTTTAATGTCGGAACTTCTGACACTGGAAGTTGACAGCAGCAACTCCAAGTGCTCGTGACGTGATTTTGTGTCTCTCTTTTGATTTTATTTTTATACTTGAGCACTCTATCCTCTTCAGACCACCTAACTTTGCATCCATCTTTATAGTACGACATTCCTAAACTCAAAGCAAAATAGAAACGATCAAAGCTCTTCTTCAAGTTTAGTTTCCACATGTTGATGATCGAATTGAGGGACTTCCGTTGCCATACTTTATCTTTCTATTACTTCCAAGGGACTAAAGCTGCAAGTTATCTTCATTTAAACATATTAGTCCCTAAGCTAAGTGTCATCAATACCAAAACCCACATTAGGGGGCCATTGCACTTTCAATCTCCCCCTTTTTGGTACTTGATGACAACCAACTTAGGCTTTGATAAAAGGATAAGTAAATATAGCTTTTGAATTCCAACATTTACGGAAAGCTCCCCCTTAACATATGCATGGTATTTGAATTCCATAGACTTGATATACATCAATCATTTGCATATGTTGAAAAGGATTGCTCCCCCTAAATCTTGCAATTCGTGGGGTGCCTAAAGTGAGTGTGACAAGTATAAAAGATGTGATGCAATATGACATGTTATATCCACAAGCAAAAAGAGAAGATATGGCCAAAATGAGATAAATCAATATGCAGCAATTGGCCATACGCAAATAACATTTCATCATCATAAAAGAGAGATAAACGACAAACATGAGGATAGATACTTTTAAGCATAAATCTGTCCTACAAACATCCATCACACAATAATACATAGTTGTCCATCACTTAGTAGCACCACATAAGAAGTTATTACAAGCCCATAGATAAAAGTTTTGGAGGAACCAACTAGCCTATTACATAAGGATCAAGCCTGACACTCCCCCTTTGACATCAAATGCCAAAAAGGGCAGGTTGCATAAGAAAACCATCATAGGCTACTCCTCGCCATCATAGTCCTCGTCACCATCATCTGAAGAATCATCCTGGCGTTGACGGCGATAAGGTGGGGAGGCCTCCTCCTCTTCCTCCTCCTCTTCCTCCTCAGAGGAATCATCACGAGCCACATCCTTGCCATGCAGGCGAGAAGAAGAGCCATACTCTTCATCATAAAGCTCATTGGGATCGCGAAAGCCACGAAGAGGGGAAGGAGGAGAAAGACCGGCCTTCTCCTCCAAACGGCGAAGCCGCTTGTCCTCACGCTCCATAGAATAGCAAAGCATCTCAAAGATCTTGCTAATAGCATGTTTGAAGCGCGAAGGCTTCTTGGCACGGTGAGGAGCAGGAGAAGAAGTGGGACGCTCACTGGAGGAACTATGAGAAGTTTCCCTTCGGGAGCGAGCACCGGAGGTCCCACCAACAGCTGGACCTTTGTCCTTCTTTAGAGCCTTAACTGCAGTCTTGGACATCTTGTTCGTGACGACTAGAGTGGAGTGCTTGGCATCACATGGAAAGCTTAGACCGGACACTTGCTCAATAATATGCATGAGGTACGGGGCATATGGATAATGCTTGACGGTGTCGGTGCTAGCAATCCTAATCTTGGTCCAAATGAAGCCGGTGACCGAAAACAAGGTGAAGTCTTCCCCAAAACAGTTCAAAACTGTGGGGGTGTCATCGCGGAGCCAGGTCGAGTCACCAATCTTGGGATAAAGAGTCTACCGAAAAATCAAGTTGAGCACAAAGAATGAGGCTAAAAGATATGTGGTCTGCCCATCAGCAACAAATCCCCTGAGATACATATGCTGGAGCTCACTGAATGCCACATCCAGGAGATCATGAATATCAGCAGCTGCATGATCACTACGCCCAAAGCCAAGTAGCCGGCCAAAAGTAGGAAGATCAATCTTGTAGTGCTTGCCCTCAGTCGTCCAATGCATGATAGGAATATCATCAATGATCTCATGATAATAGGAAGCATAGAACTGGCAAATGATCTCATTGTTCCAGTCCTTCTTGAAGGCAATGAGCTGATCGAGCGTAAGCTTCTCCAAATCCCAAACCATCTGCTGAAGTTCGGGCTCAGGGAACTGCCGAAGGGCCTGAGTGTCAATGCACTTCATTTGAAGAACAGAGGGCTTCCCTTTGGCCTAAAACTTGCTAAAGATGAGGCTATCATAGAAGTCGAAGTGGAAGTGATGATAGAACATGTCTTCCAGCCTGACATCCTTAGCATTGTCAGCATAGACAATGGTGGCTCGCCAATACTCGATATCCCGAACCCTTGACCGGTAATTGATCTTCATATGGGGCTGCCATGCTGCGTCCGGGTTAGGAGCAAGCTCCGGACGACGAAGCACCGGCATGGGGCCATCAAATGGCACCAAGTCGATGTACGTAGCAGGCCCCCGAGGAGTGTGGGGGATCTCCACTACCAGGGATTGGCCCACACGATCAAGCCGCTCCTCATCCGAAGGCTCACGAGCCGCAGCAGCAGAACCCCGAGCCCGAGAGGCACGGGGAGGAGCATCCTGGCGCTGCTTGGCACGCCTCTCGCGAGGAGCGCCACTGGAGGCACGCTTCGGACGTCGACCACCACCACCACTACCACCGACATCCATGGAAGGCACTGAAATGTTAACGCAATGGCTAAGAACCGATTCAAAGTTGTGGAGAAAGGGAGCAAAGAGATGGGGAGACTAGGGTAGGTCGATCTGTTCAGTCAGGGTCGGAACTTACGACGATATCATCGGCAGTTCCGACGGTCGGAAGTTCCGGCATGAATCTCGGAACTGCCGACCCTGCCAAAACTGATCAAGCCGAACTACCACAAGAACCTCCAAATCTTAGCACACAAACATCACACAAGCTAGGAAAAGTTACTTGGGAGGGTGGAAAAACAAGCCACCACAAGGTACATTGATAAAAGGGATACTAGCACCAAAGTATACCTTGGGGAGGAGGGAGAAGCGTAGAAATCCGAAGAAATCCACTAGCCAAGCCTTCTCCCGGAGTAGATCCACCACTCCCACGGCTCCACCAAGCACCAAACGCGAAGAACACCAAAGAACTTCACGAAACCACCATGGCGTCCACTTAGGGCTTCAAGTCCTTCACCAAGAAGAGAAAGGGATTGGATGGGATGGAGGAGGGGATGGTGGGGAGGGGCGAAGTGGAGGGGGGGCAGGCCGGAGCTCCCACCAGAGAGGAGGCAACGGAGGGAGCGAGCACGGGGAGGGGCGACGGGAGGGAGAACAGGGGGGAGGGGGCGGGTTTGACTGGGGGGTGAAAAAGAATGACTGGAAGGAGGGCGGACAAGTACTTTTTACCCCAAAACGATCGGCCGAACCGGTGTCGGAAGTTCCGGCTTGGATCTCGGAACTTCCGACGCTGGGAAAATAGTTTCTGCGAACTCCAGGGTCGTAACTTCCGACAAAGATGTCGGAACTTCCGACTCTGGGAAAATTTCTTCGGCTGGCACCAGTGTCGGAACTTCTGACGATAACGTTGGCACTTCCGACGCTGGTAAAATCAGCAGGCTCAAGAGATGGATGAGGTGCACCAGGATGGACACAACTTCTCAAATGTGACTAGATGACAAGCAAGCATCACATAGCAATAGTCACTTTTGAGAAGAATATGGAATATAGATTTTGAAATTTGCATAAGAATTTTCACAAAAGTTTTGCAAGCAAATACATGTGCAACATATCAACCTAGGTTACTAGAATAAATGATATTTAGTTCACTCCTCAAAGCACAAAATCTTGACTCATCTAGGGGCTTTGTAAGGATATTGGCTAGTTGATCATCGGTTCTCACATGTGTAAGTGCGATATCCCCTTTGGCTTCATGGTCTCTCAAGAAGTGATGCCGGATGTCTATGTGCTTTGTACAAGAGTGGTTTACGGGATTGTTTGCCAAATTAATGGCACCCTTGTTGTCACACAAAAGGGGAATCTTGGTAACCTCACAACCGAAGTCTTTTAAGGTTTGCTTCATCCAAAGTAGTTGGGCACAACAAGCACCGGCCGCAACATACTCGGCTTCGGCGGTGGACATGGCAACACTCGTTTGCTTTTTGGAACTCCATGACACCAAGGACCGACCAAGAAATTGGCAAGTCCCGGAGGTACTCATTCGATTAATTCTACAACCACCGTAGTCCGAGTCGGAGTAACCGACTAAATCGAATGTGGATCCCTTAGGATACCATAGGCCAAGATTAGGAGTGAGGACTAAATATCTAAAGATTCTCTTAACCGCCATCAAATGATATTCTTTCAGATTAGATTGATATCTTGCACACATACCAACACTAAGCATGATATCGGGCATAGATGCACAAAGGTAAAGGAGGGATCCAATCATGGAACGGTATACCTTTTGATCAATGGATTTACCCTCTTTGAGAAGATCATTATGCACAGTTGTTGGCATTGGTGTCTTCATGGGCTTGGCCTTGTCCATGTCAAATTTCTTCAACATGTCTCTTGTGTACTTGGATTGGCATATGAACGTCCCTTCCTTAAGTTGCTTGATTTGAAATCCGAGGAAGTACGTCAATTCGCCCATCATAGACATCTCAAACCTATTTGTCATGATCCTACTAAATTCCTCAGAATAAACTTCGTTAGTACTACCAAATATTATGTCATCAACATATATTTGGCACACAAATATATCATTTTTGACTTTGCGAGTAAATAAAGTGGGATCGGCCTTCCCTATATCAAACCCTTGTTGGAGAAGAAAATCCTTTAGACAATCATACCAAGCTCTAGGGGCTTGCTTGAGCCCATAGAGTGCTTTGGCAAGCTTGTAGACGTGGTTGGGAAACTTTGGATCTTCAAAACCCGGTGGTTGTTCAACATACACCAACTCGGATAGGGGGCCATTGAGGAATGCACTTTTCACGTCCATTTGATATAGCTTGAAATCATGGTGAGTAGCATAGGCAAGTAATATACGAATTGACTCAAGCCTAGCTACGGGTGCATAAGTTTCACCAAAATCCAAACCTTCGACTTGAGTGAAACCTTGAGCCACCAATCTTGCCTTGTTTCTTGTAACCGCGCCATATTCATCTTGCTTGTTGCGGAAGACCCATTTGGTTCCAATCACATTTTGATTTGGCCTTTCCACTAAGGACCAGACTTCATTCCAACTGAAGTTGTTTAGTTCTTCTTGCATCACCATCATCCAATCCGGATCATTGAGAGCGTCTTCTACCCTGAGAGGTTCAAGAGAAGACACAAACAAGTAATGCTCACAAAAAGAAGCTAAACGAGAGCGAGTGACTACCCCACGCCGGATGCTTCCCAAAATGTTGTCAACGGGATGGTCCCGTTGAACAGTATGATGCACCCGAGGATGGGGTACTAGTGACCTCCTTTGGATAGGTCCATCTTCATCGTCTTCATCATCATCATGTCCTTGATCATTGGGAGGATCAAGATCATGACCATGTGTGGAGTTGTCTCCATTCGCTTGTTGATCACCCTGTCGAACTTGATCATCATCTTGATGTGGTACTTGAGCTTCATTTGCATTTCCACCAATCAGAGTACTTGATGCGGAAGCTTCACCATGCACATTTGAGTGCACATGATGAGTAGAGGAATCTTGGGGAACATGCACAAGCTCATCTTCTTCATCTTGAATTTCAATGGGCCTCACATCACCGGTGGCGAGCTTCTTGATAGCTTGGGATGGAGACATGTCATTACCTACAAGCTCATCATTGACTTGCTCCTTTTGAGAGCCGTCGGATTCATCAAAGGTCACGTCTACCGTTAGTTCAATAGTGCCGGTGACATTATTGAACACACGGTAGCCATGTTCGTTAGTACCATAACCAAGTAGAAAGCCTTCATGTACCTTGGGTGCAAACTTTGAGCTTTTGGTTCTCTTGTTAAGTATGAAACATTTACTACCAAAGACTCTAAAGTAATGCACCTTCGGTTTGTTACCAGTTAGTAGCTCATATGGAGTCTTCTCTCTTAGCTTGTGAAGGTAGAGGCGGTTGATTGCATGATATGCGGTGTTCATTGCCTCCGCCCAAAAGTCATGAGAGGTGTTGTACTCATCCAACATAGATCTTGCGGCTTCAACAAGAGTTCGGTTCTTCCTCTCCACAACACCGTTTTGTTGTGGAGTGTATGGAACCGAAAACTCATGTTTGATTCCTTCATCATCAAGATACTCTTCTATGTTGGTGTTCCTAAACTCGGTCCCGTTATCACTTCTCACTTTCTTGATTTTGATCTCAAACTCATTTTGAGCTCTTCTTGCAAACTTCTTGAAAACGCCTTGGGTCTCGCTTTTATCTACTAAAAAGAACACCCAAGTGAAGCGAGAATAATCATCAACAATAACAAAGCCATACTTATTGCCACCAATGTTTTGGTAAGCAACGGGTCCGATGAGGTCCATATGTAGTAGCTCCAACGGTCTTGTGGTTGTCACGATGTTCTTTGTTGGATGCTTGGCTCCAACTTGCTTCCCGGCTTGGCATGCACTACAAATTCTATCTTTCTCAAAAGAGACATTCGTTAGTCCAAGAATGTGCCCACCCTTTTGAAGTTGGGCCAAGTTCCTCATCCCAACATGAGCTAGTCGGCGATGCCATAACCAACCCATGCTAGATTTTGCCATTAAGCATGTCTTAGGTTCCACTTTACTAGTTGAAAAGTCAACCAAGTAAAGTTTTCCCTTCAACACACCCGTGAATGCAATAGAGGAATCCCTTCTTCTAGAGACGGTCACACCCTTATCCGTAAAGAGACAATCATAACCCATTTCACAAAGTTGAGAAACGGATAATAGATTGTAGCTTAACGAATGCACAAGTAAAACATTAGATATGGAATTATCGGTTGAGAAAGCAATTTTACCCAAACAGAGCACTTCTCCTTTCCCATTGTCACCAAACACAATGTTGTCACATGAGTTGTGGTTTGGTTGCAAAGAAGTGAACATATCCTTTGCCCCGGTCATATGATTGGTGCATCCACTATCCAACACCCAACTTGTTCCACCGGAGGCATATTCCTACAAAACAAGATCAAGTTCTTGATTTAGGTACCCAAATAGATTTGGGTCCTAGGGGGTTAGTCACATAAGTCTTGGGCACCCAAACACTCTTCATGATCTCTCTTCTCTTGAGTGCACCAACATATTTTACAACTATCTTGCCATCCTTGCCCCAACAACACATATAATCACTAGCATAGTTGCGAGAGATGGGCACTTGTTGCTTGGGGGTCTCCACTTGCTTCTTCTTGTTGTTCTTGTCACTTGCAAGTGTTGTCTTTGGAATGACAACCTTGTTGACCTTGTTCATGAGGTCAAAGAGAGAGGCTCCTTTGCTAAAGTTAACAAAGGGTACTCCATTGACCATCTTCCTTCCATTGGCTTTTCCATCATACTTACTATAGCCAATGCCTTCCTTGATGGAAGGATGCCTTGCGGTCTTGAGGATATCCTTAGGTTGTTGCAACTTACATTTGCAACCATTCTTCAAGATCATGTTCAACCTATGGATCTCCTTGTCCTTCTTCTCTAACTCAACAAGGTTAGTTGCACAAGCATTTATATCAATTTTGTAACATCTTTTGCAACCTTGACTAGTTGAGGCACTAGAGCTATCGGAATCCTTAGGACTAGTTGAAGAGGTGCTATTCCAAAGAGTATTGTAACTTAATTCAAGAGTTTGATATTTCTCTTGCAAGCTTGTGAGGCTTTCTTGAATCAAGCTTTCTTTATTCTTTAGATTAGCAATTAAGTCATTGTCCTTGGAACACTCCTTAGTCAATCTCTTGTAGGAATCATTGACTAATGATAGTTCCAAGGTCAATTTCTCAACCTTCAACTTCTCCTCGGCAAGAGAGGTTTCCAATGCAAGATTCTTTTCTCTCTCTTGAGAGATAATGTCCCCTTGTATAGAAAGACTCGCATTCCGACTCTCTATCTTAGTTAGCAATTTTATTATTTTAGGTCCACCTTTCTTTCCAAATTTCTTTATCATGTTTTGCTCATATTCAACTTCATCATCATCACTATATTCATCACTAGAGCAAATAGGAGAGTTAGGTGGTACCTTCTCATCCTTAGCCATGAAGCAAGAATGAGTGAAATCATCATCGGAGAGGCACTCGAAGAGGCGTGATGAAGAAGTTGTTGAACCATTGTTGGTGAAGAGGCTTGGAGAAGAAGTCTTGTGAATAGCAATGTTGGCGGCTCCCTTCTCCTTGTCCTTCCCTTTTCTCTTCTCATCATCACTTGAGTCATCATCCGAGTACCACTCTTGCCCAATATGAGCTTCACATCTTCTTCCTCTTCTTTGCTTCTTGTCATCATCCTTGTTGTACTTGTTCTTCTTCTTGTCACTTGTACAATCGGCTATGAAGTGATCATCCGCACCACATCCATAGCAAAATATCTTCTTTGCTTTCTTGTAGTCACCTCCACTACCTTTCTTGAACATCTTTCTTCTCATGATTCTTCTAAAGTTCTTGACAAGAAGTGTGGTCTCTTCATCGGAATCATCATCTTCTTCACTTGAATGATCATTTTGAGCTTTTCTTCTTCCTTCTTGATTTGCCTTGAAAGCCACTACTTTCTTGTTGCTTGCTTCTTGATCTTCTATCGCCTCATCATCAAGCACTTCATGATGCTTTATCTTAGCATCTCATGAGGTCCCATACTCTCATAGTTTGGTCTCTCCATAATGATGGATGCAAGTGTCTTGTTCTTTTTCCTATAATCTCTCAATAGCTTTCTTGCCGCCGAGTTGTCATCCCATTTTTTATCTCCAAGGGCTCTTATCTTGTTGATCAAGGTCATGTATCTATCAAACATTTGTTGAGTTGTTTCTCCACTCTTGATTTTGAAGTTCTCAATCTTTCCTTGAAGTAGCTCAATGTTGCACTTTCTTACACTGGCATCACCCTCAAATGATATCTTGAGAGTGTCCCAAATTTGTTTGGCAACCTCCATGCCATGGACCTTGGCGCTTTCTTCGGGCTTGAGGCATGATAGGATCAAGGAGGCGGCTTGAGCATTTTGTTGAATCTCTATAGCATCTTGGGCGGTGAACTCTTCTCCTTCGATGTGACTAGGTCCAATCTCAACAATCCCCCAAGCTCTTGCCGCAATGAGATGTAGCTTCATCTTGTGCGACCAATCATTGTAGTTGATGCCATCAAATGATGGTGGTTTGCCAAGATTGACACTAGGCATTTGAAGGACCTTGCTCATTTGGTTATAGTCAAACGATGTACGAGTGAAGTCTTCTCCACCTTTTTCATCATCTTCATTTCCACTACCTTTTGCACCATCCTCATTTCCACCACCTTGAGGAGTTGACCCACCAACAGATGCATCATTTTTGTTGCTCAAGGCTTCCTTCAAGCTTTCTATCTCTTTTTGCATCTTGCTCAATTGGTCCTCAAATTGCTTTGCGTGATTTTCCATAATTTGCTTTGCAATCTTCTCGGCAATCGAGTTTAGCTCTTGCTCACTTAGAGTAGACATTGTTTTTCCCTCACGCGGTGAAGCGCTAACACGAGGGTTAGGCTCCGATACCAATTGAAAAGATCATACAGTGCCTAGAGGGGGGGTGAATAGACAATTGTAAAATTCTACACACACTAAAGGTCAAACTGTCAGTAGCAAGTCGGAAGTTCCGGCAGTTAGGGTCGGAACTTCTGGAAGTCGGAAGTTCCGGCGCTAACTGTCGGAAGTTCCGACACCTACGTGAAAGCTACAACAAGTGCAGAAATGAACTTTGAGCTAGAGCTTTCTTACAACCCCACAACCTAGTTAAAGGGTGAGGGCGTAGAGACCCTTCCTCGATGTTGTATTGCCTTCCAACGGATGAACTTGTCCACCACCTAGTTAGTAACTTTGAGAGAGATAGAGAAACAATACAAGTGATATATGCAATAATCTCAACAACAAGAAGCACACGAGACACAAGGATTTATCCCGAGGTTCGTCCACTCCACAAAGGAGCTCCTACTTCCTCATTGTTGAGGTGACCACAAAGGTCGGAGTTTATTTCACCTCCTTAGCCTCTCTCAAAGAAACCACAAAGGCTTCTTGAGCTTCTTCACTAGAATCACAGGGGTAAATACAAACACTTCGGGGAAATCAACACAAAGAGCAAGTTTCTCCCGAAGAACGCCTAGCCGGCTAGGGTTCCAAGAACCTAAGAGTAAAGAATGCAAAATCAACCGGTGTGACGAAGAACTCAAGTGCTCAAGCTTGCTAGATGTCAATCTCACTCAATCCACTAGCTCTCCACTCAAATCCTTGCAAGAATTGAAGTAGGGAAAGAAGGGGAGAGTTGGGAGGAGCCTTGAATGCTTGGTGGTGAGTTTGGACAGAGTTAGGTCGGAGTAAATAGGTTGGGTAACGGTTGGAATAGTGAAGAGGGGTATTTATAGGTCAACCCACGGACTGCTGAAAAAGTGAACGTCGGAACTTCCGGTCCAGATCTCGGAAGTTCCGGCGTCTATTGGAAACACTGTTCACAGAGGGTCAGCGATCACTTTTTAACACGGTCGAAACTTCCGACGCAGATCTCGGAACTTCCGACTTCAACTACGAACACTGTTCTCAACCGGAAGTCCGCCTGGACTTCCGGCACGTCGGAACTTCCGAGCGATAACCGGAACTTCCGGCGTTTCCCCGGGCAGGAGGCTGAGCGGGCTGAGAAAGCACTGTTGGAACATCCGACACATGACGTCGGAACTTCTGACACTGGGAGGTCGGAACTTCCGACACTGGGATGTCGGAACTTCCGACGCTGGTAAGTCGGAACTTCCGACACTGGGAAGATTGAGCACAACTCGCTAGAACTCCCAGGGCCGGAACTTCCGACTTTAATGTCGGAACTTCCGACACTGGAAGTTGACAGCAGCAACTCCAAGTGCTCGTGGCGTGATTTTGTGTCTCTCTTTTGATTTTACTAGTTAAGTGCCCGTGCGTTGCTACGGGATAGCTAAAAATTTATATTAAAACACATAAATCACACGATATGATAATAATATTGTAAAATTAAATATCGATATTAAAGTGACATTTAATTTAAAAGGCAAAGTTCTTGAAATTAAATCGGTCAAAGAAAGCGTGGCGCCGCAGGCTCACCAAATCTAATATATAAATATTTTCGTGATGCGACTAAGATAATATTTTATATCAATAGAAAAAATATTTTATATACTAAAGCTTTGACGATATTTTAGTAATACATATGAAAATAACCAAATGATGATATTTTTTCTCGTAATTTAAGTTTCACATAATCTAACAGACAACTAAGTTTATTTTTTTAAAAAAAACTGGCTAGACCACAATACAGGAGACACCCTCGTCCATATGAATGATGACAGAGTTTTCATTGGTACGCATGTGTGTTTGAAACTTCTCTCTATTGATATTGAAATCATTTGATGAACTATATATGAATATGAATCTAGATATAATGTTCCATCTCCTCTGATATCCCTGCTTGCTCGTACCCTGCCTCCCCAATTTCCCTTCAACTTTTGAGACGTCAGCGAAAAGAGCTCCTCCATCTCTGCCAATCTGTCAATGGTGGGAAATGAGCTCCTCCTCCATCTCCATCGATCTACCAGCAGCGGGTGTCAATCCGGTGGTAGCTCCTCCATATGTATCCAAGCTCCGCCCAACTCCAACCAGCCATGGTCCTGCTCCATCTCTCCTCGAGCTACGCCAAGCTCTGATCCATGCTACATGCATATATTTACCAAAAACTTGATTGATAAATGAGAAATTATAGTGAAAATTTTAAGAAATAATATGGATGACAAGGATTCAAATAGATATAAAATGTATGTTTACAACAAGAGTTGGCTGACACTACATTTAGCTTAAATATTCTGCTTCTCCTTCTCTAGCTGTATTTATGTTTTCTCATGCTACAGTCTACGTCAAAAAGGGTTTGATCAGATTCAAATCCTCCTTCCTAGCCTGCTCGCAAAAAAAGAGAAATATTGTCTAGAAATCAGTAAATGACTCAAAAGATTAAATACAAAACCGATCCAGGAATCATGTGTGACAAGTTTACCTTTTTTAGGTTGTATATTAGGTATGCCTCCCTGAATCTAACTTACACAAATCATAGCTAAAGAAAGTAGCAAAGATGCATCCACTTTCCAGTAGATCTTGTTGGACTTTGTTTGCTAAAAATTTAAAGCCTTTCGAGCACCAATGATCATTGCTCCCAATTATTATCTCATTTCAAAAGTTCCATCTCCAACTAAAATTCTTGCACAAGAATTTAAAACAGTAGAGAAATCTCTACAACACCCTCTCCTTCAAAGCATCTAAACACGTCACTATCTTTTTGTTTTTTAAACATTCATTAAGTTAAAGATAAAACATGTCGTCATAGGTTGTACATGAAGAAGTGAACGCATTTCTTTCTTCTATAGATTTATACTCAATAAACTACTAATCCTGAAAGAATGAACATGATACCAACATTCTTCCATGTAGTTCCATTCGAAAACAAAAGTCCATGCACATAAGTCTACAAATGTTCAGTAATCATGTAACTGAACATCCGCACAAATGTTCAGTAAGATTCAGGTGAATTTTCTAATTCTATGTTTCTTCTACAGGAAAAGGTAAGCTAAAATATACCAAATTGAATTGTTATCCTAAAAGTATACAGAGCCACCAACTAAGATTTTTTTTTCAAAACCATTGAAGAGAACATTGTCCAACCAATAGCTATGAGAAAATTACAATGGCTCAAAATAAGCTTATTGCCAAATAAATGTCTGCTCCTTATAGGGAAAAAGCAATTTGTGTCCTTGCTTTCCTAGACCAACTACAAAAACAAAACAAAACACACACACTGACACACATGATTTAGACCCTGCATCAACCCATATTTCTGATATACTTTATGAACAGACCACTGGAACACATAACTGGTATACTTCCTAATGCTCATTTGAAACTGGGAACAAATCCAACTATCAAAAGGATTCAATAATAGTGAAGAAAATGAGAGGCAATAGATTTGTTCAGCATACTTGAAGAAAGATTGTTACCTGCTTGATTGGCCCAGTAAATTCTACATGATTCAGAAGAAAGAGCAAGCATTCAAGCACTTTGATCCCAACTCTTGTACTGAGAACAATGCTCTTTTCAATATATAAAATTAGCTTTGGTACCTCATTTATGTGGGAAGTGTCTCATTTGCAACTAACCTAGCATTGTTTGAGATCAACTACTATTTGATTCTTCAGAAACCTTGAAACTTCACGATTGCATATAAAAGATTGCTGATATATATATACTCAAATTAGTGATTGTCAGTGGCATCGTGGTGCAAGCCTGCATAATTCAATGATATCCTGCGATAACACAGTTAACACCAAATCTTTTTTTCTATACTTAACTTCCTCTTGAATATACAGTTCAACACGCACAATGAGCAAACTAACAATGGCAAATATTCATACGAACACGATCACCATGGGAGAGCTGTCACCCAGGTGGCGGAGAACGGCTCTAAAGACAGAACCCATCACCGAGAGGATGCACATCACCCTTAAAGACTGGCTGGTGACCACGGTGATCTTTGCCGCCACATCTTGCTGAAAGCGAAGGCAGCGGCGACTGTCAGTAAACCTGCGTGCCTGCCAAAACCGAAGATGCATCCTGCTTCTTAGAACATTTAGTTTTATAGGCGATTTACCACAGCGTGTACCTCTAAAGGAGATGCCGTGATGATGTGCAGAGTGAAGCTCGTTCCAGTTCATCCGACGAACGCATTGCCTGGAGCGCACAGAATGAATGGTCAGCCGACAGAATACAAATCGTCTACGAATTCATTCAGCTCATCAACGATAGTTTTGGTCTGTTAGTTTCTGACTAAAAACATCGTTTTTCAGAAACCAAAGACTACAGAGTTGTGGACAATGGATGGGCATTCCCTGTTCTGCATCTATCTACCTAAAACAATGAATGGATATTGGTCTGTAGTTGAGTTGGACTTGCTGTTCTTTTTTCAGAGTGTTCCACGGTCAGAGTTCTGAATACGGTGGAAGAGAAGCAAGCAAAACCTATAGATCATGATAAATATGCCACAAATATAACAATTCTCCAACAGATGAAAGAAATGAAGATCTCAGTCGAATTTTCTAAAATCTTCCGTCTCAAGAAAAAAAGCTAAGGCAAAAATCAGCACCACAAGCGTTGAAGTTGTTTATTTAGAATTATTAGATACAATTTTATATTTGAAATGATATTTGAATGAAACAAATATTTTCTTTTAGGCAGAAATCAACGGGTACCTTGGGCGGGCAAGCGCTTCTTGTCGGTGCCCGGCGGCCGACCACACCGCTTCTTCTACATGGGCCCTCTATCCTGGAGTTGCCGAGCATGTTAGGACCAAATGACAGGAAGCCCATCATCGGTGGCGTGACGACGAGGTGCTGGTGCGTATCATGGCTTCCCTGTCTTGCGCTTGACAGACCCCGCGAGGGATGACGAGATGGCACCGGGGACGAAGGCGAAGCTGCTGTAACACCCTGATTTAATTTTTCCCCAATTTAATAAAAAGAATTAGAAATTAAATAGGTTGGCTCGTTTATTAGAGGAGGAAAATAAAATTTATTTCTCATTTTCATGTTGCATTCATGCCATTGCATATTTTATTGTGTGGTAAATGATTTTATTAAACCCGTATAGGGCGAATCGGATTTATTCTATTTAGAAAGCAAATAAAAGATTTATGAAAATTTTACAAATTGAAACTCAAGTTTTATTTTCAAAACCTAGGGAAAATGTTTTCAAAACTCTTCAAACTGTTTTGATTTCAAATCAGTATTGAATTTTGAATTTGAAAATAAATTTGCAAAAGAGTTAAGAAAAGAGAAGAAAATGGCAAGCTGGACCCAACCCTCTCTTCCACTTTCCCATTTCGGCCCGTCCTCCCCTCTCCCCCTCGCGGCCCAGCGCCAGACACGGCCCGCTCCACCACCCGCACCAGGCCGCAGCGCCGGCGCCCCTCCCTCCCTTGCTTCTCGCTGACAGGCGGGGCCCGTCTGTCGGGTCCGTCCCCAACCCCCGCTCCGCCCTTCGCGCGACGCCGCCCGCTGTGCGCGCCCTCAGATGCGATCTGCAGCAGCAGAACCCACCGCGTCCCTCCTCTCTCTTCGACCTACAAGTACACCGCCGCCACTCCTTGTCTTCCCGTACCCTCCCTCCATCTCCGGCGCCCGCACCCACTGGAGCCGAGCACTGCATCCGCCGCCATCAGTGCTCCAGGCCGAGCTTCGATCCCGCCCCATCCGAGCCATCTCGGCGCCGAAGACTGCATCTACAACCTCGCGGTGAGATTCCTTTGTCCTCCTTCGTTCCTCGATTGTCCCCGTGCTCTCTAGTCTCGGTTCCGTGCACCACCAAGCGCACCGTCCATGGCGCCGTCACATGCAGAGCGCCGGTGACCGCCTTCTCCTTCCCTGTTCACCACCCCAGCCACCCCGCACCGTCGTACAGGGTTCCATCGAGGTTGCCAAGCACTACTCCCCAGCACCCTCGCCTTGCCCTCCCGTGCCCCGTAGCGCCACCGTGGCGAGTTCGGGCTAACGCCCATGGCGCCGTCGTGCACGGTCACTGCGCCACCGCCCCTTTCCTCCTACTCTGACACGCATCTCACCCAAACCCCCTTCCAGCCGTCCGATCTATCCTGTCCGGCTCAGATTAGATGAAGCCATCGAACCGGTATGGGCCGGGTCCACGAACCCATGGACTCGGTGCACCGCGCCAACTCGGCTAGTCCACCGGCCCCCCTGGCACACCGCGCCAATCGCGTGCGGCCGCGTGGCGAGCACGTCAGCGCCCGTCTGCATGCGCCGACCGGTTTCGGCCAATTTGCAGAAAAACCCTCCATGTTTTCCATAATCAACCCGCGATCCAACCTTCCTATTCCCTGGGTCTGGCGAATCTTTCCTTTTAGCCCCTGTGGTTTCAGATAAATGAGGCCCGACCCAGTCAGCGTTTTAATTCAGTTTTAATTCAGTTTTAATTCGAAAATGAGTTCTATGTATTTACAGATTTGCCACTAAAACTTCAAATACCTATAACTTTTGCGTTTTAACTCCGATTCGACCCATTCAACTTGCGTTAGATTTATAATTTCGTTCTCTACGCAGTAGATCTATTAGTTTACTATTTTCATACTGTTTGTTGTACTGTTAATTATTTCAATGTATTGTGCCATGTATGTTGCTTGGGCCAGAGAGTGCGGAGTTCGAGGACGCTCCAGACCATCCTTGCGACCCAGTTGATTCGACCCAGTCCGAAGGCAAGTGTCCTTGAATATCTTCCACCTACTTTATTTTACTTTTGGTACTAGAGTAGTTAGATCTTGTAGATGCATGCTTGTCATTAATTTGAATCCCATGTTAGGGTTTACTAGAATTTGTATATATTATCCTTGTCGCCTGTTTTGGGATGTTCGGGTAGGTGTCTTGCTTAGCCCTGCAGTCATGGATGGGATGGGAGTTAAAATGTTTATAAACTTGATTAATGAACTATGAAACGAATGTGGACATGGTAATTTTGTAGTAACATGGTAATTAGGTAAATCCGGCAGGATGGACCCGTATTGGTGGTTTTGTGCCGTGGGACTCGGCAGCTGCTTTTGGTTTTTGGTTCGGGGCTCGTGCTAGACATATCCTGCCTGGATCCCTAGGACCCGGTTCTTGGACATGTAACCCGGCAAAACAGCGCAGCCATGAGATCTGGATGGGCTGGACCTGGCTAATTAATTAGTTTCCTCTAAGTTATGCTACACGGGGGTTGTATAGTGGCTCAAGAGGGGTCCCTTGGGGTCGTTGACTTATGGACAGGGGAGAAACCTTAGAGTACGTGTAACACAGACTTGGAGGGGCTTTGTAAAGGCCTTGCAGTGCAACCCGCTATGCACCTCGGCAGTGTTTAGCGTGACGGGATCTGCACGACTCATGGGTAACGATGTGCAACCTCTGCAGAGTGTAAAACTGATATATCAGCCGTGCTCACGGTCACGAGCGGGCTTGGACTTCTTCGAGATTAGTTGGTTACTGGTTGGTTTTGGGTTCAGGACATCTGATGGACTTCAGGTGCGGTTGCCTGATGGACTTCAGGTGTTGGTTGCTCGGTGTGACTCCGAGTGTGGTTTGCTCGGTGCGACTCCGAGTGTGGTTACTTTTCTACAGAGTCTGTCTATAACCTAGTAAATAGGTGCATAGGATTAATAGAATTAACAGGGTGTGTCGCTTTAGGCGCTTGAGTCAAACAAAGTCAGCCTACCTTTGTTATAAGCCTCATAAGCATATATTTCCCACACTTGCGGAGTACATATCGATGTACTCACCCTTCCTCTTTGTTCCCCCTGCTACCCCACCCAGACGCTGGAGACTATACGTACGAGGAGCAGGAGTATCCAGAAGACGGAGGCTACGACCCTGACGACCTGTACTAGGATGGCGCTACCCCCGGTCGACCTTCCTGTGGAGATGGAGTCCAGCTTTCCGCATCTTCATCAGAGTTTATTTTAGAGTCAGTTTCATGAGAGTCTGTACTTTTATTTCAGACCCGAGGGTCATTCATGTAATAAAGTTCGTTATTATTAATAAAGCATTGTTTTGATATTTACTGTGATGTGGATATATGTATGAAAAATTGATCCTGGCATACATATATTGTGCTCCAATTTTGTTCTTAAAATTGGGGTGTCACAGAGTGGTATCAAAGCCGTGTTGACCGTAGGACGCTACCATAGTCAGTCGTCGAATTTACAAAACTATTTTTACAAAGTCTGACCCCTTTTCCCACTTCTGTAGCCTGTCTCTGCTGAAAATTCAAATTTTGTTTAAAAGTAGGTCCTCCAAACTCGTAAGAAGCCCGCCATAATTATGTGATCTCGTAGGTCGTTGAATGACATGTACTTGTGCATATGTAATGTTTTGGTTCTTTGTAATGATTGTTGGTGTGTTGCGACCGTCAGGTTGCAGCGACATCATTTGTTTAAATATTTTACTAATCGAATTAATTAACCAAATTAGGGTTGTTATATATCTATCTATCACATCTCACTTTTACTCCTGGAAAAATGTAACAGATGGTTGACACCAGGAGCAGCGCAGGTAACGCTGGCGGGAGCGGGGCAGGTGGCAACCAGCCGCCTCATCCACCTCCGCCCCCGTACGACCCGCTCCAAATGGCCCAGGTGCAGAACCAGATGATGCAGAACATGGCCCAGATGATGCAGCACATGCAGCAGATGGCGCAGGCTGCTCAGGGAGCTCAGGGTGCTCAGGGTGCTCAGGGTGCAGGAGCTGCACAGCCACCCCGACCGGATGACACTCTCAGGAGCTTCATGACGACGCGCCCTCCAGTGTTCCACCACGCCATCGAGCCAATGGATGCAGATGATTGGCTCGAGACGATTACAGGCAAGTTGCAGCTTGCCCATGTCGGGGACCTTGATAAGGCCCTCTACGCCGCGCACCAGCTTCAGGGCCCGGCGAAGAACTGGTGGACTGCCTACACCGCAGCTCATGCGGACGCCGACTCGATCACCTGGGAGGAGTTCCGTAGGGCATTCCGCGACCAGTACGTCCCTTTCGGCGAGATCAGGGTGAAGCGCCGGGAGTTTCAGGACCTCAGGCAGGGCGCGATGACAGTGCGTAAGTATCTCACGCAGTTCAGCCAGCTGTCCCGTTATGCCCCAGATGACGTGGACACGGATGACAAGAAACAGGAATGCTTCAGGCAAGATCTCTGTCATTCTTTAATATTAATATATTCTTCCCATAACCTTGTTCATTCCTTTTGCTACCTGATAAATAATGAAATTGTTCTCTGCTTCAGGCATGGGCTTAACCCAGGACTCCGTTATGCCCTAGCTTCAAATGAGTATTCCTCATTTCAGAAGCTGGTTGACCGTGCCTTCGCGGTGGAGAAGGAACGGAAGGACCTCGATGCAGATCGCAAGAGGAAGATGACGTTCCAGGGATAGTCCTCCGGCAGCTCTACCCGTCCCCGCTACGCTCCACCTGCTCCAGCTTCCAGGCAGATTCCCCAACAGCAGCAGTACCGGCCGCCCCAGCACCGGCAGCCCGCTCCTCAGTACAGGCACCCAGCTCCACAGTACCAGGCTCCACCCCAGCAGCAGCAGCAGCCACGTCAGGCTCAGGCACCTCGCTAGGGTCTTCCAGCTCCGCAGCAGCCCCGTCCAGCACAGGGGGCAGGTCAGATTGGTCCCTGCTACAAGTGCAACCAGATGGGACACTTCGCCAACAAGTGTCCACTGAGGCAGCCGGCTCCACCGCAGTCACGTCCCGCAGGCCAGCCCCAGAGCTACACTCGTGGTCGTGTGAACCACGTGTCAGCGGAGTCTGCTCAGACAGCACCAGATGTGGTGTTTGGTACGTTCCTTGTTGACTCTCACCCAGTTACAGTCTTGTTTGATTTTGGAGCATCTCATTCGTTCATATCAGCACCCTGCGCATCTAAATATAATATGAATAGAGTGTTGATGAAAAAGCATCTGCTAGTGAATTCTCCTGGAAGAGAACTGATATCGAGGCATGTGTGCCCGAATGTGAGCTTAACCATAAGGGGGGTAGTCTTTCCCACCTCTCTTATTGTTCTGGATTCCCAAGGCATTGATGTCATTCTGGGGATGGATTGGCTACGCGAGTACCAGGGAGTCATTGATTGTGCTCAGAGGATCATCACCGTGAAGCATCCAGATGGCACGGAGATTGTGTATCAGGCACCGACGAAGATGATAGAAGAAGCCAGAGCATATGAGGCTGTCGTGGTACCTGAAATCCGAGTTGTCAAGGGGTTCCCAGATGTCTTCTAGAAAGTGCCAGGTATGCCACCTGATCGTGAGATTGAGTTCTCTATTGATTTAGTTCCTGGCACTGCACCTATATTCAGGCGACCATATAGAATGGATGCCGAAAAGCTAGCCGAGCTGAAGACGCAGATCCAAGAGCAGTTAGAGAAGGGGCATATTCGTCCTAGTACATCCCCCTGGGGAGCCCCTGTGATCTTTGTTCCGAAGAAGGATGGAGGACAGCGAATGTGCGTTGACTACCGCGCATTGAATGAAGCCACCATCAAGAACAAGTACCCAATTCCTCGCATTGATGATCTGTTTGATCAGTTGAAGGGTGCTCATGTGTTCTCGAAGATTGACCTGCAAACAGGTTATAATCAGCTGAAGATTTGTGAAGCTGATATCCCGAAGACGGCATTCGTGACTCGATATGGGCTGTATGAGTACACAGTGATGTCCTTCGGCTTGACTAATGCCCCAGCTTTCTTCATGTATCTGATGAACAAGGTCTTCATGGAGTTTTTAGATCTGTTCGTCGTGGTGTTCCTTGATGATATCCTGATATTCTCGAAGAATGAAGAAGAACATGAGAAGCATCTGAGGTTAGTGTTGCAGAAGCTCAGAGAGCATCGGTTGTATGCAAAGCTGAGCAAATGCGAGTTCTGGTTGAAGAAGGTTGCATACTTGGGGCATATCATCTCAGAAGGTGGTGTATCAGTTGATCCAGGCAAGGTTCAAGATATATTGGACTGGAAGGTACCTGAGAATGTCACTGAGATCCGGAGTTTCCTCGGTATGGCTGGATATTACCGCAGATTCATTGAAGGATTCTCCAAGATCGTGAAGCCGATGACGAAGCTGACTGAGAAGGGTGCCAAGTTTGTATGGTCCCCTGAATGCCAGGATGGTTTTGAGGAGTTGAAGGCGAGGTTGACTTCTGCTCCTATTCTTGTCATGCCAGATGTCCAGAAGAACTTCACGGTCTATTGTGATGCTTCTCGTCAGGGCCTGGGATGTGTGCTTATGCAGGAAGGTCGTGTGATTGCCTATGCCTCGAGACAGCTCAGGAAGCATGAGCTAAATTATCCTACACATGATCTTGAGTTGGCAGCTGTTGTTCATGCTCTGAAGATCTGGAGGCACTATCTGATGGGCAAGAAGACAGAGATATACACTGATCATAAGAGCCTGAAGTACATCTTCACCCAGCCAGATCTGAATCTTCGCCAACGAAGATGGCTAGAGTTGATCAAAGATTATGATCTGAGTATCAACTATCATCCGGGCAAGGCAAATGTTGTAGCAGATGCCCTGAGCAGGAAGGTCTACTGCAATGTGTTAGAGATCAAGGAGCAGCAACCCGAGTTGCATGAGGAGTTTGTGAAGCTCAATCTGGGTATACTCGGCCACACTGATGCAGTAGCCATGGAGGTTGATTCGACCTTGGAGCATGATATCCGAGCAGGGCAGCTCACTGATGAGTATCTTCTGGAGATCAGACAGTCGATCAAGGAGGACAAAGCCCCAGGGTTCACAGAGGATGATCAGGGTGTCTTATGGTTCAGAGGCAGAATCTGTGTTCCAGATGTGAAGGCTATCAAGGAGTTGATTCTGAGGGAAGCTCATGATTCAGCCTACTCTCTCCATCCAGGCAGTACCAAGATGTACCAGGATCTGAAGCAGTATTACTGGTGGTATGGGATGAAGAGGGAAGTAGCGGAGTATGTGGCTTTGTGTGACACATGTCAGAGGGTCAAGGCCCAACATCAGAGACCAGCTGGTTTGTTACAGCCTCTGCAGATTCCCGAGTGGAAATGGGAAGAGATCAGCATGGATTTCATCACTGGTTTGCCCAGGACCCAGTCGGGATATGATTCTATCTGGGTCATAGTTGATCACTTGACCAAAGTGGCTCATTTCATTCCAGTTAAGGAGTCATATCGTGGGCCGCAGCTTGCGGAGTTGTACATGTCACGGATTGTGTGCCTTCATGGGGTGCCTAAGATCATAGTATCTGACAGAGGTACCCAGTTCACATCCAGGTTCTGGAAGCGGTTGCATGAGTCTATGGACACTCGCCTCAGTTTCAGTTCAGCTTATCATCCTCAGACCGATGGTCAGACAGAAAGGGTGAATCAGATCCTGGAGGACATGCTGAGAGCTAGTGCACTCCAGAACAGCCAGAGTTGGGATGTGAGTCTGCCATATGCAGAGTTCTCATATAACAATAGCTATCAGGCCAGTCTCAAAATGTCCCCATTTGAGGCACTGTATGGCAGGAAGTGCAGAACTCCTCTATTCTGGAATCAGGTTGGAAAAAGAAAAGTCTTTGGCCCTGAGTCTATAGAAGAAGCTGAGGAACAGGTCAGACAGATCAGAAGCAACCTGAAGACAGCACAGTCTAGACAGAAGAGTTATGCAGATGTTAGACGACGAGAGCTGGAATTCCAGATTGGGGACTATGTCTATCTGAAGGTGTCACCTTTCAGAGGTCTCCGGAGGTTTAATGTCAAAGGGAAGCTATCTCCGAGATTCATTGGCCCTTTCAAGGTGATTGACAAGAAAGGTGCAGTTGCTTATCAGCTGGAGTTGCCCGCACGGCTGGCAGGTATTCATGATGTGTTCCATGTATCCCAGCTGAAGAGATGCCTAAGAGTTCCAGAGGAGCAGTTGCCACTTGAGGAGCTTGATCTCAGGGATGATTTGACTTTCTCTGAGCCGATCAAGATTCTGGACACGATGGAACGAGGTACTCGAAACAAGAGGATTAAAATCTGCAAGGTGCAATGGAAGCATTATTCCGAAGAAGAAGCCACATGGGAGAAGGAAGATGACCTTCGGGCAGATTTTCCTCATCTATTCGTCGACTCTTCCTAATCTCGAGGATGAGATTCTTCTAAGGGGGGTAGGTTTGTAACACCCTGATTTAATTTTTCCCCAATTTAATAAAAGGAATTAGAAATTAAATAGGTTGGCTCGTTTATTAGAGGAGGAAAATAAAATTTATTTCTCATTTTCATGTTGCATTCATGCCATTGCATATTTTATTGTGTGGTAAATGATTTTATTAAACCCGTATAGGGCGAATCGGATTTATTCTATTTAGAAAGCAAATAAAAGATTTATGAAAATTTTACAAATTGAAACTCAAGTTTTATTTTCAAAACCTAGGGAAAATGTTTTCAAAACTCTTCAAACTGTTTTGATTTCAAATCAGTATTGAATTTTGAATTTGAAAATAAATTTGCAAAAGAGTTAAGAAAAGAGAAGAAAATGGCAAGCTGGACCCAACCCTCTCTTCCACTTTCCCATTTCGGCCCGTCCTCCCCTCTCCCCCTCGCGGCCCAGCGCCAGACACGGCCCGCTCCACCACCCGCACCAGGCCGCAGCGCCGGCGCCCCTCCCTCCCTTGCTTCTCGCTGACAGGCGGGGCCCGTCTGTCGGGTCCGTCCCCAACCCCCGCTCCGCCCTTCGCGCGACGCCGCCCGCTGTGCGCGCCCTCAGATGCGATCTGCAGCAGCAGAACCCACCGCGTCCCTCCTCTCTCTTCGACCTACAAGTACACCGCCGCCACTCCTTGTCTTCCCGTACCCTCCCTCCATCTCCGGCGCCCGCACCCACTGGAGCCGAGCACTGCATCCGCCGCCATCAGTGCTCCAGGCCGAGCTTCGATCCCGCCCCATCCGAGCCATCTCGGCGCCGAAGACTGCATCTACAACCTCGCGGTGAGATTCCTTTGTCCTCCTTCGTTCCTCGATTGTCCCCGTGCTCTCTAGTCTCGGTTCCGTGCACCACCGAGCGCACCGTCCATGGCGCCGTCACATGCAGAGCGCCGGTGACCGCCTTCTCCTTCCCTGTTCACCACCCTAGCCACCCCGCACCGTCGTACAGGGTTCCATCGAGGTTGCCAAGCACTACTCCCCAGCACCCTCGCCTTGCCCTCCCGTGCCCCGTAGCGCCACCGTGGCGAGTTCGGGCTAACGCCCATGGCGCCGCCGTGCGCGGTCACTGCGCCACCGCCCCTTTCCTCCTACTCTGACACGCATCTCACCCAAACCCCCTTCCAGCCGTCCGATCTATCCTGTCCGGCTCAGATTAGATGAAGCCATCGAACCGGTATGGGCCGGGTCCACGAACCCATGGACTCGGTGCACCGCGCCAACTCGGCTAGTCCACCGGCCCCCCCTGGCACACCGCGCCAATCGCGTGCGGCCGCGTGGCGAGCACGTCAGCGCCCGTCGGCATGCGCCGACCGGTTTCGGCCAATTTGCAGAAAAACCCTCCATGTTTTCCATAATCAACCCGCGATCCAACCTTCCTATTCCCTGGGTCTGGCGAATCTTTCCTTTTAGCCCCTGTGGTTTCAGATAAATGAGGCCCGACCCAGTCAGCGTTTTAATTCAGTTTTAATTCAGTTTTAATTCGAAAATGAGTTCTATGTATTTACAGATTTGCCACTAAAACTTCAAATACCTATAACTTTTGCGTTTTAACTCCGATTCGACCCATTCAACTTGCGTTAGATTTATAATTTCGTTCTCTACGCAGTAGATCTATTAGTTTACTATTTTCATACTGTTTGTTGTACTGTTAATTATTTCAATGTATTGTGCCATGTATGTTGCTTGGGCCAGAGAGTGCGGAGTTCGAGGACGCTCCAGACCATCCTTGCGACCCAGTTGATTCGACCCAGTCCGAAGGCAAGTGTCCTTAAACATCTTCCACCTACTTTATTTTACTTTTGGTACTAGAGTAGTTAGATCTTGTAGATGCATGCTTGTCATTAATTTGAATCCCATGTTAGGGTTTACTAGAATTTGTATATATTATCCTTGTCGCCTGTTTTGGGATGTTCGGGTAGGTGTCTTGCTTAGCCCTGCAGTCATGGATGGGATGGGAGTTAAAATGTTTATAAACTTGATTAATGAACTATGAAACGAATGTGGACATGGTAATTTTGTAGTAACATGGTAATTAGGTAAATCCGGCAGGATGGACCCGTATTGGTGGTTTTGTGCCGTGGGACTCGGCAGCTGCTTTTGGTTTTTGGTTCGGGGCTCGTGCTAGACATATCCTGCCTGGATCCCTAGGACCCGGTTCTTGGACAAGTAACCCGGCAAAACAGCGCAGCCATGAGATCTGGATGGGCTGGACCTGGCTAATTAATTAGTTTCCTCTAAGTTATGCTACACGGGGGTTGTATAGTGGCTCAAGAGGGGTCCCTTGGGGTCGTTGACTTATGGACAGAGGAGAAACCTTAGAGTACGTGTAACACAGACTTGGAGGGGCTTTGTAAAGGCCTTGCAGTGCAACCCGCTATGCACCTCGGCAGTGTTTAGCGTGACGGGATCTGCACGACTCATGGGTAACGATGTGCAACCTCTGCAGAGTGTAAAACTGATATATCAGCCGTGCTCACGGTCACGAGCGGGCTTGGACTTCTTCGAGATTAGTTGGTTACTGGTTGGTTTTGGGTTCGGGACATCTGATGGACTTCAGGTGCGGTTGCCTGATGGACTTCAGGTGTTGGTTGCTCGGTGTGACTCCGAGTGTGGTTTGCTCGGTGCGACTCCGAGTGTGGTTACTTTTCTACAGAGTCTGTCTATAACCTAGTAAATAGGTGCATAGGATTAATAGAATTAACAGGGTGTGTCGCTTTAGGCGCTTGAGTCAAACAAAGTCAGCCTACCTTTGTTATAAGCCTCATAAGCATATATTTCCCACACTTGCGGAGTACATATCGATGTACTCACCCTTCCTCTTTGTTCCCCCTGCTACCCCACCCAGACGCTGGAGACTATACGTACGAGGAGCAGGAGTATCCAGAAGACGGAGGCTACGACCCTGACGACCTGTACTAGGATGGCGCTACCCCCGGTCGACCTTCCTGTGGAGATGGAGTCCAGCTTTCCGCATCTTCATCAGAGTTTATTTTAGAGTCAGTTTCATGAGAGTCTGTACTTTTCTTTCAGACCCGAGGGTCATTCATGTAATAAAGTTCGTTATTATTAATAAAGCATTGTTTTGATATTTACTGTGATGTGGATATATGTATGAAAAATTGATCCTGGCATACATATATTGTGCTCCAATTTTGTTCTTAAAATTGGGGTGTCACAGCTGCCCAGAGAGGGAGTGAGGGAGCCCCCACCGATAGAGTTGAGGAGGCCAGGTAGCCCGTCTGCGGACTTGTTCTTGAGCTCCTCGATCTTGCAGCACTCCGCCTGCCGAATCTTCACCTCGTCCTGTGCCGTCTCCATGTCCCCATCGCAAAAAAAAACGGGAGGGATCTATCGGGGACGAATACAAGCTCGAAACAGAGCAGCACGAGCTCCCCCGATAGGCGTGAGTGATCACCCCTGCCCCGCCACGCCTGAATCGTCGAATCGAGGACTCTCAATTGAGGATCGTGAGATTCGGATGTGAGCTCTCTTCCTCCCTTGGATGTGAGATTCGGAGAGAAGGGGTGGGATACCTATTGGGTGCCTGACGAAGACCAACATGCGATCGGTGGCCAGGCACAGTCCGACGGAGGCGCAGAGCTCCAGAGCCACGACACCCCTGCACTGGCTGGGGCAGGGACGAGCGGCGGCCGCACGACGACGTGGCTGGGGCAAGGACGGACGGTGTGGTTGCTGTCTCGGCCGTTGTCGTGAACTCGTGATGCGTAGGGGACGGGACGGGCGGGGCGGACCGCAGTCTTGGTGGAGCCGTCGTCGCTACGCCGCTCACCGTTGCAGCGCCCGCTCCAGCAACATTCTTCTCCGCCACAGGATGAGGAGGCAGCGGTGGAGAGGAGGGCTCGCCACTTCCCGCATCCTCGTATGGTGCCCTCGGTGGCAGCGGCGTTGGAGGCGACACGGTCGGGGGCGGTCGGGGAGGGCGGAGTTGCGGACGGGGCGGGGAGGGATTGGGTGCCGCTGTGGTTGCGTCGCGTGGCCGAGGAGATCGTGGGCGGGGAGGACCGGGCGGCGCGGTCGGCCGGTGGAGCGGGGCCGGCGCTCGGTCGCCGGGGGAGGACGCGTGGTGGAGAGGACTGGGCGGCGCGTGAGGCGAGGAATCGGCGCAGGGAAGGGCGTCGGCGGCCCAGCGCCCGGTCGACCGGGGAAGTCACGTGAGGCGAGGCGAAGAGGAGCCGGGCGGGGCCGCGTGGTGGAGCGCAAGGCGAAGAGGAGCCGGGCGGTCCGATTTTTTTACGGTGACGATAACATACGAGTCTTTTTAGGTGTAAGATTTTTATACTTGAGCACTCTATCCTCTTCAGACCACCTAACTTTGCATCCCTGTTTATAGTACGACATTCTCAAACTCAAAGCAAAATAGAAACGATCGAAGCTCTTCTTCAAGTTTAGTTTCCGCATGTTGATGATCGAATTGAGGGACTTCCTTTGCCATACTTTATCTTTCTATTACTTCCAAGGGACTAAAGCTGCAAGTTATCTTCATTTAAACATATTAGTCCCTAAGCTAAATGTCATCAATACCAAAACCCACATTAGGGGGCCATTGCACTTTCACCAACAAAATTCATGATAGCTAATTTGACCCACATGTTAGGATGGATAGCATACACAACAAAGTAAGATTCACATTGTTTTTGCCACAGTTTGGGATTTTTTTCATCAAATTTAGGGAAATCAAACTGAGGCATAGCTCTTTTGAAATCAAACTGCAACTGGGACTTAGATGTACCAATATATGGTTGAGGGATGATGTTTGTACCTTTGACGGGGGTAGGCACAAGCGTGGTTGTAACACCCTAATTTAAATTTTTCCCAAATTAATTAAAGAAATTAGAAATTAAATAGGTTGGCTATTTATTAGAGGAGTAAAATAAAATTTCTTTAATTATGTCATATTGCATTCATGCCATTGCATATTTTTGTTGAGCGAAAAATAAATTTATTAAACCCGAATAGGACGAATCGAATTTATTCTATTTCAAAATTGAATAAAAAAGATTATAAAATTTTACAAAAGCAAGCCCCAAGTTTTGATTTCAAAACCTAGGGAAAATCTTTTCAAAAGTTTTTAAACAGTTTTGATTTTAAACTGGTTTTGAACAAAGGGTTGCAAAGTCTGAAAAAGGGGGGAAAAAGGAATTTGGAAAGGGCCTCTCACACCCATCCAGCCCAAGCCTCCTCTTCGGTGAAGAGGAGGAAGATTTCAACTCTGCCACTCTGGTGAGGCAGAAGCAGAAGCAGATACGGGCGCCGCGGCGGATGTCGGCAGAAGAGAGTCGGCTTGCTGGTCGCCTGTCCTCGCTGTCTGAGGAGCTGCCGGAGCACGTCGTGGAGTTCTTGCAGGACCAGTTTGGGCACGCGGATACCCATGGAGAGATCGAGATTGACATCGACTCCGTGGAAGAATCCGTACAGTTCGAGCTGAAGACACAGCTCGACAAGTTCGCCCAGCTGAAACGCGATGTCCTCCCGGAGGAGGAAAAGGACGAGGACGAGGAGCTCGCTGACGACGCTGAGGAGAGCAAAAGCAAAGGCATCTTGGACCTGGAGCAGGAAGAAGAGGGCGCCCGCATCTGCGGGCGTCTCCGTCGTCCGAACTGGCGGCAGGCCGAGCTCAAGAAGCGAGTCCGACGACGAGTGTGTTTAGCGCCCAGCTCCACCTCCACATGAACTTCTTTTCTTCCCGAGCAGATCATTGCCACGTCGGAACCGGCATCAGGGGCGGCGCAGAGTCGCAGACAGAGAAGGTCCAAGACGTCCAGCGTGCCGCGCCCAAGACTGTTTCCCTGCCCGGTGCCCCGGTCTGCTCTACAGGGCCAAGGTTCGCCGGGAGCTGTTGGAGGTGGAGAGGGCGGTGCTGCCCGACGGGAGCATCCACCCGCGGGACCTGCAGCGTCTCGGCATCGTGGAGTATGGCCATCCCAGCCTCATGCGGCAGCTCGGGCTCTTTCTCAAGGCCGACGACGCGTAGCGCCTAGCGCGGCGAGCATGGAGAAGGCCGACGACGCGTAGCGTGCAGCGAGCATGCAGAAGGAGAGGGCCGAGAGCCCGAGAGGCACGGTAGCTGTAGATTGACTGCAACGGTTGCCATCCGATGCTACGGAAGTAGCGAGGGGACAAAACAGCAGCCGAGCATCCCCATTCAGCTTAGGTTTTCTGCAATATCTCACGTTCAATTGATCGGCTCTGGTAGATGAGCGTATCACTAGTGAAGCAAACCAAAGTGTCAGTTTTACAGATGATCACTAGTTAAGCCAACTGAGTCACCAACCAGAGTCGGTTTTAACAAGCACAAAACAAATCTACACCAGAAGGGACGGAGCAAATTGGTTTCGCAAACCAAACAAGAATGGCAATTAGCAGAAATACCAGCATAATCTTATTTGTTTTAGCCCTATTTGTTTACACCCTGATGGATGATACTAGGCTACTTCTAACATGTACTCCGTATATCGTATCTGCTTCATCGGGGGTGCTGCAGACTTGTCCTCACCCAAAATTTCTAATTTATTTCTCAAATCTCAGTAGATGTACAAAATGTGTAGGGATGGTGTTGGTGTCCATTGTATGCTCAGATGCTGCATTGCGTGTTTCGCTTTACAGAATATAAACTACAGACTAGGCTACACCCCTACAGCCCTACTCCTCGGCAGGAGGATCCACCCATCGGCCATGGTCCTTGATCAGCTGGATCAAGGCGTCAGTGGCACCTTCCATGGCAATGCCGCGCTGCACAACGGTCTGCAGAAAGAAAGATGCACTGTTTCAGACAGCAGCTTCGAGACAAGTAGCAGGTCAAAAAAAACTCATTGTTCTATCACGGCTCACAACCGCCGCATTTGTGTGTTTGGTTGACGGCTTGGGAGTGCTAACTGGACCAGGCAGCTCTGGCCAACACAGTAAAACTTTCCATTTCATATACGTACATGATTTTGGCAACCAAGCAATGGAATGGTTACCTTGCCAACATAAAGGTCGATCTTTCCAGGAGCGCCTCCAACATACCCAAAATCAGCATCGGCCATCTCTCCTGGCCCATTGACAATACAACCCATGATAGCGATCTGCCAGGCAAATATGTATACGGTTGATCAGTATAATTGATAGAAAAGAAGGAAATGCATATACAGTTGATCTTTATTGAAAGAGCCATATACAGTTGATTAGGCCATATAATATCTGAATCAGAAAACTCACCGAAACACCTGGCAGATGAGAGGTTTTTTCTCTAATCTCAGCGCTGATTTCCTGAAGGTCAAAGAGTGTTCGGCCACACGAAGGACAAGACACATATTCCTACAGCATTCACAGTAAGAAAATCACTTTTCACAAAATCTATTCTCATCTCAGAGAGAAACATCAACAGTTATTTTTTGTTTGGCTGTTTCTTTTTCCTTTTTTTTTCTTTTTTTACTACTACTCTGCAAGTAGTTGTCCACTGGATATACAGACAGAGATAGCCATATCATTAAACCAAAAAAAAACATGGAACATACAGTTTTTGTGTTGCGCATCCTGCAACCCTGGAGCAAGTTGAAAGATGTGTCCCTCAGGAACTCAAATTCCTGGTCAGCAGCTTCAAGAAATACTCCATCACCAAGACCATCGACTAGGAGAGCACCAACGTTGGCCCCAGCACCAATGACAAGACCATCTCTGCACATAGTTGGATTAGAATAAACAAGAAAGCCACGACTCAATTCCAAGGGGAAGAAAATAGGAATATTGACAGTCACCTGTCAATGGTTTTAGGGAAATCTATGTGATGAATGACAGGGAAGTTCAAGCCATTGGCCTGTAAGTACTCAAATAACCTGCAAGACATAAAAAAAAATATTAAATATGTTAAACCTCAAAGGACAAAAAAGACTCACAGTGCTGTTGAGCATGATGGATAAATAAATCCTAAAAATCTCTAGTTTAATAGCACATCTTAATGGTCCACTGTGTTTTCTTACCTCCTAGCAGCATGCACCCTTCCTGTCTTCTCCTCACCATATGGAACGCTATGTAACAACATTGTTACATCATCAACATCCTTAAGAATATCTAGCTGCTCGTGTGATTCATCACCACGAAGAGTGACAGCTAGTCTAGTGCCTATACACACCATAAAAAAGGACAGGTTGATGAGATTAGGCAAAACAATATCAAGACTCCTCTAACTTTGACCTTATAAAAAAAATATATTAACATCAACGATACCAAACTGAATATCAAGATATATTTCATGGTGGGTTTAATGAAACTAACTTGGTGTTGTAGATGTTTGGTGCATTTTTCTATGAACTTTGTCAAAGCTAGAAGAGTTTGACGTTGGACAAACTAGAAACAATCTTTATATCGGAACGGAGGAAGTACCTTTTCTTCGAATCTGAACTCGAAAGTTCATTTTCTATGATTCTGTTTTCTCAGTGAAATATTTGTCCTTAAACTATTAGCAAAGAAACAATAATGTCATGGTCTAATTCAAATAACTACCTTCTGGCAAAAGTTTGTGTGCACCACTTGACAATTCGTCGAGGTTGACAAGTACAATTGCATGTGGGAGTGGTTTTGTCAACTGCTCTGATAAGGGGGTCAGCACGCCCATGCTGATGTCAACTAATCTTTTCAGTGCAAGCCTCTGTATACATTCACAAAATTAGAACAGATCTCTAAAAAGGGAATAAAACGATTAGAGATTAACATATGCACTTGAGAGAGGGATAGAAATGTAGCTGTAACTCACAGCTTGAGCATCTTCTACAGGGGGGAGCTCCCTCAAAAGAATGGAATCTACAGTAGCCAGATCCTGATAGCCATAGGAGAAATAATCAACTTAAACTAAAATCCATCTAAAAATAGTCGTGTACTAGCACATAAAAACCATAGAACAGACCTTGAAAGGCATGCCAACCACAAGCTTTGCTGCAAGAGATCTATAAAGGAGCTCAGGAGCCTGGCAAATAAAGGGAGCATTCATCACTACAGAGCACATTTATTCAGATGGCTAATCAATAAAGAGTGGTCACTGCAACGTTTATTTGGAGTAACAACAAATTTTCAATAGAAAAATGCATGTAAAACAACAATGTTACTACTCAACAACTACTAGGTGTGGATCCTAAATAAAAAACACTGTGCTGAAATCCCTTTTGGTGTGTTATATTATGTATTCCAGAAAATTCAACAAGAAAGAGTAGAAAAGGTGCAGATTACCTTTAATTGATCCAGGGAAACTGACATCAGTACAGAACCATCACGATGCAGGACATTTCTGTAGTCAACCTCCTCACCCTGTCATAAGAGCATGAGCAACCGATAAGAAATCTAGCATTAGTAGTTTTTCTGATCATACTGTGGAATTATTTTTAACAAACCTCCTTCTGCAAAGGCAATTGACCACTCCTACGCTGGAAATCAAAATAACGCCTATGCTTTTCTTCAAATGGGGCCTGATAAAACAATACAAAATCCAAGAGAATTAAATAAATGTTTAAGGGAAAACACAAATAGTAAGGACTTGTATTTACTATATGGTGACTGGAAAGTATGGAAAGTGAAAGTCCATTACCACCCCAATTTGAAGGTTTGCAGCCTGTGCCCCAAGATTTGCCAACCTTTGGCAAGGATCAATCTCTTCTTCTGGTGGTTCTGTGAGGGAGACACGGATTGTATCACCCAAGCCATCCTGTAATAGAAGACACAGAAGATATAGTCCATGTCTTTCGTAGAGCTTGCCAGTTTCCATAATTCAATTGATTTACAGGAAACTGCTAGTGTTGTACTTTATTATGTTTCGTAGTATGGCAAATGTCCCAATCAGTTAATCCACAAAACAAATTTTAATAATATTAATCACTTTTTTTCCAGTCAGCTATTTGATTGTAGGGTTTTTGTTAATATGGAATCATAACAGGAGCGAATTTCAGGCTAGGGTTAAAAAAAAATCTCTCGTCTGTCCCATGCCAAAGCACAGATCTAAGGCCCAGTCCCGGTCGTGGTCTTCTCACATGGGCTACGGTGCCGTTGTGTATGGGTGGGGCAAGGGTTCAGGGGTTTTCTTGACCTGCGTGAGAAGGTCTTCTTCTTAATGCAATGCCCGGGGGCTGTCTTACCCCCTGCAGGTCCAGTTTTTTTAACATATTACTATGGAACTGAATGGAAAATTTTATTTTAAAAATATCCATCCTCAAAGCTTCCAGCAATAAGCTCCAAAAGTAATCTTCATCCTGAGAAGAGGCTATCATTTCCATGTTGTTTACGTCGTTTCCAGATTAATCATTTGAAAGAGATTTAATTTCATGCAACATAAATAAGTAGTGAAGCAATTACCATTAGCAGTGTCCCAATGCCAATAGCGGACTTCATCCTTCCATCTTCACCCTCACCAGCTTCTGTAACACCCAGGTGCAAGGGATAATCCCATCCAAGGTTATACATTTCTGCTACAAGCAGGCGATATGCTTGGACCATAACAACAGGGTTACTAGCTTTCATCGAAAATACAAAGTTGTGGAAGTCCAACTTCCGACATATCCTAGCAAATTCCAAAGCAGACTCAACCTGCAACATTGTGCAGAAGATGTCAAACTTTTATGTAATACTATTTAAATATTTCCTCAGAAATGAGATAATCACCATTCCCCGTGGAGAATCACCATAGTAGCTCATTATGCGGTCAGAAAGACTACCATGATTTGTTCCTATACGCATTGCTCTTCCATACTGCTTGCATTTCTCAACTAATGGAGAAAACACCTGAGACAATTAATATGGCTCTGTAAGATAACATGCCATATGTTCACATTGATTGAAAGAAGACTAAGAGTGACAATTTTTCAACCTTCTCAATATGCTCGATCTCTTTTTGGTAGTCATCGTCAGTATATTCCAGCTTTTCGAATTGAGCACGACGATCAGCTGCCAGTACAGTTCTCAGCATTTTACAATAATAAAAAATTGACAGACTAAAATGAGGGATCTCAAGATTTCACTCACCAAAATTTCCTGGGTTCACACGAATTTTGTCAAAACATTCTGCCACCCTTAGAGCTACTGTAGGAGCAAAATGAATATCGGCCACTAGTGGAATGTTGTAACTATACAAACACAATGAAAAGAGTGAGGACGCATGCATGTCAACTCCTTGAATGTGAAGAAAATGAGACCTTACTTCTTCTGAACCAGAGTGTTCTTGATCTCAAAGCAGGCATCAGCTTCCTTCCTACCCTGGACGGTTATTCTAACTAAATCAGCTCCTTTATCTGCTATCCTCATCACCTGAAATGGTGCAAGCGATATGTTAATTAGTTAAATATACACAAATAGTAATCATCTGAAAAAGGCTGAGTAATTCATCTCCCACATTCAAACTCTGTAGATAATACTAAGAACAATCAACATGAATTTCAGATGGGACGCACCTCCTCTACTGTTTTTGCAACATCCTTGGTATCTGAAGTCGTCATGGTTTGAATCCTTATGGGATGATCACTGCCAAGTGGCACATTCCCCACCATCACAGTTCGAGTTTTCCTCCTCCTTGTCTGGTGTATTGATTCACAGTACTTTTGCCTGGGTACTGAAGGACGCAGAAAGGACAGTTCGTTCAGTTAGGAAAAGAGAGCATAGATTAAATCTGGGACAGACCCCTTGCCTTGAAAAATACACGTGCAAGGACACAAGTCACAAGAGCATGCAAATTATACCTAAAAGTGGGCTTCCTTCTGAAGATGGCTCGAGCTCCATGGTCTCTGAACCAGTACTTGAGCTCTTCGCCACGAGTGCCCTGCCTCTGGAGGAGCTTGTCCTCATCGTGCCGGCGCTGGGAGCAGACAAGACCTTTGCAAAGTCGACGCTCCTGGTGAACCCGATGCCACCATCGCGCACTCTGACATGTGGGAGAGGAGCTGGAGCCACGCCGGTGGCCATGGCTGTCTCCAAGCTGCAGGAGCTCACCTACGCAATCCTACAAACACCTGCAAAGCAACCAACACAAGTGGTGACAGGTGAGGTGAGCAGTGGCTGCTGATCCTGGTGGCCTTTAATCGGCATAAGTGGAATATACCCTATCGCTGGAGGAGCGAGAACAGGACAAATACGGTGTGTGCTACTAAACCAGAGAGCATTTAACAATTCGTGCAGTGAAATTGACAACATAACTCGGTGCGGCGAAATTGACAACATGCTTTGCATAATAAACCGCATTAAAAAAACAACAAACTCGAATCAACCGCCGTTCCCAGGGCGACGGAAACAAGGAGGAGAACAGTAAATCCGAAGACGAAAACGGCCGAGATCCTTATTGGCAAACGAACGGGAGAAATGCCCGGATCAACATCGTCCTAACCCAAGAGAGAATTCTACTGGAATCGATGAAGCTGTAACCTGACAGACCGAGTGTGGAATATTGTCCCTCAAATCCTCCCATCCACAGTCCACACAACACAAATTCCCCAAACTAAGCATCTACAGAACCAGCTCGTGAAGACTCCACCACGGGTTCAGGCGATCAGCAACCTGCCCAGGCTGAACGGGAGACTAATCCAGCTACAAACCGAGCACGAATCCCGCCCCAGCCACACAGCACGACGAACGCGATCGGACATCGGAGGCAAGCAGCAAGCTAGAAATTCTCACCGAACCTCGCAGCTTCGTGTGGACGACGCCTCGCCCGCGCTCCTCCCTTTCGGCGACCGAACGGAGCGCGCGAGTGCGCGAGTTTTTTTTTTTTTTCTCTCTCTCTCCTTTTTCTAAGCAGCGGGGGCGGAGGAAGAGGAGAAGCCCGTGGCAGTGGCGCGCCAGTTCGTGGTGGGTTTCTACTGGATAGCCTTTTATCTCCGAGCCGCAGGGGCCGTCCGAGCCGCAACGTGCACCCGGTCTATGTACACCGCTGGGTCATTGTGGCACTGACGCTTCCGTCTACGACTCACGGTTCTGTGGACCCGGCGCGGGAAGGCGCGGCGGCGAGAGTAGGAAGGTGTGGAAGTGGAAATGGAGTTCCGGGCGCTGCCCGCCATGATTTTATCGTGTCCGTCGCTTTCCCATGCCACACGAGCCATTATTAGGCAAAAAAATTTATCACAGTTATATATATATATAAAAGTACTAACGTTAATGATACAAAATAAGTATCACTAGATTAATTTTTTTAAAAAAATAGTAAATTAACTGAAGATATAAATGTATGTCGTATTAGTCGGACTAATTTAAATTTAATCAAATGAATAGTACACACATTTATATCTTTAAATTGATTTACTAATTTAAGTTTATTATTCGGTCGTATCATACAACCGAATAAACTTAAATTAATCCGACTGATACGGCCGTCGGAGTAACCGTGTTTTATTCGCTCGCTGTTCTTGGTAGATGCAGATGGAATCTTGTTTTTTCTTTTCTTTTCTGGAGTATTGATTTTGCTTTGTTCAGGCCTTTGACTTTCAGATTATTTTTGCCTCTTGATTTTTTTTTCTCGTTTATTAATTGTAATAATCTTTTAATTTTCCTAGATTTTGTGGCTGCGTCAAAGCGAGCGACAGTACTCGGCAACCGCCTCTGATCTGATGGCTGTATGTAGTATGTACCCTGACGATGAGAGGAACTGCTATCGAAGACGCTACGGGCTACAGCAGGTGTGTGCGGACTGCGGAGCAGAGACCGGAAATATATCCAGTCACACCACATGTATTGACCCAGAATAAAGGGTCAAAACACATTCTGTGTTGTCACTTGTGTCCGTCCAAACCACCGATCCCATGTGGGAGAAGATTTTTGAACACATGTTTCGTAATTGGGACTTCCAGGACACGAGCAAAGACTGACCGTAATATATATTCCGAGTGCTGAAGTCGGCCTCGTCGTATGGTATGGTATGGGCACAAAAAGAGCCCTCAAGCTTCAAGTACATGTCAGGGTATTTGATTTGAAAATTTACCTGTAATCAGGGTCTATTTGGTTCTCACTCACTAAACTTTAGTGACTAAAAATATTCACTAAACTTTAGTGGTTCTTGTTTAGTTCCTCTCATTAAAACTGACTAAACAACATTAAAGAGGATGAATAAAGACATACTCCCTCCGTATAGTAAAATGAAGTCGTTTTAAACAATGACACGGTCTCTAAAGTATAACTTTGACTTTTTATTTTTTTTAAAAAAAAAGTATTGAAAAAATGATATATGTATACTTTTATAAAAATATTTGTCAATACAAATCTATTCATATAGCTTTCATATTTTAAAACTCAATAACTTAAAAGTTATTCATGATTTATATTCCCAATGTTTGACCAAAACCTTGTCAAAAACGACTTTCTTTTTCCTATACAGAGAGAGTATATGCCCCCAGTCTGCTGTTCAAAGCTACTAAAATTAATAGTTGAACAGGGGTATTCTCTAAAAAACTACAAGTTTGTTTATTTTAGCTCGTCCAGAACTACTAAAACTACAAGTTTAGTTTCTTTTAGCTAGTCCAAAACTACTAAAGCCACTAAACTTTAGTGGACTGTTTACTCCTTCAAGGGTATCTGTTAAGACTAATTAGTTCATGATTTGACAATATCGTGTTACAGTAAATATTTACTAATGATAGATTAATTAGGATTAATAATTTATATCATGAATTAGTCTCTATTTATACCATTAATTTTATAATTAGTAATACTTAAAATTAGTGTCTAAATATTCCAGGGACAGAGACTAAACATTAGTCTATCGAACCATACACTCCCTAACTTGGAGGCTGTGTGTTCGACCTCTTTTGTTACGCAATTTTTTCTTCTATTTTTTGTGACTCAATGCTTAGATACCGTTTGGATGTAGATATTCAGAGCTCAGAATTGGTATTGGTATTGACTATCTACGAATTCGGCTGTTTGGATGGTTTGGAATTAGGAATTGGCATTCATCCTTAATGCCAACCGGTATTCACCAAGACTGTGCTCCCTTATCTCCAATACGAAGCTCCCCCCCCCCTCTGCATTGGCTGGAATTAACTCATGAGCCCATCCATGGCCGGCGACGCAACTCTCCTTCTTCTTCCCCATAGCCGGCCTCATCCCTTCTTCCCCATGGTCGGCGACGCACCTACTATCTTCTTCCTCATGGTCGGCCTCACACCTCCCATTTTTCTCCATGCCCAGCACATCTCCCCTTCTTCCTCATGGCTGGCCTCGCATCATCTTTCCCATGGCCGGCGGCGCACCTTCTTCCCCATGGCCGGCGGCGCACCTCCCCTCTCTTCTTCCCCATGGCTGGCGGCGCATCTCCGCTTCATGTTCCCCGATGGGACCAGGCCCGAGCTCGTCATGGTCGGCGCTAGGGCCGCCTCCACCCGCGCCTCTGTGCGCCTAGCTCATCGCAACCGGGCCAGAGCCGACTCCCCCTCCCCTGCGCTCCCGAAGTTGGGGGTCAAGGTCGTCGTTGCCTCCGCGCTCGAGTTCGGTTCATCGTCGTGGGAGCGGTGGGCCGGGGATTAGGGATGAAGAAGTGAATTCCTTGATGTGTACATCCAAACAGGAAATGGTATTTGTTGTATCATTCGATTCCAGCTAGCAAATTCATCTACATCCAAACAGGAGATTTGGTATTTAGTCCATTTCCAATACTAGCCTGATTTGGTATTGGTACCAATTCAATTCTAGAGTCTTCAATATCTACATCCAAACGGATCCTTAGTGGATTTTTTTTCCAGAGTGGGCACATTTAACCCGAAACCCAAAACCCAAGCCGAACCGAACCGAAACCGAACCAAAATTTCGGTTTTTCGGTTCGGCTTTGGTTTTTATATGATATGAGGTTCGGTTGTTGGTTCGGTGATCGGTTCAACCTCCCAGCCGAACCGAAAAGCCGCATAGACTGAAGAACAACTTCGTCTAATCGATCTATCCTATGCACGAGCGTGACTGTGCCTTTATGTGCTCCCTGCCCTTTCCCATGTGGGCCATGGCCCAGTAGTCTACGACAATCACAACACCAAAGCCCACCACGAATATGCCTATCATTCCTTATTAAAAGACTAAAACACGCTAGCCTATCCGCCTGAGTGGCGAGAACCGCGAGGAGCACCGCGGCTGCGTGCTATGCGGGCGGCGCGCGGGGCATATGGCACCACCGCGTCGCAGCAGCGCGTGCGAGTGGCAAGCAGGGCGCAGCAGGCGAGTGGTGAGCTGGGCGCTGTGGCTGTGTATGGTGGTGTTGGCACGACGAACGAGTTGCCAGCGACGACCCGCGCCCGAGAGACGATGGTGCGGCGTAGGAGCCGAGCTCGCTGTAGTCGCGGTGCGCAAGGGCCGAGGCGACGATGCGGCGGCCGACTGCGAGGAAGGATGCGTCCTCAATCAATCAGTCTCGGCCTCTTGCCGGTGATGAGATCCCACCCTGATAGAAGCAAATTTCGGTTGAAACCGAAAACCGAACCGATGAAATCGAAACCGAAATTGTCGGTTTTTCTTTTTCTATGGAACCGATCAGTTGCATCCAGTCTCAAAACCGAATTTCTCTACAACCGATTAACCGAACCGAATTATCGGTAAAACCGATCGCCCAACCTCGTTTTTTTTCGATTTTTCATGACTAGTGGTTAGTGTTTAGTGGGAATTGCTCTACTCGTATCGTAAGTGAACATTAATTATTCACCGCTGCCCCTAGGGTGTGAGCCGCCGCCACCGCCGCCGTTGTCTCCATCTTCTTCACCGTTGGTCCCCCTCCCTCCCCCTCCGGTATCTCGCTGTAGGTCGGAGGGAGTGGGGATCCATCCTTTTTAATAAGTCATCTAGAGTTAGAGTTTCTCTATGTCAAGGTCTTTGGTATTGGAGATGTTTTTCCTCCTCCTTCTTCCCGGCGACGGCGAGAAGGTAGGATGGATCCGGTCTCTCCATGGTGGCTCTGTTGAAGATGAGGGCGACAACTTCGACGTCAACATCTACATCAACAAGACAAAATAGAGACTTTTGTTTCCAGGCTTCGGCATCAAGACGAAGATGATGTTGCCGCCATGGAATAATTTTCTCCGGTCCCTTCTTCGTTTTGTTGTGGTTGGATCTGACCACGATGAAGGACTAGGGAGAATAATTTTCAGATCAGTCTTCCTCATTCTTCGGTGGCAGAAAGAAAAAGAAGGAAGAAATAAGGAAGAAGAAAAAGTTTCTCAACTCCGCCTGTAGGAATATTGGTTGTCCGTTGGGCATCTGTTCTCAGGCCGAAAACAATTGTTGCTGAGTATTTGCCTGTGCGGTCATTTATACGAAACGTCAAACAGGTTTGGATTTGAGAGTTTGAGCCTTTCACAGTGTGAGTATAATTTAGATGAGAATCAGTTTCTGGATACATGTTTTTTTCAGAGTACTTGTAATACGATGATGTACCCGGCTATAATTTAATACAATTCTTCTTTCGTCTCAAAAAAAATACTCTTATCGTAACTCGTAAGGGCAGAGCTCCCAGAGCTGATTCTCTGCTGAATCCAGCAGGAGCTCTGCCAAACGGTTTTCTCAGAGAGAAGTGATTCTCTCCTGATTCCGTGAAGTGATTCTCGGAAATGAACTAAGGGGCTGGGAGCTGGAAAAAGTAGCTTCCCCTGATTCTGTGAAGTGATTCTCCATGCTGATTTTAAAAGTTTATATTAAAGAATCAAATAGAATCACTCTCAGCCACAGAATCATTTCTCTCCGAGAATCAGCTTCTACAGAGAATCATAACGAGAGGAAGGTCTACCAAACTGGCCCTAACGAGGGAGCGACGTGGAATAAGCGTAGCAGGCGTCGGGAGTGACACAAGGGAATTCCCGGGCTGCTGAGAACTGGGCCTGCAAAACGGCCCATTTAGGTAGAGCGGAGCGGAAATTTGGGTGGTCGGCGTTAGGTTCGGTGCCACCCTGGCCGGAGGCCAGTCGCTCCCCTCCGCGCCGCAAAACCACCCCCAAACTCCATACCCCGCCTCCTCTCCACCTCGATTGCCGGCTCCCTTCCCCTTCCCTGTCGACGGCGAGGACTCCCCGTCGCGCTCCCTCGCTCAGGCCTCGCGGGCAATCAGAGGCTGAGGGGAGACCATAGCGCGCCGACGAGCCCGGCGGCGGCGCGGTAATTAAGCAGGGGAGGAACCGGCCCGAGCGGCGGGGTCCAAAATGAGCGACGACGTGATATGGCACTGCATCCGCCACAACCACTGCAGCTTCATGGCCAAGTAAGTAGCCTTCTTTTTCCTCTCTGCTCTTGTCTCGGTTTCGGTTTCTTGTGTGGTTGTTTCCGATGACAAATCACATCTGACGGCGGCGGTTTCGTGGGTTGGGTTGGGCAGGATCACGACAGGGATATTCTGCCGCAACCCCTACAACGCGACGGGCATCTGCAATCGGAGCTCCTGCCCCCTGGCCAACAGTCGCTATGCCACCATCCGGGATCATGATGGTGATCACTGCAAACTGCAATGCGATGCTTCCCCTTTTTGTGTTAACTAGTTTAGTGTCCGTGTGTCGCTACGGTTATGCATACATATATAAAGTCCCATGATATATAGTTATACGGTAGAATACGAACTATAAACACAATAAAAGAAGCATTAAAAAATATTTTAGCAACATGATTTCAGCAAACATAGTAAACCACCTAAAAAAATCATGTTCTATTAAGGGGTTCATGTACATTGTGCAATTTGTAGAATTAGACTCCAGAACAAAAAAAAAAGAGCAGAACAACATATATCTAAGGGGGTGTTTGGTTCCCACCCCCTAAAGTTTAGCCACTAAAGTTTAGTGGAGGTGACTTTAGTGTTAAAAGTGACTAAAAGTAGGGGTGTTTGGAACTTTAGTGACTAAACTTTAGTGGCTGAACTTTAGGGGGTAGGAACCAAACACCCCCTAAGTTATGCTAATGCCAGTGATTGTTGCCAGTAGCAGGGTTCCAATGAGAAGGTTTTCTGGATCATGCTTGTTATCAGATAAAACTACATAAAACTTAATTTCCTCTCGATATTTTGATTTTTGAAGCACTTTGAATCAAAGTTCAGCTAGGCGCTAGGCGGAATCTAGGCGCTGACCCATTGCCTAGTGCCTAGTCGGGAGTACTCGGTCCTAGGCGCTCCTAGGCGTTTTGGCAATATAGCCATAAATTATATATAATATATATATATTATGTATATAACTATATATATATGTATATAACTACTATATATGAGTCATGTATACAGATTCCAGGCATACAGATTCAGCCATGTATACAGAATTCAGAGCTGAGCAAACCATTCAGATTTCAGAGCAGAGCAGAGTAAGGAGAAGGGGGAGGACTTGATAGTCGGGCCAGAAGGGTAGCACACTACCACGTAGCAGCCGGTGGAGGAGGGGAGAGGAGCAGAGAGGGAACCAGCCAGTGGAGGAGGGGAGAGGAGCAGAGAGGGAAGGGAACTCACCTTGGGGACTTGGGGTGGCCGGCGGGGACGAGCAGGACCGGCGGCGAGTTGAGGACGAGCAGCTGCAGGACCGGCGGCGGAAGTCGGGGAGGAGCAGGGGAGGAGAAGGACCCGCGGCGGAGCTCCTCCGGCGGGGCGGAGCTCGTCCGCAGCGAGAAGGACCGGCGGCGGAAGCAGGGGAGGAGCAAGACCGGCGCGGCGGAGCTCGTCTGGTGGATGGACCTCGTTCGCGGCGAGGAAGACCCAGCTGCCGCGCCCGCGCCAAATTTCCGTGGCCTCGCGCGCGCGTCCGTCTCGCGCGCCTCCGCTCCGCTTCCGCGCCCGCCTAGCGCCGCACCGCGCGCCTATGCCCCTAGTCGCGGCGACGGGCTTCGCCCAGCGACTACTCGCGCCTAGTCGCCGAGTAGTCGGCGCCTAGCCGAACTTTGCTTTGAATTTTAAAGCACTTCACTGTGCAAGTTCAGCCTACAAGTCTAACAAAAAATAACAAAGCAGTAAAATAAAATCAAAAGATGGATCATGTAGTCCACTCCATCATCACCTAACCCAATAAAAAAATACTAAAACACTAATTTTGTGTAATCATGCGACTCTACGATATACCACTTTAGTTCACCTAACCATAAAAGACCATTTCCTTTTTTCCTCAAGAAATCATAGAATTATAGGGCTCTAAGGATATAGTTACTTCTCCCTACTCATCATTTTATCAAAGACAGTAGAAGAATCTTTCTATCAAGTCAATCCCTGTAATTTGACTGAATACTCCAAATGTGCACAATTTAGCAACTTCAACTAACAAAATTGATGTTATTTAGACATAGCACAACTTGATACATTGACCAGTATGGTTATCAAATGTATACCATGCAAATCCTGAGCACTAAGAAACTGCTTGCATGGACTCCCTGCACATTATTCAGTAGCAGTAGATACATTCAAGTGCAGTTAGGTGTTTGTTTCAGTTTACAGTTAGCTTTGTCCTAGTCTTTAGGAGGACGAGCGTGCAGTGTTAGTGGGTGAGTGGTCAGTTGCCAAGTCTTGGATCGTTTCTACTTTCTAGGGGCCACTAAGTGGTTAATGCTGCCTAATCATAGCCCTTGCATGTACATATAACTTCTCTATATAATATAAGAGATTTAACAGAAAAATAGAAACTTACTCCATGTTAGTTCAAAGAAAACTGAAATTTCTGGACAGTGAGTCAAACTGTCAAAGTAGTGGCACAATGTTCTGACTGACAGGGTAACAACAAATCCAATTATTTCTACATTCTTACTACTTTTAGCATCGACAAAAAGACATTTTCTGTCAAACTGTCAAAGTAGTGGCACAATGCAAGAGAAGTTGTAAACACAACAGAAACATCCTCTGCTTATCAGTAGCTTGTCTCAGATTATTCCTAAACATTTTCTGAAACCCAAAAGGCCAAAACCATACAGATGTTGGAAACTACATTACTAAAACAACAAAAGAACCCAAAAACCAAGAAGAGAATGTTGGATGCAGCACCTATCCAAATATATACATTCAAAATCAAAACTAAAGAAATTATCTGAACATCACTATAACACTATGATCTTCTAAACATCTGCCATGCAGCAACAAGTTCAGTAGTTCGCTGATCTCTCACAACAAAGTCCAAACAACAAAACTGCAGACCTTATCAGTATTCAAGTTAGTAAATAGTAAATGTACTCTAATCAGTTTGATCAACTGAACACCTTTCATGAGAAGAGTAACAAGTGCTGCAGAGACTACTGAAAACAAAAGCAGCAAGTTCTTACCTGTTGACCCGGTGGTGAGGACGACGATGTTCATGGTCCTCTCATCGGGAGGCAGGTCGATGACCAGAGGAGTCAGCCGCCTGGTTGAGCCGGTCCACACGCACAGCGTGATGCCTAAGACGTTGTTCGCTTCACCCAGTTCGGCTGCTATATCTCTCCTCAGGTTGAACACAGACTGCTATATCTCTTGGGGTTGCCAGATTAGTCTTCCTCCAGAAAAGGCAGGAAACTCCCTCTCAAGCTTATCCTGCTCCCACATTGTCAACAGAACAGAATCAGTAGTAGTGTGAAGCACCACAAGCAAGTCTCCAGCTGCATCACAATCTGTAACCAAATGAGTTTGAATTTATCTGTCTAATCTAATGTGTGTGTTAGCCTATAGGTTTGAATTTCTCTGTAATCAGATATATCTGTACACCATAGTTTGACCAGAATGCACCCAGCTTGCGATGTTTCCTCCATCATCAAATCTGAATTGATTTACCACTAATATCTATGTAAGTGTTGATCAGATATTTGCAATTGCAGTATAGCATTGTCCATTTTTCCTTTGCACCATGTATACATTAGGATTGTAGAAATTGGACCCAATTGTTCATGAAGACAGTGATAAGCATTTCAAATTCTATTCTTATTCAGCTGTATCTTGTACTGCTTGACCCAATTGTTCATGACCTATGGACAACTTGTACTCAATGTAATATATCTAACTATTCACACAATTGCTGAATAATGGAATCTATGCACACAATTGGCACATAATGGAATCTATCAGAAGGTGTGGCACACCTTGTGAGTGATTGAATAATATGTACATCTAATCAATAACATGTCAAATTACTGGTACTGCCTTCGCTAGAATGTACTAATAGTTACCCTTGTATGTCTTGGCCACACCAAATTCATTATCCACTATCTTTGTACGCAACTGATCAAGAAACACATTGTCATGAGATATAATGACTATCGGCACACCCCTGTGTTTTAAAATAGATCTCCAGCCTCTCAATGGTATCCAAATCAACATGACTCGTAGGCTCATCAAGCAAAAGCAAATTAGGGTCTTGCACAAAATTGAATTCACAATGTTATTAACAAATTGGGACACTATGCTTAGTACATTTAAAACTAAAATCAATTGCCATCTCCAATAACCCAATGGCAATCTATCTATCATAATTAACTGCCAATTTACCACAATACAATTCCATTTCCACTCATCACAATTCCTGACATTGTAAGTTTGTAAGAATTATGCATGATGTAAAGGTTAATTAATGTTTATACCTGAAGAAGTATCTTACCGAGAGACATCCTCATTTTCCACCCGCCACTGAAGGAGGAGACGATGCGGGCGGCGTCCCCAAGCATGAATCCAAGCTCTAGCATGAGCTTCTGCACTTTGACGTCCACCATGTCGAGGTCAACGTCCTGGGAGCGACGCTGCAACAGATCGAGCTCATCGAGGAGCCGACCCATGAGGTGGCGGTGGCCTCGAGGGCGCACAACGGGGTCGTTCGGCGGCGGCGCCCTCGGTGGCTGCGGCCTCGAGGGCGCGCGACAGGGGAGGGAGGCGACCTCGTCAAAGGCAGGTCTGTGGGCACGTGCGGCCTCGGGGCGGTCGGCGTAGGTGGCGCAACGCTCGTCGGAGGTTGGCGTGGAGGTGGAGTGGTCCCGTGGCCAGCGCGGCCTCCCACTGGAGGCGGGATGCGGCGCGGCGCTTGGTGGTCGCGACTTGGCCAGCGGCGACGCGGATCAGGAGAGGAAGGTGCAGGGTCAAGTGCCGGTGCGGCACTCCTGACGGCCCCGTGGCCTGTGTGTCATCGCCGGAGTCGGGGAGTTACGTGTGGGGGCCCGACGCCAATGGAGCCGGGCGGAGCGCGTGGAGGTGGCGCGGCGTCAGGGCGCCGGGCGAGCAGGGGTGTGTGTGTGTGGGGGGGGGGGGGCGTGCCGTCTGGGCGGGTGGCGCAACGTTCGAGAGTTGGGCGAGAAGGTGTGTGTGTGTGTGGGGGGGGGGGGGGGGGGGGGCGTCTGGGAGCCGGGCGACGGTTTTGCGAGTCGTGAGGTCAGCGCCGGGCGTAGGTCGGAGCGGGGTGACCCAGATATCATCTGGGTCTTTTTAGCTGTAGAGATTAATAACTAATAATGATGTGCTGCATGGATAGCAATACCGCCATTGAGAATCAACTGCAAAACATGTTTCATAGGACCTTAGCTCCCTCTTGCCTCCAAGGCCACCCAAGCACTCAACTCAGTATGGCATCACAAATATGGCATACTAACTAACAAACCAATCAAATTCAAAGCATCTTTAGTTTTAGCAAACCAATCAAATTTGGACGCTGCACTTTACCTTCTATCACTAGATTGAAGAAAAATTGAGTTAGTTTTGTAGTTATTCTTTCTGGAGATGACTGATCTTTTTCATGGAATTAGTTAGTTGTGACTCTGGTTGTGATTAATCACAATTAAGAAGACTGCTTTGTGGAGTTAAAGAATAATAGAGTAGTACTGATTTGTAACTGTAACTCTGTAAATTTGCCTTTTTTTCTGTGAGAACAAATTATGCTGGGATGTGGTGCTATTTGGATGTAATGACACATAAACCATGAGGAGTTGCAACATAATTTTTGTCCCATGGTGCAGATTTTAATCTTTTGGTTAACAGACCTGCCAGCTCCTTATGCACCTTTTTTTCGTGCTATGGATTATTAATTTTGAGGGGAGCATATGCTTATTGGTTACCAAAATCTTTTTTCTGATGTTATCACGTTATGTTTCCTCCTCAAATGGCTATGCAGGTGTTTTCTATCTGTACATGAAAACTGCTGAAAGAGCTCATCTGCCAAACAAATTATGGGAGAGAGTCAAACTGCCGAAGAATTATGAGAAAGCAATGGATGTCATAAACAAGCATCTTGTATGCATCTGTAGCCAACGTATACTGTCACTCCTTAAAATTTAGAGTATTTGGTCTAATTTCTTGGCTTTTTTTGTCACGAAGGAATTTTGGCCTAAGTTACTTGTGCACAAGATCAAACAACGGCTGACAAAAATGACTCAGTATCGTATAAGAATGAGGAAACTTCAACTGAAAGTGAGGTAGGCACTTCTATTAAAATACTATAGCATGTAGTGTATTTTTTTTTAAATTTTCTTTTATGTTCATGAGTGCCAAAGAGGTAATATAAATAGCATATAGTTTAAGGATAACATATAAATTAATTCATGTCCGATTCTGTTCAGTTGGTATCACGTGTTCTTTATATTGATTTACTAAAAAATGCTAAACAAGAAGGTATATTGATCCAGATTCATATTTACATTTTTAATCAATTTCTTTTAACTTTAGGAGAGCCTCTGAATTTCAGGCTGAAAACAATATTCATTTAAGCGTAGCAAAGAAAAATATTCCAATCTGGAAGTAGCTGTGTGTAGCTCACAAATTTACATTGCAGATCATGAAGGAGAGGACTGTGCATGAGAAATGCGTTGTGCATAGTTTGTACAATCGTGTTGAAACAATAGCAATAACCTACAGTTGGATTTTGTGTTTGGTTTTCCAAATTTTAGTTTTCTGTAATTGTTTGAATGTTAAAATCTCTATTCTGTTTTGGATCCTCATCTATGCAATAGTGTAGGATGCATCAACCAAATTTTGTGTTATGAGCTTGTTTGCTTAAAGAAGATTAGATCAAATCCTTTATGATAGGCAGGGAGTTTAGTGTCCTTGTCAGCCAAATGATTGAACCTGGTTCATGCCTTCCAAAACTAGCACTAACTGTAGTTATTGGAATTCTGAGTTGGGTTTTAGAATGCGAAATGCCAAATGTCTATCATGGCCAGTAATTAAGATTATTGAAGTGACTGCCTTGAGGTCTATTCGGTTCTGATCCTTGCTCTGCTTTTAGATAGATTGTTCTTTGCTCTGATCAATGTGCCATTTGTCTGTCTAAGTTTCATCAGGAAATGAGTCATATTGTGATGCTTTTTTGACTTCCGTGTAACATGATAAGTTGTTTGACATATGCCTCCATTCTTTTAGGGAGAAGGTCATGACAATGCCCAGGAAGCAAACACAGCGTGATCTCCGGAGATTGGACAAAGCTGAAAGGGCTGCTCAACTAGAAAAGGTTATTTTCTTATGTAGTTTCTCTTTTATCATTTTCTTTGTCCATTGTCACACAGTAACATATACTTGTTACCATGCAGAATATTGAAAATGAACTGAAGGAACGCCTGACTAGAGGTGTTTATGCTGACATCTATAATGTTCCCTTAAAATTTTTTGATGTTGTTCTTGATATGGAAAGAGATGAACTGGCTCCTGAAGAAGAGGAGGAAGAAGTAAGCATTTTACTTAGTACCTGCAGGTACGGTTGTTTCTATGTTCTTTGTGTTCACCAGCTTTGACATGTGTTCACTTGATAAAACAGGAAGCCGAGGTAGAATATGTCGAAGGTGATGATATGGAAGAGATGGATGACATGGAAGATATGGAAGACTTTGAAGGCCTCAGTGATGGTAAAGATGTTTTGCTTAAACTTTCCATGTCATGTCTTATGGACCTTGAATACATAATTATAAACTGTCTTGGGCTCTTGGTCTGCAAGTATGTGCAAGATGCAGCACTTGCATGTAAAGGATTATAGTGTTAGACTATTAGTGTAATCTTTTTTTGTAAAAAAAAAAATGCGTTGGTTGCAGGAGGCACAGATGAAGATGATGCTTTGGATGATCCAGTATCAAAGAAACCCAAGGGATCCTCTTCTTATTCGAAGCAAAATGCTGGGAAAAGGTCTAGGAAGGTTATGACTGAGGTAAATATAGCAAGATACCAATTTAATCCAAGTATTTTATTAGTTTTTATCTTGCCTCTGATACATGTAGTTGCCCCAATAGTTATGTGCTCTGCACAAATGCCCATCAGGCCATCACAAGTAGATACTGTCCAATATTCTTGATTACAACACTGTTCAAAACCTCGTGGATGAAATCATATGTGATGAAATTTATTGAAAGCATGCTGTTGTTATTGAATTGCCCTTGGATTAGCTGAAATTTTGATTGGTTATAATTCATCTGTTATCCATCTGTGACAGGTGGAACAAGACGAAGAGAGAGATACGAGGCAAAGGCAAAGGACGTGAATTTGAAACCAGCAAATGCAGCTCTTTATATGCTGTTAGATGCCGGTAGCCACTTTTGTTGTATGTTAGATCATTTTACTTGCCTTTATACTGTAACTCGGATAATTTACCTGTGGTCCTTGTTGAGATGTTGGCAATTAATTTTTGTCGTGGTTTACATGGCTATATGTTATGAGGGGGGAAAGCGGATTTTAGCTCAGTTGAGGGGAGACCTAGTTCTCGAAGCGAATTTAGATATCTATTTTTTAATAACTCATAGATTGGTCAAGTTTAGTTTTTGTGACGAGGAAAACCAGAGTGGGTTTACTATTTATTACTGAACACATTGATCTCGAAGCAAGCTGATGCAAAATATCTGGATTTTGAGACGTCTTTTGTACTCCCAAAGTTTGGAACACTTGAAGATTTGGCTTATGCTAAGCTAAACGTTGTGTCCCCGAGACATATCGCAATAAATAGACAGGCAGACTCTTTCACCTCGAGAGACAAATTTTAATTGCGCAAAATGAGAGAAAGTAGAACACAAAATTCGGAACAACCTACTAGCTATTCTGACACCTGACGGTAACGAGTAACGAAGGACGCTTGTCGATCTTCAACTTCAAGTACGCGGGAATTCCACCGGCGCTGGCGACGCGAATCCCTTGTGGTAGAGCAAGTCGGCCATGACGCTGTTGGCGCGCTGCGTCAGGTGCACGCCGTCCCAGCTAATGCGCTCGTCGGGCCTCGCGCACACCGACGCGCCGGGCGCGCCGCACATCCGGTCCATGTCGAAGTTGTAGGCGCCGCCGCCGGCGCCGCAGCACGCCCTGGTCCGCGCCGCCTCGTCGAACCCCGCCTTGCCGGCGTCCCTCAGCATCCGCACGTACGCGTAGAAGTAGTCGGCGTAGGAGATGGTCGCCGACGGGTAGGAGCGGCGCAGCTCTCGGATGCCCTGCTGCAGCAGCACGTTGTGCATCTGGGCGAACAGGTTCAGCGCCGCCAGGCAGCCGTTGGCGTCGTAGGCTGCCGGCTCCGTCTCGTCCACCGCCGCCATGTAGCTCGGCACGCACCCGAGCGGGAAGTTGCCCGGGATCAACACCCGCGTCGCGCCCATGTCGAGCAGCTCCCTGGCCGCGCTCGTGACGGACCGCACCACGTCCGGGACGAGCGCCACCGCCTCGGCCACGCCGGTCGCCATGCGGCCCAGGTTGTAGATGCTGCGCGCGCCGCCCGCCGCCGGCTTGTTCGCCGAGAAGGCGTAGTTGTAGTCGTTGCCGCCGATCTCCCCCACCATGACCAGCGAGTGCGCCAGCTTCTCGCGGATCTCCTGCGGGGACCGGGTGCTGGCGCCCATGAAGTCCTTGAACCGCTGCAGCTGGACGCCCAGAGAGCTGTTGGTGTGAGGGACCGCGACGCCTCTCCTCGCGAGCGCCGCCGCGTCGAGCGCCGTGGCACCGGCCACGGCGAAGTTGACGCCGTGCGAGAAGTCGGCGCCCTCGTCGAGGTACGGGCTCAGCAGCGGCAGGCCGAGATCCTTGGCGAGGTAGTCGATCATGAAGTACCCGTCGGAGCATCGCCCCGTGGCGCCGCCGATGGCGGACCCGTAGGGAAGCCCCGTGGTGTGCTGCAGCATGCCGGTGGCGCCTTCGCGGAGCAGGTTCCCGGTGTCCGACAGGGAGTCGCCGAAGTTGTAGATGGCCGTGATGCCGTCCACCACCGCCTTCTCTTCCACTGTCGACGACCTCGCCGTCTGTTCCGGCGCCGGCCTTGCATGGCACGGGCCGATGACGAGCAGCATTGCCACGAAAGCGGCGACCAGGATGCGAGCCATGGTCGCCATGTCACGTACTGCAAGTGCGCGCAGTGTTCGTTTTGGCCTTTGGATTGGAGATGTTGGAGTTGGAGGCCAGCAGGCGCCTTTTATGAGCGAGCCCCATCCCCATTTGCTCTCCGGGTTCGGATTCGGACTAGGAAACGCGAGAGCATGTCCGAGCCGGAGAGAGATGACGCGCATGTCCGACCGCACTCCGAGCAAACCCGGTCGGAGTCGCCACGTTGGCACGCCTTTTACGCACGAATCTCCAGGCGACCGGGGTGAGGGGTCTGGAGAAGCCGCGTGTCCTTGCACGAATCTTGAGGCAGGGTGGGGGGAAGGGTTAAAGCCGAGGCCTAAGGGTTTGCTCGACTTCCTCTCTCTCCCCTTCTCACGCGGCGGCGCGTGCGAGACCCATCCGCCGCCACCGCCACCGCCACGCCATGGCCAAGTTCAACGTGGTGCAGAAGAACAGGCGCCAGTGGAAGCAGGACCGCAAGCGCGCCGCGCATGGGGAGCCCGGCACCGGCAAGCTCAAGCAGCGGACCGCGCCCGTCTCCATGTCCGGCAAGCGGAAGCGCAAGCTCGAGCGCCGCCTCAACCGGGTAAGTCTGGTGGCTTTCTTAGCTGGGACGTTTTTGGTTGGCCTCTCTGATGTATTTTTGGTGGGTTATTGCTGTGCAGGAGCAGAAAGAGGCTGCGATGATTAAGGCGCTGGAGAACAACATGGGGGATGTCGACATGGTCTCTGCTGAAGGTGAGATTCTAGGGCCGATTGCTTGTTTCGATTCAGTGAGGTCCGTTTCGGAGAATTTGGTGTAGTGGTGTTTTCAAATGATTAACCTAAACTGGCTATTTGGACGGTTAGTAGTAATTGCAACAGTTAAATATTGTGGTTCGTGTATTTGTAGGATAATTGGTGCCTCTGTAAAGATTTGTAGCAATCCCATTTCAATCAAAAGTTACACTTGAGGGATAACTGAATGTGGTGAGCGTTTCAGTGCGTAAACTTGACCCTACATTTGGTGACCAAATTTGATATATTCTCATATTCCTGACTGTCGCATCCTTGGCCATGAAAAAATAGTTGATTGTGCTGTTGACATTTTCCATTGCCTCATGCTTGTTGATGTTTCATTTTGGCAATTGGAAACAAGTAGTGATTTCGGGTCATGTGCAACTTTGATGCTTGTCTTAGGTCACAGGGTCACAGCTTCACCAAGTCACCAAATAGTCCGATGCCCTGCAACCTTTCCAAGGCTGTTGTAACATTATACTGGTTATACCAGCAGAGTACCTGATTTAATGCTAATATATATAAATGTAGCACTGATCACACTGATGCAACAGTAATTAGTTGGAGTTGGAATGGAGACTATAGTGCTGATGGCAACATGAGGCACTGTTGATCATGTTGTTAGCTCCACCTATTTATGTTAAGCTTGTCCTTCTAGTAGATTCAAAAACTGGAAAATTTAGGTTTCTGTTTAGTTTAGTGTTGCGGATCAGGAAAGTAAGATGTTTTAGTGTATTGTGCTCAGAGTACTCTAGATTTGCCCCTATAGAGAAAGTTAGCCTTCTTTGTGTTTGTAACTTTTATTATTCATTAACATTATAACGAGAGTATCTATAAAAACATACTGTACCAGACAAATCTATTCCTGTTTATTGTGATGAAATATACTTCAAGCCAGCAACTACCCTATCGTTTCATAAACAGCTTCTGGTGTTGTGTTGTGTGTACTATGTAGACAGGCCAATCAAATAATAGAAGCTAAGTTATTGGCCACTAAAGTGTAGTGAAAAATATGCCTACCCATGCTAATATATCTATTAGTACCTATTGTAGTTTAACTTTTATTGTTGAAACTTCCAAAGGCTTTGCACCATTATGCCAACAAAGTTAAAAGATATGGTTGAACTGTTTGATCTTCTCCAAGAAAAGAGAAGGGAGATGATGCATTGAGAGATTCTTGGTTTCAGGAAATATGCTCGATTTTTATGTATATCTATTATTTTAATTTGCAGAGCTATAAACATAAGAGACATGCTTAATATTAAATACTGATGAAGAGCTGCACACTAATTTCATAATGAAACTATCTGTACGATTTAAAGTCTGCAATAAATTTAGTTGGCATTTTTGTTGGAAGTTAGTTTCATTTGCCTCTCGTTTGTGTTAGATCAATTAGCTTTCTCACATTTGTTTTCAAGTGCCCAACATTGTTTGGTCAGGGATGTGACCATGTGGTACTTATTTATTTTCACAAAAAATGCAGCTGATCTATACTGCAGCTATTTGTGTCCTAGACTTCTAACTTGGGTACCCATAGTCTAGGTTGACCCACCTACCTAGGGAATTCCATTGCTTTCTATTGTTTCTGTTTACTATTTCAGCGTGTTGCTTGATGTTATTGTCACTTGTATATACCTAGGCAACTTTTTTCCCTTTGGACCTTGTGTTAATGTTCCTAAATATTTATCTAATGACTACTGCAACACCATTTCTTACTCTAGTATTTTTATTGACAGAGTCTTCAGAAGCTGCAAAGGGCAAGTCTCAAGTGAAGTTCAGTGTGAAGAAAAACTCAAGAATACAGATCAAGAGATTAAAGGGCAAAGGTATCCTGTTGTTTAAATTGTAAATGGTAACACATCAATTCAAACTTCATTTCCTTCTTGGAAATGATAGTATTGCTTGAGGCATGTAATCATGGTGGTTCACTCTGCAGGCAGGAAGAAAGCAAAAAATGCAAAGCCACCTGCAAAGGAGAAAGTTGATGTCATGGTAGAATGACAGACAGGACTGCATCACTAGAATTATGATACGAGCCTTTGTATGTTTGCTCAGAGCTTGCAGCAAGGACTGCATGGACTGACCTCACGTGACACTGGAGCGTGAACTGCCTCTTGCATCTACTGCCTGAATTATTAGAACTACTTAGGTCTGGTGTTAATGTATCGAACTTCAAACATGAATCTACCTTTAATTAATAGTGAAATATGCATGTTTCTATTCATGTTCAATATTGTGTTTTTGGAGATGTTTTGCTGTGAATGTACGGCTGTCGGCTTCTATACTAGCAACTATCGTAGTCTTATACTCTTCTATGTTACTCCCTAGCATGGGACTGTAATTATTGTAGTCAGGCATAACCGGTCTGCAGTGATCACCTGTCATTTGCGTTCTTATGTTTCTCAGTGCTCAAAGTGCGTGCTGATCTATTTGGCTGAACTTATGAATACAGCACAGAGGGATAGCTTCGTGGCGTGCGAATTGATAGTCGAAGCCATTTCATGGCATATTGAATCAAGACTGTCTGATGATGGAAGCTTACTGGCTGCTGTTGTTCGTTGCATGTCAGCAGTCTCTTAGCTGACAGGATTGCCTAGTGAACCCTGTGTGGCTGCGTGAAGTTTGGTCTGAATAATTCTGTGTAAAACGATCTTTCTTGTGTAATTCTAGGCTTCTAGCATCAGTTTATTGTGAATTGAAAGCAATCCCCTCTGTGCTCTTACAGTCTTACTGCTGCATCCAAATTTGGCCGCAACTAAAGAATCTATATACATGTAACATGTTCAGTTATGAAACAAGTAACTGACATTCTAAGTATACTTAAGCATATTGCCTGACAGAAGATTTTCTATTCATCGTTACATCATTACATGACTCACAAAAAACATCGGATACAGATCCAACATAACTACCGAGCACACCAATCCACTTTCTATGTTATACAACCTACAGCTAGCTGCTGATCTTTTAAAAAGATAAAATCTTCAGCTGCCGTGCTCCCGCTTCTTCTGCTCGCCACGCGCTGCCTACGCTTCGGCCTTGAGGACGAGCCCGAGCTGCCGCATGAGGCCGGGATGGCCGTACTCCGAGATGCCAAGACGCTGCAGGTCCCGCGGGTGGATGCTCTGGTCGGGCAGCGCCGCCCTATCCATCTCCAGCAGCTGTCGCCGAAGGTTCGCCCTGTAGAGCAGACCGGGCATGTAGACACCCTTGGGCGCCGCACGCTGGACGACGTCCTGGACCTTCTTCGCTTCACCGCTCCTCTGCGCCCCTTCTGATGCCGCCACCGTCACCGGAGCCGGGCCGCCGTTAATCTCGCCGGAAACGGTCTCTGCCTGTACGGTGCTCCGCGCCGTCCCTGATGCTGGCTCCGACGGCTGCTGCGCGGACGTGCCCATGATCTGATCGGAGTCGCTGTCCGAGTCTGAATCACCGCTGCTGCTCGAGCTCGGCCTGTTGCCGGTTTCGATGATGGGGGACATGCCGCAGATGTCGATGTACTCTTCGTCCTCCTGCTTCAGAACGGCCTCGCCTTTGCTCTCATCGTCATCGGCGAGCTTGTCGTCCTTGCTCTCCTCGGCGAACTTGTCGAGCCGCGTCTTCAACTCCAGCAGGACGGAGTCTTCCACAGAGTCCATGTTGATCGCGATCTCACCATGGGTATCGGCGTCGCCGAACTGCTTCTGCAGGAACTCAACGATGTGGCCTGGCAGTTTCCCGGACAGCAAGCACAGGCGACCAGCAATCTGATTCCTCTCCTCCGGCGACATCAGCGGCGCCGGTATCTGCTTCTGCTTCTGCTTCTGCTCCACCAGAGTTGAAATCTTCCTCTTTTTCACCGAAGGCGCATTGCCAGCACCATCCTCGATTGGCTTCGGTCGCTGTTTCGGGGCCAAGAACCGCTCCTTCTTGCTGGCGGCGGTCGGTGCGCCGCCGTTGCATGGCCCGCCCCCACGGGATATGAGCTCTGCTTTCTTTACGAGACCGCGCAAGACATCGAGCTCGGACGCCAGGCGCTTCTTTAGGAGCTCCTGAGCAGGGTCGCCTGACACTGACATCTCGCAGTCGACGGTTAAGATCTCCATGCCGGCGGCACGTGGACGCTTCTTCCCGGACGCTCGTTCACTGGCGTCGGAAAGGGCAGGTGCGGGGCGACGAGGGACGCCGCCGGCCAAGCGGCGAACGGCAGGCGAAGGGGCAGGCATGATCCGCCGCAAAGCAAGCAAACAGGCTCTAGGTTCTAGCTAGCCGGTGGCGAATCTTCCGCCGCCTGCCAAAGGGACGGAGAGAAAGCAGTGGATGGATGGAGATGGGATGGGATGGGATCGAGAAGGGTGGAAGGTACTTATTGGCCCAGCAATTCGAGTCGGACTCATAGGATCGCCGGTGAATTGGTGTCGGAGTCGGAGACGAAAAAGAAGCAGCTTCTGAATCGACTGCTCTGCATTCGGTTCTGTCTCTGTCGGTTCACCGGTATTAAATGCCCGCCAATTCGAGTCGGACTCGCTGGATCACTGGAGAATTTGGGGAAAGGCAACTTCGTGTCGGAGACGAAAAACAAGCTTCGGTTTTTTTTTTGTTTGATGCAACCACAAGCTTCGGGTTCGGAATTGATTGCTCTGCATGCATGCATCTGGTTCCGTCTCTTTCAGTTGACAGACAGGAATCCTAGTCCGAAACGCTCGCGATCGTCTTTAGGAGCGCGAGCGCGAGCGCTCAATAAAAACGCGCCCGCTGGCCTGCAGTTTCTCGACACCAAAGCAACGAACCACTTGCAGAACGTTGCATGGCGACCATGGCTCGCATCCTGCTCGCCGCGTTCGTGGCGCTGCTTGTCGTCGTGAGCTCGTGCCACGCAAGACCAGCGCCAGCGCCAGCGCCCCAACAGGCAGCGAAAGAGAAGGCGGTGGTGGACGGCATCACGGCCATTTACAACTTCGGCGACTCCCTGTCGGACACCGGGAACCTGCTCCGCGAAGGCGCCACGGGCATGCTGCAGCACACCACGGGGCTTCCCTACGGGTCCGCCATCGGCGGCGCCACCGGGCGATGCTCCGACGGGTACCTCATGATCGACTACCTCGCCAAGGATCTCGGCTTGCCGCTGCTGAGCCCCTACCTCGACGAGGGCGCCGACTTCTCGCACGGCGTCAACTTCGCCGTGGCCGGTGCCACGGCGCTCGACGCGGCGGCGCTCGCCAGGAGAGGCGTCGCCGTCCCTCACACCAACAGCTCCCTGGGCGTCCAGCTGCAGCGGTTCAAGGACTTCATGGGTGCCAGCACCCGGTCCCCGCAGGAGATCCGCGAGAAGCTGGCTCACTCGCTGGTCATGGTGGGGGAGATCGGCGGCAACGACTACAACTACGCCTTCTCGGCGAACAAGCCGGCGGCGGGCGGCGCGCGCAGCATCTACAACCTGGGACGCATGGCCACCGGCGTGGCCGAGGCGGTGGCGCTCGTCCCGGACGTGGTGCGGTCTGTCACGAGCGCGGCCAGGGAGCTCCTCGACATGGGCGCGACGCGGGTGGTGATCCCGGGCAACTTCCCGCTCGGGTGCGTGCCGAGCTACATGGCGGCGGTGAACGAGACGGAGCCGGCAGCCTACGACGCCAACGGCTGCCTGGCGGCGCTGAACCTGTTCGCCCAGATGCACAACGTGCTGCTGCAGCAGGGCATCCGAGAGCTGCGCCGCTCCTACCCGTCGGCGACCATCTCCTACGCCGACTACTTCTACGCGTACGTGCGGATGCTGAGGGACGCCGGCAAGGCGGGGTTCGACGAGGCGGCGCGGACCAGGGCGTGCTGCGGCGCCGGCGGCGGCGCCTACAACTTCGACATGGACCGGATGTGCGGCGCGCCCGGCGCGTCGGTGTGCGCGAGGCCCGACGAGCGCATTAGCTGGGACGGCGTGCACCTGACGCAGCGCGCCAACAGCGTCATGGCCGACTTGCTCTACCACAAGGGATTCGCGTCGCCAGAGCCGGTGGAATTCAAGTGAAAAACGAATTTCAGCTTTACATGGATGTTCCCATTTCAACAGTATATACAAAGTGATTTTTGTGGTCGGTGGGAGAATCAAGTAACAATGTAGTAATAGTAAAACAATTAATAATCAATAGTATAGAAGTTCCGTACAGAAAAGATTATCACACCGCCTTTGTTCATATAGTATAAAGTTCCAGGAAAAATTTTGGTTACAAGTATTGTATCTGGAAAATCCCTATTGAATTATATGCCTATCAAAATGTATGCTGCTCTGTCACTCCGACGACCACCGATGGCCGGCCACCCGCCTCGTCCCAAAAATGAAAGAAGAAAATGGAGAACACGTTGGTGCTTCTTTGTTTCTGTTGCCTTTACAGTGTACAATAGTTTATTCAACTCACAATGCTACATGAAATCTGCTGCTCACACGGCCAAAAAGAGTCTTCTATCCTACCTGCAGAACAGAAAGAACCGGAGTTCATGTGCTTGTAAGAGATAAATATTGCAAGAAGCTTGTCTCACTTCGGTTTGTTTGGCTAAACCCAAATTCATCTCAATCGTGGTTTGGGAGTGATTGGAATGGATTTAAATGCAGCCAAACAAGACCTTAGAGCATCTCCAACGGTTTTGCAAATGGGCTTTGCATTCTTGTTTTTGCAAAAAAGTCTAAAAATCTCCTATCCAACGGTTTTGCAAATGAGCTTGGCATTTTTAACAACTTGGCAAACACTGGGTGATATTTGGCATATATGCCAAGCCACGGTTCGCTTGGCAATCGCCCTCGAGTGCTACTCCCGCGGGATATTTTCCTCTCGTGCGTACAATTTTTTAGTTTTGCCAAGTCCAAATGCAAAACCATTGGAGATTGACTCTTTTTACCTTTGCCATATTAATTTGAGAGTTGGCAAATACCATATTTTGCCAAACAAAAAATGCAAAACCGTTGGAGTTGCTCTTAGTATGTTGCACATAGAAGTATGGAACCCATGTGGAAATCAAAATCTTATATTTTAGCCCACAGCTGCCAACCTATGCCGAGCTAAAAGGTACAGCTAACCAGATTATGAGCCTGGATCAGCATTTGGTGACTCTACCATAAATTTGCAACGATCTGTTTTCTCAAATTGCAATAAAAAATGAAAAGTTACAGACAAATATCCACTAAAAAATCATGATTTATGTTGTGTAAAATATCTATGATCCCTTACTGAATTGGCAAACACGTGCATATAGCTATATACCATGTCAAATTGTCAACTGGGCAACACAGTAGAAATCTGGCTACAAGAATCTATGTATACCTTGAGAAACTAGTTCATGTAGGCAACAGCGGTTGCCTCTCATCAGTTCCAATCCGATGGCTCGCCTGAAATGAAAGCCAACTTAGATGTAGCCTCTAAAATGACACAACTATTCTAAAACACTTAGGAGTAGAAAATGAGATACTTACATCATCAGCGGCACCAGCTGTCATATTTACAAAAGAAGATTCAGATGACCTGTGAAAAATAAGCACCATATAAAAACAGCACAGGCTAAAAGAAACTTAATAAACAGTTTGATATTTCTATAACAACATTAACAGGCATCCAAAAGCTATAAAAGTCTAGATGGGGATCATGGACACAGTGCAAAACAGCACTTCTTCAAAGGCCAATGCTAAGTGAAACCTAAATCAAGTATTGAAGTAATTTGTTAATACCATTTGTTGCAAGATAAAACTTACCGGTGATTTTGTGTATCTTCCAACTCTATTAAGTCAGCTGGCTTGTCATCTTTGACTTTAGCAAGTGGAGAGAAGAACTAAGAACAAACGACGGTAAGATATATATGAAATAAAACAAATGTTGATCAACAAAATAAGTAATAAAAAAGGTCAGTTTACCTGGTGCATTGAAATAAACACCACTGATATGCCCAGGAGAAAATTAATGGTTAAGGTATGCCCCAAGAATGCAGCAGAAGCTAGGCCAGTAAATATTGTGGCAACAGTTGACGAATACTTCTTCAAAATTGTGTCTGCAGTGTATTTAAGTTAGACAATAGATGTGATAACTACAACAATAATGAAGAACAAATGTCAAACACCATTACCTGCATACTTAAAGAAGAATGAAGATAGAATGCCTTGTGCAGCATTGTTACATATGAGAAACATTGTGGCCCTTGAATGTCCTCGAAGAATATTAAAACTTTCTGGCCCTGCAAAAAGACACGACAATGTAATCATCATAAACATAAGACAACAACATATCTATCGTGTTTGATCACATTTATATTATAGAATAATAACATTTATGGTACCAACTAAGTATCATTAGATTCTTCATTAGTTATATTTTTATAGTATACCTACTTGATGTCATAAATCTCTGTATTTCTCTAAAAATTTTGGTCAAACTTGAGATGCTTTGACTCTCCATGATTCTTGGAATGACTTATAATTTCAAACGGAGGGAGTAATATTCTACAGTCAGCTGGGCAAGCCTTCGCATTTGTGAGCTATATGGAGTTCGTTATGCCTGTCCTTTTTGCTGGTACGACTTGGAAAGCATGAGGGTACCACCATACAAAATTATTTTCTCATTGTCATCTAGAGTGTGGAGAGATAAATACTGCTAGTCGCCTGGTGCACTAGAAATGCAGCTGTCATCATCTATCAACGTAAAACTGAACTTCAAATGAAAGGTGCACACCTTGGAATAAGGCAGTCCCGAGAATGCCAAGGAAGTTGAATATTGCTCCATATCCGTACAGAAACAAGTTCTACAATCAAATGGAAAAATCATTAAAGGAAATAAGAGGCACTATGAGAAAACAAATAGCAAGATGAGTAAGTCAAACCCTTTAAATATGAAGTTGGAAAAACAAAAACAAAACTACAATGAACCATACAAGCTACTCTAGAGGAACTCAAGGCCAAAGGCAAATTAACTAATACTTTACCTGGAGATAAATGCTAGTGTCATATTGGCTTTTCAAGGCATATTCATTGTAGACAGAAGCCATTGAAGGAACAGTTACCTACAATTCATAGTAGTAAATAAATATATAAGTAACTTAAGTTGCAAGTCTACTTTTTGATCAAAATAACTTATAAAAAGAAGTGAACAAGAGGGAAAAGCAAATGAGAACAGAAGGTCTAGCAGCAACTTACAAAAATTAATGTATATATGTAGGCAATAGTAGTGACAGGAAGACCAAATGCCGTATTGCCCGCGGGTACAGTTCTGAGTTGATTGATGCTGATTCCAATAAGCAGTAGAGCAAGAGCTTCCCACTGTCAATATTTAAAAAAAGGTGAGAGAAAGGCCAACATAGCTTGAACTCAACACTGTTGCACCTGACAAAAGCATTCTTAAAAGGAAGTACAGCATTTGATAGTTCATTTTTCATCCTTATATATGTGGAAAAGGCCCATCAACTCTTAAAATTCTTGTTGGGCTTTAAATCTAGCCTGCCCCAACTTTTTAGCCACAACCAAGTTGGGGTAGGCTAATTTGAAACCCAACATGAGGCCCCAACAAAAGCGAGAAGAAAGTGAGAAAGAAAAGACAGTCTAAAAGCACAAATAAATTAGAACACAATGCTCCCAATCTTTAAGATAAACATAAATTATCTCACGATAATGTCAATGTTACCCTTACCTGAATAATTGAGAATCTCCTTCTCATTATAAATTTCAGAAGAACAGCTATAACCAGTACCTAGAGAAGTTTAAACCATAGGTACTTTGAGATGTGTGCACACAATGTATAGTTAAAGCAGCACAGCTGAGCAGTACAAGAAAAGTGTACCTTTAGGTTACTTAGCATTTTCACAGTCGCGGGATTGAAGTACAACTGCACAGTTGGCTCAATATGTCAGGATGTTACAATATGCCAATATCACAAGGCAATATCAATATTTGCCCATAAAAATTACAATAATTTGCCGATAATGCCGATAAATAGGGGAAGATTACCTGCATTATGAATTTTAGGTAATTGTTGATGGCATATAGAAGAGCAGGAACAGCTAAAAGTACATTATTACGGGCTGCCTACAAAACCAAATAGTGAATGGTCAAATAATTAGACAATGTAGTAAAAAACGAATACGGAGCAACAGTACATATCAAAGCACAATATATATTGTGGTAGATAAATCAATGAGATTGATCACCTGTATGAAGGTTGAACGTGCCAAAAGTGGCTTTTCTCCAACCTTTTGCTTTCTAGACTGTCACATTGGAACAGCACACCAAAAAGGTAAACATAAGAAATTATAAACATAAATAATACTACAAACTAAAAAGAAAACACTGCAGACTAACTGTAATTCGGTGTAGCTACCAGACACCATGAAATCCCAAAGTATGAAGGTAATACTAACAAAATCCTAAGCTAATCTGTGCACACAGAAAACAGCTTATTTGGACTGACGAAGCAAGAGTGCCACTCCACATTTTAGAAGGCATTAACTACTAGGAAAGATGGTTTCATGTTTTGTTGGACAAACCCTTTTTCCATTTCCTTTTTGCATGTAAAGACTTATAGTCCTCTGATCCTTACTCCAGAACCACAGATCATAAGAGTGCTAAGCGAGTTGCTTATTAGGAGGTCATAGATGTTATCAGACTCTAAGATGTGAAAATAGCTCATGCAAAATGGATCACTCTTCCTTTCTAAAGTCACTTCGAGTCAGAATGCTTGCAAAAGAGGAAAACATCAACAAGAAAGTAACATGAACAAACCTGAATTATGAGCATCACGATAGCAAAGATGACTTTCATAACCTCCGTTAGAAAGTTAACACTGATGGGACTGAACTGAAACTTTCCATCAACCTTTGACATGAACACTAGGATGGGCTGCATAAACGAAGTCAAACATTAGCATAACGCTCCAAGGGCGATCATTTGCTATTCAGAAGAACGTAACACTACAGCAAAGGGCCATGCCAAGCATGCGAGGCATCGTCAGTACTAGTAAAAGCATTACTTCTGTACCAATCCGTGAGGCCATTTCACTCGATCACTGATCGTGCAAAGGTCTCCCACGCGAGGGACTGAAAATGAAGCGTTTAGGCACACACACACACACACACACAAACACACCTGGAGACCAACAAGGATGCAGTCGCCGACGACGAGGAAGACGTTGAGCGCACGGAACTTGGACGACATCTTGCTGCGGTGCTTGTCGTATGCCCTGGACACGCTCCGGGGGCTCGGCACCACCACCCGGGAGCGGCACACGCTGCATTCCACCACCCCGTTCCGCTGCATCTCGGCAGGCTACCAGCTACGCAGGCCGCGCCTCCGCCGAGATGCCGCTCAGTCCCCGCGGCCTCCGAGAGGATCACGAGAGCATCCACCTACAGAGACCACGCCATTTTCAGCAAATCGCGGGCAACACAACGGAGAGGACAGCCTAAGCGAGCAGATCCGAGGGGTTCCGCTCGGCCTCTGTACCTCGTGATAGGCGTAGCGGTGTCGGTGCGGATCTCTCAGATCTGGCCCGGCCTGGGCACCGCGCGCACGGCGAACAGGGCTTGGTCCGGCTGGGCTTCGGCCGGGGCTTCGGCCGAGAGCACGATGGTTTGATCCAGCGACCGGAGCTGAGGAGACCGTGAGAAGCTGCTGCCTCCGGGATCTCGAATTCCGGCAGGACTCGGTGCCTCAGGGGAGGAGAAAGCCAGAAAGGGGTGAGGGGAGAAGCGAGGAGGAAGGTGGGGGGAGGAAGGGGACGCGACAGGAAGGCGGGTGTTTCGGTCTATTTATATTTCCGCGTATCACACATTTGTGTGTTTTTCAGGTAATAAACACGAAATCCCGCTCCAGTGTTTCTTTCATTTATATAGAAATTGCTCGGGCGATTTTCTTTTCCTTTTTTGATAAAGAGTCGTTCCAGCCTTTCTGGTGCTCTGATATTATTTTTTTTGGGGTGATTTGGTTTGACTTGACGTCTGCTGACACCCGTATTCGGCCCATTAAAATTGCAAGATTTGTTTTAGAGACTGCCTCTTTCATTCTAAATTCAGATTATTTTAATTCGCTTTTGTTAATCTTTTCAACTAAATAAACGCCGGATAACGAAGGAAGGGGCATTGTCACAGAAGCGGACGGAATACAGGGTAAAAGGAGACACTAAACCAAAAAAAAAAGTGCACGTTGTTTTTTTTTTTGATCTCAAGTGCACGTTGTTTTGGTCTCATTCACAATATCAAAGGGCTATTTTGTTGTTATGATATCTGTAAATAACTATGAGTCATTTATTTATTTTGATTGGATAGTTATAGTCATATATTACCTCTTAGATGAAATATATATTTATTTAATTATTTATTTTATAAAATAGGATAAATTAGGAAAGTTTTAGGTATAAAAATATGTTTGTATATTTGATTTATGCGCATGTGATCTTGAGGATATGCTAAATCTTTTTTATTTTGCAACTTTGAATTTGATATTTTTCGATTACCATGTGCATGGGACTTAATAATACATTTAAATTTGCATGTGTGTCAACGTGTACTTGATTTGCATGTGACGTGACGTGATGCGTTCATTATAGAACTTTTTTAATGGTGTTTAAGGGTATTTACTAGCTTACTAAACTTTTACTATGTACTATCGTCTATAGGATTTGAAATAATTGTGCCGTGTATAGATTTAATATATGTATAAAACATAAATGATTTTATTAATAAATATTTTCTTAACTTAATATATCTTGGCAACGAACGGGTGGTTTCCGACGCAGCACATTTTTTATTTAACTATATGAATTGAAATAGATCGTTCAAATACTTTTTTTAATCGAGTACTTGTAAGGAAGGTACCTGTTGGGGACACACCTGCCCAACCTCCGCCGCGGAGCAGGGGTATCGAGCGAGGGTGAACAACTGTCAAACACAAGCGAAGAAGCAGACAAAGTAGCACGCAAGCGAAAGTGCAAGCGAAGGTACATAAAAATAAGTTGGTTGTAGTGTTTTTCTATCTTCCAAAAAATCCTCCCTTCACACTGTTCATCCCTTGATATTTATAGTGAATACCAAGGGACACCAGTCAAATTACAAAAGGGTACAGAAAAGATTTCCCGGCACCGAACAGGGAAAGGGTAGAACCGTACAAACACAACTAGAGTGGAAACCCTAGTTCGCCTTCCTCCTGTCCGCCGCCATCTGGTCCTGCTCGCCTTCGCGGGAAAAGCGAGGCCAAACCCTCGGCTCCGCCAGTCGCGAGGTTCGCATCCGCTCGCCATTCGCGGAGCTTGACGTCTCAAGCGAAGGAGCCTCAGAACGCTCGAGGGTCACTTTCTGTGTTCTCAGCGCGCCTTTACCTACAAGACACACAACGAACCCCGAGGGTCGAGCTTATATCCGAAGGTTAGTAAACCGATCCGAAGGGTCCAACAAACGGAGACTGAGAGAAGAGAGTTCATGGGGGGGCGCGGGTCGCGCGAAGGTCGTTTTTCGAGCCAGCCTGCGTGGCGCCACTGTGAAAGGTCCTTGTTTGGTTTTGGTAATTGAGTGACAACCTAGGTGAACTAATATGTGCTTATGTGAGATACACAAGAAATTAGTTCACATGTGAATGAGCAATGAAGAAGCTTATTGCATATGAGACATGACATGGAGTCATGTGGCTAAGATGGTGAAGATCAAGACAAGACCTTGCTTGATGGACCGATTGCGAAGGTGAAGGGCAAGTTGGAGGCTTCGAAGCCGTTGGTACCGAGTGTCGGGAGGCTTGAGCAAAGACTTGGCGCCGAAGGACCGAAGCAATGGTGAAGAGCAAGTGAGGTCAAGATCGATGGACCATGGAGGCCATGTGATGATATGAAGTGGATCATATCATTTGATGAAGATGTTGGTGCATGTGTTGCATCAACACCGGAGGAGATGAAATGGAATGCGCAAGGCAAAGGTATACTTGTAGGGCATTTCATTTCACCGGTCATAGGTGTGTAGAGAAGTTTATGACCGGGTTTAGGATAGATGGCCGTACTATCAAGAGGAGCAAACTTGTTTGCATATCGGTCATCTAGTGCCACTTGAGTGATCTAACATTGCGATGTTGCTAGGATCGAGTGGCATGGTGAGTGCAAGTGCTAATCCTTTAAAAAATGATTGTGAAAATGCTAACACACATGCACAAGGTGGTATACACTTGGTGGTGTTGGCACATTTGCAAAGGAGAAGGTGTTGGAGTTGAATTGGATCAACTCGGAGAAGAGAATGAGGCTTTTCGGTGTGTTCCGGACTCTATGATGGCTCTTGAATTGGAATTCTGTACTAATCCTTTGTGATATGGATTAGGTCTCTATAAGGGTTGTGTAGCCCTCTGAGTTAGCTTTCCAAAATGTCCAAGATTATCGAAATCGGAGTTCGGGGCTAAGAGTTATAGTCGTTTGAGCGCTGAAAGGTCAGTGACCGGACTCACTGACCGGACGCGTCCAGTCAGTAGAGTGAGTCCGGTCACATGAGTCCGGTCAGTGCATTTTGAGTGCTGATTTGAGGTGTATTGACCGGACGCTCGGTAGAGTTCGGTCAGTAGTGACCGGACGCGTCCGGTCACTAAAAAACAGCCCCGAAACCTCTCTGTTTGCGACCGGACTCAGGCATAGGCGCGTCCGGTCATTATGACCTGACGCGTCCGGTCATTAGAAGGCTGAACGCGCGCGAAAACTAGCCGTTGGGGATGAATGACCGGACTCTAGTGACAGGACGCGTCCGGTCACCCTGTAGTGAGTCCGGTCAGTACGAAAAGTGCCCAGTGAAGGGGGTAACGGCTAGTTGAGCCCTTGGGGCTATAAAAGGAGATGGTGGCCGGCCTTGGCTGGTGCTTAGCACCCTTGGGACTTGGTGTCCCTGCTTGGGTAGTGCTAGGAAGCCCTCTAACTCACTTGTGCTTGCTAGTGTGCTAATCAATTGCGAGTGAGTGATCGCTAGTGCGTTGCATTGAGGGATTGCATCGAGTGGCACTAGGTGTTCGTGCTGCAAGCCGGTGGTGCTTGTTACTCTTGGAGGTTGCCACCTCCTAGACGGCTTGGTGACCGAGTCTCTGTCGTGAAGCCCACGTGAAGATTGTGCGTGGCTCCAGAGAAGGATTGTGAGGGGCATTGTGCTCGCCCCGCAGGGATCGCGAAGAGCAACTCTAGTAGAGCGTGTCATTGAGTTACCCTCACTTGTGGGTGAGTTCTTGCGGCGCTCGAGTGTCGAGCTAGGTGTGGTGCCTATTAGCCGCCGAACTACCAAAGTGTGCGGTCGACACAACAGGGACTAGCTTGGTGGCAACCAAGTGAACCTCGGGAGAAAAATCACCGTGTCAACTTCGTGTTCATCTTCTCGGTGGTTTGCAAACTCCATTCACTAGCTTGTATTTACTTGTTCATATACTTGTGCTAGTGTAGATTGTTCTTGTGCTTCTAGTTAGCTTGTGTAGCTTGCTAGTTACTTTCTTTGCTTGTGTAGCATAGAGTTGATCCCATGAATGACTAGTTGACTTGTAGTCTTGCTAGTCACATTGCTTAGTTTGTGTAGCTAAGTTGAGCTCTCTAATTCGGCTTGTGTAGCCTTGTTATTGAGCATTGCTAGTGAGCTTAGGCTTTGTGCTTTTTCTTAGTGGCATGTGTAGGAGCTCCCCGGTTGATTGAGTACTAGTTGCTTAGGTTTGTGTAACCTTGTAAGCTAGAATTGTTTAGGTAAGCTCTAGCTAGTTCGGCACCTTAATTGCTTTGTTTAGGATCTTTTATAAGGTGCTTGAGAGTATAGATAAAAGGGTGTAGTCTTGGCTAGACTGATAGTTGTTAATTCTGCATTTGTTTCGGTTAGCCGGTACGATTAATTTTAGAAAGGACTATTCACCCCCCCTCTAGTCCGCCATCTCGACCCTTCACACTGCTGAGGGTCCCTTCCCCCAATAGTAGCCCCTCGTTGCCTTGGATCTAAAGAACAGTATTTGGGCCCAAGCAGCGCTCTTTGATGGGAAACGTAACGAGACCCTTGGCAGCGGCGCCCGCGGCTGCTTTGGGCCGGGTCGTTGTATTTCTGTTTGCACTGTTGAGGTCCGTCTCATTTTTTGCGCCGTGAAATTTTGGTTGTCGTGCCGGTTTTGCCGGGTGGTGAGGCTCGTCTCTACGCCCCTATACATACGTGGGGTAGGTGGGGGGTTTGAACTTGTGCCATCCTTTTGCTCTAGCCATCCTGCTGCTGTGTTTTGCTTGTTGCGAGGGTTTGTTTTTCTCCAGTTACGAATGTTGTGTGTATTGTGTTCTGTGAGGGTTTTAGTTTGAGAGATGGCTAGGTCCAAGCAAACCGCTCGTGTTGCTTCCCCCTCTGCTGCGAATGAAGGAGTGACCTTTGAGTTCGGACTCAGCCGGGTTTGCGCTTTGGAGTTGGCAGCTTATGTCAAGCGGGGTTGGATCGAGGATGGGAAGGCGAGGACCAGTGTTGGGGAGACTGTGCCGAAGCCTGATGCTGATGAGGTTGTTGTTTTTGAGGAGTTCTTTTCAGTTGGTCTGCGCTTCCTAGTTGATTCATTTGTGACTTCGGTTCTATAAAGATTTAATTTGAAATTTCATCCACTCACACCATCATGCTTTACGAAGCTTTCGGTGTACGTTTGGGCATGCCGCTCACAGGGCGTTGTCCCTCATGCCGAGGGTTTTGTTCGAACCCACCGCGTACACATGCAGCCTCACAAGATTTCGGATCGCGAAGGTAACGCCAGTCTGGGTCAGTTCGCGGTGTACACCTTTTGCCATTGCGCCGGATCAGAGTTGCCTGTGCAGGCCCAGAAGAACAAATGGACCAGTGGGTGGAAAGAGTTCTGGTTCTACTACAAGCTTGGTGGTAGCGCCGAGCTTTGTGGCGAGCTTCCGCTACTCGGTGATGTGAGCGCGGAAGCCAAGATGAGTGCTGAGGCGCATGCCGCCGTTGATTGTCTGAGGGTTGTTGCACGATCTCAGTGTGCTCGTGACTTGGTCGATGAGTTCTACTGCGCTAAAGTGTGGCCCCTGAGTCGGAGACAAGTATGGTTTACAGTTGAGGATGACCCCAGGTACGAGGGTAAAGGTTTAAAGAAACCTAAGTTGGAGTTGAACAGAGTTTGGGAGAATGTTCTTAGGAAATTTCCCAGGTGTGTGGATGGAGTCGAAGCTATCTACAAGCGTGTTCAGCAGAGGGCAGATGACCTTGTTGGGAAGCTATCCACATTGGAGGCTAAGGCTATCCACAGCTCAGTGGGTAGCGGAGGTCGAGTTAATAGGCTTTTCGACATTCTTGGGATCCAGTATGAGGACTGGCCCGCACCTTCGAGCGATGATGCACCGAAGAAGAGGAAGCGTGCTACTACTGAGGAGAAAGGTGTTGCTGAAGGACCGAGAGTGCTACCAGAAAGCGACTAGAGGGGGGGTGAATGGAAGCTTCAAATTTTCCTTTCGGAAACTAGTTGCCACTGTCCCGAGTATCAACCCCAAGAGCAAACCTAGAGCTCGTATGTGTCCACGACCCTAGAGATAGGGTGGATGCTTCCAAGAAGCACAGCGAGACACTATACGACTCTAGAAACCCAACGCAAAAGCCGAAAATCGAATCCGACAATGAACGAACGAACGGCGAACGAAACTGTGCAGAATCACCTGCATCGGACGCTGGGACGCTGGCCAGCGTCCGATGCCCAAACGTCGGACGCGTCCGATGCAAACAGTGCGTCTCGGGAACCTTACTGGACACCCATCGGACGCTGTGAACAGTGAACTTTCAGCGTCCGATGGTCACACTCTGGCGCGTCCGATGCACAACGGAGCGTCCGGTGTTAGCGTCCGATGTTCCTTTGAAAATGTCAGAAACTGACACGTGGCAACGGTGTGTCCGATGCCAAGGGAGTCAGCGTCCGATGCTAAGAACTCGAGCGTCTGATGCCCCCGACGCAGTGCTGTTCTTCCGCAAAATCCACTCGATCTCCTCCGAATCAAAAGCACTAGGGCCTAGACTTGGTATGAGGAGTTCCAAGGATGTTAGTGAGCTATCCCAAAAGAATCATGGCTCGAACCTAACTCCAAATCGGTGAATTTGAAGAATCCGGGGCTAAAGGAGCAAAACCGATCCAAAACAAAAATCGACCGATCTACTAGCTCGTGAGGTTAGAGGAGAATTCCTTCGGTGGAAAGAAGTGTCTCACGATCTAGAACAACTTGGTTCAAACGGATTTGCAAGAGATGCACCGAGCAAAGAGATCGATCGACGGGAAAAACGTGGAGAAAAGTAATCCGCGAAGAACACAATCAAAACACGAATCACAACCACGAAATTGCAACCGTGTGGCTACCACACGCTACAATAGTGAGATTATGGTCTCACTTCCTCAAAATCTCACGGGCACAGAGGTATTGTTCTCTTCTCTGTGGATCTCAGGTTCGCTACAGCAGAGGATGGGGAGAGCAGGAAACCCTAGAAGCAAAAGAGCAAATGACTGAGATAGTTAGGGAGGTGGGTGTCTCCCCCTACTTATCCTAATTCTAACTATTCCTAATTCCCACTCTACCCCTAACTACTTACAGAGCGAACCAGCTAAACCCTAAGGTTATTCTGGACCAACTCGATGGTAGGTGGATCCGACGGCCACGCCCGCACAACTCGTAGCGTTGCCTCGACGCAACCTCCCGATTGTCGCCACGTGCCGCCACCGCTCTGCGTCCCTTTCATGGACTCCGCCCCCGGTTTTGTGGCCGAAACCGGGAAACCAGGCCTTCACGTCCACCCCCGGTTTTGAGGCCCAAACCGGGAAACCAGCCGTCACAGCCAACCCCCGGTTTTGAGGCCCAAACCGGGAAACCAGCCCACCAGCATCTGAATTTTGTGGCCCAAACCCAGCAAACCCGCAGCACCCAGGTTTTGAGGCCCAAACCTGGAAACCATCCTCAGCCCGAGTTTTGTGGCCAAACTCAGAAACCATCCGCGCCCAGGTTTTGAAGCCCAAACCTGGAAACCGTCCACCCGATGGTTTTACTCTAGCTCTACCACCAAACCGAAGCTGTAGAGGGGATGCACCGCCCGTGCACCCCGTCCACCGACACGTGTCCCCAGGTCCTCGACCTAGGCAACACCATGCCCCACAAGTCTTCGCTCGTCGCTGTCCCAGGCTGCCAGCCACCACAGCTGATCCTTAGGCCACCGGTCCTTCAGTCCAAGCCTCACGTCTGCCCTTCACCGCTCTCGGTCCGTCGGCACGGCACGTCTCTACTTGACCTTCACCTTGCCCTCGACCACTGTCTCTATGCTCGACACCTGCACAACACAAGCCAAAGAACCTGCGATCAAACCCGTTGACAATCACTCATCACTCGAGACTCGGCATACACCCATGTATCCACAATCTCCCCCTTGATGAGTGCATTGTCAACTACATACATAAATCATAATTGAAAGGAGGAAGAAAGGAAGAAGGAGAAGAGAGAACTCGACCAAATGACCCAAAAGCTTAGAAAAGCCGAAAAAGGTCAAGTGGAAAGAGCAAGACAACTTGGTCCCCAAAGACATGGGCAACGGCTCGATGCAACCAAGCAAAGCAAAGCTAGCCCTCGAGAAGAGGTAGAATAGGCTCAACACCGCTAGCAATTGCCAAATGAAAAATCGAAGCAAAATGCTAGTCCCTCAAGACAGAGGCGCAGAGGCTCAACACGACTAGCAGAAAGCTCGACTGAAAAGCTCGATACCAACTGAACCCAATTGTACCAAAGATGCGACTGCTAGTCCCTCAAGATAGAGGCAAAGGCTCAACACAACTAGCAAAGCGCTCCGAACCAATTGGAAATTTCAAAATTTCAAAAAAAAATTCAGCACGAGCAAACTCCCCCTTGCATGGTGCACACAACCGATTCCTCTCCCTTTGGAAATGGGAGGCATGATTTGTATGATTTGTCCGAATTTTCTCCCCCTTAGTTGAAAATGCACCATCAAGAAAAGGGAACCGAAAGCAAGTTTCTCCCCCTCGGAAAATGCACCATCAGAAGTGCGAACAAGAGAAGTTCCCCCCTTCAAAATGCATATGAATGCAAGTTAGCAGCTTCAAGAATATAGTCAAGAAAATGCAAGGATGCTCTAAACAGTATAGCTCCAACGACGCACTGGAAAGCATACAGGCTAGCGAAGGCTCAAACTGATCACCAAATATGAAATGTGAACATATGAGCAAGATGAGCAGTTTTTAGCCAAAAGGTATTCACCATCAAAATAGCACTACACATGTATGGACAGGAAAACAACAAGTGCTAATCACGTAAACAAAGTGAACTACCCCTAGCAAAGTTCAATCATCATGCTATAGAATGAAGCATAGACTTGTGATTTCAATTTTTAAATCGGAGTTGCAGCGGTGAAATTTCACAAGTTCAAAACTTAGCATGTGATTGCGAGAGGTTGAAAGCTTGTCATTGCCTAACTTTTCAACTGTGCGAAGCCTATGCAGAAGCAATCAGAAGCTTAAAGCAACAGTTTCGGTCATACACTACACAGCTCAAGTTTAACTCAAAGTGCAATGAGAAACAGTCTCGAAACTGTGATGTGTTGACAAACAATCCCATCTCGATCTTTTCAAAGCACTTAAAGACTTGGTTCAGATTTTATTGACAGAATATGAACAGACCAAGCAAGTGATAGACTCAGAACTAGAGACATAGCAACCTAGCATATATGAAAAGCACGAGTGAATTCAACATATCATACACATGCTAGTTGCATATCTCAATGGTGAACATTTTCAAGTTTTATGTTTGTTAATTAGATTCACCATTCAAAAATAGCTCAGCTCACAACATGTATTAGTGATCAGAAAGAGCATAAGCTACTAGCATCAACATATAGCATCGGAGCACACTAAACAAAGCATAATTACATTTTAAAGATTATACGCATGAAGCTCAGAATGTAAAAGCGTATGCTGAAGTGCAAAAGAGAAACAAAACAAACGAGAAAATAGTCAGACTATGATACAAGATCCAAAATGTTTCCCCCATCTAAAAGGGCAAACACACACCAAGCTCACCCCCCAACCGATTAAAGATTGATTCGTCCAAAGGCTTGGTGAAAATATCAGCAAACTGATGATGAGTATCGACATGGCGAAGGTCGATATCACCCTTCTCATAGTGGTCTCACAAAAAGTGAAAGCGCACATCAATGTGTTTGGTCTTCGAGTGAAGCATGGGGTTCTTAGCAACGCTAATCACACTCGTGTTGTCACAAAGTAAGGGAACACGAGTAAAGCTCAGACCAAAATCACGCAAAGTGGCCATCATACAAAGCAACTGGGAACAACAGCTAGCCGCAACGACATACTCAGCCTCCGTGGTAGACTGGGTGACACTAGACTGCTTGCAAGAAGACCACGATACAAGAGAAGAACCAATAAATTGGCAAGTCCCAGAAGTGGACTTGCGCTCAATGCGACACCAGCAAAATCGGCATCGGAATAACCGCAAAGGGAGAGGGTGGAGGAAGCTGAATACCAAATCCCGAACTCAGGTGTGAAACGAAGGTACCTAAATATGCGCTTCACCGCCTGACGGTGAGAAGTGCGCGGCGACGCCTGAAAGCGTGCGTACAGACACACCGCGAACTGGATGTCCGGGCATGTCGCCGTTAGGTAGAGCAGCGACCCGATCATGCTTCGGTACTCCTTCTGGTCCACAGCTTCTCCATCCTTGTCCGCATCCAGGGCCGTCGTGGTCGACATGGGTGTTGGAAGAGTCTTGGCCTCACCCATATCGAACCTCTTCAGCAAGTCCTTGGTATACTTGCCCTGGTGCACAAACGTCCCTTCTCGGAATTGCTTAATTTGCAATCCGAGAAAGAAAGTCAGCTCGCCCATCATACTCATCTCGAACTCTCTGCTCATAGTATCTGCAAACTTGGCAACCAAAGCATGAGAAGAACCACTGAAAATGATATCATCCACGTAAATCTGGACCAAGAGAGTGTCTTTGCCTTGCTTGAGGAGAAAGAGCGTTTTATCCACACATCCCATTTTAAAACCCTTAGCAAGCAAAAAGGTTTTCAACCTATCATACCAGGCTCTAGGGGCTTGTTTCAAACCATATAAAGCTTTGTGGAGTTTGAAAACATGGTTTGGAAACTTGGGATTTTCAAAACCGGGGGGTTGTTCAACATAAACCTCTTCTTCTATGTAGCCATTTAAGAAGGCACTCTTGACATCCATTTTAAAAAGTTTGAAACCTTTGGATGTAGCAAAAGCCAAGAGTATCCTAATAGCCTCCATACGAGCTACGGGAGCAAAAGTCTCCTCATAGTCTATCCCCTCCTTCTGACTATAGCCTTTCGCTACAAGCCTGGCCTTGTTTCTAACAACGTGACCATCCTCTCCTTGCTTGTTTTTGAAAACCCATTTTGTCCCAATAGGCTTACAATCTGGAGGAGATGGAACTAAAACCCAAACCCGATTTTGCTCAAAGTTCTCTAACTCCTCATGCATGGCATTGACCCAATCCGGATCCGTCAAAGCGTGTCCAACATCTCGGGGCTCAAAATTAGCAACAAAAGCAGAATGAGCAAAGTGAGAGATTTGAGACCTGGACCGAGTGACACGTTTGTCGATGCTGCCGATCATCTGCTGAGGGAGATGTTGGCGCTGGATGTGTCGTGGCGCCTCTCGTGCAGAAGTGATCTCCCCCTCAACAGCAGCTGGTGCCTCCCCGGGTACAAAAGGTACCGCTCGGGGTGGCGGATCCCACGGCCCCAGGAAGAAGACGTGTCGGGGCCGTGAGTCATCGTAGAAGCCGCTCCTTGCGGCACAGCAGGTGGAGGGGGTGTTGGATCATCCGTACCTTCAGCACCCTCATCCTCGTCATCAAAAAGAGGTTCACCAACCTCATGATCACCTGCACGCTCAAAACAAGAAGAAGGACAAACCATGGTCTCGTCGAAGGTGACATCGGATGTCTCCATGACTCAGTTAGTGTCAATGTTAAGTACACGATAAGCTCAAGTGTGAGTGCCATAACCAAAAAACACACCGTCAGAAGAACGAGACTCAAACTTGTCCAAATTGCCCTTTTGAGTATAAAACTGTCGGTGTTTCGAACCCGGGGGTACGACACCAACGATTAATATGATCGCGTGCTCTCTTCCTGGATGGTGATGCAAGATGACACAAGGATTTATCCTGGTTCGGGCGAAGAAGGCCCTACGTCCAGCGGGGGAGGAGGTTCTTGTATTACTTGCACCTAAGTGCTTGTACAAGGGCGAATACAAGCTCAATGAGCGTGGACCGGAGTCCGGACTCGAGTGTGTACGTGTGTGGACTTGTGTGTTATGTAACCGTGGACCTGTGTCTTGTCCTCCCCGCGCGAAGGGCCCTGGCGTCCCCTTTTATAGAACAAGAGGAGGCCAGGGTTTACACAGGATAGATATGTACAACGCTCGATATGGCGTAGGGTAGGAATCCTGTCTTGTCGGGGCCACTGGAGCCGACGTGGGCGTCGCTGTTGTGGCGTCCTTGGAGCGTGGCCTCCATCCTGGGCGCGGACGCGGAGACGTGGCGGCGTGGGGGCCGTACAACGCCCATTCCGGCATGTACAGGACATGGCGGGGGCCCTCCGGGTCTTGTAGTACCTGTCCTCCAATAGCGTGAAAACGGTTAGGGTTCGAGGGGCGCGGAGCCGGCCTCGAGGTGGCGCCTACGGGGGGCTCGAGCCCCCGCGAGTATGGGCAAGTCCCGGGACGCCCGGGCGTACAGCGGGAACCCAGGCTCCGGGATGGGGCTCGAGCGTGCGTCAGTGCAGGGCATGGCCTAACAGTGCTGTACTAGCGCCTTTTTGCCCATGCTTGTGGTGAAAACGAGACTTGACTCTGCCCTGGTTACTGTGGTACACGTCGGGCTGCAGAGGACGTGACTGGCGTAGGTGGAGACATTAAATGCGTGGTATGGGGCTGGCATCCGATGTCTGCGCAGCTCGAAGGAAGCATAAAAGCGTCTCGAGGGATAGGCTGCCGTGCCAGAGAGGCTCGAGGTCCCCGCGTGGGGTCTCGAGGTGCGGTGTTTGGCTGTGGGGGGCTCGAGCCCTATATGCTAGGACTCGAGGTTTTAGTGGAGTGCTCGCATGAGGCCTGGCTCGGAGGGCTCGGGCGAGACGGAGAGCGCGCGTTCGCCCGAGGCCTGGCTTGGCGGGCCAGCGTTGTGGGCCTCGAGGGGTTGGTCTCTTTAGGGGGTTAGGCTAGTTAGGTTTGTTATTTACCGGTGTTCTAGGTTTAACCTATTTGTTTGCGTTGATTGGGGGTCCCCCTTTTGTGGACCCCCGACAGTAGCCCCCGAGCCCTTGTTCGAGTGCTTGCACTCGAGCAGGGGCTCCCGACAGGGAACTCGAAGGTTAGCTAACTGGTCTTAAGGGTTTGGTCGTTTTGATTCCGTGGGTGTCGTGCGAGCGACACCCGCAGGTGTAGCCCCCGAGGCCATGGGGGAGTGGTTAAAACTCCCTCGTGGGCTTTTGCGAGTTTTAGTTGCGTTTTTTAGGTCCGGGAGTGTCGAGCCCCCGAGTTTTTTTAGACCCTCTTTCATCGAGGGGTGCCAGGCTGAACCGGCCGGCCGGCTCTTCGAGCTGTCCGGCACGCCGGTTGCCCTGGCTTGTCATCCCGCGAGTCCTTTCGATCGGATGCGAGGGGGGATGCCTCGTACTACCACGAGCGGGCGAGTATCGAGGTTCCCGGTGAGCTGGTAATGGGGAATCCAAGTGAGACCTCGTGCCCCGTTCGATAGGGGTCGACTGTAGCCCGTAGGCGATCTCATAAAGCATGGGTGCTCAGTCTGCAGGAGTGCCGGGTCCATTCGATAGGGCCCGGTGGCTCGATGCCTCCCTCCGAGGGGATCTCACTGCACGTCGTGCTCCCTGCCTTGGATACACGTGAGGGGCCTCGAGGGCTTGGCCCTCGAGTGATGCCGCGAGTGGCGCCCCTTGGTGTCCCTGACTCGGGTGCTCGAAGCCGGCTGTCGAACCCTCTTCGAGGGCCAGCCTTCGCTGCTTCGAGGCTTAGGGCCGGGGCCCGTTTTTACCTTCGTGAAGAAGCCTCCGTCGTCTGGGAATCCTTCTGCCCGTTGGGCGCGCCTTTTTAGGCGGAAACCATCGGGGAGGGCGGCGGACGCGAAGCCGGAGCGACGGTCGTGGCGGGCCCGGGTAGTGGAGCGAATGGAGAGCTGCCGCGTGTACCCTGCATCCGGCTCGAGACGTGGTTAGGTGGGCGCATTAAATGCTATGCGGTTACCTTTTCGTCGCCGTGGGACGCCTCGCCTGTTGGGGTTCTTTCGTATAAATACTGAGATAGGGGGAGAAGGCTCTTCTCTTTGCCTTTGCCTTCATAGCCGCCACAGCTCCCGTGCATCTCCTTCCTGAGCCCGCCATCCGTATCCTTCTCTGCTGTCCATCCGCCGCCCAAGTCCACGCCGTTGTTGCCATGGCCGACAAGACTCCGCCGCAACCGGCCGAAGACTGGAGCCGATCGAAGACGACGCATCGCGAGTTGGACTCGCTGGTGGCGCAGGGACTTCTCCGCCCCAACCCGGAGGGGGGACCCGCGTGGTGGATCGTCCCATCGGCGGATCACCGGGAGCCGCAGCCGCCGGAGGGGTACGTGGTGAGCTTCACCCGTTACCACCGCCTGGGGCTCGGTGTCTCGCCGAGCCGCTTCATGCGTGCGTTGACCCACCACTACGGGTGAGCTGCAGCATTTCTCCCCCAACTCGATCTCGCACGCCGCCATCTTCGCCGCGGTGGTGCGAGGGGTACCTGAAGATCGAGCCACACTGGGAGATGTTCGTTCACATTTTCCGGGGCGAGCTCTTCACCAAGACGTCGAAGTCCAGCGGGAAGCGGCTCGGGCGCGATGGCTCCCTCGCCATCACCATGCGGACTGGGACCCTCGTCGGCCGGCGTCCCCCGTGGAGTACCATCCGCTACAAGCTCTCGACAACCAAGCAGGAGTGGTACGACCACTGGTTCTATCTGCGGAACGAGGGGGGCTCCTTCCGCAGTACACTGGCAGGGTCCTCGACCGGCGCCCGGAAAAGTGGAACTGGGGCGTCGTGGCGGATAAGCAGCGCCATTTGCTTGCCCCCTGATGGAGATGATGAAGACGCTGGTGGACGAGAAGGGGCTGACCATCCAGGCGGTAATCTGGGCATTCCACCAGTGACGGGTTCTTCCGCTGGCGGACCGCCCCCTTTCTTGTTCGAGATGGGGCCGAAGGCCGAGCCCGAGGCGCTGAACGGGTCGAGGATGGCCAAGGAGGGGCTGACTTGCAGCGACGACATCTCCCGGGTGGCGATCATGATCCATGGATCGTTTGCCCCGGAGAGTTCCAATCTGATCCCAATGGCGCCCGACAAGGGGTGCCTCGATCTGGTAGGTCCCCATCGAGCTAGCTTGTCTCGAGCCTCCCCTCCTTCTTTCTTCTTCGAACCTTGCGCCTTCTTGTCGTGTTTTTTCCTTATCATGTTTCCTTTTTCGCAGGGGCGTTCACGTGTCGTGCCTCGAGGCCCCCGGTGAGGGAGGACGCCGCGGAGACACAGGTGAGGCGCCTCTCCGCTCAAAAGGAAAAAGAGAACAAGGATTCCAGAAAGAAGAAAGAGAAAAACAAAAACTTGCGTCGGTCGGCTCGGGAGCAAAGGTTGGCGAAGGCTCGCCGCAATCGGCAGCCTGGGGACGAGTCCCCCGAGCTCAGCTCCTCGAGCTCAGAGGAGGATGATGATGATGAGAGCGACGACGAGGGGATGGACGCGCGCCTGAGACGCGCGGGGTTTGGCGACATCCGGGCTGACCTGCTCCCCTGTGCAGGAGGACATCTACCAGGTCCCACCGGTGAAGGGATTGCGCGGGACGCAGCCACGGAAGGCCGCATCAGGCCCAGCCTCGTCGGAGGCTCAGGGCATCCCGAGCTCCGCGCCGGCCGTGCCGGCTGTCACGAAGAAGCCACGGACAGGAGCGCTATTGCCGCGGCGCAGAAGGAGACCACGGCCGCATCGACCCAGGCGGGGGGTCTCGAGAAGCGGCCGACAGGTCGAGAAGGATTTCGGGCCCGACCGCCGCGAGCCGTCAAGGGCACCGTCGAGCCCGCGGAGGAGCGGGCGTCAGGAGGAGGCGTCGAGGCCGCGCCATCACGAGCGTCGGGGAGGGAGTCCCCGGACGTCTCGTGAGCAGGGGCGTGAGCGTCCCCGGAGTCCATCGTCGTACCACCGCCGGGGACACAGAAGCGGACGTGGGAGGGCGCGACCGCCAGCGCGAGCGCCGGAGCAGGTCCCGGAGCCCGCGCCGGGGCAGGCGCCACGACGACAGCACGAGGGAGGTACGGTCGCCCTCCCGCGATGTGGGGCTGAAGGAGGGCTCTCCCTCGAGGTCGAGCCACGGGAGGCGTCGGGAGCCCTCCCCCCATCCCAGCCCTGCGGAGATGGCCCAGGCGCAGGGCTCGAGCCGTGGGGTGGGCTCGAAGCCCCCGAGTGGGTCCGGCGATTCCGGGAAGAAGCCCAGCCGCCGCTTTGGGTGAGCAATTTTCTTGGATCTCGTCGGTAGTGAGGCTTTACCTCTTTACTTTTGATGATGCATGCGATCTCTGGTTTCTCAGGGGGAAGCGCTCCTACCAGGAGGTGGACCTCGCTGCGTCCAAGCGGGCCAAGACCTCGAGCCCCATCAAGGCACAAGCATCTCGAGGTATGGCACCTTCCTCCGCTAGGGAAGCCGCTTGGCTGGAGAAGGCTCGAGCTGCCATGGCTCGAGGAGGCCAGATGATCGTCGCGAATTTTGGTGAGGCCGTCGCCATCGACCACAGGGGTCGAGGCATCCTTCCCGGTTCTGATATCACTGTCACCTTATATTGCAGGGGCCGCAGCTTACGGCATCGAGCCCGCCGCTACCACGCTCACTGAGGCGCTGCCCCCTCCCCCTCCTCCTCCTGCGATGGCGTCTGTCGGGAGCGCCACCCTTCCCCCCGCTACAACGGCTGTTCCGGGGGAAGCGCCTGGGGCGAGCACGGCCCCGCCGGTGTCTGGGGCCGAGGAGACTGCGCCCCTCGAGGCCCCGACGGTGGAGGACCTCCTGAACGAGCTGGAGCAGGGGCCGCTCCTCGCCGCGGGCTTGCCGATGGTGGAGGCGCCCGAGGCGCCGGCTAGCGCTGACAAGACGCCGGAGGACCCGGCCAGGGAAGAGCCGGGGCCCGTGCCGTCGGGCGGCGGGCCGCAGCTGGGGCAGCTCGGGACGGAGGAGGATCTGCCCGACATCTAGCTCGACCGACCAGTATGGCCGTTTCCCGACGCGCCGAGCCCGTCCCTCGCCATGGTCTCCGTCGAGCAACCGGTCCAGCGGGGGGCTCCGCGCGAGGTGCGGTCCATCTTCCGGGAGGTGGTCGAGCTCATGGCGGAGGTGGAGTAGTCCTGCTCCGAGGAGGCGGGCCGGTCCGCACAGGTGTCGGCCGCCCTCGCGAGGGCTGAGGCGGAGCTTCAAGATCTCCGCGCTGAGCTGAGCCGGAACGCCCAAATGGCGAGCCGGCTCAACGAGGCGGAGGCGGAGGTCCGGGCGGCTCGAGGTGAGGTCGCTCGATCCAAGGAGGAGGCCGCCGCCGCTCTCGAGGCGTCGAGGAAGGAGGCCGCGGACGCCCGAAGCGAGGCCACCTCCGCCCGGGCTGAAGCTGAGGCGGCGAAGCAGGAGGCCGCTGACGCCCGTGGCGAGGCCGCCACCGCCCGAACCGCAGCGGAGGCGGCGAGAAAAGAGGCCGAGGATGCTCAATGCGATGCCGCCGCCGCTCGGTCCGCAGCGGAGGTGGCGAAGAAGGAGGCCGAAGACGCTGAGAGCGGTGTCGCCACCGCCCGAGCTGCCGAGGGGGCGGCACGACAGGAGGTGATCCGAAAGGATCTGGCCCTCGTGGAGGCGGGTAGGCTGATCGGGGAGCTTAGGTCCGAGAAGCTCCTCATGCTGGCCGAGAAGCGCAGGCTCGAGCAGCGCGCTGAGGGCCTTACCAGCGACCTCGCCGCATTGGGGCAACATTGTGATGGTGAGGCTTACACCTTGTCCTTGTTTGGGCCTCGAAGTTTTTTGTTACGCTATAGTCTCACTCTTTCTGGTTCATTGCGCAGGGGTCGAGAAAACGGTCGAGGAGCTCCGCGGGACGAACCAGGCTCTCTTGGACCAACTCCAAGACGAGATGATGGTGGCAGAGCGGGCTCGCACTTCCCTCGACCGGCTCGGCTCCATGTGGGGTGCTCCTCCGGTGGCTGCGGCAGAAGGTGCGGTGGCCCGAGGCGACGCCTTGGTCGACGCCTTGTGCTTCCTCGACGCAGCGGCGCGGGACCGTGTCCGGCAAGCTCTCCATCATGGCGTCAAGCAGACGCTCGCGGTCGTTCGCTCCGGCTTCCGCTTCCCGGTCCACGTTGTCGCCAAAGGCTTCATCGAGATCGAGGGGAAGGACGAGGAGTGGAACAACCGCCGTGTCGACAAAATTTGGAGAAGATGGAGAGGCCGGGGACGTCGCTCGCGAAGATCTTCGAGGAGGACGTGCTGCCTCCTGACGCCAGCAGCGGTGTCGAGGGCCCTCCTCCCTCTAGCTCGGGTGTCGAGGCTGAGCCCGCCGTGGAAGACCTCGGGGAGGAGTACCACACCGACGAAGATTAGGGCCTGCGTGCCAAATTTGGGCGTCGAGGCCCCTGTAAGAATTTTATGACATGGATGAGGGTCCGTCGAGACCCGTACGTATATATGACTTGTTTGTTTAAAGGAGTTGTTTTCTTTTCAAATGCGTTTGACCACTTCTCTTTGTTGCAAGCTCGAGTTTCTGCTAACTTAGTCTGTGTTCCTTCGATACGTCGCGAGCCCCTCGAGGGGAGGCGTAGGTAGGGCACCGTAGCCCGGGGGCGTAGGTGGCCGTCTACGTCGACGCCTCCCGACCCTTGGAGGCTCGAGGTATTTTAGGATTTAGGCGTCGCTAGTTCACTCGAGGCACGAGTCGAGACGAGGGTCGAATTTTTGAAAAGAAAACGCGCATTTTTTCCGGAGTCTGGGGGGCGGTTACCCCCTTGTCAGCCCCCGAGGGAGGCTCGACCCTGAGCAAAGCAGGGTCGAGGCTACCTTAAGATGCTAAGCAAAATGAAAGACCATGCACGAGTTTGTTCATTCATCTTGGGCGTGTTTGTACAAAGCAACAAAAATGAATGAGGTCTCGAGGCCTTTAAGGGTAGAAGCGACGTAGCTGAGATATGTTCCACGCAGTTCGCCAGGATTCCTGCCTTGATCGTCGTAAAGCTTGTACGTTCCTGGCTTGAGCACTTCAGCTACGGTGTATGGGCCCTTCCCACTGGAGGAGTGAGCTTGTGGCGCCCTCGATTATCTTGCAGCCGTCGAAGCACGAGGTCCCCCACCGCTAGGTCCCTCGTGCGCACGTGCTTGTCGTGGTAGCGTCGAAGCGTTTGCTGGTAGCGCGCGGAGTTGATGAGCGCCACGTCTCGAGCCTCCTCGAGCTGGTCCTTGGCGTTGGCGAGCCTTCATCGTTTGGTTTGCTCGTTGTAGGCTCGAAGTCGAGGGGAGCCGTACTTCGAGGTCCGTAGGCAAGACAGGCCTCGGACGCCGTAGGTAGGAAGAACTGGAGTGAACCCTGGTGGCTCGACTCGGCGTAGTCCTGAGGCCCCACAGCACCGAGGGGAGCTCTGCAGCCCACCCTCTTTCGAAAGTTTTTGAGGGTCTTGAACAGCCTCGGCTTCAGCCCATGGAGTATCATGCCGTTGGCGCGCTCGACCTGCCCATTGCATTGAGGGTATGCGACCGCGGCCCAGGTCACGCGAATGCCGTTGTCGTCGCAGAAGTTGGTGAACTTTTTGCCCGTGAATTGGGTGCCATTGTCGGTGATGATGACGTTAGGCACCCCGAACCGGTACATGATGTCTGCGATGAACTCGATGGCTTTCTCAGAGGTGGGGTCGCCTATGGGCTTGGCCTCGATCCACTTGGTGAACTTGTCGACGGCCACGAGCACATGCGTGTACTTTCCGGTTGTCATCTTGAGGGGACCCACGAGGTCGAGCCCCCAGACGGCAAACGGCCAAGTAATAGGGATCATCTGCAGGGCGTGCGCGGGCTGGTGCGTTTGCTTGGCGTAAAACTGACACCCTTGGCAGGCTCGGACCAGGCGCTTTGCGTCTCCGATGGCGGTTGGCCAGTAGAAGCCTTGTCGGAAGGCGTTCCCTACCAGGGTCCTTGGCGCTGCGTGGTGGCCGCAAGCCCCCTGAATGCATGTCGTCGAGGAGCTTGCGTCCTTCCTCGAGGGGGATGCAGGCGCTGAAGGATCCCGGTCGGACTTCGTCGGTACAGTTCCCATTCGTCGTCGTAGATGACGTAGGTCTTGGCCCTTCGAGCGATGCGTCGGGCCTCCGTCTTGTCTTCTGGTAGCACGCCTTGCGTCAGGTAGTCGAGGTAGGGCGTCCGCCAGTCGAGGGGTCGTGGATGAAGAAGAGGCGGGTGCGTCGACCTGCATCGCCTCAGCGGATGTCGAGGGGTCATTCCCGAGGGGTGGCCGTTGAAAGTCGAGCCCCCGTGTCTAGCTCGAGGGGTGGCGTCGAGGGGCCAGCCCCCGGGTCGATTTTGACGGATGGCTCGAAAACGTCCCTCGAGAAGACGTCTGGTGGAACCGTGCCGCGCGTGGACGCCAACTTTGCCAGCTCGTCTGCGTCCTCGTTGTACTTTCGAGCTATGTGGTTGAGCTCGAGGCCGTAGAACTTATCTTCTAGCTTGCTGCACCTCCCCGCAGTATGCCTCCATCTTGGGATCGATGCAGCTTGAAGCCTTCATAACCTAGGTTGATGACGAGCTGCGAGTCTCCTCGGGCGTCGAGGCAGTCAGGACCCCGAGCTCGAGGGCGATGCGCAGCCCATTGACGAGGGCCTCGTACTCGGCGACGTTGTTGGAGGCGGGGAAGTGCAAGCGTAGCAGGTAGCGCATGTGAACTCCGAGGGGTGAGATGAAGAGCAGGCCTTGCGCCTGCCCCCGTCTTCATGAGGGATCCGTCGAAGTACATGGTCCAGAGCTCGGCTTGAATCTGTGCCGGGGAGCTGAGTGTCGGTCCATTCAGCAACGAATTCTGCCAACGCTTGCGACTTGATCGCCTTTCGCGGGGCGTAGTGATGGTCTCCCCCATTAGTTCGGCGGACCACTTGGCGATGCGCCCCGTGGCCTCCCGATTGTTGATGATCTCACCGAGGGGGAAGGACGACACCACCGTTACGGGATGAGCGAGGAAGTAGTGCTGGAGCTTGCGCCTTGTGACGATGATGCCGTAGAGCAGCTTCTGGATGTGCGGGTATCGGACTTGGCCTCGGAGAGCACCTCACTGGTGAAGTACACCGGTCGTTGGACCGGCAATGCATGACCCTCCTCATGCCTCTCGACGACTATGACCGCGCTGACCACCTGAGTGGTTGCGGCCACATAGAGGAGGAGAGTCTCGGGGGATCGCCACCTTCGGCTGGTTGCGGAGGCACGAGAATTGGTGCGGAAGTCAGCAACCCCTTCAACTTGGTTAAGGCCTCTCCTCGTTCGACATTCCACGCAAAGTGTTCCGTTTCTTCAGCAGGCGGTAGAGGGGTAGCGCTCTTTCCCCTACCCTCGAGATGAATCTGCTGAGAGCGGCTAGGCAGCCGTCACTTTCTGCACACCCTTGAGGTCTCGAATTGGGCCCATCCTCGTGACTGCTGAGATTTTTTCGGGGTTGGCCTCGATCCCCCGCTTGTGAGACAATGTACCAAGTAGCATGCCTCGAGGCACACCAAAGACACACTTCTCGGGGTTGAGCTTCACATTCTTGGCCCGGAGGCACTCGAACGTGGTCTCGAGGTCGCTATGAGGTTCCCGACTTTCTTGGTTTTAACCACGATGTCATCGACGTAGGCCTCGACGGTTTTTGCCTATGTGCTCGCCAAAGATATGCTGCATACATCGTTTGGTACGTTGCCCCGGCGTTTCGAAGGCCGAAGGGCATTGTAACGTAGCAATACATACCAAAAGCGTAACAAAAGAGGTAGCGAGCTCGTCGGATTCTTTCATCCTAATCTGGCGGTAGCCGAAATATGCATCGAGAAATGAAAGTACCTCACACCCCGCAGTGGAATCGACAATCTGATCAATTCTAGGTAAAGGAAATGAACTTTTGGACATGCCTTTATTCAGACCAGTGTAGTCTACACACATCCGCATTTTCCATTCTTTTTTCTAACTAGTACAGGGTTCGCTAGCCACTCTGGGTGAAATACCTCCTTGATGAACCCGGCCGCCGAAAGCTTGTGCACCTCCTCGCCGATGATCTTGCGCTTCTCCTCGTCGAAGCGGCGCAGGCGTTGCTTCACCGGTCTGGACCCGGCCTGGATTTCCAAGGCGTGCTCGACGACTTCCCTCATTATGCCCGGCATGTCCGAGGGGCCCCACGCAAACATGTCGATGTTTCGCGCGGAGAAGTCGACGAGCACTGCTTCCTATTTAGGCTCGAGGCTGGCTGACGGCCAGCGTCTTGCCATCGTCGAGGTCGGGTCGACGGGTATCAGCTTGGTGTGCTCCGCCGGCTCGAGGTGCCAGCGTGGCGCTTCGCTTCAGGGCCTCCTCGGTGGCCAGGGCGGCTAGGGCCTCGAGCGAGTCGAGCTGGACGTTTGCCTCCCCACGCTCGACGCACTCCACGTCGCAGTGGTACGCGTGCTCGTAGGATGTGTCGACGGTGATGACCCCTTTTGGCCCCGGCATTTTGAGCTTCAAGTACGTGTAGTTGGGACCGCCATGAACTTGGCGTAGCCTGGCCGGCCGATGATGGCGTGGTAGGTCCCTTGGAATCCACCACCTCGAAGGTGAGCGTCTCCGGCGGAGTTAGCCGCCGTGCCAAGCAAACCGGCAGTCGATGCGCCCGAGGGGGGGGGGCCTTCTCCCTAGTACGACTCCGTGGAATCCCCCTACGCTGGGTCGGAGCTGACCCTTTGAAATCCCCAGGAGGTCGAGGGTCTCGAGTATATGATGTTGAGGCTCGAGCCCTCATCCATCAACACCTTTGGAACCGTACGTCGACGATGATGGGGTCGACGACGAGGGGGTACGCCCGTTTTTGACACGGTCCGGATGGTCGTCGCGGTCGAACGTGATCGGCGCATCAGACCAGTCAAGATACCGGGGGGCGTCGTGGCGAGTGCAAAGATCTCCCGGCGCTCCTTCTTTCTTCTTGAGTTGAGAGCCCGACGGGGTCGGCCCCCCGTAGATCATGTAGCAGTCGCGCACCGGGGGGAAGTTGTCGTCCGCGTCCCCACCGCCGCGCCGATTGTTATCCTTGCCCTTAGGCGCGTCTTCTCTCTTATCGCCGAGCTTAGAGTAGTAGCCTTTCAACAGTCGCAGTCCTTTAACTTGTGATTTACGGGGCCCCTGTGATAAGTGCAGGGGTCCTCGAGCATCTGTCGAAAACAGCCCCGTCAGGGGGCCTCGGGGCTTCTTAGGCGAGGGCGCCTGCGAGCACTTCTTCGTCGTCGTCGTCATTGGCGTCGCGCTTCGCCTTCTGACCTTTGCGTTTGTTCTTCTTCTTTTTGTTGCTGTTATTGTTGTCGTTCTTGGCGTCGTTGCCTTTGTTCGAGCCCTCCGGCTGGTCACCGCCTTACCTTTGTCCGTGGAACGGCCAAGAAGGCCCCCACTGCCTCATCGCCTGAGGCAAAGCTGGTGACACGATCCATCAGGTCCTCGACCGTCCTGGGACGGTAGCATCCTAGCTCATGAACTAGCTCTTGGCATGTCGTGCCCGCGAGGAACGCTGAGATGACGTCCTCATCAGGCACGTGGGGGAGCTCGAGGCGCTGCTTTGAGAACCGTCGAGCCAAGTCGCGGAGGGGCTCGTCCGCCGCCTGCCTGCAACGCCGTAGGTCCCAGGGGTTGCCTGGGCGCACGCAAGTCCCCTTGAAATTCTCGTCGAAGACCCTAACTAGGTCGGCCCAGTCGTCGATCCGATCCGGCGAGAGCCCCTCTAGCCACCGGCGGGCGGTGTCCAAGAGGTAAAGTGGGAGTTGGCGTATGATAACACGGTCGTCGTTCTTTGCTCCGCCCAGTTGGCAGCCTAGGCGGAAGTCCGAGAGCCAGAGCTTGGGCTCGACCTCCCCATCATACTTCACGATGTTGGTCGGCGGTCGGAAGCGGTCGGGGAGGGTTGAGCTGCGGATGGCCCGGCTGAAGACTCTGGGGCCCGGGGGCTCGAGGACTTGCCGGTCCTCGTCACTGTCGTAGCGCCCCCCTCGAGGGCGCTATAGCCGCGCTCTTGGGGCCCCCTTGTCCTTGCGCCGTCGGTTGTGTCGTACGGGCGTCATTGGGGTCTCGAGGTGGCCGGTTGTCGATGATCCATTCACGGACTGGCCTAGCTCGAGAAGCGTCAGGTTGGTGGACGGATGCCTTGCTCTCGTTGCGGGGCGTGTCCGCCGGCTTCACCGAGGCTGCTCCGCGCCGGCGTGACGCCGAGCTCTCGGCCTGTTGCACACAGCGGCTGTCTCGAGGAGGTTCTTCATTTCCCCGAGCATGCGCCTGGCGTCAGGGTTGGAGACGGCGGGTAGATCACGGAGCAGCATCGCCGCCGCCACCATGTTCTGCCCGGCCGCGGAAACGCGCCTCGGGGCGTGCTGGCGCCCCGTCCTCGAGGATCTGCCGGTGGACCTCTCGAGCCGGCCACGAACGCCGGCGCCTCGAGGCTGGGCTGGTTCTTGTGCTAGGGTTTTCTCGAGCTGCAGCAGGCGTTGTCGGTCCTCCTCAGCCTTGGCGATGGCCTCCCGCAGCTGCGCGAGCCGCGTCGCTCGGTCGTCGTTCTGTGCTAGGATGGTGCAGCCGGTGCCGGGGTTCGTTCCTCCCCTGAACACGTGACCCGCCTGCCGCAGCCACGTCTCCGGGCCCTTCGAGGTTGAGCGTCGGCCTGGTGTCGTCGTCGCCATCGTCCTCGCATCGTCCGCGACCCCCTCGAGCTGGAAACACTCCCTGGTAGGTCCCAGAGGTCAGGGTCATGGTAGTCGTACTCATCGGAGTCGGAGCTGGTGATGCCGCGCCGCCTTGCTCGTGCCGGTGGCTGCAGCTCGCGGTACCACTCCCCGAAGGGGCTTGACGAGGTGGCCAGACGGCTCATGAGAGGCCGCGGTCGACGCGCGCGGGTGGACATCTCTAGGTTGGCCATGGCCTGCAGTAGCACGCCCGGGCGTTCCTCCTGCTCCGTCGGCGGTCGGCCCCGACTGCGCTCGTTGAGCTGCGGGCGTAGGTTGCTGCGGAGTTGTCGAGGCCGAACGGGAACCACCGGCGTCGAGCACGGTACACCCCGTGCGGGAGGAGGCTGGGTGGCCTCGACGGCGCACGGCTCGGAGGCCTCTGGCCTGGCTCCTGGTCCATGCGCATGATGACGCGAAATCGCTGGTGGGCGCGGGCGCGCCCTGGAAGTCTCCGGCCGCGCGCCGGGCAGGCTCCTCCTCGGGAACTCCGCGCCGGCCATGGGGAAGTGGGTGTACGCCGCCGGCATCGCCTGTGCCTGGCGACGATGGTGACAACGGCGCCGCTCATGGGGTGGCGACGCGTGGTGGTGTGGGTGACGTGCCACGCTCCTCGCGCGGGGTGGCGTGACACGCCCTCCACTCGGGCCCTCCGTGGAGCAAGTCAGCTCGTTGCCGTTGTCGGTGGCCAGGAACTCGAGGCTCCCGAACCAGATGACGGCACCGGCAGAGAACAAAGGAGTCGAAGCAGCCATCCAGGAAACGCGAGAAACCGACTCGACACGCAAAAGCCCCTACCTGGCGCGCCAACTGTCGGTGTTTCGAACCCGGGGGTACGACACCAACGAGTAATATGATCGCGTGCTCTCTTCCTAGATGGTGATGCAAGAGACACAAGGATTTATCCTGGTTCGGGCAAAGAAGACCCTACGTCCAGCGGGGGAGGAGTTCTTGTATTACTTGCACCTAGTGCTTGTACAGGGGCGAATACAAGCTCAATGAGCATGGACCGGAGTCCGGACTCGAGTGTGTACGTGTGTGGACTTGTGTGTTGTGTAACCGTGGACCTGTGTCTTGTCCCCTCCGCGCGAAGGGCCCTGGCGTCCCCTTTTTATAAACAAGAGGAGGCCAGGGTTTACACAGGATAGATATTGTAAGTGCAATCAAGCCCTAATTGTGGGTTTTGGTGATAATGACCACATGATTAGAGGACTAATGAGATTTATGAAGTTGATAAGCAGGTTATGATAAGAAAGGATGGTGTATATGCTTTGGTGGACCCCTCACACTACATTTTATCGATTCCGAGCTCAAAGTGCTTCAAAGATATTCTATTTTGATTACTTGAGTTTAGGAATGCCGTACTATTAAGAGGGAATGCAAATTCATTGATATGGCTGAATGACATGTGCTCAAACCAACTCAAACCATCCACATTTCCAACCAAAGACAGCTGCACCCTTTGTAGATCTGTTCCTGTCTGTTTGGTGGGCGCGGCAGTGCCGCTCTAGGCGCGGCAGTGCCGGGCCGCGGTACTGCCGGCTAAGGCCGGCACTGCCGCGACTTGATTTGTCCGTTGGATGGCAGGAGGTATTTAATTCACCCCCTCTGCCTCCCAACGGTCATTGACGACCAAACTCTCCACCTACCTCCAGACAAGCTCTCTCCTTCTCCATTGAAGGCTCTCAAAGCTCCCAACCCCAAAATCTCTATTCCCATTGATTCCAAGCGGTTGAGAGGCTCAAACCTTCACCAAAGAGGAGCCCTAGCTGAGATCTACTGCCTAGAGCACTTGATTTGAGCCATAGCCGGTGGATTTGCTTCTATTACTCTTGGGTTCTTGGAACCCTGCCGGCTAGGCGTCGCCCTAGAGCCTTGCCAACTTGTGTGGCGGCCTAGGGAGGTTTGTAATCACTTGTGCAGCTAGTAAGATTACCCCTCACCTCAAGGATTTAGTTTCTTGACTTGAGAACGAGGTTGAGTTGCAAAGCTCATGACCTAAGTGGTCAACCTCAACAACGTGGAGGTAGGCAAGCCTTGGTGGCGAGCTGAACCACGGGATAAATCACTTGTCTCGCGTGCTTGCTTAGTTTCATTCTCTATGTTCATGAGCTTGTGATATATTCTAGGGTTTGGCTCGATCTACTCTATCTTTCATATTTGGCTTGGAGTAGTTGTTTCTGCTGGTTCATATAGCCTATTGTTACATTCCTATTCATATAGAATCTGCAGATTGTGGTTAGATTTCGAATTGCAGCTTCTGGTCTTCATCTGCGCGGCAGTACCGCGCTGAGGCCGGCAGTGCCGGGGAGCGGCAGTGCCGGGCACAGGGCGGTAGTGCCGGGCCTATCTAATTTGTTTTTTAAGCTGTGATTTTGAACAGGCCTATTCACCCCCCCCCTCTAGGCCACACAGGTCCTTACAAGTGGTATCGGAGCCTGGTCTCTCAGCAGCACTTAACCGTGCGAGAGTATGGCCACTGACGGAGGACGGGTAACGCTAGTGTTGTGCAACCCAAACCCTTTGAAGATCCGGATGTGCACACACTAGCAGCAGCGAGAGTAATCTCCACAGCTAGCGAAGGACACTTCCACAATTGGTTGTGTCGGCCGGAGAGCTCGCAAGACGAAAGGAAGAAAGAAGGTTGAGAAGAGAAGCTAGAGCCAAGCAAAAGAAGATGCAGCAGCTCTCAAAGCAAAGGAAGACAAGGCTCAAAGAAGAAGAAAAAAGATTAGAAGAGAAGAAAGAGCCAAGAAGAGAAGAAAGAGAAGAAGGAAGAGCTCAAAGCTAAGAAGAGTGTGCACTTGAGTGAAGACTCAAGTAGCACCGAAGATGGTGATGATGACATCTCCTATCATCTCAAGGGTGACAAGAAGAAGAAGGAGGAGACCAAGAAGACATACGGAGCCGTATCCTACACTTATTCTTCTATGTCTAACCATGATTCTAGGCCTCTCATTAATGTACCCGCGGCAAGTTGCCTCGTTTCGACGGGACCAACTTTGCCAAGTGGAACATTATGAAGACCTATCTTATTGGTCCCATCCAGGTATTTGGGAGATTGTGCACAATGGACTTGAAGCACCGGTTGATCCAAAGAACCCCACTCAAATGAGTTCCGCAACATTCATCTCAATGCCCAAGCCACTAGTGTGCTACTTAGTGCCTTGGATGGTGATGAGTACAACAAGGTCATGGGAGTTGAGGTTGCAAGGAGATTTGGGGCACATTGCATATTGCTCATGAAGGGGTTGATAAAGTAAGGCAATCCAGATTGATTTGTTGATGGCCAAGCTCAACCGGTTTTGTGATTTGTGATGGTGAAGGTCCTCAAGAGATGTTTGATAGGTTGATGGTCATTGTTGGCAAGATTAGAGGGCTAGGTGGAAATGAAATCAATGATCACAAGGTTGTGAAGATTATGTTGGAAGCTTATTCACCAAGAAATGAGACCGTAGTGACATTGATTAGAGACAAGAAAAGTTTGAGAAGTTCACACCTAGTGATGTGCTTGGGAGATTATCACATTTGAAATGCAAAGAGAGGAAGCTAATGAAAGAAGGAAGCTTGGAGAGTTGCAAGCAAGGCTAGATGGGATGAAGATCAAGGAAGTGGCACTCAGGCAAGCAAGCCAACAAAACAAGCAACATCAAGCAAGTCAAGTTCAAGCAGCAAGCCTCTACAAGCAAGCCCAAGCAACAAAAGAAGAAAATAGAGGTTGAGGACAGCACATCATCCTCTTGCAAGAGTGAGAGTGATTGAAAGGACCTTGATGTCGCCTAGAGGGGGGTGAATAGGCCTGTTTAAAATCACAGCTCAAAACTTTGTTAGAGATGCCCGGCAACTACCGCCCTAAGCCCGGAACTGCCGCACCCCGGCACTGCCGGCCTCAGCCCGGTCTGCCGCGCCAACAACTGCCCGAGCCTGCAATTCAAAAACTAGCCCAGGAAACCAATTCTATATAAATAGAAGTGTTGCTCTTGGTTTCCTGAACCTGCAGAACCAACTCAACCAAGCCAATATGTTGTATGAATAGATCGGGGCCAAATCCTAGAATCAATCACAAGCTCACAAGTATGATGAATGAACACAAGTAAATACAAGAGACAAATGATTTATCCCGGTTCAGCTCGCCACCAGGCTTGCCTACCTCCACGTTGTTGAGGATGAACACTTAGGTCAAGAGCTTTGCAACTCTTCCTCGGTCTCAAGTCAAGGAACCAAATCCTTGAAGTGAGGGGTAATTCTTAGCTCCACAAGAGGATTACAAACTTCCGCTGCTCACCACAAGCACGGGAGCTCGCCGGGCGACGCCTAGCCGTCTAGGAGGCTTCACCTCCAAGAGTAAAAGATGCACACGAAGATCGACGAAGCCCGACAAGTGCTCAAGGTTTGGAAGCTCTAATATGCTCTCTAGCTCTTAATCACACAGCCCCAACACTTAATCATGCACTAAGTATGTCACTCTCACAAGAAGGGTTGGGGAAGCTCTCAAATGGCTTTGGATGTGTTAGAAGTTTTTGGGCACCAGCAGCAGTAAGCTCTGGAGGCGTGGGGTGGGTATATATACCCCCCACACCCAAAACTAGCCGTTGGAGGTCAGAAACTAGCCGTTACTGGCTGTACAGGCCCGCACTGCCGCACTTAGCCGGTACTGCCGGGGAGCGGCACTGCCGCTCGACAGAGCGGCACTGCCGCAGCTCCCTGAGACAGCACAGGTGACCTCACGAAAAACGCCATAACTTTTTACTCCGAACTCCGATTTCAGTGATCTTGGACTTTCCGGAAAGCTTGTTTCGAGGGCTATCCAACCCTACAGAGAACAAGCCCAAGATCAACAAGTGCAGTGCAGTGCTAAGTGTTTTCTCTCATGTTAGGACTCGGGTTCGGTTAGTTTGAGCACTTGAGACTTGTCTATGATTCGTATTGCATCCCCCTTGATAGTACGGCATAACTATACTCAAGACAAAGAAAATATAACCATTTTAACCACTTGAGTCTTCAATGTCTTCATATGCCATTTCTTCTTGATATCACTTCGAAAGGGGTTGCAATCATCTTTGTCTCCTTTCTTTGAGCAAACACACCTTGAGCATGTGACTTGAACCATTTCCACACATATGAGTTCAATCCATGGCTTCAAGTCACTTCCACTAATGATTTGATCCTCAACACAATATGAATCCTCATAGCTTGATTAGTACCTCGACTCAATGCAAGTACTCTCTTCTTCACCCTAGCCATAGTACTTCGGTCTCTTGACCTTCACCGTCGCTTAGTACCTCGAAGCCCTTTCCTTGCTATCTTCACCTTATCAAGCCACACTCAAGTCACATCATATTGAGCATCCATTGAAAACCATTTCTTCAATATTGTGATCCTTGCTTGAACATCTTGTAGATATGCATGTTGAGATCAATCAAGCTTTAGTTTGACTCACATAGAGACATATATGGATCATCATTAGTATGGTCAAGCCAATTCACGATTCCTAATATCCTCTCCTTTTGGCTTGACACTCAACACTCACTTCAATCTCCATCTTCATACTTCTAGCTTGATCAAATCAATGCAAAGTGATTCTCCAAACATTTATCCATACAAGCAAACCAAGTAGAGAATGACTTATATCCAATATGAGTTGTGTCCTTTGTCATTTCAACTTGCTTGCCATTTACTCACTTATGCATTCTTGATTCATTCTTCAACCTTGATCAAAGCTATTTCACTATCAAACTCTTCTCGCTCATGAAAAGCAACCCATTGTTGAGACCATTCCAAAATCATCGATCCATGTCTCACTTGTCATTTGCCAAATATGCTTGCTTTCTCATGATGCCATGATATCCCTCAACATAGAAGCCATATCATCAACTCTATTTGCATTGTTGTCTTTTGCTTGAACAAGATTGTTTCCATGATCTTCCAATACAACAATACACAATTTTGCCTTCATTTCAACACTATGTGGAATATCATCAAGTTTGCTTTTCTTGTTGAACCTTTGATACACTTAGCAAACTTGTTAGACCTTTAATTATGTTGTCACTCAATTCACCAAAACCCACTAAGGGCTAGATGCACTTACAATCTCCCCTTTTTGGTGATTGATGACAACACAATTAAAGCTTACAAGAGATTGATAAACATTAAGATTTTGAATCCTATGATATAGTGAGCTCCCCCTAAATGTGTGCATTGAAAGGAATTTCAAATTTTGGCTTCAAATGCAAATGCACATATTTAAGACAAAGTGTGGAAACTCTCTTATATCTTAGCATTCGTGGGGTGCAAGGTGTCAACATGATAACCGTGATGCTCATGAGACAGTTCATGCACTCAGAGATTGCTAGCCAGCAGAGAGCGGCACTGCCGCATAGAGAGCGGCACTGCCGCACTTGCCTGACCAACACTAGAGAAACAAGCACAAGCACTTAAGGCATGAATGTCACACAATAGCATGAATGATTCTTGTCAAGAGCATCAAATTATCCTTGCACACACCACATAATAAATCTTATATGCCTCTCCTTTACCCCTTTCCATCCTCATATCAATCTCTCTTCCCTTACAATGTCCCCCAAATTTCTCCCCCTTTGGCATTAATCGCCAAAAAGGATCTCTCCACCAAAAGGAAGAAATGATGGTAGACAAGTGAGGGATAGAGGTATGTAAAAGTTTAGCATATATGATTTCTCTTCTATGTTTTTCTACCAAACAAAGTATGCAACACTTTAAGTCAAGATTCTCAAGAGGTTAGCATATTTAGCTCATACCTCATATAGGTGACATAACATGAGACAAACTTACATAATCACCACAAGAGGTATCAACCAAATATCTAACTCATTCTCTAATTGTCACCATAAGAACAAACTCATGGTGTGACTCAAAATATTGCATACACATGCACACTCTAGCATGTAAGGGCCTAGATGCACAAAGGTAATACGAATGTTCATAGAGTGATATACCTTTGTTCTAAGCCTCATAATCTCCACCATGATGATGATTTTGAATTTAGTGCTTTGATGGGCCTAGCATTTCATTAAGAAAAGGATCTCATTTGTGCCCATCTCTCCTTTTCATCATCTTCAGGAGACATTTCAAACTTGTGCTTCATCTTAGTTGAAAGTCCATTGCTAGCTCTTGTTGTCATTTTGAGATACCAATTGAAGACATATTTCTGATATATCAATGAAAGATTATCCTCCACCAATATCAATTGAAATATGATCTTCATAGTTTGACACCAATGGAAGGAATCTTCACAAGTTGATGCCAATAGGAATGGATGCTTGTATCTCATAATATCACCTAGATGTCGACCTAGGGAATGCTCACGGAGACAAGAGATAGCATTAAATTGCACAAGCGATAGTTTACAACTAGTGACCATTTGAATGTGGAAAGCATGTGGATCACTAATTGTAAAACCTCATAACATAAACTCAATCCCCCTTATTTGATAGTGCATACATATGTATGTGGAAAGCAAAACATATGCACTTTTGGTCAATTAAGTCTAAATAAGGGAATTTAAGCTATATTATGGAGAGTAGCTACATAGAGTTAAAATTGCAATCCAAATAAATATGAGAGATAACATTACTATTTTGGATTGATTGGCTATGTAGCATACCCATGAGAGACTCATTCTCACCAAGAGACTACACAAGTTCACTAGAAGAAAATGTTAGTCTCAAAAGACACAAGACATAGAATAGACTCCCCCTTAATATGTGCATCAAGTACTCGAACTACTTGTGAAATGCACTTGAATCACTTTAAGAGTCTAGAGGAGTTCATGCTATATCTTGGTCAAGGCCACACCAAATTTGCAACAATTGAAATTATGCCAAAGAGAACATACCACCACTTAGGTAGAGAGATCACCACATAGATTTTCATTGATATGACCATCATAAGTGAGACTTGATGATATGGATGGCCATACTTTTTCACTTGATGATTCATGGTGAATTAAAGCTCTTGTGATCATCCAAGATCCTCATTAGGTTCCTAGTTCTTTCTCTACCTAAAGCAACTCACATAGAAAGCAAATGGTAAGTTCATGAAATTTGCAAATTGTGAACTAGGAGTTACCACTCTGTTGACGAGATCCTGGGTGATCAAAGGGATGGATCCATGTGACTTGATGAGCTTAGATGAAGAATTAGCAATGAACATCCAATCTTTATTCTTTTCTTCAACTCACATAAATATAGTTCTCCAAAGGATTGGGGCATCCGACAACAAAACTAGGAGCATTCAGTTTATAAAGACTGAGAGCTCCAAGAATAATCTTTGGAGCACCCAAAGATTCCATTGGAACTATCCATCCTCCTTTGAAGTTTTCTTCTCCAATGTTTGAGATTACACAATATGAGCTTGAGAGAAGGCATTTGTCTCATGAGATAGAAAGTAAACTCCCCCTCAATTTGTGCATACAAGAGTACACAAAGCACACTTATGCACATCAACAATATGAGGTCAAAGGAGAAGTCTACACTATGTTCCAACTCATTTCAAACTCCTTCAAGCTGCTTTGCAATCCAACTTTTCAGATTCTGTCATTCAGTCCTCTTGTCAATGATTGAAGTCTTGTGAATTCTTCTAATATAGCATATCCAACTCAACCTCAACATCATGCTCTGGGCCACAAAATGGACTGTTGTCAGCTGCTGTGTGTGGAGGTGTGCAGCAGTGCTGCTCATGGCGCAGCAGTGCTGCTCATGGCGCAGCAGTGCTGCCGTGGCCCGGCAGTGCTGCCCGTGGCCCGGCAGTGCTGCCCGCTGAGCGGCACTACTGCTCGCACATCACCAGTAGGTTGTAGATTATCTTCAACATGAGGAGCCTCCACATCTTGAGAGTGAGTCAACACACTCCGACTTCTACCAACCTCATCTTGCTTTAGGTGAAGAGTAACCTTTAGGCTTGTGATGCATCCAAATGAATAAGCACAACCTCTTCTTATTGATTTCCTATGAATAAGCTCAACACAAGAGGTATTAGTAGCAAAGCACTAGTTTCTCATTTAGTAACCCTTTATGTGTGGAAGGCAAATGGGCTACCAAAATAGAGAAACCTCATAACATGGACTAAATCTCCCTTAATGCCACATGCACACTCTTTTGAGTCGAATGGAAATGTGAATGTGCATGGTTGGTCAATTAAGTCCAAAGGGTAGATTTAAGCCATATTATGGTGAGTGGCTAACATAGACGAATCAACCCAAAATTAACTAGAGAGAACACATCACATAGTTCTGGATTGATGGCATTGATATGATAGCACACTCCATTTAAGAAACACATTCTCATTTAGTGAGACTACATAAATCACTTAGAGAAATGGTTAGTCTCACAACTTAGTCATAGAGTAAATTCCCCTTTTATAAGTGCTCTAAGTATTTGAATTTCTCACATAGCACTCTATTCATTAAGAACATGGCATTTTACTCTATGTCTAGGTCATGGCAACAATAGAATAATCAAATTTAACTTATGCCAAGAAATACTCACAACCATTTGAGCATGTAGATGGCCATAAGATGAGAATGAGAATTTGCCAATCTACCATATGACAAGATTTCATTAAGTAGAGAGTTCTTGAGATTTGAGTGATAAGTGCTTCTACTTGAGCTTTCTTGAAGTTCGTTTGAGGTCCACAAAGAACACCAAGTCATGTATGTTGCTTGTTGTGAAATTCCAATCATACTTTTCTTCCATGACCAACAACCAATACATATCCTCAAGTGGTTTCTTTCCCTAAGTGACTACACAAGACACAAAGAGATAAGATTTGAAATAAATTGCACTTGAGATTTAGATGTTACCACCCTTCTTGAAACATAATGGATGAGGTGGCTTCTTCATCTTCACTTTGCTTATCATCATGTTGTAGACTTCATCCATTGCTTGGACTTATCTCAGCCACTACTGTCTGCATAGGGGCGGCACTGCCGCTCTGAGGCGCGGCACTGCCGCTCTGAGGCATGGTACTACCATATCAGAGATGTCAGCGGAATTTGGTGCAATAGTAGCTTGAGGATCTCCTATCTTTGTACCCAGAACTTCTTGTGGTCTTATATCACCAATGGGCATTTCTTGATTGTCTCACAAAGTGGTTCCTCATTACCTAAACATGAATAAGATCTTGCTCTACTAGAGAGCCATTAAAAGCATCATATGAAAGATGATTCATTTGAACTCAAAGTACTCTAGCCACTCCTAATAATTCATAAGCATACACATATTTGTGAACTACTAGAGACTACACAAGTCAAGTGGCTAGCTAGCAAGGGTTAGGTACTTGTTACCGAGATGAGTATGAAGTTAGAGATATCCATCAATTCATCCTTGGGTCAATCTTGATAGAATAGTCAATATTAATAAGATTGATAGCTTGAGATGATATTTTCAATAAGTTACTCAAGCACCCCAAGGCTTCATATCACCTTCAAGTACCTACAACACTTACTAAGCACAATTTGGTACCCATACCAAGATGGGTCCATCAAGGTTAGTCACCAGAGACTTAGGCACCCAAATGGCCTTTGTGCTAGTATATGGTGACCAATCACCTTTCTAGCACAAGTGTCATTTTGGGCCTCCTAAGCAATTTTGAATCAATTGACAAGTTGGCTTAAGAGTGTTACCCATGGGACACTCCACACTTAGGTGTCCCTTTCCTCTACGTGTAGCATAGGCGTGTCTTGTTATTCTTAGCCTTGTTTTCTTGCAATTGCTTGCTACCTTGCTACTGAGCCTCTTCTGATGATATCAAGCCTTTGTCCTTCATGTAGGGGCATGATGCAATTTCATGACCCTTCTCATTGCACTCATAACACTTCCTCTTACTTCTTCTTGTCTTTGTTTGGAAGTGTGGCTTGGTCATCAACCTTGTTGGAACACATCGAGGCATTGTGTCCCATGTTGGAGCACTTGACATGATCCATATTGTTCTTCTCTTGAATCTTGCTCATGCCCTTCTCTTCTTTCTTGGTGGCCTTGGGAGCCTTTCTGTTTTGCCCAAGTGCGGCACTTCCGCGTTGTGCGGCACTACCGCGTCGCGGCACTTCCGTGGGTGGGCGCGGCACTTCCGCACTATGGACAAAATACACTTTTCCAACATGCTCCTTGGCTTTGCCATTGTCGGACTTGTGACCTTGTTGATGGGGTTTCATGCATGCTGCAGTTGATCCCTTCTCAAGCTTCTTCACCATGTCTTCACGGTTATCTTGAGAAGGTTGAGCAATGCACTTGCCCTTCAATTGAATCAAGTCCTTGAGCCTTGCAACTCTTCTTTAAGTTCATCATTCTCTTGCACAATGAGGTCATCACAAGACTCTACAAGCACATTCTCAACACAAGACATATTTCCTTGCGAACAACAAGGGTTAGCATGAGATAAATCAAATTGAACTTGTGTACATGTGCACTTGTGAGGTTGGAAGGATTTTACCGATGTTACCACAACCTCATGACTGATTTCTAGCATGATATGATCCATAAGCTTCTCATGAGAGCACAAGAGCTCATCATGATTTTCTTGCAATGTCTCATTCTTGCTAGTGAGCTTTTCCACTTTGTCCTTGAGCATATAATTTCATCTTCTAATTGAGAAACACAACATAGAGAGTTAATAGTACAAGTTTGCTCAATTGACAAGTTTCATACCTTTCAACCAAAGTAGCATGAGAGCACTTAAGCTTTTCATGCTTTTGGTCAACTTCTCCAAGCATTTGATCTTTCGATGAGAAAATCTTCTTGCTTGTGAAGTGCTTCTTCTTGCTCATCAATTTTATCTATGAGCTTGAGCACCATCAACTTGTCTTTCTTGCTTAGGAGTGCAAGGAGGATCAAGCTCATCATCATCATCATCACTCTCATCTTCACTTTCACTTTCACTTGAACTCTCATTCTCACTGCCACATTCTTCTCTTTCTTTGCCATGAGACCCATATGAGAAGTGGCATAGAGAGTTGAGCATCTCGGTGAAGTGGACTCATCAGTTGGCCTCCACCGATCACACTCTTCTTCTTCCTTAAAAATGTTAGTCTCACAAGAAATAGAGGAAGTAGAAGTACCATATGTAAAAGCATAGTTGGTGTGAGAGTGGATGAGTCATGATCACCTAAACCTTTTGAGAGAATCACTTGAGGCTCTTTATTTGTTGGTGAAGTTGAGCACTCCTCAAGTGATTCCTCTAATGAGAGCAACTCTCATCACATTTGGACTTATCATATCTTTCTTTGAGTGTGGTCCAAATGAGATGAGCATCCTCAAGTGGTTCACCATCTCCAAATATGACGGCATCAAGTACATCTTCACTCAAGGCACTAAATAAGACATTAGTAGCTTGAGCATTGAGTTGTAAGCATTTCACTTCCTCTCTAGTTAGATAGTCCAAATCATCACTAGGAGGTGAAATGCTCACATCTACAATCTGCTCGAGTTGAGGACCCATGGCCCTAAAAACATCAAGTATACTAGCAGACCAAGATGTATAATTTGAGCCATCGGAAAGTAAAAGTTCTAGAGATACTTCCTCACTTGTCGACATCGTCTCTCAAGGCGGTTAAGCCCGTAATTGAGAGCCCAGGCTCCGATACCAATTGAAAGGACCTTGGTGTCGCCTAGAGGGGGGGTGAATAGGCCTGTTTAAAATCACAGCTCAAAACTTTGTTAGAGATGCCCGGCACTACCGCCCTAAGCCCGGAACTGCCGCACCCCGCACTGCCGGCCTCAGCCCGGTACTGCCGCGCCAACAAACTGCCCGAGCCTGCAATTCAAAAACTAGCCACAGGAAACCAATTCTATATAAATAGAAGTGTTGCTCTTGGTTTCCTGAACCTGCAGAACCAACTCAACCAAGCCAAATATGTTGTATGAAATAGATCGGGGCCAAATCCTAGAATCAATCACAAGCTCACAAGTATGATGAATGAACACAAGTAAATACAAGAGACAAGTGATTTATCCCGTGGTTCAGCTCGCCACCAAGGCTTGCCTACCTCCACGTTGTTGAGGATGACCACTTAGGTCAAGAGCTTTGCAACTCTTCCTCGGTCTCAAGTCAAGGAACCAAATCCTTGAAGTGAGGGGTAATTCTACTAGCTCCACAAGAGGATTACAAACTTCCCGCTGCTCACCACAAGCACGGGAGCTCGCCGGCGACGCCTAGCCGTCTAGGAGGCTTCACCTCCAAGAGTAAAAGATGCACAACGAAGATCGACGAAGCCCGACAAGTGCTCAAGGTTGGAAGGCTCTAATATGCTCTCTAGCTCTTAATCACACAGCCCCAACACTTAATCATGCACTAAGTATGTCACTCTCACAAGAGAGGGTTGGGGAGAGCTCTCAAATGGCTTTGGATGTGTTAGAAGTGTTTTGGGCACCAGCAGCAAGCTCTGGAGGCGTGGGGTGGGTATATATACCCCCCACACCCAAAACTAGCCGTTGGAGGTCAGAAACTAGCCGTTACTGGCTGTACAGGCCCGGCACTGCCGCACTTAGCCCGGTACTGCCGGGGAGCGGCACTGCGCTCGACAGAGCGGCACTGCCGCAGCTCCCTGAGACAGCACAGGTGACCTCACGAAAAACGCCATAACTTTTTACTCCGAACTCCGATTTCAGTGATCTTGGACTTTCCGGAAAGCTTGTTTCGAGGGCTATCCAACCCTACAGAGAACAAGCCCAAGATCAACAAGTGCAGGTGCAGTGCTAAGTGTTTTCTCTCATGTTAGGACTCGGGTTCGGTTAGTTTGAGCACTTGAGACTTGTCTATGATTCGTATTGCATCCCCCTTGATAGTACGGCATAACTATACTCAAGACAAAGAAAATATAACCATTTTAACCACTTGAGTCTTCAATGTCTTCATATGCCATTTCTTCTTGATATCACTTCGAAAGGGGTTGCAATCATCTTTGTCTCCTTTCTTTGAGCAAACACACCTTGAGCATGTGACTTGAACCATTTCCACACATATGAGTTCAATCCATGGCTTCAAGTCACTTCCACTAATGATTTGATCCTCAACACAATATGAATCCTCATAGCTTGATTAGTACCTCGACTCAATGCAAGTACTCTCTTCTTCACCCTAGCCATAGTACTTCGGTCTCTTGACCTTCACCGTCGCTTAGTACCTCGAAGCCCTTTCCTTGCTATCTTCACCTTATCAAGCCACACTCAAGTCACATCATATTGAGCATCCATTGAAAACCATTTCTTCAATATTGTGATCCTTGCTTGAACATCTTGTAGATATGCATGTTGAGATCAATCAAGCTTTAGTTTGACTCACATAGAGACATATATGGATCATCATTAGTATGGTCAAGCCAATTCACGATTCCTAATATCCTCTCCTTTGGCTTGACACTCAACACTCACTTCAATCTCCATCTTCATACTTCTAGCTTGATCAAATCAATGCAAAGTGATTCTCCAAACATTTATCCATACAAGCAAACCAAAGTAGAGAATGACTTATATCCAATATGAGTTGTGTCCTTTGTCATTTCAACTTTGCTTGCCATTTACTCACTTATGCATTCTTGATTCATTCTTCAACCTTGATCAAAGCTATTTCACTATCAAACTCTTCTCGCTCATGAAAAGCAACCCATTGTTGAGACCATTCCAAAATCATCGATCCATGTCTCACTTGTCATTTGCCAAATATGCTTGCTTTCTCATGATGCCATGATATCCCTCAACATAGAAGCCATATCATCAACTCTATTTGCATTGTTGTTTTGCTTGAACAAGATTGTTTCCATGATCTTCCAATACAACAATACACAATTTTGGCCTTCATTTCAACACTATGTGGAATATCATCAAGTTTGCTTTTCTTGTTGAACCTTTGATACACTTAGCAAACTTGTTAGACCTTTAATTATGTTGTCACTCAATTCACCAAAACCCACTAAGGGCTAGATGCACTTACAGTGATGGTGAAGAGTTTGAGAAGATTGATGATATAGCTCTATTCATGAGAAGATATCGCAAGGGGCTCAAGAAAGAGTTACAAATTTGTAAAGAGGAAGTTTCCTAATAATGGAAAAAGAGAACTTGCTACAATTGTGGTAGCACCGAGCACTTCATTGCTCATTGCCCAAATGAGAAGAAAGACAACAAGGCAAGAAAGATGACAAAGCCACTTACAAGAAGCACAACAAGAGATACATGGAGAAGCTCACATCGGACATGAATGGGATTCAACCGCACAAACCTCAAGTGAAGAAGATGAGAAGATGGCAACCATTGCATTCCAAAAGTCATCTCCTTCACCAAGGCTATTCAACAACTTGTCCGATGATGATGAAGGCAACTCCCACACTTGTCTCATGGCCAAGAAAGAGAAGGTGAAAAAGACTCATACTCCTAAACCTTCTCTCCACTTAGTGACATCTCTAGTAGTGTGAACTTAGTGACTCTTCTAGTGATGATAGCTCTAGTGATGAAGAGATAAACATAATAACAAAGAACTTAGATAAGAAAACCAAACTCTTTATCACTAAGATAATGGAGGAACTAGAGGGTGTACAAGCCGAGCTAGAAATAAGTGAGGATGCTCTTATCAAACAAGAGGATCTCTATATTGCTTGCAAGGAAGCTCTTGCATTAGAGAGAAGTGAGTTGGATGTCTTGCATGAGGCCTTGGCCAAAGAGCAAGATGAACATGCTTCCCTAAAGAAGGCTCATGTTGAACTCAAGAAAAAGTATTGTGACTTGGATGTAAAGCACAAGGAACTTGAGCTGCAATATAACCTTCTTTGGGAAAGCAACTCAACTCCCTAAGGCAAATGTCACTCCTATTCCCTCCACTAGTGAAGGTTGTGGAAAATGCTATAATCTTGATTGAATGTCTATTCCACTAACCTTGCAAACATGGAGGTCATGAGAAAAGAAATAGCAAGATTGACAAGTGTTATTGCAAGGGTTGTGTCAAGACTACTATAAGTGCTAGTGAGAAGACCCAAAGCAAGAACATGCCCAAGTTCAAGAACGGAAGACGTCCTTTCATAAAGGATGGGTTGGGGCATGTAAAGGGAGGCAAAACCAATGGAAGGAAGAAGGTGAATGGCTATGAGTGTGTGAGGTTTGAGAAGAAGGTCACATTGGTACAGTTCAGCCTGCACAGACCGCGGCAGTGCCGCGCCAGAAGAGGCGCAGTGCCTGGCCCGGCAGTGCCGCCCCCAGGCCGGCAGTGCCGCGCCCCAAGAAAGGGAAGGCTACCAGTTCCCCTTCTGCTCAGTCTCAACACAGCCCAGGCAGATGCCAAATCAGAAGCAAGGGTCTCAGAAACCAAAGGAGTCTATTTGGGTAAAAGAACAAGTTCATGATCATCAACCCAAGATAGAAGCTCCAAGAATGAGCATGTCCTCTTGTTACTTTTTAGGACACAACAACAGTGGTAAAGTTGTTGCAAAGTATGTTGGTAATGACAAGAGGGCAGCCGACAAGTTTATTGGGTTCCTAAGATACTTGTGACTAACATGCAAGGCCCCAATATCAATTGGGACCTAAACCAAGGAACTAAACTTTTTTTGCAGCTTACTCCTCCGGTGGATCAAGTTGGGTGCTTGATAGCGGATGTACAAATCATATGACCGGAGAAAGGAGTATGTCTCATCATATTCCCCAACTACAAATGCAAGTGAGAACATCATATTTGGTGATAACTCCAAGGGGGATGTGCTGGTCTTGGTAAAGTTGCTATCACACTTGAACATTCATTACTAATGTCTTACATGTTGATTCGTTAGTTACAATTTGTTGTCCGTTTCGCAATTGTGTGGAATGTGTTTCAATTGTCTCTTTACGGATGAGGGTGTGGAAGTCTTTAGAAGGGAGGATTCCTCTATGTCTTTACAGGTCGTTTGAAAGGAAGCTTTACTTAGTTGATTTCAAACAAAAGTGAAGCCAAACTTGAGACTTGTTTAGTGGCAAAATCTAGCATGGGTTGGTTATGGCACCGCGACTAGCTCATGTTGGGATGAGGAATTTGGCCAAACTTCAAAAGGACAACCACATCCTAGGACTAACCAATGTTCATTTTGAGAAAGACAGAGTATGTGGAGCTTGCCAAGCCGGAAAGCAAGTAGGCGTACCTCACCCACCAAAGAGCTATGACACTACTACTCATCATTGGAATTGATTCACATGGATCTCTTTGGACCGGTTGCCTACCTTAGCATCGGCGGTAACAAAATGGTCTTGTTATGTTGATGACTTTTCTCGTTTCACTTGGGTATTTTTTGCATGATAAGAGTGTAGTGCAAGAGAGGTGAAGATGTTCATACGAAGAGCTCAAAGGAAATTCGGTTTCAACATCAAAAGGTTCGTAGTGATAATGGAACCGAATTCCGAAACACCCAAGTGAAAGAGTTACTTGATGAAGAGGGCATCAAGCATGAGTTCTCAGTTGCCTTACCCCCTCAAAAATGGTGTGGTGGAGAGGAAGAATAGAACGCTCATGACATGGCAAGGACGATGCTAGATGAGTACAAGACGCGGACATCTTTTGGGCCGAGCCGTCAACACCGCTTGCCATGCAATCAACCGCCTCTACCTCTACAAGAGAAGAAAGAAGACCTCCTATGAGCTGAAACGGTAACAAGCCTAAGGTGTCTTACTTTAGAGTATTGGGTGCAAATGTTTCATATTGAACAGAAACCCAAGTCTCTAAGTTCGCATCCAAGGTTGATGAAGGTTTTCTTCTCGGTTATGGATCAAACGAGCATGCCTATCGTGTTTTAAACAAGGCCTCCGGCAAAGGTGAAATAGCGATAGACGTGACGTTTGATGAAACTAATGGCTCTCAAGTAGAGCAAGTTGATGAGGTGGTTGTAGGTGATGAGGAACCTCCTTGTGAAGCAATCAAGCAACTAGCCATTGGTGATATAAGACCACAGGAACAGCAGGCTACTGGTCAGGATGTCCTCAAGCTGAAGCTTCTGCTGGGACTGGTCAGATACAGTCCCCGGCAGTGCCAGGCTCGCCCGGCAGTGCCGGACCCCGGCAGTGCCGCGCGCGGAGCCAAGCAGTGCCGGGCACACCCAGAGAGCGCAGCTACTCCACTTCATGGAGTGAACCTACAACCAATCTTCGCGAGATGAAGAAGAGATAGAAGAGTGAACCAGAACCCATCGATCATCCAAGACTAAGCAAACTATTCAACGAGATCACCCGTTGATAATATTTGGAGTCTACGAAAGGGGGTAACGACACGCCTCTCATTGGCAATTTCTGTCAATATTACTGTTTGTCTCCTCTTTGGAACCTCAAGGTAGAAGAAGCCCTGGATGATCCGGATTGGGTGATGGCCATGCAAGAAGAGCTCAACAACTTCGAGCGCAATCAATATGGTCACTCGTGGAAAGACCAAATACCAATGTCATTGGAACCAAATGGGTCTTTCGCAACAAGCAAATGAAGAAGGTGTGGTGACAAGGAACAAGGCAAGATGGTAGCTCAAGGTTCACACAGTAGAGGGCCTGGACTTGAAGAAACATATGCACCGTTGCAGACTTGAAGCCATTCAATTCTTCTAGCCTATGCAGCCCATCACAACTCAAGCTATACCAAATGGATGTGAAGAGAATGCATTTCTCAATGGCCCTATACAAGAGTTGGTGTATGTCGAGCAACCACCGGGCTTTAAGATCCCAAGTTCCCCAACCACGTCTTCAAACTCCATAAGGCACTCTATGGGCTTAAAAACCCTAGGCATGTAGGATCATGACTAAAAGATTTGAGATGTCTATGATGGGTGAGCTCAAGTTCTCCTTGGGTTTCAAATCAAGCAATTGAAGGAAGGGACTTTTCTTTGCCAAACCAAGTACACCCATGATATGTTAAAGAAGTTTTGACATGGTGACGCTAAGCCTATCAAAACACCCATGCCAACTAAGACATCTTGATCTTGATAAGGAAGGAAAGTCGTGGGACATCAAGGTATATCGTTCCATGATTGGCTCCCTCCTTTACTTATGCGCATCTAGGCCGATATTATGCTAGTGTGTGCATGTGTGCTAGATTCAAGCTAACCGAAAGAGTGTCACTTAGTGCCGTTAAGAGAATCTTGAGATATCTAGTTCACACTCCAAACCTTGGCTTGTGGTATCCTAAGGCTCCAAGTTGATCTACTGGCTATTCGGATTCCGATTACGCCGGTTGTAAGGTAGATCGAAAAAGCACTTCGGGGACATATCAATTCCTTGGACGCTCCTTAGTGTCTTGGAGTTTAAAAAGCAAATTTGTGTAGCCCTATCCACAGAGAGGCCGAGTATTGCAGCAGGTGCATGTTGTGCGCAAACTACTTTGGATGAGGCAAACTCTTCGTGATTTCGGATGTCAATTAATCATATCCCACTCTTGTGTGACAATGAGAGCGCCATAAAGCTAGCAAACAACCCAGTGTGTCATCAAGAACCAACACATAGACATCCGCATCACTTCTTGAGAGATCATGAAAACAAAGAGATATCGCCATCAAACATGTGAGCACCGACAAACAACTATGCCGATATCTTCACTAAGCCTCTAGATGAGTCAAGGTTTTGTGCTTTAAGGAGTGAACTAAATATACTTGACTCTCGTAACTTAGTTTGAAACCTAGCATGCTTGATTGATCAACTAGTTTGACCTAGGTAAAACAAATTTCAAAACTCTCATATTGTGTTTCAAAATCTTTGAAAGAAACTTGCTTGGTATGACCATTGTTCTGTATTGATTACTTGCTGCTGGTCATATCATGCAAGAGTACCTGTCCACTCCAAGAATAAGTTGTAGTATCTTAGAGAATAACTCTCTCTGTAGGTAACTGTCCGGTAGTGCCGGGCCAGGTAAGTAGTGCGGGCCCGGCAGTACCGCGCCAGGCGCGGTAGTGCCGCGACTTACCGATTCGCCTGAATCGGTTTGTTACCAAGTGGGGGCCAAGGGAAAACTTTCCTACTCTACCCGTGACCCCCTCTCTCTCTCTCTCCCTCATCCATTCACCGCACCCGTGTTTCCCTTTCCTCTCTCTCTCGGGTGAAGGGCGACCGCATCCTCTCCTCACCGACCGGCCGTCCCCGGCACTTCCGGCCACCGGAGGTGCTGCTTGGGATCCTCGTCGGTCTGCTCCATCATCCTCCTCTCCAAGAGTCTCCTTCCTCTCCTTCCTCTCAAGGTGAAGATTCAAAATCTCTAACCCTAGTTTTTCCCGATTTGTAAAATGCGCCATGGATATTGTTCTTAGAGGTTGTAGAAGGGTTTGTAGATGATAGAGGAGTAGTAGAGATGGTGGATGTGGTGTTGGTTGGCTCAGTTCCAGTCTGCCTGCGCGGCAGTGCCGCGCCATGCGCGGCAGTGCCGGGCCCGGCAGTACGCTCCCATAGCGCAGTGCCGGACCCTGTGCAGAGAACTGATCCAATTAACACCGCTTCCATCAACGTCTATTATCCCGCTATAATCTACCATCCTTATGCAGTCTTCTAATCCACAGTTTCCGTGTTTTAGATGTCGGGCGGAGGTGATGATGAAAGGAGGACTAAGAGAAGGATGGATCCGCTCAGGGGGAGGAGCAAGCAGCCAGCCCGTCGTGGTGGCGCTAGCTCCCAAGGAGATGTGTCAGCTAGACAGCAGATCAGAGATGAGGCACGTCTCCAGATGCAGGGTCGACAGATCAGGGAGGACCTTTACCCTGCCACCCCTGAGCATTTGGCAGAGGTCAGCAGGGCTCATGTGCAGCCCTATGAGGAGGATGTCCAGGAGAGGCCACCGCAGGACACAAGAGCAAGGCAGCCTGTGTCCTACTATCAGCAGTTCAGCTCGGTCAAGTCCCAGCGACAGCATAATCCATACAATGCTCCAAAGGATATGGGCATTGACTACAGGTTCTGGAATGAGTTTCATTCTGACTTCTACCGCTCAGTCCTGTACAATGCCAAGAAGTCCAAGATTCTGAACATGAAGTATGTGGATTGGGAGCACCTAGAAGCAAAGACTGACCGTGATATCAACAGGGTAGTGGCTGCGTGCAAGCAAAGGAACATGTATGACTTGATGGGATTCAGCCACAACTGGAACACAGAGATTATCCACCAGTTCCATGCCACCCTGTATGTTGACAATGTGGTTGAGGAGATGCACTGGATGACCGAGGGTCGCCACTACAAGGTCACTTATGAGACCTTTAGTAGGATCCTTGGCTTGGGCAGCGAGGACAGGGAGTTTGACAATCTACATGATGAGAGGACCCTGACAGAGAGTGAGATTGCCCACATGTATGAAGACCCTAGCAAGGCTGATGGGTTGGTGAAGGGGCTAAAACCTTTTTATTACATGCTCAACAACCTTTTCAGGCAGACGCTCAACCCAAAGAGTGGCTCGCACTCTAACTTATATGGATATGGCAGGAACATGTTGGCTAGGATGGCCCCTCAGGCTACTCCCTTTCCATATCCAGCTTCATATGGACCGAGCTACAGGTTGCAGCTGAGGATGCTAGGAAGGCGGTTCTTTATGCACCCTATCATGTTCATGATAGAGATGGTCTCCGGCCATTCTTTTCCTAAGGATGGGTTGCATGAGCCGTACAGGCCGAGAAGAAGAAAGGGGCAGCAGGAGGTTCAGCAGGGCAGCAGCAGCAGCAGATAGACCCGAGAGCTCCCATCCTTCCTATCAGAGGAAGAAGAAGAGCAAGCTAGCAAGATGGATCAAGGCCATCTTCTCCACCTGCACCTACGCAGCCCAGACAGCGCACCAGGCACTTGTTGAGCAGCGCGCCGAGCGAGAGCGGGCGGGACGTTCGCCGTTACCTCCACCCCGCTCTCCACCTCGCTTCGACCTCTCCAGCCTTGATTCAGATGATATTGATGATGATGATGATCAGGAGGAGCAGGAGGAGATCGTGCCTGTGCCACCTCGTCGTTCTACACGTGCTCGACCTCGACCCGCTACACCAGTTCCACACACCGTCAGGGGAAGGCCGTGGTAGAGTCCGATGACGACGATGATGATGAAGAAGAAGAGGAAGAAGAAGTTGCGTGGGACAAGATCAGTTCGGATGATGATTGAGTGCTTGGACACTCTTCTCTCTCTCTTTCTCTCTTTTTGGTGACTTGTTGCCAAAGGGGGAGAATTAGGTGAAGAGAAGGGGGTACAACCACTTTTTCTTGCTTCATGTCCCCATCTTTAGTTGTAGTTGTGAGTTGTGAGAGAGTTTGATACGATCAAAACTCTATGTTTGTAATGATACTCTATGGTACTACTTCTTAGGCTTGGATGTGGACATGTATCTTTACCTGCTTATTTAGCTTGTGTTATCCTGTTTAGATCAGTTTTGTTATATGCTTTGTGGTTACGTTTTCTGTCCGCTGCGTTTGCTGTCTATTGCCTGAGCGGCAGTGCCGCTCCAGGGCCGGCAGTGCCGGGCCCCGGTAGTGCCGCGCCCAGAGCGGCAGTGCTGCTCTGGCAGAAGACAGTAAACATCTCTGATGTATGCTTAAACTGTCATTCGCATCACGTATTTTTACTGACACAGTTTTATTGCACCCCACAAAGCTATTAGATGTGAAACTGAACCAATCTTCACTTTCAAATATGTGAATGTTGGCCTTTAATGCCAATTTGAGATTTCAGCTCTCATTCACACATTTAGGGGGAGGTTTCACACCTAAGCTTCAAAATCTCAGTTTTTATGCCCTTCTCTTGTAAGCTCTAATTGTGTTGTCACCAATCACCAAAAAGGGGGAGATTGTAAGTGCAATCAAGCCCTAATTGTGGGTTTTGGTGATAATGACCACATGATTAGAGGACTAATGAGATTTATGAAGTTGATAAGTAGGTTATGATAAGAAAGGATGGTGTGCTTTGTTGGGGACCCCTCACACTACATTTTATCGATTCCGAGCTCAAAGTGCTTCAAAGATATTCTATTTTGATTACTTGAGTTTAGGAATGCCGTACTATTAAGGGGAATGCAAATTCATTGATATGGCTGAATGACATGTGCTCAAACCAACTCAAACCATCCACATTTCCAACCAAAGACAGTTGCACCCTTTGTAGATCTGTTCCTGTCTGTTTGGTGGGCGCGGCAGTGCCGCTCTAGGCGCGGCAGTGCCGGGCCGCGGTACTGCCGGGCTAAGGCCGGCACTGCCGCGACTTGATTTGTCCGTTGGATGGCAGGAGGTATTTACTTCACCCCCTCTGCCTCCCAACGGTCATTGACGACCAGAACTCTCCACCTACCTCCAGACAAGCTCTCTCTTCTCCATTGAAGGCTCTCAAAGCTCCCAACCACCAAAATCTCTATTCCCATTGATTCCAAGCGGTTGAGAGGCTCAAACCTTCACCAAAGAGGAGCCCTAGCTGAGATCTACTGCCTAGAGCACTTGATTTGAGCCATAGCCGGTGGATTTGCTTCTATTACTCTTGGGTTCTTGGAACCCTAGCCGGCTAGGCGTCGCCCTAGAGCCTTGCCAACTTGTGTGGCGGCCTAGGGAGGTTTGTAATCACTTGTGCAGCTAGTAAGATTACCCCTCACCTCAAGGATTAGTTTCTTGACTTGAGAACGAGGTTGAGTTGCAAAGCTCATGACCTAAGTGGTCAACCTCAACAACGTGGAGGTAGGCAAGCCTTGGTGGCGAGCTGAACCACGGGATAAATCACTTGTCTCGCGTGCTTGCTTAGTTTCATTCTCTATGTTCATGAGCTTGTGATATATTCTAGGGTTTGGCTCGATCTACTCTATCTTTCATATTTGGCTTGGAGTAGTTGTTTTGCTGGTTCATATAGCCTATTGTTACATTCCTATTCATATAGAATCTGCAGATTGTGGTTAGATTTCGAATTGCAGCTTCTGGTCTTCATCTGCGCGGCAGTACCGCGCTGAGGCCGGCAGTGCCGGGGAGCGGCAGTGCCGGGCACAGGGCGGTAGTGCCGGGCCTATCTAATTTGTTTTTAAGCTGTGATTTTTGACAGGCCTATTCACCCCCCCCTCTAGGCCACACAGGTCCTTACAGATATGTACAGCGCTCGATATGGCGTAGGGTAGGAATCCTGTCTTGTCGGGGCCACTGGAGCCGACGTGGGCGTCGCTGTTGTGGCGTCCTTGGAGCGTGGCCTCCATCCTGGGCGCGGACGTGGAGACGTGGCGGCGTGGGGGCCGTACAGCGCCCATTCCGGCATGTACAGGACGTGGCGGGGGCCCTCTGGGTCTTGTAGTACTTGTCCTCCAATAGCGTGAAAACGGTTAGGGCTCGAGGGGCGCGGAGCCGGCCTCGAGGTGGCGCCTATGGGGGGCTCGAGCCCCCGCGAGTATGGGCAAGTCCCGGGACGCCCGGGCGTACAGCGGGAACCCAGGCTCCGGAATAGGGCTCGAGCGTGCGTCAGTGCAGGGCATGGCCTAACAGTGCTGTACTGGCGCCTTTTTGCCCATGCTTGTGGTGAAAACGAGACTTGACTCTGCCCTGGTTACTATGGTACACGTCGGGCTGCAGAGGACGTGACTGGCGTAGGTGGAGACATTAAATGCGCGGTATGGGGCTGGCATCCGATGTCTGCGCAGCTCGAAGGAAGCATAAAAGCGTCTCGAGGGATAGGCTGTCGTGCCAGAGAGGCTCGAGGTCCCCGCGTGGGGTCTCGAGGTGCGGTGTTTGGCTGTGGGGGGCTCGAGCCCTATATGCTAGGACTCGAGGTTTTAGTGGAGTGCTCGCCCGAGGCCTGGCTCGGAGGGCTCGGGCGAGACGGAGAGCGCGCGTTCGCCCGAGGCCTGGCTTGGCGGGCCAGCGTTGTGGGCCTCGAGGGGTTGGTCTCTTTAGGGGGTTAGGCTAGTTAGGTTTGTTATTTACCGGTGTTCTAGGTTTAACCTATTTGTTTGCGTTGATTAGGGGTCCCCCTTTTGTGGACCCCCGACAAAAACAGTGGCAACCAAAAATTCGAAAATAACTCACCTTGGGCAGTTTTCCAAAACGCAACTCATAAGAAGTCTTTTTCAAGAAGGCTCGGAGAAAAATGCGATTGGAAATATAGCATGCAGTATTCATAGCTTCGACCCAATATCGCCTAGGAGTCCTATGCTCATCGAGCATCGTCCTGGCCATTTTGGGGTGGTGTGTAGGGGGAAGAAAACTGATGCTCTAAACCCAAGGAGTTACAAAACTTCTCAAAATCTGAATTCTTGAATTTGGAACCATTATCACTCCGAATTGCTCGCATTGAGTTCAAAGGGAACTCATTCTGAAGACGTAAAATCAGATTGCGAGCAAAGGAGAAGGTCTCAGTTTTCTCAGCTAAAAAGAAAACCCACGAATATCTCGAAAAGTCATCAACAACAACAAGCACATACCACTTCCCCCAACCGAGCTCACCCGAGCCGAACCAACAAGGTCCATGTGCAAAAGCTCTCCAGGGCGCTTGGTCATGACCTGAGTCACTGGATGGTGGGGAGCGGCAACCATCTTCCCATGTCTACAAGAGTGGCAAACAAGATCCTTCTCCATGGATAACTTGGGCAATCCTCGGATTAGGCCAAGTGAACTAAGTCTTGCAAGCAAGTCGAAGCTCAAATGTCCTAGTCTCCTATGCCACTTCCAAAGATCAGAAGAAGAAGGTCCAGCCACAAGACAACGAAAAGTGCCAAAAGACTCTGAGAAATTCGCACGAAAGACTTTTCCAAAGGGCGAAATCAAACACACAAGATTACCCTGAGGATCCAAAATACGACTGAGATTCGGTTTAAAACGAATCTCATAGTCATACTCGAAAAGTTGCGAAACAAGAGCAACATCGCGCAACACAAAATGCTCATTAACTCGCACCGACCCACGAGACAACACTTTACCTTTGCTATTGTCGCCGAAGGTGATAAACTCCTTCCTGGCGACTGGACTAAGACTGGAGAACCACTTGGCGTTTCCGGTCATATGCCTCGAGCAATCGGAATCCACCAACCAAACGTTCTCCAATCGTTTTACCTACATCAATAAAAAGACATAGGGTGAGCATACGGTCCAACACTGGGGTTAGTGAAGTAAGGGGAATACCAGTGTTGGGCCGGCTGCTCAAAAGAACGGTTAGCAGAAAAACCATTCCTAGCACACTACCCGGAGGAAGCGATCACCACGTTTAGAAAAACGTGGTCCGCTAAGGGAGGAGCGTCCATCGCGATACTCAAAACGCGGTGGGGGAAAACGCTCAACTACAAAGCCACCGCCACGGGGTCCATAGCCTACAACTGCAGGCTCCCGCCGGGCACGTCCTCTTCGCTGCCTAGGCCTAGAAACTTGAGGTTCTGGACCTCTGGGCCTAGCAGCACGCCTCTGAACATTCGGCGCATGTACATCATGGAAGGGATGGTACATGTCCGCATTGTTCATCTCCCTAGCACGGCGCACCTCTCTCTTACGCCGAAAGCAGAACTCATTCAAGTGTCCATCTCTCCCACAGTGCTCACAATGGTACCTCACCGCTCTCAAAGGGGGTTGTTGGTACTCACGGTAGTGGGTGTGGATCACTTTGCCCTTCTGTGGCATAAGCTCCTCTTGGATAGGTGGCATGGTGTCAAGTTTGTTCTTGAGGTGGTTTGGTTTGGGGGCCCATGATTGTTTCCTGGGTGGAGCTTTAGGAGGCTCAACAAAGACTCCATCCTTGGTGTTAGGCTTGAGTGGCTCTTTGGGTGGAATCTTGGTAAGCTTGGGAGTAGTGGTGCAGTTGGGCTTCTCACATGGGTTCAGACCACTCGACTCTCCAATCTTCCCAAAAGATGAAACATCAACACCCGGAGGAAAACCTACACCACGACCTCCAGTAGCTCGCTTGAATTGGGAGATCATCATCCCGAGCTGTGGCTCACCACTAGATACCCATGACAAGATGGTCCGAAGGTATGTGTTTCCTCCTCGGTTTGCATCTTGTCATGCTTCACATTAGCGATCTCCATCTCCAAACCCTCACAAAGAACACACCTAGCCACACATGTGCTACCTGAGTTGGCCTCTTCAAGATACACAATCTTGGCATTCTTCTCTGCCAACTCAGATTGCAAGACAGGACAAGTCTTGCACGCACCCAACAGCGAGGGTCTAGCCTTCAGCTCATCCACCTCTCCTACCAACGCAACATACTTATCTCTCAAAGTGAGAAGGTCAGTCATGTGCTTGGTGCACATCTCACACTCCACCTCCTCAGAAACGACCATGGTGGACTTGGCAAACTCAAGCTCCTTCACCGTGTCCTCCCACTTCTGCCTAAACTCCTTGCGCTCTCTAGCAGCGCGCCTAAGCAACTTATCCTCACTAAGCAAGGCGACAGTAAGCTTCTCGACCTCAGCAGAAAGCTCGTCGTGGGTTAGAGATACCTGGGAGGTGTCGTCGTCGTCGTCGCCCCGAGGGGTGTCCTCCAGCTTGCCATCGACTTCATCACCAAGGGCAATGGTGCAGAAGCCGTCGTCGTCGGCGAAGAAGCAGAGACCATTTAGCTTGTCCTCGATCCTCTTCTTCTTCTCGGACTCGTCATCGCTTGAGCAAGCGGAGTCGTCATCCGAGCCATCGACGTCGCTGAGCGTGGCGAAGAACGCACGCTGCTCAGCCTGGGCCTTCTCTAAGTACTTCTTCTTGATGTACTCCTTGTCGAAGCCGCCCCTCCGCTTGTGCCTCGCGGGGACGTACTTCTCCTTGCGCTTGCCGGAGTCGTACTTGTGCCCATGATCGCCCTTCCCAGAAGTGTGCTTCTTCTTGAGACAGTTGGCGATGAAGTGGTCGGGGTCGCCGCACTCAAAGCATCCTGAGCGTCCTCCTCCGCGGCAATGGTTCATGCGGTTGTTGTGGAACCGCGAGAACCGGTTGGCGAGCATTGCCAACTCGTCATCCCCCAAAGACTCCAGCTGGTCCTCTGTGACAGAAAAGAGTGAAGAGAGTGCAAATCCTCCAGAGGGGTTAGCAGAAGAGCCAGAAACCAAAGCCATAGTCGGGCCGGAAGGATTTTCATAAGAAGCCCTCGACATGGCATCAATCTCACTAGACTTGAGCTTGCTAAAGAGCTCGTCGCAAGTGAGGGTCTCATAGTTAGACGATTCGATGATCGCCTGGACCTTTGAGTCCCACACCGACCGATCAAGAGTGTGCAAAAGCTTCAAAGCCCTCTCATGATCGTCAAATGGCAACAACTCCTTGTTCGCTCTCATCTTGTTGATAATGACCTGAAAGCGAGCGAATAAACTCTCTATGCTCTCGCTAGGCATATGTCAAAAGTTCTCATACTCCCGCTTGTGCGACTCGTAGAGACGAGATTTGACTTGAGTGGTTCCCTCATGGAAGCGCATGAGGGTCACCCAAATCTCACGAGCCGTGGGGAGGTGAGAAACGCGATCAAACTCGAACATGCTCAAACAGGAAAAAAGAGCGTTACGTGCTCGGCTATTGGCTTCGTGCTCATCAATCTGAAGCTGAGAGACACGAGCAGCCAAGACAACGTAATCGGCCTTGTTGCAAATCTCCCAAACAGAAGAGCCCATGCTCTGGAGATAGGCCGACATGTGTATCTTCCAATACGCATAGTTTGTGCCATCAAAGAACGGCGGTTTGCCCACGCCTCGATCCATGTCGCCTTCTGTGGATCTGGAACCGGCTAAGGTGGAAGATCCTTAACCCGCTCCGATACCAATTGAAGGACCGAGAGTGCTACCAGAAAGCGACCAGAGGAGGGGTGAATGGAAGCTTCAAATTTTCCTTTCGGAAACTAGTTGCCACTGTCCCGAGTATCAACCCCAAGAGCAAACCTTGAGCTTGTATGTGTCCACGACCCTAGAGATAGGGTGGATGCTTCCAAGAAGCACATCGAGACACTATACGACTCTAGAAACCCAACGCAAAAGCTGAAAATCGAATCCGACAATGAACGAACGAACAACGAACGAAACTGTGCAGAATCACCTGCATCGGACGCTGGCCAGCGTCCGATGCCCAAATGTTGGACGCGTACGATGCAAACAGTGCGTCTCGGGAACCTTACTGGACACCCATCGGACGCTGTGAACAGTGAACTCTCAGCGTCCGATGGTCACACTCCAGCGCGTCCGATGCACAACGGAGCGTCCGGTGTTAGCGTCCGATGTTCCTTTGAAAATGTCAGAAACTGACACATGGCAACGGTGTGTCCGATGCCAAGGGAGTCAGCGTCCGATGCTAAGAACTCGAGCGTCCGATGCCCACGACGCAGTGATGTTCTTCCGCGAAATCCACTCGATCTCCTCCGAATCAAAAGCACTAGGGCCTAGACTTGGTATGAGGAGTTCCAAGGATGTTAGTGAGCTATCCCAAAAGAATCATGGCTCGAACCTAACTCCAAATCGGTGAATTTGAAGAATCCGGGGCTAAAGGAGCAAAACCGATCCAAAACAAAAATTGACCGATCTACTAGCTCGTGAGGTTAGAGGAGAATTCCTTCGGTGGAAAGAAGTGCCTCATGATCTAGAACAACTTGGTTCAAACGGATTTGCAAGAGATGCACCGAGCAAAGAGATCGATCGACGGGAAAAACGTGGAGAAAAGTAATCCGCGAAGAACACAATCAAAATACGAATCACAACCACGAAATTGCAACCGTGTGCCTACCACATGCTACAATAGTGAGATTATGGTCTCACTTCCTCAAAATCTCACAGGCACAGAGGTATTGTTCTCTTCTCTGTGGATCTCAGGTTCGCTACAGCAGAGGATGAGGAGAGCAGGAAACCCTAGAAGCAAAAGAGCAAATGACTGAGATAGTTGGGGAGGTGGGTGTCTCCCCCTACTTATCCTAATTCTAACTATTCCTAATTCCCACTCTACCCCTAACTACTTACAGAGCGAACCAGCTAAACCCTAAGGTTATTCTAGACCAACTCGATGGTAGGTGGATCCGACGGCCATGCCCGCACAACTCGTAGTGTTGCCTCGACGCAACCTCCTGATTGTCGCCACGTGCCGCCACCGCTCTGCGTCCCTTTCACGGACTCCGCCCCCGGTTTTGTGGCCGAAACCGGGAAACCAGGCCTTCACGTCCACCCCGGTTTGAGGCCCAAACCGGGAAACCAGCCTTCACAGCCAACCCCCGGATTTGAGGCCCAAACCGGGAAACCAGCCCACCAGCATCTGAATTTTCTGGCCCAAACCCAGCAAACCCGCAGCACCTAGGTTTTGAGGCCCAAACCTGGAAACCGTCCTCAGCCCGAGTTTTGTGGCCAAACTCGAAAACCATCCACGCCCAGGTTTTGAGGCCCAAACCTGAAAACCGTCCACCCGATGGTTTTTCTCTAACTCTACCACCAAACCGAAGCTGTAGAGGGGATGCACCGCCCGTGCACCCCGTCCACCGACACGTGTCCCTAGGTCCTCGACCCAGGCAACAACATGCCCCACAAGTCTTAGCTAGTCGCTGTCCCAGGCTGCCAGCCACCACAGCTGATCCTCAGGCCACCGGTCCTTTAGTCCAAGCCTCACGTCCGCCCTTCACCGCTCCCAGTCCGTCGGCACGACACGTCTCTACTTGACCTTCACCTTGCTCTCGACCACTGTCTCTGTGCTCGACACCTGCACAACACAAGCCAAAGAACCTGCGATCAAACCCGTTGACAATCACTCATCACTCGAGACTCGACATACACCCATGTATCCGCAGTTGCATCACGGCCGAAGAGGGGTCGTGGTCGAGGCCGCGGTGGCGCCGGTGGCCAAAGGAAAACTCTTGCGACGAAGGTCGCTGTTGGTTCAGGCGCTACCGGTACTTCGTCCTCCTCGGCCGTTGTTTCGTTAGGGAGTGACCGAGGCCTTGTGAAGGTTGGAGGGTGGGTACCCCGCGTCGGGGGGATTGGCGCCCTAATCCAGGTTTCGGACAACGAAGATGTCTCCGATGATGACGAGAAAGAGGAGGAGAAAGAAGTTGAAAAGGAGGCGGACACTGAAGATGACTCATCTGATGAGGTTAGCGGCACCTCCAGTGGCGAAGATGACTCTGATGAAGATGTGTCCATCGAGGATGATCGCGGGAAAGGGATTGCCTCGTCTAGTGCTGACGCAGCGGCTGCTCGAAGTATCGATGATATTATTCGGGACTTCAAGCCTGAGAGTCCTCCGCGAGGGTCAATTCCCGAGTTTGCTGGGTCGCATGTCTGGGTCAACGGGTTCGAGTTTGCTGGTGATCTTGAATTTGAACGGACCCCTGGAAAGAGGTCATACGGCGAGGCTAGCCGATCAAGCCTTCCTTACTTTGCTAAGAAGATTGGAGTCTGTGATCCGACGACCGAGCTTTTCACGAGTCCGGACCTTCGAGAGTGCCACTTGCAGTGTGCTCCGGAGGAAAGGCGTTTTCTCGGTCGGGTGTTCGGTCGCATTTGTGTGCCAGAAGCGGAGCTTCGACTGGCCAACGAGCTCTTGAACAACCTTCATGATGACATCGATGTCAAGGTGGCTGAGTTGATGCTCCTGAACCGCTCGGCGCGCCGGAGGGCGGGTTATAATCTTCACTATTTGAATGACCGGTTGGTTGAAGTCGAGAAGGATAACAAGGACCTTTGCCGAAGCTTAGAGAATAAGGAAATTGAGCTCAAAGCTGCCTTGGAAAAAGTTAAAAAATCCCGAGAGGAGGCACAGGAGGTCGCGAATAGTAATGTTGAACTCCTGGCGGCTTGCCGTCAGAAAGACAAGGATTTGTAAGCTGCGAATAGTCGCATAGATGAACTGTCCTCTGAGGTGGCTTCGCAGTCCGAGGCGTGGCAGAAGAGTATGGGGAAGATTAAAAATAAAGTTGATGCTTGCTTGACTGAAGCTGGCGACTCTGCAGGGGAATCGTTGCCTGCTGCTAATGCTGAGGCCTTCGAGGGTTGGCTTACAAATGAGCTTGATGTCTTTAGCTCATTGGTTGAAAACACAGCCGACTTCAGTTGCTACGCCGGAGCCTTGGCCATGGCCGACACCCTTCGCCAAGCTGATTGCGAACACCTACGGAAGATTAGGAAGCCGAACCATGTTTTCCCGACAGTTGATGAGGTGCGTAAAATGAAGATTGATGATGCGGAGGTTCAAAACTGCACGATGCGCTTGCTCCGTAGGTTTTGGATTAACGGTGGTGGACGCGCCCTCGCTTTCGAAGAGGCGACCGAAGCTACTCGTCAGGTATCCACTGCTTGAGGTGTCCGTTTCTTGTTTTTGTTCATGGATGAAAAAGTTGGTGTTTAATTATGTGGTCTTTTTTGCAGGCTCGGAAAGATGCGCTGCCTTCGCCGAGTGCGACTGAAGACGTTGCGGGATGCTCCAAGTTTGCTCCTGTGCCCAGTTCCGCGGAGGTTCCACCAGCAGAGACGGTACCTTCGGCTGAGGATGCTCCGATGACTGGAGAGGCTAACGTGGAAAAGGCGGCGACGGTCGAAGCGCCTGCTGAGAGTTTGGATGCTGCAACTGACGAGGGTTTGGAAGCTGCGGCCGGCGAAGCTAGGGCGGATGAGCATGGGGGAGCCGAGCAGGTGTGAAAACCTAGTATAGCTCGAAAGAGAGGGTCATTTTATAATATGTTGGGTGATGGGAATGACTTGATGACACTGAGATACTTTTGTTTAATGCTGTGAAAATGCAGGTTCCTGATGGAACCGTGCTAGAAGTATTTGATGTGATGCCACTGACAATAAATTATCAAGATATTTTTATAACTGGTGAATCATGGGCTCGAGCTAGGCTTAAACACCCTTCGCTGCCTTTTGAACGTTTTTGGTGGTCGAAGGTGCGAAGATACGATTTGAAGAATAGTCGATCAAGCCAATTTTGGCGTAACGCGGACTATACAGATCAGCAAGTTGTGCGTTTTTTGTTTGGTTCTTCTTCTTCTTCTTCGCTGCCAGTTGTTGAAGATGACATCGATGAAAAAACGGCCCTAGTCTACTTGTTTGGGCGAAGCGACCTTGATCTAGGTCCGGACGGTTCACTTGTGGTTCCAAAAGAGGAGCCTTCGGAGGTTGGTGATACAAATCGGAGATATATGTATAGAGCGAGGGTTTTGCCTGGGGAACTGCCAATTGTTCCTGTGTCTCCTTTGTTGTGGGGACCCATAGTTCCGGTGGAAATAGGATTTGAGGAGTGTAGCGAGGGTTTGGATGATTTAATGTTGATTGAGGATGGAGATGGTTCCTTGTCATTTTTTGCTTTATATTGATTGTGTATCACACTGTAGTTGCTTTGTACAGAAGCAAACAATTTGTAAGGTTATTTCGTGCAGATGCTATTCGTTTTTTCTAGTTTGAGTAAAAAGATATTTGACCCTCGAGGCTCGTTTTTCGTTTAAGAGAGGTGTGTACTAAAACAGCGACGCCCCCTTTTCTTTTAGCGAGGCTCGCTTATCGCTTTTGTAAGCTGATTAGGAAAAAAAGTGGCGCCCCTTTTTATTTTAGCGAGGCTCGCTTAACGCTTTTGTAAGCTGATTAGGAAAAACAGCGACGCCCCCTTTTCTTTTAGCGAGGCTCGCTTAATGCTTTTGTAAGCTGATTAGGAAAACAGCGGCGCCCCCTTTTCTTTTAGCGAGGCTCGTTTATCGCTTTTGTAAGCTGATTAGGAAAAAAAGTGGCTTCCCCTTTTATTTTAGCGAGGCTCGCTTAACGCTTTTGTAAGCTGATTAGGAAAACAGCGGCGCCCCCTTTTCTTTTAGCGAGGCTCGCTTAACGCTTTTGTAAGCTGATTAGGAAAACAGCGGCGCCCCCTTTTCTTTTAGTGAGGCTCGCTCAACGCTTTCTGTGTTTGCGAGGTTGTTCGATTTTTTATACTTCGCGATTCCTCTTGTCTTAGGTGGAGGTGAGGCTTGCTTTGCGAGCCCCTGGCGTTTTGTGTGAGGGTGCTCGACTTTTTTGGACTTCACGCCTCCCCTTTTCTTAGGTGGAGGTGAAGTTTGTTTTGCGAGCCTCTGGCATTTTTTGCGAGGGTGCTCGACTTTTATGGACTTCACGCCTCCCCTAGTCTTAGGTGGAGGTGGAGTTTGCTTTGCGAGCCCCTGGCATTTTTTGCGAGGGTACTCGACTTTTTTGGACTTCGCGCCTCCCCTTATCTTAGGTGGAGGTGAAGTTTGCTTTGCGAGCCCCTGGCATTTTTTGCGAGGGTGCTCGACTTTTTTGGACTTCGCGCCTCCCCTTATCTTAGGTGGAGGTGAAGTTTGCTTTGCGAGCAACTGACGTTTTTTTGCGAGGGTGCTTGACTTTTTTGGACTTCGTGCCTCCCCTTATCTTAGGTGGAGGTGAAGTTTGCTTTGCGAGCCCCTGGAGTTTTTTGCGAGGGTGCTCGACTTTTTTGACTTCGCGCCTCCCCTTATCTTAGGTGGTGGTGAAGTTTGCTTTTCACAGGTTTGTTTTGAACAATTTTGTTTTTTGAAGCAATCTTCAAGGGTTGTTATCGATTAGAAGTGCTCTTGGATAAGAGCTGCTTGTATCGATATTTTTATGGGAAACTGAAACAGACTTTAGAGTTTTGTTTTTTCGGGGGTTGATGCCTTTATTAAGGACTTGAAAACTGCCTCGTTAAAAAACCTTACGCCCCTTCGTAAGGAAAAAGAGTGCAGCTCCTTTGTTTTTGTTACAAGTATGGTGCTGAATAAAGAGAGATTAAAGGCAAATTAAATGTTGCGAGAGCTCGCCTAGGCTCCGCTATGGGTAGAATTTGCGAAGGTTGTCAATATTCCAGGTGTGAGGTAGGCGGTTTCCTTCGCTGCCGGAGAGATGGAAAGACCCTGGACGATTGCATTCTATGATCAGGTATGGTCCTGTCCATTTTGGCTGGAATTTTCCCGCCATATTGGCATTTTGCTTCCGAATGAGGACGAGGTCACCCTTCTTCAGTTCTTTGATTCTCACCTTTTTCTCTCTCTATTTTTTTGTTTCTTCCTGATATTTGCGAAGGTTGAGCACTGCGTTGCATCTTGTTTCTTCGAGTAAGTCTTTATCGAGCAGCCGATTCTGTTAATCTGATTCGAGGGTTGTTCTGAGAGAGCCATGCTTCAATTCTTCTGGTAACACAGCTTCCTCCCCAAATAGAAGCCTAAAAGGTGTGATTTTGGTGGCTCTGCATTCCGAGGTGTTATGGGACCAGGTGACCGAGGTTAGTTCTTCCGCCCACTTTCCCTTGGGCCTACCTTGCAATTTTTTGGATATAGCTTGGAAAATTGTTGCATTAGCTCTTTCCACTAAGCCATTGGATTGAGGGTGCCGGACTGAGGCGAAGCACAAGACTATTCCGATTTGTGCGCAGAATTCTTTGAAGACCTCGCTGTCAAACTGAGTGTCGTTGTCGACAGTTAAGTGTTTGGGGACTCCAAACCGACAAACTAATTGTTGCCAGAAAAACTTTTTCACGGCTAGGGAGGTGAGGGAAACCAGCGGTCTAGTTTCAATCCACTTCGTGAAGTATTCCACAGCTACCACTCCATAGCGAAGGTTTCCTGGAGTTGTTGGTAGTGGACCGACGAGGTTCATTGCTCATCTTTGCAAGGGCCATGTTGGGCATATCAGAGTTGTTGGAGCCCCTGGGGCGTTTTGCGTTTTTGCCGTTAGTTGGCACCCCTCGCAACGTTTGACAATGTCTTCTGCATCTCGTAATGCTGTTGACCAGTAGAAACCTTGACGGAAGGCTTTCCCAACTAGCGCCCTTGGGCCGTTGTGTGAACCGCAGATACCTTCGTGAATAAGCTTGATAATGTCATTTCTTTCAATCCGTGACACGCATTTCAGCCATGGCGAGATTACCGAGGCTTTGAACAGAATGTTGTCTACTATTTTGTACCCTCAAGCTCTTTGTTTTAATCTGTTTTCTTCCTCTTTGGACTCGGGTTCATGCAACCCGTTGATATAGGCCACGATTGGTGCTCTCCAGTCTTCGTTTTGGATTGCATTGATCAGCTTGGCATTCTTTTCAGAGGCTTTGAATGCTGATTGAGTTGTTACCTCCTGAAACATGTTAGGCGGCAACTGTAGTTGTTGTGCTGCTGCTTTAGCTAGGCTGTTTCGGTATTGCTTTCACTGTTATGCCGAGGAAGAATGGTTCTAACCTTCGGACATATTGGAAGTATTTTTGTAGCTCTGGATCTTTTGCTTTATAATTTTTCTCAATGTGTCCCGCGATGACTTGGGAGTCTGTGTTAATGACTGCCCTTCGGACTGACAATGATCGAAGCCTTGAGAGTGCTAGTATCACGGCTTCGTATTCTGCGGAGTTGTTTGTGCACTTGAAGTCAAGTCTTTTTGCATACCTTAGCTTCGACCCAGATGGCGAAACTAGAATGGCCGAGGCTCCTGCTCCAGTTGCTCCCCAGGCTTCATCGACATACACTGTCCAAAATGGATCTGGTTGGGCTCCATCTCTGCGAGGGTCTGGGGTCCATTCAACTATGAAATCTGCTAGTGCCTGAGATTTGACCGCTGTTCTCCCCACGAAGGTTATAGCGTAGCTGTTCAGCTCGACTGCCCATTTCGCTATTATGCCGACTGCCTCATTGTTCTTGAAAATGTTCTCGAGGGGGTATGCTGAAGGTACTTAGATTTCGTGTGCCTGGAAATAGTGTTTTAGCTTTCTTGAGGCCATGACCACGGCGTATGCTATCTTCTTGAGCTCTGAGTAGTTTCGTTTGGGACCCTCGAGGGTTTCAGACACATAGTAGACCGGGGCCTGTCTGGTTTTGCTGTTTTCGGGCAACTCTTTGATCAGAACTGCGCTGGCTGCGTGAGGCGAGGCTGTGACATACAGCAGTAGAAGGTCCCCTTTGCTCGGGTTGGTTAAGACAGTCAAGTTGGTGAGGTAGTTTTTCAAATCCTCGAAGGATTTCTGCTGCCGAGGTCCCCAATTGAATGGGGCTGTGCTTCTCAAAGTTTCAAAGAAAGGTAACCCCCGCTCAGCTGATCTGGAGATGAATCTGCTGAGTGTTGCTAGGCGGCCTAACAGACGCTTAGCTGCTTTTTTGGTTGTCGGGGGTTCCATATTGATGATGGCGTCAATTTTCTCGGGGTTGGCTTCAATTCCCCTTGCAGAGACGATGCAACCTAGCAATTTTCCTTTGCTTACCCCAAAAATACATTTTTTGGGGTTTAGCTTTCATCCGGCAGACCGAAGGTTGTTGAACACTCTCGCCAAGTCTGATACGTGGTTTTCTTTTTGCTCGCTTTGCACGATCAAATCATCGACGTAGGCAGAGATAGCATGTTCATCCTTGAACACTTCAGATGTCATGTGAGCGAAGGTTGATCCTGCGTTTCTCAAGCCTTCAGCCATTCTTCGAAAGCAAAAAGTGCCCGAAGGTGTAATGAAGCTTGTTTTTTCCTCATCTTCTTCATTCATCCAGATCTGGTGGTACCCCGAGAAACAGTCGAGGAGTGAAAGTATTTGGCAACCAGCTGCTCTGTCGACCAAGGTGCTTATGTTTGGCAGGGGAAAGTCATCCTTCGGACAGGCTTTGTTCAGGCACGTGAAATCTACACACATTCTCCATTTCTTGTTCTTTTTTTGTACTAGGACCACGTTTGAGAGCCATGTTGGGTATTTGACTGGGCGGATGACACCTGCGTCCAAAAGTCTTTTTACCTCTGCCTTCGCTGCCTCTTTCCTTTCTTCTAACATTTTGCGAAGCTTTTGCTTAACTGGGCGATAGCCTGGTTTGATGTTTAGGCTGTGCTCTATCAAAGTTCTGTTTACCCCTTTTAGGTCCTCTGCTGACCAAGCGAAGGTGTCAGAGTTTTCCTTGAGGAAACAGACGAGGTTGTTTTCTGACTGAGGGTCTAAGTTGGCTGAGATTAACACTTTTCTTTCGCAATTGCCCTCAAAGAGTTGGAATTGTTTAGTTTCTTCTTTGGGTGATGCTTTCACTCGGTCGGTGCATACCTCGCCTTCGGTGTTGAGGTTTGTTGTTCGAGGCTTTGACAAATTGTGGACATTGCGTTGCCCCGGTGCTACTGTTCCCTCGGCTGCCCTTGCAATGTCTTGATCTCCATATACTGCAACGACCCCCTTCGGAGCAGGGAGCTTCATGCAGAGGTATGCAGGATGGATGACGACATTGAATGAATTGGTGACCCCTCGGCCGAATATTGCATTGTAAGGATAGAACATATCAACCACGTCGAAGGTTATGTGCTCAGTTCTGCAGTTCACCTGGTCGCCGAAGGTCACGGGCAGAGATATTTTTCTGACAGCTCTTACTTGTTGACCACCGAAACCGTATAGCGGGTTGTCAGCGGGTTGCAAGAGGTTTCTGTCAAGTTTCATGCTGTCGAAGGTTGTGGCGAACAGGATGTCTGCAGAGCTTCCTGTATCGACTAGAATTTTGGTGACTGTCCACCCTGCTAGATTAGTTTCGATCACCATTGCGTTAGTGTGAGGGTAATCCCTTAACCTCATGTCACTAGAATCGAAGGTTATTGAGATGTGAGACCATCGACCAAACTTGTGCGGCCCTTCGACGGCTACATGGTGTACTCTTCTGGCGTGTTCTTTTCTTTGTCTCTTGTTGTCGTGATCTTCGTTGGAGCCTCCGGTGATGGCCAGTATAACACCGAAGGTTGATGTTGGGTTGTTGATTGTTGTTTGGGCTTGGGCTTCGGATTTGACAGGTTGGAGGGCTGGCAACGCTGGTATTGGTGGTGGTGGGGGTAGAGTATTGTTCACTTGTTGGTTGGTTTGGGTTTGGGTTTGAGGGGTTGTTGGGTATGTGACGGTATATGGTACGTTTTGGCGTTGGGGGATGGTGGATGGCTGATAAGAGGCTTGGTTGTAGTGTGGGTGATGTGTGTAGAAGGGTTGGTGCGAAGGTAGGCCGTAGTTTATGGGGGTGTAGTGGTATGGAGGATTTGGTGGGTTGAAGTTTGGTTTCCTGGTGTGATTGATGGTTCGGTTTTCTGCCGATGCAACTCTTTTGGATTCCTGGTACTCTTTTCCCTTGGCAAAGCACTCACATTGTTTGGTGGTGTGCCCCTTGCCAGGACCACAAAAATGACAATACATTTTCGCGGGATCTTTTTGTTGGTTTCGTTGGTCCGGCGGTGGTGGGAATCCTTGTGGATTTTGGTTGCCCGAGGGTTGAGCACCCCTTCTTTGGTCTTCAAAGGGACCTGCCTTGTTGATTGCACCAATGTTGCTTTGTTCTTGGTGAGGGTTGTTTTCTCTCGCTTGAGGCCTCGGCTGCGGTTTCTGCTGCGACCTTCGAGCGTCAGACTTTGCCCTGAAGTCCATGTCCGCTCTACAGTATCTTTCCATTGTATCATGAAGCTCTTCGATTGTGTTTGCTGGTTTCCTGGCAAACTTTGAGGAACATGGGCCTGGACGCAGGCCGCTGACTACAGCGAGGATCACGGCCTCGTCGGATATCCCCAGAGTTCTTGCTCTAATCTGGATGAACCTTCGCCAGTAGTCTTGCAGCGGTTCACGCTCTTCTTATTTGCAGTTGAACAGCTCGATGGGGTTTGATGGGGCTGCTGTGATGCCCTTGAAGTTTGTGCAGAGTCTGTCTCTAAGGTTGGCCCAGGAATCCACAGTTCTGGGGCGAAGGTTGTTGTACCAAGTCTGCGCAATGTCACGAAGGATGACTACGAAAGACTTCGTCATTGTTGATTCATCTCCTCCTGCTGCGGCGACTGCCACTTCATAGCTCATTATGAATTGGCGAGGGTCAGTGAGGTCGTCATAATGGGGCAGATTTTGTGGATTGTAGCATGGTGGCCAGGGTTGGGTTTGCAGTATTTGGTAGAGTGGTGATCTTGGGTCATAGGGCATCTGGTGCTGTTGGGCCCTTCGTTGTATACGAAGGTTTGGCTCTCGCTCTTCTGGATAAAGTTGGCGAAAATTTGGTGGTGGTGGGGGTGGTGATGGCTGACGAGCGTTGCCCTGTCCCTGCCCAACATTCTCCTCTCGAAGCGGCGGCATTTGCCTGTCATTCCAGTCCTCGGCTTCGGCCTCAGCTGCTGCGAGGGACTCCTCCATTCGGCGAAGCTGCTCTCTTGCTTCATCCGCCTTTTGCCTGATAAGGCGCAGCCGGTTGTGCCTTTCAAGCTGGTCCAGACGTCTCTTCTTCTCCTGCAACTCAGCTTGAAGTCTCTCTAAAGCCTCGAGGCCCAACTCCTCCTCGTCTCCTTCCCCATATCCTCCGGAGGTGTGCGGGTGTGGCTGTGATACCAGCCGAGTGTGAGGGCCCGGGATCTCCGTCCCTGGAGCAACTTCTTCTGTTTCCGAGGGTTCTACATTTTCTTCTACAGGCTGGACCATCGCCGTGGCCTCTCTGGTCACGCGAGGGTCCCTGGTTGAGGATATTCTTCTGTTTCCTGCCATTACGAACTTCGTTCCCCACGGACGGCGTGGTCGTGGGTTCGATCTCCACGAACGGCGCCAAACTGTTGGAGACACACCTGCCCAACCTCCGCCGCGGAGCAGGGGTATGGAGCGAGGGTGAACAACTATCGAACACAAGCGAAGAAGCAGACAAAGTAGCACGCAAGCGAAGGTGCAAGCAAAGGTACACGAAAATAAGTTGGTTGGAGTGTTTTTCTATCTCCCAAAAAATCCTCCCTTCACACTGTTCATCCCTTGGTATTTGGTATTTATAGGGAATACCAAGGGACACCGGTCAAATTACAAAAGGGTACAAAAAAGATTTCCCAGCACCGAATAGAGAAAGGGTAGAACTGTACAAATACAACTAGAGTGGAAACCCTAGTTCGCCTTCCTCCTGCCCGCCGCCATCTGGTCCTGCTCGCCTTCTCTGGAAAAGCGAGGCCAAACCCTCGGCTCCGCCAGTCGCGAGGTTCGCATTCGCTCGCCATTCGCGGAGCTTCATGTCTCAAGCGAAGGAGCCTCGGAACGCTCGAGGGTCACTTTCTGTGTTCTCAGCGCGCCTTTACCTGCAAGACACACAACGAACCCCGAGGGTCGAGCTTATATGCGAAGGTTAGGAAACCGATCCGAAGGGTCCAACAAACGGAGACGGAGAGAAGAGAGTTCGTGGGGTGGGGGGGCGGGTCGCGCGAAGGTCGTTTTTCGAGCCAGCCTGCGTGGCGTCACTGCCGAGGGTCGCTTCCCCCAACAGTACCATACGTCCATTTGTGTACATAATTAAGGGGATTTGAGAATATTTGTTGTTTCCTAGATTAGTCAATCAATTAATTAATTTAAATAAAATCTATAAAATTAAATGGCTCAAATTTGTTTGAGGTATTATCTTCTAAAACAAACAAAAAGTGTATCATAGCATTGTCTATACGCATCTACACTTAAAAAAACATATTTCCTATATTTTAGATAACCTGAATTTTAAGATAATTTCAGACAACATTCTTATATAGTTAACCTAGTATAACTAAGTTGTTATTTTATAATTTATCATTTATTTTGTGTCATAAGATATTAAATTTGTTATTTTCTACCTATAGAAAATAATTACTAATTGTCTTCGTGCCAACACAAATTAGATTTTTTGGGTCTGTGGTTTTGTCTAATGAGATTTTTATTTCTCGGCACCTAAATTTTAGCAAGCCCCTTAAAAACATATTGTCTCCCTAACTTTTTTGGATGCACGTCCACCGCTACCAGAGTTACTATCGTATAACATGTTACCATAGGAAAAACTGAGGCTCCGAGGATCCCAATTTGTTGAACAATACATGAAAGTGTTTGTTTTAGAGTTGGTTTATTATTAAATGATATCGTCCCAAAAAGGTAAACTTCCCAATTTTTCGTATCAAAAAAATGTTTTAGATAGTTGAAAATGTCTAGCAAAAGAGTTGACATTGAAGGATGGTACATGACTTTTCCTATCAAGAAGATGTTGATATGATACTGTGAATAGCTTTTACGTGAACGTGATGATGAAGCGACTTTTTACTTTGGCATCCTAATGCAAAAAAAGTTTTTTTTTGGTTATAAATCAACCTACAAACTATACCTCAACGAGATGGAACATGAAGAAGGTTTGCAAGGTCATTTGGGTGGCGACAATGGCAACTTTAAATGGAAACGAGAATATGGACCAAGTCCTAGATAAGATGGAGCATTTCATTTGGAGATTGGCCCATGATAGTGTACCACCAAGACGAAAATTTAAAAGATGGGAGATGAAGCTTGAAACTACCTGTCTGATGTGTCATCAATTGGATGAGGATGCAAGACATCTTTTCCTCAAGTGCAAGTGTGTGCACCAGGTTTGGCGTAGCCTTCAACTTGAAGGGAAGCAAATTCAGACATTGGATCGTACTTAGCACAACATGTACCAGAACAAATATAGAAACTAAATGAGGACCATAAATTGAAAACTTTTTTTTGGAAATTGGCTCATTCATTACTCTTGTGACAAATCGTCAAACACGATTACAACAACATCAACAAGGATGACACCAGTGATCAGCGCTTCACCTTCAATGCAATTGTAACCAGACTCGCTAATACATGAACAACTATGTTCCCTGCTCTACCCAAGAATGAAAACTTGACATTACTATGAGTTTGGTGGACTACTTAAAACAAGAAGATCTCTCAAGGAGGAGTATTTATAATGGATGAAGTGAGTTTCTTGGTTAGAAACATGGGCGGAGCTTGGTTAAGACCAAGCTGGGCCATGGCCCCCCTGCTCAATGCAATTTCCATTGTGTATACAATAATTATAGCATTGTTCATCAATAAATTACATAGTCTGGCCCCCCTTTAGTTATCAATTATATAGTCTAGCCCCCTTGTTCTTTGGCTCAAGCTCCGCCACTGGTTAGAAATCTAGGGAGAAGATTCACGGACTGCTTAAAGTCAGGAAAAAACAAAACAAACTCATGTTATTTTTTGTCGTATTGGAGGTCATTGGACGAGATTTTCTTCAAAATAATTTTTGATGGTTCTTCAGTAAGCAATGTGGAAATGGTGGTGGGGAGCTATTGCTAGAGATTGAGTATCAGTGAATGATGATAGCAGGTAAATTGTAGAACCTTTAGGATCCTCTTCATGCAGAGGCTATGACCATCACACATGTTTTGAAGATTGATGATATTGTTGGTATGGGGAAAATTATCATGAAGTTAGATTGTATGAATTTGAGAAACTCTTTAATAGAAGAGGATATGGATAATGCCATGATAATTATTAAATAGGCTAGAATTTCTCTTTCTCTTAACCATCAGATGTACTCTCTCCGTACTCATAAAGGAAGTCGTTTTCGACAAGATTTGAGTCAAATATTGGGAATATAAATCATCAATAAGTTTTTAGTTGTTGAGTTTGAAAATGTGACAACTATATGAATAGATTCGCCTTGAAAAATACTTTCATAAAAGCATACATATGTCACTTTTTCATAAATATTTTTTATAGAAATAAGAAGTCAAAGTTAAGTTTTAGAGACCGTGTTGTTGTCCTAAACGACTTCCTTACATAGGGAGTATCATGTAACATATTGTTCGAGAGAATGTAATCATGTTGCGCACCAACTAGCTAAGCTTGGTGTTTCTCTAGAATCGTCCGAAAGCTATTGTGTTTGGCCTGAGTATTTCCCGAAGATTGTGTTAAACTCTTGTAACCAGCGTATTCTCTCGGTTACATGGTTAATGAATTTGTGTTATTCTAAAAAATAGTTGTATTTGTATCCTCTGTTGTACTATTCCTCTATGACTACTCATTTTTCATATCCAGGACTTTGTATATTATAACTATTCGACTATTCCTTTGTTTCCTCGTTAATTTATCAGTAGCAAGTGTGTGTGTGTTCTATACATTTAGGTCAACGTCGATAGGTTTTAATATAAACTTAGATGATTCTAGGTTACAAAGGAGAAAAGGTAAACGGTACGACTATACTAATAGTACTTTATCTATTTTAAATTATGAGACATATATATATATATATATTATGTCTAGATATATAGTAAAATCAATATCGGATGAGTAATATATAGTGTAGAGATATCTTTTCATAGCATATGTTCCCTTTCATATATTCTATTCGTGAGTATACTGAGAGATACTCTCATCTATAGTCATAGTCAAACTAGTTAATATTAGAAAGCTCCCTTTAACCAACATTTTTTTGTACCAATACTAGAAAAGTTTTATATTTTTTCGATTTAAAATTATTAGGCATTTTAGCCTCTTTAGATACAATTTTACTGTGTATCAAAACAAAGTGTATATTAACTGCACAACAAAAGTTATGTATCCAAAAAATCAAAACATCTTATAATTTAGAATGAGGGGAACCGAACATTAGCAACCAATGTGAAAACACGGTGTATATTAAACTGGCGCATGTTTGGCAGGACAAAATAATCTTAGGAAATATGTACAAGCTAACCACAAAATGAGCCCATCTTTACATATCCAACATAGTTGTCGCTAGCATAATATAGTATCTCAACAAATTTATGCTAAGATGCATATAGATCTGATTGTTACAATGGAAGGATGAGAGGACAGGAAACTCTAGCAACATCACTACGACGAGGGCAAGTTTTTTGATTCAAGGTTCAATAACCACCCTATCAACTACCTTTGCACCCCTTCCTTTGGCCATATAGAGTCCAATATGATGCATCAGATCCTGCAATATTGAATGATAAGTTAATTGTAAGGTTCTTCCTTCAGCATCTCTTAGAGAGCATCCAGTTTATGTCCAGTAATGTTTTACTGGTTTCAAAAGAAAGTTATTTGCAACTGTTGATTGTGAAAACTTAACACAGGAGTAATATCTTTTATTCTTTTAACCCTTAAGTTTCCAAGAATAATGAAGGTGTTTTTTTTTTGAAGGAACAGGAAGTGCAGAGCCTACTGATTAAAATCAATTTAACTAAACAAGGTGGTATATGTTAATTTGGAAACGAAATGGTTCTCTTTCTTTTTTGTATGTGCAAACTTTTCTTGTTGTTGGCATGAAATAAATTTTGTAAAGGTGCTGTATATGAAGAAAAAGCTCAGCTAACAACCACCCTAATGTGTAAATTGACTGAGCAGTTTCATCTTGAAAATTTATAGGTTTAGTTTTTCCCTAGGAATTTTTTTCATTCATTCTGCCGTTTATATATATATAAATGTGATTGTGGTCATATGAAGATTCCCATAGTGTACGGTTGATTTTTTTGAGTGTATGGACACCAGTGATTCGGTACCTGTGGATGGGCAAGAGCTCCTTTGATATTCATAGCAATCTCAACAGGAAGGTCATATGTAGCACACCCCTCTGAATAAATCACAACATCCTGTAATGGAGGCACTCGGTCAATATTTCGAGCAGCCAGAGTTGAGCTTGCAAAATCCAAAACACAGATGTCCGTGCATATCCCGAGTACCAAGACCTGCATTGAGCCCATGCCCCCAAGTCATACACAATACAATAGAGTCTATCTCTGAAATCCTTCTGTATTAAAACAACTCACAGTGTTAATCTGATATTTGCCAACCCAGTCAACAAAAACACTAGACCCGTCCTTCTCTATACAGCTGATGTACCCATCAATACAACTTTTCCTCTTTATAGTCACATTTGGCTCTTTTTCCAACCACTCCAGATCTGCACATTGCAAAATAAAATTGATCACACAGAAAATCAACCATATTTCATTGTTATTCTCACGCATTTTCAGTATAATCATTAAGGATGTGTTTGGTTTGAGGAATGACGTGGTCCATCTTCTCACTCCTCACTTTTTTGTTTGGTTTGTTGAATAAAATGGACTGATTCTTCACCACCTCGTCCATCACAAGCTAATAATTAGTACAAGCATAAGAACGAGGTGATTCCACTAAAATTCATCGGATGAACTCATGACGCACTACCAAGATTGGTACAGGTTTGGTTCCTAAAGCCAAACACACTGTAACAGGAAATAGAAACTAAGCACCAAGTTGGGCAACAATTATGAAATATTCAGCACCAACCTGAAACGAAGTTCTCCTCCCCAGTACCAATGATACAATGAGGGGGATATGGCGGTTCTGGCTTATCTGGATAATGGGTATCCAGGAATGCAAATATTGGCAAGTTTCTATCACAGAACAGCTTAGAGAGCCTATTGGCCTCTTCCACCATCTTACTGACCTGCTTATTTGGCGCAACAGGAGCCTGTGAACGAAAAGCATAAATTACTCGGTCAGTATAAAATAGTTTGTACGAAACAATAAATCAAACCTACTACTAACAGCACAACACATGAACCCAAAAAGGAGATGGAAATTTGCGTAATTGCAAGGACAAACGAAGAGAACATGCTAATATAACGACGACAGTCTGTGTTTTATACTAATACTAGATATAATAACAAAACGGCCTCATAGGATCGGCAGAATTAAAATTCAGGTCTAGCTAAGACCACTGGCGGAGCTTAGTGAGGGCTAAGGTGGGCCATGGCCCCCCCTAAGCTAGATTATTTCTTAATGAAGATCTTAACTTAGCTACTTTGGATGCTAATGAAATATTAATATATCTTTCTTTTCTTGCACTTCATATCATGTTGCCCCCCTCTCCATTTGTGGCCAAGCTCCGCCACTGGCTATCAAGGGGGGGGGGGGGGGGGGGGGGGGCATTACCTGTACAGCTGTACTGTGCATATCCAAACACTGGTCGAGATTTTTTTTAAAAATACTGAGCAGGAGACAGATTAAAAAAATAGGTACAAGGATGAGCAGGAAACAGACTAAAAAAATAGGTAGAGGGAAGAGAAAGGGGGAAAAAAATACAACGATACAATCGAGGAGGATAAATCAAGTGAGCGATCACTTCTGTCCCTATCGCAGATTCCTACAAGACCGCTGCACTGCTTACTCTTTCTTGCCATGAAACCGAACGATTTTATGTTGTGATCACAGAATAGAACCGAAGCTTTCCCAATCCCAGGCGAGCTTAACCAATCGTCAAGGAAGGAGGCGATACGGAGGAAAACGAAAAGACACGAGAACCTAGAGACGATGGTGGGTACAGAGAAGGAGGACGAGGAGGCTCACGAGGTTCCCGGCGCCGACGGTGCAGAAGCCGTTGCAGAGGTCGACGAGGACGAGCCCCACGCCGCGCGGCGGGAGGACGAACTCCCCGTCGGTGTGGAACGGGATCTGCGCCCGGAGCAGGTCCACGGCTGCGGCGTCGGCCTCCGTCCCCATTCTCCTCGCGCGCCAACGACAGGCTGGGCAGGTTCTAGTTGACCTCCTCTCAACGGCACGGCGAGGTCAGTGTGCGGAAGCCAGCAGGCGAGCAGCCGAGGAGGAGGAGGTCTAAATAATTTTTCGCGGTCATGCGTCCACACTGACGGGCGGGGCGGGCGGGCGGCGGGGACGATCCTCTCGTGCACGCACTATCTATGATTTTTTTTTATCAGGTACAACTTGGACGCACACAACCCACAGACACCACACTCACACCACCACACGCACACACACGCATTGGGAAGCTCGCCGTCTCCAGGTCGTCTCCAGTGCGCGGGAAACGCGCACGCGTACATGTGACTGCAAAATCTAGAAAAAATTCAGAGAAAAGGTGCGACACCACACCAGGGTTTACTGGACTGCCCTGCCACCGGCCCTTTCGCCGCACTATCTTTGATTTGACCTTTGGCCAATTGAAGGCCTGCCACGCACTAGCACTATCTTTGATTTGACCTTTGGCCAATTGAAGACCTGCGGACTACCCCACCCACCACCCCCACCGTCCCCACGCACACACACAGTATCCCCAAACCACTACTGTCCCCAACTCCCCATTGTATAGTGATAGTGATTAGCCCATTCTAGTTCCACCCGTTCTATAGTTATCAGTTATCACCCATCACCCTTTAATTCTACGTTCAGTTCCCAAAAACTACCCATTTTTTTTCAAGATTTTCATCTCATCGAATCTTCAGACGCATATATGAAATATTAAATGTAGGTAAAAAATAATTAATTATACTTTTAATCTATTCATGTCAAAACAAATCTTTTGAACCTAGTTAGTTCATGTTTAGACAAAGTTTGTCAAATAACAACGAATATGTTACAGGAACTTTTCCAAAAAAAAATTCACAAACTGAACAAGGCCTAGTTTTAGTGGGTTTCGACGAACCAACCCGACGACCCCGCTTCGTATCCTGTCAGCATTGCAGCATTTGGCAGATAAGATTAGTGGACCATATTATGGTTATCTGAAACACTGCCAAGTCATATTCATGAGAATATATAGAGTTCATAGATTTGTTTTTGCTGAAAATGATAGAATTGTATCACCCGCTGTTCCACAACCTATCACCCATCACCGTAAGCAAGCATAATAACAGACAGGAAGCACGGTCGCTTCCGCTAGAACAGGTTTACTGTGAAACTGTGAAATCCTGCATCACCAATATCCCACCAGAGCATAGCTGGGGGAAAACATCAGGTTCAAGACCTACTAGCATTCTAGACTAGACGGCTCCAGAGCAAGCAGCAAGCACCAAGCAGAGCTTTCTGTCCAACCGGGCACAGATTCTTCAATACACTCCCAGCTGCGGGATCGCCGGCTCGTCTCTCAGCTCAAACATAACTGGATTGTTCTCCTCCAAAAAAGGGTACTGGTCAAGCCCATCATCAGTAAGACAGTCTTCAACCATCTTTGCTTTATCAGCTGCATGGAAATCACAAGCTACATGCAATCAGAACTGAAATATCACCGATAGAAAAAACTAAAATATTTCGAATCGAAGAGAAAACACAAAAGAGAAAAGAAATAGCAGCTTGAGGACAGCAACACCTAGCAAGTACAGCTGGTAAAACGTGATTGAAACACATTTGTCAGAGATAGCAGAGAAACCTACCCGCTGAACTAGAGAGAGGCCAACTGATATCCGGGAGAATCTCAGGTTCCAGCTCCAGCACAGTTGGTTCATTGAAAAACTCAGCCACCTCCTGAATCATAAAGAGACACATGAATTATACGCATGGGAGAAAAAAAATTGGAAACGGAAAAAAAGAGCTGTGGTCTAGAGCATCATCTTTCTAGTATTATCTGCTACACTGCAATGTCTGCACTTTACAATGGGAATTAATTGCATAGCTGGATGTGAATTCATGTTGTTGGTGTAAATGATGGATCAATAGCAGGACATGATCCAAACTGCATAGGCACATAAAGATGACATGATGGCTAAGAAAATAATATGAACCAACTGTTATTGAACTTCTACACATGCTACATTTCATGATTTTTATTGACCATACCCTACATCGGAGACCTGTTTTTCTTCCTAAAATAAACCTACAATGAAACAAGATGTCGTGCCTTGTGAGACAATACATATTCATAGATAGCTTCCCTCAGTACTATTGGCATTGGGAAAGTTCCAATATCCAGCAATGGGCCGATTATAATAAGCAAATGTTGTAAGTAGAGAGCCAGATTCAGAATTCCAAAAATGAGTATCTCACAAACATAGCTTTGTTGAAACTATAAGGTACTGGAGCAACCAAACAAGATCAAGCTTGTCAGTAGATAACACAATACAAACTTCTGCAATAGTAGTTCCCCATTACTACCAGAAAGCTAGATGATCAATCATTTAATGGTTTACCTCATGACACCAGCGGACTAGTGACAACTGTATCAGTTAACAAGCAGAACTACACAATCAAGTAACATATACTTCGCCCATTCTAATATCTCATTCTTAATAATAACAAGTTATGTTTGCTTAGTTATGCGTTTGCATGGGACTGTGACAGTCATACAGAAATGGGGTCATGATTTTGTAAAATAAATCCCTGATAACATCTGAAATATATTGTGTGATATTGGGCCACATACCGTAGCTGGAAACATTACAGAATCAAATATCGTAGATGACCAACCACGCAAGGCTGAGTTTACTGCTGCCACTTTCTTCTTGACACCTAAATAGCATGCATAATTAGCCATATACTATAGATATGACACACACATATTTAAGAACCAAGAAGAGCCATCATACGTTTGTCTAGCAGATCCTTATCCAACTTCTGAGAATCATTTTGTGTCGAGTGAAATCCCTCCACCCCATCCTTAGCAAACTCATGGCACATTTTGATCTCTTCATCAGTTAAAATTTTCAGTGGGTTCTTAAGAGCTTCTGACCTCTGTTCCTGGGTGGACTTCTCTTTCAGGATGGGCTTGTCCTTCAAAGCAGTGCCTTTTATAGTGTTGGTCACATTACTACGAGGCTTCCGCTGGGACTTCTCTTTCAGCGTGGAAGTGTCCTTCAAACCAGTGCCTTTAGAAACATTGGACAAATCCTGAAGAGCTCTCCTCGCTTTGACCCTTGGTCCATCAGCCCCCTTACCTGAACATGCAGATAAAAAAATGTATCTATTTCAGGAAAATTCCTTTCACAAATTAGTTTTTGATAAAAATGTGATCTTACCTCTATTTATCGGAGGGTTCTCACCAGCCAAAAAACTTTCTGGAGTTGGGAAGGCCATGACGAAAGCTTCTTTTTCCACCTTGAAAGCCTGGCTAATATCCAATTGACTGATAAAGAGAAACTAGTCAGAACATAGAAACAATAAATGACGACCTCTAGGTATTTTTGTTGTACAGAAACTGAACAAGATCTGAAATAAGCTCTGAGGGTGCTAATTTAATGGAAGTATCACTAAACTGCAAACATACTAAACTGGATCAGAAGGACATAACCAGAGGAACCATCTTACAGAGGTCGATTTTGAAATTTCATGTAGCAAAATTACATAACGAGAACGATTCACAAAGAGGAGACAGTGCTTAAACGAGAACTAATTTAGTGGTGCTTCCTGGTGATGTGAGTGTGCAACCTTTCTTTGCGCACCTATGAGATAGCTGATAGCACTTCCCATCAAGATGGCAGAGACGCAAGCACTACTAAATTAGTGAACCCAAGAACATCAAAACGCACATATACTTTAGTATCAAGTCAACCAAGATCTAACTGGGATTTTACATAAGCATCCGATCTGCTTCTACAAACAAATTAGCAATGAAAGAATCTTCGAATCGCTCGCTCCCCTAACTGATAGATTATGAAACCCACTGAGACCTTGGGCCGCTCAAGAAGATGGGCCACACGGAGGGCTAAGCTCGGAACAGCGAACAAATCCACATACGCGGCATCCCCACTCCCCAGAATGGCCGCATCTAGACCAAACGGGCCGAAGTACCGTAGGGACGTTAGGGCTTCACTTCGATTGTTCACATCACCGCGAATGAGGGAAAAACAATTAGGGGAGAAAGGGAGGGAGAAAGCGCTAGGGTTTACGGAGAAAGCGCTAGGGTTTACGGAGAAAGCGAGGGAGTAAGCGCTAGGGTTTACCAGCCAAGGAGAAATCAGGTCGATCTCCACTGCGGATCCAGCAGCAAGGAGAACGAGGACGCGGAGAGGAACTCGCGACGGCGTGGTCCGTTGGAGTCGACGGCGCCGGTTGAACGGGACGGGGGAGGAGGGTTTCTCTCTTGCCAAGAACAAGAATTCGGCGTGCGCCGGAAGATTCGCAATTGGAGAGGGGGGGAAAGCTTCTGTGGGGCGCGCTGCGACTGCGGGGAGGGGAAAAGGGGAAAAGGGAGGCGCTCTTCGCAACGGTCGGATTTTGGATCCCGTTGGATTTTTTTTTTTTACTAGCCTTTCAACGCTTGGGCCGTTTCTGGACTGTTGTACACAACCGCTGGGCCAATTTTTTTCCCGCATGAGCTAATATTGGGCCGGCCCAGGTAAGCACTTGTATTATGTATGCAAACCCTAATCAGGAACCTTGTGCCCGTGCGCATATATATCCACTCGACCGGCCGCCAAGCTCCAACTCCGCCTGCGCCGCCTGCCTCGGTTCACCGATCGCCCACGACCCGACTTGTTTCTTTCTTCCATCTAGCTTATTTTTGTGCTTCACAGAGTTCTTCCTCTTCGTGTTGCTTTTCCTAGAGCCTCTCAATCGGTTTTATTTTGTTCTGGTTTCTCGTTGATTTATTTATACAGAATCTTGCGTGGTTCGCAAGATCAGCTTCTTGTTTGGACCTCGAACTAGAACACGGTCCAGGCAATCGGCAATCATCCTGCCATCTTGCGAGATTGAATCCAAGCCAGCTTAAACTCACCTGGATCTGACACCCTTGGTGATTTTCTGGGCCCTTTCGGCTGGCACATGTCCTCTCTTCTTCTGTCCAAAAGAAGAATTGTTCGTCCTTGGGTAATTGCATAATTGGTTTTTTTTTTCGTGAGAGCACAGCAGACTCACTCTGTCCCAAAACCTCACCATGTTTTGTGGCAATTTCTTCGTTTGCGAGAGGGATGTATCCAAGTTCTCGTCTGCGAGTGAGGCTTTCTCTCAACTCGTGAAGAATTTTGGTAACATTGATTCTCCGGTTCTTCTCTTATTCATTCTTATCGAATCTGTTTCTGGCATTTCAGTTTTGTTGAGTGGAAGTATATGCATCTCCCTTCTGTGTTGGTCGATGATGGCACCCGAACCGGCGGTTATTGGAAAACAATTAAATCAAATCTACTAAAACCGACTAAAAATGCTTAAATTTTAAATGGTTCATCTGAAATTTTGGCCTCAAAGCTTAAGCAGATGCATTTTGGAACTAAAACGGGGCGTGCAATTGCTATGCGGCCAATGAGCCATCGTCAAGGACAACGTGTTGGCTAAATTTCTTTGCATCAAGGACACTGAAGACTTAAATTTTTATATTGATGGCCACCAAGTTATGGATGCAATGCTGCGACTGTACTGAAACTAAGCAAGCTCAGCTCAATTATATCATTGGCTAGCTTTCGCCACGGAAATATTTGATCGAGTCTGCCAAATTCGTCAGGCATGAAATGAGTATTCACAATTCCTGTCAGATTTGGTCAAATATGCATCCCAAAACGAACTGGTGGTTTGATAGATTTCCGCTACGTCCAAATGGTGATTACTGAGAAAACGCAACTTCTGGCAAGTGGCAACTCGCCGCGAGCTCACGCCCCGTGGCTTGGACGAGTGGGAGTGTTTACACGAGGGCTACAGACACGACATTTCATCAATCATCACCGTGCTGCCACTGCATGATACGGCGTCTTCTAGTGGAGTGTTTGTTTTGAAAAATCAATTCATTTTCTTCAGGATAATGCATGATGAGTTTATTTTAAAAAATACATTATAGTAGTACCAATTATTGTAAGGAACGAGATAGTGATAGGTTCATCCATTTTCATACTCAACTCTCCTTCTGGAGGTGTACTACATCTCTCTGATTCAAAGACCTTCAATTTCCAAAGTTCAAATGCTTGACTTCGAGGTCTTGAATTTCTCAACTCTTATCAGCCTTCATTTCAATCTAAAGTTCTTAAATCGCCTCCTCATCAACACTTAAATATCTTCATCACCATGCACTGTGGCGTACCATTATCACTTGTGTTTGTTTCATAGAAACACACATGTCAGATACACATAGAGTAGATAATGAGCCGGCTCGACTTGAACTTGTTAAAGTCGTTATCTTAACGTGCCAGAAGACTAGCTCGGCTTGACTCATTTTCAAAGCGGAGTTGGCTCGATTAGCTCCGAAGTCCGATAATAAAAATTACACAAAACAAAACATGTACAATGTATCCAAAAGGAATAATGATAATATAAAGCAGTATTAAATTAAATAAATAAATTAACATGTATTGACATGTACAAATATATCAACTCTCTTAGTATATTTAAAAATAAATTATTTGGAGATATAAATATAGACTTCATTTGAATTGATTTTGACTGTTTTTTAAGAGAAAATAAGTTGTAGTACAACTAATAACTTTAAGCGAACAGAGTTACTGCTAATATTTTTATAAATTTAGTCAAACCCCAAAAAAAAAGTATAGTTAGCACGAACTTTACAGTCATACACCATACTTTTTGTTGTCTTTTTATTGAAGTACGAGGGGTAGTGAACTGTACTTTCTCCGTTGCAAAAATAAATGCAATTTTAGATTTCAAATTTTATACTAAAATATATATAATTCTACATATAAGACAAAACAACTATATTTGTCTTTTTGTACTTTTTTATTTTTTAAAATATAATGATTGTAATTTTATAGGGGTATTTTGGTAATTTTACTGGTATATTGGTAACCATATCTGATTGTATAATTACATTTATTTTAGAATTGAGAGAATACGTAGGAATTCATGAAATTTACCACTTTGAAAACAAAAAGAAACAATGATAATTGATAAGATACGCTCAAGTTTTTTATAAAAAAAAAGTGGACGAAAGCCCGTGGACCGTGGTAGACTCGTGAATTGTCTGTGAGGGCCTGGCAGGGCCGCACACGAGCCTGCGGCGGTGTGGCCCGTTAACCACAGAGACTAACGGGCGACGCGTCGTCCACCACAGCTGTTTCCTGATTCCCCGACGAAGCGACGACCAAAACCCTAGAAACCTCCTCTGCTAGAGAAACAGAGGCTATGGAGAAGCTGGATGAGAGCAAGTTCGAGCAGCAGCTAGAGCTCTGGGCGCTCCGCATTCCACGTGAGCTCGCTTCCGCTGTCACCCGCCTCCTTCGCTCCGGGTTTGCCTCTCCCTTGTTCCAGGGTCCAATCCAATTAATCTATTAGGAACAGGAATTGGGGGCTCATGTTTTCCCCTCCTCATCTGTGATTTTAGTTATCTGCTGGACAAGCCACGAGTTAAGCCTGTAGTTGAGGATCCCGAGGGCGACAAGAACCGGCTCGTCGTACTGTCTGAAAAGATTCAGAAGTCCGGTATGTTACTGTTGGAATGGACCATGTCGTTGCAAAGTTTTTACTCTATGAACTGAGCAAATATTGCAGCGCCAAGTCACCAAATCATGCTGGAATAGCCTGACATGCCATTAGCCCATTAATTCATTAAGCTTTAAGGCTATTTGAAATGTTCCTGTGGCTTTGGAAATCTTGTGTAACTTAATGTTCTCTGTGATGATTAGTCTCTTGGTATCAAAGGATAATGACTTACCCATGTTTTTTTATAAGGTTGACCTACCCATGTTAATGTTGTTATTTTCTCTTGCCTCTAGCAGAAGAATACTTATATTTATGTTCATGGTATTTGGTGTGTGTAGATTTATCCGACATGCCACAGAAAGTGCTTGATTCGTTGAAGCAACTATGCAATGTTAATGTTGTACCTTATACATTGACCCTTGGTTATTCATACTGGAGTGCAGGTGAGTTTAAGATATTTTCTTTTGTAATCTGATTTCTGTTATCCTTTGGTGTCGTGATACTTTGTTGTACACATATCACTTTCCAATATTCCATATTATTTGTTCTTCTATAAATTTTGCATAAAGTTAAATGCCTTGTGTACTAAAATAAAAAGGGAGTCAATTCGCCCATTATTGCCTGTTCATTGTCACTGACGTTCGTCTTTCCCTTTAGTTTTGCAAGCTTTGAGCTGACAAAACCAGTATAACCTTTTAAATTTTCTTAATATATGGGTTTGATCAAAAAAAAATTTGGTGACAGATCACATTTTGAAGCAAATTCTTCCTGCTGGAGTGGAGGTACCCTCTTCGTTTGAGACAATTGTTAAGTATACTAAACTTGATGATACTTTCTTCCATTTTGTTGTCATCTCTTTTTAAATATTTTTTTGTATGATGTATGCAGGTCATGTTGCTCATCTGAACATATCTGATGATTTGCTAGCATATAAAAATGTCATAGCAAAGGTTATCTATGATGTAAGCACAATTATATGCCCTTCTCTTTCTTAATAACTTGCTCACTTTGTACATTCTTCGACTCTCTGATTCTCAACACCGTGCATGCAGAACCCTTATAATTTTTGCATAAAAATGGCCCCAAAAGAGGTTCATAACCAAACTTGCAAGCTCTGTAGATCGTCTCGTACAGATTTGGAAATGTTGTCTATTTATCTTACTCTTCAATGCTGGTTTGTTGGGACCTGGGACCTTGCAATGACACGAAAGCTGTATTAAATGAGTTAACACCGTGAGCAGTTAACAATGAGAACTTTAGATAATATCTGAATCTCATGAACATGCATGAAATTATTGCTGCCCATCTTTGTTGTTTTATTGCTTAGATGATCCGAATATCTGAAAACATTATAAAACATGCTGCTAGGTGCTTGCTTCATAATTCAATAAACATTTGCTATTTTGCTGTCATATCTATATGCAGAAAAATTATCCAAGGATTCAGACCGTGGTGAATAAAGTGGGAACAATAACAAATGAATTTAGAGTCCCAAAGTTTGAGATCTTAGCAGGGAAAAATGATATGGTTACTGAAGTTAAACAATATGGTGCAACATTCAGACTTGATTATGGTTTGGTCTACTGGAATTCAAGACTCGAGCATGAGCATATCAGATTAGTTTCCCTGTTCAAGAAAGGTGATGTTATATGTGACATGTTTGCTGGTATAGGTCCATTTTCAATCCCGGCTGCTCAGAAAGGATGTGTTGTGTATGCAAATGACTTGAATCCAGATAGCGTTCATTATCTAAGAACTAATGCAAAGATTAACAAGGTTGATGAATATATATTCGCCTACAACATGGATGCTAGAGTGTTCATGCAAAATTTGATGACTGTGCCTGGTTTGGAAACTGCATCAGACTCTCAAGTTGCCGCTGACGAATCCTATCCTAAAGAAGGGGTCCCTGCTAATGAAAATTCCTCTTCAAATGGAGATCATAATGGTGCCCTCTTTTTTATGGGATCCCTATCCTCCCCTGCATACTGATTTTTTGTGGTCCTTCAGACCTTCACACACTAACTTTACTGTTTCTTCAACTCTTTTCTAGATGTTCGTGAGAGCAGTCAAAATGGTGCTAATGAATCCTTTGTGGCAAGCACTACTGCCAAAAAGCGACAACAAACTTCAGAAGAAGGTAACTATGCTGTGTATTCTGCAGTGTCTTTAGTAAGTAGTAAACTTGCAAGAAGTCTATTATATGCTTCAAGTTCGAAATATTGTGTTTATTGCCTGCATTAGCCTGTATTCAGGCTTGTGCAGTACAGTTTTCCTGTGTTTGGCTAGTACGTGAGGTTTGGTCGTAATATGCAATGCAGATTTGCACAAGCCGATGGCACTCAAAAATGAAATCTTCTCGCTTCCCTTACCTCTGCTAGAACATGGAGATGATAACATGCGATACAATGTAATTAACCAAACACAATCTGACCAAAAAGCAGCTTGCCTATGCAGGACAACCAAACACCAAGACATTGTATATGTTTATGCTGTCTTAGGTTGTATTGCATAAGGTTTAATGCAAACAACCAATCACATCCTTTATTTTCACGAAACTTCTGTATGAGTGTGCCAGATTTCTAACTAAATTAAAATTTCCTACTTGTCTCCCATAGGTGAACCTGATTGCCAAGATGGAGATGCTAATCAAACAAAAAGACGAAACAACAAGAGAGTGAGAGGACCAGGGCCACCACCATCCAAGCCTTGGGAACACTTTGATCATGTACTGATGAATCTGCCTGCTTCTGCTCTGCAATTCCTCGGTAATGTTTTATCCTCCCCATTATTTTTTCTGTTATAATTTAATTGTAGCATCACATCGTAACCGTTGGCTTTTTATAGCATGTTATAGAAACTCTTTCTGTCAGCAATACCCATTTAGGACATTTCTGGACAGCTGGCCTGGCCCCTCTTTTCTGTTTATTGTCTTTTTTTTTAGATCAAAGGCATATTGAAAGCATATTTTTTGCTTATTGCTCATATAGACATCTCCTATGTTTTTGAATAAAAAACTTAAAGCTGAGACCTTGCAAATCGGTGTTAAATGAATAGTCTACAATCGAGTTAGTGCACTTGAGGCAAAATCTTATTCTCGGAGAACTACATTCTGTATTAATTCCTTACTCACGTCAGCATTCATCAAACGCTATGCCCATCAGCAACTAGAAGCTTTGGTTGGTACTCTGGTATCAGGATTTTCTTTTCTTTATTAAATAACTTAGAAGTTATGCCTATATTTAGCAAATACGTAGTCATTGTTTGGAAAATTATTTTCTACATTCAGTTGTTATTATGTACTCCCTCCATCCCAAATTATAAGTCATTCTAAGAATCTTGGAGAGTAGTTTTCTAAGTTTGACCAAATTTATACAATAAGATAGTAACATTTATGATACAAATCAAGTAGCATTATATTCTTTGTTAGTTATATTTTTATAGTATATCTATGTGATGTCATAAATCTTTGTGTTTCTCTTTATAATTTCGGTCAAATTTGAAAAACTTTGACTCTCCAACATTTTTGGAATGACTTATAATTTGCAACGGAGTGAGTATTAGCTACAGTTGCTCTGAGTTTCAGTTCATGATATATGGACCTTTGTTCAGATTGTTTTGATGGTCTCGTCCAAAAGAAGTACTGGACAGGGTCACTACCTTGGATACACTGTTATTGTTTCATCCGTTCAAGTGAATCTGAAGAATCAATACTCTCTGTAAGTCCACTGCTATTTGATTATTACTTTTTTACGTATATGTTATTTAATTGACCGCATCATGACTTTCAGTATATGCCATCTGTATCTGTATGGACTATCAACTGTGAGACAGTACTGCTTTCATTTTAACACAAGTATTTTTCCTTTATGCAGGAAGCACAGAATAAATTAAATGCTAAGATAGCAGAACCGATATTCCATAGGGTTCGTGATGTTGCACCAAACAAGGTATGTAATGTTTTTATTCAGTGTACTTGTCAACAAGACTAGGTACACTTTTGTTTTATTGAACGTAAGAGTTGACCTTGCCCCAAAATTTGGGCCTTGGACTAAATGTAAGGCTCAAAATGAGTACCAAAATTTCTTTTATTGGATTGTATTGTGGCAGTTGTTTTCATTGTGAAAGCCTGAAGGGAGTCAAATAGATTTTAGAACATGATCTTTCTCTGGGGCTTGAAACTGGCACCAAAGTTTTCAAAAGTTTTTCTATGCTGTCGATTCCAGTTGTGCCCCTGGTAACAGTAACTTTGCTGCAATGACTGAGACTGATACTGATACATAATGAACTCTCTACCTGAAATGTTTAAACCAGCTAACTTTGCTGGTTTCCAGTGAAATCTGGGGCAGTTGGCAATAGGCGACCTACTGAAAAATATACCTTTTCTCATCTTAGAACAGTAGAGAAATACATGGATATGACCAACGAGCTTATACAAGTTGAGTTGTTTTTAGTTTCAGTAGGATGACATTGATTATTTTGGGTATTTACTTTTATCTTTGACATTTGTTGCAGGCTATGTTTTGTTTAAGCTTCAAGCTACCTATGGAGTGTCTTAAGGAGGACAGTGAAAATCACATCGAATCAGTTGCCTAGTAGACCATGGCATGTTTTACTCACTCATCAACCTGCAGTTTTTGGAGCTTTACCAAAGAAATAGCAACTGTGCTGATGATTCTGGGGTTAGTAGCTGAAGATATATCTGATCTGAATCGCCATCCCATGGGAAGGAGGGATGAACAGGCTATTTCTGATTCTAAATGCGAGTGATCCGGTGTCATATAACCATGGAAGATGTTGGTGGCTGAAATCAAGACGCTGATAGCAATATCAGATTCAAAGCATGGTGCCATCGGTTTGGTCTACAGGAAGTTCCCGTTATGCTTTTCTTGCAAAGGATTTGTAATTTTCTATTCACGCTACTTGAGTCCAAATCTTACCTGGATTCAAGTTTTTTTTTTGGCCATGTAAAAGACCTACCCTGAACTTCTAAAATGTTACTGTAGTATCCAAAGTATTGGCTTTTCACATGTTCAGCAGGAATTATTGTGTTGGTGGCTGATTTGTAGGGTTGATTTGTTGTGAGAATGAAAAACAGGGTTGATTCTGGCTCATAAACTCAAGTGAACAGAGCCTGGTTTTGTTCTTGATTTGAAGAAACTTTGGTCAGAAATTAGGACAGTTTGTAGTACTTGTCACCTGTGCTCTCTCTAGCCCAGTGATAGTGTCAGCTATTTGAGGCAAATGTTACGTTAAAAACATCAAAGTGTCTCTCAGACAGGTACTAGCATAGCAACAAATTAAAGTGGCTTGGTAGAATTATCATGTTCACAATTGAGCAATACTACAGTCAAAGACGCACAACACATGACACTCACTAGCTTGTACACAGTAAAATTCTTCTGGTACACGTACACCGCAGGAGAAGAAACAAGCAAAACTCCTGCGCTTTGTGTTGTGCCCTTGTATTTAACCGAGATCAGGGACGATGAGGTAGTCCTCGTCGTCGGTGACCTCGATCCGGGGCTTCTTGTTCTGGCGCACCCCGGCGCCGGCAGCGGCTTTGGCCGGCCTGTAGTACGCTGCGTCGTTGGCCGCCTGGGATCCGAAAAGCTCCGGGACCTCCGCCAACGCCCTGCCGGCCTTGGGCGCCTGCTCGTGGAAGAGGTCGATGTCGGCGAACCACTCCAGCTCCTTGAACCCGAGCGGGGACTCCTTGTGCAGCTGCAGAACAAAAACACACAACAAGGCAATCATCATGAGACGGGGCCCGGTGGGTGATCTGAACGCACGCAGACATGGGCCGGCGGATCGGGCTTGCCTTGTCGCTGGGCTCGTAGTCGGAGAACTGCAGGAGGTCGTCGACGGCCCAGCCCTGCGGCAGGAACTGCGGCGGCGAGGGCACCTGGTGCGCGGAGACGGCGGCCTGCGGCGGCGGCTCGACGGTGGCCTTGGGCGGGGCGTGGTGGTGGTCGGAGTCGTGATGATGGGCGTCGCAGGCGTCGCTGCAGGCGGAGGCGGAGGCGAAGCCGACGCGGATGCCGGTGGCCAGGTAGCGCTGGTGGTTCCCGGAGAGCGTGCCGGGGACGTGGATGGGCTCGTCGCAGTCCCGGCAGAAGAGCGCCCGGTCCTCCACGCAGAAGATGAACGCCGCCTTCTCCTGCGGCCGCGACCAGAAGAGGTTATCAGTGCGTGTAGCTACTAGCTAGCGCGCATGCCGCCGCCCGCCGCCCGCCGCCGCCGCCGCTTGGTTATCATCACTCATCAGTGCGTGACGTAGACGTAGGGAACGTACCTGGCAGACGTCGCAGCGCGGGAGCCTGGCGGAGAGCGCCTCGAGCGGGAGGCGCTGGTGCTTGCTGGCGAGCTTGTTGGCGGCGTGGATCTCGACGTCGCAGCGCGCGCACAGCGCGGCCTCGTCGGCGCAGCACACCACCGTGGCAGCCGCGCCCTCGCACGCGTCGCACTGGATCTTCATGGCCCTCCGCACGCGTCGCGCAGCGCGGGCCTTGTTGACGAAGAAGATAAGGCCACTTGACTGACTGTGGTGGAGGAGGAAGAAGAAGAAGAAGAGGCCGGAGATCCAGCGGGCCGGCGGGCGAGTGGCGCATATAAGCCGCTTGCGCGAGCACGCAACTCGAGCAATCAATCAGTGAGCTGCCGCCTGCCGGGAGAACTTGTGGTGGAGGACTCGCCGGGGGGGACTTGTGGCCAGGGGCTCCCGCCTCGTCTGCACCCGTCAACTGTAGCTACGCCGGGAGCACGCTCGGACGCGCTGATTTTGATCTGACGTGATCTGCTGACTCGGCGGAACGCCATCACAACTGCACTATTGTCTTTATTATTATTAATTGTATATACGGAGTAGAGTAGGGCACCGTTTCGTACAGCTCAACTTCAGTAGTGAAGCTGTTTTTTTTAGAAAATAGCTTTATGAGCAACTTACTAAGTGAAGCTGAGCTGTTTTGAAAAAAAGTGTTTGGCAAAACAGCTTCACCAACAACTTCATGCATGGTTGGGAGAGAGAAATGAAGGTGCAAGCTATGAAAAGCTACTTTTTTCAGCTTCATGGGTGAAGCTGTTTTTATGAGAGAATGAACAAAACAGCTTCATGGGTGAAGCTGTTTTGCAAAATAGTGAGCTGTACCAAACAGCCCCTGGAAAAGAAAAATCCCATGGAACTCGTGGTCGTAAGAGCTTCATCTCAGGTCTCTCGCAGCATGTGCTGCTAGATGGGGGCATTAGTGCATTCACGAAAAATGCGTGCGGTAGCTTTAATTGTCGGTGGACGAAAATACCTCTGCGGCTCTGCCACGATCATTTCTGTTCCCATGAATATATATATCTTTTTTTTTGAAAGTATGAATATCTCTCTCTGCATGACCTGAATTATGCTGTTGTACGGTATTTTTTAAAAAAAAGAACTGGTTAACCTAATCAAGATGTGTACTTCATCGGTTCCAAATTGTAAGTCATTTCAAAAATCTTATAGAGTCAAAACATATCAAGTTTGAACATAATTATAAAGAGAAACACAATAATTTATGAACCAAATAGATATATACTATAAAAATATAACTAATAAAGAATCTAATAATGATATTTAGTTGGTATCATAAAATCTTATTATGTTATTATATAAATTTGGTCAAGCATGGAAAATTTTGAGTCTCTAAGATTCTTGAAATGATTTATAAATTTAGGATAGAGAAAGTATCTGCTATATCGCTTTTTAAATTTGATGTAACAGACTCTTTCCTTTTTAAGAAAACAAGTACTACACTGCTTGCGTGCTATACTGCCATCATGCAGCATGATCGAGCGAGCAGGTATTAATAATGATATTTCTTCCTTTTGATATATTCTCGCCGTACGTGTCACTGAAATATTTCTCTTTGATGCTGTTTGTTAACAATATTATATGTGTGATCGTGCATTTCTTATCTTTCTGTCCGTACGTATCACTCAAATATTTCTCTTGATGCTGTTTGTGAACAATATTATATGTGCATCTCTCCTTTATTCCAGGTGCCAGATTTTTAACATAATTTCAGGCAATGTTTTTATACTGTCAATTAGTAGAAGTAAATTATCACTTTTATGATTTGTTATTTGTCTTTATTTTTATTACATATCAAATTTTATCCTTATCTAACTATATAAATAATTATAAATTATTAAATTATCTTTGTGCTAATACGTATCAAATTTTGTCATGTTTGTGATTTTGTCTAACGAGTTTTTTCATTCCCGAAACCAAAATTAAGATTGTCTTCACAGAAATTACAACAAAATAAAACTCTAATTTTAATATAAATACAATAACCGTTGTCCTGAAAGAAAATTAAAATTCAGACACTAAAATTTAACAAATCCCTTATGTGCGTGATCGTGCATTTCTTATCTTATTATCCCCGTATCCGTAAGTGTGTCACTCAAATATTTCTCTTCATGCTGTTTGCGAATTTGCATCTGTTTGCTTATATAACAGATAATTATATTATCAATAAGTTAGACAACAAAAGTACAAAACATCCCTGTCATCTGTCAACATGAATGAAGAATAAAAAGGCTCCGTGGCCCGTCGTTTCGCTCCGAAACCACACTGCACACATCGCCATTCTTCAGTGCCAAGTTGCTCTGAGCTTGTGGATGGGATTTCTTTCGTGAGGATCCGCTGGAGATGTTAATTCGGTAATAGTAAAGGCCGGAACTGTGCCACACCATCACCGTGCATATTTTATTGCCACATCAATGATTCACTTTGATTATTTCTAGTGCGTTATATCATCAAGCGATACTGTATCCCTCTCGTCATTAATTTAATGACACATCGACCATAAACTACATTGGCGTCCAAATAATGAGTATGATACTGCCTATTAGGAATAGCCTGTTCATAGAGTAGAAAATACTCCTACATGGTATTCCATAGAGGGCGTATTGTTACTGCACTATCCTCCGAAAATTAAGATTATGGATTCAAATAAACACGAATCTTTATGTTGAAACCTGGATACTTCGATATGTCAGAGCTAGAGTCATTCGCTTGAACTTATTATTAGTTGTAGTACGCCTTATTCTCTCTCACAAAATGATTAAGGCCATGTTTAGTTCCTAAAATTTTTCAAGATTTCTCATCACATCGAATCTTTAGACGCATGTATGAAACATTAAATATAGGTAAAAAATAACTAAGGGTCTGTTTAGTACAGCTCACAACAGTTTCATAAGTTGTTGTGGGTTTTTTTTTGCCAAACACCTTTTTCTAAAACAGTTTCGTCCATGAAGCTATTTTATTTCTCCTCTCACAAAACCATAAGCTGAGATGAAGCTGAAAAAAAGTAGTTTTTTATAGCTTACACCCTCATTTATCTCTCTCAACCATGCATGAAGTTTTTAGTGAAGTTGTTTTGCCCAACATTTTTTTTTTAAAACAGCTCAGCTTCATTTAGTAGGTTACTCATGAAACTATTTTCTAAAAAAAACAGCTTCACTAGTGAAGCTGAGCTGTACAAAACATGGTCTAATTGCATAATTTGTCTGTAAATGTCGAGACGAATCTTTTAAGAATAGTTAGTCCATATTTGGACAAAGTTTGTCAAACAACGATGGAAGTGCTACGGAAACCTTTTCCAAAATTTTTTTGCCAACTAAACATGGCCTAAAATATTCAAAATTATTTGTGAATAAGTTCAAACGAACCTAGTCTATAGTTAGATTGGCAGCACACGTTCTCACGCTGAAAATTGAGAGGTTCACGCCCGCCTAGTCTATAGTTAGATTGGCAGCACACGTTCTCACGCTGAAAATTGAGAGGTTGACGCCCGCCGCTGGGATTGCACACTCCTGGACGGCTGCACCTCCACCTTCACGCAGGACGGCCCGGCATTAATAAACGCCGACGTGCCGACGGCCGAACCGAACCGCGGCGAGGCCTCTTCGCTGAACCTGCGGCCGCTGCCTGCAGGTCCGGTCTGCTGGATCTCAGCGGGATCTGCCGCCGCTCGCGCCGCGATCAGGATCGTTGGCTGGCTTTCCGTCTCCTCTCAACTGGCAGTTGGGGGGGGGTCACCGGGATGCTTGTGGCGTAGGGCGCCTGGCGGGTCACTTTCTCCGCGCTGCGACAGTACAGCGCATTCATGGGCAGAAGTTGACACGGAGACGGAGATGGGCGCAGCGCAGCAAGGCCACCGGGGTTCCGGACGCTATGTTTGTTGGGGCTGTGACTTGGCGTCTTGGTTGGATAGGAGCCATGAAAAAGCGTACTACGCCTTTTGCTGTGCTGTTGGATCTCTAGTCCGTCATTGAGCATTTCAGCTAAATGTTCGATGAGCTGACGTGGAGGATAGAATGTTGGCTGTTTTTAGAAGCAGGAGTATTTTCTTGGCGACCTTTCTCTCTGCTACGTAGTACGTACTCCGTATCTTATACCAGAATTCGGGCCAGAAAGTCTACATGCAACTATATGCCGCCGCTAGTGTTTTGGCTGTCGATAATATGGGATAAAAAGTGTGCCAGTTGGAGAACAACAGCTCAGCTACGGAAACAGTGGCTTTGCAAGCGGCGGCAAATGTGAACGTGCAAGTGCAGAAGAATGATGGCCCGCGCTAGGACTGGTTGGAGTGGGACTACTGAACTCTGCTGTGTTTTCCGGTAAATTTTTGGGAAAAGTCTTGTAACACTTTCGTTGTTATTTGATAAACTTTGTTCAAACATAGACTAATTAGACTCAAAAGATTTGTCTCGACATGTACATACTAAAAGTATAATTAGTTATTTTTTTATCTATATTTAATGTTCCATACATACATCTAAAGATTGATGTGATGAGAAATCTGTTTTTTTTTTGAAAAAATTAGGGAAACTAAGGGTGTTTGGTTTGTGGAATCAAGTCATGCTTCATGAGGTGATGCATCATGAGTTCATCCCATGAATTTTGGTGGAACCAACTCATTCCTCGTCTCTATACTAATTATTGACTTATGAGGAATGAGGTGGTGATGCATCAACACATTTCATTTCATCAACCAAATAGAAAAAGTGAGGAGTGAGAAGATGATGGACCACCTCATTCTTCAAACCAAACACCTCATAAACAGGACCAGCGTCGCACTTTTTCCTGTTGATGATGCGCATCTTGTTTCTTCTTCTTCCACCTCCTTGCTGATGTCCGGCACTCCGGCGGCTTCATCAGTTCCACCTCGCAAACTCCGTTTTAAAAGCGTAGGTTGTTTTGTTTCTGTCCTAAACCAATAAACTAGTCGAGTAATCTCAAGTGATTCCGAGTCACGCAGCCGCCGCCATTGGCACGCAGCCGCTTAGGGCTTGACCGCGGCGCCGCCGCAGTCGCGCTTTCATTTTTTTTCACCGTTGGCCCCCTCCCTCCCCCTCCGGTATCTTGCCGGAGGTCGGAGGGAGTGGAGATCCATCGTTTTAATAAGTTTTCTAGTAGATCGAGTCATCTAGAGTTAGAGTTTCTTCGTGCCAAAGACTTTATTGGGGGTGTATTTCCTCCTCCTCCCTTCCGGCGACGGCGAGGAGGCAGGGTGGATCCGGTCTCTCAATGGTGGCTCTGTTCAAGATGAGGGCGACAACTTCGGCGTCAACATCTACATCGACAAGACAACATGGATACTTTTGTTTTCGGGCTTCCGCATCAAGACGGAGATGATGTCGCCGCCATGGAATAATTTTCTCCGGTCCCTTCTTCGTTTTGTTGTGGTTAGATCTGACCACGATGAAGGACTAGAAAGAGTAATTTTCAGATCAGTCTTCCTTATTCTTCGGTGGCAGAAAGAAGAAGAAGGAAGACAGAAGGAAGAAGAAGTTTCTCAACTCCGCCTGCAGGAATGTTGGCCGTCCGTTGAGCATCTGTTCTCAGGCTGAAAACAATTGTTGCCGAGTATTTCTCTGTGCGATCATCTATACGAAGTGTCAATCAGGTTTGGATTTGAGAGTTTGGACCTTTCACAACGTGGGTATAATATAAATGATGATAAGTTTCTGGATACATGTTTTTTTTAAGTACTTGTAATACGATGATGTACCCAGCTATATGTTAATACAATTCTTCTTTCATCTAAAAAACCAATAAACTAGTCTACTTTTGACAAGTTCACAGGAGAATGGAACATCTAGCACATCGAAATAGTTTCATCAAATCAAACTTGAAGTAGTTTCATTAAAGCAAACTAGTGTACTTTCGGCAAGTTAGCATATTTGTCCATAAATAGACTTGATCGAAATTAAAAAAAAAGTTTAATTTAAGCCGAGCTGCTAAATTCAATTGAATCGAGTCAAAATAAAATGACTAACAGTTTAGAACGGACAGAATATTATATTTAAATTTGCTATATGATACTTGGGTGTTCTCATCTCGTCAACGTTTGATTTTTTTTCCAGACAATTTTTACCCTATTCTTTAACTCAATTTTCACACGTCTGATCTGCCCACTATTCTCCATCCATATCCCTTGACATTGGCCTTCTTCGACGAATTAGGCTGGAGACTTCAGAATTTAGGGAAAAAGTACATGGAAAGAACTAAAGAAGGTGACCATGACCGTTGATCGGCAGAGCGAAGGATAACTGGCTGAACAAGGAGGGTCAGTGTGGGAAACCTGGATCCAAAGCAACATATTTGGTGGCTCACATGCAGAGTGCCGAGGGCAGATAAGATGCACCGGGTGCTGTTCAAGCGCCATCGCAGGAGGAGATGTTCTGTTCGCTACATCTCAGCTTCGCTACGAAAAATTATTTTATGAGTAATTTTCTAGGTGAAGTTGAACTATATTTTTTTTAAAAAAATATTTAATAAAATAGCTACACCAATAATTTTATGTATAATCGAGAGAAAAAGTATGACAAAACAGCTCCACCGAGACCGAAACAGCCACCGAGCACTTGAGCAGTGAGCACTAGTCCACTAGGGCTGTGTGTAGTTCCCACAAGTTTTTGGAAAAAATACTGTAGCACTTTCGTTGTTATTTGACAAACTTTATTTAAATATGGACTAACTAGGCTCAAAAGATTCGTCTCGACATGTACTCCCTCCGTCCCTAAATGTCTGTTGTTTTTGCTTCCCAAGAAATACCTTTGACTAAATATATATTAAAAAATATTAATATGTATGATACATAATTAGTATCGTTGGATAGATATTTGAATCTAGTTTTTTAACAAAATTATTTGGAGATACAAATGTTGCACGAATTTGCTACAAATTGAGTCAAACTTATGACACGCACACCAACGACGACAATCAATTAGGGATAGAGGGAGTACATACTAAAAGTATAATTAGTTATTTTTTATCTACATTTAATGCTCCATGCATGCATCTAAAGATTGATGTGACAGAGAATCTGAAAAAAAAATTAGAAAATTTGGGGAACTAAACATGGTCTAGAAGAATTGTGACTTGCAATTGCAAGCAGTTTTTGGTTGGGCTGACTAGTCAGCGCAAAATGCGCTTGGGCCGTACGGAGCCCAAGCTATTGAGGTAGCCCAAGGCAAACTATTGAATGGGCTTGGGCCTCACGAAAGCTTAGCGCCCTAGTCCCACCTGTCAGCTGCGGTAGCAAGCAAACTGCCCGCATCTCCCTAGACACCGTCCCCAACCTCTCCGTCCCGCGCCGCCGCCGCCCGCTGTGCTCGCGATCTCGCCGGCGGCACTAGAGGACTGGTCGCGTGCTCGGCCATGGCATCGCCACCGCCGGCCCTCGAGATACTAGGTATCCTCACGCATCCCCTCTCTCTCCTCGACGTGTTTGCCCCGTAATATCTTGCGTCTGAACACCGCCCGTCTGACGGAATGCGCCAACCTCGCAGTTCGCGAGCCTGACGGCTTCACGGTTTGGTCCGGCCCCCCATACTCGCCGGGCACCACCAGCCCGCCGCAGAGACTCCCCAAGACGGCGTGCAGCGCCACCTCTTTCTCCACCGACGGTGCCCGCCTCCTCGCGACGGTAGCATCGGCCTCGGCCACCGTCTACGACTGCCGCACACTCGCCGTTGTCAAGTGCTTCGAGCTCCCGGGTCTCCTCGCCGCCGCGCTGTCGCCCACGGGGGCGTATCTGCAGACCTTCCAGAAGTCATCCTCGCCGCAGGAGAAGAATGTCACCGTCTGGCACGTCGACACAGCTACTGCTCTCTACCAGCACTACCAGAAGAGCATGTCTAAGGCCACCTGGTTCGTGTTACTTCTGATCTCGTGACACTGATAAATTATGCTGCCTGCACTCTCTATGCTTCATTATGGCATTTACCGTCTTGTTACTCCTGATTTAGCAGATGAGCATTTTATGGGAGATAGTGGCAGACGCTTTGCTAACTACGTCTAGCACATTTTCTATTGCAATACTTCGTTAAGTCACTGATGTCGTATGGTAGCTATGTTTGAAAACTCGCAGTTGTATACACATCTATCACTTAGGTTCCTATCAAGCTGGATGGTGCTTCTTTTGGGAGACTGGCAAAGAAACAAAATTGTTACTCAATGTTAAAGATATCTCCTAGCACCCGAATAACCTGATCCTTAGTGATTAGATTGGCTACTGATTAAGCTTTTTATCCTGGTTCCCGGATTTGATTTTCTAACACTACCTTCTGCCACCATTCTATGTGGGTTCCCCATTAGCTGCACACATGAGATTAGGCGAAAAAGAAACCCGAGGCAGTACAGGAGGAAGTATCTATAAATTCGATTTAGGCTCAATTTTCGTAGGCACGAGACACATTTGAGTTCTTTTGATGCATGATATGCTGATTGAACCCGCAGGCCAATGGTTCAGTTTTCTGCGGATGAATCGGTCGCTTGCCGGATGATGCCTAATGAGATACAATTCCTTGATCCAAAAGATTTTGCAAAAGGAATTTTGTATAGGATAAGAATGCCTGGCATAGCTACGATGCAGCTAGCAACTGCACCAGGATCTCATGTTGCTGGTTTCGTCCCAGAGGCTAAGGTCTGGTTTGTTACATTTTTGTTAGGTAATTAGACTGTTTCTGCAAACTAATTTCACAAGGTTACTGATCTCTTTCTCTGGTTTCGAGTAGGGTGTTCCAGCTAGTGTTCAGATATTTTCTTGCAACAAGGACACACAAAATCAAGTTGTTGCTCGCAGGAGCTTTTTTCGTTGTTCCACTGTTCAATTACACTGGAACAAAGGGTCCACTGGGCTTCTAGTTCTTGTTCAATCTGACGTGGATAAAACCAACCAGAGTTACTATGGTGAAACCAAGTTGAACTACTTGACAACTGACAGGGCCTTCGAAGGAATTGTTCCACTTAGTAAGTTCTTAGGTTGGCAGTATTTATCCTTTAATTTCTGGTATCTGACCCTATAATGTATTGACAGAAAAGGATGGGCCAGTCCATGATGTGCAGTGGTCTTCCTCTGGCTCTGAATTTGCTGTGGTTTATGGATGTATCCATACATTTACTGTCTTCATATGCAATATAGAATTTCAGTGTTTAAACTTTTATGTATAATTTGTCATTTTTAAGTGCTCCTTAACCGTATCTCAGTTATGCCGGCCAAGGCAACAATATTCAACAAGAAGTGCAACCCTCTTTTTGAGCTTGGTGAAGGACCTTACAATACGATAAGATGGAACCCCAAAGGACGAAGTATCCTCTAGAATAATTTGATCAGTTAGTCTTGATGTGTGGTCTTGTGTGAAAATGTGGTGGGCATATGCATATCTAGCTGTTTCTATCTACGAAGTTGGGCTAAGCCATGCTCCCTTTGTTTCTTTGCATAGGGCGTATTAGGATCTGTATAACTCTGTAGAAGCATTCTTTGACCAATAATTTTTATTATGAAATTCTAGTGCTAAAAAAATAACATTATATTAAAGATATGTTAAATACACTTCTATTGATATAACTTTTGCACACTAAGCATGCATATAATTTGACTAATTGTTAGTTACAGTTTAAGAAATTTGACCTTTTCAGATCCTAATACTCAGTATAATAAGAAACAGAGGGAGTATACATCTTATGAAACCTGTTGCTTTAACAATATCCTTGACCACATTTTCTCGACCAGTTGTTGTATTGGCAGGATTTGGTAATTTGCCTGGTGATATGGTATATTTCTATACCAAGCAATTTTTCAGCATTATTCTTCACCCTGAAAATTTATAAATATTGCCTATTTCATCTGCTTAGCTCTTAAGTTTGGTATGGGAAAAGCAAAGACAAACTACAAAAGCAAACATGCCTTAATACCTGTAAGCATCTACAAATAGTTGCATTGTAGCTCACATAGTATCTTCTGTCCAGGCGTTCTGGGATTATTCAGAAAAGAAATTGGTAGCAAAAACAAAGGCAGAATGGTCTGTCACAAGTGAATGGTCCCCTGATGGTCGTCATTTTATGACTGCTACAACAGCTCCAAGGCTCCAAATAGACAATTGGTATGTTTACTGCATATTTGGCAATTGGCATATCAGTGGACGTAGTTAAACGCCCTTTACTGAATGGAACTGTTGTTGCAGTATAAAAATATTTGACCACAACGGATCTCTGCAGTTTAAGAAGATGTTTGAAAGGCTGTATCAGGTAATCCCTCAACATAACTTGTTTTTTATCCTATTTTGTTCCTAAACTGTAGTAATATGCTGGAATTTATAGATAAATCAGCACCTTCGCTCTATATTTCTGTTTTATTTTTGAATCACTCAGGCTGATTGGAAACCTGAAGTACCTGAAAGATTCGGTGACATTGCTGAGCTGACAACATCCTTGAGTACCTTAAAGATTGAAGAAACAAAAAAACAAGGTTCTGGTATTCTCATAGATTCCAAGTCAGTCGTTCTAATCAATTGATGTCCTCCCTTGACTTCCTTCTATAGTTTCAGCACAAGGTTCCAAGTCAGCACAAACATCAAGCAAGGCCCCTGCAAATACAACGCCAAAACCTACAGCATACCGCCCACCTCATGCTAAGGGTTCTGCAGAACTTCAGGCCAAGGTACAAGCTTCTATCCAATAAGACCATGGTTCCGTTTCAGAACTGGGGTGTTTGGTCTTTGGTTTAGAGGATATTTGGTCTATTACCATGCAATTGCTCCTTGTCACGGTGCCGCAACAACAAAGCATGTTAGTCCTCCAAGCAAGTTGGGCTAGACCTCCATATGAGTGGTTGGATTTTTTACATCGATTTGCCAGGCCTATCACCACTACCTGAGATCGTGACCGGCTATGCTGAAAGTGAAAGTTGAAACAACACAGGCTAGGTCTTGTCAGTGTCAGTAGAATAAGGGTGTGTTTAGATGCATTCATTTTGCAAAATAAAACACAGTAGCACTTTCGTTGTTATTTGACAAACTTTGTCCAAACATTGACCAACTAGACTCTAAAGATTCGTCTCGACATGTACATACTAAAAGTATAATTAGTTATTTTTTTACCTACATTTAATGCTCCATGCATGCGTCCAAACATTGATGTGATGGTTGATGTGATGGAAAATTTTGCAAAATGGGAGGAACTAAACAGGGCCTAAAAGAGGGATGTGTCGCATACTTAGTAAATCCCGTGTGCTGGTGTTTACCTGGGATTGTAGTTTGCCGTGCTCAGCTAATTCTATTGGTTGTTGTTCCAGCTCATTGGAGAAAAATTTCATTGTTTAGCAGTATAAAACTATAAGTTGACTTATCATGTTTGTTGGTGCATTGCAGCTCTTTGGTGGACTAGCTCCTGCAGGGTGAGTTTCACAGTCGTCATTCACATTTTCTTATGCCTTTTTTTACATCGACATATAACCCACTGACCTTAACAATGTAACAGGGGGGAGATGAGCAAAAATGCATTGCGAAACAAGAAGCGCAGAGAGAAACAGAAGGAAAAGAAAGCTGCTGAAGCGTCAGGCTCTCCTGGTGATGAAAGTTGATCTATGCTGGGTTTGTTTCAGCATTTCCAACCACCGAGTATAACAGTCAGTGACAAATGATTTCTTTGAATCTGATGAAACGACCATGCACCGATTCACGTTTACAGTGTACCAAACTTCATAGTTTGGTGCAGACAGTCGGTTGTTTTTTTTCAGTGTTATACTGAGTTTGTATAACCATATCGAAGAAACAGAAAAGTAAGGCTATTTCATATTTTCATGTAATCTTGTTCTATAGATTCATGATTATTGGGCTAGCAATGCCGCTATTGAAGGACAATAGTTTCAAGGGCATGATAGTTCTTACATCAACTTTCTACTCAATCTATTCCAAATTATAAGAAGTTTTGGCTTTTCTAGATTCATTATTTTTGTTACGTATTTAGATATACACTAATGAGTCTGATTGGTTACTCACATTAACTTGCATAGCATACAGACTCTATGCAACATACCCTTATCCTGCATTAGGCAATGCAACTTGCAAGAGAGTACAAATGTGTGAGGGTGACTGCACAGCAGATGCAAAGCTTCTGCAGAGCGGATGCAATACAATTTTGAGGGAATAGTGATATGTATATCAACATTGCTTTGAGGACAATATTACGCTGCATAAGACTATATACAGCATAAGACTATATACAGGTAAACAATCAAGTCCAGTTTGCATTATAGAAGCCTGGAGAAGGGGTTATGCAAGCAACCAATTAGACCCTATATCAACCAGTTAGACCCTATGTCTAGATGCATATTGAAAGCAATATATTAGAAACTAGTGAAGCAATATATTAGACGTCTTATAATTTAGAACTGGGTACAAAACATAATCATGCATTGTTACATTTGTATGGCAAGTGTAACTTTGAAGTCCTAATGTCCTAATAACAACAAAAATGTATGTTTGTTTCTTGTCAAAAAAAAAACAACAACAAAAATGTATGGCATGACTACTTGCTAGCCGATTAGCTGAGGTTTGTGGCAAGAGATCTGCAGTCCTCTCAACAAACATGTAGAAAGACCGAGTTAATACACAATCCTTCACCTCTACACATTCCGTGTCACAGCTGAGAGTTTTGATCGATCAGATGCACAAGCTATCACCAACGTCTGATTGGCAGGTTACAGTCTCAAGGCACGGTCCCATCAACTACAAAATTGCCAAGAATTAACTCACTTTGTTCATACTTTTAACAAACGAGAGACAAATACCCGATAAAGAACAAAAAAAAACAGCTGTTACAGGCGACAGGCGACCTTACTCCACTGCACCAGCCCACGTTCCTATTATGCATTCTGCAGTGGGTCAAAAAAAGGAGAGGGGGGTTGGGGGCCCTGATGGTACCCCGTCAACTAAGACTCCTGAGCATGGGGATGCCAGTTTCCCCTGCAAAGCTCCTCCATAAGATGCACAAATTTTTGAGGATGTTGCCACCATGTAGGTTTTGACACAGCTGGTCTCTCATACTGGTCCTCTTCTGAGCCTTCCTTCTGCATGAAGCTCTCTGAGAAGTTGTGCCACTTTTGCATGGCACGCTTCAGTCGGGCAGTCCTCTTACCAGTGAAGAGATATCTGGTGTAGTCCCTAGCAAGACGGTAAAGCTCCTCCCCTCTGATTATGTGGATGTACTGAACCATTAGAAAAATACAGTGATTTAGTAGGCATCCTGGATGGTGGGTCACTATAATAAACATAGATGCATACATTTGAATTTCGTAAGATTTCTATAACAAAATTGTAAGGTAATTCATATCATAGAAGGGGACTAAAATCATTTTGTACCTAAGTGTCACATGTACAAGAAAAAAACGCTAAGAGCATGAAGTCTATTGATGCTATTCTGTCTATTCATAAGCTGCGGTGTTTCAGCAGTCTATGATGCCCAGTGCTAACTTATCAAATAAGTACTCCAGGAAATGCAGAAGAAACAAGAAAAACAAAACAATTACCACAAGTATGAAGGCAACAGTGGCTAAGATAACTTGGACTACTTCATCCAATGTTTCCTTGAACGATTCATCATCTGGGCCACCAGAACCACCACTGCCTCCACGGCGATTCCCATTCCCTCCGCCTCCACCAGATGCTTGTTTTCTCAGTTTAGCCACCTGCTCCTTCAGCAAGTCTTGTATGGGCCGGGGCTTTTTTGCATCAGCCATAGCTTTCTTCAAAGATTCCATCAAAGGCTACAACAAAAAGTTCACCAACTTGTTAAGAAACATAAGTGCACTCTGCTACCAGAAACAAACGTATGTAAATGTTTTGGGGATAGAGACCTTTCCTATTAAAATAGGTCTTCATCAAGGGTCAGCCTTGAGCCCATATCTCTTTGCCTTGGTTATGGATGAGGTTACGAGGGACAAACAAGGAGATATCCCATGGTGTATGCTTTTTGCAGACGATGTAGTGTTAGTTGATGAAAGTCAGACAGGAGTAAATAGGAAACTGGAGCTGTGGCGGCAGACCCTTGAGTCCAAAGGGTTTAGAATAAGCAGGACTAAGACTGAGTACATGAGATGTGATTTCGGCAATGCTGCACAGGAAGAGGGAGAGGTGAGCTTGGACGACCAAGTGGTGCCTAAGAAAGATGTCTTCCGGTATCTTGGATCGATGTTACAGAAGGATAGAAATATTGATGCAGATGTTAGCCATAGGATCAAAGCAGGGTGGATGAAGTGGCGCCAAGCATCTGGTATTCTTTGTGACAAGAGGGTACCACAAAAGCTCAAAGGCAAGTTTTATAGGACGGCGATTAGACCGGCTATGTTGTATGGAGCGGAATGTTGGCCTACTAAAAGAAGACATGTCCAACAAATGAGTGTTGCAGAAATGCGTATGTTACGCTGGATTTGTGGCCACACAAGGATGGACCGAGTTCGAAATGACGATATTCGTGACCGGCTAGGGGTAGCACCAATTGAAGAAAAGTTGGTCCAACATCGGTTGAGGTGGTTTGGTCATGTCCAAAGGAGACCTCCAGAGGCACCAGTGCAATGTGGAGTTTTAGCTCAAGATTTTCATGTGAGGAGAGGTAGAGGTAGACCGAAATTGACGTGGGGGGAGGCAATAAAGAGAGATCTAAAAAGTTGGGATATACCTAGAGATCTATGTTTGGATAGAAATGCATGGAGAGCAGCCATTGACGTGCCTGAACCATGACTAGGGTCTCTTGTTGGGTTTCAACTCTAGCCTACCCCAACTTGTTTGGGACTAAGAGGCTTGGTTGTTGTTGTTGGTTGTTGTTGTAGACCTTTCCTATATATTTGGTTTCTTGACCAAGCCAGCTATTCCTAATATGTATCCTTGATCTCTGTTTAAATTCGATATGGTAGCCTAACAAACTCCCTCCGTTTTAGGTTTCTCCTAAGTCAAGCATTCCTAACTTTGACCAATATTTTTTTTAAAAAAAAAAAAAACTAGTTTTAAATAGTTGAGAATAACACGGCAGATTATGACTTCCAAAAACAACAGAAATAATCCACTTAAAGGAGTATGACGAAATTCAAGTGAGACAAGAGTAGTTTCCTTTGATTCACCAAATATATCATACATTAGTTCAATATGGGCGTATGACACATGCAAATAAAAATATCACTCTAACCATGTTTTCCTTAATTCAACAATGTCAAATGCACTGGTGGCATTCATAAATTTTGACACCGACAAAGCATCCACTCTGTTTAATTTCATACAACCAACTAACCTACCAAAAACTGGCCTTGGACGCATGACCAAAATTTTGGTAATTGGCAGTGAAGCCACAGTAACACTATTATTTGAAACATATTCAACACAGCCCTGGAATCATGTCAAGAAAACAACACAGCTATGCATTTTTGCATAATAAATTTATAAGAAATATCAAGCATAAAAGGAAGGCCTTAGAGCTACTTACATCATCAGCAGTGCCAGGGTTTCCCTTTCCACTTAAGGCACATACAGGAGTAAGCCTTTTGTGGCTAGCAGCAATGAGAACGAGCCTTGGATACACCTTATGTTTCAGCTTGTGGAATCCGAAAGCATGTGAGTATGATGTATACTGATTTGTGCTCCCAAGACCTGCTAAAGGTTTGTTCACAATGATCCTACTGTGAGGCTTGCAAGTAGTGGCTTGGAAATAGCTCATCGTTTCCTACTTCTTGAATAGTTAACTAGAACCAAATCTGCAGATTCACATTAAATGTAAGAATTTCAGAAATTATGAGGAAAATTCCTATGCCTCGAAGGCAGTAGAAAATAAGGTGTGTGTGTGTGTGTGTGTGTGTGTGTTTGGGTGAGGTGGTGTGGGGGTATAATGAGTTTTTTTCTGTAAATCCAACCAGTTAGCCAAGATTAAGATAACTTTCCTTCTTAAGAAATTTCAATCAACTCTCTTTCAGTTATATAATTAACAATACACGTGGTCCAGTTTGGTTTTCTACCTCCCTCAAAACGCAAGGAAAATGGAAAAAAAAATCATGCATCGGAACATAAAGTTTTCTGAGAATCTGTCGGTAAGCTGACCAATATCGAGATTAAATGCAATGTAGCCAACCTTGGCAGAAACCATCATGAGGAAACCCTGTTCTGTATGACAGATCCTTATTGACACTCAAACCAAAGATAAAGACAGTATACATCAAGGAAATCTACATGATAATCTAAATAAAACAATAAAATTGAAAATAGGAAATGGAAGCATCACAACTAACTTAAGGTTAGCTGTCTAATGAACATTGTTACACCAGTATATTAAAAATAACACCATCTCACATTCCAGATAGGAATGACATGAGTAATAAGTGGCACAAGACTAGTTGCAAAGGGGATAACAGTGAATTTATCATGTGACATGGGGCTCAGTTGAACCCCCAATATGCCTAAAACAATCTTCACCTGCCTTGGTTCCAAGGCCTATGGGATCAACTGAGATCAATTTTACACGCCCTTAAAAATTGGCAACTAGCGAACTTCAGCATGTCCAAGTACATTTTGGTTGGTTCATTCATTTCTGACGACGATTTCAGCAAATTTAAGGCAAAGAAAACGTTAGCTGGGAAGCATTCTTCTTCTTGAAGTTGGTGACACAAACACCTCTTCTTCATTCTCTTATCTCAGCTTGATTGATTAATGACTGTTCAGCGCAAATTAAACTCCAGCTTTCACATGTAAAGCACAGTACGTCAGTACATCAATATGGCTTTCTAATACTTGTGTTACGGAATGCTTCCTCTCAGGGGCGGGCCCAGTAGAGGACATTGGACATAGGTGTACACATTGTATACACCCAGTAATTTTTGCGAAAAAATCGAAGTTAGAAAGCATAATATATCTATACACTTGAAATTAGGTCATGTCCGAATATAAGTAGGCAAATAGCCAAATAACTCAAGTTAGGGTTCGGAAACTCGGATTCGCACAGCAGGAAAGGAAGGGAAGGGGAGGGGACAGCATACTTGGTGGTGCTCATCGCCGGCGAAGGGCCCGTCGAAGGCCTGGCGAAGGGACAGACGAACGCCTCGATCGCCCAGTTATCGCCGCGCGAGAGAGAGCGCGCGCGCACGCGGGGTGACCGGAGAAGATAAGGCAAAGGGTGAACAAATTGGTGGTGCTTTGGTTAGGTTCTGCGGAAGACACCAGACAGAACTAATTGTCTGTTTAATAAAGTTTAAAACTATATAAATATTTTCTTTATATTAAGGGGTGTTTGGTTCCCACCCTAAGGCCTTGTTTGGCTGCACCCAAATACATTCCAATCCACATGGGTGGGAGTGGATTAGAGGAGAACTTGAACTAAATTACACCTCAATCCCTCCTAAACCACCACGTGGATTGAGGTGTATATGTGTGCAGCCAAACAAGGGCTAAAGCTTAGCCACTAAAGTTTAGTGGAGGTGACTTAGTAGTAGTGTTAAAAATGACTAAAAATAGGGGTGTTTAGAAGTTGGAACTTTAGTAACTAAAAGTGACTAAAGGAGTCGTTATGAGATGCGTGTTGGTCAAACTTTCTCAACTTTAAACAAGTTTATAGAGAATGTGTATAATATTTGTATCTTCAAATGAGTTTATTATAAAACTATGTTAAAAAATCTATCTAATGATACTAACTTCATACCATGAATATTACTCCCTCCATTCCAAATTATAAGGCATTTTAAGAATCTTAGAGAGTCAAAGTTTTTCAACTTTGACCAAATTTATATAATAAGATAATAATATTTATGATACCAACTAAGTACAATTAGATAATATACCTATTTGATATCATAAAACTTTGTATTTCTCTCTATAATTTTAGTAAAAGTTTAAAAAACTTTGACTCTCCAAAAATTTTTGAATACCTTATAATTTTGGATGGAGGGAGTAATAAATTATTATATATAGTCGGTCCAAGTTAAAGGTTGTTGATATTTTAGGAAGCGAGAATGACTTTCTTTTTTTCCGGAATGGAGGGAGTAATAAAAAAATGTACATGCTGCCCATGAGAACCACCAACACCACTCGCACTCGTCATGTGGTTCTACACGTCTGTGGGGTCTGAACCTATGCTCATTTCTAAATGACATTGGCATCTAAATTGTGTCTAAAAATGCATTTTAAGAGACCTAGATATAGCGGGGATGGGAGCAAGCTAGCAATGTCATGCCCGTCCATGCATTTTTATTTTTATATTATATATATGTGATTCGAAGAACAGTGGACCGTTTCAATTTCCACTGCTGCGTCTGCGTGCGCCGAAACGACGACTGCTCGCAGTTGCAGCAGCATAAACAGCGTTGACTTGTCTGTCTCATGCTTCGTTGATTAAAAAAACTCGCGGCTCTACCGGTGCCTGTGGACTGTGGTGGCAAATACTCAGATGACATCAACGGATCCGGCCGGCCGTGCTGGAACGGATGCAGCTGACTAGTTGGGCCTCTGTTTGTCATGGTTTGACTTTGACCCGTTGACGTATGTGTCATGTGTGGCCTCCGTTCTACCACCTCCGGTTCTTGCCACCTGCAACTGAACACAAGAATAGTCTTCCGTTCCGTGTGGGTTTTCCAGAAGTGGCGGCTTTATTCAACAAACACCGACTGGTTCCGTCGCCATTAAAGTTGCACAGAAACAGCTTGAAAACGATCGCGACTGGCAGACGCCGCGGGATGAACGCTGCAGGTGTCGCTAAGAACAAACGTACGTGCAGCTGCTGAGCACGGAAACTGCTTCACGTTTTGTTCATCTCTGCGCGTCCGTTACGCCATGGTAGCCGGACAGAAAAGGGGCCAAATAGTATAGAATCTGCCAAGAACAAGAAGTGATCGAGGCAACGGCGACGTGCTGCTTCAGCATGAGCCGGCCCACACACACAGACAGACACAGGTCGACGCGGTTCACACCGATTTCGCAACGTGCAGATGCCGACGACATGATGGGTTGGAGTCGACCTTCTGGACCTGCTGCTCCTGCTGAGCCTACACTCTAGAGTATTATCGCGCGGTTTGACTCGGTCCTTCGTTTCGTTTGGACGATGGCGACAGGTGAGACGACGACGACCCTGATCACATGCATGCTTAGGAATAGGAACCTCTCCAAATTGAAGTCCAATCATCTAGGTACTCTATAAAAGCCAAGCCCCCCAGCTCACCGTGAAACTCACTCACCACTTCAGCAGGCAGGGCAGGCATCAGCATCACACGCAAACGCAAACGCAAACGCAGCCACAGCCATGGCAGCAGTCGTGCCACCGACGACGACGGCGGCGGTCGTCGTCGCCGCCGCGGCCCTCCTGGCGGCGCTGCTCGTCGTCGTCCCGGCGGCCGCGCAGAACTGCGGGTGCGCGTCGGACCAGTGCTGCAGCAAGTTCGGGTACTGCGGGACGGGCGAGGACTACTGCGGCGCCGGGTGCCAGTCGGGCCCCTGCGACGTGCCGGCGACCAACAACGTGTCGGTGGCCAGCATCGTGACGCCGGCCTTCTTCGACTCCCTCCTCGCGCAGGCCGCCGCCTCGTGCGAGGCCGCCGGGTTCTACACCCGCGACGCCTTCCTCGCCGCCGCCGGCTACTACCCGGCGTTCGGCCGCACCGGCTCCGTCGACGACTCCAAGCGCGAGATCGCCGCCTTCTTCGGCAACGCCAACCACGAGACCATAAGTACGTCACGTTTTTTCCATTCATTTTCCAGATATCTAGGCTACAGAATCCAGTCGTTTCATCTATCAATGCAACATACTGTATATATATAGAGTTCTGCTACATCAACGAGATCGACGGGGCGAGCAAGAACTACTGCGACGCGAGCAACACGCAGTGGCCGTGCCAGGCCGGGAAAGGGTACTACGGGCGCGGCCCGCTGCAGATCTCGTGGAACTACAACTACGGGCCGGCGGGGCAGAGCATCGGCTTCGACGGGCTGGGCGACCCGGACGCGGTGGCGCGCAGCGCCGTGGTGGCGTTCCGGACGGCGCTCTGGTACTGGATGAACAACGTGCACGCGGCCGTCGTCTCCGGGCAGGGTTTCGGCGCCACCGTCCGGGCCATCAACGGCGCGCTCGAGTGCGACGGCAAGAACCCGGCCTCCGTCAACAACCGCGTCGCCTACTACAAGCAGTTCTGCCAGGACTTCGGCGTCGACCCCGGCAGCAACCTCACATGCTGATGAGTGCTGCTCGCTGCTGACTGGCCTCATATATTATATTGGCTCGCTATGCCCATGTATGTACTCGTCGTATGTATGCTGATGGATATATGTGATGTTGTGATTCAGAGACTGTCAGACTATACGGAAATAAAAACTGATTTGCATCAGCTTCTGTTTAATTAAACACACTCAGCTTGTATTTGTCGACCTAATAAAGTCATCGTATACTGTACAAAAGAGTGCCTAATCAATGTTCGAAAGATCATCAGAATGCCTAGCTAATCGATTCGATAGCATCATAGCGGTAGAAATTATCGTAGAATAATGTACTTGCATGTTCAGATGTGTCTTTGGTTGCTCTCTAAGCTCAGCTAACTTCCTACCTAGCGACTGGCCTACCCGAGTCCCGGACAGACAGAGTCAAAGAGCCGCTCAAGCTATAGACGAGGGGAGCAGCTCTGTCCACGCCAGGGACAATCTTGAAGCTTAAATCACCCAAGACGCCGGCCACAAACATAAAATTTCTTGAGATGAAACGAGAGGAAAACTGCCTTGGTTGAAACCTAAAAACAGAACTGATGATACATCTCTTAGCTTTTTCTTTAAAGTTTCCACGCCAAAGAATCAAATATGCAGAGCTTAGGCCTGATGATACATGTCTTGTCATTGTTCGACTAAACGATTATTATTTAGTCTATTTACACACTATTTAAACAATACAATGCACTAGTACATCGTTTTTGTTTACACACCCGCGCTTTGCCCGTTTAAACAGATGTTTAGCTTGAATAATAGTTTTTGTTTAGCATTTAGTATAACACAGTGGAAATGACTTTTTATAATGAACCGAACTTGCACGGTGGAATGACTTTTTTTATAATATAAAGCTGTTTAGGGATGGGCATTTACAAAAAATCTTCATACAGTGCAAGTCGATAAATACAAATTACCTTGTGGGTGAACCTCAAAATTTAGTCAACATAGTGTTTTTTCTTAATAAGGAAAAGGAAAGGAATGGAAACCCACGTGTAGCCTACTGGACTGGGCCGATGGATCCACCGCTTCCGCTTCGTGCCACGGACCGGCAGCCCAGGTGAGGCCGAGAAGGGCAATGCGCGCGCACGGCGGCACGGCGCTACTGTCTCCAGTACTCTGTACTCCACTAGGCCGCCACCTCCCGGCTCCCGAACACCATACGGGCCGCCGCCTCCGCTCCTCACCTCCGGCTCCCGACCGAGTCCCGGCCGGCCGATCCTGACGCCGGCCGCGTGGCTCGCCCCCAAGTCCCAACCGCGTCCGCCCCCCCGCCCCCCCCCCCCCCCCCCCAGCGGCAGCTAGTCCTCCCCTCTCCCTCCCTCCGCCCGCTATCTTGAGCGGTGGTGATGGAGTTCACTTTCGAGGATGCAGAGGAACTGTGCTCGCTCGTTTCGAGCCAGCAACCCCACGTCGAAGAGAAGCGGAGGTCGGTGTGGTTTCTCCTTCCGGCGCACCTCCGATCAGAATGCAGTTTCGTTTTTCCACCCTGCTTCACAAAAGATTTGGGTCCCTCTTAATTTGCAGGTGGCTGGAGTCGACGATCCTCAGACCGGACGGCTGCATCAGGAGCGCGAAGCGACCCAAGTTTTTGGATGATGTGTAAGCGTGCGCTAACTTCTGTGACGAGAGTAGTGCTCTAGTTCAGGGTTTTGCTTTGGTCCCTTTATCAAGTTATCTGAAGCTTAGGGTGTGTTTGGTTTGAGGACAAGGGTGGCATTATAATCACTAATTAAAAATAAAGTATGTTAATTAGCACTATACTGCTCTAATTGTTACACAAAACATGAGCTAATCAACATGTGGATAAGCTCATCTGCCAGATTTTTGAGGGCCACAATATCCAGTATCTACCTAGAATATTCTCTGTTGTGTTTGTGTTCCAGATTCAGCTTATCCATCCAGCCAAACACCATGTATCCATGGATATCCATGTCTTATGCATGGAACCAAACACAAGTGACAAGTTTAGGGTTTTATTTCCCCAACCAGGATGAAAATTTATCCATATCACAGTGAAATTTGATTCTGCAGATTCAGTGGTAAACCCATTTTGGGTGGTAATTTTCTCATGCGTGTTATTGTGACTGATTAATTGTTGTGTTTCTTAAACACTTATTGCATTGTGTCATAGCAATGCTTTGATTCATTCTGAAAAGGTAACAAATGATTTTGCTGGATGCTGACATTATGTGTAATGCCATCTATCTTGCTCTGAAATGTTTCCACATCGAACTCGGTTTTCCTAATTTATGTTCTCCCCCACCCCCACCACACACACCAAAAAAAAAAAACAGGATGCATGTTGTGACTTAATAAATTTAAGTCTAACTGTTAGTTCCCTGCTTATGCAGGTACTTGTCTGAGTCATATATCAGGAGTGAAGAAGTAAGTGTTTAGTACTTTATAGAAAGAACTATATATAGCTTAATGTTTCTTTTACATTCTTAGGTCTTTAAGGTATTAGCGAACGTGTATAAATTTTACTCAAGAATAAGTCAAGTGCGTACTCAATGCACTTTATTTCAATAAATAGTTAAATACATAATGCTTATGAAAGAGCATGTTCTAGCGCCTAGTTAGGAACTATTGCACGCAATGTTTTCAGGTTGATTAGTCGTCGTCCAGGCCGATTAATCGTCCCTGGTCGACCCTGGTCGTCCATCTGGTCGTCCATATATATCAGGACATACACCTATATGTACCTCTATATATACACTATATTCTACAACGGATCAGGCAGCATTTGACCCAACAGATTCTGGAGCACCTCCTTGAAGGTCAGGCACACACAATATCACTTCCACGTTTGCACGTCGTTGCTCCACATCCACATCTGTAGAAGCAGAGAGGGACATTATAGGAAGCACCAAGCAGGGAGGAGGTCAGAAGATGCAGAGGGGAAAGGCATACCGTCGTCGGAGCAGCTCATCACGAAGACTAGCGGCGACTCTGACAGAGGGCGTCGATGGCTTCCTGCTGCTCACCACAGAGCAGACGGCCATAGAGGAGGTGGGAGACAGGGAAGCTGCGCAGGGAGGAGGGAAAAGCGCGCGGGGGACGGAAGACACGCGCGGGGGAAATTGCGGCCGTCGTCCCTGCGTGCCTCTCTTCCCTGCGTGCCTCCTATATTCAGTGTAACCCTAAGTTCCTAACAGGCCAAATTTCAAGCCCACTAGCCCTCAGGCCTGCCCAATTAAAAGAGGCCCAAAACAGAGAAATAAAGTTGGTCGTCCATGTCCTGGTCGGACGACTAATCGCGATTAGTCGACGACTAATCGGACGACCAGCTTTCTGGTCGACCTGATCGAGTCGGACCTCCTGATCGAACCCCAGGGGCGACCAGGACGATTAATCGTGATTAATCGGACGACCTGAAAACATTGATTGCACGTGGTACTCTCGTGCTATGTATGTTGTTGTTGTTTTGAACATGGTTCAATTTAATTGTATTTCTCCAAAAATGTTTTTGTTACTGCTATATATTTTTTTTCTTACCCTGCAATGAGCTTACAATTGTTTTGGAACCATTTGTCAGTTTCCTGACTTACTAGTTAACATAACAGCAATTTCTGCTGCATTATTTCAGTTCATAATATAAAATGTGAACTTAGTGGGGACCTTTTTTTCAGATATCTTGCAAGAAATTGAGAGGTACCATTAAAAAAGTTTGGAGTTCAGAGTGCAATGGCTATACCCATCACTTAGTTCATGAGGGCCTCCAGCTTTTTGACTTCCAGAAGAAGGAAAATGAGCCATTTGGTCCAGAATATCTTGGTGTCATGCAGTATACAATCAGCAAATTGACCTATGAAACACTTTACTCAGTTGCTCGTATCGTCATTCATAACAAGTTTGCTTTTGATAAGACTAGGTCTGTAATGGAAAAGATTGTAAAATCTCACCTTCCAAGTTGCTTGGCCAGCTTGGATCAGAAAGATATCGTATGCCAGCTATTCAATATTTTTAGAAATCCATGCAGCTATCGATCTGGTTCTGTGAGGCTTGTCACACCCATGTCACCACAACTTTTGTCTGCTATCAACCAAGTGTTGGATGAACTTGAGGGAATGCCCATCCAGGGTCTTGTTGCAATGAATAGGAAAATTAGAGGAAAACTGTGTACCCCAAAATTTGGATTAATTGCTCGCTCTTCCAATAGAGCGCATGTAATCAAAATGGTAAGGAACAGGTGCAACAAGATTTTAACAGAGCTTGAGGAAGGTGATTACCTGCCAAAGAAATTAGCAAAAGCAATGTCAGTGGTGAACCTATATCAGAAGCAAAAGCTGAGAAGTGTGAGTATTTCGCAATCAGAGTTCTTCCCCTTTTCAAAAGAAACTATATCTTTGCAGAATGATATCCTGAATGCTCTTTGGTCACTTCCAAAACTTAGACATGAGAAGCTGAAAATACTGCGGCCTATACTGGATCATGATTCTAAAGTTGAAAGGACGCACTTAAGAGGAGCTTTGAGAAACTACTTGACAGAATGTTTGTTTGGATGTGATGATGATCTACCAGATGAGGCCCTCCGAGCCATAGCTTTTATAAATCAGATTTCTAGATGTCAGCATGTTGTGTTAACAGATGAGAGGAAGGAGGCTGAGGTAGATGCTGTACTGAACTTAAGCAGTCATCTTAAAGCTTTAGCTCATTGTTGTATAAAAGAATGTTCATGTGACGAGTTGATTAGCTTAGGGAATGACAGCTGCAATGAGGATAATGATTTCATACTCTCTGGGACCAACTACTTCAATTTAAGCTCCGAGCAGCCGGAGATGCATGAGCCTTGTTGTTCTAGTAGTTTATTGGGCATTGATATTACGAGAGAGAATTGCTGGGGTGAAACTATTGGCGATACACATAATGTCTCTAGAGCTGAGGATTCTGGTTCCAAATCAGAAGCACTTGGGAAACCATGTGACAGGGCTGAAGAGTCTGGAAGCGCTAGGCTTTGCAGAGACAATGAAGCTGTTGGCAGTGACATGGAGCCCTATGCAGAGATGTCTGTTGATGCTAACCATTTGAAGAAGTCAAGATGCTCAGAGATTACTGCGATCTGTGATGAAACTTCAATTTTGGCCCATTCAATTATTGGGCAGATTTTAGACGAATGGTTGCCTCCGGAGAACAATGAAGTGGACAAGCTGACTACAGGCCATCTTGGAGGGGGATTGATGGGTCTCCAAGGTACATTGTGAACCATCATCAAACGGTTTTCCTTTTATGATGTGTAATGGGTTTATACAGTTTATACTTCGTAGGTAGTAATCCATTTGCAAGCTGATGGGTAATGGGTTTCTTGTTTCCTTTGCTAGATGATGATAATACGCCCGCTAATTCAGCAGAGAACATAGAAGGTGACATTTTTATTCATGCTGTGGAACGTGTCTTGCCTAATTTGCCAAAAAGGTTGCCCTTTCTTTTCCTTATCCCTTTTTTTGCTCAATCATGCTCTATGATTTATAATAACACCTTGTGTTTCTGCAGTTGCATAGACAAAGTCAAGAGGCTAATGAGCTGAGCTAGAGCTAACTAGCACGGTGAGAATGACCTGCAATGGCACCAATGGACCTGATAAATTTTCGATTTTGTTTCTGCAAAAAGCGTTATCAGATCTGTGTATTCTATGCGTGTGACTGCATACCGAATGCTATTGGGTATATATAGTGGTAATTGTGCACCCGTTATTGGAAACCAAGACAAATGCCCGTGCGATGCACCGGGTCGTACATAAAATTTATTATATATTATACATGCTAAATCCAAACATGTTGGGTATCGTGACAACTGACAAGACATATTATAATGTAGTCATTTAAAGCTAGCTATTTTTTGTCTGGTCTAATTAGAACAATCCTCTTTCAGTTAGATATCAAAGGCCAACTGAAGGAGGCTCAACATGAGAAACATTGTCCCTGCCAGCCACAACGCCAGTCAGCTCATCACCGCCACGATGACATGTTGATCGCCTTCGGATTTCATAGCTTGCTAATTAATAATATTTGTAACTGATGGATTTTGAGAGTATGTGAAAAGCATCGTCTACGGAGGATTTCTTTGGGTGCATAACAAAGATTGCTATTATGTGAATTTTGAAATCAAAAAACCAGTGCTACTCTACTCAAAGTGTTGTACGCAAAACATGTTTGTATCCTATCTACGGTTGACAAGCAGCATAGAGCCTCCTTCAACAGGGGTAAGAACTTTGCGATACTCTCTCAACGCCATCAAACAGGTAGGTGTCTCTGAAGATAGATGCCATGCATTCTTGAGATTTTTGCATCACATGAATAGCATCAATCGAGTGGTGTGCGGGTCCACAGGTACTTACTTGGCCGATGTGTGGGCACTGGACGACGATGGCGAGCAAAATAATGAGGAAGATCACAACGAGCTTGGCGTCGAGGAAGATTTTCTGCAGGTTTGGCGAGGACAAGGCACCATAAGCACCAGGGACCCGTCCAGCTTCTTGCCGGTCGGCCTCTACGGCAGCACGCAAACAATGGTGACCAATACGATTCGACCCTGCCGGAGGATATTGTCGGCGAAACTATGGGTTCTGTGAAGTTAACGAAGACAACAATCTTTAGATATAGGAAGACCACGGGATTTTCTGATCCACGATGTTTTCGTTTTTTATTTCGATTCGAAATCGACCTTGCCATGGAATATGGCCGCATCGACGGCGACGGTGGCGGGAGGAACTTCTTTGGATCTTCGGGAAACACGGCATTAGCGGGAATACAGAGGGAATCTGGGAGCTTTAGGGCTTGTTTGGATGTACATATATTTAGTTAAATCCACATGTGTTAAAGTGTATTTGTGTTAAAGTGTATTTGAGCTAAGTTTCACTTCAATCCATGTGGTTTGAGGTGGATACATGCACATCCAAACAAAGCTTTATGGGGACGGCGAGCGTGCCGAGCCTCCCGCGCGTGGGGTGGCATCCACGGCATCGAAGCGGTGGGTGCGGGCGAGAAGGCGGAGCAACGCAGAGTGTGTGAGCGGGCGGCACGCGCCCGAGGCTGCACGGCGTCTGCGGCGACGTGCGTATGATTACGAGAAGCGGCCAGCCGCGGAGGAGGCTCGTGTCTGTAACGAGCGCGACGGTGGCGTTTTTTTGTTTTCTTGTTATTGAGAGGATGTCGATAGGGATGGGATTCACGGGGAGCGGCGTGACCGCGTGAACCAGCGAGCGTGCCGGGCAGCGAAGGAAAGGTAGCGGGAGCGAGTGGGTTGGTAGTTGGGCCCGAATGAAATGGGCCAGACAGAAGACCAATGTGGGCAGAGTGTTGAGTTGTATCTCGACTTGGGTAATAATAATAAAGGAAACATCAGAATATACGCAGTGCAGTAACAAACGACCGAAGCTAATTAGACACGGACACGATAACAGAAATACGGATGAGGCCAGACGAAACCAAAAAACGGGCAGAAATTTTGCCTCTTTATTATATATATATACTAGGACATATGCCCGTGCGTTGCAACGGAAGAAAATATGGCCATGCCCTTAACTTGTGCAAATATATTATTTTTTTTACAATTTTAATGATATAGTAAACATAAAGCCTAATATAGTAAACATAAAGCCTAACACAATAAATAAATATTCGTTTGAGCTTACCGGTCAAAATCAATTTTTTTTACTGTGAAATAATATTTTTCTCTCACATAAATCAACATAAATAATATTTTTTTAGATATAAAAATCATCGGTCCAATAGTACCATCAATCGCTAAAGGCTACAAGTGGGTCATCCATGTTTCCTACCGTGAGATAGTCGGATTGGGCAGAGACCAGAAATGATAATATAATATCGTGTCAGTGATAGACCATATTTCTTCTAGCTCTAGATGATGAAATAGATTAAATTTTCATCTCAATTTTTTCTTATAATTATTACTGGTTCCCTATTATCTCTCTTCATTATGACCTTCATTGTACCCACCTCCTTCATATCTTTACTTTTTTTGGGCTTCCGATGATGACTTAATTATTTTACCATTTCCATTTTCTCTCTCTCCCATTACCTCGTTCTTTTGCCATAAGACATTGACTTGCACCTCGCCTCCGCATAGAGCAACCGCGCCCTCCACCGTCTTCGACTTCCTCCGCTCAGGTCATTGAATGTTGAAGGTCCATGTGTTGCTGGTACCCGACGCCCGCGTGGCCCCATGGCCTGACGTCCTTAGCAGTCATGTCCAAAAGACCGCGTCCACGTGCTCCGGCTCGGCGTGGTGTCCGTGTCCAGAGGCTCCTTCTCTTCGTCCGACGACAATGGTCATCTTCCCCGCACGCTTGTGCTCATGTCGGCGGCAAACTGGCCCGGACTGACGAATCTCAGCAGTGAGAGAGGCAAAGCTAAGTTGGTAGGATCACCTATTGTTGTCTCGATTTATCTCGGGTTTCTTGTTCATGTTTTCGTAAATTTATGAATCCAAGGGGTTTTAGATTTGATTTCTTATTCATGTTTTTGTAAATTTACGAATCCAAGATGTTTTAGATATGTTTTTTGTCAGTATGCATAGTTTTAGATGCGAACTCTACAATCAATAGAGTCTGGGCAGCGGACACAACCGTATTAAAAATAAATCCATGATGTTTTAGTTGTGTTTTGGCTTTGTTTTAGGGTACGGACACGAAAGAGCAGAAGAGGGGCGCTTGGCAAAACTTTACAAAATTTTTGTCATGACCTAGAAAATAAGCTGAAATTATACCTCTTTATTATTTGGTATAGATATATAATTAGAAGTAGATAAGTGTGTGACAAAAAATCAGAGCGATAAACTGAGCAGAATAAATAAAATTAGAAAAACTGAGTCAAACAGAAATAAATTTGGAAGTGAAACTGAGCGGAACTCAATATCAGAAACCCAAACGAGAGGAAACAAAAAAGAAAAAGAAAACTCAAACAAGTGGAAAAAACAGAAACACAAAACAACTGAGCGGAACTTTTTTAAAAAAAGAAATGTAAACAGAAAAATTGGAAGAACATAAAGAAACAAAATACAATAAAAATCACCTTGTGCCGGCTGGGCCTTTTCCTATTCAGGTCCATCATCGGCCAGCAGCCTAGGTCCGGTAGTCACTATGAGTCGTATGCGTATAGGCCCAGTTAGCTGTTATACACGCGTTCTGCAGAGGTGCGGGTATGGATTACAGACAGAACATTTGAAAACGGGTAGGATTAGTAGTTCCGACGAAAAGGCGTATAAACGTATGCCAGACCAAAATAATTCTACACCAAAAAGAGGCTGAAATTTTGCCTCTTAGGTATAGGTATAAAACAACAATGTTGTAAACAGATTAGGACTTCTAGTTATCTTTACATTCACAGAGTTAGTTATAGGAGGCCATACCAAAAAAAAATGGTACCAAAAAAGAGGCGGAAATTTTGCCTCTTTATTATTAAAAAAATAAGGTATATATATATAAATATATATATATATATATAACAACAACAATGTTGTAAACAGATTAGGACTTCTAGTTATCTTTACATTCACAGAGTTAGTTATAGGAGGCCATACAAAAAAAAATGGTACCAAAAAAGAGGCGAAAATTTTGCCTCTTTATTATTAATAAGGTATAGAAGATATGAACGTGAAGCTAAGCTTACGCAATGTCAAACCGTGATTATTTAGTTGTTGTACCTACTTACCTAGTTGTGAATCCATTATATTCATATCCAGTGTAAAGTTCATACCAATAATCATCATGAAATTTCAATTTGAATTATAGTAATCTAACATATTCAGCAGAGTTTGAATTCCACCTCTAGAACAGCCTTGACTAGAAAATGACATGTATTCCAGACTTTGAATTCCTCCTATAGAACCACATGTATTGCGGTCACACGTCCACAACATCAGAGTTCGTACGAGTAAAAAGTTATTACCAGAAGTCACCAATGTTGAATAATGATAGTCCCTCCACACTAAATTGTAAGTTACAATTTGGAACCGAGTACATGGCAAGGGCAGATTAACTTAATCTGAAAGCATATAAGCGCAAAAAAAAAGTATGACATTCTGTTTACACGATAAACACCAGCTAGCATAACAATATGATACTGATAGATTATGTCAGATCCTATCCCTTAGTTATAATGCAAAGAGCTGATGCCTTTCTCCAGTTAGACCTAAGCCCCCTCTTCGAATTCCCAAACTAGAACACTGAGGCAATGTAATCTAGCTCCCTAAACTTCAAGGAGGCTTCCTTACTCCTAGTACCGATCTCGTCGTTCCTAACGCCTGCAGAAAGATGCAAAACAAAGTCAGATACACCTTTACCAAAAACACAAAAACTTGCAATTAATAACCTTAGCACATTTTATCCTTGTTTAAAGATAACAACCAGTGTTACCACAATAGCAATAGATAATTAAGAAAGCAACTCTTCGGAGTTCCATTAATACATGCTAACTAAAGTAGAAGTAAACGTACCCAGATCTATCATAATCCCTAGAACTTCCCCTTGGTGAACGGGACCTGCGGTGGCTTCTGGAATCGTAACTACGAGATCGCCCGGAATCTCGTTCTCTTTCCCTGTCATGGTAGCGATCATGGCTTCTTCTGCGGTCATAATCCCTATCACGGCTGCTGCTGCGGTCTCCTCTGTGGAGGTCCCTGCTTGATGCCCTGGCACGTTCCCCGCTCCTCTCACTGGACCTGGTGTTAAGAGTATATTAGATCAAGCTTTGAAGACTACTAACTGTTCTAGCACTGAATTGATACTAGCAAGGCTTCAAAAGGACGGGAAAAAATCTTACCTTCTGTCATACTCAGCTCCTCTGTGGAGGTCCCTGCTCGATGTCCTGGCACGTTCCCCGCTCCTCTCACTGGACCTGGTGTTAAGAGTATATTAGATAAAGCTTTGAAGACTACTAGCTGTTCTAGCACTGAATTGATACTAGCAAGGCTTCAAAAGGACAGGGCAAAAAAATATTACCCTCTGTCATACTCAGCTCGGTCTAACTTCCGCTTTTTGTTCTTTTCTTCCTGTACAAAAAAAGGAACAGAAACAAGATCATGTCACGCTTTCACATAAAAACAACCAAACACTAATAACACCGATCAAGTTCAGTAAAGTTAATGAAATCCAGTAAGCTTCACTCAGAATATCACATGATTTACAAAAACAAACCTGCAGTTCAGACAATCTCTCACGTATAAGCATATAACCCATATGAAGTTTCCCTCCAAAATGATCTGCCAGGCGACGGTCACTGTGGGGGCAAAGAGAAATTAGCTATGCTGGTAACTGTAAATTATACATTATCATATAACAAAGTTTACGATATAATCTACTAAAGCCTTAAAAACTACTTCACATGGTAATAGTGCATAGTACATGTATAATAAACACGCACATTCTTTAGCTGCAAAAGTAATCCTCGTAAAAGTGGGCCCAAAAGCCTGCTGATGAAAAAGGAGGTACATATGTCCGTCAAAAGCTGAAGAACTGGAAAAAAACCCAAACTCTGCGATATCCATGGTCCTAGTAATACAAGTCGATCCAGCAGCTAAAAAAGAGTTTACCTGTCATATACGCTCAGGAATGCTCCACATATGTCGCACAGGCGCAGCTTTTGATCAGTCTATACAAAAATAGAGAAAAGGATATTATTACCACTGAAACAATACCACAAAATACCAATTCTACAACTCTGTCTATACCAATATTCCCAACAAAAAAAATATGTGAAAAGAGATTTAGCATGTAGAGATTTTAATCAGGTATAAACAGAAAACAATAGAACACTAAAATAAAAACTCATGATATTAATGAAAGGATACAAGGATTTTTAACAAAACTAAAAGGAAATAACCAATTTTTTCACATGGAATGAGCAAGGACAGTTCACCAAACTTACAATCTGAACATGAGCTGACATTTTTGTAGAGTCTGGAACAGCCTGTGGTCGGCTGCTAAGCTGGTTAGATATGACAAGATAATCCTATCAGTCTCAGTTAAGCTGATAGAATTCTGCTAAAGTTACATATTAAAGGAAAACACCAACCTTCTTCAGAGCTTCTGCCTCATCCATCATTTTTTGAGCTTCATCGACCATCCCATTCTCACCTGTTCAACATAAAATTGAGAGATCACTAGGCACCTCATTATATATGCAAGGATACGAGGATAGAACAGCCATATCAATAGGGATTTGCATTTAGCAGTTAAGGGGAGAAAAGTATTGGAAGTACAAGAAGAGTAAAAGGTAAATACCTAGTTCTTCTGCCTTTTTCAGTTTCTCATTTATCATTTCTTGTGTCCGTGCATCAGGGGCAGCAAGGGGGACAGATGTAGTTGTTTGAGTGGCATTTTGAAGAGAATTTATTAAAGAAGCACGGTCTTTGTTAAAAGCTTCAAGTAACATCTTTGCCTGAAATAATATAAGAAAAAAAATGAAAAATGAGTGACTACGAAACGGTAAAGAATTATTACACAATAAGAGGATGATTAAAAATTCAGCTATATAAATACCTGCTCTTCTGCCCTTTGTTCTTTTAGCTTGTCAAGATCTTCAGTGGCCCGAATTTTTCCCTCGGTGTTACCCTCAAAATCTAGAGAACAAAGTAGATCATATACCAAGATGAGAATTTAATGTACTGATTGTACAGGAAAGAAGGCTTCATAAAAATTGGTTCAGCATAAAGTAAACACAGAGAAACCAAAATGGAACTACCAGAGTAAGAAAAATATTCCAAAACAAGGATGGGCTTTAGTCCATTATTGCCTAACCATAATAGGCACGATGACAAGAAAATTACTACATGAGTCAACAGAGAAGGTCAAAGTATTTCAGGAAGGTTTGATTGTCAGATCAAATTTCCATGTGGCCATGCCTTCAGCCCATCACAGTGACTACAGATACTTGAGAAAACACTACATGTTCTAAGGATCTTTTTAAATACGTTGTCCTGCTATTTCATTTATCATATAAGCGTTATTGTTAGAGGTAAAGCAAAACAGGCATTTTTTAGCCATGCGAACATGCACTAAAACAATAGTGAATTTTAGGTTATTGGTGTACTGTACATAATTTTGATCAAATATGCAAAATACTAAAATAAACAAATCATACATTTCAAGGACATAAAAACTTGTCACCGAACAGTTCCCATGGTAAAAGTTTAAATATACTAGGATAACTCAAGGCAAAAAAGAAAAAACATGCTACTATCAAGCTGTCGCAAACATGTCAATCTCCAAATAGCATTAAGCATATAATAGAGTAAGCAAATCATATGTGTGGACACAAACTTTACTGTTGCAGTTGTGGCCATGATGAAACACATAAAAAAGCAAAGACAACCAAACTTACCAAAAGCATCAACATCCTTCATCTTCTGCCTAATTTGTTTGGATAACTCCATTACTTCTTTGGTCTGCATTAAGCACACAAACTTCATTGCTCAGTTTATCTATAAACAACTGAATAATCAAAGTTAGTTTGGCAGGAACAAAAGTAGAATAACAGAATGTACCTGTGTAACCTCAGTGACAGAAATAGCAATAGCTGCCTTAGAGTCATCCTCCTCCAAACGCTTAAGGGCTCTCTGAATCTTCCTTTCACACTCAACAATTAGTCTTTCAATGGTTTCTTCCAATTCGCGGTCATAGTTATCTGTACCTTTGGCTTTGGCTTCTTCATATCTATTGACTCACTCAGGAAGACATAGAACTGAGTAATTTCAACCAATTGCCAACATACAAATAAGACAAGGCGTAATAATGGTGGGGAATGTAAGCCTTCCAGTTGTTCCAACAACTCTGCACTGTTGAACAACAAATACGGAACCTCCAGGAGTTCCCAGTTTCACTCAAGACCACAATAATCCACAAACAGAGCCACACCTAGTTATCCAGCAGATTCTTTGATCATCAATTCAAACCATTTGAACCTAATGTGTGCATGCCACAATGATGATAACCAAACCAAACCAAACCAAACAAAGCCTTTTAGTCCCAACAAGTTAGGGTAGGCTAGAGTTGAAACCCAACAGGAGCCCCTAGTCACGGTTCAGGCACGTCAATGGCCGCTTTCCACGCACTCCTATCCAAACAAAGATCTTACCCCGACCTTTCAGATCTCTCTTTATTGCCTCCCCCCAAGTCAATTTCGGTCTTCCTCTACCTCTCCTCACATTAATATCTTGGCTTAGAACACCACAATGCACTGGAGCCTCTAAAGGTCTCTTTTGGACATGGCCAAACCACCTCAACCGATGTTGGACATGTTTTTCTTCAATGATGATAATTAAGACAAAACTTGGGAGTTCCTTGTTTAGAAAAAAAAAAGGCAAATATCATGGGTGCCTCGGAGTTCACTGCTGGCCCTGACCTCAGGGAATGCATCAAACCTACCCATAGAATCCAAGTCACTAATGTCGGTTCACATTGTTTAGCAAGAGGAGACTTGATTCTGAAGCATCCATAAAGCAACACCATTGCTCAGATCATTGCAAATATGAAGCTACAACACAATGCTAACCTAACAAAAGATTTTATGCTTCATTTCAATAATCGTGAAAGTCACAAGATAAAAAAAAAATTGTGTGGTAACATCCCATGTGCAGCCACTAAGATCACAAATTGCAAACTAATATCATAATATTGAACCCATTAGACTTATCCAATTCATTTCACCCTCACCTTAGAAATACCAACCGATTATACTCTGTGACTTCCTACCGAACCCTTAGGCAGACAAAAAAAATCAAATGTATAATTTTATGAATCACTGCATTGGTTTTCACACATCAAGCCTCACTTGAAAACTAACACCCAGAAACAAATACACAAAATAAAGTAACTCTCGACTTGGAAGGATACTCTTTGCGCAGTTGCAGCGAGTGCAGCTTCGGGCACGGCCCCATGTCCATCTTCTGCAACACGCAGACAAATATAAAAAATTTAAAATCGACACCAAAAACCCAGGAACCGCGCGACAACCCAGATCTACTCGAACGTTCTAGATTAGTGAGGTAACGGAATGACGGGGAACCAGGGCAGTAGGGCACATCCGCACATACGGTAAGCTGGAAGAGGTCGTGGGGGCAGAGGCCGGCGAGGTAGAGGCGACAGACGTCGCGATCATAGTACTTGCGGCTGACCTCCCGCACGTCGCCGTTGCGATTGGCGCCCATGAGCTGGTCGAGCTGCTTCCGGAAGGCGTCCATGTCGCCGTGCGTGGGATTGCGCTCCCGTCCCCTCCTAGACCAGGGTTTTCGCTTGCGAAGAGGGCGAGACGGGGGGCAGCGGCAGCGAATCGGGACCGTCTGGCGAGTCGGACTTCGTCGAGGAGGGAGACTGGGAGAGAGATACAAAGATGGATTGGATTGGAACAGGAATACTGGATGTGGCGGTGGTTCGAGTTCAACACGAGCCCCCCACCCAGCACGGCTCGTCAGAGGAGTAATAAGTGTGTACATGCAGGCCAGCTGTATAATTTTGGGCCATTGGGCGAGCAAAAAGATAAGGGTCCATCGAACTCAATTTAAACTAAATTTGAATATAAAATTATAGTATATATAGTAAAAATTATTTTATAATATCTATATAGCTCATAAGACATAACAATAGTGTAACAAGAAAAACTATAAAAAGTAATCACTATGATTACCTCAAATAAAGATATAATGCTTCATTGCCTTGTAAAAATTGCCTTCGGGTATTTCTTAATGCAAAATCTTCGAGAACAGTATCAAGATTTGAAAATTAGAAATGTATTCAAATAAAGACATTAAATTAGAAATTTATAACCGTATACACAAAATAAATAAGAAAAAAATAGAAAATACAAATCGAACATGGGTGTTGATATATTGTGAATCCGTGATTGTCTGATCATGTTCATGTCTTAGCGTTCCAGCGTTTGTTGTCTGGCGCCGTGTCGTGGACTCGTGGCACTATTCGACCAGGGCTTTGACTGATCAGATCGGCGGCAACGTCTCCTCTTCCTCTCTGGTCTCCCGCAGAACGTAGTCTCGTCCGTCAATGCGTAGCTCAGTAGCTAGGGTCGCGGTTGCAAACTCGCGGCGGCAGAAAACGAAACATCGAACTCTAAAATGAGCGGAGGCCGGAGGGCTCGATAGTTCTGTGTTCCTTTCTTTTAGGCTGTAATAATTCACTACGGTTGTGGGCTTCTGGCCACATCAGCTGGTGTTAATTGTTAACATGTGGTTTATGATGAACTTTGCCTTTCTTAAGCTAATTAGCTACATAAAAAATTATTATATATACTAATTACCTATATGGTCTTGGGCCCCCTAGCTCCATGGGCCCCTGGCGGTCGCACCGCCTGCCCCTCCCCTAGAGCCGGCCCTGTGTACATGTCATAAATTTAACTGAGTTTATATTTAAATTTAATTCAGTTTATAGTAAATATGTCTCCAAATAAAGTTATTAAAAAATAGATCTAAAGATCTTTCCACTATCCTAATTATGTATAATGAATATTAATATTTTTAATATATATTTGATAAAGATATTTCTCGAAAAACGAAAACGTCAGTTATTTAGGAACAGAGGGAGTACTCTTTTGGTACAAAAATTAGTGTTGGATCAAACTTTTTTTATTTTAAACCAGATTTATATAAAATATTAAGTAATGATATTTATATTTTTAGATAACTTTATACTGATCATACATAATAAATATTAATATTATATATATATTTGATCAAAGTTAAAAATATTTGATTTTTCAAGAAGTCAGAATGATGGTTATTTTGGAATATAAATTATTCTTAAAATTTGATCTCAATTTTGTAAGCCTAGTGACATTTGAGCCTTAATCCGTACATCTTCCAAATTTTTATATCAAAAATATCATTTTAATTTAAAGGTCACACTTTTTTAGACTATAATTTAGGTCTTGTTTAGTTCTCTGTTTGGCAGAAATTTTTTTGCATAAATGTTTTTAAATGTAAAGCTCTTTCAATCTGTATTTTGCAAAAGGTGTTTAAATGTCTCAATTTTTTTTTGCAAAATGACAGGAGTAAAGAGTGTCTTGCTCATCCCTCAATACACTCTTTTTTTGCATTTTGAACTCTTGGCTCCCAGTTGCAAACTACACTTTTTGCAAACTGGATCAAGAATGTTTAGATCCATTTTGCAAATAGATGGACTAAAACCTCAAAACTTTTTGCAAATGGAGGAACTAAACATTAATAAGAAAGCTATAAAAAAAGTAATGCTAAGTCTAAATTCTTAGGGCTTAACTGGTTCGCAAGGCTCAATTGGTTATGCTTGCGCCAACCATAAATTATGCATGTGAGTTTAGTATTTTTGTTGTCCACTACTGTTAACACCAGAATTTCGCATGCATGAGGATATGACAGATGGGCCCAGCCAGCAGAGAAGAAAGGATTCGGCAAGCAATCAGACGGCTATTTGGTCCTCAAGATTTCGATGAATGTCTGTGTGGTCGGCTATCTTGCAGAGAGATGTTCCCATTCGGGAAATGGATGTTGCAGATGAAGCCGGCTTGCATGAGAAGACATATGGCGATGAAAGATACCGAGAAGATTAGGAGTAGATTTCGTATCTTTCCATATTTTATCATTGTAAATCGTAATCGTCTAGGACTCATATTTTGTCTAGGGTATAAATATAAGCCCTCGACCATTGTAAAATTGTTCACAACCACATCAATACAAACCGGCCCTGTGCCATCTTCGAGTCCCTAAGTCGTGTCGTCGAGTTCTTCGAGAGGAAACATCGATCTGTCGACCTCCGTAAGTACCAGCAACCTTGTTATCATGTCTAGTATTATGCGGTGGATTTAGATATGATGCAAGTAGTCTCGTATGTTAAGCTTAGTATCGTGCTGCGGATTTAAGCTTATGACGGGAAGTTTTTGCTTATGCCTTGTATCGTGCGGCGGATTAAGACATGAGTAAAAATAGTTATCGGCTCTATTAGATTTGGCAGATCTAGTAGATTCATTAAGTTATCATGTGTTATGTGTTTTATTTATTTAATTCCTGTAACACTCTTTTGCCCAATCTAGATTGATCTCTATTCGGCCTTGTTTCACAAGTTTGCTTGTGCTTTGCTAATCATAAGATCATGATGGCCGGATCAGCTTTCAATCTAGGTTGTTACATGTCGCGGGTTCATACATGTTAATCATGTTTATGCTTCGATAGAACTGGGTGTCGTGCGGCAGATGCAGGTTTTAGATTAGTTTGATCATGTTTTGCTTGTATGTTCCTTCCTCATGGACCCCAACTCGGCTAGTTTGCCGATTTTGGTTATGCTTACATGAGTAACGAGCTTTTATAGATCTATTCAAGTATATGCATGCTTTTAGCTTGTTATAATTAGATTGTATCATGCGGTGGATTAGCTTGAAGTGGTATCAGGCGGTTTCCACTGCAGTGCCCGCCTCGGTTATAATATCAATTTTAGATATTATAAATTTTGTATAACACATATATCAAATTTTGTAATCAATTTAAAAAAACTAAAAATCTTAACCGAGGCGGGCGGTACAAGGGCCCGCCTGGGTAAACATTAACCGTGGCGTGGCGGACACTATTATTTGCCCGCCTCGGTTAACATGTGCCTATATAAGGCAACCGCGGGCGCTGAAAATTTCTAAGTCCTTCGGCATTCAGTTCCTACCCCGAAGGGCTGCCCAAATCCATCCCCACCGCCGCCGCCGTCGTCGTCACCATCTCCGACGCCTCTCCGCCTCTAGCGCCTGCTCCGCCTCGACGTCCTCGAGCGCCTACTCCGCCTCGACATCGTCCCTGTCCTCCTGCTCCCGTCCGTGACGCCGTCCCTGTCCGCCGCCGCCGCCGCCGCACCATCTCTGACGCCTTCCTCGACGTGGTGGGCCGCCTCCGTGCTCCTCGACGTGGTGGGCCGCCTCCGTGCTCCTCCTCCGCTGCCTCCTCCGAGGTGAAACCCTAGCGGTAGTGTCCCCGTGCTCCTCTCCGTCCGCGAGATCCTCGGCACCCGTCCCTGTCCCCGTGCTCCTCTCAGCGCGGTGTCCCGTGCTCCTCTCGGTGGCGTCCCCGTGCTCCTCTCTGTCCGTGAGCTCCTCGGCACCGTACTCATCTCCGAGCTCCTCGATGACCGTCCCTGTCTTCCCCTGCTGTGGAACCCTAGTTCTCGGATAGAAGGTTCAAATGATTGTTCGTGAATCTGTGATTTTGATTTTGTTGCCCCTGTGATTTTGCTGCCTATGATGCGGAACCCTATTGAATTTGATTTTGTTGCCCTTATGATTCAAACTGAGTGGATGCCACCGCCAATGATGCAACCAAATTATCCAATTTGAGTAGATGCATGTGATTTTGTAAGTTTGAAACTATGATTTTGATTTCGAATGCCTTTACATGATGCTCTTAGCTTTGCTCTTACATGCTCTTAGCTTTTGGTCTCATGTGGAACCTATTCTCATATAAAAATATATACCCAGTATGTGTGGCTCAAAAATCTGAAGTTGTTGTTCAATTTTGAGTTATGGTCAAATCTGTCTTAGCTGTTTGTTATTTTTACACAGCATTAGTTATAAGTTCAACTGAGATAAAATTCGGACAGGGAACTAGTGAACATCTAATCTTGCCACTGTAATTTTTGTAGAATTTTCTGAACACTTTTAGTTTTCGAGTTTAAATAGGGTGAAAATCTGTATTAAAAATTGGAGTACAATCATGTTTTGTTTAGTCAAAACTGTTTATTTAATTACAATAGTTTGGGTAATCTGTTTTGAGTATGTTAGTTGTAGTTAGGTGCTGCTTAGAGTCTAGTGCATAATTATGTTCTCAGATTTGTTATGTGACTTGGTATTCTGCTATAGTTGAGTTTCTAGTGGAAAGGTATAGTTCAAGTGTTTATTTTCTCTTTCTTAATATCTATGTCTCCTAATCTGCTTTAGATGTAATATAAAATGTGTGAGTAACTCTGATCAGATATGCGTGTCATGTCTCTTCTATCAACTAGAATCACTTTAGTCATTTTTTTATTATCAAAACTGAACACTTAGATCTGAATACTTGATTAAAGATGATCTCAAATCAGTTTCCAAGTCATCCATATCTCATATCACTCATGAACATGAACTTTGCATCCTAGCTAGTTTATCACTCTAGTCATTTTTTTCTTATGTTGGAAAGAGGCCTATCTCCCCATTATTCATGATCCATTCATGATCTATTGTTTTGATCAGTTTGTACTGTGTCCTACTACTTCCTGCTACTCCTACTACTTTGCTCCTAAATGTTCTATGATGAATTTTTATAAGTCTTCTTATCTCTATCTACTAGCTACTTCCTACTACTTTGCTCCTACTCTTTGACATTGCAATGATAAATTTTTTAAAATTGGCTGAGGCGATGGCATATGCAATGATGTGAATCTCTTATGCTGAGGCAGCGGCTATGATGATCAAATGCCCTCCCTTATAAGCTGCTAAACTAGGATGACTCATCGGGCAACCAGTTTAGTAGCATTGTGATGACAAGGGCAAAATCTGAGCCAAATATGTAAATTATTTTTTTCTTCTCAAATTATGTAATTTTCTTATAGTTTTTGTACCTCAGAGCTACTTCGCTTGCGAGTACCTCAGAGCTTGCAGCAAGTTCAACCTAAGCTGGCGGCAGCTCAAGAAGGGAAGGAAGTGGTGGCAGAAAGAAAAGTTCGACGACAAGAACATCACCCAAACGATCGCCGATATCTGCAAGTTCATCATGGACTCGTGCGTGCTAGCCGGGGGGACTTTCTTCAATGAGGACAACAATCTCGCGATCAACGAGAAATTCGAGAAGCTCAGGAACTGGAGAACCCAGCTAGACCTCAAGGACTACACATTACCAGAGATTGAGTGAACGTTATTGTATCGATATTGTGCTATGTGTTTGAACTTATGCGAAATTCGATGAACTTTTGAGTTAGGTACAATTCTGAACTGAACACTACTAATTCAGTGAATGTGATATATGTTTGTGTTATGTATGTGCCTAATATCTAGTTTGAATTGAGGAAATTCAAATCCAATTTCAAATTCAAAATTTTATTTTTTTTTATTCTGGAAAAAAAACCGAGGCGGGCAAGTAACATCAACCGCCACAGTTAATCCTTTAACCGTGGCAGTCGTTTTAAATAGACCGCCTCGGTTAATGGATTAACCGTGGCGGTTGATGTTACTTGTCCGCCTCGGTTAATCGATTAACCGTGGCGGGCGTGCAACCGCCTCGGTTAAGCCACGATTAACCGTGACTTATGGCCCGAGGCGGTTGCAATGCCCGCCTCGGTTAACCAAAACTGATCGCCGCGGTTAAGATTTCTGTAGTAGTGGTTCATGAAGACTAAACGTGCGGCAGATTAGTTGGATTAGCCTATGCATGTATTATTTGAATAGATCTATTCTTGCAAGTTGCCTGTTTATAATATCCTTGTTTCGTTCGAGCATGTCTTCCTTTTGCATTCGGCAGTTAATATGCTTCATATATTCTGTTCTCATACTTGCCGAATGGCTTTGCAAACATGCTCTGACAGACAGCTTCTATAGCTGTGTGCCGTCGTGACTGGCTTCCAAAGTCGTACATATGGAACTGTCTGGTTTTGCCCAGCATGTTCCAGAGGTATTCTCACGCTTTATCCCTTGTTGGTTTTCAGGTCAAACCGACTGACACGTCACCGGATTCAGCACACTCCGGGCACCCGATTGAAGCTAGCCTCGTTCGGCTTGCTGTGTGTCTTGGCGCAAGGTGTCACTTTTTACGTCAACAACTACCTTGTTGCATGAATCAATGTGCAAATATGCATCCTATAGTTTTTTGCCCGCACAGACATGTCTCATTGTATGAAAACCAGGTTCAGGTGAAAAGGAATTTTTTAGCATCCTAGATTTTGTTCGCTTGAGCTACAAGTCAGCTTTAAATCCGTACAAATCAGTTGTTGAACAATATTTTTCTCTCACAGCAAATCAGTCGTTTCGGCTTATCAGTTGGCTTATAAGTCCCGCCGAATAGAGCCCTAGGAGCTAGATTTTTCATGCTCTCCTCAATCAAGCTAAACCATTAATTTAACCAACATTTCAAGCAAAATGGCATACAAGCTTAGCCACCCCAGATACGACCAACCATTTAAACTCTTAAAGATTAGATATCTTATGACGACTTTTGCGTTTAGTCTATAGGACGAATCAAGTGCTGAGACATAATAAAGTTGTGTAGGGAATAACATGGAATAAAATAAAATATGGTTCAATTCCATGCACATCCAGTCTAGGAACCCAAACCCTAAAACCATAATTCCTTGAATAGTGCTTGGTCGTTCATTATTACCATCAATATTATTCATGCATCGCCTGAAATTGAAAGTGGGACTAGCCTTTTTAGTGAATGATAACATGATTCAAGGCCTTACATGTTTGCTAAGTGTTGAGTAGGATAATAATTTTTGTTATCTATATTTACAATATGCTTAATTAGTTAAATCATTATGAATCAAACCTCAATTGTATGGCAAACAAACATGACATTCCACGTGTAACTGACATTATAAAGGAATAGCAAGCTAAGGTGTGGAAAGAAAACATGACACGGTCTGCTCTCATCGTGATGGCATGCATTTATATTATGGAGTATCATTAAAGAAAGCGAAGACAAGCCAAGTCAGGTATCATACTGAAAATCTCTAGCGATATAGTAAAAAAAACCCTCTAGTAACATGACTTGGGCATGATCAATATTGATAATGTTTTTTTTTCATAAATTGGTCAGTCTTTAAGAAAAATGTGACATGAAGATGACTCAATAGGGTGAATGTAGCGAGAAAAGGGCTTTAAGGGACTAAGCGAAGGAGAAAGACAAGCAATGACTTGGTGACTGAGATACCATGCGCAAGGTAAAGAAGATAATATTGAGCCAATAAATTAATTGAGCTAAGAGGAATCGTATTTTGTGAAGAATCAAATGGTTGTTATGAAGTGAATTGAAACCTCAAGTTGAATTCATCTATGTTAAAATGGTCAAGTCATACCCTCAAGATGTTGAAGAGAAATTGAGAAGAAGTGACATATATGGAGACATAGCTCAAGTTGATCGAAATTAGGTTTCCTCTTTATCCCTAAGTTCATAGGTATGGCATACTATCAAGAAAATGTAGCCTGAATAATATGTTTGGTTTGTGAAATAAGGTAGTCCATCATCACCCTACTTCTTATTTTCTTGTTTGGTTTGATGTATCAACACCTCATTTCTCATAGGTTATAAGCCTATGAGAAATTTGTTCAGACCTTTTATTTCTCATAGGTTTGATGTATCAACACCTCATTTCTCATAGGTTTGTGAAAAATAAAAGGTCTGAACAAATTTATGGGCATGAAAATAATTTATTAATTTTTAGCACTAATAATTTATGGTAACATGAAAATAACCTATTGGGGTGTGATTGATTGTAGAAGATGTCTTCATCTATGATGGTCGGGCTATGCAGGACCAAAGGATATAGGTTGAGCTCATGCATATGGTCATGTTTGGTTGTCTTTGGTGTTGATCTAGTACGAAACATAATCGTGTTTGATTGTATATATCAATCGAATTCTGGATGTCTGACACATGTGTCTTTTCATCTTGCATAAATCAAGTCGTCTTGTATAGATAGAAAAATTTAAGTTATGTAGATAGAATATCTACTCGTATATCATAACAATCTTAAATTTATGATTGCATGTACTCCCTCCATTCCAAATTATAAGTCATTCCAAGAATCTTGGAGAGTCAAAGTTTTTCAACTTTGACCAAAATTATATAACTGTCACACCCGGTTTTAAGGACAAAACCAGATATACACCATATGTGAGCCCAGGAAGTCAAATCTCACATATAGCCACAAATAAAGGGTAATATCGAAAGACAATGCTCATATATAACGTATAAACACAAAGAACTTAACCTCAAGGAGCAGACAGCGGAAAGACACTCTGATCTTCAGATGGAGACACCAACTTCACAGGGAACAACTGACTGGTTGACCACAAGCCTAAGCTTCTCCAAAGCTTAACTCTCTGAGGTGTGGGGAAAAGCAAGAGTGAGTCCATGTCGAACTCCACAAGTATAGCAACAAGTGATATAGATTCCAAGTTTCATGATCAATGTAACATAACTAATGAATAGCATAAAATGGTAAATAATGAACATGTTAACCAACAAAAGTCATAATCTTAATGTAAAAGGTCTGCAAGGCCGCTCGTGACCGTGAGCACGACTGATATATCAGTTTAATAAACTTTGCACAAAGGTGTACACTTTCACTGTGAGACGTGAATTGCCCTTTCGCCCGAGGTGATCAGCCTCTTAACTCACTTCCAAGGAAAGTCGGCAGGGTTCACGATGAAGCTTTTCAAAGGTTCGTCTAACAAGTTAGGGCCGCTAGGTTTCATTAGTCAGTCTGGGTGATTCAACCAGTCACAGGGAATCCCCAGTCTGCTATCCCCCATTTGCGCCACAAGGGTAACCTCTAACAAGCTAGAAAAGGTCCTCATACTGAGCTAAAGCCAGAGCCATATAACCCCCATCAGTTGCACTGTAAAACCCGAAGGCACTTGTACAGATAATTTCTTAAGTTGCTAGCAAGTCATTTTTATCATTCGATGCATACATTAATTAAGTAACATGATCATGATTTGCGAAGAGAAAACTCGATTGCTATACTTGCCTTAACTCAAGATCCTTCTTCAATTGACTTGTATACTTCCAAAGGTTGACTCTTGATCTTGAACTCTTGATCACAAACTTCTTCTTGATCACCAACGCATATCTCACCGACTGGACATTCGATCACAGGACACCACACAAGCATCCAATACCAATCATGCAAAGCAAAACAAAGCCTATAATTAGAACAGTACATCAATCATAAGAAAATAAGATAAAGAGTTTTGAAAACTGATCTACGTCTCACTACGATCACACAGACACGAAGATCACGCTAATCGGAGTTAAAACGGAAAAGGTATGAATTAAACAAGATTAAATACACTAATTACTAGATTAGATTTAACTCAAATTTTAATTACAGAAAACAGTACTGAAAGTTATTTAGTTTGAAAAAACTTTTCGAAACGAAACTAACGCAAGTTGAACGGATCAAAACGGAGCTAAAACGTAGATTTTATAAGCATTTTAACTCAGTGGCAAACTTGTAAATAAAAGAAACTGTTTTCGGCATTTAAAATAAAAGAAAACGGATTTTTCTCTGAGCTGGACTGCGCCTCGATTAAGCAGAAGCATAGGGGGCTTAAAGGAAGTTTCTCAAGACTCAGGGAATAGGGTCGTTTGGAGTGCGGGTTGAGGTTGGGATCTTTGGGGGACTCTTTAGTAAAAACTCCCCCGAAGGGGTATGGGCCGCTCTCGGCCGTCGGATCGAGAGCTGACGGTTGGGATTAGGCTTGGCCGAGCAAAGCCCGAGCGAGCGCCATCGACGCGCACTGGCCGCGACGTCGCGGCGCCTCGCGCGACGCCGGGCGCGCAGCCGCCATGGATGGCGCGGCGAAGCTCCACGGTTCGGCCGCAATACCCACCCGCGACCTCGGATAGGAGATGGGAAGGTAGCATAGGGTTTGGGGGTCCTCACCGCGGCGAAACGAGGCGAAGGAGACGGCGCGGAGGTGGCGGACGGCGACGAACGGTGGACGGCGGCGCTCTGCCGGACGAACGACGGCGGTTAGGGCTAACACGAGACCAAGAGGCGGAGAGAAAAAGCTCGGGGTCACCACCTCAGCGACTCGAAGCTCGGCGCGGTGTCGGATGGAGTCGGAGGAGACAGGCACGGCCGGATGGCGGCGGCGAGTGCTCGACAACGGCGGGAATGGCGGAGCTTGGGGTCGGTGAGAGGAGCTTCGGCCGAGAGCTCGGTTGCGCAGCGCGGAGTGCAAGAGAATGCGGGGAAAAGGGGCGGGAGCGGGGCAGACGCGTCTGCTATATCGACGAGGGAGGAGGCGAGGACGTGGGGGCGGCTCGCGGAGGACCCGGGAGCGTGCGGCCGCGGCAGTTGGGAGCTCGGACGGCGCGCGCGCGGAGGGGAAAGGAACGGCTGACAAGCGGGCCCGGGAGGTCAGCCGCACAGAGGGAGAAATGGGAGAGGTGCGGGACGGCTACGACGCGGGCGCGAGCTGGGCCGGCTTGCGGGCCGCGCAGGCAAAGATAAGGGGAGGGGTGCCGGCCCACTGCGGGAAGGAAAGAGGGGAGGGGAGGCCGGAAGGCTTGGGCCGCCAGGCCGAACGGGCCGAAAAGGAGAAAACGAGGAGGGAGAGAAAGAAAGAGTTTTTCCCTTTTCATTTTCAAAGCATTTCAAATCATTTTCAAAAGCAAATTTGAATTCAAACCAGAATTTGGCAAAAGCCACTCATCACAGAAATAAAATGCAGAGGCATGAGTGCAAAAACATGTTCCTAACTTAGTTTTAATTTTGTGAAAATTATTTAATCCTAGATTAAATGCACACCAAAATTCAATAAAGAAACATTTTCACCTATTTTTAAATTGGGCAAATTTTAGGGTGTCACAATTCTACCCCCCTTAAGAGAATCTCGTCCCGAGATTCGGGAGAGACTCAGAGCACAGGAGAGAAACGAGAAAAGATCTTGATAACACTTTCACTTCACACTTGTATACCAAGCTTATCAAACCACTCATGTTTCATGATCATAACTTGTGAACAAAGATTCCATGAAAAGATTATTACATTTGATTATCCCAAACTTATCTTGATCGCTAACTTGGTTGGCTTACAACTCAAAGAGATGTGGAAACTTTGTCTGCAGTTGTTCCTCGGTTTCCCACATTGCTTCTTCTTCACTCAGGTTACTCCACCGAACCTTACACACTTTAAACTTTCTCCCATTAAAAGTTCTCCAGACTGTTTCTAGAATCTTGACCGGATATCCTGCATTTGCCAGATGGTCTGTTGTATCGACTTCCACTGAAGATGTTTGCCCATCTGTGTTCTTAGCTATATGCTCATCATTATCCACGGTAACATCCTTAGTCTGCACTCCATCGTACAAGTCATCAGCTTTCTCAGATTGAAGTTGACAACCGTGATACTCAATTCTTTTCCCTGTCGGAGCAGTTAGAAGCATTGTGCATTGAGTACCATGAATTACTCCTTTGTGCGCACACAACCATCCATTGCCAAGAACCATAGGAATATTGAGTGACTCCAAAACAATGAAGGTTACGGTAAAGTTTTCCTTGTTTATGACAAGACTGACTTTCGGGCACATCTGATTTGCCTGTATTTCTCCAATTGGGGTATGAACTATCAAGGGCCTCTTTGCTGGACACTTCGCCATCTTGTTCGTCTCTAAACACTCGATGGAGATGAAAGAGTGCGAAGCACTGGGATCAAACAGAGCAAAAACTTGTGTTGAGCTCACTTGAATATAACCACCAACCATTTTTTTAGCACCTTGAATGTTATCCATATCCATATTGCTCAACCTTCCATTGGTATAATTGCGCTGTGCTCTACTTGCTTCGGCAAGCTTCTTTTTGGCTTTTCTTTTCCGCTTTCGTTGTTGTGGATTCTGACTCGGATCACTCCCAACTTGAACTTCAACATTGTTGTTTTGATAGTGCCCGGCTTCATTGTACTCGTGATCATCAGTGAGAGGTGGCATATAGGGATCCTGATCCATGGTGTGCCACATTTCCTGTCATCAGGTGACCAACAAAAGCAACATGAGCAAGGATAGATGATCATACTCATGAAGTACCATAAGAGATAACTCACAACTTCAACATCTGTTGATCAAAGCACTACCCCCCTTAAGAAAGGACAAACTAGAGAACATATAAGGGTAGCTTGCATATTATTTCCAGCATGTTGACAGTCATAACTAACTTCTTATATCCCAGAGAAACTCATATGTAAGGGTAAGAACAAGAATTCTGAAATTTCTCGCGAGTAGCAAAACAGCAGTGCAGTAAAACAGCTATAACTCGAGCTCTGTTTATCCAATGAAGTCACAGTTTACCTTTATGGAAACATTATAAAATCCTCTACAACTTTCATGTAGAACACTTTTCCAGATTCTGTAGTTAAGGTCGTCGAAAACAGCAGACAACAGAAACTATTCCAGATTCCAGACAGCACAGATGCATCAACTTGGGAATTTCATAACTCCAAAACCATAACAGCTATCAGGGTGGTTCTTGCGCTCAGAGAAAGATCATGAAGTCTACTTGTGTCCAAAATTGTTCCATGATTTTTGAACATCCACAAACATAGATATAAGCTGATAAAGATAGACTGCTCCGAAAGGACAGGATAGAGGGAACAGAAGAAACAGAAACCCAACCTTCTATGCATGGACCTTAAACCTATCAACTAAACTTAAATGAGATTGTGAGGAAACCCACAAAATCATTGCACTCATTACAAAGATCCGAAACAAACATTATCATAAGGACAAACAACAAACATTACAGATTCACAGGCCACACATGGGCCAAAGACTTGACTTTACTTCGCTACTAACGTTTTATTACATAAGGGCTCAAGAACTACTAGAACATGATACATCTACAAGAACATCAAGGGCAGCTTTTCTTGTACACTCTTCATTTGTCATCTGTTATCAGGGGCTTCCTTTGCATCAGGCACTGACATCACATGTTGATGGCTACTCTATAGTGACTGGGCTCTGGCCACTTCCATGAGTCGACTGTTGATTTTTTTGGGGCAGGATCTGATATAATGTCCTTCTTGTTGACAATGATAACATCTTCCTTTGGTTGGATCTGTTGCGATAGAAGTGTTGTTTGATGTGCTGCCATCTTGCTGACTCGGAGGATTGACTTTTACCAGTCTATTCTGCTTCTTAACTCGCTTCGGTGGTTGGAATTCTTTGTAGGTGATTGTCCATCCATCTATGTAAACCTCATGTGGAAAGTTCTTAACTGGAGGAGCTTCTAAGTGCTGCGGATCTAGGCTTGTCTGAACAAGGGTTGAAACTGGATGTGGTACTGGAGTAGAACTCAACTGTTGGTGACGTATCAACGGTGGCTCGAATGAATTTGCTTTCCTCTTCTTATCTTTCTTGACTTCACCACTTGGATTCGCTTTGACCTCATCCTTGGTTGACTTCTCTTGAAGACAAGAATTCCCATAATGCTTGCAACAAAGACATCGATCCTGAACCTCTTGCACCTTACTAGTGCTATCTTCCAACAGACTTGCTTCACATTCATTGGGTGATAATGGCATACCTCGATATTCAATCCTTTCGTCTGATGGTGTTCTTAAAAACACTGAACGTCGGGAATAATTGACCTCACTTTTACGACCCCTTAACCATCCATGTCCAAGGATAACATCGATCCCTGAGAGTTCCAAAACATTCAGTTTCACTATGAATTCACTCTCTTTTATCTGGACTCTAACATCTCGACATTCATGGTTTGTCTCAAGTTCTCCAGTTGGTGTGCGAACTACTATGAGCTTCTTTGTTGGCCATTCCCTTATCTTCAGGCGAGCTACCAACTTGGCAGAGATGAACGAGTGCGAGACACTAGGGTCAAAAAGAACCATGGCAGGTACTGAATTGACTGGGATCAGGCCATACACAGCTTTCTTTGCTCCATGAATGGTGGTCATATCCACATGCTTCAATCTTCCATAGATGTAATCTTGCTCCACTTTATCACCTTGTAACTGTTCCTTATGGCTTCCTTCCTTGTTGGTTGGTCCTTGTGTTGAGTCTTGTTGTTGAGTCATTCTTCCCAGGTCTTGACTTTGCATAGCGATCAGCTTCTGTTTGCCAACTGCGGTCAGAGACGACATAGCTTGGTCAATGATCCATCTACTTAGACAGAGGGAAGTTTTCAAAAGCAATTCAAGGCAAGGAGTGAAGGTGAGAGCAAATTTTAAAATTTAAGCAACAAGGAGGAGACAAATAACAAGGGTAGAAGATACAATAAAGAAGAAAATACCAAGATGGATAGAACAAGGGTTCTATAGCAATTTTCAAAAGCTTAAAACGACCAGTTTCTAACTAGGCTTGCGTCCTACAGTCAGCATTGCTCCGATACCACTTTGTCACACCCGGTTTTAAGGACAAAACCAGATATACACCATATGTGAGCCCAGGAAGTCAAATCTCACATATAGCCACAAATAAAGGGTAATATCGAAAGACAATGCTCATATATAACGTATAAACACAAAGAACTTAACCTCAAGGAGCAGACAGCGGAAAGACACTCTGATCTTCAGATGGAGACACCAACTTCACAGGGAACAACTGACTGGTTGACCACAAGCCTAAGCTTCTCCAAAGCTTAACTCTCTGAGGTGTGGGGAAAAGCAAGAGTGAGTCCATGTCGAACTCCACAAGTATAGCAACAAGTGATATAGATTCCAAGTTTCATGATCAATGTAACATAACTAATGAATAGCATAAAATGGTAAATAATGAACATGTTAACCAACAAAAGTCATAATCTTAATGTAAAAGGTCTGCAAGGCCGCTCGTGACCGTGAGCACGGCTGATATATCAGTTTAATAAACTTTGCACAAAGGTGTACACTTTCACTGTGAGACGTGAATTGCCCTTTCGCCCGAGGTGATCAGCCTCTTAACTCACTTCCAAGGAAAGTCGGCAGGGTTCACGATGAAGCTTTTCAAAGGTTCGTCTAACAAGTTAGGGCCGCTAGGTTTCATTAGTCAGTCTGGGTGATTCAACCAGTCACAGGGAATCCCCAGTCTGCTATCCCCCATTTGCGCCACAAGGGTAACCTCTAACAAGCTAGAAAAGGTCCTCATACTGAGCTAAAGCCAGAGCCATATAACCCCCATCAGTTGCACTGTAAAACCCGAAGGCACTTGTACAGATAATTTCTTAAGTTGCTAGCAAGTCATTTTTATCATTCGATGCATACATTAATTAAGTAACATGATCATGATTTGCGAAGAGAAAACTCGATTGCTATACTTGCCTTAACTCAAGATCCTTCTTCAATTGACTTGTATACTTCCAAAGGTTGACTCTTGATCTTGAACTCTTGATCACAAACTTCTTCTTGATCACCAACGCATATCTCACCGACTGGACATTCGATCACAGGACACCACACAAGCATCCAATACCAATCATGCAAAGCAAAACAAAGCCTATAATTAGAACAGTACATCAATCATAAGAAAATAAGATAAAGAGTTTTGAAAACTGATCTACGTCTCACTACGATCACACAGACACGAAGATCACGCTAATCGGAGTTAAAACGGAAAAGGTATGAATTAAACAAGATTAAATACACTAATTACTAGATTAGATTTAACTCAAATTTTAATTACAGAAAACAGTACTGAAAGTTATTTAGTTTGAAAAAACTTTTCGAAACGAAACTAACGCAAGTTGAACGGATCAAAACGGAGCTAAAACGTAGATTTTATAAGCATTTTAACTCAGTGGCAAACTTGTAAATAAAAGAAACTGTTTTCGGCATTTAAAATAAAAGAAAACGGATTTTTCTCTGAGCTGGACTGCGCCTCGATTAAGCAGAAGCATAGGGGGCTTAAAGGAAGTTTCTCAAGACTCAGGGAATAGGGTCGTTTGGAGTGCGGGTTGAGGTTGGGATCTTTGGGGGACTCTTTAGTAAAAACTCCCCCGAAGGGGTATGGGCCGCTCTCGGCCGTCGGATCGAGAGCTGACGGTTGGGATTAGGCTTGGCCGAGCAAAGCCCGAGCGAGCGCCATCGACGCGCACTGGCCGCGACGTCGCGGCGCCTCGCGCGACGCCGGGCGCGCAGCCGCCATGGATGGCGCGGCGAAGCTCCACGGTTCGGCCGCAATACCCACCCGCGACCTCGGATAGGAGATGGGAAGGTAGCATAGGGTTTGGGGGTCCTCACCGCGGCGAAACGAGGCGAAGGAGATGGCGCGGAGGTGGCGGACGGCGACGAACGGTGGACGGCGGCGCTCTGCCGGACGAACGACGGCGGTTAGGGCTAACACGAGACCAAGAGGCGGAGAGAAAAAGCTCGGGGTCACCACCTCAGCGACTCGAAGCTCGGCGCGGTGTCGGATGGAGTCGGAGGAGACAGGCACGGCCGGATGGCGGCGGCGAGTGCTCGACAACGGCGGGAATGGCGGAGCTTGGGGTCGGTGAGAGGAGCTTCGGCCGAGAGCTCGGTTGCGCAGCGCGGAGTGCAAGAGAATGCGGGGAAAAGGGGCGGGAGCGGGGCAGACGCGTCTGCTATATCGACGAGGGAGGAGGCGAGGACGTGGGGGCGGCTCGCGGAGGACCCGGGAGCGTGCGGCCGCGGCAGTTGGGAGCTCGGACGGCGCGCGCGCGGAGGGGAAAGGAACGGCTGACAAGCGGGCCCGGGAGGTCAGCCGCACAGAGGGAGAAATGGGAGAGGTGCGGGACGGCTACGACGCGGGCGCGAGCTGGGCCGGCTTGCGGGCCGCGCAGGCAAAGATAAGGGGAGGGGTGCCGGCCCACTGCGGGAAGGAAAGAGGGGAGGGGAGGCCGGAAGGCTTGGGCCGCCAGGCCGAACGGGCCGAAAAGGAGAAAACGAGGAGGGAGAGAAAGAAAGAGTTTTTCCCTTTTCATTTTCAAAGCATTTCAAATCATTTTCAAAAGCAAATTTGAATTCAAACCAGAATTTGGCAAAAGCCACTCATCACAGAAATAAAATGCAGAGGCATGAGTGCAAAAACATGTTCCTAACTTAGTTTTAATTTTGTGAAAATTATTTAATCCTAGATTAAATGCACACCAAAATTCAATAAAGAAACATTTTCACCTATTTTTAAATTGGGCAAATTTTAGGGTGTCACAATTCTACCCCCCTTAAGAGAATCTCGTCCCGAGATTCGGGAGAGACTCAGAGCACAGGAGAGAAACGAGAAAAGATCTTGATAACACTTTCACTTCACACTTGTATACCAAGCTTATCAAACCACTCATGTTTCATGATCATAACTTGTGAACAAAGATTCCATGAAAAGATTATTACATTTGATTATCCCAAACTTATCTTGATCGCTAACTTGGTTGGCTTACAACTCAAAGAGATGTGGAAACTTTGTCTGCAGTTGTTCCTCGGTTTCCCACATTGCTTCTTCTTCACTCAGGTTACTCCACCGAACCTTACACACTTTAAACTTTCTCCCATTAAAAGTTCTCCAGACTGTTTCTAGAATCTTGACCGGATATCCTGCATTTGCCAGATGGTCTGTTGTATCGACTTCCACTGAAGATGTTTGCCCATCTGTGTTCTTAGCTATATGCTCATCATTATCCACGGTAACATCCTTAGTCTGCACTCCATCGTACAAGTCATCAGCTTTCTCAGATTGAAGTTGACAACCGTGATACTCAATTCTTTTCCCTGTCGGAGCAGTTAGAAGCATTGTGCATTGAGTACCATGAATTACTCCTTTGTGCGCACACAACCATCCATTGCCAAGAACCATAGGAATATTGAGTGACTCCAAAACAATGAAGGTTACGGTAAAGTTTTCCTTGTTTATGACAAGACTGACTTTCGGGCACATCTGATTTGCCTGTATTTCTCCAATTGGGGTATGAACTATCAAGGGCCTCTTTGCTGGACACTTCGCCATCTTGTTCGTCTCTAAACACTCGATGGAGATGAAAGAGTGCGAAGCACTGGGATCAAACAGAGCAAAAACTTGTGTTGAGCTCACTTGAATATAACCACCAACCATTTTTTTAGCACCTTGAATGTTATCCATATCCATATTGCTCAACCTTCCATTGGTATAATTGCGCTGTGCTCTACTTGCTTCGGCAAGCTTCTTTTTGGCTTTTCTTTTCCGCTTTCGTTGTTGTGGATTCTGACTCGGATCACTCCCAACTTGAACTTCAACATTGTTGTTTTGATAGTGCCCGGCTTCATTGTACTCGTGATCATCAGTGAGAGGTGGCATATAGGGATCCTGATCCATGGTGTGCCACATTTCCTGTCATCAGGTGACCAACAAAAGCAACATGAGCAAGGATAGATGATCATACTCATGAAGTACCATAAGAGATAACTCACAACTTCAACATCTGTTGATCAAAGCACTACCCCCCTTAAGAAAGGACAAACTAGAGAACATATAAGGGTAGCTTGCATATTATTTCCAGCATGTTGACAGTCATAACTAACTTCTTATATCCCAGAGAAACTCATATGTAAGGGTAAGAACAAGAATTCTGAAATTTCTCGCGAGTAGCAAAACAGCAGTGCAGTAAAACAGCTATAACTCGAGCTCTGTTTATCCAATGAAGTCACAGTTTACCTTTATGGAAACATTATAAAATCCTCTACAACTTTCATGTAGAACACTTTTCCAGATTCTGTAGTTAAGGTCGTCGAAAACAGCAGACAACAGAAACTATTCCAGATTCCAGACAGCACAGATGCATCAACTTGGGAATTTCATAACTCCAAAACCATAACAGCTATCAGGGTGGTTCTTGCGCTCAGAGAAAGATCATGAAGTCTACTTGTGTCCAAAATTGTTCCATGATTTTTGAACATCCACAAACATAGATATAAGCTGATAAAGATAGACTGCTCCGAAAGGACAGGATAGAGGGAACAGAAGAAACAGAAACCCAACCTTCTATGCATGGACCTTAAACCTATCAACTAAACTTAAATGAGATTGTGAGGAAACCCACAAAATCATTGCACTCATTACAAAGATCCGAAACAAACATTATCATAAGGACAAACAACAAACATTACAGATTCACAGGCCACACATGGGCCAAAGACTTGACTTTACTTCGCTACTAACGTTTTATTACATAAGGGCTCAAGAACTACTAGAACATGATACATCTACAAGAACATCAAGGGCAGCTTTTCTTGTACACTCTTCATTTGTCATCTGTTATCAGGGGCTTCCTTTGCATCAGGCACTGACATCACATGTTGATGGCTACTCTATAGTGACTGGGCTCTGGCCACTTCCATGAGTCGACTGTTGATTTTTTTGGGGCAGGATCTGATATAATGTCCTTCTTGTTGACAATGATAACATCTTCCTTTGGTTGGATCTGTTGCGATAGAAGTGTTGTTTGATGTGCTGCCATCTTGCTGACTCGGAGGATTGACTTTTACCAGTCTATTCTGCTTCTTAACTCGCTTCGGTGGTTGGAATTCTTTGTAGGTGATTGTCCATCCATCTATGTAAACCTCATGTGGAAAGTTCTTAACTGGAGGAGCTTCTAAGTGCTGCGGATCTAGGCTTGTCTGAACAAGGGTTGAAACTGGATGTGGTACTGGAGTAGAACTCAACTGTTGGTGACGTATCAACGGTGGCTCGAATGAATTTGCTTTCCTCTTCTTATCTTTCTTGACTTCACCACTTGGATTCGCTTTGACCTCATCCTTGGTTGACTTCTCTTGAAGACAAGAATTCCCATAATGCTTGCAACAAAGACATCGATCCTGAACCTCTTGCACCTTACTAGTGCTATCTTCCAACAGACTTGCTTCACATTCATTGGGTGATAATGGCATACCTCGATATTCAATCCTTTCGTCTGATGGTGTTCTTAAAAACACTGAACGTCGGGAATAATTGACCTCACTTTTACGACCCCTTAACCATCCATGTCCAAGGATAACATCGATCCCTGAGAGTTCCAAAACATTCAGTTTCACTATGAATTCACTCTCTTTTATCTGGACTCTAACATCTCGACATTCATGGTTTGTCTCAAGTTCTCCAGTTGGTGTGCGAACTACTATGAGCTTCTTTGTTGGCCATTCCCTTATCTTCAGGCGAGCTACCAACTTGGCAGAGATGAACGAGTGCGAGACACTAGGGTCAAAAAGAACCATGGCAGGTACTGAATTGACTGGGATCAGGCCATACACAGCTTTCTTTGCTCCATGAATGGTGGTCATATCCACATGCTTCAATCTTCCATAGATGTAATCTTGCTCCACTTTATCACCTTGTAACTGTTCCTTATGGCTTCCTTCCTTGTTGGTTGGTCCTTGTGTTGAGTCTTGTTGTTGAGTCATTCTTCCCAGGTCTTGACTTTGCATAGCGATCAGCTTCTGTTTGCCAACTGCGGTCAGAGACGACATAGCTTGGTCAATGATCCATCTACTTAGACAGAGGGAAGTTTTCAAAAGCAATTCAAGGCAAGGAGTGAAGGTGAGAGCAAATTTTAAAATTTAAGCAACAAGGAGGAGACAAATAACAAGGGTAGAAGATACAATAAAGAAGAAAATACCAAGATGGATAGAACAAGGGTTCTATAGCAATTTTCAAAAGCTTAAAACGACCAGTTTCTAACTAGGCTTGCGTCCTACAGTCAGCATTGCTCCGATACCACTTTGTCACACCCGGTTTTAAGGACAAAACCAGATATACACCATATGTGAGCCCAGGAAGTCAAATCTCACATATAGCCACAAATAAAGGGTAATATCGAAAGACAATGCTCATATATAACGTATAAACACAAAGAACTTAACCTCAAGGAGCAGACAGCGGAAAGACACTCTGATCTTCAGATGGAGACACCAACTTCACAGGGAACAACTGACTGGTTGACCACAAGCCTAAGCTTCTCCAAAGCTTAACTCTCTGAGGTGTGGGGAAAAGCAAGAGTGAGTCCATGTCGAACTCCACAAGTATAGCAACAAGTGATATAGATTCCAAGTTTCATGATCAATGTAACATAACTAATGAATAGCATAAAATGGTAAATAATGAACATGTTAACCAACAAAAGTCATAATCTTAATGTAAAAGGTCTGCAAGGCCGCTCGTGACCGTGAGCACGGCTGATATATCAGTTTAATAAACTTTGCACAAAGGTGTACACTTTCACTGTGAGACGTGAATTGCCCTTTCGCCCGAGGTGATCAGCCTCTTAACTCACTTCCAAGGAAAGTCGGCAGGGTTCACGATGAAGCTTTTCAAAGGTTCGTCTAACAAGTTAGGGCCGCTAGGTTTCATTAGTCAGTCTGGGTGATTCAACCAGTCACAGGGAATCCCCAGTCTGCTATCCCCCATTTGCGCCACAAGGGTAACCTCTAACAAGCTAGAAAAGGTCCTCATACTGAGCTAAAGCCAGAGCCATATAACCCCCATCAGTTGCACTGTAAAACCCGAAGGCACTTGTACAGATAATTTCTTAAGTTGCTAGCAAGTCATTTTTATCATTCGATGCATACATTAATTAAGTAACATGATCATGATTTGCGAAGAGAAAACTCGATTGCTATACTTGCCTTAACTCAAGATCCTTCTTCAATTGACTTGTATACTTCCAAAGGTTGACTCTTGATCTTGAACTCTTGATCACAAACTTCTTCTTGATCACCAACGCATATCTCACCGACTGGACATTCGATCACAGGACACCACACAAGCATCCAATACCAATCATGCAAAGCAAAACAAAGCCTATAATTAGAACAGTACATCAATCATAAGAAAATAAGATAAAGAGTTTTGAAAACTGATCTACGTCTCACTACGATCACACAGACACGAAGATCACGCTAATCGGAGTTAAAACGGAAAAGGTATGAATTAAACAAGATTAAATACACTAATTACTAGATTAGATTTAACTCAAATTTTAATTACAGAAAACAGTACTGAAAGTTATTTAGTTTGAAAAAACTTTTCGAAACGAAACTAACGCAAGTTGAACGGATCAAAACGGAGCTAAAACGTAGATTTTATAAGCATTTTAACTCAGTGGCAAACTTGTAAATAAAAGAAATTGTTTTCGGCATTTAAAATAAAAGAAAACGGATTTTTCTCTGAGCTGGACTGCGCCTCGATTAAGCAGAAGCATAGGGGGCTTAAAGGAAGTTTCTCAAGACTCAGGGAATAGGGTCGTTTGGAGTGCGGGTTGAGGTTGGGATCTTTGGGGGACTCTTTAGTAAAAACTCCCCCGAAGGGGTATGGGCCGCTCTCGGCCGTCGGATCGAGAGCTGACGGTTGGGATTAGGCTTGGCCGAGCAAAGCCCGAGCGAGCGCCATCGACGCGCACTGGCCGCGACGTCGCGGCGCCTCGCGCGACGCCGGGCGCGCAGCCGCCATGGATGGCGCGGCGAAGCTCCACGGTTCGGCCGCAATACCCACCCGCGACCTCGGATAGGAGATGGGAAGGTAGCATAGGGTTTGGGGGTCCTCACCGCGGCGAAACGAGGCGAAGGAGATGGCGCGGAGGTGGCGGACGGCGACGAACGGTGGACGGCGGCGCTCTGCCGGACGAACGACGGCGGTTAGGGCTAACACGAGACCAAGAGGCGGAGAGAAAAAGCTCGGGGTCACCACCTCAGCGACTCGAAGCTCGGCGCGGTGTCGGATGGAGTCGGAGGAGACAGGCACGGCCGGATGGCGGCGGCGAGTGCTCGACAACGGCGGGAATGGCGGAGCTTGGGGTCGGTGAGAGGAGCTTCGGCCGAGAGCTCGGTTGCGCAGCGCGGAGTGCAAGAGAATGCGGGGAAAAGGGGCGGGAGCGGGGCAGACGCGTCTGCTATATCGACGAGGGAGGAGGCGAGGACGTGGGGGCGGCTCGCGGAGGACCCGGGAGCGTGCGGCCGCGGCAGTTGGGAGCTCGGACGGCGCGCGCGCGGAGGGGAAAGGAACGGCTGACAAGCGGGCCCGGGAGGTCAGCCGCACAGAGGGAGAAATGGGAGAGGTGCGGGACGGCTACGACGCGGGCGCGAGCTGGGCCGGCTTGCGGGCCGCGCAGGCAAAGATAAGGGGAGGGGTGCCGGCCCACTGCGGGAAGGAAAGAGGGGAGGGGAGGCCGGAAGGCTTGGGCCGCCAGGCCGAACGGGCCGAAAAGGAGAAAACGAGGAGGGAGAGAAAGAAAGAGTTTTTCCCTTTTCATTTTCAAAGCATTTCAAATCATTTTCAAAAGCAAATTTGAATTCAAACCAGAATTTGGCAAAAGCCACTCATCACAGAAATAAAATGCAGAGGCATGAGTGCAAAAACATGTTCCTAACTTAGTTTTAATTTTGTGAAAATTATTTAATCCTAGATTAAATGCACACCAAAATTCAATAAAGAAACATTTTCACCTATTTTTAAATTGGGCAAATTTTAGGGTGTCACAATTCTACCCCCCTTAAGAGAATCTCGTCCCGAGATTCGGGAGAGACTCAGAGCACAGGAGAGAAACGAGAAAAGATCTTGATAACACTTTCACTTCACACTTGTATACCAAGCTTATCAAACCACTCATGTTTCATGATCATAACTTGTGAACAAAGATTCCATGAAAAGATTATTACATTTGATTATCCCAAACTTATCTTGATCGCTAACTTGGTTGGCTTACAACTCAAAGAGATGTGGAAACTTTGTCTGCAGTTGTTCCTCGGTTTCCCACATTGCTTCTTCTTCACTCAGGTTACTCCACCGAACCTTACACACTTTAAACTTTCTCCCATTAAAAGTTCTCCAGACTGTTTCTAGAATCTTGACCGGATATCCTGCATTTGCCAGATGGTCTGTTGTATCGACTTCCACTGAAGATGTTTGCCCATCTGTGTTCTTAGCTATATGCTCATCATTATCCACGGTAACATCCTTAGTCTGCACTCCATCGTACAAGTCATCAGCTTTCTCAGATTGAAGTTGACAACCGTGATACTCAATTCTTTTCCCTGTCGGAGCAGTTAGAAGCATTGTGCATTGAGTACCATGAATTACTCCTTTGTGCGCACACAACCATCCATTGCCAAGAACCATAGGAATATTGAGTGACTCCAAAACAATGAAGGTTACGGTAAAGTTTTCCTTGTTTATGACAAGACTGACTTTCGGGCACATCTGATTTGCCTGTATTTCTCCAATTGGGGTATGAACTATCAAGGGCCTCTTTGCTGGACACTTCGCCATCTTGTTCGTCTCTAAACACTCGATGGAGATGAAAGAGTGCGAAGCACTGGGATCAAACAGAGCAAAAACTTGTGTTGAGCTCACTTGAATATAACCACCAACCATTTTTTTAGCACCTTGAATGTTATCCATATCCATATTGCTCAACCTTCCATTGGTATAATTGCGCTGTGCTCTACTTGCTTCGGCAAGCTTCTTTTTGGCTTTTCTTTTCCGCTTTCGTTGTTGTGGATTCTGACTCGGATCACTCCCAACTTGAACTTCAACATTGTTGTTTTGATAGTGCCCGGCTTCATTGTACTCGTGATCATCAGTGAGAGGTGGCATATAGGGATCCTGATCCATGGTGTGCCACATTTCCTGTCATCAGGTGACCAACAAAAGCAACATGAGCAAGGATAGATGATCATACTCATGAAGTACCATAAGAGATAACTCACAACTTCAACATCTGTTGATCAAAGCACTACCCCCCTTAAGAAAGGACAAACTAGAGAACATATAAGGGTAGCTTGCATATTATTTCCAGCATGTTGACAGTCATAACTAACTTCTTATATCCCAGAGAAACTCATATGTAAGGGTAAGAACAAGAATTCTGAAATTTCTCGCGAGTAGCAAAACAGCAGTGCAGTAAAACAGCTATAACTCGAGCTCTGTTTATCCAATGAAGTCACAGTTTACCTTTATGGAAACATTATAAAATCCTCTACAACTTTCATGTAGAACACTTTTCCAGATTCTGTAGTTAAGGTCGTCGAAAACAGCAGACAACAGAAACTATTCCAGATTCCAGACAGCACAGATGCATCAACTTGGGAATTTCATAACTCCAAAACCATAACAGCTATCAGGGTGGTTCTTGCGCTCAGAGAAAGATCATGAAGTCTACTTGTGTCCAAAATTGTTCCATGATTTTTGAACATCCACAAACATAGATATAAGCTGATAAAGATAGACTGCTCCGAAAGGACAGGATAGAGGGAACAGAAGAAACAGAAACCCAACCTTCTATGCATGGACCTTAAACCTATCAACTAAACTTAAATGAGATTGTGAGGAAACCCACAAAATCATTGCACTCATTACAAAGATCCGAAACAAACATTATCATAAGGACAAACAACAAACATTACAGATTCACAGGCCACACATGGGCCAAAGACTTGACTTTACTTCGCTACTAACGTTTTATTACATAAGGGCTCAATAACTACTAGAACATGATACATCTACAAGAACATCAAGGGCAGCTTTTCTTGTACACTCTTCATTTGTCATCTGTTATCAGGGGCTTCCTTTGCATCAGGCACTGACATCACATGTTGATGGCTACTCTATAGTGACTGGGCTCTGGCCACTTCCATGAGTCGACTGTTGATTTTTTTGGGGCAGGATCTGATATAATGTCCTTCTTGTTGACAATGATAACATCTTCCTTTGGTTGGATCTGTTGCGATAGAAGTGTTGTTTGATGTGCTGCCATCTTGCTGACTCGGAGGATTGACTTTTACCAGTCTATTCTGCTTCTTAACTCGCTTCGGTGGTTGGAATTCTTTGTAGGTGATTGTCCATCCATCTATGTAAACCTCATGTGGAAAGTTCTTAACTGGAGGAGCTTCTAAGTGCTGCGGATCTAGGCTTGTCTGAACAAGGGTTGAAACTGGATGTGGTACTGGAGTAGAACTCAACTGTTGGTGACGTATCAACGGTGGCTCGAATGAATTTGCTTTCCTCTTCTTATCTTTCTTGACTTCACCACTTGGATTCGCTTTGACCTCATCCTTGGTTGACTTCTCTTGAAGACAAGAATTCCCATAATGCTTGCAACAAAGACATCGATCCTGAACCTCTTGCACCTTACTAGTGCTATCTTCCAACAGACTTGCTTCACATTCATTGGGTGATAATGGCATACCTCGATATTCAATCCTTTCGTCTGATGGTGTTCTTAAAAACACTGAACGTCGGGAATAATTGACCTCACTTTTACGACCCCTTAACCATCCATGTCCAAGGATAACATCGATCCCTGAGAGTTCCAAAACATTCAGTTTCACTATGAATTCACTCTCTTTTATCTGGACTCTAACATCTCGACATTCATGGTTTGTCTCAAGTTCTCCAGTTGGTGTGCGAACTACTATGAGCTTCTTTGTTGGCCATTCCCTTATCTTCAGGCGAGCTACCAACTTGGCAGAGATGAACGAGTGCGAGACACTAGGGTCAAAAAGAACCATGGCAGGTACTGAATTGACTGGGATCAGGCCATACACAGCTTTCTTTGCTCCATGAATGGTGGTCATATCCACATGCTTCAATCTTCCATAGATGTAATCTTGCTCCACTTTATCACCTTGTAACTGTTCCTTATGGCTTCCTTCCTTGTTGGTTGGTCCTTGTGTTGAGTCTTGTTGTTGAGTCATTCTTCCCAGGTCTTGACTTTGCATAGCGATCAGCTTCTGTTTGCCAACTGCGGTCAGAGACGACATAGCTTGGTCAATGATCCATCTACTTAGACAGAGGGAAGTTTTCAAAAGCAATTCAAGGCAAGGAGTGAAGGTGAGAGCAAATTTTAAAATTTAAGCAACAAGGAGGAGACAAATAACAAGGGTAGAAGATACAATAAAGAAGAAAATACCAAGATGGATAGAACAAGGGTTCTATAGCAATTTTCAAAAGCTTAAAACGACCAGTTTCTAACTAGGCTTGCGTCCTACAGTCAGCATTGCTCCGATACCACTTTGTCACACCCGGTTTTAAGGACAAAACCAGATATACACCATATGTGAGCCCAGGAAGTCAAATCTCACATATAGCCACAAATAAAGGGTAATATCGAAAGACAATGCTCATATATAACGTATAAACACAAAGAACTTAACCTCAAGGAGCAGACAGCGGAAAGACACTCTGATCTTCAGATGGAGACACCAACTTCACAGGGAACAACTGACTGGTTGACCACAAGCCTAAGCTTCTCCAAAGCTTAACTCTCTGAGGTGTGGGGAAAAGCAAGAGTGAGTCCATGTCGAACTCCACAAGTATAGCAACAAGTGATATAGATTCCAAGTTTCATGATCAATGTAACATAACTAATGAATAGCATAAAATGGTAAATAATGAACATGTTAACCAACAAAAGTCATAATCTTAATGTAAAAGGTCTGCAAGGCCGCTCGTGACCGTGAGCACGGCTGATATATCAGTTTAATAAACTTTGCACAAAGGTGTACACTTTCACTGTGAGACGTGAATTGCCCTTTCGCCCGAGGTGATCAGCCTCTTAACTCACTTCCAAGGAAAGTCGGCAGGGTTCACGATGAAGCTTTTCAAAGGTTCGTCTAACAAGTTAGGGCCGCTAGGTTTCATTAGTCAGTCTGGGTGATTCAACCAGTCACAGGGAATCCCCAGTCTGCTATCCCCCATTTGCGCCACAAGGGTAACCTCTAACAAGCTAGAAAAGGTCCTCATACTGAGCTAAAGCCAGAGCCATATAACCCCCATCAGTTGCACTGTAAAACCCGAAGGCACTTGTACAGATAATTTCTTAAGTTGCTAGCAAGTCATTTTTATCATTCGATGCATACATTAATTAAGTAACATGATCATGATTTGCGAAGAGAAAACTCGATTGCTATACTTGCCTTAACTCAAGATCCTTCTTCAATTGACTTGTATACTTCCAAAGGTTGACTCTTGATCTTGAACTCTTGATCACAAACTTCTTCTTGATCACCAACGCATATCTCACCGACTGGACATTCGATCACAGGACACCACACAAGCATCCAATACCAATCATGCAAAGCAAAACAAAGCCTATAATTAGAACAGTACATCAATCATAAGAAAATAAGATAAAGAGTTTTGAAAACTGATCTACGTCTCACTACGATCACACAGACACGAAGATCACGCTAATCGGAGTTAAAACGGAAAAGGTATGAATTAAACAAGATTAAATACACTAATTACTAGATTAGATTTAACTCAAATTTTAATTACAGAAAACAGTACTGAAAGTTATTTAGTTTGAAAAAACTTTTCGAAACGAAACTAACGCAAGTTGAACGGATCAAAACGGAGCTAAAACGTAGATTTTATAAGCATTTTAACTCAGTGGCAAACTTGTAAATAAAAGAAACTGTTTTCGGCATTTAAAATAAAAGAAAACGGATTTTTCTCTGAGCTGGACTGCGCCTCGATTAAGCAGAAGCATAGGGGGCTTAAAGGAAGTTTCTCAAGACTCAGGGAATAGGGTCGTTTGGAGTGCGGGTTGAGGTTGGGATCTTTGGGGGACTCTTTAGTAAAAACTCCCCCGAAGGGGTATGGGCCGCTCTCGGCCGTCGGATCGAGAGCTGACGGTTGGGATTAGGCTTGGCCGAGCAAAGCCCGAGCGAGCGCCATCGACGCGCACTGGCCGCGACGTCGCGGCGCCTCGCGCGACGCCGGGCGCGCAGCCGCCATGGATGGCGCGGCGAAGCTCCACGGTTCGGCCGCAATACCCACCCGCGACCTCGGATAGGAGATGGGAAGGTAGCATAGGGTTTGGGGGTCCTCACCGCGGCGAAACGAGGCGAAGGAGACGGCGCGGAGGTGGCGGACGGCGACGAACGGTGGACGGCGGCGCTCTGCCGGACGAACGACGGCGGTTAGGGCTAACACGAGACCAAGAGGCGGAGAGAAAAAGCTCGGGGTCACCACCTCAGCGACTCGAAGCTCGGCGCGGTGTCGGATGGAGTCGGAGGAGACAGGCACGGCCGGATGGCGGCGGCGAGTGCTCGACAACGGCGGGAATGGCGGAGCTTGGGGTCGGTGAGAGGAGCTTCGGCCGAGAGCTCGGTTGCGCAGCGCGGAGTGCAAGAGAATGCGGGGAAAAGGGGCGGGAGCGGGGCAGACGCGTCTGCTATATCGACGAGGGAGGAGGCGAGGACGTGGGGGCGGCTCGCGGAGGACCCGGGAGCGTGCGGCCGCGGCAGTTGGGAGCTCGGACGGCGCGCGCGCGGAGGGGAAAGGAACGGCTGACAAGCGGGCCCGGGAGGTCAGCCGCACAGAGGGAGAAATGGGAGAGGTGCGGGACGGCTACGACGCGGGCGCGAGCTGGGCCGGCTTGCGGGCCGCGCAGGCAAAGATAAGGGGAGGGGTGCCGGCCCACTGCGGGAAGGAAAGAGGGGAGGGGAGGCCGGAAGGCTTGGGCCGCCAGGCCGAACGGGCCGAAAAGGAGAAAACGAGGAGGGAGAGAAAGAAAGAGTTTTTCCCTTTTCATTTTCAAAGCATTTCAAATCATTTTCAAAAGCAAATTTGAATTCAAACCAGAATTTGGCAAAAGTCACTCATCACAGAAATAAAATGCAGAGGCATGAGTGCAAAAACATGTTCCTAACTTAGTTTTAATTTTGTGAAAATTATTTAATCCTAGATTAAATGCACACCAAAATTCAATAAAGAAACATTTTCACCTATTTTTAAATTGGGCAAATTTTAGGGTGTCACAATAACAAAATAACAACATCTATGATACCAACTAAGTATCATTAGATCTTTTATTAGTTATATTTTCATAATATACATATTTGATGTTATAAATCTTTGTGCTTTTCTCTGTAACTTTGGTCAATCCAAGTTGGAATGACTTATAATTTGGAACGAGGAAGTATCTTTTTGGTTTAGCTCAGAAATCAAATCAAATAAAGTAATAGAACAAAACCATCTGCCTACCGATCAGCCCCTCGAAAAACAAAGCATCACCTACGGCTACGGAACACTCTATCCCAGCCACGCGGCCACGCCATCCCTGACGGCCCAACCCAAGCGACACGGTCCAGGCTCCGGCCCTCACGCCTCTCCAGTCACGGGCTCGTCGTCTCGCCGTCTCCTCACCGCTGCGCTGCCTCCGGCCCTCCGGGTGATCACGTCGCGTCGCCGCAACCAAGCTCCCGTCCCGAGTCCCGACGACGACCTGCCTTGTCCAGTGGTAAGCGCAGCACCCAACCTCCGCCTCCTAAGCCTCTGAACCGGCCCGAGAGCTCAGGGTCATCGAATCGCGTTCTTATTTTAATTTGTGCCATCAAGGCTCGAGAGTGCGGTGCGCCGGTGCTCCAATTCGATCCCAGGGGCTCCGTACAGTGTCCCTGTTAGCAGGCTGTTAGGGAGATAATAACTCGCGTCTAGTTTTCTTCCCTATCTTACCTTAGTTGTCGATGACCCGAGCGGCGCAGGACTCGCGGAGATGGTTCTGGACTTCTGGCCATCGATCCCCTGTTCTTGCTTATAACTGGATGGTGCAGAAGATTTCGCTCTGGGACTCTGGCTTACCTGGAGATCGTTTCACGTTTATTCATATATTGACAGAGTGTTCATTCATAAAACCTTTCTTCAGTATACAAGGATATATGTTGACTTGTTTCTAAATTTAGATATTCTGCATTAGTTTCCTTTCTCAGGACATTTCTGCTGTACCAATTGAAGCATACTGTTCAGATTTTCATTGAACAGACTTATGAGTGCGGTGGAGGAAGATGGCTATAGTTCACGGTGTGACCTATGCGATACTGAGGTTGTACATGGCATGGCAGAACTCCTGCTTCATGGATTGGCCACAGCTTCAGTGGACAGCACCACGGGGGATATCTTCAAGAGCGCATCTTCTGTAGTTGCTGCTGTGAAGACCGAGCTAGAAAATCATCTGCTTGTGAGAACTGAATCGCTTATTCATGAGTTTGTGGATGGAGCCCAGGATCATTCAGATCAATTAATGAAAGCGTCCACCAGGCCGACCGAGTTCCTATCAGACTTGGTTGATGATTTTATGGCTTCCAAAAGAAATTTGCTGAGCCATGTGTCTGGTTTTTTGTCTAGTGAAAGCCGCTTGAACAAAATTAAAGATTTTACGCAGAAGATGGAGACGGAGAATGTGTGGACACTGGATGCAAGGCAGGCTACCGCAGAGACTATTCTTGAAAGCATAGACATGAAATGCATTTTCCACTGTCCTGAGAAATTTCTTGAGCAAGACAAGTTGGCTGACCATAGAAGTCAGTGCAAATTTAGAGTAGTGGACTGCCAAAACGATGGATGCTCAGCTTCATTTTCTGCCATTCGTATCGAGGAGCATGATTCCATGTGTCCATTTAAGGCCCTGCCATGTGAGCAGCTGTGTGAGCAACATGTTATGCGTTCCGAGATGGACAAACATTGTGCAACAGTTTGCGCTATGAAACTTATTAACTGCCCTTTCTACCATGTTGGATGTGAAACAGCCTTTGCACAAGGTAATCTTGAGAACCACTGTTTGAAGCTACTTCAAACGCATCTGTTGTATGTTCTCCAAGCAAGTACAAGTCAAAATGCTGCTGTTAATGATATGAATCAACGATTACAACTCCTTGAGAAGGTTAGTATAATCTTTATTTGACCCTCTTTAACTGGATTTAAACTGTACTGTCCTATAGAAATTTCAATGCATATGCAAAACCCATTTTTAGTTTAGCTTCCTATTTTGCCTGATGTATGTAAGCTCTGAGTTAAAAAAAATTGATGGTTATTTAACTCAACAACTAGAAGTGCAAGTAATTGTTGAACCAGTGAAAGAGTAAAGTTGTTTATCTGAAGGTAACTGTAACTGTATGCCTCTATATGCTGGCATAGCTTTGCCAAAGCGATCAATGTGCTGGAATAGGCGATATATTTTACACCAAAGGTGTAATAATTGGTTCCTACTAAGGCTTGCCACTCGTACTGTGTTTTATGGGTTTCCAAACAAGAGATATGGTTTGATTCTTCTTTAATATTATTACAGGCTCAGTCACTTAACGAAATCTCTGGGGCTTTAGATGTTAGGTCCCTCACTCTGATAATAAAGGAGCAAGAAGCAAAGATCAAGAATCTCGAGAGTGCTATCAAAGCACAAGAGGCAAAGGTGAAGAAGCTTGAGAATGAGTTTAGGTCAAGGAATACACGATAACTGTTGTAATTTATACTTCCTGCAGAAACCAGAGTGGCTTAACTTAGGACCTGTAAATAATCAGTAGCACTAACAAACAGTTTGCCATTATGTTTTGTTTTGTTCATGTAAAAAATATAGAGAACTTTCGGGTTTAGAATATGAACTTCTCTTGGGTTATCTTTTTAATTTGATGTAATTGATGTTTTGATCTTTTTTATACAATATATATTAATTACTCGGATTATTATGGGGATTAGTTGTATCTGAATCATCTATCATCTTGTTGGTTTTGTCCCATCTTGGTTATCTTGTAATTATGTTAGGATGTTTGATCTAATTTAGAAGAGTAGAACAATGGTATGGTCATTCGTATAACCTTCTTCCGTATGCAGAACATCATCTATTTTGTTATTAAGAGTAATTCATAAAAAAACTGATAGGTTCTGGACTTGTAACATATATAAACCATGTTGTACGTGGAAATGCTAATGTGATTAGAAGCATTTACCACATGATGTTTGGAATACTCCTTTGCAAATACAAACATTGCCAATCACTAGAGACAGATCTTTTGTGCAAATATATCGTGTATCAGTTATATGTCAGTGCAAGGTAGATCTTCCACTAGAAGATATCATGATGATATTGGTCTTAAAGATAGTCATTAAGCTGCATTAGTTACATCCAATGCTGGTATGCGACCTCACTCACTTTACTAGTACTTCTTTCTAAAAACAGGTGTTATGCTTGTAGCATGCAAAGCTGTTCCTTATAACGGAAGTTCTTATACTTGTCTTCCAATCCATTTGGACTATCTGAGCTGTTTATTTGTGACTGTTACATTGCATTACACAGTTCCAGCTGATTTAAGCATCGAAGGATTACTTATGATTAAAAATTGCTTGCACATTGCATCCTAACAAAGTGTCAGAAACCATTTCTTCTGTTTTCCTGTTTGATTTGATAAGCATCTACCTCATCAAGGTTAGAAATTCATCATAGCACGACAAATGTCAAATTGTTAGTTTGTTACGAACAATATGTGTTGCATACAGGAGTTTTGAAGTCAAGAGACTGAGACAAGTTACCAGGAACTGATTGGTGTCAATGAATGAGGGAAGAGATTTCTGCCCCGTGTATTCTTTTATGTTATAAGAATTGGTTAAGGTAATTTAATTAACTTGCACTGCTACATCAGCAGGTCAAATTGCACCGGTCCTTGCAGAAGTTTGGAGTTTATCTTTTGCTTTGAGCATTGTATGTAACATCAACATAACCTATCTTGTTCTGGGTAACTACTATGATTACTTGGTTTATGACTTTATGTACTGAATGACACATCATACTGATTCACTGGTACGCAGGAATGTCTCCATGATCTGAAGCCTCTTCTTCATGTGGATGCAATTCCATAGGTGGCTTCCCAATGCACTTTTCTTGGATATCTGCACAATGTCATTGCTGGTTTGTCTGTTCCCCAGCTTTTGGATGTGACCACAATCACCCTGCAAAATCTTGCAAACTTGTTTGCACTGCACTTGTACATGTACATGGAACCGTTTAGGTGTTTTTCATCTATATAGGCTTTCACGGTGAAGATACCATCACAATCTCGTCACTGTCATGGCTATTTGACTCTGATTTGAGGAAATAATCACAAGCAGCCTCCAAAATCTTGCAAACTTCTCTCCGGTACTGCACCAGAATACAGGTCATGTCAAGAACAAAAACCATCAATGGTGTTTCTGAAAATATCAGTATTAGGTTCACTATTTGATCTTATGGTTGATATAACTAGAGGGTTGTGTGGTGAAGAGCTAATTCGAGTCACTTCACCATCTTTCTGTCACATTCCTAATTTGACAGCAGTAATTGCTGAGAGCAAAAGAGGTTGCCTCAAGCCCAGAACGTTCAGCTATTGGGCTGAAATTTAAACTGATCCTTTCTACCTCAGGTTTAAGATGGATGAAGTTTTAAGAGATTAGAAATTATGATGTTACAAATTGGTCCAAGAAATTTGAATTCTGAAGTATAAATTACTGCCCTTCCACTTTCTTGTTTTATGAAGTTGTGAAATATTAGTGAGCCCTCATGTTGACAGTGCATATTCTTTAGCTAGGAAACTGCATCAAAGGTGTCATTGCATACCTCATCGGTTGCTCCAGATTTTATTCTGGATTGCAATATGCACCATTTCTTCATGTTTACACCTATTATGTGCAGAAAGATAAAGTATATTATCGGAAAATGTCCTGCTGAATAAATTTTATGGAAATGCAATTCAACTAACCGATCTTTATATTTACTTGACATGTTGAACTGGAGGTTGTTCTTAGCGACCACCTGCAGTGGATCTGTAAAAAAATGTATCAGCCACAATTCTCCCTGTTGAAAATATATTTATTTTTATACTAACAAAATCGAATAACGCAGTCTTGTATGGAAAATAAATGGTTAATCTTTATGTTTTATTAACTAGCATTACAACTTCAGTGATAAATATAAGTGTTACTGCCTTAATTCTATAATTCTATAAGTGTTAAATTACTTATACATATGCAATATTAACTGAAGAAAGACATAAAATGCGGAAGGGTGCTATTAAATATAAATTATTTGTATAAACACATAAGTTACTGAATCTTTCAACTGCTTTAAGTATTCAGTTTTGACTATTATTCTTTAAGAATGTACTATAACAGATGCTAAATACCTCAAAGTAAGAACCAAAAGGAACATCATGTGCCTGGTGCTTTGTCTCATAGATCTGAAATCAGACAAATACTCATTCCTTCATCAATGAGAAAACTTCCCCAAGAAATTGCATTGATAAATCTGCTCTAAGTTATTGTTACCAAGTTCCTTTTATCCCTTGAGAAAGAAGCATGCTGCCATTCTGTCACTGCGGTGTCTGGAGGGCACAAAGGACTGTGGCATTGTGACCTGAAAGTCACTTCACGAACCTTGCCACCGTACTCTTCTGAGGCACACCACCTTCTCATCTGCAGTAAAAAAACATTATCTGTTAAATGATGTTGGTCATCACTGTTAGCAGTCAAATTAGTAGCAGCTCCAAGAAATTAACATGAACAAACAGAGCATGTAGACAGTGCAACTGAAATAGACACCTTCAGATTTGTATCTTTTCTTGCATCCCTATATTGCTGGAAAAACATTGAATTGTCACCTAATATTGTACTGAAAAACTTCTCAGGTGTACCAGGGAAGAACTTCTGCAAGATTAGTTGTATCAGAATTAGGAAATGGGCTATAAATAAGAAGAACTGGAAAAAACAAAGTTGGATGCTCACACTGGTTACATCTGCAAGAACATGGTCATTGATGAAAGGTTGGAATTTTATAGCCTTTTCAATATTTTTTTCTGGTGTCTTTGTGTTGTCTGTCTTATTGCCGAACACACTGTTACTTTGTATTTGTAGAAGTACATGTGCTCTCACCTGTTTGTGGGAGAACAAGTATAAACATCAGGTTAGTTTCGGCGAGAAGATATCGAGAGATAAAGTTCGAACGCGCACTATGTACCTGTTTTTCAGCTTCCAAGGTTGCTTCATAACTTTGTAGTGCAGCCTCTAGGGCTCTAAATGTACGGTTTCTGCTCCAGAATGATGCGAAGGTATACCTGATTCTTCCTGAAAAATTATACGGATGCTCAAGATCAATGGTAAAATTCTCTTCATAGTTTTCCATCATGTTAGGTGAAAAAAACACGGCAGATATGTGATGGTGCTTTGTCTGCAGGAGTACTTAAGCTTGGAAATAGTACACTCAACCTCTCTGATTGAAGTTTTCAGAAATCTTGCAGACAAAATCCATACGGCCTACTTTTCTAATTAGGTGTATGCTTGCATCTAACTTATTAAAAGTGCCAACCAAAATTGATTTACCATTTTGACTGCATGCACGAGGTGTGCCATGTCCACCTGCACCAGCATTAAGAAAAATAGTAATTGCTGGATTGATAAGAGAATGCTGGCTTCTTTTTATCTGCAGGATAAATTCATCTGTATGTTAGCTCTCAGCAAAAGAAAACAAACACTGTTTGTACGCCAGAAAAGGGCCATATGGATTGCATACCTCATCTATGTCTTGCAATGGAATAATCACCTAAAAATGCAGGTCTTAGAGAAGAAACTCAATGATATCATATATAGAGATAAAATATGAAAAGTTGGCCTGAAAGTTTTTGTCGCTATTAATTCAATACTGTTATCCATTGGTTGTGGTAGTGACCTTATTTGTGCCAGTTAGCTGCTAGAAGAACAACTTTACTTTTACAGATTTGCTGAGGAATATGAAATGATATTAAGATGTGCCCTCTCATCCTCATCATTTACAACTGTCCAGGGATCAGTTTGGGATTTGAAGAGAAGCTGAATGCGCATTTCATCTTCAATCACTGTATGCACCCTCTAATTATATATCAAGCAGCTATATTAAGTCCCGGGAACCATTTTCAAAATATTTGCTTACATTCAATTGTTTGGAGAATACATTAGAGTGGAAGCACAGATGCCATTGGGAGATGTACATACGCCCATGGAGCAAGAAACACTTCTCCAGAGCACAGGAGTAACTTTGGTGGACAATCTGCAAGGATAAGATAAATTGGATGTGATCATAAGTTCTGTGAAGTGCACGCCTACATATAACATTATAATTTGTTGAGAAAAGTACTTCATCATGTGGAAGTCTATATATGATTTGCAGAGGGCCAATGCCTTCAATCATCACTTGGCGTTGTTTATTCAGTATCATCTTTCTCGGGGACTCAACTGCATTACATTCTTCAAGGGAGCTGAAAAATATATGATTAAATTGGGATGATGTTTATATTTAGAAATGCTGCCGTTGTTTTCCCCAAAACAAGGTTACCTGTCAGAATCTGGAAACGCTTTAGTTGAACGAAGACGCAGGCAGATCTGCAACCAGATGTTTTCGGATTGTCAATACGTGCTGAAATTCATTGAATTATCAAGATCGACGCAAGTGCAATCACAAATCTTTCACAAAATTCGTGTCTTACCTGACCAAATTTGCTGTCCAGTTCATACCAAGTAGCCCCAGATTCATTTTCAGTGAGAACAGCTATAGTTACAGATCCAATAACTTTGCATTTGCACATAGTGTCCCAATCATATATTGTTATGGTTACCTATGCAGAAAGTAGCAACAAATGTCATACGTTTTATCACAGCAATTCTGTCATCAAATATTCAGGGAAAAACAATCTTTTTTTATGTTCTCAACTTTTTATTCAGAGGCACATGAATTCAATGGTACTTTTTTCTTTCTTTCTTTCGAACAATTCAATGGTACTTTGTTTACCTCTTAATTTCATTTTTAAACTTATAAAGTTTATTGCCTGTTAATCTTACTTGAATCATTAGCATGCCATGTTAATCTCACTTTGAGGCTAGCGCTTGGGCCCCTCATGCCTTCGGAGAAGCTACGATGCTTCCATCCGTGCACCGTGCAGCAGAAATTAAAGCATATGCACGCCATGTACTCCAGCAGAAAATATATGCTGCCTCCTAATGGTACACTACTTTATATTACTTTAATTTCAGCAGGTTGGTATCCACAACTCAAATATTCAGTTAGATAGGTCTAACTTACGCTGTCATGTGGACCACTAATCGTGAGTGGGGATGGGGTGGGATCGATGTGTTGTCTTGGGAAAAAAATTTCCGTCACATGATTATGACGCAGCAAAGCGCTTTTGTTTCTATTTTATGTACTTTTGAATCAAAATTGGGAAGTTCTCAATGTCAAGCAGCAAAAGGAAACGGTTTCGCCGTTCCTTGAAGCTTCTAAAAAGCTGACAATTGTGTAGTTCAATTCTAGCGGTCCTGCACGTACTCCTGCTGCAGTGGCAAAGCAATAGTTTTGGAGTAAAATGCACTGACGGTCCTTAAAGTTGTTAGCAGGTGTCATATAGGTCCTAAACTTTTAAAAACACATTTCTGGGTCCCTAAAGTTGTCGGGAGATGTCGTATAGGTCCCAAAGTCCCAAAAACGCATTTCTAGGTCCCTGAAATTAGTTCGGTGTCATCTAGGTCCCAATGGGCGCTTAACCAACCCGTTAGCTGATGTGTCAGACTAACTCAGTGCTTATATAGACCTAATTTGCATATATAAACTATCTTTATTTGTCACTGTATTTGAGAACATGGTGGCTTTAGGATGACAGGCTCTAGTACGCGATTAATATGCTGCTGAAATTTTGTTTTTATTTCTTTTACAATTTTAACGACCTCAAATAACAAAATTATAAATTATAAATTTGCATATCTTATTGAGACCCACAATATTCATATATATAAAGTATTTTATCTGTTGTCATACACGAGAGATATGTGTTTTTTATATGACAAACTCACGCGAATAATATATTGGTGAAACTTTATATTACTCTTTTAACCATCTTAACAAAATCAAATAAAAAATATTTAAACTAAAAAGTTGTAGATCTCATCAAGGGCTACAATTTTTATATATAATTCATCTTCATCCGAGATTATATGCAAAAGATACGATTTTTTTTTAAAAAAAATAACTAAATGTACCGCTGATGTGTAGATCTCACCTATCAAGTCTATATAAGCACTGAGTTAGCCTGCCATGTCAGCTAATGGATCGGTTAAGCGCCCATTGAGACCTAGATGACACCCGAACTAATTTTAGGGACCTAGAAATGCGTTTTTAGGACTTTGGGACCTATACGACACCTGTCGACAATTTTAGGGACCCAGAAATATGTTTTTAAAAGTTTGGGACCTATATGACACATGCTGATAACCTTAACAACTGCCAGTGTATTTTACTCATAGTTTTGTATCAGAACAAGGCTGGCGGCGTACACCCTGGGGAGAGCATTTGTCTAGAATATCACGCATAAACTGTTTGCTGCTCTCTCTCACGCATGGGACAGACAGGCTATGAATGTCAGTGACTCCATAGCAGTGAATAGAAAGGATACAGTGGCTATCACCTTTTCAGCTGTCCGCGCAACTTCAAAAAAAAATTCAAAAGCCGCTGCTGTTTTGTTGCTTACCTCTACCGGGAGTTGTTCGACCATGAAATTGAACTCCTCCCCCCACAGAGGGTTTCTCTGGCTGGGTACCATGGAACTGCACAACAAATTAAACCAGTGTGGGCAGCCTCACTTTCGTTGTTCGGAATCAATCAATGGTTCGCGAGCTCGATCTTAAGAATCAACTGTGGAGGGAATCAGGTAACAAATTAAAGCACCTGAAACGCTTCTGGTCGGCGCAGGAGATGACGGCGAAAGGGTCGGAGCTGCCGTCCAAGTTGGCGCCGATCAGGTACTTGGCCGAGAGCAGCTCCAGCTGAAATTGAAAAGCACAGATGATGATGATGCATATATGAACTGATCGAACGCGTAGAAAACAACAGCGGCAATGCAGGCGCAATCGATCGATCAGAGTAGCCAAATCAAATGCCAAGGCCCATGTGGTACGTGGCAGTATAGACGTATAGTTACCTTGATGACGTAGCCGCCCTGCTGAGCGCAAGTGATTTCAGAAGCCGCCGCCTCGTGTCCCCTCGCGCCGGTGGTCCGGCCGCGGCCCGCGGCTGCGGTGGCAGATGAGCGCCCGGACGAGGCTGGTGGCGTGGACTGCTTGGCGTGCTGGTCCGACGTCAGGAGGAAGAGGATGAGCGCGGCGATGAGCAGCGCCGTGGCGGAGATGGCGACCTCGGCCTCCCACAGCGACGGCAGGAGCAGGCCCAGCGCCCACGACAAGCACCGACCCATCATCGCCGGGACCGGGACCGCGGGAGGATCGTCCGAGCGGGCGGGGCTGCTGCAGAGGGGAAAACGGAGAACGCGCGCGCGCGCGGCGAGGTGACGATTTCTACTTTTCTAGGTCGTCGCGTTCGTCCGCTCGAATTCGAAGCGAATTGAAGGGCGTGCGTGCGGTTTCTGGGAAACTAATGGTGGGAAGCTGAGCTGCTAGCTGCAGAGGGAAGGGGAGGCGATCGGCGGAAGGCCTGCCACGGCCGATGCGCTGGAGCATTTAAAAGCGAGCGGAGGGGTCGTCGCTCTCGCTCGTCGGTGAGAGCTAGTAGGGGTTTTTCTTACCGGAACGGTAACCGACGAACCGGTCGGTAACCGGTCCAACCGGGCCGGTCCGGTTACCATGTAAGCCGGTTACCAAATTTGAATTTGAAATTTGAAAATTTGAAAAAAAAGTGACCAAAAAATTCCTAAAAATAGATTATAATTTATGGAGACCAATGGTATAAAATTTTTTCAAATTGGAGTTCGTTTAGTATTTATTTGGACGTTTGGAAGTTTGAAAAAAAAAGGGACGACCCGTTAAGGCCCATGAGGCCCATCAGGCACTCACGGGCACAAAACGACTCCTGGCCGGGGGGGGGGGGGGGGGGGGCAGAAGGGTGCCTTCCCGAGCCTTATCCGCCCCCAGCGTCGCCGTCCGCTCGCCGCCGCCGGCTAACCGCTCGGTTAGGCTCGGTTACCGAGCGGGAGCGAGCGGTAACCGCTCCGGCGACGCGCCCTCGGCTAGCCGCTCCGGCGGCTCGGTAACCGAGCGGTTGCGTTCGGTTACCGAGCGGTTAGCTCGGTTCCGCAGGTAAGTTTCCCCCCCTTTTTTTTGGTATTTTAGTTAAGTAGCTATATGTTTTGGGTGTAGTTTTGTGTTAGGATTGTTGTACTTAGGCAGGATCTGTGTTAGAAATTAGGATGGATGGATTTAGGTTAGGGTTAGGGTTAGGGTTAGGTTTAGGTTTAGGGTACGATTTAATTTACGATGTATTTAATTTGTTTAGGATTTAGAATTTGAGGTATGATTTGTGTTAGGATGTATATTTTTTTATATATATTATATAGATAACTGATTTTGTGTTGTCTGTTTATGCAGGTAGACAATGTCGGGCAGGCACAAAGACGTTGTCTGGGAGCATGGTGAAAATCTCGCTCCCGGGTGGCGGTGCAATTATTGTCACCTGACAAAAGGGGGCGGTGGTGCAACAAGATTGAAGCAGCATTTGGCAGCGCGCGGGACGGAGGTTGTGCATTGTAGCCGTGTGCCACCAGAGGTGCGCGAGTATTTCCAGAGAGATCTTGACCGCGCCAAGAGGGCGACGGCTGACCGAGCTCGCCAAAGGCTCGCACAACAAAGAGCTGCACAGGAGGGGAACCATCCCCTTAATGATGATGAGTATGAGGCTCAGATGGAGGCTGCCCTGCAACAGTCGAGAGCTGAATCTGAGTATCAACAGAGTGTGCAGGATAGAGGCGGTCATTACGAGCGTGGAGGGGGTACTTCTCGTGCAGGTGGTAGTGTTGGTGGAGATGGGGGTGGCAGTGGAGGTTCCCGTGGTGGGAATCCTATTTCGAGGATGCTCAGAAGATCAGGATCACAGAGGGAGACACCTGTGGTCGTGGAAGCCTACAATGTGGCATCCGGTGGCAGGAGAGGATTGGTACAACTAAGGATTGATACAGGGCGCTGGACCCAGAAGGGAAAAAAATGCAAAGGAAGCCATCGGTAAAGCTTGGGCAAAATTTTACCATCATGCAGGAATACCGGGACGGAATGCGGACAACCCGTACTTTGTTGGTGCCGTCCGAGAGACACAGAAGTGGGGTAAGTACCTATAACTAAAAACAATTGAACTTATGTATCGTTCCATGTTCTTATTAATTGCTTATGGTTGCAGGTGAAGGCATCTTGTCCCCCACTGGAAGGGAAATTGATGGGAAGTACCTAGATCTAAATGTAAAAGACTTGAAGGAGAGGTACGCAAAGTTTCAGAAAGAGTGGCCCACGTTTGGCGTCTCGCTAATGTGTGATTCTTGGACTGGCCCCACAAAAATGAATGTTGTGAACTTTCTTATTTATTGCAATGAGGTCACATGGTTTCACAGCTCTGTTGATGCAACTGGGAAAAGTCAAGATGCGAACTATTTGTTGAGGGTAAGTCATTATAGTTGTCATGTTATTATTTTTACTTACATTCTTGCATATATATAATATACGTTATGACTGTTTTCAGGAGATTCGGAAGGTGGTGCTGGACATTGGCGCGGAGAATGTTGTCCATGTGATCACTGACAATGGCGCGAACTATAAGAAAGCGTGCAGCTTGTTGAAGCTTGAGTACTCGCATATTTGTTGGATGCCTTGTCTGGCACACACCATTAATTTAATGCTAAAGGATATCGGTGAAAGGAATGATCATTCAGGTATGATATCCGTATGCAAGCGCGTATCTAATTGGTTGTACAACCATACTCAGTTGCATTATATGATGAAGAGAGCAATTGGTGGTGAGTTGGTCAAATAGAATGCCACTAGATTTGGGACCAACTACATGTTCATGGAGTCATTTAACCGAAGACGTGAGAAGTTCATGCAGTGGATGGCATCTACAGATTTTTTGGAGAGCAAGTGGGCAAAAACCGAAGAAGGTAGATTTGCTCATGCCAGGTTGTCGAGTCTACAGTGGTGGGAGGGATTGGAGTATATCATCAACACTGTACAACCGATTTACAAGTTCCTTCGGTTCGCTGATCAAGACAAGCACCCCAACATTTGTGAAGTTGTGTATCAGTTCCAGAATTGCAAGTCGGAGATGAAGTCATTTTTTGGAAGAAATACGCACACATGGAATGAGTACAAAGAGATAATAGATAAAAGGATATCTGACGTGTACGTAGGGACATACGTGGGGCTAGGTATGAGTTACTCCATGTTCAATTGAATTCCATATTTACCATATTCAATATTTTCTGTATGCTCAATTGAATTCCATGTTGCAGCTGCCGTCTTGAATCCTAAGCTCTCATACTCACTGGAGCCAACTGCAACAATGTTCGCTGGCCTGAAGGACGCATTTCAGGAGATGACAGATGTGCAGAGCGCCGTGCAGGCATTGCAGGAGGCTGAGGTTTTTTGCCAGAAGCTTGGTGAGTTTAGCTCAGAGCTAGCTCAGAAAATGGCCCTGGATTCAAGAACATCCCCATGTAAGAGTACTTTGTCATTCCATTTAGTTATGCATATTGGAACGTGTAGCTAACATAATGTGTTCCACTTGCAGCGGCCTGGTGGATGATCTTTGGTAAAGACACTCCAAATTTGCAGCGCCTCGCTTTGCGGCTTGTTTCACAATGTGTGTCCTCCAGTGGATGCGAGCGGAACTGGAGTACTTTTGCCTTGCTGCATACGAAGGTCCGCAATCGGCTATCGCACAAGAAACTGAACAAGCTTGTTTATGTCAATTACAACCTTCGACTGCGACTTGCGGATGTCAACCCACCAAGGCTTGATGACGACGATTTTATTGACCGGTTCGCCGAAGTCTCATTCTATGATCGGACCAATCCGGTTAGGGAGTGGATGGAGTACGGAAGATCAAACCAGCCTCCACTTCTTGATGAGGATTCAGACGAAGACGACGTCCCTTTGCCATCACGTCTTGTCAGGTACATTATATGTATATTTATAAATGTGAGTGCGTGTCTAATAATGTACGATGCGATTGATTTTATTTATGTGATTTGTTTGTTTCTGTTGGCAGTGACCATATAGACCCCGATGATCTACGTCAGGCTACGGGGTCTGATTGCCTCAGTGATTGGGCTCGTAGACATGTGGGTCAAACTCACACCGGGAAGAGGAAGACGCAAGCGCCGCCTAGGAAGGGGCAGACCAAGCGAGGAAAAGGAAAACAAGTCAGCAGCGATGCGGAGACTGAGGAGGAGGGATCTTACCATTCTGACGATGACGATGATGATGACAGCAGCGATGGTGGTGATGGTGGCGATGGTGGTGACGATGATGACAGTGGCGATGGTGGTGCAGATGGGAGTGACGGTGGCGGTGGTGGTGGGAATGGTGGTGGGACTAGTTATGGAATTCGTTTCACAGGTATCCATTGCACTTGCACGTACATACACACATTTATTTCTGTCTATGATTACTAATTATGGTTCATTGCAGGCGAGACCCAATACACACATGCTACGCAAGATCGTGACCATGGACAACCACAGTCCCAGAGGAAATCAATTTCATTTCCACCCACGCACGACGACAATCCAGAGGACTCGCAGGGGAGATCAATTTCTTTTGCACCCACGTACTACGACACTCCAGACTACTCTACTTCATCCTACAGCGATGCCTCACAACCTTCTTATAGCTATCCCATTCCTGACGTGAGCACGCAGCCTCAGACTAGGTGGGTGTACGAATGGGAAGACCCCAGCTTTTACAGTATGTTGGTTCAAGAATGGGAGACAACCGCAGCTTGGACGGGCCAGACGTGGCAAGATTACAAGGCAACCCTGCTTCGAACCAAAGGTATCGCTCTTATGTCCATCGCCGAGTATGAAATGTCGTGCCAACATGGGGCCTTTCCATACATCTTGCGTAGATGACCATGCATTCCTGTGACTGTGAGGATGTGAGCCTGTGACAATATTTATGCAACAATAAGTTGTTGATGCTTTCGAGACAATATTTATTTGTATGCGACTATATGTATGACTATATATATTTGTATGCGACTATGTCTATGTGTAGTGACTAGTGAGTATATATATTTGTAAGCGACTATTTGTTCATGTTTTTGAGACAATGAATTTATTGCCGCATTGTGCGGTCTTTTTTATATCTATATGTCCAAAGGAAGTACCAAAAAATCATTTTTATCCGACAAAAAAAAAGACAACCCACCGGTTTGGTCGGGTTACCGATCTAACCGGTCGGTAACCGACCCAAACCGATCGGTTTACCGCTGCAAAACCGAACAACTGAGGCGTTTGAATTCAAACTTCAAACCGGCCGGTACCTGGCGGTTACCGGTCAAACCGGACCGGTAAGCCGCTACCGGAGGCCGGCGGTTTTGTTAATCCGGTCGGTAAAAAAAACCCTGCTAGTAGCGCCTAGCGGTATGCATGTACGTGGCGGCTGGCGGCGGGGAGCCGAAAGATGATGCAATGATTAGCAGGTAGGTGCGTGCGGGAGGGCGGAGACGATGGCTCCACGGCGTGCATAGAGAGCTAGGCGTGCACCGTTAAGACCATTTTTAATGGATGCCGTGGGGGCGTCGGCATCTACGCCATGGTACTTGTTTTTTTACTACTCTAATAATTGGCTTTTAAGCTAGTTCTAAACATTTTTCTTATATTTTACGTAGTAATAGAGGAGAGAGAAAAACTAGCTCTTTTTTTAATAGAAGAAAAACTAGCTCTTAGTTAAAAGTTAAGCTCTTATACGTATCTAAAGGTCATCATGTGAGATTGTAATGTGGACTTATCCATGTTAAAAGTTATGTACTAAGAGCTAGTATTGTTGGAGAAGTTAACTTGAAGCTAACAGCTGGCTCTAACCATTGCGGGTGCCCTAAACGAGACAAGAGGAAAAAGAAAGGTAGCTGTTCTTAACACATGTCAAGCAAGTTGTTTTATGATAGGTCAAGTGTACGCATAAGTCAATTTGGAGCAGCAAAGCAAGTGTTAAAATAATTAGGGACCGTTTGGCAGAGCTCCACGGAGCGGATTTTCAGGGAGAATTACTTCCTGACTGTCAAACGTATTTTTCAGCGACAAGTGATTCTCTACTGATTTTGTGAAGTCATTCTCTAAAATAAACTAAGAGGCTGAGAGCTGAAAAAAGTACCTTCACCTGATTCTGTAAAGTGATTCTCTATCCTAATTTTGAGAGTTTATGCTAAAGAATAAAAGAGAATCACTTTCAGCCACAGAATCACTTCACCAGAGAATCTGGAAGCACAGCTGGAGAATCAGGGAGCACAGCTCTTCCAAACAGGCCCTTTAGCCCTTACGGGTACCCAACTACTAGCTCTAAGTTAACCTCTACAATAGTACTAACGTTTACCAATAGCTTATATAGTAGTAGTACACTTAGACTCACATGACACTTTCATATGACTTTAGAATATGTGTACGAGTCTAGTTCTTGTTCAAGAGATAGTTTTTCTCCTTTCTATTAAAATATAAAAACAATGCTTAAAGCTAGCTAATGAGACAACTATTGCGGCTGCCTTAAAGCTACATCATGAGCCTCTTGGGTGCAAAATGTTAATGCCAATAGCTAGCTACCATGACACTAGTGTACTCCCTCTGTGTCCCATTGAAAGTGTCGTTTTAGACCTTTCAGATTTCTTCTTTGACTATTCGTCTTGTTCAAAAATTTTAGACAAATAATAAAATAAATAAATCATCATCAAAGTATGTTCTCGCTTTTCAAGAAGTCAACTTTTTTTTAACTTTGACCAGTTATATATATTAAAATATTAATATTTATAATACATAATTGATGCCATTATATAGATTATTGAATGTACTTTCATAATAAACTTATTTGGAGATATAAATGTTATACGTATTTTCTACAAACTTAGTTAAAATTAGAAAAGTTTGACCGACACGTATCCTATAATGACCTCCTTTGTGGGACGGAGGGAGTACTTAAGGCATTGGCAGGTACCAGAAGAACCGCACTACTTGATGATGAGACCTGAAATCCAATGATAAGCCAGACTAGCTTAGAATGACTATTGACTAGGCAGTACTGGAGTATGTAGGGTCGAACATCAAAGCTTGCCACCACTTTGGAATTTTAGTAGCTCATGTAAAAAGCTCTCCAGAAGGATGATACTGTACCATCTTGCTCGAAGGCTGGCTTAGGTGTAAAGAAGACTAAATCATTCGTAAAGAGTGAAGAGAATATATATAAAAGGGCCGTACAACACTTCCAGCTTCCTGCAATCATTAGATTCAACCGCACCAACTCATTCCTACAGTATCTTTCATCGTTCCTAAATCATTCCATTTGTCCGAACCATGATTTTTTTTGAAATAAAAAGAGAAAGAAAAGAGTTGTTCATTCATCAGCAATTCAGCATCCGTCGTCAGTCCACGCACGCACGGGCGCACGGCCGGTCCAAGCCCAAACGAACACGGGGCTCGGCCCGTGGATGCAGCACCAGAGCGCCCACGCACGCTGCTGATCTGTGTCCTGCACTCTGTAGTAGCCTGCGAAGTAGAGAACTACAGATGTACTCTCTCTGTGTGTCTGTTCATAAAAAGTGACGTTTTTAACTTTTGCACTTCTCGTTTGTCCGTTCGTCTTATTCAAAAATTTTATACAAATAATAAAATAAATAAATTATTATTAAAGTATCTCTAGTGATAAAATAAATTATAACAAAATAAATAATATTTATACAAAAATTTTGAATAAGACGAATGATCAAACGAGAAGTCTGAAAATCTAAAACGACGCTTTTAATGGGACGGAGGGAGTAGTGATTAGTGAAGCTACGTTACCTTGATACTTCACTAAATTGTCATATTGATATCGCGATACGTATCCGATATAGCGATACACCATCAATACGGTATCGAGAAAATAAGCAATAAAAATAAATAAATTAAATCTTGATACTTAGTCGATATTTAATTGATATTTTACAGCTTATAACCACTCAAATTAAAATCCATCATCTCAGTAATCTATTTTAGACGCCCCTTTGCACAATCCTCGAACCCTAATAGTTATACATTCGTAGCCTATTTTAATTATTGATTGTTCTACTGGAGTGAAAATTATTCTCATATGTATTCTGATTTTTTTAATATATTTATATATTTACTGTATCGGCGTATCTTTGTTTTTGAAAAATGTTGTATCACTATATCACCGTATCGGTATTGGCGTATCGGTATTTCGAATCGGTGCAACGTACTAGTAGCAGTGAAGGACTGAAGGGCAGGCCACCATTGGTGTGCGACAGAGCGTCAGAGCATCAGTACTAAAACCGATGGAAGAAGCAAACCGCACGGCCCTAGCAAAGCTGCACTAAAAAAAAAACAGATAACATTCATTCTTCAGGTGGTGAATCAAGAATAGGAGGAAGGTCCTACTCATAATGAGTGACTCATTGGTCGTAAAGGATTTGATTCGTTGCTCTTCTTTGTGGGTGGCAGATCTGTAAAAAAACGTAACCGGTGGGTTTTCAACTCTGTGTCAAGCACGGTGCCATTGCTTATTCAGTGCATTGTCAAGGAGGCAAATGCATGGTCTTTGGCGGAGATCAAGCCCCTGCATGAGCTGCTGTTGCTGCTGTAGGCTGTAGCTCAGGCAATTCGAGTGTTATCTGTCGTAAAATTGTTATATGTAATAGCAGTTCACAGTGTTGATCTTTGAGTGTTGTCGGTAATCACAACTCTCTCTTGGGGTGTTGCACTTTGTGAAAACTTCTGCTTATTCTTAATGAAACGGTCTCGAAAAAATAATCCTGTGCAGTGCAGTGCAGCTTGGAAGCTTCCTTTTCGTCTCCGACTCCGACACCGCCACCAACACGGCGACACAAAGTTGGCTTCATTATTTTTCCCAATTCTTGGGCGATCCAACCAGTCCGACTCGAATTGGCGGGCGTTTAATACCAGATGCTTTGCTACTGATGAGTCCGACTCGAACCCTCCACCGGCACCAGATGCAGCAGAGCAGTCGATTCAGAAGCTTCTTCTTCTTTTTCGTCTCCGACTCCGACTCCAAGTTGTTGAAATCTAGGATCGGCTAAGGTAGATCCAGGCGGGGAAAACAGTTCACTTACAACTAGGAGCGGTGTAGATCCGCGACGGTGACGTCCTGACGCCGGTCCAGAGCGCGGTGGTGAAGTTCCTGCGCGGATCCTCAGCGCCCCGGACGTCGAGGATGCAGTGGTGACATCGGTGTAGCGCAGGGTCGGCGTGGAGGCACTGGTGGCGCTTCCCGCCGCTGGCAGTGCCACCCTCGGGATCGGATTAGGGTTAGGACGACGGGTTACTGTAGCAGCGGCTGTCAACCTCTTTATAGAGCCCTGCCCCCACCTTCTCTTTATAGGCACTGTGCGACAGGGGCCCACCAGCCTGCTAATGGGCTGAGCATCCCCGATCAGGATGCAGATCAGAGTCCAGTTAGGCCGTTGGGCCTAACTGGTGGAGATCAATCCAACATTCTCCCCCTTGATCTCAACTCATATCTTTAAACTTCTCATTTATTTCTTTTACCATTCCATCACAGATCGATGCATAGAGCGTGCCTCATCGTCACGATCAATTGTCGATAGATTCAACAGCTACAATACACGTCTATGTTTTGAAATAGGTTCTTTAACTTTGGGGCCCTTTATTGTCCAGAAATCATAGGTCTTACCATACAACCCATGTCGACTGTGTATTCCCTGAACACACTGGGCGGTAAGCCTTTACAAAACGGATCCGTAATATTTTCAAATCTAAAGGTATGATTCTGGACTTTCTCCTTCACAACGTACAACCCAATGTCAATGTGTTTGGCAGCACACTTGACCCGTTGTCTTAGGAGTAAACTTCTTAAATGGTTATTGCTGTTGTTTACCATTATAAACTCCGGGTATAGGTTTCTAACCATTTCGCCTGTCCTTTATGCCTCATGATAAGCTATATGATAGTGTTCATAATCAATGACACCACTATGGTTCCTTTTGGAGCTTTTCCACAATAAAACTCCAACTGCGAGTGTTAGTTACTAATGTGGATTTCACTAAACATCTCGCTCAAACATATCAGTTGTACTCACAACCACTTGAGAGTACTTGTTCTCTTTTACTCGTCATAAGGCATATAAAACTTTGCACAATTGCAACACTTCCATTCCAGTGATCTATATCTGGATTGGACATTTGCCAAAATCCCGGATACATTAACTATGTCAGGGTAAATACTTGTGCACTCATTAAGCTTCCAACAGCCGAAGCATATAGGACGTCCATTTTATCGATTCTCATATCTATTCTTGGAACACTGAAAATTCTCAAAACTATTACCCTTGACCATAGGAACAGGCGTATGTTTAACACATATAGATACTTTATTTCTAAAGAATCTTCTCAAGTATACACTTGAGACTTTTCTAATACCCCTTCTCTCTTGTCTCGGTAAATTTCAATTCATAGACGAATGACAATTCACCGAGATCAATCTTATGTAATTTAGGGCAATGACTACTTTTTCAATAGTAGATTAACATCATTACCAGCAAGCAAGGTGTCATCACATACATGTTTAGGAAAATGAATTTCCTATTCTTGAACTTTGTGCAATGTCATTGTTCTTCTCATTCTCATTAAAACCCAAACTTTCTAATCTAATGTGGCATCAAACTTTAAATACCACTATTTAGATGCTCGTTTGAATCCATAAATAGATTTTTTCAGGTTGCATCCTAAATATTCTTTTCCTTTTATGACAAAACCATTAGGTTGTGCCATGTAAACTTTTCATACAAATCCCCATTGATTAGTACCGTCTTTACATCTATCTGATGTAACTCTAAATCTTATGTGCCATTAACACTCATTATAGTGTTTTCTTTCCTTTGTGTGAATCCTTTCACCATAATCTTTCTATGTTCCCTCCGGAGCCACATTGCATCTTGTAGACCCATTACAGTATACTATTTTGGCTCTTTTAGGAATAACTTATCATCATTTATTCTTTAGGTCCAAAATGGCACTCTTTTACATGTTGTTGTTGCTCTTTCATTGCCAAGAGGCAATTAATACTTTAGGCTCTTGTATTACAAGATCCTTGTTTACATTATTCATCTTTCTAGAAGAGCTAATAACAGGTGTTGTATAGGCATACAACATCAACAAGTATGATTGTTCTTGAGTCATAGGAGTGGGCACGCAGTCCCACTTCTCTTCAAGTCTTAGATCTCTACATACCATGCTCCCCCAGATTATTCCATCTTTCGCAAAGATGGTGCTTCCTCAAATTTCTTATTTGGGTTTAATCTGTCAAAAATCATATGGTGCCTTAAGCACCGCTCGTCCAGTACAAATACTGGCTCATTATGCTATCCTCCTATCAGAACCATCCAGGTATAGGAATTTAGCTACTTTTCTAGCTATTTCTTTCTTTGCTTAGGGGTATCGTTATTATGATCGTTGTACTCCTTCAACGGTCATATTCATCTTTTATAGATCACACTCTTGCCTTAATGCATATCATGCATTGCATTTTGAGGCACATGGAAATGGAGAGTATCTCTTTTAATCTTTATCTTTCTTAGTGTAAATATCTCACCATTCTCCTCCTCGAAATATGGCACAAACTTTACTGCCATAATTTCGAAACTATTCTGAACTTTTGTGAACGAGGAGACATCTATAATTTGCTTTATTCACATGACCAAGTCATGCAAATAAAATCATCTTTTGATTCTTTTGGGAGTATACTTTCCTCATTCCACTTTAAGAACTTAACAAAGTCCTTACTTAACTTTACTTTTGCAAGTCATGCTTGCATGCTTTCTTTATCTGGGATTGCTCCCCTCATGGCCTTAGCCCATGACCATGTCATGGTCAACACTGTGATAGCATAAAAGCTACCCAAACTTTTATTCTTTTTCCCACTCTGGGATATACTTTAGGCACATGAGCCATCACAAACTTTTTCCCGCCATGCGGGACAATTTCCCATCAGGGACATTAAAGCCATAATTGGCTTTCACATTCCATCATCAAATTCAAAAATAAATCTGAATATTCTGTAGCATACATATTTAATCCAACATTGATCAAATTAAATATGCATATTGTTTATTACAACTTTTGTCATAATGACTGAAACTGAAACACATTCTTCTTCACAGAGAGTACATAAAACACATTTCATGTACTAAACTCTTACTTTGGACCAATGTCCCTGAATACTTTTCTTTTCAAGCCATTCTCTAAAGAGAACACAATCCCTTTATGTAATGACTTTCACTTTCTATCTTCCGAGTCACAAGTACCCAGCTCTTTTCTTTCTGCCTCCAAGAATGAAAGCATGAAGATCTTTTCTGAAAACATTAATCAATGATAATCAACAACAATGAGCATGAAAATAACTCTACGTTGGTCTGGTTAAAACATGCACATTAAACTTTAACACTTCTAGTTCTATTCTATATCACCGTTGGGCAGAAAATAGACTAAAACAATATTCTTTTACATTCATTCTACATCACCGTTGGGCAGAAATAGAATTAACGTATGCAATCTCATTTAACTTAATGATAATCAATGTCATTGCAGCGGAATACTATTCATTTATCAGAGACATTTCTTGATACTTATAGTCACTGGAAAAAATCGTCATGTTGACGCAAAATTTTACCAGAGATTCAAACTTCAAATTTAAACTTATAATATTGTTATCATCAACGTTGGTCAGAAAATAACAATATCATAATTCAATTTAAAACATGTGATTATTCCTCTAATTAAATTTTCCCGTTGGTTCCAATTTAATTAGAAGATAATTAATGTCAACTTTGGAGCAGAAACGTAAAATTACTCTTTCAACATATCATCCAAACTTTCATCCATTTTTCAAAATTAAATTCTCCCGTTGGTTCGAATTTAACAATGAAAATTACAACTTCAAATACGCAGCGGAAACATTTAAATTCACTTTATAACATTTTTCCAGAAGCACTTAACATACTTTTATATTTTCTGAGCAAAAATATCTTTGATACAAATGCACAAAAATTTGCACCAAAATTTGATCAAAAAACCATTCAAAAACTGCTTCTGGAAAAGGGAAAAACAAAACTTTTCGCGACACTGTGCATTCGGCCCGACCAGAAACGGCAAGCAGGCCGCCCAGCTCCCAAAACCGGCCCAACGGCCCACTCCCCCGCGCCCAGGCCGTAACCTGGGCCTGGGCCGGTATTCTTCCGTCCCGCCTGGGCCAAAAGTCGGCCCGACGATCCTCGGCCATCCATCCAGATCGGACGACTGTCCGTGCTTTTCGCCCGATCAAAACCCCCAGCGTCGTCGCCTTCCCGAACCCTAGGTTCATTTTCTCCTCCCCTTTCTTTCTCTCCGAAGACGCAGCAGCAGCGGCGGCCGCCATAGCCATCGGCGCCCGCCGTGACTGCCGGAGCCGGCGAACACACGGCGCCACCGGATCGGACCCGACTCCTCTTCCTCCTCTCTGTCTCTCTTGTTCTTCCCTCACCTGAAAGAGACACGGTGGAGGCCATGGCGCCCTGGAGAAGACGACGGCGCCATCGCGAGTCCTTTCGCCGGTGTGCGCATTCGCCCGAGGGCGAGCGCGTTGCCGTCGAACGGACTAGTGGCGGTGCCCTTTGTCCGAGCTCGTGATTGAGGCCACGCGACGATGAGACCTCAACCCTTCTAGCGGCTCGGACCCTCTGCGCGCACGTCGGGAGATCCAGGTATGTCGACCTCTCGCCGCCCCTGATCTTCCAACTTCCAAGGATTTCGGGTGAGAACCGAAAGAATCGAGCCCCCTTTCTTTTAGTTGGACTTAGGATTAGGGTTCTTGGTTCAGATTGGTTCGAACAGATCCCGACCTCTTTTCATTTTGCCGGCGAGTGGTCTGCTCAGCCGACCTTCCCGCACGCGTCGATGGACAACAGTGGGGTGACGACGCCGAGAGGCCACCTCGGGCAGGGGTTAGGGTTCGACCCTAATCGGATTGAAACCTCCTTTTCTCTTTCTGTCTTTGCTTTGCCGAAACCCTAACAGTTTAGGGTTTGGCTCCATCCCGTACGTCGTGAACGGTGGTGCCGTTCACCCTCGCCAGATCTACTCAAACCAACCTGGCTCTGATACCATTGTTGAAATCTAGGATCGGCTAAGGTAGATCCAGGCGGGGAAAACAGTTCACTTACTGAAAGGACTGTGACGCCTAAGAGGGGGGGGGGGGGGTGAATTAGGCAACTTAAAACTTCTACTCTAAACTATGGCCTCTAATTTCCACCTAAGCAAAACCTATGCAAGAAAGTAAACTATCTAATGTGCAACTAAGGTTTTGCTAGGTGTGTTTGCTATCTCTACCGCAAAAAGGAGTTATGCTACCTAGTTTTCAAACCTATCAACTAGTATATCAAACTAGGAAAGGTAAAGCACATGAACTAGATAGCAATGTAAATGCGGAAGCTAAAGAGTGTGATAGAGATGCAAACTCCCGTCGACGACTCCGGTATTTTTACCGAGGTATCGAGAAGCGCGCAAGCTTCCCCTAGTCCTCGTTGGAGCCCCTCGCAAGGAATCCCTCGCAAGGGCCAAGCTCCCGGTCGGGTAACTCCGTGGATAGCTCCGGTCCTTCCCCACGCGCAAGTGGGTCTCCGGTTAAGCCACTCGTGGCAAAGCCTCTCCCGGATGCTCTCCGCCGTCTTCACTATCAAGTTTCCGGCCGAAGCGCCGCGGGCCTTGTTCCCTTCGGTACACGGAGGCGGCCACACCACAAACGCGGTTGATGTGATCTCGCAAGACTGACAAGCCCCACCGATGTACAACCACGGTGCGCGCAAGCACCGGTAGATAAGAGGTTTTCAACCTCACTAAACACTAGGCCTAACACGTAGAGCAAGCGCAAAGCGGTGGTCTAACTAGCTTAAGCACTTCGCAAAGCACATACACTAATCACCTAGTATATCACTTGAGCACTTTAGTGGCTAGAGCAACTAAATATGTGTCTATGAACTTGGTATACTTCCTTGAGCTCCAACCATCATGTTTTGGCCGGCCATGGGGGTATTTATAGAGCCCCAAGCAAATAGAGCCGTTTGGAGAAAGTCATGGGCTTCACAGCGAACCATCGGACGCTGGAGTCGTGACCATCGGAGCGTCCGATGCTCCTTTAACGACTAGATGCCGGCCTGGCACTGTGTGGCAACGGCTAGTTAGCGTCCGATGCCTGACCATCGGATGCGTCCGATGCCCACAGAGCCTCTCTGGAACCCTTCTGCATAGGCATCGGATTCTGGGACTGTAGCATCCGATGCTACCAACGGAGCGTCCGATGTTCGCTGTGCAGGTTTGCACAGTGTCACAGTCGCGTCCAATGCATTGGTTCTTCAGCGTCCGATGCTTCTGCTGACGCTGTCAGAAGCTAGGGTTTGCCATTGGAGCTTCCGATGCCTGGGAAGGCAGCGTCCGATGCAGCATCCGATGTCCCTTTCTTCTCGTTTCTTTGTGATTTCTTGTGCCGCCTTGGTTCCATTCTTGTGCCTTGGACTTTGCTTGATCTTGAGAGTCTTCTATTGAGCTTCAAATGTCTTGCTTGAGGTGTTGATCATCGGATCACCACATCGCCTTAGTCCAAGTCACATTTGCACCCTATTGGACTACAAAACAAACACTCGCAAACTTATTAGTCCAATTTGGTTATGTTGTTCATCAAACACCAAAATCCGAAGTTAAATAGTTCGAGGACCATTTTCCTTACAATCTCCCCCTTTTTGGTGATTGATGACAACACGACCAAAGCAAGCAAAATAAAAGACACATAATTTTACAATGCAATCTACTTGCTAGGATGCAATGCAAAGGCAAGATCATATGATGTTTTAAAAGATATCAAAATGAAACATATTTATTCTAGCATATCTTGCCCTTGCCATAGAGTCCCTTTTTGTGACTTTATGGATTAAGACTCCCCCTAACTCCATAAATCACATCCTCCCTTTTTGAACCATTCCCATGAAAATAACCATAGAATTTTTGACAATTTGATTTTGGTTATTTGTTTGTTTTAGTTTGGGCTTGATTTTGGTCCTTACACATTCTCCCCCTTTAGAATCAAACACCGAAAAGGAAGACATTAAAGCTCAAGAGAGGAAACATTATATAAGCTAAAACTCCCCCTAAGTATATGCATACATATTGTGGCAGAACCTCCTGAATTAAGTGGCCCACATGCACCCATCATTGTCCTAAAGACTTCTGATCGGTGTGCACGAGTTCCAAATGACTCAAGAGATCTGTCAGGTGTCCTCGGAAACCCGAATCATCCACATTAAATTCTTTTCAGGAATTCCCTCGTCAAGCATCACAGTATTACAAACCGTTTTAAAGATAAAATAAATGAGAGTAAAGCGGAAAGAGTATATAATATAGATCGAAACTTAGGTTTAAAAGTTTACAATCCAGAAGTACTTGATACATAAAGTGTCGGAACTTCTTATTACATATACCACACAAATTTTTGTTACTTGCCCAAGGTCAAACATCAGAGTCATTATCACTCTCCTCCACAAGAGTGAAGAAACATTGACCACCAAAAGGATGATCAATGAACTCACCTGCAACAAAGGTTAACAAACCCTGAGTACAAAAGTACTCAACAAGACTTAACCGTCTAGAAAAGAGGAGAAGACTCAGGTATGAAGGCTATAGGGATTCAAGGTAAGGCTTTAGCAAGATCAAAACATTTCTGTTGCATAAAAGCTTACTAATAGTAAAACCTAGTTTCAAGTTTTAACTCAAGATTAAACTTTATAACTATCCAAAGATTCTCAAACTTTCATAAGCATACCACATCTTTCGTTCTCATTTCATAAGGATCCCATTCATTACTACGGTGCGGGTCAGTGGATTGAGGCTCCATATCCGAGGAAACACGACGATTCGAATCGTTTAAACCCAGCTAGGGATTCAGTACCACACGACATATGTAGAACTTAATCTTGCATACGTCAACCCTATCTATAGATCCTCCCATACAAGAACGGGTCCAGCGTCACCCGAGAGTACAGTACACCTCGAACCCGACTATCTCATAGCCCCGAGGGTACATGCTACTCCCGCCATCTCTCCACTCCCAGTACGCGGTTGGCCGTTCTCAAGTATCGGAATAGCTATAGATGAGGCTTACCACCGCATGTGGGCTGTACTCAAAGGTCTCAATCACAGCAGGCCAACAACGATAAGGTCCTATGTTGAGTAACCTTACAACAAGACTCCATTCTTAATGTAAGTTACTCTCGTTATCATGTTATCTCAAGATTCATGATTCCCATAACATAGCAACCATTTTTAAAAGCACCTACTTTTATGAAGTAGTGAAGCATGGCTAAGCATACTAAGCATTTGCATAAAACGGTATCAAGGTTAAGTATTGGAATCATCAAGGTTGGTAATGCATCAAATAGGGTTCACTCAACTCCTATTCACTTAATGCATCATATTAACTCAAATGATATAAATAACTTTATAAAAATACAAGGATAGGTTTAATGTCCGGGGCTTGCCTTGTTGATCAGCGAAGTCCGGAGATTCTGAAAAACTAGAAGGATCCACACACTCAGGAGAAACCCACTGAGGATCAGGTCCTTCCGAACCGAGATCTACACGTAGAAGTTTATATGTATGATCAATGAGATGCTTATGATATGACCATGGTAAAGATGGAAATTTTCTAAGCTGTAGACATTTATTCGTACAATCTTTCATCACGGTAAAGTTGCAAATCAACAAAACCAAATTAGCTATTAAACTATATATTATTACTAAACAAATTTTATTATCTTTATTAAGCAAGATTAGGTAACTATCAAGCAACAAAAGGTCATTAGCATAAAGGAATCCATAACCAGGGAGCAAATCTTGCTAGTTTTCCACTGGTTGTCAAACAATTCCAAAAGTCACACAAATCTAAAAGGGATTAACTATTTCTTTTTATTTTATAAGTCATTTTAATTAGCCCTTTATTTATACACAAATCATACTTATTCAAACATAGCTGAAATTAATCATGAAGGTAGATATCAATGATTTAAACTCACATGTCAAATTTCATGATTTTTGGAGAAACACAGAAAATCACATAATTCATTAAAGTTGCATTTATTAATTAAAGTGCAGATTTAATTGTCAAAGTAAAAGTACTCAAAACACAAGTTTTATAATTTTTATATTAGCACAGACATGCTATCATCTTACATGTCAAATTTCATAATTAACAGAGCTATAGAAAAATTATAGCAAAAATAACAAAATTAGCTACTGTGCATAAAGCCATAAAAAGAAAAACGCAAAACTAGCCCAAACTGGGCTTTCGGCCCATTCCAGCGCGGCCCGACGAACGCGAAAATGGCCCGGCCTGGCTCCCGCCCGCGCGCTCTGACGCTTTTGCAGAAAAGCCCTTCGGCTTAAACGAAACTAACCCGCAGTCCAAGACACTATTTAAATGAGTCACGGACTTTGCAACCAACGCCGTGATACTTATCGTCTTCGCAACGAGGAGGTCCACGACCCTGGCTCGAACGGACGGCGGCGCACCGAGCGGCGGCGAGCCTTACGCCGGCCAACTCCGGCCAGTAGAGACCTAACGAACGCGAGCATCAGCACCGGCAAGCCAACCGCAACCGATTGAGCCCCTAACCCTAAACTCTACTGCTCCGGCGAGGTGTGGCCACGCACGGCGGCGGACCGAGCCACGGCGGAGCTATTCCGGCGAACCTAGGCCAGAAGCAAGCGAGCAGAGAGGTTAGACAGGACCAGTGGCTCACCCTGGTGCTGATGGTGTAGCTGGTTTGGGCGGAGGTTGCACGGAGAGAAGGTGTCCACGGAGCAGTGGCCTTCGGCGGCGAGCTCCGGCGAAGATGACGTCGTTCCGGCGATACCTAAGCACCAAACAAAGAACCATCGAGCCGATGAGCAACCTGGGGTCAAGTGAAAGCCCAAGTTGGTTTTGGATAATTGATGAAACCATTGGACTAACCTTTGTCATTAAGTGTTTGATTTAGCAAAAAGGTGTCCAGGCTCAAGTGAAGCATGATGATGGACATATGATGCAATGATCAAGTGATTGTGTAAGCTGGTCCATATCTCAATGAAGAACAGAGATGAGTCAACTGGATGAAAACCCAATTAAGTGAACACAGATACAAAATGAAATGAGCAAAACAGAGAGATGATCCATAAAAAAGAAAAAAAAAAAAAAAAAAAGCTCAAGGCAAGGTCTAACCAATAGGCTCTTTTGTTTTGGCACTCAAGACACCATAGAGGGTGTGAGTGTATTTAGGATAGATAGCCGTACTATCAAGGGGAGAAATTCATAGCATACGGTTATCAAGTTGCCTCTAGTTGCATTTGCATATAACGTAACTAAAATGAGGCGATAAATCCTTTGAAAAATGCTTTGAAAATGCTAACACACTTGCACAAGGTGGTGTACACTTGGTGGTGTTGGCACATTTGCAAAGGAGAAGAAATCGGAAGTGAAGAAAAGTGGTCAGGAAGCATCGGACGCTGAAAGACGGGAGCGTCGGACGCTGGCCGAGCGTCCGATGGTAAAACCCGAGGCTCAGCGCGGAGGGCTCGGGCGAACCGAAGTTTGAGCATCCGATAGCTCGGGCGAAACGGAAGCTGCGCTCGAGGCCGAGGCCTGGCGCAGAGGCTCGAAGGCTCGAGGGCTGGCTCGAAGGCTCGAGGCCTGGCTCGAAGGCTCGAGGCCGAGGCCTGGCTCGAAGGCTCGAGGCCGAGGCCTGGCTCGAAGATTCGATGCCGAGGCCTGGCATGGAGGCTCGGGCGAATCGGAACTTGAACGCCCGAGACCGAGGACTGGTTTCAGGGGCTCGGGCGAATCGTAGATGGAACGCCCGAGGTTGAGGTCTGACCGGACGCTGCTAAAAACAGCGACCGGACTCGCCTGTACCACTGTTCATGAGAGGCATCAGGTTCAAATAGTTTGATCGGACGCTGAGTGAGTCCGGTCACTGATGACCGGACGCGTCCGGTTGATAAAATCCTCTCTGGAACCTCTCTGAGTTTGTCCGGACGCTAAGTGAAATATTTGACCGGACGTGTCGGTGCTAATGACGTAGAGTCCGATGATCGTGAAGCTTTTCGTGCAAATAGCCGTTAGAGGCATCGGACGCGTCGATGATCAGAGCGTCCGGTGTACTCTCTTGGCGCAGTAGCGGATTGGGCAATCAGACGAATGTCGTTGATTTCACGTGGACACATGGCGGCCATCTAGAGACCGGACACAGTAGGAGCGTCCGGTGCTCCTCGGCAGTGCGTCCGGTCACCGCGATTTTTACCCAGCGAACAGGTAAGGTAACGGCTCTATTTGTTTTGAGGGCTTATAAATATGAGTTGGCCGGCTTAGGGGACATCTCTCTTGTACATTTGAACATCTTTGTGATCCCTAGAAGCTGAGCACTCCCCTCCCACTCATCTCTCTTGCTTGATTGCGCATTCGAAGTGAGATTGAGTGAAACCAAGAGCTTGCATTGTAAACTTGCATTCTAGAGGCATCTTGGTGATTGTTGCTGCGGATTTCTTTTACTCTTGGCACTTGCCGGTGCCTAGACGGCTTGGTGGCAGCGGAGGAGGATTGGCACGAGTTGGTGATTGTTCGTGGCCATCCCGACGACTTTGTGAGGGGCTTGTACCTCCCCGGCGAAGAGCCAAAGGTAACTCCTAGTAAATTGCGCGTGTCATTGAGTTACCATTGCTTGGGTAGGTTCTTGTGGCGCTCTTGGAGAGCTCGGTGTGTGATACCGATTAGCCACCGAACCACGAAGCCTTGGTCGACACAACGAGGACGTAGCGTGCCGGCAAGCACGTGAACCTCGGGGATAAATCTTGTGTTCATATTGTGTCCCTTGGAGATTGGCATTCTATTGTGACATCAATTATCTTCTCTTCCCGGTTCGGTAAAATTACACTACCACTCTCTTGTATCCCTTTGTTCATACTTATTGTAGAGTAACTTGTTTCTCTTGCTAGTGATAGTAGTAGCTTTACTAGTATAGCTTGTTTAGCTTTGCTAGCTCTCTTGTGTAGCTCACTAGTTTACTAAAGTAGTGACTTAGTTTATGTGTGCCTTAGAGATCATAATTGACTAGATTTGTAAATAGGTGGCTTGCGTTTTTGACATAGAGCTAGAGCAACCGCATTTATCGCTTTGTTGTTGTCTAACAAATTGCTCTAGTATTTTGTAGAATTTTAAATTAGGCTATTCACCCCCCCTCTAGCCAATTAGGACCTTTCAAGTGGTATCGGAGCCAAACACCGTTTGATTCAAAGGCTTAACAACCTACGGTGCAAATATGGCTCAAATTGTGTTCAACCATGTTGGGGGCAAACCACCGTACTTTGATGGGTCATCTTTTGATTATTGGAAGAGAAAGATGAAGATGTATCTTGGGTCCATCAATGATAGGGTGTGGGAGGTCACACAAGATGGTTATGTTATTGTCAATGAAGAAGACCCCACCCCTAGAGAACGTGAAAGCAAGCAATGCAACACAATGGCGCTCAACACTATATACAATGGCATTGATCCAAAAGTGTTTGAGCAAATCAAAGATCTTGAGAAGGCAAATGAAGTATGGGCAAGACTAGAAGAAACATATGAGGGCACTTCAACGGTAAAAAGTGCCAAATTGTACATGCTCAAAGATAAGCTCACAAGCTTCAAGATGAAAGAGAGAGATGAAACAATTCCGGAGATGTTCTATAGGCTCCAATGCATCATAAATGATCTCAAGAGTTTGGGAGAGAAAGTGAAGGATGAAGACTTCACTCACCGGTTCTTGAGTTGCTTGCCCAAGCAATTCAAGACATTGAGGACCATCATCATGAGAGGAGGATTGCAAAATGTGACACCAAATGAAGTCCTTGGTGATGTAATGACCGAAGATCAATACAATGATGATGGTGATGATGAGAAGGTGAAGGAAGAGAAGAAGAAGAGCTTGGCATTCAAAGCCACTTCTTCATCCAAGAGCAAGAGCAAGGGCAAGGCAAAGCTAGAATCAAGTGATAGTGAAGATGAAGATTCTAGTGATGATGATGAGGCCATGGCACTTCTAGTAAGAAAGTTTGGAAGATTCATGAAGAAGAAAGGCTATGGTGCAAGAAAGAGAAGGGATAACAACAAGAACAAGGGCTATGTGAGAAGATGCTATAAGTGCAAGAGTGAAGATCACATGATAGCCGATTGTCCTCATAATACAGTGACAATGATGATGAAGCAAAGAGAAGAAGGACAAGAAGGAAAGAAGGAGAATAAGCTATCTTTCATCAAGAAAAGAAAAGTGGATCCTATGTCGTGACATGGGATAGTGATGCATCATCCGATAGTGATGATGAAGAGCTCAACAAGATGAAGAAGAGGCACTTGCAAGTATTGCTATCAACAAGAAGCCTTCTATCTTTGACACTCCATCTACATGCTTGATGGCAAGGCCATCCAAGGTACCTTCTATGATGAGAGTGATGATGATGATGATGATAATGAAAATGAATACACTAATGAAGAGCTTATGGACATGTTTGAGCAAGCTCATGTTTGCTTTGAGAAGAAGAGGAAGGAGTGCAAGGAATTGCGCATGAAGGTTAGCCTCTGAGCAATCTCTTGAGGAGGCTCAAGCTAACTCATGAGAGGCTAGAGGTAGCCATGAGAAGCTTGATAAAGCTCACACTAGGCTTGAAGAACCCACTCCTCTCTCCTCACTCAAAACAAGATTGAGGACATTGCTCAAACATTGACATAGGTGTAACATGTGACTTAATCAATGAAACATCTTACACACCTATTGTCATTGCACCTCCAATGCTTCATCTTCATGCTCCACCGATGCATCTACAAAACATAAAAGATGCGTTACTTGTGATGCATCATTAATAGTGGGAAATGAAACACATTAAAGAAGGAGGTGGATGAGCTCACTCGTGCTTAGGCAATGCCTATAGTGGAGATGCCCGCTTGCTTAAGTGCTTGGGTAGCCAAAGATTTTCTCATATGAAGGAAGGGATTGGCTATACCCCCAAGAAGGGCAAGGCGGCCTTTGCTCCTCACAAAACTAGTTTTGTAAAGGGAAATGGAAGCTATTGCATGAAATGCAAGCAATCGGGCATACCGAGCATAATTGCCATAAAAGGAACATAAACAAGACAAACCAACCAACTTTGGTAAATCAATTAAGTTTGATTCTTGCTTGTGCTTAACAAGGGGTTAATAGTGTAAGAGCTAAGTTTGTGGTACACCTAAGGAGGGCTCAAAGAAGAAAGCCATTGGGTACCAAAGAGCTTAGTCACTAACCTTGGAGGACCCAACAAGATTTGGGTACCTAAACATTGAATCTTCTTGTAGGTCAATCAAAGCCGAGGAAGGCATTGGGTGCTTGATAGTGGCACTCATAACACATGACCGGGGATTCTAGAATGTTCAACTCAATCACACAAATGAAGAAGACTTCAAAGTTGATAGTATCAAATTGGTGACAATAGTGAAGGCAAGGTCAAGGACTTGGTAAGATTGCCAATATCCAAGACTGAGCATATCAAATGTCTTGCTAGTAGAGAGCTTGAAACTTCAACTTGCTATCGGTAGCTCAAATATGTGATCTTGGTTCAATTAAATTTGGTGTTGATAATGTGATGATCACTAGTAATGATGGAACCAACTACATTCAAAGGATTTAGATATGGAAACCTATACTTAGTTGATTTGATGCAAAGGAAACTCAATTGACAACATGCTTGATCACTAAGTCTAGTATGGTTGGCTATGGATAGAAGGCTTGGTCATTGGGATGAAGCAACTAAATAGATTGATCAAATATGACTTGGTTAAGGGCTTAAGAGATGTTGTGTTTGAGAAGGATAAACTTTGTAGCTCCTGGTCAAGCGGCAAACAAGTTGGAAATACTCACCCTATGAAAGTGAAATGAGCACTACTAAAGCATTTGAGCTATTGCATATGGATTTATGGGGCCAACTACATACACTAGCATGTGAAATAAATATGGTTATGTGATTGTGGATGACTTCACTAGATACACATGGGTATTCTTTCTTGGTGACAAAAGTGAACATTTGCTACATTCAAATCATTTGTCAAGAGGAGTCAAAATGAGTTTGAGACAACTATCAAGAAAGTGAGAAGTGACAATGGGAGTGAGTTCAAGAACACAAGAATTGAAGAGCTATGTGATGATTTTGGCATTAAGCATCAATTCTCGGCAAAGTACACTCCTCAATCAAATGGGATAGTTGAAAGAAAGAATAGAACCTTGATTGATATGGCAAGATCCATGCTTAGTGAATACAATGTGAGTCAATCTTTTGGGTCGAAGCTATCAACACGGCTTGCTACTCTAGCAACCGACTTTATTGCCATCCTATGTTGGAATGACACCATATGAGCTATTGAATGGAAGAAAGCCCAATATTGCATACTTTAGGGTATTGGTTGCAAGTGCTATATATTGAAGAAGGGCACAAGATTGAGCAAGTTTGACAAGAAATGTGATGAAGGGTTCCTACTGGATATTCAACCACAAGCAAAGCATATAGAGTATGGAACTTGGCTAGTGGCACACTTGAAGAAGTTCATGATGTAGAATTTGATGAAACCAATGGATCTCAAGATGAAAATGAAAACATAGATGATGTGAGAGGCACTCAATTAGTGAATGCAATGAAGAACATGGATGTTGGTGATATTAGGCCAAGAGAAGTGATTGATGTTGTAGATGACAAAGAGCAAGTGGTCACCATCCCAAATGAGCAAGATAGTGATTCTCAAGTGCAAAATCAACAAGTGGCTAGTCATCATCTCCCAATGTGCAACAAGTGGATCAACCAAGTACAAGCAATACAAATCAAGTGCTACAACCTTCAAGCTTAGCAAGAGATCATCCTTAGACTTGGTTATTGGTGGCATTCAAAGTGGTGTTCAAACAAGATCAAGATTGGCAATGTTTGTGGGAACTATTCATTTGTGTCAACTATTGAACCAACCAAGATTGAAGAAGCTTTGAAGGATGTTGATTGGGTTAATGCCATGCATGAAGAGCTAAACAACTTCACAAGAAATGAAGTTGGGAATTGGTTGAGAGGCCTAAGAGCTATAATGTTATTGGTACTAGATGGGTATTCCGCAACAAGCAAGATCAAGATGGCCTAGTGGTGAGAAACAAAGCAAGATTGGTAGCACAAGGTTACACTCAATTGAAGGGCTTGACTTTGGAGAGACATATGCACCGGTTGCAAGATTGGAAGCAATTAGAATCCTATTAGCTTATGCTTGTGCTCATAACATCAAGTTATATCAAATGGATGTAAAGAGTGCATTTCTCAATGGCTACATCAATGAGTTGGTATATGTTGAGCAACCTCCCGGTTTTGAAGATGAAAAGAAACCCAACCATGTCTACAAGTTGAGAAAAGCACTGTATGGCTTGAAGCAAGCTCCAAGGGCATGGTATGAAAGATTGAGGGATTTCCTTCTATCCAAAGGGTTCGAAATGGGAAAGGTTGACACCACTCTCTTCACCAAGAAAATAGGCAATGACTTGTTTGTGTTGCAAATCTATGTTGATGATATCATATTTGGCTCAACCACCAAGATTTTTGTGAAGAATTTGGAATATGATGGCAAAAGAGTTGAAATGTCCATGATTGGAGAGCTTAGCTACTTCCTTGGTCTACAAATCAAGCAATTGAAGAATGGCACATTTGTTAGTCAAGGCAAGTATATAAAGGACATGATCAAGAAGTTGGATTGCAAGATGCAAAAGCCATTAGCACACCTATGGGGACAAATGGACAATTGGATAGTGATGCAAGGGGAAATATGGTGGATCAAAAGTTGTATCGGTCAATGATTGGAAGCTTACTCTATGTGACCGCTTCAAGGCCAGATGTCATGTTTAGTGTGCATGTGTGCAAGATTCCAAGCTTCTCCAAGAGAGAGTCATTTTAAGCAACAAAGAGAATCTTGAGGTACTTAAAGGCTACACAAAATGTTGGGTTGTGGTACCCCAAAGGAGCAAACTTTGAATTAATTGGGTACTCCGATTCCGATTATGCGGGTTGCAAGGTTGATAGAAAGAGCACATCGGGCACATGTCAATTATTGGGAAGGTCACTTGTATCTTGGTCTTCAAAGAAACAAAATAGTGTGGCACTCTCTACCGCCGAAGCCGAATATATTAGTGCCGTAGTTGTTGTGCACAACTCCTATGGATGAGAGCAACCTTGAAGGACTTTGGAATAAAATTCAAACAAGTGCCATTGCTATGTGACAATGAAAGTGCGGTGAAGCTCACAAACACCCGGTGCAACATTCAAGAACCAAGCACATTGACATTAGGCACCACTTCATTAGAGATCATCAACAAAAGGGAGATATATCTATTGAGAGTGTTGGAACCGATGATCAACTTGCAGATATATTCACTAAGCCACTTGATGAAAAGAGGTTTTGCAAGCTAAGGAATGAGTTGAACATACTAGATTTCTCAAATATGTGTTGATGATGCACCTCACTTATATGACTTGCCTCTCCTCCAAGCCAAAGCAAAGGTATTATTGGTTGACATTTGCATCTCATACCTTGCTAAGAACTTGTTTAGAGCATCTAGGCATATCTAGCAGGTTTTGGACCTCATTTATTGAAAATCAAATGACTTTGATGTTGGTATGGTACCACTATTGCTTCTATGATTGTTATGATCTAGTGGTGGCATATGACATGTTTATGGGCTTGCAATCCTAGTGTTTGACTATAAACATGAGCATTGAAGTATATAACCGACATGAGTAAGATAACCATTGCAAGATGTGTGAAGAAGCTTACTCTAGAGCAAACCGTGCTATATATGGTATGCAATTGTTTATAGTTGAACCACAATTTGATCAATTTCTACTCCATGCTTTACAAATAAAAAACTCACCTTTGTGGTCATTGATGACAAAGGGGGAGAAAAATGGCATAAAAGATATGCAAAAAAGGGAGAAGAAGTTGCACAAAGATTTATGAAAAGAAAGGGATAAAAGAAAGGGGATAAAAATTTTAAGCACACAAGTAGGGGGAGCAAGCCTATGAACTTGATTGAATGCATTTGCAATGTGCATCTTACATATGCTGCTTGCATTGTCTTGCATTAGTTTGTGTTTTCAAGTAGTATCTCTCTTGTGTGTTGCTTGCTAGACTAGAACTTGAATGATGAAATGAAGTACTAGCATGCATAGGATAGAACTAGATTTTTGGAATTTAACATTTTTGCCAATATATTTGTTAAAAGTTGTCTTACAAGTTGTATCTAGTTCATTATGGTGCTAAGGATGATCATGAGTTTTGTACTCCGATTGGTATCGCGCTTCAAAGGTCCATTCTTTAAACCTTAGCATCACAAGTTAGTAATTGCTCACCCAAAATTTTATATCCATGCATATGTGCCGAACTTCGAACCCAAACTCTATAGCACATATGTAGGGGAGCAAATACTATCTTGGTGTCTCAAATCTTTATCATAATATCTTGTATGAGGGTTGTCATCAATTACCAAAAAGGGGGAGATTGAAAGCCCAAGTTTGGTTTTGGATAATTGATGAAACCCATTGGACTAACCTTTGTCATTAAGTGTTTGATTTAGCAAAAAGGTGGTCCATGGCTCAAGTGAAGCATGATGATGGACATATGATGCAATGATCAAGTGATTTGTCGTAAGATGGTCCATATCTTCAATAGAAGAAAAGAAGAAAGAGAAAAAAAAAATAAAAGAGCTCAAGGCAAAGGTATAACCAATAGGCTCTTTTGTTTGGCACTCAAGACACCATAGAGGGTGTGAGTGTATTTAGGATAGATAGCCGTACTATCAAGGGGAGAAATTCATAGCATACGGTTATCAAGTTGCCTCTAGTTGCATTGCATATAACGTAACTAAAATGAGGCGATAAATCCTTTGAAAAATGCTTTGAAAATGCTAACACACTTGCACAAGGTGGTGTACACTTGGTGGTGTTGGCACATTTGCAAAGGAGAAGAAATCGGAAGTGAAGAAAAGTGGTAGTAAAAGCATCGGACGCTGAAAGACGGAGCGTCGGACGCTGGCCGAGCGTCCGATGGTAAAACCCGAGGCTCAGAGCGGAGGGCTCGGCGAACGAAGTTGAGCATCCGATAGCTCGGGCGAAACGGAAGCTGCGCTCGAGGCCGAGGCCTGGCGCAGAGGCTCGAAGGCTCGAGGGCTGGCTCGAAGGCTCGAGGCCGAGGCCTGGCTCGAAGGCTCGAGGCCGAGGCCTGGCTCGAAGATTCGATGCGAGGCCTGGCATGGAGGCTCGGGCGAATCGGAACTTGAACGCCCGAGACCGAGGACTGGTTTCAGGGGCTCGGGCGAATCGTAGATGGAACGCCCGAGGTTGAGGTCTGACCGGACGCTGCTAAAAACAGCGACGGACTCGCCTGTACCACTGTTCATGAGAGGCATCAGGTTCAAATAGTTTGATCGGACGCTGAGTGAGTCCGTCACTGATGACCGGACGCGTCCGGTTGATAAAAATCCTCTCTGGAACCTCTCTGAGTTTGTCCGGACGCTAAGTGAAATATTTGACCGGACGTGTCCGGCGCTAATGACGTAGAGTCCGATGATCGTGAAGCTTTTCGTGCAAATTAGCCGTTAGAGGCATCGGACGCGCGATGATCAGAGCGTCCGGTGTACTCTCTTGGCGCAGTAGCGGATTGGGCAATCAGACGAATGTCGTTGATTTCACGTGGACACATGGCGGCCATCTAGAGACCGGACACAGTAGGAGCGTCCGGTGCTCCTCGGCAGTGTGTCCGGTCACCGCGATTTTTACCCGCGAACAGGTAACGGCTCTATTTGTTTTGAGGGTATAAAATGAGTTGGCCGGCTTAGGGGACATAGCTCTTGTACTTTTGAACATCTTTGTGATCCCTAGAAGCTAAGCACTCCCCCCACACATCTCTCTTGCTTGATTGCGCATTCGAAGTGAGATTGAGTGAAACCAAGAGCTTGCATTGTAAACTTGCATTCTAGAGGCATCTTGGTGATTGTTGCTGCGGATTTCTTTTTACTCTTGGCACTTGCCGGTGCCTAGACGGCTTGGTGGCAGCGGAGGAGGATTGGCACGAGTTGGTGATTGTTCGTGGCCATCCCGACGACTTTGTGAGGGGCTTGTACCTCCCCGGCGAAGAGCCAAAGGTAACTCCTAGTAAATTGCGCGTGTCATTGAGTTACCATTGCTTGGGGTAGGTTCTTGTGGCGCTCTTGGAGAGCTCGGTGTGTGATACCGATTAGCCACCGAACCACGAAGCCTTGGTCGACACAACGAGGACGTAGCGTGCCGGCATGCACGTGAACCTCGGGATAAATCTTGTGTTCATATTGTGTCCTTGGAGATTGGCATTCTATTGTGACATCAATTATCTTCTCTCCCGGTTCGGTAAAATTACACTACCACTCTCTTGTATCCCTTTGTTCATACTTATTGTAGAGTAACTTGTTTCTCTTGCTAGTGATAGTAGTAGCTTTACTAGTATAGCTTGTTTAGCTTTGCTAGCTCTCTTGTGTAGCTCACTAGTTTACTAAAGTAGTGACTTAGTTTATGTGTGCCTTAGAGATCATAATTGACTAGATTTGTAAATAGGTGGCTTGCGTTTTTGACATAGAGCTAGAGCAACCGCATTTATCGCTTTGTTGTTGTCTAACAAATTGCTCTAGTATTTTGTAGAATTTTAAATTAGGCTATTCACCCCCCTCTAGCCAATTAGGACCTTTCATCAAGGTGTGAAACAAAACACAAGACAGGGAGAGTAGAGAGTGCCCGGTTGGGCTGACCACGGTGAGGTCGAGCTCGGCGGCGATTTCGCCCGGCGGGAAGAAAAACGGCGAGCTCGAGCTCTCTGAGGCAGGAGAACTAGAAAGGATGGGTTCTAGAGGTGCGCAAGAGAGTATAGGTTATAGACCGCGGTCAAATAATGGTATGGGATTAGAGGGTGCGGTGAAATTGGGTGATTTGGGTTTTCTTTGGGTCGGTGCCCTAGGTGGCAAAACGGCGACGGCGAGGTCCAGAGAAGGGCCACGACGCGAGGAAGAGCGCCAGCAGCTGCTTCACTTTGCCACGAACATGGTTGCGAGTTCAAACGAGAAATATCGACGGCCTTTGCGCTGGCAGTACCGATCAAAGATCGGCCTCTCACCGCCATGAACAGGAAACAAACTTATCCCCCCCTTCTCTTTATACCCTTTCGGAAAATTTGAAATTACATCAGATTTTTGAAATAAGTTGAAAATATGTCAAAATATCAAATGTTCAGAATTTAATACTGAACATCTTTTATTTTTGCAACATATGCAGAATATGCTTAGATTTTGAATTAGGGTTTGCAAATCAAAAGGGGGCAAAAAGGGAAAAAGGGTATTTTCACCATTACTTTTGATTTTGCATAAGAACTTGAAAACTTTATACATCAAAGTTGATCCTTATAAAAATGGAGCAACTTTACTTTTTGAAGCATACTCAAATTCTTTTTAGATTTTGATTAAAAAGAAAGGGGATAAAATAGGATTTTTAAATTAATTAAACTATTTAATTGAATTTCAACCCAATTTGAATTATACCTCAATGGTGACTTGAAACATGTTCCAAATACACCTTTGAGACATAATACCAAAATTTGGTAAAGATTCCATTACTATATTAGAAATTACCATAATACCCTTATATAGCATAAAAGCATTAAACACCACAAAGAAAACATAAACTAGGGTTTCAACTTAAACACTCCTTATCAACTAAGCACAAGCATGATGACTTAAACTTGTTTTTAGTGAATGCATAATTAGGTTATCAACTCAAATGAAATGCCAGTGCTTATGATGACATGTCAAGTTTTAGTCTGCTTAACACCAGAGTGTTACACATATGATGTAAGTCAAAAGCATATGCATAACTGACAAATTAAAGTACAAAGGAGTTTGATCTATATAATGCATGGAGAAAGCATAAGAGTATCAAATTGAAATCAACATAATGATATCGGTTAGGAATACCACATGTAGATGCCAATTGGATTATCACCACACAAGATGCTTTTCTCCGAGAACTCCATTTCCTTGCAATGAGACTACTACACACATGATAATCTTGAAAGTAGTGTTAGTCTCAAAGCTTCCAAATTGTAAACTCCCCTAAAAGTGTGCATACAAGTTGAAATACTTGTGGGAGACGTGCACATTGACTTGTAAGGTCAAGCTACCATTATCCATATTGACACCACAAGAAGTGTGATACACATTGAAAAATGGTAATCGGGGTAGTTTATCTATAATTTGGACTTTGGCACATATAAGATAAATACAAAGTAAAAGAAGCTATGTGCCGTGCTTCTAACCAATTAAAACCATGTAGAATTGCTCTAAGAATGTGAGTGATACCGAGCAAAACTACCATATGATAAGCCTAATTTGCATGACAAAAGATATGAATATACCAATGCAAACATAGGCAATGAAAGGAACTAGATGCTAAATGTAATTGCAAGACATTATACAAATGAAAGTAATTGCAAGAATTTAAATCTAGTTACCTAGCATGGGAGGGGGAACTTGGGTCCAAAGTACCCACTAACATACTTGGCAATAACATTATTCAATGTGGTGCATCCCATGATATACACCAAAAACTTTGTCAAGTCTCCAAATCCCCGACGCCAATTCGGCTACTCACTTCCCTTTGGGACCAAACCTTTTGGTGCTCTTCATGGTTGAGATAATGTCCTTAGGCACCCAAATGTGTTTGGCTCCATTGTTGGCTTGCTTGTTCACCTTGATGGCCACCACCTTGTCATTCTTCTTTTTCTTCAAGAGATAGGGTGTGGTGGCCTTCTTGTTCACCTTGTTGGTGTAGGTGTTGGAGAGCTCGCTTGTTTGCTTTTTGTTTTCTCTTTCTTCTTTCTCCCCCATGCTTCACCTTGCACTCATAGGACTTGTGGCCTTCCTTGTGGCAAAGGTAACAAACCACGGTTTGCTCCTCATCAAGCTTCTTCACTCCCTTGACGGTGTTATCTTGATGAGTTCGGGTTTGCTTTCCCTTGCCTTTTGCTTGAGTCAAGTCCTTGGTGAGGCGAGCCACTTCTTGCCTTAGTAGCTCATTCTCCATTGCAACTCTTGTGTGCATGTTTCTACAATCACATTCTCAACACAAGCTTGTTTGCATATGGGTGAGTCTAAATCAAGTAAATCAATGCAAGAAGTAGAGGCATCCTTTTTAGGCATATTAAAGATTGATTTTCCAATTTTAGGTGCCTCGGTGGGGTTTGCTCCGATGGTTTCAAGATTAGCAACTTTATTAGTTAGCTCATCACAATGTTTGCACATAATTTCCATTTTGGCAAGCAAACTTTTGTAAGCATCTTGTGTGCTAGCTAACTTTGCTTTTAGTTTTTTATTTTTCTTAGCAAGTTGCTCATCATTACTTGTGCTATCATATGTGCTTATACTAGCCTTAAGTTTCTCAATTTTATTAGATAGCTCAACATTTAAGTTTGAAAAAGTTTCATATTGATCTAGCATAGCATTGTATGCTTGTGAGAACTATCTACTTTTTCTTTTAAGATATTAATCTTTTTTGTTGGCTAGTACAAGCTTTAGCATATTTAAGATTATCTTGCACAAGTTGATTGTAAGAAGGTAGCTCATCATCACTATCACTATCTCTATCACTATCACTAGAGATAGGGCTTGTGTTACCTCGTGCCATAAGGCACATACGTGAGGAGCTTGATGATGAGTGCTTGCGGCCATGCCTCTTGTGACGGGCTTCATCATCACTTGATGAATCATCCCATGTCTTGATGGTGGTGAGAGCTTTGGCCTTGCATCCCTTCTTTTTCTTGTCATTGGGTGTGGGCTTGTTTGGACAATCTTCCACAAAGTGCCCTTTCTTGCCACATCTATAGCAACCTTTTTTCTTGCTCTCTTCTTTGATTGGTGAAGAGGCAATCTTTCTATCTTGGATGGTGATGGGCACACCCTTGACATTGAGCTTGCGGATCATCCTCTTTACTCCTTTCATGAGCTTCATGTTTTCTTCTTCATCTAAGGAGGAGTTGGATGAGGTGGAGGCTTGATCATCATCACTTGATTCTTCATCTTCATCATCCTCTTCTTCACTTGAGGAGCTTGAGCTTGTCTCAACTTGCTTTTTGCCCTTCATCTTTTGTGCTCACGTGGGAGAGCAATATCTTTGCTTGATGAAGTGGCTTCTTCTTGACCCGTCTTGCGTGACATCTCAAATGCCACCAATTTGCCAATGACAATGGTCGGGGTCATGGTGCTCAAGTCCTCCATGTTGTGGAGGATGGTGATGATGGTTGCATATTTGTTCTTTGGAAGAACGAAGATGATCTTCCTCACAATGTCCGCATCACCTAGCTTGTAATTCCGATAGAATGGAGCTCATTGATAATTAGATTCAAACGAGAATACATATCACGAACAAGCTCATTATCATTCATTTTAAAGGAATCATAACTTGTTTTTGTTAGGTGATGTTTTTGCTCACGTACATTATTTGTACCATCATGGAGCTCATGTAGCTTTAACCAAATTTCATGAGATGTTGGCAAAGTAAAAACTTGGTTAAAGACATCCATGCTTATAGATTCAAACAAGCATTCTTAGCTCTAGCATTGAGATGAATTTCTTTTTCATCACCCGCGGTAGGCTTCTCGGGATTTTTAATGGGTTTCATCCCGTCGCAGGTGACTCTCCAAACACCTAGATCAACGGCTTCTAAAAGCAAGCCATCCTAGCACTATAGTAGGGAAGTTAGTGCCATCAAAGTGTGGAGGCTTAGAGGTGTCCATCCCAACCTCTCTTAGGGCGTCGGCTCGAAGGCGATTAAGCCAAGAGTCCACAAGAGAGCCAACCGACTTTGATACCAATTGAAAGGATCGTGACACCTAAGAGGGGGGGTGAATTAGGCAACTTAAAACTTCTACTCTAACTATGGCCTCTAATTTCCACCTAAGCAAAACCTATGCAAGAAAGTAAACTATCTAATGTGCAACTAAGGTTTTGCTAGGTGTGTTTGCTATCTCTACCGCAAAAAGGAGTTATGCTACCTAGTTTTCAAACCTATCAAACTAGTATATCAAACTAGGAAAGGTAAAGCACATGAACTAGATAGCAATGTAAATGCGGAAGCTAAAGAGTGTGATAGAGATGCAAACTCCCATCGACGACTCCGGTATTTTTCAAGTATCGAGAAGCGCACAAGCTTCCCCTAGTCCTCGTTGGAGCCCCTCGCAAGGATCCCTCGCAAGGGCCAAGCTCCCGGTCGGGTAACTCCGTGGATAGCTCCGGTCCTTCCCCATGCGCAAGTGGGTCTCCGGTTAAGCCACTTGTGGCAAAGCCTCTCTCGGATGCTCTCCGCCGTCTTCACTATCAAGTTTCCGGCCGAAGCGCCGCGGGCCTTGTTCCCTTCGGTACACGGAGGCAGCCACACCACAAACGCGGTTGATGTGATCTCGCAAGACTTACAAGCCCCACCGATGTACAACCACGGTGCGCGCAAGCACCGGTAGATAAGAGGTTTTCAATCTCACTAAACACTAGGCCTAACACGTAGAGCAAGCGCAAAGCGGTGGTCTAACTAGCTTAAGCACTTCGCAAAGCACATACACTAATCACCTAGTATATCATTGAGCACTTTGGTGGCTAGAGCAACTAAATATGTGTCTATACACTTGGTATACTTCCTTGAGCTCCAACCATCATGTTTGGCCGGCCATGGGGGTATTTATAGAGCCCCAATCAAATAGAGCCGTTTGGAGAAAGTCGTGGGCTTCACAGCGAACCATCGGACGCTGGAGTCGTGACCATCGGAGCGTCCGATGCTCCTTTAACGGCTAGATGCCGGCCTGGCACTGTGTGGCAACGGCTAGTTAGCGTCCGATGCCCACAGAGCCTCTCTGGAACCCTTCTGCATAGGCATCGAATTCTGGGACTGTAGCATCCGATGCTACCAACGGATCGTCCGATGTTCGCTGTGCAGGTTTGCACAGTGTCACAGTCGCGTCCGATGCATTGGTTCTTCAGCGTCCAATGCTTCTGCTGACGATGTCAGAAGCTAGGGTTTGCCATCGGAGCGTCCGATGCCTAGGAAGGCAGCGTCCGATGCAGCGTCCGATGTCCCTTTCTTCTCGTTTCTTTGTGATTTCTTGTGCCGTCTTGGTTCCATTCTTGTGCCTTGGACTTTGCTTGATCTTGAGAGTCTTCTATTGAGCTTCAAATGTCTTGCTTGAGGGTGATCATCGGATCACCACATCGCCTTAGTCCAAGTCACATTTGCACCCTATTGGACTACAAAACAAACACTCGCAAACTTATTAGTCCAATTTGGTTATGTGTTCATCAAACACCAAAATCCGAAGTTAAATAGTCTGAGGACCATTTCCTTACACTTACAACCAGGAGCGGCGTAGATCCGCGACGATGACGTCCTGACGGGTCCAGAGCGCGGTGGTGAAGTTCCTGCGCGGATCCTCTCGCCCCGGATGTCGAGGATGCAGTGGTGACATCGATGTAGCGCAGGGTCGGCGTGGAGGCACTGGTGGCGCTTCGCCGCTGGCAGTGTCACCCTCGGGATCAGATTAGGGTTATGACAGCGGGTACTGTAGCAGCGGCTGTCAACCTCTTTATAGATCCCTGCCCCCACCTCCTCTTTATAGGCACTGTGCGACAGGGGCCACCAGCCTGGTAATGGGCTGGGCATCCCCGATCAGGATGCAGATGGTGGAGATCAATGCAACACAAGTCGCCTTAACTTTCCCGGTTGTGCGACGATCCTATGAGTCCGACTCGAATTGCCGGGGCATAAAAGCACCCTCCATCCTTCTCGATCCGATCCCATCCCATCCCATCCCATCCCATCCCATCTCCATCCATCCACTACTTTCTCTCCATCCATCCGGCAGGCGGCGGCTAGGTAGCCCTAGAACCCGTTTGCTTGCTTTGCGGCGGATCATGCCTGCCCCTTCGCCTGCCGTTCGCCGCTTGGCCGGCGACGTCCCTCGTCGCCCAGCACTGCCCCTTCTGACGCCAGTGAACGAGCTTCCGGGAAGAAGCGTCCACGTGCTGCGCCGGCACGAGACTCGTCGGCTTGCCTCGCCAAGGCGATCCGTAACCGCAACGCGCGGTGACGCCGCCGGCATGGAGATCTTAACCGTCGGCTGCGAGATGTCAGTATCGGGTGATCCTGATCAAGAGCTCCTAAAGAAGCGCCTGGCATCCGAGCTCGATGTCTTGCACGGTCTCGTAAAGAAAGCAGAGTTTATATCCCAGCGTGGGGCATGCAAGAGCGGCGCACCGACCGCCGGCAAGAAGGAGCGGTTCTTGGCCCCGAAGCCAGTCGAGGATGGTGCAGGCAATGCGCCTTCGGTGAAAAAGAGGAAGATTCACCTCTGGTGGAGAAGAATCAGATACCGGCGCCGCTGATGTCGCCAGAGGAGAGGACTCAGATTGCTGGTCGCCTGTGCTTGCTGTCTGGGAAACGCCAGGGCACATCGTTGAGTTCCTGCAGAAGCAGTTCGGCGATGCCGATACCCATGGTGAGATCGCGATCAACATCGACTCTGTGGAAGACTCCGTCCTGCTGGAGTTGAAAGGCGAGGCTCGACAAGCTCTCCGAGGATAGCAAAGGCGAGGTCGTTCTTGAAGCAGGAGGAGGACGAAGAGTACATCGACATCTGCGGCATGTCCCCCATCATCGAAACCGGCAACAGGCCGAGCTCAAGCAGCAGCGGTGGTTCAGACTCGGACAGCGACTCTGCAGGTAGAAAGCGACTCCGATCAGATCATGGGCACGTCCGCGCAGCAGCCGTCGGAGCCAGCATCAGGGACGGCGGAGAGCACCGTACAGGCAGAGACCGTTTCCGGCGAGATTAACGGCGGCCCGGCTCCGGTGACGGTGGACGGCGGCAGCATCAAGGGGCGCAGAGGAGCGGGGAAGCAAAGAAGGTCCAGGACGTCGTCCAGCGTGCGGCGCCCAAGGGTGTCTACATGCCGGTCTGCTCTAAAGGCGAACCTTCGGCGACAGCTGCTGAGAGATGGATAGGGCGGCGCGCCCGACCAGAGCATCCACCCGCGGGACCTGCAGCGTCTTGGCATCTCGGAGTACGGCCATCCCGGCCTCATGCGGCAGCTCGGGCTCGTCCTCAAGGCGAAGCGTAGGCAGCGCGTGGCGAGCAGAAGAAGCGGGAGCACGGCAGCTGAAGATTTTATCTTTTTCAAGATCGGCAGCTGGAGATTGGAGATGTAGTAGAACATATAAAGTGGATTGGTGTGATCGGTAGTTATGTTGGACATGTATCCGATGTTTTTTGTGAGTCTTGTAATATGTACTAACATTGAATAGAAAATCTTCTGTCAGGCAATGTGCGTGTATAGATTCTTTAGTCGCGGGCAAATTTGGGTGCAGCGGTAAGACTGTAAGAGCCAGGGGGGATGGCTTTCAATTCACAATAAACCGACGGTAGCAGGCTAATTACAGAAGAAGATCGTTTTACAGTTTTACACAGAATTAGTAGTTCAGACCAAACTTCACACAAACACAGGATTCACTAAAGCAATCTTACATCAGCTAACAGACTACTGACATGCAATGCAACGAATAACAACAGCCAGTAAGCTTCCATCATGAGAGAGAGTCTGGATTCATATCATATGCCATGGCATGCAGTGGTGGAGCCAAAAACTTTTAGGAGCCTGGGTATTTTTATTGTACAGAAGGTTTTTGGATTTTACTACTACAGCATGCACATGCAGTTTAGTGCATCCGACTGCACAGTTCTTTTTTGGCAAATCTGCTCCCTCCACTTTCCTTTTTTGGAAAATAGGCTACCCTTTGCATTTTGAGTGCGGGGGAGTAATAGGATTTTCCAACGCCCATCCAAAGTTTTCCGCTCTAAAAAAGTGGGGGAGGCCAATGCCTTTGGACATTACAACCTCCTAATTTACCACCTTTGACAAAATTGATTTTTTCATACAAATTAAAACAAAACAACACCATGCCCTGCACAAAAAGGCTCTAATTTCTCAGTAATGCATGTGAATCTTCTAACTACATATATTATTAGAACTTCCACATAGTAACAGGTATTCCTCACCATTTTGTTCTAGAAAATCTCATGCATCATCCAGAAAACAATAGAACCCAGGATGATTAAGAAAATCGCATACAACAAACATTAATGCACTACTTTCTATGTTTCTTCCCTTCATATCTCACTCCATGATTCTTCCTATTTCGGTTCTTCCTGGTGATTCCTTCATACATTTGTTGCTCATGTATTTTTGGATAATGAGCTAACTAAAACTGCTACAGTAACAAAACTAATTGCTTGTTAACAAAAATGCTTTGTAGGGGTTGAAGTGTTTAAGCAAGTCCATGTACAGGAATTCATCTACAGGACCACGATCCTGCAAACAAGGGAACCGTTAGGATGTAAGATAGTGAATTTATTAGATTCTAGTTGAGAACCAAACAAAAGCGCCCTGCAAACAAAACGTATGTTTGACTGAAAATCTGAAAGAAACAATTGGACCAACAAAAATTGTGCATGTCATTGTTCATTTTCTAGATAATGAGCCTTCTACAGTAACCTTTTGTATGTGCCCTGATCAGAATTAAAGCATTTTAATTTCCATTGGAAAAAACATGACACAACAAAATTCATGATTAGGAGAAGGAAACTGACTTGGTGAACGATGTTCTCTTCATGAAAAGAACATAGTGAGGTACAACATTTAACTCATGGTATCTATAATATGCCTTAAGATAAAACAAGTTGGAGTGTAGTGTAATGCCAAATTTCTAACAAAATATACACTACTGAAAAAGATGAGCCCAGAACCCAACCACTATTATTGCTTTATCAACCACACTATTTTGCCTAATTTATACCATATTATTGCTTAACTCTTAACACTATTTTGCCTAACAGATAAAATAAAACTAGACAGTTGTGCACCATAGACATCAGCGCACATACAAATATTTGGGCTAGATATTAAGTCACCAGTCGCTCCCCTGAACAAGCTGCTCCGCCTTTGCTGAGTCTAGACTCCGTGCGACACGGAGAGCACCACCATGCTAGCCAAATATGGGCCCATGAGGCAGCGGACAGCGACACCATGCAAAGGCTTCTTTGATGGCTGTTAATGAAATTAGAACATTTAACTCATGGTATCTGTAATATGCCTTAAGATAAGCAGGTTGGAATGCAGTGTAATGCCAAATTTCCAACAAAATATACACTATTGAAAAAGATGAGCCCAGAAGCCCAGAAACTAAAAAGATGAGCCCAGATTAGATTCATTGCCTTCTGGTGGAACTGTATGCTACAACTAATCTAATATAGGCTGTATGCTACAACTAATCTAATATAGGCTTGAAATAGAATACTTGATCTTAGATGGTTTTCAGAATATTGCCACAAAAGATTGCTAGGGTTGTACTGTATTATTTGCCTAGTTAAGTCTAGTATTATTTCCTGATGCACAAATGCATTTTTTTCTTATGCAGAATAACTATATTAGTGCCTACTGAATGAACTAATGTTATTTTGTCGTGCATAAAAGTGTTCTAATCTGACGCAGAAAAGTAATTTTGCGTAATGCATGTCAATATTATTGACTACTTCAACCTATTCTAGTTGTAGCTTTACAGATGATTGTGAGGTCCATAAGGTTCTAAAGCTTGACAAATGATGTGCTCATTATTGTATAAGAACTAGGAGGCCATCTATTCCTTACACAACATGCAACAGAGTGTAGGCCTCAAAAAGGATATGCTGAACCCACCGATGATGAATGTAAGTTATATCTGGTAATAAAAAATAGCCATCACAATTCACATCCTACTCGATATATTCTAATCCAATAGCGCTAAGTATCTAAAAAAGATGATGCCAGTGAGGCAAATGCGCTTTGCTTGGGGCTGGTGTAAATAACAACCAATTATCTAAAGAAAGACAAAAGGTTATATTCTAGAACCAAGAACTGCAGAAACAGGTAGTAATTTGACACCTCATATGCCAGGAAAATTGGTACCGAATAAATTAGCTAAATTACATGGGTTCGGTGCCTAACTTATTTTGGCATATAGAAAAACACTAGTTACACGAAAAAACACATGCTAATGGATTGTAAAAACAGGAGTCGAAATCAAGACTGACATCTGTATGCAGTACTTCCTCCAACCTTATCACCACTCAACCACTGGTTTGAGCTTACCTCGCAACAGAATATTAGATGACTGCTTAAGCGAGAAGGAAATGTGAAATGAATGTCCATAAACATAAAACGAGTACCCAACTTGCTAAGTGTCGCTCCTTCTGATCTATGTCTCCCCTTGACAATGAGAAAAAAAAATTATCAGATCTCAGATCGAATGAGCAGGGCGTGAAAGAAAACACCCAAACGCACATAATCCAGTACTGACCTTCATGCAACTTAATCCTTAGCGAGCTCCTGATGCACTTGAAAGTTGAAACATCCACCAAAAATTCCTGGAAAAAATCACACGAAATAAGCCAATTCCCATGGTTCATCAGGGATGCAAGAAATCTTCCAGGACATAGCAGATGTTGACTTACCTACGAGCGTGGCACCTTCTCGGGTCTTCGATTAATCACCCAACAATGTCGCCGCTGACTGCCGCACCACATATCGCCCTACCTGAAAGGGGAAGATGGTGCTGTAGTGGATCCTACGCCCTACGTGCTATGGCGCCAAAGTCGTTCCACACCCTCTGTGTCCCGCCGTCGAAGTCGCTGCACCACAACACAAGTCAGCCTCCGCCACAATCGCCGTCCTCCACGAGGCTGCCGCGGTCGAGGTCTGACGTGAGGCCGCCGCGGTCGAGGTATGCCGCGAGGCCACCGCGGTCGAGGTCCGCCGCGAGGCATGATACCTGGCCGCCGCGGCCGTGGTCTGCCGCGAGGCCGCTGCGATGCCCGTCCTCCGCCGCGAGTTGGTTGGTCGCGACTCCGCCCTTGTCATGGTGGGCGCCATTCTAGATCTGGGGCGGAGTGGAATATGCGAGAGGAAAAGAGATAAGACCGTTCGAGAGAGAATGAGCGTCGGTTGCTGGTATTTGTGGATGAAAGTGGAAGACGTAGGTAGATGGACGGTCGATGGAGGTGGACCAATAAATCAACCGCAGATTGGACTGTGCGTGCCGAGCGCACGAGCGTGCTCCGCCACTGATGGCATGAGAACAGAGTCTTGATTCATATGGCATGAAATGGCTTCGACTTCGACTCTCAATTTGCACACCATAAAGCTCCCCCCCACCTCCCTGTGCTCTATTCATAAGTTCAGCCAAATAGATGAGCACGCACTTGAGCACGAGTAATGTCAACGACGACGCGAGGAACATCTCCACAAACGCAATATGGACAAAAACATGCATATTGCACTATCATATCATAGGTAGATTCATATTCGAAGTTGGATACACATTTTAACACCAGAGTACCAGACCTGCTCCATGATTCTCCAGCTGTGCTCCCAGATTCTCTGGTAAAGTGATTCTATAGCTGAAAGTAGATTCTCTTTGATTCTTTAGCCTAAACTCTCAAAATCAGGATAGAGAATCACTTCATAGAGTCAGGTGAAGCTACTTTTTTGAGCTCACAGCTTCCGAGTTCATTTCAGAGAATCACTTCACAGAATCAGCAAAGAATCACTTCACACTGAAAAATGTGTTTGGCAACTCGGTGGAGCTGTCACAAACGCACCCAAGTACTTCGCTTCTAATGAACATTTCAGGTCGCAGTAGAGGCAAAAGGCTCCAGTGTTCCGTGAGGTCAGTCCCTGCCACTACAGGGAACGTTGCCTTCGCCGAGTGCTGGCTGCACTCGGCGAAGGCCCTCTCGCACTCGGCGAAGGCTTGTAAGCATCGTACGTGACAAATTGCTCGAAACTTTCTCAAAAAATTTTCTCGGCATACGCATATGATGTAACAAAATCTCGCCAAGTTTCGCGATTTTCGGCATACGCATATGATGTAACAAAATCTCGCCAAGTTTCGCGATTTTCGGAATTCATTTGCATTTTCTTTAATTAAAAACGGCCCGCACGTAATTTGGAGACGTTGCCCCGTGAGCACGTTGATCGAAACATCAGGTCAGGTTTTGGATTTGGCCTCAACATACGGTTAAGAACAAGAATAATATTTTTAAATCATGAAAATCATTATTCGATGCACCCGCAGTTCAAACTTGCGTCTTCCGAGAAAATTCAAGAAAACAAAAATACAGTCAAAAAATATAACGAAAAGTTTTGAAAAAGTGTCAAATTTGAACATGTTGTCCATAGTACTGTGGGGATGACCCACAAAAAATTTGGTGTCCAAAATTCAAAAAAAAAATTTGCCGAGTGCCACGTGGCCGGCACTCGGCGAAGATCCCCTCTTTGCCGAGTGCCAGCCACGTGGCACTCGGCGAAGAACAGCCCACGTGTCAAACAACGGGGCCACATGCTTTGCCGAGTGCCACGTGGCTGGCACTCGGCAAAGAGGGGATCTTTGCCGAGTGTCGGCCACGTGGCACTCGGCGAAGAATAGCCAACGTGCTTTACCGAGTGCCACGGGCTGGCACTCGGCGAAGACCCCCTTTGGCCGAGTGCCAGCCACGTGGCACTCGGCGAAGAACAACCCACGTGCAAACAACGGGGCCACACGCTTTGCCGAGTGCCACGTGGCTGGCACTCGGCAAAAAGGGGTCTTCGCCGAGTGCCAGACGGCGGGCACTCGGCAAAGCAGACGGCCCTGGATGCCGTCTGGGCCACGACACATTGCCGAGTGCTCGGTTTTGCCGAGTGTTTTACACTCGGCAAAGAGGTCCCTTCGCCGAGTGCTTTTCGTTGCCGAGTGCGTAACACTCGGCAAAACATTCTTTGTCTTGTGCTCAGTCTTCGCCGAGTGCCAAGTTACCGGCACTCGGCAAAGAGGCTGTTTGCCGAGTGCCCGAGATTTGGCACTCGGCAAACTCGCAGGCACTCGGCGAAGATCGTGTTTCCTGTAGTGTGCAGTCCTTACTGCAAGCTCTGACCAACACACACAAAGGCTCATATCATAATTCTAGTGATGCAGATGCAGTCCTGTCCGTCATTCTACCGCGTGGCATCAACTTTGGTTTGGCATTTCTACGCTGTCACGCTCGCGCAGCCCGCCGACACGGCCGCCCTTGGGCTGCCGTCTTTTTGGCCACCTCGCAAAGAGAGCTAAATTGCTAATTGCTCAACAGTACCGCCCCTGACATTTGATCTCTGCTCACGTACATGTGATTACGGACACGGGTTCCGAGCTGCATGTTCATGGTTAGAACATTGGATAACAAAGATTAAAAATAAATGATTTTAAATTTATCTCACACCATCAAAGTGGTCGTGCCGGAGTGGTTATCGGGCATGACTAGAAATCATGTGGGCTTTGCCCGCTTAGGTTAGAATCCTGCCGACCACGGTTTTTTTATTTTCTATATTGCATGATATTTTCTGTTTTCAATTTTGTTTCAGAGAACGTGTTTTTTATTTTATATATTGCATGATATTTTCTGTTTTCAATTTTATTTCTCTGCCGACCACGGTTTTTTGTTTTCTATATTGCATGATATTTTCTGTTTTCAATTTTGTTTCTCAGAACGGGTAACTCACTCTCTCCTTTTTCGGTACTTTCCAATGCAAAAAATAAAAATAGTGAACATTTAGGTTTCAATTTCGTTACAACAATGGTATTTCCTTGATTACTTTTCAAATTTCTCATGTACAAAAAAGAAGTCCTGCGTTCCCAACCACCAAGCTAGGCGTTCCATTGACCTCTTCCTCTGATTTCAACTTTCAGTTTCATCAACATCTCTACTAAATCTCTAGCATTCAATCACTCCTTTTCTAATTAAGCACCAGTAACGGCCCAACAGATACGTAGCTTCGAAATCTCTCTCTCTTTCACACTCCACTGCCATAAGCTAGCACCAAACCAATCTATACATCTATCTACAACATCTGACACGATAGAAATTAAATAAGGGAATATGGCAGCAGCCCCCTCATGAAATAATGCATTCCTCCATTTCGCTCTGCTTGATCGGATTTCCCCGGAGTTCAGCAATCACAGAGAATATGGTGGCTATCTGATGAAGGAGATCAGTGGTTGAGCACTTGATTAATGCATGAGAGAGGAGTTAATGCCTGCCTGCCTGCCTTGGCTCTGACAGGCGCCGAGGTTTAGCAGCCCTAGTACTATTTAGAAGGAGCGCGTGAGGCCGGAACTGAGGGTGTCACTCCAGCAAAAACACTCACAGTCCTCTCGCCACAGACAAGAACGTACTGGTCCGTCGTCGTCGTGGTCGTCCTCGCGAAACGCGAGACGGGGACGAGATCGGATAGCTTGCTTCTGGGTGAAATGGAGGCTTCTCTCTCGGTGCAGCCGCAGGAGGCGCCTCGCGGGTCCAGGCAAGGTGGGGTTCTGGTTCTGGTTCTCCATGTGATCGGATAACTTATTGGTCATTCTGATCTTGATAAGCGATTAACAAGTGATTGGATTTATTATATATATATGTATATCGCCTGATGAATATATCGTCAAGAGTTTGTGCCATGAAACGCTGAGCAGCTGATTTAATTTGGTGCAGGGATGGCGGCGGCGTCGGGCGCGGAAGGAGCGCCTCCAGTGCGCGCCCCTCGTGGTTTCGTCGCGCGCTGGGCGGGTGGAAGCATCCCGCGGCCGCGGAAGCGCCGGCGCGGGCGAGGGCGCGGGAGGAGCGCGCGCCAACGGAGATGAGGCCGCGCTGGCGCTCGTCCCTCAAGGAGGCGGTGGCGTCGGCGCTCGCGCGCGTGGCCGTGGCGTGCGTCTGCGTCTGCCAGTGCCAGCCGGCGGCCTGCTCCGGCGTCCATGACGACGACGTCGTGGATCCGAGGAAGAGCCGCCGCCGCCGCCGCCGTCGGCGGCGGTGGCGGCGGGACATCGGCTCCGGTGCCCGTTCGCCCCCGGAAGCTGTGCTCACGGATGAATCGGACGACTACTGGACGTTCGCTTTCAGGGGGAGGAGGTCGTCGTCGTCGTCGCTGACCGACGAAATGCTGATGCGGCGGTTCGTGCTGGAGGAGGACGCCGTGCGCCGGCGCATGGAGATGCGGGCGGCGGCAGGCATGCGTTGGTTTCCGCCGGGTCCCAGCAGACTCAGCCAGATGTCGCTGGCCGACGACGACGACAACGACGGGCGAAGCAGGAGAGAATAGCTCGACCTCGCGCCCCAGTGAAGAGTGGAGGCTGTGGAGCTCAGTCTCTCTGAGCCTGTTATGCTTAATGCGTGCTTGTTTTGATTTCGGCGTGCTCCCTATTTGGTTCAATGCCAAATATTCTACCGGGCAGCCGTCGTCCTAGATTGTAAAACGTTTTGGCTGATACAATATTACTTTTACTATTTTCTTCGTTTTTTTCCGTATCATCAGTTCTGTCCTAAGTCAAATATTACTACTATCTTTGACAACTATTTTAAAAATCTTTGTAGTTTCACATAATATGAATTTATACATGGTACGCGAGTATTTTTTATAGTAAATCTAAAAATATAAATCTTATAACATGAATCTATATATATTTTAAAACAATATAACATCAATATAAACAAAGGGAGTATGTACTTAAATATACACTATATCTAGATACAAAGAAAAATAAAAACATCTTATAATCCGGAATGACCAAGCCATTATTATTATACAATGCATAACTAACCATCCGTTGATTGATTTGAGCGTGTTTTATCTAATTATTGCTGTGGGCATTATGAACTATATAATATACTAGTGTGTTGTTGTTGTTGTTGTTTAAAAAAAAAGCTTCCACGCACAACAAAATATATTAAAACAAAACAGAAAGAGTTGCCACCTGGAGTACAAGGAAGCAAATCCAAGAGCTTACTGGAAAAACACTAATATACAAGAGCCAAAAGGTAACCAAAGGAGACCACATTACAAGCTATTGAGCCAATTCATTACAGATAGGTGTAAAACTAAGTTGATCCTATGCAAATGAAGTTTAACTTCATTTTTTACGACAATTTCCAGGAAGCCAAAGAAGGAGAGAAGTGCCATTGAAAATCCATGCATTTCGTTCATTCCATATGCACTAGGCTACAATCATAAAGATTTTCATGAAGAAAGGCAATTGGGAGAGTTCCTTTTGATGCTCAATCATCTAAAAAATACTACCCTGTAAGGTCTAGACAAAACCGATGGAGAACTAGCGAGCCACACTAGATGTACAATAAAAAAAAAGAGAGGCAACACCGTCTCTTCCAAGTCATCTAGGAAGAGAGCACAATTATAACCTTCGTCACTCTAAATGTTTATGTCATAGCTTTAGATATTTCTAGTGTTCAATATGTCATTGAGAAGTAGTCATGCAAAGAACTTGATTTTAGGAACACACATTGACTTCCAAATCCACTTCAATGGTCTGGGTGGTGATAATGCTATGAAATTTTGCTTGTAAAATTTCCCCAAGAATAAAGGGACCCCAAATTGAAAGTCCATACATCCTGTTGATCAGAAACATTGTGTTGCTCCTCCAAAAGTTGACTAAAAGACATGTTTTCATCATATGTTGCATGGCTAAGAGGGAGTATGAAAAGATCTATGAAGTTTTTCCTGCCTGACATGCGCATCCCATTTGAAGTGACAAATTACTTGGTTTGACAAATGTTTGCACGGTAGGGAACTTAGTGGTGAAAGCACTGGCAGACCCAGGGCCCGGCGACCCTGGGCCTCCGCCCGGGCTCCTCGGTGTTCAGCTTCACTACGTCTAATTACTGTATAGTCAATGTATATTGGAGATTATGCCTAATCTACTACTTAGCCCATAAACTACTCGGGCTTCTAAAAGATTCTAGGTCCGCTATTAGGTGAAAGTCTAATCAAGGTAACGTAGCAGTCCTCCTAGAGACTTACAGTGCCACCACCTGTGTTGCACTTAGCAATACCTCTAAATTTTGTACATAAATTGAGAAGGTCTTTCCACCCAAAGGACACTCTAGGTGGAAGAGAGGCACTTTTGACACATGACCAAATTAGGTGTTCCCAAGGAACATCCATAGTCACAAAAAAGGAACATCCTCCACTTATTCCACTTTATTGTAGAATTTGGCGAATTGCTTGGTTTACACAACATCATTCTGCAGGTAAAGGTTTTTAACTCCCAAACCACCTTTTCTTTTAGGAGGGTAACTAAGGCCAAACAACTAAATTATATCCTTTCTTGTTTATATCACTACCCCGCCAAAGATAGTCCTTTCTGTATTTGTCAATTACTTCATTTGGATGCCAATTATCATCCAAACATATTAATTTTAGTAGCAAAGATATTATTTGCTTAGATATAGTACCTAGTTTTTTTTAACTTGGTGCAATTTTGGCGAAAGTTGATCGACAAGAAGTATTTGTTGCTAAGATGCTAGTGGATTTTAACTAAATTATCAAAGTGTTGTTAATACTTTAAAACACTATTAGAGAGCGACATTTATAATTTTAGAATTCCAATATTTAAAACATGCTCCCTCTGAGCAGACTAAGAACTATTACAGGTTATCCACTAAACACAAAATACTAAACAAATAGTATATGTATTTTATACGCTCTTTTCACCAATATGAATTTTCTTTCAATTCTCCTTGTTTAGAATTATATTTGGAAATATGTTATTATGCACTGTTAGGAATTGTTTTGGTTTGATATAATTATTTGAGGTGTGCAATTGACTTTTTATTTATTAGTTTAAAGCTTTTTGGTCTGATATGCCAATTATTGCGAAATGATATTTGTATAGCACTGATACACATTGAGCTATTATTACTATGATGTATGACCAAGTTTTTTTTTGCATTGTGTAATTATAGAAGGCACTTGAGATTAAAGAGTTTTGAACTAAAATGATTGAATGTGTCTATAGTATATGGATTCTTTGGTTGCACTAGTTCTTTCAGATATAATTTTAAGAAACGGATCTAGCCAATCACATCATATATTTGTTAAGTGTATGTTTTTAGTTTGTTATACATATACCATAAGCATTAACATAATTTGCAAATAACCCCATATATGTCACTATCGATTGCTTCTCCATGCACAAATTCTAGGATGCTCTTAGAGTATAGCTCCAAGTGTGGTTCAAAATCAAACCATGGGATGCTCACTTAACTACCAAACCATTAGAATTGTAGCGCGTTCAAGCCAACCCTACCAGAGCCTAAATTTGATTCTATAGATGAGTCACACTAAGGGCATCCATAATGTTTAATAATACCTCTAGGGACCTTAAGGCATGAAATGATCAAATAGGTCCTAAAGGAAGGGGGAGTGGATGTTGAATAGGCCAACTTGCAAATTAAAAACTATCTTGAAAACAAGATATGCCACTTGTTGATAATCCACAACTCCACATAGGTTGTTGTTGAGGCTTCGTAAGTTTGCAAAGTGTTCATAGGTGTGAGGTGCCAAGTCACAACCCTATCAAAAAAATAGATCAACAAAGTTTCTTGGGTTTCCTGTGTGTTTTTAACCTATTCTTGAAGTCACATGCAACTCAAAATCAATAGAGAAGTAGATTGAGCTTAACTCTAGAAGTCAACGCTTTACATGAAACTCAAAGCACAAGATGCAATGGAAAGAAAGAAGCCAAGTACACGAGAAAAAATCCAAGGTTTAGACATTACATTAAGGTGTGTCTGTGTTCTAATTGTCATGGAAGCCATATGGAGTCAATATTTCTGAATCCTATCCTCTTCTTAAGGAATTCATGAAGGTTAAGCTTGAGGGTACTTACTAGAGTTGTTGGGGCAACTTCCTGGTGCACACCACAAGCTTGGGTGCTTTCATTGGCAACATCTAACCTTCTAGGAGTGAAGCTTCAAGAGTAACAAACAACAATTCATAGGTTTGATTAAGAGATGAGTGTTAAACAGATGGAATTTTAGTCACCCCTTTGCTTAAGCATTTGCTCAAATCCTAGCCACATACATAAGTGAGCACAAGGGGGAAGAGATGAAAACACCTTAGACACTATAAAGAGTTCTTGTCTAGGGTTTGATCAAAATTGAATAAGGTAATAGTAAGAATAGGTGGTGAGGTATAAATACCCCAAAAAGAGTCATCAACACAATCAATTTGCAAACATTTCATGCAGATGTATAGATAATTCGTAGCTAGATACCCTCTTGAATAATTTGCTTAGACTGCAACAAATAGTCAATAAGCCAATAATCCGCACGAAAATGCATGGATAGTAACCTACAACTTGATGGATATTTTCATGGATTATCCATGACACTTAGGTGTAAGGCTACATGGTGTCCATCTGTAGATTATTCTTAAACCGAGCAATTACCGGCAGTCAAAACTTTAAGTTTTTGAGCCTTACCCAATAGAGCACGTGTTGCATCAAGTGTATCACATGTATTATTAGTTCAATTGAATGCTAGTTTATGTAAAGGTATCTCTGGATAGTACAACATTCTAAACACAATTCTAAGCATAAAAAAATAAAAGAAAATATCATTCAGTGGTATTCTTGCTTTCCTTTTTTAGGGCACAAAGCACATATGCCTTATCCATTTGTGCTTAGAATCTGTTCATGGATCAATAAATGCATTAGATACTTAATTAATATTTAAGAATCATCAACATCAAAACCTACAATAGGGCTTGAATTCACTTTGAAGGCGGTGCCATATTTTCTATGGCCTCCTTCTCTTTTGTAGGAGACTCGTACACTAGACCCGAAGATGGATCCTACTTGACAATTTAAAAACACCATATGGTGGCTTGCTCCATTTCCCCATCGCTCGGTCACGTAAAATCATTACCCTAAGATGGGTCCTACTTGACAATTTTAAAACACCGTATGGTGACTTGCTCCATTTCCCCATCGCTCGGTCACGTAAAATCATTGCCCAATGGAATTCCCCACACTCATCCATGCCAAATTTGTGTCTTGTTCAGGTGTGTTGGTGGTTTCTTGCCACCAAGGGCTAATCCCATGACCCCTCCTTGTGGATCCCTTGTATGTTGCTATCTAAGGGTGGGCAAAAAACCCGATACCCAATCCCCAAACCCGAATTACCCGAATCTGAACCCGAAATACCCGATCACAAATTCGGATAACAATCTAAGGGTAGATTGGGTAATGCTCCCCGGTACCCGAACTACCCAAATTACCTGAATATCTCAAATATTGTTCTTCTATTTCTAATATGAAGAAATGAAGTGGTTTCTTACAATATAAGTTTATTATTTAGTATTGTTCACTAGCTTCATAATTGTTTTGTTATTAATTGATACAAATACATGGTGTGATTTGAAGGGCCAATGTTTATTGCTTTAAAATACTAATAGAATTATTCCAAAATAGTTAGTTTTGTCAACTTCGGGTATATCGGGTAAAACCCGAACCTGAACCCGAATTATCGGGTACCCGAAATTTCGGGTAGTGCTTTTTCAGGGCTAAAATCGGGTAGCAATTTCTAAGACCCGAATTTCTAATTACCCGACCCGAAATTTTTGGGTAACCCGAATGCTCAGCCTTACTGCTATCATAGAGGTGCTCTTTCTTAGCCAAATTGGATGACATCCATGAGCTTTGATTCAAGTAGACATTTTGGTACCCTCCACTAGCACCATGATGACATGCATAGCCCCACTGCTAGAGATCCACCCCATGCTAGAAATCCTTGATGCACATGCTATTGCAAGCCTCCTTCCTGTGATCCACCAATTCTTCCCTAGTGGATATGATGAAGGATGGCGCCACTAGTTTTTTTATTCCAAAAGGCTAGGATCTAAGCCTATGTTTTTGGGTTAAGTTCAACCCCCTGTTATATGGTCGCCTCTATGAAGGCCAACTGAGACTTAAGGCTCGCGTTATTTCCCACACTCTGGATGCCCTAAGCCACATAAAATAATGTTTCATGCAAATGGTTGTTGTACACCACTCTCTTGTCAATGCTAGCACCACTTGGAGCACACCTTCCACCACTTAGTGTCCAGAAATGTTGAGTTCGTTGATGAGGTGCTTCACCTCATTGTTGAGTGGTTTTCTATGATCAAAAACATGTTGGTGGATGAGCACCACTGAACAGTGGGTTTGAGTGGTGTCAGTCAACCTCCAAATATGGCGGCCACGCTGAGCCTCCATGTCAAAGAGCATGGCCACAAGACACCACCTCCAAGATGGAAACCACGACGAGGATCCATCCCCTTGACACTCTTGCTCAAGGCATCTTGCACTTCCACCACCGCATGCGACCTAACATCCAATGCTGCAAAAAATAATTAATCAATCCGCTATAGTGCTCTAGAGCTCATTGATCGGTTTGGTCCATGTCTAGATGAGCTAATCTGCTCTGTTCTAAGCCTATTTTTGATCTATGTTTGGATGTTGGGAAGGCTAGTAAGGGGGTGGGGTAGGAGGTAGGAAGAATGGGGAATTGAGAGATGAAGCTTGGCTGCATGGGGGATAGAATGGATATGAGAGAGCTTGTTACTATATTATGGGTCCCACAATTGATGTGTACACTTCAGGAATAGAACTCTGCTTATGTTCGCTTTCATGCATGGTTGGCATGTGATAGCATTGTGGATGCCCTTAGCTAGACAAAATACTATGACAATGTGGAAGCTTGTTGTTATACATGTAGTTTGCCTTGGTAAGCTATTGCATATCTCATTTCAATTAGCTAGTAGTGTATTTGAAGTTTTGAGTAAGCACTATTTTGATGGACCTATCTAGGGCATGTTTGGTTCTTCTCGCTACGTGGCCTGCCCAGCTAGCACCAGCAACGAGAAGCTCACCCAACCAGGTGAGCCAATTTGGCTCTCTGGTTAAGAAAAATCTCGCCTACAGGGAGTTTGAAACGCTCAGGTTAAGAAACAAACACATAACCTCGCTCTGAATCCTGGTTGGGTAAGGTGATACTAACCAACAAAACAACCAAACATGCCCTAGTTGATCTAGTACTTGTAGAATGCTAATATGAGTTGGCAATTATATCATTATGTTGTTTGAGTAGAGAGTGTGTCATGAGTACGTGTTACCCATTATTTGGTGCTATGAAATTTGAGTATGTAGTCGTTGTTACAAGGATTTAGGGTGAACTATTTTGGTGAAAGATATATAATTAATTGCATGAACCAAGAATTACCCTAGATATGATGTGTCGATTCTTTAGGTATGTTATTTGGTTTTTAGCTAATATCCTATCAAATGAGCCCAAGATGGTCAGTCTTTATGACTTAGAGGGAATGTTCTTCTTACTGGCCGCTTGTTTTTTTATAGAATGAGTTACTCCACATGGCCTTATGGGTATGTACCTCGAGCATGCATTATCATGATTATTCAATCTCAGTATATATATTTTTTTAATATGTAGTGCTACTAGTAATGTGATCATACGTACTTCCTCCATCTCAAATTATAAGTCATTCTAAAAATCTTATAGAGTCAAAGTTTTCTAAGTTTGACAAAATTTATATATTAAGATAATAACATTTATGATACTAATCAAGTAGCATTATATATCTTTGTTAGTTATATTTTCATAATATATCTATGTGATGTCATAAATTTATGTTTCTCTTTATAATTTCGGTTAAACTTGAAAAACTTTGACTCTCCAAGATTCTTGAAATGACTTATAATTTGGAATGGAGGCCGGGAGTATATATCTGTCATGCTGATATATGATGAAGAAATAAAGGTGTGTCGGTGGCGTGTATATCAGTATGACAAAAGTCTTTTGTCATAGACACGCGCTCAAACTGTGCAGTTGTTGCTCTTTAAACTCATTATAGTTACATTTTACCTTTTCAAGATGTATGACCTTTTCTATATGCATATAGGTATGCGTCGTCTCGCAAAAAAAGGTATTTCCTATGTCTAAATACTAGAAGAATACACTATGGTTGTTGTAGAAATTAGGACTGATTTAGAATAAAATTAGACTATATAAACTGTTATAAACAATGCTAGTGAATTCTGTGACACGTTGGTGTTTTTAATTGCATAACATAGTGTATTATTGCTGAGGTTGACAGCTTGTATATTGAGAGAATTGCTAGTGAGGTTTATAATTATAAGAGGTATAAATACAGGGGAAAATAGAAAAAATAAAATGTCTTATAATTTGAAAAAGGAGGAAGTAAAAATGAATATCGGGAGACACGATTATTAGCAAAGCACGTACTGATAAATTTGGAGTAAGATATGCCGTATATATGTGCTCAACTGCAGAAACACTGCATTTGTGGTTTAACATTACATTTTTCACTAGACAAAAGATGACGTCTGAAATATAGTAAATTCTAAGCCTTGGTGTTTTATAACACACATTTCCTATATTTCAGACGTCTGAACGATTTTGTCTTTGTCCTTCCATAGAAAAAAATTGTCATTTGTTTCTTGTGATTTTTACTAATAGATTTGAACCATTGGATCGAGATCTGAAGGTTCTAGTCATCGTCTGAAAAGATATTATATTTTAGGGGCTTGTCTAGTTGATACTTATGTTTTTTAAGACAGATAACACATGGGTGTTTTTGAAAAAACACACACAAATTTCACGAGCTAAAAATCTGTGTGTGTGTTTGGCACTGGAAACAACACATAAAAGGAAATTCATGTGTTATTTTCTTAACTAGCACACGAATTTAACTCAAGCAGAAAAACATGTGTTTTACAAGTAAATGACACACAAATAACCGAATACGATTTCTTCTAGAGAAAGATAATTAATAATATTTTTAACCAGAACAACACAAACACAAACATGATGTTCGGCTAACACAGATAATAGAATACAATTTCTTTCTAGAGAAAGATAATTAACAATATTTTTCTACGAGAACAACACAATCACAAATATGAGGTCCGACTAACACAATAAACATAATACAATTTTTTTTCTAGAGAAGGACAATTAAGAATATTTTTCCCCAGAACGACACAATCACAAATATGTAGTCCGACCAACATATGTTAAACCGGATGGTCTATGCAACACACATTAAGCCATGAACAGACGAAAGACCTGACTGACCATATTTGGATCACACTATAGTTCCTCCACCAAGTATTTGTAGACCTTTAGATGACCCTGACATGCTATTAGATCATCATTTACTATGCCCAAGTTCTTTCTAATACCTTACATATAATGATACCAACGAATTACCACATTGAAGAAGTAGATACCAATACATGATTGTGCAATTAACAACAAAAACAATCTCATTAGTGTAAACGAAAAAAAAACAAAAATAGCATGGACTTGTATGTGAAAATCACGATAGCATCGCTAGGTAACTAAACAGCTTGGACGACATCTACACCACTAACTTAACCTGCTTATTAATGCAGGCCCTAAGAATGATCACATCACCAATGAGAACACCAAAGCTTAATTGCTATAAATCAATAAGTAGTAAGGATTCCCTAAGTACTAACCTGGAGAAGAACATTTGAAGGATACTTCCTGCAAGAAACAACACATGAAGGATTCAGATTAGGTGGTATAAGTAATTAATAATAAAAATAGATTAGATTGCACAAATCAGAAAAGGAATCCTTTTTTAATTAATACAAATACAAATACAAATTACAAGGACAAACATGAGTTGTATGTTGACACAAATCACAAGAAATAATTTTTTTCTATAAAAGACATAAAACAATTTTTCTATAAAAAGACAAGGACAGAAATAAGGAAACAAGGACACACAACTAGTACTAATAGGCTAGAGCACACAATTTTAGAGTTTAGTTAATTTCTAAGTGAAGGCTAGAGATTCTAGAATTTAGCACTAATACCAAAGTAATCCACTCAATGACTGCAATTTTTTTTTGCACTACAAATCCCCTCCACTTTTTAACTCCTCGTAGCAGTAAAGTGGAATACCTAAATTTCTGCACTACTCAATGACATGTAATATGGCAAAACATTAGCCGATTGTATAAATATTTACTTCTTAGATCAGCTTTAGCAATTAAGTAGTACGTAATAGACAAATCACCGCATGCACAACCAGATCTAGAGATCCAGAGCTGACTGAACCGACAACTAAGTTAACACTATCAACAAAAGCAAGCACTATTGGTAACCTTAAGTGCTACTCCAGTTTATACAAGCATGCAAAAAGAAACTCAGACCAAAATCAGAGAACATTGCATAGGAGAGGAAAAGAGCAAAGATCATATTACAAAGGAAATTCAAAGAACAAGGACTACAAGTCTGAATCATATCTCATTATCCAAGGTCAGTACACAAATCTTATATATTGCACATGCTGAACACCATAATTGCAGTATTTTAAGCATGCAATTTACTACTCCCTCCATCCCAAATTATAAGTCATTCCAAGAATCTTGGAGAGTCAAACTTTTTTAACTTTGACCAAAATTATAGAGAGAAACACAAACATTTATAATATCCAATATGCATATTATGAAAATATAACTAATGAAGAATCTAATTATACTTAATTGACATCATAAATATTATTATCTTATTGTATAAATTTGGTCAAAGTTAGAAAACTTTGACTCTCCAAGATTCTTGGAACGCCTTATAATTTGGGATGGAGGGAGTACTTATAAATGTTCAATCAAGAAAATGATGCTTCTACATAAAGAAATATATAATAAAATTATAGCTTAGTAGAACTGATAACTAGGACTTCTTTTTAAGCAGATAACTTGGACTTTCCTAATTCACATATATAAATGTTTTCCTTACTAATCACAAGTTTCTGTATAATGACATGAAGATAACAAAGTAACACTCTCCTTACAGAAGACAACTTTAAATATTTATATATGCAAAAATCACAAAAAACCTTGGCTCTTGCTACACATAACTATGATTCAAGCAAGCTCTAACTATTTTCAAATCATATATCAATGAATCAAGCAAGCTTAATGAGATCTAATATGCAAATAACCAAACCCTAGTTAACAAGGGCTAACAAAACACCAACCCATTTGCAAAAAAAAAAGTTCACCAAAATCGCTCATTACTACAATACAACACAAACCCTAGAAGCATTCCTGCTTAATCAAATGAAAAGGTAAATAAATTGGAAACTTCTAAGCTACAAGACCACAAATTGCACATGCAAATAATACAATTGCATTAATTCGGATCTGAAATTTACAACTAATAAATGTGCAACCAAGAAATGGACAGCGACCAGTAATTCGAATAAGTTCAAAAGACTACCATATGCACTGTAAAAAACTTGGCGAATCAGCAGCCTATCTATTACTTCTTGGATTCATTTTGTCCGGTCAAAAATGGTTGTGGACTGCTGAAGCAACCTCATATGCACTATTACAATAAATTGAAAACAAGCTTGGTACATGATCAAACCTTGCAAATAAAAATGAGTTGTGGATAGGTGAAAAGGACCGAATCAGCCTAGAGGGGGGTGAATAGGTGATTTTTGACTATATGAAACTTCACAAACTATAAGATGTAGTTAGATAGCAACCGGAGAGGCCGGTTTGTTTGGGTAGGTACTACCGGGTGTGAAACACCGGTACTACCAACACAAACAAACGGCACAACCGGAATCCTAAAAGAAACTACAAATCTGATGAAAGTAAGATATGAAGATAAAACAAGTTTCTAGCCAACTTTCCAAAGAATAATTTATGATAAAACTGCTCTCACGAAACCTTGGTTGCTCCCCTTGATGTAGATCGAGCCTTCCCAACCTAAGAACAAGATAGGGATAGGAAGAACACGAAGAACACAATAACAAGAGAAGTAGAGAAAATAGCGACAACAACAACAAGCACACGGGACACAAGATTTATCCCGAGGTTCGGCCAATCCACTAAGGAGTGCCTACTTCCTCGTTGTTGAGGTGACCACAAAGGTCGGAGTCTATTTCACCTCCTCGCCTCACTCAAGCAACCACAAAGGCTACGAGAGTATCTCTACTAGAAATCTCAGGGTAATACAAACGCTTCGGGGAGCCCTCACAAGTAAATCAATACGGGCTACCACGAAGAACACCTAACCGGCTAGAGCTCAAAGAGCTCAAGAGTAAAAGACACAAAACAAGCCGGCAAGATGGAAACCAAGTGCTCAAGTCGAAGATTGATCCTTCCCACTCTCGAATCTCACTTCCCTAGCTCAAATCTTGCAAGGGAATGAATCTAGGAGCAAAGGGGGAGAGAGATGGGTGAGTCAATGCTTGGAGAGAGTTTGTCTAAAGTTAGGTCAGCAATAAGTGTAGATTCTCAGTTGCACCCGGTGAAAAGTGAAGAGGGGAGGCATTTATACTCCCTCAGTCCCGAGGCTGGTCGGTACCACCGACCAGCCATGGTCGGTACCACCGACCATGACACAACGGTCGCATACACCAGATCTGGTCAAACTGACAAGCACCGGGCCAAGGTCGGAACCACCGAGGGCGGTGGTACCGAGGTAATGGCGGTACCACCGCCAGGCCAAAACAAGCTCGAACAGAGAGCAACTCAGTTAGGGACTCGGTCCCTCGGAAACTACCGCCCGAGGGTCGGTTCTCCGAGGTCGGTGGTACCGAAGTAATGGCGGTACCACCGCCAAGTCAAAAGCTAGTCAGTCCAGAGAGCCCTGAAAAACTTTCAACCACCGAACCTGGGTCGGTGCTTCCGAGGCCGGTGGTACCGAGGTTATGGCGGTACCACCGCCAAGTCATATTCAACACAACACAGAGAGCCTCACAAAGTCAAGTTACCACCGACCTCCGTCGGTACCTCCGATCCCGGTGGTACCGAGGTGATGGCGGTACCACCGCCAGGCCTTTTTCAATTCTACACAGGGAGCTCTGCAAACTAGGTAACCACCGGCCTTGCGTCGGTAGCACCGCGGGCGGTACTACCGAAGTAATGGCGGTACTACCGCCAGGTCAAAAGCAGCGCGAACAGAGAGCCTTGCAAAAATGGAAACTACCGGCCATGGATCGGTAGCACCGAGGGCGGTACTACCGAGGTAATGGCGGTACTACCGCTAGGTCAAAAACAACTCTATCCAGAGAGGGTTGCAAACCAGGTTACTACCGACCTTGCGTCGGTACCACCGCAGGCGGTAGTACCGAGGTTATGGCGGTACTACCGCCAGGTCATTTTTTGACCAACACAGAGAGGAGTTTGAGCGCTGCGCAGAGAAGCTGTGGTCGGTACCACCGACCACCCATGGTCGGTACCACCGACCAAAGGAATTTACCCTCTACGTGTTCGTGATTGTGCGGTGTCTCTCAAGCGAACTAAGGATAGTCGATTTGAGCACTTTTCTCCACATCTAGCCAACTTACTTTGTGACCCTCTTCATAGTCCGGCTTACCTATAACTCAAGTTTAAAATTAAAATTTTAAACTACCACTTGAGCTAGGCATCTTTATATCCAAAAATATCCTACGTGCTTTGTTCACGAGATTTCAACGTTTCAAATCTTTCAAAGGACTAACACCTGCATACATGCTTTTATAAACTGGTTAGTCCCTAATTTGATTGTCATTAATTAGCCAAAACCCACATTGGGGGCGAATGCACTTTCAAACTCCCCTTTTTGGTAATTGATGACAACCAACTTAGGCTTACAATTAGGGATAGAAAGAATTGAAGCTTTTGAATTCCAAAATTTAGTTGAAGCTCCCCCTTAGTGTATGCTTTGGATATTAATTTCAAACCTTGATTAGAAAGCAAGGTTGCATACACAAGAACAAGATCTCCCCTAAATTTTGCAATCCGTGGGGTGCCTAAGTGTGTGACAATATCAAATATATCAATTTGTGATGCATAAACGGTATGACATGGTGATACACATAACAATGTAATAAGAAAAGCGAATGGCTATTGAAGAAAGAAAAGAACTCAAATCACATAGCCATATCGAAAACAACAATCACCAAGACAAGAGCATCAATAACGAGGATGAACCAAGCATGAATATAACAAAGAGCATAAAAGGTTTACATCCTCAGCATATCACAAATAAAATGTAGCATACCATACTTAGTCTCAAAGATTACCCTTTCTTACAGCTATTACAACAAGATAAGCCTAACAACTCCCCCTTTGGCATCAAGTACCAAAGCGGGTAGGCCAAGATAAGCAAAGAATCAATAATAGCTGCTAGAAGATCCATCATGATAAGAGCCCCCGAAGAGAGAGGAATAGGCACTCTCTCCAACGTCACCACCAGGGAAGGATGAAGGAGCCGAAGAATCAGGTGGAGGTGTAGAGTCGCGAGGACCACCACTCCCAGCTGGATCGGCGTCGGGGCCAGCAAAGCCCATGTACGAGCCTCCACCCCCTCCTTGATACGATGTGACCCGCCAGCAAAGGACGTGCCCATACCATAGTCAGGGAAGAAGGAATGAGGCTGGTACTGAGGTGGTGGCGGAGGATAGAACTGATGAGGCGGATACAGCATGGAGCTGTACAAACCCGCCTCACCACCACCTGGAAACTGGGGCTGCTGCTGAGCCTGCTGCTGGGGCTGCTGCTGGGGAGACCATCACCATCATCATCATCATCATCATCATCATCATCACGCCGGGCCTGAGCATCGTACTCAGCAAACGGATCTGGATGAGGTCGGACCGGAGAGCGCGGAGGAAGACCGAGATGCTGACGCACCTCCTGCTGATGTCGCTCGTCACGATCGGCCCGATAGCACATCCACTCAAAGATCTTTCCAAGGGCGGAGCGAAGACCGCCACCCCTACGCCTCTCACGACGCGGAGGAGGAGCGGTAGCATGGGGAACATCTCCACCCGGCTGAGCCTCGCCAGGCGCTGCTGCATCTGCTGGGACCTCACCACCTTCATCAACTTTTTCTTTGTCCTTGGAAGGAGCCGAGGTGAACTTGCGAACACTATACTCCTTCATGGTGCGATCATACTCGAAGGTGGCGCCAACCACATGCTCAATGATATGCATAAGATATGGAGCATATGGCAAGGCCTTGTGAGGATCATTGTAAACATCGGAGATTTTCTGCCACAGAAAGTGAGAGATGCTAAACCGTCCATCTGGCAGAGCAAAGCGGACGAGGACCTTGGCAGCATCATCTCTCAAGTTGTCCTGGTCACCAACTTTAGGATCCAGAGTTAGGCGCATCAGGTTGTTGAGCACATAGTAGGCAGGCTTCAGGCCTTGGACCTTGAAGGTTGCCTCGGCACCATCCATGTAGACACCTGAGTTCTGCAGCTGCTCGGTGTACATGCCCCCACCATACATCTCTGACAAGCGTGGGGCATCCCTGTCGACATGGTCGAAACCCAACAACCGGGCGAAAGTGACAAAATTGCACCGGTAGTGGACCCCTTGGGTCATCCAATGCAGCACGCGAGCTCCCTATCAATGAACAAGGTGGCCCAAAACTGACAGAGAATCTCCTGATTGTAGCTGCGCTCACCAGATATCAACCCAAGATCCTCCACTCCTCAAGCCTCTGCACCAAAGACTGAATCTCATCGGAGTCCTTGTCTGTCAAGGAGCGGATAACTAACCGCTTGTGCTCAAAAGAGGGGGATAGCCCTTAGCACAGAAACCCTTCCAGAGGACTGTCACGTAGTAGTCCTGCTGAATCTTGACCAGAACCTCTGATCAACTGAAGCATCTCTGATAAGCAGATAGGGGTTCTCCTCACGCTGCCTTCTCATCAAGCTACCCCGCTTTCTATTGGAGTAATCCATGGGATTTCCAAGAAGAGCGGAAGGGACAGCGGACATGACAGCTTCGGCTTCAGGGTGCATGTCAAAAGCCCGGTTGATTAGCATCAACCCTGAAGTCCGAGGGGATGCCGGTCCAACTTGAGGATCGAAGGAACGACCCTCACGATCGAGACCAGCTGAGGGCACTCCTGCCACAATGACGCTGTGCAGGCGACCCGCCGGACCAGCGACAGGGGGCGGAGAAGGCTGAGGAGGAGGAGGAGCATGCCCACTGCCACGGGCATGACCGCTCCCGCTCGCCCTTGCGCTATCCACGCTGCGACGACCCGTAAGGCCCGCGGACGAGCGTCCACGGACCTGACGAGAGGAGTCATCCATACTCCCAGACCGACCACGGCGCCCGGGATTGCGACGCGGCGGCTCCCCTTGCGCATGACCACCTTGCTCCAAGGCGGCATAATCCTCATCATCATCACTAGGGGAGCGAGCACGAGGGCCTCCGGCTCATCTAGACAAAGATAGCATAGACCAACATGAGACAAAGATGATGGAACGATTACTTCAACGAGATGTAGCAAATAAGAGATCGAAATCGGGAAGGAGAACGGCTCGCTGCGCGCGGGCGGTACTACCGACCCCTGGGGCGGCGTACCGACCGCACGGCAGCGTGCGGTTTCCTTCAATCCAATCTACCAAATCGCTATGAACTTGCGAACCAAACATCCTAGAAGCATCTTCATACTAGATAGAACAATCCTACCAAAGGAATCGACCTAAAACAAAGTACATTGAGAGATCGGGCATGAACACCCTAGTACCTTGCTACTCGAAAAGAGGTCGAAATCCAATGAAGGAGGAAACTTCGGGCTTCAAGAACACCACCAAGACGATCTCCACGCTCCAAAGCAACTTTCCACCGGAGGGGTTTGGATTTGGATGGAGGAGGAAAAAGATCGGGAGAGGAGAGTGCGATGGCGGCGCACGGGGAGAAGGCACGAGCAACGGCGGGCTGCAAGGAGGCAAGGGGCGGCGGTCAAAAGAAGTTTGACTAGGGTTGAAACGGATTCACCGCGCCCCTTATATACCCAGGTCAAACCTGGTCGGTGGAACCGCCCAAAGGGGTCGGTACTACCGCCGTCGGTAGTACCGACACAATGGGTGGCGGTACCACCGACAGGCCGAAAAACAGAGGGACCAGAGAGGGTTTTCAGGAGGACTTTGTGTGGTATACTACACACACTTCAAATATGTCCAGATTTCATAGAATCAATACATAGCTATGGACACAAGTGAAGCATGCAAAATAGATTTTGAAATCACATACAATATTTGTTAAAAGCATTTGTTTAGGTTTCTAGGTGAAAACAAATATGTGCAAGACATCAAGCCACGTTACGAGAATCAATGATATTTAGTTCACTCCTAAAGCACAAAATCTTGACTCATCTAAAGGCTTTGTGAAGATATCGGCTAGTTGTTTTTCGGTGCTCACATGGCGTATTGCGATATCTCCTTTGGTTTCATGGTCTCTCAAGAAATGGTGTCGGATGTCTATGTGTTTTGTGCGAGAGTGGTTTACGGGATTGTTTGCTAGTTTGATAGCACTCTCATTGTCACACAAAAGTGGAATTTTGGTTTGCTCACATCCGAAGTCCTTTAGTGTTTGCTTCATCCAAAGTAGTTGAGCACAGCAAGCGCCGGCCGCCACATACTCGGCTTCGGCAGTGGATAGGGCAACACTATTTTGTTTCTTAGAACTCCATGACACCAAAGACCTCCCAATAAATTGGCAAGTCCCGGTAGTGCTCTTTCGGTCTACCTTGCAACCGGCATAGTCCGAATCGGAATAGCCAAGTAGATCGAAAGTGGAGCCCTTGGGATACCACAAGCCAAGATTCGGAGTGTGCACTAAGTATCGAAAAATTCTCTTAACGGCCATAATATGACATTCTTTCGGATTAGCTTGAAACCTTGCACACATGCACACACTAAGCATAATATCGGGCCTAGATGCACAAAGGTAAAGTAATGAACCGATCATGGAGCGATATACCTTTTGGTCCACTGACTTACCATCCACATTTAGATCAAGATGTCCATTGGTAGGCATAGGGGTCTTGATGGGTTTGGCCTTGTCCATCTCAAACTTCTTTAGCATGTCTCTTGTATACTTGGTTTGACTGATGAACGTGCCATCCTTGAGTTGCTTGATTTGGAATCCAAGAAAGTACTTCAATTCACCCATCATGGACATCTCGAACCTTTTGGTCATGATCCTACTAAATTCCTCACAAAAGACAACATTAGTACTACCAAATATTATGTCATCGACATATATTTGGCACACAAAGATATCATTATCAACTTTGCGAGTAAATAAAGTAGCATCGGCCCTTCCTATCTCAAAACCCTTTTTGAGTAGGAAGTCCTTAAGACAGTCATACCAAGCTCTAGGAGCTTGTTTAAGCCCATAGAGCGCCTTGTCGAGCTTGTAGACGTGGTTGGGAAACTTTGGGTCCTCGAAGCCCGGTGGTTGCTCCACATAGACCAATTCAGAGAGGGGGCCGTTGAGGAATGCACTTTTCACGTCCATTTGATATAGCTTGAAATCATGGTGAGTAGCAAAGGCAAGTAATATACGAATTGACTCGAGCCTAGCTACAGGTGCATAGGTTTCCCCAAAATCCAAACCTTCGATTTGAGTGAAACCTTGAGCCACCAACCGTGCTTTGTTCCTTGTCACCACGCCATGCTCGTCTTGCTTGTTGCGGAAAACCCATTTGGTTCCTATCACATTTTGCTTGGGCCTTTCCACCAAGGACCAGACTTCATTTCTGGTGAAGTTGTTCAGCTCTTCTTGCATAGCCATCCCAGTCCGGATCGTCAAGTGCTTCTTCCACCCTAAGAGGTTCCAAAGAGGAGACAAACAAGTAATGTTCACAAAAATTTGCTAAACGAGAACGTGTCGTTACCCCACGCCGTATGCTCCCCAATATGTTGTCAACGGGATGATCCCGTTGAACTGTATGATGAACTCTTGGGTGTGGTACAGATGATCTTCGTTGGATGGGTCCATCTTCATCATCTTCATCATATGCATTGATGTCCCCATCTTCTTGTCGGACTTCATGTTGAGTTCGTGTTTGATCATCAATTTGGTGTATCACTTGAACATCATCCACACTACCACCATTCGGAGTTGCGGAAGCTTCATCATGCGCATTTGGATGCACATGATGGATATGAGAATCTTGTGGAGTGTGTGATGGTTCATCTTCATCATCTTGTACTTCAACGGGCCTTACATCACCGGTTGCAAGCTTCTTGATAGCTTCGGATGGAGGCTCGTCATTACCTACAAGCTCATCATTGACTTGCTCCTTTTGAGAGCCGTCGGATTCATCAAAGTCACGTCTACCGTTAACTCAATAGTGCCGGTGGCATTATTGAATACACGGTAGCCATGTTCGTTAGTACCATAACCAAGTAGAAAGCCTTCATGTACCTTAGGTGCAAACTTTGAACTTTTGGCCCTTTTGTTAAGTATGAAACACTTGCAGCCAAAAACTCGAAAGTAATGCACCTTTGGTTTGTTACCAGTTAGAAGCTCATATGGCGTCTTCCCTCTTAGCTTGTGAAGGTACAGGCGGTTGATTGCATGACACGCCGTGTTCATTGCCTCCGCCCAAAATCCATGGGAAGTCTTGTACTCATCCAACATAGATCTTGCAGCTTCAACAAGAGTTCTATTCTTCCTTTCCACAACCCCATTTTGTTGTGGGGTATATGGAACGGAGAACTCATGCTTGATCCCTTCTTCATCAAGATACTCTTCTATGTTGGTGTTCCTAAACTCGGTCCCGTTGTCGCTTCTCACTTTCTTGATTTTGATGTCGAACTCATTTTGTGCTCTTCTAGCAAACTTCTTGAAGATACCTTGTGTTTCGCTTTTGTCTGCTAAAAAAAACACCCAAGTGAAACGAGAATAGTCATCAACAATAACAAAACCGTATTTGTTACCGCCGATGCTTTGATAAGCAACGGGTCCGATGAGATCCATATGCAATAGCTCCAATGGTCTTGAGGTCGACACAAATTCTTGATTGGATGTTTTGCTCCTACTTGCTTTCCGGCTTGGCACGCACTGCAAATCCTATCTTTCTCAAAAGAAACATTGGTTAGTCCAAGGATGTGCCCTTCTCTTTGAAGTAGGGCAAATTCCTCATCCCAACATGAGCTAGTCGGCGATGCCAAAGCCAACCCATGCTAGATTTTGCCATTAGACATGTTGTAGGCTCTACCTTACTAGTTGAGAAGTCAACTAAGTAAAGTTTTCCCTTCAACACGCCTTTAAATGCAATAGAGGAATCCCTTCTTCTAGAGACGGTCACACCCTTATCCGTAAAGAGACAATCGTAACCCATTTCACAAAGTTGAGAAACGGATAACAAATTGTAACTCAACGAATGCACAAGTAATACATTAGATATGGAATTGTCAGTTGAGATAGCAATTTTACCCAAACCAAGCACTTCTCCTTTACCATTGTCACCAAACACAATGTTGTTGCATGAGTCGTTGCTTGGTTGAAATGAGGAGAACATATCTTTTGCCCCGGTCATATGATTGGTGCATCCACTATCCAACACCCAACTTGATCCACCGGAGGCATATTCCTACAAAACAAGTTTATGTTCTAGATTTAGGTACCCAAACGAGATTGGGTCCTTGGGGGTTAGTCACATAAGCTTTTGGTACCCAAACATTTCTCATAATTTCCCTCTTCTTGAGGGCACCAACATACTTGACAACTATTTTGCCATCATCACCCCAACAACACAAATAATCACATGTATAGCTTCTTGATATGGGCTTTTGTTGCTTGAGGGCCTCCACTTGCTTCTCCTTGTTGATCTTACCATTAGCAAGTGGAGCCTTTGGATTGGCAACCTTGTTGGCCTTGTTCATTAGGTCAAAGAGAGGAACCCCTTTGTTAAAGTTAACAAAAGGTACCCCATTGACCATCTTTCTACCGTTGGCCTTACCACCATACCTATTGTACCCAATTCCATCCTTGATGGATGGGTGCCTTGCGGTCTTGAGGATATCTTTTGGTTGTTGCACCTTACACTTGCAACCATTCCTCAAGATCATGTTCAACCTATGAATTTCTTTGTCTTTCTTTTCTAGCTCAACAAGGTTAGTTGCACAAGCATTTATATCATGTTTATAGCATCTTTTGCAACCATTACTAGTTGAGGCATTAGAGCCATCGGAATCCTTAGAAGAGGTTGAAGAGGTGCTATTCCAAAGAATGTTGTAGCTTAGTTCAAGAGTTTGATATTTATTTTGAGAGCTTGTGAGGCTCTCTTGAACCATGCTAACCTCATTCTTTAGGCTTGCAATTGAGTCATTGCTCATGGAACACTCCTTAGCCAACTTCTTGTTGGAGTCATTGGTTAAGGATAGTTCCACGGTCAATTTCTCAACCTTCAACTTCTCCTCGACAAGAGAGGCTTCCAATGCACGGTTCTTTTCTCTCTCTTGAGAGATCAAGTCCCCTTGCATTGCAAGACTCTCATTCCGACTCTCTAATTTAGTGAGCAATTTTATGATTTTAGCTCCACCTTTCTTTCCAAACTTTCTAATTAAGCTAAGCTCAAATTCATCCATATCATCATCACTACATTCATCACTAGAACAAGTAGGAGAGTGAGGTGATACCTTCTCATTCTTAGCCATGAAGCAAGAATGAGTGAAGTCATCCTCGTCGTCAGAGAGGTTCTCGAACAGGCGTGACGAAGTTGTCGATGTAGCCATGTTGGAGAAGAGACTTGGAGAAGAGGTCTTGTGTATGGCGATGTTGGCCGCTCCCTTCTCCTTCTCCTTGCTCTTGCTCTTCTCTTCATCACTTGAGTCATCTTCCGAGAACCACTCCTCACCAAGATGAGCTTCACCACCTCTTCTTCTTCTATGCTTCTTGTCATCACTCTTGCTATACTTGTTCTTGTTCTTCTTTTGTGGACAATCGGCAATGAAATGATCATCCGCTCCACATTCATAGCAATTTCTCTTCTTTGACTTCTTGAAGTAACCACCTTTGCCCTTCTTGTGCATCTTCTTTCTCATGAATCTTCTAAAGTTCTTCACAATAAGGGCCAACTCATCATCGGAGTCTTCACTTCCTTCGCTTGAAGAGTCATCTCGGGCCTTGCTTCCTTCTTCTTGATTAGCCTTGAGTGCTACCACCTTTTTGTGGCTTGCCTCTTGTTCTTCTATATCTTCATCATCCAAGACTTCATGATGCTTTATCTTGGCAAGCATCTCATGAGGTCCCATGCTCTCATAGTTAGGTCTCTCCATGATGATTGATGCAAGGTTCTTGTTCCTCTTTCTATATGCTCTTAACAGCTTTCTTCCAGCTGAGTAGTCATCCCACTTTGTGTCTCCGAGTGCTCTAATCTGATTTACCAACGTCATGAATCTGTCAAACATTTGTTGAGTGGTCTCATTTCTCTTGATTGCAAAGTTCTCAATCTTTCCATGAAGAAGCTCTATGTTGCACTTTCTCACACTCGCATCACCCTCATACGATATCCTGAGTGTATCCCAAATCTTCTTGGCATTCTCCATTCCATGTACCTTGTTGCTTTCTTCAGGCTTTAGGCATGATAGAATCAATGATGCGGCTTGAACATTTTGTTGAAACTCAAACACATCATTGTCGGTGAACTCTTGACCTTCAACATGACTTGGTCCATTTTCAACAATCTCCCAAACTCTTGCAGCAAGAAGGTGTAGCTTCATCTTGTGTGCCCAATCATTGTAGTTGATTCCATCAAAGGCAGGTGGCTTGCCTAGATTGACGCTAGGCAATTGTATGACCTTGCCCATATGGCTATAGTCATATGGCACTCTAGTGAACTCGGTGTCTTTCTTGCCTTTCTCTTCATCTTCCTTCTTCTTGTCATCCTTGGGCGGCTGATTTCCACTGCTTCCGGATGCTTCGGCTTTGCTTTCCAAAGCTCGCCTCAAACTCTCCATCTCATCTTTCATTCTCTTCATCTCATCTTCATGCTTCTTTGCTTGATCTTGAATTATCTGAGCAGTAACCTTCTTGACAATCTCATCAAGCTGTTCTTGACTTATGGTAGACATGATTCTCCCTTACGCGGTGAAGCGCTAACACAAGGGTTAGGCTCCGATACCAATTGAAAGGACCGAATCAGCCTAGAGGGGGGTGAATAGGTGATTTTTGACTATATGAAACTTCACAAACTATAAGATGTAGTTAGATAGCAACCGGAGAGGCCGGTTTGTTTGGGTAGGTACTACCGGGTGTGAAACACCGGTACTACCAACACAAACAAACGGCACAACCGGAATCCTAAAAGAAACTACAAATCTGATGAAAGTAAGATATGAAGATAAAACAAGTTTCTAGCCAACTTTCCAAAGAATAATTTATGATAAAACTAAACTCTCACGAAACCTTGGTTGCTCCCCTTGATGTAGATCGAGCCTTCCCAACCTAAGAACAAGATAGGGATAGGAAGAACACGAAGAACACAATAACAAGAGAAGTAGAGAAAATAGCGACAACAACAACAAGCACACGGGACACAAGATTTATCCCGAGGTTCGGCCAATCCACTAAGGAGTGCCTACTTCCTCGTTGTTGAGGTGACCACAAAGGTCGGAGTCTATTTCACCTCCTCGCCTCACTCAAGCAACCACAAAGGCTACGAGAGTATCTCTACTAGAAATCTCAGGGTAATACAAACGCTTCGGGGAGCCCTCACAAGTAAATCAATACGGGCTACCACGAAGAACACCTAACCGGCTAGAGCTCAAGAGCTCAAGAGTAAAAGACACAAAACAAGCCGGCAAGATGGAAACCAAGTGCTCAAGTCGAAGATTGATCCTTCCCACTCTCGAATCTCACTTCCCTAGCTCAAATCTTGCAAGGGAATGAATCTAGGAGCAAAGGGGGAGAGAGATGGGTGAGTCAATGCTTGGAGAGAGTTTGTCTAAAGTTAGGTCAGCAATAAGTGTAGATTCTCAGTTGCACCCGTGAAAAGTGAAGAGGGGAGGCATTTATACTCCCTCAGTCCCGAGGCTGGTCGGTACCACCGACCAGCCATGGTCGGTACCACCGACCATGACACAACGGTCGCATACACCAGATCTGGTCAAACTGACAAGCACCGGGCCAAGGTCGGAACCACCGAGGCCGGTGGTACCGAGGTAATGGCGGAAAACCGCCAAGAGACAACTGAACAAGGAGACTCAGTTAGGGCTCGGTTCGGAAACTACCGCCAGGGCGGACACCAAGGTCAAGCGGTATAAGTTAAGGTAGGCAACCAACCCAAGTGTTAAAGCTAGCAGTTCGGAGCCCTGAAAAACTTACACCCGAGGGTGGGTCGCTCCGAGGTCCGTGGCGGTGGTACCGAAGTAATGGCGGTACCACCGCCAAGTCAAATAGTCAGTACCAGAGAGCCTGAAAAGGTACTTTACCACCGACCTGGGTCGGTACTTCCGAGGCGGTGGTACCGAGGTGATGGCGGTACCACCGCCAAGCCTTTTTCAACACAACACAGAGGAGCTCACAAACTAAGTTACCAAGGCCTTGCGTGGTGTTGGCGGGTGTAACTCCGAGTCCGCAGGTGGTTACCGAGTCTGCGGAAGTTAGCCCGCGGCCAGTTGCAACGGCAATGGCGGGCCATGGTCGGAGCAGGGGTGCGGTACTTTGGCGACTAAGGCGGTACCACCGCTAGGTCAAAAAACAATCTACACAGAGGGTTGCAAACCAGGTTACTACCGACCTTGCGTCGGTAGCACCGCGGGCGGTAGTACCGAAGTTATGGCGGTACTACCGCCAGGTCAAAACAGAGAGCGACATTGAGCGCCTTCAAAAAATGGGTTAAACTACCGGCCATGGTCGGTACCACGACCCGGATTTACACCGATTGTGATTGTGGCGTTGCTGAACTCAACGAACTAGGAGCGGTCGATCCCGAGGTGACTCATCGGCCACTTGGTTGTGGCTTTTTGTGTGGAAATACTCCCTTACTATATTAAGTTAAAAACAACTCTCTCGCACTTGAGGAGGGTCAAATAACCAAGGTATCTAGGCTGCACACTTGCATTTTCTTCAAGGCCCATGGCGGCACCCTCCTGGTGCTAATCGGGTAAGAAGAGGTGAGGTATGAACTTTAGGTACAACCACAGGGCGGTATTGCACGGTCAGGTAAGTGAGGTTTTAGATATGGCTACGAGGGTACTACCGACAGAAGGTCATGTTTTGACCAACACAGAGAGGAAGTGAGATGAGCGCTATGGCCGCAGGGCTCGAGGAGCATGTTGGTTGACCTTGCCTTGATCGGTTGGAGTTATGGGAATAGACCACCGACTCATTGCCTTCTGTCGGGAAGAAGTCGGTACCACCGACGAGCAAAGGATAGTTTTTAGACAAAAGCCCATCTACGTGTTCGTGATTGACGTGTTTGTTGCGGTGTCTCTCAAGAGAACGTAAGAGATGTCATTTGAAGCACTTTTCTCCACATCCTCTAGCCAACATTATTTGTGACCGGTCCTTCATAGTCCGGCTTACCTATAACTCAAGTTTAAAATTAAAATTTTAAACTACCACTTGAGCTAGGCATCTTTATCCTCCAAAAATATTCTACGTGCTTGTTCACGAGATTTCAACGTTTCAAATCTTTCAAAGGACTAACACCTGCATACATGCTTTTATAAAATGGTAGTCCCTAATTTGATTGTCATTAATTAGCCAAACCCACATTGGGGGCGAATGCACTTCACTAGGGTTTAATTCACTCATCACTAGCTGACTAGACTAGAAAAATCCTCAGTGGTTCCATACAATAACACAATATGAGAGAGAAATACACTACAAGCACTAGCTGTAATGAGAAAAAGACCAGGTTCTGGTTTCCTACAGTAACACAAAAGATATTTTTAGCAAAAAAATCAGAAATTAGTAATAGATAGGGATTAACATTCAAATTAAAAAAAATTCAGAAACCTAACAGATAGCTGATAGTCTTCACATAGGTTTCACAAATTAATTTTAGCATAAGTAAAAAGGTGGATGATAGATTCTTTTATTATGTAAAATTAACCATGGCCACTGAAAGGATCAAGATGCCCAAAAGGGGGTGAATTGGGCTTTCTAAAACTTTCACAACAAGTAATCCTAGCAAGCCCAATTAACCCCCTAGTGGCCTAGAAGTGTGTTTCATTAGAAGCAACCGCACAAAAGATCAACACTATGATATTTCTACTCTACCATGGCAATTCAAATATAGAGGAACAATAAGTAAATTATGGAATTGAATTGCTCAAATGTAATTGCGTAAGTAAAGAGAGTAGAGATGACACAACGATCTTTTTGTCGAGGTATCGAGGTGTCGGCACACCCCCTAGTCCTCGTTGGAGCACCCGCGCAAGGGTATCGCTCCCCCTTGATCCGCGCAAGGATCAAGTGCTCACTACGACTTGATTCTTCGCCACTCCGGCCCGGTGAATCGCTCGCTACCGGTCACAACTTGACTTGGGTCATCCACAAAGCCTCCGGATGATCACCAAGCTCTTCGATCACACCAGCCGTCTAGGTGATGCCGATCACCAAGAGTAACAAGCTAGAACTCTCACTTGACCAAGACAAGGCCAAAGAGATGGATGGATGCACACTTGCTACTCAATTCTCACTAGGAGGTCACTAATTCTCTCAATTAGCTATTCTCTCAACCTCACTAGGGCTCTTGCTCTTTCTCACACTCACTATGTGTTTCTCAGCAGAGGAAAGTGGCAAGAACACTCTAATGGAGGAGGGGGAGGAGTATAAATACTCCCCCAACCGGCCATCCAAAAGAGCACTGAACAGGTGTTTCTGCGGGGGCATCGGACGCTCCGATGACCTCGACCAACGGTCGACTGTACCACCTGTCAGACAAGTTAAAGGAGCATCAGACGCTGGGCAGCGTCCGATGCCATCACAACGGACGCGTCCGTTGTGATTTTACCCTCTCTGGAACCTCTCTGCATGGACATCGGACGCTGGCCCTCAGCGTCTGATGCATGCCCAAATTCACTCGCAAGTGAATAGTGGCACGGGCGCGTCCGATGTGGCAACATCGGAGCGTCTGATGCCACACACCAGACTAAACCCTAGTCGTCTGATGCTCACCAGGCCAGCGTCTGATGCCTGTTTTATAGGCAAAACTCACTCGGATCGCGACGCGGCCTTAACGACTTTTCATCCTTACGACATAAGGCATCTCTCTGAGCTACCTAGGGCTATGAAATAACAAGTGTGCACCACACCTACCTCAATAGACTTATCTAGGTCAAGCTACTGATTCACGCTCCCCTTTACAGTACGACCAAAGGAAAAACAAAGACCTAAAACTAACTAAGTGTCCTCCAACACCATATGACACTTAGCCTAGTCTACCACCGTCTTCGTTGTCCGTCCTTTGAAAACCGAAACGATTTCCATCGCCAGAGGACATGAACTCCATATGCCTGTATCGTCGCCATTACCGTGACCTAACTCATCCCTGTTTGTGTAAAACACACGTTAGTCACAATAATCTTGTGTTTCATCCAATCACTGAAACCCACTAGGGGCCAAGATGCGTTCAACCACTAGATGCACAAATGACTATGGTGCATGAAAGTGCATGGCAAATACAACTAGTATAATACCTTGAGACTGAAATAGAAAAAAATGGCTGTCAACTAACCTTAAGGACACCCTTGCCAAGATAATCAGATCCTCCATCTCTTAACTCCAAGGCCAAACCACCTCGAAGAATTGTTGACATAAGTGTTGAACGCACTCTATTAACACAAAGACAATTAACCATCTATATGTTTTTGAAAAATTCAAACAAAAATACAAAAATTACACATTCGCATTAGTGCAAAGATTACCTTTTCCATCTTGCAATTGTATTGTATATGCATTGTAAGATAAGTTATAACCAGAATAGGTTCATCTACAGAACATCAGAGTACAAAGATTACAATTTTGATGACAAGCAAAACTGAGGTAATATGCTATTTGGCTAATATATGTAAATTTTACTGAAAGAGGATATTTTACTAAAATTGATCAGGTAATATGCAATAAAAATTCAGATAAACAAAAATGTAGGTTGATTCAGGTTGAGACACCAAATCTTCACTATGAACACAAAGGCCAGAATTTAAGCTATCAAGACGTGAACTTTGCGGTAGCAAATCAACAATAGTCCGAGCAACACACTTTAGAAAAGCTAAGCCTACACATCTGAATCTCAATATATCTGCCACTTTGCATCAGATCACGAATGAATCAAATCTGTACAACCAGGCATAGCTACAATATTATACAATCCTAACGACTACACCCACAAGCTCTAGGACTATGAAACAACCAGGAAAAAAACAAAGAAGACACAACCTAGACCCAGATGCAAAGGTTGGTATCATGACATGCAAATACTCTTCTTCTTCTTCTTCATTTCCTGTAAAAGAAAGAAAAGACTAATACAGAGGTAAACGGCATGTCAATATACCTCCTTATTTTTGCAGCGCTATACTAACATGGTGTGAAATTTTATGGTGTGGCGAAATATCGAGGTATTGCTATGTCTATGAGAGAACCAAACATACTCTAACATATCCTAATAATCAAGTAAATACCAGCGGTGGTACTCAAATGTTGGTTAAATGCTAGACTGACAAGAGAGGAATAAAATAAAACAATGCCCCGTTCTGATCCAATGATTAGGCCACAAAACGAGATGGAGGAGGGTGAGCGGCTCCAAAAATCAGTGTAGCTGTTTGACGGGCTTGACTTGTGTCTGAAGAACACAACACTGCTGCTAAGAGATCCCAGTGCAAGCTCGCCGAGGAGCAAGGTAGTGGACTTCCATCTGCAAGAGGGAAACAATGAGAAGACAACAGCAGCACAAAAATACCACCAATCTCTAACCCTGTGACCTCACGCTAGAAAATTTCACCATAAAGGGGATGAGATAAATCACACAATAGATCTACAAAGAGGAAGAAACATGGACAAATCAGGCACCAAAGGATGTCATAGGAGCTCCTCGGAGACCTCCAACAGCATGCGCAACAAGATCGATGATTCTACCGGAGGAATCGCCTCGCCCATGACAAGCTCGAGGAAGTCGGCGAGGGGGCCATGGATTGGGAGGCGAGGAGGACGTCGGCGACAACGAGCGCCAGGGAGAAGCGGGTCTGCCTCCACCGCCCGCTCCGCGAGGTAGCCGACCAGGTCGCACGCGCCATGAGCAGCTACTCAGTGATCTGCAGCCAACGCTCCACATGCTCCCTACTGTTGGCGGAGCCTCCACTTCCGCCTCCACCGTTGCTCCTGGTATCGCCGCCTGCTGTTTTGGGGAGGAAATGGTGGGTACAGTGCGGTGTCCGGAGGCAGCTAGTGTCGTTTTGGGGAGAGGGAAATGGTGGGTGCGGAGGCAGATCGAACAGATAAAATGATGCGTGTCTAATCGTGCGGTCACAAAATTTGTGTGTCAACAAACAAAAAAAAACACACAAGCAACGTTTAGCAATTCCGTATTTGAGACGCCTGAAATATAGCTAATCCTTTTATAACAGGCTAAAACCTCTGCGTTGTGCAGTGTGCACTGCTTACTTCTCCGAGCGCCGGTTCTATCTGCTTCCTAGTCCGCGATCGCGTACCACATTGGAAAGAGCTCGACGTCGTCGTAGGAGCCATCACCATACTGAGGAATGAGAGAGTGTATTGCCTCGACGCAGCGCTCCAATTGTTGGGGTTCGTACCCCGTCAGCTCCTTGAGCTCCCTGTTCCAACGCGTCATCTGTCCGTACGTCGGCTTCAGCGTCAGCCTCGCCAGGAACATGGCCGACGCGGCCACGGTGGACGGGCTGTGCCGGAGGCAGCGTAGTGGAGCAGCGACATGTCCGCGAAGCCATGCGCGCGGGCGCGGAGCTCCAGACGCGCCTCCTCCTCCCGGCCGTAGTGGCGGGTGAAGTGCTCCACGAACGTGTACGCCGTGGGCCCGCCGAGCCGGTAGTCGAGCGTGGCGAGCAGCGCGCGCTCCATGTGCAGCACCTCCTCCTTGCTCGACGACGACGACGAGGAGGCGAAGCCGCCGCCGCCGCCGCCGCCGCCGCCGTACCTGGCGATCTCCGCGGCGTCCAGTTTGTCTAGGGTTCCCTGGTCCTCGTACTTGGCCGCGGCGTAGACGGCCACGGCGCCCAGGACGCGGAGGCGGGGCATGATGGCCTCCACGTCGTCGTCGTCGGGCAGCGGCCGCGCCGAGAGGAAGCGGTCGGCGTAGGAGACGGCGCGGTGGAGCGTGCCGGGGGCGAGGTCGTAGCACTGGGCGAACAGCTTCATCCAGCCCACGAGCGCGGCGCGGGTGTCCTGGCTCACCCGGCCCCCCTGCGTCGTCTCCAGGTAGTCCGGGCACGGCCTGGCTCCGGCGTCGTCCTCCTGGGCCCGGAGCGTGGCCTCGATGTCTTGGTCGTAGCCGTCATAGGGACAGCAGATGAGCTGCGGAAGAACGCTCGTGGAGGTGGGGTCGTCGTCGTCGTCGTTAAGGGTGCCGCTGCTGCCGCCGCCGTCCCGGACCGGAGCAGCGGACGGCACCGACACGGCGGGATCCTCGACGCCCGGCTGGATCACGTGGCCGTCGTCGTGGTCGTGGTCGTAGCACCGGTCCCACGGTGCTGGAACCTCCATGGCATGGGGGGTTCTACCGTCGGCGTCAAAGGGGTTGCCGTTGCCGTGGTCGTAGACTGGTGTCGGATTGAAGGCGGCGGGTGGCGCTGGTGGCACAGGGAGTGCGCGACCGACGGCGGGGACGTAGTAGCTGTCAGGGGGGCTCATCAGCCCAGTGTGCGCGTCGGAGTCGTCGGACCAGGTTGCTGTATCAGACGAATAATCATCATCATCACAGAGATCGGACAAGCTGATCGGAGGACGAGCGAGGTCGAGCCCCGAGCTGAAGCTGTGTATCGGCGTCCCCATGTCGTCGTCGCCACCGGAGAAGAAGGACCAGGATCTGGCAGTCGAACATGGCGGCGGCGCCGCCGCAACATCATGGCCGAGGCTGAAGGAGTTGCTGGTGTGCATCGTGGTCATGGCGCCACCGCTGGAGCAGGACTCGAAGCCAGGCGGCGGAATAATCTGACGACGAACGAGAGGCCGCTTGATGAAGGCGTCCATGGCGTCGTCAGAGCACGACGTACTGCACGTACTGACGCGCGGCAATGGGGCATTGAGTTGGCAGCTACATACGTTGTTTTTATGCACCGTCACCGACCGGAGCGAGTCCGAGTTGGTCTGTAACTTTTGGAGTCTAGAACCCGCGTCGGATTCGTGCCGCCTCGCCCGACTCGATCCTGCGCCCAACCGGTTTCTAGCTTTTTCCTTGTTCCGTTTTTTGCGCTGTCGGATCCGTTTTAATTTTTTTTTTCTTTGTTGCTTGGGCGAGAGAGAGAGAGTCGGATCCGTTTCGTGTTTCTGCATGGCTAAATTAACCGATGATACATCCGCGCTGCTCCCAACATCGCCATTTATTTTCCCCCGGAGTCCGCACTTAGGCCCTGTTGGATCCATGCAAAAAGTGCTAGTTTTGCACTTTTTGCTCTCTTTTTGTCATGAGATCCAAACAGCTTGGTAAAAAAGTTAGCAAAAGAGCAAAATTTTTGCTAGTTCCTCTTGCCACCAAAACCTGGCAAAATAGGCCAAAAAGTCTCGGGGTGGGCGCCCGGACGCCCAATACCCCCGGTCTCCACCCACCCACGCTTCATAAAGACGCTAAATCATCATTAAATATGGGCAAATCAGTCATTGTGCACCAATTAATGTAGCTTTAGCTATGGGATCCAAACAGCTCTACAAGACAAAAGTTTTGGCTACAAAAATTTTGCCAAAGTTTTGCTAGTGGCAACTTGGATCCAAACAGGTTATCCGCTCTGTAAAACGCTGGCGATGGATCGGGGTCGTCGGCGGCCAACAAGCTCATATCAAGATTCAAGCATCAGGTTTAGGTCTCTGATCCATGATCGTACAAGCCATTTCTTGTAGCGCCGTAGCAGCTTCAGCCACCACACGCTCTGTACCTCGCCAAATTGAACCAAGCCAATCCCTATTCAAAATGAGGCAGTAAATTAGTACTCCGTATGGTTTAGAGCTGTTCCCGCTCAACTGCTAAAGTAGACACCGCGGCCGGCTCTGCAGCCCTGCCGCTGTTAGAATTGATCTCCTCTAGTCTGACCCAACGGTCAGACTTAGCCTTGATCCAACGCCTTTATCGGGGGCGTCCAGTCCAAATAGATGGCTGGTGGGCCCCTGTCACACAGCACCATAAATAGAGAGGTGGGATCAGTGGCACAAGGTATGAGGTTCGCTGTAGCCCTGTTTCCCACCTAAACCCTAATCCGATCTAGAGGGAGGTGTTGCCATTGGCGGGAAGCACCACCAGGAACTCCACCGCCGGATCTGTACCAGGTCGACGTCCACCACAGTGCCGGGGCGCTGCCACTGCATCTTCTACGAAGGAATGACGGGACGTCGCCATCTCGGTAACAAGTTTTTATCCATCTGAGTTACCTTTTTCCACTCTCATCTACTCCTAGTCGATCCTAAAAGTATAACAATGGTATCAGAGCCACATCTAGGCGTAGATCTAGACGGGTAAGAAGGTTTTCGATCTCAAATCGAAAAGAAACAGTTCGGGTCGTGACCGCCGCTACCCTAGCGGAGACTTGTTTGTTCCTGCCATCGCCACCACTGTCACGGCCGCTGCCGTGCAGAAAGAAGGGAGAAGGGATATGGTTTTCATACAGTGGAACTCTATCCCTAAATCAGCACAAAGGAAAAGGGGGAATACGATGATAGTAAGGGGGCCTACCAGTGCTCCTCGCCGCCGCAGTGACCACCGCCGTGGTGCGGGTCGTGACCGCCGCTACCCTAGCCGGCGCGCGGGGACAAAGATCCGACTCGGCCGTGGATCTGGGCACGCACACCGGCGAGGGGCTCGGCGCCGGTGCCGTCCTCCTTCTCCGGTAGCGAGGTGGTCGCCGCCCGCTCCTTCCTCGCCGTGCGGCGTGTAGGGAGCCAGGTCTTGCTCGGCGGCGCATCGACCACCGGTTAGAGAGAGAAGAGAAAATAGAGGAGCCGGATCCGGTCCGGCGGGACCCGGCGCCGACGGTCGGAGCGGGCGCGACGGCCATGGCGGCGTCGGCGTCCGCCGCCGTCTCTTGCGGCGCTGAGAAAGAAGAGAGAGAAAGGGAGGCAGCAAGTGAAGCTAGGGTTTTCGGGGAATCGGCCGGGCGCCGAGTTTTGTTGCGGCGAAAAGCACGGACAACCGTCCGATCAAGATGAACGGCTGAGAGTCGTTTGGGCCTCTTTCAGCCCAGGTGGGAGGTCGGTTTCCTGGCCCAGGCCCAGGTTGCGGCCTGGGCGCGGGGGAGAACGCGCAGCGGCTCTAGTTGGGCCTGTTTTCGGCGCTGGGCCGCTTGCCGCGAGTTGGCCTTGGGCCATTTTTTCAGAATGCAAAAGTTTTAGTTTATATTTCCAGAAGCATTTTTGAATGAATTTTGATGCAAGTTTTTGCGCATTTCTATCCAACGATGTTTTGCTCAGAAAATAGAAAAGTATGTTAAGTGCTTCTGGAAAAATATTATAAAAAGGATTTAATTGTTTCCGCTACAAAGTTAACATTGATTATATTCTATTTAAAGTGGAACCAACAGAAAAATTTAATTAGAGGAATAGTCACATGTTTAAATTGATTTATGATATTGTTATTTCTGACCAACGTTGATGATAACAATATTATAAATTTAAATGTAAAGTTCAAAACTCTAGTAAATTTTGCGTTAACGTGACCATTTTTTTCAGAGACCATATAAGAATCAAGAAATGTCTTTGATAAAGTGAAAAGTTTTCCGCTGCAATGATGTTTGATTCAATTATTTTGAGTTTGAGTATAAGTTATTCTATTTCTGCCCACGCTGATGTAGAATTATGTTAAAGAATGTGTGTGTTATTCTATTTTCTGCCAATGGTGATATAGATAGATAGAATAGACAACAAGTTTTAAAGTTCAATGTGCATGTTTTAACCAGACCAATGTCGGGTTATTTTCATGCTCATTATTGTTGATTATTTATGATTAATGTTTTTCAGAAAAGATCTTCATGCTTTTATTTTGCGAAATTTTGCTGGCGGACACCGTTCTTTGATCGAATTGGCTGTTCAATACCGCTATTTTTCGTGTATGCCCAGTACCATTACAAAAATGGGTAAATTTCTCCTGGACACCGCAAGCATTATTTTATTCATTTAATCGGATATGAAGGCAGAGAAGGTGGGGAAATGTCATTTTTGCCCTCGTCTTCAACCTCTAGCTCCACACTCAATGTTTGTTGTAACACATTGAGAGCGCAAACACTTCTCCAAACAGGCGCTGGCGGACATGGCACCCAGCCAGCCGCGCGTGCGGACGCAGTCCTGGTCACGAGGGCGAGGCCGCGTAGCCTCCGGCGCCGCAGGCCTTGGTGGATGCGGAGTCGTCGACGGGGAAGAGCCTGGCGATGGCCCTGCGCGCGCGGGCGCGAGGTGCACGGCGTGGAGGGACGACGCAAGAAGGAGGCAGGACGCGGCGGCGAGCACAGCGCGGTGCGCGGCCCGAAGCGAGGCAAGCGTGAGGGACGTGGCGTTGAGGACGTCGAGCATCTTGATGGCGCGGTCGAAGAGGTCGGCGACGAGGCGGTCTGCGGGGGGCTTGGCGAGCGCGGCGGCGACGGGTCAGCGCGAGCACGCTGCGGAAGGCGGCGTCCGAGGAGAGGACGGCGTCAAGGAGCTTGGAGAAGAAGGGGAGGGAGAGGAGCGGGCCTGGGGCGGCATGCGCGGAGAGCGCGCCGAGGAGCTTGCCCCATGGCTAGCTGGAGGTTGAAGATGAGGGCAAAAGTGACATTTCCCCACCTTCTCACCCCCTCAGATCCAAGAAAATGAATAAAATAATGCGTGCGGTGTCCGGTAGCAAATTTACCAGTTTTTGTAATGGTACTAGGCAAACACAAAAAATAGCGGTGTTGAACAGCCAATTTGATCAAAGAACGGTGTCCGCCAGCAAAATTTTCCTTTCATTTTTGGAGGCAGAAAAGAAAAGAGTCGAGTACTTGTGACCCAGAAGATGAAAAGTGCAAGTTTTTGCATAAGAATGTCATAAACGAACGATGTTCTCTTTAGAGAATGACTTGAAAAGAAAAGTATTCAAGGATATTGGTCCGAAGTAAGATTTTAGTACATGAAATGTGTTTATGTACTCTCTATAAAAAAAGAATTTGTTTCAGTTTCAGTCATTTATGACAAAAGTTGTAATAAATAATATGCATATTTAATTTGACTAATGTTGGATTAAATGTGTATGTTACAGAATATTCAAATTTATTTCTGAATTTGATGATGGAATGTGAAAGCCAATTCTGGCTTTAATGTCCCTGATGGGAAATTGTCCCGCATGGCGGGAAAAAGTTGTGATGGCTCATGTGCCTAAAGTATATCCCAGAGTGGGAGAAAGAATGAAAAGTTTGGGTAGCTTTTACGCTAACAGTGTTGACCATGACATGGTCATGGGCAAAGGCCATGAGGGGAGCAATCCCAGATAAAGAAAGCATGCAAGCATGACTTGCAAAAGTAAAGTTAAGTAAGGACTTTGTTAAGTTCTTAAAGTGGAATGAGGAAAGTATACTCCCATAAGAATCAAAAGATGACTTTGTTTGCATGACATGGTCATGTGAATAAAGCAAATTATAGATGTCTCCTCGTTCATAAAAGTTTAGAATAGTTTCGAAATTATGGCAGTAAAGTTTATGTCATATTTCGAGGGGGAGAATGGTGAGATTACACTAAGAAATATAAAGATTAAAAGAGATACTCTCCATTTCCCTGTGCCTCAAAATGCAATGCATGATATGCATTAAGGCAAGAGTGTGATCTATAAAAGATGAATGTGACCGTTGAGGGATTACAAACATAATAACGATACCCCTAAGCAAAGAAAGAAATAGCTAGAAAAGTAGCTAAATTCCTTTACCTTTATGGTTATGATAGGAGGATAGCATAGTGAGCCAATATTTGTACTGGACGAGCGGTGCTTAAGGCACCATATGTTTTTTGACAGATTAAACCCAAATAAGAAATTTGAAGAAGCACCATCTTTGCAAAAGATGGGATAATCTGGGGGAGCATGATATGTAGAGATCTAAGACTTGAAGAGAAGTGGGACTGTGTGCCCACTCCAATGACTCAAGAACAGTCATACTTGTTGATGTTGTATGCCTATACAACACCTGTTGTTAGCTCTTCCAGAAAGATAAATAATGTAAACAAGGATCTTGTAATACAAGAGCCTAAAGTATTAATTGCCTCTTGCCAATGAAAGAGCAACAACAACATGTAAAAGAGTGTCATTTTGGACCTAAAAGGTCTCAAAGAATAAATGATGAGAAGTTATTCCTAAAAGAGCCAAAACAATAGATTGTAATGGGTCTACCAGATGCAATGTGGCTCCGGAGGGAACATAGAAAGATTATGGTGAAAGGCTTCACACAAACGAAAGAAAACACTTTAACGAGTGTTAATGGCACATAATGTTTAAAGTCACGTCAGATAGATGTAAAGACGACATTAACTGATGGGGATTTGTACGAAAAGTTTCCATGTTGGTTTTGTCATGGAAGAAATAAATATAAAGGATGTCCCCTGAAGAAACGATTTAAGGATTAGAGCAAGTCTCTATAAAGTTGTATTTTAAAGATGAATCAATTAAAAGGGTTTTAAAGAGAATGAGAAGGACAATGGCATTGTGCAAAGTTTAAGAATAGGAAACTCATTTTCCTAAACTTGTATGTGGATGACACCTCGCTTGTTGGCAGTGGTGTTAATCTATTATCGGAGAAGTAGTCATTGCCCTAAATTACATAAGTTTGATCTCGGTGAATTGTCATTCGTCTATGAATTGGAATTTACCGAGATAAGAGAAAGGGGTATTAGAACTGTCGCAAGTATATACTTGAGAAGATTCTAAAGAAATAAAGTATCTATGTGTAAACATACGCATGTTCCTATGGTCAAGGGTAATAGTTTTGGGAACTTTCAGTGTTCCAAGAATAGATATGAGAATCGATAAAATTTACGTCTTATATACTTCGGCTGTTGGAAGCTTAAAGAGTACTAAAAGTATTTACCCTGACATAGTTCATGTATCCGGGATTTTGGCAGATGTCCAATCCAGATATAGATCACTGGAATGGAAGTGTTGCAATTGTGCAAAGTTTTATATGCATCATGACGAGTATAGAGAACAAGTACTCTCAAATGGTTGTGAGTACAACTGATATGTTTGAGCGAGATGTGTAGTGAAATCCACATTAGTAACTAACACTCGCAGTTGGAGTTTAATTGTGAAAAGCTCCAAAGAAATAGTTATGTGTCATCGATGATGCACACCTATCATATAGCTTATTATGAGGCATAATGGACAGGCGAAATGGTTAGAAACCTATACCCGGAGTTCATAATGGTAAACAACAGCAATAACCATTTAAGAAGTTTGCTCCTAAGACACACTACAAGAAATGGTTGGCTTTGTGACATAAAATCCATTTGTGACGCTGGCTTTGTGACATTAATTATGATATAGTTTATGACATAATACGTTAGTTATGACATGAGTTTATGTCATAATACGTTAGTTATGACATGAGTTGAAGGGCAATCATCTTTTGACATTGCACTTTTGTCATAATACACATAACTGATGTTATAATTCACATAATTGATGTCATAATTCACATAATTATGTCATAATTAACATCACAAAGCCAGCGTCACAAATGGATTTTATGTCTCAAAGTCAACCATTTCTTGTAGTGACAACGGGTCAAGTGTGCTGCCAAACACATTGACATTGGGTTGTACGTTATGAAGGAGAAAGTCCAGAATCATACTTTTAGAATGTGAAAGTATTACGGATCCGTTTTTGCAAAGGCTTACCGCCCAGTGTGTTCAGAGAATACACAGTCGACATGGGTTGCATGGCAAGGCCTATGATTTCTGGACAATAAAGGGCCCAAAGTTAAAGAATCTATTTTAGAACAGAAACGTGTATTGTAGCTGTTGAATCTATCGACAATTGATCATGACGATGAGGCACGCTCTATGCATCGATCTGTAATGGAATGGAACAGAAATAAGGAAGATTGGAATTTGAATAAGAAGATAAAGTATAAGATGAGATCAAGGGGGAGAATGTTAGAATTGATCTCCTCTAGTCTGACCCAACAGTCAGACTGGGCCTTGATCCAACCACTACTACAAAAATGACATTCACTGCCGGTACATCACTAGTGGTTTCTATTCAACCGCCACTGATGTTTCTTCACTAGCGGTTTGAAGATTGAAAACCAGACAATGATTTGGGGATGCCACAAACCGCTAGTGAAGATAGCTAACAGTGGCGGTTGGTAGCTCAAACCGCCAGTGAAGCTTCACTAGCGGTTCGTAGCTCAAACCGCCAGTGAAGATAGCTAACAGTGGCGGTTCGTAGATCCAACTGCCAGTGATATTTTGGCATCACTGGCGGTTTGGTTTTAAACAACCAGTGATGAATCGTGTATAAAAGGTCATTCCCTTCCCCCTGCTCTCTCCCAGCTCGAGCTCCACAAGATGAGCGTTTTTCCCCACCCTCACTCCGTTGTTGCGGCCATTTTTCACCAAAATGCTCAATGTGGATCTTGTTTTTCCAAGCATGGGCATGATCTTATTGCTTTAAGGTTACTAATAAAAAGCCTCAACTCCTTCGATTTTTTTAGCTTTAGAGTGTTTTGCATGGCTACATTATCATTGTAATTGTTTCTCCATTTTAGAGAGCACTTTTCAATTGGATTTTGAGGAAGGCATCCAAGTTGTGGTGAATCCATCTTGCAAAAGGTTGGTGTTTATGAGTCCATCATATTTACTAGCTAATTGCATGGTTGTTTGGATGATTGCTACTATGTCATGCCCACGATGAAGACGGCAATGTGCTTGTAACGTACTATGGTTTCATAGAGGAGATGTGGGAGTTGGACTACGACTGACAATTGAAGGTCGCTCATTTTCGCTGCCAGTGGGTCTGGCTTGAGGCAGTAAACATAGACAGTGAAGGGTTCACTACCGTTGATCTCATGAAAACTACATGCAGTGATGACCCTTTTATCCTCGTAAAAGATGTCTCACAAATTTTCTAGGCCAACGATAATAATTCAAGAGTAAAATTCACCGCCGATCCCTAAACTTGGCCGGTGGTGTCATCCCGGTCCCTGAACTTATAAAGTGATATCTAAAGGTCCCTAAACTTGGTCGCTGGTGTCATCTCAGTCCCTAAACTTGTAAGATGATCACCACTGGTCTCTAAACTTGGTCAGCGGTGTCATTCCAGTCCTTAAACTTGGCTTTGAGTCTCATCCGAGTCAAAACCGGGCGATTTAAAAACTGAATATAAAAAAAATCATAACTTTTTTATACAAACTCGAATGAAGACAAATTTTATATCAAAATTGTAGCTCTCGATGCGATCTACAACTTTGTAGTTGAAACTTTTTGAATTAAAACTGTTTAGAGTCCCAAAATATCATTTTAAGTTTGTAGATTTTGATTCAAAAAACTTAAAATAATATTTTGGGACTCTAAATAGTTTTAATTCAAAAAAGTTTCAACTATAAAGTTGTATATCGTGTTGAGGGCTACAATTTTGATATAAAGTTTGTCTTCATTCAAGATTGTATAAAAAAGTTATGAATTTTTTTATATTAAGTTTTTAAATTGCCCGGTTTTGACAGACCCAGATGAGACTCAAAGCCAAGTTTAAGGACTGAAATGACACTGCTGACCAAGTTTAGGGACTAGTGGTGATCACCTTAAAAATTCAGGGACTGAGATGACACTAACGACCAAGTTTAGGGACCTACAGATATTACTTTATAAGTTCAGGGACCGGGATGACACCACCGACCAAGTTTAGGGACCGGCGATGAATTTTACTCATAATTCAAAAAGAAAGCTAAAAGTAGTCATGGAAGGGAAAAGGAAGATTGTGGGTGTCCAAAGAGTCACATATGACGAAGAAGACTACAGAGGTTATCAGGAAATGCCTCCATTCGGGGCGAACGTAACCTTACCCATCCTTGAAGAGAGCGATGAACTTGCTTATGTACGACGTGATCACGATGAGGCGACCATTGTACCCACACTATAAATAGTTAGACTATTATCAACTATATGTAATCTTTACGGAGATTGGTTATCAGAAATTCGTGCTTTAATTAAATTTTGTATTTTGTGTAACCATCTATAATATTAAATTTTATTATGTACCCATTTGAGCTTGTTTTGACACACCACTTGTTTGAATTTTAAAAAACATGAAATTTTATGTTTTTTTTCAAATTCAAAGAATTTGTAGACCTACTAAATTACAATCTAAAAAAGCTGGTTTTGTTATTTATAGATTTCTCTATGAATTATTATCAATTTCTAAAAAACTAGTATACCAATGGCTAATTTAAATCTTTATTATAATAAAAAGTATGGGCTCTGTATAGAATTTTTGAACTAAGAAGGGAGTGCGGGCTCTGTATAATAAAAAGTGCGGGCTCTGTATAGAATTTTATTATATCTAAGTTTGATATTTTTAAACCAAGAAGTGCGGGCTCTGTATCTATTATATCTTTATTATAATAAGAAGTGCGGAATCTGTATAGAATTTTATTATTATGTACTCCCTCCGTATCGCAATTAGATGACGTTTAGGACAGCGACGCGGTCTCCAAAGTGCAACTTTGACCACTTGTTTTTTAAAAAATATTTGTTGTAAAATGATATATGTATACTTTTATGAAAGTACTTTTGAAGACAAATTTATTTATATGATTTTTATATCTCTAAACTTAATAATTTAAAAGTTATTCATGATTTATATTCCCAATGTTTGACTTAAATATTGTCCAAAACGTCATCTAAAAGCGATACGGGGGGAGTATATCTTTATTATATCAATTATCAAGAAGGGAGTGCAGGCTTTGTATAGCATTTTTTTGAGTGAAATCCACTGAGGGTCCCTAAACTTGTCCCGTGTTCTCAAGTAGGTCCATGTACTCTGAAAACCTGAGATTCGGGCCCCTAAACTTGATTAATGTATCAGTGGAGGTCCAAACCGGGAATGGGAAGGCTGTTTTGCCACCCTGGACTGCCACCGTGGCTGTTGGCCCCGTGTGGGAGTAGTGTGTAGGCTGCCAAATATTACAGGAGCCCCTGGTGTGTCCACATTTTCATTTCTCACCCCCGCATCCTCCCAGACGGAGGGGCCAAATCTCGCGAGCAGAGAGGCGGACATCGGCGGCAACGAGTAGGGAGGAAGGCGGCAACGAGGCGGACGTCGGCCAGCTCGTGAAGGCGTCTATGGAGTAGAGGAAGGCAGCAGGAGGTGGCATTTGCAGAGGAGGGCGCATCTGGATCCATTGAATCATGGGTGCTAGGTTTCGCAAGGATGGAGATCTTCCGCCGGAGTACGGTGAGTCTCTCTGTGGCCTAATCTCTTGCAGGTTGAGTGTTGTAGGGAGGAAGAACCTCCTCCACAGGACATGGATGACTGCTTCTTTTGCAATGTTTGTGTAATCTTTGAAAAGTTAGGGTTTGATTAGTTTAATTGTCCAATTTGGCTACTGTTGGTGTGAAATAGGGATTTTTTTTAGCTCAAATTTTGTTATGCGGCTAGGTTTGCAGTGGGAAATTTTCAATCAAGTTTGTTGTTTGTGTAATGTAGGTCCTGGTTTCAACCAATTTCACTAGAAGTACATCATGGAGGTTTTTTCTGCGGTCATGGTGCTAATAGAACTTATGTAGATGGTAAAGTGATGTGGTATGACAACTTGGAAGTAGAGTTCTGGTGCTATGTCTGGATAGAGGACCTGGTCTTGCAGCTAGATTATGGTCTGACTGACAATGTTAGTGTTTACTGGTTACTGCCTGGGAAAGATTTAAGTGATGGACTTAGAATCATTTCATCTGATGAAGATTGTATGGTAATGTCACAAGTTGCAGATAAGGTGAAGACATTTGTGCTTTATTTTGACCACTATAAGTTGTCTGGTAATGACTGGGATGATGTTGTGTTGAATCCAACTACTGAATTACCGAAGGTTGTCAGCCCTATGAAGGTCATTCATATTGAGAAGAAGTCTGGGGAGAAACTACCAGAGTTCTACGATAACATAGGGGTTGCAAGCCATGGTAATGTTACGCCTGACATGTCTGCTGATGAGAGTGAAGAATCAAATTACAGTGACAGTGACTATGACTTAGAAGATGGTGACGATGACTTGTTTGCGGACAATGTAGATGAAGAAGTCATAGATGGGGGTGCAAGAAGGCCAAAGAAGATGAGCAAGGGCAAAGAGGCATGCGTAGGCCCATCTATTCCCACCCAAACAGAAGACAACAGTGATGAAGACTTTGATTTCGATGGCGAGTCAGATGGTGAAAGGGAAGTGAAGTTAAAATTCAGATCTTTCAACCCGGATGACCTAGTGAACCCAACTTTCAGAGTTGGCATGGTGTTCTCCAGTGTGCAACTGTTGAGACAAGCAATCACCGAATACAGCTTGAAGCACAGAGTTGATATTAAGATGCCAAGAAATGACTTGAAATGGGTTAAAGCTCATTGTGTTGTAGGGTGCCCTTGGGGTTTGTATGCTTCTTTGGATAGCAGAGCTAATGCATTCATGGTGAAGACATATGTGGCAGACCACAATTGTAGGAAGGAGTGGTATCTGAAGAGATGCACAGCCAAGTGGTTGTCACAGAAATACATTGAATCGTTCAGAGCAGATGCCAAGATGACACTTGGTAGTTTTTCTAGAATAGTGCAGAAGGAATGGAACATGACACCATCAAGGAGCAAATTGTCCAGGGCTAGGAGGATGGCTTTGGACCAGATATATGGAGATGAGATAGAGCAGTATAACTTGTTATGGGATTATGGAAATGAATTAAGGAGGTCTAACCCTGGGAGTACCTTTTATGTAGGTTTGAATGAAGGTCATTTCAGTCACATGTACTTCTCACTTGATGCTTGCAAGAGGGGGTTTCTTAGTGGTTGCAGACCATTGATTTGCCTTGATGGATGTCACATAAAGACCAAGTTTGGTGGACAATTGTTAACTGCTGTTGGGGTAGACCCAAACAACTGCATATTCCCAATAGCAATGGCATATGTGGAGGTGGAGGCAAAGGATACATGGGTTTGGTTTCTAAAGACTCTAAAAGAAGACCTTGGCATCGATAACACTTATCCTTGGACCATAATGATAGACAAACAGAAGGTATACTCTCTCACAAATGTACATGGGCTTATACTTGCTGTTCAACTATGCCATTTGTGAAACTATATGCAAGTTAACATCATGCCATTTGATGAATTACAGGGGCTTATACCTGCTGTTCAAGATATTTTTCCAGATTCAGAGCATAGATTCTATGTGAGACACCTGTACTCCAACTTTCAAGTACATTTCAAAGGTGAGAATCTAAAGAACCAACTTTGGGCATGTGCTAGATCAACTTCTGTTGTTGAGTGGAATAGAAATATGGATAAAATGAAAGAATTAGATGAGGATGCTTTCAAATGGTTGGAGCAGATGGCCCCTAACACTTGGGTTAGAGCTTTTTTTAGTGAGTTTCCCAAGTGTGATATCTTGCTGAACAATTCATGTGAAGTGTTCAACAAGTATATACTAGAGGCCAGAGAACTCCCCATACTCACCATGATTACAAAGATCAAGGAGCAGTTGATGACTAGGATCTACAACAAGCAGAAGGATGTGATGGAGAAGTGGCCAGGACCTGTGTGTCCCAAAATTAGGAAGAAAATCCTAAGAAACTCTGAGTGGGCCAACCTTTGCTATGTCTCACCTGCTGGTAGAGGGATCTTTGAAGTGAAAGAGAGGGAATACCAGTATACAGTTGACATAAATGCCAAGACTTGTGAGTGTCGAAGGTGGAACTTGACTGGCATTCCTTGCAGTCATACATTGCAGCTGGTGCCATGAGCCACACCACAATGTGAAAGGTTGTGCACTGAAGAAACTAGGCATCAGGCCCAAACAACCAATTAGAAGGCAGCCTCCACCACTGGACACACACCAAGATGTAGAGTTCACACAAGAGCTACTGCAACCCTCAACTGAACCAGTGCAAGTTCAAGAACCTATGTTGTCACAAATGTTATCAGAGGTAAAGAATAGTGTGTACTATGTAATAGACCTCACTGAAACTATGTTATGTGCTAAAAATGATCACCCCTCTTTATATGCAGGTCACAAATCAAACCCAACTGTCGCAGGACCATGGACCTTTGCCTTCTTCTGCATTTGTTGATAACAATCAGCCAACAGCTAGGCCTGTTGTCCTGACTACATCAACAAAAGAAGGACGAGCTGCTGCTACTAAGAAGCGCAAGAACCCAACCAAGAAGGCTAATGCTTCTGCTCCTAAGAGGTCGCGCAAGAAAAAATCTACAGACTGAACAAGCAATGGCAGTCATGCTTGGCTAGCTAGTCTTTTGTGAATGAAACATAGGTTTCACTTTTGGATAGAGCTTTTGGGTATACCTTTTGATGGTTAGCTTTTGCTGCTAAGATAGATAGCACAGGAATACAGGTGCAGGGGTGCTGTAGCCTGATGTGCCTGCTCTGTTAGGGCCTGAACTGATGGAGAAATGTACTCAGTCGTATGTAATGTAAGGCTGCACCAAACTTGATGGATGCTTACTTCTAGGCTGTAAAGTTGCACCAAACTCTATAAGAGTGGTAGCCTGATGTTTTAGCTGCATATTGTGTCCATTTTAGTCAACATTATTGCATCCTATCTACTCTGTGCAATCTATTCAAAAACTCCATTAGGCACCAAGAGGTGAAACATATCCATTAAAAGTGGTCTGATGGCATACATATTTTTGGAATACATTTCATGGCATACATCAATTCACCTAAACAGTACTACAAACAATAGGCAGATGAGAGCTACAAGTCCACATTCACACACAAACAGCAAAAGCTTCAACAAGTGTTCTATTTCCTTAGCTGCAACCACTAACAGCAACAACAAGCTCTTGATTGAACTTGCATCCTCTTCCTCCTTGGGCAGCAGCTCCCCTTGAACTTCATCTACATGCTCCTGTGCTTCTGCTATCTTCAGCCTCCGTAGCAACTCCAAATATTCATCCTCCCAGTAGAAAAAGGGACAACCAGATCCATCTCTCTAAACAACAAAACACGAGGAAATTAGTACACCAAACGAATAGAACAACAAAAATGTTGGAACCTACTAACCTTGTGATATGGGCACACGAAAAAAATGTGATTTGGATTGGTTAGAGTAGTAGACAGCCGCTCCACCACTTGAGCCCGTCCACACTGATTGCACCAGATGAGGGGGATTTATGGTCTCCTCCTTGCCCCCTGCATCCCAGACCTTGAACTACCATGACTAGCCATGTCGCTCAGGAGGAGGAGAACGGAGAAAATGAAGGAGAGTAAAGAAGATAGGTGATAGGGAGAGGAGACTAGGGGGTTAAATGCAACCTGGACCAACAAAATGGCGGGAGATTTCCCGCCAGGAACGCCCACCAGCCACGGTGGCAGTCCAGGGTGGCAAAACAGCCTTCCCATTCCCGGTTTGGACCTCCACTGATACATTAATCAAGTTTAGGGGCCCGAACCTCAGGTTTTCAGAGTACATGGACCTACTTGAGAACACAGGACAAGTTTAGGGACCCTCAGTGGATTTCACTCTTTTTTTTTTAAACAGTGGCTAATTTAAATCTTTATTATATGGATAAGAAAAAATCAAAAAAAAATCAACCCCAAAAGGGAGCGCAGGTTTTGATCCCATCTTTATTATATGGATAAGAAAAAAAAAAAAAAAATCGACCACAATAGGGAGCGCAGGTTTTGATTCCAGGGATTCACGGTCTGGTGGGAAGGGTAACAACCAACCAGGATAAGTAAAGATATTAAACCTAGGAGATTCGGGATTCGAATATATATAAAACCGGTCAACAATCACCGGCGGTTTTGGCTTTAGAACTGCCAGTCATGCTCGTTCCATGTTATCTGCCCAGGAGCGCGGCCGCCGCCCCTATTTCGTTCGCTCCGAATCGGAGCTCCAAAGCCGCTCTCCGTCATCGTCGCGCCATCGACGTCGTCTCCGGCCACCACCGAGCGCGCCCCGCTGCCATCACAGCTCCATCCGTGGCGTGTTGCGGCGGACTCCCTCCCTCCCCCGACTCCACCCCTGCACCCAACGACACCGACCACCACCTGGGCCAGCTGTTCTCCGCCACTCTGGGCGTCCGCGAGAAGATACTGCTGCCCCTGCCTCGACCGAGCTACGCGCGACGCCGCCTCCACCGAACCGCATGCGATGCTGCCGCCCCTGCTGCACCCGAGGCCACAGTGAGCACCTCAGACCCCTGCCCCCTAGGTGTTCGGCTAAATACCAACTAAGCCAATAACAAACTATTTTTTTTATCTTAATTTTTCATATTGGAATGGTTCATACATGCTTTGTACAATAGGTTGAATTGATGGTTGGATGCAGAGATAGAAATTTGTGCTTAAATACATGACTTAGTTATTTTCTTGTGGAATGATGTTTCAACCTATGGAATATAAGGTTGATACTTAGTTAGCTGCATCAGTCAGTAACAGAGAAGTGATCCAGTTAGTTTTAGCTGTCAGTATGCCTGATCTGCCATCAGTAACATTTGTCTGAGCTTAGTCTGGTATCGAATGTAATAAACACACAGTTTCTGGCTCATGCAAGAGTGAATCGATGAGAGGGCAAAACATAGTGGAAAACCTGAAGAGTACTTGTGATGGAGTGTGTTGCTATTCAGCCGAAGAAGTTCTTGTTGAAGGTCCAGTTTAGGTTCTGAACTGCATTCAACTCAGGCAGGCAGTACATGGGAATATGCTTGCATTGCAAACGAAAAAGGTTGTGGTGATAAATTGCACAGTTGATTAACTGTTTGATTCCGGAGTTCTTTACAAAATCAGAATCTAGTAACTATAGCAAGCATGTACAATGAGAGTCATTACTAGTCGGGCATCATGTGTGATGTTTACAACATTTCTTTTTTAAGCACATGGATACTTTTGAATATAAGGTTCACATGGATTTCTTCGGCCAAATCTCATCTTGTGGAATGATGTTTATTTAGTATGATCATTTTTCCCTTTGTTTCAGGACAAAAGGTGCACATAATTTTCTTGTGGAAGTTACTACTTTTTACTGGCTGTTTTCAGTTACTCCCTTTACTGTCCTTAATTTCTGCATCTTTGTCTTGGGAAGTGTTGTTGCTCCTTAATCCCTGAAATTACTTAAATGGTTTCCCATTTGATTCCTTCTTTTTTTGGCTAATCTTGTTTTATCAATTAGAGTTAGCTTTGTTTCATGTGGGTGTGTTTAAAAACATCCTTCTCTACTTCTATTCAGCCAAGAGCTTTAGCATAGTCTCTATTAGAAAATTACCTTTACCATTGTTTATGTAATCATAACATGAGTATGCTCTTGGCTCCATCTGCCTCAATCAACCAGAATGGACTGCATCAGCACCTATGTTGAGAGAACACATAAACAGATCATGTACCTATGGACTGCATCAGCACCTATGGACTGCATCTGCCTCAATCTACGGTCCAGAGGAATTCAGGAATTTCAGTCCAAACAAGCAGACTGAAGCTACTATGTGACTATGTCCAAACCTGTGTTTCCTGTAAGGAGAAATTCATCAAGGTATAGTTCAGGTGGCAAGAATTTTATTGGTGGGCCAAAATCCATGTGGGCAATCATTGTAGCTTCTACGTAACGTAAGCAATGTACGTCCTGATGGACTTCAACACTTCCATTGGAGATCAGATGGTATGTATGCTTCACACTAAACAAAAGAATCCACTATTTCGTCCTCAATTGATGCAATTTAACATCTTATTACTTACAGCGTAAGAAGTTAGGCCAAACTTCGAGATTAATGGACCGAGTGGGGACTTAGCAAAATTGTTATGTGAAGAGGTATTGAGTAAGGAAGGATCATTCTCAGTCGCTAAGACCAAGAAGTTCAAGGCTCAATATGGTCGAGAGCATATGGATAGGCTAATGTAATTCTCGTCTTTAAGTTCTAGACTTTCGACGTAACATTTGTGATATTTGGTTTAATAAGATTCTATATGGATTGTAATACTTTAATTTGAACAATTTCGATGTAATTGTAATCTCGATGCATTTAGGGTTTCATATCTATGATATCGTATCTAGCAATGTGGCAAATAAAAAACAAACAAAAATAATAAAAAATAATACAATTCGGAATTTGGCAGATCACTGTCAGTTTATGTTGAACCGCTAGTGATTTGTTTGAAACACTGGCGACTTGTATCATAAACCGTCAGTGTTAACTTTGCCAACAGTGGCGGTTCGTGATATGAACCGCCAGTGTTGGTTATATCAACACTGGCGGTTTATGATACAAACCGCCAGTGAAAGTTTTGGATCACTGGCGGTTTGAAATAACCGCTAGTAATGGAAGACCCCTTCACTGTCGCTTTGGTTGTGGCGGTTCAAAATCCGCCAGTGAGGGGGGGTTTGAACCGTCGGTGATCCCCTATCCTGGAGTAGTGAACGCCCTGATCGGGGGCGTCCAGGCCAAATAGATGGCTGGTGGGCCCCTGTCACACAACACCATAAATAGAGAGGTGGGGTCAGTGGCACAAGGTATGAGGTTCACCGTAGCCCTATTTCCCACTTAAACCCTAATCCGATCTAGAGGGAGGTGCTGTCAGTGACGGGAAGCACCACCAGGAACTCCACCGCCGGATCTGTACCAGGTCGACATCCACCACAGTGCCGGGGCGCTGCCACTGCATCTTCTCCGAACGAATGACGGGACGTCACCATCTCGGTAACAAGTTTCTATCCATCCAAGTTACCTTTTTTCACCCTGATCTACTCCTAGTCGATCCTACAAGTATAACAGTCGCATGTTCTTTAATTGGCCGGCCACCATCCGTAGTTCCCGTTGCCGCTCCTGTGTTCCCGGCGACGACGAAGGCAATGAACACGTCTGCGCAGCCTACGCCAATGTTCCCGGCGACGACGACGAAGGCAAGGACATGAGGGCCACATGATCGACCTCCCACGAGCGCGCCATGGCAGCAATCCGTCACTGCACATGGATGGATGAGCACAAGGCCACCAGCAACAGACGTTGGGAGCCGGCGAGATCGAGATGACGCTAGATGGGTGAACTCTGGGCATAAGCACGTGTCTACGTGACCAGCATGAAGCTTCTGTTCGGCGGTCCCGGCAGTGGCAGCAGTGGTGCCAGTGGTGTTGGCGCGCGGCACGAACGACGAGAGAGCTTCATGTGTTGCCAGTGCAGAGCCAACGGGTGCTAGACCAGTTGGTCGAACACTCCCGAGGCACCCCTGGGGGCCTGAGTTCGATCCCCAGGCTATGCACTTGGCTAGCCATTTGGGCGAATTTCAGGGGTTAAAAAAAAACCCCCTCGTCAATCTCACGCCAAAGTACAGGTCTGTGGGTCTCACGAGGATGCGGTGTTTGGTGCGCTTCGTTGGTTCTATTCAGTTTTAGCATTTAACACAAAAAATAATGAGCCTCTAAACTCTATTTCCATTTTGGCGGAGGAACTCCAGGTTGGGTCGCCTTTGGCAAGGCTCGTGCCCTCCTCTTGTCTTCTGGGCATGGGCCGACTCTTCATCAGCTTGTGTGGCTTGTGACATCTCCCTGCGCTTGAGAACCAGTTAGAACCGAAGCTGGTATGCGAGAAAACGAACTGTTGCATGCTTGATCACGACCTTGTCTTCCTAGGTCGCGAGTGCCAGCGAAGAATTGGACCAGTGAATCAGCAACTAGGGCACCATCATTGTGGACATGGTGAAGATGACGATCCAGTACAACATTAGGGACCTACAACTCATAAGTGACATCTGGTAGAACTAGACTCACCGTGTGAGAAGAGGGCACTGCTTTCTTCATTCAGCTAGATAGGAGACATATGAAACATTGAGTGGAGGTGGACAGAGGAGTCTTCTAGAAGCAGTAGACGATATGCAATAGAATTGATCTTCTATGCAACCATGAATGGTCCAAAATGATAATTCGTTTGAGGAGCATGGTACCACCGAAGTTTGGACATAAGGTTGTAACTTAAGATACATAATCTCTAATGTCAAACTAACGTTCAGACCTCTTCTTGTCGGCTTGGTGCTTCATGCAACGCTAGACGGGATGTAGGTGTTGGTGCAATAGTTGCTAGTACATCACAGAGAGCTCCTCAGGCCATGTCTTGAGCTTAGGCTACGAGCAGACATTCAAAGCGTTGAGGTTAATGTCCATAGAGAACAACAAATGTAGTCTTGTCGAGAGTCGAATGATATGAGGTATTGTACAAATCCTTAGCAAGACCAAGCCACTGAAACCATTTACTGGGGCAAGCGTGCACAAAGCAGCAAGTAGTTTTCTAAACATTGGTTGATGCATTTCATTTGGCTCTCGGTTTGGCATTTTAGTAATGTATATTGGATGTAAGGAGAGTGTAGGGCCAACTCTTCTAGGGGTTTAGAAGTTGTGGGATCATTGGTGTAAAAATTATGGAGGTCTGATAGCTAGGATATAGTTAAGTGAAAGACATGGCAGCTAACTCAGTGATAGCAGTACGATGGACAATTGTCAGCCCCTTTTGTTGACAATGTGAAAGTTGAGACCTATAATCTTGTAAGAACCTTTTGCTTTCAAGGGGAGGTAATATGTTGATCATCAGGGGGCGCAGGCTCATCATGGAGGCGAAACTGGGCCTCGGCACCCCTTCCACAGTGACAGGATCACTTTTGTTAGTGTATAATCCTAGTTTTGATAACCTATAAAACAAACAGTATTTTTTGCAAATAGCTAATACAAGAATAATTTTTTACAATTAGCCCCTCCTTAATTTTCATCCACCCTCCACCGTTGTTGATCATTGAGGTGGATTAAACTCTTCTGATCGGTCCTCGGGATAAATTCACCTTGTTGTAAATAAGCATGCCAGCCAGTGATCAACTGCCATTAGAATAGCAAGCACTCCTTTTGACAAGTAGACAGCCATTATCAACTACTACCATCTTAAAATAGTAGTAAAGAAACAAAAAAGGAACTCATCTCGCTGCATACGGAAACGGCAATCACCATGATCTGCACAGTGCACACCACACGCGGGCATGCCTGCCGCACGCCGACCAACCCACCACCTACCTCACAGCACGGCGAGGTGCACGCACGCCACACACACTGAACACTTACACGCGCGTGAGTGCGTGGCATACAAGTCAGATCAGAGCTTAGAGTAGAGCTGCGGCGCCGTGCGCCACTTGAAGAACTTGCCGGTGGGCAGGTGCTGGGGCGGGAGCAGCGCGAGCCCCGCGGCGACGCGGCCGGCCTCCTCGGCGGTGCGCTTGCCGGTGCCCCGCGTCATGTCGGTGCGCGTGAACCCGGGGCAGAAGCAGTTGACGCTCACCCCGTGCCCCGCCAGGCGCGACGCCAGCAGGCGGGAGTAGGCGTTGAGGGCGAGCTTGGACACGGCGTAGTCCGTCCACACCTCGGGCCACCCGCGGCCGCGCCAGGTGCCGTCCGCCGCCTGCGCCAGGAACCGCGACGCCATCCCCTCGATGTCGCCCTCCGTCAGCGCCGCCTCGTCCAGGAGCATGCGCCGCAGCTGCGGGTCCTTCACCTTCTGCGCGGCAGCCACAAACCAAATCCAAAGAAAAAATGGCATTAGTGTGTGTATACTGAGTATTTCGTTTCTTTTTGATGAGTGACACGTGCGTCTTCCCGGAATTCGTCTGAAAGCGACATCTGATCGAAGAATGGCATTATTATTAGTATATTACTGTGTAGTGCTCATGTGGCTTGTTGGAGGTTGACTCATGTGCACACATGTCATATACTGTATATGGCTTGTGAGTTTCCACAGTTCATACATGCATGGTGTCAAGTGTGAACGGCACAGCACACTGTACCCTGGGCACCGGACACCGGGCAGTTCTGAGGTGCTGGCCTGGTATGGTCTCACGTGCCAATGCCATGGCAACAACGGCAGTTAGTTAGTTAGTTAATAAAGTGGCGCTGTCTCTCTAATAATCTGTAATAGGGCGTTCAGACATTGTAGTCGTTCATGCCGGCCTCTGAACAGAATGAGCCCACAGTCAGGCTAGGCTACTTCACCCTTAACCAGCAGCCCTCCTGCTGCTTGTTCAAATCAATAATAATCTCAATGCGTCGAGTGATTTGATCGGGCAGAAATAAACTAAGCTAGGTCAGGTCGTCAACACACAGAGACATGTGCCATCATATAGAGTATATGCATTAATTAATCTGTGCAGCTGCCGATGCATACTAGTTTGAACTGAACTGACCTGACAAGCTAGTAGCATCGAATCGTTTGAGAGAGCATACTGTATATACGTGTGTTGGTTGTTACGTACGTTGAGGAGGCCAAGCTGGGAGCTGATGTTTAGGATCCGGCTGGTGGTGGTGGGCGAGCGGCGGAAGAGCGGCAGGAGCGCCTCCGTCAGCATCTTGGCCCCGTAGAAGTTGGTCCGGAGGACCGTCTCTGCGTGCTCCACGGAGTTGCTGTCCACCGAGTTGAACGACACCCCAGCATTGTTCACCTGCAAAATGCAACAATAATAATGCATGCAAAATCTCAGGCTCAGAAGAATGAATCACACATTCACACCACACAATTATAAGGCCGGTGTCAGATATATATTCGAGTAATATATGTACTTATATTCTCGATCTGCTGGCCCCAGCGGTAATACACCATCTACCACTCTACCACTAGCTAGTGCAATAATATAATGCTCTGGGAGCCTTGTCAAGAAAAAAATGCTCTGGGATTATTGTAGAGCGTACGTGATAGATGATCTGGATACCATAATGCAGTAACTAACAACTGCCGCCACACTTTGCAACAATAGTAAACTGCAGATCAATTACATAGATAATAATCCGAACTAGCTAGCTCTTGAGTTGTGTGCTGCTTGCACCGTGAGGTTGTTGCATCGTCGTGCTAGGCACTGGGCAAGCTTAATTAGCTTGTAAATATATTCTGTAGTATGCGATAGTGGGAGCAGTTCGTGAGGCTCTCGTAAAATAGAAACCTGATGTACGTGCATGCGCGTCCATTGCTTGTTTTGCTCGTTTGTGCGTTTGCGGTAGCTACTTTTATAAAGCCCATAGCGTGCGGCATGACCGCTTATTAAACTAAGTTTTACTATCTTGTCAAAGAAAAAAAACTAAGTTTTACTACTAGTAGTAGTTTATTCCATAGTTCTTGAACCGAGGAATTCTAACCAGACATGCAGCAGATTTATACACACCCATATATAGTATGTGCTTGTATTTCAATAAGTAGACTCGATCGGCAGGTACTCTCAGTGGTGAATGCAGAATGTACTCTCTCAGTGAGAAATGCAGAATAGAATCTCAAGGGGACAAACTCTTTTCTTCTTCATCTATCTCTATTTTTTTTTCTTTCCTTCGCTTCTTTCTTCCCTCATCCTTCCTATATTTCCATTGGCGTACCAGTCATAGGAGGCTAGAGCCCCCTAGCCTCCCTTTGGATCCGCCCCTGGGTACTCTCTATCTCAGAAGTTTACCACACTGCCGGAACCCAGAAGTTTACCACTGTCGGAACCATTTGCCACATTAATTAGGACATACTATAGCAATAAAGCTTGAGCACCTACTGGCTAGTACTCCCTCCATATCTCTTTTAGAGTTCGTTTTGGAAAAGGTTTCGGTCAAACATTGGGAATCTAAATCATGAATAACTTTTAAATTATTGAGTTTAGAAATGTAAAAATCATATAATTAAATTTATCTTGAAAAGTACTTTCATAAAAGTATATATATACCACTTTATAACAAATATTTTTAAAGAAATAAGTGGTCAAAGTTATATTTTGGAGACCGTGTCGCTGTCCAAAACGAACTCTAAAAGAGATATGGAGGGAGTATATAGTTATTAACACTCCGGTCGCAAGAGATCGACCGATCGAAGAGCTAGCGAGCTTAACGGGAAGGACGGGGGACCAGAGACCAGGTATAAGATTTGGTAGCGAGACTAATAATATCCTAAATTTAGTGAGGATGATGAAGTACGTCGTCCATCGTATGTGAATTGAATCTATGAATAATTGAAGTCGTTCATGCGCGTCGACTTCTTCTCAGTTCGTTGTGATCCGACTAGATCGACTCCGATCCTGACTCCTGACTCCTGAGTCCTGCTGACACGGGGAAAATGGCAAGGTCATCACTGCGCGTAGCGACGACTACCATGACCTTGTACGTGTACTCTACCGACCGCGGACTCCTGACTTTGGCTTTGGACTTAATTGTGTGTGCGTGAGCGTGACTTGTTCAGGCAAGACCCGTATGTAATAAAAGATTGGTCACGAACACTGACGGTGGTAAGCAGTACCACGTTTGGCAAGCAGCTAGCTTGCCGCAAATAAAATACTGTAAAAAAGAGTATAGGTAAGTTTAATTTTAAGTGCCAGTGTCGTTGGGCTTACTTCTTCCATCCATAAAAAAAATATAATTATAAAAAATATGCCGATCAAATTATTTCAACTTTAACCATATTTATAGTAAATAGTATTATCATTTATGTTTTAAAACAAATTTATTATAAAAATATATTTTACAACTAATCTAATGGTGCTTATTTTGTCTCATACTAGTAAATATTAGTATCTTTTTATATAATTTTAGTCAAGATGTTTAACTCTTCGGAATATGAAAAATGCATTTTTATGGACAGAGAGTATATGACAAAGAAAATGGACGTCATTATTAATTTTTTAGTGTTTTTTTCTTATATACTCCCTCGATATAGGAAATAAATGTCGTTTTGGACAAGGCTTGAGTCAAACATTAAAAATATAAATCATGAATAACTTTTAAATTATTGAGTTTAGAGATCTAAAAATCATATAAATAAATTTGTCTTAAAAAGTACTTTCATAAAAATATACATATACGTACCACTTTACAACAAATATTTAAAAAAAATAAATGATCAAAGTTATGTTTTGGAGACCGTGTCACTGTCCTAAACGATATCTATTTTCTATATGGAAGGAGTATATATATAGGCATGGACAGTGTTGTGCTTCCACGTCTACTAGTACTATACTCCTACTTGGAGACCTGGTAATAAAGTCAACCCCACTAGTACTATACTCCTACTTGGAGACCTGGTAATAAAGTCAACCCCTACTAGGGCCTTGTTTAGATGTCACCAAACTATCAACTTTTTTTACTCTCTCTATCACATCACCGTCACATCAATATTTGGACGCATGCATGAAGCATTAAATATTGGTAAAATAAATAACTAATTGTACTTTTAGTATGTATATGTCGAGACGAATCTTTTGAGTCTAGTTGGGCCATATTTAGACAAAATTTGTCAAATAACAACGAAAGTACTACCGTTACGAAAAATTCTCGTCTTCTCAATCTAAACAAAACAAGCCTACGAGGAGAACGGCAAAGCGAATCGAAAGCCAAAAGGATACGCCCGAAACCCGAGGAAACTAAAGCGCGAGAGAAAGAAACGGCCAAATAAAATAAAGGCGCGGGAGCGCGGCACACGAATTCGGACGGCAGCGGCAGGCCGGCCGGGGCTCTCACCAGGATGTCGAGGCCGCCGAGCTCGTGGCGCACCCAGGACGCGAACGCGGCGACGGAGGCCGGGTCGGCGACGTCGAGGCGGCGGAACCGCACGGCGCCGCGGAGTCCCCTGGCGCGGAGCGCGGCCGCGGCGGCCTCCCCGCGCGCCTCGTCCCGCGCCGTGGCCACCACGCACAGGCCCTGCTCGGCCAGGCGCGCCGCGAGCGCGTGCCCGATGCCGCGGTTCGCGCCCGTCACCACCGCCACCGTCTCCTCCGTCCACCACGCCGCCGCCCTGCTGCATGCCGCGCAAGCCGCAACGGATCAGGAATGGACACGACTCGAGCTCACGTCGAGAAGGCCGGCCGGCCGGCCGGCCGAGAAACGTACTAATGCTGCTTGCACGACGGGGATATATAGTATACTACTACTCACTTGAGCGGTGGCGTCTCCTTGCCGTCCTTTGAGGCGACGACGCAGTCCATCGACGACGGCATCGTTCGGTCGAGCTGCTGCTTGGTTACCGCCGCCGCCGCCGCCTGCTCCGATCCACCGGGAGCTGGGGCTTGGAAAGCTGGAGTGAACGAAGGCGACCAAGCCAAGCCAACGGAGGGGCGTTTATATGTAGGGGGCGGGACGGCCGGGCGCGTTGTGAAACCACGCTGATGGAAACGGGCAGCAAGTGGAGGTGGCGCGGAGGCTAGAGGCCAGTGGGCAGTGGCTGGGCCAGTGGGGCATGCTCAGCTCATCTCATGCATGGGATTAGGCCATGTTTGGTAATTCTCTCAGCTTTTTCTATGTCCCCGTAACACGTTGCAATTCTAATTTAGTCTATTAAAAATAGATTAATTACAAAACTAATTTATCAGCTGAAAGATTATTCACGAGACGAATCTATTAAGTCTATTTAGTTTATAATTTGATAATATGATAGTACAGTAAACATTTGCTAGTGATAGATTAATTTAGCTTAATAGATTCGTCTGTTAATAAATATAATTAGTTTTATAATTAATCTATTTTTAATAAATTAAATTAGTGTTGTAATATTCGATGTGATATGAAATAAAATTTAGCTCATGTATCCAGCACGCGCTGTTGCAGTCAACGTAGCCGGTGGCATACGATGCCGCAGAGCTAGCCACGTCTGAAAGCGAAGGGATAGAGTGCTGCTCCTCCGTCGTGTACTTGTACAGACAGCTTCTGACAACAACTATTCACATGTGGACCATATTTAGTTGGCAAAAAATTTAAGGAAAAGTTCCTGTAGCACTTTTATTATTATTTAACAGATTTTGTCTAAATATGAATTAACTAGGTTCAAAAGATTTATCTTGATATTTACAGACAAAATATGTAATTAGTTATTTTTACCTATATTTAATACTCAATGCATGTATCTAAAAATTCAATGTGATAAAAAATCTTGAAAAAAATTTTAGAACTAAACATGGCCACATGGCCGAAGGTACTCGCGCATTACTACCGCAATGTGTTGTGCTTGTGCATGGAGGCGTGAGTACTGTCCGCTACCGGTACTTCTTCCTCCGACCACAGATGAATGCAGCAGTCAAATTAACTCAAGTTTAACAAAAAAACTCATATGATAGAAACTTCCTTTTTGTCTATAAACATCTCTTGAAAATTTTGATTTTTTTCCAATGTTGCATTCAAAGACCATAATGGAAACTGTCATGCATTTTAAATCCTTATAGTATTGTAATTTCCACATAACTCTAATTCTACTCCCTCCATCCTAAATTATAAGTCATTCTAAAAATTTTGGAGAGTCAATAAGTTTGACTAAATTTAAATAATAAGATAATAACATTTATGATATCAACTAAGTATCATTAGATTTTTTTAGTTATATTTTATAATATACCTAAATCTTTGTATTTCTCTCTACAACTTTGGTCAAACTTAAAAAAGTTTTAACTCTCTAATTTTTTTGAAATAACTTATAATTTGGAACGGAGTGAGTACAAAAAAAAAATCTCATTGTGTTTTGAGAATCATGCAGTCCACGCCATATTACCTTTCTTAGTTTTTTTTCTTTCGTGTCCTTGTGAAACGGGTGCCTAGCTAGACTTGTTAGAGCATCTAAGAGTTTCCTAAGTAACTTCCCAATCCTAGTTTTTTGAAAATATTGGAAAAATACCTTCCCAACAACTCTTAATCCACCCTCCCAAACTTTTGGCACTTGGGAAAATCCGTAAAAAAATATATGGAATCAAATTTTGGTTTTTTCGAAGTAAAATATTAGGTACTATTGGAGATGGTCTTCTTTTTTTCTCCTAATACCTTTTTTGGAGTTGAAAAACATGATGTTTCGGTCAGGTCAGACGAAACTGACTATACTGAATTTCGGTCAGACGAAACTTCAAAGTTATTAGGAGACTGGCTATCATGTTTTCGGTCATTAAGTAACTAGTTATCTCCAAATCCAAATCAATCAAAATTCAAAGTTTCGGTCAGGTCAGACGAGACTGGCTATAATGAATTTGTGTTGGGTGGATCGGAATATATAGTACTCCGTAGAGAAATTCGAAAACACACTACTGCACTACTAAAACACTATTTTCAAAGGTGTTTTGTTTTTCCAGAGGCAACTCCATCAAGATCCGTTTCCGTAGAGACCTTCATGGCCTTAACAAATACGGGATAGACTGTCTCTGAAAATTAAATCTATTTTTATATGGCTATATGTTCGTTTAAACTTATTTTGTCTGATTTTGACTATTTCAATAGTGGTATGTGAATAGCCTAGTCTCCATTCTTAGTGGCCATTGGTAAGACCATCCACCCCGGCAAGGCGCCAATGCACTGGCCACCCCTGGCTTTAGTGTTTGACTTTATTAAAATAATCCTCGCATCTAGAAATAGCATCTAAAATTTAAGTTGTCTCTTCCTTTACGCTAGTGATACAAACGTAGTTCGAGAAGAAGACGGGGGAGCTTGCAAGGAGCAACTCTAAAATTACAAATCTAAGAGGGAAGGTTTTGCTCTAGTTTCCTTGGAGGAGGTGACTCTAGGAGGTAAGCTCGTGTCATTCCAAACATCTTTTAAAAGTTTAGTACTAGAATAGTTGATTAATTTGCTTTTGGTTCTCTCTCAATCCATGGTTGTGGTTGTAGCAATTAGAAAATGCATTAGATCAAATCTTTAGAGGATCTAGGGTAAATTGAGTAGGGCAACAAAATTATTCCCTTGTTTAGTCCCTATGTCTTGATTTATATGGACCATTAGTTAACTTTTGAATGAGATTAAGTTTGGCCTAAAATGGTTAAAATAATTTATTTTCTGAATTGTGTTGAATATTTGTCGTTGCTGATTATTTTATTTTATTGATTTTAATTATAAAATTGTTAATGTTCCGTTAGTTAAATTAACTAATACTCCCTTTGTTTCAAATCATAAGTCGTTTCAAGAATATTGAAAAGTCAAAACATCTTAAGTATAACCAAAATTATAGAGAGAAATACAAAGATTTATGATGTTAAATAGTTACACTATAAAAATATAATTAATAAAGAATCTAAAGATACTTAGTTGGTATCATAAATGTTATTATTTTACTATATAAATTTGATCAAACTTTAGATGTCTTGACTCTCCAAGATTTCTAAATTGTGTTGAATATTTATCGTTGCTGATTATCGTTGAATATTGTTGCTGATTATTTTATTTTATTTTATTATTATTTTATAAAATTCACTCTATTTGGAATGACTTATAATTCGAGTTGCTAAGTTCAAATCAACAGGACCAGTTAATGCTTAAAATACTTACAATCTACCTGCATCCGGGATTCTGTAGTGATCCTTTGTTTAAGTTATGATGCCTTGCATGTACCCTTCCGAAACCGCAAGGCAAAATTTATTATTACTAGGATAGTGCCCGTGCGTTGCAACGGGTACAAAATTAATACTTTATGAACAAAACTCATATCAAACAAAAACAACATGATTCATTTGTGAAGTGATAATTTTCCCACTATATTAGAATTTTAGTTCAAACAAAAACAACACAAACAATATGCTCTGACGCATGATCCTACTAACACACATCACCTCGCGTGTTCAAGACAAGATTGATTCTTGCAACTGTACTTCCTATGAGATGTGATCCAAACGTGATGAGTAGAGAAGCAATACAGTCCTGTACAAAGACCTGAAAAGAAAGTCATGTAGTTCGACCTGGTAGAGGCTCAATAATAATTTAATATTACCAATATTTTGCTCAGCTAAGAGCGTTGATCAGTTATGCTAAAAGACACTCAATATCTATATGGCTTTCTCAAAGGAATCAAAAGCTACATGAAAACAACTAAATACGGATGATTCCATCAATTAAAACCAATAACCATTAGTATGCAATTTTTTACACAATAAATGATTCTCAAATTTATAGTAACTATTGCTTGTGGGAAACAAAGGAAACAAGTGAACATGATTAGTAACCTGATATTAGAGGCAGAGGTTGACCAAATGAAAATAACCAGTCTGTGTAATTAAGCTCTAAACACATATGAGAAGTATGAGTACCAAAGTTACAGTTTACCTGGTGAAGATTAAGTTGGGCGAGGGGCCATGGTGCACCTTGATTTCAACTAACTTCTTCCCCTTCCTGACAAGGGTGAAGATTAAGTTGGGCGAGGGGCCATGGTGCACCTTGATTTCAACTAACTTCTTCCCCTTCCTGACAAGAGACATGAGCTGTGTTATCAGGTGTCAAGCTTTATTCATTTGTTATTAGTTGTTTTAAGAACTCAACTGAAAACCAAAAATCTTCAACATGGGCTCTGTCTCTATGTGAATTTAAGAAGTCACAGTGATTTGTGCACTATGTTCCATTGTTTTATTACGTTTGTTGAACCTATAGTGATAAGTAAATATTGAAAATCAGACAACCTAAAACACAACACCTACTCACTCTACCTGCACGATTGTTATTGAAACACTCTCAAGTAGTGAAGTCTGAAACTAAAACATAGAGGCACTGGAACTAAATTTGTGACCGTCTTACTACATATATGTGAGATTGTGACTACTATCTACCATATGTTTTAGTTATGCAATATACTGCCATACACTTATCAGCTATCCCATGGAAGTGTTAACATGCTTTCATATGGACTTAGATTATCTTTTTGCAGAGATTTTTTTTGTACAACCAGCTCTCTGCTAACTGTCCTTCTTAGGCTACTCAGAATAATTTATAATTATAAGTTAAAAAGTCAAAAATTTAAGTGGAAGAAAAAGTATATAATATTGTTTCTTCACTTTGTTGTTTGACAAGTTAAATATTTTTTTATAAAAAAAGATGGCCAAGTACATATCCAGTGCATATCATAGGAAGGAGAATTTTCAACCCATATAGCCAATTGCATCATATACTTTTGATATTATAATGCACTCAACCACAAAATTTATAGTCAAGACATAGTGATTGGAATTTTTGTAGTAAATGGATCGAATACTAACACTAACAGCTCAAGGAATTATAAGGTAGTAGTCAAGTACCATGAATTTTTAGTATTAGTTCAAACTGCACTGACATATATTTTCTTAAAGAAGGAAATACATTTTCAAAAACACAGCGTTACACTTCTATTAAGTAATCATCTCAGTTACATAATGCAGGGGAAGAAAGAGTGCTTACGTAGCTGACAGCTGCAGCGTGAGATTGAAATTCAAACAGGAAGCAGGATGCAACGAATATGCATCTTCTCCAAATAACCAAACGGATGCTTGAAAGGATCAAATCAGCCTAGAGGGGGGTGAATAGGTGATTTTTAACAATCTGAAACTTCACAAACTAGAAAATGTAGTTAGATAATAACTGGTGTTGCCGGTTTGTTTGGGTAGGTACTACCGGGTGTAAAACACCGATACTACCGACACAAACAAACGGCACTACCGGGATCCTAAAGAGGAACTACAAATCCGATGTATGTGAGCTATGAATGTAATACAAGAATTTACCCCACTTTCCTAAGTATGATAGATAGCGATTCTACTCTCACCGAGCCTCGGTAGCTTCCCTTGGTGTAGATCGAGCCTTCCCAACCTAAGAAAGGGATAGGGAGAGGAAGAACACGAAGAACACAACAACAAACGCAATATGCAAAGTAGAGACAACAACAAGCACACGTGACACAACGATTTATCCCGAGGTTCGGCCAAACCACTAAGAAGTGCCTACGTCCTCGTTGTTGAGGTGACCACCAAGGTCGGAGTCTATTTCACCTCCTTGCCTCACTCAAGCAACCACAAAGGCTACTAGAGTTTCTCCACTAGAAATCACAGGAGAAATACAAACACTTCGGGGAGCCCTCACAAATGTATCAACACGGGCTACCACGAAGAACACCTAACCGGCTAGAGCTCGAGAGTAATAGACACAAACCAAGCCGGCTAGATGGAAACCAAGTGCTCAAGTCGTAGATCGAAGCTTCTCGCTCTCTAATCTCACTTCCCTAGCTCAAATCTTGCAAGAAAGTGAATCTAGGAGCAAAGGGGGAGAGAGAGGGGAGTAGTCAATGCTTGGAGGTTGTTTTGTCTGAAGTTGGTCGCAATAAGTGAGTGGAATAATCGGGTAACGGTCAAAAGAGAAGAGGGGAGCTATTTATAGTCTCCCAGTCCCGAGGCTGATCGGTAGTACCGACCACCCATGGTCGGTAGTACCGACCAGTCTAAGACCGCTGCGCCAGATCTGGATCTGACCTAAAACCAGCTACCGACCTTAGGTCGGTACCACCGAGGGTCGGTAGTACCGGCCTTATGGCGGTACTACCGCCAGGCCAAAAACGGCCGCGAACAGAGAGCTCCGCAGAAAGGGACTTGGTCCCTCGGTTACTACCGACCAGGGTCGGTACCACCGAGGGTCGGTAGTACCGACTATATGGCGGTACTACCACCAAGTCAAAATCGAGCCAACACAGAGAGCCCTGCAAATCTGCCTTACTACTGTAACACCCCTGGTGTTTAAATGTAATTAACTTGACATGTCATCATCTTAAGCATTAATCATTTCCTGTGATGCATTTGATTTGCCTAATTGCTATGCCTTGATTCCCTTTTCAAAAACCCTAAAAGCCCAATTCTCTCTATAAGGGCAAAATGGTAATTTCACCTCTGTGCCTAGTTATATTTAATTCTTGTTCAAATTTAGTGCCCTGATGTTTGCTGCATTGATCAAAGTTCAAAAATCAGATTTGATTTGATTTTCCCTTTTGCAAAACCCTAAAATCCCAAATCTTGGATTTATTCCCTTTTTGATAACTTTTTCAAAAGTCAAAATTTTGAGTTGGTTCAAAAAGCAAAGTTGTGAATCTGATCGAGAGGAACAACTTTGGTATTTACAAATTTTCAAGTTTCAGTTTGAAATCCAAAGTAATTTTGATTTGAATCAAATTTGAAAAGTGTCCCCTTTTCTGTTTTTGAATATAGTTCAAAAACTATTTGGAATTTGAAAATGTTCATATTGACAAAGTTGTAGATCTCTTTTTTCTGAGCAACTTTGGTATTTTGAGTTTTTGTCGCACAGTTCAAATTTTGGAAGTAATTTGCAAAATACAGATACCAGCCAAAAAGTCAAACCCTAGGGCATAGCCCTGTTCATCTTCCTCGCGTAGGGGGAGGGCCCCGGTCGTGGCCGAGCCTCCGGCGCTGCGCGCGCCACGCGTTTGGCAGCCGCTCGTCTGTCCCCGACCAGCCGCCGTTGTCGCCACCATCATTTCGCACCCGCACGCGCACAGTTGACCCCGCTCCCGTCCCCTACCGAGCCCAGCGCGCCGCCGCCGCGTGGCCATTGCCGGCCAAGCTTGCGCACCGGCCCCGGCTGCACGCCATCACCTCCACCTTAGCGCAATCGAGTGCGCACGCTCCCGCCGATCTTATCCACCCCACCCCGTGCTCTCTACCGGCCTCTGGCCGCGGCTATATAAGCCCGCCGGAGCCCCGAGCTCCTCACTCATCTCCGCCACCGTGGCCAGGCCAGTCCAGTGCCTCCGCCACTCCACCACCTAGCTCAGAAGCTCCGCCTTGAGCTCGTGAAGCTTTCCCACCCTTCAATTTCATCTCTACCGCCCTCAATCGCCCGGCGTAAGCTCGCCGTTCCCATCTCCGGCAGAAACCCGGCGAGCTCGGGTTCGTGAAATTCGCCGTCTCCGGCCATGATCATCCCTCACCGACCCCCGTGTCGTGTTCCTTGGTTCCGTGCGACTCTGACCAGGCCCTTGCGGTCTCGTGTGTTGCGCAGGGTCGTCGGAGCGCCGCTCGCCGCTCGCCGCCGAAAGAGCTCCACCGAACCACCGCCCCTCGAGCACGTGTCGAGCCTCCTTCCTCGAGCCTCACCCTCGAGCACGTGCCGAGCCACACCCTCGAGCCCTGCCTCCGATCCGTGGTAAGCACCCGAGGCCTCCGGCCTCTGCTTCCACTCCGTCTCTCCCGAGCCCAAGCCTCGAGCACGCGTTTCCGTCTCGCCCGAGCCCGAGCCTCGGGCGGACAGACCCTCACCACTTCGCTCGAGCCAGGCCTCGAGCGAACTCGTGCACCCTCCGCTTCGTCGAGCTAGGCCTCGGACGGACGCTTGTTTTTCCGTCTCGCCCGAGCCTTCCATCTCGCCCGAGTCCGCTTCGCCCGAGCCTCCGGGCCAGGCCTCGGACGGAGCACTCACTTTCCGACTCGCCCGAGCCCGTTTCGCCCGAGCCCTTCATAGAAGGAGCACAGTGCTCTTTTTCCTTTTTGGGGAGTTGTGAATAGTGTTCTGTTTTCTCTTTTTTGTGTGAATTAATCTGTTGTTCCTTAAATGCTGAGAAAATTATGGTATGCTCCTTGCACTGTGTAGTATTTTATAAAAATATGAAACTTGACTTTTCTGCAAGAATTTGAAAATGTAAAATCCCTCTTTTAATTAATAAATGGATAGTTTTGGATTTTTAGAAAATCATTTATAACTCCAAAAATCTTGAGATAAATCTTTGTGACCTTGTTATAACATGCTGAACCTCTGGTAAAATTTTGAAGTCTTTTGGAGCAAGTTGATTTTTGAGCATTTATTTTAATTAAGGAATAGTGTCTTTTGTTAATTAAATGTTTAGATTTATTTGAGCATCTTAATGACCTCCAAAAATTATGAAATTTGTTTTGCCATCTGTTTATGCCTTAATGAACTTATGTCATTAATTTGGTAATTTTTGGAGCAACTTCATAAAATGACCTTTTAAATAAAATAAGAAAAATAGAAAAGATGGATTAGGGTTGGTAATAAGTGTTTAATGATGTGATCTTTGGATTGACTGATGTTCATAGACCCCTACCCTTTGGTCTATGATGTCTGTGATGATATGTTTGGTTAATACTTAGGATAATTATAATAAGGCCTAACATCAATAATGCTTAAGAAAGAAATGGTTACCTTTTATGCTCAACCTAGATTTCGATTATGCCTTGCCTAAGAGTAATCTAGATTCAGTGGAATTGTCTTGCACCATAAGCCCATATCATCATTCTCATGAGCATTCATCATTGCATCCGTATAGTTGACGAAGAAGGTACCAGAGTCGAGGCCGCTGTTGACGAACCAACTCCCGAGGCGACCCCGAGCTCCAACACCTATACCTACCCCGAGTCTGCTGTCTTTGCTCTTCAAGGCAAGCCCCGGTGCATTTAACCCTTTCCTTGAATTTTATAAAATGATTTCCTTAAATGCTTTTGAGTTAAATTATTGCATTAGGTTTATAGGAGTTGTGTGCTATCCTAATTGATGCACTATCCACCTTGACCACTGATACACCCGATACCTGCTTTTCAAAAGTATTTGAAAAATGCTTAGCAATGCTTATTGAATTAGACTTTGCAATAAAATGCCAATTTTTAAAAGTGTGATCACTTAAGGAATGTTTATGGGAATTTTGGTCTTACTCCCCGGCTGTTCGCTAGGTATCTGATCCGTACCTAGTTAATAGCGAGGAGAGGTTGTCCGAGCGTACGGTGCCGTCATATTGTAGTCCGGGACTCAACAGTTGACACCGACTGGGACATGGTTGAAAAACTGACAGGACTATTACGCTTGGGTGAGATATGACCAAGGTATAGTTCTGGCTGGAAAATTAGGGACCATCCGTATGGGGGCCTGCTGGTCAAGACTTGTAACTATTCACATACTACGGGAAGCTCTGGCTCCGAGGAATCCTTTATTGGACCGACAACCGCGCACTGGGAGTGGAGAGATGGCGGAAGTAGCATGTACCCACGTGTCAGGACCTGTACTCTTGGGTTAGAGTCCCGAGGTACTTGTCGCTGGCGGAAAATTGGAGTGGTGTACTGTACTTCCGGGTGGCGTAGGACCGGGCCCAATCTTGGAGGAATCGTGGTAGACGAGTTGGCATATGCAAGCTTGGGTGCTACATATGCAGTGTGGATAGGGATCCTCAGCTGAGTATTATTTATCCGGATTAACGTTGCTCCTCGGTTATGGAGACTTGGTCCACTGACTGTCAACGGAGAGTGGTTCTCAACTAGGAATGTTTTGAAATGTAAAATGAATCATGAATGATGAAGAATTGAGGAATACTGAATCTTTCAAAAATAAAATAAGGTTTACAAAAATGCTTTTCTGCAAAATACTTGATCTTGCTTAAGCCTTACCTTGACTACCCTAAGCCTCTCATTCCTGAGTCTTCTCCCTTTTTCTTTAGTCGGGTAAGTCTTGTTGAGTACCCCAGTACTCAGGGTTTGTTACCCATGTTGCAGGTATGCCTGAGACCCCGATGTGTCTCGCACCCTGTTGCGTGACCTTCGTCCAGGAAGAGGCCGATGAGGCCGATGAGTAAATGTGCACCCTCGGGCTGGGTGTTACATGTATCTTTATGTTAATGTTTCCACTACGTTGTCTACTTTGAATCACCCGAACAATGGTTTGTAATAACCGTACTCCTTACCTCATTTGAAACCTCGTTTTGTAAAACTAATGTTATTTAAGTCTTCCGCTCTTTATTCCGATGTTATTTGTAAAAGTATGCAATGCTGTAACCGAATTGTGAGATGATCCTGCGGACATTGGGCGCTGATGTAGCCCGGTGGCGAACAGGTCTTAATCACATGGAACATGGGTTCGGCTGTCAGAGGTTGACAGGGACACGTGGGCCATAGGATTAGGGTCGTTCCGTCACAACTACCGGCTTGGGTCGGTACCACCGAGGGTCAGTAGTACCGACTATATGGCGGTACTACCGCCAAGTCATTTTGAGCGTGAACAGAGAGGTCTGCAGAAAATGACTTTCTACCGACCAGGCTCGGTACCACCGAGGGTCGGTAGTACCGACCATATGGCGGTACTACCGCTAAGTCATTTTCGCGCCTACACAGAGAGGTTGTTAGAATGGTTTGGGTGCCCGGTACTACCGACAAGATGGCGGTACTACCGCCAGTTCAAAATGAACTCTACCCAGAGAGTATTGTGCAGTGCAGCCATGGTCGGTACTACCGACCACCCATGGTCGGTACTACCGACAACACAGAAAAACCTCTATGTGTTCGTGATCGTGCGGTGTCTCTCAAGCAAACTTTAGTTAGTCGATTTGAGCACTTTTCTCCACATCTAGTCAACCTAATTTGTGACCCTCTTGATAGTCCGGCTTATCTATAACTCAAGTTTAAAATGAAAATTTTAAACCACCACTTGAGCTAGGTATCTTTATGTCCAAAAGTATCCAACGTGCTTTGTTCACGAGATTTCAACATTTCAAATCTTTCTAAGGACTAACACCTGCATACATGCTTTTATAAATCCGTTAGTCCCTAATTTGATTGTCATTAATTAGCCAAAACCCACATTGGGGGCGAATGCACTTACAATGCTTCTACTACAACCTGCTATCCACTTTCCTAAGCATTCAACAAGGATTGCTGCCATTGCAGTCCGTGGTCACCATCTCCTTCGCCCCGTAGATAGTAGCGGGATGGATGCACGCACAAGCCAGGGCCCAATCTGTAGCCATCCTGAAGCTAGACGCCGTCATCGCGCGGATCTACAGGCGAGTGCCTCGATCCTAGCAGCCACAAGGGTTGCCCTCGGCCAAATCCCCTGGCCTGGTCCGTCCTCCTTGGTAGCGACAAGCGAGGGCGGCCGCGGTGGCATGAGCGAGCGTGTTGAGAGGCGTGCAGACGCGACAACGAGCAGACGGGGAGAGAGGACTGGTGCGTGCGGCGGTGCGAGAGAGAGGGAGCGGCGGTGCGAGGAGCGTCAGGTCCAGCCTATGTGCAGGCCTCCTGCGATAGGACCACTTCCTGCGACTGCGAATATCCCACCCGCCACCTCCGCAAGCAAAGCACCGCATCGCTACCCTCCCTCCCTCCCCAGAAACCCAGCCCAACCTCTTTCACTTCTAGATCCCTCCACCACCGGCCGCCGCAGATCCGATCCACCGGTCCGCCTCCGCCTCGGCCGTGGCCATGGTGGCCGATCCCCTTCTTGCGCTCCTCGCGGGCACGCTACTAGCCGCGGTGGCCCCGTCGTGCCCGCACACCAACCTGACGACCAACTTCTCCGCCGACCTCACCATGCTACAGCACCAGCTCCGCGGCACGGTGCGCATGGCCGATGATGGCAAGTGCGCGCTCAAGCTCACCCGCTTCGACCTCCTCGCTGCCTCCCCCTCCGCACGGTTCTGGGCCGCCGACGGCCCTACCATGGCCGACCTCGCCGCCGATCGTGCGTTCTCACCACACCCGCTCAACAAAACCTTCTAGAATGCCTCCCTCGAGCTCCCCCTCGCCCGCCCGCTCCCGCGACTCCTAGTGCTCTACGACCCCAACACATCCCCCTACCCCAGCGCGAGGAGCATGAGGTCCATCCTATGTGCGGGAAGACGAGGTGATGCGTCGGGTGAAGCGTGTGCAAATCGTAGGGGGTAGGGGGGAAGTGGTGGAGCGAGCGGCCAAGCGGGGCGACGAGATTGGCTGGGCCCACTTGTCAAATCGCTAGCAGATCGCAGGCGGGGTAGGGGGAAGCGAGCGGAGCGAGCAAAGCACCGGTGGACGATTGCTTTCCGAATGTTTTAGTTGTAGAGATATAGACACAAGACACGTAAAGACACCGTCAACTTAATACGAAAGTATTGTAGTACTATGGAATCTTTCAATCTCTAAGATCGAGTCAGAGCGGAGCAAATAATTAAACAAACGAACCGAGACCACCAGTATGAAGATCATGAGATCCGATGCCCTTTTAAAAACTAAAAAGAACAATCATGAAATTCACGTTTTTCATGTAGATATAAGTACGCATTACTAGTAGTAACTAGTAAGTACTACTAATAGAATGAACTGGTTCAGGTGAAATTTCCGTCTTGAGAAACTGATAGCGCGCGCAGAATGCATTTGTTTGGTGCGATCAGTCTGTTGAAATCAGCAGTGGTTGAAATTTCAGTTTATTATTATATCTAGTGGAACAGGGTCAATTTTATTTCATTGTTTAGTAGTATATATATGTAACATTTTGCTTCATATGTGCTGCCTCGAGTTTCATGTCAAATGTCAAATGCCAAATGAGAGAACCGAGGTACACATGCCACATTATTGGTCACAAGCAGAAGGTTACCACGTTGTGCATACTAAAGAGTGATTATGTAGTGAACCTTAGTTCCTATGGGTGATAAGGGGATAATGGCGTCAGGGTTTCTGCCTGGCTGCCGATGAAGGGAGATGAGATTAGAGATAGCAAGGAGATGAGACTAGAGATAACTTTATTCTTGTTCATTGCTTTTCTCATTCCATTGATGCTGGTTACAATATATAGAAGTTGAGCTCCTTGCCAGGTGCAAGGACTTTGGCCCTTTCATACTTGAGGCGCTTTCATACTTGAGGTTCTTTCATACTTGAGGCCCCTTTAACTGCTCCTTAATTGCTATTAATAGCCTTAATGGCATTGGCCCTTTCAGCCACCAGCCTCCTCGGGTTGTGTCAGGCCATGCGCTGCCTTGGGAGCACCCCTTTCTGCATGCAGCCATGCACATGACATCTCCCCAGCCCTTGAAGACCAACTCGTCCTCGAGCTGGAAGCGTGGAGAGCAGTCGTCGAAGCCAATGGCGTTCTCGTGGATCCCATGGAAGGAGCCCTGCAGGTTTCTTCTGGAAACGGGGAAGCCGGTCACCCTGGTGGTCGCCATGGCTTGATCCCCTTGAACCAGAGAAGGACGCCGACACCAGACGCTTTTGCTGCAGGGCAGCAGCCGGCCCTTGCAAGTCACTGGTGGAGGCGTTGAGGCATTGGATGAGCTTGGCCAAATCAGCCGTGGTGGGTTCGGCTATTGGTGGCGAGAACATTACAGCAGAGTATGGTGGCGAGGATGGAGTGGTGGTGGGAGGGGTGGTGGTGGCTGGTGGTGGCGTATGAGCGGATGAGGAATGCCTCATTGAAGACGCAGGTTTAATCACAGCCAACATCTTCCATGTGGTGTGCCTCATCAGGAATCCTCGCATCGCTGCTTGTAGGCGTACTGCAGCTAGGTGTTCACGCAGCTTCCTGGTGGTGTGCCGCACCATGAATCCACGCGCCGCCGCTTGTAGGCGTACTGCAGCAAGGCGTTCACGCTCAGACTTCTCCAGTTGAGCACAGTAGCGGTTGATCATCACGACGACGCGATCCATGTCTTCTTGCAGACGACGCATCCCATCAGCAAGGCCAATGGTCACAGCAGGGGCCGAAGCACAGGTGTAGCAGATTGGTAAAGCGAAGCCATGCCGGGGTGCCTTCATCCTGCTGGACTTGGTGGAACCACAACCGGACACCATCTTCCAAATGCCGGAAAGCCAGCCATACATTTTCTTCCTCCATGATACGTTGTCGGTGGAAGTAGGACTCACATTGGTTGATGAAGGCGATAGGATCAAATTTTCCGTCAAATTTTGGAAAATTCATCTTCTAGAATTGTGGCAGAGGTTGTGGTGGCGGCAGATTATGGTGGTGTAGAGGCGGCGGCGGTTGAAGGAATGGGTGCGGTGAAGGTGGCTGATGAGGAGCGGAGGTTGAAGAAGGCGCAACAGAGGTAGAAGAGGATCGCTGGACAGCTGATACCAGATGTAGTGAACCTTAGTTCCTATGGGTGATAAGGGGATAATGGCGTCAGGGTTTCTGCCTGGCTGCCGATGAAGGGGGGGTGAGATTAGAGATAGCAAGGAGATGAGACTAGAGATAACTTCATTATTCTTGTTCATTGCTTTTCTCATTCCATTGATGTTGGTTATAATATATAGGAGCTGAGTTCCTTGCTAGGTGCAAGGACTCTGGCCCTTTCATACTTGAGGCACCTTCAGCTGCTCCTTAATTGCTATTAATAGCCTTAATAGCATTGGCCTTTCAGCCACCAGCCTCCTCGGGCTGTGCCAGGCCATGCGCTGCCTTGGGAGCACCCCTTTCTGCATGATAGATTAATTACGTAGAGTTTTATGATCGCGAGTGCATTCTATATGAGAAAAATTCCTAGCTCAAACGGCTATGCGATGAGGCGTGATCGCTGAGATGCTGAGTTTGATAATCGTTGGACGCACTTTTATTTTGCTAGTGCCTTTTTTTTTTTGCAAGGGAGCGTTATTTTTGCATGACACTGTTTGGGTGCGGGCGGAGGCACTACACTACACATACTGCAGTAGAACACTCGGTCATTGAAAACTGAAAACTCAAATAAGGCCGGTGGAGGTGGAGTCTTGCATAGACAAAGCCATGAGCACATTAGAGCAAAGTTGGGCGTCAGACGAAAGCTCAGTTACTATAGTATAGAGTACTTAATCATGTAAGGCAAGGTAGTTTCAGACTTGAGACCACCGTCACATACTTAGGCGAATAGCGAGTATATATCCTATTGCGTTGTTTAGTGGCAACAGGACACCGACCACGTGAATCGTGATTGATTGGAAATGCGAGTGTGACATAGAATGCGTGTGTACCAAAATAAACTGTTAGTCACTAACCTTGATTAGGCCGGAGATAGATCGGTGCTACTTTTTTCTGCTACTCATATAAATATTCGTAGTTGTTGACCTTTACTGCTAGGCCTGGGCGTTCAGTCATGTCCGAACTCATCGGTTTGATTCTTCGGTCATCTCAAAAGTTCGGTCATCTAAAAACGGAGACCGATCGGAGCAAATTCGGTCTCGGTTAGTTCGATTCGGTCTCGGTCATGACCGAACTAACCGAACTATACAAAACATCCACTAAATAGTATAATTTTTAGCAAATTTAAGTATTTTTTCTATTTCACAGCAAAAATAACAATACAACCTATATATTAAATGGAGTAATAATAGTGATGGTCGATATAAAAATTAAATATTATATCACTAATAATAGTCTAAAATACATAATATATCAATAAAAATTAAATTCGATTAGTTCGGTCATTTCGGTTACCCGAGGCATATAACCGAACTAACCGTAAAAAGTTCGGTTAGTGTGGACTCAGGATCGAACTAGTGACCGAAAATTTCGGTCTCGGTCACTTCGGTCTCGGTCTCGACTAGTTCGATTCGATCTTCGGTCAATTATGTCCAGGGTGATTTACTGCCATTCGAGTGTAACCTTTGAGTACTATTTTTATTTGTATTAAAATATAATATAGTTACAATATCTAATAATCATGTATTGTACGTGTGTTGAATTTAACGTGGATTTGATTCATATTTTATTAATTTATGTTAGGTGGAATAAAATGATGAACTAAATGTAGTTGATGGCTAAACTTGTAACTGTTATTCTTATAGTTATGGTTATTGGTAACTCCCGTGGTTAGTAAACCCGTATGGTCATTATAGAGATTAGTAGTGATTGATGTAACCCTTCGTAATATCCAAGTTCATCCTCTACACTTTATCTTCTACCTTCCACGCTTATAAGAAGGAGAGTTTTTCTTCCGTTGTGAGTACCAAACACAACACATTGCACCCTTGTTCTTCTGTTGAGTTGCTCTCAAGAGCTTCCTCATCCCAATATTCTACGCGCATGGAGAGTTGGGAGAGCAGGTATCTGGAATCGTTGTCTGTATCTATGACACCTGCTCGTGTGTGCGGGTGATCGGGTTTTCGAAGAGCGTGGCTCGCTCCTAATCCGATCAGCTCTTTTCCCCAATCAACTGTTTTTCTTGGTGATCGGCTCTTTTTTCCGATCGACTATTCTTCTCGGTGATCGGCTCGTTTCCCCGATCGGCTATTCTTCTCTCAGATCGGCACGGGCGAACTCCTTCCTGCATCGACTGTGATCCACGAATTGGGCAACACAATATGTTGACTAGTGTGCATGGAGTCATTGATGCCTTGAGCATGGTGTAACAACCCAAATTTTTCCCACACCAAAATTTACAACCACAAAATTTTTTCTTCTTTTTAACCATTGCATGGTGAGTGAACTAGCTTACTTGTACAGTAATCACTAAGCATATGCATTAGCATTCATGCATGACCACTAGCTAAGCTTAAAGTAATTAATTATTTAATTAACAAGCATATGTGATTTGGATCTTCATTGGTTTTTGTTTGAATAAAGGAAAACATTACATAATCATTATAAATAATACTACATGAAAGACCAAGTGAGGGATTGATAAATACCACGAACTAATTCCAAAACAAACTTTACTCATACACTAAACACCTAGCTAAAGATGGCCTAGACTAAGAGAGAAATGAAATAGAAAAAGAAAAGGAAGGGCAGAAAGGCTTACCAGGCCGAATCCTTACCCGCACACAGCCCACGCTAGCGGCCCACGCCACGCAGCCGGCCCAGCAACGCGCGCGGGCAGCTTCGCTACCGCACGCGCCCGCACACCTCGCGCCAAGGACTATGACAGTCGGGGCCCCCTTGTCATCGACCACCCTTTCCCTGTTCTTCTTCCTCTCCAAACCATGACGGAAGCAGGGGACCGTGGCAGCCCCACCGCGCCAGCCGAGCCCCGACAACGCCCAACAAACTCCCGATCCTGTTTCCCCATGACGCAAGTAGGGTTTAGGTACACCAGGGCGTCCGCAGCCCGCAGATCAACAGGGGAGCTTCGATCACCGTCCAGCCAGGGCAAGCCCCCACGCTATAAGAATTGAACCCCCATGGACCCTAGAGCCTTCAGCTAGCACTGCCACGCCGTGGCGCAAACGCCGCACCAGTCAGCCAAGAGAGGAGAGGGCGGAGAAGAAAGGGGAGAAACGAAGCCGGAACGCCGCCGCGGGAACTCGTTGGCGCCAGAGAAGGGAACCACGAGCAGACACGACGGCGAACCGCCGGGAGCTGCACAGCACTGCTACCGGAGCGTCACTGCCCCGAGTCGCCTGCATCACCATCCTTTCTTCACCGCCACCAAGGTGAGCCGCCGTACTCCACTCATCCGACCTTGCCCATTCGCCGGCCATGGCGCCCGTCCCGGAGCGTGTAGGCCAGGACCTCCGCCGGCCCACGAAGAACACACACGCACGCGCACGAACGTCATCACGAGCCAAGACCTGGAGCCTAGATGAGAAGCCGATCACGCGGTTGCGAAGCAGACACTGCACCACCATGGCCAAGCTCGCCACGGCAAACCGCCGTTCGAACCACGGTAGACCCCGCAGGGGGAAACCAACAGGCCGACCGGAACCGTCGCGTTCAGTTAAATCCCATGCGCGCCCAAACGAGGACTGGTGCCTACACGAGAGCCTCTCTCCCCTGTCACGTGAACGCGTCGCCGCCGCCGTTGTCGGTTCACCACAATTCCAAGCTGACTCAAGCGCGACAGAGACCGTAGAGAACCCCTTGCAATCGAGGGGGAAGAAGTGGAGCTGACCCTGGTATTGGCATGCCCGGAGGAGCGCCAGAGCGCCTGGACCGCGGCAACTGAAAGGACGCCGGAGACCCGCCATGCGCCACCGGGGAAACCGAGCTCCGCCTCACGGACTTAGCCATCTATGACACGTCCCCAAGGCCCCTGATGCGTTTGAGGGAAACATCGAGCACCAATTTACCGCTGGGGATATACCGGCCACCACAACCAGCCGAGCGTCACCGCGGACCGCCGCCATGTCGCCCACATCGACCACCATGAGCCCGGAATCAGGAAATTGATGGCGCACTGAAACCCATCGACAACCCGTAAGCCTAATTACGCCCAGAATTGGAACCAGAATGTCACGAGTGTATGTGTGGGTCGTATACTTGGGTAGGCCGTTGGGCCGTAGCGTTGTGTCACGTGTATAATGGTGGGTGATATATAAACCACACCGGTGTAATGGAACGGGGGAAGAAGAATGGAATAACAAACTCGATCCCTCCCTATCTCTCTTCGTTCTCCTCAGAAACTCATTCTGTTATTCCTCTGAATCTATGAATCTCCGATTATCCCTTTCTGCAACTATCTGAATCCTGCCATTACTGAGAGTTGGGAGATTAAGAGCGTGACAATTGGTATCCAGAGCAAGGTTCGGGAGAGAATTTCACCAGAAATTTTTTCCTGCTCCGTTACGGGCTGGCGCCGAAGAGACGTTCGACGAAGTTCGAGGCCCTGATGACGACGTCATTGGAGGAATTGACGAAGCGGTTCGACAGCTTCGAACTCATGATGCAACAGTCGCTCGACAAGCTCAGCAGTCTCGAGGCCTGGCGGACCACGGCGGAGGTGTCGATGGGATCCTTATTCGCGAGGACGGATGCGGCGGGGACCCGGTTGCAGCAGTTGGAGTCCGCACCACCACCACCCCCGCCTCCCCCTCCAGCGCCCCCTACACCGCGTGGACCTGTGCCACCGACGAACCCGACGCACGGCGTGGTCACCACCTTCGACCCAAACCATGCTCCCCATACGTCGATGCGCTCATCTGCATCGCCGTCGGAGCGCGCCTACGGGCACTGCGAGCAGGGCGGCGGGATCCTCGGACCCCGACCGTCCAACTTCAATCAGGGTACGTCTCATCATCCCCATCCTCAGTCGTCTGATTTCGATTGCGGACCTAGGGATGTAGCGACTAGAAATCCTCCTCTCCCTAAGATTGAGTTCCCTAAATTTGACGGTGATAACCCTCGTTTGTGGCGAGATCGGTGCGAGATGTACTTTGAAGTCTATGCTGTGAGCGCGGCGATGAAGACCCGATTTGCTGCATTGAATTTTGTTGGGGGAGCTGCTCTATGGTTGCAGACTGTTGAACGCAGAGGCAGGGTTACAGATTGGGATAAATTTTGTCAGTTGGTCTTCAACAAATTCGACAGAGATCAGTACAAGAATCAGATAAGGCAGTTGGACTCCCTTCAACAAACGGGTTCTGTAGCTGAGTATCAGGAGAAGTTTGAACAATTGTCGCATGGCATTCTTCTGTACAATGAGTACTATGATGATACATATTTTGTCACAAGATTTGTTGGCGGTCTGAAAGAAGATATTCGTGCAGCCATTGCACTCCACAGACCATCTGATGTCGATACGGCAAGTGCTTTAGCCCTATTGCAAGAGCAGGAATTAGAAAATGCTAAGAAGAAAACTAGTATCAAAGGGGATGGTCAGTACAAATCTTGGAAGACATTAGCTGATGTCAGAACATATCCAAAGAAACAAGAAGGCATTGCAGGCTTCAAACAAAGTGGTGATGATAAACTTGAAGCTCTGAAAGCTTTCAGGAAAGCAAATGGTCTGTGCTTCAGATGTGGAGAGAAATGGGGCCACAATCATAAATGCCCGCCTCAAGTACCTCTGCATGTTTTGGAGGAACTTTGGGATGCTATGGAACCAATTTCAGATAGCTCTGTTACAAATGACCAGACTACTCAACCTGATGAAGTAGTCTTGGCTGTCAATACAGATACACCACCAAACTCTAGAAGAACTATGCAGTTTTTGGCTCAAATTGGAAAGACTCAGGTTCTGGTGTTGGTTGACTCAGGCAGTGTAGGGACTTTTGTCAGTCAAGCCTTGGTGACTAAACTCAAAATGCCTACACTTACCTGCAATCAAGTTCAATATAAGGCTGCTGATGGAGGCTTAATGGCATGCAACCGATTTGTTTCTGAGTTGCAGTGGTATGCTCAGAAGCACTCATTCTATTCTAAAGCAAAAGTATTACCTCTGCAATGCTTTGACATGATTCTTGGAGAAGATTGGTTGGAGGAGGTCAGTCCTATGTGGGTGGATTGGAAGAATAAGGTCATGAGATTTACTTATAATGGCCAAAGAATTGAGTTGCATGGCATAACAGATGATATATCTCATTGTTTAGAAATCAGTTCTCTCAAGCTTCAAGGACTGTTCAGGCACCAGGCAGTTGTTCATTGCATACAAATGCAACTCATTCAGGAAATAGCTAATATTGATCAACATAATCCAGGAATCATCTCCTCTTTACAACAGTCTGACTTCACTGATTTGCCACCACAAGTTGCTCCACTGATAAAGCAATACTCTCATTTGTTTGAAGAATCCACATCCTTACCACCAAAAAGGACTGATGATCACCACATTCCATTGATACCTGGTGCTCAACCTGTGCAAGTCCGACCATATCGGTATTCTCCAGCACAGAAAGATGAGATTGAGCAGCAGCTGCAGACTATGTTAAAGAATGGAATCATTCAGCCAAGTATGAGTCCTTATGCTTCTCCAGTACTGCTTGTAAAGAAGAAAGATGGAACGTGGAGGTTCTGCATCGACTATAGGCACCTGAATGCAATTACTGTCAAGAACAAACATCCAATGCCAATAGTGGAAGAGTTACTTGATGAGCTGGCTGGTGCTTGTTGGTTTACAAAGCTTGACTTCAGATCAGGTTATCACCAGATCAGAATGGCTCCTGAGGACCAAGCCAAGACAGCTTTCAAAACACATAATGGCTTGTTCGAATTTCTAGTCATGCCCTTTGGATTGACAAATGCCCCAGCCACTTTCCAGAGCTTAATGAATAAGATTTTTGCACATCTGTTGAGAAAAGGAGTCTTAGTATTCATGGATGACATCCTTATCTACTCAAGAACACTGGAGGAACACAGTACTCTCTTACAGCAAGTGTTTGAAGTATTGCACCTACATAAATTCTTCATTAAACTCTCAAAGTGTTCCTTTGCACAAACATCAATTGAATACTTGGGCCATGTAATCTCTGCGGCAGGGGTATCCACAGAAAAAACCAAGGTGAAAGCTGTTCAAGAATGGCCAGTGCCTATTACAGTGAAGCAATTGAGGGGTTTCCTCGGGCTTACTGGGTATTATAGACGTTTCATTCAACATTATGGTCACATCAGCAGACCACTGACGGATTTACTCAAAAAAGGAACACCATTTGTTTGGACATCAAACACTGAAATAGCTTTCAGGGAATTACAACAGAAGATGATTGAGGCCCCGGTTTTGGCCCTGCCTGATTTCTCTAAACAGTTTGTCTTGGAAACTGATGCCAGTGATCTTGGTGTTGGAGCCGTTCTTATGCAAGAAGGACATCCAGTGGCCTACTTGAGCAAACCACTGAGCCCAAGAAACCAGACATTATCAACTTATGAGAAAGAATGCATTGCAATACTGATGGCAATCGAGAAGTGGAGACCATATCTCCAACACCAGAAGTTCAGCATTTACACAGATCACATTAGCCTACTATATCTGACTGAGCAAAGGGTCACCTCCAAACTGCAGCACAAAGCCCTTATGAAACTTATGGACCTCAATTTCACTATACATTATAAGAAAGGAGCAACAAATAAGGCCGCAGATTCTTTATCTAGATGTTTTTCACAACCTTCAGTACAAGCTGTTTCTGAATGTGTACCATCATGGTTAACAAAGTTACAAGATGGTTATTTGGAGGATCCTCAAGCCCAAAACCTGTTAACAGAGCTCAGTGTGAGTCCTAACCCTGCTAGTGGCTATACTTTGGTGGATGGAATCATCAGATATAAGGGAAGAGTATGGGTGGGTAATAATGCTATTGCTCAGCAACATATTATTCAAGCACTGCATAGCAGTGGAATTGGAGGCCACTCAGGTGTAACTGCTACTTATAGTAGAGTGAAACAACTTTTTTCTTGGCCAAAGATGAAATGTACAATTCAGGCATTTGTCCAACAATGTGATATCTGTCAAAAGGCTAAACCTGAGCATGTGAAACTACCAGGGCTGCTAGCTCCATTGCCAATCCCTGAACAAGCTTGGGAGGTGGTCAGTTTGGACTTCATTGAAGGCCTCCCTGTCTCTGACAGATATGACACAATTTTGGTAGTTGTGGATAAATTCACAAAATATAGTCATTTCATTCCCTTGAAGCATCCTTATACTGCATTACAGGTTGCTCAGCTGTACATGGCTCAGGTCTATAAGCTTCATGGTCTTCCAAAAGCTCTGATATCAGATAGAGACAGGGTATTCACAAGTAATGTATGGCAAGAACTGTTCAGGCTATCTGACACTCAATTGATGATGAGCTCAGCGTATCATCCTCAGACTGATGGCCAAACTGAGCGCATCAATCAGTGCCTAGAAATGTTTCTTCGATGTACAGTTCATTCTTGCCCACAGAAATGGCACAAGTGGTTACCAGCGGCAGAATTCTGGTACAATACCTCATTTCATTCTGCCTTGGGCAAGTCACCATTTGAAGTCCTGTACGGCCATTCTCCTAGACAGTTGGGTATCGCTAATCTGCAGAAATGCTCAGTACCCGATTTGGAAGCTTGGTTGCAAGAGAGGGAGCTATTGAACAAGTTGATTCAACAACAATTGTTACGGGCTCAGCAACGCATGAAGAAACAGGCAGACAAGAACAGGTCTGATCGTGTCTTTGCAATAGGAGACTTTGTATATCTGAAGCTTCAGCCTCACCTCCAGTCCTCGGTTGCCTATCGCACCAACCATAAACTCTCCTTCAAGTATTATGGGCCGTTCAAGATCCTTCAGCGAATTGGCTCTACAGCATACAAGTTGGAACTGCCACGAGATTCAAAAATTCACCCGGTGATTCATGTTTCACAACTAAAGAAGTGTGTTGGGCCATTGACGGATGCTACACAGGATTTGTCGTCGGTCTGCACTGATCCATTCTATCAGATACAACCTGAACAGGTACTGAGCCGTCGCTTTCAAGCCAAGGGAGCATCAGTGATTGCCCAGGTTCTTGTCAAGTGGACTTCTCTTCCGACTGATATGGCCACTTGGGAAGAGGAGGTGGACTTACGACGACGCTATCCGAAGTCAACAGCTTGGGGACAAGCTGCTTCTCGTGGGGGAGGCAATGTCACGAGTGTATGTGTGGGTCGTATACTTGGGTAGGCCGTTGGGCCGTAGCGTTGTGTCACGTGTATAATGGTGGGTGATATATAAACCACACCGGTGTAATGGAACGGGGGAAGAAGAATGGAATAACAAACTCGATCCCTCCCTATCTCTCTTCGTTCTCCTCAGAAACTCATTCTGTTATTCCTCTGAATCTATGAATCTCCGATTATCCCTTTCTGCAACTATCTGAATCCTGCCATTACTGAGAGTTGGGAGATTAAGAGCGTGACACAGAATGGCGTCACAGGGCACTAGGGGGAGTTCGCCGCCGGCAGAGCGCCGTCGCGAAGAAACAGAGAAGAAGGGGGGGAAAGGACCGGATGCGGGGCGGGGGTTTGTGAGCCAGATCCACCGTGGACCGAGAGGGACCGGGAGTAGAATGGACCCGGACCACCATAGACCTCGCGGTGGTCCATGAACCCAACGCGTCTGGTCCACCATGAGCCAGGCGCATGGCACTTGCAGACAGGCTTAGCCTAGCCCGGCCCATGTTTACACGTGGCGGGTCGGCCTGGCCCAATCCGGCCCAAACCCGGCCCTCCAGGCCCACTTGGAGCCCAATGATGATGACATCATGACGTCATGCTGACGTCAGCATACGTTGACCAGGTCAACACTGACACGCGGACCCACATGTCATACACTGCTGACAAACGAGCCAATGGGATGCTGACACATGTCGACACCAGATTAATCCGACCTTTTCTCTTTTTCAAAAAATGGATTAAACTTCAGAAATTCATAACTAATTCATACGGACTCCAAAAATAGTGATTCAAATTGCTAAATTCATCTAAAATCGAGATCTACCCAATGGTGCCATGTTTGAGTGCATTTGGATCTTTTGAATTTCCATTCGTTCTTTGTGCTAATTTATAGGGGTCGCTAACGCGACCGCAATCGCCCGTTTTCAGAGTCGGAGGAAACGCCTGATGACGAGGATCACGACTATCAAGAGGAGCTAGGCGACGACTGCTCTCAAGGTGCCACAGCCCATCCAACCTCGTAGATCCCATTACGCATGTCATTTACTTTCTGTTATTTACTTATACTGCTCTGAATAGGACTTGCATGATAGAACTGCTTGTAAGCCCTTACCTTGACGCAACCTATCCCCTGCTACCCTGCTAATAGATTAGCCACACGCGCTGCTATAAACACTTACTATTATCTCTATTATACTTAATTATGCTATGGTGAAAACTGGTGCATGATGTTATATGGTGAATACCGGGGAGTGTGTTGTGTGTGTCTTGGGTGAGTGTGGTGGTGAGGGTTGAGTCGACCAAGCCAGAATATATGACGAGCCTAGTGCGAGTCTTGCTATGGGGTGGATCTGGAAGCCCCTGTGATGAGAAACCTATAGCGGGTTAAGTGGTGACTTGAGGTGGACCCGGGTGTGAGCCGTTGGTGGAACCCGGGTCAGGAGCGTGCTGTGGTGGCACGGATAATGAAAACCTTTGAGAAGACATTCCGGCTTAGTCACCCTAGGTGGAGCGGAATTTGGACCACGGGGAAATACCTTTACAAGCCACTCGCTCCTTATGGACGGGGATGGTTGGACTACCTGGTAGAGCAATGCCACTACTGCTAGACGAGAGAGTGCGAGGAAGGTACAGGTATGAGAGTCCCACACCCTTCTGAGATGATCACGACTCCCACTTCAGGAGAGGGAACATGACTTCACAGACTTAGCCATCCCAGACGGACTTGGGGTGATTCCAGGGCTGAGTGGTAGGGTGGCATTACTCTAGGCTGGCAAGCGACCGGTATCCGCCTAGGCACATCCAGGGTGCTGATGATGGCGATCTTGTGGATATTGTAGAACCTCTGCAAAGTATATGGTTGATCGATCGATACGTTAGCCAACTTGTTGGCTGCGGACCTTTTTCCCTGACCTGTTTCCGACTAGTGAGAGTCTCTCTTTTCTCCCTCTGGTAAGAGTGTGCCGACCGTGAGTCTGGTGAGACTGCGGGCCGTTGAGACAAGAATGAGAGGGAGTTGGCCTCTGTCGACTGAGCGGATGTGTGTGTGTGTATGGATAAGGGGATGGTGATGGATATGGTGATTTGATGGTGGAATTCGAGATGGTGAAACATGATAAAATATACATAATATTACTATACTGATTTGCATAGGAAAACCCAGCCAATTAGGTCTGAATTTCTATTCCTTATGCATCCACTTACCACATATAAATCATATTAGGATGGGAAAGTGTGACCAGTACAAATCGTACTGAAAATTGAGGTTTTAGGTTCCGAGGAGGAGTACTGCTCCGAGGAGTTCGATGAGTAGGGTTCCGTGCCTACGCTCGAGTGTGGAGATCGACCCGACGCTTCTTCTACTGCAAGCTGTTCTGGATGTTGTTTTAATTTAAATTCCCGCCGTGTGGCGATGTAATAAATGTACTATCGTATTATGTACTCTATTTATCGAAGTATGGATTATGGTATTCGACTGGAATTCCGAGTAATTTGACTCAAAAGGTCTTATTACACTTCGACTCTGTGGATTTTCCCTTCGTGGAAAATCAGGTCGTTTCAGAGGGTATCAAAGCCATACTTGACCTTAGGACGAAACCCTTAGAAAATGGACGCTAGAATTAGGAAGCCACTTTTTCGGTTATATACCGACCCTGCATACATTTTCAATGCAAGGCTTACCTTACTTTGGACTTGCTAACCCTAGCTTTTTGATACGTGTAGATGGAGACCACCCCCGAGTACCCGCTGATAGGACCCCGGTTCAGCTTCACCGCAAAGTGTGTCTCCAACGGAGAAGGGATCGCTGGGATTCCACTTACCCTACGTGAGGTCCTCACTACACTTGGAGTTCCCATTAACCAGATCCTGTACACCTGCACAGGAGAGCCAGCTCCTGAGGGAGGACTCAAAGCGCCCATGGTGGCAACCCTCGAGATACCTGCAAGCCAGACCTTGCCCTTCGTCCCAACCTACTCGGAGATGGCAATTGGAGAGACTATTGACGAGTGCGTGCAAGCCGTGTCACTTCAGGCTCTCAAGACTGTGATGCGAGACGCCAGAGAGTACCTAAAGACCATAGAGTTTCGGCTACTACCCCAGGCCTTACACCCCCACCTGACTCAGGTTGAGCAGAAACACTCCTACACCCAGACCGTACTTGCCGAGACCGACCCCTGCCTACGCGCCACTGTTTACCACCTGTATGACCTGAACAACTATGCAAGCCACCTTGAGCTCAAGCAGACTGCAGCTCACAACAGCTTGATGGAGTGCCAGGAGGCAGCCAAGGCCGAGAAACTTGTTCAAGAAGAGCTGAAAGCAACCATAGCAAAGCTGCAGGACAAGCTGGATCGACAGGAGGAGCGGCATGGCAGAAGTTGCGGATCTCTAGGACAAGGCTGTTGATCTTGGAAACAGGAACTGCTACTTGGACAGTTTGACCCTTGGACTGCAGCGAGACCTTGAGGACAGAAAGGCCGAGACTCACCACAGGGGAGACCGAGAGCGAGTCAAGGGACTTGAGATGCTAAAGCTGAAGTCTGCAAACAAGTCTCTGACCCAGGACCTCGAGGAGGCAAGGAAGAAAGCACCGCGCAACCAAGGCCACCTGATAGAGTACGTCAGAACCACTGAGTACCTACAGGATAAGTGCGAGAGGACTTGGGAGGCCTGGAAGAAGTCGAACAGGAAGCGACTCCCAGAGATGAAGGGCATCTGGGAGAAACTACCCAAGGATGAGCGCGTCAAGATCCATCCCAGGACCGAGGACTTTGAGCTAGCACCCACGCGGCTCAACCTCGATGCTTGCCCTGTTCTCCCTGGGGCCAAGCCCACTGAGGAGCTCGCCGAGGCGTTAAAGTACGTAGCCCGACTCCACAAGTCAGATGACAACATCGAGGCTGAGGACAGTCGTTTCCCTGAGGCTGTTTTTGGACAGGAGTAGGTGTGTGTGATGATCCTGCGTGGTCATGTGATGAGTTTTAGCATGTATTACCCATGAGATGTACCCCCTGAGTTGTACCCACGATGCGTAGTACGAATAATGTATCTATTAAGTTATGTAATAAAACAACCATGTTATGAGTGATCGGTTTTTATTGCCACTTATGGATTTTTATTGCTTCTTTGTTTGAGTGTAAGATAGATAAATGTTTTTCTTAAATTGTTGAAATGACTCTAAAAATACTTGAAGCAATATCTAACTATGAATCCATGCACTAAGACCTTGCCTATTTTATGACACAGATGTCGTTACGCCGCTCAGTACGTCTGAGCCACCCGTGTGATCCAACCCCTGAACCCGCTGCAAGAGTTGGGCGACTCCGTGGACGAGGACGTGGGGCTCGAAACGGTCGTGGCTGTGGAGGTGTACGTGGAGAAGACCACGTTCCCGCTGATGGTCACGTGCCAATTGGCGTGGCGCCACTGCCTCCACCACCGCCAGCACCACCAAGTCTGGCTGAAGTGATGGCTCAGCAGACTTAGCTGCTAGCTGCACTTATTGAAGGAGCAAATCGTCGCAATGGAGGTCAGCACAATGACTTCCAAAGGAAGCCCGAGGGATTCATCAAGCTCAGGCCACCCACCTATGATGGCACCGACCCCGACCCACTTGCTGCCAGTGACTGGCTTCGGGAGGTGGAGAAGAAGCTTGACCTCACCACTTGCTCAGATGTGGAGTGCGTTGGGGCAGCTACCCATCAACTCACTGGTGCAGCTCACGCCTGGTGGGACAGTTTCAGTGACGCCCATGAGAATCCAGCGGAGATCTCCTAGGATGAGTTTGTGGAAGCATTCACTGACTATCACGTTCCCGAAGGCGTGATGCAAGCCAAGGCAGAAGAATTTCGTAACATCAAGATGGGGAACGAGAAGGTTACAGAGTACACCACTCGCTTCACTACCCTGCTTCGCTTTGCACCACCATCAGTTGTGACAAATGTGGAGGAACAACTATACTATTACTGCAAGGGCTTCAGCTCATGCATCAAGGTGAGCCTGGGAGGAGTCAAGAGCTACACCTTGCGCGATCTCATTGATCGAAGCATTCAGATCGAGAAGGATCGCAATGAAGCTGGAGAAGAATTCAGGGAGAGGAAGTGCAAGGCTGATGGGTCCTTCCGTAACCTAGAACGCAAGAAGGCACGCGTGACCCACGTTACCAGCTACTCTCGCCCTGGATCCAGTAGGGGCGGAGGCTCACACTCTGCTCAACACTCTCGCTCCTACCAGGATCGCACTCAGGTTCGCACTCAGGTTCGTTCAGGAAGTTTCCGTGCACCTCAAGACCGTGTTGCTCAGAACCACACCACATAGAACACTTCCACCTGGAAGGCACCCACGTCAACCCTCACCAGCGGTATGCCTTGGACGTGCTTCAAGTGTGGACTGCCTGGCCACAAGATTGCCAACTGCCCAGAGAATACCAAGGTACCACAAGCACCGCCAAGAGCTCAACCTCAACCCCGGGAATCTACTTCCCGTGGATGCCTCACCCACCTGAACGCTGAGGATGCCCAAGCTGCTCCGGATGTGGTGTACGGTATGTTTCTAGTTAATGGCATTAGAGCATCAGTTCTTTTCGATTCAGGAGCCACATGTTCATATATATCAACTAAGTTTGCACATAAGCATTGCATTCCAATCAGCCCTCGCCAATTTCCTATCATAACCAACTCACCCTTAGGAGACCTAAAGAGCACCCACATATGCAAGGGAGTGAAACTGACCATTGAGGGATTAATTTTCACAGCCGACCTAACCCTACTACTTCTACCAGCCTAGAGGTTATATTAGGAATGGACTGGCTGACCCAACATCGGGGTATCATGTCCTGTTCACCTAGATACATCCAAATAACCCATCCTACTGGCCAAGCCATACGTTGCACACCCCAAGCCGAGAGAACCACCTCCCTCCTATGTGCCCTTAAATCCAAGGCCAAACCTCGGGACGAACCCGAGACAGTTGATGAAGTACCCGTGGTGATGGACTATGCAGATGTATTCCCAGAGGAACTACCAGGGGTGCCTCCAGATCGAGAAGTGGAATTTGTGATTGATCTGTTACCTGGTACTGGGCCTATTGCCAAAATACCCTATCGCATGTCAGTAGATGAATTGGCAGAACTGAAGAAGCAGCTGAAGGAACTGGCAGATAAAGGGTATATCAGACCTAGTGCATCACCCTGGGGTTCACCCGTTCTATTCGTAAAGAAGAAAGATGGTACTATGAGGATGTGCATTGATTACAGAAGCCTAAATGTTGTAACCAACAAGAACAAGTACCCTTTGCCAAGAATTGATGATCTGCTAGATCAGTTGCGAAATGCCAAGTATTTCTCAAAGATTGACCTCCAATCATGATATCATTAGATGAGAATCAGAGAAGCTGATATTCCCAAGACAGCTTTTGTCGCGAGATATGGGCAATATGAGTTCACTGTTGTCGGTGTTTCGACCCCGGGGGTATGACACCAACTAGTAATATGATCGTGTGCTCTCTTCCTGGATGGTGATGCAAGATGACACAAGGATTTATCCTGGTTCGGGCAAAGAAGGCCCTACGTCCAGCGGGGGGAGGATGTTCTTGTATTACTTGCACCGAAGTGCTTGTACAGGGGCAATACAAGCTCAATGAGCGTGGACCGGAGTCCGGACTCGTGTGATGGAATGGACTTGTGCTGACCCGTGGAATCGTCTCTATGGACCCGTCTAAAACCGTGTGTCTCTGTGTGTGTCTGTCTGCACGCGAAGGGCCCTGGCGTCCTCTTTTATAGAGCAAGAGGAGGCCAGGGTTACACAGGAGTGAATATGTACAACGCCCAATAAGACGGAGGGTAGGAATCCTGTCTTGTCGGAGGCACTGGAGACGGCGTGGGGGTTGCTGTTGAAGCGTCCTTGAAGCGTGGCCTCCGTCATGGGCGCGGACGTGGAGGCGTGCTACGCCCATCCCGGCTCGTACAGGACGTGGCTGGGTCCCTCCGGGTCTTGGGGTACCTGTCTTCCAAAGTCAAGAGAGCTGTCAGGGCTCGAGGGGCACAGCGCCGGCCTCGAGGTGGCGTCTACGGGGGGCTCGAGCCCCCGCAGGTATGGGCAAGTTCCGGAAATCCCGTCCGAACGGCGGGAATCCAGGTCTCGAGGTGTGACTCGAGCATGCAACAGTGCAGGGTATGGCCGAACAGTGCTGTACTTGTGCCTTTTTGCCCATGCTTGTGGTGAAAACGAGGTTTGACTATGGCTCCGGTTCACTGTGACACACGTCACGTGCCAGAGGACATGACCGGAGTAGGTGGACGCATTAAATGCGCGGTATGGGGCTGGTATCCGATGTCTGGCGCCGCTCGAGGGTGCGTCTCGAGGGATTGGCTGCCGTGCTAGAGAAGCTCGAGGTCCCCGCGTGGGGTCTCGAGGAGCGGTGTTCGGCTGTGGATGGGCTCGAGGCCTACGTGCCTGGGTTCGAGATGCAGGCTACCGTGCTAGAGAGGCTCGAGGCCCCCACGTGGGGCCTCGAGGAGTGGTGGTTAGTAAGGTTTCGGTGAACCCAGGTTTCCTGGCGGTGGGCCAGCGTTGCAGGCCTCGAGGGGCTGGTTAGGCTAATTAGGTCTCTTATTAATTGGTGTTCTGGGTTTTGCGTTGATTGGGGGTACCCCTTTTGCGGTCCCCCGACAGTAGCCCCCGAGCCCTTGCTTGAGTGCTTGCACTCGAGCAGGGGGTCTCGACCGGGATTTCGAGGGTTAGCTAGCCGGTTCTCGAGGGTTTGGTTGCTTTGATTCCGTGGGTGTCGTGCGAGCGACACCCGCGGGTGTAGCCCCCAAGGCCACGGGGGAGTGGTTAGGACTCCCTCGTGGGCTTTTTCTTGTGTGAGTGTTAGTTGCGGTTTTTAGGTTTCGGGAGTGTCGAGCCCCCGAGTTTTTTTGACCCTCTTTCATCGAGGGGTGCCAGGCTGAACCGACCGGCCGACACTTCGAGCCGTCCGGCACGCCGGTTGCCCTGGCTTGTCATCCCGCGAGTCCTTTCGATCGGATGCGAGGGGGGATGCCTCGTACTACCACGAGCGGGCGAGTATCGAGGTTCCCGGTGAGCTGGTAACGGGGGAATCCAAGTGAGACCTCGTGCCCCGTTCGATAGGGTCGATTGTAGCCCGGAGGCGATCTCATAAAGCATGGGCGCTCGGTCTGCAGGAATGCCGGGTCCATTCGATAGGACCCGGTGGCTCGATGCCTTCCTCCGAGGGGATCTCTTTGCATGTCGTGCGCCCTGCCTTGGATACACGTGAGGGGCCTCGAGGGCTTGGCCCTTGAGCGATGCTGCGAGTGGCGCCCCTTGGTGTCCCTGACTCGGGTGCTCGAAGCCGGCTGTCGAACCCCCTTCGAGGGCCAGCCTTCGCTGCTTCGAGACTTAGGGTCGGGGCCCGTTTTTACCTTCCTGAAGAAGCCTCCATCGCTTGGAATCCTTCTGCCTGTTGGGCGCGCCTTTTTAGGCGAGGTAGTGGAGATCGTGGCGCTAGGGCGATTGACAAGAAGTCGGAGCGGCGGCCGCGGTGGACCCGGAGGAGCGAAGCGAGTGAGGAGTTGTCGCGTGTACCTGTCGACCAGCTCGAGATGCGGTTAGGTGGGCGCATTAAATGCGTGCGGTAACCTTTTTGCCGTCGTGGGAGACCTCGCCCGTTGGGGTTTTCTCTTATAAATATCGAAAGAGGGGTGAGGAATTCTTTTACTTTGCCTTTGCCTTCAGTCGCCGCAGCTCCCGCACGCTTTCTCCCCGATCCAGCGATAGGTATTCTTCTCGGCCACCCGTCCGCCGCTCAGATCCGCGCCGTCGCCGCCATGGCCGCCTAGTCCCAGGTGCAGCCACCCGAAGACTGGAGCCCGACGAAGACGACCCAGCAGGAGCTGGAGATGCTGGTGGAGCGGGGGCTTCTCCGCCCCAACCCGCAGGAGGGTCCCGCGTGGTGGATCCTCCCGTCGGAGGATCACCAGGAGCCGCTCCCGCCGGAGGGGTACGTGGTGAGCTTCACGCGCTACCACCGCATGGGGCTCGGTGTCCCGTCGAGCCGCATCATGCGGGGGCTGGCTCACCACTTCGAGGTGGAGCTGCAGCACTTCTCCCCCAACTCCATCTCGCACGCCGCCATCTACGCCGCTGTGTGCGAGGGGTACCTGAGGATCGAGCCGCACTGGGAGATGTTCGTCCACCTCTTCCGGGGCGAGCTCTTCCACAAGGCCGCGAAGCCGAGCGGGAGGAGGCTCGCGCGCGCGGGCTCCCTCACCATCACCGCGAGGATCGGTCCCTCGTCGGCCAATGTCCCCCGCGACTACCTTCGCTACAAGCTCTCCACCAACCAGGCGGGGTGGGACGACCACTGGTTCTACCTGCGGAACGAGGACGGGCTCCTCCCGCAGTACACCGGCAGGGTCATCACCCAGCGCCCGGAGAAGTGGGGCTGGGGCGTCGCGGCGGACAGGCAGCGCCACCTGGTGCCGCTGATGAACACGATGAAGGTGCTGGTGGAGGAGAAGAAGCTGACCGTCCAGGCGGTCATCTGGGCGTTCCATCAGCGAAGGGTCCTTCCTCTGGCGGACCGCCCCCTTCTCATGTTTGAGATGGGGTCGGACGCTCCGCTTGAGGCGTTGAACCAGTCGAGGATGGCTGAGGAGAGGCTGCCTCGGAACGAGGGCGCCTCCCGGGTATCGATCACGGTTCACGGGCCGTTCCGCCCTGAGGAGGCCAACCTGATCGCCATGGCACCCGACGAGGGGTGCCTCGACCTGGTAAGCCACCCTCGAGTCAGGCTGTCTCGAGCCCCCCCTCCTCTCTCTTTCTCCGAACCTTGCTTACTCTCTTTGTGGTTTCTCACATCAAGTTTCTATTTTGCAGGGGGCGTTCACATGCCGCGCGTCGAGGCCCCCGGTGAGGGAGGATGCCGCAGAAACACAGGTGAGGCGCCTCTCTGCTCAGAAAGATAAAGAGAGTAAGAATGCTAAGAAGAAGAAAGAAAAAGAGAGGAACTTGCGTCGGGCGGCCCGGGAACAGAAGCTTGCGAAGGCTCGTCGTAACCGGCAGCCTGGAGAGGAGTCCCCCGAGCTCAGTTCCTCGAGCTCGGAGGAGGAGGAGGACGATGAGGAGGAGGAGAGCGACGACGGAGGGATGGACGCGCGTTTGAGGCGCGCGGGGGTTGTCGACGTCAGGGCTGACCGCTCCTCTGTGCAGGAGAATGTTTTGGAGGTCCCCCCGGCGAAGGGATTGCGCGGGGCGCAGCCACGGAAGGCCGCGTCAGGCCCAGCCTCGTCGGAGGCTCAGGGCACGTCGAGTTCCGTGCCGGACGTGCCCGCCGACGCGAGGAAGCCTCGAACCAGGAGCACCATCGCCGCGGCGCAGAAGGAGGTCACGACCGCGTCGACCCAGGCGGGGGGTCTCGAGAGGGGCCGGTCCTCGAGAAGCGGCCAACACGTCAGGAGGGACTCCGGGCCCGACCGCCGCGAGTCGTCGAGGGCGACGTCGAGCCCGCGGAGGAGCGGGCAGCATGAGAGGGCGTCGAGCCCCCGCCATCATGACCGTCGAGGGGGGAGCCCCCGGTCGTCTCGTGACGGGGGTCGCGAGCGACCCCGGAGTCCGTCGCCGCACCGTCGCCGGGAGAAGGAGGCAGACGCGGGGGGGCGTGACCGCCGGCTCGAGCGTCGGAGTAGGTCCCGGAGCCCGCGCCGGGAAAGGCGCCAAGACGACCGCTCGAGGGAGACGCGGTCACCCCCCCGGGACAAGGGACCAAAGGAGAGCTCCCCATCGGGGTCGAGCTATGGGAGGCACCGGGAGCCTTCCCCCCATCCGAGCCACGTGGAGACGGCTCAGGGGCGTGGCTCGAGCCATCGGGCGGGCTCAAAGCCCCCGAGCAGGTCCGGCGATTCGGGGAAGAAGTCCCGCCGTCGCTTTGGGTAAGCAACATTTCTCAGTCTCGTAGGTAGCGAAGCTTTACTTTTTCACTTTTGGTGATGTGTGCTGTTTTCTGGTTTTTCCGGGAAAAGCGCTCCCGGCAGGAGGCGGACCCCGCGGCGTCCAAGCGGGCCAAGACCTCGAGCTCGGCTGCGGTCCAAGCACCTCGAGGTATGGCTCCCTCTTCCGCTGGGGAGGCCGCTTGGCTGGTGAAGGCTCGAGCGGCCATAGCTCGGGGAAGCCAGATGGCCGCCGCGGATCTTGGTGAGGCTGACGCCATCGACCACGGGGGTCGAGGCTTTTTCCTGTTTCTGACGACATTGTTCTCCTTTTTCAGCGGGGACCACGGCTCCTGGCGCCGAGCCTGCCGCCACCGCGTCCGTCGCGGCGCCGCCTCCTCCTCCTCCAGTGGCGCCTATCAAGAGGGCCACTTCTCCCCCTGGCACGGCGACCATCTTTGGGGGAGCACCGGAGACTGGCGCAGTTCCGTCGGCGCCTGAGGTCGAGGGGACAGCGGCCCTTGAGGCCCCGGACGCCGCGAGCTAGCCTGTTGGACGGGATCCCCCGCCGGCGGAGCCTCGCCCGCCCGCGGAGAGGGAGAAGGAGGGGGAGGCGTCGGTAGAGAAGGTGCCGACGGTGGAGGAGCTCCTGGACGAGCCGGAGCAGGAGCCGTCCCCGGTCGAGGGCTCAGCGCTGGTGGAAGCGCTCGAGGCACCGGCCGGGGTCGACAAGACGCCTGAAGACCCGACGAGGGAGGAGAGCTTGGGGACGAGCCACCCCTCGAGCGATCCGCTACCGCTCGAGTTCCTGCCTCCGTGCAAGGCCGCGCCATCGCCTCGGGAGGGGCCGGAGCAGCGGGAGGAGACGGAGGAGGGACGGATGGAGCCGCTGCCTGTGCCACCGGTTGGTGGGCCACAGCTGGTACTGCTCGAGCCGGAGGAGGAGGAGCTAACCATCGTCGAGATCGATCGATCGGTGTGGCCCTATCCTGACGCGCCGAGCCCGTCCGGCGCCATGATCCCCGTCGAGCGGCCGGCTCAGCAGGGGGTTCCGCGGGAGGCGCGGTCCATCTTCAGGGCGGTGGCCAAGCTCGTGGCGGAGGCAGAGAAGTCCTTCTTGGAGGAGGCAGACAGGTCCGCGCAGGTGGCGGCCGCCCTTGCGAGGGCGGAGGGGGATCTCCTGGAGCTCCGCGCCGAGCCGGGTCGGAACGCGCAGATGGCGAGCCAGCTCAACGCGGCGCAGGCGGAGACCCAGGCGGCTCGTGATGAGGCCGCCCAAGCTAAGAGGGAGGCCGCCACTGCTCTGGCTGCGGCGGAGGCGTCGAGGAAGGAGGCCGCCGACACCCGAAGTGAAGCCGCAACCGCCCTGTCCGCAGCGGAGGCGGCGAAGAAGGAGGCCGCCGACGCCCAAAGCGAAGCTGCTACCGCTCGGTCTGCAGCGGAGGCGGCGAGGAAAGAAGCCGAGGAGGCCAAGAGCGAGGCCGCCACCGCCCTGGCTGCAGCGGATGCAGCGCGGCAGGAGGTGATCCGGAAGGATCTGGCCCTCGTGGAGACGGGCAAGCTGGTCGAGGACCTTAGGGGCGAAAAGCTCGACGTGCTGTCCGAGAAGCGTACACTCGAGCAGCGCGTCGAGGTCCTCACCAGCGACTTCGCCACTCTGGGCGCGCACTGCCAAGGTAATTTTCATGCTTCGTCTTGCTTTGACCTCCAGATTCTTGCCATGCTGCGGATTCACTCCTTTCTGTTTGTTGCATAGATGTCGAGGAGACCGCCGAGGAGCTCCGTGAGACGAATCAGGCTCTCATGGAGCAACTCCGAGGCGAGACCATGGTGGCGGAACGGGCGCGCTGCACCTTCGACCGGCTCAGCTCTACGTGGGGTGCCGACCCGGTGGCCCCAGCAGAGGGCGCGGTGGCTCGAGGCGACGCCCTGGTCGACGCCCTATGCTTCTTCGACGCGGCCGTCCGGGACCGCGTCCGGAGCGCTCTCCACCATGGCGTAAAGCAGGTGCTCGCGGCCGTCCGCTCCGGCTTCTGTTACCCGGTCAACGTCGTCGCCAAGGGCTTCGTCGAGATCGAGGGGAAGGACGAAGAGTGGAACGACCGCCACGTCGACAAGATCCTGGAGAAGGTGGAGAGGCCGGGGGCGGCGCTCGCGAAGCTCTTCGAGGAGGACGTGCTGCCTCCTGACGCGGACAGTGGTGTAGGCGGCCCTTCTCCTCCTGGCCCGGACGTCGAGGCTGAGCCCGCGGCGGAAGATCTTGGGGAGGAGTTCCAGACTGATGAGGAATGAGGCCTGCGTGCCAAATTTGGGCGTCGAGGCCCTTGTAAAGATTTGTGTCATAACTTATGGGCCGTCGAGGCCAGTCATACGCGTATGACTTATTTATTTAAAGAAGCTGTTTTCTTTTCAAATTTATTCGATCATTTCTCTTTGTCGCGAGCTTGAGCTTTTACCGGCTTAGTCTGTGTTCCTTCGATACGCGTCACGAGTTCCTCGAGGGGAGGCGTAGGTAGGGTACCGTAGCCCGGGGGCGTAGGTGGCCGTCTACGTCGACGCCCCCCGACTCTTGGAGGCTCGAGGTATCTACGGGCTTAGACGTCGCTAGTGCGCTCGAGATGCGAATCGAGATAAGGGTCGAATTTTTGAAAAGAAAAGCGCGCTTTTTCCGGAGTCTGGGGGGAGGCCCCCCTGTCAGCCCCCGAGGGAGGCTCGACCCTGAGCAGGGCAGGGTCGAGGCTACCTTAAGTTGCTAAGTAAAAAGAATGACAACGCACGAGTTTGTTCATTCATATTTAACGTGTGTGTACAAAGCAACAAAATGAACAAGGCCTCGAGGCCTTTAAGGGTAGAAGCGACGTAGCTGAGATATGTTCCACGCGTTCGCTAGGATCCTGCCTTGACCGTCGTAGAGCTTGTATGTTCCTGGCTTGAGCACCTCAGCTACGGTGTATGGGCCCTCCCATGGAGGGGTGAGCTTGTGGCGCCCTCGATTATCCTGCAGACGCCGAAGCACGAGGTCCCCCACCGCCAGGTCCCTCTTGCGCACGTGCTTGTCATGGTAGCGTCGAAGTGTTTGCTGGTAGCGCGCGGAGTTGATGAGCGCCACGTCTCGGGCCTCCTCGAGCTGATCCTTGGCGTTAGCGATCCTCTCGTCGTTGGTTTGCTCGTTGTAGGCTCGAAGTCGAGGGGAGCCGTACTCGAGGTCCGTGGGCAAGACAGCCTCGGCGCCATAGGTTAGGAAGAACGGAGTGAACCCGGTGGCTCGACTCGGCGTAGTCCTGAGGCCCCATAGCACCGAGGGGAGTTCTGCAGCCCACCCCTTCCCAAAGTTCTTGAGGGTTTTGAACAGTCTCGGCTTCAGCCCATGGAGTATCATGCCGTTGGCGCGCTCGACCTGCCCGTTGCATTGAGGATGCGCGACCGAGGCCCAAGTCACGCTAATGTTGTTGTCATCGCAGAAGTTGGTGAACTTTTTGCCCGTGAATTGGGTGCCATTGTCGGTGATGATGACATTAGGCACCCCAAACCGGTACATGATGTCGGCGATGAACTCGACGGCCTTCTCGGAGGTGGGGTCGCCTACAGGCTTAGCTTCGATCCACTTGGTGAACTTGTCGATGGTCACGAGCACATGCGTGTACTTTCCAGTTGTCATCTTGAGGGGACCCACGAGGTCGAGCCCCCAGACTGCAAATGGCCAAGTGATGGGGATCATCTGCAGGGCGTGCGCGGGCTGGTGCGTTTGCTTGGCGTAGAACTGACACCCTTGGCAAGCTTGGACCAGGCACTTGGCATCTCCGATGGCGGTTGGCCAGTAGAAGCCTTGGCGGAAGGCGTTCCCCACCAGGGTCCTTGGCGCTGCGTGATGGCCGCAAGCCCCCGAGTGCATGTCGTCGAGGAGCCTGCGTCCTTCTTCGAGGGGGATGCAGCGCTGAAGGATTCCTGATGGGCTTCGACAGTACAACTCTCGTTCATCGCCGTAGATGACGTAGGTCTTGGCCCTTCGAGCGATGCGTCGGGCCTCCGTCTTGTCCTCTGGTAGCACGCCTTGCGTCAGGTAGTCGAGGAAGGGCGTCTGCCAATCGAGGGGTCGTGATGAAGACGAGGCGGTTGCGTCGATCTGCATTGCCTCAGCGGATGTCGAGGGGTCGTTCTCGAGGGGCGGCGTCGAAGGCCGAGTCCCCGTGTCCGGCTCGAGGGGTGGCGTCGAGGGGCCAGCCCCCGGGCCGATTTTGACGGATGGCTCGAAAACGTCCCTCGAGAAGACATCTGGTGGGACGGTGCCGCGCGTGGATGCCAGCTTAGCCAGCTCGTCTGCGGCTTCGTTGTACTTTCGAGCGATGTGGTTGCGCTCGAGGCCGTGGAACTTGTCTTCTAGCTTGCGCACTTCTCCGCAGTACGCTTCCATCTTGGGATCGATGCAGCTCGAGGCCTTCATGACCTGGTTGATGACGAGCTGCGAGTCCCCTCGAACGTCGAGGCGTCGGACCCCGAGCTCGAGGGCGATGCGCAGCCCATTGACGAGGTCCTCGTACTCAGCGACGTTGTTGGAGGCGGGGAAGTGCAAGCGTAGCAGGTAGCGCATGTGGACTCCGAAGGGTGAGATGAATAGCAAACCTGCGCCTGCCTCTGTCTTCATGAGGGACCCGTCGAAGTACATGGTCCAGAGCTCGGCTTGAATTTGTGCTCGCGGGAGCTGGGTGTCGGTCCACTCGGCGACGAAGTCCGCCAACGCTTGTGACTTGATGGCTTTTCGTGGAGCATAGGTGATGGCTTCCCCCATCAGCTCGGCAGACCACTTGGCGATGCGCCCCGTGGCCTCCCGGTTGTTGATGATCTCCCCAAGGGGGAAGGATGATACCACCGTAACGGGATGAGCGAGGAAATAATGCTGGAGCTTGCGCCTCGTGATGATGATGCCGTAGAGCAGCTTCTGGATGTGCGGGCACCGGACCTTAGCCTCGGAGAGTACCTCACTGATGAAGTACACCGGCCATTGGACTGGTAGCGCGTGACCCTCCTCGTGTCTCTCGACGACTACGACCGCGCTGACCACCTGGGTGGTTGCGGCCATGTAGAGGAGGAGAGGCTCGGGGGGATCGTCTCCCTGGGCTGGTCGTGGTGGCACGAGAATCGGCGCGGAAGTCAGCAACCCCTTCAACTTGGTTAGGGCCTCCTCGGCTTCGATGGTCCACGCAAAGCATTCCGTCTTCTTCAGCAGGCGGTAGAGGGGTAGCGCCTTTTCCCCTAGCCTCGAGATGAACCTGCTGAGTGCGGCTAGACAGCCTGTCACTTTCTGTACGCCCTTGAGGTCTCGAATCGGGCCCATCCTTGTGACTGCTGAGATTTTTTCGGGGTTGGCCTCGATCCCCCGTTGTGAGACAATGTAGCCAAGTAGCATGCCACGAGGCACACCAAAGACGCATTTCTCGGGGTTGAGTTTCACGTTCTTGGCCTGGAGGCACTCGAACGTGGTCTCGAGATCGCTGATGAGGTCCCCTACTTTCTTGGTCTTAACCACGATGTCATCGACGTAGGCCTCGACGGTTTTGCCTATGTGCTCGCCAAAGACATGCTGCATACAACACTGATACATTGCCCCGGCGTTTTGAAGGCCGAAGGGCATTGTAACATAGCAGTACATACCAAAAGGCGTAATAAAAGAGGTAGCGAGCTCGTCGGATTCTTTCATCCTAATCTGGTGGTAGCCGGAATACGCATCGAGGAATGAAAGTACTTCGCACCCCGCAGTGGAATCGACAATCTAATCAATTCTAGGTAAAGGAAATGGAACTTTTGGACATGCTTTATTCAGACCAGTGTAATCTACACACATCCGCATTTTTCCATTCTTTTTCCTAACTAGAACAGGGTTAGCTAGCCACTCCGGGTGAAATACCTCCTTGATGAATCCAGCCGCCAAAAGCTTGTGCACCTCCTCGCCGATGACCCTACGCTTCTCCTCGTCGAAGCGGCGCAGGCGTTGCTTCACCGGTCTAGACCCGGCCTGGATCTCCAAGGCGTGCTCGGCGACTCCCCTCGGTATGCCAGGCATGTCCAAGGGGCTCCACGCAAACATGTCGATGTTCGCGCGGAGAAAGTCGACGAGCACTGCTTCCTATTTTGGCTCGAGGCTGGCACTGATGGCCAGCGTCTTGTCGTCGGTCGAGGTCGGGTTGACGGGTATCTGCTTGGTGTGCTCTGCCGGCTCGAAGGTGCCGGCGTGGCGCTTTGCTTCAGGGGCCTCCTCGGTGGCCAGGGCTGCTAGGGCCTCGAGCGAATCGAGGTGGACGTTGGCCTCCCCACGCTCGACGCACTCCACGTCGCAGTGATACGCGTGCTCGTAGGAGGTGTCGACGGTGATGACCCCTTTCGGCCCCGACATCTTGAGCTTCAAGTACGTATAGTTGGGGACCTCCATGAACTTGGCGTAGCCTGGCCTGCCGATGATGGCGTGGTAGGTCCCTTGGAACCCAACCACCTCGAAGGTGAGCGTCTCCCGGCGGAAGTTGGCTGGCGTGCCAAAGCAGACAGGTAGGTCGATGCGCTCGAGGGGGTGTGCCTTCTTCCCTGGTATGACTCCGTGGAACCCTCTGACGCTGGGTCGGAGCTGGTCCCTCGAAATCCCCTGGAGGTCGAGGGTCTCGAGGTATATGATGTTGAGGCTCGAGCCCCCATCCATCAATACCTTGGAGAATCGTACGTTGACGATGACGGGGTCGACGACGAGGGGGTACGCCCCCGGATTCATGACATGGTCCGGATGGTCGTCACGGTTGAACGTGATCGGCGCATCAGACCAGTCAAGGTACCGGGGGGCGTCGGGGCAGAGTGCAAAGACCTCCCGGCGCTCCTTCTTTCTCTCCCGAGCCGAGAGCCCAACGGTTGGGCCCCCGTAGATCATGAAGCAGTCGCGCACCGGGGGGAAGTCCGCGTCCCCGTCGTCGCGTCGATTGTTGTTCTTGCCCTTGGGCGCGTCCTCCTTCTTGTCGCCGAGCTTGGAGTAGAAGCCCTTCAACAGTCGGCAGTCCTTCAACTTGTGATTCACAGGACCCTTGTGATAAGTGCAGGGGCCCTCGAGCGTTTTGTCGAAGACGGCCCCGTCAGGGGGGCCTCGAGGCTTCTTATGGTCGAGGGCGCCCATGAGCACTTCTTCATCGTCGTCGTCATCGGCGTCGCGCTTCGCCTTCCGACCTTTGCCTTTGTTTTTCTTCTTTTTGTTGTTGTTATTGCGGTTCTTGACGTTGTTGCCCTTGCTCGAGCCCTCCGGCGTGGCCACCGCCTTGCCTTCGTCCGTGGAGCGGCCGAAGAAAGCCCCCACTGCCTCATCGCCTGAGGCAAAGCTGGTGACGCGATCCATCAGATCCTCGACCGTCCTGGGACGGTAGCGCCCTAGCTCGTGGACTAGCTCTTGGCATGTCGTGCCCGTGAGGAACGCTGAGATGACATCCTCATCAGGCACGTGGGGGAGCTCGAGGCGCTGCTTCGAGAATCGTCGAGCGAAGTCGCGGAGGGGCTCGTCCGCTGCCTGCCTGCAACGTCGTAGATCCCAGGGGTTGCCTGGGCGCACGCAAGTTCCTTTGAAGTTCCCATCGAAGACCCTGACTAGGTCGGCCCAGTCGTGGATCTGATGCGGCGGGAGCCCCTCGAGCCACCGACGGGCAGTGTCCGAGAGGTAGAACGGGAGCTGGCGTATGATCACGCGATCGTCGTTCTTTGCCCCGCCCAGTTGGCAGCCCAGGCGGAAGTCGGAGAGCCACAGCTTGGGCTCGACCCCCTCGTCGTACTTCACGATGTTGGTCGGTGGTCGAAAGCGGCCAGGGAGGGTCGAGCTGCGGATGGCCCGGCTGAAGACCCTGGGGCCCGGGGGCTCAAGGGTTTGCCGGTCCTCCTCACTGTCGTAGCGCCCTCCTCGATGGGCACTATAGCCACGCTCCTCGGCTCCTTTGTCCTTGCGCCGGCGGCTGGCGACGTGCCGGCACTGTAGTACACCCTCCTCGGCCCTGGTGATCGCCTCTCGTAACCGCGCGAGCTGCGCCGCCTGGTCGTCATTGCGCTGAGGTGATGCACCCGGTGCCGGGGGTTCGTCGCGCGCGTCATCGGGGTCTTGAGGTGGCCGGTTGTCGACGATCCGCTCCCGGGCTGGCCTGGCTCGAGGGGCGTCCGGCTGGTGGACTGACATCTCACGCTCGTTGCGGGGCGTGTCTGCTGGCTTCCCCGAGGCTGCCCCGCGCCGGCGCGAGGCCGAGCTCTCGGCCTGCTGCACAGCGGCTGTCTCGAGGAGGTTCTTCATTTCCCCGAGCATGTGTCTAGCGTCGGGGTTGGAGACGGCGGGTAGATCACGGAGCAGCATTGCAGCCGCCACCACGTTCTGCCCAGCTCGCGGGAAGCGCACCTCGGGGCGCGCTGGCGCCCCATCTTCGAGGATTTGCCGGTGGACCTCTCGGGCGCGGCTACGAGCTCCGGCGCCTCGAGGCTGGGCTGGTTCCTGCACAAGAGTTTTCTCGAGCTGCAGCAGGCGTTGTCGTTCATCTTCGGCCTTGGTGATCGCCTCCCTCAGCTGTGCGAGCTGCGCCACCCGGTCGTCGTTGCGGTGAGGTGGTGCACCCGAGGCCGGGGGTTCGTTTCTCCCCTGAACGCGTGATCCGCCCGCCGCAGCCACGTCGTTGGGCGCTTCGAGGTTGAGCGTCGGCCTGGCGTCGTCGTCGACGTCGTCCTCGGCATCGCTCGCGACCCCCTCGAGCTGGAAGCACTCCCTGGTGGGATCCCAGAGGTCGGGGTCGTGGTAGTCGTACTCATCGGAGTCGGAGCCGTTGATGTCGCGCCGCCCTGGCTCGCGCTGGGACTGCAGCCCGCGGTACCATTCTCCGACGGTGGCTCGTCGGGGCGGCTCGACGACTCATGGAAAGCCGCGGTTGACGTGCGTGGGGTAGACGATCTCCAGGTCGGTGGTGGTTCGTGGGAGTACGCCCGGACGCTCCTCCCGCTCCGCAGCCACCCGGTCCCGTCGGCGCTCATCGAGGTGGCGGGCGTAGACAGCTGCGGAGTTGTTGAGGCCGAACGGGAACCGCTGGCGTCGAGCGCGGCACACCCCGTCCGGGAGGAGGCCAGGTGGTGTCGATGGAGCACGGCTCGGGGACCTCTGGCCAGGCTCTTGGTCCGTGCGCATGACGAACGCGAACTCGCCGGGAAAGCACGCGCGCGCCCTAGAAGCCTCCGGCCGCGCGCCGGGCAGGTTTCCCCTCGGGGACATTGCGCCGGCCGCGGGGAAGTGGGTGTACGCCGCGGGCACCGCCTGTGCCTGGCGACGACGGTGACGACGGCGCCGCTCGCGAGGTGACGACGCGTGGTGGCGCGGGCGACGCGCCACGCCCCCGCGCGGGGTGGCGTGACACGCCCTCCGCTCGGGCCCTCCGTGGAGAGCAGGGTCAGCTCGTTGCCGTTGCCGGTGGCCAGGAACTCGAGGCTCCCGAACCTGACGACGGCGCCGGCAGAGAACGAAGGAGTGGAAGAAGCCATCCAGGAAACAACGAGAAATCGACTCGGACACGCGAGGGCCCCTACCTGGCGCGCCAACTGTCGGTGTTTCGACCCCGGGGGTATGACACCAACTAGTAATATGATCGCGTGCTCTCTTCCTGGATGGTGATGCGGTAACACCCTGATTTAATTTTTCCCCAATTTAATAAAAGGAATTAGAAATTAATTAGGTTGGCTAGTTTATTAGAGGAGGAAAATAAAATTTATATATCATTTTCATGTTGCATTCATGCCATTGCATATTTTTATTGAGTGGAAAATAAATTTATTAAACCCGTATAGGGCGAATCGGTTTTATTCTATTTAGAAAACAAATAAAATATTTATGAAAATTCTATAAAATCAAAACCAAAGTTTTGTTTTTTTCAAAACCAAGGAAAATATTTCTAAAAGTTTTCAAAAGTCGTTTGATTTCAAAACTGATTTGAATTTGATTTCTAAAAGGTTTTGCTAAAGAAAGAAAAAGGAAAAGGAAACTCGATTGGGCTCCCCTCTCCCTCTTTTCCCTAACTGGCCCATCTCCTTCTCCTCAACCGATCAGCTCGGCCCAGCCGTTTGGCCTCTCCCTCCTCCCTGCATCCGGCCCGCACTCCCTCCCTCGCCTGGGCCTCGCTCTCTCTTTCCGGCCCACGCTGCGCGCCCCTTCCCCCGGCCTGCTCCGTGCGGCCGCAGCCGGCCCACTGCATCTGCTCCCCGTGCTCGCAGCCCGGCAGCGCCCCCTCCCCATCTCCTTCACACTGGTCCGCGGGCCCCGCAGGTCAGGTGTGACGGAACGACCCTAATCCCATGGCCCACGTGTCCCTGTCAACCTCTGACAGCCGAACCCATGTTCCATGTGATTAAGACCTGTTCGCCACCGGGCTACATCAGTGCCCAATGTCCGCAGGATCATCTCACAATTTGGTTACAACATTGCATACTTTTACAAATAACATCGGAATAATGAGCGGAAGACTTAAATAACGTTAGTTTTACAAAACAGGTTCCAAATAGAAATTAGGGTGCAGTTATTACAAACCAAGTCCTGATAATAGAAATAGACATAGGCAACATAGTGGAGAACAGCAAAGATACTTATAATCACCCAGCCCGAGGGTGTACAACTATTCTTCGGCCTCATCGGCCTCTTCCTGGACGATGGTCACGCAGCAGGGTGCAAGACACATCGGGGACTCTGTCATACCTGCAGCATGGGTAACAAACCCTAAGTACTGGGGTACTCAACAAGACTTACCCGACTAAAGAAAAAAGGGAGAAGACTCAGGAATGAGAGGCTTATAGTAGTCAAGGTAAGGCTTAAGCAAGATCAAGTATTTTGCAGAAAAGCATTTTTGTAAACCTTATTTTATTTTGAAAGATTCAGTATTTCTCAATTCTTCGTCGTTCATGATTCATTTTACATTTCAAAACATTCCTAGTTGAGAACCACTCTCCGTTGACAGTCAGTGGACCAAGTCTCCATAACCGAGGAGCAACGTTAATCCGGATAAATAATACTCAGCTGAGGATCCCTATCCACACTGCATATGTAGCACCCAAGCTTGCATATGCCAACTCGTCTACCACGATTCCTCCAAGATTGGACCGGTCCTACGCCACCCGGAAGTACAGTACACCACTCCTTTCCAGGTACGACGACCACGTGGGTACATGCTACTTCCGCCATCTCTCCACTCCCAGTGCGCGGTTGTCGGTCCCAATCAAGGATTTCTCGGAGCCAGAGCTTTCCGAAGTATGTGAATAGTTACAAGTCTTGACCAGCAGGCCCCCATACGGATGGTCCCTAATTTTCCAGCCAAAACTATACCTTGGTTATATCTCACCCAAGCGTAATAGTCCTGTCAGTTTTTCAACCCTGTCCCGGTCGGTGTCAACTGTTGAGTCCCGGACTACAACATGACGGCACCGTACGCTCGGACAACCTCTCCTCGCTATTGACTAGGTACGGATCAGATACCTAGCCAACAGCCGGGGAGTAAGACCAAATTCCCTTAAACATTCCTTAAGTGATCACATTTTTAAAATTGGCATTTTATTGCAAAGTCTAATTCAATAAGCATTGCTAAGCATTTTTTTTCAAATACTTTTGAAAAGCAGGTATCAGGTGTATCAGTGGTCAAGGTGGATAGTGCATCAATTAGGATAGCACACAACTCCTATAAACCTAATGCAATAATTTAACTCAAAAGCATTTAAGGAAATCATTTTATAAATTCAAGGAAAGGGTTAAATGCACCGGGGCTTGCCTTGGATGGCAAAAAGAGCAGACTCGGGGTAGGTATAGGTGTCGGAGCTCGGGGTCGCCTCGGGAGTTGGTTCGTCAACAGCGACCTCGACTCTGGTACCTTCTTCGTCAACTATACGGATGCAATGATGAATGCTCATGAGGATGATGATATGGACTTATGGTGCAAGACAATTCCACTGATTCTAGATTACTTTTAAACAAAGCATAATTGAAATCTAGGTTGAGCATAACATAACCATTTCTTTCTTAAGCATTATTGATGTTAGGCCTTATTATAATTATCCTAAGTATTAACCAAACATATCATCACAAACATCATAGACCAAAGGGTAGGGGCCTTATGAACATCAATAAATCCAAAGATCACATCATCAAACACTCATTACCAACCCTAATCCATCTTTTCTATTTTTCTTAATTTATTTAAAAGGTCATTTTATGAAGTTGCTCCAAAAATTACCAAATTAATCACATAAGTTCATTAAGGCATAAACAGATGGCAAAACAAATTTCATAATTTTTGGAGGTCATTAAGGTGCTCAATTAAATCTAAACATTTAATTAACAAAAGGCACTATTCCTTAATTAAAATAAATGCTCAAAAATCAACTTGCTCCAAATGACTTCAAAATTTTACCAGAGGTTCAGCATGTTATAACAAGGTCACAAAAATTTATCTCAAGATTTTTGGAGTTATAGATCACTCTCCAAAAATACCAAAACCTTCATTTTTCAATTAAAAGGGGAATTTTATATTTTCAAATTTTTGCACAAAACTCAAGTTTCATATTTTTCTAAAATACTGCAGAGCATAAAAAGTCTACTACAAAAATTTCAGAATTTTTGGATCAACACAGAAAATCATACAAAAAAGAGAAAACCGAACACTATTCATAACTTAAAAATAAAAAGAAAAACGGGCACGGCGGCGGGAGCTCGCCGCCGGTGACCAAAAGCGAGCGGCGCTCTGTACGCCGGCCAAACCAGAGGGTCCGGGGCGAAACCAAACACCTAGGGAGCATAAGGGAGCTCACCGGAGTCGATTGGGCAGCTCGGTGAGGGACGGGGATGGACGGAGCGGCCGGTCGGCGGGAAGCGGCGGACGGCACACGGCGGTGATCGACGGCCGGGCGATCCTGCGCGACACAAGCAACCGCAAAGGGTCCATCAGAAGCGCAAGGAAGCGAGGAAGACGATGCTGGGGTCAATAGGGGACGATCACGGCCGGAGTCGACGTATTGCACGGACCCGAGCACGGCGGTCCCTTGCCGGAGTTGGGGAAGAAAGGGTTACGCCGGGCGATCAGAGGTGGAAGAGACCAAATTGGTGAGGGGAGAAGCTGCGCAAAAACACAGCGGAGCTTCTGAGCTAGATGGTTAAGGGCTGGGAGCTCTGGTGTGAGGTGGCGACGGCGGCGGAGCTGAGTGGGAGAGCTCGAGCACCGGCGGGGCTTTTATAGAGGCGGATAGCGGCCGGTAGAGACCGTGGTGATGGCTGGATAAGCTCGGCGAGCGCACGCGCACTCGATTGCACTCTGGCGGAGGCGCTGGCGTGCAGCCGGGGCTCGGGCGCAGGCAGCGCCGGCAATGGCCACGCGGCGGCGGCGAGCAGGAGCAGTAGGGGCCGAGAGATGGAGTCAGCGCTCGCGTGCGGGTGCGGAGGGGACCAAGGAGCGGCTGGGGCAGGACAGAGGCGCGTGGGGAGCAATCGTATGCGCTGCAGGCGCAGCGCCGGCGCCATGGCCGGGCCCCCCCCCCCTCCCCCTGGCTCTACGGGGAAGAAGAACAGTGTAGGGGCTAGGGTTTGACTTTTGGCCAGTTTTTGTATTTTGCAAATTTCTCCCAAAATTTGAACTGTGCGACAAAAACTCAAAATACCAAACTTGCTCAGAAAAATGAGATCTACAACTTTGTCAATATGAACATTTTCAAATTCCAAATAGTTTTTGAACTATATTCAAAAACAGAAAAGGGGACACTTTTCAAATTTGATTCAAATCAAAATTACTTTGGATTTCAAACTGAAACTTGAAAATCTTTATATATGAAAGTTGTTCCATTTGACAAAACCTACAACTTTGCTAATATACACTTTTTCTGAAACTCAATAGTTTTTGAATTAATTTTGAAAACTCAAAAAGGGACAAAAACTGGAGTTTGAATGAATTTGAAATTACTTCAAATTTGTTATAGAAACTTTGAAATTTGTAAATACCAAAGTTGTTCCTCTTGATCATATTCACAACTTTGCTTTTTGAACCAACTCAAAATTTTGAATTTTGAAAAAGTTATCAAAAAGGGGATAAATCCAGGATTTGGGATTTTAGGGTTTTGCAAAAGGAAAATCAAATCAAATCTGATTTTTGAACTTTGATCAATGCAACAAACATCAGGGCACTAAATTTGAACAAGAATTACATAGAACTAGGCACAGAGGTGAAATTACCATTTTGCCCTTATAGAGAGAATTGGGCTTTTAGGGTTTTTGAAAAGGGAATCAAAGCATAGCAATTAGGCAATTCAAATGCATCACAGGAAATGATTAATGCTTAAGATGATGACATGTCAAGTTAATTACATTAGTAACACCAGGGGTGTTACAACCCTCCCTCCTAAAAGAAATCTCGCCCCGAGATTCCGCGTCTTACCAGAACGAGGGAGAAAACCTCTCACCTAAAGAGATTCGAGAAATTCCGGATAGTTCTTTGCCAAGAAATCTTCATATTCCCAAGTGGCTTCTTCTTCAGAGTGCTGGTTCCACTGGATCTTATACCATCTTGTGGTGGTTCTCCGGGTAACACGATCCTTGTGATCCAACACACGGACAGGATATTCCGAGTATGACAGATCAGGTTCTAGCTCAACACCTTCAACTCCCACCACATGTTCAGGTACTCGGAGACACTTCTTGAGTTGGGAGACATGAAACACATTATGGACTGCGGAGAGGTGATCGGGCAACTTTAACTTGTAAGCTACCTTGCCACAGCGTTCCAGAATCTCAAACGGACCAATATAGCGGGGTGCTAACTTTCCTTTTACTCCAAAACGAGTAACTCCTTTAGTGGGTGAGACCTTCAGGTACACATAATCTCCAATCTGGAACTTCAGAGGTCGGCGTCTCTTATCGGCATAACTCTTCTGTCGAGACTGCGCAATCTTCATATTCTCTTGGATCTGTTTGACTTTTTCTTCCATATCCTTTACTAGGTCAACTCCAAAGAATTCTCTTTCTCCGGGCTCAGACCAATTGAGAGGTGTACGACAACGACGACCGTACAGTGCTTCAAAGGGTGCCATTTTGATGCTCTCTTGATAATTGTTATTATAAGAGAATTCTGCCAAGGGCAAACACTGATCCCAAGTATCTGCGAAGGTAAGCACACAGGCTCTCAACATATCTTCTAACACTTGGTTGACTCTCTCAGTCTGTCCATCAGTCTGCGGATGATAAGCCGTGCTATACAATAGCTTGGTTCCAAGTGAGGCATGGAACGCTTTCCAGAACTTAGCGACAAACTGAGTACCACGATCTGAGATGATGGTCTTGGGTATGCCATGGAGCTTCACTATGTTGTTCTTGTACAAGGTGGCATAAGTTGGGGCGGTATAACTTGTTTTGACCGGTAGGAAGTGAGCTTGCTTCGTGAGACGGTCCACTATCACCCAAATGGAATCGAATCCCTTTTGAGTCTTGGGTAATCCATTGATAAAATCCATGCTGATATCCTCCCATTTCCAACCAGGTACTGACAAAGGTTGTAGCTCTCCTCCGGGCTTTATATGCACAGCCTTGACTTTCTGACATGTATCACAACGAGCGACATGTCGAGCGATTTCGATCTTCATCTTTGTCCACCAGAATTTCTGCTTCAAGTCTTGGTACATCTTGTTGCTGCCAGGATGGATGGCAAATCTGGTTGAGTGTGCTTCATCAAGGATTATCTGTCTCAGCTCAGGTACCTTGAGAACTACCAGACGGTTCTTGAACCATACCACTCCTTCATCATCAATCCTGAAACAGTCGGCTTTTCCAGCTCGAACCTTTTCGCTGATGTGCTTGATTCCGGGGTTATCTTTCTGTGCAGCTATGATCTGTTCTCTGATAGAGGTTTCTACTCTGACATTGCCTAGACTTCCTTGTGGAACCATTTCAATACCCAGCTTCTCTAGTTCATAGCATAGGGAAGATTCATAGGATTTCATAACCAGGCAGTTACAGTATGACTTGCGACTGAGTGCATCGGCGACCACATTCGCCTTACCCGGATGGTAATGCACTTCGATATCATAGTCCTTGATTAACTCAAGCCATCTTCGCTGCCTCATGTTCAGCTCTTCTTGGGTGAAGATATACTTCAGGCTCTTGTGATCTGTGTACACATTGCAGGTACTGCCCAACAGATAATGACGCCATATCTTCAAGGCATGAACCACTGCTGCTAACTCAAGATCATGAGTTGGATAATTTTCCTCATGTCGCTTAAGCTGCCGCGAGGCATAAGCGATCACTCTTCCTTCTTGCATCAACACGCAACCCAAACCAGTACCAGATGCATCACAGTAGACATCAAAGGGCTTCTCGACGTTCGGCTGAGCTAGCACTGGTGACGTGGTTAACAACTTCTTCAAAGTCTGAAAAGCTTGTTCACAAGCTGGTGACCAAAAGAACTTCACAGAATTCTTCAGCAACTCGGTGATAGGCTTGGCGATTCTGGAGAAATCTGGGATGAATCGACGATAATATCCAGCCATTCCCATAAAACTGCGGACCTTGTGAACAGAGGTAGGTGGCTTCCAATCCAGGATATCTGACACTTTTCCGGGGTCGACTGACACACCTTCTGCGGATAGGACATGACCAAGAAACTGTATCTGATCCAACCAGAATTCACACTTACTGAACTTAGCATAGAGCTGATGGTCTCTGAGACGGGATAGAATGATACGAAGATGTTTGGCATGCTGTTCAGGGGTTTTTGAGTAGACAAGGATGTCATCAATGAACACGACCACGAATTTATCAAGCTCTGGCATGAAAACAGAGTTCATGAGGTACATGAAATGAGCGGGTGCATTGGTCAATCCGAAAGACATGACCAAATACTCATATAGGCCGTATCTGGTGGTGAAAGCTGTTTTAGGAATATCTTCAGGACGGATTTTTATTTGGTGGTAACCAGATCTGAGGTCAATCTTGGAGAATACCTTGGCCCCAGCTAACTGGTCAAACAGAAGATCGATACGAGGCAAGGGGTATTTGTTTTTGATGGTGACTTCGTTGAGTGGGCGATAATCAACGCAAAGTCTGAGACTCTTGTCTTTCTTCTTTACAAAGATTGCAGGACAGCCCCAAGGAGACGAGCTTGGGCGGATATAGCCCTTGTCCAACAATTCTTGTAACTGGATTTTTAACTCTGCCAACTCTTTGGGAGGCATTCGATAAGCTCTGCGGGATATAGGAGCAGTCCCGGGCTTTAGCTCTATGGCAAACTCAACATCACGGTCAGGAGGTAGACCAGGTAAGTCTTCAGGAAAGACATCAGGGAACTCACAGACTACAGGGATGTCTCGGATCCCTTGATCATAGGTAGCATTTAGCTGTGTGGTAGCTGGTTTTGAAGGCATAGGAAGTTGGAGAAGGAGTTTCGAGGTACTGTTAGGAACATCCACTCTCACAACTCTATTCAGAATGTCAAGCATGGCCTTATACTAGCACATCCAATTCATGCCTAAAATGACATCTATCTCCTGATCTTTCAACACTATCATGGTGGTAGGGAACGCATGATTTCCCAACATCACTGGTATACTGCGAACCACCTCTTTGGTGTTTATACGCCCTCCAGGCGATAAAATGCAAAAACTTTCTTTCAACTCCCCAATTGATATGTCATGCTTAGAGACGAAGGTACGACTGATGAAAGAATGCGATGCACCAGAATCAAACAACACAACTGCAGGATGATTGGCAACGGGAAACCTACCAATCATGACGGGCTCCCCTTCTGGAATATCGCTGACAGTGGTGTAGTAGACTTGCCCGTGCTTCTTGACGAACTTGCCCTTCTGCACTTGCTGCTGTGGAGCACGGTGTTGCTGCTGCTGTGGTCCTCCAGGACCCTTCTGAAAGTTCTGAGCAGGCTTCTTGGGCTTTGGGCACTCACGAGACCAGTGGCCAAGTTGACCACAGTTGTAGCAGGGATGGTTATAGGCGGTTTGTGGGGTGGTGATATGAACACCTGGGGCGTTCGGCTGAGTGACACTTTGTTGGTTGGCGTTGTGGGTGGTAGCCGCGGTACGAACAACCACTTGCTGGTGAGGGTAAGGTGGACGGTTGTGGTGGTGACTAGGATGATATATGACCCTCTGGCGCTTGTGATTGCCAGAGTGGCTGCTAGATCCTGCTTTCTTCTTCTTCTTCTCCTCTTGGTACTGACGGTTACTCTCTTCAAAAGCAACTGCCCGGTCAACAGCCTCATGATAAGAACCGGTCAGGTTGTTGGACATGCTTCTGCGGATCTTAGGGTGCAATCCCCTAAGGAAACAGTCTCTCTTCTTCTCATCCGTGTTGACATATTCCGCTGCATACTGACTCAGATGGTTGAATTGACCCACATACTGCATCACTGTGGAGTCCTTCTGCTGTAGGGCTAGGAACTGATCAAGCTTCATCTTCATCAGACCCGATGGGATGTGGTGTGCACGGAAAGCGGTGCGGAACTCTTCCCAGGTCAACTCATGACCTTCAGGCTGGGCAGCCAAGAGGTTGGCATACCAAGCACTTGCTGGGCCACGAAGCTGCTGCGAAGCAAACCGGGGCTTCTGGATTTCAGTGCATCGGATGAGACCAAACTTCTGCTCCATGGTGCGGAGCCAATCATCAGCTTCGAGGGGTTCATCGGCTCTGGTGAAAACCGGTGGACGGGTTTCAGTGAAATCCACATAGGTGGTCTCTTGGTTGTGACGACCACGGTGACCAACATTCTGCTGTCCTTGGTTCTGAGCCATCAGATTGGGAGCGGCGGCCAGGGCTGCAATGGCCTCTGCTAGGGTAGCTGGTACAGGTGGAGGGTTTGGGAGACGGTCATCTCCAGCACCTCCGGCTCCGGTACGGGTGTTCACAGGCATCTGTATAAGCAACTCGGAACTCAGCATATATGGACAAAGGTTCTGAAACGACCGATTGATAGCTTCACTGATACAAAGATAGCTGGCTTGATAAAGATGACAACAGACTGATAAGGGGAGAAGGTACGAAAAGAAAGATACAAGCCAGACTTGGTAACAGACAGACTAACGCCCCCAAACCTAGTCTAAGGTTTTAGGTAAGCAGATGGTACAGACACAAGGAGTCTAGTCGTCATCGATGAAGATCAACTCTTCGTCATCATCATCATCCTCGATGATAAGCTCAGGCTCTTCCTCCTCATCTTCATCTTCAACGTGGACATCTTCAGCAGGTTCCACTTCCTCATTCTGATCGGGCTCGTGTTCCACTTCAGGTTCCTCCACGACTCCGTCTTCGGGGTCCTCAGCAACTGGTGGAATCACGGGGTGAAGCTGGTTGTGCAGCTGGTGTACTTCCTCATGAAGCATATCATTGAACTGCTCGATCTGGGCGGTGTACTGCTGCAGTCCATGGAGCTGGGCTCTGGTGACATCCTCTCGGATCCATGTTGCATCACGCTGCTGGATAGCGCGAACCACATTCTGGTTAGCTTCCTCAAGAGCGGCTCGTGTCTCGTAGAACTCCAGGCGGGAAAGGTAGAAGTCATGCTCCATGTTCTCCATCTCAGCCTTCAGGTTCTTGATTTCCTCCTTCAGTTGTTTGCGGGTACGACGGGGAAAACGACGACCATTGGAGGATTCTCCAGTCTCTTCTCCGGTGCGTGGCGCCAGCTGGTGACGCGGCACATCGTTCGGTCCAGTCGACTTGCGGGCGGTCAGCTTGATGCGAGCCATATCTGGACAAGAGGTTATAGATGAGAAAGGCTAGCAAGAAAAGGTATAGGTACACTATCCCAACGAACTCATTTATATACTTAAGTGAATATGACATGATGCATGAATCGTTCCTACGGAACAAGGCAATGCAATACTTAACATATATATAGGGCTTAATATATATATACCATTGTCTTGCTACTAGTGTTGCCAATTAAAGACAAGTTGAGATAAGCAATTTGGACCAAAATAGTCAAGTTTAAATTTTGTTTGGACTCAAAAGAACTTTTGAAGTTTTCGCAAAAGAAACACTGCAACGTTAAAGTGAGATGCTCCGATACCACTCTGTGACGGAACGACCCTAATCCCATGGCCCACGTGTCCCTGTCAACCTCTGACAGCCGAACCCATGTTCCATGTGATTAAGACCTGTTCGCCACCGGGCTACATCAGTGCCCAATGTCCGCAGGATCATCTCACAATTTGGTTACAGCATTGCATACTTTTACAAATAACATCGGAATAATGAGCGGAAGACTTAAATAACGTTAGTTTTACAAAACAGGTTCCAAATAGAAATTAGGGTGCAGTTATTACAAACCAAGTCCTGATAATAGAAATAGACATAGGCAACATAGTGGAGAACAGCAAAGATACTTATAATCACCCAGCCCGAGGGTGTACAACTATTCTTCGGCCTCATCGGCCTCTTCCTGGACGATGGTCACGCAGCAGGGTGCAAGACACATCGGGGACTCTGTCATACCTGCAGCATGGGTAACAAACCCTGAGTACTGGGGTACTCAACAAGACTTACCCGACTAAAGAAAAAAGGGAGAAGACTCAGGAATGAGAGGCTTAGAGTAGTCAAGGTAAGGCTTAAGCAAGATCAAGTATTTTGCAGAAAAGCATTTTTGTAAACCTTATTTTATTTTTGAAAGATTCAGTATTCCTCAATTCTTCGTCGTTCATGATTCATTTTACATTTCAAAACATTCCTAGTTGAGAACCACTCTCCGTTGACAGTCAGTGGACCAAGTCTCCATAACCGAGGAGCAACGTTAATCCGGATAAATAATACTCAGCTGAGGATCCCTATCCACACTGCATATGTAGCACCCAAGCTTGCATATGCCAACTCGTCTACCACGATTCCTCCAAGATTGGACCGGTCCTACGCCACCCGGAAGTACAGTACACCACTCCTTTCCAGGTACGACGACCACGTGGGTACATGCTACTTCCGCCATCTCTCCACTCCCAGTGCGCGGTTGTCGGTCCCAATCAAGGATTTCTCGGAGCCAGAGCTTTCCGAAGTATGTGAATAGTTACAAGTCTTGACCAGCAGGCCCCCATACGGATGGTCCCTAATTTTCCAGCCAGAACTATACCTTGGTTATATCTCACCCAAGCGTAATAGTCCTGTCAGTTTTTCAACCCTGTCCCGGTCGGTGTCAACTGTTGAGTCCCGGACTACAACATGACGGCACCGTACGCTCAGACAACCTCTCCTCGCTATTGACTAGGTACGGATCAGATACCTAGCCAACAGCCGGGGAGTAAGACCAAATTCCCATAAACATTCCTTAAGTGATCACATTTTTAAAATTGGCATTTTATTGCAAAGTCTAATTCAATAAGCATTGCTAAGCATTTTTTTTTCAAATACTTTTGAAAAGCAGGTATCAGGTGTATCAGTGGTCAAGGTGGATAGTGCATCAATTAGGATAGCACACAACTCCTATAAACCTAATGCAATAATTTAACTCAAAAGCATTTAAGGAAATCATTTTATAAATTCAAGGAAAGGGTTAAATGCACCGGGGCTTGCCTTGGATGGCAAAAAGAGCAGACTCGGGGTAGGTATAGGTGTCGGAGTTCGGGGTCGCCTCGGGAGTTGGTTCGTCAACAGCGGCCTCGACTCTGGTACCTTCTTCGTCAACTATACGGATGCAATGATGAATGCTCATGAGGATGATGATATGGACTTATGGTGCAAGACAATTCCACTGATTCTAGATTACTTTTAAACAAAGCATAATTGAAATCTAGGTTGAGCATAACATAACCATTTCTTTCTTAAGCATTATTGATGTTAGGCCTTATTATAATTATCCTAAGTATTAACCAAACATATCATCACAAACATCATAGACCAAAGGGTAGGGGCCTTATGAACATCAATAAATCCAAAGATCACATCATCAAACACTCATTACCAACCCTAATCCATCTTTTCTATTTTTCTTAATTTATTTAAAAGGTCATTTTATGAAGTTGCTCCAAAAATTACCAAATTAATCACATAAGTTCATTAAGGCATAAACAGATGGCAAAACAAATTTCATAATTTTTGGAGGTCATTAAGGTCCTCAATTAAATCTAAACATTTAATTAACAAAAGGCACTATTCCTTAATTAAAATAAATGCTCAAAAATCAACTTGCTCCAAATGACTTCAAAATTTTACCAGAGGTTCAGCATGTTATAACAAGGTCACAAAAATTTATCTCAAGATTTTTGGAGTTATAGATCACTCTCCAAAAATACCAAAACCTTCATTTTTCAATTAAAAGGGGAATTTTATATTTTCAAATTTTTGCACAAAACTCAAGTTTCATATTTTTCTAAAATACTACAGAGCATAAAAAGTCTACTACAAAAATTTCAGAATTTTTGGATCAACACAGAAAATCATACAAAAAAGAGAAAACCGAACACTATTCATAACTTAAAAATAAAAAGAAAAACGGGCACGGCGGCGGGAGCTCGCCGCCGGTGACCAAAAGCGAGCGGCGCTCGGTACGCCGGCCAAACCAGAGGGTCCGGGGCGAAACCAAACACCTAGGGAGCATAAGGGAGCTCACCGGAGTCGATTGGGCAGCTCGGTGAGGGACGGGGATGGACGGAGCGGCCGGTCGGCGGGAAGCGGCGGACGGCACACGGCGGTGATCGACGACCAGGCGATCCTGCGCGACACAAGCAACCGCAAAGGGTCCATCAGAAGCGCAAGGAAGCGAGGAAGACGATGCTGGGGTCAATAGGGGACGATCACGGCCGGAGTCGACGTATTGCACGGACCCGAGCACGGCGGTCCCTTGCCGGAGTTGGGGAAGAAAGGGTTACGCCGGGCGATCAGAGGTGGTAGAGACCAAATTGGTGAGGGGAGAAGCTGCGCAAAAACACAGCGGAGCTTCTGAGCTAGATGGTTGAGGGCTGGGAGCTCTGGTGTGAGGTGGCGACGGCGGCGGAGCTGAGTGGGAGAGCTCGAGCACCGGCGGGGCTTTTATAGAGGCGGATAGCGGCCGGTAGAGACCGTGGTGATGGCTGGATAAGCTCGGCGAGCGCACGCGCACTCGATTGCACTCTGGCGGAGGCGCTGGCGTGCAGCCGGGGCTCGGGCGCAGGCAGCGCCGGCAATGGCCACGCGGCGGCGGCGAGCAGGAGCAGTAGGGGCCGAGAGATGGAGTCAGCGCTCGCGTGCGGGTGCGGAGGGGACCAAGGAGCGGCTGGGGCAGGACAGAGGCGCGTGGGGAGCAGCCGTATGCGCTGCAGGCGCAGCGCCGGCGCCATGGCCGGGCCCCCCACCTCCCCCTGGCTCTACGGGGAAGAAGAACAGTGTAGGGGCTAGGGTTTGACTTTTGGCCAGTTTTTGTATTTTGCAAATTTCTCCCAAAATTTGAACTGTGCGACAAAAACTCAAAATACCAAAGTTGCTCAGAAAAATGAGATCTACAACTTTGTCAATATGAACATTTTCAAATTCCAAATAGTTTTTGAACTATATTCAAAAACAGAAAAGGGGACACTTTTCAAATTTGATTCAAATCAAAATTACTTTGGATTTTAAACTGAAACTTGAAAATCTTTATATATGAAAGTTGTTCCATTTGACAAAACCTACAACTTTGCTAATATACACTTTTTCTGAAACTCAATAGTTTTTGAATTAATTTTGAAAACTCAAAAAGGGACAAAAACTGGAGTTTGAATGAATTTGAAATTACTTCAAATTTTATATAGAAACTTTGAAATTTGTAAATACCAAAGTTGTTCCTCTTGATCAGATTCACAACTTTTCTTTTTGAACCAACTCAAAATTTTGAATTTTGAAAAAGTTATCAAAAAGGGGATAAATCCAGGATTTGGGATTTTAGGGTTTTGCAAAAGGAAAATCAAATCAAATCTGATTTTTGAACTTTGATCAATGCAACAAACATCAGGGCACTAAATTTGAACAAGAATTACATAGAACTAGGCACAGAGGTGAAATTACCATTTTGCCCTTATAGAGAGAATTGGGCTTTTAGAGTTTTTGAAAAGGGAATCAAAGCATAGCAATTAGGCAATTCAAATGCATCACAGGAAATGATTAATGCTTAAGATGATGACATGTCAAGTTAATTACATTAGTAACACCAGGGGTGTTACATCAGGTCCCTCCTCTACCTCCGCCCTACGCGCGCGCGACCACCCACCCTCTCCCTCTCTTCGTCCGTGCCCTCGACTCTATCCCTTCGCTCCTCCCGGGATCCCATCTGCTACAAACCCGCGCGTCGCCACCCCTATCGCGTGACTACAAGTAGCGCCTTCCTGGCCTCGGCTCTCCTTTACCCTCCGAGTCACCTCGCCGCCATCGCCATTGCCGAAGCTCGGTACGAGCTGGGCCTTACCTGAAGAAGTTGCCCGCGCCTCCCCACTGCCCTCCCTCTAAACGCCAAGGCTCGACGCGTCCCGGAGTCCAGTCGCGGTGCGATTCGGAGCCAGGCACTACGACCACGACCACACCAGAGCTGCTTCCAACCTCGCCGTAGGACCTCTTTGCCCGAGCCCGCGTCGACGACAACGACCCCGCCATCGAGCCCGTGGTGAGCTCCCCTCCCTATTCCACCTATCCTCGCTGTCTCTACCGCGCGCTAGGGCCTTCTCCGAATGATCCGGCGGATTGCGTTAATGGCGCCGCCGCGGACAGAGCCGTACTGCCGTGCGGGCCACCAACCCTAGCCACACCCCGCCGGTGTTTATGGTCCGATAGGAGTCGCCTAACCGCGTGCTACCTTCTGGTGGCCTTGCCTAGCCCTCCCGTGCCCTGTAGCCTTGAGCCGAACCTCCTCCGCCGTGGAGGAATGGCGCCGCCGCGCCCAAGGTCCCCGCCGGCCGCCGCAGACTCCTCCTCCCTTCTCTTGACCGTCAGATCAAAAGCCAATGGCCCAGATTAGATGCTCACCCCGAACCGGTATGGGCCAGGTCTACAGACCTATGGACCCAGTCCACCAGTGCCGCATCAGCCGATCCACAGGCCACGTAGTGCACCGGCCCACTCACGTGCCGCCGTGTGGCGCCACGCCAGCTCCATGTCGGCCACCGCAGCGCGTCAGCGTCAGTTTTGCAAAAGAGACCCCGAGTTCGTTTTGAATCAACCCGTCGTCCGTTAGCATTATGCCCTGAGTCAAGAAATTCTTGCATTCTAGCCCTCGCAGATCCCAGAAAATGAGGCCCGGTCCAGCCAGCTTTTCTTTTTCGTTTTTATTTATTTAAATTGCAAAAATGAGTTCAAATGATTCACAGATTTGCCACCCAACTTCAAAAGCCCATAACTTGCTCATTTTAACTCCGATTTGACCCATTCAACTTGCGTTAGATTCATAATTTCGTTCTCTACGCAGTAGATCTATTAGTTTACTGTTTTCATACTGTTTGTTGTACTGTTATTTATTTCTATGTATTGTGCCATGTATGTTGCTTGGGCCAGAGAGTGCGGAGTACGAGGACGCTCCAGACCATCCTTGCGACCCAGTTGATTCGACCCAGTCCGAAGGCAAGTGTCCTTGAACATCTTGCACCTACTTAATTTTACTTTTGGTACTAGAGTAGTTAGATCTTGTAGATGCATGCTTGTCATTAATTTGAATCTCATGTTATGGTTTACTAGAATTTGTACATATTATCCTTGTCGCCTGTTTTGGGATGTTCGGGTAGGTGTCTTGCTTAGCCCTGCAGTCATGGTTGGGATGGAAGTTAAAATGTTTATAATCTTGATTAATGAACTATGAAACGAATGTGGACATGGTAATTCTGTAGTAACATGGTTTTTAGGTAAATCCGGCAGGATGGACCCGTGTTGGTGGTTTTGTGCCGTGGGACTCGGCAGCTACTTTTGGTTTTTGGTTCTGGGCTAGTGCTAGTTTTATCCTGCCTGGATCCCTAGGACCCGGTTCTTGGACAAGTAACCCGGCAAAACAGCGCAACCATGAGATCTGGATGGGCTGGACCTGGCTAATTAATTAGTTTCCTTCAAATTATGCTACACGGGGTTTGTTTAGTGGCTCAAGAGGGGGTCCCTGGGGTCGCTGACTTATGTACGGGGATGAAACCTTAGAGTACGTGTAACACAGGCTTGGAGGGGCTTTGTAAAGGCCTTGCAGTGCAACCCGCTATGCACCTCAGCAGTGTTTAGCGTGACGGGATCTGCACGACTCATGGGTAACGATGTGCAACCTCTGCAGAGTGTAAAACTGATATATCAGCCGTGCTCACGGTCACGAGCGGGCTTGGACTTCTTCGAGATTAGTTGGTTACTGGTTGGTTTTGGGTTCGGGTCATCTGATGGACTTCAGGTGCGGGTGCCTGATGGACTTCAGGTGTTGGTTGCTCGGTGTGACTCCGAGTGTGGTTGCTCGGTGCGACTCCGAGTGTTGTTACTTTTATACAGTGTCTGTCTATAACCTAGTAAATAGGTGCATAAGATTAATAGGATTAATAGGATGTGTCGCTTAGGCGCTTGAGTCAAACAAAGTCAGCCTACCTTTGTTATAAGCCTCATAAGCATATATTTCCTACACTTGCGGAGTACATTTCGATGTACTCACCCTTTCCCTTTGTCCCCCCTGTATCCCACCCAGACGCTGGAGACTACGCGTACGAGGAGCCGGAGTATCCAGAAGACGGAGGCTACGACCCTGACGACCTGTACTAGGATGGCGCTACCCCCGGTCGACCTTCCTGTGGAGATGGAGTCCAGATCTTCCGCATCTTCGTCAGAGTTTACCTTAGAGTTAGTTTCATGAGAGTCTGTACTTTTTTTTAGACCCGAGGGTCATTTTTGTAATAATATTCGATATATTAATAAAACATTGTTTTGATATTTACTATGATGTGGATATATGTATGAAAATTGATCCTGGCATACATATATTGTGCTCCAATTTTGTTCTTAAAATTGGGGTGTCACAGAGTGGTATCAGAGTCGTGTTGACCGTAGGACGCTACCCTAGTCAGTCGTCGAATTTACAAAACTATTTTTACAAAGTCTGACCCCTTTTCCCACTTCTGTAGCCTGTCTCTGCTGAAAATTCAAATTTTGTTTAAAAGTAGGTCCTCCAAACTCGTAAAAAGCCCGCCATAATTATGTGATCTCGTAGGTCGTTGAATGACATGTACTTGTGCATATGTAATGTTTTGGTTCTTTGTAATGATTGTTGGTGTGTTGCGACCGTTAGGTTGCAGCGACATCATTTGTTTAAAATATTTTACTAATCGAATTAACTAACCAAATCAGGGTTGTTATATATCTATTTATCATATCTCACTCTTACTCCTGGAAAATGTAACAGATGGTTGACACCAGGAGCAGCGCAGGTAACGCCGGTAACGCTGGCGGGAGCGGGGCAGGTGGCAACCAGCCGCCTCATCCTCATCCACCTCCGCCTCCGTACGACCCGCTCCAGATGGCCCAGGTGCAGAACCAGATGATGCAAAACATGGCCCAGATGATGCAGCACATGCAGCAGATGGCGCAGGCTGCTCAGGGAGCTCAGGGTGCTCAGGGTGCAGGAGCTGCACAGCCACCCCGACCGGATGACACTCTCAGGAGCTTCATGACGACGCGTCCTCCAGTGTTCCACCACGCCATAGAGCCAATGGATGCAGATGATTGGCTCGAGACGATTACAGGCAAGTTGCAGCTTGCCCATGTCGGGGACCTTGATAAGGCCCTCTACGCCGCGCACCAGCTTCAGGGCCCGGCGAAGAACTGGTGGACTGCCTACACCGCAGCTCATGCGGACGCCAACTCGATCACTTGGGAGGATTTCCGTAAGGCATTCCGCGACCAGTACGTCCCTTTCGGCGAGATCAGGGTGAAGCGTCGGGAGTTTCAGGACCTCAGGCAGGGCGCGATGACAGTGCGTGAGTATCTCACGCAGTTCAGCCAGCTGTCCCGTTACGCCCCAGATGACGTGGACACGGACGACATGAAGCAGGAGTGCTTCAGGCAAGATCTCTGTCATTCTTTAATATTAATAAATTCTTCATACACCCTTGTTCATTCCTTTTGCTACCTGATAAATAATAAAATTGTTATCTGCTTCAGGCATGGGCTTAACCCAGGACTCCGCTATGCCCTAGCTTCAAATGAGTATTCCTCATTTCAGAAGCTGGTTGCCCGTGCCTTCGCGGTGGAGAAGGAACGGAAGGACCTCGATGCAGATCGCAAGAGGAAGATGACGTTCCAGGGACAGTCCTCCGGCAGCTCTACCCGTCCCCGCTACGCTCCACCTGCTCCAGCTTCCAGGCAGATTCCCCAGCAGCAGCAGTACCGGCCGCCCCAGCACCGGCAGCCCGCTCCTCAGTACAGGCACCCCGCTCCACAGTACCAGGCTCCACCCCAGCAGCAGCAGCAGACACGCCAGGCTCAGGCACCTCGCCAGGGTCTTCCAGCTCCGCAGCAGCCCCGTCCAGCACAGGGGGCAGGTCATATTGGTCCCTGCTATAAGTGCAACCAGATGGGACACTTCGCCAACAAGTGTCCACTGAGGTAGCCGGCTCCACCGCAGTCCCGTCCCGCAGGCCAGCCCCAGGGCTACAATCGTGGTCGTGTGAACCACGTTGCAGCAGAGACAGCTCAGACAGCACCAGATGTGGTGTTTGGTACGTTCCTTGTTGATTCACACCCAGTTACAGTCTTATTTGATTCTGGAGCATCTCATTCTTTCATATCAGCATCCTGTGTATCTAGATATAACATACATAGAGTCTTGATGCAAAAGAGTATGAGGGTGAACTCTCCTGGAGGAGAACTGATATCGCGGCATGTATGCCCAAATGTGAGCTTGCACATAAGGGGGTAGTCTTTCCCTTTTCTCTTATTGTTCTGGATTCCCAAGGCATTGATGTTATATTGGGAATGGACTGGCTACACAAGTACCAGGGCGTTATTGATTGTGCTCAGAGGATCATCACAGTGAAGCATCCAGATGGCACGGAGATTGTGTATCAGGCACCGACGAAGATGGTAGAAGAAGCCAGAGCATATGAGGCTGTCGTGGTACCTGATATTCGAGTTGTCGAGGAGTTCCCAGATGTCTTCTAGAAGGTGCCAGGTATGCCACCTGATCGTGAGATTGAATTCTCTATTGATTTAGTTCCTGGCACTGCACCTATATACAGGCGACCATATAGAATGGATGCCGAAAAGCTAGCCGAGCTGAAGACGCAGATCCAAGAGCAGTTAGAGAAGGGGCATATTCGTCCTAGTACATCCCCGTGGGGAGCCCCTGTGATCTTTGTTCCGAAGAAGGATGGAGGCCTGCGGATGTGCGTTGATTACCGCGCATTGAATGAAGCTACCATCAGGAATAAGTACCCAATTCCTCGTATTGATGATCTGTTTGATCAGTTGAAGGGTGCTCATGTATTCTCGAAGATTGACCTGCAAACAGGTTATAATCAGCTGAAGATTCGTAAAGCTGATATCCCGAAGACGGCATTTGTAACTCGATATGGGCTATATGAGTACATAGTGATGTCCTTCGGTTTGACTAATGCCCCAGCTTTCTTCATGTATTTGATGAACAAGGTCTTCATGGAGTTTTTAGATCTGTTCGTCGTGGTGTTCCTTGATGATATCCTGATATTCTCGAAGAATGAAGAAGAACATGAGAAGCATATGAGGTTAGTGTTGCAGAAACTCAGGGAGCATCAGTTGTATGCGAAACTGAGCAAATGCGAGTTCTGGTTGAAGAAGGTTGCTTACTTGGGGCATATCATCTCAGAAGGTGGTGTATCAGTTGATCCAGGCAAGGTCCAAGATATATTGGACTGGAAGGTACCTGAGAGCGTCACTGAGATTCGGAGTTTTCTCGGTATGGCTGGATATTATCGCAGATTCATTGAGGGATTCTCCAAGATCGTGAAGCCAATGACGAGACTGACTGAGAAGGGTGCCAAGTTTGTATGGTCCCCTGAATGCCAGACTGGTTTCGAGGAACTGAAAGCGAGATTAACCTCTGCTCCTATTCTTGTCATGCCAGATGTCCAGAAGAACTTCACGGTGTATTGTGATGCTTCGCGACAGGGTCTGGGATGTGTGCTTATGCAGGAAGGTCGTGTGATTGCTTATGCCTCGAGACAGCTCAGGAAGCATGAGCTGAATTACCCTACTCATGATCTAGAGTTGGCAGCTGTTGTTCATGCTCTGAAGATCTGGAGACACTATCTGATGGGCAAGAGAACAGAGATATACACTGATCATAAGAGCTTGAAGTATATTTTCACCCAGCCAGATCTGAATCTTCGCCAACGGAGATGGTTAGAGTTGATCAAAGACTATGATCTGAGTATCAACTATCATCCAGGCAAGGCGAATGTTGTTGCAGATGCCTTGAGCAGGAAGGTCTACTGCAATGTGCTTGAAATCAAGGAGCAGCAGCCCGAGTTGCATGAGGAGTTTGTGAAGCTCAACTTGGGTATTCTTGGCCACACTGATGCAGTAGCAATGGAGGTTGATTCGACACTTGAGCATGATATCCGGGCAGAGCAGCTCACTGATGAGTATCTTCTGGAGATCAGACAGTCGATCAAGGAGGGCAAGGCCCCGGGTTTCATAGAGGATGATCAGGGTGTCTTATGGTTCAGAGGCAGGATCTGTGTTCCGGATGTGAAGGCTATCAAGGAGTTGATCTTGAGAGAAGCTCATGATTCAGCCTACTCTCTTCACCCAGGCAGTACCAAGATGTACCAGGATCTGAAGCAGTATTACTGGTGGTATGGGATGAAGAGGGAAGTAGCAGAGTACGTGGCTTTGTGTGACACATGTCAGAGGATTAAGGCCCAACATCAGAGACCTGCTGGTTTGTTACAGCCCCTGCAGATTCCCGAGTGGAAATGGGAAGAGATCAGCATGGATTTCATCACTGGTTTGCCTAGGACCCAGTCGGGATATGATTCTATCTGGGTCATAGTTGATCGCTTGACCAAAGTGGCTCATTTCATTCCAGTTAAGGAGTCATATCGTGGATCGCAGCTTGCGGAGTTGTACATGTCACGGATTGTGTGCCTTCATGGGGTGCCTAAGATCATAGTATCTGACAGAGGTACACAATTCACATCCAGGTTCTGGAAGCGGTTGCATGAGTCTATGGATACTCGTCTTAGTTTCAGTTCAGCTTATCATCCTCAGACCGATGGTCAGACAGAAAGGGTGAATCAGATCCTGGAGGACATGTTGCGAGCTAGTGCACTCCAGAACAGCCAGAGTTGGGATGTGAGTCTGCCATATGCAGAGTTCTCATATAACAATAGCTATCAGGCCAGTCTCAAAATGTCCCCATTTGAGGCACTGTATGGCAGGAAGTGCAGGACTCCTCTATTCTGGAATCAGGTTGGAGAAAGAAAAGTCTTTGGCCCTGAGTCTATAGAAGAAGCTGAAGAACAGGTCAGACAGATCAGAAGCAACCTGAAGACAGCTCAGACTAGACAGAAGAGCTATGCCGATGTCAGACGACGAGAGCTGGAGTTCCAGATTGGGGATTTTGTTTATCTGAAGGTGTCACCCTTCAGGGGTCTTCGGAGGTTTAATGTCAAAGGGAAGCTATCTCCGAGATTCATTGGCCCTTTCAAGGTGATTGACAAGAAAGGTGCAGTTGCTTATCAGCTGGAGTTGCCTGCACGGCTGGCAGGTATTCATGATGTGTTTCATGTATCCCAGCTGAAGAGATGCCTAAGAGTTCTAGATGAGCAGTTGCCACTTGAGGAGCTTGATCTCAGGGATGATTTGACTTTCTCTGAGCCGATCAAGATTCTGGACACGATGGAACGAGGTACTCGCAACAAGAGGATTAAAATCTGCAAGGTGCAATGGAAGCATTACTCCGAAGAAGAAGCCACATGGGAGAAAGAAGATGATCTTCGGGCAGATTTTCCTCATCTCTTCACCGACTCTTCCTAATCTCGAGGACGAGATTCTTCTAAGGGGGTAGGTTTGTAACACCCTGATTTAATTTTTCCCCAATTTAATAAAAGGAATTAGAAATTAATTAGGTTGGCTAGTTTATTAGAGGAGAAAAATAAAATTTATATATCATTTTCATGTTGCATTCATGCCATTGCATATTTTAATTGAGTGGAAAATAAATTTATTAAACCCGTATAGGGCGAATCGGTTTTATTCTATTTAGAAAACAAATAAAATATTTATGAAAATTCTATAAAATCAAAACCAAAGTTTTGTTTTTTTCAAAACCAAGGAAAATATTTCTAAAAGTTTTCAAAAGTCGTTTGATTTCAAAACTGATTTGAATTTGATTTCTAAAAGGTTTTGCTAAAGAAAGAAAAAGGAAAAGGAAACTCGATTGGGCTCCCCTCTCCCTCTTTTCCCTAACTGGCCCATCTCCTTCTCCTCAACCGATCAGCTCGGCCCAGCCGTTTGGCCTCTCCCTCCTCCCTGCATCCGGCCCGCACTCCCTCCCTCGCCTGGGCCTCGCTCTCTCTTTCCGGCCCACGCTGCGCGCCCCTTCCTCCGGCCTGCTCCGTGCGGCCGCAGCCGGCCCACTGCATCTGCTCCCCGTGCTCGCAGCCCGGCAGCGCCCCCTCCCCATCTCCTTCACACTGGTCCGCGGGCCCCGCAGGTCAGGTCCCTCCTCTACCTCCGCCCTACGCGCGCGCGACCACCCACCCTCTCCCTCTCTTCGTCCGTGCCCTCGACTCTATCCCTTCGCTCCTCCTGGGATCCCATCTGCTACAAACCCGCGCGTCGCCACCCCTATCGCGTGACTACAAGTAGCGCCTTCCTGGCCTCGGCTCTCCTTTACCCTCCGAGTCACCTCGCCGCCATCGCCATTGCCGAAGCTCGGTACGAGCTGGGCCTTACCTGAAGAAGTTGCCAGCGCCTCCCCACTGCCCTCCCTCTAAACGCCAAGGCTCGACGCGTCCCGGAGTCCAGTCGCGGTGCGATTCGGAGCCAGGCACTACGACCACGACCACACCAGAGCTGCTTCCAACCTCGCCGTAGGACCTCTTTGCCCGAGCCCGCGTCGACGACAACGACCCCGCCATCGAGCCCGTGGTGAGCTCCCCTCCCTATTCCACCTATCCTCGCTGTCTCTACCGCGCGCTAGGGCCTTCTCCGAATGATCCGGCGGATTGCATTAATGGCGCCGCCGCGGACAGAGCCGTACTGCCGTGCGGGCCACCAACCCTAGCCACACCCCGCCGGTGTTTATGGTCCGATAGGAGTCGCCTAACCGCGTGCTACCTTCTGGTGGCCTTGCCTAGCCCTCCCGTGCCCTGTAGCCTTGAGCCGAACCTCCTCCGCCGTGGAGGAATGGCGCCGCCGCGCCCAAGGTCCCCGCCGGCCGCCGCAGACTCCTCCTCCCTTCTCTTGACCGTCAGATCAAAAGCCAATGGCCCAGATTAGATGCTCACCCCGAACCGGTATGGGCCAGGTCTACAGACCTATGGACCCAGTCCACCAGTGCCGCATCAGCCGATCCACAGGCCACGTAGTGCACCGGCCCACTCACGTGCCGCCGTGTGGCGCCACGCCAGCTCCATGTCGGCCACCGCAGCGCGTCAGCGTCAGTTTTGCAAAAGAGACCCCGAGTTCGTTTTGAATCAACCCGTCGTCCGTTAGCATTATGCCCTGAGTCAAGAAATTCTTGCATTCTAGCCCTCGCAGATCCCAGAAAATGAGGCCCGGTCCAGCCAGCTTTTCTTTTTCGTTTTTATTTATTTAAATTGCAAAAATGAGTTCAAATGATTCACAGATTTGCCACCCAACTTCAAAAGCCCATAACTTGCTCATTTTAACTCCGATTTGACCCATTCAACTTGCGTTAGATTCATAATTTCGTTCTCTACGCAGTAGATCTATTAGTTTACTGTTTTCATACTGTTTGTTGTACTGTTATTTATTTCTATGTATTGTGCCATGTATGTTGCTTGGGCCAGAGAGTGCGGAGTACGAGGACGCTCCAGACCATCCTTGCGACCCAGTTGATTCGACCCAGTCCGAAGGCAAGTGTCCTTGAACATCTTGCACCTACTTAATTTTACTTTTGGTACTAGAGTAGTTAGATCTTGTAGATGCATGCTTGTCATTAATTTGAATCCCATGTTATGGTTTACTAGAATTTGTACATATTATCCTTGTCGCCTGTTTTGGGATGTTCGGGTAGGTGTCTTGCTTAGCCCTGCAGTCATGGTTGGGATGGAAGTTAGAATGTTTATAATCTTGATTAATGAACTATGAAACGAATGTGGACATGGTAATTCTGTAGTAACATGGTTTTTAGGTAAATCCGGCAGGATGGACCCGTGTTGGTGGTTTTGTGCCGTGGGACTCGGCAGCTGCTTTTGGTTTTTGGTTCTGGGCTAGTGCTAGTTTTATCCTGCCTGGATCCCTAGGACCCGGTTCTTGGACAAGTAACCCGGCAAAACAGCGCAACCATGAGATCTGGATGGGCTGGACCTGGCTAATTAATTAGTTTCCTTCAAATTATGCTACACGGGGTTTGTTTAGTGGCTCAAGAGGGGGTCCCTGGGGTCGCTGACTTATGTACGGGGATGAAACCTTAGAGTACGTGTAACACAGGCTTGGAGGGGCTTTGTAAAGGCCTTGCAGTGCAACCCGCTATGCACCTCAGCAGTGTTTAGCGTGACGGGATCTGCACGACTCATGGGTAACGATGTGCAACCTCTGCAGAGTGTAAAACTGATATATCAGCCGTGCTCACGGTCACGAGCGGGCTTGGACTTCTTCGAGATTAGTTGGTTACTGGTTGGTTTTGGGTTCGGGTCATCTGATGGACTTCAGGTACGGGTGCCTGATGGACTTCAGGTGTTGGTTGCTCGGTGTGACTCCGAGTGTGGTTGCTCGGTGCGACTCCGAGTGTTGTTACTTTTATACAGTGTCTGTCTATAACCTAGTAAATAGGTGCATAAGATTAATAGGATTAATAGGATGTGTCGCTTAGGCGCTTGAGTCAAACAAAGTCAGCCTACCTTTGTTATAAGCCTCATAAGCATATATTTCCTACACTTGCGGAGTACATTTCGATGTACTCACCCTTTCCCTTTGTCCCCCCTGTATCCCACCCAGACGCTGGAGACTACGCGTACGAGGAGCCGGAGTATCCAGAAGACGGAGGCTACGACCCTGACGACCTGTACTAGGATGGCGCTACCCCCGGTCGACCTTCCTGTGGAGATGGAGTCCAGATCTTCCGCATCTTCGTCAGAGTTTACCTTAGAGTTAGTTTCATGAGAGTCTGTACTTTTTTTTAGACCCGAGGGTCATTTTTGTAATAATATTCGATATATTAATAAAACATTGTTTTGATATTTACTATGATGTGGATATATGTATGAAAATTGATCCTGGCATACATATATTGTGCTCCAATTTTGTTCTTAAAATTGGGGTGTCACAGATGACACAAGGATTTATCCTGGTTCGGGCAAAGAAGGCCCTACGTCCAGCGGGGGAGGATGTTCTTGTATTACTTGCACCGAAGTGCTTGTACAGGGGCAATACAAGCTCAATGAGCGTGGACCGGAGTCCGGACTCGTGTGGTGGAATGGACTTGTGCTGACCCGTGGAATCGTCTCTATGGACCCGTCTAAAACCGTGTGTCTCTCTGTGTGTGTGTCTGCGCGCGAAGGGCCCTGGCGTCCTCTTTTATAGAGCAAGAGGAGGCCAGGGTTACACAGGAGTGAATATGTACAACGCCCAATAAGACGGAGGGTAGGAATCCTGTCTTGTCGGAGGCACTGGAGACGGCGTGGGGGTTGCTGTTGAAGTGTCCTTGAAGCGTGGCCTCCGTCATGGGCGCGGACGTGGAGGCGTGCTACGCCCATCCCGGCTCGTACAGGACGTGGCTGGGCCCCTCCGGGTCTTGGGGTACCTGTCTTCCAAAGTCAAGAGAGCTGTCAGGGCTCGAGGGGCGCAGCGCCGGCCTCGAGGTGGCGTCTACGGGGGGCTCGAGCCCCCGCAGGTATGGGCAAGTTCCGGAAATCCCGTCCGAACGGCGGGAATCCAGGTCTCGAGGTGTGACTCGAGCATGCAACAGTGCAGGGTATGGCCGAACAGTGCTGTACTTGTGCCTTTTTGCCCATGCTTGTGGTGAAAATGAGGTTTGACTATGGCTCCGGTTCACTGTGACACACGTCGCGTGCCAGAGGACATGACCGGAGTAGGTGGACGCATTAAATGCGCGGTATGGGGCTGGTATCCGATGTCTGGCGCCGCTCGAGGGTGCGTCTCGAGGGATTGGCTGTCGTGCTAGAGAGGCTCGAGGTCCCCGCGTGGGGTCTCAAGGAGCGGTGTTCGTCTGTGGATGGGCTCGAGGCCTACGTGCCTGGGTACGAGAGGCAGGCTACCGTGCTAGAGAGGCTCGAGGCCCCCGCGTGGGGCCTCGAGGAGTGGTGGTTAGTAAGGTTTCGGTGAACCCAGGTTTCCTGGCAGTGGGCCAGCGTTGCAGGCCTAGAGGGGCTGGTTAGGCTAATTAGGTCTCTTATTAATTGGTGTTCTGGGTTTTGCGTTGATTGGGGGTACCCCTTTTGCGGTCCCCCGACAACTGTGGTATCCTTCGGGCTCACAAACGCACCTGCATACTTCATGAACATGATGAACAAGGTGTTTATGGAAGAGCTGGACAAGTTTGTCGTGGTATTCATTGATGACATTCTCATTTACTCAGCCACTGCAGAAGAGCATGAGTAGCATCTGAGAACCGTACTTGAAAGACTGGCACAACATCAGCTCTATGCCAAATTCAGCAAATGTGAATTTTGGCTTGAAGAAGTAGCATTTCTGGGACATGTACTATCAGCTGAAGGGGTAGCTGTTGACCCCGCAAAAATAGAAGCCATCAGAGATTAGGAATCGCCTCGCAATTTGAGCGAAATCACAAGCTTTCTGGGATTGGCGGGATATTATCGCCGATTCATCGATACTTTCTCGAAGATCGCCCGCCCAATGACCAATTTACTGAAAAAGACACAGGAATTTGAGTGGTCTGAAGAATGTGAGAGTAGGTTCCTTGAGCTCAAGAAAAGACTCACTACCACACCTGTGCTAGCTTTGCCAGATATCAATCAGAATTTCGTAGTCTATTGCGATGCATCCCGTCAAGGACTTGGATGTGTTCTGATGCAAAATGGGAAAGTCATTGCTTATGCTTCCCAACAGTTGAAGGATCACGAGTAGTGATACCCCACTCATGATCTCGAACTTGCAGCCATGGTGCATGCATTGAAGATTTGGAGGCACTATCTGATAGGCAATAAATGTGATATATACACTGATCACAAGAGCCTGAATTATTTCTTCACTCAAGAAGACCTGAATATGAGGCAACGCCGATGGCTTGAACTCGTAAAAGACTATGATCTAGAGATTCACTATCACCCGAGAAAAGCTAACGTGGTAGCAGATGCACTCAGTCGCAAGAGCTACTGCCACACCCTGATTGCAGAATCCGTGCCAACTGAACTGAGGGAGGAGATTGATCACTTTCAGTTAGAAATCCTACCTCACGGACTGCTGAATGAGCTGCGAGTCCAATACAACCTCACAGACAGGATTCGCAAGGGCCAGGAAAGTTGTGAGTAAATAGAGTATATCCGGGGCTTGATGAAGCTAGGATACCGCACCGATCACCGGGAAGATGAGCACGGAACTCTCTGGTACAAGGATCGAATCTGTGTACCCACTGATTCGAAGCTTCGGGAAGAAATATTGACCGAGGCACATAATTCCAAGTATAGCATCCACCCTAGAGGTGCCAAAATGTACCAAGACTTGAGGAAGCACTTCTGGTGGTAAGACATGAAAACAACCGTGGCAGAGCACGTGGCATGGTGCGACACATGTAGTCGGGTTAAGGCCGAACATGGAAGACCCGCGGGATTACTCAAACCACTGGAAATTCCCCAGTGGAAATGGGAATGCATAACCATGGATTTTATAGTTGGTTTGTCGAGGACACACAAAGGTAATAATTCCATCTGGGTGATTGTGGACAGATTGACGAAAGTGGCACATTTCATACCAGTTAAGACCGCATATCCTACTGATAAGTCAGCTGAGTTATATGTGGAACATATCCTGAGACTTCATGGGGCACCATCGAGCATCGTGTCCGATCGAGGCTCACAGTTTACATCCCAGTTTTGGAAATCCTTGCACAAGGCAATTGGGACAAGACTCGATTACAGCACAGCTTATCACCCACAGACTGACGGGCAGACTGAGAGGGTGAATCAGATCTTGGAAGATATGCTCCGGGCCAGCGTTCTCGATTATAGCAAAGATTGGGAGAAATGTCTCGCACATGCATGCCTATAACAACAGCTATTAGGCTAGCATCAAGATGTCCCCATTTGAGGCCTTGTACGGAAGACCATGCCAGACACCGCTGATGTGGTCTAACCCGGGAGAGAGATCACTCTTCAGACCTGCAAAAATCGAAGATGCTGAGGAAGGAGTGAACCTAGTCCGTGAAAATCTAAAGATGGCACAAAATCGATACAAAGGATATGCGGATAAAAGGCGAAGAGATCTTGCATTCGAGGTCGGAGATTTTGTTTACCTAAAAGTATCTCCACTTCGAAGCACAGTCAGATTCCACAAGAAAGGGAAGCTAGCACCGAGATTTGTGGGACCATACAAGATTATGGGGAGAATCGGGAAACTCGCATATAAGCTGGACTTACCTAAAGAATTAGTAGGGGTACACCCAGTATTCCATGTATCCCAGGCGATGTAATAAATGTACTACCGTATTATGTACTCTATTTATCGAAGTATGGATTATGGTATTCGACTGGAATTTTGGGTAATTTGACTCGAAAGATCTTATTACACTTCGACTCTGTGGATTTTCCCTTCGTGGAAAATCAGGTCGTTTCACATGGTCCCTTTGCTAAGTATTTTTCTAATCTTGACAAAACTACATTTGACTTCATGCTCCCAATAAAGGAAAATATTTCGGAATTATTGGCAAGTCTAACCTGTATTAATCGATAGTGTAGATATTTATGTCTAGATAGCGGAGTACTCCCTCCGTTCCAATTTATTTATCTCATCCTGTTATTACTCCCTCCGGCGGAACTAGCTGCCCTTCGCCCGCCCTTTCTTCAGCTACAGCTACAGTCTATAGGTTGCAGCAGATAAGCCAGGATTTGAATATAGGGGGGCCGTACAAACCGATAACAATCATGTGTATTAAAATATAACATGGCAAATGTATACTTAACACCTAAACAAATGTTTTTGTTACAATATAAAAGAAAATAGGAAAAATAAAAAATAAAGGGAAATTAATTAGTCTCAGGCCTATAACCTTCACCCGATCAATATAATTCTTTGTCTGGAAAAAGAATTACGATAATAACAAATAGTTAATCGAGACAAAATTAATTAGCACCAGCTCCTAAATATTAAATAACAAGCAATCGGTCATTTGTTATTTACCCTTGGACAAAAAAACACTTAAACGGATAAATTAGTCATTTAAATAGACGATAAACGAAAACATCATATCAGTGTGTAACATTTAAATATTGAGTACAGAGGTTAATGACCATTGAGACAAAAAAGGACGGAAACGTAGGAGACAAGGAAGATAATAGAATGACTAATGCTAAATATTATAGATCTCATTGCAGACCAATTCAAAAGGATAAATAAAAAACATTCATTTTTAATTAACTAGCTAATTAGAGTGTCAAAGCGTTTGGTTCAGGTTTTTTTAACGTAACCTGATTACAGCGATATCGAAATCCGTTAGTTTTTGTTTGGTTCACGTACACCGTAAACAGATACGATGGAATCGGTTAACGATCCAGTGCAAATCCGATTACGCCCAATTTTCCACGGGATCAAACCCTGTGCTCGCTCGGCAGCGGGAGCAAAGTGTCCCGTGTGCATCAATGTGTCAGCTGTGGCCTGTGGCGGTACGACATGTTCCTCTCTCTATGGCGTCAGCATTAATGGTTCTGCTTTTGATCAGCATGCTGCTCATGCTTGATCTGTTACCGTTACAAACGTCAGACAAACAAATCAAGTAATGACTTACATTATTAACGTTACCACTACTTTTCCATTCCCTTTACGTTTGCATTTCCTTAGCCCAACCAAACACTATCTGTGTGTTATGGGAAAAACTAATACTAAATGCTATAGATCTTGCAGATCAATTCAAAAGGATAAATAAAAAATATTTATTTTTAATTAACTAGCTAATTAGAGTGTGTGTTTTGAGAACAAACTGATCAGGCAAACGAGGCAACAGTCGTAGTGTCGTACCACCACGCCGGAGGCCCTGCGGCTGTCAGCGCCATCCTCGTGATTTCCTCCAGAACCTGCAGTGTGGGCCGCCGCTCCTTCGGCTGCTTTAGCCCTACACGACCCAGCAAGGTCCGGATCTCATGCAGGCCCCATTCCCTCGAGAGGCCCGTTTTGTTGTGGGCTCGCATGCACTTACACAGGCCGAGACCCGAGTTCGCTTAGCCTAGTTTGGCCTACTACTGAATTAGACGTAAAAACTAGGCTAATTCCATGGAGAGAGAATTATTTATTTGCCCTCAAAAAACTCTCGTTACTTACGTGGCCCTTTTCTTTTTGAAGTTATGTATATGGCCTCAAAACGAAACTTTGTTACTTATTTGGCCTTCTGTTAGATTTAAGGGCATAACGGTTTGGCCTTCCGTTAGATTTAAGGGCATAACGGTGTTAAGTATTGGGTAAAAAAACCATTTTGCCCCTATACCTAAAAAATAAAAAAAATAATATATCTAAACAGTGTATAAAACATTATATATATGAACAATATATATGTATATATATAAACAGTATATATATAATATATATATATATATATATATATATACAGTATATATATACTGTTTTATACATTGTTTTTTATTTTTTTAGGTGCAGAGGCAAAATGGTCTTTTTACCCAGCACTTAACACCGTTATGCCCTCAAATCTAATGGAAGGCCAAATAATTAATAAAGTTTCATTTTGAGGCCATATACACAACTTCAAAAAGAAAAATGTCACATAAATAACCAGAGTTTTTTTAAGGGTCAAATAAATAATTCTCCCTTCGATGGAGCTCTGGCATGCTGCAGCTCATGTAGCTACAACAACTATGATGACTCCTCGCACTGTAGTAGCAAGCTACGCTAAAATGCCTTTTTTTCTCTCTCCCTTCTTTTGTTATTACTCACTCCATTTTAAATTATAATATATTTTGTTTTTTCTAGATGTATTGTTTTTGCTAGACATCTAGACATATTGTATATCTAATTAGATGTAGCAAAAATAATAAATTTAGAAAAGTCTAAATGTCTTATAATTTAGAACGAATTGAGTACTTTTCTAGCATTATTACAAACGGATACAAGGCTCTCACCGATCCCAGCGAATGATGAGCTTTACCACTAGGTTTAGCCAAAGACCGAAAAAAATAAAAAAATTACTGGGTCCATGGAACAAAGCACAGCTATTTGCTCCAAGAGAGGCCAAATGTTCCCAAAACAACAGAGAGGCGGGACAGAAGGAATTTAGTAACGATGGAATAAGCAAAAAAAAACCTCCATCAGCAATGGCTTAGAAAGAATTTAGTAATGATAGAATAAGAAAATAAAACCTCCATCAGCAGTGGCTTGAAAAGAATTACAATCTCTTCGTCAGCGATGCATATGGCCGCTAGTTGCAACGAACTTGTAAACATATTGTAGTTCGAAAATGCTATCAAACAACACACCTCACCATTACATCAATGAGAAGTTCCTGAGTTCTGAACAGATTGAAAAAAAAATAAATCTGAAATGCATCTGTGAAATTCGTAGCTCTGAATCAATTGCAGAAACACAAGGCCACAAGGGTGGCAGAGGGAGGAAATAACTTTGCATTGTTCTGCGCCGTAGAACTTGTCTGGTCCTAAAGGATCAATTGGAAGATTAGATTAGCGTGTGACCAAGGCATGTGTGGTTACTAAAAAACGAAAACGCTGCCGTCTCAAAAGGGGGGAAGCTGGTGAAACTGACGGTGACAGATCGTGCCCAGCTCGATCGGCCAAGCATCTTGGCCGCCGTCACTCCGTCAGTCACTGTCAGTTTTGAGTTGGTCTGCTTGAGCTTGAGCGTATCGTGCCCAGTCAAACTGATTGGAACGAGGAAATATCAAAGATACCCCGCGGCCGTTGACGTTGACCAACACCTATTCTCGCTCTCGCATGGTTAGCTCGTCCGTGCTCCATACGGTGTTATGGTGGCCACACGGCTAATCCATCTCGTCAGATTTAATTCTCCATTTGACTTGCTAATCCGGCTGGTATTTGGCGATAGCCACTGGTTAGCTGAAACCCGAAACGCGTGGTGCTGGAGAGGCAGCTATTTGGCGTCCTCCGGCTGTCTTTCCATCAGTTGTTGGGGAGGCAGAGAGCGGCGTGACATCATCGCAGGATGCAGAGACGCGTGGCGCTGGTGAGCGCGGCGGTGGCCGTGCTCGGCCTCGCCGCGGCCGTCTTGGGGTTCGTCGCGGAGAACACCAAGTCCAAGGCACTCCATCTCCATCCGCCTCAAATCTCTGCTCTTCGAATCTGAGTTCTGGCCGCAGCGGGCTCACTGTTTGGTGTTTGCTTTTTTGTTTGTAACTGGTTCGATGCATCGACCGATCGGTCGGCCGGCGCAGGCTTTTGTACGCTTCGACTTCAACCGGCAGCTCTGCGTGTACCGGCGCACGCCGGCGCTGGTCTGCGGCGTCGCCGCGGCGCTGCTCGCGCTGACGGGGCTGGCCCTCGCCACCGCCGCCAGCGGATGCCTCGGACGCGGCGCGCCCGCGACCGCCGGCCGCAAGCGCAGCGTCGCCGTCAAGCTGTCCGCCATCGCCTGGTACGTACGCATGCCGTGCGTGAGCTCGCCGTTCTGCACGAGGCGGCCGCTGCTCAATAATTGCTTGTTGCTTCCTCGTCAGGGTGCTGGTGGCGGTGGCGGCGGTGATGTTCCTGTACGGCGCGGCGATGAACCGGGGCGGGACGCGGGGCCTCTCGACGAGCAGGAGGGGCTCGCGCTACGGCCGCGGCTACTACTACGGCTGCACCGTGCTCAAGAGCGGCGTCTTCGCGACGGCGTCCGTCTTGTCCGCCGCCGCCACCGGGTGTGCCATCGTGGCCTATCTCTACTTCCAGCGCACGGACGAGCCGGCGCCGGGCCAGTTCGTCGCGCCGGGCGTGGCGATGGGGCAGCCGCAGTGGGCGCAGCCGTATCCGCCGCCGCCCTACCCGCCGCCTATGGCTTACCCTGCTCCTCCCCAGTACGGCGGCTACGGCCCCAAGCAACCTGCGGGCACAGCTTGAGCTTGATGCATCGACGCAGTTCCGTAGATTTGCGCCGTCACCATTAGCCGCTCATGGTTTCTACCTTTCCGATGTGCTTTTCTTCTGTCTATATATATCTTTCGTTTAGTTCGCCTCTTTAAGTTTGTAACACATTAACATTTGAACCAGGAATATTTGGTTTCTGCTCCTAAAGTTTAGTTCCTATCGTATCGAATATTTGACACTAATTTAAAGTATTAAAAATAAACTAATTACAAAACATATTGCACAGATGGAGGCTAATTTGCGAGAATTCGTCTCGCAAATTCGTTTACATCTTTGCAGTTAATGTTGTAATTAGTCTATTTTTAATACTTCAAATTAGTCTCTAAACATTTTATAGGATAGAGACTAAATTTTACTCTCTGAATCCAAAGAAAGAATCTTAACAACTAAGACTCTGTTTGGAAGGGATCGTCTGACGGCTCTGGTTTTATAAAGAATTATGGTTGGAGTTATTTCTCTTTGTAAGATACACGAAGCCTACAAATCTTCAAAAAAAAAAAAAGAAGAATTGGAACTGCAGTACTGCACAGCTTGTGCTTAAAATGAAAAGCATTCGCAACTATTTTGGATATCCGAAGATCTTGTTTATTTGGCAAAAAACCTCATCAATTGCATTTGCATTATCTTTTGTCCAAGAGTATACATAACTGTAAATCAGGCCTGTGATATCTTCCTTGCTCTTCCTATCTCTCTCACATGCTATCGTCATCATCGACCACCTCCTCACTCCACCAAAATTGTTTCTCACATCGAGAGTCCTCACCCTCTTCATTTTCCCAGCCTTCTACCGATGCTAGTTTAGGGCCAGTTTGGTAGAGCTCTATCTGATTCTGATTCTCTATAGAAGTTGATTCTCTGAGAGAAGTGATTCTATAGCTGAAAGTGATTCTCTTTGATTCTTTAGCCTAAACTTTTAAAATCAGTACGGAGAATCACTTCACAGAATCAGGGGAAGCTACTTTTTTCAGCTCTCAGCCTCTTAGTTCATTTCAGAGAATCACTTCACGGAATCGGCAGAGAATCACTTCTCTCTGAAAAACTGTTTGGCAGAGCTCCTGCTGGATTCAACAGAGAATCAGCTCTGGGAGCTCTGCCAAACGGGGCCTTAGAGTAGAGATCTATTCGGATCTCCATCAATTTCTTCTTCTTCTAGTTCTAGTGGACGAACTCTGAGTCCATTTGTTTGGGGAGACGATATCACAGAATGTTTGGTTTCTATCTCCTAAATTTTTCTTCCTATCATATTGAATGACCGGTTACTAATTAGAAGTATTAAATCTAAACTAATTACAGAATTAATTGCACAAATAGAGGTTAATTTGCGAGACGAATCTTTTAAGTCTAATTATTCTATGATTTGATAATGTCGATGCACTAATGATAAATTAATTAGACAAAATATATTCGTCTTGCGAATTAGCCTCAATACGATAAGAACTAACTTTAAACTTTATTAGTATTTTAAGAGCATCTCCAAGAGATTAGCCAAAAGAATTAACTAAATTTACTGTTTTAGTTACTCTGTATCTGTAAAATAGATCTTATATGAAAAAAGAGAGCTACTCCACCAGGCTCGGTAAAAATTGGATTCGTTATATTTAAATGGTCCACGCCAGCAGGATTTTTCAGATGAAAGAGGTCACCCGTGTACGACTTGTTCTACTGCTCGGCGCTAGTCTATTGCCGATCCATGCTGCCGCCGGTGGCTGACAAAGCACGCAGGGGCAGCCTACATCCACCGCCTAAGAAGCACGCACAGCCGAGCGGCGCACTTGAGAGGCTTCCAAGCAGGTCGTGCACCTGCCTTGTCCTTGCTGCGTGTGCCCTACAACAGCCGACCGGGGGTGTGGCTAGGGACACACTGGAGGTCCGTCAAGAGGGCAAAAATCATCTGCAGTTGTCTGACGACGAGTTTGGTTGCTCAAAGGTAAGTTCGATTCAGTAATAGATAATTTGATTGTCTGATATCTAGAAATTTTTCGGGGTGATCAAACAATTTGCAAGAAAATACCGAAACACGGGATCCAGCGGGATTCAATTTGCGGGACACACGAAATAAGAAATAGAGATCATGTGATGGTCCTCTTCGCGGGAAAATGCGGGCGCAATGCGCGGGAAGGAACACCGAGCGCGCCAATAGGCTAGATAGCGAGCGATGCAACCTATCCAACGATAGAGAGCGAAGGTGAAGGAATAAAGAGCTACTAAATTTGAAGAGTCGTCTCGAGAGTTGTTGGTGAGAGCAACTCCAAGAGACTAGGTAAATTTAAATAGGTAAATTGACTCTCTAAAACAATTTAGCATTTCTAAATTGAAAAGTTCCACAACAACTTCTTCAAACCGGCTTTCTATTTTTTTAAACTTGCCTCCACGTCATCGGGCTAGATTAAATAGAAGCGACGTCACTTTGTAGCATATTGTCAAACACCCTCAGAACATCTCGATCGACGCTTGTGGAGGCAGCAGCTCGGCAAACACGTGCAGGCGTGCAGCCGGACGCTCGACGCACTCGCTCGGCGTTGAATGTAGTTCGCACTTTACAAGCGCCACGCCTCTCCCAGGCTTGCCAAAGCGCTCGCTGGCCGCACGTGCCGTGGTTGCCGAATCGTGCTCGTAGTCGTAGTCCATATGCAAACCATCGCTGGCCGCCATGCCTCCTTGGCGCTTGCCACCGCCTGAGTCATAGTCACATAGCGTGAGCTGCTCGTGTCGCGGCGATTGTCGACCTACTCTCGCCACCACCAAGCATGGTCGCCTTCCCTGCGCATGCCTTACCGAGGGGCCAGCTCCACGGCTCCACCACGCCGACGGACCCGCATGAAGCATCCGCCTCTTTTGGCTCGCAATAGGCCTCGCCAGCGCATGCTTCACCGTACTATAGCGCCAACACCTCCCCACTCCCTGGCCTATGCCCGCGGCCCTACACACGGATATCCCTCGCCAGCGCCCTCCTCCCTCACGGTCGCCTCTAGCTGCTCGCGGTTCAGCCGCTTCCAGCTACTTGTAGAGCGATAGAGGCGTGGAGGGTGAGGTGACTGCCGGTTTGGGATGGAAGAACCGATTTCGGGATGGTCATGACGCCAGACGGGCGCGATGGATACGATAGCGAGTGAATATCACTAGCTTCTTCTATCGAGCGACGAAAGCGGGATGACAAGTTTGGTATTTTGGAGAGTCGATTGACGAGGCTGTTGGAGCGTGTTTTTGTCTATTTTTATCAATGGCGAGTAGGATAGCTAGTCTGTAGGAGATGCTCTGACATTTTTTTAATAATAATTAAATTTAGCTTTACAAGATGATTTGGTTAGTCTCTTGATGCTGTTATGATTCGAACACCCCTTGCATTGACGAGATGATACCACCCCTCTTTTGGTTCGAGGAGACTGAAAGTGGGCATGAAAGACTGACATTTGAGGCCTACCTGTTAGATTTTTTTTTTTCCTTTTTCTTCCTCATTTCTTTATCCCATTCTCTTCCTCACGCACCCCTCGCCGTCGCCTCCCGAATCCCGCGCCGCCGCCCTCCGCATCGCTCGCTCCGCCGCCCTCCGACCCCCGCAGACGCCCTCTGAGCCGTCCTCGCCGCGTACCCCCGCTACTTCGACCGTGGCCCGCAGTCCGGCCTCGCCGCCAGTACTCGGAGCCCAGCAGGCGGCGCCCGCAGCCGAGCCGGAGGTCGGCAACGCCGCCAGAAAATTTGCTTCGAGGGATTTCCCTAGGGTTGGTCTTATTCTGAGGGCCTTTCGTTTGCTAATTTGATTGCTGCATGGTTTACCTGTTCACTGAATCCCGTTCAGTTTATGGTCTGAATCTGTTCTTCCTCTTCTTCAGGGCCCAATATCAATCAGGTGTGGTTGCTGTTTTCGATTTTTAGGGTTCAGCTCAACTGAACCCTCATGTCCCATGGTGTGCCCGCCCCCATGTTAGAAGAGTTGGCGAGGGAGGCAACACTCGCTGATGTGTCTATTCTTGTGGATGGGAATGGCGCAGAGTTACATGGCAATGGCACGGTGCTGAAAAGTGTTGAGGTGCCCCAGGTTAGAGAGGTGCAGGTTATTTAATTTTTTTTTGTCTTTGGTGCTGATTGCTATGGAAGCTTGTAATGCCTTGCTTTGTTCACTAGGATTTGGGAGGGATTTTGGCCAAGGAGGTGCCGCTGCATGAGGGCAAGGAGGTGATACTCGTGGATGATAATGACAGCGGGCAGGAAGATGGTGGGGAGGGTAAGGTGGATGAGAACGCACCACGTGTTGGTCTGAGATTCAAAACTTATGATGATGCTCTCAAGTACTATAAACAATATGCTGAGGATTCTGGGTTTTCAGCGATCATTCTGAAGTCATCGTATTTAAAGTCAGGGGTGTGCCGAAGGTTGGTGATTGGATGTAGTCGAGCTGGGAGAGGGAGAGCAAATGCGTGCTATCTATCGAGAGAGTCGACCAAGATAAATTGTCCAGCAAGAATCTCTTTGAAGTTAAGGCAAGATAGATGGCTTCATATTGATGATGCTAAGCTCGAGCACAACCATCCATTAAACCAGTCCTCTACATCACTGATTAATTGTTATAAAAAGCTAACAGATGCCAAGAATGGGGGATCTGCCTCACGTCTGAAGGGTCGCAGGAACATTCCAGCTGAAAAAGAGCAAGGGAACTTCACGGAGATAGGAAGGCTTAAATTTGGGGAAGGAGACGATGAATATATCCAGAAGTTTTTTGGGAATATGCAAAACAAGAATCCTTACTTCTTCTACTTAGTAGATTTGGATAATCAGGGGCGTTTGAGGAACTTATTCTGGAGTGATGCTAGGTCACGGGCAGCGAATGATTACTTTGGTCATGATGTTGTTTACTTTGATACCTCATACTTGACAGAAAAATATGATTTGCCACTTGTTTTCTTCACTGGGATGAATAATCATGGTCAGCCTGTTCTCTTTGGTACTGGTTTACTGTCAGATCTAAGTGCTGATAGCTATTCTTGGTTATTTAGAGCATTTTTATCATGTATGAAGGGTCTCTGCCCAAAGGCAATTATCACTGAACATTACAATGCTATTCTAGATGCTGTTCAAGAAGTTATCCCTGAAGTTAGACATCGCCTTTGCCTGTATCGTATTATGAAAGATGTAGCAGAGAACTTGAAAGAACATGCAGAGTTTAAAACAATCAAGAAAGCACTGAAGAAAGTAACATATGGGTCTTTGAAGATACCAGAGTTTGAAATGGACTGGAAAAAGATTATCGAGGAACATGGACTTGGAGAAAACGGGTGCCTCAGTTCCCTTTATGAGCATCGCCAACTCTGGGCACCTGCATATCTGAGAGATAAATTCTGGGCAGGGATGTCTATTTCACAGCGTGGGGAGTCTATTTCCTCGTACTATGATGGGTTTGTGTACCCAAAAACTTCTTTAAAGCAGTTTTTCAGTAAATATGAGATGATATTAGAGAACAAATACAAGAAGGAGTGGCAAGCAGATGAAGAATCTTCCCATAGGTCTCCATTGACTGTAACAAAATTCTACATGGAAGAGCAGCTGGCCAAAGCCTACACAATAAACATGTTCAGAAAATTTCAAGATGAGTTGAAAGCAACAATGTATTGCGATGGTATGCCAATTAAAGTTGATGGCCGACTTGTTACTTTTGAAGTGAAAGAATGCTCATACATGCAAGATGGAAAGGACACAGAGAGCAGGACCTATGAAGTTTACTTTTGTAAAGAAGAACCCAAAGTTGAAATTGAGTGTGAATGTGGTTTCGTTCAGTTCACTGGCATCCTGTGTAGACATGCACTGTCTGTTTTGAAGTTGCAGGAGATATTTGAGATCCCAAAAGATTATGTTCTTGATCGCTGGAGAAGGGACTATAAGAAATTATATTCTAATGCAAAGAAATCTAATGAAATGCCCCTTAGTGACATTGTTGAGCGCTCTGATTATTTGTTCACACAATGTAGTCAGCTGCTCAATCTAGGGTTTGTATCTGAGAGTAGGTACCTTGTTGCTCTGAAGTTACTGAGAGAAGCGGAAAGATCTCTTCTGGATGACGGACTACCTGCTAGAGACAGACAGCCAGTGCTTCTTTCCTTTGAGGCTGATGCACCAGAAAATGGTCAAGGCCTTTTTAATCCTCAGTTTTCAGAGGGCGTAAAGAATCCTGAGTCAGCCCATGCAAAGCGCCGTGGTCGGCCACCGAAGAAAGTGACAGAATCTAATGATGATACCGTAACACAGCCAAATAAAGAACAGGTCAGTCTTAGTTCCCTTTTTTCTTGAGAGTACATTCATGAGACTCAGGCCCCCACACTTCAATTTTTATAATATGAATACACCTTTTGTTGTCCATGGGTATTCTTGTGGAGCAGGATTTCCTACGGTCATCATTTGTCACAGACAATACAAATATGATCCAAGGGCCGTCATCTGCCTCCCATCTGGAAGGTCCTCACATGGGAGTGCAAGGAGGCATTGATTTAATGGTACACATTATTTTTTGTTTGCCACTGCTATTTATACTGCATTTATTTAAAAAAGTCTTGCTGCAAACTTACCACAGGAAGGAATACCAAATCTCTCATTTGGTAATCATTTTGGAATGGATATTAATCATCAACATCAAGTACCCAGCCACCAAAGGATGCAGCAGAACAATTTCATACAGGTTTCTGTCATACGATTGGCATGTCTTGATAATTTTGTATAATTGTCTTTGTTTGCAACTATGTAGTTCCTATATATTCTTAGCAACGGTCAATGGACTCACAATAATAGAACTTTTTTTGCCTACCCCTGGTTTGGGGTGGGGTGGGGAACCCTTTGCGTCTTTGCTATATGGATTTTTTGACACCTTGTTTACATTTTAGGTTCAGGCAGAACCGCATGGGTTTGGGAATCAGTGGGTTTACCACCCAATGTTGCAGGTACTTCTAGTCAATCTTGCTTCTGGACTTTGAAGTTTATCTTATCTGTCTGAAAATGACTCATATGGCCTTGTTGCAGGATAATCCAGTGCTAAGAACTCCTACACGAAGAGCAGGGTAGTGCATATTCATTGCTCTAATTGTTTCAGTTAGACTTTAGGTAAGGTGTCAACTTATCCTTATCCATGTAGCTAAAATTTTCCATCATCCTCCAAGTGCCAACATTCAAAACTTTTTATTTTTCTTGGTTCATATTTGTGCCCATGCATATATTTTGAGAGAAATTCCTTATTTACTTTGATAGATATAGGTATTGGAGTTAACTTGCATGGGTATGCCACTTGGGTTCTTGAATAATTGAGTCCCACACCTTAACTGTGTTAAATTGTCAACAAGGTCCAAATTTCCTTAATTGGTCTTGACATAGTTCAATCTATATTGTTTTTTTAGAGTTCTAAATCTATCTATATTGTTTTCTGACCAATGGTCATCGTGCGTACTCAATAGAAAAACGAACGTCTTTCAATGTGGATAGACTATTACATGTTTTTGGTATGTTTATATTGTATTGTTTAGTATTTAATATTAATATTATCCAGCAAAAGTATAGCTACACTTTATGTTATGACCGGGAACGTCTACTAGCGCAGGCGCGCCAACCGTGGCTGAGTAGTGGTTTCACCAGCACGCGCCGGTGCGCAGTCACCATGGTGGCATGCTGGTCCCAGACGCTGCTAACGTTCGTCAGTTGGTTAGAGGGATCCTAGTTTCCACGAACATTATCTAGAGATTTGTTAGATTTGTGATTTCCATTCAGTTAGCAGGGTTTGTTAGGATTATGGGTATAAGTGTGGGACACGATTCACTTAATGAAATTAGCCAGAGATTGAGTTGTCTCTCCCTCGCTCCCTGGCAATCCCCTTCTCCCTGTTACTGTTCACCATCTGATAATAGGCGCCGAGCACGACGCCGCCCAGCCGTCGCCGGGGATTCAAGCCCCAGCTGTCGCCTCTCCACTCCTACGCCTTACGCTCCCTAGGCTCCAACACTTTATCTTTAGTAGCAAAAATGCCCTTGCTTTGCAACGGGGCACATGATTTATTACATGATTATTTATATGACTTGTGGCTCAATATTTATTTAACTAACATGTCATGTGTTCCAATTCGTGTGAAAAAAGAAGAAAACTAGAAACAGTGGTTATTTATATGACTTGTGACTCAATATTTATTTAACTAACATGTCATGTGTTCCAAATCGCGTGAAAAAAGAAGGAAATTGGAAACGGTGAATCAAACATCCTTGGAGATAAAAAGTAAAAAAAACAATATATTGTTATCATTTTCTATTTACAAATATATTGTTATCATTTTCTATTTACATTAGGATTCCTATTCTATTCAGGTTACTCAAGATCGGATGATCTATTTAGATTAGGACTTCTAGTTATTCTCTTAGATTAGGACTCCCTAGTTATTCTCTTAACAGTCCTTACCTAATACAACAACAGAGATATTGTAAACAGATTAGGACTCCTAGTTATTTTCATTCACATAGTTAGTTATAGGAGGCCACACCAAAAAAATGGGTACCAAAAAAGAGGCCGAAATTTTGCCTCTTTATTATTAGGTATAGATATACCCTGTCATGGCAAGAATTGACAGTTAATACTTTAAGTTGGATTTGGACTTAACTTGACACTCATTTACAAGATTAGGGACCTAAATACGAATTCTTGTTTGAAGGACTTGAACAAAACAATGAAATTTTCATCACTTGTTCTAATAATTTTTTATATACAAACTTCAGTAGCATCAGGATTTTTGCCCACACCTTTTAATCAAGGCCAGAGCCCCTGTTGTTTCATTAGAAAAAACTACCACTTCAAGTTTATTTTGCATTGCTATGTAGAAAGTACTCAGCCCTTGAGTGTGCTATATGCTATGTGTAGGGAGGGTGATGACTCTGATGTCTGGGTCACACGCTCACAGATGTGATGAGAGAAGAAGAGATCCCTGTGGTTTCTGCATTTTTTCAGTCATAGAGCCATAGAGCTTATTTCAAACTGATCACTTTGGTTTATCATATGATGACTTTACTATTTTGTATTACCTACACTATTTGCTGCTGTTAGTTGTCATACCATCTATTGCTAGTTATGGTAGTCATGCGTCTCTAGATATAAATTCTTACCATGATAATTTCTTTACAATTGAGTTCAGCGATGATTTCTCAGCTTTACATATAGTTATGACTGTACAGACGCAGTCCACTATGGCATGATTTTTTAGCCTGATTGCTGCTTAGTACCACAGTGTTTTTTTTCTTTTCTTTTTTTGCCCAAGGCCAGTTCCTGCTTTAAACTGATTCCAAAAGCAGAAACATAGTAGTTTGCTTTCATAGAGAATAATTTACAATTATGTAAAACATATATCTGCAATGGTCCGTATCATCGTAGCTATGTGGTAGTATATCCGGCTAAAGTTGTGCTATTGGCTAATTTCTGAATTTGGCTAAAGATGTGCTATGGCTAATTTCTGAACTTGGCTTTTACGGCTGTGAAAACTCAGTACAGGATATCAGCTATCCGTCCTTAATAGGTCTCTCTGTAATTTCAGGCACCATGACTTCTCAGGCTCCTGTAATGACTTTCTGAGTCCTGATCTAACCTAAGGATACCGAGGCTGTACGTGGCGCTGGCACACCAGATGGCAAGAACTTGGCAGAGGGTCCAATGGATACTAACATTTCTGTTATCTGATACTGTTAGCTGCTTCACTAGGATGAATGTTCAAACTGTACATAACATTGGCTCTATAATAGGTTTCCTTTTTGTGTGTGTGTGTGTGTGTGTGCATTATGTGCCGTGTGCGCCAGATTTGTAATGTGGCTGAGGACGCGTATTGTTTAGCTTATTGGTTATTCTCAGACAAGACAGAGTAGTATGTCTTCAAAACGAGGGAGCGGCAGTAGGCCAAGCAAGACCTTGTCGTCCTCGCCACGCTTCGTCCGTCCTTCTCCGTTGCCTCCCTCTCCATCTGCAACCTCCTCGACTCCCTCAGAGATGGCAATGGGGATCCGGGCTTGTTTGGAACGAAGGATTGTAAAATAGAGGAAAGGAAAAAAACACAGAAATAGGATATGTGTACAGTAGTAAAATAGAGGAAAGGAAAAATGTAGGAAATAGTTAGAAAGAGGTGTTTGGAATATAGGAATTTAAAACACAGGAATCCATAGTGCGGGAAATACAAGACATGATTGATTATATGCATATTAATAAAATAGTCATTATTAATGGTTAATAATAAATCTATAAGTCATATATTTTATCCAAGACTCTCTTACAAGTGGGATCATTGGTCCATAGAATGGACCATTAATAAAGAGCCTCAACCAGCCTTTTGTCCACTCGTTCTCGGAGATTTGTACACTTCTCTCTCCTACTTAATCATCTCCAAAAGCATGCTTAGTATAGCCTTTTGTCCACTCGGCCAGGCACACGAGAGAGAGAGTGCCTCGGGCTTCCACACAAACTTTGGATTTGAGTGGATGTAAATTTTCCTGTGTTTTGTTGAGTAAAGGAAACCTTTCCTAAGGAACGGCGATCTCAAATCCTTTGTTCCAAACGGTACATGATGTCAGCAAAACACAGGATTACCAATCCTTTGAAATTCCTTTAAAAAACCTCCAATCCAAACAGGCCCATTTTTTTTTTTTAAAAAAAAACAGGCCCCGAATTTTGCAGGGAATTTCCCTTATCAGGTCATGTTTAGTTTTCTAAATTTCTCAAAAAAAAATCTAGATTTCCCGTCACATCAATCTTTAGATGCATGCATTGAGCATTAAATGTAGGTAAAAAATAACTCATTATACTTTTAGTATGCACATGTCGAGACGAATCTTTTGATCTTAGTTAGTCTATATTTGGACAAAGTTTGTCAAATAATAACAAAATTGATATAGGATTTTTTTTCCCAAAAGTTTACCGTAACTAAACACACCTTAGGGGATAGAGATGGCAGTGGGGGTCTGATTCTCCATAGGGCTCTGTTTGCGAAGCTATTTTTAAGCAATTTTGCATCAATCTATTGTTTTTTAATGAAAACATATGCTATGAAAATCAGCCTCTTGTACAAACTATAGAAACTCTAATTAAGAAATCTAATATATAGTGTACTAGACATATGTAGTCTCGATAATTTGATATCTTTTAGTGATATAAGTTGACGGATTTTTAAAGGGGCTTGTTAATCTATTATTGAATTAGTAAGAATTGATGTCTCGGATCTCGTGGGGATTAATTCCTCGACAGATATGGGGATGGGGAAGAAATCATCCTGACAACATTGAATTCCTTGTTGACATCTCTACTCGTTCTATCGTCTCATCGCGATGCATGCAACTTCGACTCTCTCTCACTTTATCACCTCATCTCGACGCATACAAATATACTCCCATCACATAATAGATGAGTTTCAGAGGTTTGAAATTTGTTAAAAATATATATAACATTCTAAGATGGCATGCAACATATACAATAATCTTCCCTTTCTATTCGGCTTCTATTATTTCTCCTTCCAATTATTTGGCTGCGCGTCTCTCATCTCATTTTAATTGTTGGTACTCCTTTAATTTTATATGCATGCGGCCTCTTAACACGGAAGCTAATCACAATTGCATGCAAACAGTAACTACCAATTGGATAGCTTTTGGAAAAGGAAAGGAGATGGGAAAACATGCATCTTGATTTGTCTGAAAATTTCCAAATAAAACTTATTTATTATAATATAAGGTGAAGGGAGTACTTTTTCTCTCTCTCCCATTGTTGACCATGCCTAATGCCAATCGATAGATATAAATACATTTGTTTCTCCCATTGCATCAAATTTTGGCTTGGGAGGAGGTGTTAAGGTGTGATGGGGTCGTGTTTATTGGAGCGTGCGACCCCATTATCTTTGTCGCCTGCCTACCCCACCTCTGTCTTCTCGCTCATTGTTCTGGCTAGCGACGTTCTGCTACCGGGCATGTTGTCCAACGCTCGTCCCCGTCGCACCACCCTCGCCCTCCACTAATCTCAATTGAAGGAGGAAGAATGACTTGTCGCCTCCGCCACGAGCTCTTCACAATTGGTTCTTTCCACTACCTGTTTACCGGCCCTGTCGCCTCGCTCGCCGTCCCTCAACCCACCACCATTGCTGGTCCGACCGCCGCCCGAGACCCCCTCTCGCTTGAAATATGGCTAAATAGAGTTTTGCGTTTGGCTTGGATCACCAACATTATAGAACAAATAGCCCTGTATTTGCTCATCACACTCTTCTTTTTTTGTTTCTCGATTCAGTTTCGATTCTTGTATCCGTGTATTACGGGGATTGGCTACGACTTCAGTTTCAGCCTAAAAGAGAATCGAGAAACCGATCAACCGAGTAACCAGCGAACATCAGAGCACTCGTCTTTTATCTCCGCACAGGCACAATAGTTCGCCCAACGAACAACCCAACACATAACTACACGCCCTATCCCCTCCCGTCTCTCGTCTATCATCTCTCATCTCCACACTGGGTGGTAGGCTAGTGACGATGTGGCACAACGTGACTCAGTGATGACGCTCCTCAACGTCTAGTGCAGCAGGGCAGATCCGTGCAAGGCGGGGGTTGAGGATAGCTCTACGGCACGCGGGGCATCACCGTTTCGACCGCCGCGCTCCTTTGCTATAGCACCGAGAGACGATCGACTACGAGCTCCTGGTTGGTTGGCTTTTGTGCAGGCTCTAGGTCTATAACTCTATTATGGTGGGAAACTCCTTTGCGTGGTTAGGACGTCTCCAACAAGACTTTTTACGCTAGTTATTTAATAATATGAATGAGACAGAAGATACAAAAAAAAATCAATCACCAGCGACGAACTCATCGCCTAGCTCGTACAATTCTTCGTGCATTTAGCGTCTCTGACCAATGTTTTCAGATTGTATTATCGAGGCTAGTCGTAAGACCACCGATCAGACGACTAATCGCGATTAGTCGTCGATCAGGGTCAATTAGTCGGTCTGATCGTGGTCTAGTCGGTTAATCGGATATTTAGTTGTCCTAGTGCCTGGATGACCTGATCGACCATGTATATAGTATATATATATATATATATATATGATGTAAATATACGTAAATATGGTCATAATCATGTTTTAATGAATCATTATTATGGTGATTTACTACTGATCTGGACACTTACCTGTAGCTGCTCCTTGCTGATGCCAGATGGTTAAGTTGTTTTGCCTTGCTCTCCTAATCTTTACATTTCCTTTAGTCTTTAGTCTTGTTTTTTTTTTGCTATTTTGCCTATTTAATTGATTATCTTCTTTCCCAACTAAATCCATTAAATTCGTCGATATATTTAGATAAAGTGACAAGTGGCCCCACAGTGAATAGAGGATGATATAGAGGATGAATGGATGCGAGAGAAATGAGTATAGAGGAGAGAATCTTGATGACTATACAGTATAAAGGATGAAAATAGAGGAACGTGAGTGCGGATAGTGTTACAGACGATTTTACGGTAAATACGTCCTTGAGGATAATATAGAGGAGAGCGGTGCAGTTAGTCTAAGAATATAGAGGAGAGCGGTGCAGTTAGTCTAAGGCCGGCCCCCACCTCTGTCGGGCCCATGTGCAGATGCGCAGAGGTAGGCCCCTAATTCATTTGTCACCAAACTTTGCACCCGCCTCTCCCCGTACCCGTCCGAAACCCTAGCCTACCTCGTCGGCGGCGGGCCCTCCGGCGATGGAGGTGGAGGAACCGCTGCCGGCGTCCAAGAACCCCCGCCGCGCTCGGCGCCGGGACCTCAACGCCCTGGTCAGACTCGCCCCGTCCCTCCTGTTATGTCTTTCCTGATCCCTCTATCGCCTCTATGATCCTGAGCGTAGCGTTTGGTATGTGCTAACTTGTCGGTGTGGGGAAGTTTCCATTTCCTTCCTTGGTTCGAGTGTGTGACTGCCGAGGAACGATTCAGATTTCGGTTTGAACTCTAGACTAGAGTGGGCGGCAGACAGTGGTAGTCATTTAGGGTTTGGATTTGATTGATTCATTTGGTTTTGATGGATTAGCAATTAGCATTGTTTTTTTTTTTCAGTAAGTGGTCTAGTGTCTAGTAATTCTGTATTTCTGTTCATCACTGTGGCCTTTTGAGGTTCTAATTTACAATTCATTTCTGTTCAAATCAAGTTGTAGCCTTTGCTTCGGAGGCATTGATAATAGCACATCTTAGTTGGACGGTCATCGGAGCATTTACCAGCAGTTGAAACCAGATGTTAGGGTCATGCCATCCTGAAATACCTACATTCAGGATGTCGTTATTTGCTCAAAATCACTCATGCTGTTCCTATGTTTTAAAAAGTTACTTTTAAGTTGACTTCACTTTGTATTAACTTGAAAAACTTAAAAGATTTCCAGTAGTTTGCAATGTAAGTGGTTTCATGATGAAGGTTTTTTTTAGGATCCCAGCATGGAGGAGTCCGATGGGGAGGATATTGGTGTTCCAGAAGTTGGCATGGTGTTCAATAATCACACAGAAGTCAACCGATTCTACCGCAGGTATGCCCGCCGTGTTGGCTTCGGTGTCTCAGTAAGGAGGTCCTCTTTCTCACAAGAAGGGACCTGCTTATATCTCGAGCTTATGTGCTGCAAAGGAGGGCGGCCACGTTATGAGCCAAAGTTTCGGAAACGGGCTTCATCGACCACTAACTGCCCAGCCAAGATCCGAGTGAAGTTGTGGGGAGATAAATTGTTGCATGTAGAGTTGGCGATCCTCGATCATAATCATCCAGTGAGCCCAGCAATGGCAAGGTTTTTGAACTCTTATAAGCAGCTCTCTGGCCCTGCAAAGAGGCGGTTGCGTATGGGTGGCCCTGGGGCTATGCCTGTTGAAGAGTCAAGCAAGATGCCCATGGATAAGCTGGGGGAGCTTGAGCAGCTTCTGTTTGGCGAGAGCAAGCACCACAGCTTTGTGGAGAGGGGTCGTTTGAAGCTCCAACCTGGAGATTCGGAGGCCCTTCGGCTTTTCTTCACTCGGATGCAGGCTAAAAATGCCAACTTTTTCAATGTCATTGACCTGGATGATGAAGGCTGTACCAGGAATGTTTTCTGGGCAGATGCACGGTCAAGAGCCATGTGTGAGTACTATAGTGATGTCATCACACTTGATACGTCATATGCGGCTAGTAAATATGATATGCCTCTTGCAACATTTATTGGGGTGAATCATCATGGACAATCTGTTTTGATGGGGTGCGCCCTGCTTTCTGATGAAACAGCAGAAACCTATTCATGGCTACTTAAGGCTTGGATAGCATGTATGTATGGCAATCTTCCGAAGGCTATTGTCACTGACTATTGTAGGGGCATCCAAAGTGCTGTAGCTGAGGTTATTCCGGGAGTCTGTCATAGAATGTGCTTGTTTCAGATAATGAGGAAGGCTGCAGAACGTTTAGGTGGGCTGTCAGAGTACAGAGCTATCAACAAGGCGATGCATAAGGCTGTGTATGATTCTTTAACCATCAATGAGTTTGAAGGAGAATGGAATACTTTAATTACATATAGTGGGCTTCAGGGCAATGACTGGTTAAGATCACTTTATGAATGTCGATCTTCATGGGTTCCTGTTTTCATTAAAGATACATTTTGGGCAGGAATGTCTGCTACACAAAGAAATGAAACAATAACTCCTTTTTTTGATGGATATGTTGATCTAAAAACCACCTTGAAGCAATTTCTTGGCAAGTATGAGATGGCTTTGCAGAGTAAATATGAGAAGGAGGCCCAAGCAGATTTTGAGACATTTCATAAGCAACGTCCACCGGTATCAAAATTCTATATGGAAGAGCAGCTCTCAAAGGTATACACACATAATATGTTCAAGAAGTTCCAAGATGAGATTGAAGCCATAATGTACTGCCACGTATCTTTAATTGGTGTTGATGGGCCTGTGGCCACATTCAATGTCAAGGAATGTATTTTCCTTGAAGATGGTAAAAGGACTATGAGTAAAATTTTTGCAGTGACATACAGAGCGGACGAAAAGAATATTAGTTGTATATGTGGAGGTTTCCAATTCAGTGGCATACTATGTAGGCATAGTCTCGCAATGCTCAAGTTTCAACTGGTTCGTGAAATTCCACAGCATTATATTCTTGATAGGTGGAAAAAGGATTTTAGACAGCTGCATGTGAAGAGTCGCCCTCCAAGCGATCTTGTACCCAACAATCGCATGGATCGATATGACTATTTATCAATGAGATGTTTGCAACTTGTTGACTCTGCAGTCCTATCAGATAAGTATCGCCTTGCTTTGAGATTGGTAAGGGAGACAGAGAAATTTCTGCTAAATAGCAACACACATGATGATACACAACCAAGGATCAAGTCTCGTGTTCCTAAAGTAAATAAACCAAATACAGTGACTGGTCAAACTGTGGTGGTGGGTGCAGCTACTGGAAACAAAAATGATGGTCTCAAAGGACCAGAGGTACTGGCTCGACGTACAATAAATCTTATATACACATGTTTGCTTGTAAGGTCTGTGGAAATTAGAATTAGTCGATATGATTTGCTTAAATGGGTTTTGCAATATGCAGGCTCCAGCAGTCATGCAAGTACCACAAATCCAAAAGGTAAGATTGCACTAAGCATTAGTTAATTTTATATCCTTATTAGTTGATACATCTGGCTCTGAGGATATTGATTGGTTTGTAAGAGTATTTGCTTTCAATATAAGCAGAGGCGAAAGAAATTTATTGGTTGCTATTTTTACTCTAGGGAGCAGCAGAAAAAGGAATGGTTTCTAGTGGCTACATTGGAGTACCAGCTAATATCCAGCAATTTGTAGGCAATCAAGCAGCATTTCAGCCAAGCATTGTGTACATGGTACCGGTATGTCAGAACAGATGGTTATATAAATATATATATATGTTGACTCTTAGTTTTGACAAAATCCCACAGGCACTAGAGAACCAAATTTCCATGATACGAAAATAGTATGGCGCCCTCCTTATCTGGAGTCATGCCTGGCATCACTGAGATGAGATTTGCTTTGACGGCAGGCTGTGACAGTGGTTCTTCCCCACCTTCCTCCTCGTCTCACGTTCCTCCGCTACCGTCCGTGTCTCACCATGAGCACAATCTTCCTCGTGAGTTCTGCGTCCGTGACGAGCCCGACCTTGTGTTCCTCCACTCCCTTCCGTGTGCCTCATGAGCACGCACTCCCCCATGAGCATGTGCACCTCTCCACGAGCGTACCCTCCCCCGTGAGCACATGCACCTCTCCATGAGAGCGCCCCCTCCCTTGTGACTGTGATCATGTCCCTCCTCCCCCATGAGCACTGCGTCCATGATTGAGTGCCAGCTCGTGCTCGAGGTCAAGCGGCAGTGCAAGAAGCCAGTGGATCCACGCCTCCCCTGTGATGCGACAGCTGGAGCTAGGAGGAGACTGGGAGGAGCTAAGGAGGTCACAAGGGAGCAGGGCCATGGCTAGCATGCTTGTCATTGATGTCCCCCCCCCCCCCCCCCCCCCCCCCGAACACACAAGAGAGCTGCATATCATTATATTAAAAAGGAAAAAGGGGTAAGAGCCTTACAACATCCAATCCAACGCACCCAACAAAAGACCCTACAGGTATCTTACTCTAGCACAGCAAAAAAAAAAACACCTGTTAAGAACATAGAAAGGAAAAAAACGACCACAGGTCAAGCTTCACTAACCCTCATCTGGCACTAAAGCGAGGAGTGATTGAGTCCTCGAGCACCAGCCAGACCCCAGGAAAAAAATTCATTAGCCGACAGCAAAGCACTAGCGACACTGGGAGAGGCCCCATCAAACACACATCGGTTACGATGGTTCCACATCGGTTTCGGAAGGCACACTCTGGGCCAAGCTACCAGACAGTGACCTCCCCTTGTTTCTTCCTCTCCGCACAAAAACCTCTTTGTATCTTATCAAAAGCCTTGATAGCCCAGGGTGGAAGGTCAACGGCCATCGCCAAATAAATCAACATTGGCGACATGCTATACTTTTGCCCTTCTTTGGTCAACAGATCAGCCTTCCATCCAGATAGATAGGCGGCCAATCTATCTATATATGGCTGCAATTGGGCCTTCGTCAATTTCTTCAATGATAGAGGAAGACCAAGGTATTTGCATGGAAACTCTAATTGTTCACAGTTCACCATGGTGGTGTCCGCTTCTGTACATTGAATTGGAAAGACATTGCTTTTCTGCACATTTGTCCATAGGCCAGAAGCGACCCTAAAGAAGTTAAGCAAATCAAGGCAAACAATAATATCATTAGCCGAGAGTTTAATAAACACCACATCATCGGCATGGATAGAAATTCTGTGTTTCAGGTCTCTGGATGATAATGCAGCACCCCCTCAGTCGAAGCTTTGGTGACCATATGGCTTGGTACATCCATTACCAGAAAAAAGAGCATGGGCGATAACAGGTCGCCCTGCCTCAAACCTCTCTGATGGAGCACAACTTTACTAGGAACCTCGTTCTATAGGACTTTAAATGAAGTTGCCAGAAGGCCCCAGAGAATGTCCTGCCACACCAGCCCAAAGCCCAATTTTTGCAAAACTTCCAACAGAAAGCTCCAGACAACTGAGTGTCTGAGTCAAAAGCTTTTGATATATCCAGTTTGAGAAGCAAACCTGGCAGCTTTTGTTGGTGTATAAACCTTGCAGTTTGCTTTATTAGCACGAACTTGTCCTGAATGAATCTGCCTTTGATAAAAAGCGCTCTGGTTGGGGGATACCAGAGTGGGGAGCCAAACCAGCAACCTGCTTGCAAGAACTTTTGTGATGAGCTTTGCAAAGCTGTCTACAAAAGGCTAATAGGTCTATAATCCTGGTTTTTGTAGCATCTTCCTTAGGTAAGAGAGTTATAAAAGCTGAATTAAGGAACTCAAGTTTCTAAATTTACTGCTCCAAACTGCTGACGTTGCAGCCATGATGTCTTCTTTGATAAGGGGCCACCACACTTGATAAAACAGGCCAGTAAAACCATCTGGACCCGGGGCTTTGTCTGGGGTTAATTTTTGAGGAAAAGTCGGTAATTCAGATATGGTTTTCCATACTTCTTCCACTGCTATGCGGGGAGGAAGAGGAAGACAGCTCCATTATCTCTGTTTATTTCTACTAAGATGTCCACTCGAGATGAGAAGGGCGCCAGATCTGCACTCTTTGAGGATATTTGGATGCCTTTCTTGCAGATTAAATAAGAAATATTTGCAATAAGCAGTAGTTATTCATTGCTCTATATAGTTGGTAAAAAATATTGAATCTTCTAACAAAAATAAATCATGTCACTTTGTTCCAAATTATAAGTCATTTTGGCTTTTCTAGGTACATAGTTTTTGCTCTGTATCTAGACAGCATATGAACAACAATGTGCCTAGAAAATCCAAAACAACTTACAATTTGGAATAGAGTACTTATTAATTGGTAATTGTTCTTTATTTTCAAGTTTTTTCTTTATTGTTTTTTACTTTGAGGCAGATTCTATTCTGTAGGAATATGCTACTGACTGTTGCTGATTTAAATTTTCAGAGTGGTGTTGACCCACATGCTTTTGGAAATGTTCTGATGCCAGTGATGTACCAGCAGATGTTCCAGGTTTGAGTTTATGTTTGTTTGCAAGTTCCATTCATTTTGCAAGAACTTTTTTTTGGCATGAATTGATGGCATTCAATGGCACGGTGGTATGGCTAGGTGCCTCCGAAGCCAAATGAGACCATGCAAGATACTTCAGCCAATGGGAAAAGGAAACGACCTCGTGGTCAGAAGCTCACAGAGACATCTCAACAGGCAAATGAAACCCCAGCATCTGCATCTGGCTAGGGGGGACTGCTAACATTTAGAACAGGTTTTCCTGATTTAATCCTAATATTTGGTATGCTTTGTTCAACTATAGTCACCTCACAGGAGTTGTGGCAACTGTATTTGTTCTTCCCAGGATTTCTGTACATATGTTGACTTCCTGCCGTGAGAGATTTGACATATGGATGCTGGCACTAACAATTACCTTAATGTGATCCAAGGTATCTGGCCCAGGAATGGAAATTTAGTCTCCCACACTTTTTTTTTGGCTGATTTCAGCAAAGACAGGTTGCACCTAATTTACTCGGGGAATGTCCAGTATCCACAGTTCTATTGTAATGTACAAGTCCCCATGTCCCTTTTTATGATATGTAAATGATTTTTTTGGAATAGCTCAATCATGCTCATGGCTCATGAGTACACTGTCAGTTACCTTTGAATTGCCATTGTCGATGCACCAGATCGATGTCTAATGCATATAGAAATATAAAACATGTAGGGTGGAAGCATTTCCTGACTGTGGTCATTGGGTACTTTGGCAACAATCATGGAGCATAACATACCAAAGGAGATTCTGTTATTCTCTCGTTATTTAGGACAAAACTAATTAATTCAAAAGTAATAAACCTGTCATAAACATGAAAAATGTGCTCTCTTTCAAATTATATGCCGTTTTGTTTTTTATAGATATATACTCTGTGTTCTAAATTGCAAGTTGTTTTAACTTTTCTAGGTACATGGTTTTTGCTATGTATTTAGATATATATTGTAAAAACTATGAATCTAGAACTCTTAGGGATCTTGCAACACGTGGTCTCCAAAATTTAGAAATTTAGAAGTTAGAAACAAAGAAATACTCAGTGCACAGTGGTGTACTGGTGTTGTATTGGTGGATTGCTCAAGTTAGGTTCTTAAGGATATTAGGAGACTGGTAGGTTCTTAAGGATATTAGAAGATTGGGTGTTGTATTGGATTGCTCAAGGTAGGTTATTTAAGGATATTAGAAGATTGGTAGGTTCTTAAGGATATTAGAAGATTGGTGAACATGTTCCTACAAAAAGAAAGAAAAAGAAAGAAAAAGAAAGAAAATGATCGTCTATTCATATTCCTGCAGAATGCGTCAAGCTTTTACAAGCTGCAAAATGTGACATAACTGAGCGGAATGCGACTACTTTTACAGGCTGCAAAATGCGACATGACTGAGCACGTGTAATACTCCCTCCGTCCCAAAATAAAAGACGTTTTGGGTGTTCGTGTCATAAGTTTGACTAGATTTCTAAAAAATACGTGCAATATTTGTTTCTCTAAATAATTTTGTTAAAAAAACTAGATTCAAATACCTTTTCGATGATATTAATTTTGATACTAATTGATGATATTATTATTTATAGCAATTGTCGGCGGTTGTTTCTCGGGAAGCGAAAATGATTCTATTTTGGAATGGAGCGAGTAAACTTTTACGAGCTGCAGAATGCGACATGGCTAACACTCTGACAGCGTGTAAATGTCGGGGCCAAGAGCACAGGGCCCCAACTTCCATGCCCGGGTTTCAATATGTTCCTGATCGCCCAGAAACATTTCGGTGCAAATTCATAATTTTTAAACTTCAACTTATGAAAATTGACTCCAAGTTTAACAATGCAGGAACCACGTAGGCATGTAAACAACAGATCAGAATTGGTCACGATAAAATCAGCTACAACCATAATGATTCCATAAACTTCATCATAGTATAAATTACTCAAACATCCACCAACCATCACTAAGAATTTCAAACTGATTCAATATTTCGGGATTGCATAGTAGCATAACAATTGATTTGTATTTTCCACGTCCATAGCAACCAGTCGAAATTTCGGTTGCAATTTACCTGCCAAACCACAGCACCAGGCCTAATTAAATGCATGTCAGCATGAGCATCTCTACAGCAAGTCACCTTACTACTTGGAAGTCACTATCAAAGTCAGCCAAGAGGCACAAGAAATGGCCGTATTGCCGCCTTTCAGTACATATGATATACTGCCGTTAGGTAGCTGAGGTCTCTTGAATTTTCTGACCGCTGAAATAATATATATAATAATATGCCACCTATCTAAACGAATGCAATGTTTCCAAATACTCTTCCAGCTACTGCCGTGCTTCCTCTTCATCTTCATTGTTCTCTGTTTGGGATGCTAGCTTCACAATATCTTCGACAAGGATCTTTCCTTCTGAAGGCGTGCATAAAGAGAACGTTCAGAAAAAATACAAGAAAATTGACCAGGTGCAACACTGAAGCAGCAGCATGTAGGTGTCATGGGTGAACGAACCTTTGTCTTTAGAAAGGTTACTGATGAGCTCTTGCACGCCTTCTTTCCCTATGGTGTCCTTGAGATAGGCTGCTGCGGCCGCCACCTCTTCAGGAGTCACTTTGCCATCATGGTCCCTGAAAATTGTGTGCGAATTGGATCATAATGCTGAGGACCGTGGCATATTACAAATGACTTCTCTGTTTGATAAAGTAGGCCATCCCACATATCTTTGGATAATAGGAAGCAGCAACCATGATTTTACAGTGACTCCACAAGGAAGATGAGTTTATGGACTAGTGCATTTCATAAAACAATCCTCTGAATATGGTTAGGTAGATCACAGAAACACTTGACACAAAACTGTGTTTTGACAGGACAATAGAGCTACCGCCGATTGTAAATTAACAAAAAAATAGCATTAAGTTTTCCTATCAGGGAGAACTTAGCAACAAAATGCACTGGCTGACAAGCACACAACATAAAAAGATCCATACATAGAAGTGACTTACTTATCAAGCAGTTGCCAACGATTTCCAATTTGTGCATCCACATCATCAATCTCCTTTTCTAATTCTTGGAGCATAGCATCAACCTGAATGCAGAAAAGGTCATAGTTATATGTAATTCATGTGAACAGCAAAACCCATGAATCATAAATATTCAACCAAAAAAAGGATAATAATAGCATACATACACCAACAACATACTGAAGATACAAAAGCATGCAGATGCTTGTTTCCTTTGCAGCACTTTTAAAATGACAAAAGAGGTGTTCAGTTCAGGTAGGCTTTCTAAAATTGCATCATCAGAATGAAAATCAGAGGCCTTTTAGTTACCAAGTCTTATCGATATAGACCTTGGTTACAAGTCGCAAGTAAAAGTTTGCACTTTTATCTCCAACTTTTAGATATTTGTTTATGGTTTTCACTGTCGATATTCAAAGCTATTTAGGCAGCATAGTTCCAAGAGTAGTAGCAACAAAATATGAGAAATATAAGCAGATTTTAGGTAGGCACTGCTCAACTACTGAACTACGGGTCATGCCCCGAGGGATTCCTTACCTTCTCAATAAGTGCTGATGAGACTTTTTCTTCTGCAGCAGCCTCAGCATGACGGTCTGATTCCTCTCTAGCAGCTATGTATGCTCTCTTAGCTTCTTCTTCACCCTCTGTACCCTCCTTTTCAAGCATTGAGTTGTACAGTTCTATCTGCATGCGAACAAAAATCCTATTAAATATCCAGTGTACATATTCATATATGCAATACCATGAAAGATGCCTGCATGTGAGTATTTGTTTATCAAATCCACTTCATATTATACCTCCTTATTGACAAGTCCCAAGAACTCCTGACGCTCCTTGCTTACAGACTACAAATACAAGTTAGAAAAATGATCAGATAGAGAGGATGGAATGAGGAGATACTAGTGTTCCATAGTTTACAGTGTTGTTACTGTCAACGTGTATAGTTACTAAAAGAAAAATACTGATTATATAGGAGCATACTGATGCAGATGCGAGCACTGCCAATGCTCGGCCGATATTACAGAGTTTTTCCCTGTCGTGTTGTTTTGCCTTTCGCAGTTCTTCTTCCCTAGCAGTAGCCTCAGTCATTTCTTTCAAAGCTAAATCTTCAGCAGCACCCTCTGGTTCTTTGAGCTTTGTCTTTTCCTCTTCCTCTTGTTTTGCTTTTTCTTCTTTCTCCTTCCTTTTCTCTTCCTCCTGAATATATTTTTGCATTAATAAATCAATAATAGATTTGCAGCATTACATTAACAAAATAAAATGATTGGGTTAAATATAAAAAATGCATGTTCCGACAAACATAGGATTATCAAGTAAAATGTGTTTGCAGATCTGTGAAAGAGAACAAATCTGCTATAATTACAGTGCGAGTCTTTAAGTACTCCAGATAAGATGACAGCATTGGGATTAGAAACTACAAGAAATTGGAAGCATGCCTCGAGTTACAAACTTACAATACAGGCAGGGATATCAATTATGAAGTCTAATTTGTAATAACATTTTCATTTCAGATCCACTTAATCGTCTTCTCCCTAACCATGAAACTGCATAAACCATGTAATGAGAAACTTTAATGGATAGGGACTAGACAGATTCCTTTAAATATGAAGGGGTTCCAGTTTAATTCCCTACCGATCCCAAGAGATTAAACTTAATCTCTATTCGAATTTTGAAACAAAGGCTAAGTAATTGTCTCATCTGAACATCTACCACGTGACAAAGATATGAACAGGATCTCCTATGAAGTTTACACATAGGATCCAACTTGGGATTCAAGCATGATGTATAACTAGGGAGCAGCAACGTACACAATAACAATGCATGAAAGTAGGAATTTCAAAATCTGAAACTGCACATTGGGTTAGATAAAAATAAATATGTGGCTTAACTCTACCTTTTTTGGCTAATAATAAAATGTAGGTTACAAACTACAAGTACACATTCAGTGGAGGGAAGTTCTCTATCAACTTATCACTACAGTGGTTTTATATCCCCAAAGATTATGGCTGCATTGGCACAATGGGAGGTTAAAAAAACACATCGTTTAATTATTACAATCTATATGCTATCACTACAGAAATAAAAAGATGCATATGTACACGCCACCTTGATAAGTTCTTCTTGCATCTCAAGGAATTCAAGTTTTCTCCTCCTCTCAGAAACTGAATCTTCAGATGGCAGTACTGTCCCAACTGTATCCACAACTTCATCCGGTAGTGAAGATAGTGTTGCTACAACAGCTTCCTCAGGCTTCACTTTCCCAGATACAGTAAAAGCTCTGACAGAATTACCAAACATAAGAATGCAAGCATAATAAGTAATAGCATGACAACTGGGAAGGTGTTTACTAAATTTACCTTGAAAGTATGAGAAGTGAAGATGGAACTGCATGGTTTAGTGAGAGATCCAACCAGTCCCGGAGCTGGCAAAAAAAAGATGAATGTTGCTAGCATAGTTTTATATGCATTTATATGGCTTTAGTTAATTTTTTTTCTATATAAATAGTTGCCTTGAACTTGCAGTTAAACTCAAAGGCCATGTAATCCCTCAATACCAGTTGTGTTTGATTGAAAGTGCAAGCTAAGTGCTGTCATAACATTCCCTCAACAGTACATCAGACTTGAAAATGTAACAATGTAAGGACATAAAAGTGTCAACTAAAAAATATTAAAGAAAAAGATGATATTACTAGGAAAAGTAAACATGGCACTATATAGCTCATATAGGTGCTTAAATGCAGCTATGAACTAAGAAAAATATCATGTATTCTTGGGAAAAACACAAAACAGGACCTACATGGAAATGGATGGAGCATAGCCCAACTCTATCATAGGAATACAGGATGACTACTCCATTCCATAGTACAACGAGTTAAGAAAGGGGCTGAACTAGGAAATTAATTCACTGGTGTCACCAGTCAATTGTCTTGCTAAAACAGTAGCCTAGAGTTGCAAAACGGTAGTGTTACAAAGGTAATTCCTCAAGCCACTGATGATCTGCCCCTGGGTTAAAGGTGTTGCTGTTTTTTTTTTCTCTCAATTCCCAAATGACACAGCAGAGCTGTGTGTCATTTCATTAAGAGAGAATACAAGTTACATACAGGCCACATACAATAGACTCAACCACGACCAAACAGACCTTGACGTAGTGAAAGGTCCTAGTTTGGTTTTGGTAATTGAGTGACAACTTAGGTGGACTAATATGTGTTTGAAGTAAATTACACAGGTGATTAGTCCATAGGTGATCATGTGTGAGCAACATATGCCATAGAGGAGAATTGGCTTGGAGGATGTTGCAATGCTCATGCATGAAGATGAAGAAGGAGCTTAATGCATATGTGACATGACATGTGGTCATATGGCTAAGATGAAGAAGATCAAGGCAAGACTTGGCTTGATGGACCGGTTGCGAAGGTGAAGGGCAAGTTGAGGCTTTGAAGCCGTTGGTACCGAGTGTCGGGAGGCTTAAGCAAGACTTGGCGCCGAAGGACCGAAGCGATGGTGAAGAGCAAGTGATGTCAAGATCGATGGACCATGGAGGCCATGTGATGATATGAAGTGGATCATATCATTTGAAGATAGGTTGGTGCATGTGTTGCATCAACACCGAAGGAGATGGAATGGAATGCGCAAGGCAAAGGTATATTTGTAGGGCATTTCATTTCACCGGTCATAGGTGTGTAGAGAAGATTATGACCGGGTTTAGGATAGATGGCCGTACTATTAAGAGGAGCAAACTTGTTTGCATATCGGTCATCTAGTGCCACTTGAGCGATCTAACTTTGCGATGTTACTAAGATCGAGTGGCGTGGTGAGAGCAAGTGAAAATCCTTTGAAAATTGTTTGTGAAAATGCTAACACACATGCACATGATGTTGTACACTTGTTGGTGTTAGCACATTTGCAAAGGAGAAGTTGTTGGAGTTGGTTTGGATCAACTCGGAGATGAAAATGAAGTTTTCTGTGTGTTGTCGGTAGTACCGACCCTGGGTTGTCGGTGGTACCGCCCAAGGATGCAGCGCGCAGACCTCTCTGGACCGAAGCGGTTTTGGCCTGGCGGTGGTACCGCCATTACCTCGGTACTACCGCCGGCGGTGGTACCGACCGGATGGTCGGTGGTACTGTGGCCCTGAGGAGTCTCGCGAGGCTCTCTGTTGTTTTCGAAAATAGCTTGCCGGTAGTACCGCCATTACCTCGGTACTACCGCCCGCGGTGGTACCGACCTATGGCCGGTAGTAACCAAGTTTGCGGAGCTCTCTGGTTTGAGTTGAAAATGGCCTGGCGGTAGTACCGCCATTACCTCGGTACTACCGCCCGCGGTGGTACCGACGCAAGGTCGGTAGTGGCTGTTTTTTCGCAGAGCTCTCTGGTCGCGGCGATTTTGGCCTGGCGGTAGTACCGCCATGACCTCGGTACTACCGACCTCGGAGGAACCGACCAGGGGTCGGTGGTTTGCCTAAATCTGCGCGATGTGAGGTAACGGCTAGTTTGACTAAGCCGGTAGTACCGCCCAGGAGGGGTCGGTACTACCGACCGGAGCGCAGAATGCCCAGTGAAGGGGCATAACGGCTAGTTGGCCGTTGAGGCTATATATAGTCGTTGAGGCCGGCTTTGGGCCGGTGGTTGGAGCACTCCAAAGCCTTGGTGGCTTGTGTGGATGTGCTTGGGAGCCCTCTAACTCGCTTGTGCTTGCTAGTGTGCGAATCTATTGCGAGTGAGCGATTCTAGTGCGTTGCTTTGAGAGATTGCATCGAGTGGCACTAGGTGTTCGAGTTGCAAGCCGGTGGTGCTTATTACTCTTGGAGGTTGCCACCTCCTAGACGGCTTGGTGATCGAGTCTCCGTCGTGAAGCCCGCGTGAAGATTGTGCGTGGCTCCGGAGAAGGCTTTGTGAGGGGTATTGTACCTTCCCCGTGGGAGATCACGAAAGGTAACTTTAGTGGATTGCTCGTAGCTTGTGGATCCCCATCTTGTGTTGGTTGTGCGGCACCCTATTGAGGGTTAGGCGTGTGATGCCTATTAGCGCGTGAACCTCCAAGTGGGTGTATCGCTACAACGGGGAGTAGCTTGGTGGCAACCAAGTGAACCTCGGGGAAAAATCACCGTGTCAACATTGTCTACTCTTCTCGGTGGTTTGCAATCTCCTTACACAAGCTTGTATTTACATTCATACATATTGTGCTTGTGTAGCTATCTTGCCTGTGTAGTTTAATAGTTTCTCTTGTAATAAATTTGACTTGTGTAGTCTTGTTTTTGAGCTTTGCTAGTGAGCTTAGGCTTTGTGCTTTGCTTGCTAGATTACATAGGAGCTTCCCCATCCTTAAAGTACTAGGTGCTTAGGTTTGTGTGACCTTGCATCTAGAATTGGTTAGGTGAGCTCTAGCTAGCCCGACACCTTATATGCATTGTTTAGGATCTTTTGTAAGGTGTCATAGAGTATAGGTAGAGGGGTGTAGTCTTGGCTAGACCGATAGTTTTAATTCCGCACTTGTTTCGGTTAGCCTTTCCGCTGCAATTAAGTTTAAGTTTTTAAAAAAGACTATTCACCCCCCCTCTAGTCCGCCATCTCGACCCTTCAATTGGTATCGGAGCGAGGTCTCTCATTTGTGGTCTTCACCGACCCGAGAGGATGGCGTCTAGTGGGCTAGATGATGTGTGTGATACACATATTTTTGATGGCACACACTTTGCACAATGGAAACATCATATGCTTGATCATTTTCGTGCAAAGGGGCCAAAGTTTTGGTGGATTATCACTAGTGGTCTCTCTCATATCTTGGACCATAAAAATCTCACCAAAGCTCAAAAGGATCTCTTTGAGCTTGATGCAAATGCTTATTGTTATCTAATGGATGCATTGAGTTTTGAGTTGTTTTACAAGATCAACTCCAAAGGGACCGCCCATGAGATGTGGGATTCCATCAAGACCACCTTCGGTGATCCCTCCACGTTTGATGATGGCAAGTTCATAAAGGAGGATGAACCGGTGGTACATGAGGATGTTGAGCATGACCGCAACATAGTTGTTGTGGAAGATTGCTCCACCTCATGTTCAAGTGATGCAATCAATGAAAATACTTCAAGCACACTTGACAAGATGGAAGATGATGCCTCAAGTGATGCAAGTGATGATTCAACCTCAAGCACACTTGATGGTAATAATGGTACATGCTCCAATGATGATGCTACTACAAGCTCTCCAACATCATCATATTGCTTCATGTCACAAGGTGACACTAAGGTATCAAATTGCAATATGATTAATCATGATTCCTATGATGAGCTTGTTAGTAGACTTGCTAGCATGACCATTGCTTTAGAAAATGAGTTAGCTAAAAATGCAAAATTGACATTAGAAAACTCATTTCTAAAGAATGCATGTGAACAACAAAATCATTTACTTTATGTTACTACTTGTTCACATGATGAGCTTAAATTGACTCATGAGGAACTATGTGTTACTCATGATAATTTGGTAAAAGACCATGCTTTTCTCACTAGTAAGCTTTCTAATGAACAAATTAAAACTGGTGAGAGCTCATCACATGGGACAATTGATCAATCGCATACTTGTGCTAACCCTTGTGATGAAGAAAAGAAGCATGTATCCACCTCTTGTGAAGATTTATTATCTATGCCATGTTCTTTACATCTAGATGCTTGTTCTACTTCTATGTCTTGTGAGACTAACCTTTTGAAGGAGAACAATGAGCTCAAAAGTGAAGTGAAGAACTTGAGCAACAAGTTAGAGAGGTGGTGCAAATCAAAGGTCACCCATGAGCACATGATGCAGAATCAAAGAAGCTATGGTGACAAGAGTGGCATTGGCTTCAACAAAAGCAATGCCAAGGGCAAGAAAATGAGGAAGCAAGAAGAAAAGAAGCTATCTCATTTCATGTGCTATCAATGCCATGAGATGGGACATCTTGCAAAAGCTTGCCCCAACAAGAAGAAGCCCCAAGTTCAAATCAAGAACAACCATCATGATGGTGACTTGATGATGAAGAAGAAAACAAGAAGGGGCGGAAGAGCAAGGCATCCAACTCACATTCAAGATGCCAAAATGATGATGAGCAAGAATGAAGAAAAGAAGAAAGTTTTGGCTCACATCAAGTGCTACAATTGTGATGAATTGGGCCACCTAGCTTCGGGTTGTCCAAACAAGCTTGAGAAGAAGGATCAAGCAAACAAGAAGAAGCAAGGCAATGAGAAGCAAAACATGAGCAAGGAAGAAAAGGCTCAATCAAAGAGAGTTTGCTACTCATGCCGGGAAAGGGGACACATGGCTCATTCATGTCCCCTAGGTATGACCCCTAAGCCTATTTCAATTGTTAATGATTCTATGCTTAGGAAGGATGAAAATGGTACCTCTAAGGCTACTATTGCAACTCATCCCGCTACTCATACTAAGGCTATGCCTAAGTATGTTGCTCCTAACTTGAGAGGACCCAAACTAGTTTGGGTACCATCAAAAAGCGGATGAATGTGTGTAGGTACCATAGCATTGGAGGCTTGACTCAATTGATTTCATATTATTCATCATGTGATTGAGTCAAGAAATGAAGCTTATTGCTATTATCATCCCAATGCCAAGTGAAGTGAAGTGAAGTCCAAGTGCTACAACGAACAAGTGCAAAAGATCAAGTTGTGGTGGTTGTTTGGAAATATTTGAAGGCTTGCAAACAATTGAGTTGAAGCTTGCTATTTGATGATCATGAGCTACTAAGGTATATCTCTAGTTGATCATGTTCTTTTAAATGCATATGAGTTGATTGAATCGGATATATATGCATATGTTGCTTGCTATAAGATGATTGAATGGATAAATTGCTTAGTGATCAAAATTGAGTTAGTTTGAATGGATATGTTCATGAGACTTCTTTTAGTAAGTGATTTGAATGGATATATGTCTTGTGAGAGTATTCAAACATGTTAGCTCAAGTTTGATTCATATTGGTAGAGTATAGCTCAATTGCTCAAAGTTGTCAAAAATCTGAAATCTGAGCTAGCTGTGATAATAGCCATGTTTGAATGATCAAATCTATTTGGATTGGCTTGAAATTTGGTACACATGCTCTACACTTGTGATATTAGTCGCTGTGCAAAATTCATGATTATTGGATAAGATGTACTTTGGTTTTGGAGTAGATCTTGTCAACTATTGTGCAGCAGTTTTCAGCATGTAGTACTATGGAAAGAATTGAAATCTGGTAGCAATCTAGAAAGCCAATGAAGCTCAAATTTTTATGGCTGCTAGAACACTTAGAGAGGCACATCTCCACCAAATTTCATAGTCATTAGACTTATATTTTGGGAGATATGCATGTTTCTTTGAGAAGGACAGAATCTGCCAGAAAAGTGACAAATATTGGATTAATATAGAGTCACTTTGATTGAAAGGCCCTCAAGTTGGAATCATGTTATAAGTGGTTGAGGGACCTATGTTTGGTTTTGAAATGAGCTAGAAGCATGACAAAGATGAGTACAAGTTCATTTGATTAAAGAAGTGTATTTGGCACACATTTGGTACTCAAATTGAAGATCAAGACCAACATCAAGATGAAGAGAAAGATGAAGCTCTAGTATCAAATTGAAGATCATTTGGAAGAAAGAAAAGGACTCAAAGAGGAATTCAAAGTCACATTTTCAAGAAGAGTTTAATTGGATCAATCAAACAAGGTCAATTCAAGTGAGTATCAAGGATGGTTCTTTGGAGAGAGGTCACTTCTCCCTTTTGTAGGGGCTTGCCGCCTTTGGTAGGTTAACCAAGTATGATACTTGGAAGGCTAATATGGAAGTGGTGATTCAAAGGATATTTGAGATGCTTAGTTGAAGCAATGAAAGGATTGACCAAGCAAAGCAAGCAACATGCAAGATAGTAAAGCAAATCATGACAATTCAAGTGGTATTCATATGCAAGCTATGTTCAAATGAAGAAGCAAGCCAACCACAACAAGATAGCGCACTTAATCATATGAGTGAAGATTTGTTCTATCAATTGGTATATATTGGTCTTCACCATGGACTTCACATTGCTATTTGGAGCTTAATTGGAATCAAATGACTATCCTCTACTCCAAGATAGCAAAGGTATCATTGTAATGTGCATGATCATATTCATCCCTTACTAGTATGCGGTTAGTGCATATAGTACATGCTCAATAGGATCATGCATAACAATTGAAAAGTTTAAATTCATAGCCTACCACTATTGCTTGATTGACTATATGATCTAGTGGATAGTATGTGAATTTGTTCATGAGCTAGTGAACCCAAGTACTTGATCTAGAAGATGAACATTCAAGTGTCTAATTCAACATGAGTAAGATAACCATTGAAAGATGTGTGAAGAAGCTTACTCTAGAGCAAACCGAGTTAGATATCTTATGCAATATTGCCTAGTTCAAGTCACAAATGAGAAGCTCATGAAGACGACAAGAGTTCAAGAAGAAGACAATAATGCAAATGGATATCAAGTTTAAACTTTCATTCAAGTGGTATCCTACAAGACTTCAAGTGATCCTCAACTATAAGTGATCAAATCAAGCAAAGCATCCCTCTCCAACAAGAGCTCAAGTTTATCAATTGGATGACCCATGCTATGACATAAGGGAGGTGCCCCACCTAGTGGTATCAAGGTCAAAGATCCTTCAAGTGGGTTTCATTCCAACACATATAGTAGTGTCCATCAAAAATGAAGCCTAAAGTGTCAACCATCTACCCTAGTGTCACCCTTTGTGAGAAAAGAGCATACCTTTTATGGTCATTGATGACAAAGGGGGAGAAGTTATGGAAAGGATATGTCAATTATGATATGTCAAGGACAAAGAGGGAGAAAAGAAGATGGACATGGATCAAGAGGGAGCAAGATTGAAGGATCAAAATTCTTGGACAATGAGAGCACACAAGTAGGGGGAGCAAGCTCATGAACTTGGTTGTTGCATTTGATATGTGCATTGCATAAGTTTTAAAATTTTATATGCATGCTTGTGTGGTGTATGCTAGTTATAGGATTTAATTGATGAATTGATAACTAGCATGCATAGGTTAATAGCTAGACTTGTGCTTTTAATGCAAAACTAGACCCTTGCTATTAATGTTGATCTCACGGGGTTTTCTAGTTTTTATGATGTCTAGCTACTCTTCGATGCTAAGGATGAATCAAAATGTGGTATGCACGCTTCAAAGGTAAAATTTCATCATGTATACCTTAGCATCACTTAGTAGTGCTAACACTCCCACAAATTTCATATTTATGCATGTGTGCAAGCTTGAAACCAAACCATTTGAGCACACATGTAGGGGGAGTTAACACTACAAAGTTGGGTTGTATGGTGCTTATCCAAATTCTCTTATATGGTCTTAACGTTGGATAAGTAACATAGAATCCAAAGAGCTTAATTTCCATATCTTTGTAGAGTTGTCATCAATTACCAAAAAGGGGGAGATTGAAAGGTCCTAGTTTGGTTTTGGTAATTGAGTGACAACTTAGGTGGACTAATATGTGTTTGAAGTAAATTACACAGGTGATTAGTCCATAGGTGATCATGTGTGAGCAACATATGCCATAGAGGAGAATTGGCTTGGAGGATGTTGCAATGCTCATGCATGAAGATGAAGAAGGAGCTTAATGCATATGTGACATGACATGTGGTCATATGGCTAAGATGAAGAAGATCAAGGCAAGACTTGGCTTGATGGACCGGTTGCGAAGGTGAAGGGCAAGTTGAGGCTTTGAAGCCGTTGGTACCGAGTGTCGGGAGGCTTAAGCAAGACTTGGCGCCGAAGGACCGAAGCGATGGTGAAGAGCAAGTGATGTCAAGATCGATGGACCATGGAGGCCATGTGATGATATGAAGTGGATCATATCATTTGAAGATAGGTTGGTGCATGTGTTGCATCAACACCGAAGGAGATGGAATGGAATGCGCAAGGCAAAGGTATATTTGTAGGGCATTTCATTTGACCGGTCATAGGTGTGTAGAGAAGATTATGACCGGGTTTAGGATAGATGGCCGTACTATTAAGAGGAGCAAACTTGTTTGCATATCGGTCATCTAGTGCCACTTGAGCGATCTAACTTTGCGATGTTACTAAGATCGAGTGGCGTGGTGAGAGCAAGTGAAAATCCTTTGAAAATTGTTTGTGAAAATGCTAACACACATGCACATGATGTTGTACACTTGTTGGTGTTAGCACATTTGCAAAGGAGAAGTTGTTGGAGTTGGTTTGGATCAACTCGGAGATGAAAATGAAGTTTTCTGTGTGTTGTCGGTAGTACCGACCCTGGGTTGTCGGTGGTACCGCCCAAGGATGCAGCGCGCAGACCTCTCTGGACCGAAGCGGTTTTGGCCTGGCGGTGGTACCGCCATTACCTCGGTACTACCGCCGGCGGTGGTACCGACCGGATGGTCGGTGGTACTGTGGCCCTGAGGAGTCTCGCGAGGCTCTCTGTTGTTTTCAAAAATAGCTTGCCGGTAGTACCGCCATTACCTCGGTACTACCGCCCGCGGTGGTACCGACCTATGGCCGGTAGTAACCAAGTTTGCGGAGCTCTCTGGTTTGAGTTGAAAATGGCCTGGCGGTAGTACCGCCATTACCTCGGTACTACCGCCCGCGGTGGTACCGACGCAAGGTCGGTAGTGGCTGTTTTTTCGCAGAGCTCTCTGGTCGCGGCGATTTTGGCCTGGCGGTAGTACCGCCATGACCTCGGTACTACCGACCTCGGAGGAACCGACCAGGGGTCGGTGGTTTGCCTAAATCTGCGCGATGTGAGGTAACGGCTAGTTTGACTAAGCCGGTAGTACCGCCCAGGAGGGGTCGGTACTACCGACCGGAGCGCAGAATGCCCAGTGAAGGGGCATAACGGCTAGTTGGCCGTTGAGGCTATATATAGTCGTTGAGGCCGGCTTTGGGCCGGTGGTTGGAGCACTCCAAAGCCTTGGTGGCTTGTGTGGATGTGCTTGGGAGCCCTCTAACTCGCTTGTGCTTGCTAGTGTGCGAATCTATTGCGAGTGAGCGATTCTAGTGCGTTGCTTTGAGAGATTGCATCGAGTGGCACTAGGTGTTCGAGTTGCAAGCCGGTGGTGCTTATTACTCTTGGAGGTTGCCACCTCCTAGACGGCTTGGTGATCGAGTCTCCGTCGTGAAGCCCGCGTGAAGATTGTGCGTGGCTCCGGAGAAGGCTTTGTGAGGGGTATTGTACCTTCCCCGTGGGAGATCACGAAAGGTAACTTTAGTGGATTGCTCGTAGCTTGTGGATCCCCATCTTGTGTTGGTTGTGCGGCACCCTATTGAGGGTTAGGCGTGTGATGCCTATTAGCGCGTGAACCTCCAAGTGGGTGTATCGCTACAACGGGGAGTAGCTTGGTGGCAACCAAGTGAACCTCGGGGAAAAATCACCGTGTCAACATTGTCTACTCTTCTCGGTGGTTTGCAATCTCCTTACACAAGCTTGTATTTACATTCATACATATTGTGCTTGTGTAGCTATCTTGCCTGTGTAGTTTAATAGTTTCTCTTGTAATAAATTTGACTTGTGTAGTCTTGTTTTTGAGCTTTGCTAGTGAGCTTAGGCTTTGTGCTTTGCTTGCTAGATTACATAGGAGCTTCCCCATCCTTAAAGTACTAGGTGCTTAGGTTTGTGTGACCTTGCATCTAGAATTGGTTAGGTGAGCTCTAGCTAGCCCGACACCTTATATGCATTGTTTAGGATCTTTTGTAAGGTGTCATAGAGTATAGGTAGAGGGGTGTAGTCTTGGCTAGACCGATAGTTTTAATTCCGCACTTGTTTCGGTTAGCCTTTCCGCTGCAATTAAGTTTAAGTTTTTAAAAAAGACTATTCACCCCCCCTCTAGTCCGCCATCTCGACCCTTCACGTAGGTGTCAAGGTTAAGCAACCCGATGAGCAGTTCATGTTGGAGTATATGTGTCTAGGCCCATGAGGCCCATGTAAGGGGATACTATATTGCTATCCTTCTAGGGTTAGCCTAATGAAGCAATTCACTATCCTTAGCATGGTATCAAGCTAGGTTTTCTTTTTTTTTCTTCTTCCTCCTCCAGACTACAGCCGCCGCCGCCTTCTCGCCGCCGCTGCCGCGGCCATGGCCGGCGGCCCACCTCCTCCTCCTCCTCCCCACTACTTCTCTTCCTTCCCTCCCCTTCCTCCCCCACCTGGAGCAGAGGCGGCGCGGGAGCAGGCGGCGCAGGAGCAGGCGGCTCCGGCGCGGCCGCGGGCGCGGCTGCCCTGCTGCCCGGCGGCCAGGGCACTGGCGTTCAGGGCGCGGACGGCCCTGTCCCTGACCCGCCCCTGTCTCTGCCTTCTCTATCGGCACCGTTCCCTCCGCCTCTGCTCTCTGACCAGCAGCCCGGTGCCCTTCCTGGCCTCTACGCCGGCGCCGGCTGGGGTGCACTGGCACTGAGCGCAGCTGCCGGCGGCTCCTTCCCGGCGTCCTCGCTCCATCCGCATCCCGACTCCGCTACTGCCCTCGTTGCTGCACGGGTGGCTGCTGCGGAAGGACAGGCATGGTTGTGTGCCGCTGCCCTCATCTGGGAGCGTGAGCGCGACGCGACTGCCACACTCGCTCGTTAGCTCGCCGAGGCGGAGCAGCTCCTTGGCTTCCCTGAGTTCCCCGACACCGGTGCCACATCCTCCGGGTCGGGAGCTCCCCGGCCCGCCCGGTGCCCGACCCGGCTGATCCTCTCATCGCTTAGCTGCACTACCAGGCCGAGGCTGTCCAGAACATCTGAAGCCTGGTTCCCGTCGTCCTCGACTCTGAGTCATCCTCCTACGCCCGCTGGCGCGACCTGGTCCTCCTCACCCTCGCCGCTACACCCTCGACGACCACGTCCTTGCTGACACTGCGGCTGCAGCTCGGACCTCTATGTGGCTGCGCCTTGACAGCATCGTTCTGTCATGGATCCTTGGGACCATCGCCCTCGACCTTCACGACCTCGTCCGAGCTCCTCCAGAGGGTACCCCAGCCACAACCCGTCGTGCTTGGCTGGCCCTCGAAGGTCAGTTCCTGGGCAATGCCGAAGCCCGGGCCTTGCGTCTCGATGCGAGCTTCCGCACCTTCGTCCAGGGTGACCTCTTCGTCGGTGAGTATTGTTGTCGGATGAAGGGCATGGCCGATGCCCTCGGTGACCTGGGCTGCGCCGTGGAGGACCGGTTCTTAGTCCTCAACGTCCTCCGCGGCCTCAGCGAGCGCTACAGTCACCTTCGGACGTGGATCACTCGGCAACGGCCTTTCCCCACCTTCCTTCAGGTTCGTGACGACCTCGTCATGGAGGAGCTTACTCAGGGCTTTCAGCTTGGGTCGCTCTTCGTGCCGGGGTCCTCGTCGTCTTCGACTGCCCTGGCCGCCACTCCTTCGCCGTGTCCCACCGCTTCGTCCACGTCGTCTCTACTTGGTCCTCCTCCCGGGCCGAGCGGGGGTGGGGGGGGGGGGGGGGTCGTGGCGGCCGTCGTCGTCGTGGGTGCGGCCGCGGTGCGGGTTCCGGCCGAGGGAGCACACCGGCGCCTCCACGAGGTGCACCCTGGCCATCCTACAACCACCCATGGTCAGGGCACATCTCCATGTGGCCCTTTCAGGCAGTCGGCGGTGACTCTCGTCCTCCGACAGCCATGCTCGCTGGGGGGGTCCCGGGCGCCCAGTGGGTTCCGAGTGCTGCCGTCCCTCCTCTACCGTCGTCGTGGACTCCTCCTGGATGGGACCAGACAGCCCTGGCCCGCTCCTTCAGCACCATGGGTCTGACTCCACCAGTCAGCCCGGACTGGATCGCCGACTCGGGTGCCACCTACCACACCACTCCTGACCCCGGTATACTCTCCTCCGTTCACCCTCCTTCCTCTTCTCACCCTTCGTCCATCATGGTCGCAAATGGTTCGTGTCTTCCTGTCACATCTGTGGGTGCTGCCGGCACTCATGGCTCCTTTCGTCTTCCTGACGTTCTGGTCGCTCCTTCTATGGTTCATAACCTTCTTTCCATTCGTCGTTTTACCACTGACAATTCATGTTCTGTTGAATTTGACTCTTCTGGTTTTACTGTGAAGGATTTGGCTTCTCGGCGTCCTCTCCTCCGATGTGATAGCGCGGGGCCCCTTTACACTCTTCGGTTTCCTCCGTCCACGCCAGCTGCTTTCGCCACCACGACTTCCTCCACTACTTGGCACCGTCGTCTTGGACATCCTGGCCGGGACATTTTGAGGCAGCTTAGTCGTAGTTCCGACATTCCATGTACTCGGGCTCACGATGAGCATTTGTGCCATGCGTGCCAACTGGGCCGTCATGTTCGCCTTCCTTTCCCTACCTCCTCTTCTCATGCGACCCATGTTTTTGACCTTGTACATTGCGACCTGTGGACATCGCCTGTCATGAGTATTTGAGGCTATAAATACTATCTTGTGTTGTTGGATGATTTCTCTCACTATTCCTGGACTTTTCCTCTTCGTGCAAAGTCTGATACTTTCTCCACTCTTCTTCACTTCTTTGTCTGGGTGTCCACTCAGTTCGGCTCACCATCAAGGCCGTTCAGTGTGACAACGGGCGTGAGTTCGACAACAACGCTTCTCGCACTTTCTTCCTCTCCCACGACATCCAGTTGCGCATGTCGTGCCCCTACACCTCCTCCTAGAATGGTAAGGCCGAGAGTATGATTTGCACCACAAACGACACCATACGCACCCTTCTCTTGCAGGCCTCGCTCCCTGCTCGTTTCTGGACCGAGGGTCTTCACACCTCCACCTACCTTCTCAATCGTTTACCCTCCGCTGCCTGTCCCGCTCTCACTCCTCACCACGCCCTCTTCGGTTCCCCTCCTCGCTACGACCACCTCCGTGTCTTCGGGTGTGCGTGTTACCCGAACACCACTGCCACTGCTCCTCACAAACTGGCTCCCCGGTCGACTCGGTGTGCCTTCCTCGGGTACTCCCCCGATCACAAGGGGTACCGTTGCTTTGACCTCTCCTCTCGTCGCGTCCTCATTTCCCGTCACGTTGTCTTCGACGAGGCCGACTTTCCCTTCTCCACCACCACCTCTCCTCCCACCTCCACACCACCTCCCAGCTCCGACCTTGCCCCCACCTCCCTGTTTCCCACTGACGCGGTGGTCCAGCCACCTTTACTATTTTACCCTGCAGGTCCTCTCCCGCGCCCACCGTCGGGCACGTACCCCGGCTCGTCGTCCTCTGGGGCCCCGCCGGCTCCTGCGCCCTGCGCCGGTCCGGTGGTCACGTCCCCTGGTGCTACGCCAGGCCCTGCGTCCGCTGCCGGCGCGGCGCCTTCGGCACCTCCGGCGCGCTTCGCCCAGCCGGTGCGGGTCTACCAACGCCAAGCGCGGGGCCCGGTGCGGGACCCCTCGCCGTCGCCACCACCTTGGTCACCTCCCGTGGCCTCTTCTCCGCCGTCGACGCCTACGCCGCTGCCTCCACCACCATCGGCTGCTCGGGTCGAGCAGCCCGTGTTCCACCCGCCTCTTCTTCACCGCCACCCGCGTCATATTCACCCCATGGTGACGCGGCAGACGGCGGGGGTACTGCGGCCTCGGGCTCTCGCCGTGACGCTCGGTGCGCCGCGGGTCTCTCCGGTACCCTCCTCCGTGCGCGACGCCCTGGCCGACCCTCACTAGCGGGGTGCCATGGAGGAGGAGTACGCGGCTCTTCTCGCCAACCAGACTTGGGATCTGGTGCCTCGACCACCTGGCTCCAACGTTGTCACCGGCAAGTGGATATGGACACACAAGCGCCGGGCTGATGGCACTCTTGAGCGGTACAAGGCTCGTTGGGTTCTCCGGGGTTTCACTCAGCGACCTGGAGTTGACTATGAGGAGACATTCAGTCCCGTGGTGAAGCCCGCTACAGTCCGCACCGTTCTCTCATTGGCTCTCTCGCTCCTGGCCAGTGCATCAGCTGGACGTTAAGAATGTCTTCCTCCATGGGACACTTGCTGAGACGGTCTACTGTAGTCAGCCTGCGGGTTTTGTTGATTCTTCTCGCCCAGATCTGGTCTGCCGCCTCAACAAGTCACTCTACGGCCTCAAGCAGGCTCCTCGGGCATGGTATTCTCGGTTTGCGGCCTTCCTGCTTACCCTGGGCTTTGTGGAGGCCAAGTCAGACACTTCTCTGTTCATATATCACCATGGCGGCGAGACTGCTTATCTGCTGCTCTATGTTGATGATATTGTGCTCACAGCTTCCAACCCCACTCTACTGCGGCGGATCATCACCTCTCTTCAGCAGGAGTTTGCAATGAAGGATCTCGGTGTGCTTCATCACTTCCTCGGGGTCACTGTTGAGCCTCGTCTTGGGGGTCTTTTTCTTCACCAGCGGCAGTACACTCTTGATATAGTGGAGCGAGCTAGGATGATTGACTGCAAGCCCTGCTCCACCCCAGTTGACACTCAGGCCAAGCTGTAAGAGATCGAGGGCACCTCCGTTACTGACTCCACTGCGTACCGGAGTCTTGCAGGGGCGCTTCAGTACCTCACCTTCACCCGCCCGGACATCACATATGCAGTTCAGCAGATTTGCCTCCATATGCATGATCCGCGTGAGCCTCACCTCACGGCTCTCAAGCGCCTCCTTCGCTACCTCCGTGGCACCGTCGACTATGGCTTGCTCCTCCACCGGTCGGCCTCGACCGAGCTCGTGATCTACATCGACGCCGACTGGGCTGGGTGTCCGGATACTCGCCGGTCTACCTCCGGCTATGCTGTCTTCCTCGGCGGCAACCTGGTGTCTTGGTCGTCCAAGCGCCAGCCGGTGGTCTCCCGCTCCAGTGCCGAGGCAGAGTACCGCGCTGTTGCTAACGGCGTGGCTGAGGCCACCTGGCTACGGTAGCTCCTCGGCGAGCTCCACAGTCCTCTGACACGGAGCACGTTGGTCTACTACGACAACGTCAGCGCGGTGTACCTCTCCACCAACCCCGTTCAGCACCAGCGGACCAAGCATGTGGAGATTGACCTCCACTTTGTCCGCGATCGGGTGGCCATTGGAGATGTTCACGTTCTCCACGTCCCGACCACCTCTCAGTTTGCTGACATCTTCACCAAGGGCCTCCCCTCCTCGACGTTCTCCGAGTTTCGCTCCAGCCTCAACATCACTAGTGGCTAGTTGAGTCTGTGGGGGGCTTGTGTGTTGTACTTCTTTTCGTGCTCAGTCTTGAAACTCCGTTGCACCGGTAGTTCAGACTGCGGGGGGGTGTTGGAGTATATGTGTCTAGGCCCATGAGGCCCATGTAAGGGGATACTATATTGCTACCCTTCTAGGGTTAGCCTAATGAAGCAATTCACTATCCTTAGCAGTTCATGGACAGCTGATGAACCAGCCAAACACCACAAACTACTCTCATTTGCCACTGCCTGTAAGACTACTGAAATACAAGGCCTAGTACCCCGTATCTCCCTAACCACAAGGATGGTGAGGGAATTCAGCCCTTTCTTTCTGTCTTTTGGAAGTCTAAAAAAATTACTGCATGACATAAGATTAAGTGGGCAAACCTGCTGTCTCATCTCTTCAGTTGACAGTAGACCTAGGTGACCACGTTCCCGACAGGCTTGCCGAAGCTCCTCTTCAGAAAGAGACTCAACACCCTCAGCTTGAATAATCTTATCATCATTCTTAATGCTGCAAAGATAGGTACCGATACCAAAATAACAAGCAGCACTATAAGAAGAAAGTTCAAAATTCAAATGGTAGCATATTAAATCAAACAGAAACAAGACGGGGGGCAAAAGAACCAGCAAATTGTGAAACAAGAAAAGAATCTTGATGCTATATCATTTATTTATTTTTTAAAAAAGTATACTGCTGAACCTGAACTACTATTCGACCTAAACACCACTTAAATCCATTTCAGAGATTTCTAAATTCTGGTAAGCTTGCACATCCATCGTGAATTGACTAATATGAATATTTACTTCAAACTACTTAATGTAAAGATAGGCCACAAGCCTCGTCACAGTTTGATCTACAAATTTGAACATTTTCTGTTATACTGGCTTTTTTGAAAGGGGAGGCAGGAGTTCTGCCTTTCAAAGGTAGGAAAGCAAGTTTATGTACAGTGAGGCCAATGTTACACTGGCATTTAAGTAGATACAATCAGAATAGTATATAGATGCTCCAGATGCAAATTAAACCAGCATTTCTACAGTTATCAATTTAAATACTTACTCTTGCAGTTTTTTGCGAAGCATGAACCTCAAGTAGTGATCTGTACCAAAAGGCCGGATACCCATATATTTGCACATATTTACCAAGCGTGGTCTGCAGAAAAAATACCAAGCAACTGTTTAGTCACTGGTGTAACTTTGATAGTTTGATGATCAAATTATGATAAAGAACATCGAACCTGCTCATGTTATCCAAAGTAAGTTCATCATTGAAAAGCTTCGCAAAGCTCAAGATTTCGTCATTAGAGACACGTTCACCTCTCCTTACCTAAGCAAAAATTAGGTGTTTTATCCAATCAAAGAATAGCAGACAGCTGTTTACAATACAAACTAATTGTGGTAATGATTGGAGCATAGAAAGAATCTATACCTTGTTACGATAGATTACTAATTACAGTAATGATTGGAGCCTAGAAAGAATATATACCTTGTCTAAAAACTCGTCCAGATCTTCAGCAGTCTGTTTTATGTCCCCACCACGTGATGTTTGAACTTCCTTTGCCATTTCTTTTGCTGTATCTTGCAAAAATTTTGCATATTCTATCCTTGCTTTTAGTTTCCTTTTCAATGCTTCCTGCACAGTAAAATGAATCATGTCCTTATCCAATCAGTTTGCACTATGATAATGTCCTTACTCCGTAGTCATTGCACAAAATGGCACAGGAGACCCAGTTCAAACATGAGACGCAAAAATGACTATCTACAGCAATAAGAGCAACAGTAAGGTATGCAATGTGTGGCAGTGAGTTTGTGACATACAGAGTACTATTCGCATGCCGAGAAATGTAACACCACCAAAGCAGTATAATCTCTGGATCTGAAACCAATCAAACACATACCTCTTCTTTCATTTTGTCTTGGAAGGTTGATGGAAGCATGTTTGGAAATAACTTCAGGAACACTGGCAGTAAGAACTCCATGAAAGGAACAATGATGAACACAGCAAATGGTACCAGCCTGAAGATATCAGCGGTTGTGCGTGTCAGCTGTTGCCTCTCTCTTCTAGAAAGGCTTTTTCCACCAGCAAGTTTCACCAGCAATCTTGATGAGATTCTAACATCTGCCCATAGTAGCTTTGTCCCTAACCAGTAATGCTGCAGTGTAGAAACAAATTCATCCTTCCAATGCTTAAGCTTTGCAGCCCAATCAGCCCTTGACAAACAAAGAGGTAAAGTTTCGTAAGTTAAGAAAGAAACAGACCAATCATTCTTCTTATATGTACACGTTTAGGTACAAAGGAGGGAACGGAGACCTGCTCATTGAAGCCACAGCTCGTAGAGCAGGGCCAATACCCAGAAGCCTTGCCCAGAATTTCTGCATAACTGATTGGCTAGCCTTCGGAGATTCTTGGACCTGTTTAGCTTTGGCTTTAGCTTTTGCAGTACTTAGGCCTTCCACAGCTTGATCACATTCCTCTGGGGATGCCTCTTTTTTCTTTCTATTTTGCTTCTGATCCTCACTCGGTTCATCATCAATATCCAACTTAGGTTGCCCTGCAGTTGCAGTTGATGATGCACGAACTGACTGCAGAATAGATCTAGCTCCCAGCGGCAACCCAAAGTCATTCTTTCCAATTCCATAATATGAAAGAGATATCCCATGAGCTGGATGTCGCAGAAATCTATTAGCAAGACCTGCCACATTCCTTTTAGTCAAATTCACACTGTATTGCTCCTTCTCAGACCTTGAGTCCCCAGAGCTTTGCTCCAGAAACCGTAGTGCTATTCTTGGCTCAGCCTCAGAACCAATTCTTCCATGTTGGAAGGTAGAGGATGAAGATGAGAGGATAGGTGTTTTAACATGATCGAAAAGGTATTTCCTTCTCCTCGTGATTGCTCTTGAAGCCATACTTGATTGCTACTCAATTTCCAGATGGGAAGGCCAAGGTCATCCCTTTAGGGTACAATCCTGAAGTGGTCCAATTGTCCAAACATAAGCATAAGATTTTATTATTCCCATAAAGAGAGAAAATAGTTGCAAAGAACAAAGGTGCTTGGTGCAATAAGACTTCACAACCATAACAACAATTTTCAAGTAACCCTAGGGTGCTGTTCTAATGTAACCGAATGTTCAGTTCTCTTGAATTGCCTAAAAATATAATTATTCAAAAAACAAGAAGCTAGCAACTAATTCATAAGAAGAACCATTACGCTAATTCACTAAAGCAATTAGTGTCCAAGCTTGACATAGTTCATCCAATCATAGGCAGTACAACAAATAAGTTTGCAATTTGTTTTTTCCTTTTGACATGTGACATCAGCATTTAGTTTTAGAAAATCCAAATTTTGAATTCCCAACTGGACAGATATATCGAGTCTTATTGCAGATGCTGGTAAGAAGTTAAATAAGGATAATCCTTGTTATTTGCCTCAACTGTCCAGATTTATCACTAGTAACTGTCATGGGTCAACTGTGAACTAATTCTGACACCATTGAAAGCACTTCATCTAACAGTCTCTGATATCAGAAACAGATGGATTAGAGATCAATAGCCAACCACTCCAAGAAATTCCTACTTCACGTTTACACAAGCCCTCTACTTTGCCAAAGTTTTGCATGTTTTGCTGATCTCAATGAGGAATCTGACGATTATCCACATATACATATAAAAAACAGACTTTTACCATCAGCAACAGTTCAACAGTTCCACACTACAACAGGAAGACACATGTTAATCTTGTTAGTTTAGCTCCATATTAATCTACCCAGCCTAAGGTACTGAACAACTACGTTACCCCGATACTTCCCTGAATCGCCGTATCGGTATCGCGATACGTATCCGATACGGTGATACGCCGATACGCCGCCGATATGGTATCGGGGAAGTATCGGGAAAAATAAGCAATAAAAATAAAAAAATTAAATCCCGATACTTAGTCGATACTTAACCGATACTTCTCAGCTCATAATCTCTCAAATTGAAGTCCATAATTTCACTAACCCATTTTAGAAGCTCATTTACACAACCCTTAAATCCTAATAATCACACATTTGCAACCAATTTTAATTGTTGATTGTTCTACTTGAGTGAAATTGCTCTCAGCTGATTTTTTTATATTCATAATCTCTCAAATTGAAGTCCATAATTTCACTAACTCATTTTAGAAGCTTATTTACACAAACCTTAAATCCTAATAATCACACATTTGCAACCCATTTTAATTGTTGATTGTTCTACTCAAGTGAAATTGCTCTCAGATATATTCTAATTTTTTTAATATATTTATATACTTGCCGTATCGGCGTATCCTTGTTTTTGAAAAATGCCGTATCACCGTATCGCCGTATCGGTATCGGCGTATCGGTATCCCGTATCGGTGCAACATAGCTGAACAACAAAGGAACAGGTGAGCCTTCTTTCTAAGTCTGTAAAATTAATTCGACATAACCCAAGTGCACGGGCAAGTAGAATATTCACCATCATTCATCAGCAACAGTTCAGCAACAGTTCATGTGCAGGCAAAGGAAGGATGGAGGCACAAACCTCCAATAAGTATGGCAACAGTACCTAAAGGAAAGGCCAGCAACGAGCTAACGACGCGTATCCACTAGTAGGCCACCGCGGTTTCTTCATTAAAAAAATTTAAAATTAACTCACTGGGGTCGATTAGCGATTAAACACAGTTTCACAATTCGGTCCTTTTCGTTACCGCATAGACCCCAAAATTCCCAAAACTTGCCGATCGCCACCGAAATTTTCCCCGAAAAAGGGCCAAAAAAATGAAATTACAAAGGAGCAGCATGCGGAGTCACTGATTGGCGATCCCACTGATCAAACCATCCCTGGATCATCACCAAACCACCGACGCAACGGAGAGCGAACTCGACTCGCGCCAAACAGAACCTAAAACATAATGCCAATGGGGGACAAAAAGTAATACGGGAGGAAGAGAGAGTGAGAGACAGAGAGGATCGCTTCCTGGAGCGAGACGGAAGAAGGCGCTCACCGAGAGATGGGCGCGGCGCTGACCGGGCGGGCGAGTGGACTGGCACACCGAGCTGCGCTGGGGTGGGGTTTAGGGCTTTGGTCTTTGGTCTTTGGAGGAGGGGAGGAGAGGGGAGGGGAGGTCCGGAGATGGAGGAGGTAGGTGTTGGAAGAAGCAGGCGTGTGGAGGAAGAAAGAAAAGTAAGGAGGAGCGGCCGCAAGCCGCCGCACATGTCTTGGCTCTTGCATTTTCCAAGTCTAAACAAAATGTCTTGCAGTTCCAGATGGCCAACGGGCTACGGGGCACACAGGTGGGCGTGTGATCGAACTAATTGGTTAAATGGAAAGTTTATGTTATAGCAACACTGTAACAGCCTCTGCGAGGTTGTGTTTGCTTGAACTTATTTTTATGACTGATTTGATCTATATATTTATATATGATATAATATTTATTAATTCTAAACTACAATTACATGTCTTTCTTTTAAATTCAAATTAGCAAAAAGCTTCATCTGTTCCAAAATAATTAAACATCTTATTTTTCGAATAGTTAAACTTTTTCAAAAATTTAACTACTACATTTCAAATAATTAATTCCTAAAATCATCTTAAATTAAATTATCTTAAATTTAACCAAATTTATAAAAAAAGATAATAACAACTAGTATAAAACAAAATAAATGTATTATGGAAAATATATTTAGTATCATAAATATCGATGATATTTCCTTTAAATTTTGTTGAACTTGAAATAGATTAATAGTTTGATTAGCATAACTCTAGAAGTTGACTTAATTTAGGATGGAATAATATTTATAATGTCAATGCTATTTTTTTAATAAATCTAGTTAAGTTTGTTCTAAAAAAATGAGATAGAGAATTATTTTAGAACGGACAGAGTACATGAACCTTTGAGCTTTGAAGTTGTTCTTGATCAAAGCAGTTCCAAAGTGGCCTTGTTTAATTTGTAGACGAAAAGTTTTAGAGTGTCACATCGGATATTCCAACACTAATTTAGTCTATTAAAAATGATCTGTCATTAGCATATATTTACTATATCATAACATTGTCAAATTATAGATTAATTAAGCTTAAAAAGCAATTTGTATAATTAGTTATTTTATTAGTCTATATTTAATATTTCATACATGTATTCAAACATTCTTGTGATGGGTGAAAAAAATTTAGTTTTAGAAACTAAAAAAAAGACCTTAACCGCATCCAGGAGGAGACATGACACAACTCCATGCTCACCTCCCTCACCCAATCCACTTCAAACCACAGTTGTACTCAAAATTCAAATTTCCACTTCTGTTCTAAAAATGCTATTGTTTCGTTTTGAGAACTCCTAAGTACTACGCTCTAGCTTCCAAGACGTATTGCTACTTCCCGGAACCTAAGGCTGTAAGTGCAATCAAGCCCTATGTGAGTTTTGGTGTTGATGACTACCGAATTAGAGGACTAATGAGATTTGTTGAGTTGACAAGCAGGGAATAGCAAACGAAAGGATGACATACATGACTGATGGGTATCCAATTGTTTTCGTGATGGTTTCCGACTTGAAGGAGGTTTAATTCATTTTCTATTTCGAATTTGAGTTTAGAAATGCCGTACTATCAAGAGGGATTCTAGCGCCCACAGTCAAATTGTGTTACCAATGCTCAATCTTTGCCAGATAGATACACATCCAGCCACCTTTCTAACCCCACAGGTTTCATATGGATCAGATCCTTTTGGGGAGGTCGGCAGTGCCGATCATAACCGGACCGTTGGGCCCAGACTATATATATACCTTTTCAGAAAGCCCATAACAGTCCGGTCAACCAGTGCTTCTTCCAGCTCGCGTTTCTGACCGTTGCAAAAGGCTCTTTCTCTCTCACTCACTCCTCCATTGTTGCTCTCAAAGCTTTCAAGTGGATCTCTCATTCCAACCACTAAAACTTGAAAGAGAGGGCTGCAAAACTCGATTAGAGAGCAGATCCATTGATTCTCAAAGTCTCAAGAGCATTGGTTCACGTTTGGCCGGAGGTTCTAGGGTTTGTTACTCTTGGAGCTTGCTCCTAGCCGGCTAGGCGTCGCCCTTGAGCTTGCCATCGATTGTGGCAGCCTAGGGAGGTTTGTAACCAACTACTTGCAGCTAAGAAATCACCCCTCATCTCAAGAGTTAAGTCTCTTGACTTGAGAACGAGGAAAGGGCAAACCTAAGTGGTGAGCTTGAGCCTTGGTGGCGTACCTCAACAACGTGGAGTAAGTTAACCTTTGTGGTAAACCGAACCATGGGATAAATCTTGTGTCACCTTGTGCTTTGGTTTCCTTTCTATTTGTAAAGTGATTTCTAGGGTTTGGGTTCAACCTGTGCTTTATGTTTCTGCTATATCTGTGAACTGTTTAACCCTGCAGGAAACTCACTCTATCTGTCCTCAATTTTCTGTTTCACTCTCACGCAGCTTGATTTTATTCCTGAGCAGGTCGGCAGTGCCGACCATAGGATCGGCAGTGCCGATCATGCTATTAACTGAATTAGGTTTTGAGTTTTGACAGGCCTATTCAACCCCCCCCCCCCCTTCTAGGCCTCCAGAGATCCTACAAAGGCTCTCTTCGTTTGAGCTATAAATCAACTTTAATAATCTATACAAATAAGCAGTGGAACAACATTTTCTCTCACACAAATCCATCATACAAATAAGTAGAAACCACTTTAAGTCCTATTGAACAGAGTCTAAAGTCTGCCCCAGCAAACCTGCCTCTTCTCACTAGGGTGAGATCTCTTAGCGTGAGGTAGACTGTAAGATTGTCATCTCCATTTTGGATCATATTAAAGAAATCCGCCCTCTCTCCTGCCATGAACTAAAACTTAGAGAGGTCACTGTCTCGCTTGTCAGCAGGGTAACCAAGGAAAAATTGATGCACTGAAAGCAGCATAGTAAGTGTTGACACTCAAAAGTGTCACATGTAAAATAAATTTAGAAGGGGTATTCGGCCTATGATATTAGAGTCGAATTTGTCTTCTATTATTTCATATTTGGCGGGTCGGATGTTATAAGTCAAATGGGTCTGATCATTTTGGGCTCCCGACAAGTCAATATTTGTATTCGACCAGGTGGCGCTGGTCGGAGGCCTTGTGATTATGATGAAGGCTAAATCCGTTGACAATTCGTTGATCAGTATGGGTTGACAAAGCTCATTAAGACTGATTTAGACCAATCTGGTCGGTCTAAGGAATCGGCGAGATTAGGGTTACCTTGTTGCGTCCGGATTGGATTCTATATTTTGATAGAGTCCGGATAGGAAACTTAGAGATCGTATCTGGAGATGTTTCCTATTGCGATAAGACCAACCCCCTCTATATATATGAGAGGATCATGGCCGATTGAGGCATCCAACATCAATCGATCAAAACCAATCTACTATCTCTTTTACCTCCCTTTTCCCCTCTACTTTGTTGTTCGGCGCGTCTCCTAGCGAGGCTCGACGGCGTTCTAGGCGGCCTTGCTGGTCCTAGAACAACCTCTACGTGCTTCTCCCCGACGGGTCTTCCCGGGAGGAGTTCTAGAGTTATCAACACAGGAGCCTGAAACCCTAGATCAACCTAAACCGGTCTCTAGATCGGTTTTTGTCGGTTTAGACAGGGTTCCTGCTGTCTCAGGTTGATTCGCAACCTCTCCGGGCGTTCTAGCCCTGCTGGTGTGTGATTCGGATCACTTCCGACGTCAACACACTTTTTGGCGACTCCGCTGGGGAAAGATCGAAATCTCATCTACTACCAACATGGGCGGTAAAGACGGTGCTGCCGATAAGGATAACATCGTTCGTCCTGCGGGCATTGACGAGCTCCCTGACGAGTTGAAGCAACTAGCGCAGGCCAAGCTCGACGCTGTATTGAAGGCTTTCCTGGAAAGCTGCTCGAAGGATCGGCGCGGCAGGGTCACTTAGGACAAGGAGCCGGACTTTAGCGAGATCGTCCTTACCACGACAAATACGAACGCTGAAGACGCTACTGACAAGGTAAAAACTAAGGTACCTGAAGATTCTTACCCTACCCATGCTGATTATTCTGCAATGCTGGTTGATTCTTTAAAAACTCTTACCATCCAGCATTCATTTAAGTTGCTTAGCGACCGCATGGATAAGTTAGAGGGTAAAACTGTCAAACCCAAAGTCCCAATTGGGCAACCACAGTTCGGCATGCCTTTTAATTCTTTTAAGGGGCAGACTTCACACATTAATTTTGGACAATTAGGGTCTACTGAGACCAGAGGCGGTGAAGCCCCCCTCAGCAACCACCAATCACGTTCATCATGGCACTGGTCGGACCACATAGACCGACCAGGGTACCTCGACAAACAGGACTTCGGGAGGACAGGGAACAGGGTTACCCAATCCGTCGAAGTCACCAAGCCATAATCCCATGCATAGTGGCACCACCGACCTTGCCAACACCGATTTTGGACGAGCCATAAATCGATTTAAGGAAGAAATAACTAGGTCGCTTGAGACCAGTTTAGGGGTCCAATTCAAGCCTACCAGGACTACTTATTCTAAACCGTACCCTTCATGTTTTGATTTTATGAAAGCACCTGACGGTTGGAGGGTACCAGATTTTTATAAGTTTAGTGGTGACGTCAGCAAAACGAGTATAGAACATGTCAGCATGTTCCTCGCACAAATGGGCGAAGCTAGTACTTTAGATTTTATGAATATACGATATTTTCCTTTATCTCTTACTGGTATAGCTTTCGCCCGGTTTACGTCACTACCAGAATGCACCATAGGTTCTTGGGCCGAATTAGAAGAAAAATTTCATAATCACTTTTATAACGGAGTCCAAGAAACTAGGTTATCACATCTTACATCGGTTCGACAAGGACGTAGTGAGTTTGTGGTCGATTTCTTTAAACGTTTTAAAGAAATTAAAAACTGATGTTTCCATTTGAGGATTTCCGACAGAGATCTAACAGATTTATGTCTCGCTGGTCTACGTCGAGAAATCAGGGATAAACTTGAGCATCATGATTTCTTTAATGTAAACCAATTGTTGCAGAAGGCCGTTTCGATAGAATCGCGCTTTAAAGAACCCTATGATCCTCATAAGGCTCATCGATCGGGTGTACACATTGCCGAGATAAATTCTGATAGTTCCAACAATGAGTCTAAAGATTGCTACGCTGTTGAAGTTTTATGGCTAACACAAAATAAACTAATCACTTGTCCTTCCCTTAAACCGATTCAAAAGAATCGGGGTGAGGAGGTAAAATTTACTTTTGATTTCTCTAAATGTGACCGAATATTTGATGAATTGCTTAAATTCGGTTATCTTAAAATTAATTATACTTTGCCATCACCCGACGAGCTAAAAAGGAGAGCTTACTGTAAATTCCATAATTCTTTCTCTCATGCCACTAATGACTGCAATGTTTTCCGTCGACAGGTTCAATCGGCCCTCAATGAAGGACGATTGAGTCTAACTGAGATGCAGATCAGTACTACCCCTTTCCCAGTTCACATGGTGGAAGCAGGGAACCCTACTGTGTTGATTCGTCCAGAGCAAGCCGATACGACCAAAGGAAAAATGTTATTATCGGCGAACCACGGGTGGCACCGAATACTAATGATTCGGGGCGCAAGGTGGTGCTCGAGAAAAGTGGTGATGGCGAGAGTAAACTCACAATCACTGCAGGGTCAGCGCGACACCTGCATAAACAAAGATATTTCGAGACCAGGGCAGCACAACAAAGGCCGACCAGGTCGGGTCCTCAAGCCGACCAGTCTGGTTCATCTTCAAAGCAGCCGGAACAGAAGGCCGACCAGGTAAGGTCGGTCTCTGCCAATTCCAGTGAGGTTAATAAATCGACTGATACAGTCGGTGTAACCATTTCTAAAGACTCTACCCCATCTGGAGTACGTGTCATCCGCACTTTTGTCCCGCAGAAACCTGAAGTTGGCACTTGGAAGACTAATGCGGACAAGAGTAAGGGGAAAGTCGCTAGAGAACCGTGTGCTTTTGACAAGCTCATGGCCAAATACAAGCAGCAGAAGGCCGATTCACAGAATCGGCCCTTTAAAAAAGAGAGTCTACTCCTCTGAAGCGTGAGGATGAGAAATCCAAACAGATGATGGTGTCCCAGGCAACGTATCCGACACCAAAGGTTGGCCCGTATCACTATCAGTGGGCCCCTCCTATTTCGCCACCACCACAATGGGGTCCTCAAGGAGTATGGGTGCCCTACCCTATGCCGGCACATATGTATCATCAGCCAGGATGGGGAATGCCCACTAATCAGCCTGCAAGAGTCTCAGTTCGATCGCTTGGGTGATCGGCCGAGCTCTAGTCAGAATCAACTGGTCGCATCAAAGACTTTAACCTCTCAGGAAACAAGGAAGACGCAGATGCGACATGTCTATGTACCCAAGAAGGTGCAAAGTGTTCCTACTGCCTCTCCGACCAGATCCGACCCGGTCCCCACTATTACAATCGGGTCTATGGAAGTCCCTATTGCCAATGAACCTGAGCCGATGGTGGTTGAGGAGCCACCAGCTGAAGAAGTCTCAGAAGCTCAAGATACTTCGGCTGGGGCAGAGGTAGAGGAACCTGTTGAGCGTGATCCCAAATACATGCAGCCCAGATGGTGTCCTCCTGATTTGACTAAAACTCAGCGAAGGAAGCTGCAGAGGACCCGCTGCAACAAACAGAAGAAAGAACGACTCGATAAAATGAGGGAAGACATATTTAACTCGACACATCCTATTTTCCCTCAGGGCAAGCAAGGAAGCGAAGAGTCGGCTTGCAATCAAAAGCCGACCTTGATAAAGGTAGAAGTAAACAGGTCGGATCCTGAACCGACCAATCTGAACACCGAAACTACTCAAGTGGCTTCAGAACTAGCCAGGTCGGACGCTAATCCGACCGCTTCAGGACAGGCGCCGACCAGCTTAGTGGTCGAACAAGTTCAATCGGCTACTACTGGATCTGGAGGAGAGTCGACCCGATCAGGATCTAGGACCGAATCGGTTCCTAATGTACCGATGGGGTTAGCCTCGCTTCTTAGTAACCCTGTTTCCTCCACTGGTATTACTGCGACCAGTGAAGATTTACCTGAAGAACCAGATGAGGAAATGGTGGATTATGAACCTTCCCCTGAAAGGGTGGAGGTCAATGTGGTGTACTTGTCGGCCAACTACTACATGGTCATAGATGATTCGACAACAACAGAGTTCAACTTCGCTACGCAGATTGCCGTATTCCAGAAACCGGAGGAGTCTGTCAATCATCTCAAGTCGTTACATATAAAGGGCCACATCAATGGCACACCAGTTCACAAAATGCTGGTCGACAGCGGGGCAATTGTGAACTTGATGCCTTACTCGCTTTATCAGAAGCTTGGTGGCACTGACGAAGAGCTGATCAAAACCAACATGACTATTATTGGAGTTAGAGGGGGAGATCCTATTCCGGACAAAGGAGTTGCGTCCATGGAGCTGACCGTTGGGAGCAAGACTTTGGCCACTACTTTCTTCGTCGCCGACATACAAGGTAGCTATAACCTTATACTTGGGCGTGATTGGATTCATGCTAATCGGTGCATACCTTCTAGCTTACATCAGTTCCTCATTCAATGGGTGAGAGACGATGTTGAGGTGGTGCATACAGATTCATCGGCCTATGTAGCTACAGCCGATGCTCCTTTGCTCGGGGGGCATGATACTATTGTTTGTCTGTCTGGTCGGGACCTTTCTGATTTTTAGTTTGTTAGTGTTACTAGGGAAGGTTTCGTACCATTATCTTTAAAGCCGACCGACAATCGGTTCAACATTATCATATAATTTAATGGATGCTAATGTTGATTGGTTAAAACATCGTGTTGAGCAATATCGGACATGTAAGACAGATGCTTGTGAAGCTATTGATGATTTTGATGAGCTCAATAAGTTGGGCCAAGGTTTCACGTCGGCCGATCCTTTAGAACAGGTAGATATTGGGGATGGTTCTGTATCTAGGCCGACCTTTGTAAATCAAAATCTAGAAGCCGGTTATAAAATAAAGTTAATCGCGCTTCTGAAGGAGTATGTTGATTGCTTTGCATGGAGTTATACGGAGATGCCCGGGTTGAGCCGAGAACTTGTTGAGCATCGGCTTCCTATTAAGCCGGGGTTCCGACCATTCAAGCAACATCCTCGCCGTTTTAATTCTACAATATATGACTGGATTAAAGAGGAAATTAATCGGTTATTGCAAGCGGGCTTTATCCAGCCATGCAGGTATGCGGAGTGGGTCTCTAATATCGTTCCTATGGAGAAGAAAGACACCGGGAAAATCAGGGTTTGCATTGATTTTAGAGATTTAAACAGAGTCACTCCCAAAGATGAGTATCCTATGCCTATAGCCGATATGTTAATCAATGATGCTTTAGGACATCAGGTTGTCAGTTTTCTTGATGACAACGCTGGTTATAATCAGATATTCATGGCCAAAGAGGATATGTCCAAAACGGCCTTCATTTGTCCTGGGTTCGTTGGTCTTTTTGAGTGGGCCGTGATGACATTCGGTATGAAGAATGCAGGTGCTACTTATCAACGCGCTATGAATCTGATCTTTCATGATTTGATTGGGATAATCATGAAAGTGTATATTGACGATATTGTGATTAAATCAGCCGCCCATGTCTCATCTGGCCGATTTACGTTTCGCGTTTGAGAGGATGCACCGCTATGGTTTGAAGATGAACCCACTGAAATGTGCTTTCGGTGTTTCAGCTGGGAAGTTTTTAGGGTTCATTATTCACGACAAAGGCATAGAGATTGATCCTAAAAGGATAGAAAAGATCAAGAAAGTTCAAGCGCCTACGTGCAAAAAGGACTTACAGAAGTTTTTAGGGAAAGTGAACTACTTGAGGAGGTTTATTGCGAATTTGTCCGGGAAAATTATTCCTTTTACCCCTATATTAAAATTAAAAGATAAAGCTGAGTTCACTTGGGGGTAGAGCAACAAAAAACATTTGAGAAAATAAAGGAATATTTGTCATCTCCACCAGTTCTTCGGGCGCCCAAGAGAGGAGTTCCTTTCAGATTATATGTCGTTGCCGAAGAGAAGGTCATTGGAGCTGTCTTAACACAAGAAGATGAAGGCAAAGAATACGTGATTGCTTATATTGGTCGTCGTCTTCTTGACCCTGAGACAAGGTACGCCCATGTTGAGAAATTATGTTTATCCTTGTACTATGCTTGTACTAAAATGAGACAATATTTGCTATCTAGTACATGTGTTGTTGTATGCCAGGCCGATGTAATTAAGCACATGTTATATCGGCCAATCCTTAAAGGAAGGATTGGTAAATGGGCGTACGCATTAATTGAGTTTGACTTGACCTATGAACCATTGAAAGCTTTAAAGGGTCAAGTTCTTGCCGATTTCATTGTTGAGCATGGTATTAGTTTAGAAGATGAAATTAGTCATTTTACTTTTGCTTCATGGAAACTTTATTTTGATGGATCAGCTTGTAAGGAGGGCCAAGGTGTTGGTGTGGTCATCATTTCTCCTAATGGTGCTGAGTTTGAAATGCTAAGCCGGTTAGATTACTTGTGCAATAATAATCAAGCCGAATATGAAGCTCTTTTATTCGGTTTAGAAATATTATGTTCCATGGAGGTTAAACATGTTGAAGCTTATGACGATTCCTTACTGGTAGTACAACAAGTTGCTGGTAATTTTCAATGTTTAGAGGGATCGTTAAATGTTTATATTGACATGTGCCTTGATATCATTACCCATTTTACCGAATTCCAGATTCGGCATATACCAAGGCATGAAAATCATAAAGCCAACATGTTGGCTCAGCAAGCATCTGGCTATAATGTTAGTAGACGCAATTTTTACATAAAGCCGATGCAACAGAGCGCAGGAGTATTGTCGGCTTCTATGGCCGACCAGTTTGTTTTAAGAACAGTTCGGCCACCTTGCCAGGGAGACCAGGTATATGTTAAGCATACTTGGGAAAATATTGTGGCCGACCAGGTTGTTTGTGAATCAAGTCAGTTAATCCGTCCGATTGACCTGGTCGATCTTGGAAGGATTAATTTGTCTGAAGGGACTCTAAATCGGTCCGAAGCAAGTGGAACTAATTTAGAAGATTGGAGAACTTCCCTGCTTAAATATCTTAATGACCCGAGTACCAAGGTAGATCAAAGTGTTCGGCAAAGTGCATTTAAATATGTGCTACACAATGATGAGCTTTATCGAAGGACTGTCGAAGACTTGTTACTTAAGTGTTTGGGATCTGATCAAGCAAAGGTGGCTATGAGAGAAGTTCATGAAGGTATTTGTGGTACACATCAATCGGCACCAAAGATGAAGTGGCTACTACGAAGAGCTGGGTTTTATTGGCCCACAATGATGGCCAATTGTTTTCGTTACTACAAAGGATGCGAAGAGTGTCAACGGTTTGGAAACATACAACTTGCACCTGCTGCTATGCTTCATCCTATCATCAAACCGTGGCCTTTTCGTGGTTGGGGGCTAGACTTCATTGGCCAAATTCACCCCCCATCCTCAAAGGGACATTGTTTTGTTCTAGTCGCTACAGATTACTTCACTAAATGGACTGAAGCGGTGCCTTTGAAGAATATGACACATAAGGAGGTAATTAAGTTTATCACTGAGCATATTATACATAGATTCGGCATACCTCAGACGTTAACTACGGATCAAGGAATGTCCTTTATTTCTAAGGAAGTGCGAGATTTTACCGAATTATACAAAATAAAGATGCTCAATTCATCTCCGTACTATGCTCAAGCTAACGGTCAAGTTGAGTCTAGTAACAAGACTTTGATCAAGCTTATCAAAAAGAAGATTGAGGATAACCCAAAGAGGTGGCATGATGTTTTGTCTGAGGCTTTATGGGCTCATCGTGTGTCAAGACATGGTGCTACAAAAGTCACTCCTTTCGAGCTGGTATATGAACAAGAAGCAGTGTTGCCCGTCGAGGTAAATCTGGATGCATATAGACTAGCTAGACAGAATGATTTATCCGTTGTTATGTATCATGATGCTATGATGGACAACGTTGATGAAGTGACTGATAAGAGGTTAAAAGCTCTTAAGGAGATGGAGAAAGACAAAGCCCGAGTTGCCAGAGCTTACAACAAGAAGGTGAGAAGCAAATCGTTTCAAGTAGGAAAGTTAGTATGGAAGACTGTACTACCACTTGGATCGAGGAGCAACAAATTTGGCAAGTGGTCGCCAAGCTAGGAAGGTTCTTATAAAGTGATCAAAGTGATATTCGGAAATGCATATATGCTGGAGACGTTACAAGGTGAAAGTCTCTCGAGAGCAATAAACGGGAGGTATTTGAAAAAATACTTTCCAAGTGCTTGGCAAGAAGCCTGAGTGCCTTGCAAGCAATGGTCGATACATGTATCGCCCTTAGAACAAAAATAGTCAGAAAGTTTATCCTTAATTATCGAATAGCCGATGAGTTGGACATCGTTGTTATTCAGTTTGTTTTTAGGTTTTGCTAATCACCTAAAAACAGGGGGGCATATGTTGACACTCAAAAGTGTCACAGGTAAAATAAATTTAGAAGGGGTATTCGGCCTATGATATTAGAGTCGAATTTGTCTTCTATTATTTCATATTTGGCGGGTCGGATGTTATAAGTCAAATGAGCCTGATCATTTTGGGCTCCCGACCAGTCAATATTTGTATCTGACCAGGTGGCGCTGGTCGGAGGCCTTGTGATTATGATGAAGGCTAAATCCGTTGACAATTCGTTGATCAATATGGGTTGACAAAGCCCATTAAGACTGATTTAGACCAATCTGGTCGGTCTAAGGAATCGGCGAGATTAGGGTTACCTTGTTGCGTCCGGATTGTATTCTATATTTTGATAGAGTCCGGATAGGAAACTTGGAGATCCTATCTGGAGATGTTTCCTATTGGGATAAGACCAACCCCCTCTCTATATATGAGAGGATCATGACCGATTGAGGCATCCAACATCAATCGATCAAAACCAATCTACTATCCCTTTTACCCCTTTTTCCCCTCTACTTTGTTGTTCGACGCGTCTCCCGGCGAGGCTCGACGGCGTTCTAGGCGGCCTTGCTGGTCCTAGAACAACCTCTACGTGCTTCTCCCCAACGGGTCTTCCCGGGAGGAGTTCTAGAGTTATCAACATAGGAGCCTGAAACCCTAGATCAACCTAAACCGGTCTCTAGATCGGTTTTCGTCGGTTTAGACATGGTTCCTGCTGTCTCAGGTTGATGTGCAACCTCTCCGGACGTTCTAGCCCTGCTGGTGTGTGATTCGGATCACTTCCGACCTCAACAGTAAGGTTTGTGCCGTTATTGAAGACAATGAGAACACTAGGTTCTTCCACGCCCGCGCCTCCCAACGCTTTCAACGTAATAAAATTCAAGTTCTGGACTATGAAGGATTAGAGCTATATGATCAAGCTCATGTTTTCAACGTAATAAAATTCAAGTTCTGGACTACGAAGGATTAGAGCTCTACGATCAAGCTCAAAAGGCTCGTCATCCCTTTGATTTCTACCATTCACTCCTTGGTACTTCCCGTCGCACTCTTTGGAACTTCGATTTGACTTCCCTTTATCTCGTCTCAGCTAGTGATCTTTCTTCTCTGAATGAGTCTTTCACACAAGGAAATAAAAATTGTTTTCCTCTCCATGGACGCCTCCTTAGTTCTGGGCCTAACAGTTTTGGGCCAGCCTCAAGTACTACTTCTCCCGCCATTTATTCTTTGTTCGACTCCTTCTACATGTGGGAGATTGATCTCAAACGCACGAATCGTTCTTACAATGTCCTTCTCCCCAAAATAGACGTAGCTCCCTCTCTGGCGGACTTCTGCTCCATTTGTCTTCAAAATTGTCCTGTCAAAGGTCTTTCTACCGTTCTAACCAATCTCCTTCCATCCACATATCTCGTCTCTGGTCAGTAAAAAAATTAACAATTTTTTAAAAGCTAAAGTTATATGTATAATTTATATGTACAATTTATAACGATAAGTTCTATAAAAAATATGAAAACACAAGAGTCATGAAACATAACTTATTTACAAAAAGTTATTAAACACAAAGAAACAAATTAATTTATAACTTGTACCAAAACTTGCAAACATAAAAGTTATTGACATACAAAGAAACAGATTGTTATAACTTATACCAAAACTTAGAAATACAGAAAATATGAAAATATAACTTATGTACAAAAGTTTATCAAAACATAACTTATGTATATAAATTAGTGATTATAACTTTACATAATTTAATCAATACAACTTGTGTTATCTATATAACGTATAAACTTGCCCAACAAAGTTTTGATAAAAACTTGTGCTAATAAGTTCACCTCCGCAAAATTTTATATTAAAAATTATGGTAGTATAAAAATTTTGTATAGAACTTAGTATTTTTTTAAAAAAGAAAAATATGTGTATAATTTGCTTATATAACTTAGATATATATATATATATATATCTTACAAATGACTTAGATATAAAGTAGTACATATAAGTTCTCAAAAATAATTTAGACCTACAAATTAATATCATAGTATATTAGTAGAAAACAAAAATTATGTACAGAATAATTTATATAAAAATAAAAAGGAAAAATAAAAAAAAGAGAAAAAAAAGTAGAGAAAAAGGCAATAAGAGATATGTGTACGTGACATTTTCTCAGCAGCCTCCGCTTCTGTGCATCATAAAAGGCAAAATATTTGAGAATCTGATCCTGATTGTTATCTGATTAGGTCCGTTCAGTACAGAAAAAGAAAGAAAAACAGGACAGAAAAGGAAAGAGAGCGTGCGGTTAGAGCGTTCGCTCAAATAGAAAGCAGTGAACGCTCGTTATAATGGAATTGAGTTGCCTGATCCTTCAATATACCAATAATACCCTCATATTTATTAAATCCACGAAGGAAGTCATCTTTGTCGTTAAGGTTGTTCTCACTGACTTTGAATCGCAATCGACCTCTCCATTAACTATCTAAGACTATGTTCCTCCCCATTGGTGTCACCAACGACATTGTTATCGCCCTTGCTACTACCTTTAGTACCGCCGTCTCTTCTTTCCTCCAATCTTATTTTGGCCTCCCTCTCTCTCCTAACAAGTTGTCCGTCAAGGACTGCCAACCTATCATCGCCTGTTGCGAAATAGAGTCAGTCGCCTTACCCTTGCTTCAGTTGTCCTTAGTGCTATCCCGCTCCACTATATGAGTGCTATGGTGCTCCATAGAACTAGTATTATCAAAGCTATTGGTCGTCGACGTACAACTTTCTTTTGGACGGGGGAAGATTCATATCATGGTTCTAAATTTTAGTTGCGTAGAAGAACCTGTGCACTAGTAAGTAGCCAAGTTTGGAACCTGTTGGGGCTGCATCTCCTTGCCGGCATATATGGGTTCTCACTTCAGCGTCACAGCAAGACCCGGTAGTGTGGCCGTTAGTCCTCCTAGCGATTCTATAGAGACTGGGATGCAAGAAACGGTATGATCTTCTAGAATGAACGACACTACCTGCGCAGTGCATAAGATGTTTTCATCCAGGATGAGTGGACTATGCAAGACCAAAAGATCTGGATTGAACTCGTACATGTGATCGTCTTTGGTTGTCTTTGGTGTTGGTCCAGTACGAAATAGGATTGTGTTTGTTGCATGTATCGATCGAAGTTCTGGATGTCTGACATATGAGCCCCTGGATCCTACATGAATCAAGCCGTCTTGTATAGAGAATGAAGCTCAATTTCTTCAGATGGAATGTATGTATCATGACGGCCTCAAGTGTATGATAAGAAGCAGAACAAAGATGCAACGAGTGCAACCAAACACGAAGGGCGAATGAAACAACCTGCTACCAATAAGCCTCATAGTTACTCCCTTCATACCCATATTAGTTGTCGTTTTAGAAAAGATTAGAGTCAAACATTGGGAATATAAATCATCAATAACTATTAAGTTTCTAAGTTTACAAATATAAAAATTATATAAATAGATTTGCCTTGAAGAATACTTTCATAAAAGTATACATATATCATTTTTCCATAATTATTTTTTATAAAAATAAGAGGTCAAAGTTGTGTTTTGAAGACCGTGTTGCCGTCCTAAACGTCAACTAATATGGTTATGGAGAGAGTACTTGTGTAGTGCGATGATATCGTCATTTGGGAAGAACGGTTCGCCGCTACTTCTATGATATCATCCAAGGTTTACACTCAATGTTTCCTTTTTTTCTTATCCTATATTAATAAAATAATTATTTTTTTAAAAAAATCTAAAAATTAATGACTCAGATTTATTTGAGATACTACCTTTTAAGTAAAAGTTGTACTGTAGCATTGTTCTTGTGTAAATATGTCTTAGCTCACGTCTGAGTCGAACATTGTAATCTTGGATGACTATTAATTCTTAATACAATCTAGGCGGGGAAGCTCTCCCCTCTTGTTTCACTTAAAAAAAAGCGGTTCCAAACTTATTGGTACTCCGTATTAAAATAAAAATAGGCGAAGTTTAGTGACTCTGAAAATTCACTATGGACTTGTTTAGATTGTAACTTTTTGCAATTGTAACACTGTAGCACTTTCGTTTGTATTTGATAAATATTGTCCAATTATGGACTAATTATGCTTAAAAGATTCGCATCACAAATTATAAATAAACTATGTAATTAGTTATTTTTTTATCTTATTGTTTCATACATGTGACCAAATTTAATGTGATGAAGAGAAAGTGCAAAAAGTTGGCAGGAGTCCTCAGACATGACAACGCGTACAACGTTCTGACTTCCCATTGGCTGCTCTGGCCAGATGTCAGATCCCGGGCCGAACATGCACGGGCCGGACGCCAAATTTCTCCAAAAATAATTTTGCACAGTACACATCACATCGAATTTTTAGACACATGCATGAAACATTAAATATAGATAAAAAATAACTAATTGTACTTTTAGTTTATTTATGTCGAGATGAATCTTTTGAGTCTAGTTAGTCCATGTTTAGACAAAATTTGTCAAATAACAACGCAAGTGTTATAGAAACTTTTCCCTAAAAATTTGAGGAACTGAACAAGGCTGGCTCGATCGTGACAGCGAACGTTTTCTTTGCTTTGCGTGCTTCCCCTTCGTGGCTGCAGCATATTTCCTGGGATATGCCCCTGGTTCTCTTTCAGCACAAGTCAAACGTACACAAACGACAGAGTCCTAGAAGTCCAAGCATATTCCCCATGCCTTTACGTATCAACTCATCCCCAACCTCCGTCCCTAAATAACTGTCTCTATAAATCCGTGTTTCCCTCACAGACACGCTTTTCGGACGACAGAGAAAAAGAGACGGAGGGAGTAGGCATCTTGTTAAAAAAACAAACTAGGCAGGCTCTCGTTTTATTTTCTCCTCTACATGCAAATTCGCATATGCTAGCTGCCAAAAAGGAAAGAAATCGTGCAGAATTTACAACGTTCACATGCCGTCGTAGCTCGAAGGATTTCAAAAGTGGCACGTACTGAATGTTCAGAAAACTATTACTCTGTTCACTGTTCCCGTTTGGATCAACACAAGAGAAATTGGGCCGGTGGCATAAGCCTAGATACAGGCCATACAGGTTTACAAACTGTGCTCGTATAGAACCTGAACTGACAAGGAAACTGACAAGGAACTGGCTTCTGTTTGTAACTCTGTACGTTTCTTCACTCGTGTTTACTCACATTTGCTGAAGGGAGGGGGCGAAATCTTGACGGCAGCCTCGCGGAACTTTACAACTATCTCTCTCCAGTTTGTTTCCTGTGTCAGATAAAACGAGGAGTATGATTGAGACCAACAACCCTCACGAGACAGACTTTTATGACAAAAGAATGAGCTACGTTCATGTTTCTGGAAAGCGCATCAGAATGGAGAAGCAACTATAGGAAACGGGTAACACTTCAGAGAGGAATTGGACTGGGGGGATTGGCAACTGATGCTGCTCATATGATAAGATCAGCCAGAGATGTACCATGGAAGCTTGAAGGTGTCTCTCCAGCCACCCTGCTTAGCACAGCTCGCATCTATCTTGTTCAGGCGCACAATTATCTCTGCGAATGTTGGCCTGACCGAAGGCATCGGATCCCAGCATTCTTGTATCAGCCTGCAGCGTGCAAAGAACCATCATGAGTGGCAAAATGGCACGACGCTAAATGCAGCGTTTCGCCTATGTGAATATCCACTGCTAGTGTGGTCGAGTTGGCAAGAGGAGAACTTGATCGATCAAGTGAAAGAAAAGCTCCGCAAGCAAGTAGAGCGTGTGATTCACTCACTCTTTCACATCACTGGGGTAGTATTTTGGTTTATTCTTGAATGGTGGTCTCAGACCTTCTAAACAAATCATCTTAGCTGCTTCCTCTTGTGGCTTTGGGTGAAAAGCAGGAGTTCCTTCAATCATCTGAACAAGAACCATCCATAGAACGGGCAAGCAGTGTAAACGTGAGAAGCTAAGAATTTCTGTTCATCTAAGTGACACACCGGCTAGGATGCAACACATGATTAGCCTGAATTTCTTGCATGTAGATTGGATAGCTTTGTGTACCTCATAAAGAATGAGACCAAATGAAAATACATCTGCACTTCTGTCAAATGGTTCATTTTTGTAGACCTCGGGAGCGATGTATACATCTATGGAATGCACATCGAGGAAAATATCAGCAAGGCTACACTAAAGGGAGGGGGTGTTAAAAGTAACTCCAACGCTAGATAAAACAAATAAAGGGGGGTGTTAAAAGTAACTCGAACGCTAGCTAAAATAGTATTATATAATAAAATAAGATTGGTGTCAAATTAATTCTAAGAACAAATGAACACTACATCTCAAAAAGGAACTGACCAAACTCATGAACTTACATTTCGACGGCAATGGCATAATAAAGAAAGAGGATTGGCTTAGGAGGAGCATAACATGGATTGAACATTTGAACTGTTTTTTTCCTTCGAGATGGTCACATCTCAGGTCCATTTATAAATCAAAGCACTTCTTTAATAAGAAAAAAACCCATCTGAGTAAGCGCAACATACTGTCTAGTTTTGTAACTGGCTGAGCCATTTGTACTTTATCTTCAGAAACTTTAGTCAAACTCAGTGATCCAAACCCAGCCACCTTAAGTTGTCCTTCATCGTCCCGAACGATGTTTCTGCAACCTTACCAAAGTATCATAGCGTACAGCATACATGTAGCCACTTATATTTAAAAGTCTTGCACAAATTCAACGATGGAATAATGCTTAATGAGCTTACTTTGGTGACAAATGTCCGTGAATGATTGGCTCAGGCTTGCACTCATGGAGATAATTCAGTCCCCTGAAAAAGAAGGGGAAAAAATCCTGAACACTTTGTTCGCTTGAACTGTAGAGGTTGCAGAAACAAGCTTCATAGTATTGTTTCAATTGTATCCAACTGAATCAACACAAAATTGCTATCTGAAAACACATATGTGTGTTACCACACCTAAAAGAACAGTCCTGCCATTCTGATCAATAAGCCAGGAAAGAATATCTTTTTTCTATTTGAGTATAAAATAGTGTACTACCCCTACTTGCTGCACTTCAGTCAACATTTTGCAAGCCGCAAGGTACATGAAATTTTATCAAAAAGGACAAGCATTTAAAAACAATATAGATTTCATGAGTATTCACACACCTCGCAATTTCAAGAGCGAATCTTATAGCTTTGTGAGACTTCAAGCGACCTTTCATCTCAAGATAATTGGCTAAATCGCCCTAATCAGGGGAAAACGGTCATCATAGATTTTATATGTAAAAAGAGTGCTATTTGAAAGAGAATGGATTGAGCAACTAATTGCAACTGAATACAGAAATTTGTCTTGCCCAGTCACTTATAGTAACTTACCATTTGATGGTACTCTGAAACAATCATCATCGGGACATTTTGTGTGACAGCTCCAACAAATTGCACCAAATTGGGATGCCGTGCTTTCTCAAGTAAGGTAAGCTCGTGTTTGAACGCATTTCTGAACAAACATAACAAAGGAACTTAGAAACATTGCATGCAAAAAGAAAAGAAGAGCTCAAATGTTAATTAATAGGCCAACCCCTATGAAACAGAACAAAAATTACATTGCTACAGACATATTTTAGGTTATATTACAGACTATAAGGCAAACCCCCTTTGTAGCATCGTTTATTAAACACAATGGTTAAAAAGCTTGAATACACAGTTACACACTATGCTCTCTACATGACTATAACAATCCAAAAATCATATTTGGATACCCATTCCTAATAAAGAGACAAAAATGCACAAGTGGTGCCTAAACTTGCTTGGTGGTGTCACTTAGGTCCTCAACTTAGGTCCCTGAACTTTAATTGTGCCACTCAAGATCCAAATACCATTAGTTAGCATATGACTCCTGATGTTGCAAGCCAGTAAGTATAGCAATCCAAAAGAGAGATGTCATGGGCAGCCAGTAGGCTGCCACTGGCCCAATAGGCCCAAGAGGCAGTAGCTTAGCCGCCAAGTTAGGGTTAGATAGTGTTAAGGTACAGGTACTGTAGCGCGGTACTGTAGCGCGTGAACAGTACCGCGTGTGGAGATTAGATTGATTAGATTTGGTTTGGTTTGTTAGGAAAGAGATAAGTTGGTTTGTTAAGAAAGGGATAAATGAGTTAGGAAAGAATTAGGATTTGGTTAGGATATTTACTTAGGAGTCAAGTCAGCCCGATCTATATAACGAGGGGCATATGTATCGATTAAAGGGGCAATCAATTATGAAGAAACAATTCTAGTCTCCCTCAATCTCTCAAGCTCTTGGCAAAGCATAAGGCCTAGTTATCCCAAAATACCCATCTCCATAACATTTGGTATCTATAGTCAGTCGATTCTTCCACAGCCGCTGTCAATTCTCTCCATCTCAAAAAAAAAAACATCGATCCAGATGGCCTACCACCGCCAGCCGCCGCATCTCCACCACCACCCCGCCCTCTCCGCCTACGCAGATCGCCGCTCGATCCACTTCCTTCCGATTCCCCACCACCATCAACCGCTGCCACGACCCACCACCATCAGCCGCCGCACAGCCCACCACCGCCGTCCGCGCGGGTCCTCGCAACGTCGTCTTCGAGCGGACCATCGCCGCATCGTTCTTCGGCGCGGCCCATCGTCGCGTACCTCCGCACCATCCGCCTCCGCGCGGGTATCCTCCGCGCCGTCCGCGAATCCGCGGCACGACTTCGCGTCGTCCGCATCTTCGCGCCGTCCGCGGGCCATCTCCGCGACGTCCGCGCGACCCCCCACGCGTGGGTACTCTCCGCGTCGCCGGCGGGTCTTCTCCGCGTCGTCCGCGCGACTCCTCTGGGGCAGCGGATCCCTGAGGCCCCACAACTATACGCCAACTCCACCCCATTCTCCATCGAGCCGCCACCGCCGCGTCCAGCCATCACCCCTCGATGGATTTTCCTCAGTTTGATGGGACCTCTGATCCGGTGGCCTTCGTCAACAACTGCGAGTTCTACTTCCGCCGAGAGCGCATCATGGCGGAAGAAAAAGTATGGCTGGCTTCCCGCAATTTCAAAGATGACACCCGGGTTTGGTTCCTCCAACTCCAGGAAGCTGAAGGCACCCCGGCGTGGCGTCGCTTCACCGAGCTCCTGCACCTGCGCTTCAAACCGACTCCGTGTCCCGACCTGCTCCATTAGGTATCTCTTGGTGTAGACAACACCCTACGCATCCTTGCTGTTGTGTCCACACAGCTGGATCGCATCAGGGTGCGTCTCCAGGCGAAGGACAAGGAGGACCGTGAACGTCGGGCGGCTGTACGCCTCCAGGCAACAGCACGGGGACTCCTAGCACGCCGCCGAGCACAGGCTCTTCAAGCAACAAAAGCTTTGAAGGAGCAGGCAGCGGCCTGCTGCTGGTCGGGCGTGCCTTCGCCCAGTGCCCCACGCCTCCCCGCAGCAGCAGCGACCAGTGGGTCGGCCGCGACCAGGTGGTCGGCCGCGACCATGGGGTCGGCCGCGACCAGCGGGTTGCTCCTCGACGCGCTCCTGGCCTCCTTCAATGACATCTTCACCAAGCCCAGGGGGGCTGCCCCCACAGCGCGCCCGTGACCACACCATCCCGTCGCTGCAACAACTCCACCGGGTCTCGTCTGTAATGTTTGCACCCGCTGCAGAAGTCGAGATCTGGGTATGCAGCCCCTCCGCACGACCAAAGATGGTCGTCTCCTTCCTTTTGGCACCTGCCTTGGTGCTGGACAGACCCAACATAAGAACGGGCTGGTACCTTCTCCACCTTTCACCTAACAGGAAGTCCGTCGTTCAGCTCTTTCCTTGGGATCCAGGAGGACAGGAGGACATAGCTGCAGTCCAAATTTATATTTTAGTTCCAAATTTATTTCATATTTTCAATGGTGAGCCGAGATGTAAAAGGCTTAACCTAGGTCGCGTCAAATAAGTCTGCGGCGATAATCCAGCTCGAGGGCGAGCTGGGTCTCGAAGGGCGGGGGAGATGTCATGGGCAGCCAGTAGGCTGCCACTGGCCCAATAGGCCCAAGAGGCAGTAGCTTAGCCGCCAAGTTAAGGTTAGATAGTGTTAAGGTACAGGTACTGTAGCGCGGTACTGTAGCACGTGAACAGTACCGCGCGTGGAGATTAGATTTGGCTTGGTTTGTTAGGAAAGAGATAAGTTGGTTTGTTAGGAAAGGGATAAATGAGTTAGGAAAGAATTAGGATTCGGTTAGGATATTTCCTTAGGAGTCAAGTCAGCTCGATCTATATAATGAGGGGCATATGTATCGATTAAAGGGGCAATCAATTATGAAGAAACAATTCTAGTCTCCCTCAATCTCTCAAGCTCAAGCCTAGTTATCCCAAAATACCCATCTCCATAACAGAGATGATGTTAAACATGTGCATCCCACTGGAATTCTCATTTTCTTCATTGACTATGATGTGTGACCCAATAGTGATATGAATGATGAATTTCAAATTTTCATTGACATGGATGCTGCCATAGATGCTAAGTAAACAAATCAACACTAATTATATAGGTTTGGACCTCAAGTGAACCACTCAGTAAGTTTAGGGATCTGGATATGAAAATTAATAGTTCAAGGACATAGGTGACATGCGGAACAAGTTTCAAGATCGCCCTGAAATTGTAGTGCACATGAACCTACTGAGTGAATCAGAAGGAATATGGTGTTGATTATTCAATGTCATTTGACACAATGGAAGGTATAACAGAATGCACATGTAATTAGTATAAAAGATTACTCAAGATAAGGGTGAATGTAGGGAGCCATTACATGCTATCAGCATCTGAGAAGCTGTCTTTGTCAAGTATCTTAACAAACACTTTTGAGCCATACCATTTTGCCAGATATGTACCCTGTAAAATTGTATGGCAAGAACGGTCACAATTGTATGCAAATTTTAAAGATAATTAGATAGAGAAAACATAATGTAGCACATGCAGCACATATATTGAGAATAAAAGGATCTGAAAATTCTAAAATCATCCTTTAGCTTGAGCTTCTATGTGGAAGTAAAATCTTAGTGGAAGTTGTTGAATAACCAAAACCCAAAGACAAAAACATTAAGAACAGAGTAAAATGAAGAATAAACAGACAATGTTGTAATAAAAAAAAAAACCATGCCTTTGTGACCTCCTCTCCTCTTCGGAACTCCAGTTCAAGTGGGTTCAGTTCATACTCTGGAACTTCTTTCGGATTTGACACAGCCATCGGAGTCTTTCTGGTTTTCTACAGAGTAAAATAAGCACATGTTAAATATATAGAGTATCTGAGAAAGCAAGGGAGGAGGAATGGCTCAGATCCCTTGTATTTTTTTTTTCTTCTACAAAAAGGCATGGCCCAGTATTTTTGCGTCAGTGAAATATAGTACCGGAACTTTTGCTCCTCTTGCTCTCAGAACATTATATACTTCAAAATGCCCGTAATGTTTCGCGTCTGCTGCTGGCTGAAAATCGTCCACACAATGCAGGAAGACAGAGATAAAGTTCAGTTAGATAAGGTACTTCCTCTTATCATGCAGGTCTAATCAACCTCGTTGGGACGTTGACTATTCTCTATAAATAACCAGATGCATAGGTTAAACCATAAAAAAAAATCGTTCAGCTAGCGTGGCATTGATCTAACGTTGCTTTGTAGTAGATGTTTTTTTCCCTTCATATTTTCCATTAGTATGAACTGAAGTTGTGAAGCACATCAAAAACTACAAAGGCTCCACCCATTCAGTGAAGTGGACAATACAGCAGAACTAGACCGATCGCGTTCGTCAAAGAGGAACAGAGAGAGCTAGTAATAATGAAAAATGAGGTAGTAGCAGCAGAGTTGACGACGAACCGTGCTACCCCAGCGGTCGCGGGCGTTGATGTTGGCCTTCCAGTCGAGCAGCAGGCGCACGACCTCCCCCTGTCCCTCGCAGGCCGCGATGTGCAGCGCCGTGCGTCCGTCGAGGTCGATGCTGTCGACGTCCACCCCGCTCCGGAGCAGCTCCTCCACCCCGGCGGCGTCCCCCTGGCAGGCGGCGAAGAGCAGGCGCATGGTGGCGTCCAGGTTCTCCGGCACCGCGAGCTGCTGGTGCGCCGACGACCGGTCCGGCCCGCCGCGCGGCGTCGGGTCGAGCGACGACTGCCTCGCGATCGCGAACCGCGTCTGCCGCGGCCCCGGCCCGCCGCGGCGCGGGGTGTGCGGGTCCAGCGACAGCTGGCGCCACAGCCGCGCCGCCCCCGACGAGAGCTGCCGCGAGATGCTCCGCGTCATCTTCTTCTTCGCCGCCGCCGCGTCCATCGGTCGCCGGCCTCCGGAAGGCCACCCGCCGGCCTGGGACCGCTGGGGGTGGAGGGAATCCGCGTCCGCGCGGGGTGGTGCAGCGTGCTGTTGGGACGCGCGTGGGATCTCGCGCGAGGGGTGGGTGCTTTTGGGGATTTGGGGGCGGATGATTGGGCGTGGGCGATGCCTCTGCTCCCGATTAACTACCAATTGGGCGACGACTCGATCGAGACCGGCAGTTATTTATATATATACAAAAATATATGTATGGCGCGTTAGGTTTTGGTATACAGCTCACTAATGGGAGCAGTAGCAATGGAAATGAATGAATCCTCTTGCAGTTGCAAGCAGAAGCAGCAGCAGAGTGGCGGAGCGTTTGTACGCGCGCAGTTGGGGGGCGGGGAATAAAACCGAGTGGAGGAAAACGCGCGTGGTTGAGGTGAGGGTTTTTTAAATCGCGGCCTCGTGTCGTGTCACCTACTGGGATGTTGGGGAGAGATGTGTCACTGATGAGTGGGACCGAAACGGAGGTGGTCACGTTGTCAGGGAGGGCGAGTGGATGGCGCCCTCTGTGTTGTTTGCGTTTATTCGCTTCGTGAGAACGCTTGCCGACGACCTTTCTCTCTCTTTCTCTCCGCCTCTTTTGTTTATCTTCGCCACCCTGGCAGCCTGGAATGCGGATGGGATATCAGAGAAAATCAGCAGCAGCCTACGACCAGTTTGCATGTTGAATTTTCCTCTACGACCAGTACGTGCGTGCATACGGTAGTTTTATTTCTGCAATCCACGACGCTTTTTAGAGCATCTCCAAGAGCTTTTCTAAAATCTACTCTCTAAATCATCATTTGAAGAGTCATTTGAGTAAAAACCGTTTTCTATATCTTTATAATCTCCAACAGCTTTTTTATATCTTGTACACAGTCTAGAGAGCTATTCTCGCTCTCCATCTTTGGCTAGCAAGAAATATGGAATAGAGAATATCTATATTTAGATATTCAATTGAAGAGACTGTTGGAGGGTGTTTTTTCATCAAAATCTCTATTCCAATAACTTAGGGAAGATATAAAGAGTCTCTTGGAGATGCTCTTAAAACGGAAATACCAAATGCTACCACCAGTTGCGGTGGTGCTGCTACAACGAACACAACAGTTGCTAAAGCAATCGAAATGTTGGGGGTAACTCCGTCCTGTTCTGCAGAAACCGCTGGGATTCTATGGTGAAAACGAAGGAAAAAAGCCCTGTTCTGAGTGCCGTCACTTTACTGTTGTCATGTCGCTTGGGTTGGGTTGGGTTGGGTCCTGTTGAGATTTGGTGGCTTTGCCCAATTGCCCTAGCAGCGGCGGCGCCAGCGTTCTTACCTCTTTTACGTTGTCAATCGCGAAACGAGATGTGGACGGCCGCTACTGGTCCTTCCTTTTCGTGGAATCGCATCATCATTCATGGAAAAAAGAGAGGAAAGGGAGCGTGGTGTGCAGCACGTAGTGGTGCAGTACGGAGTACTCCTAGGTACTAGTTCTTTCTTGTGGACCGAACGGGGCCTCGTCTTCTTTTGTTCCGGAGAGCCGGGATTCCCTCTGTTTCGGCGTCCGATCGAAAGTGTCTGTCTGCCGACTTGCCGTCCGTAGTACGTGCCTGGGATCCGCCGGCCCGGGGTCACTGCGGGTGTTACGTGCTTCGACAGTTGGGCTGGCTCCTGTTTATAGATAGCCAAAGAGCCGCATGGTAAGCACAGTAGGGGAGGAGCAGGTGGCCAGGTGGGCCCTGTGGTGGGTGGCGGTTTGCTTGCCGTCGACGTTAGCAGTCCAATCCTCGGTGTCCTCTAGCGTAGGATAGGATGATTATAGTTCAGTAATGTCCCATGTGGTTCGGACTTCCACGTCACACTACTCACACGCTAGTGATGGAATCCCCGATTCCCCGTCCCCGCGAACAGACGAGCCGCCCCGGGGGGCCATTGCATTGCATGTCGGCCGCGCGCGTCGCCGTCGTGCGCGACCGCGAGTCCGCGAGGCAGCAGCGCCGGGGCGCGGGCGTGGTCGGCGAAAGCGCCAGGCGTCCTCTCCGGCTCTCCCACTCCCAGGACAGCTGCGGGCCGCTGCGCTGAGCCACAACCACAACCACCAACCGCTCGTGTTCCCTCGCTCTCGCTCGCAGGAACCCGGGCGATTGGAGCGCAACGCAACGCATGCAAGCGGCAGCAGCTCTCGCGACAGGAGAGCGTGCGCGCAGCTGGCAGGCAGCTCGGTCTCGGCTACTATCCATCGGCTGCCGCCCGGCGCTCGCCGCCATCGGCACAGTCTGGTCCGGCGACGGCGAGTCTCCTTCTCTCCTTTAAGTACCAGTGGTTTGCAATAATGCATGGTGGTGGGGCCCGGCCGGGGGCGTGGGGCCACCACACGCCCGTGTCCGTTTTTGCAGATTGGGAAGCCTCGGAGAGTGACGTGCACTCGTTCGTGTACTACGTGCCGAGAACGGTGGGTCAGGGAAGGTGAAAATGGCTCAAGTAATAATGTCGTCTGGTTGACTGGTTCCGCAATTCCATTCCTCGAACGAGTCTCCCACGGTTTATAAATCGCAACAAGCGCACTGTCTCCATCACCTTTTTACTACCAAACATGTTCGACGGCGCCTAGACCTGTTATATGGTCATCTGAACTACCTAGATTTTTTTGTGAATCTAGATTTGCTGAATCTGAATCCCTACTAAACTGGCCCAAAACTTGTTGCTGAATCTGAACTACCATTTATTTACTTTATATTATATTATTTATACTTATATAAACTTATAATCATTAGATAGTATAATTTCTTACAAATCTAATAATAAGTTTTTAAAGTTTAAATTTTGATATGTGTGTGCGTTAGATAAAATGGACTGGATAGAGTATACTTAGTTGCGTGAGCAGCCGCTTGCCACCATTGCATCAAGGCCCGTTGGTGGGTCACGGAAGATGGAGTCCAGAAGGGCCTACCTTCGAAGATTCATGGCCTCATAAACCTGTTTTTTTTGTATTTTTTATTATATATGAGCTGCCATCTTGTAAAGTGAAATCTTATTTGTTCGCCAAGTTAGTATCTCTATTCATTTTCAAATAAATAAATTTTTAGTTTAACCAATTTTTTATATAAAAATACTAAGATTTATGAAACTAAAATAGTATAATTATGCATATCACATTTTTTTTATAATATATCCATTTGGTATCATAAATATTTGTGCTCGTTTCTTTAATTTTGGTCTACAACAATGGAGTTTGACTTACGACAAAATTATTATTCAGAGAAGAGGATGTAAATCTCATTCCACCATATTCACAATTTTGTCTACGCAACTAAAGTTTTTATGCATAAATGACACACCTTTTTGGTTTATTTACATCCTTTGCTTATGTTGCTTTTGAACTTTGTAACAATGAATGGTTATGTGAAAAACTCTTGCAGAGATTGGAATAAAAACTTTTTTCTAAAAAAATGATACATCTATCAATAGTATAAGAAATATGCATATAAAAAGTGCTATTCTTATTTCCAAAGAAGTTAAATATTTTAACTTTATCTGGATATATAATTAGTATTATTATCTGAATCAATGAATATATTTTCATAATAAGTTTTTTTGAAGATATAAATATTGCTAATTTTTACTACAAATCTAATTAAATTTTAAAGAATTTTAACTAGCAGGAATCTCATGATACTTTCTTTTGGTGACGGAAGGAGCAGAACATATGCAATGTGGTTTGGGAGTCGCATTGTGCACGGTGTTTCAACTTATTTTATGCTACTGAGGACGAAACAACACCAAAAACATTGTGCTGAGTCCTAATGTCCTATTCTGTCATCTCCATCAATTAGGCATCGATAGTCAATTAGCCATTACTGAAAAATTGAGATTTATTAGAAGAGAAAATGAATGAAGCGTCGTGGCTGGACGTGCACCTAGTAACCATTTTTTTAAGACCTAGTAACCAATTTTTATTTTTTTTATTTATTACTCCATTTGTTTTTTTTTGAAAAATCCATTTGTTTTGAATTATGAGACGTTTTAGCTCCTCTCTATATATAATGTAAATGTATAATAAAAACTATGTATGTAGAAAAGTCAAAATATTTTAGAATTTTGAATGGACATAGTATTATTGTATCGTGGTAGAACAAAAAAAAACAAGAAGCTTCTTAAAAATTGCAAACAAACCAGGTTTTATATATCTTACTTACATAATATGCCCGTGAAAGATAGAGCATGTCAGAGGCGGAGCAGGTGGAAGGGGGAAACAAAATTGTTGAGATTGATTAGGATTAATTAATTAGTGATCAATTATTGTAAATCATATAATTAGCACATGCTAATTATATTGGCATAACTGTACAGGCCCTACGGCATGCATAACCGTCTCTTCCTTTGAGTCACAGCCAAGGCAACTCCTTTGTATATATATGTAATCTCGTTCACAGAATAAACAGTTCGATTCATTCGATCTTCGCTTTACACGTTATCAGACACGTTGCCACCGCTAACGCTAACAGGCAGAGGAAGGAGATGAGAAGTTCGCCGGGAAATCTCGCCGGATCTTCGCCGGAGTCGCTGCACGACAGCCCAAGGTAGAAGATGATGACCGCCCCTCTTCCTTCCATGAACGCGATGGTCGATACCATCACCGACGCGGTGGAAATCGCCATCGCCACTGACAGCGCCCACCATGGAGGTGTTCGTCGCTACACCCTCCAGGGCGCCGTACGTCGTGCTCTCCGTGACATCCACGACCGCAAGACGCCGCTCCACCGTCGCAATGGAGGCCGACCTGGTGGTTCGTCGACGCTGCGTCCGGTGATGTGTGCGCCGCAGCCCCAGTTCGCCCCCGGTATCTGCCCCCGCCGGATCAGGATAACGTCGGAGACCTCGCCGATGCCGCCGAGAAACGGAGGTGTTCTCACCATGGTTGTACGCCGTGGCGCTCCTCCGCTCATCGGCAGCGACTGCGACGCGAGGGCGTGGTCGTCGGGCTTCGCAAACGACCTCGACTTCCTCGACGCCCTCAGCGCCGTTCTTCCCCAACCGGCTCTCCCTCCGATAGGGACTCCTCTACCCCACAACTCTTCCTCCTACGCCGACGTCGCCGCCAACTGTGGCAAGGGAAAGCACCGGACCCCCATCGGGGCAGTCGTCTCCTCCTCGACCGGAGGGGGGGCGGCTCTCCGCCGCTAAAGCGCCGCAGGAGGGCCGGTTGGGCGGCCCCGCCCTTCCTGGCTGGGAGCGATGGTCTCCATGGCCGAAGCTCGTCGGGGATGCGCTGGGATCGCCCAGCCGGTCGGCCTCCAAGGCCGGAGAAAGGGGCTTGGTGAAAGCCCTAGTTTGGTTTTGGTTAATTGATGAAACCTATTTTGGTCTAATCCTATTGCTAAGCATGTGTGTAGCTAATGAGAGGATTATGACCAAGTCTTTGATGGAGCTAGCTAGTTGGCGACCATGTTGGATGGTGACGGCCACAAGCTCTCAAGTGTTTCAATGCTCTGTCTTCGGTGAAATGGAGAAGGGAATAGATGCCATTGCTCAAGTTGGGACTTTAGTTTTATCTTTGATCTTGAGTAATAGGCAAGCCGGACTATCAAGAGGGACACATTTGAGGCTAGCTAGATGTGGAGAAAAGTGCTCATGACGACTAACTTCTAGCGCTTGAGAGACACCACACACTCACGAACACATAGAGGTTTCCTGGGTGTGGTCGGTAGTACCGCCCAAGGGGGTCGGTAGTACCGCCCAAGGGTGCTATGAGCAAGGCTCTCTGGTTTTGGTCTCAGGTGACCTAGCGGTAGTACCGCCATAAGGTCGGTACTACCGGCCTCGGTAGTACCGACCCCCTGGTCGGTAGTACCAAGGATCCAGGACGTTTTTAATCCTCTTTGTGTTGGTCAAAATATGACCTGGCGGTAGTACCGCCATAACCTCGGTAGTACCGCCCTCGATGCTACCGACCCTGGTCGGTAGTAACTTGTTTTTCGCAGAGCTCTCTGTTCGCGGCCGATTTGGCCTGGCGGTAGTACCGCCATAACCTCGGTACTACCGCCCGCGGTGGTACCGACCAAGGGTCGGTTGTTCCATCTGGTCAACGGTCGCTGTAACGGTTGTATTGAGTACGGTCGGTACTACCGACCAAGGGGGTCGGTACTACCGACCGTGGCGCAGCATGTCTTGTTTAAATAGCCGCTCGGCCGGCTTCTTTGGGTTACCTCTTCGATTCATTTTGCGCACAAAACACAAGAAAGAGAGCTCCCAAGTGTTGAATAACCTCCTCTCTCTCCCCCTTTGATTCTAGAGTGAATCTCTTGCAAGCTTTGAGCTAGGGAAGTGAGATTAGAGAGTGAGACGCATCGTTCTTCGTCAAGAGCACTTGGATCCAACATCTCTCCGGCTTGATTTGTGTTCTTTACTCTTGAGTTCTTGGAACTCTATCCGGTTAGGTGTTCTTCGGTTGTTGCCCGTGATTGACTCATTTGTGAGGGCACTCCGAAGTGTTTGTATTACCCTCTGATTCTTAGTGAAGAAACTCAACTAGCCTTTGTGGTTGCTTGAGTGAGGCAAGGAGGTGAAAGAGACTCCGACCTTCATGGTCACCTCAACAACGGGGACGTAGGCGCTTCTTAGTGAAGTGGCCGAACCTTGGATTAAATCTTGTGTCTCGTGTGCTTGTTGATTTTGCATCCTTGGATATTTTGTTTGCACTATTGTTCTTCGCGTTCTTCCTCCCTCCTCTCTCGTTCTTAGGTGTGGGAAGGCTCGATCTACTCTTTGGGGAGGAGCCACTTCTTGGATAAGGTATAAACTTCATCTACATCTTCTAGGGAAATATTGGTATGTGCTAGATCCACTTTTGCATCTTCTCTATCTCGATCTCGTAGCAGTTTTTAGGTTGTCGGTAGTACCGACCTGTAGAGCCGGTAGTACCGACCTCGGTAGTACCGGCCCCTATAGTCGGTAGTACCGACTGTGCAATCTGATACTCGTTTTGAGCTTTGAGTTTCAGGTTTCTAGATTTTTGAATTGGCTATTCACCCCCCCCCCTCTAGCCATTCGGACCTTTCAAGTGGTATCGGAGCCAAGTCACCGTTTGTTTGAGGATTTACAACCTCCGGTGTTGCAATGGCTCAAATCAACTATATGGGGAAGCCACCACATTTTGACGGCACCAACTTCGATTGTTGGAAGCGGAAGATGTGCGCGTTCACAAGGGGCATGAATAGGAAGATATGGGATGTGATCGAGCATGACTTTGTTGTGATTGACTCCGCCGATCCAACTCCAAGAGAAGAAGAGAAGCTTCAATGGAATGATGTGGCAATCAACCTTTTCTATGAAGCATTCGACATCAAAGTTTTTGAGCAAATCAAGAATCTCGAGCGTGCAAGTGAGATATGGGAAAGATTAGAGGAGACCTATGAGGGCACCAAGGCCGTGAAAAGTGCCAAGCTTTACATTCTCAAAGACAAGCTTGCCACCTTCAAGATGCAAGATGATGAAAGCATACCAGAGATGTTTCACCGGTTGCAAGTCATTGTCAATGATTTGAAGGCGTTGGGTGAGAAGGTGGATGATAAGGACTTTTCTCACAAGTTCTTGAGATGCTTGCCACCTAGGTTTGATACCTTGGTGACAATCCTTGTGAGAGAAGGGCTGGATACAGTAACCCCAAACCAAGTACTAGGTGATGTGGTCACTCAAGACACATACCGCGTGGAACGGGATGGGGGAGCTCAAGAAGAAGAGAAGAAGAAGAAGACAGTGGCGTTCAAAGCGTCAACATCCAAGAGCAAGAACAAGAGCAAGGGCAAAGCCAAGAAGGAAGAAAGTGATGATGAAGCTAGCACAAGCGGAAATGAATTAGATGATGAAGACCTCGCTCTCTTTGTCAAGAAGTTTGGCAAGTTCATGAAGAAGAAGAGCTTCGGGGCAAGAAAGAAAAGAGATTCATACAAGAACTCAACTAGAAGATGTTATCGATGCAAGAGCAAAAATCACTTCATTGCGGATTGTCCACAATCTAGTGATGATGAGGATGATCATAAGAAGAACAAGAAGGAGAAGAAGGAGAAGAAGGAAAAGAAGAAGGAAAAGAAGAAGGGTGGATCCTATGTTGTGACATGGGATAGTGATGCTTCCTCAAGCGATGATGGTCATTCTAGTGATGATGAGAGGAAGACCACCAAGAAGAAGGCTATGGCTAGTCTTGCTATCTCAAGCAAGCCTTCTATATTCGACGCTCCATCGACATGCTTCATGGCTAAGGCCACTAAGGTATCATCCGATGAGAGTGAGAGTGAGAGTGATGATGATGAGGAGTACTCAAAGGAGGACCTCATAAGCATGCTACGAGATGCTCACTCTTACATTGAGACTAAGAGGAAGGAGTGCAAAGAATTGCGCAAGGCCAACAAGGCTCTTGAGCAATCCTTTGATGAGCTCAAGTCTACTCATGAGAGGCTAGAGGAAGCCCATGAGAAGCTTGATCAAGCTCACACTAGGCTTAAGAAAGCCCACTCCTCCCTCCTTGATCAAAGTAAGATTGAGGATGTTGTAGAGACATGCAATGTAGGAGTAACTTGTGATATACTTGATGAATCTTTTTACACTCCTATTATTGTTGCTCCTATCAATGCATCATCATCATCTAGCTCAATTAAAATGTCTACTTCTACTACATGTAACTCATCATTAGTAGTAGAAAATAAGAACCTTAAGAACAAGGTTAATGAGCTCACTCATGCCTTAGGCAATGCCTATGGTGGAGATGCCCGCTTGCTTAAGTGCTTGGGTAGCCAAAGGTCTCCACTCAACAAGGAGGGACTTGGCTATACCCCCAAGAAGGGCAAGGCGACTTTTGTTCCTCACAAGACTCGTTTTGTGAGGAGCAACGGTTGGTTTTGCAATAGTTGCAAGCAATCCGGGCATATAGAGCAACATTGCTTTAACAAGAATAAAAACAAGAAGCATGCTCATGTTACATCTATTCGCTTTGATTCTTGTTATATGCTTACTAAGGGCACTAATGGTGTGAAGGCTAAGTACATTGGTGCACCCATGGTTGGCCCAAAGAAGAAGGCAATTTGGGTGCCCAAGAGCTTGGTTATTAACCTTGGAGGACCCAAAAAGATTTGGGTACCTAAAAAGAATTGATCCTTTTTGTAGGTTAATTACAAAGCCGGAGGAAGGCATTGGGTGTTTGATAGTGGGTGCACTCAACACATGACCGGAGATGGTAGAATGTTCAAATCAATCAACACTAGTGGCAATGATCATGCAAATGCTATCACATTTGGTGACAACAAGAAAGGCAAGGTCAAAGGCTTGGGCAAAATTGCAATATCAAATGACTTGAGCATCTCCAATGTGCTATTAGTGGAATCTCTCAACTTCAACTTGTTGTCAGTGGCACAATTATGTGATTTGGGATTCAAATGCATATTTGGTGTTGATGATGTGGAGATTGTGAGTGTTGATGGAAGTGATGTGATCTTCAAAGGATTTAGATATGAGAACCTCTATTTGGTGGACTTTGATGCTAGTGAAGCTCAATTGACAACATGCTTATTCACCAAATCAAGCATGGGTTGGCTATGGCATAGGCGCTTGGGACACGTTGGAATGAAGCAACTAAAGAGGCTAGTGAAGCATGACATGGTGAGAGGGCTAAAAGATGTTCACTTTGAAAAGGACAAGCTATGTAGTGCATGCCAAATGGGAAAGCAAGTTGGAAACACCCATCCTAACAAAGGAATGATGAGCACTACACATGCGCTTGAGTTGTTGCACATGGACTTGTTTGGACCAACTACATATGCAAGTATTGGGGGAAAGAAGTATGGCTTTGTGATAGTGGATGACTATACAAGATACACATGAGTCTTCTTTCTTGTTGACAAAAGTGAAGTGTTTGGGGTATTCAAAGCCTTTGTCAAGAAAAGTCAAAATGAGTTTGATAGAAGAATCAAGAAAGTGAGAAGTGACAATGGAAGTGAGTTTAGAAACACAAGAGTTGATGAGTTATGTGATGAGTTTGGAATCAAACATCAATTCTCGGCCAAGTATACACCTCAATCCAATGGGATAGTTGAAAGGAAGAATAGGACACTCATTGATATGTCAAGATCTATGCTTAGTGAATACAATGTGAGTGATTCTTTTTGGGCCGAAGCAATCAACACGGCTTGCTATTATAGCAACCGACTCTATTGTCACCCTCTATTGAAGAAGACACCATATGAGCTCCTCAATGATAGAAAGCCCAACATTGCTTACTTTCGGGTTTTTGGGTGCAAATATTACATATTGAAGAAGGGCACAAGACTTGGAAAGTTTGAGAAGAAATGTGATGAAGGGACACTTCTTGGTTACTCCACTACAAGCAAAGCCTATAGAGTGTGGAACAACACATCAAGAATTGTTGAAGAAGTCTATGATGTTGAGTTTGATGAAACCAATGGCTCACATGAAGAACAAGATAATCTAGATGATGTGAGAGGAACACAATTGGCCGAAGCTATGAAGAACATGGACATTGGTGATATTAGGCCAAAGCAAGTGATTGACATTGAAGATGACAAAGATCAAGTGCTCTCACCTCCAACCATGCATGGCAATGATGTTGCAAGCTCTAGTGGTTCTCATGATCAACAAGATGCTAGTAGCTCTTAAGTGGCTCATCCAAGTGCAAGTGCAAGTGTCCAACCGCAACAAGTACTACAACCAACACACATTGCAAGAGATCATCCCTTAGATCAAATTGTTGGTGACATAAGAAGAGGTGTGCAAACAAGATCAAGATTGGCTTCATTTTGTGAACACTACTCATTTGTATCATCTATTGAGCCAACCAAGATTGATGAAGCTTTGATGGATGTTGATTGGGTGAATGCAATGCATGAAGAGTTGAACAACTTCACCCGCAATGATGTTTGGGAGTTAGTGGAAAGACCAAAGAACACAAATGTTATTGGTACAAGATGGGTCTTCCGGAACAAGCAAGATGAAGATGACATTGTTGTAAGGAACAAAGCAAGATTGGTTGCACAAGGATACACTCAAATGGAAGGCATTGACTTTGGAGAAACCTTTGCACCGGTTGCTAGATTGGAAGCCATTAGAATCCTTCTTGCATATGCTTGTGCTCACAACATCAAGCTCTATCAAATGGATGTGAAAAGTGCTTTTCTCAATGGATTCATCAATGAGTTAGTGTATGTTGAGCAACCTCCCGGGTTTGAAGACTTGAAGAAGCCCAACCATGTGTACAAGCTCAAGAAGGCACTATATGGGTTGAAGCAAGCACCTAGAGCTTGGTATGAAAGATTGAGGGACTTCTTGTTAGCAAAAGGGTGCAAGATTGGAAAGGTTGACACCACTCTCTTCACCAAGAAGATTGAAAGTAGTTTGTTTGTGTTGCAAATCTATGTGGATGACATTATCTTTGGATCAACCAACCAAGACTTTTGTGAAGAGTTTGGGGAGATGATGGCTAAAGAATTTGAGATGTCTATGATTGGAGAGCTTAGTTACTTCCTTGGTCTACAAATCAAGCAAATGAAGAAAGGCACTTTCGTTAGTCAAGGCAAGTACATCAAGGACATGCTCAAGAAGTTTGGGTTAGATGAAGCTAAAGCAATAACCACTCCAATGGGCACAAATGGACATTTGGATAGTGACTCTAGTGGTGACATGGTAGATCAAAAGTTATATCGGTCAATGATTGGAATCTTACTTTATGTGACCGCATCAAGACCGGATGTTATGTTTAGTGTGTGCATGTGTGCAAGGTTCCAAGCTTCTCCAAGGGAAAGTCATTTGAAGGCAACCAAAAGAATATTGAGATATTTGAAGCACACTCCAAATGTTGGACTATGGTATCCCAAGGGCTCTCAATTTGAATTAATTGGATACTCGGATTCCGACTATGCGGGATGCAAGGTGGATAGGAAGAGCACATCGGGCACTTGTCAATTGCTTGGAAGATCACTTGTCTCATGGTCATCAAAGAAGCAAAATAGTGTTGCACTCTCTACCGCCGAAGCCGAATACATATCCGCGGGTAGTTGTTGTGCACAATTATTATGGATGAAAGCTACATTGCAAGATTATGGAGTCAAGTTTGGACAAGTTCCATTGCTATGTGATAATGAGAGCGCCGTCAAAATAGCCACCAACCCGGTTCAACACTCAAGGACAAAGCACATTGACATAAGGCATCACTTCATTAGAGATCATCAAGCAAAGAAAGACATATCTATTGAAAGTGTGGGCACCGATGATCAACTTGCTGATATCTTCACCAAGCCACTAGATGAGAGAAGGTTTTGCAAGCTAAGGAATGAATTGAATATCCTAGACTTCTCCAACATGAATTGAATGCACCTCCACATATGACATGCCTCTCCTCCGACAAAGCAAAGGTGAAATTGTTTGGCATGTGCATTCATTCTTATTAGGTTGTGCTCTAGTTCATATAGCCATCACATTGCTTATCTAGGTTCATTCATGGTAAATCAACTGACTTTGAAGTATATATGGTACCACTATTGCTTCTATGTTTGATTTGATCTAGTGGTAGCATATAACTTGTTTGTGAGCTTGTAACTCTAGTGTTTGATCTAGTAAGTGAGCAAAATGTGTCTAACCAACGTGAGTAAGATAACCATTGTAAGATGTGTGAAGAAGCTTACTCTAGAGCAAATCGTGTTAAATACCTTATGTTCATAAGCTAGATTAAGCCACAACTTGACTTAGTTCAATCTCCTCACATGTATCTCATGCTAATAGTTGCCTCCTTCCTTTAAAATTTTGTTCCACCTTTATGATAATTGTTGACAAAGGGGGAGAAAGAAAGTGCTACAAAAGATATATGCTAGTGGAAGGGGGAGTAACAAAGACTTGAACACTTAAAATTTGAGCATACAAATAGGGGGAGCAAGCTCATAAACATGTATGTTGCATTTGAAATGTGCATATTCATATGTTTGTTGCATTGCATAAGCTACTTATGTTGATATTCATACTTATGTGATGAATGCTAGTGATAAGACTTGATTGATGAATTGTTTAATTAGCATGTATAGGATTGCAACTAGACATATTGTTGTTTCAAGTTGCTCAAGAATCTTATTATAAATGTTGATCTCATGGGGTTCTTGAGTTGTGATGCATGTCTAGTGAATAATGATGCTAAGGATGGTATAACATGTGCACTCCGATTGGTATCACGCTTCAAAGGTCCATTCTTATGCCTTAGCATCATCATTGATAGTGTTGCTCGCCCATATTTCATATCCATACATATGTGCCAATTTTAGAACCAAACTCTATAGCACATATGTAGGGGGAGCTAATACCATCAATATGGTTACTCAAATTTAAATTATATATCTTTGTATAGGTTGTCATCAATTACCAAAAAGGGGGAGATTGAAAGCCCTAGTTTGGTTTTGGTTAATTGATGAAACCTATTTTGGTCTAATCCTATTGCTAAGCATGTGTGTAGCTAATGAGAGGATTATGACCAAGTCTTTGATGGAGCTAGCTAGTTGGCGACCATGTTGGATGGTGTTGGAACCGCACTTGCTCCCCTTCGCTCTCGCGCGAGGGAAAGGCAAAGGTGGCCAAGCGTCGAAGGTTGAAAATGAAGGTAAGGGAAACAAAGACTATTATCGTAGCTCTATTCCCCAGAAAATCGTCACCCTTACACTGTTCACCCCTTGGTATTTATAGGGAACACCAAGGGTCACAGGACTAATTACGAAAGGGTACAACAAAGATTCCCTACCTCCACGCAGGGAGGAGGGGCAAAGAAGTAAAAACACGGTTGCAGCGGAAACCCTAATCAGCCTTCCCTCTATGCGCCGCCACTCGGTCTTGCCCACCTTCGGGGGCAGACGCGAAAAATTTGACCCTCGACTCTGCTCGCCCTCGAGCCAGCGTCCTCCCGTCGCCTTGCCGAAACCTTCGCTGCAAGCAAAGTGGCCTCACAAGGCGAGCGAGGGTCGCCCGCCTGGTTGTCGTCGAGTCAACCTGCAGAGAATTGCAACAAAGCCTCGGTGGTCGGATCCGTGGCGAGGGTTAGAAAATGGGTCCGAGGGGTTCGGTCCCTTGAGGAAAAGGGGCAAGCGGGGACGCGTGGATCACGCGAAGGTCGTTTTTGCCTGCGCTCTGTGTGGTGCCGCTGCCGAGGGTCCTCATCCCCAACAGTAGCCCCTCGTTGCTTTGGATCTAAGGGGCAGAGCTTAGGCCCAAGCAGCGCCTTTCGATGGGAGACGTGAAAAGACCCTAGTCAGCGACGCCCGCGACTGCTCTGGGCCGGGCCGTAGTACTGTTGGCTTTTGTATTGTTTAAGGCCGCTCCATTTTTCGTGCCGAGTTTTTCGGCTACTGTGCCGATTTGTTCGGCGGATGCTCCCGCTTCTAGTCCTACAAATAGGAGGGTAGGTGAGGGGCTTTTGTCTTGTGCCCTCGAACGCGCTTGCCATCCTGCTGCTGCTCGTTTGTTGTTGCGAAGGTTGCTTTTCGCATAGTTGCGAAGGCTTAGACTGCTTGCGTCTTAGCGAGGCTTAGTTTTTAGAGATGGCGAGGTTGAAACAAACGGCTCGCGCTGTATCTCCCGCCGCTGCGGATGAGGGGACTACCTTCGAGTTCGGGCTTAGTCGGGTTGGCGCCACTGATTTGGCATCCTATGTTAGGTGGGGTTGGATTGAGGAGGGCAAGGCGAGGGCCAGTGCTGGGGAGATGGTGCCGAAGCCAGGTGCAGACGAGGTTGTTGTATTTGAGGAATTCTTTTCAGCCGGACTTCGCTTTCCTGCTGACCCCTTCGTGACTTCAGTTCTGCGAAGGTTTAATTTGTGCTTTCATCAGCTTACACCTTCGTGCTTCACGAAGACGTCTGTTTATGTTTGGGCCTGCCGATCTCAGGGGATTGTCCCTCATGTCGAAGGGTTTGTACGCACTCATCGCGTCCATATGCAGCCTCGGAAGTTCACTGATGGCGAGGGCAGATCCAGTCTCGGTCAGTTCGCCGTCTACACTTTCTGCTATCGCGCCGGCGCGGAGCTACCGGTACAAGCACAGAAGAACAAGTGGAGCAGTGGGTGGCAAGAGTTCTAGTTCTACTACAAACTCAATGGTGATGTTGAGCTTTGTGGTGAGCTTCCGTTGCTTGGAGAAGTAATTGCCGAAGCTAGGATGAGCGCCGAGGCTCACGCCTCTTTTGACTGCCTAAGGGTTGTTGCCCGCTCGCAGTGCGCGCGTGACCTGGTGGAGGAGTATTGCTGTGCCAAGATTTGGCCTCTTGGGCGAAGGCAAGCATGGTTCAAAGTGGAGGATGATCCCAAGTATGAAGGTAGGGGTTTAAAGAAGCCAAGCCTGGATCTTGACAAGATTTGGGAGAGAACTCTCCAAAAGTTTCCCTCACGCAGAGATGGGATCGAGGTCATCTGCAAGCGTGTTCAGCAGTGGACTGTGGAACTTGTCGGGAAACTGTCCACGCTGGAGACTAAGGCGATCCACAGCTCAGTGGGTAGCGCAGGTCGGGTGAACAGAATGTTTGATATTCTTGGGGTTCGGTATGCGGACTGGCCAGCTCCTTCGAGCAAGGATGCACCGAAGAAGAGGAAGCGCGAAGCTTCGGGGGAGAGGGGAGTTGTCTCTCGGCCGAAGCGAGGCCGTGGGCGAGGCCGTGGCGGTGCCGGTGGCCGGGTGAAGACACTCGCGACGAAGGTCGCGGCCGTTTCGGCTGGTACCTCTTCGTCAGCTGTTGTTGCTTCCGGCCGAGGTGTTGGTAGGGCTGCAGGGCGGGTGCCCCGAGTTGGAGGGATCAGTGCTTTGATCCAGATTTCGGACGACGAGGATGAGTCTGATGATGAAGAGGTGGAGGAGGAGAAAGATGGAAAAGAGGGGGGAACGGACGAGGGTTCGTCTGATGAAAGCAGCGAAGCTTCCAGCGAAGGACATGACACTGATGAGGAGGTGTCCATCGATGACACCCGGGGAAGAGGGGTAGCCTCGCCAAGCGCTGGTGCGATGGTTGCCCGGAGCGCGGACGACATCACTCGAGACACTGAGCCGGATAGTCCTCGACGAGGGTCGATTCCTAGCTTTGCGGGCTCACACCTGTGGGTAGAGGGTTTTGAGTTTGATGGCGAACTCGAGCCCGACCGAGCCCGGGGAAAGAGACCGTACGGCGAGGCGAGTCGGTCAAGCCTCCCGGAGTATGCTAAGAAGCTTGGGATTTCTGATCCGGCAACTGAGCTGTTCACCAGTCCGGACCTTCGGGATTGTCACTTGCAATGTGGTCCGGAAGAAAGGCGTTTTTTAGGCCGAATCTTCGGCCGCATTTGTGTGCCAGAGGCAGAGGTTCGACTTGCGGACCAGGCGGTTGGTGATACTTTTGCCGACGTTGACATCAAGTTGGCGGAGCTAATGCTCTTGAACCGCGCGGCGAGGCGGAAAGTTGGCTCCGACATGGAATTTATGAGAATCCAAATTGATGAGCTTGAGAAGGAGAATGGCAGACTTGCCCGGAGCTTGGAAAATAAGGAAATTGAACTGAAGAATGCTTTGGAGAAGGCCGCGAAGGCTCGAGAGGAGGCAGTTGAACTGGCGAAGCGTAATGCAGATTTGATTGCCGAGGGAAAGGCGAAGGACAAGGCGTTGGCCGATGTCGAGGGTCGCTTAGGGGATTTGAGCGAATCCTGACGGACGAGTATGGAGAACATCCAGCGTAAGCTTGATTGTTGCCTGACTGAGGCCGGAGGCTCTGCCGGAGAGCCATTGCCTGCAGCTAGCGCAGAAGCCTTCGAGGGTTGGCTGAGTAATGAACTTGATGTATTTAGTTCGCTAGTTGTCAACGCAGCCGATTTCAGGGGCTACGCCGGGGCTTTGGCGATGGCGAGCACGCTTCGACTGGCGGGTTGTGATCATCTTCGCAAAATCAAGAGGCCAAACCATGCCTTTCCGTCGGTCGATGAAGTGCGCCGTATGAAGGTTGATGATGCTGAAGTTCGGAACTGCGCGATGCGTCTGCTCCGCAGGTTTTGGATCTCCGGAGGCGGCCGAGCTCTTGCCTTCGAAGAAGCTGCCGAGGCAACACGTCAGGTTTGCGTACTTTTCTGGATTTTTCGATTTTGTTGATCTGTTTCAGAGGGGTTATTATTGATCTTGGCGAGGTTTGCCTCTGTTTTGCTTATAGGCTCGAAAAGATGCGATGCCCTCGCCGCCCACGGAAGTTGAAGTAGGGGGTTGCTCCGAAGCTGCCCCTGAGTCAAGTGTTGCGGGGGTTACGCTCGCCGAGATCGAGGCCTTGACTGGGGACGTCCCGATCACTGAAGAAGTTGCGGTGCAAAAAGCGGCGACGGAAGAGGAGCCTGCTTCGATCGTCGAGGCTGCCGAGGAGGAATCCACGGCGGAGAAGGCGTCTGTTGGAGCCTCGACTGTCGCCATTGGCGAAGGTTCGGAAGCTATCAAGGACAGAGCTGCGAGTGGAGCCCATAGGGAAGCTGGTCAGGTGTGATCCCTGGGATTGTTGTGGCGAGGTAGCCCTTTTGTAGAGATTGTGGTTGTAAAAACTTGAGGCTGAAGCATCTTCGTATTTTTGTGAAACATGCAGGTTCCTGACGGAACCGTGCTAGACGTTTTCGACGTGACTCCGCTGATGTTAAATTACCAAGATGTTTTTATAACTGGTGAATCGTGGGCTCGTGCTAGGTTTAAACATCATTCGCTTTCTTTTGAACGCTTTTGGTGGTCAAAGGTGCGAAGGTATGATTTAAAGAATAGTAGGTCGGGTCGTTTTTGGCGTGAAGCAGATTATACGGACCGTCAGGCCGACCGTTATTTGTTTGGATCTTCTTCGATCTCGTAAGCTAGCGGAGATGATGATATTGACGAGGAGACAGCTTTGGAGTATTTGTTTGGGCAAAGGGAGCTTGGTATAGGTTCGGATGGGGCGCTTATGATTCCGAAGGAAGAACCTTCGGAAGTTAGTGAGATAAGGCATAGATACATGTATAGGGCGAGGGTTTTGCCCGGGGAACTGCCAATTGTCCCTGCAGCTCCTTTGTTGTGGGGACCCCTGGTTCCAGTGGAGGGGGGTTTGAGGAGGTGGCCGAGGGTTTCGATGACTTGGCAGTAGTTGAACGTGGGGTTGAACCCTTGTAACTTTGACTTTTTCCTTTTAAAATGTAAGCCGCATTATTGGTTGAGGCAAGTAAAATCTGCAATTTATCTTAATTGGTTTGTAGTGGTTTAACTAAAGTGATTGTGAAGCTTTACGTTACGCTTTTGATGGGATGATTTTGGAAAAAATAGCGACGCCCCCTACTTTATTTTGGCGAGGCTCGCGTGACGCTTTTGATACGCTGATTTGAAAAAACAGCGACGCCCCCACTTTCTTTTAGCGAGGCTCGCGCAATGCTTTTGATAAGCTGATTTGAAAAAACAGCGACGCCCCCACTTTCTTTTTGCGAGGCTCGCGCAATGCTTTTGATAAGCTGATTTGAAAAAACAGCGACGCCCCCACTTTCTTTTAGCGAGGCTCGCGCAATGCTTTTGATAAGCTGATTTGAAAAAACAGCGACGCCCCCACTTTCTTTTTGCGAGGCTCGCGCAATGCTTTTGATAAGCTGATTTGAAAAAACAGCGACGCCCCCACTTTCTTTTTAGCGAGGCTTGCGCAACGCTTTTGATAAGCTGGTTTGAAAAAACAGCGACGCCCCCACTTTCTTTTTGCGAGGCTTGCGCAATGCTTTTGATAAGCTGATTTGAAAAAACAGCGACGCCCCCACTTTCTTTTAGCGAGGCTCGCGCAATGCTTTTGATAAGCTGATTTGAAAAAACAGCGATGCCCCCACTTTCTTTTTGCGAGGCTCGCGCAATGCTTTTGATAAGCTGATTTGAAAAAACAGCGACGCCCCCACTTTCTTTTTAGCGAGGCTCGTGCAACGCTTTTGATAAGCTGGTTTTGGATTTCGCGTCTACTGTTACCACGGGCGGCGGGGTTTGCTTTTTCGGCGAGCCCCTGGCATTTGCAGCGAGGGTGCTCGGCTTTTTGGACTTCGCACCTCCCCTTCTCTTGGGTAGAGGTGAAGTTTGCTTTTTGCGAGCCCCTGGCGTGATTTCGCGAGGGTGGTCGGCTTTTTGGACTTCGCGCCTCCCTTTATCTTAGGTAGAGGTGAAGTTTGCTTTTTGCGAGCCCCTGGCGTGTTTTGCGAGGGTGCTCGGCTTTTTAGACTTCGCGCCTCCCCTTATCTTAGGTAGAGGTGAAGTTTGCTTTTTGCGAGCCCCTGGCGTGTTTTGCGAGGGTGCTCGGCTTTTTAGACTTCGCGCCTCCCCTTATCTTAGGTAGAGGTGAAGTTTGCTTTTTGCGAGCCCCTGGCGTGTTTTGCAAGGGTGCTTGGCTTTTTAGACTTCGCGCCTCCCCTTATCTTAGGTAGAGGTGAAGTTTGCTTTTTGCGAGCCCCTGGCGTGTTTTGCGAGGGTGCTCGGCTTTTTAGACTTCGCGCCTCCCCTTATCTTAGGTAGAGGTGAAGTTTGTTTTTTGCGAGCCCCTGGCGTGTTTTGCGAGGGTGCTCGGCTTTTTAGACTTCGCGCCTCCCCTTATCTTAGGTAGAGGTGAAGTTTGCTTTTTGCGAGCCCCTGGCGTGTTTTGCGAGGGTGCTCGGCTTTTTAGACTTCGCGCCTCCCCTTATCTTAGGTAGAGGTGAAGTTTGCTTTTAGAAAATGTTCGTTTTTGAAGCAATCTTAAAAAAAAATTGCATCGATGATAGCACTCTTTGAAGAAGAGGTGCTTTTTTGATGTTTTCTAGTAAATGTAGAGGTTTGATGACTTCTTTTTTCGGGGGTTCTAACCTGCATTAAGGTTGTGGATGCTGCCTCGTTAAAAAACCTTACGTCCCTTCGTAAGGAAAAAGAGTGCAGCTCCTTCTGTTTTTGTTACATGCACAGAAATGGAAGAAAACAAAAGTGAAACAAAAGATTACATGGTGCGAGGGCTCGCTAAGGCTCCGCTATGGGTAGAATTTGCGAAGGTCGTCAATGTTCCAGGTGTGAGGCAGGATGTTTCCTTCGCTGTCGGAGAGGTGGAAAGAACCGGGGCGATTGCTTTCCACAATCAAGTATGGACCTGTCCACTTGGGCTGGAATTTTCCTGCCAAGCTGGTGTTTTGTTTTCTGATGAGGACGAGGTCACCCATCTTCAAATCTTTGATTCTGATCTTTTTGTCTCTCCATTTTCTGGTTTCTTCTTGGTACTTACGAAGGTTGTGCACTGCATTGCATCTTGCTTCTTCGAGTAGGTCTTTATCAAGCGGTTGGGCTTGCTCGTCAGATGCGAGGGTTGTTCTGAGCGACCCATATTTTAGTTCTTCTGAAAGCACCGCTTCTTCGCCGAACAAAAGTTTGAAAGGAGTGAATTTTGTTGCTCTGCATTCTGAGGTGTTGTGAGACCAGGTGACCGAAGGTAGTTCATCGGCCCATTTACCCTTAGGTCTACCTTGCAACTTTTTGGATATAGCTTGGAATATTGTCGCATTGGCTCTTTCAACCAGGCCGTTGGATTGCGGGTGCCGGACGGAGGCGAAGCATAACATTGTCCCAATTTGCGCACAGAATTCTTTGAAGACCTCGTTGTCAAACTGAGTGTCATTGTCGACGGTTAGATGTTGAGGAACTCCAAAGCGACAAACTATTTGTTGCCAGAAAAACTTTTTTACTGCGAGGGAAGTGATGGAGGACAATGGCCTTGTTTCCATCCACTTTGTGAAGTATTCCACAGCTACCACCGCATAGCGAAGGTTCCCTGGAGCCGTCGGTAGTGGGCCTACGAGGTCCATCGCCCACCTTTGCAGAGGCCAGGTTGGGCATATGAGAGTTGTAGGTGCCCCTGGAGCGTTTTGGTTTTTTGCCATCAGTTGACAACCCTCGCAATGCTTGAGGATGGTTTCCGCATCTCTTAATGCTGTTGGCCAGTAGAAACCTTGCCGGAACGCTTTGCCGACTAGAGCCCTCGGGCCGTTGTGGGAACCACAGATGCCCTCGTGGATTAGCTTGAGAATGTCATTGCCTTCGGACTGTGACACACATTTGAGCCATGGCGAGGTTACCGAAGCTTTGTACAAGGTGTTGTCAACAATCTTGTATCCTCGCACTCTTTGCTTTAGTCTGTTTTCTTCTTCTCTGTTGTTTGATTCATGGAGCCCCTTGATGTAGGCCATGATAGGTGCTCTCCAATCCTCGCACTGAATTGCGCTGATCAGCTTGACGCTGATTTCAGAATCTTCGAAAGCTGACCGAGTGGTAACCTCGTAGAACACATTTGGTGGGAGTTGTAACTGCTGTGCGGCTGCTTTAGCTAGGCAATTTGCCTCGCTGTTTTGAGTCCTTGATATTGCTTTTACAGTTATGCCGAGGAAGAAAGATTCTAACCTTCGGACATATCGAAAATACTTTTGAAGCTCTGGATCTTTTGCTTTGTAGTTCTTCTCAATGTGCCCCGCAATGACTTGCGAGTCTGTATTGATGAGTGCCCTTCGGACTGACAATGACCGTAGTCTTGAAAGTGCCAGAATCACAGCTTCATATTCAGCGGAGTTGTTTGTGCATTTGAAGTCAAGCCTTCGTGCGTATCTCAGCTTCGACCCGGAAGGCGAGATTAGAATGGCCGAGGCACCGGCACCAGTTGCACCCCAGGCGCCGTCGACATAAATGACCCAGAACTGGTCATGTCGCAGCTCACCAGCACGAGGGTCGGGTGTCCATTCTGCTATGAAATCAGCCAGTACCTGTGATTTGACTGCTGTTCTACCGACGAAGGTCACAGCGTAACTGTTAAGCTCGACTGTCCATTTTGCTATTCTTCCAACTGCCTCGTTGTTTTTGAAAATGTTCTCGAGGGGGTACGACGAAGGTACATGGATCTCGTGCACCTGGAAATAGTGCTTGAGCTTTCTTGATGCCATAACGACGGTGTATGCTATTTTCTCAAGCTCCGAATAATTTCTTTTGGGGCCTTCGAGGGTTTCTGAAACATAGTAGATTGGGGTTGTCTGGTCTAGTTATTTTCGCGAAGCTCCTTGATGAGAACTGCGCTTGCTGCGTGAGGTGAAGCTGCGACGTAGAGTAACAATAAATCTCCCTTGCTTGGGCTGGTTAGGGCAGTCAAGCTGGTCAGATACTTTTTCAACTCCTCGAAGGCCTTTTGCTACCGGGGACCCCAATTAAATGGAGCATTGCTTCTGAGTGTTTCAAAGAAAGGTAACCCTCGCTCTGCGGATCTTGAGATGAATCTGCTAAGTGCTGCTAAGCGGCCAGACAGACGCTGAGCTGCTTTTTTGGTCGCCGGAGGTTCCATGTTCATGATGGCGTCAATCTTCTCGGGGTTAGCTTCGATTCCTCTGGCTGAGACGATGCAACCTAGCAATTTACCTTCGCTTACCCCGAACACGCATTTTTCTGGGTTTAGTTTCAATCCGGCGGACCGGAGGTTGCTGAATACCCTCGATAAGTCGGATATGTGGTTTTCTTTTAGTTCACTCTGGACAACCAGGTCATCGACATAGGCAGAGACAGCATGCTCATCCTTGAAAACCTCGGAGGTCATGCGAGCGAAGGTTGATCCTGCATTTTTCAAGCCTTCTGCCATTCTTCGGAAGCAATAGGTGCCCGAGGGTGTGATAAAACTTGTTTTTTCCTCGTCTTCTTCATTCATCCAAATCTGGTGATAGCCTGAGAAGCAATCAAGGAGGGACAGCGTTTGGCAACCTGCCGCTCTGTCGACCAGGGTGCTTATGTTTGGGAGAGGGAAATCATCCTTCGGACAAGCTTTGTTCAAGCAAGTGAAATCCACGCACATTCGCCATTTTTTGTTCTTCTTTTGGACTAGGACCACATTTGAGAGCCAAGTTGGGTATTTGACCGGGCGAATGACGCCTGCGTCCAAAAGCCTTTTTACCTCAACCTTCGCTGCCTCCTTTCTTTCTTCTGACATTTTGCGAAGCTTTTGTTTGATTGGGCGATAGCCTGTTTTGATGTTCAGGCTATGCTCAATCATTGATCTGTTGACTCCTTTTAGGTTTTCTGCGGACCATGAGAAGGTGTCGGAATTTTCTCTGAGGAAGTTAATGAGGTTGCCTTCTGATTGGGGGTCTAGATTGGCTGAGATTAGCACCTTTCTTTCGGCGTTACCCTCGAAGAGTTGGACTTGTTTGGTTTCCTCCTTTGGCGCTGCCTTCACTCTGTCATTGCAGACTTCACCATTGTCGCTGATGCTGGGGGTTTGAGGTTTTGACAAATTGTGTACATTGCGTTGCCCTGGGGCTACGTTTCCTTCAGCTACCCTTGCAATGTCTTGGTCCCCAAATACTGCAACCACACCCTTCGAAGCGGGAAGCTTCATGCATAGGTAAGCGGGATGGATGACAGCATTGAATGCGTTTGTGACCCCTCGGCCAAAAATGGCATTGTATGGATAGAACATGTCGACGACATCGAAGGTGATGTGCTCAGCTCTGCAGTTCGTTTGGTCGCCGAAAGTCACAGGCAAGGGTATTTTGCCAACCGCTCTCACTTGTTGACCGCCGAAGCCGTATAGGGGGTTGTCAGCGGGTTGTAGGAGGTTTCTATCGAGCTTCATGCTGTCGAAGGTTGAGGCGAATAAGATGTCAGCGGAGCTTCCTGTATCAACCAAGATTTTGGTGACAGTCCACCCAGCGAGGTTGGTTTCGATCACCATAGCATCGGTGTGAGGGTAATCTCTCAGCTTCATGTCGCTGGAATCGAAGGTTATGGGGATGTGAGACCAACGACCGAATCTGTGGGGTCCTTCGACGGCCACGTGGTGAACTCGTCTGGCATGTTCCTTCCTCTGCTGTTTATTACCATGGTCCTCATTTGAACCTCCGGTGATAGCTAGAATCACACCGAAGGTTGATGTTGGATTGTTGATGGTCGTTTGGCTCTGGGCTTCGGCTTTGACAGGCTGGGGTGCTGGTAAAGCGGGAATTGGTGGTGGTGGTGGCAGAGCGTTGCTGGTTTGGTGGGTTGTTGGAATTTGGTTTTGGGGGGTTGTTGGGTATGTGACTGTGTATGGAGTGTTTTGGCGTTGTGGGATTGTTGTTGCCTGGTAGGAGGTTTGGCTGAAGTGTGGGTGGTGGGGGTAAATGGGTTGTTGCGAGGGTAGGCCATAATTTATGGGGGTGTAATGGAATTGGGTATTTGAAGGGTGGAAACTTGGTTTCCTGGTGTGGTGGATGGTTCGAGTGTCTGACGAAGCAGCTTTCCTGGATTCCTGGTATTATTTTCCCTTGGCGAAGCATTCGCATTGCTTTGTTGTGTGTCCCTTTCCGAGACCACAGAAGTGACAATACATTTTAGCGGGATCTCGTTGCTGGTTCCGCTGATTCGGCTGGGGTGGCAAACCCTGAGAGGCTTGGTTGCTTGGAGGTTGAGCGTCCCGTCTTTGATCCTCGTGATTTGTTGCTTTGTTGATTGCACCAACGTTGCTTTGCTCTTGGCGAGGGTTGCTTTCCCTTGCTTGAGGCCTCGGCTGTAGCTTCAGTTGTGAGCGCCGAGCGTCAGACTTCGCTCTGAAGTCCATGTCTGCTCTGCAATATCGTTCCATTGTTTCGTGTAACTCCTCGATTGAATTCGCTGGCTTCCTGGCAAACTTTGATGAGCATGGGCCTGGACGCAGACCACTGACTGCGGCGAGGATTACAGCTTCGTCGGATATCCCCGGAGTTCTTGCTCTAATTTGGATGAACCTTCGCCAGTAGTCTTGAAGCGGTTCTCGCTCCTCTTGCTTGCAATTGAACAAATCGATGGGGTTTGAAGGGGCTGGTGTGATGCCTTTGAAGTTTGTGCAGAGCCTGTCTCTGAGGTTGGCCCAGGAATCCACGGTGCCGGGGCAAAGGTTGCTGTACCAAGTTTGCGCGATGTCGCGCAAGATAATGACAAAGGATTTTGCCATTGTTGCTTCGTCTCCACCTGCCGCGGCGACTGCCGCCTCATAGCTCATTATGAACTGGCGAGGGTCGGAAAGCCCGTCGTAACGAGGTAAGTTTTGTGGGTTGTAGCATGGAGGCCAGGGTTGAGTTTGGAGTATCTAGGAGAGGGGTGACCGTGGGTCATAGGGCATTTGGTGTTGCTGAGGTCTTCTTTGGATGCAGAGGTTTTGCTCTCTCTCATCTGGGTAAAGTTGGCGAAAGTTTTGTTGTCTCATTGGGTAAGGCTCTTGGAGTGGCGGTGGCGGGGGTGGTGGATGGCGAAGGTTGTCTCGAACTCGCTCCTCATTTCCCTCCTGCAGCGGGGGCATATCCCCGTCGTTCCAGCCCTCTGCCTCGGCCTCAGCCACGGCGAGGGACTCTTCCATTCGGCGAAGCTGCTCCCTGGCCTCGTCTGCCTTCTGCCTGATGGCGCACAGCCGATTGTGCTTCTTTAGCTGGTCCAGACGCCGCTTCTTCTCCTGCAGCTCAGCCTGAAGGCTTTCGAGGGCCTCGAGGCCCAACTCCTCTTCGTCTGCTCCCTCTCCCTCCCCGGGGGTGTGAGGGTGCAACACGGTCCGGGCTTGAGGGCCCGGGACCTCCGCGTCCGGGGTGACATCCTGCACCCTTGAGGGTTCTGGTATCTCCTCAGCAGGTGGGACCACCGTCGCCGTCTCTCTAGCCGTGCGAAGGTCTCTGGTGGTGTTGGTTCGCCTGTTCCCCGCCATTTGATCCCCACGGTCGGCGCCAAGCTGTTGGAACCGCACTTGCTCCCCTTCGCTCTCGCGCGAGGGAAAGGCGAAGGTGGCCAAGCGTCGAAGGTTGAAAATGAAGGTAAGGGAAACAAAGACTATTATCGTAGCTCTATTCCCCAGAAAATCGTCCCCCTTACACTGTTCACCCCTTGGTATTTATAGGGAACACCAAGGGTCACAGGACTACTTACGAAAGGGTACAACAAAGATTCCCTGCCTCCACGCAGGGAGGAGGGGCAAAGAAGTAAAAACACGGTTGCAGCGGAAACCCTAATCAGCCTTCCCTCTGTGCGCCGCCACTCGGTCTTGCCCACCTTCGGGGGCAGACACGAAAAATTTGACCCTCGACTCTGCTCGCCCTCGAGCCAGCGTCCTCCCGTCGCCTTGCCGAAACCTTCGCTGCAAGCAAAGTGGCCTCGCAAGGCGAGCGAGGGTCGCCCGCCTGGTTGTCGTCGAGTCAACCTGCAGAGAATTGCAACAAAGCCTCGGTGGTCGGATCCGTGGCGAGGGTTAGAAAACGGGTCCGAGGGGTTCGGTCCCTTGAGGAAAAGGGGCGAGCGGGGACGCGTGGATCACGCGAAGGTCGTTTTTGCCTGCGCTCTGTGTGGTGCCGCTGTCGAGGGTCCTCATGTAACACTCTGGTGTTAAGCAAGACTAAAACTTGACATGTCATCATATGCACTGGCATTTTATCTGAGTTAATAACCTGATTATGCATTCACTTAAAACAAGTTTAATTTTCATGCTTGTGCTTAGTGATAAGGAGTGATTAAGTTTGTAATCCTAGTTTATGCTTTCTTGTTAAGAATAATGCTTTTAGGCTTTATAAGGGTATTATGGTAATCTTATGTATAGTAGTCGAATTTTATATCCAACCCTGGTATTATGTCTCAAAGGTGTAGTGAGAACATGTTTCAAGCTACCTTTGAGGTATAATTCCAGATTGGAATGAAATTCAAATGAATAGTTTAAATAATTCAAAAACCCTATTTTATCCCCTTTTCTATAAATCAAAATTTTGAAAGAATTTGGGTATGCTCTAAAAAGCAAAGTTGTTCTATTTTTGATAAGGAACAACTTTGATGTATAATGTTTTCCAAGTTTTTATATGAAATCAAAAGTAATTTGGAAAATACTTTTCTGCCCTTTTTATCCTCTTTTGTTTTTCCAACTCTAATTCAAATTTTGAGCATATTTTGAAAATGTTGCAAAAATAAAAGATGTTCAGTATTAAATTCTGAGCATTTGATATTTTAGCATAATTTCAACTTATATTCAAATTTTCAAAGTAATTTTAAATTTACAGAAAGGGTAGAAAAGGAAATGGGAAAAGGGGGAGATAAGCTTCTGGCTCTGTTCATGGCGGTGGCCGCCGAAGCTTTGACCGGCGACGCCAGCGTTCTGGGTATCGCTCCCTCTCGAATAAGCGTGCGACTGTCTCCGTGGCGAAGTTACTCAGCTGCTGACCCTTTTCTCTCACGTCGTGGCGTCCTCTCTCGCGCTCGCCGTCGACCTCTTGCCACGAAGCCCCGACGAGCACCTTCTCGGCTCAATCTCCGATTCACCGCACACCGATCGTTCTTATCCCAGTTTAACCGTGGGTATAAAAACCCTACATCCTTGCGCATCTCCAGAGTTCACTCTTGCAACCTCTACTCACTCAGAGAGCCGGTAACTATTGTTCTTCTTCCCGCCGGGCAAGAAAGCTCCGCCGAGCTCGATCTCGCCGTGGTCCGATCCACTGGGCACTTCCTTATTCTCTTTATCTCGCGTTTATGCTTCATCTTGATCCCAGAAACCTCTTAGGCTCACTGGTTTCATGTGTGGTGCCCAGGTCTCGCCGGAACCACCGCCTTTACACCGGAGCTCGCCGCCGGAAGCCACTGCTCCGTGGATACCTTCCCTCCGTTCATCCTCCGCTCGAACCAACTACACAGGCAGCACTAGGGTGAGCTACTGAAGCTTCCTAGCCCTTCCGTTCTACTGCTACCGACCTAGGTTCGCCGGAACATCTACGCCGTGGCTCGGTCCGCCGCCGTGCGTGGCCACACCTCACCGGAGCGGTAGCGTTTAGGGTTAGAGGCTCTGTCGGCCGCGGGTGACACGCCGGTGATGATGCGCGCGTCGTCTAAGTCTCTACTGGCCGGAGTTGGCCGGCGTAAGGACGGTCGCCGCTCGGTTCGCCGCCGTGCGCTCGGGCCATGGCCAGGGACCTCGCGTTTGTGAAGATAAGATCTTCCAGGGTGTTGGTTGCAAAGTCCAAGACTCAGGTGAATAGCGCCTTGGACTGCGGGTTAGTTTCGCGTAAGCCGAAGGGCTTTTCTGCAAAGCTGTCAGGGCGCACCGTCTCGCTCGAGCCAGGTCTCGAGCGGACATGTGGACACGTGCTCACGTCTCGAGCTATGCCTCGAGCAGGCGCCTCCTCCGCTTCGCTCGAGCCGAGCCTCGGGCGAACATGTTCACCGTTCCGCCCGAGATAGGCCTCGGACGGACGAGCTTTTTCCGTCTCGCCCGAGCCGAGAGTCAGGCCTCGGACGGGCGTTTGGTGTTTATCGTCTCGATCGAGATAGGCCTCGGACGGACGAGCGTTTTTCCGTCTCGCCCGAGCCCTGAGTCAAGCCTCGGGTAGACGTTTGTCTCGTTGTCTCGCTGGAGTCAGGCCTCGAGCGGACCCTCGGGCGCTGTCTCGCTCGCGCCGAGCCTCGAGCGAACGCACACGCACTCACCTACCGTCTTGCGCTCGCGTCACGCTGGGCTAAGTTGGCTTGGGCCGAAAGCCCAGTTTGGGTTCGTTCAAGTTTTTCTTTTTCTGGCTTTATGCATAGTAATCAGTTTTGTTGTTTTTGTTATAATTAATCTATAGCTCTGTTAATTATGAAATTTGACATGTGAGTTTATATCACTGATATACACCTTCATGTTTAATTTCATCCCTGTTTGACTAAGTATGATTTGTGTATAAGTAAAAGGCTAATTAAAATGGTTTATAAAATAAATAGGAATAGTTGATCATTATAGAATTATGTGACTTTTGGAATTGTTTGACAACCAGTGGAAAACTAGCAAGATTTGCTCTCTGGTTATGGATTCCTTTATGCAAATAACCTTTTGTTGCTTGTTAAGTTGCCTAACCATATTTAAAGAAAATAACAAAACTTGTTTAGTACTTTTAATAGCTAAAGTTGGTTTGTTGGTTTGCAACTTTACCGCAAGGGAAAGTTGTACTCCATAAAAGTTATAGTTTAAGAAAATTTCCATCTTTACCATAATCATATCATAAGCATCTCATTATTCATGCATATGCACTTCTACGTGTAGATCCCGCTTCGGAAGGCCCTAACTCTCAGTGGATTCCTCCTGAGGGTGTAGACCCTTCTCGATTTTCAGAATCTTCAAACTTCGCTGATCCTCAAGGCAAGCCCCGGTGCATTTAACCTTTCTGTTTCTATTACAAAATTTATACAATGATTTATCAATTGCATTTAAGTAATAGGAGTTGGATGACACCAGTAGTTGCATTACCAGTTGGTTACCTTTACCCTATCCTTGTTACCTATTTGTTTATAAATGCTTAGCCAAGATGCACGGTGATGAGATTATCCTCCGCTTAGGCCTTGAGCAAACTAAGGGATGATGAGTCATCATTGTTAGGATACCTCTCTCAGGTACAAACTGTTAAATGGATGAAAAAAAATGAATTTCAGACCAGACGGGAAACCGTTCATGGAAAGATGGCAGGCAGGGTCACCCTAGTCGTGCTAATCCCGTCTGTGTCGATTAGGAACTGTCCGTTGTTGGCCCTTGATCGAGTGCATGATAGTACCAATCACGGGATACGGGTTGATATGTTGCAGGTTAGAGTCCTGCCATACAACGCCGTGGTGCTTTGGTATGTTGCAGGTTAGAGTCTCGCCATACAAATCACTTATGGTTGTACAATATGTTGCAGGTTAGAGTCCTGCCATATTGTGTGATTGGGAACCCCCAGCTGGGTAGATAAAGCGATTCGAATCGTCGTTGCTCTACGATAAAAAGAGACTCGATCTCTGACCCTCAACGTAGAGTTTTCAAAACCAAAGCATTTGAGAAATGATGTTTCTTTCTAAAAAGTGTTTTGATGATATATCTGGAATTACTAAGGAAAAGAGAAAGGTTTTGTTAAAAAGCTTTTTCTGGAAATCTCTCCTCTATTGCTAGCCCCACTACATCCATTAAAGCTAGCATGACCTGAAGTCTTTTCTGTTGACGGGCAAGTCTTGTTGAGTACTTTTGTACTCAGGGTTTGTTACCCTTGTTGCAGGAGAGTACATGGATCCACCTTTTGATGGACAGTGCTATTTCACTCTTGTAGAGGAGAGTGATAACGATTCTGATGTGTGACCTTGGGCAAGTAACAAGAATTTGTGTGACATATGTATTATAAAGTTCCGAACCGTTTATGTAATAAGTACTTATGGTTTGTAAAACTCTATGTTTTTAACCTATGTATTATAATCTTTCCGCTTTACTCTGATTTATCTTATCTATAAAACTGTTGTAATACTGTGATGCTTGATGAGGAATTTTCCTGGAAGTAATGTAACGTGGATGATTCGGGTTTCCCGAGGACACCCGACAGACCTCTTGAGTCATTTGGAACGCGTGTACGCCGATCAAAGGTCTTTAGGACAATGATGGGTGCACGTGGGCCACTTAATTCAGGAGGTTCTGCCACACCTCATCCCCAACAGATGGTGACGGCCACAAGCTCTCAAGTGTTTCAATGCTCTGTCTTCGGTGAAATGGAGAAGGGAATAGATGCCATTGCCCAAGTTGGGACTTTAGTTTTATCTTTGATCTTGAGTAATAGGCAAGCCGGACTATCAAGAGGGACACATTTGAGGCTAGCTAGATGTGGAGAAAAGTGCTCATGACGACTAACTTCTAGCGCTTGAGAGACACCACGCACTCACGAACACATAAAGGTTTTCTGGGTGTGGTCGGTAGTACCGCCCAAGGGGGTCGGTAGTACCGCCCAAGGGTGCTATGAGCAAGGCTCTCTGGTTTTGGTCTCAGGTGACCTAGCGGTAGTACCGCCATAAGGTCGGTACTACCGGCCTCGGTAGTACCGACCCCCTGGTCGGTAGTACCAAGGATCCAGGACGTTTTTCATCCTCTCTGTGTTGGTCAAAATATGATCTGGCGGTAGTACCGCCATAACCTCGGTAGTACCGCCCTCGGTGCTACCGACCCTGGTTGGTAGTAACTTGTTTTTCGCAGAGCTCTCTGTTCGCGACCGATTTGGCCTGGCGGTAGTACCGCCATAACCTCGGTACTACCGGCCGCGGTGGTACCGACCAAGGGTCGGTTGTTCCATCTGGTCAACGGTCGCTGTAACGGTCGTATTGAGTACGGTCGGTACTACCGACCAAGGGGGTCGGTACTACCGACCGTGGCGCAGCATGTCTTGTTTAAATAGCCGCTCGACCGACTTCTTTGGGTTACCTCTTCGATTCATTTTGCGCACAAAACACAAGAAAGAGATCTCCCAAGTGTTGAATAACCTCCTCTCTCTCCCCCTTTGATTCTAGAGTGAATCTCTTGCAAGCTTTGAGCTAGGGAAGTGAGATTAGAGAGTGAGACGCATCGTTCTTCGTCAAGAGCACTTGGATCCAACATCTCTCCGGCTTGATTTGTGTTCTTTACTCTTGAGTTCTTGGGACTCTAGCCGGTTAGGTGTTCTTCGGTTGTTGCCTGTGATTGACTCATTTGTGAGGGCACTCCGAAGTGTTTGTATTACCCTCTGATTCTTAGTGAAGAAACTCAACTAGCCTTTGTGGTTGCTTGAGTGAGGCAAGGAGGTGAAAGAGACTCCGACCTTCGTGGTCACCTCAACAACGGGGACGTAGGCGCTTCTTAGTGAAGTGGCCGAACCTCGGATTAAATCTTGTGTCTCGTGTGCTTGTTGATTTTGCATCCTTGGATATTTTGTTTGCACTCGTGTTCTTCGTGTTCTTCCTCCCTCCTCTCTCGTTCTTAGGTGTGGGAAGGCTCGATCTACTCTTTGGGGAGGAGCCACTTCTTGGATAAGGTATAAACTTCATCTACATCTTCTAGGGAAATATTGGTATGTGCTAGATCCACTTTTGCATCTTCTCTATCTTGATCTCGTAGCAGTTTTTAGGTTGTCGGTAGTACCGACCTGTAGAGCCGGTAGTACCGACCTCGGTAGTACCGGCCCCTATAGTCGGTAGTACCGACTGTGCAATCTGATACTCGTTTTGAGCTTTGAGTTTCAGGTTTCTAGATTTTTGAATTGGCTATTCACCCCCCCTCTAGCCATTCGGACCTTTCACTTGGGCCCTAATCGGCCATAGGAGGTAAAGGGGGAGGAGGAGAAGGCACCAGACACGCTGCATCGCCGGCGGCGGCCGCTGGACGGTGGCCGGACGGCGGTGCGCGGCGGCGGCGGCTGTTGGAGGCAGGCAAGGCGGCGGCGGCTGTTGGAGGCAGGGGCGGTTAGGGCACCCAAAACCCTAACCGCCGGCTCTTATAGCCGCTCGCCAAGCTCGCCGGCTGGGCCGCTCGCTGGGCCGGCTGGGCCGTGCCTGGCTGTCTTGGCTTGCGCGCCTGGCCGGCCGGCTGGGCCGCCCGCTGGGCCGCCTGCCCCTCCCAGGCCTCTTTTCATTTTTTTCCTTTTCGTTTATATATTTAAGTTTTTTTAACCAGCAGTAGTATAGTTTAATTAGCTATATTTTGCTAGTTTAAATTCTACAAGAACATCAGTTTATTTGTATGATTGTTGTTGCTTTATACACTGATGTATCTTGTCATTGTAAATATAATTTGTGGTTTAATTATATTATTATTATACAATGGCTTCTCTATTATATTTTGAAGTATGTGGTGCACCCAAAACACTGTTTGCACCACATACATATAGTACATCTGTAATTTTGATGACTTGTTTGTCATATGTTGGTACAACAAAAATCCTGTTATGCACCAACATATAGGTTACATTTATAATTTTATAATAGAATTGGTATGATGGTGCCCCAAAACCACTCTTTTGCACCACATACAGGTTAAAATTGCTTGTTGACCTAGTTGCAATTTAGCTATGTCGTCCATAGAATTATAATTTTAATCTCTATTGGATTCAAATCGCAATATAAAATATCTTGTTTATTTTGGATAATAAAACACAAGGTAATGGAGTACTATGACAAAGGCTGCATTTAATTCATTAAGAATTATTCTGCCCTGAGACCGTGCCATAGCAGTGATTGAATCACCCATTGTTGAGAGGTCTACATCATGTTTCTTTGAAATTTGATGACTACCTACACCGTGTTTTACCAAAATAAAGGTTTTGGATTGTTATATCATCATATTATTTTTGATATTATACAAGGTAGTAGAGACCTAAGCAAAGGCTGCATTTAATTCACTTGTGAATTATCTAGCCCAGAGACCGTGCTTAGGCAGCAATATATTTGCCTACTATAAAGATCTACTCTTTGTCTTTGACATAGAGATTATCTGTCTTGTATTTTATCAAAATTTCCTGATGATTTGGTTGTATGGTCTACATAATTATGTGATTACCTACAACAAATCCAAAAACTATGATAAGATATAATCATTTAAATATTGCATTTTACAACATAACCATGTTGATTCTAATTTACCATTCGGTAAATTAATTTATCCATGGTTGTCCATGTAGGATCATGGCCACTAAGGAGTTCGAGGAACTTGCATTAGATGGTAGTAATTACCCTACTTGGGCTTCTGATATCAAGATAGCGCTTGCATCTCGTACAATTTAGGCTACAATTCAGGAACCTCAGAATGAGGTTGCCCTGCAAGACAAGCAAATCTATACTGCTTTAGCGTTGCTACGGTTTTATATTCATAAGGATCTCAAATCTGAATACCTTATGATTGAAAATCCTCGTGAATTATGGCTCGCTCTTAAAGAGCGATATGAACAGCAAAAAGAACTCATTTGGCCCGAGGCCAACCATGAATGGAACAACCTACGTCTCTAAGATTTTAAATCTGTGGCAGACTACAATCACGTTGTTCATAGAATTTGCTCTAAATTGAAGTTTTGCGAGAAAGAGCCAACCGATGGAGATAAGATAGAGAAAACACTCTCTACTATGCTCCCATCTGACAGAGTATTGCAACAGCAATACAGGGCTCATAATTACCAGCTTTATTCCCAGCTTATTCATACATTGACTCAGGCAGAAAAACATGATGAAATTTTTCTGAAGAATCATCATAAGCGCCCTGTTGGTTCGGCGCCTCTGCCTGAGGTCCATAATGTACAAAAAAATGCTAGGAATAAGAAGAAGTTCAATGGACTCAATCCAAAGAATAAAACTGGTAAACGCAAACACAATAGGAGGCAAAGACCTAATTCACATAAGGGGAAGAGAGACAATGCAGGCTCCAAAAATGACAACAAGTGTCATAGATGTGGAGACTTCTCGCATTTTGCTAAGAATTGTCGTGCTCCTAAACATTTGGTTGCATTATACCAAAAGTCTTTAAAGGGGAGCAAGCCAGCAGGAGAAACAAGATATGAGGCACACTTCAATCTTGCATCTGACGCTGACAAAGATAAGGGTTGTTCACAACAAGCCTCAAAGGAACAAGTGAACAACAAAGCTCTGAAAATTACAGAGAACCTTCCGCCAACGGACAATATGCTCCTAGACTTTGGTTCTGGAGACATGTTTGGAGATTTGGAATAATCTCGGTTTCAGACTTGATATCTATATAAATATATGTTGTAATAATCTAAGTTTGTTTGGGTTGTATTAATAGTGTGCTTGTGATTTGTATAAAGTTATCATATATTAGCTATTAACTTATACAATCTCGCAATATTGTAAATATCATACTCATATATTTGATATTCAATATATTATATGTATAACTCTATATGTTCGTATTTATTTACATTTACTTTACATATAGATGTCTGTTGAACTCAATCCAATGGAGGAAGAATTATGCATTGTGGACTCTGGTGCCACAAACTCTATACTTAGAGAGATTAAATATTTTCAGACTCTTAAGAAAAGAGAAGGAAATATTTTGACCATTGCTGGTCATGATGCATTAGTAGTTGGTTCTGGTTGAGCCACTATTACTCTACCAATGGGTACACAAATTACGATAGAGGATGCCTTGTTGTATCCTGAATCGACCCGTACCCTTCTAAGTTTTAGAGACGTCCGTAAGAATGGTTTTCATGTGGAGACACATGAAGAAAATAAAGAGGAATATCTTCTCTTTACCAAACTTACTGGATTTGGCAAACGAATTTGCGAAAAGATTTCTTCACTCCAATATGGATTGTACTTTACATACATAAAACCTGTAGAACATGTTGCTTATAAAATAATTTTCCGAGATGTCGATACATTCCGTAACTGGCATGATCGACTTGGGCATCCTGGAATAGGGATGATGAGGAAAATTATAGGCAATTCCATAGGTCATGATATGGATAACGCCAAACTTCCCCAAAATAAAGATTTTTGTTGCACTGCGTGTGCTACGGGGAAATTAATTTTAAGACCATCACATCTTAAAATTAGAGCTGAACCACTCAAATTCCTTGAAAGAATTCAAGGGGATATTTGTGGTCCGATTCAACCATTATCGGGACCGTTCAGGTATTTTATGGTTTTAATAGACGCATCGACAAGATGGTCTCATGTGTGTCTTTTATCGACACGTAACCATGCTTTTGCCAAAATAATGGCCCAACTTATCAAGTTGAAGGCACATTATCCTGAACATCGGATTCAATCAATCCGAATGGACAATGCTGCTGAATTCTCATCCCGTGCTTTTAATGATTACTGCATGGCTCTGGGAATTCAAGTTCAGCATTCTGTTCCATATGTACATACTCAAAATAGTTTGGCTGAATCATTGATTAAACAAATCAAGCTCATTGCAAGACCTATGTTGATGAATTGCAAATTGTCTACGTCGTGTTGGGGTCACGCAGTCCTGCACGCTGCTGATCTAATCCAACTACGACCAACTGCATATCACGAAACCTCCACATTGCAGTTAGTACGTGGGAATCCTCCAAGTATTTCCCATTTGCATAAATTTGGGTGCGCTGTATACGTACTCATCTCACCACCTCAGCGAACATCGATGGGCCCTCATAGGAAACTAGGATCTATATCGGATATTCATCTCCGTCGATCATTAAGTATTTAGAACCTCTAACAGGGGATCTATTTACAGCCCAGTTCGCTGATTCTATTTTTAATGAGGATCATTTTCCGGCATTAGGGGGAGAATTGTACCAAAAAGAATGCCAGGAAATTGATTGAGATGCAAAAGGCATCTCATTTTCTGATCCACGTACTACAGAAACTGAACTGCAAGTTCAAAGAATTATTGATTTGCAAAATATTGCAAACAATCTGCCAGACGCTTTCTCTGATTATAAAGGTGTCACAAAGTCTCTCCATCCTGCAAGGAATGTGCCCGAAAGAGTGGAGGTACCAAATAAAACCACTCAACCCCCTGTTGGCAAAAAGAGGGGGAGAAGCACTTCCAAGAGGCGAGATGTGATTGCTGGAAAGCAAAAGAAGACTGGAAATATAACTCAACCTCTGGTTGAAAGACACCTAGAGGACATACAATGTCCAGTGGACAACAATGATCCACAATCTAGCTCAGTTATGCGCATAAATACTAAGGCTGGAATATCGGAAGACCCAAGATTCATCATTTCGGGAAGTCACGATGAACCTTTAAGGGTAGAAGAAATTGCTATAAATTTTACAGAGACTAGAGAGTCTTATGATCGTAAGTCCATAATAGTCGACATATATTTCTCTGAAGAAATTGCGAATATCCTTCAAACTGATTCAGATCCTAAGTCTATGACTGAGTGCAAGAAGCGCTCGGACTGGGATAGTTGGAAAGTAGCAATTAAAACAGAGATTGCCTCGCTTTATAAAAGGGTAGTGTTTTCGGCTGTAATGCCAACACCTCCTGGCATCCTTCCTGTAGGATACAAGTGGGTTTTCGTCCGAAAAAGAAACGAAAACAATGAAGTGGTGAGATATAAAGCAAGGCTAGTGGCACAAGGTTTTACGCAAAGACCTGGCGTTGATTTCAACGAAACTTACTCTCCGGTAATGAGTGGAATAACGCTCCGATACTTAATAGCATTGGCAGTACAAAATCGTCTATCTATGCAGTTGATGGACGTAGTGACCGCATACTTATATGGGTCATTAGATTCGGATATATACATGAAGGTTCCCGATGGAATCAGCCTACCGAATCCTAAGGCAAATCGCAACATGTATTGCGTCAAGTTGCAGAAGTCATTATATGGCTTAAAACAATCAGGCCGAATGTGGTACAATCGGTTAAGTGAATTCCTTAAATTAAAGGGATACACAAATAATGATGACTGTCCATGTGTCTTCATTAAGAAATCTTCAACAGGATTCTGTATCATATCAGTCTACGTTGATGATCTCAATATCATTGGCAACAGACCTGATATTAATGAAGCACGTCATCATTTACAGATGGAGTTTGAAATGAAAGATTTGGGTCAAACCAAATTTTGCTTGGGTTTACAACTTGAGCATTTACCTTCTGGTATATTCATATACCAAGCTGCCTATGTCCAGAAAGTATTGGAGAAATTCAATATGGACAAATCATATCCTACAAAGACCCCGATGGTAGTAAGGTCCTTAGATGTAAAAAAGGATCCTTTTAGGCCTCGGGAAAAGGAAGAAGAGATATTAGAACCACATGTCCCATATCTCAGTGCCATTGGAGCACTAATGTATCTTGCAAACAACACCCGACCGGATATAGCATTCACAGTTAATTTACTGGCAAGACATAGTGTTGCTCCTACCAAACGTCATTGGGTAGGAGTTAAAACAGTTCTGAGGTATCTCAATGGCACAAGGGATCTTGGGTTGTTTTATAGCAGAAATCAAGATCCGATTCTATTAGGATATACAGACGCTGGTTATCTATCAGATCCCCACAATGGCAGATCGCAAACAGGCTTTGTTTTCTTACAAGGTGGTACAGCGATATCTTGGAAGTCTTCAAAGCAGACATTAACGTCTACCTCCACCAATCACTCAGAAATTATTGCTTTATATGAAGCTTCACGCGAATGCGTTTGGCTTCGTAGAGTAATACACCACATAACTAAGTCATGTGGTATTGGTGCAGTTGAGACACCGACAATTATCTTTGAGGATAATTCGGCATGTGTTACTCAGATGAAATCAGGTTATATCAAGAGTAATATGACAAAACATATTATTCCCAAGTTATTCTACCCCCATGAGCTCCAAAAGAATGGAGAGATAGAAATCCTGCAAATTAAATCTTGTGATAATCTTGCGGATTTATTCACAAAATCTCTACCATACTCCGCATTCCGAAAATGTGTTGATGATATTGGTATGAGAAGACTTAAAGATTTGCAAGAATCAGGGGGAGAATCTCTCTAGATATAACCTACTTCATCATTACATTATACTCTTTTCCTTTACATGAGTTTTACTCTATTTGAGTTTTCTCACATAAAGTTTTTAATGAGGTAATTGTAACACATAGTAAGTGTCATATTATCTATTTTTCCTTATAAAGGTTTTTCAAAGATAATATATGACATATTGATCTCTGATCAAAGTTGTTTTAGACCAAGTCTTTAGGATCACCTAAAGGGTCTATTAACATTTGGATTCAAATATATCATGGTGTTTCTCCTTCTTTTCCCACTGGGTTTTAAGGAGTTTTGCCTGGTATATCGGTATATTTTGGATTTTTCCCACAGGGTTTTTCCAAAGCTTCAAGACTTATTCTGATGAACGAACAACGGTGCCTTTACAAAATCATTTGATCAAGGGGGAGTGTTGAGATTAATTAGGATTAATTAATTAGTGATCAATTATTGTAAATCATATAATTAGCACATGCTAATTATATTGGCATAACTGTACAGGCCCTACGGCATGCATAACCGTCTCTTCCTTTGAGTCACGGCCAAGGCAACTCCTTTGTATATATATGTAATCTCGTTCACAGAATAAACAGTTCGATTCATTCGATCTTCGCTTTATAAAAATAAGCCGGCTGAACTGACATGATGCACGCGACAAACCCAAAATTCACATGTTTTTATTTTTTAAGGGGTGTTTAGTTGGTGTGTGGAAAGTTTTTGATGTCACATTAGACGTTGCAACATTAATTTAATCTATTAAAAAAGAATAATAAAAAATATATATTCTGTCAGAAAATCGTGAGACGATTTTATTAAGACTAGTCAATCCATCATTATTGCATGTTTATTATAGCACAACGTTGTCAAATCATAAACTAATTAGGCTTAAAATTATTTTGTAAAACTATCGTAATTTGTATAATTAGTTTTTTTAGTTTATATTTAATACTTTATACATATGTCAACATTGGATATGATACCTGAAATTTTTTGGATGGAACTGAGAGCAGCTCCAACGTTGGTGCTAATGAGGTGCTAGGAGGTGAGAGAAAGAAACAAGACAGGTGCTATACATTGTGGCGCTGGTGCTAGCTTAGCACCTTCTAGCACCTGTGGTCAATTTAAGCACCCGGTGTTAGAGGAAAGAGAAAAAGGAAAAGAAGATTGGGAAGAGATGTGGGAGTTGAAAAATAGTAATTTATTGTTTGTCGGTCCTGTTTAGATGGTGCTAACAGATTTTATACGTTGAAACAAAATAGAACTAGCAAGTATCACCTGACATGACAAAGTATAGCACCTTGGGTGGTGCTATACATTGCGGATGCCCTAACTAAACATCCCCTTACCCACGCAGGAAGCCACCTGTCCCTGCTTTTGCGTCAGGAGCAAAGGACCACGGTGTGTGGCGACTGGCGAGTGGTGACCAGAGTCCGCTTTTTAAAGCAAAAGAAGAAGACAGCCAAACATTTTGATGTGAAATTGTTGACAGTTCAGAGTTCAGACATCGCACCCACCGAGCCGCCTAAGATTGTGTTCATGTTGTCCTGTCACATTTTGTTTATCAACCAAATAAAAGAATGGCACAAGTTAAGCGCGCGTCACATTTCCATTGAACCAAACAAAACATTGTCATATCATCCGCGAGCAAGTTTGTTCAGGAGAAGGAGAAAATATAAGTGTATAATAAAAACCTCCGAAGACAAAAAAAGGCTGCGCGTAACAAGTCTATGCCCTTAACTCATAGGGAGCAAGAAAGATATTTATTTTTTGTTCTGTTTGTTAATAATTTTAATTTTATTAAAAAACACATTAAATAATTAGAATATAAATTTAATATAAGGCCTTCCTTTTTTTATCACAATCCCACATGTAGGAGGTATAGACTAGTGGTAAAAGTGCGATTCATTCCATTATAACAACTAAATTCGAAATGATGCACTTAAGGAATCATCAAGTTTTTTTATATACTATATTCATATTTTGATGAAAACTTTAGTACTTATTATAAAGGGTTTAGTTCTTTTTCTACGCAATATAAAATCATCATAATGGAAGCTAAGGTAAAAAAGCTAAGAGCAACTCTAATAGACTTTCTATATTCTTTCTAAATATTGTATTAGGAATAGATATTTTGATAAAAAAATATCCTCCAATAGCTTATCTAAATGATTATCTAAATATGGCCATCTTTTATTTCAGATTTTTCGATAGCAGAAAATAGAAGACGAGAATGATTCTCTTGACTGCATAAGAGAAATAGAAAAGCTATTGAAGTTTGCAAAGATATAGAAAATGATTTTTATACAAATTACTCTCTCTAAATGATGATTTAGAAAGGCTCTTGAAGATGCTCTAATATTGATGTGAAAGCTATGCGTGGGTGGATGCATGTAGCCAACTAGCCATTATGCGGCAGTGTGCATGCATGCACCTAAGCAAGCTAATACATTCCCCCTTTGAAAATTTATCCAGGGCAAAGGGGATGGCCCTAAGGTTGTTCCACCAGTGATTCAGACGCAGTACGCACTAGCCACCAAAGATTGTTTGACGTTGGTGTGTCGATTTTTGGTTATGGACCAAACAATTAATTTGACACGAATTAAATGTGATGGCCACTTAACTGCATGACATATTATAGCTCTAACTAAACAAACAACCACAATTGTTTACAATAACAGAGTATGAGACAACACGTCAAATTTTAATTTACAATAACAAATGAGACCCCTCACCTAAAAAAACAAAAACTAGGAGTTTGATTAAAAACTCCATCATACATGAACTTTCTATGAGACAAGTGTATGAGCTTTGCTGCGGTACCTCCAAATGATTGTGAGCCGTTTATTTATTTTGATCGGACGGTTACGATTACCTAATAGATGAATTATATATTTATTGAATATTTAGTTATATAAAATAGGATAAATAAGGAATGTTTTAGATATAAAATCTTTTTTTTTCTAAATTTGATTGATGCATATGTGATCGGCCTGATATGGTAAATCTTTTCATTTTGTATCTATGGACTTTGATATATATTTTTATTACCATACAGTTTTGTACGTAAGTTATACATTTGATTTTGTATGGGATAAGATTGTGTGTGTACGTGTAAGTGAATAACACGTGGGTGTGTGCGCACGGGCATGATCATGTAACGTGTGTATGCATTGTCAAAACGTGAATAACGTGAATAACATTATGTGTGGTTAGAGATTGTACGTGCGTATGTAGTACTATGTTAGATCCAGTTAGATCGAGGTGTAAGTGTAGGTGTGTGTACGTGTACGTGGTTAGATCGAGTTTATTATACACGCGTGTGTACGTGGTTCGTTATTAGCGTGTATCGTGTGGTTAGCCTGAACGTGTCAGATGAACGAAAGTTTTTAAGGAGAAAGAAGGATTTTCCATGATCTTTCCTTCCGTCATCAGGGGAATTAAGAGGGATTATTTTTTTTCCTAAATTTTTAATTTATTAAGTAGTTTATAAAATATGAAAAATCAACGGCTTAGATTCATTTGAGATATTACCTCCTTAGAGGTAAATGATGTACCTTAGCATTGCCCGACAAGTATATACATTCATAAGGCAAAGTGTATCGCCTGTAATTTTATTTTCTTTAGCTTTGCCAATGTGTGACAAGATGTTTGTTGGTAAGTTCACTATCATACGATCTACAATTTGCATGTCATGAGAAACAACTGAAATATTTGTTGATGCATGACGATTTTTTCTATGCATGATGCATCATCACATGATTTAGCGACCAATGCATCATCCTTTTTGTCCAGCATGAAACTTATCTTAAAATGGGAGGTTCATGCACCTTCAGTGCCATCTTAGCTCCATAAGATATTGTTTTTTTCGTGCTTTAACTTGTTGGGAATTGTTCTTTTTAGGTTTCATATAAAAGTATTAATGTAGGAGTTCTTATTCATGAATGTCCTTATGAGGGGAAGGCTTTGTCTTTGGTCCACCCATTGAACCAAACAAACACATTGACATGTCATCCGCGAGCAAGTCTTTCAACTGTAGTAAAAAACATGACGGGGGATGACGGCTCCACACGTATATTACGAAGAAGCCATAACTACTTTTAGCCGTAGAAACCAAACCGTATAACTGAGACAGATTCGGGTTTTGATTTTAGGTTTCGAGTTTAGGTATATAGAGACTCCATCCGATCCAAATTTAGGCCTTGTTTAGATGGCAAAATTTTGCAAAATTTTTCCCGTAGCACTTTCGTTGTTATTTGATAAACTTTGTCTAAATATAGACTACGTAGACTCCAAAGATTCGTCTCAACATGTACATACTAAAAGTATAATTAATTATTTTTTTACCTACATTTAGGGTGTGTTTAGTTGGAAAAATTTTGGGTGTAAAGTTCCTGTAGCATTTTCGTTGTTATTTGACAAACTTTGTCCAAATATGGACCAACTAGACTCAAAAGATTCGTCTCGATATTTACAAACAAACTGTGCAATTAGTTATTTTTTTACCTATATTTAATACTCTATGCATGCGTCTGAAGATTCGATGTGATAGAGAATCTTGTAAATATTTGGGATCTAAACATGCCCTTAATTTTTCATACAAATATTTAAAGATTGATGTGGCGGAGAATCTTGCTAATTTTGCAAAATTGGGAAGCAACTAAACAAGGCCTTAAGCCCTTAACCATCGCTATTTCTAGGAAGAACCGACACCACCTCACCTAGAGAGGGAAAAAATGCGATGGCAACTTTCGGCCCCGTGTCGGGCAATGCACCAATAACACGACAAAAGTCCAGACACGAAATAATGGCGTGCGCGCGAACATTTCGTTTGCAAGGGGTGATCGAGGAGAAATGACGGATTAGCAACCCACGGCGGCGCACTTATCCGCTCTCCCCACAAACGGCTAAAAAGGCCCTGTGCGCCGCACTGGTAGCGTACTGGGCTGCCGCTTGGCGCTGGGCCGACGAGCGTGAGGCGAGTGCGAGACCCCCGCATCGCCGGCCTGCTCGGGCGCTCGGCTCGCGCTCAACGTCAACGAGATACCGGTGGAATCCGCGGTCCCGCGCGTGCCCGGCCCGACGCGAGCGAATGCGACACCAGGTCCACACCACCCGTGACCCCACCGGCGGCGATTTGCGCGCGGATCACACGCGCAGCGGCGACAGCACTCTCTCGAACGGTGGGCGGCGCCACTGCGGGGCACGCTCGTCATTTCGTCCGACGCCAGCCCGACCCTTGATAAACCCTACGGCTAAACGAGAGGCCCACCAGCCACTACAGGCACCCCAGCCCCAAACGGCCACCGAGCAAGCAAGCCCGCCCCACCCCGCGCGGCCCGCCCGCCCGCCCTGCCAAGTGCCACAGGCCCCAGCACCCCCCGCCACCTTAGCAGCGCCCGACGGCATGCCTGTCGCCTCCTCCCACCACCTGCGGCCGTCGCCGGCGGGCCCGGCGCGGCGCCCGGGCTGCGCGGCGCCGCGCGTGTCGCTCCGGCGAGCCGGTGCCTCGCCCCCGTACCGCGGCCGCTGCACCGTCGTGGCGGCGGCGGAGCCTGCCGCGGGCGCCGGCGGCGAGGCAGCCTCGGGCCCCGTCGCTGTGTCGGCGGTCGCACCCGCGGCCGCAGCCAGGGACAAGTAAAAACCGTCCCCCCTTGTCCGCCGAAATGCTGCCTCCTTGTTTCTTAACTAATCTCTCGCGGCGCGCGGGGCTCGTGTTGTCCGTGCACGCGCCCGCTTTGTCTGTTTCTGTTTCCTTCCTTCTGGTTCTGATGACGCCGCTCGGGTTTCTGCCGCCAAATGCAGGGTGCGGCGCCACACGATATCGGTGTTCGTCGGGGACGAGAGCGGCATGATCAACCGGATCGCCGGGGTCTTCGCCAGGAGAGGCTACAACATCGAGTCGCTCGCCGTGGGGCTCAACAAGGACAAGGCCCTCTTCACCATTGTCGTCTCCGGGACCGAAAGGGTGCTCAACCAAGTCATCGAGCAGCTCAATAAGCTTGTCAACGTCCTTAGTGTGAGTCCGCCTTCTCAAAATTTAGCAGAGTCACGCGAATCCGGGTACTTGATTTTGATGCCCCCCGGTTTGAGCACTTGGTGACAATTCACTAGTACAGTGAGATTTTGTTCCATGAGTTTAGCTCGCCCGAATCTTCTGACCTTTTTATTCTGTTAGGATCGTTTCCACTTTCGTGGAGCATCTTTTGTATATAACTAGATAGAACATGCACAACTTTTTTCTTTCCTGATTTGGTCATAATCATCTTCAAAATATTCTTTTCCCTTTCCGCGTAGAATCACTGCCTGCCTGACAGTCATGTCAATGTCAGGGACATACTGTACTCCTTTGTAGGGATACCTGCACATCATTATTATATGCACTATATTCTGCTAATGTAATGCACTTTCTGTTTGTGTAAAGTGCGGCATGTAACGGCCTCGAAGCATATTCTGAACTTTCTTGGTTCCTGCCATTTGGAAATGTTGATTTCTTAGGGAAAATATTTATGTTTTCTCATAGATAATCATTCCTTCACTGTTTGTCTCAACTGCCATGTAGATGGTTTTAAATACCATGATAGTTTCTATCAGAAAATTATTTACTACTGTTTGGTTGCCAACCTGCCATATTCCATAAGAGTAATACCAATAAATCCTTATTTATTTATTTTGTTCGGATCAATTCAATTACAGGTCGAAGATCTATCTAAAGAACCTCAGGTTGAAAGAGAGCTGATGCTTATAAAGCTAAACGTTGAACCTGATCAGCTCCCTGAGGTATGATGTGGTGTTGAATTAGCATCCTGTACTTAGATTCTCAATTACATGGTGAGTCTTACCATAGTGCTTCTTGTCATCACTGGCAGGTCATGGTTTTAGTTGATATTTTCAGAGCAAAAGTTGTTGATATATCTGAGAAAACACTTACCATAGAGGTAAAAACTAAAAACTCAATCTCTAACTTGTGTACATTATTTTGATTGTTATCCCTTTTCCTGTACTGAACAGTATGTTTAATGGACATTTGACCAATGTTAGGTAGCTGGAGATCCTGGCAAAATTGCTGCAGTGCAGAGGAATCTAAGGAAATTCGGAATCAAAGAAATTTGCAGGACAGGAAAAGTAATTTCTAAATGTTCTTTCCTTGCATGGACGCATTCCGTAGTGCTAATTTAATGCCCTATCTTCTTAGATTGCTTTGAGACGTGAAAAGATTGGTGCAACAGCCCGTTTCTGGCGATTTTCTGCTGCTTCTTATCCAGACCTTATAGAGGCATTACCGAAAAATCCACTTACTTCTGTAAATAGGACAGTGAATGGCAGTTTTGATCAACCATCCAATGCTGGGGTATGTAACCTTTACTTTTAAAACTTTCTAGCATTTTCTTTTTCTTATATCATGTCCTGCTCTGTTTATAATTTTATACTTAGTTTTAGTCAAAGATGCATATAACCAATTTGAGGTGGGTACATTAAAGAAAAAAAATGTGATACCAGTAATGCCTCTTCACTTGAACAAAATGCAGGTGAACTTCTATGTTAACGGATAAAAGTACCGATAATCACCGGCTGTACTTAAGTAATTACCTGCAGTGATGCAAGCATATTAGTTTGCTGAGTCTAATGTGTTTGAATAATTACCTCGGGCCTTGAGAGGGGTTAGTTCACCAGGGTTAATACATTTCCACTGAATGATACTACTTTCAGAAGCTATAAATGCATGGTAATGCATAGTGAATAATGAACTGGTAACTGAATGTACATATTTAATATTTGCAAATATAAAACAGTACTCCCTCCGTCCGTTAAAAGATGCAATTCTGCATTCTCGAGGAGAACTCAGTGAACAAGCCAAATAACGCATGTACCCCTACTCAATTCCCTCTCAGACGCATAAGCATGCAAAGGCTGCACCTCGATCTTGCCACCAAACCAACCAGTGATTCTCTCTCGGACATCAGCTTCTCCCTACAATTGCATTATTTCCCGGACAGGGGGAGTAGTACTGATGAGTCGTTGCAGCACCATGACACCTGGTACATTCAACTAGTGTGGAATGTATGGGTGATACCCACCATAGTGCACAAACATACATAAGTAGTATTAACAGGCAAGCCATTGCAGTCTTAGTCATTTGCTCAATATGTAGTTTGGACTAATACCAATACCATTAATGTTTACAGCATGCTAGTTGTTCAGACTTCCATTGGATGCATTTGATACAATATTACAGTCTACACACTATTCCTGGCTTGTATGTCATGTGTAGTTCTGACTTTGGAACTGTCCAGGGTGATGTTTATCCTGTGGAAGCTTACGGGAGCTCAGCAAACCAAGTACTTGATGCTCACTGGGGTGTTCTGGATAATGATGATGTAAGTACAGATATTTCCATCATGTGATTGGCATTTAGTGCTACATGGACTGTATTGATGATTTGCTCTGCGCATAATTGCATCCTGAATCTAATTATAATGTGACTGGAGTGTGGAGTGTGTTCTCATTTACACTTCCTTATGTTTGCATGAAGTCAATTTGTATCCAAAGCCTATATAGATATAAGAAATGGTAATAATGCTTAACCTGCATGTTTATGAATACTGTTGTTATCTTACAGCTGCTAATCCAGTATTGATTTTGTGTGGTACAGGCAACTGGGCTTCGCTCGCATACCCTCTCCATCCTTGTGAATGATTGTCCTGGTGTCCTCAACATTGTAACAGGAGTCTTTGCTCGCAGGGGCTACAATATACAGGTTTTCGTTTTCAAAAAAAGCTCTTTCTTCTTGTTGAATATAGTACCAGACTAGTTATTAACAAGTGCATACTTGTCAGAGCCTTGCTGTTGGCCCAGCTGAGAAGGAAGGCATTTCGCGTATTACAACAGTTGTTCCTGGTACCATTGAATCCATAGAGAAGTTAATTCAGCAGCTTTACAAGCTTATTGATGTGCATGAAGTAAGCTGCATGTAACTTCTATCAAAATCATTTGTGATTGCTAATTTACATGGTTTTAAATAGCGAGCTAAAGCTAAAGTGTTTAGCGTTTTATAAACTGTAATTAGCGGACTTTAGCGGCAAAATAGCGGCAGAATTGTGCATGAACGCAAATATCGGCACAATTTTTTTCAAGCTATTTCGGGCTATAGCGGCAAAAATAGCGGGCTATTTAATTCCATGCTAATTTATTATGCTAACTAAAAACATGTGATTTTCCTGCAGGTTCATGACATTACCCAGTCACCTTTTGCTGAAAGGGAGCTGATGCTTATTAAGGTTTCTGTAAACACTGCTGCTCGGAGGGAAATCCTAGATATCGCTGAAATCTTCCGAGCAAAACCTATTGACGTTTCTGACCATACAGTAACCCTTCAGGTTGGCTCCCTAACAATTTGTGTGTTTCTCCCAGATTTCCCTGAGTGCCTTTGTCAGTACTGATCATACTAGAGCCACCCATATAGCACTGAATGTTTGACGGCAGTACTATTTTTTCATGCTGCTTTATCTAACTGCTCCGAGCTATTAGCTAATTGCAAAACTCTTGCATAATGGATCCCTTATTTATGATTGCAGCTTACTGGAGATCTTGACAAGATGGTTGCACTACAAAGGTTATTAGAACCATATGGCATCTGCGAGGTACGTTGCTTGTCACTCCACATGAACTTAAACTAAAGTGTGAAAAGACAGTTTTGTTTTCTTCTGTAGTTTAAAACACAGCTTGACAACCTCTTGAAGATTACTTGCGAAACAGAATATAAGCAACGCACAATGTCACATGGTTAAATAGTCCTAAATAAAACTATTCAAAAGTACCGTGTGATGTTCTGTCTGCAGCCAATTAGTACCGACTTTTACAAACTAGAGCATTTCTAAGTTCTGTTGAAGACTATAATGATGCTATATTCTAACCGAAAAGCCTATTTGATGTTTTGTACACGGTCCTCACCATCGTGTTGCACACGTGACAGGTCGCCAGAACTGGACGAGTGGCACTGGTCCGTGAATCGAAGGTCGACTCCAAGTACCTCCGCGGCTACTCTCTTCCATTGTAGACTGGCATTTGTGATGGTGATGGCCCGATAAAGAGCTTGGCTAGTTGTTGTAGAGCAGACCATCTGGCGCTGGGTTGTGTTGTGCAATTACAGGACTTGTTTCTTTCATGTCGTGAACTCCCCTGGCCTGCGTGTCTAATAATGTTCTCCCCCGTGTATGCGCGTTGAGGTTGCATGTGTATCCCAACGACTGTCAGAATAAGATGCATAAGAAGAGTACCTGTTTACTTCAGCGTCTTCAGCGGAGAGATGTCAGTTGCAGTCATCATTCGAAATCAACTTTCCTGCGTTTCGTAATTCAATTCAGTCTGTTTATATGGTGATTTGACGAGAAGCGGAACATGTGGAGTCGTGGAGAAGAAGGGCGCAGGGCGAAGGGTCGCTGGCAGGCACCACTGCGCCAGGCAGAGGCGCCGCAGCAGAGCTCGCTCTCAGTCGGGCCGCTGTCTACCCTCTAGGCTGACGATGGGTTGGGCGTGGCACGAGACGAAACAAACGAGCGCGGGCCAGGCCAATAGCCCAATAGTACTGGGCTTCCGACGGACTCAGAGGCCCTATCTACGGGGCAGCCAGTGGGGCCTGCCAAGCCAATGCAAATGCAATGCAGCCCAGGAGTGGAGAAGGAGGGCGTGGCTGGCACTGGCACCCGATTCCGGTAGGAGAAAGTACGGCGAGCGAAGAAGCATCCAGACTCTCCTCGGTTGAGGGGCAAGGCGGGCGGCGATCCGAATCCAATCGCCGGAGGGAGGAGGAAGCCAGCGGTGGCCGCAGATAGGGCGGCGGCGGTAGAGGCGGAGGAGGAGCGATGACGCGCGGGAAGCAGAAGATGGACGCGCAGCGGCGTAACGCGGAGCGGAACCAGAAATCCAAGGGGTCTCAGCTCGAGGCCCGCGCCGTCGGCCTCAAGGTCGTCTGCCCCGTCTGCAAGGTAAGCCGGAGTCCCTTGTCCGATCGCTAGCCATCGCCTGGACCAGCCGGGTTTGCCTGGGCGGTAGATCCTGCCAGTCCGTCCAACTTTGCCGCCGTATCGTATCCGTGCTTGCTTTGCCCCTATTCAGGCAAAGGAATTTGTTCAACTTCTGGCAGGGACTGCTCCCTACTGCAGAGTATGCATCCATCTAGCGCCTCACTTTATCTGGAAAGTTTTGTGCCAGCAAATTGAAATGTTCCTGCTGCATACCATCAGTATTGCTCTGACCTCCTTTGATCAGCCAGTTTGTACGTAGGCCAATCGTTGACACATGTTGTTCCAGCGTACTCATATTACTGTTGCCTTGGGGGTACTCATATTATTGTTGCCTTGGGGGGATTGGGCCGGTTAGTAGTGAGTAGTGATACTAGGCATCGTGACTAGAACGAGGGAATGAGAATACTCGAAGTGGAATACTGGAATCTACTGGCCAGTGTGTCTGACACTTTACCACACCACAGATAAAGCAAGTGCTACAAAGAAGTGACCACATAACCTTCTCCTAGCATGATTTGATCTCACGAGTAAAAGACTTTCATCACCTTTTCCCCAAAAGCATAGCCAATATTTCAGAAAGGATTCCCCGTTGTGGAACCTTTTGTGGGTTCGTCTAAACATGGTTTAGCTGCACACTTTGTTCATCAGCCGGTGATTCCTTCATATGACAACACAAACATCAATGTGGCAAATTGGCTCTCGTCTTCTATATTTTCGGAATTCCTTGTTTGACTCAGGAGTAAAGCTGTGGGTTCATTATGTGGATGCCCTACTTTTTACCTGGTTAGTTGCATTTGAGGAACATATCTGCTCACCCGGCGTTGCTATTTGCGTAGGTACAATTGGCAAATGAAAAACAGCTGACCGATCACTACGGATCAAAGCATCCAAAGGAGAAACCTCCAAGCACATCGAACACAGAGTAACCATACTTGTTGTGATGCAGGCGGAACACAGATCCTGCTTTGGGCGGCTTGGCTGGTTTGAGGATCTTCAAGCCTGATCCATGCTTCAACCTTAACGTCAGTTATACTCTATAGTGTGTTTTATTTCCTCTTGTTTCAGGCAACAGTGCAACACCATTGATACGAGTGTGCATTCCTGCTAGTCTGTTGTGTTATCGTACTGCCGATGTATCTCCAAACTGTATGTGATCGCCGTGGCATTGGGATGATGCGAAAATATTATGATCATAACTAGGTTCCAATGTTTGTGGCTTTTACAATATGGTTTGTGCCCGTGCGTTCCCTAGTTCCAATGGCCACCAAACAGGTAAGGCTTCGTTCGGTTATGTCGGATTAAAATAGGATCCGGAATTATTCTAGATCGGAAATGAGTGAACCAAATAGATTCACTTAATCTGGTTATTTTTGTTCTTGGCCTTAAGAGGTGGGAACAAATCCGGGTCTTAGTGCTTAAAAAATGAGCTAAATTTAAATTGGGTCATGTCAATCTATCTGAGACCAAATTTTAACTGAACGGCTATTTATCTATGGACCGGATTCAAAACCAGATGAGGATTAAAATAGGATCCAAAATTATTCTAGATCGAAAATAAGTGAACCAAATAGATTCACTTAATCCGGTTATTTTTGTTCTTGGCCTCAAGAGGTGGGAACAAATCTGGGACTTAGTGCTTAAAAAATGAGCTAAATTTAAATTGGGTCATGTCAATCTATCTGAAACCAAATTTTAACCGAACGACTATTTTGCTATGGACCGGATTCAAACCAGATGAGATCAGTCTGATCGGAACAGCTAAGACTTACTGGTGTTTGATAGGCGCCGTGCTTCAGCTGTACTCGTATAGGAATGAATGAAACGAGGAACACGAGCTGGTCGGTCCCAATCAAAGGTTTCTCTGACTCCGACGGAGCAGATGGATGCTATCACAATCAGGCCTTCTTGAAGAGCCAGTGCCATTAGCAGCAGCATCAGTGAACAGTGAACCGGTGTCGTGGCAAAAAAAAAATCGCTATCACTATTGACAGGCCAAGTACATGTGCAGTCACCAACGATGCAATTAACTCATGCTGTAATATTTTGAGGAAATAAAACGTGCCAATATGTTGTTCTCATTTTTTACAAAAGTTTCTTCAGTTTGATACGGACTTGACGAGTATACAAAGGGTTTAGGACCATTAGGAGCACTGGGAACTTATGCTCAGGACAACCGGCAACATATGGCTGATTTGCTGTGAGGGAAAAATATTGTTCCATGACTGATTTGTATGGATTAAAGTCGGCTTGTAGGTCAAGCGAACAGAGCCATAATTTCACTTGCAAGGACCGCAGTTTGGTAAATTCCCAGTTTACCGCATGGCACGGTCTCGTTCTCCGATACCAAATGCTGCTTGCCTGCTTGATGACCGTCGTTTTCTTTTGGAGATGTGTAAAGGCTTTTTTTTTTTTAACTTATTCACGACTGATCCTAACTGTTTCAATAGCGTTCTATAAGAGAGAATACGCTAAAATATGATTGATAAGCCAGTGGATAACTTCAAGTCTTTTATTGGTAGTTGTTTGGTTACCGTTAGAATGTAGCTTTGATCTGAGTGTAAAAGCAAGTTTTTGTAACCTCCCTAATAACGAAGAGAGGAGAGAGAAAAGATGTTCTCAAGCTGTCAAGCAGCATCTGACTAGGCTCTTGGGCTTATTAACACAATCGAACACGCGTCACAGCAAAGCTACGACACTCGCCGCCGGTGCACAAACCGACGAGCAGAAAACATGCAGACCAAAGGTACCACTGTTGAGAGCTACACGACGCTGACGGAGAAGGGGAACGAGACGAGGTACAGCCGTACAGGAAGAGGTAAATTAAGATGCACTCCCTGTCCTGGATGTTCACCAGAAAGCAGGCGTCTCTGGTGGCTTCTGTAGCAGGAATGCACGATTGCCCACGTGAGCCTTCAAGTTCTGGATCGGCCTACCCAACTGGGGCCTTTGGATTTTCATTTTTGAAAAATTAGAATCCACTCAATAAACAAGACTATTTGGCTTGAAATTGACATTCCACCACTTTTTAAAGTTCACATATAAACCTATCCAAAATTCATACGGTGAGAGATGAAGATAGATTCTATAGATCACAATGTTATATTTCTACTTTACAACTTATAACACTTCTCAAATCACTCCCCGTAGAAATGTAACATGTAGGTATCTCTCGTATAACCAACAATAATATACAAATATAATCTATATACAATCGTATTAGCTTAATTAATATGTGTATAAATTATGTTTCTTAAAATAATTCAATTCTAAGGATCCAAACAGGTCCTCAAGGAATTCGATCAGATATCCGATTTGGAATTATTCGGATCAGTATCAGTTAGTTACTATAATAGAGCAATCGAGACAAACATTGAAGGGCCTCTCTTTGTTCCCTTCTTGTTTACCAAGCGTTTGCTTGGGGCATGATCTCAGCAGTATTCACAATAACAAAAAAAAAGGGACAACAAGGCTGCTCCCTGACCTTGGTCAAAATGAGAATCGGTGGCAGGTATTTACTCCGTGTTCAGCTCCCTGACCTTATCAGTGGCTGTACGCCTGTACCATGATAGAATGTGAAGGTCAAGACCTGCAGTTAGGTACCAGATGTTCGGATGCCCTGACCTGATCACCGTGGCTGTACCATGATAGAATGTGATGTCCAAGGTCTGCGGTTAGGCACCAGAGGTTCGGATGTTTTTAGAGTACTTTGTACAGTCAAATGGCCCAACATCTTGCGCCTTCCGTTTAACCTGCAGTAATTTGCAATGAAAAGCTGTTACATTATACCCTGAATGAATGATTCGTAAGGAAGTCATTCCATCGGTTGAGCTAATTTTGTTCTTCGTAAGGTGGCCTTCACATCTATCAATCTCTTCCAGTAGTTTCAGAATAATGTGAATCCAAATTGTCCACTTTAACATTAGATTTTTTTGTTGGTAAATGTACTGCACATGGAACATCATGGCTTCTTGAACAATGAAGTTCCACTCCTAGGTTGAGAAACTGTATTTCAAATTTGAAATTTTACAAGAGCATACCGGCGACCAAGGACTGAGTTCTGGAGCTGTTTTGTCAGGAGGAGAATTTTGCACAGCACCAGTCTTTTGTTCCAAAACTTCCTGACAAGAATGTAAAACACTCACCTCAGTGAAAAGAAAAAGGGAATTTGAAAGCTGCTAGATGTTACTACTAGTATTCTATGCTCAGCTAGTCAGTTGCTGGACAAAATACAAGACCGAATGATCGGTACAGTTAGATTTATTGATTCAGTTGTTCCTAAATATTATGGACCATTGCCCTGGACTTTTAGTAACCATTTAATATGGAAAGACAAAATTCACAAGTACCAGGAGAATGGATTAGTGGCATGCACCCTAATATAAAAAGCAAAGGCCAAAAACTGGAAAGCTGACTTGTGGTGCCTGTACTGATTGTCAAGAAATTAGCATGCTAGCAAGTTATGAAAATAAAGGGGGAAAAGAACACATAGACTACGCTTGTTCACAAGTCACAACAGCATGTACTTTACTATTTTTAATAGGTAGCTAGGTATCCAGACCTGCCCACGAGCCTCCATGACAGCAAGCCATTCTTCTGTAAATGGTACCAAGTTCTTGAGATGATCTTTAAGGATTGTATTTGCCGCTGATCTGTCCGGTGCCTTGTTCTTTCTGTAAAAGATAAGAATGGAACATTATAAATGCACTTGTAAGTCAACTGAATGTATGCAGTCAAATATTAAGCAGACATACTCTATATGTGGTGCATCCTGTATAGCTGACAATCTGTCTGTGTCAAGCATCATTTTTTCTTCCATATTTGGTTCTAATAAATCATGTCGACTTTCCACACATGGTGTAGGTGCATCCAATTCCATAGGAGAACAATCTATGGTCCTATAATTGTGAATATGCCCACACCCCACATTTAACAATGGAGTTTCCTTTACAGCTAATGTACTGTTTGTTTGAAGCTCCATTTCACCTTCAGTATTTGGTTCTTCTGACAAAGCAGGTTTAGCTTCATCACACAAAGAATCATTCAAATCCGAATGACTGTCAGCTAGGGCTGGAGTTTCATCTCTTAAACTGCCACAATGTGGCAACTGATCTGCACATATTGTAGAAACTGATTCAATTAGCATAGGACATTCAATATTCTGGCGATCAAAGGAATAAAATCCTTGCAACAAATCAAGAGCTGGAGTGCAATTGCTACCTTTTGACAGAGAAGCACCAAGTCCAGTCTCTCTAATATTAGAGTTTTCCATGTTCATTGCTGTACTGGAATCGCTGTCAGACTTACCTTGACAACTAAGCTCACTAGACGAGCGTACTTCAGAAGAAATGCAAGAGGGTGACAATTTACTCCCTACAATAGGTTTAGTTGAGGAATAACTGGCTTCAAGAGAGAACGAATCCTCCACAGGTTCAATGGAGGAATAAATAGCTTCAGGAGAGTAGGAATTATCAAGAGGTTCAATCTCTTTGATACCACCCCTTCCTTCTACATGTGATGTCTCACAGTAAACATCTGGCACAATATTTCTGGCATCATCATTTTTTTCTAAATTCATTGGCTGTGTAGTAGCAGTAGCTCCAGTTCCTGCCAATAAGAAATCAACCTTTGGCCTGGCTTGATTATTTACATTTCCAGATTTTTCTAAGTGTGTAGTAATAACTTTTGACGGCGATTCCTTTTGTGGAATCACCAAAGATTTGAGATTGCTCTCTCTAGTGACAGGTAGCACAAGATTGGAAGCAGCACCATTGGTTGACAGCTGCTTTGTTAGGTGGAGCCTGCTTTCCTCAGACTGCCTGTATCTGGGAGGTCTATCAAGAGCTGAAGTATTTGAAGAGAAGCACCTCCCCACATTTCTTTTAGCAGCATCACCATGCGACACATGCGCTTTTTCCTGAACAGATCAGTTCATCAATCATATTTTAACAAAGAGCCCTCACAGGAAAATATAAAACAAAACACGAGTCACAAGTACAAAACCAACAGACTGCAAAGTTATAGAATAAGATACTACAAAGCAAAAGATACACCAAGAAAGAATAGTGCAATAGTGAGCATGATGGGCCGCAGGCGCATGGATTTATATATATTGATCCTCTAGGGGCTCTCTTATAGTGATACAAGATTACAACATATCAACAGATTGATAGGAACTAATGAAAGAATCCCAACAACTATATCTGGAGAGGGTAGAAAGGAAAGCAATCTTATAGGTACCTAATAGGCTAATATACAATATGTTGACAAATATGAAACAGTTTTTCAGGTAACTTCCATATCATTTTATGTGCTTGCACAATTAATCAAATGTGCATAACTATGTATATGTAACACTAACTGATTAAATCTTCCATATGTATCGGGCCTCATATTTCCCCATACAATTGTTAAGAACTTAGCCCAGAATCACACATTTGTTTATTTCTCAAAATTGTTGTCAAGCCAGCTTATCATTATATTGTTTAGAAAATAGGAAATACACCAATGCAACGAATAAGGTGATGTTCTAAAAATGGAAGGACATAATAGACTACCTGAGAGAAAAAACCAACTGAAGGCGAAGGCATTCGAAGGGCTGATGGCTTAGCAAATTTTGACGCAGTGCTATCAAAGGGGCTAATTTGTGGATGTTCTTGATTTTTTTTGCATTTCACAGAAGCACTGGCTCCTTCACATATGGCAGTAACAGCAGGCACCTAGAAAAGAAAACAGTCTGTTTATGAACACTACTAAATATTGGCAAAAGATGCAGGCAGAATGGACAAGAGGTGATGCAGACCATATCAGTTATGATGAATTGAATATATAACTCACCACATCCTTCTCTATGCTAGGAGGTACAGAAGATACAGAATTGATCTTCAATCTAGTGGGGAGTCCAGTTACTCTGTGAACTAGCTCAGCTTTAACTGAAAAAATAGCAGTATACTGCATCAGACAGCTAGTAACAATACATGAGTGCCAAGAGCTAAGTCAAATAAACATACTTTATCACTGAGAAATCCTGCATGGTCCAGTAAAATAGAATGCCAGACTTTGCCAGAAACCCAGTTTCTTTAGGGCATATACAAAGATTACCTGGAGCAATTTTTTTGTGTGATTCCAAACTGTTTGTCACAGATGAAGTACTTCTTGGAACCTTAGGAAGAGAAGGTCGTGATTGCTTTGGTATTCTTGACATCTGAGCTGTAAAAGCAGATGGGTTTGGTACTTTCTTCTGTGTATATCTAAGTTAAGACTAACAGTGTTTGTAGTGATGAATGAATACTAAACTTGTGACAACGTATGGACAAATAAGTCAGCTCTACTGTTATCAAGGGAAAAAAACACTAAGGCCTGCCCAATCCTGCTTAAAACTTCATTAGGATATATAGATCCTGCTGGTACTCTTGGTGTGCATGTTTGGGTGCTTCTTGCAGAGCTTCTGTTTTGTGTTCCCTGCAATTGGTTGGCCAGAAAACAGCAATGTTATTGGATGATTGTAAGTGCTACAACCATAACAAGTAGACAGTGTCTTTAAAAGAATCAAGTAAAGAATGTGTTCAGTGATGAACTGACAGCAGATTCTTTCTGTTTGTCCCTCTGAGTAGTTTTTGCTGAAGAAAACAATCTCCTTCCCTGGCTTTCTGCCCTGTAATATCTTGCAGGCAATTTTCCATGTGAATTCTCTGCGACTTCCTTCCGTACATATGTGTTACCATATCTCCCCGACTGACACAATGGGGACATTATACTACTGACCCCTGAGCCAGGGCTCATATTTGCCATCCGTTGGGAGCCAGTAAGCACAGAAAGCTCCGAATTATCCAAAACACCTACAAAGTTCATTGACGTTACTATTAAACCAGATCCAGGACAAACCAAAGCGCAGAGTTGACGAAGAAGAAACACACCTTCTTCAGTGAAAAAAGCAGGGTTCCAGGCAATGCTTTTCCTCAAGTTGAAACCTGCAGGCTTCTTCTTCCACCTTGTAGATGCAGACCCTTCTTTAGGCAAGGTTGCAAAATCCAAGGGAGCATCTCCATCTTGAGAAATATTCTCTTTGTTGCCTGTGTTTATGTGTGGTAATAATGAATATATATTTAGGATTAGGATGATATCCCTGAGTTCATGGTGTAATGTGGGCATAACCCATCGAACTGGACTCCGTAAGTTAGCAAGCATGGGCCTGTGGGAGCAGGAGGCACTGCATCTAAATATGTGAAACCGTGTTTTTCGCACTAGAACAGTGACATGGGAGAACATTGGCACAGACTTAAACAAGGTCTGCACCCATTACAGTGGATTGGCCACTGACGCAGAGCACAAGCGCCAGGCATCTTGTGAATCCCAGCGAGTAAACCAGAGACCACTAGTCAGACTAGACCCGAAGAAATTAAGCGCCATCCATGCAAAGAAATGTAACAACTACTGGGGCTGGAGCAGGAAAACCCTAGCAAAATTGGGGAACAGAAGCGAAGACGGGGAGATTGGTGGAGAAAGAGAGCCTCACCGGATCCGGCCGGCACGGAGGGAATGCGGCGCGGCGACGCCATGCGCGTATCTCAGGCCCCGTTTGAGATTTTGGGATCCGGAGGACGGAGGGGGTACGGAGAGGGAGACGGTGTGATGGGCCCCAAGAGGCCGAGACGGTTTGGTTTGAATCGTTTGAAACGGAAACGCGAGGCAGCGGGAGTTGCGGGTTTTGTTTTGAGCTTTTATCTGTATGTCATTAAAAAAGATGATGTAATTATTCATGTTCTTTAAAGATGGGTTCTAACGCTCTTGTTCCTGAGTTTGGAAAGTTTTTTCTCTCACGCTATTCCGTCTGTTTTCAGCACTAACAGTGTGAAATATGGATGACAAAAGACTTCAATGCCCCTGAGAATTTTGTTTGTCATATGCCACTACCTGCTGCACGTCAAGTTTTGTGTTGTGTGTTCCTGGCCCCCGGGAGGGCAATCGCAAGTCAAAACCATAGCTAGCGTGGCGATCTGTAAAAAAAAGTTTTGGAAGGCATCTACTTCCTCTGTTTAAAATCAGCAAGTCGTCTTTCATTTAGTGAACTTTAATCTATAATTAACATGTTAACAAATTACTGTATATAAAATATAATTATAAATAGCAGCAATTCTTTTTATATTAAAATCGTATATAATAAATGTATATCATCTGGCTATAGGGGTATATATTTTAATTTTCGGCTGACAATAAATTTAGTATGGCTATAGTACTGTAATTCTGATCGTTTTGTCAGCTCGTTGGTTTAAACCAAATCGTTTTGTCCTGCTCCGGACGCTCCGGCAGCACTCCCAGCTGGCCACGCAGCCGTTCATGTGCCTCGGCGTGGACGACCGGCCGCCAGCGCGGAGCTGCGACGACCAGTCGGCCGTCTTCACCGCCGTCATACCGACCTCTACCCGCAGCTGAGGCCCGCGCGTGTGGCTGTCGCCTACCTCGTGGCGCCGCTGTTCACGTTCTGCAATGCGTACGGCGTCGGCGTAACGGACATGAGCGTGGCGTCCACGTACGGTAGGATCGCCCTGTTCGTCGTCGGCTCGTGGGTGGGGCTCGAGAACGGCAGCGTGGTCGCCGGGCTCGCGGCGGGCGTCACCGGCCAGGCATGGCCATGTCCAGAGCAGGCTTTGTCAGGAGCTTTTTTATTAGCTTCACCGGCCGGAGCCGGATGGTGCGGAGGACAACATTTCTTGAGAATCGCATGCATCGTCACCATGGCATTTTCAGGAAGCTGGCGAACAAGAGCGTTGTGCTTAACCAGCGGGACCAGGGCATCAACATCAAGCGGGTCCCGGGCATCCTGGGCTCTGGACCGGAACCAGCCAGGGGTGCCGACGACGTCTTCTTTCTCCAGCGCGTGCACAAAAGCCTCCCTCTTCTTCTCCTCTTGGTCAGCAGGCAGCTTTATCATCTTGACATCACGGCCAGTCAGGACGCTGACGTCGTAGCGATGCCGCCGCTCGCCGACTTCGTGCACGCGGGCCTTGAGCTCGGCGATCTGCTTGCCGAGATTATGGAGCTGCCAGTATGCCATGGGGTGCGCGTCTGCGCGAGGACGAAGCCCAGGGCGGCCGCGCATCCTCCGCCCCAGCCGACGCCGCCGTAGCGATCCACGACGCACACGTAGCGGTCGACGCAGTACGTCCTCGGCGACGTACGAGACCTCGCGCACCGTGGACATGGTCGCTGCTATGGTCGTCGGCAGCGTGGTACCGGGACATGGCCATGCTCGCCATGTCCGACCAGGTCGGGTTTCCCAGACAAAGCCTGCTGCTCTGCAAGATCGCCTTCGTCGTGGCGCTGGGCAATAGCGTGCTCCGTGAGGTGTCCGCGCGGAGGGGTGGCGCGTGCACATGAGAAACGAGTTTGGCGCCCAGCAGGCAGTGGCGTAGGAGAAACAAAATTCTCAGGGGTATTGAAGTCTTTTGCCACCCATATTTCACACTGTTAGTGCTGAAAACAGACCGAATGGCGTGAGAGAGAAAACTTTTCAAACTCAAGAACAAGAGCGTTAGAACCCATCTTCGAAGGACATGGACGATTGCACCATCTTTTTTAATGGCATACAAGTAAAAAGCTCTTTTGTTTTTCGTTTTTTTTACGCCTCATCACGTGACATTTGGATCGTTGGATTTGGATGCATGAAATTTAAACAAACTACGGTGTTGTTTAGTTTTGAGAAATGTATGGTAGTATTTTCGTTGTTATTTGATAAACTTTTTTCAAACATGGACTAACTAGACTCAAAAGATTCGTCTCGACATGTTTATCTTAAAAGTACAATTAGTTATTTTGTTTACCTACGTTTAATACTCTATGCATGTAGCTAAAGATTGATGTGACGGAGAATGTAAAAAAAATATTTGGGGGAAGTTTGGGAAACTAAACAAGGCCTATATATATTGCTGCAGGAAATTTGGACCATTGCTACTTCATGACAGCTACTCCCTCTATACTCATAAAAAAGTTGTTTTGGACAAGATTTAAGTCAAACATTGGGAACATAAATCATCAATAAATTTTTAGTCATTGAGTTTGAAAATATGACAACTATATGAATAGATTCATCTTGAAAAATACTTTTATAAAAATATAAAAATGTTACTTTTCTATAAATATTTTTATAGAAATAAGGAGTTAAAGTTAAGCCTGGGAGACTCTGTAGGTGTCATAAATAACTTCCTTTACGAGTATGAAGTAGTATATGCAAACTGAATGAAGCTTACTTGTTGGGTTTCTTGTAATGAAATATGTCTACTCAAATTTAATTAAGTTGTCAACTTCATGTAAATATTCGTATTTTTCTGAATTTATTCTACAATTTATGTAACTTGGTCTCGCAAAAGAAAAAGATCACGGCTATATTGTTGTAGGGCATTTCCTCGATGCATGAATTATGGGTACTGTTGACGCAAAACGTGACACCTCACGCCAAGCACACAGCAAGCCGAAAAGCTAGCTTCAATCGGGTGTCCGGAATGTGCTGAATCCGGAGACGTGTCAGTCGATTTGACCTGAAAACCAACAAGAGAAAAAATTATGAGAATACCTTTGGAACATGCCGGATAAAACCAGACAGTTCCATATGTACGGCTTTGAAAGTCAATCACGACGGCACACAGCTATAGAAGCTGTCTGTCAGAGCACGTTTATAAAGTCATTCGGCTAGTATGAGAACAGAGCATGTAAAGCATATTAGCTACCGAATGCATATGTAAAGAAAGACATGCTCGGACAAATTAAAGATATTATAAACAGGTAACTTGCAAATATAGATCTATTCAAATAACACATGCATAGGCTAATCCAACTAATCTGCCGCACGTTTAGTCTTCATAAACCGGTCAGGTATAAACTCAAGCGAAGCTAATCCACCGCATGATACCACTTGATATAAGTTTACACCACTTCTTATAATTAGATTAATCCACCGCATGATACAATCTAATTATAACAAGCTAAAAGCATGCATATATTTGAACGGATCTATAAAGGCTCATTACTCGTGTAATCTTAACCAAGATCGGCAAACCAGCCGAATTGAGGTCCATGAAGAAGGAACAAACAAGCAAGCATGACTAAACTAATTTAAAACCTGCATCTGCCGCACGACACCTAGTTTCATCAAAGCCTGACCATGATTGATATGCATGAACCCACAACATGTAACAATCTAGATTGAAAGTTGACTCAGCCATCATGATCTTATGATTAAAAGAGAGCACAAGCAAACTCGTGCGACAAGGCCGAACAAAGATCAATCTAAATTGGGCAAAAAGGTGTTACAAGAAATAAATAAATGAAACATATAACACATGATAACTTAATGAATCTATTGGATCTGCCAAATCTAATAGAGCCGATAACTATTTTTACTCATGACTTAATCCGCCGCACGATACAAGGCATAAGCAAAAACTTTCCGTCATAAGCTTAAATCCGCCGCACGATACTAAGCTTAACATACGAGACTACTTGCATCATATCTAAATCCACCGCATGATACTAGATATGATAGCAAGGTTGCCGGTACTTACGGAGGTCGGATCGATGATTCCTCTCGAAGAACTCGACGACACGACTAAGGACTCGAAGGTGGCACGGGGCCGGTTTGTATTGATATGGTTGTGAACAATTTTACAATGATTGAGGGTTTATATTTATACCCTAGACAAAACATGAGTCCTAAATGATTACGACTTATACAACGAATTTTGGAAAGATACAAATATTATTCCTATTTTCTCATCGCCCTCCATCGTCACATATCTTCTCGTGTAAGCTACCTTCACTTCCCGAATGGAGTCGCTGTTTCGCAAAACAGCCAACCATGTAGGCATTTGCCGAAATCCCGAAAACTAGCCGACCGCTTGGTCACTTACCGAATGCTTCTTTTACTGTCGGCTGGGCCTTCTTGTCATCCTCTCGTGTGTGTGCGAAAATCTGGTGTTAACACATGCCCCCTCAATTTCGGGATAAAAGTCGATCTTTATTCCGAAATTGTCTGCAAGCTTCTTCCTTCTCCTAGGTTTTCGCTTCTCAGCACTGTAGCCGCCGCTCGAGAAATTCAAATCTTTGCGCAACCGATTTCACTTCGAACCCTTGATGGCGACCCAAGACAAGATCTCAGAGGTAAATTTTACATATTCAGTAATCTCTTGCTAGCTCCTTCTTTCGGTTTATTTTCTTCCTCCATCTGCTATTTCTTGAAGGAATATAAGAACCAAATCTTGATTCCTTATGCTGCCAATCCTGACTCCTATCTCCTTGGTCAAATGGGAAATCCCGATCCAACGGAGATTATCGAGAAGGAAACCCAAAGAATTCCCTTCAAATCTGGAATTACTTCACCAAGTCACTGGCCGAACACCTTCAAGAACTGGCCTTTCCCTCAATTATTGGATGGCGAAATTGGTACCGGAGGATGTTTGAAAAAAGCAGCATTCACTGGGAAAATCAAGATATTGGCCACTGTCTAGAATTATCTTTATCAGAAACACCCAGAAACGACCCTCTTCTGATAGCAGCTTCCCATTTCTGGTCCAATGCTATCAATGCTTTCATCTTTGGCCACAGTATGATGACTATTACTTTGGCAGACGTCTTCATGATGACTGGTCTGAATGTAACATTACCAGTATATCCTTACAAATACAAGAACAAAAGCAATCAGAGAACCGTCAGTTCTGGATGTGGATGGGCTAAATATATCCAGTCTTATATGGAGTCGTCCAATACTGTCTCTGACAAAGAATTGAAAGCCTTCATGAATATGTGGCTATGTAGATTCATCTTCTGTGGCAAATCCAATGAACCCACCCTGAACCATATGGTGATGACTGAAGATTTATCTGCAGGTGCTCAAATTCCACTAGGCAAATACCTTTTGGGTTCTGTCTATCATATGATGCATCAGATCACTCTCCAGATGCACACGGGCAGAGAAATTTCTTGTGTGAATGGTCCCTGGTGGTTGGTTCAGATGTGGCTTCAACTATATATGCATCAGATAGTGTCTGTGAGCCTTCTCAACTTGAGTTTCTCTTCAATTAATTATGCTGACAAGCCTGCCAAACTTATGGAGAAGCGGCATCATCCATCATCATCGACATGGACATTGGTCATCTCTTCAAGCTATTCTTCAAAGGCTTCGACAATGTACTCTGGCTTCCTTACAGAGAGAATGAAAACCTAACTTTTCCTTGCAAGTTTAACTACGAATCCGGCTGTGTAGACAAAACATCTATTGACATCTACAATTCTTTCATCAAACCCTGTGTTCTGCCAGCCGAATTTCACCATGGAAGATTAGTGCAGTCCACCTACGAATTCTATTATCCAAACATGGTGGCCAGACAATTAGGATGCGGTCAATTGCCCCCCCAAACTCTTCTTCTCAACAATAATAAGACCCAGAGAAGTAATTACAGAGGGGATAGTGGCTAAAAAAGTCTTTGAATTAGGATGGGAGCTGCCAACATATGAACCATCTCCATTTGGGATAGTAGATATTTGTCGGGGGAACGCCAAAGGGGTACCCCCAATCAACGCACACCAATTAATAAACCCAGCAAGTCAGGCCTCGGGCGAGCGCAGATTCTCCGCCTCGCCCGAGCCCTCCGCGTCAGGCCTCGGGCGAGCACTCGTTCTCCGCCTCGCCCGAGCCCTCCGCGTCAGGCCTCGGGCGAGCACTCGTTCTCCGCCTCGCCCGAGCCCTCCGCGTCAGGCCTCGGGCGAGCGCTCGTTCTCCGTCTCGCCCGAGCCCTCCAGGCCAGGCCTCGGGCGAGCGCCCATTCTCCGTCTCGCCCGAGCCCTCCGCGTCAGGCCTCGGGCGAGCGCTCCGCTATCCCTCGAGCCTCTCGAGCACGACAGCCTGCCTCTCGAGCCCAGGCGCGTGGGTCCGAGCCCGCCATACACCACTCCTCGAGACCCCACGCAGGGCCCTCGAGCCTCGCTGTCCCGACAGCCTACCCCTCGAGACGCTTCACGCCTCCCTCGAGCGGCCCAGACATTGGATACCAGCCCCACGCTACGTATTTAATGCATCCACCTACCCCGGTCACATCCTCCGGTACACAGCATGCGCCACAGTGAACTGGAGCTAGAGTCAAACCTCATTTTCACCGTAAGCATGGGCAAAAAGGCACCAGCACAGCACTGTTCGACCATACCTTGCGCTGTGGCACGTCCCGGTCACATCTCGAGACCCGGATTTCCGCTGTACGACCAGGCTCCCCGGAACTCGCCCATACCGGCGGGGACTCGAGCCCCCCGCAGGCGCCATCTCGAGGCCGGCTCCGCGCCCTTCGAGCCCTAACTACTTTCACGCTATTGGAAGACAGGTACCCCAAGACCCGGAGGGACCCCGCCGTGTCCTGGACGTGCCGGAATGGGTGCTGTACAGCTTCTACATCGTCGCGCCACCACGTCCGCGCCCAGGATGGAAGCCACGACCCAAGGACGCCTCAACAGCAACGATCACATCGGCTCCAGTGGCCCCTGACAAGACAGGGTTCCTACCCTTCTCCGTATGGGGCACCGTACGCCCCGACACCTGTAATACCCTTATGTAGCCCTGGCCTCCCCTTGCTCTATAAAAGGGGACACCAGGGCCCTCATTCAAGAAAGGGGGACAACTCCGGGACACAACACACAAGTCCACACACAGGCACGAGTCCGGACTCCGGTCCACGCTCACTGAGCTTGTATTCTCCCCTGTACAAGCACTTAGGTGCAAGTAATACAAGAACATTCACCCCCGCTGGACGTAGGGCCTTCTTTGCCCGAACCAGGATAAATCCTTGTGTCCTCTTGCATCACCATCCAGGAAGAGAAGCACGCGATCATATTACTCGTTGGTGTGATACCCCCGGGTACGAAACACCGACAGTTGGCGCGCCAGGTAGGGGACTTCGCGTGTCCGACCCAATTTCTCGTTGATTTCTGGATGGCTTCATCCCCTCTTCCGTTCTCGGCTGGTGCCGTCGTCTGGTTCGGGAGCCTCGAGTTCCTGGCCACAGGCAACGGCAACGAGCTGACTCTGCTCTCCACGGAGGGCCCGAGCGGAGTGCGTGTCACGCCACCCCGCGCGGGGGGCGTGACGCGTCGCCCGCACCACCACACGTCGCCACATCGCGAGCGGCGCCGTCGTCACCGTCGTCGCCGGGCGCAGGCGGTGCCCGCGGCAAACACCCACGCCCCCGTAGCCGGTGCAGGGTCCCCGAGGGGAAACCAGCCCGGCGCGCGGCCGGAGACTTCCAGGGCGCACCCGCGCCCGCCTAGCGGCTTCGCATTCATCATGCGTACGGACCAGGAACCAGGCCAGAGGCCTCCGAGCCGTGCGCCGTCGACGCCACTCAGCCTCCTCCCACACGGGTCGCACCGCGCTCGACGCCAGCGGTTCCCGGTCGGCCTCGACAACTCTGCGGCTGTATACGCCCACCGCCTCGACGAGCGCCATCAGGACCGGACGGTGGCGGACCGGGAGCAGCGTTCGGGCGTGCTGCTGCAGGCCATGGCCAACCTGGAGATCGTCCACCCCGCGTGCGTCGACCGCGACTTCTCGCGAGCCTTCGAGCCACCTCGGCGAGCCACCGTCGGAGAATGGTACCGCGAGCTGCGGTCCCAGCATCGGCCAAGGCGGCGTGCCGTCAACAGCTCCGACTCCGATGAATACGACTACCACGACCCCGACCTCTGGGATCCCACCAGGGAGTGCTTCCAACTCGAGGGAGTCGTATGCGATACCGAGGACGAAGGCGACGACGACAGGCCGGCGCTCGACCTAGAGGGACCTAGCGACGTGGCCGCGGCAGGCGGATCACGCGTTCAGGGAAGGGACGAACCTCCAGCACCGGCTGTACCGCCTCAGCACGACGACGGCCGGGCGGCGCAACTCGCACAAGTGCAAGAGGCAATCACCAAAGCCGAGGAAGAACGGCGACATCTGTTGCAGCTCCGGCAAACCCTGATGCAGGAACCACCCCAGCCCCGAGGAGCCGGAGCTCGAGGCCGGGCTCGAGAGGTCCACCGGCGGATCCTCGAGGACGGGGCACCAGCACGCCCTGAGGTATGTTTCCCGCGAGCCGGGCAGAACGTGGTGGCGGCGGCTATGATGCTCCGTGACCTGCCCGCCGTCTCCAACCCCGATGCCAGGCGCATGCTCGAAGAAGTGAAAAACCTCCTCGAGACGGCCGCGGTACAGCAGGCCGAGAGCTCGGCGTCACGCCGACGCGGAGCAGCCTCGGGGAGACCGGCGGACACGCCCCACGACGCTCGCGAGGCATCCGTCCACCAGCCGGATGCCTCTCGAGCTAGGCCAGTCCGCGAACGGATCGTCGACAACCGGCCACCTCGAGACCCCAACGACGCCCGCAACGACATCAACCGACGGCGCAAGGACAAGGGGGCCCAAGAGCGTGGCTATAGCGCCCATCGAGGGGGGCGCTACGACAGCGACGAGGACCGGCAGGTCCTCGAGCCCCCGGGCCCCCGAGTCTTCAGCCGAGCCATCCGCAGCTCAACCCTCCCCGACCGCTTCCGACCGCCGACCAACATCGTGAAGTATGACGGGGAGGTCGAGCCCAAGCTCTGGCTCTCGGACTTCCGCCTTGGCTGCCAACTGGGCGGAGCGAAGAACGACGACCGCGTGATCATACGTCAACTCCCACTTTACCTCTCGGACACCGCCCGCCGGTGGCTCGAGGGGCTCCCGCCGGATCGGATCCATGACTGGGCCGACCTAGTCAGGGTCTTCGACGGGAATTTCAAGGGGACCTGCGTGCGTCCAGGCAACCCCTGGGACCTACGGCGTTGCAGGCAGGCGACGGACGAGCCCCTCCGCGACTTTGCTCGACGGTTCTCGAAGCAGCGTCTCGAGCTCCCCCACGTGCCTGACGAGGACGTCATCTCAGCGTTCCTCGTGGGCACGACATGCCAAGAGCTTGTTCATGAGCTAGGACGCTACCGTCCCGGGACGGTCGAGGACCTGATGGATCGCGTCACCAGCTTTGCTTCGGGTGACGAAGCAGTGGGGGCCTTCTTTGGCCGTTCCACGGACAAAGGCAAGGCGGTGATCGCGCCGGAGGGCTCCAACAAGGGCAACGACGCCAAGAACGACAACAATGACGGCAACAAAAGGAAGAAAAACAAACGCAAGGGCCAGAAGGCGAAGCGTGGCGCCGATGACGACGACGACAAAGAGGTGCTCGCGGGCGCCCTCGAGCCTAAGAAGCCCCGAGGCCCCCCTGACGGGGCTGTTTTCGACCAGATGCTCGAGGATCCCTGCACCTACCACAGGGGCCCCGTAAACCACAAGTTGAAAGACTGCCGACTGTTGAAGGGCTACTACTCCAAGCTCGGCGATAAGAGGGAAGACGCGCCTAAGGGCAAGGATACCGTTCGACGCGGCGGCAGGAATGCAGATGGCGACTTCCCCCCGGTGCGCGACTGCTACATGATCTACGGGGGGGCCGACCGTCGGGCTCTCAGCTCGAGAAAGAAAGAAGGAGCGCCGGGAAATCTTTTCGCTTGGCCCCGACGCCCCCCGGTATCTTGACTGGTCCGATGCGCCAATCACGTTCGACCGTGACGACCATCCGGACCGTGTCATAAACCCGGGGGCTTACCCCCTCGTCGTCGACCCCATCATAGTCGACGTTCGGTTCTCCAAGGTGTTGATGGATGGGGGCTCGAGCCTCAACATCATCTACCTCGAGACCCTCGACCTCCTGGGGATTTCAGAGGGACAGCTCCGACCCAGCGTCGGGGGGTTCCACGGAGTAGTACCAGGAAAGAAGGCCCACCCCCTCGGGCGCATCGACCTGCCGGTTTGCTTCGGCACGCCGGCAAACTTCCGTCAGGAAACGCTCACCTTCGAGGTGGTCGGCTTCCAAGGGACCTACCACGCCATCATCGGCCGGCCAGGCTACGCCAAGTTCATGGCGATTCCTAACTACACGTACTTGAAGCTCAAGATGCCGAGACCAAAAGGGGTCATCACCGTTGACACCTCCTACGAGCACGCATACCACTGCGACGTGGAGTGCGTCGAGCGGGGGGAGGCCAACGTCCACCTCGACTCGCTCGAGGCCTTGGCAGCTCTGGCCACCGAGGAGGCCCCAGAAGCAAAGCGTCACGCCGGCACCTTCGAGCCGGCTGAGCACACCAAGCAAATACCCGTCGACCCGACCTCGGCCAATGGCAAGACGCTGACCATCAGTGCCAGCCTCGAGCCCAAATAGGAAGCAGTGCTCGTCAACTTTCTCCGCGCGAATATCGACATGTTTGCGTGGAACCCCTCGGACATGCCGGGCATACCGAGGGAAGTCGCCGAGCACGCCTTGGAGATCCAGGCCGGGTCCAGACCGGTGAAGCAACGTCTGCGCCGCTTCGACGAGGAAAAGCGCAGGATCATCGGCGAGGAGGTGCAAAAGCTTTTGGCGGCCGGATTCATCAAGGAGGTATTTTACCCAGAGTGGCTAGCTAACCCTGTACTAGTTAGGAAAAAGAATGGAAAAATGCGGATGTGTGTAGATTACACTGGTCTGAATAAAGCATGTCCAAAAGTTCCATTTCCTTTACCTAGAATTGACCAGATCATCGATTCCACTGCTGGGTGCGAAGTGCTTTCGTTCCTTGATGCGTATTCCGGCTACCACCAAATTAGGATGAGAAAATCCGATGAACTCGCAACCTCTTTTATCACGCCATTTGGTATGTATTGCTATGTTACGATGCCCTTCGGCCTGCGAAACGCCGGGGCAACGTACCAGCGATGTATGCAGCACATCTTTGGCGAGCACATAGGCAAGACCGTCGAGGCCTACGTCGATGACATCGTGGTTAAAACTAAAAAAGTCGGGAACCTCATCAGCGACCTCGAGACCACATTCGAGTGCCTCCGGGCCAAGAACGTGAAGCTCAACCCCGAGAAGTGTGTCTTTGGTGTGCCTCGAGGCATGCTACTTGGCTACATCGTCTCACAACGGGGGATCGAGGCAAACCCTGAAAAAATCTCAGCAGTCACGAGGATGGGCCCGATTCGTGACCTCAAGGGTGTGCAGAAAGTGACAGGCTGCCTAGCCGCTCTCAGCAGATTCATCTCGAGGCTGGGGGAAAAAGCACTACCCCTCTACCGCCTGCTAAAAAAGACGGAACACTTTGCGTGGACCGCCGAAGCCGAGGAGGCCTTAACCAAGTTGAAGGGGTTGCTGACTTCTGCACCAATTCTCGTGCCCCCGCGACCAGCCGAAGGAGGCGATTCCCCCGAGCCCCTCCTCCTCTATGTGGCCGCAACCACTCAGGTGGTCAGCGCGGTCATAGCCGTCGAGAGGCACGAGGAGGGTCATACATTGCCGGTCCAACGACCGGTATACTTCACCAGTGAGGTACTCTCCGAGGCCAAGGTCCGGTATCCGCACATCAGTGAGCTGGAAGACAAGTTTTACGGCCTCGAGCTCAACCACATAGCTCGAAAGTACAACGAGGCCGCAGACGAGCTGGCAAAGTTGGCGTCCACGCGCGGCACGGTACCGCCAGACGTCTTCTCAAGGGACGTCTTCGAGCCATCCGTCGAAATCGACCCGGGGGCTGGCCCCTCGACGCCACCCTTCGAGCAAGACACGGGGGCTCGACTCTCAACGCCACCCCTCGAGAAGGACACCTCGACGTCCGCGGAGGCGATGCAGGTCGACGCACACGCCTCTTCGTCATCACGGCACCTCGACTGGCGGACGCCCTACCTCGACTACCTGACGCAAGGCGAGCTACCAGAAGACAAGACGGAGGCCCGACGCATCGCTCGGAGGGCCAAGACCTACGTCATCTACGGCGACGAACGAGAGCTATACCGACGAAGTCCGACTGGGATCCTTCAACGCTGCATCCCACTCGAGGAAGGGCGCAAGCTCCTCGACGATATGCACTCGGGGGCTTGCGGCCACCACGCAGCGCCGAGGGCCCTGGTTGGGAACGCCTTCCGTCAAGGCTTCTATTGGCCGACCGCCATTGGGGACGCCAAGCGTTTGGTCCAAGCGTGCCATGGGTGTCAATTCTACGCCAAGCAAACGCACCAGCCCGCACACGCCCTGCAGATGATCCTAATCACTTGGCCATTTGCCGTTTGGGGGCTCGACCTTGTGGGTCCCCTCAAGAGGACAAGTGGAGGGTACACACACATGCTCGTGGCCGTCGACAAGTTCACCAAGTGGATCGAGGCCAAGCCCATAGGCGACCCCACCTCCGAGAGGGCTGTCGAGTTCATCGCCAACATCATGTACCGGTTCGGGGTGCCTAATGTCATCATCACCGACAATGGCACCCAATTCACGGGTAAAAAGTTCACCAACTTCTGCGATGACAACAACATTCGCGTAACCTGGGCCTCGGTCGCATACCCCCAATGCAACGGGCAGGTCGAGCGCGCCAACGACATGATACTCCATGGGCTGAAGCCGAGGCTGTTCAAGACCCTCAAGAATTTCGGAAAGGGATGGGCCGCAGAGCTCCCCTCGGTGCTGTGGGGTCTCAGGACTACGCCGAGTCGAGCCACCGGGTTCACTCCATTTTTCCTAACCTACGGCGCCGAGGCTGTCTTGCCTACGGACCTCGAATACGGCTCCCCTCGACTTCGAGCCTACAACGAGCAAACCAACGATGAAAGGCTCGCCAACGCCAAGGACCAGCTCGAGGAGGCCCGAGACGTGGCGCTCATCAACTCCGCGCGCTACCAGCAAACGCTTCGACGCTACCACGACAAGCACGTGCGCAGGAGGGACCTGGCGGTCGGGGACCTCGTGCTTCGACGGCTGCAAGATAATCGAGGGCGCCACAAGCTCACTCCTCCGTGGGAGGGCCCATACACCGTAGCTAAGGTGCTCAAGCCAGGAACGTACAAGCTCTACGACGATCAAGGCAGAATCCTGGCGAACGCGTGGAACATATCTCAGCTACATCGCTTCTACCCTTAAGGGCCTCGAGGCCTTGTTCATTTTGTTGCTTTGCACAAACACGCCCAAAATGAATGAACAAACTCGTGCATTGTCTTTCGTTTTGCTTAGCGACTTAAGGTAGCCTCGACCCTGCTTTGCTCAGGGTCAAGCCTCCCTCGGGGGCTGACGGGGGGGCCTCACCCCCCCCCCCCAGACTCCGGAAAAAATGCGCGTTTTCTTTTCAAAAATTTTGACCCTCGTCTCGACTCGTGCCTCGAGTGAACTAGCGACGTCGAAATCCTAAAGTACCTCGAGCCTCCAAGGTCGGGGGGGCGTCGACGTAGACAGCCACCTACGCCCCCGGGCTACGGTGCCCTACCTACGCCTCCCCTCGAGGGGCTCGCGACGTATCGAGGGAACACAGACTAAGTTAGCAGAAACTCGAGCTTGCGACAAAGAGAAGTGGTCAAACGCATTTGAAAGGAAAACAACCCCTTTAAACAAATAAGTCGTACATATATATTCGGGTCTCGACGTACCCTCGTTCATGTCACAAAATTCTTACAAGGGCCTCGACGCCCAAATTTGGCACGCAGGCCTCAATCCTCGTCGGTGCGGTACTCCTCCCCGAGGTCCTCCGCGGCGGGCTCAACCTCGACGCCCGAGCTCGAAGGAGGAGGGCTCCCGACACCGCTGCTGGCGTCAGGAGGCAGCACGTCCTCCTCGAAGATCTTCGCGAGCGACGTCTCCGGCCTCTCCATCTTCTCCAAGATTTTGTCGACGCGGCGGTTGTTCCACTCCTCGTCCTTCCCCTCGATCTCGATGAAGCCATTAGCGACAACGTGGACCGGGAAGCGGAAGCCGGAGCGAACAACCGCGAGCGTCTGCTTTACGCCATGACAGAGAGCTTGCCGGACACGGTCCCGCATGGCGGCGTCGAGGAAGCACGAGGCATCGACCAAGGCGTCGCCTCGAGCCACCGCACCTTCTGCCGCAGCCACCGGAGGAACACCCCACACGGAGCCGAGCCGGTTGAGGGCAGCGCGAGCCCGCTCCGCCACCATCGTCTCGTCTTGGAGTTGGTCCAAGAGGACCTGGTTCGTCCCGCGGAGTTCCTCGACCGTCTTCTCGACCCCTGCGCAACGAACGAGGAAGAGTGAGACTGCGGCGTAACCAAAATCTCGAGGTCAAGGCAAAGACAAGGGATGAAAATCACCGTCGCAATGTTGGCCCAGAGCGGCGAGGTCGCTGGTAAGGCCCTCAGCGCGCTGCTCGAGCCTGCGCTTCTCGGTCAGCATGAGGAGCCTCTCGGACCTAAGCTCCTCGATCAGCCTACCCGCCTCCGCTAGGGCCAGATCCTTTCGGATCACCTCCTGCCGCGCCGCCCCCTCGGCAGCTCGGGCGGTGGCGGCACCACTCTCGGCGCCTTCGGCCTCTTTTCTTGCCGCCTCAGCTGCGGTTCGGGCGGTGGCGGCCTCGCTTCGGGCGTCAGCGGCCTCCTGCTTCGCCGCCTCGGCTTCAGCCCGGGCGGAGGTGGCCTCGCTTCGCGCGTCCGCGGCCTCCTTCCTCGACGCCTCGAGAGCGGCGGTGGCCTCCTCCTTGGATCGAGCGACCTCACCTCGAGCCGCCCGGACCTCCGCCTTCGCCTGGTTGAGCCGGCTCGCCATTTGGGCGTTCCGGCTCAGCTCCGCGCGGAGATCTTGAAGCTTCGCCTCAGCTCGCGCGAGGGCGGTTGACACCTGTGCGGACCGGCCCGCCTCCTCAGAGCAGGACCGCTCCGCCTCCGCCATAAGCTCGACCACCTCCCGGAAGATGGACCGCACCTCGCGCGGGGCCCCCCGCTGGGACGGCTGCTCGATGGGGACCACGGCAAGGGGCGGGCTCAGCGGGACGGGAAACGGCCATATTGGTCGATCGAGCTCGATGTCGGGCAGATCCTCCTCCACCTCGAGCTGCCCTGACAGCGATCCGCCGCCCGACGGCACGGGCCCCGACTCCCTCCGTCCCTCCGCCGGCACCTCCTGTGGCTCCGCCGCCTCCCGAGGCGGCGTCACTACCTCGCGTGGGGGCGAAGGCTCGAATGGCGGCGGATCGATCGAGGGAAGGCTCGACCCCGGGCCCTCTTCCCTGATCGGGTCCTCCGGCGCTTTGTCAGCACTAGCCGGCCCCTCGGGCACCTCCGTCATCGTCGACCCCCCGGCAAGGAGTGGCCCCCGCTCCAGCTCGTTCAGGAGGTCCTCCACCGTCGGCTCCTTCTCCGCTGGCGCCGTCGTCGGAGGAGGAGGAGGGGGAGGAGGCAGCGCCTCAGTTGACGTGGTGGAGGCTGGCTCGATGCCGTGAGCTGAGGCCCCTGCAATACGAGATGACGGCGATATCAGAACTAGGAAGAGTACCTCGACCTCTGTGGTCGATGGCGACGGCCTCACCAAAATTCGCGACGATCATCTGGCCTCCTCGAGCCATGGCAGCTCGGGCCTTCTTCAGCCAAGCGGCTTCTCTAGCGGAGGAAGGTGCCATACCTCGAGGTGCCTGTGCCTCGACGGGGCTCGAGGTCTTGGCCCGCTTGGACGAAGCGAGGTCCACCTCCTGGTAGGAGCGCTTCCCCCTGAGAAAACGGAGATAGCACGCGTCATCAAAAGCAAAGAGGTGAAGCCTCACTACCGACGAGACCCAAGAAAACTACTCACCCGAAGCGGCGGCTGGGCTTCTTCCCGGAATCGCCGGACCCACTCGGGGGCTTCGAGCCCACCCCACGGCTCGAGCCCTGTGCCTGGGCCGTCTCCGCAGGGCTGGGATGGGGGGAGGGCTCCCGACGCCTCCCATGGCTCGACCTCGAGGGAGAGCCCTCCTTCCGCCCCACATCGCGGGAGGGCGACCGTGCTTCCCTCGTGCTGACGTCGTGGCGCCCGCCCCGGCGCGAGCTCCGGGACCTGCTCCGGCGCTCGCGCCCTCCCGCGTCCGCTTCCGTGTCCCGGCGGCGGTGCGGCGATGGACTCCGGGGACGCTCACGCCCCTGGTCACGAGACGCACGGGGGCTCCCTCCCCGACGCTCGTGATGGCGCGGGCTCGACGCCTCTTCCTAGCGCCCGCTCCTCCGCGGGCTCGACAGCGCCCTTGACGGCTCGCGGGGGTCGGGCCCGAAACCCTTCTCGACCTGTCGAACGCTTCTCGAAGCCCGACCCCTCTCGAGACCCCCTGTCTGGGCTGACGCGGGGGCGGCCTCCGTTGGCGCTGTGGCGGAGGCGCTCCGGGTCCGGGGCTTCCTTACGACCAAGGGCACATCCGGCGCGGAGCTCGACGGACCTCGGGCCCCCGACGAGGCAGGGATCGGCGCCGCCTTCCGCGGCTGCGTCCCGCGCGACCCTTTTGTCGGTGGGACCTCCAGTGTACCCTCCTGCACAGAGGAGCGGTCAGCCCTGTCATCGACGAGCCCCGCGCGCATCAAGCGCGCATCCATCCCCTCGTCGTCGCCCTCCTCCTCATCACCACTCTCCTCCTCCGAGCTCGAGGAGCTCAGCTCGGGGGACCCGTCCCCAGGCTGACGGTTACGACGAGCCTTCGCCAGTCTCTGCTCCCGAGCTAAGCGACGCAAGTTTTTGTTTTTCTCTTTCTTCTTTTTGGCATCCTTGCTCTCCTTGTCCTTCTGAGCAGAGAGGCGCCTCACCTGAGAATCCGCGGCGTCCTCCCTCACCGGGGGCCTCGACGCGCGACAAGTAAATGCCCCCTGAAAAAAGAAGAAGCGTGATGAGACAAACCACAAGACGGATGCAAAAGGATCGAAGGAGGAAAAAGGGGGAGGAGGCTCGAGATAGCTCGACTCGAGGGAGGCTTACCAGGTCGAGACACCCCTCGTCGGGTGCCATCGCAACCAGGTTGGAGTATTCAGGGACGAACGGCCCCTGGATCGTGATTGACACCCGGGAGACGCCCTCGTTCCGGGACAGCCTCCCTTCGGCCATCCTCGAGCGATTGAGCGCCTCGAGCTGAGCCTGCGGGCCCATCTCGTGCATAAGAAGGGGGCGGTCCGCCAGCGGGAGAACTCTTCGCTGGTGGAACGCCCAAATGACCGCTTGCACGGTCAGCTTCTTCTCGTCCACCAGCGTCTTCATCATCTCCATCAGCGGGGCCAGGTGGCGTTGCCTGTCCGCCGCAACGCCCCAGGTCCACTTCTCCGGGCGTTGAGTGAGGACCCTGCCGGTGTACTGCGGAAAGAGGCCACCTTCGTTCCGCAGATAGAACCAATGGTCGTCCCACCCGGTCTGGTTGGTGGAAAGCTTGTATCGCAGGTACTCGCGGGGGACATTGGCCGACGAGGTCCCCGCCCTCGCGGTGATGGCAAGGGAGCCCATGCGCACAGGCCGCCTCCCGCTGGGCTTTAGGGACTTGATGAAGAGCTCGCCCCGGAAGAGATGGACGAACATCTCCCAGTGCGGCTCCATCTTTAGGTACCCCTCGCACACCGCGGCAAATATGGCGGCGTGCGAGATGGAGTTGGGGGAGAAGTGCTGCAGCTCCACCTCGAAGTGGTGGGCCAGCCCCCGCATGAAGCGGCTCGGCGGGACGCCGAGCCCCATACGGTGGTAGCGCGCGAAGCTCACCACGTACCCCTCCGGCGGGTGCGGCTCCCGGTGCTCCGCCGACGGGATAACCCACCATGCGGGTCCCTCCTCCGGGTTGGGGCGCAGAAGCCCCTGGGCCACCAGCGAGTCCATCTCGCTCTGCGTCACCTTCGACGGGCTCCAGTCTTCGGCCGGCAGCATCTGTGTCTGGGCGGCCATGGCGGTGGCGCGGCGCGGATCCGAGCAGCGGACGGGCGGCTGGAAATCCCCAATCGACTAGCTCGAAGGAGAGGGCACGCGAAGGCTACGGCGGCGGCGAAGGCAAGGGCAAAGTAAAGGGTTCCTTTTCCCCTCTTTCGATATTTATAGGGGGAAACCCCAACGGGCGGGATCTCCCACGACGTAAAAAGGTAACCGAATGCATTCAATGCGCCCACCTAACCGCGTCTCGAGCCGGATGCAGGGTACACGCGTTACCTCTCCATTCGCTCCACTACCCGGGCCCGCCACGACCGTCGCTCCGGCTTCGCGCCCGCCGCTCTCCCCGACGGTTTCCGCCTAAAAAGGCGTGCCCGACGGGCAGAAAGATTCCCAAACGACGGAGGCCTCTTCACAAAGGTAAAAACGGGCCCCGGCCCTAAGTCTCGAAGCAGCGAAGGCTGGCCCTCGAAAAGGGTTCGAGAGCCGGCTTCGAGCACCCGAGTCAGGGACACCAAGGGGCGCCACTCGCGGCATCACTCGAGGGCCAAGCCCTCGAGGCCCCTCACGTGTATCCAAGGCAGGGAGCTCGACATGCAGCGAGATCCCCTCGGAGGGAGGCATCGAGCCACCGGGTCCTATCGAATGGACCCGGCACTCCTGCAGACTGAGCACCCATGCTTTATGAGACCGCCTCCGGGCCACAGTCGACCCCTATCGAATGGGGCTCGAGCTCTCACTTGAATTCCCCGTTACCAGCTCACCGGGAACCTCGATACTCGCCCACTCGGGGTAGTACGAGGCATCCCCCCTCGCATCCGATCGAAAGGACACGCGGGATGACAAGCCAGGGCAATCGGCATACCGGACAGCTCGAGGAGTCGGCCAGTCGGTTCAGCCTGGCACCCCTCGACGAAAGAGGGTCTAAAAACTCGGACAGTTACGACTAATCTCTTTTCTTTGTGTGAACATGAGATTTTCAGGCCTCGGGCGAACGCTCGACCTCCGTCTCGCCTAGGCCCTCGAGACCAGGCCCGGGACGAACGCTCGTTCTCCGTCTCGTCCGAGCCCTCCGAGCCAAGCCTCGGACGGAGTCTCCCACGACAAAGGAAAGGTTACCGCGAACATTTAATATTACTACCAAACCGCATCTCGAGCCTGTTCACAGGTACATACGGCGCCACGATCTCCGCTCCCTGACGATTTCCGCCTAAAAAGACACGCCCACTGGGCAGAAGGTTTCTAAGCGACGGAGGCTTCTTCAGGAAGGCAAGAATGGGCCCCGGCCCTAAGCCTCGAAGCAGCGAAGGCTGGACCTCGAAGAGGGTTTGACAGCCGGCTTCGAGCACCCGAGTCAGGGACACCAAGGGGCGCGATTCGCGGCATCACTCGAGGTCCAAGCCCTCGAGGCCCCTCACGTGTATCAAAGGAGGGGAGCTTAACATTCCCCGTTACCAGCTCACCGGGAACCTCGATACTCGCCCGCTCATGGTAGTACGAGGCATCCCCCTCGCATCCGATCGAAAGGAATCGCGGGATGACAAGCCAGGGCAACCGGCGTGCCGGACAGCTCGAAGAGCCGACCGGCCGGTTTAGCCTGGCACCCCTCGACGAAAGAGGGTCTAAAAAACTCGGGGGCTCGACACCCCCGAACCTAAAAATCGCAACTAAACGCGCAAAAAGCCCACGAGGGAGCTCAAACCACTCCCCCGTGGCCTCGGGGGCTACACCCGCGGGTGTCGCTCGCACGACACCCACGGAACCAGCACGACCAAGCCTTCGAGATCCAACACAGCCAAGCCCTCGAAACCCAAGTCAAGAGCCCCTGCTCGAGTGCAAGCACTCAAACAAGGCCTCGGGGGCTACTGTCGGGGGAACGCCAAAGGGGTACCCCCAATCAACGCACACCAATTAATAAACCCAGCAAGTCAGGCCTCGGGCGAGCGCACATTCTCCGCCTCGCCCGAGCCCTCCGCGTCAGGCCTCGGGCGAGCACTCGTTCTCCGCCTCGCCCGAGCCCTCCGCGTCAGGCCTCGGGCGAGCGCTCGTTCTCCGTCTCGCCCGAGCCCTCCAGGCCAGGCCTCGGGCGAGCGCCCATTCTCCGTCTCGCCCGAGCCCTCCGCGAGACAGCCTGCCTCTCGAGCCCAGGCGCGTGGGTCCGAGCCCGCCATACACCACTCCTCGAGACCCCACGCAGGGCCCTCGAGCCTCGCTATCCCGACAGCCTACCCCTCGAGACGCTTCACGCCTCCCTCGAGCGGCCCAGACATTGGATACCAGCCCCACGCTACGTATTTAATGCATCCACCTACCCCGGTCACATCCTCCGGTACACAGCATGCGCCACAGTGAACTGGAGCTAGAGTCAAACCTCATTTTCACCGCAAGCATGGGCAAAAAGGCACCAGCACAGCACTGTTCGACCATACCTTGCGCTGTGGCACGTCCCGGTCACATCTCGAGACCCGGATTTCCGCTGTACGACCAGGCTCCCCGGAACTCGCCCATACCGGCGGGGACTCGAGCCCCCCGCAGGCGCCATCTCGAGGCCGGCTCCGCGCCCTTCGAGCCCTAACTACTTTCACGCTATTGGAAGACAGGTACCCCAAGACCCGGAGGGACCCCGCCGTGTCCTGGACGTGCCGGAATGGGTGCTGTACAGCTTCTACATCGTCGCGCCACCACGTCCGCGCCCAGGATGGAAGCCACGACCCAAGGACGCCTCAACAGCAACGATCACATCGGCTCCAGTGGCCCCTGACAAGACAGGGTTCCTACCCTTCTCCGTATGGGGCACCGTACGCCCCGACACCTGTAATACCCTTATGTAACCCTGGCCTCCCCTTGCTCTATAAAAGGGGACACCAGGGCCCTCATTCAAGAAAGGGGGACAACTCCGGGACACAACACACAAGTCCACACACAGGCACGAGTCCGGACTCCGGTCCACGCTCACTGAGCTTGTATTCTCCCCTGTACAAGCACTTAGGTGCAAGTAATACAAGAACATTCCCCCCCGCTGGACGTAGGGCCTTCTTTGCCCGAACCAGGATAAATCCTTGTGTCCTCTTGCATCACCATCCAGGAAGAGAAGCACGCGATCATATTACTCGTTGGTGTGATACCCCCGGGTACGAAACACCGACAATATTACTCATCCTTTCTTCACTTTCTGGTGGGAAGAATGGCATACTCATCTCTTCAACGTGCCAGTTCACCCTTTTGTGTCAAAACTTGCAACCTGACTTTGCTTCTGACAGTGAGGTAATCTCATCACTCCTGTCATTCTCCATTCTTGAATTCAATCCCTTTCTAACACTCGGCCATACACAGGATCCTGAGCCTACACCTCCTGCCAGAGTGATCCAATATTACCAGGCTGGACCCAATCCTGCTCTTGGTTTCAATGCTCCAAGCTTGAACAACTTCATGAAGATCCCTGCAACTTCAACCATCATGTCTTCAGGAGGAGAGAATAAGAGAAAGACACTTGAGAATGTCTCTTCGTCTAAGAAAACAAGGACCAAAAGGGCTAAACCATCTCCCAATGTATGAATTTCCCATTTAATGCTAAGCAACTCTATTCGGCAATAAATCTGATCAAATCTACATTTCGTCACTTGCTGCAGCCACAGGTCAAGGTCCTGAAATCAAGCAGTACTTCAGCAACTGCCGAACTATTTCCTGAAGCTTCTACAAAAAATATCTAAGACGAGACCGAAGACCCCAAAACTCCCGAAGGTTTAAGAAATGAAGAAACCAATGGGACTATAGGTAATACATTCGGCCATCCTCCTTTCTGTCGTCACACGCTCATGCCATTACTTGAAACAGATGAAATTTTAAAAGAACTGGAAGCAGAGCCATCTCCCGATCATACTCCAAGCCCGCCTCCTCTGAATATTCAACAAAGTCCTCGAGCAAGCCAAGGCGCAGTGTCTTCTGATGATCAATCAGCCCAGCAGGCAAAGCTTTGTCTTTGAATTATATTGTTTTCACCAAACATACTTAGTCGGCTAACTCCTTTCTCTTTCTTCAGAAAAATACTAAAGAGTCGATCACGAGTTACTCTTTCCCTGCCGAAGATTATATCGTCAAAAAATGTGAAGAAAATACTTCCCAACATACTTTATCAACAAAAAAACTAGGCTCGGCTGAGGGAAATAACTACTCTGCTAAACAAGGACGTTGTCAATCTGGTTCAAGACGCAAATCAGATAAGAGATATTCTCGAGCTTATTGATGAAGATATTCCTTCCACTCTTCTGACCCACTTGGAATCTGCAGCTTGCCTCGACAACTTTGTCGGAATGGTAAGGAGAGCAACTAAAAACATATCATCCAAGGCCGCCCTGCAGAATGACAGGTCTTCAAAGAAGCTGAAACTTAAAGATTTGCATTCCAATGTTCAAATCGCAAAAAATTCTCTGGCAACTTTGGAGTCTGAACTAAAAGTCATGGAGAAAGACAAGAGCAGGTTAGAGGCCCAGTTAGCCACCCTGAATAATAAAATTCAATCTCACAGGGCTCATATGGCTGATCTGTCGAGAGACATGGAAGCAGGCTTGTTGAAGATAACTTCGGCTCTCAAAGAAGATCAACAAATCAAAGCTAAATTATCTAGAATCCAAAAATCCGAAGATGAAGATAAAAAAGTACTTGATACTGTCAGCCGAATCAGAACCGAGGCCATAAAGACAATCAATCAGTTTTTGAACGAGTAAATATTGATCTTGTAACAAACCAAGCGTGGCATACTTCGTCTTTGTAAAACCATTTTGATACCTTTATGCTTCCACTCGTCTGAGAATGCAATCGGCTTCTCTCCCTTAACTTCCTCGTGATAAGATATAGCCGACTGTCTTCATTTTTCGATAGCCGAATGAACTTTTTTTTTAAAGAACTTATGCAATTCATAATAAATAGACATATAATTATCATGCTGAAGGATCACCATGGTAGTAAACAAATAATCGCTAATGCAGTTACTAAATGTGTTTGCGAGTGAGAATAGGGATTTTTTTGCGAGCGAGAATAGGGATGGCTCGTCAGGTGTCTGCGCACGCATGCCGGGGGTGGGGGGTGGGGATGGGGGTGGGGGAGGGGGGTTGTCTACATTGATGACTACCTGATCTACCACAACTCCAATTCCACAAGATAGGTCGGGGAACTTGAGGCATAAAATTTCCAGACTGCTTAGTTCCAAACTGTGAAGAGCATGTCCCCTTATGCAGACACAAGGCTGCTTGAGTGTCCTGCGTTCAGCATAAGATTTGCAACCTTCTCAATAATAAACGATAAGTGCAATGGTTGACAAAGTCCTTATAATATTACCACAATATTGCCTACCCTACTTTGTTCCGGTTCACATTCTAGGGACTAGCTACAGTAATTTATAAACCAGAGGTGCTGACCATTTTTAAAATTCTTATTAAACCAGCATGGTGAATGTAAATTATAGATGGTGATTTGAAAAGGTAACAGAAAGAAGCAATTAGAAATACGAAGTAGTCACCAGGGAATAATATCGAGAGCAAGTGATGCTACATATAATGAAGATAGGACAGTTAAGAAAGAAAAAAGAACAACTAAAACTCAACGAGCACTGTTATCGCAGAATAGATTTAAGGATTCTAAGCTAATAAGTAAGCTAATAGAAATAGCTTCTTGCAGAACCCTTGCATAAAAAACAACAGTAATATCGTTTCAAACCAAAAGAAACCATATCCTTGCTGCTAAAGGACCTCTATATAAAGTTAAACTATTAAAAACTACTCCCTCCATCCCAAATTATAAGACATTCCAAGAATCTTGGAGAGTCAAAGTTTTTCAACTTTGACCAAATTTATATAATAAGATAATAATATTTATGATATCAACTAAGTGCAATTAGATTCTCCATTAGTTATATTTCCATAATATGTATATTTGATGGCATAAATCTTTATATTTTTCTCTATAATTTTGGTCAAAATTGAAAAACTTTGACTCTCCAAGATTCTTGGAACGTCTTATAATTTGGAATGGAGGGAGTACTTCACATGCATCCAACTTACTTAGGCATGCAGATGTTAAAATACATCTGTGCAAGGGTGCACACATTTTTAGTTGTGCGTAGTGTGCACACATTTGAAGAGTACAAAGCTAAACAATACAAAATGTATCATAACCAAGATCCAAAGAGAATAAATAGCACCTGAACGTCTTGAAATGTTTCACACATCTTGCCATAATCTCAATTGGCACAATATGAGTGGTGTCCTTGCCCAAAAAAGCGACGCCAATGATTCTTTTCTCAAAGTCTACGACTAGCCCCCCGATAAAAATCTGGTACAATATGACAAACCCAAAAATAATAATAATGTAAGTTTTCACATCATCCCGAATTTGGGCAGCATATGCATTTATACAGTTTCAAATTATTGAAAACATCTCCCATGAAGAATTTGAATTTTGGAAATACTTCATTGGTAGGATTAGTGCATAAAAGAAGAGGTTAAATTTATATCCTCATGATCTATAATGAGTAACTAAGGTTTACATGATCTGCACACCGTAACAAAAAGAGTATGATTTCTAATTGAAGTTATATATATGTTCTTTCACAAATTAAGAGTATAAGTTGGACCTCACTCTGTAAACAGCCTTATAATCAATCATTCAAGAGTAACTGAATACTCAGCAAACTACATATGGTGCCTTACCAGCTCACAAAACTAATTTGACATGCAGCCTTTCTTTAATTGCTATGATGGATATTCATTCATATTCACATCTTTTTTTACTCACAATTAAAATTTAAATATTGTATTATTTCTTACCTTATTAACAGGACATGTACAGAGCAAGAGCTCACTGCAGTCCAAATTGCTTCTTTTACGAACCATGTTCCCCTGTCTCACCAGTAAAGCTCGTGACTTGGAGTCCCGAGCTACAGCCATCACAGGCCGACCCAGCAAGGAGTAACATTCAGGAAGGTCATTAAGCGCCACCATGGGAAGATCAAACTGTATCTCAACAGTGACCACAGCAATATTATAGTGCAAACTGCAGATTGAGATGCACCCATTGACAGTCCTTTTGTCGTGCAGGAGCACTTCAATCTGTGACCATTAAATCAAAGCCTAGTTATCCACGATTCCCCACATCAATGAAGAAGGAAGTGAGAACACCAAATCTGCTGTTACGCTGACCTTAACCTCATCCTCTTTGTAGGCATCGTGGTCAGTGTCAGGTTTCCTAACCAGCGTAGCTGAGGTGAGTATCCATGTCTCAGAACCCACATGATTGACCACTGTGCCTGTGCAAGCAAACAGAGGCTTCCCATCTGCAACAATTGTGTAGCAGCAAAAGCAGAACAGGATCAAAGTGTCACTCACAAGCCTAGCTTGATGACGAGAAACATGTGCAAAACTTGATGATGGAAAACACAGAGCCGATGCGGTACAACTACAGGCGGAGAGCAGTGAAAGTACCAACAGAAGAGACAAGTGAGACGATGGATTTGGGCATGGATAGCACCACTTGTTTTGCATCCAGGGCTTCTTGGGTGAAACCCTCTGGATCGCTAGGACCATCCTCCTCGGCATCCATATCCGAATCGTCTTCTGGATCCCCAAAAAGAGAATTCCTCCATATTGCATCGAAGTCTATATAAGGAATTAAATAACCAAACAACTGTCGTTAAAAAAAAATGGTAGGGACCCGAGGGGGAGGGGCATATAATTTTGCCATCACATCACCTCTTCGACTTGCACTGTCTTGGGCCATCTCCGAGATCTGCAAGAGAAACAAAAACGGGATGAGCATGAGCTTGGTAATTTTTCTCTGTACTAGGTTCGTGCCCGTGCGTTGCAACGGGAATAAAATAATACTATTTTTTTTAAAAAAAAAGATACTTTGAGTGTGTTACCATGAGAGCTTAAAAATACCAACGCACGGGCATTTTTATGTAATTGTTTTTATTTATGATTTTAGTTTTAATTAACTTATTTGTCTCATTACTTTTTTTTAGTAAGTACTTGTACGCACCAAACTCACACGAATTAGCATTCGCAGATGATAATAATTAACCAACCAGTAAAAACACAAGCTCATGAATCCATTGACATGCACATATAGTTCTATTCGGCTAGTCATTTTCACGTCTAATTTTGACTGTTTTAATAGTGTTATGTGAGAGAGAACAAGTTAAAGTACGACTGATAACTGATATTGTCAGGTTTCAAGGCCATCATAGATGCTCAACATCGAATTAGCACAGTATTACTGATAATCTGTACCCTACCTGAGAAATCGTACCTACCCGAGGAATTGTATCCTTTCATTACGCTGTGCTATTTGATGTAGTCAATCTAGAGTTGATGAACAAACACAATCTATAGCTATTGATCGTAAAAAACATATAATCTAGAAACAAACGCTCCTTGTTGGGTAAAATCAGAGCTGGAAGTCGGATAATTCGATGGTGCGATGGCGACAGGAGTTGGACGGAGAAATATGGTACGGCCGAGGAGGCATGGCCAGTTCATGGATGCTACTCTACAACATCTCCAGCACCTTGCTCAATGATTGCCTGTTCGTGGCACTATCTGGATGCACGAGAGCCCGATTAGCACCATCTTCCTCACAATCTCCTCACCTGCTGCTCCGAATCCATGTGATTCCATCCATGCTAGAGGGAGAGGCTCAGATCAGAGGAGGCACAAGAGAGGATTTTTTGGTTAAAAAAAAGAAGGAAAGAAATGGTGGGACAGATGAAGCTACCTGGGAGGGAGACGATGAGACTCCCTTCTTCTGAGCGGAGACGTGGCCTTGTAATCATGGCCCGCAGAGGAACAGAGCAGGAGGCACACAATTGCCGAAAATTGTGGGAAAACAGACTGCAGGAGTCAAGCGCCTCTAGTTGGAAGCGGCGTGTGTGTGCGCGGGGAAGGAAGAAGAAGTCGCTCTGCGCCGTACCGGAGTCTGTAAAAGAGCGGAGCCACTCACCGCTGGGCTGCCGGAGTTGTGGGGGCCATGTCGTTCGCCTCTGCGTCGAGTGGGAAGAGCTACGCCGATGCTCGGAGTCGCGTGGGTGGAGTCTCCGGCGAGGACGACAACGGTGACGGTGCAGGTGCGACGAGCGTGCGCCCCATCGTGAGGGTGAGGGCGAGAACTGTAGATGAGAGGAATCAACGGCGAGGACGACGGTGACGGCACGAGGACCGCAGGAGAGGGGATCTTTGCCTTCTGTGGCGATCGAGACCGAGGGGCAACCGCGTGATTGGAGGAGAGTTAGGGTTAGGGAGATCAGGAGACAACGCGTGGTTGGAGCGACGAGGGAAGCGCGGGCGGGCGGACTCGCACAAGGCAGGTTTGGTGTAGCATGTGGAAGGAATCGTTAGAAATGTTTTAGTTGTAGAGATATAAACGAAGTTAGCGATTACTCTAGGGAATCCGCAGCAGGAAGGCGGACTTCTTGGACCCTAATTTTGTAGTATTCATTTAGAGAAAACTGCTATTATATGACTCTAAACAAATGACTTCTCTAAAATATGATTCCTAACATCGACTAAGCTAAAATATGTCTCGAAACGTTGACACTAAGCTAGATATATGATTTTATTTCTTTTAATCATTTTTGTCATCTAAATACATGTATTTGTTGCTAAAGTGACCCTTTTATCCTTCACTGCTTTCACCGTGATTGTTTCCTGGTTACGGGAAAAAAAATTCAGGTGTTGGCTGGACGTCCGTAGGCGTTTCTCCTTGGCTGTCAGTGGCCTTGCCTTTGCCATGTCTGGGCAGTTCCGTGGCCTTGGCTGCTGGCCGTGGTCATGCCGTGGCTGTTGGCCATGTGTTGGCTGCTCGCACATACCATCTTGCTGAGAACCGAGAAACTAAAACAAGCAGCCGCAGCATACACATACAGGTCTCCAAACTGCTGGTTATTGCTCTCGTCTGTATTGCCATCGTCTGTCTGGCCGGACGTGGCTTGGGCTTGGGCTTGGGCTAGGCGGATATGGCCTCATCTTCCTTCCCCTCGGCATCCATGGCGATGGGACCTCCGTGAAGACCTTCGCGTGGAGGATCTCCTCCTTCCATTGACGAGCGTCGCTGTGGGGAGGGGCAGATCGACGACGTGGGAACCGGTGGAGGGGCGGCAGCAGCGTGGGGGAGACGAGGGGCGGTAGCGGCGTGGGAACCCAGGGGCGGCGGCAGTGTTCGGTCGGGGAGACGATGAGACGCACGTAACCTGGTTAGATGGATCGGACCTCCAACCAGGGCCGTATTTTTTTCCCGTAACCAGGAAACAATCACGGTGAAAGCAGAGAAGGGTAAAAGGGCCACTTTAGCAACAAATACATGTATTTAGATGACAAAAATGATTAAAAGAAACAAAATCATATGTCTAGCTTAGTGTCAACGTTTCGGGTCATATTTTAGCTTAGTCGATGTTAGAAATCATATTTTAGAGAAGCCATTTGGTTGGAGTCATATAATAGCAGTTTTCTTATTTATCTGATTATTTGGACAATACGCAGCTGCCGCGCTTTAAGGCCAGTGTCAAACTGTCAATGAGACTTTTATCTGAATTTTTTATTATATTAAATATGTTGTCACACGAACGTTTTTTATAACATGAAAATGTATTTAAAAAAAAGAAAAAAAATCTAGATCAAACTCTGTCGGTACGAATACAACTCTCTATGAATCATGTAATTTTATTGGAACTCTAGAATAAAATTCACACTCTCAATAGAAATTTTCTTTTTCTAGAATACGCAAGAGCATTGTGTATCATTATATTAAGAAAATAGAAATTTAAATACAAGTGTGGTCCTTCCCGACCCGACCGAAGCCACGAAGAAACTACATTTTGATTGAATATGACAATTCTGGAATCCAATACATTGGGATCAACCTAGCAACGATGATTACCTCTTGCGTCTCAGGAGGACGATCGCGGCCCTCGCTGTCCGCCATGTGGTACCTGCCGTGGGGCTCAGCTCGGCGTGGAATCAGAACCACCAGTAGATAGACTCATAGATCGAAATCAGTGACGACCTAACATGCAGCACAAGCAATCAAGATGTGAACTTGACTGTTGGGATATGGGAGCAGTTCAATCAAACCCAGGCGGAAAAGAGAACCATCCGATCAAGTTAGGGTTTCCTTTATCAAAGGAGAAAATTGGAATCCTGCCATTATGGGACGTGGGCATTTGCCATTGCCATTACGAAACATGTGCAGCCCGCTAGGATGCTATTGCATTAGGAAAAAGTCTACATAAGCTCCTCAACTATTGAACGTCAACTATTTCACACCATAAACTATAAAACCAGATTTTTTACTCTCTGAACTTTTTAAAACTGGTCAAATAACCTCTTCAGACGGTTTTAGACGGTAGTTTTGCTACAGTAGCGTGGTTTTGTCTTTTTATTTATTTTGGCTGAATCTTCAAAAAATCATAGTAAATCACAGAAAAATCATAAAATACAAAATCCAATTTTGTTGTACTTCACATAAGTAGATCCACACAGTGACCATATAGTATACTTTAGAGCAAAATTTTTGTTGTAGATTTAGATCTATGCTTTTCTGTAATTAATTATGGTAGAATTTTTATTGTGGGCTAATTGTTGTATTCTTGAACTGTAGTAAAAATTTTGTACTCATTGGATCAGGTATAACTTAGGTATATATTTATTTAGCTTTATGCTAAGTTATATCTAAATAAATTTATAGGTAAATTATACATAATCCGATTAATATGGAGTTTTTACTACAGTGCGAGAATACAATAATTAGCTCACCACAAAAATTTCACCACAATTGGATGAAAGAAAGTTGTATCTATGAATTATTCTAATTAATTACAGAAAACATAGATCTAAATCTACAACAAAAACTTTGTTCTACTATTGATTTTCTATTTTATGATTTACTATGATTTTTTAAAGATTGAGCCAAAATAAATAAAAAAGACAAAAGACAAAACCATGCTACTGTAGCAAAACTACCGTCTAAAACCGTCCGAGAGGGATATTTGACTGGTTTTAGAAAGTTTAGAGGGTAAAACATCTAGTTTTATAGTTTGAGGTGTGAAATAGTCGACGCTCAATAGTTGAGGGGGTTATGTAGATATTTTCCTATTGCATTAGGAGGTTGTTTTCTTAGAGCTAGGAAGTTGTTCTGGCCGATCAGGGAGGTAAATCCGGCAGTTTATAGTTCGAGGGGCACAAACATCCAGTTTTCTAGTTGTAGGCAAATCGAACTAGTGCAATAGTTAAGGGAGATCAGGACTTCTTCCAGCATACATCCGTCGAAGGAGAACTGGGAGCATGCTCCTCTCTTTTTTTGGAAGGAGATCTGCATGCCATTTATTAAGAAATTAAACTACATGCTCCACATTTTCCTCCCTATTTTCTTCAGTAATCAATTAACTCTTTTGAAATTATTGCACTCCAATGGGCTCTTCACAATTGGACATCAAATTATGGTCAGTGTAGGATCATGTGACATTTGTTGGGTATATGAATAAATCAATTATCACCCAGTGTCTTCTTACATAAATCCCAAATGCCTACTCTAAAACCTGAAAGGAGCCCTGTTCTCTAAGCTCTACAAATTAAGCCATCAAAGAATAAGTACAATCGCCCTAAGGGCGAGCCTCTGTTCCCACAAGAAAAAGATTGTACACAAGCAGCGACCTTTGGTTAACCCTGATCTTCAGTAGGCTTTACATAAATTTTGGATTGCTTCTGGCGCTGCATACTATGTACAATAGTTGAAAGTACATGATAAATAGAAAGAGCTCATGGATGGTGCTGTCGTTGTTGACCTACGCATATTGCAACAAAAGGTTGGCTGAGGCCTTTGGAGTCTCCACATAAATGGATAACTTACACCAGGTTACAGGTCCCATCGTTTCTTCACATTGAAGAGGAAAACGGGATTTCTGAGATTATCCTGGGGTACTTGAACCATAACCCGAAGTTTTGTTTTCATTGGCGCTGTCTTTGCTTTGCCCCCTTCTTCTCCAACCTAACATAAAAAAAAACATTTCGTAAAATTAATATATTACTCTACTCATGTCATATGCAATTCAAATTATCAGAAGGCCATGATAGTTTCGATTTCAATATTGCTAATTGTCAATGTGACATAAGATATAAAGGTTGATACATGCCAATCATTGTTATGGTACCTAAAACAGCCATTTTACCAAAGACGCCAACAAGAACAATTATCCTTATTTAAATACTCAGTGCAAAATATGGCCAATATGTAAGGCTCAGGGCTTTGGACAACTGAATGGTGATCTGATACCTTAGCAAGTATCCTTATTTCAGGGTTCAAACAAGAAAATAACTTGGTACATACTCTACTAGTAGACAGCTCTCTATAAACAGAATAAAGGACACACATTACTGAAACCTGATAGCCTATGGAATTTTCCCCAACAAATGCATTCTTTATATAGCAAAAACAAAACCACAATTACTGCATCTGCTTATGGACATTGTATTTTGGTTTTATTCATTTTTCCCAGCATAGTATCACCTTACATTGTGATAAATAAAGGCTGCAATCACCAACAAGTGTGAAATGCAAGTTTTTCTTATTTTCAAACTCATCTGTTCTGCATCTTATAACCAAAGTAAGAGATGATGATGTACCATACCCAAAGAGAAGCCCAACCGACTCGCACCTCAGAATCATAACCAGCTTTCACTTTGAAATTTTTACCCACTGTATGCTTATAAACAGCATTCCATTCATCAGTGTTGAAGTTGTAACGATAGCTGAAAGGAGTGTAAGTCAATGTTACAAATGTTCACCAGAAGAAAAAAGTCTACTGCAGAAAGAGAATGATGCATGTTGCATGCAACATGTAGTATTCCTTCAAAATAATTGCAAATACTTCCTTTCAACTTTAATCGCAGGAATATGATGGCCGTGAGTGCTAGCAAGTTGCAACTGCATAGATTGTAATGTTCGATAAAAGAATCATAAGAAAATAACCAACAAAATAGGGGAAAAGACACTGAATTACTAAAGATAAGCCAATTTTTGTTTGCAGTTTGTAGTTATTTAATTATGCTACTCCCTCCATTCCAAATTATAAGACATTTTAGCTTTTATAGATGCATTGCTTTTACTATGTATCTAGACAGTGTATATCCAAGTGCATAGCAAAAGCCATGTATCCAGAAAAACTAAAATGTCTTATAATTTAGAATGGAGGGAGTATGTAACAAAACAGTTAGCAGGCAGAACACTGCAGTGCAGTGTTAAGATCCCGGAATAGCACCCACATACAGGCAGGGAATGTTTCTGACTTTTAAGAATCTGAAGATAAACTTACGATACATTGCAAAATCTTGAGAGGACATTGAGAGGTCATATAAGCATGGTCAGAACTCAGAAGTTGCAAAATGCGAGAGTGTTTTTATCAATAGTTCAAACCCTTCAGGTTCAGTGAAGCAAATTTCGTGTGCAGATAAAGTAATTGAATATTGAAATATGTCCATTTTACTCCCCTTAAGTACAGCCCGAGTCCGCTTACCCATTAATGTGAGATTTGGCTTACTTAACCCCCTCTCTTTCTCAAAACAGTTCATTATTCACCTTTTGTTCTTACGACAACCAAGTGCTCCAAAAGCAGGTAATAGACAACAAATGCACCCCTAATGCTGGGTAGTAACCATTGTGGAACCAGTAAAGAACAAAATCCCCCAATAGCACTATAGTGGTGGCTAGTTAGAGAGTTAGGATTTGTATGGTTGAGATCAGTTTGGCTCTTGGTATGCACAAACAATCTCTATAGGGGCGTTACAGTTGCAAGCACGGTAGAGATAGAGAATCGTCACGAACAAGTGCCCCTCTCCTTTGTGATTCCAAGAAGCCATAGCAAGATGGAGATACTGCAACTGTTACAATACAGAAAATAAGGCAGTAAAGTAGCATTTGATTTGAATTTGCTACTTGAGTTTGTGTGATCGATGCATTGTTTGAAGCAAGAAAATGCAAGGGCTGTGTACATCAATTGATGAAGGTAACAAGACAAGCTTCATAAAACTGGTTTCTATTTCTGTAGGAGACAAACAGATAGATGAGAGGAAGGCAGAAAAGCCAAGGAGAAACATAGAGTTTCAGGTGACAATATGTATGTCAAGCACCAGTGTCCATGTCAAAAGCCGCCCCAGCTAGCATTCTTGACCAGAAAAACTGCTCAACCCTCTCTCCATGCAGACGAAACCAGGATCAAATAAGACCCAACGATACTTCTGGGGATTAAAATGGAGTTCTTTGAATATTCTTTCATTGCTGAAGGTGGCTTGGTTTTTCTCTAATGAGTAATGAACACATCATCAAGAAAGCTTTGCTAATTTGTAGCAAAACAGATAGAACACAAGTGCAATTCACATAATAGTTACTGGAAGTAACTTGAGAAATTAAGACCTGAAGCATTAACAGTGTAGAGAACAGACCTTGCGACGAAAAAATATTTAATGGATGCATTTATAAGTGGGCACAAGACAATGACCATAGAACAATGATTGTAGCCTCACCTCAACTTATCAGAAGGACCAAAACGCCTTTTGAAGTCTATGGATACTGCATTCGAAGGCAATGAGGCACTTGGAACTAAAGTCAATTCCTTGTCCTGACAGATGAAATGTATGAACGGAACCAAACTTAACAGAAAGTCAAAAAAACAGAACAAAGAAAAGCATTAAATAGCTCACCTTATAACAATATCTTAGATTAATATCATTTTCATTGTACTGAGCAGTAAGAACACCATCCAAGAAATCAGATTTTCCAATCGCATATACAGACAGCGCCTTCTCCTCATCTTCATTTCTCTTCTCTTCCACTGAAACTTGACCAATAGGGAAGTGGAATGTTGCCCTTGGCTGCCAAATAAAATAAAAAAGGAGAAACCTTTTACATTTAACAGGGTTTAGATCCCATATATAATTAGCCAAAAGATAAACTGATGAATTGTCTTATTTAATAAGAACATAAACGTGTATAGTATTCACAAAATCTCTGAAATGCAACTTTAAGATATATTGTGCATTGCATGAGGCAACAAAAAAGTAGAAAACATAGAGGTCAAAATGTGCAAGAATATTTCAAATAACAGTCAAAATAGTATTTGAATGGTCAGTATTTTAATATTATGAACCTCTTTTTTTCTGTTAGGAGTTGTGTTTCTAGTATTTCCCAAGGGTGATACCAGAGCATGGATGAACTCACTAGTTTTATTCCATGACAACAAAAGACCAATATTTATCTCAGTGTGCAACATGACAGTAGCATCTGAACCTTGTTACTACTTACTAGAATAGCTAAACTATTTGATACAGGATACAAATATGTCACCAGTAAAGGAACCTAGATACTCACCAAACCACTGTAAGGCACCAAAGATGATAACTCCATTTGATACAATGGATCACCCAAACTAGTGATCACTGAAACTTCTCCTTGTTGTTCCTGAAAAACCAAGGAAAGGCACATTAAACTCAATATATTTTTTATAGCAGCCCAATATTACATTGGCACTTCAACTTAGCAGATTTGAATGTAAAATGACCTAGTGTAATGAAAGAAAAAAAAATACTCTCTAAACAGAGTAGAAGTACGAAGTTTAAGTGCAAGTGTGCAACTAATATGCAAATATTATTTGCTGACCACTTGTAAAGGCATTCCTTGACTCAAATTTACGGCGCAATACCTTGACATCGTGCGAGGCACGGAGCTGGACGGCGCCTCCGGGAAGCGAGCAGTCTCCGCGGAGCAGCGCGTTGCGTGCCTCGACGTCGTAGAGCACGGAGAAGCGCTTGGTGATGAGGCCGACCAAAGGCGCGGTGAAGAGGTGCTGAAGCGGGTCCCCTTGGTCCCCTCCCCCTTGCCACTGCGCCTGCGGGTCGCTCTGGAAGGAGAGCCGCAGCTTGGCGAGGTCCCCCGCGAGCTTGCACGACACCTTGTTCACGAACACGCCCTCCTCGCTATCGTACTCCGTGGTCACGCGCAGGGTCGGCAGCCTCCGCGACCGTGGGACCACAGGCTCCGGAGGTGGCAGCGGGGGAGGGGGAGGCGGCGGAGGCGGAGGCGGTGGCGGTGGCGGCGGGGGCGGGCAGAGGAAGGTGAAGGGGCAGCGCAGCCCGCTGAGCCATGGGGGGAGCTTGATGTTGAGATTAAGGGGGTTGGGATTCTGGGCGGCGGCGGCGGTGGTGGTGGTGGCGGGGGTGGTCGTGGCGGCGGCGGACTCCATGGGGGGCGGAGGAAGCGAGGGGCGAGGCGAAGCGGCGGAGTTTTTTTGGAAGAATCAAATGGAGAACGAGGGAAGTCGGAAAGTTTCAGGTGTGGGGATTCAGGAGGCCTAGGAATCCTGGGTCTGGTGGTTTTCGATTTATTAGGACCCTGATCTATTGGGTTATTCCGGCTAGGGCAGGTCCTGTTTTGGGCTGTCTGCAACGCAGGGCCACCCGCAAGGCAATAACTACGGCGTGTTTGTTTCTGTGCGTAACGCCAATTTCAATGGTGAGTTTTATTTTCTTCTTTCCAAGACTGTCATATGTCATATGAAATAAAATGAAACTTGATTTCATTGTAAAGTTTCATAGACATTAAATTTCATGACTCATAGAGAGTTGGTATTTGTGCCAAGAGAGTTTCATCTCATTTTTTTCTCTCACTTCTTAAATACACCGTCATGTCATCAACAATGCCTATGTGGCAACCTATTTAATGCAAATGAAACTCAAATAAAACTCTCATTGAGATTGGCCTAATATTATTAACAGATTGGCACAGTGTAGTGTGGACATGGGAGACAAGCTCACAAGCCCAATCCTAGGTCCCAGGGCCCAATGGTATATCGGGACGCCGCCGCCTACCCCTAGGGCCTAGGGTGTGAACCCCCGCCATTACCGCCGCCGCTTCCATCTTCTTTATCGTTGGTCCCCTTCCTCCCCCTCCGGTATCTCGCCGAAGGTCGGAGGGAGTGGTGATCCATCATTTTTTAATAAATTTTCTAGTAGATCTAGTCATCTAGAGTTAGAGTTTCTCCATGCCAACGAATTTGGTATTGGGGGTGTTTTTCCCCCTCCTTCTTCCCGGCGACGGCGAGAAGGTAGGGTGGATCCGGTCTCTCCATGGTGGTGCTGTTAAAGATGAGGGAGACAACTTCGACGTCAACATCTACATCGACAAGACAACATGGAGACTTTTGTTTCCGGGCTTCGGCATCAAGATGGAGATGATGTCGCCGCCATGGAATAATTTTGAATAAATTTCTCCGGTCCTTTCTTCGTTTTGTTGTGGTTGGATCTGGCCATGATGAAGGACTAGGGACAATAATTTTTATATCGGTCTTCCTCATTCTTCGGTGGCAGAAAGAAGAAGAAAAAAACACAAGGAAGAAGAAGAAGTTTCTCAACTCCGCCTGCAGGAATGTTGGTCGTCCATTGGGCATCTGTTCTCAAGCCGAAAATAATTGTTACCGAGTATTTATATGTGCGGTCATCTATACGAAGCGTCAAACAGGTTTGGATTTGAGAGTTTGAGCCTTTCACAGCGTGGGTATAATTTAGATGAGAATCAGTTTCTGGATACATGTTTTTTTCCAGAGTACTTGTAATACGATGATGTACCCAGCTATAATTTAATACAATTCTTCTTTCGTCTCAAAAAAAATATTATTAACAGATTAATTTTAGCTTAGTCAGACACTAATTTAGAGTATTAAATATACTCACTTCATCCTAAATTATAAAACGTTTGATTTTTTGTCATCAAATTTGACCACTCATCGTATTCAAAAAAATTATGCAAATAAAGACAAATTTAAGTTATTCTTAAAGATTTTTTATTAATAAATAAAGCCGCGACAAAAGAAGTGATATTTTACGCAAAATTTTAAATAAGACGAGTGGTCAAACTTGGTGTCAAAAAAGTCAAACATCTTATAATTTGAGATGGATTGAGTATATATTGTACTAATATACTAAGGTCAGTTTCAGTAAAAAATCCATTGCGTTATTTTTCAAGACTATCATGCCATATAAAATGAAATAAAACTTGAATAAAACTCTTCATTGAGAGCGAGTTTCATACTCACGTAGAGTTGGTAATCGTGTCAAGAGAGTTTTACCTAGATAAAACTCATTTCTTCTCTCACTTCTTAAATACACCATCATATTATAAAAAAATGTCTATGTGACGACCTATTTAATGCAAATAAAGCTCATATGAAACTCTCATTAAGACTGGCCTAATTACAACTAATTACATAGATAAAAATTAATTTATGAGTCGGATCTACTAAACCTAATTAGTTCATGATTTAACAATATGGTGTTACGGGAAACATATGCTAATGATGGATTAATTTGGTTTAATAGATTTATCTTGTAAATTAGTCTGCATCTATACAATTAGTTTATATTTAATATTCTAAATTTATGTCCAAATGTCATATGCAGTAAACTTTAGAGCATGTTTGGATGCACCGACTAAACTTTAGTTGACTAACTGAAAGGACCGTGACGCCTAAGAGGGGGGTGAATTAGGCAACTTAAAACTTCTACTCTAAACTATGGCCTCTAATTCCCACCTAAGCAAAACCTATGCAAGAAAGTAAACTATCTAATGTGAAACTAAGATTTTGGTAAGTGTGTTTGCTATCTCTACCGTAAAAGGAGTTATGCAACCTAGTTTCCAAACCTATCAACTAGCAAGAGTAAGCTAGAAAAGGTAAAGCACATAAATAAGGTAGCAATGTAAATACGGAAGCTTAAAGAGAGTGATAGAGATACAAACTCCCGTCGACGACTCTGGTATTTTTACCGAGGTATCGAGAAGCGCGCAAGCTTCCCCCTAGTCCTCGTTGGAGCCTCTCGCAAGGAATCCCTCGCAAGGGCCAAGCTCCCGGTCGGATAACTCCGTGGATAGCTCCGGCCCTTCCCCACTCTCAAGTGGGTCTCCGGTTAAGCCACTCGTGGCAAAGCCTCTCTCGGATGCTCTTCGCCGTCTTCACTATCAAGTTTCCGGCCGAAGCGCCGCGGGCCTTGTTCCCTTCGGTACACGGAGGTGGCCACACCACAAACTCGGTTGGTGTGATTTCGCAAGACTACAAGCCCCGTCGATGTACAACCACGGTGCGCGCAAGCACCGGTAGATAAGAGATTTTCAACCTCACTAAACACTAGGCCTAACACCTAGAGCAAGTGCAAAGCTGTGGTCTAACTAGCCTAAGCACTTCGCAAAGCACCAACACTAATCACCTAGTATATCACTTGAGCACTTTGGTGGCTATAGCAACTAAATATGTGTCTATACACTTGGTATACTTCCTTGAGCTCCAACACTACTGTTTTGCCCGGCCATGAGGGTATATATAGAACCCCAAGCAAATAGAGCCGTTGGACACCAAAGATGGGCTTTCCTGCGTAGCATCGGATGCTCCTGACGGGAGCATCGGAAGCGCGTCCGATGTCACATAACGGCTAGTTCTGCCGACCTGGCACTGAGTCACATCGAATTCTGACAAGCGTCCGATGCATGGCCATCGGATGCGTCCGATGTCTTCAGAGCCTCTCTGGAACCTTTCTGTTCAGCCATCGGACGCAGGGACTGTAGCGTCCGATGTAGCATCGGTGCGTCCGATGTAACGCTGTGCACAGCGCATAGTGTTACCGGTGCGTCCGATGTGGTACCATCGGTGCGTCCGATGTCTCTGCTGGCGCCAACCCGAGCTAGGGTTTGGCATCGGTGTGTCCGACGCTTTTGAGCCAGCGTCCGATGCAGCTTCTAATGTCCCTTTCTTCTCGTTTCTTCGCGATTTCTTGCGCCGTCTTGGTTCCATTCTTGTGCCTTGGACTTTGCTTGATCTTTAGGGTCTTCAACTGAGCTTCTAGAGTATTGCTTGAGGTATTGATCATCGGATCACCACGTTGCCTTAGTCCAAGTCACATTTGCACCCTATTGGACTACAAAACAAACACTTGCAAACACATTAGTCCAATTTGGTTATGTTGTTCATCAAACACCAAAATCCGAAGTTAAATGGTCCGAGGTCCATTTTCCTTACACTAACAACATAGCTAAAAACTTAGCTAAATTTAGTTATTCTAACCTAATGAAACTCAGCCAAAATTTGAGACTTTTAACTCGCTATAAAATTTTATATTGAAATTTTAACTAGCTAAAGTTTAGTTAGATACATTCAAAAAAAAACTCTTAGTGTAAACAGGCCCAGAATACAGATGCTGCAATTGCTCGTGTTTGTTTCCGTCTATCAAGCGAGCTAGGTCTTGTTTAGATACACTCAAATTATCAACTTTTTTTCACTCTCTCTCCATCACATCAATGTTCGGACGCATGCATGGAGCATTAAATGTTGGTAAAATAAATAACTAATTGTACTTTTAGTATGTACATGTCGAGACGAATCTTTTGAGTCTACATAGTCCATATTTAGACAAAGTTTGTCAAATAACAACGAAAGTGCTACAGTTGAGAAAAAAACTAACCGGTTACATCTAAACAAAGTTGATAGTTTGTGGTATCTAAACAAGGCCATCTAGTACGACAAAATTTGAACTGCTATGTGAGCCGTGGGGTCCAAACTTCGAGGGGCCCTGCCGGCGCTGCAGTCAACCACTACTCACCCGTGCACGGACACCGGTAGACAGACAGGCTCGATCCCAAGCACGGGGATATCCCCGTCACATCGTCGATGTGGCTAACACTGGGCACAAAATACCGAGAACCGAACCGAAAATACCGAGAACCGAACTGGAAAAATACCGAAACCAAAAAATTCGGTTCCTATTTCTCAGGAACCGAATTTACCAAGGTAAATACCGAATCGAATTTACCGAACCGAATTACCGAATTTAGCTGAAATGTGATAAATTTGAGTGTTGTTATATTATTTATTGTACTATTGTAGACTATTATATTATGTATTTTTGGCACTCACACTTATAGTCTTGTGGACTTTTACATGTATATGTATTTTGCACTATTATTATCTACGAAATCATGTCAAAATTAGTTTTTGAATATGCCATTACATCTTATACATGGTTAGTTCGGTACTGTTTGGTAAATACCGGAACCGAACCGAACCGAATCTACCGGTACCGAACCGAACCGGTACCAATTTTTTTGAACCGATCGGTACCAATTTCTCAGGAACCGAATTTACCGAAGTACCGAAGAACCGAACCGATCGTTTCGGTATTTACCGAATGCCCAGGAGATGTGGCTCTGAATCCACTCGCCGCGGATTTGCGTTTTCGCGCGCGCTCGCGTACGCCGCGGATACCGAGGAACCGAACCGATCGTTTTGGTATTTACGGAATGCCCAGGAAATGTGGCTCCGAATCCACTCGCCGCGGATTTGCGTTTTCGCGCGCGCTCGCGTACGCCGCGGACGGACGACGCCCGGGCGGCACTCCGGCACCGATGCGGTGCCACGGCAGTGCCGTCAGAAAGTCGCGAGCTGTACCGTTCCGTGGCCTCCTGGCCTGGCAGGCTGGCACGCCACGCCACGCACCATGCGGCCATGCGGGAGACACCGATAGGACGTGCCACGGCCGCACACAGTACGCTGGGTCTAGCTAGGTCTTCACGGTCTCGATCGGTAGGCTAGTTGCATTTGCAGCCGTGGAGAGAGTCAAAGGGTGGATCATAGCCGAGCTCAACTGGCAGCGCATGCATGATGATGATTTCACCGAGAGAGCGCGCTCCGTGTAATGTACGCTGTATAGAAAATAGACGACGTTTTACACATCGACACGGTTTCCAAGTATAACTTTGACTTTTTTATTAAAAAAATATTTATCAAAAAATGATATATATATATTTGAAAGTATTTTTCAAGATAAATCTATTTATATGGTTTTTATATTTTTAAGTTTAATAATTTTTTATGATTTATATTTTCAATGTTTGACCAAAAATTTGTCCAAAATGTCATCTATTTACTGTACGGAGAGAGTACGAACCAACAGTCGTGCACCCTAAGTAAGGTATACTTCCTCCGTATCGTAAATAGAAGACATTTTGGAAAAGGTTTCGGTCAAACATTGAAAATATAAATCATAAATAACTTTTAAATTATTGAGTTTAAAAATGTAAAAATCATATAAATAAATTTATCTTAAAAAGTATTTTCATAAAAGTATATATATACCACTTTACAACAAATATTTGTAAAGAAATAAATGGTCAAAGTTATGCTTTGGAGACCGTGTCGCTGTCCTAAACGTCTTTTATTTGCGATACGGAGGGAGTACTGTACAAAAGAGTGGTCCACGTTGGATGATGACAACTAAACTAAGCAATTTGATTATCCTAGAACATAGATACAGCGGGCGGCCCCCGGTTTCGTTCACATATAATAAAACAGGAGCCAGTTCAAAAGCAACAGCGTCGTCGACAGATTGCCAATTGCATCTTAATACAAGGTAGGTATAGTACTCAGTACTGTGCTATTATACTGAGGTCTGAAGGGGATCCAACAGATAAAATAGCTTTCAATCAGAACCAAAATACCACTTCTCTAAAGAAAAATCAGAACCAAAATATGTTAACGGCAACTTGTCTCGTAGCAATAGCAAGTACTACTCCGGTGCATAGTACTATAAAGACGCCTTCCCGTCATAAGCTGTGGCTATTGCTACCCACTACCCAGGCAACCGCAAGCATCTCTGCACTCCGCAATTGGTTGCCAACGGACCACGGTGAGTGCTTAATAACTGCTTAATTACCAGTCATTTTGATTCGCCTTTTTTTTTTCTTTCTACCATGATATGCAAATTACTAGCATGTACAGTGCTTTTAAAATCTTTTGTGTTTTTGGCAAAACTGTCGTTACTTCTGAAATTCCGTGTCATGAAAATTGAAAACTCGGTGCATATTTATCTGGCGGCAGGTCGTCGTCAGCACCTTACTAGTGTAGCATCCATCCATGGCCACCAAGTACATCATCGGGTCGGTGGCGGCGTCTTTCGCCTTCGCCTACGTCTGCGGCGTCTACTTCGCCGACAGGAAGGTCCTCGGAGGTGAGTTGCCAATAGTTTCCCTTTCCCAGCAGCAGTAGTGGATGGGAAGAAGAGGCACTCGACCGACGTGACCTCACGTACTGCTGCTGCTTCATCTGCGCAGGCACGACTCCACGGACCGTGGCGACGAACGAGTGGTGGCAGGAGACGGACAAGAAGTTCCAGGCGTGGCCTCGCACCGCCGGCCCGCCCGTCGTCATGAACCCCGTCAGGCGCCAGAACTTCATCGTCAAGTCGTCCGAATGAACCGCGTGCGTGCTGCCGAATAGTTAGTGCCGATCTGCATCGATCTCCTGCTCCGATTCCAAACAGACTCGTGTATTTCTTTTTTTTTTAAATGACGTTGTAGCTTACCGTAGCTTTGTGTGTTTCTTTAAGTAAGGATTCAGCACAGTACACGCAGTTGTCTGAGGATGCTAGCAAGCGCTACGGATTCTGTTCCGAATATTATCTATGTGTGCGTTGTTTGTTCGGATAATGCCGACATACTCCCTCCGTCCCTAAATAATTGTCGTTCTCGCTTCCCGAGAAAAAATTGTTGGCAATTATATATTAAAATATGCTAATATTTATGCTAAGTAATTAGTATCATCGGAAAGATCTTTACATCTAGTTTTTTAACAAAATTATTTGGAGATATAAATATTGCACATATTTTCTACAAATTGAGTCAAACACGTGGCACGCACACCAACGGTGACACTTATTTAGGGACGGAGGGAGTATATAGTATGTTTTTTTTTAAAAAAAAGGAGAAACGCTAAACAACACTAGGTTGCTTCTCTCCATCTCAGCGGTCGATTTCCTGCGGCTAGGGTTTCGATGAGAAACTCGTCAGTATCGGAAATGACAAGCACTACTTATATATTATTCACCCATAGCAGATGTGTCTAGGTGGAAGCCGGTAGATCTGAGCATTTTATGAACCGAGTCTGGTTTAGACAGGACAAAAAAATCTAGCCATTTTGGGTCAAAAGAGTTTCATACATGACGGTCTCATTAAGCGAGTCAGACCTAATTTTTTGGGTTGAGCTTGATCCTAATTTGTCAAACTAGGCTCGGCCTTGGGCGGCCCATTCGCACAGTTTTGCAGTGTGGCATGAACCAACATGTTAGCCTTTTGAGAGGGTAGTCCCTCTGTCCATGAAAGAATCAATTCCTAGAATTCGTGTCAGTCAAACTTTTTTAATTTTGACTAACTTTATAGGAAAAAAGTAATAACATCTATAATATAAAATGGAAACATTATGAAAATATATTCGAAGATATATCTAATGATGTAAATTTGGTCCCATCAATCTTGATAGTTTTTTTTTTCTAGAAATTCGGTTAAAGTTTTAAAAGTTTGATTTAAAACAACTCTAGAAATTGATGACGGAGGAGTATTCCCTACTGTCCGAGAGAAGCAAGTTACCCATTCAAGGCTTCGCGTTGTTATGGCAGCGGACAATTGGTGTGCTGAAATCCAGTTGGCAATTTTGAGAGGTATTCCGTACTGTTCGAGAGAAGCAAGTCAAGATAATTGTAGCATGCTTTGCACTCTACAATTATTTGTGGGAGTACGAGCATGAAGTGGGTGGTACAGCAAGTTACCCATTATCCGGATGGGTGCAGGTCAATGCAGGCAATAATATGGCAGCAATGCAGAATGGATCGCTACCGGAATGTTTTACGCTCAGTAGTGGGTTAAGTTCTTTTGGGCTGCTGAGCTGTAGACATATTGTTAGATGTAGCTACTCCTGTGAGGTTTGATTTAGTTGTATGCCAACATTTGTGACTACAGGTAATAGGTAATGCATGAAGAAGATTGAACGTAGTGAAGGTGAATTTTGCCCCGTCTGTCTTGTTCTTGCAACTTCATATGTGCCTTCAACATGGTCAAAATTTTGTTATGTTTCCACTGACGCCATTTGGTAGTTGTACTTTGTGAACTGTTGTAGATTGGAACTTGTATTTGACTGCACCTGGAAGGACCTTTGTGTGTTGTGAACTATTGGCAAACTGGAGCAAGAAGGACCTGGTAAGATCATATTAGCAGTTTAGCACAAAATTTGACTGTGTCGTCTGCCAAAGCGGATGAGGATTAGATACATCTCGACTCCCCATCAGCTCAGAAAATTTGACGGTCATGGCTGCTGTACATGTAGTGGTCAGGCTGACTATTCTGAAAAATGAATGAATGGGAAGTGTGTGGATGCGCAGTGGGCATGCAGTACAACTGATGATCACTCTTAAACCGCGACGTCCCCCAGAGCAAACTGAGAGCAACAGACCGCGTCGCCCATTACAGCACCTGGCCTGACGGACTTCGCTTGCCGCCGGCGAAAGCGAAACCAAGCACAAACGGCTCAACGAGCCGTCATCGTCCCTTCCCCCTTGCTGGTTCGCCTGCGGCTGCGGATCAATTCGATCCAACCAGAGGTAAAATGTGTTCCTTTGTGTTCGCCCTCTCCGGCCTGCTGCCACCTCTCGGCCGCCTCCGCAGACTCGAGGTCCTCGATCTGGGCAACAACTCGCTGCTGCGCGACAGGATTCCGGGTGCGGTCGCCAACTGTTCCAACCTGCGAATACTAGGCCTTCGTCGCAATCTTATATTCGGCGAGATCCCTCCAAGTTTGGGCCTCCTCTCGAACCTCTTGTTCCTGCGGCTTTTTCAGAACAACGTCTCAGGAGCTGCCATCCCGCCGGGAGGCCATCAGCAACAGCACGCGTATTCAGAGGATCAGTTTATCGCCTAACCATCTCACAGGAGGCGTTCCGGACGAGCTGCGCAAACTGTCGGATTTGCGGATACTGATGGCCGATAGGAATTTGCTGCCGGGTGGTATTCCGCAGCCACTCTTCAATGTGTCGTCTCTGCAGTATCTGTATCTCCAAGAGAACAGTTTCACCGGGACATTAGCGATCCTCACTAACCTGGAAGTGCTGGTTCTAGCAGAGAATGCATTTAGCGGTGGCATAAGCAGCTTGGGAAATCTTCAGCTGCTCCGAACAGGGATGCAAGTTTAAAATATTTTGAGTCATTGGGTCAACCCCAAAAAATTGATCAAATGAACTAAAATGACATTTGACCGTAATTACTTAGCTGACCCAAAAAACCCATTGGGTACCCACTTGCATCCCTAGCTCCGGATGCTGGACGTCAGCCGCAACAATCTCGAGGGCACTATACTATCCAACCTGGGAGACCTTTGTCGACTCTATAGCTTGGATCTGAGCTCCAACATGCTCCGAGGTGTCGTGCCTTGAGAAGAAGAAGACATTACGGTATGCCCAGAATGCATGTTGCCCTTTCATCGTCCTACAATGATTCTGAAGGTCCAACAGACAGACAGACAGACATAGGTGGCGAGTTTCTTCTGAAGATCCCACCATGCTTTTCTTGGTGAAGTTGAAGCAAACCTTCCGCATGGGCGTGGCGGTCTAGACCATGGATTGACAACTCTTATATTATAGGGTACCAATATGCGGTGTTTTATGTATGACTTTGTACATCTTGATATGCAAAAGGTTGAAAGTTTGTTTAAGATGATCGCACTAACTCTGATGAAATTTTGATAAAAGAAAACCCTTCATGCTTTACTGAAAAAAAAAAGCTGAGTTATCTCCTAATACGACATATGAAGGAACGATTAGGATGTTAGAACCGATTAACAATTAGGCTGTATATATCATATATGGAGCCTTGGAGGGGACAGTCAATAGTACTCCGTATTATTCTACTTTTCATGTAGTTTATACATAGGGCTTTGCTCTGTATCTAGAAAAGCTAACACTTGGTCACATAGTTCTCTGATGTTTAACCTGTTAAACTATACTCCCTCTGTCTCTTTTTAGATGTCACTAAGGAAACGTGTTTGTGAGGGAAACACGGTTTTCTAGTGACATCTATTTTGAGACGGAGGGAGTAGATGGTAAGGATCAATAAGTTTAGATGATTATTTTATACCAGTATCCACTATGCTCTTTTTTGTATCCTTCTTTTGGCTGAATGAATGCCTTGAAGTCTGTTGACGGTTGGGAAGGTAATAAATATGTTGGATGTGCATTTTTTATTTTTTTTTAAAAAAAAGAAAGAAAGAGAAAAGAACATTCATATCATTGTTCCATAACAACGTTTGAAATTAGACGGATGTCACCATACTCATATGTTAATAACAGCACACAAAGATCTATAGAAATAGGGGTGTGGTAGTTTGTCATCATATCAGGCGATGATTTGCATACAGCAATAGTATCATGAAATGCACATCAATATATTGACCAAAATGAACAGATAATAACTGTATCTCTTGTTTGCAAACAATACAAGCAACTGAAACTTAAATAACTACCAAATTATAAACATTTTTTTGACTGATAGCCGATAGGAGGCGAGGCTGAAAAGTGAAAACCAATTCTTCTGGTACCCTATCTCTGAGCCATCGCTGTCCCGAGGTGATTGCTACGTACATATGCCAGAATTGGACAGATTGGCCGTTGTCTTCAAATGAAAGAAAACAACTTGAAGTACACAATCAGGTAGAGGGAAAGAGAGAACACTGCACAAATATGCTGCCAGAATAGAAGGGCGGATGCCTCCTTAACACCATAGCCTCTGAGACTGGCAATTGCTCCGAGCAGGATAGCACTTGGCGTGGAGTACTGGAGGGAAAGCACAAAGCGGTACATATGGTTTTGCTCGACGAGTAGATGCAACCTGTCTGCTAGGGTCACAACACCAATGCCAATGCATGGGAGAACCAAAAGTCTGGCGACGATTATACCGATGATAGTCCTCATGCCCAAGGCATTATCTTTTGGGCCTTCAGCAAGCATGCCTCCTAGAATCAGCATCACTGATGGAACCACAGCACCAGCTAGGATTTCCAGACTGTCGGTGAAGAACGAGAGCGGCGCATCCGCCCCAAACACAAAATCTTTCAAGACAGGAACCATGCCAATGATGATGGCAAGTAAAGAGGCGATTGTCGGCGGCTGAAGGACGTGCTGGATTGGAGTCTTCTCAGCTACAACCCTGATCCTCCTGACCACTCTTGGCTCTGCCAAACATCTGAGCGACTTGGGGCTGCTAGGTCCAGCACCAGAAGCTCCTTCTTCAGTGAAATCGATATCGGGAAACGTATTCTGCGAGGAGGAACCTGAAATGCTCATGAAAACTCTTGCGATGAATGGTGTCTTTGAATGCTCGGTTACTTTGTCCGCCATCCCTGGCCACTCCGCCTCATGAAGCAGAGACCGACTGTAGTTGCTGCTGATCTGCTCGGGTTCTTCCTGTATCTCGTTCCCCTCCCCAACAATCTCATAGAACTGCATCGGTGGCTCCATCATGTGGTAGACCAAAGTGTACACAAGGATGACCGCAACCCACTGCGCGAACGAGACATAAGCGATACCCATGGTGTCGCATCCAGGACCGAAGGGGTGATCATTGGTATGGCAGACCGACCCGATGATGGCAATCGGGAGGTTCCCCGTGTTGCCAAACCCGGTCATGATCACCGTGAACCGGAACAGGTGCGGCGGCGGGCGGCAGATCAGCGCCACGATGTACCCAAGAACGCACCCGATGGCGGTGCTGATGAGCACGTTGACGGGGATGAACCACCAGTGCAGGACGTTGTCTATGGTGACCGACTTGCCGAGGTGGACGAAGATGAGGCAGGGGAGGAAGAGCGCGAAGACGAGCTTGCTCAGCAGCTTGAAGGTGGCCCTGGGCAGGACCTGGACCCGCGGGTTGGCCAGGAGCAGGCCGATGACTGCCAGGCACAGCAGCTTCATCAGCGGCACCACGGCGGACACCCAGTCGCCATGGACGGTCACCTGCGGATCCATTGACCAGAGCATTGTCGCCGCTAAAGCTTCTTGCCTTTCTCTGCCTTCAGCGCTCAAACCAGCCCTCTTCTAATAAACTCTGAAAAAGACTCCCACTTTTTGTTTGTATATACAACTAAATTATGTTTTCTTGCCTGCCCAGATAAAGTGCCCAATCAGATACAAAAGGGCCGGTATATCTGCATAGAAAATTAATGGAGAAGATTCAGCAACGGAGAAAACTACGAAGCGATTGACGACGGGTAAGAACTTGGACCCGATGCGGATCTTCAAAAATACTCGTTTCTAAATCTCCTACTACCCTCGAATTTCATGTTTCGGGCGTGGGGGCAACCAATCGGCAACCAAACTCAGAAACGGCAAAAGATCACCGCAGCGGAACCAAACTTTGCAAAAATTAACGGCAATACTTACGTGGAGTTTCGATTTGGGCAATGGAGGAGCGAAGCGATGGAGGCGCTGTCCTATATATCCCTCTCCAGATGCGCCGAGGCAGGCAAGCACGGCGACAACGACGAACAGAGAAGGAGAAGAGGGGAGAGAGTGGCGGCGTGGAAGGATTCCGAACTCGCTGATGAGAGAGACAGCATTTCCTCGTGGCATTGTGATAAACTTGTCGAGATCGAGACGGGGGGCGTGGGGCCAGCAGGAAGGAACCCAGGTAGAGAGGTGTGATGTGATCTGATGATTTTTTTTTTTATTTTGTTTTCTTTTCGTTTTGCTCTCGAAGGCACGTGAATTTGGGGCTTTGATTAGTGACAACAGCATCCGCATGTGGTCTTTGATCAGGATCAGATCGGTGATCCATGTGTTTTGCTAAAAAATTAAATGATTGAGGCTACTGTTGGATCGGATCTCAGAATTGGGGAGGCGAATCCAGGGTCCAAGCTTGGGCACCCGATTAAACCACGTCACCCGTTAGACCGTTAACGTTGGATCCACCCGTTTTGAGCTATGTGCTCAGAAGAAGTATTCTGGATCTTCCATTAGCATCCTCAAAGTGTTTCTGTGCTTCTTGAACAACACTTGTATCGATCGTTTTTTTGTCGTGGTGTTTCAGTCCTTGAAAAACTAGGGGTTGTTTAGATTGCATTTTTTTGCAATTCTAACACGGTAGCACTTTCATTTGTATTTGATAAATATTATCTGATTATGGACTAATTAGGCTCAAAAGATTCGTCTCATAAATTATAAACAAATTGTGTGATTAGTTCATTCTTTTACCTATATTTACTGCTTCATGCATGTGACAAAAATTTATGTGATGGAGAGAGTGTAAAAAATTGGAAGTTGGAAAGAATTGCTTTTTCTTCTCATCTGAACCGCATAGGCTGTGTTTAGTTTTGGAAATTTTTTGGGAAAAGTCTCGTAGCACTTCCGTTGTTATTTGACAAACTTTGTCCAGACATGAACTAAATAGGCTCAAAAGATTCGTCTCGACATGTATTAGTTATTTTTTATCTACATTTAATGCTTTATGTATGCATCTAAATATTAATGTGATGGAGAATATGGAAAAAATTTGGTGAAACTAAACAGACCCTGAAGTGTCATCATAGAACAAAAAGCAAAGCAATGCCCTGGCCCCTGGGTCCTCTCCTCTCCTCTCCACGCTTTCCCCCACTCTGCACTTCTGCAGCGAAAGCAGCCACCGGCTCTAGCCGTGAACTTTCCAACACAAAAATCGCCGTAACTTTACATGCTAATAAAAATGGCAGGTTCTTCTGACTTAATAAAAATCTAGACAGTGAATCCGATGAGCAATCATTGGATTAACTGGATAATATACCTGAAGGTAGTAATGTACTCCCTCTGTTCCAGAATAAGAATACGTGTCGTTCTCGTTTCCCGAGAAAACACTACCGTTAATTATATATTAAAATATATTAATATTTATATTAAGTGATTAGTATCATCAGAAAAATCTTTAAGTCTAGTTTTTTAACAAAATTATTTGGAGATATAAATGTTGCATATATTTTTTACAAATTAAGTCAAACTTGTGTGACACGAAAATCCAAAACGACACTTATTTTGGAACGGAGGGAGCAGTAATGAATAAACAGGTGCTTTGAAGACGACAACAACACGCAGACGCAGCTACAAGTACAACAGCTGAGAAGAAGCTTCCTGGCGAGCAATCATTGGACAGCGGCGCCCAGTGCCTCTTGGCGAGCGCCGGCGCGGAGGGCTGCGTCACGGGGGCGAAGTCCGCGCCCCGGCTGCTCAACTCAAGGCGTTGGAGAGGCCGTGGCGCCGACAGCCCAGGTGATCAATCGCGCCATTGCATTGATGGCCGCCGGGAAGGGCAGCGGAGCGGCCAACAACGGCTCGGCTCTTGCTGGTCACGGTCACGAAGGCGGCTATAGCTTATTACAGGGGTCAAATGGGACGATACGTAGGGAGACGTGATTACTGTATTTGGCTGCTGCTGCCTCGTGCTGCTTGATCGAGACTGCCGACGTGTCACGACAGGGGGAGCACGAGAGCGATGGATCGGAAACAGGGGGAGCGAACCAACCAGCCCACCCGGCGGCCACCCGGAAACATCGCCACGGAGGGTTACGTTACGGGTCCATTGGGCTGCGTCTGGCCTGGTCCGGGCCGAGTGTTGCTTTGCGTCGCCGGCCTCGCAAACCTGAGGCCCTATAGTCTGATGGGCATTTTGACGACAGCGGGCGGCCCGTATATATTTTCCAGGGACTCGAGGCTTGCAAGTACTACTACTAGACGTGGCAGTTAAGTTGATTTTTTCAGGCAAACCTATATTCTCATGATCCTCCAAGAAAAAGATAGCTCTCATGCTCCCATGCATCACACAACCGGAACCGGAGGCTGAATGCTTATGATGTCTTCTGAAAAGACACTGACCTGAGTTGATCCAGATTGCCCGAGTGTGCGCTGTTGAAGGTTTGCAGTATTTGCTAGTACGTAGTACCTGGAGCTGGAGGGGAAGAATCTGCTTCCAGTTTCTTCGTACTTTCTTCTTTGTTTTCAAACTTTCGGGGTTTTCTTGAAATAGTAAATATAGTATGGATGTCTATCTCTCACCCTTTTTCTTTGACGAGTTGTTTGTCCAAATGTCCCAATCGCCTCTCGGGTGAAGCAGATCAATTGAAAAAAAACTAACCTCACAAGTATCGTTTTCGCATTTTTTTCATTGTAGAGTGCTACAGAGCATCACAACATTGGCAGGCCAAAGAACTAATTTTGCCCGATAGTCTGAAAGGACATCACGGATATATCTAGGCCAAAGGCCCAAATTGCAGACTTGCAAATTGCTTTTGTTTTGGTTGGGGTGCGCCTGGCCCTGCCAGCAGTGCAATGGCTGGGCGACACGCGAGGGCCCCAGTGGCAAGCCACTGTAGTGGACCCTCCCCCACAAAAAATAAGATTAATATCGAAGTGGGCACATGGCCCACATATCAGATATTAAACTGATAAGAACAGATACTACACTTGATCTTAGCCAAAAGGCCGAGAAAGGTATGAGTTGGTATGGTGCCCTGCCCCTTGTTTTATAGCTCCGTCCCTCCGTGCTTCGCCCTGGCTGAGCGATGTGGTACTAACACGCTTGTGCAGCAAACGCAACGACTGCGGGCGGAGGCCGGAGGGCGGGCATTGTAACAACCCACAAATTCCTACACCAAAATTCACAACTATAAAATTTTTTTCTTTTCTTTTTACCTTGCACGATGAGTGTGACAACTTACTTAAGCATATGCATTAACATTAGTAGCATAGTAAGTAACTAACTAACTAATTAATAAGCATATGTGATTTGACTCTTCTTGGATTTTTGGGTGAAATGCATATATAAATATAATTTATATAAAACTGCTACATGAGAATCCCATAATCCTCAAACCTAAAGACAATACATTTAGATGGAATTAGTTTAAACACTAAGCTAATCAGGAATAAAATAAACAAATGAAAATTAAAGAGAGGAGAAATGAAAAGGAGGCCGGTTGGGCCAGAGCACCACGCACACGGCCCAACCGACCAGCACAACGCGCGGCACCAGCCTCGCGTGCACACGCGCGACCCACGCACGCGGCCCAGGCACACGCGACCGGCCCAGCGTCCGCACGACCGAGCCCAACCGCGCGCGGAGCTGCTTCGCCATCGCTTGAGTACCGCCCACGCTAGCTCTGTGGCGCCGACAATCCGACCCCACACGTCAGTGAGCGTCGCACTGTTCTTCTTCTTCCGCAAGTCGGAAGGCAGAGCACGGCGACAGAGGCGGCCCCACCGTGCCCCCCTCGGCCGACCGGCTCTAACAAACTCGCCAGCCTGTCCCCCACCGTTCGAATCAGAGCCGTGCCAACCCGGAACATCTCGCGACCCTTGGATCGAGCGGAGTGGCCGATCCGCCATCCGCCGCGATGCGCACCCGGGCCTATATAAACCGGACCCTCACCGGAACCCCTTGGGTTCTCGGCAAGCGCCGCCACACCGTGGCGCACTCACCACACCACACAGCCGAGAGAAGAGGGTAGTGAAGGAGCGGAGCCGTGGAGGATCAGTCGCCGTCGCGGAAATTCACCGGCGCCGAGGAAGGGAAGCACCGCGAGCGGAGCACGGGCTGAACCAGAAGCTGCACGGCACTGCAACCGGAGCTTCACGGCATCGAATCGCCCTGCACCGCTATCCTATCTTCACCGCCACCACGGTAAGCCACCTGCCATCTTCGTCCTCGGCATCGGCCATGGCGCCCGTACCGGAGCGCGTAGGCCAGAGCCTCTACCGGCTCGGAGCGAACTCACGCCACCGCGCACACGTTGCTGCCTCATGGACCGCACCCGAATTAGGTAGGGAGACCGAGCTCATGACGATGAAACACATACACGTCGCCGCGGACTGACGCGCCGCGGTGAACCGGTGTCCCAAACGCTATAGCCTCTGGAGACGATGCTGGATAGCCGAAAGTGATCACCACTCGAAGAAGAATCCCGTGCGCACTTTAGTTGAAGCCGTAGACCGAGGAGCGCTCTAGCCGAGAGGACGAAACGCCGAGACCATGCGCGACGTCGCGGCTGGGCATGCCGTGGCGAACCAATGCTCCAGTTGACACGGGCCTCGAATTGGGAAGCAAACTGAACATATGGCATCGCCGGGTGATGGAGAACACCGAGCACACCGTAGAATTAACTGGTGCCGTTAGTGAGCGGTTCCGATGTCGCATGGTCGTGCCGCTGTGTGCCGCCGTGCGGGATCATACGCATGGAGTTGCTACCGGGGTTACCGAGGCCAGCAGCATGATCGGGAGGCAATAGAAGAGATGGGAAGGAGACCGTACGCCTGATTTTGGTTGGGGAGGAGCGGAACTAGCCGGGCGACATAGCACCGCCACGGTTCGGCCGCCAGACCCTCTACGCCGGCCGCTAGGAGCACGGGATCAGCAAATTGGTGGTTTGGATCGAATCGCCGTAGAAACACGACCACTCTGGAGCACAGAGTCGAGCCCGAGGTGGAGAAGTTGAGCACCGGCGCGAGATCGCCGTTGGCGGGGCGCCGCCGCAACAAAACAGAGGAGAAAGGGGAGAGAACGCCGAGGCTCGAGGTCGAAGGAGGCCTCGAGGCAAATGTCCGTCTCGCCCGAGGCTCGGGGCGAGAGGAGACCTCGGTGCAAAACACCGATTCGCCCGAGGCTCGAGGTTGGAGGAGACCTCGGTGCAAAACACCGATTCGCCCGAGGCACGAGGCCGAGAGGAGACCTCGGAGCAAAGCACCGATTCGCCCGGGGCTCGAGTCCGAGGGAGGCCTCGACTCATTCGAGGGTAGCGTTCTCGGTATCACCGTTCAGGGGAGGCCTCGACTTATTCGAGGGTAGGTCTCGACGCCCTCGAGGCTTACGGTCCGTGAGCAGGCTCGGCCCAGCCTGACCCAAAGCCCAACACGTGGCGCTTTGTGTACTCGACACGTGGCGGCCCGGCTCGGCCCAAGCCCGGCCCGCCAGGCCCACTCCAAACCCTGCGATGACGTCATCATGACGTTATGCTGACGTCATCACTCGTTGACCGAGTCAACGCTGACCATGGACCCACCTGTCATACTGCACAGATACACCAGCCAATCAGTTTGGACACGTGTCATCACCTGGTTAACCCGGCCATTTGTTATTTTCAGAAAATAGTATGAACTTCGGAAATTCATAACTAATTCATACGGACTCTAAAAATAGTGATTCAAGTTGCTAAATTCATCTAAAATCGAGATCTACCTAATGGTACCATGATTGAGTGCATTTGGATCTTTTGAATTTTCATTCGTTCTTTGTGCTATTCTATAGATGTCGCTAATGCGACCGTATTCGTACGTTTTCAGAGCCGGAAGGGACGTCTGACAAGGAGGATCACGACTACGAGGAGGAACAAGGCGACGATCAATCTCAAGGTGCCACAGCCCATCCAACCTCGTAGATCCCATTACGCATGCTAAATTACATTTCTAATTTAATGATGCTCAGTATAGGACTTGCATGATAGATTTGCTTGTAAGCCCATACCTTGACGCAACCTATCCCCTGCTACCCAGCTGATAGGATAGACTCACGCGCTATAAATACTATCTTGTTTATATTTATTTGTGCTACGGTGAAAACCGGTGCATAATGTTATACAGTATATAACGGGGAGTGTGCTGCGTGTGTTATGGGTGAGTATGGTGGTGAGGGTTGTGTCGACCAAGCCGGAATATATGACGAGCCTGGTGCGAGTCTTGCCGTGGGGCATATCTGGATGCCCCTGTGGTATAAAACCTGTGGCGGGTTAAATGGTGACATGAGGTGGATCTGGGTGTGAGCCGCTGGTGGAGCCCAGATCAGGAGCGTGCTGTGGTGGCACATATAATGAAAACCTTTGAGAAGACATTCCGGCTTAGTCAACCTAGGTGGAACGGGGACCTGACCACGGGGAAATACTGTTACAAGCCACTCGCTCCTTATGGACGGGGACGGTCGGACTACCTGGTAGGGTAATGCCATTACTGCTAGGCGAGAGAGTGCGAGGAAGGTACGGGTATCAGAGTCCCACACCCTTCCGAGACGATCACGGCTTCCCCTTCGGGAGAGGGATCGTGACTTCACAGACTTAGCCACCCAGACATACTTGAGGTGAATCCAGGGCTGAGTGGTAGGATGACATTACTCTAGGCTGGCAAGCGGCCGGTATCCGCCTACGCACATCCGGGGTGCTGATGATGGCGATCTTGTGGATATTGTAGATCCTCTGCAGAGTGTATGGTTGATCGATCGATACGTTAGCCAACTTGTTGGCTGCGGACCTTTTTCCCTGACTTGTTTCCGACTAGTGAGAGCTTCTCTTTTCTCCCTCTGGTAAGAGTGTGCCGGCCGTGAGTCAGGTGAGACTGCGGGCCGTTGAGACAAAGGCTGGGAGGGAGCTGGCCTCTGTCGACTGAACGAGAGTATGTGTATGTGTGGGAATGGTGTATTGGTGATGGATTCGGTGATAAGTTTAAACGGTGAAACATGATAAACATACTTAATTATTATACTAATATGCATAGGAAAACCCAGCCTGATAGGTCTGAATTTCATTTACCTGTTGCATCCACTACCACATATAAAGCATTTAGGATGGGAAAGTGTGGCCAGTACAAATCGTACTGAAAATTGAGGTTTCAGGTTCCGAGGAGGAGTACCACTCCGAGGAGTTCGAAGAGTAGGGGGTTTCGCTTCTACGCTCAAGTTGGTTTCGATCGCGCTTCTTCATCTACTTCAAGCTGTTTCGGATGTTGTTCATCTAAATTTTCGCCTGTTGGCGATGTAATAAGTATATTATCGTGTTAAGTACTTTTATTATTCGAAGTATGGATTATGATATTTGACTGGATTATCGGGTAATTTGACTCGAAAGAGTTTTATTACACTTGACTCTGAGGATTTTCCCTTCGTGGAAAATCAGGTCATTTCAGTTGGTATCAGAGCCATACTTGACCTTAGGACGAAAACCCTAGAAAATGGACGTTAGAAACAGGAAGCCACTCTCCTTCGGTTATATACCGACCCTGCATTTACTTTTTCAATGCAAGGCTTATCTTACTATGGACTTGCTAACCTTAGCTTTTGAAACGTGCAGATGGAGACAACCCCGGTGTATCCGCCGCTAGGACCTTTGCTCAGCCTTACTGCAAAGTGTGTTTCCAACGGCGAAGGGATCGCAGGAATTCCACTTACCCTGCGTGAGGTCCTCATGGCATTAGGAGTCCCAGTTGATCAAATTCTGTATACTTGCTCTGGAGAGCCAGCACCCGAGGGCGGACTCAGGGCACCTATAGTGGCGAGACTGGAGATACCCGCAAGTCAGACCCTGCCGTCCGTTCCAGCTTACTCAGAGATGGTGATTGGAGAGACCATTGATGAGTGCGTGCAGGCTGTATCCTTTCAAGCACTCAAGGTTGTAACACGAGACAACAAAGATCACTTGAAGAAAACAGAGTTCCGGTTACTACCCCAGGCCTTACACCCTCACCTCACTCAGGTTGAGCAGGAGCATGCCTACACCCAGACTGTACTTGCCGAAGCTGATCCCTGCCTGCGCACCACAGCTTACCATTTGTATGACCTGAACAGCTATGCAAGTCACCTTGAGCTCAAACAGACTGCAGCTCGCAACCACCTGATGGAGTGCCAGGAGGCGACCAAGATTGAGAGATCCGTTCAGGAGGAACTAAGAGCTACTATAGCAAAACTACAAGACAAGTTGGAGCGACAAGAGGAAAGGCACAAGGCGGAAGTGGCAGATCTGCGATACAAGGCTGCAGATTTGGGAAATGACAACTGGTTTCTGGACTGTCGAGTGCTGGAATTGCAAAGAAATCTAGAAGAAAGGACCGAAGCAATGAACCAGAGTTGGAATCGGAAGAAGAATCAAGGCATGGAGTTTCTGAAACTTCAAAACAAGGTGAAGGCCCTGGAACAAGAAGTCAAGGAGATGCAGGTAAAAGCGTTGCGTAACCAAGGCCACCTGATAGAATATGTCAAGAACACAGAGTACTTACAAGAGAAATGCGAGCGAACTCGGGATGCCTGGAAGAAGTCAGACAGAAAACGACTCAGGGAGATGAAGAGCATCTGGGAGAAACTACCCAAAGAAGAACGCATCAAAATCCGACCCAGGACTGAGGATTTTGAGTTGGCACCCACCCGACTCAACCTCAGCGCTTGCCCTGTTCTACCTGGAGCCAAGCCTACTGAAGAGCTTGCCGAAGCGCTTAAGTATGTAACCCGACTCCACAAGACTAACGAGGACATCGAAGCTGAGGACAGCCGCTTCCCGGAAGCAGTGTACGGGCAGGAGTAGGTGTGAGTGATGACCCTGCGTGGTCATGTGATGAGTTCCAGTGAGTGTCACCCATGAGTTGTATTCCAGAGTTGTACCCACGATGCGTAGTACGAATAAATTATTTATTAATTAAGACAAACATGTTATGAGTGTTCGGATTCTATTGCGTCTTATGGACCTTTATCGCTTCTTTGTTTGAGTGCAGGATAGAATAATGTTTCTGTAAATCGTTGAACTGACTCTAATAAAACTTGGAAGCAATGTTTAAACAGTTAATATATATACTAAAACTCTATCTATTTTATGACACAGATGTCGCTACGCCGCTCAGTACGTCTGAGTCACCCGCGTGATCTGACTTCTGAACCCGCTGTAAGAGCTGGGCGACTCCGTGGACGAGGACGCGGAGCGGGAAACGGCCGTGGCCGTGGAGTACCATTCAATATGGAGCAGACGCCACCACCAGCAGAGGATGACCATGTTCCCGCTGATGATCACGTGCCAATCGGCGCGGCACCACCGCCTCCACCACCGCCAGCACCACCAAGTCTGGCTGAAGTAATGGCTCAACAGACTCAGCTGCTAGCTGCACTCGTAGAGGGTGCAAATCGTCGCAATGGTGGTCAATACAATGACTTTCAGAGGAAGCTTGAAGGATTCATCAAACTCAGGCCACCTACCTATGATGGCACCGATCCTGATCCACTCGCTGCCAACGACTGGCTACGTGAGATGGAAAAGAAGCTCGACCTTACCATGCTGTCCGATGAAGAGTGTGTTGGAGCCGCAACCCATCAGCTCACTGGTGCAGCCCGCGCCTGGTGGGACAGTTTCAGTGACTCTCATGAGAATCCAGCTGGGATTACTTGGGATGAGTTCGTGGAAGCTTTCACTGACTATCACGTTCCTGAAGGCGTGATGCAAGCTAAGGCAGAAGAGTTTCGTAACATTAAGATGGGGAATGAGAAGGTTACTGAGTACACCACCCGCTTCACCAACCTACTTCGCTTTGCGCCACTTTCTATAGTGACCAGCGAAGAAGAGAAGTTGTACTACTATCGCAAGGGTCTCAGTTCTCGCATCAAGGTGAATATGGGAGGAGTTAAGAGTCACACTCTGCGCGACCTCATAGATCGCAGCATCCAGATCGAAAAGGATCGGAATGAAGCTGGAGAAGAGTTCAGAGAGAGGAAGCGCAAAGCAGATAGTTCCTTTCGTCACCCTGAGCGCAAGAAGGCACGAATGACTCATGTCACCAGCTACTCTCGCCCTGGATCCGGTAGGAGCGGAGGCTCACATTCTGCTCAATACTCTCGCTCATACCAAGACCGTACTCCGGCTCGTACTCAGGATCGTTCAGGGAGCTTTCGTGCGTCACAAGACCGTACTACTCAGAATCGCACTACACAGAATGCATCTACTTGGAAGGCACCCACACCAACTTCCACCAGTGGTATGCCTTGGACATGTTTCAAGTGTGGACAGCCGGGCCACAAGATTGCCAACTGCCCAGAAAATGCCAAAGCCCAAAAGGCACCACCAAGAGCTCAACCTCAACCCCGGGAATCTGCTTCCCGTGGTCGCCTTACTCACCTGAATGCTGAGGATGCCCAAGATGCCCCAGATGTGGTGTACGGTATGTTTTTGGTTAACGGCATTAGAGCATCAGTTCTTTTCGATTCAGGAGCTACATGTTCTTACATATCATCAAAGTTTGCACATGAGCATTGCATTCCGGTCAGCCCACGTCAACTTCCAATCATAACTAGCTCACCCTTGGGAGACCTAAAAAGTACCCATATATGTAAGGGAGTGAAATTAACCATCGAGGGATTAGTTTTCACAGCCGACCTAACCCTACTACCTTCTACCAGCTTAGAGGTTATTTTAGGAATGGACTGGTTAACCAAGCACTGGAGTATTATATCCTGCTCAACCAGATACATCCAAATAACCCATCCAACAGGCCAAGCCGTACGATGCACACCCCAAACCGAGAAAACCTCTAACCTCCTGTGTGCCCTTAAAACCAGGGTCAAACCCCAGGACAAACCTCTGACAGTAGATGATGTGCCCGTAGTCAGAGATCATACCGATGTGTTTCCGGAGGAAATACCGGGTATGCCCCCGGAACGGGAAGTGGAGTTTGTGATTAATTTATTGCCGGGAACAGGGCCTATAGCCAAAAGACCATATCGCATGTCGGTTGATGAATTGGCTGAATTAAAGAAACAGTTAAAGGAACTTGTTGATAAGGGATATATCAGGCCTAGTGCATCACCTTGGGGTTCTCCTGTACTGTTTGTGAGGAAGAAGGATGGCACAATGAAGATGTGTGTTGATTATAGGAGCCTGAATGCGGTGACTATCAAGAACAAATACCCATTGCCGAGGATTGATGACCTGCTTGATCAGTTGCGGGGTGCTAAGTACTTTTCCAAGATTGATCTCCGATCAGGGTATCACCAGATGAGAATCAGGGAAGATGATATTTCCAAGACAGCTTTTGTCACGAGGTATGGACAGTATGAGTTCACGGTGGTACCATTTGGACTCACGAACGCACCTGCTTATTTCATGAACATGGTGAATAAGGTGTTTATGGAGGAGTTAGATAAGTTTGTCGTAGTATTCATTGACGACATTCTTATATACTCAGCCACAGCTGAAGAGCATGAGCTGCATTTGAGGACTGTACTTGAAAGATTGGCACAACATCTGCTCTATGCTAAATTCAGCAAATGTGAGTTCTGGCTTGAAGAAGTGACATTTCTGGGACACGTACTATCAGCTGAAGGAGTAGCTGTTGATCCCACGAAAATAGAAGCTATCCGAGATTGGGACTCGCCACGTAATGTGAGTGAAATCAGAAGTTTTCTGGGTTTGGCGGGGTATTATCGCAGATTTATTGAGAACTTCTCGAAGATTGCTCGACCGATGACCAATCTGTTGAAAAAGACACAGAACTTTGAATGGTCAGATGAATGTGAGAATAGTTTTCTTGAGCTAAAGAAGAGACTCACTACCACTCCTGTGTTAGCTCTGCCAGACATCAATCAGAGTTTCGTAGTCTATTGCGACGCCTCCCGTCAAGGACTTGGATGCGTTTTGATGCAGAATGGAAAGTTTATAGCCTATGCCTCCCGACAGCTAAAAGATCACGAACAGCGATATCCCACTCATGATCTCGAGCTTGCAGCTGTGGTACATGCACTAAAGATTTGGAGGCACTATTTGATAGGCAACAAGTGCGATATTTATACCGATCACAAGAGCCTAAAATATTTCTTTACTCAAGAAGACCTAAATATGAGGCAACGCCGATGGCTCGAACTTATTAAAGATTATGATCTGGAAATTCACTATCACCCAGGAAAGGCCAATGTTGTGGCAGATGCACTCAGTCGCAAGAGTTATTGTCACACCCTAATAGCGGAATCTGTGCCAGCTGAACTGAAGGAGGAAATTGATCACTTCCAGCTAGAGATCCTACCGCATGGAATGCTGAATGAGTTACGGATCCAATACAACCTCACAGATAGAATCCGCAAAGCTCAGGAGAATTGTGAGGAAATGGAGTATATCCGGGGTTTGATGAAGCTTGGGTATCGCACCGATCACCGAGAAGATGACCAAGGAACTCTTTGGTACAAAGATCGAATATGTGTACCCACTAACCCAGAGCTTCGCAATGAAATTTTGACTGAGGCACATAGCTCTAAGTATAGCATTCACCCTGGAGGGGCCAAAATGTATCAAGACTTGAAGAAACACTTCTGGTGGAAAGGCATGAAAACCTCTGTAGCAGAACACGTGGCAAAATGCGACACATGCAGCAGGGTTAAAGCTGAGCATGGGAGACCCGCAGGATTACTCAAACCACTGGATATACCACAGTGGAAATGGGAATGCATAACCATGGATTTTATTGTTGGACTTCCAAGGACACAAAAAGGGAGCGACGCTATTTGGGTAATCGTGGATCGGTTAACCAAAGTTGCTCACTTCATACCTGTTCAGGCCACTCACCATACCGACAAGCTAGCCGATCTGTATGTGGAGCATGTCCTTAAACTTCATGGGGCACCATCAAGCATCGTGTCCGATCGAGGCCCGCAATTTACTTCTCAATTCTGGAAATCCTTGCATAAGGCAATCGGGACGAAACTTGATTACAGCACAGCTTACCACCCACAAACCGACGGGCAAACAGAAAGAGTAAATCAGATACTGGAAGATATGCTCCGAGCCAGTGTGCTAAATTATGGCAAGGATTGGGAGAAATGTTTAGCACATGCAGAATTTGCATATAACAACAGCTACCAAGCTAGCATCAAGATGTCCCCATTTGAGGCCTTGTACGGAAGACCATGCCAGACTCCGTTAATGTGGTCTAACCCTGGAGAAAGATCACTCTTCGGACCCGCAAAAATTAAGGAAGCAGAGGAAGGAGTGAATCAGGTTCGAGAAAATTTAAAGATAGCACAAACTCGATACAAGAGTTATGCAGATAAAAGGCGAAGAGACCTCGCATTTGAGGTAGGAGATTTTGTTTACCTAAAAGTATCTCCACTTCGAGGCACCGTCAGATTTCATAAGAAAGGAAAGCTTGCCCCAAGATTCGTGGGACCATACCAAATTACTGAGAAGGTTGGAAAGCTTGCATATAAACTAGAACTACCTAAGGAGTTAATAGGGGTACATCCTGTGTTCCACGTATCTCAGCTACGTAAATGTTTACGAGTACCAGAAGAGGTTGTGCCCACTAATGCACTTGATATACAAGATACACTCGAGTATAGAGAACATCCAATCAAGATATTGGGATGGGACACAAAAGAGACCCGAAGCAAGGTTATCAGAATGTGTAAAGTTCAGTGGAGTAACCACACTGAAAGAGAAGCAACGTGGGAGAAGGAATCCGATCTACGAGTGCAATTCCCCTACCTATTCACCGGGTATGTATTAGTTTAATCTCGGGGTCGAGATCCTAATAAGGGGGGAGGACTGTAACAACCCACAAATTCCTACACCAAAATTCACAACTATAAAATTTTTTTCTTTTCTTTTTACCTTGCACGATGAGTGTGACAACTTACTTAAGCATATGCATTAACATTAGTAGCATAGTAAGTAACTAACTAACTAATTAATAAGCATATGTGATTTGGCTCTTCTTGGATTTTTGGGTGAAATGCATATATAAATATAATTTATATAAAACTGCTACATGAGAATCCCATAATCCTCAAACCTAAAGACAATACATTTAGATGGAATTAGTTTAAACACTAAGCTAATCAGGAATAAAATAAACAAATGAAAATTAAAGAGAGGAGAAATGAAAAGGAGGTCGGTTGGGCCAGAGCACCACGCACACGGCCCAACCGACCAGCACAACGCGCGGCACCAGCCTCGCGTGCACACGCGCGACCCACGCACGCGGCCCAGGCACACGCGACCGGCCCAGCGTCCGCACGACCGAGCCCAACCGCGCGCGGAGCTGCTTCGCCATCGCTTGAGTACCGCCCACGCTAGCTCTGTGGCGCCGACAATCCGACCCCACACGTCAGTGAGCGTCGCACTGTTCTTCTTCTTCCGCAAGTCGGAAGGCAGAGCACGGCGACAGAGGCGGCCCCATCGTGCCCCCCTCGGCCGACCGGCTCTAACAAACTCGCCAGCCTGTCCCCCACCGTTCGAATCAGAGCCGTGCCAACCCGGAACATCTCGCGACCCTTGGATCGAGCGGAGTGGCCGATCCGCCATCCGCCGCGATGCGCACCCGGGCCTATATAAACCGGACCCTCACCGGAACCCCTTGGGTTCTCGGCAAGCGCCGCCACACCGTGGCGCACTCACCACACCACACAGCCGAGAGAAGAGGGTAGTGAAGGAGCGGAGCCGTGGAGGATCAGTCGCCGTCGCGGAAATTCACCGGCGCCGAGGAAGGGAAGCACCGCGAGCGGAGCACGGGCTGAACCAGAAGCTGCACGGCACTGCAACCGGAGCTTCACGGCATCGAATCGCCCTGCACCGCTATCCTATCTTCACCGCCACCACGGTAAGCCACCTGCCATCTTCGCCATCTTCGTCCTCGGCATCGGCCATGGCGCCCGTACCGGAGCGCGTAGGCCAGAGCCTCTACCGGCTCGGAGCGAACTCACGCCACCGCACACACGTTGCTGCCTCATGGACCGCACTCGAATTAGGTAGGGAGACCGAGCTCACGACGATGAAACACATACACGTCGCCGCGGACTGACGCGCCGCGGTGAACCGGTGTCCCAAACGCTATAGCCTCTGGAGACGATGCTGGATAGCCGAAAGTGATCACCACTCGAAGAAGAATCCCGTGCGCACTTTAGTTGAAGCCGTAGACCGAGGAGCGCTCTAGCCGAGAGGACGAAACGCCGAGACCATGCGCGACGTCGCGGCTGGGCATGCCGTGGCGAACCAATGCTCCAGTTGACACGGGCCTCGAATTGGGAAGCAAACTGAACATATGGCATCGCCGGGTGATGGAGAACACCGAGCACACCGTAGAATTAACTGGTGCCGTTAGTGAGCGGTTCCGATGTCGCATGGTCGTGCCGCTGTGTGCCGCCGTGCGGGATCATACGCATGGAGTTGCTACCGGGGTTACCGAGGCCAGCAGCATGATCGGGAGGCAATAGAAGAGATGGGAAGGAGACCGTACGCCTGATTTTGGTTGGGGAGGAGCGGAACTAGCCGGGCGACATAGCACCGCCACGGTTCGGCCGCCAGACCCTCTACGCCGGCCGCTAGGAGCACGGGATCAGCAAATTGGTGGTTTGGATCGAATCGCCGTAGAAACACGACCACTCTGGAGCACAGAGTCGAGCCCGAGGTGGAGAAGTTGAGCACCGGCGCGAGATCGCCGTTGGCGGGGCGCCGCCGCAACAAAACAGAGGAGAAAGGGGAGAGAACGCCGAGGCTCGAGGTCGAAGGAGGCCTCGAGGCAAATGTCCGTCTCGCCCGAGGCTCGGGGCGAGAGGAGACCTCGGTGCAAAACACCGATTCGCCCGAGGCTCGAGGTTGGAGGAGACCTCGGTGCAAAACACCGATTCGCCCGAGGCACGAGGCCGAGAGGAGACCTCGGAGCAAAGCACCGATTCGCCCGGGGCTCGAGTCCGAGGGAGGCCTCGACTCATTCGAGGGTAGCGTTCTCGGTATCACCGTTCAGGGGAGGCCTCGACTTATTCGAGGGTAGGTCTCGACGCCCTCGAGGCTTACGGTCCGTGAGCAGGCTCGGCCCAGCCTGACCCAAAGCCCAACACGTGGCGCTTTGTGTACTCGACACGTGGCGGCCCGGCTCGGCCCAAGCCCGGCCCGCCAGGCCCACTCCAAACCCTGCGATGACGTCATCATGACGTTATGCTGACGTCATCACTCGTTGACCGAGTCAACGCTGACCATGGACCCACCTGTCATACTGCACAGATACACCAGCCAATCAGTTTGGACACGTGTCATCACCTGGTTAACCCGGCCATTTGTTATTTTCAGAAAATAGTATGAACTTCGGAAATTCATAACTAATTCATACGGACTCTAAAAATAGTGATTCAAGTTGCTAAATTCATCTAAAATCGAGATCTACCTAATGGTACCATGATTGAGTGCATTTGGATCTTTTGAATTTTCATTCGTTCTTTGTGCTATTCTATAGATGTCGCTAATGCGACCGTATTCGTACGTTTTCAGAGCCGGAAGGGACGTCTGACAAGGAGGATCACGACTACGAGGAGGAACAAGGCGACGATCAATCTCAAGGTGCCACAGCCCATCCAACCTCGTAGATCCCATTACGCATGCTAAATTACATTTCTAATTTAATGATGCTCAGTATAGGACTTGCATGATAGATTTGCTTGTAAGCCCATACCTTGACGCAACCTATCCCCTGCTACCCAGCTGATAGGATAGACTCACGCGCTATAAATACTATCTTGTTTATATTTATTTGTGCTACGGTGAAAACCGGTGCATAATGTTATACAGTATATAACGGGGAGTGTGCTGCGTGTGTTATGGGTGAGTATGGTGGTGAGGGTTGTGTCAACCAAGCCGGAATATATGACGAGCCTGGTGCGAGTCTTGCCGTGGGGCATATCTGGATGCCCCTGTGGTATAAAACCTGTGGCGGGTTAAATGGTGACATGAGGTGGATCTGGGTGTGAGCCGCTGGTGGAGCCCAGATCAGGAGCGTGCTGTGGTGGCACATATAATGAAAACCTTTGAGAAGACATTCCGGCTTAGTCAACCTAGGTGGAACGGGGACCTGACCACGGGGAAATACTGTTACAAGCCACTCGCTCCTTATGGACGGGGACGGTCGGACTACCTGGTAGGGTAATGCCATTACTGCTAGGCGAGAGAGTGCGAGGAAGGTACGGGTATCAGAGTCCCACACCCTTCCGAGACGATCACGGCTTCCCCTTCGGGAGAGGGATCGTGACTTCACAGACTTAGCCACCCAGACATACTTGAGGTGAATCCAGGGCTGAGTGGTAGGATGACATTACTCTAGGCTGGCAAGCGGCCGGTATCCGCCTACGCACATCCGGGGTGCTGATGATGGCGATCTTGTGGATATTGTAGATCCTCTGCAGAGTGTATGGTTGATCGATCGATACGTTAGCCAACTTGTTGGCTGCGGACCTTTTTCCCTGACTTGTTTCCGACTAGTGAGAGCTTCTCTTTTCTCCCTCTGGTAAGAGTGTGCCGGCCGTGAGTCAGGTGAGACTGCGGGCCGTTGAGACAAAGGCTGGGAGGGAGCTGGCCTCTGTCGACTGAGCGAGAGTATGTGTATGTGTGGGAATGGTGTATTGGTGATGGATTCGGTGATAAGTTTAAACGGTGAAACATGATAAACATACTTAATTATTATACTAATATGCATAGGAAAACCCAGCCTGATAGGTCTGAATTTCATTTACCTGTTGCATCCACTACCACATATAAAGCATTTAGGATGGGAAAGTGTGGCCAGTACAAATCGTACTGAAAATTGAGGTTTCAGGTTCCGAGGAGGAGTACCACTCCGAGGAGTTCGAAGAGTAGGGGGTTTCGCTTCTACGCTCAAGTTGGTTTCGATCGCGCTTCTTCATCTACTTCAAGCTGTTTCGGATGTTGTTCATCTAAATTTTCGCCTGTTGGCGATGTAATAAGTATATTATCGTGTTAAGTACTTTTATTATTCGAAGTATGGATTATGATATTTGATTGGATTATCGGGTAATTTGACTCGAAAGAGTTTTATTACACTTGACTCTGAGGATTTTCCCTTCGTGGAAAATCAGGTCATTTCAGGCATCCTGAGCGAACAACAAAGCGAAACTATATTAATGGGCTTCCAATCGCGTCCGGCCCATTTAGAGCCTGTTGACTTGTACGGCATGCGCATCTTGGTCGGCGGGCAGGCTTTGGGCTCTCTCCCACGCAACCGCGGAGGACCACCTCTCTCTCACTGCTCGCGTCAGCTGGTATAGCCTGGTATTCTCAAATCTCAAAAAAAAAAAAAATGGTATAGCCTGCTGGTGTTAGCGTGTACGTATTGCTTTTGCATTTGTGTAACGTGTGCCTCTCTAGGTTCTAAGTAGTACACATCTCTAGCTTCTACCGTTCGTCAGACTACCCGCACTCACGTTCCTCTATTTTCATCCTCTATACTGTCTGGTCATCAAGATTCTCTCCTCTATACTCATTTCTTCCGCATCCATCCATCTTCTATATCATCCTTTATCCACTGTGGGCTCACTTGTCACTTTATTTAAATATATCCATGAGATCTAGTTTTAAAGAATTAATTGCAACGAATTTAATGGTGCAATCGAAATTTAATTTGGATTTTCGGTTTGTGAAATATAGCATTTTTTAGTAATAGAAATAGTGGGCCCGCGCTAGATTCCTCTCTCTCCTCCTCCCGCACCTCTCGCTCTCAGCGCGCCTGCGCATGCCTGCCAACCCGCCGTGTAGCGTCCGAACGGAACAACGCTGCAAATGGAGTTCGGACGTCGGTCCAGGCACGAGTACACGTCGCCGGTGCGATGATTTTTTACGCCAAACGTGTTAGCGGTCGCGTTTCCAGGCTCCCAGTGCGGATAGTCTTAGAGTATCTCCAACAACTCTCTATTCTCATTTGCTATTCTTATAAATTTGGTAAAAGCACACAAATATTCTTCTCCAACAACTCCCTAAATAAATTTGCTATCTTTTCCAACTTCCTATTCCTCCATGCCGCACGCGTAAATTTCCGCACGCAGAGGTGAGGTTGCTATCCCGTGATTTCACCGTGGCGGGCTCCCGCGCGCTGTTCCCCCCACCTCTGCTAGCGCAAAATCTTTTCCCCTCCTCTCCCGCGCCAACGCAGATCGGCCTAGGTGGGCCTAGTTTTTTTGATTTTAGCAAGTTGGAATAGCAAATTGTTAGAGAGAGGTCTTTTTTTTACTTGCCAAATGAATTAGCAAGTTGCTAAAACTCATGATATACCAAGTTATTTTTTCTAACTTGTTGGAGATGCTCATGATGTAATTTACTCCATCATCCATTTACGACTGCTAGTCCTCGAGAATCGAGATTTCTATCAGTGGATGCAAGTGCTCTCCCCCAAAGATTTCGCGAGTGGTACTAGATGTTCTCGTTGCCTTTGAATGGATGTTTGATGTGTAGATTTAATTAGTCTTGGAGGCACAAGTTTAAACTATTTTAAATTAATTACTGACATTTTGCGAAGCTTCATAAATCATAACGCAGAGCGATAGGTTTGGTAAGGAACTGTTAGATGAGCTATGACCATATCAAATGAAAGTTGTATATTGTTACAAACTTAGTCATGAACCGTATCACTGTTTATTAAGCTGTATTGTGGCAAGCTTTGTTTACCTTATCAAGCACCAAGCTATAACCATATCGGATTACGTTACAAACTACGGGAACCAAACAGCACGCAAGTTCTAGGCCTCGTTTGGGAGCTCCACTCTTTTTGATTCTCCAGCTCCGCTCCATGATTCTCCGATAGAGTGATTCTATTGGATTCTTAGGAGGAAGCGGGGTGGGGAGCTCAGGAGAATTGATTCTCAGCTGATCCCCACCAGAATATAACAGGAAGCAGGGTGAAACAGGTTTCTTTTAACTCTCACCTTCCGGTGTAAATGGAGAAATGATTCTCTCTGGATCCCCACCTGAATCAGTTGAGTATTCTCTCCCATGCCGGTTGATTCTGCTGAAGTTCCTTTTTCTTCTGCCTTGGATAAACCTGAGTAACCAAGTGACTTTCAGCTTTCTTGTCAAAAAAAGTGACTTTCAGCTTTAATAACATCTTCTGACTTTCAGCAAGTTCTGATATGATGGTTATTATGAATAAATAGATAGATCCACATTTCATTGATTGTAAAGGAATTGTGCTCCAAATCGAACGTACGGTTTCTAATGGGATGAAATTAACTCTGCTTGAACGCATCTTGGTCCTTAGTGGGTTTCGGTGATTGGATGAAACACAAGATTACTGTGACTAACGTGTGTTTTGCAGAAACAGGATTAAGTTAGGTCACGGTAATGGCGACGATACGGGCATATGGAGTTCATGCCCCCTGGCGATGGATATCGTTTCGGTTTTCAAAGGACGGACGACGAAGACGCTTGTAGACTAGGCTAAGTGTCATATGGTGTTGGAGGACAATTAGGTAGTCTTAGGTCTTTGTTTTTTCCTTTGGCCGTACTATAAAGGGGAGCGTGAATCAGTAGCTTGACCTAGATGAGTCTATTGAGGTAGGTGTGGTGCACACTTGTTATTTCATAGCCCTAGGTAGCTCAGAGAGATGCCTTATGTCGAGAGGATCAAAAGTCGTTAAGGCCGCGTCGCGATCCGAGTTGGTTTTGGCCTTGTAATAGGCATCGGACGCTGGCTGAGTAGGCATCGGAGGCTCCGATGCCCACCCCAACTTAGGGTTTGGTCTGGTGCGTGGCATCGGAGGCTCCGATGGTGTAACATCGGATGCTCCGGTGTCACTGTTCACTTGGGAGTGAACTATGGGAGGCATCGGACGCTGAGGGCCAGCGTCCGATGGTCGTCCAGAGAGATACAAATGGCATCGGACGCGTCCGATGCAGGGGCATCGGATGCTGCCCATCGTCCGATGCTCCTTTAACATGTCTGACAGGCTGGTACAGTCGACCGTTGGTCGAGGTCATCGGCGCGTCCGATGCCAGGCATCGGAGCGTTCGAAGCCCCCGCAGTGCCTGTCTTGTGCTGTTTTTGGATGGCCGGTTGGGGGAGTATATATACTCCACCTCCTCATCCATTTCAGTTGTTCTTGCCACTTTCATCAGCTGAGAAACACATTGTGAGTGTGAGTGAGTGCAAGAGCCCTAGTGAGGTTGAGTGATTTGCTAATTGTGAGAATTAGACACCTCCTAGTGAGAATCGAGTAGCAAGTGTGCATCCATCCATCTCTTTGGCCTTGTGTTGGTCAAGTGAGAGTTCTAGCTTGTTACTCTTGGTGATCGGCATCACCTAGACGGCTTGGTGGCGATCGGAGAGCTTGGTGATCATCCGGAGGCATTGTGGATGACCCAAGCCAAGTTGTGACCGGTAGCGAGCGATTCACCGGGCCGGAGTGGCGAAGAATCAGCTCGTAGTGAGCACTTGATCCTTGCGCGGATCAAGGGGGAGTGATACCCTTGCGCGGGTGCTCCAACGAGGACTAGGGGGGGTGTGCCGACACCTCGGCAAAAAGATCGTCGTGTCATCTCTACTCTTTTTACTATGCATTTACCTTTGAGCAATTCAATTCTGCATTTACTTGTTCATTCAAATTGAATTGCCATGCTAGAGTAGAAATGGTTTAGCGATTGTCTTTTGTGCGGTTAATTCTTGTCATACACACTTCTAGGCACTAGGAGGTTAATTGGGCTTGATAGGTTTTAATTCTTGCAAGAAGTTTTAGAAAAGCTCAATTCACCCCCCCTCTTGGGCATCTTGATCCTTTCAATTGGTATCGGAGCCTCGTGCTCTCGATTTAGGCTTAACCGCCTAGAGTTAAGATGTCCGGAGGTGATGGACCACCTCCCATGTTTGAGGGAGACGACTTTCCATATTGGAAAATTCGTATGGAGTCGTACCTAAAAGCGGTTGATGTTAAATGCCGTGTTGCCGCAATCACCGGCTTTGCCAAGCCTAAGGAAGGCACAAGCCTCACTCCTAATGAGGAGGAAAATGAAAAATGGAATGCAAAAGCCAAAAACATCCTTTTTAGACGCATTTGCAAAGATGTGTTCAACCGTGTTCGGAACCACAAAAATGCCCATGATCTATGGGAAAACATTTGTGCGCTCCATGAGGGAACCAAGAGTGAGCGTGAGGAACGCTATCATTTAGTTATGCAAAAGCTTCACTCTTTTGATATGCATGCTAATGAAAGTGCAAATAAAATGTACTCACGGTTGAATGTTCTTGTAGAGGAACTCAATGGAATTGGCCTCACACAAATGCAACCATCCGACGTTGTGAGGAAAATTCTTTGTGTCCTTCCAATTGAGAAGTATGGACACATTGTGACGGTGCTACATCAAGGCGATCTTTCCACCGCTACACCAACCCAAATCTTGGGAAAGATCAATGCGCATGAGATGTACATGCACATCACACCAAGTGGTGGCTCCTCCACCGACAAGAAGAAGGACTTGGCCTTCAAAGCTAGCCATGACAAGAAGGGCAAGTCCAAGGCTATTGAGGTGCATCATGAGAGCTCAAGTGACGAAGAAGATGATTCCAACATCGCTCTCATGGTGAGAAGGACCACCAAGATGTTGAAGAAGCTTCACAAGAATGGAGTCAACTTTGACTCAAGAAAGAAGAAGTTCTTCACAAGTAGCAAGAGGAGGCCAATCTCCAAAATGGATTGCTACAATTGCGGTGAGCTTGGCCACCTTGCTCATCAATGCACCAAGCCCAAGAAAGAGAGCTACAAGAACAAGAACAAGGGCAAGAAGTATGACTCATCTAGCGAAGATGAGAAGAAGAATGAGAAGCCCTACAAGAAGAGGGATGGCAAGAAGAAGCAATACCACAAGAAAGGTGGCAAGGCTTACATTGTTGGTGATTGGCTCACCGACATTGACTCCTCCGGTGGCTCATAAAATGAAGATAGTGATGATGAGAAGGAGAAGGTGGCCGCTCTAGTCATTGGCTCCTCTACACCACCACCACCACCGTCATCTTCATCATCTACACACCTATGCCTCATGGCTAAGGGTGACCGGAAGGTACAAAGCGATGATGACTCTAGTGATAGTGATAGTGATGGTGAATTTGAGGCACCTACTTATGATGAAATTGTTAAATTGCTAAATGACTACTCTAAAATCATAAGAAAGACTAGAGCTAAGAATGAAAAGCTTGTTGATGAAAATGAATCTCTTGTTGAGAAATATGATCATGCTACACATGCTAGTGATGAATTAAAGAATGAACTTGCTACTATGTCATCTTCTATCAAGGAGCTCAAGTCTTCTAACAAAGAGCTCAAAGCTAAAAATGAAAAACTTGATAAGATGCATAGTGACTTTACCACTAGTTATGCCTTGCTAAAAGAGCAATACACTCAAGTGAAAGTAGACTATGACACTCTCACTACATGCTTAGACAAGATTCTAGTGGCAAGATAAAAGTCATGTTCATGGGGCCTCCTAACAAGAATAGGCCAAAGCAAATTTCGGTTGCAAAGTCACTAGTAGAGAAGGTTAAGGGACCGCAACAAGTTTGGGTCCCAAAAGCTCAAGCTTGATTTCTTGTGTGTGTAGGTGAACTACAAGACCGGTGGATCTCATTGGGTGATTGATAGTGGTTGCACACAACATATGACCGGTGATCCCCGGATGTTCACCTCACTAGAAGAGAATGTCGATGACCAAGAAAAGATAACATTCGGTGACAATTCAAAGGGCAATGTCAAGGGATTGGGCAAAGTGGCAATTTCAAATGATGATATCATCTCCAATGTACTTCTAGTTGCATCATTGAGCTTCAACTTGCTATCCGTTGGGCAACTATGTGATCTTGGCTTTCAATGTTTGTTCACCGAAAAGGAAGTGGTTGTGACCAAGAAAGATGATACACAAGTGATATCCAAGGGTTTTAGATACAACAATCTCTATCTAGTGGATTTCACCTCCGAAGATGCCAACTTGAAGACATGTTTGTTCACTAAGCAATCACTTGGTTGGCTATGGCATAGAAGATTGGCACATGTGGGAATGAACATCTCAACAAGCTATTGAAGAAGGATTTGGTTAGAGGCTTGAAGGATGTCAAGTTTGAGAAGGACAAATTGTGTAGTGCATGTCAAGCCGGCAAGCAAGTTGCAAATACACATCCAACCAAAGCCTTTGTATCAACATCAAGAGAGTTAGAGCTACTTCACATGGATCTATTTGGGCCAACAACATATGCTAGCTTGGGTGGAAATCTCTATTGCCTAGTGATTGTTGATGACTATTCAAGATACACTTGGGTATTCTTTCTTCATGACAAATCCGAAGCAACCCCTTCATTCAAGAAGTTTGCCAAGAGAGCCCAAAATGAGTTTGACTTGAAGATCAAAAAGATTAGAAGTGACAATGGAAGAGAGTTTGACAACACCCACATTGAGCAATATTGTGATGAAGTTGGGATCAAGCATGAAGTTTCCACAACCTACACACCACAACAAAATGGGGTAGTTGAGAGGAAGAACCGAACTCTAATCACCCTAGCAAGGACAATGCTAGATGAGTACACTACACCGGAGAGATTTTGGGCGGAAGCAATCAACACCGCTTGCTATGCATCAAATCGATTGTTCCCCCATCGTCTACTTGGCAAGACCCCCTATGAGCTACTCAACAACAAGAAGCCGGATGTATCTTTCTTTAGAGTGTTTGGGTGCAAATTCTACATCTACAAGAAGCGCCAACACCTAGGGAAATTTCAACGCCGATGTGATATTGGTTTTCTTGTTGGTTACTCATTGAAGTCCAAAGCATATCGAGTATTCAACCATGCCACCGGGATGGTAGAAACATATGATGTGGAATTCGATGAATCTAATGGCTCTCAGGGAGAGCATGAAAATCTTGATGATGTAGGTGATGAACCATTGAGGGAAGCAATGAAGAATATGTCGGTTGGAGCCATCAAGCCTAAAGATGATGATGATGATGTACAAGTCATTGACAAACCATCCTCATCCAATGTACCACTTGTTGATGACAAAGATGGGAAGGATCCATTTGAAGATACTCATGTCTCCCATGATCAAATGGTGGTACAAGCTCAAGATGTTGATGCTCCACAAGCGGCCCCTCAAGTGGTTGATCAAAGGACTACTCCTCTACTACAAGCTCATCCTCAAGATCTCATCATAGGGAGTCCAACAAGGGGTGTAATGACTCGATCTCAAAAACTTGCTTTATTTAGTGAACATCACTCCTTTGTGTCTCTTGTTGAGCCTACCCTTGTAGATGAAGCTCTAGGTGATCCGGATTGGGTGAATGCTATGCATGAAGAATTAAACAACTTCACCCGCAACCAAGTTGGACACTTGAAGAGCGACCCAAAGGCGCAAGAGTCATTGGAACAAAATGGGTGTTTAGGAACAAGCAAGATGATCAAGGCAAGGTTGTTAGAAACAAGGCAAGACTAGTAGCAAAATGGTTCTCTCAAGTTGAAGGTTTGGATTTTGGAGAGACCTTTGCACCGGTTGCAAGACTCGAAGCCATTCGTATCCTCCTTGCATATGCATCACATCATGACATTAAATTATATCAAATGGATGTGAAAAGTGCATTTTTAAATGGCTTCATAAATGAACTAGTCTATGTTGATCAACCTCCCGGGTTTGAAGACCCTAGATATCCTAATCATGTTTATAGGTTGTCCAAGGCGCTATATGGGCTCAAACAAGCAACAAGAGCTTGGTACGAGCGCCTCCGGGACTTCCTCATTGAGAAGGGCTTCACCATTGGGATGGTCGACACCACACTATTCACCAAGAAGCTTGATGGAGAAATCTTCATTTGTCAAGTCTACGTTGATGATATCATCTTCGGGTCAACAAATGAAGCCTATTGCAAGGAATTTGGTGACTTGATGTCGAAGGAGTTCGAAATGTCCATGATTGGAGAGCTCACATTCTTCCTAGGCTTCCAAGTCAAGCAATTGAAGGAGAGGACTTTCATATCTCAAGAGAAGTATACAAAGGACCTCCTCAAGCGCTTCAACATGGATGATTGCAAGCCTATCAAGACTCCAATACCAACAAATGGACATCTCGACCTAGATGTGGGAGGTAACCCGGTTGACCAAACTCTCTATCGTTCTATGATTGGTAGCTTGTTATATTTGACCGCATCTAGGCCCGACATCATGTTTAGTGTGTGCATGTGTGCTCGCTTTCAAGCCGATCCTAGGGAATCACATCTCATAGCAGTGAAGAGAATCCTTAGGTACCTAAAGCACACCCCAAGCTTTGGCCTTTGGTATCCCAAAGGAGCTAACTTCCAACTCGTTGGGTATTCCGATTCGGATTACGCGGGTTGCAAAGTAGATAGAAAAAGCACATCCGGAGGGTGCCATTTGCTTGGGAGATCACTAGTTTCATGGAGTTCTAAGAAGCAAAATAGTGTGGCCTTGTCTACCGCCGAGGCGGAATACATAGCCGCGAGTGCTTGTTGTGCACAAATCCTTTATATGAAACAAACCCTTTTAGACTATGGTGTAGTTCTAGAAAGGGTACCTTTGTTGTGTGACAATGAGAGCGCGGTTAAGCTTGCTAACAACCCGGTTCAACACTCTTGCACAAAGCACATAGATATTCGCCATCACTTTCTTAGAGACCATGTTTCAAAGAAAGACATATCCTTAGAGGGAGTTAGAACCGAAGATCAATTGGCGGATATCTTCACAAAACCCCTAGATGAAAACACCCTTTGTAGATTGCGAAGTGAGCTTAATGTGCTTGATCTAAGTAACTTTGTCAAAAGGTGAAAGGGGGTTGTCTTTGCATTGCATTGTATTATATGCCATGTTTAAATCTTGCTATGCACATAGGCTTGTCAGACGTGGTTAAGATAACCGCCCTAAAAAGCGTGTGAAGAAGCTTACCCATGAGCAAACTTGACAAGCAACCTAGATTCAAATTCCGTAATGCATTGCATATGCATGGTTGTTGCTTTGTCGTTTCTTTTTCGGTTAAGTTTTGAGCAACCGCTGTGTTCGTCCACCGCTAGGGGGAGCATTTGAGGCTCCTAATGGTTGAGACCCCTAGTTTTGGTGGCCACATGTTGTCTCCTCGGGATTTATCGCTTATTTTACCTAAAAAATGATACATAGCCTATGGCAAAATATTTATAAAATTGAGGGTTTATGTGAGGATGCTCATACTAGGTTCCAACTGGTGTTTATTTGCCTCTTATTTGAGTTGGAACTTGGTTGGGAGAGGGAGCCGCAACAGAAAACTTCAAAACAGTCCAAAATGGGGCATCGGAAGCTGCATCGGACGCTCCCCCAGCATCCGATGCCCTGCACTGTAGACAGCTCCGGCTGGAACAGTGTCAGGTGAGCATCCGATGTGTCACCATCGGAGCCCGATGCCATGGCAACGGAAGCATCCGATGTGATTTTGGCGGTTTTGGAGCTCTCTGGACAGGCATCGGAGCGTCCGATGTGAATCCATCGGCGCGTCCGATGCCCCTTTAAGCGGCGCGGTTCGTTCTTCTATTGACAGTCGGGTCCCATGCATCATTACCGTCATCTTCTTCCTCCTCGCGTCCACGCCCTCACCCGCACCCTAGCCAACCTCCCGAACCCTAACCTCGCCGGCCGCCGCGTCTCCACCCGCCCGAGTCTTCATCGCCGGCTGCCGGGCACCGCCGCCGCCGATTCGCCGCGCAGGCGCTCGTCACCGCACCCGCTCGAGCGCGCTTGCTTCTCTCAGTGCGTCGCCGGAGCTTCGAGCCCCCTCGCCGGAGCTCCTCGCCGACGACCGAGCTAACCTCGACGGAGCTTCTCCATCGTCCACGAGTTCCTCCCTCCTCTCCGGCGACTTCCTCCCGGCTGGTCGAATCCTCAGTGAGCATCCCCAACCACCTCCATAATCCATGCGCTCCAAGTGTTAGATGATATGCCCCAATGTGCGTTCCACCATGTTTTGACCCCGTTTCCACACAAATCTTTTGCAGTCCCTTCTGGTGTGACGTGTGGGTGCCCGAACGTCGATCCTCATCTCCTCTTGTGTTTGTTTCGTCGTTCGTTCAGGTAGCGAAGCCTTCTATCTTCTTATCTCCTATGCTTTGCTTCCGATAGGTTCTCTCGTCTCTAGATTATATATTCTTATATCCTCCCATCTATTCTTGCAGCGGGTCCGTTGTCGTGCTCAGTTGTCAGTTGGCAGTGGCAATTAACCCGGGGCCAAGCCCGCGGGTACGGAACGAGGCCAAGCCTCGCGAGTGACAGCGCCAGCAGTTGAGGATCAGTGTCAGGGGGAGTTGTTCGTTCAGTTTGTCAGTTGGGTTGTCAGCTTGGTTTTCAGGGTCAATGGATCTTTCAGTGACAGTCCAGTTTTTCAGCGGCAGTTGTTACCTCGTTCTTGTCAGCCATGCCGCGCTGCAAGAACGTCGGTGGTGGCCCAGGGGACTCCCCTCCTCGTCCCCCTCCCGGTCAGCGGCCTGGGAAGGCAAAGCTGATTACGCGCAGGAAGCACACCAGAGAGCAGAGGGAGGCAGACCAGGCCCGAGAGGTTGCGGCCGCCGCAGAGCGTGCTGAGCAGGGAGGTCGTACGGGCGGACTCCGGATTGAGGACCAGTTGTCCCCCGACCAGCGCAGAGTAGTTGAGGAGGTTGAACGGTTCCACCACTCACCGACTGGCATGCTTATGGCTGCCGGTCGTCGCACGACGTTCACCTCCCCAGGAGTCGAGCCCAGAGCTCGTAGTAGGGCCAGGCAGAGGCAGCAGAGGTAGAGGCTGAGGAGGAGGTTCCCCGGCGCCGGTCCACTCGTCGCAGGACAACGGTGCCACCCCGGCCCGATGTCCCTCTGCGAGGAGCACGTGCTCCGTCGAGGCGTGCGCCCCCGCTGATTCCGCTACTAGACCTCCCGGGGGCTACCTGTTCTCAGATCCAGACGCTTAGGCTCGTCCCAGTCGAGCAGTGGTTCCCGAGGGAGAGACAACAGCAGGCAGGCCCAGCGTTCTATATAGTGCTGCAGGAGGATTTTTACCAGGGTTACAGGAACGCCGACATCTCCCTGCGACCCCAGCGTGTTTGTCCACTGAAGGCGATAGTCACAGCAGTTGGAGAGCAGATCCGCCCTATTCTCACTTACGTACCTGGTCTGGCGGACCTTTTGGGGCGGTCTGGCTCATATGTTGAGGATTGGGTCTTTCAGTTTTATGCTTCGCTATGGGTGCACCCGGACCGAGAGACCATCGAGTTCACACTTGAGGGGGAGCACTACAGACTGTTTTCGTCAGAGATTCGGGGTTGGTTTGGATTGACACGCTCACAAACCCGGATCCATGACTTGTGGTACAATAGGACGGAGCCACCCCGCCGCCCTCACGGTGGTGCACAGCCTTCGACGGACTTGGTTCGCCCGTGCTTCACTGAGCCTTTCGGTGAGGGTTCGAGTCGCACTCCTAGGGACCTTACCCCTATGGCTCGGATCCTCAATGCGATTCTCAGGCGGACCTTGCTTCCCAGGGTGGGCTTCGGAGAGGGACTCTCTAGGTTGCAGCTGTGGTTACTAGCTTATATGGTCAGGCAGCAGGAGTTCGACATCTGGGACGTCATCTTGTGTGAGATAGAGGACACCGTCGCAGAGGGCATCAAGGCCCGCAGGCAGCTCCCTTATGCACATTGGATCTCATATATTCTTTGGAAGGTAGCTGCCACCACTGGTGCTCGTCTCAGTCAGTCTCTCACTAGGTCCGCGACCGTGTTCCCTGAGTATAACATGAGTCAGTTGTTGGGACACGGCCGGGATCGCAGGCAGCCGCAGCAGCAACAGCAGGACGCTCCGTCTAGTTCACGTCAGAGACCAGAGGTCCTAGAGTTAGCCCAGGAGCAGGACGAGGCTGTCCAGGCACTCGCCGAGCAGGAGCTTGCCGATCTAGAGGGTGGTGCTACGTTTGTCGCAGAGGACCCCACAGACAGCTCGGACGAGGACTATCAGCTCCCGCCCCGTTACCAGCCACGTGCACACGACTCACAGGCCGGGACCAGTGGTACTGCTTCCTCCGACCCCGCTCTACTTGCCATTCTCGCACGGATGGAGGAGCAGCAGAGGACAGTTACTCAAGACGTCCAGCGGCTCGCCCAGGAGCAGCAGCGGTTGGCCCAGGCACAGGCTCTAGCACAGCAGCAGGCACAGGAGAGGTCTGATGCTCTTCAGCGACAGATGATGGCACTGCAGCAGCAGACTCTCAGCTTCATGGAGAGGCTTGCGAGTGGACCTCCCCAGTGGCAGTGGCAGTAGCCTCCTCCCCAGCAGCAGATCCAGTGGCAGCCACCAGTCCCTTCGCAACAGTTCGGACAGCCACCTCAGTTTCCGCAGCCTCTCACGGGCCCCAGCTCCTCTCAGTTCACGAGCTTCACCACTCCACCAGGCGGGGCCCCGCTTTTCAGTCCGCTGCGGACCGACAGAGTCTCTCTACGCTACGATGACCTCTGTGACTCGAGACTTGTCAGCCACCTTCAGTGAGCTTACCGGATTCCCCACTCCAGATCTTCCAGATCCAGTGCAGACGACGACGGCTCCAGTGACTTCTACCACTGAGACCCTCCCGAGCTCCATCGCGTCTTTCGAGCAGACAGAGCCTGTGCAGTCAGAGACGACCACGCTAGTTTAGCCTGAGTTGTCAGCTATTCCAGAGCTTCCGCACTCCGATACTCAGATTGACACCACTACTGAGACTGCGTCAGAGATAGAGCAGGCAGAGCAGTCAGTGCCAGAGCCGACCCAGACCGCTACACAGCAGCTTCCAGCTTCAGAGGGTCAGCAGGCTCCCGACACCTCTTCTTCTGACTCCGAGGAGTACCTTCAGCAGTTTGAGTTCTCTCAGCGTACTCCGGAGACTGCTCCTGACTCGTCTGCACCACCTCCGCCCTCCGACGCTTAGTTTGGCGCTTAATGCCAACGGGGGAGAGTGGATGAGTATAGTGATAGGGGGAGCGATGTGAGAGGGTTTCAATGTCTTTTGTTGTGTTACTTTCACATACGCTCTTTACTTATCGTATCTTTTGTGCATGTTTATGTGATATACTTATGCTATGGACCTTTATGACATGTATGTGCTCACTATGATATATGATATGGCATGTCATTTCGTTTCACTCATTTACTTGCGCTTAATTCTCACCTGGTTAAGTATATGAGCTCTTTTACTCTTGCACTTGCTATTCACTCTAACTTGTTGAGTGCAGGATGATGGCATGATATGTATGAGCTTGCCCCTAATGATTTTCTCTTATCCATTGCAAGTTCATACATGTCATGATTTAAAAACCTCTTCTCTCTATACTCGATCTCGTGTTGTCATCAATCACCAAAAAGGGGGAGATTGAACGCATCTTGGCCCTTAGTGGGTTTCTGTGATTGGATGAAACACAAGATTACTGTGACTAACGTGTGTTTTGCAGAAACAGGATTAAGTTAGGTCACAGTAATGTCGACGATACGGGCATATGGAGTTCATGCCCCCTGGCGATGGATATCGTTTCGGTTTTCAAAGGACGGACGGCGAAGACGCTGGTAGACTAGGCTAAGTGTCATATGGTGTTGGAGGACACTTAGGTAGTCTTAGGTCTTTGTTTTTTCCTTTGGCCGTACTATAAAGGGGAGCGTGAATCAGTAGCTTGACCTAGATGAGTCTATTGAGGTAGGTGTGGTGCACACTTATTATTTCATAGCCCTAGGTAGCTCAGAGAGATGCCTTATGTCGAGAGGATCAAAAGTCGTTAAGACCGCGTCGCGATCCGAGTTGGTTTTGGCCTTGTAATAGGCATCGGACGTTGGCTGAGTAGGCATCGGAGGCTCTGATGCCCACCCTGACTTAGGGTTTGGTCTGGTGCGTGGCATCGGAGGCTCCGATGGTGTAACATCGGATGCTCCGGTGTCACTGTTCACTTGGGAGTGAACTATGAGAGGCATCGGACGCTGGCATCGGACGCTGAGGGCCAGCGTCCGATGGCCGTCCAGAGAGGTTCCAGAGAGGTACAAATGGCATCGGACGCGTCCGATGCAGGGGCATCGGACGCATCCGATGCAGGGGCATCGGACGCTGCCCAGCGTCCGATACTCCTTTAACACGTCTGACAGGCTGGTACAGTCGACCGTTGGTCGAGGTCATCGGCGCGTACGATGCCAGGCATCGGAGCGTCCGATGCCCCCGCAGAGTGTCTGTCTTGTGCTGTTTTTGGATGGCCGGTTGGGGGAGTATATATACTCCACCTCCTCATCCATTTCAGTTGTTCTTGCCACTTTCATCAGCTGAGAAACACATTGTAAGTGTGAGTGAGTGCAAGAGCCCTAGTGAGGTTGAGTGATTTGCTAATTGTGAGAATTAGACACCTCCTAGTGAGAATCGAGTAGCAAGTGTGCATCCATCCATCTCTTTGGCCTTGTGTTGGTCAAGTGAGAGTTCTAGCTTGTTACTCTTGGTGATCGGCATCACCTAGATGGCTTGGTGGCGATCGGAGAGCTTGGTGATCATCCGGAGGCATTGTGGATGACCCAAGCCAAGTTGTGACCGGTAGCGAGCGATTCACCGGGCCGGAGTGGCGAAGAATCAGCTCGTAGTGAGCACTTGATCCTTGCGCGGATCAAGGGGGAGCGATACCCTTGCGCGAGTGCTCCAACGAGGACTAGGGGGGTGTGCCGACACCTCAATACCTCGGCAAAAAGATCGTCGTGTCATCTCTACTCTTTTTACTACGCATTTACCTTTGAGCAATTCAATTCCGCATTTACTTGTTGTTCATTCAAATTGAATTGTCATGCTAGAGTAGAAATGGTTTAGCGATTGTCTTTTGTGCGGTTAATTCTTGTCATACACACTTCTAGGCACTAGGAGGTTAATTGGGCTTGATAGGTTTTAATTCTTGCAAGAAGTTTTAGAAAAGCCCAATTCACCCCCCCTCTTGGGCATCTTGATCCTTTCACTGCTGCTAGTCCGCTTAATTTTCAAGCAATAATAGCTAGCGAGATGCATACGATGACTTCGTGAATCTCGAGATCTGTCAGCTCAGTCCTTCAAAGATGCTAATATGAGTAGGATTTATATACGTGTGTTTATAGGGGGTGAGTGTGTGCGCGCGTATGTGGGCGTATGCGGTAGCGTTTTATTTGTATTGTGTAATTCGCAAATAAGACACAGTAAATCCCTCAAAACCTAACTGATTTTTTCATATCACAGATTAATTAAAAAAACTCAAATTTCGTGAATCTCGAGATCTACCGGGTTAGTCCTTCGGACGTGTCCATAGGAGTAGGGTTTACGCATGTGTGTTTATAGGAGTGAGTATGTGTACGTGTGTGCAGGGGCGGATCCAGGCCCCGGGCTGCAGCCCGGGGCGTGGCCCAAAAATCTCAATTCCTTTAAACAGTCTAATTTAGCCTATAAAATATGCACTTTGCCCTACCTGACATGGTTCAAAATTCCTTCATATTGTTTTAGCCCCTCCCTTTTGAGGTGTTTCTAGATCCGCCACTGCGTGTGTGGGCGTCTATTTGTACTCCCTCCGTCTCTTTTTAATTGTCGTCCGGAAAGCGTGTCTGTGAGGAAAACACACATTTCTAGAGACAGTTATTTAGGGACGGAGGGAGTATTGTGCAATTCTAAAAAAACCCATAAATTCCTCCTAGCCTAACAATTAAAAAACCTCATAACAATTACGACGAAGGTTGTGTTTGTAAGAGCAACTCCAGCAGGCCCCCTACTTTGACCCTCATAGCTAAATATGAGAGCTCAGGTAAAAAACGAGCTCCAGCAGGACCCCTACTAGGGTCCTGAAATTTGAGTGGGCTCTCAGATTCTTCCCTCAGTCCTCATTCCTGTTGGGCCAATAGCTCAGCTCTCATCCGTGATTTTGCACTCTCACCCCTTGCTCACCTTCGCAACCGGGCCGAGTTTACGTGAAAAGCCCCGACTTAACCTCCCATGACCGAGTTAGTCTATGACAATCAAACCCTACATGTCATTGACAGTCTAAATAATTTTGAGTGCTCTATTTTGAGGGTCATTGCTGGAGTGCAGCCCAAAAAATATGACCCTCAAAAATAGGGGAAGCACTCAAATAAAAAATAGGGACCCTATTTTGAGAGCTACTGCTGGAGTTGCTCTAACTAACTGAGAACCATCTCAGGATCGAATAGCCAATATGAGGTGGACGTCTGTTTGCAAGCCTACCTCACGGCAAACTCACCTTCCAAACCTACCATATGGGAATATGGGATGCATCACTATATTGGAACGAATGCTGTTTAGACGTTTAGTTCGTGATGTTGCTTAACAAGCAAAAGTATCTGCGTGTCATCCAAAGTTTTTTATACCTATCTGTTGCTTTGTCTTGAAAGCTATAGTTTTTCATTTACATCATTATATTTTTATTGCACTCGCCTTATGCTAAAAGACGTATATATATATATATATATAATAAATAGTTTTGACTCAATATATTTTCTTCTGGATACAGACACATCTTCGTGGTTCCATCTAATTAAGATACGCAGGTTCCCATCTAAAATACAATTACAGGTCCTCTTTGTGGTTCTCATCTGAGACTCTTTCATCTAATAAGATAACGAGATTCCCATGTAAAATAGTTAATATTTCTAACTGGTCCTCTTCGTGATTCTCATCTAAGGTTCCAATTCTGGTCACAAACCGAGAAAAAATATTAAAAATTAGATCCAAAGTGCACGAGACTTTGAAAAGAGGATTACTCAACAAAAACCAGAATCCTAATAGAGATCAGAGTTGGTCGACAAACAATTATGACAGAAATTTTATCCCTTTATTATTAGGGAATATAGATTGATACATACTCCCTCCATACCCATATTAGTTGACGTTTAGGACAGCGACACGGTCTTCAAAACGCAACTTTAACCTCTTATTTTTATAAAAATATTTATGGAAAAGTGATATATGTATACTTTTATGAAAATATTCTTCAAGACAAATCTATTTCTATAATTTTTATATTTGTAAACTTAGAAACTTAATAGTTATTGATGATTTATATTCTCAATGTTTGACTCTAATCTTTTCTAAAACGTCAACTAATATGGGTATGGAGGGAGTAAGCCGTTGAGCTGCATAGAAATTTAATAACAGGCTAAATAAAGAGCCTTAGATTATAGCATAGAGTTTTGGACCATAATTGTTCTTAACTTTACTGCATAGAAACTTGGTGCGTTCAATTTACATGCCATTGGATGACTCCCTATATTACAGTAAAGCCATTACAAAAGGATTATAGCATAGAGATAAACATCGAATAAGGTGGCGAAACAACCAAAATGAAAATGATAGCTAAAAAACAATAAACAAGTCACTTCTACAAATTTGGTACTTCTCAAGCCGAGCTAAGGTACCTAAATTAACCTCACGCAGCAGCTTCAACCTTCTGGGCCTTGTTAGAATTCTTCTCCGAATCAGGGTTTCTATCTCGCTTCCCGTTGAAATGCTTTCCTCCTCTCTGGTTCTTTAAAGCCCTAGAAATTATCAAGAAAAGGAATAATTAAGCTCCGTTAATCCATTATCTTCCCCAGAAAGGTGAAGACAACTCTTGTTGAAGATGGTGGACGGCCCAATATAAGAGCAGAGCCCCTAGTTTTACATGAACATATCTGTAATTTTAACAAACAAAACTGTAATTTCAAGGAAGTTGAGCCTCATCTGGCTGAGGCCTGAAGGTGTAGATGTACACCCAAATCAACCAGGTTTCAATTCGAAGTCCTCATAAAGGCAAATTTGGGTGCATGATTTCTTTTTAACATAAAGCCACCTAGTTCCTCAAAGGTTCAATCTAAGTGTCCAAGAAAAAAAACTGCAATTTACATCAATTATACTGAGTAAATAATGTGTCTGTGGTGTCAACTTCAACAGTTAGCCCAGCTAATTATATTGAGTAAACAAGGTGTCATGGGTTAATTAACTGCGACAGTTAGCAAAGGTATCATTTATGTTAGTGTCAGCTTCCATGAGGAGAATTGCTTAAACATATCATGAAGCGCATGGAGGTTCTTTGTGAACTTCCTGAGATAATACAGTGCAAACAAGACACAGATAAAACCAAACAGAGTTGACCGAGAACACACTAATACCTTCCCTTGTAGCTTCTACTATCCTTGTACTTTCCTTGAAAGCCGCGAATCGTGTTCCAGTAATCCTTCTCAGCCTCACCTGCAAAAACAGATAGGTACTGACTAAGAAGATCTGAAAATATAATTCCTATCTGGTGCATTCAGTTACCATTGCCAAACATTGATGAAACTGATGCCACCAAGTATAACACCATAAAGTGGAATAACAGCTTGTACAGCAAGGATGCTGTTTAATATTCATTAATAAGCTATGAGAAGAAAAACAAACCCAACAAACAAAAAGAAAAAACTTTATTTGCACTAGTAACTATCCCCCTATCTGGTAAAATAAAAATGTGTTCTTAGAATGGGTAAACTCAAATTAATTCTGTCAATAATATCTTTATAAATATCAAGACAACAGAACAGAAACTGGTGGTCAAAATTTTGATTTTTGAGCTCCTAAATGACAACAAGGACACTAAGGGTGTGTCTGTTACCCAGGGCTAAAATTTAGTCCTTGTCAGATCAGATGTTGCGGACCTAATTTAGTCTATTAAAAATAGACTAATTACAAAACTAATTTGTCAGCCAGAGGCTAATTCACGAGACGAATCTATTAAGCTTAATTAGTCCATGATTTGACAATGTGGTGCTTGAGTAAACATTTGCTAATGATAGATTAATTTGGCTTAATAGATGGACTTGTCAAGTTGAAACATGTGTGTTTTTAAGGCAGCGAACACATGGGTATTTTGTGTCAAAAAACACACGAATTTCAGCAGCCTAAAAATCGTGTGTTTTATTGGCACTTAACACCTAAATTTAGGTGGACTAGGAAACACAAGGAACCCAGCACATAAAAGCAAATTCATGTATTTTTTCCTTAACTAGCACATGAATTTGACCCACACAAAAAGACGTGTGTTTTACAAGGAAGTGGCACATAAATAACATAATACAATTTTTTTTCTAGAGAAGGACAATTAACAATATTTTTCAACTAGAACGACACAATCACAAACATGTGTTGCAAATAGGTTATACTTCTGCTATAAAAATCAACCTACATATTGAAATCCAACAATCATCATGTGCAGCTTTAGTTCGGTGATGGTTATTGCATATATTTTATATTAAAATTACAGCTTTAGTTCTTTGCAATTTCTATAAATATAACCTGCAATTTTTTAGTCCAACAATGATAATAAACAAGTCACAATTTGTTTTCTATAGTTAAACAAGGACAAAAAGTTAATATATATATACTGTCACGAAGACAAAGTAACAAGTCACAATTTTATCATAGTTTGACAAGAACAGAAAAATAATATATATGTTCAAACAATGATAATTAACGTCACAATTTTTTTCTATAGTTAGACAATGACAAAAGGTAAATATATATACTGACACAAAAACAATAAACACAGAAACACATATGCATTCCTTAATACGTGTGCACCTCTAGTAGTACGTCCTGTATCGTACACTCCTCTACATACTACTCTGCTCAGTTCTCACACCGAGCGAGTGAGCTGCTAGCGACCAGCAGGCGCCTCGCTTACTAGTTAGCTAATTCCGAAAAAAAAAACACCGAAGACAGATCAGACGTAGTGGTCTTGACCAACCGAGCGAGTGAGCTGCTAGCGACCAGCAGGCGCCTCGCTTACTAGTTAGCTAATTCTGAAAAAAAAAACACCGAAGACAGATCAGACGTAGTGGTCTTGACCAGCGTGTGGAGACATACAGATCGGACGTCAGAGACAGAAGCACGAGCCAAATCCGACGTCCACAAAAATCGTGTGCCAGCTCGAGATAAAACACTCGGGTGAGACTTAGCAAGTCTTGTTAAATTATTGAATGGTGGTGTAATAAGTTTCATAATTAGTCTATTTTTAATAGAATAAATTAGTGCCGCAACATAAAATTTTAGCCTTGGATCCAAACGCCCCCTAATTTGTTACTAAAGCAACAGCTTATAACAGAATAAATTAAATTCAAGATTCAAAAAGGCAAAGCCAATAAAGAACAGCTGCTGTTCATACCAGTCACAGGCTCCAAAGTAACAATGTGATCTTTAATTATCAAGCCACCTTCATCAGCAAGTACAGCAGACATGCGGGCCTTTTCAGCTGCCTTAGAATCTTCAAAGCGAAGGTATCCTGAATTATCCCCGATGCTGAAGTCCACATACTTGAGGAGGAAACAAATTTAAAGAAAATATATCATATCAACAAGTGCTGAAGGTAAATAAGACGCAGAATACATGTCATTAGTTGGTATTGAAATATGAATTTCCATTGAGTAGCATTGTGGCCATAAATTGTGAGATTTCCATTAACAAAATTGCAGAACATTTGCCGGTAAATAACCAATTGATCCTAAATAAGTTGCAGCATTTTGAAAGGCAGAGGAAAGTATATGAAGTATCATTAAAGGAAGTTCTTAACTGGCACCAATATTTTTTTCTCGAACGCCCATGAGAGTTTTGGTAACTGGTGTCCCCGGGGGAGGTGATTCATCATCAACTGGCACCAAATAACTCAGTTCCCTGACATGCCTGCCAGTGAAAACGTGCCTACTACCACCGCATCTTTTTTCAAATATATATGTTCTCTCCATGCCAGAAAAGTCATAATTTTACATCCACAAGCCATTAAGCATGTCAGAATTTTCAAGAAAAACTGCCATACAACTCCCTAAATGGAGTCCTAGCCACTACCATGATCAGTAAAGCATAGCAGCAAGAGCAACAGTGAGGCAGCAGGTAATCTCGTGCTAGTCATCAGGCAGCCTGAGGATGACAGCCACAGAAGAGAAGGAATTCAGGAAGGACAAAAGAAAGAGGGAGTTTCAAGCAGCACCAAACTAGAAGACAGGACAAATAAAGCAAGGTAGTCTTGACTATATAATTACTTGCAGAATACCCATGGGACCCACTCCAAAAGGCATAGGTAGAACAGGGTGAAAAAGTGGATAGTAGGGGCACCCAAGTTAAGCCCAACTTACAGGGTAGAAAAATAGTCTTTGCATATACTTATAGGCAAGCTATTGGTCAGGTGGCCGACTTCAATGGCACATCGTAAAAAAGTTTTGAAAATGTATGGCATAGAAGAGAACGCTTAGGGTCTGATTTGTTGCTTGCATAAGCTTGTATTGCATAAAAGGGTTATACAAAATAGGGTATGCTTGCATAAGTCAACACAATTTAGTGTTGTTTGGTTGAGTTGTATTACTCTGTTGTATTTGTCCGTGTCTCTGTTTGCTTGGGTGCATTAGGAGTTGGGCTGCATCTAGTTATGCAATAGTTATATGTTTGGTTGTTTGCACTAAATAGACCAAGCCGACAATAGCATTTCATCGAACATGCTAAGCCTGTCATCCTCTCCGGTGCCCACAATGGAGCTGTCATTCGTCTCGTCGAAGAGAAACTCAGACATGTTGAACTGATCAACGAGCGTTGGCGCGGGCGTGGTGCCTGTGCCTTCGAGCTGGAGAGATGCTAGAGTCCAAGCTGGAGGTAATACGCCCAGCCTAGGTGAGTGAGTATGCATGTCATCTTGCCTAATGCCGTGATGTTGCGGTGTTTGAGGGGGCACCATGGCCAGCGTGCTTGTCTCTGGTGTTTCATCTCAGAGAGCTCCCCTCAGCACGGCCTGGGCCTCAGGGGCTGCTCGGCTACTGGCTCGCCGAGTACCACATGTTCGCCGTCGTCCACTGTCTTCGTGTTGGGCCTCATGACACTGCTCCTGGCTGCACACGTCGTGTGGCTGCTCTCTTCTTCCCCAGCTACGGTGATGAGGATGCCCACCTCATCATGCTCAAGCTATCGTTCCTGGTCTGGTGGATCCTCTACTTCTGTGGATCCTCTACTTCTGGGCACTACTGCTTATTGTCAGATTCTTGCTGCACAGAGCTCTGGTCTCCGTCAATTCCATGCCACGACCGCGCTGCTGTGAGGGGAAGAAAGCGCCATCACCGGATCTTGCCGGCCGCTGTGGGACGAAGCCACCGCTCGGGAGGTCGCACTGCCACCGACAAAGTCCACACATTCCCATGAGCAAAGCCACGCGGCGCCGCGAGGAAACTCGCGCAACCCCACGTGTGCGCGAGGCCAGGTCGTCTCCCGTGGGAAGCCACGAGATGCCTGCAGTGCGAACCCAAAAAAAAAATTCCCCACTAGGGGTCTAGACACCTTTTCATTCTTAATGTCATGATATGCAGCTCTCCTGCATATATTCGAGAAAGAGGGGGAAAAAAGACAAGGCAAACAATGAATTTACCCATGCAATCCATGGACCGGAATTTATAAGAAAAGTGGTATGCTTGTTGAGCATAGGTGAATTTATAAGTAGTGGTATACTTCCTATCTACATGATAGGTCAGAAAAATGAAAAGAAACCCATACCATTTCACTTCAAGACAATAAAATGGAAGTATTACTGTTAAAACAACAGAAGCAAAATCCAGAAAGTGGCATGAATTATCATTACCCGAACAGTTCCAAATTTTTTGAATGCTTCTTTTAGATCCTCCCTTGATATTTGGTTCTTCACATTCACATTGCCAGAAATGCTTTTGCCATCCCTGCTCAATGATTCACTATCACCATGTTTATCACTTTGTACCGGGGCATCATCAACACACTTCTCAGATTCTGTAGCTTCCCCAGTGTTTAGCTCTTTCTCTTTGGTCATGTCATCTGAGGACTTCCCTTGCTTAGTACCATCGCTCTCCAGGGTGGACTCTGGCCCCTCGCCTGAAAGTTTTTCCGTGGAACTAGACACTTCTAACTTTGTGGCAGAGTCATTCCCTTCATCTATGTTATCTTGCTGCACCACAGAATCAACTGCGGTCTTCTTCAATTTGAAGGCCACAATTAGACCCTTTTGATAGCTGCAACTAAATTTCAAGGACTATAAGAGACAAAAATAATAATAAATAATTGACCAAATAGGCTGTAAGATACAGATACTCACCCTTCGTCCTGGTTGTCCTTTCTAGGGCGTGTCTTTTCATATGCTTCTTTTTTGGACTCCTGTTCGGCATCAAACTCCTTCCTTCATAATTCAGGCAAGTAACAGTCAAAATATCAAAGATATCACTGATTTAAAATATCAAACATGTAAACAAGTCAGGACAGGAAATCTGTTTGAATAAAGATGTTCACTTAGAATCAAAATAGTTAGGAAAATGCTTAGCCTATCATAATACATTCCAATGGCAATGAAAAGAAAGGAAAGTGAGTTCCTAAAGGCAGGAAGCTAGATCATTTTATGAAGGCATTAATGAGCATGTATTTTGTTTGTACAAATAGAAAAATGGCTTACTTTGGCCTTATTTCCAGATTTGCCCCTGCAAATACTAAAGCATTGTCCATAATACTTTTTGCTTCCTCTTCTTCAGAAAACTCAACCAAAGCAGTCCCACAGAAGTGTTTTTTGTTGACAACATTGCGTGGAAGTCTCACGCTATTTACCTATGAATTTATACAGAATTGCATAAAATGTTATGTTTTTACACGACTCAAATGCACAATACTCCCATTGCAGATTAACATCATATAACTTGAAAAGGGCATCATAAAGTTTCCAGATATCTTTCACATCAGAAGGAAACCATACTGCAAAAGAATACTAATAAAACAGAAATATGCAGTCAAGGGCCTGAACAGGATACACGGCAGAGCAGAACAGATAATTATATTTATCTATGCTTAGGCAGTTCGTCAAAGTTAAAAATCTTGATATGCCATATTGAACAAATTGAATGAAATATACGCAGTTGGTTATTATACATCGTATTTCTTTCTATTTCAACCATTTCCTAACCAACCAGTAGCACATTAACTGCAGTATTTGAATGAAAATAGATAAAACACACCTTCGCATAATTTGTGAAAAAAGATTGGACGTCTTCCAGCTTTACATTGTAAGGCAGCGGAGATGCAGCAATAGTCCTAGAGTCTACTTGTTCTATGATCTCATCTGGCTTCAAGAGTTCGCTAGCTCTACCAATCTTCTTTCCTGCAATTGAAGTCCAGTAGAAGTGAACAGACTCAGATTCATTCCGATCCGCCTCTAAAATCAAATATTCATTCTAAGAACCATGTTCCCTGAGTTACAATAGAAGTTCATACTAGAATCTACTTTCCGGTAAAGAATTCGTAAAGCAGAGATCCTAATCAAGCACGAGCCAAGGCAAGGCAACACGACATCTGAACATCTGTGGGTCGTATATATGAGTGCTAGACACAACTTGTTCACGATTTAAGCTCAAGTGACCTAGATTTGTAGTTAGTTTTATAATGTAGAATAGGACAATCTAAAATCTCAACTAAATTGAGTGACAAGATTTATAGGAAATCTCTGCAACAAAGCTCAGGTAGCCAGGTGTTTAGCATGTGACACAACTAAAACAAAATTCCTGGAAAAAGTGAGCGAGGGAACGACAGGAATTGGCTTACCATCCTCCGATACGCGGAGGACCGGAGAACGCCGTAGCACCTCAGCAACCGCAAGCACGGTCTCCTCCGGCAGAGTCTCGGCCTTCACGTCTGCGTCCAGCCCCAGGTGGGACTTCATCCGCGAGAAGGAGCATATCAAGGGCAAGCTCACCACTGCACGGTTGGCATAAACAACAGAGAAATTCAGCAGCTCGCCCACAAAACCAAACAGCAGGGAGATGGGGCGAGTGGGGCGAGGGCCGAGGGGTCGTTACATCCGTCGTCGCTCTTCTCGACCGTCTCCCGCAGGAACTTGTCGCGGGGGAGGTTGCTGTCGCTGAAGTAGAACTCCACCTGCGGCGGCAGCCAAATCAGATACGTACTTTTCAGAAGAAATCGCACGGGAAAAAAGAAAAAAGAAAAAAAAAGTGGTGCTGCTGGGGCAGCAAAGGCGGGACCGCGAACCTGGCGAAGGACTTTCTTCGCCTTGCCCTCGTCGAGCGGCGCGGCGGTCGGGGCGGCCATGGATTGCTGCTCTCCGATCGCGATCGAGCTGGACTGCTGGAGACTGGAGAGGAATCGCTGCTAGGGTTTAATCGGGGTGGTTTTAGGAGCAGCGCCGGCGCGGGTGGAGGAGCGACGGCAGCGGCTGCTCTCTCCTTGTAGTTCCCTGCCCGGCCCATAACTCCAACCCGATGGCCTCCTTCCAAAACGGTCCGCATCCTATATGGGGCCGATCTTGGAGGCACTTGGGCTGCGAGAGGCCTTCGCGCAAATAATAATGTTTTCATTCAAAAAGTCAGCAGAGCCCGAGAGCCGTGCCTGCATTGAACAACTGAAGCCGTCGCATTCGCGGTTCGCCGACGTGGACGTGCCAAATCGGCCTGACCCGTGCGCGTTTATCCTGCCCGCGTATCCGTGCGATTCGGACCGAGGGCCCGTCCGGACTCCGGATAGAGAGATACTACGGCCTCTCCGCTTACGTGCAGAAGCAGAACCGACCCTCGCCGGCTGTGGGGATCGCAATTCGCAGGCATGCTCGCTCTGCCTCTAACCTCTCCGAGCCAGTAGCAATCTTATCTCATCATCAGTTTATCCTCTCCTTTTTTTCCTGATAGGAACCGCGTGTGGGGCGCTCTTAGCTCTTTCCCTGAACAGACAGGAACCGGATAGCTTTCGGGATAAGCATGTTCTCCCTAGTGCCATCTCTCTTTGTGACTTGTGAGTTGTGACCGGTGCCTCTCCGTGCTCGACCGGAGCCGGGAGCTGTCATGCATGCATGCATGCTCTCCGTTGATTTGATTTTCAGCTTTGTTGTTTATTGGCTACTCAGCTTGCTCACGCGTCTTCTCTTTCAGCACTCAACGGTCGTTATCGGCTTAGTGGTACGCCCTAACTGTCCCTTTTCTTGGCATGATACCGGAATTTGCAGTAGCTTATACTTGCCATGATTATGGCCTCACGTGGTACTAGCTAGAGCACAAAAGCATGCATGTACTTGCTATTAATGGCACACTTGCGTCTCGTCACTACTGGAGAACGGGCCTTTAGCCCCGGTCGAAAATGGTCTTTAGCCCCGGGCATGGAGCCGGGGCTAAGGAATCGGGACTAAAGGTCCGACCTTTAGCCCCGGTTCCCGGCCCCGGGGCTAAAGGGGGGACCTTTAGCCCCGGTTGGTAATACCAACCGGGACTAAAGAGAGGACCTTTAGCCCCGGTTGGTAATACCAACCGGGGCTAAAGGTCCTCTCTTTAGTCCCGGTTGGTATTACCAACCGGGGCTAAAGACCTTTTTTCTTTTTCTTTTCTTTTTTCTTTTCAATTGGCTATTGTTTTCAGTTTTTCAATTACATTAGGTTTTCTAATACGTTTTCTTCGATGCTAATATATTACATTAGGATTTCTAATACGTATATTTCTTCGCTGCTAATGTATGTATCCACATATATATATATATACACATAAAATTTATAATTACACACATAAAATATGAAACTATATATATATGGGCTAGCTATACATATTATGTGTATAATATTTTTATGCACATAAAATTTACAGCATTATCCATGCATCCTTGGTATTTACAACACAAATATTGACCGTCACTTAAATGTCATACAAATGGTCGTCTTGGTTTGGTGTCATTGGTTCTTCCGGGTTATAGTAGAACTCGGTGTCGGCTTTGAGGACATGCTCATTAAGAACTCCTGCGATTGTCTCTTGAATTCCTTTCAGGCGCACCATGTCCAACACCTGGTTCTTCAACCATAGCTCCTTCTGTCTCTCTAGAGGAGTTCTTTTGGTATACACCGAGAGAAACTCGCAAACGTAGTACCCACACAAATTGTTCCCTGGTGGTTGCCGTAGAACCCACTGCACGATGTAAAAAGATATTACTCTCATCATCTCGCGCGTGTGATGAAAGCATGCTACAGTGGTAAAGACGCGGGGAGATAGTACTACTTACTTGCAATTGGATAGGACGAGGAAGTGTCGCCTTCAAATCCGGACGGTGTTTCGGAACGAACCAAGCCCAAACCCTGCACAATATAATATTGGATCGTAATTAACTATTGCAGATTTAAAGTGTAGAAATCAGTATTTAGAGATCGAAAGTTACCCCTGGATAATGTCTATGATATCTTGATAATCTCTCAGTGGTTTTCTCAACGAGTCATAGATTATCAATTGACTTTCGGAGAGATCGAAGACGATCAATATCCAGTGATAGCTGCATTAATTTGCTTATATAGTCAACATATATCATAGAAATTGAGTAAGTAAAAATAAATATGCACATGATAACAACACCCACCTAAAGTTGTATGGGAAGAGTATATATCTTTTGTTCTTTTGGTTCAACAAGAACCTTCGGAGATTCCTCCCTGTTTCATTTCTCCATATATCATAGGCGGGATCTTTCTTTGGGACCGAGAATACGATATATGGATCAATGAAACCAACCTCCTTGTCATTTCTACGTGCGAGGTCTCTCATCATGTTTCTGCATATGTATATAGGCACGCTAGCTAGTGTTAGCATAATTACATTTACATATACATATGCTAGAGTGAGATAATTAAAACGAAGGATCACTTACAAACAGAAGAGGCTGACTAGAGATTTGTCTAGAGCATCCAGGTGGCATAGCTGGTGTAACTCATTGAATTGGATAAGTATAATGTCATCACCACGGAAGTAATGATGGTCTCTAATTCTGACGCATATCCAATCATCCGCTTTTTTGGTACACGCTGCCATGTACCACTGGTTTAACAAGTACATTTGAGTGCCAAGTTCTGTGAGGGCCGTAGGGTTGTATAGACTCTGGCCATATACATAATTCTGCTTCCACTGATCAACTTGCGGAGCAATTTCAATGGGTGCTTCACCGAGCATTTGTGACAAGGTTAGACCAGTTTCTGCGAAAAATGCATCAAGATGCTCAGGATTCACCTCAAGTTGTTCTAGCGCTTTCAAGTTAGAACCATATTCATTCACAACTAGCGGGGGCACTGATTGTTTCGATTGTTCCCCGAGCTGTGGGACACCCTTGCTTGCTCTCTTCTGTTTCTGCTTCGCCTCCTCAAGTGACTTGGTCATAGTGCGGTCATAGTCTGATGGTGGCGATTTCTTACGAGAATCACGCACTTTTTTCTGATGAGCATCCACCTTTTTCCTGAGCATATCAGGACGTACAAAAAGGTACGACTTCTCTGGGTTTTTCTTTGCTTTTTGTTTAGCCTCGACGTCCGCCCAAAATTTGTCCAAATCTGCTTTCGCTGCAGCATTTGTTTCCTCATCAGTCATATCATAGGGAAGTTTCGTCTTCTGAGGAACAGCTTGATGTCTTTCTGCAGAGGCTTTCTTCTTTGGTGGCGGTGGGGCCGATGCCTTCATTTTTGTGGCTGGCCTCTTCTTTGATGGGGCCGGTGGTGGGGAAGCCCGTGGTGGAGGAGATGGGGCCGGTGGCGGGGATGGAGCCCGTGGTGGAGGAGATGGGGCCGGTGGCGGGGATGGAGCCCGTGGTGGAGATGGAGCCGGTCGTGGAGGGGATGGAGCCGATCGTGGAGGGGATGGAGCCAATCGTGGAGGGGATGGAGCCGGTGGGGATGCAGCTGTGTCTTTCACTGCATCGCCCGCAGCACTATGATGACTATGTGGTGAATGGATAATTGGACTTAGGTGCGGAGAGGTCCTGCTGTGAAAACAACATAGTATGAGTAAACAATAATTTAATTAAGTCAATACATAACCAGTGAAAAAATGTTTCATTGACTTTCATCTGCACCTAGGGTTAGTTTGCTGAGGAGGAGGAGGAGGTGATGCCCCAGGAATAATGATATAGCGCTTACGCCAACATATGAATGCCTTCTCCGCTTCTCCTAAAGTCTTCTCACCATCACCTCCTTCAATGTCAAGAGTCACATTGCTATGCCCTTTCAATACTCTATCCACCGAGACACTAGCATAACCAGGTGGTACCAATGCCCCATGGCATCTTGGTGTCTTCGTAGGGTCAATAGGAGATACGACACCAATAGCCACCATTATTGTGTCATTCCCCTGTGGAATGTGCAGCTCACAGGTCGTGAGAGGATCAGTGATGTCATCCACGGGGAAGCGCAGCCCTGCGTCACCTTGAATCGTTGGCACCTCCGTGGAAGCGCAACTGCTTTTCAACTGATCACCAGGGGTGCTGGTGTTGACTCCTGGCTCTGATGCAGATTGCCTTTGCAGGGAACTCACTGCTAAATGCACTTGCCTTTTGATTTCCTCACTCATTTTGTCTTCAAGTGCCTTTTCTCGCTCTACCGCTTCACGAGCCGCGGCCTGTGACTGAATAACCATTTCCTCCATCCTTCGCATCCGCTCTACCTCCTCCTGCCTCTTTCTTGCGCGGCTTCTATAGGTCTCTTTGTCTTGTGGGAAGGCATGCTCCCACGACACCTCCCCATAGCCTCTTGTTCTCCCACCATGTTCAGGATTCTCTAGGGCGTATGTAAGCTCATCCTTTTCTCTGTTCGGCTGCCACGTGCCACTGTTAGCCATGTCTCGAGCATAAGCTAGTCTTTCTGCTGCTCTTTGGAGTTTTGTGCCATACACTACCCCTTCTGTCTGTAGGTCCAGACTTCCTCCATAACCAAAAAACCAATACTTGGCGCGCTCAGGCCAGTTTATTGAATCTGGTTCGATGCCCTTGGCTAGAATCTCCCATTCCATTTTTTCCCACTTGGGAATGGCACTCTTGTAGCCACCTGATCCCAATTGATGGTGGTATCGTTTTTGTCGGGCATTCTGTTGGTTCATTCTGACACGTGTCTCACCCTCTTCTGATTTCTTGAATTCTACAAACTCATCCCAAAAAGGCCTCAACTTGACGTAGGCCTTGGTGTTAAAATCCGAAGTTAGGTCCTTCTTGATAAATGTGTAGTACAATTTCTTCTTCCAGCCCTGGAATAGTGTTGCCATTTTCTTCATAGCCCAATCCCGAACTCTTGCCTTCAAATTTCTATCTTGTTAGCGGTTAGGGGTTAGCGGTTAAGGGTTAGCGGTTAGGGTTTAGGGGTTAGGGTTTAGGGTTCGGGGTTAGGGGTTAGGGGTTAGGGGTTAGGGGTTAGCGGTTAGGGTTTAGGGGTTAGGGTTTAGGGTTCGGGGTTAGGGGTTAGCGGTTAAGGGTTAAGGGTTACGGGTTAGGGGTTAGGGGTTAGCGGTTAGGGTTTAGGGGTTAGGGTTTAGGGTTCGGGGTTCGGGGTTAGGGGTTAGGGGTTAGGGTTTAGGGTTCGGGGTTAGGGGTTAGGGGTTAGCGGTTAGGGTTTAGGGGTTAGGGTTTAGGGTTCGGGGTTATGGGTTAGGGGTTAGCGGTTTAGGGTTAAGGGTTAGGGGTTAGGGGTTAGGGGTTAGCGTTTAGGGTTTAGGGGTTAGGGTTTAGGGTTCGGGGTTCGGGGTTTTGGGTTAGGTGATTATTCCATACACATTCGTAAAAACATATACACGACATAAATATATCTAATTGATTATGCTAAGTCATTATTCCATACACATTCGTAAAAACATATACACGACATAAACATATCTAATTGATTATTCCTTCTCCATCACAAGGGACACACCATTGAGGAGAGGACGACGACGGACGACGATGAGGATGACGTTGCGGTGAGGAGGTGAGCACGACGACGAGGATGACGTTGCGGTGAAGATGACGGCGGACGGCGGCGAGGTCAACGCGACCAATCTCTTTTTATCTACATGTCACATATTTTTTGTTAGATTAAAAAACATGATTTTCTAAAAATGATTTATATAACTATATATTTATATAAATATATATTCATTTTTCTATAAACATATATACACTGCGGTGCATTAATAACATTTTCTGATATTCTCTAAATATATATGTATATATATTCATTTTCTATAATCATTCATTTTCTATATATATCTTTTTTATTTTTCTATAAATATTAATATATATGTATTTATAATCATTTTTCTATAATCATTCAATATATATCATTTTGTGCACACACACACGCACACACACAGTGCACACAACACAGTGCACACACACGCACACACACAGTGCACACACACGCACTGCACACACACGCACTGCACACAACACGCACACACACAGTGCACACACACGCACTGCACACAACACGCACACACGCACACACACAACGCACGCACTGAGCACGGCGGCGCGACCGCGCCCGGCCTCCTCACCGGCGGCGCGAGAGGACGAGTAGTGTGCGTGGCCGCCGAGGCAGGCGGCCGCTGAGGCCGGCGAGGGCCGGCGAGGGAGAGAAGAGGAGGCGTCGGCGCGGCCACGCGAGAGGACGACGGCGAGGCGGACGTCGGCGAGGGATGCGGCGGGACAACGGCGGCGCGGCACTCGATCGGAGACGACGAGGGAAGCGGCGGCGCTGCGGGCGGTCTGACGTCGATCTGAGGAAGAAGGAGGGCACTGTGCCCTATATACGAGGGGAACCTTTAGTCCTGGGCGGTGGCACCACCCGGGACTAAAAGACCTTTAGTCCCGGGGCGTAAGCCCGCCCGGGACTAAAGGCTTGGACCTTTAGTCCCGGGCGGGCTTACGCCCCGGGACTAAAGGAACCTTTAGTCCCGGGTGGTTCCACCGCCCGGGACTAAAGCTTTTTTTCCCGCCACTGTTTTGGGCTTTTTCTATTCTGGTTTTTGTAGGAGCTACCTTTAGTCCCGGGCGGGCTTACGCCCCGGGACTAAAGGTTCCTTTAGTCCCGGGTGGTTCTACCGCCCGGGACTAAAGGTTTATATTTTGGGTTTTGTATTAGGTTTTGACTATATTAATATGCTGTAATATTTGTTAATTGCATAGTAAATTAAATATTAGGTATAAAATTACTTAAAAATGACAGTTGTATTTCCTTTTACCTTATTGTATAGTAGAAAAATTTGTAACATAAATTCTTTTCTTTTCTTATAATAATGAATATAAATGTAAATAACAATTCATATTTTGTTAATGCAAAAATATAATGTTAAATTTAAATATCTGAAACAACTGGTTCTCGATAGGAAGATTATTTTTGCATTATCTGAACGTTAAATTTTGGGTTGTTTATCTTTCATTGTCCAAATGCACGATAGCGAAATTCACTGTTAAATTGCAGTTTAATTTAAAAAGATAAATTTGTGTAGTTCATATACGTTTCTGTGTCGTATTGGTCTCAAACTTTTTCTTAGGCTGTCACGTGGCACGGGTGAGGCAACCAACAAGTTTGTGATTTTTCGGAGATAGTTTAATTGAATTACCGCGCACCGTCACCCAATAATTATAGGGTCAACTGGGCCTACCACCAAAATAATCCAGAATGGTGCCAAACTTTTACACGGGATCTTGAATGGCCTAGGAAGAAGAACGTTGTGGAGGTTGATGAAAAACCGCAGAGGCATCAATTTGGGCTCATATGCTTGCCAAAAATAAATCAAGTCATTTCGACACCGACATCAATGAACCATGACTATCCATAATCATTATTAATTACACAAAAAATCTAATACATAATATTGGTTAAAACATCACTATATATCAAGCGGGTACACTGGTGATCTTCTTCTTGACGTATGTCCCTTGGTTATGATCATGTCGTAACCATGGAGCCTCCTCAGCATTTAGCAGGATGCTTGGGTCTTTGCTCACACTGAAGGGTGGTATCCGGTCATCCCTTTCATAATCTTCTGACATGTCTGACTTGTCCTCAATTCCTACGATGTTTCTTCTTTCTGAAAGAACTATGTGGCGTTTCGGCTCTTTGGTTGATTTATCGTCATTTTTCCCTCTCCTGGGCTTTGTAGACATGTCTTTCACGTAGAACACCTGATTCACATCAGCAGCAAGGACGAATGGTTCATCTTTGTATCCAATATTGTTGAGATCCACTGTTGTCACTCCATACTCCTTGTTAACTGTTACTCCGCCTCCGGTCGTCTTGACCCATTGGCATCGAAACAAAGGGACTTTAAAATTAGGTGCGTACTCTAGTTCCCAAATCTCCTCTATACGGCCATAATATGTTTGCCTCTTCCCATTTGGGTCTGTGGCATCTACGCGAACACCACTGTTTTGGTTCGTGCTCCTTTGATCTTGGGCAATGGTGTAAAATGTGTTTCCATTTATCTCATACCCTTTGTACGTGAGGATGTGCCATGACGGTTGCCTAGCCAACAAATATAGTTGCTCATCAATATTGTTATTACCCAGACATTCCTTTCGCAACCAAGTGCTAAAAGTATTCATGTGCTCACGTGTTATCCAAACATCATTCTTCTCTGGAAATTGGGATCGTAGGAACTCCTTGTGTACATCGATATATGGATCCACCACGGTTGAGTTTTGAAGAACTGTGTAGTGCGCTTTATTGAAATAATCGTTCCCCGTACCGATATATGTTTTCTTCCCTAGTGTCCCCTTTCCACACAGCCTCCCCTCGTGCCGCGATTCAGGAACACCAATCGGGTCAAGGTCAGGAATGAAGTCAACACAGAACTCAATGACCTCCTCTGTCCCGTAGCCCTTGGCGATGCTTCCTTCTGGCCGAGCACGTTGGTGAACATATTTTTTCAGTACTCCCATGAACCTCTCAAAGGGGAACATGTTGTGTAGGAACACAGGACCGAGAATATGAATCTCCTTGACCAGGTGAACTAGGAGGTGTGTCATGATATTAAAGAAGGATGGAGGAAACACCAACTCAAAGCTCACAAGGCATTGAACCACATCATTCTGTAGAGTAGCCAGTTCTAGTGGATTAATTGCCTTCTGAGAAATTGCATTAAGGAATGCACATAGCTTCACAGTGGCCAGGCGTACATGTGGAGGTAGAATTCCTCTTAAAGCAACCGGTAGCAATTGCGTCATAAGCACGTGGCAGTCATACAACTTTAAGTTTAAGAATTTCTTGTCTTGCATATTTATTATTCCCCTGATATTGGAGGAGAATCTAGATGGGACCTTGATGCTGTTGAGGCATTCAAACATGATTTCCTTCTCTTCATTGTTAAGAGTGTAGCTAGCAGGTCTTAAGTAATGGCGTCCATCATCTGTCTTCTCTGGATGTAGGTTGTCTCGTTCTTTCATGCGCTGCAACTCTTGTCGTGCTTCAAGTGTATCCTTAGACTTCCCATACACACCCATGAATCCTAGAAGGTTGACACAAAGATTCTTTGTCAGGTGCATCACGTCGATCGCGTGGCGGACCTCTAGTACATGCCAATAGGGTAGCTCCCAAAATATTGACTTCTTCTTCCACATGGGTGCGTGTCCCGTAGCGTCTTTTGGAACAGGTTCACTGCCCGTGCCCTTTCCAAAGACTACCTTCACATCCTTGACCATCTCAAGTACATCTTCCCCAGTTCTGTTGCGAGGCTTGCTCCGGTGGTCTGCCTCACCTTTAAAATGCCTGCCTTTCCTTCTAACCTGGTGATTCACAGAAAGAAATCGACGATGCCCAAGGTAGACTACCTTTCTACATTTTTTCAAATATACACTATCCATGTCATCAAAACAATGTGTGCATGCATTATATCCCTTGTTTGTCTGTCCTGAAAGATTACTTAGAGCAGGCCAATCATTGATGGTTACGAACAACAATGCTCGCAGGTCAAAGTGTTCCTGTTTGTAATCATCCCACACGCGTACACCTGATTTACTCCATAAAAGTAGCAGTTCCTCAACTAATGGCCTTAGATAGACATCGATGTCGTTGCCAGGTTGCCTCGGGCCTTGGATGAGCACTGACATCATAATGAACTTCCGCTTCATGCATAACCATGGAGGAAGGTTGTAGATACATAGAGTAACAGGCCACGTGCTATGACTACTGCTCTGTTCCCCAAAAGGATTCATTCCGTCCGTACTTAAAGCAAACCTTAAGTTTCTAGCGTCTTTTGCAAATTCCGGGAATTCTCTGTCTATTGCTCTCCATTGGGACCCATCAGCAGGGTGTCTCAACATGTTGTCTACCTTACGGTCTTCTTTGTGCCATCGCACCAACTTTGCATGGTCCTTGTTTCTGAACAGACGTTTCAGGCGTGGTATTATAGGAGCGTACCACATAACCTTGGCAGGAATTTTCTTCCGGGGACGTTCTTCACCCTCAACATCGCCAGGGTCATCTCGCCTGATCTTATATCGTGACGCGTTACATACAGGGCATTCATCCAAATTCTCGTATTCCTTGCCACGATACAGGATGCAGTCATTAGAACATGCATGTATCTTCTGGATTTCTAAACCCAAAGGACAGACGACTTGTTTTGCTTCGTACGTAGTGGCGGGCAGTTCGTTAGGTTTCGGAAGCATCTTTTGTTTTATAATTTTCAATAATTGTCCAAATGCCTTGTCAGATACACCATTTTGTGCCTTCCATTGTAGCAACTCAAGTGTTGTACCCAACTTTTTTTGTCCATCTGCAGCAGACGGGTATAGTAATTTCCTGTGATCCTCTAGCATACAGTCAAACTTAGCCTTCTCCTTTTCACTTTCGCAATCTCCTTGTGCATCACGAATGACATCACCAAGAGCATCATCTTCAGCGAGTGTGTCTTCTGCACTTGCCTCTTCTTCACCTTCCCCCATTGCAGTATCACCAAAGTCACCGTATTGAGCAATAATGTCATCGTCAGGGTCCAATTGTTCTTCTTCACCTTCTTCCATCATAACCCCAGTTTCTCCATGCTTCGTCCAACAACTATAGTTTGGCATGAAACCCGACTTGAACAAGTGTGAGTGAAGACTCCTTGAGCTAGAATATTCCTTCGAATTATTACAAAGGGCACATGGGCAGCACATAAAACCATTCCGCTTGTTTGCCTCGGCCACTCTTAAAAAATAATGCACGCCATCAATGAACTCTTTTGAGCGACGATCGGCATTGTACATCCAGTGACGTGTCATCGTCTGCATTATATGACATATCACATAATTATATCTCTCATTCTTATAAACAAATGAAATTATAAAATGACTGGCATGAAATTTAGTAAGAATCACTGGTGGCATAAAAATAGTAGCAGTTGAACTTGTCTAATTAATTATTACATCAAGATAACAGTGCAGCCTAATCCACTTGGCCACAACCAAAGCAACTAACAACATCTGCACATTTTTCCCGCATCATAGTCCAACAAGATGGACTGCCTGCCACTCCAACCTGATAGGAAGGTAAGGTAGGGGTAGGTGCAGTAGGAATTGAGTTGATTCTTGAGTTGAAAGCCTCTAGAGCTGCAGAAGCTTCCTCAAAAGACTTGTACTTTTTATGCACAGCTCTCTTAACTTTGAGGACATACTGACTGCACTCAGCCCAGCTGGTGTAAATACCTGGCTTGGTACCCACGAAAACAACATACCAAGCAGACATCGTTCTGCATTTTGTAAACTAAAGTATTATATATTTCTAATTTCTGTAAACAAATAATTTAACTGATCTCTATTTCTCCAAAATAATAAAATAAACTAATTAAACCGGTCACATTTTGTAAACTAAAGTATTATATATTTTTAATTTCTGTAAACAAATAATTTAACTGATCTCTATTTCTCCAAAATAATAAAATAAACTAATTAAACCGGTCACATTTTGTAAACTAAAGTATTATATATTTTTAATTTCTGTAAACAAATAATTTACCTGATCTCTATTTCTCCAAAATAATAAAATAAACTAATTAAACCGGTCACATTTTGTAAACTAAAGTATTATATATTTTTAATTTCTGTAAACAAATAATTTAACTGATCTCTATTTCTCCAAAATAATAAAATAAACTAATTAAACCGGTCACATTTTGTAAACTAAAGTATTATATATTTCTAATTTTTGTAAACAAATGATTTAACTCATCTCTATTTCTCAAAAAAAAAACTAATTAAACCGGTCACATTTTGTAAACTAAAGTATTATATATTTCTATTTTTTGTCAACAAATGATTTAAATGATCTCTATTTTTCTAAAAGATTAAAATAAACTAATTAAACGGTCATATTTTGTTTTTAGAGTAATAATTTGAACTATCAAGTCAATGAACTCAAAATATCTACAAAAATAAAAAACTTAAGCCAGTAACCTTTCAAGAAGTCGATGGCGGTGTAGATGTGATGAAATAAATCAATCGCCGGAGATGTGTTAACAAACAAAAATCACCGGAGAAGACAGCAAACAAGCAAGCAAGTGACTGAATAAAAAAAATGAAGAGCTCGGGCACGGCTGGAGGTGGAAGAACAGTTCAAATATAGGGAGAGACATTTAGCCCCGGTCCTTATTCCCAGCCGGGGCTAAATGTTGGCATTTAGCCCCGGCTGGATACACCAACCGGGACAAAACCTTTTAGTCCCGGTTGGTGTTACCAACCGGGGCTAAAGATGCCTACATTTAGCCCCGGTTGGATACACCAACCGTGGCAAAACCTTTAGTCCCGGTTGGTGTTACCAACCGGGGCTAAAGGCCGGTCTTTAGCCCCGGTTGGTAACACCAACCGGGACTAAAGGTCCCTCTGACAAATGAGCCGTTGGGCTGGGGAACTTTAGCTCCGGTTGGTGTTACCAACCGGGGCTAAAGACCTTTCTAGTCCCGGGCGCAAAATTTTCCATGACTAAAGCTGATTTTGCAAATCGTCCAAAGGCCTGTTCTCTAGTAGTGCGTGCAAACCTATTTTATGCGACGCATGCGATGTAGTACTATGTAGTGTTTGTGCTAGTGGCACAGGGACGCACACACTTGCGGTTCATACGACAAATTAAAAGCACCTTTTTGTATCCGTGTAAAGAGATGGGGACGGACGGACACAGCAACAGATGATGGGGTCGCTAGTCGGCTGGCCGGGCAGCGTCGCGAGCGCACAGCACAGCGGGGCCAGGCCCTAGCCGAAGAATCCAGATCTCGCTTCTGATTGGCCCGGCGGGGAGGGCCACCGGCTGACCTGTCAACCCCGTATCCGCAGGGGATAACGCGATCGTCGCGGCGGCCAACCGGGACGCGCCAGCTGGCGCCAGCGACCCGCCTACGGGCGATGGAGACGCTCGGGCCGGTGGGGCCCGGACACTGTCACCGTCGCTTTCGCATCCGGCGTCCCTCCGTCTCGCGTCGCACAGGCACATAGCGGCGTACTCCCCGTCCCCTTTTTCACTCTCGAAAAAACATCTTTAATTAGATATATATAAAAAATATTAATATTTATGGTATATAATTAGTATTATAGTAAAAATCTTTAAATTTAGTTTTTTAATAAATTTATTTAGAGATATAAATACTATATGTATTTGCTACAACCGAATCAAACTAACGACATGTACCCCAACGGTAATAGTTATTTAGGGTTTGAGAGAGTAATAACAAGTAAAATGACGAGCGATACCAACCGCTCCTTTTTCCGTGCATCCGAAAAGGCTTTTTAAAATCAGTGAGGAAAAGAGATGCAAGTGTGAAGGGTATCTACGTGCACTTGCAGCGTGTAGGAACAGAATTTGTCACCATATGAAGCAGAAAAACTTATCGCACCGATGCTTGTTTTGGAGTTTATTTGTATATCACTACGGGAAAACTGTTAGAGTGCACGGTTAGTTCTAAACCCAAATGGATCTGCTAACTGAAAAATATGGAAGCATAACCACCATAGAAGAAAATACGCAAATGAGAACGACATCAAGGCACGATGTTTTTTAACGAGGTTCAGCGATGTGCCTAATCCTCGGGGCATGACTACGGACGCTCCTCCCCATAAAACAGCAGCTACACCGGCATCCGAGCGATCCCGCGGCCTCGCCGCCACCTAGCCGTCAAGTCGTCTCTCGGTTACAACAGGGGTTGCCTCATATTTATGGCCTCCTAGGATACAGAGTTCGACTCCAACTCTATCCTAGCCCCTAACACAACTCAAGTCCAACTGTAACCGAATTATACACATATTTGACACATATCTATCTAACAAAAACCATTGTCCCATGGGTTTTTAATTTTTTGTCCATGCTTTTAAGGAGCAAATACTCTAATGTGTACATATCTGAAAGAATTACAAAGACTTCATACTATAAATGTAATTAGTCTAAGAAAAAAATGATATTGAATTTACACACATTGAGCCCAAACAAGAGTAAGAGGTTTTGTTACTCTAAATATTGATTCGTTAGAGGCAGCATCAACCTAATAGTAGATACTAATGTCTCTCACGAAATAAGTTGACGCTCATGAAATTCCTAAGCTATCCGTGTAAACTTCTTGCATTCTAAGTTCTAAGATCAATTTCAATGGGGTTTTATGCACATTAAATAGGGTGTCACATCGGTCTTTTGCATGAGACTCAAGAGAGAAGGAAAACATTTCATCTCACGAAACGTTTGAGCGTTGTTTCTAAAACGGTGAAATCTTAGTGAAATTCCCATTAAGAGCGTCATTGTGTTTCATCTCGTGCAACACGCGCGGCTCGAGAGAGGAAAAGAAGAGAGAAAGAGGGATCATGGGACCATGAAGACATATGAAATTATGCATTGAAACTATACATTGAGAGAGAGGTCTATTTCATCTGTGATTTTATTTGTCTTGGAAACCATAAGATGAAACTATACATTGAGATTGGTCTAATGAGACTCAAAGATCAAACACTCAATCACGCTTTATAGCGTTTATACTATTTAGGTAATAGCATCTAAATGGAGTTAATTAAACTAAAAGGATCTCAATGTTGTCACCAAATAGATAATGGTGCACCCGTGCATTTATTAAACAGAGTATTTTAGAAAATAGTCATAGTTCTTACACAACCAGTGCGCGGAGCTCGTCAATTTTGACGTCTAGGGCCGCTATCATAGTGTGTATATGTTCTGCACCCGGTTAAATTACTAACCACACCAGATCTGATGTGTGGAGAACCAACGTCCAACGGTGAAAGGTCCAAATTGGCTAGAGAGGGGTGAATAACCTAATTAAAAATCTACAAATTACTTAGGCAAACACTATTAGTATAACAAATGGCGAAGCTTTTTGCGCTAGCCTAATAGGGTGTTGCAAGCCACCTATCCAACAATTCTACCTAATAAGACTATGTCACACAAACAACTAGAGCTAATAACTTAATGCGAAATAAAACAATCAAGCTCTAGCACAAGTATGATATATGTGAGAGTATATGTGACAAGTATGTGCAATAAATAAACTAAGCAATCTAATCACAATTAGCTACACACAGTATATGACACAAGATATACAAGAGATGATGTCTACACAAATGAAATAGCTCAAAGTAAATACACAAAGTAAATGAGCTAGATAGAAGTGGTTTCACCGAGCCTTCGGGATCGTCTAGTAGAGAGCCAATCACTGGTGGAATCCACTTGTGATGCCAATCACCAACAATATGAATATGAAGACCAATCACCAAGATGTAGAATCAATCACAATGAGCACACGGGACACCAAGATTTATCCCGAGGTTCACGTGCTTGCCGGCACGCTACTCCCCGTTGTGTCGACCAACACTAGGTGATCCGGTGGCTAATCGGCGCAAAGCCAAGCTCACTAAGAGCGCCACAAGAATCTACCGCTAGTGAGGTAGCTCAATGACACGAGCAATCCACTAAGGATGCCTCTTGCCGCTCCGGCGAGGTGAGACTCCAAAACCTCTCACAATCTCGATCGGTGGTGGCCAAGAACAATCACCAATCTTGCCAACAACCACCTCAACACCTCCAAGCCGTCTAGGCACCGGCAAATGGCAAGAGTAACAAGAAAACTCAATGTCGATGCGAAGAACTAGTGCCACTAGATTGAACTCTTTCAAATTACGCACTATATCACTCAATCTCACTTGGTTTGATCGAATCAACTTGGGAGATGAGTTGGGAGGCTTGCCAATGCTCACTAGTATGCTTAGGAATCAGAATGTGCAAGAGGGATCCTAGCAAGCCGGCCAAGCCCCTTAAATAGCCCACACAAAACGGCCTAGCCGTTAGGCCCGAAACAGATGCATCGGACGCGCTGGTGTCGGGGCCATCGGACGCTCCCTCAGCGTCCGATGCTCCGATGAGCACCACGTGTCCCACTGCTATGAATTCAACCCGTTAGATCCCAACGGTCATATTCTTACGCGCGCTGGTTAAAGTGGCATCGGACGCGCCGATGCCAGGCATCGGACGCTCTGATGCCGCTGCTCAGTTTAGCTCTTCTCTGCGCCACATCGGACGCGCCGGCACAGTTACATCGGACGCTTAACCCCTGCGTCCGATGACACAACAGAAAGGTTCCAGAGAGGTCCAGAACACATCGGACGCGTCCGATGGTTCTGCATCGGACGCAGGCCAGCGTCCGATGCTCCCTGGAAAGCACGCTCACGCTACGTCACGATCATCGGACTCTGCAACAGTGAAACGCCAGCATCCGTTGCCAGCGTCCGATGTTACCTCGACAACAGACAGAAGTTAGGGTTTGCCATCGGACGCTCGGCCAGCGTCCGATGCTCCCACTGCCAGCGTCCGATGCTGAAAACTCAGCACCCTTCGCTTTCTAACTTCTACCCTTGCTCCCATGTGCTAACATCAAGGTGTTTCAACACTTGTGCACGAGTGTTAGCATTTTGCAAAGCATTTTTCAAGGGTTTTGTTAGTCACTCACTAGGTCTATATCATCGATATGTTAGAGAACACTTAGTGGCACTTGAACACCGCATAAGCCGTGAATAATCTCCTCTTAATAGTACGGCTATGTATCCTAAATGTGATCACACTCGCTAAGTGTCTTGATCACTAAAACAAAGAGCCCTGTAGATTATACCTTTGCCTTAGGGCCTCTTTGCTCATCTCTTCCCTTCTTCTCAAGTTTCACCAATGGTAGAGTACTTGATCTCTTGAGTGCTTGTGGCCATCACCATCCTCCATGGTTGCCACCTTGCTAGCTCCACCACTTGGCTTGGTCACAATCCTTTCTTAAGAGCTACACACATGCTTAGCAAATAGGATTAGACCAAACAGGTTTCATCAATTGACCAAAACCAAACTAGGGCTTTCAATCTCCCCCTTTTTGGTAATTGATGACAACCTATACAAAGATATGTGATTTAAATTTGAGTAACCACATTGATAGTATTAGCTCCCCCTACATATGTGCTATAGAGTTTGGTTCTAAATTTGGCACATATGTATGATTATGAAATGTGGATGAGCAATACTACCAATGATGATGCTAAGGCATAAGAATGGACCTTTGAAGCGTGATACCAATCGGAGTGCATATTTTAAACCATCCTTAGCATCATTTGTCACTAGACATACATCAAAACTCAAGACCCCCGTGAGATCAACATAATAATAAGGCTCTTGAACCATTTGAAAATACGAGAATACAAGAATGTCTAACTATCATTCTATACATGCTAGTGAGTCATATCATCAATCATGTTCTAACACTAGCATTCACCACATAAGCATGAATATCAACATAAATAGCTTATGCACATTTCAAATGCAACATACATGTTTATGAGCTTGCTCCCCCTATTTGTATGCTCCGATCCCACTTGAACACTTGAAGATACTTGAAGATTTACTTAGCATGTCCACTCATGTTGTCTCCCTCTTTTACTAACATATCTTTGGTGCATTATTTTCTCCCCCTTTGTCAACAATTATCATAAATCTAGCTCATGAACATAGGATATTTAACACGGTTTGCTCTAGAGTAAGCTTCTTCACACATCTTGCAATGGTTATCTTACTCACGTTGGCTAAACTCCCATTGCTCACTTACTAGACCAAACACTAGAGTTATAAGCTCACAAACAAGTTATATGCTACCACTAGATCAAGTCAAACATAGAAGCAATAGTGGTACCATATATACTTCAAATTCATTTGATTTACCATGAATGAGCCTAAATAAGCAATATGATGGCTATATGAACTAGATCACAACCTAGTAAGAATGAATGCATATGCCAAACAATTTCACCTTGGCTTTCTTGGAGGAGAGGCATGTCATAAGTGGGGGCGCATTCAACTCATGTTGGAGAAGTCTAGGATATTTAATTCATTCCTTAGCTTGCAAAACCTTCTCTCATCTAGTGGCTTGGTGAAGATATCGGCAAGTTGATCATCGGTGCCCACACTTTCAATAGATATATCTTTCTTGGCTTGATGGTCTCTAATGAAGTGATGCCTTATATCAATGTGCTTTGTCCTTGAGTGTTGAACCGGGTTGGTGGCTATTTTGACAGCGCTCTCATTATCACAAAGCAATGGTACTTGTCCAAACTTGACTCCATAATCTTGTAATGTTGCTTTCATCCATAGCAATTGTGCACAACAACTACCTGCGGATATGTATTCGGCTTCGGCGGTAGAGAGTGCAACACTATTTTGCTTCTTTGATGACCATGAGACAAGTGATCTTCCAAGCAATTGACAAGTGCCCGATGTGCTCTTTCTATCCACTTTGCATCCCGCATAATCGGAATCCGAGTATCCAATCAATTCAAATTGAGAGCCCTTGGGATACCATAGTCCAACATTAGGAGTGTGCTTCAAATATCTCAATATTCTTTTGGTTGCCTTCAAATGACTTTCTCTTGGTGAAGCTTGGAACCTTGCACACATGCACACACTAAACAAGACATCCGGTCTTGATGCGGTCACATAGAGTAGACTTCCAATCATTGACCGATATAGCTTTTGATCCACCATGTCACCACTAGAATCACTATCTAAATGTCCATTTGTGCCCATTGGAGTGGTTATTGCTTTTGCTTCATCTAACCCAAACTTCTTGAGCATGTCTTTGATGTACTTGCCTTGACTAATGAAAGTGCCTTTCTTCATTTGCTTGATTTGTAGACCAAGGAAGTAACTAAGTTCTCCAATCATAGACATCTCAAATTCTTTAGCCATCATCTCTCCAAACTCTTCACAAAAGTCTTGGTTGGTTGATCCAAAGATAATGTCATCCACATAGATTTGCAACACAAACAAGTCACTTCCAATCTTCTTGGTGAAGAGAGTGGTGTCAACTTTCCCAATCTTGAATCCTTTTGCTAGTAAGAAGTCTCTCTATCTTTCATACCATGCTCTTGGTGCTTGTTTCAACCCATATCGTGCCTTCTTGAGCTTGTACACATGGTTGGGCTTCTTCAATTCTTCAAATCTGGGAGGTTGCTCAACATATACTAGCTCATTTATGAATCCATTGAGAAAAGCACTCTTTACATCCATTTGATAGAGCTTGATGTTGTGAGAACAAGCATATGCAAGTAGAATTCTAATGGCCTCCAATCTAGCAACCGGTGCATAGGTTTCTCCAAAGTCAATGCCTTCCATTTGAGTGTATCCTTGTGCAACCAATCTTGCTTTGTTCCTTACAACAAAGCCATCTTCATCTTGCTTGTTCTGGAAGACCCATCTTGTACCAATAACATTTGTGTTCTTTGGTCTTTCCACTAACTCCCAAACATCATTGCGGGTGAAGTTGTTCAACTCTTCATGCATTGCATTCACCCAATCAACATCCATCAAAGCTTCATCAATCTTGGTTGGCTCAATAGATGATACAAATGAGTAGTGTTCACAAAATGAAGCCAATCTTGATCTTGTTTGCACACCTCTTCTTATGTCACCAGCAATTTGATCCAAAGGATGATCTCTTGCAATATGTGTTGGTTGGAGCACTTGTTCCAGTTGAGCACTTGCACTAGCATTTTGTTGATCTTGAGAACCACTAGAGCTTGCAATATCATTGTCATGCATGGTTGGAGGAGAGAGCACTTGATCTTTGTCATCTTCTATGTCAATCACTTGCTTTGGCCTTATATCACCAATGTCCATGTTCTTCATAGCTTCCACCAATTGTGTTCCTCTCACATCATCTAGATTATCTTGTTCTTCATGTGCGCCATTGGTTTCATCAAACTCAACATCATGGACTTCTTCGACTATTCTTGATATGTTGTTCCACACTCTATATGCCTTGCTTGTAGTGGAGTAACCAAGTAGGAACCCTTCATCACACTTATTCTCAAACTTGCCAAGTCTTGTGCCTTTCTTCAATATGTAGCATTTGCACCCAAAGACCCGGAAGTATGCAATGTTGGGCTTTTTATCATTTAGGAGCTCATATGGTGTCTTCTTCAATAGAGGGTGACAATAGAGTCGGTTGCTATAATAGCATGACGTGTTGATTGCTTCGGCCCAAAAGGAATCACTCACATTGTATTCACTAAGCATAGATCTTGACATATCAATGAGTGTCCTATTCTTCCTTTCAACTATCCCATTGGATTGAGGTGTATACTTGGCCGAGAATTGATGTTTGATTCCGAATTCATCACATAGCTCATCAACTCTTGTGTTTCTAAACTCACTCCCATTGTCACTTCTCACTTTCTTGATTCTTCTATCAAACTCATTTTGACTTCTATTGACAAAGGTTTTGAATATGCCAAACACTTCACTCTTGTCAACGAGAAAGAAGACCCATGTGTATCTTGTATAATCATCCACTATCACAAAACCATACTTGTTTCCCCCAATACTTGCATATGTAGTTGGTCCAAACAAGTCCATGTGCAACAACTCAAGTGCATGTGTAGTGCTCATCATTCCTTTGCTTGGATGGGTGTTTCCAACTTGCTTTCCCATTTGACATGCACTACATAGCTTGTCCTTCTCAAAGTGAACATCTTTTAGTCCTCTAACCATGTCATGCTTCACTAGCCTCTTTAGTTGCTTCATTCCAACATGTCCCAAGCGCCTATGCCATAGCCAACCCATACTTGATTTGGTGAATAAGCATGTTGTCAATTGAGCCTCACTAGCATCAAAGTCCACCAAATAGAGGTTCTCATATCTAAATCCTTTGAAGACCAAATCACTTCCATCAACACTTACTATCTCCACATCATCAACACCAAATATGCATTTGAAACCCAAGTCACACAATTGTGCCACGGATAATAGGTTGAAGTTGAGAGATTCCACTAATAGCACATTGGAGATGCTCAAGTCATTGGATATTGCAATCTTGCCCAAGCCTTTGACCTTGCCTTTCTTGTTGTCACCAAATGTGATAGCATCCGCATGATCATTGCCACTAGTGTTGATTGATTTGAACATTCTTCCATCTCCGGTCATGTGTTGAGTGCACCCACTATCAAGTACCCAATGCCTTCCTCCCGCTTTATAGTTCACCTACAAAAGAGATCAATTCTTTTTAGGTACCCAAACCTTTTTGGGTTCTCCAAGGTTAGTTACCAAGCTCTTGAGCACCCAAATTGCCTTCTTCTTTGGGCCAACCATGGGTGCACCAATGTACTTAGCTATCGGTGTTTCGACCCCAGGGGTATGACACCAACTAGTAAAAATGATCGCGTGCTCTCTTTCTGGATGGTGATGCAAGATGACACAAGGGTTTATCCTGGTTCGGGCAAGAAGGCCCTACGTCCAGCGGGGGGAGGAGGTTCTTGTATTACTTGCACCTAAGTGCTTGTACAGGGGCAATACAAGCTCAACGAGCGTAGACCTGAGTCTGGACTCGTGTGTGTGTGTCCGTCTAGACCTGTGTCGACCTGTGCCCGAAGGGCCCTGGTGTCCTCTTTTATAGACCAAGAGGAGGCCATGGTTACAAAGGAGTGGCATGTACAACGCCCAATACGGCGAAGGGCAGGAAGCCTGTCTTGTCGGGGTCACTGGAGCCGACGTGGGTGTTGCTGTTGAGACGTCCTTGAAGCGTGGCCTCCATTCCGGGCGCGGACGTGGAGGCATGGCGACGTGGAGGCCGTGCAGCGCCCATTCCGGCACATACAAGACGTGTCAGGGTCCCTCCGGGTCTTGGGGCACATGTTCTCCAATATCATGAAAGAAGTCAGGGCTCGAGGGGCGCAGGGCCGACCTCGAGGCGGCCCCTTCGGGGGGGGGCTCGAGCCCCCGCAGGTATGGGCAAGTCCCGGAAAACCCGGCTGTGCAGCGGGAATCCAGGTCTCGAGATGTGGCTCGAGTGCGCTGCAGTACGGGACATGGCGTAACAGCGCTGTACTTGTGCCCTTTTGCCCATGCTTGCGGTGAAAAAGGAGGCTTGACTCTGGCTCCGGTTCACTGTGGCACACGTTGTGTACCAGAGGATGTGACCGGAGTAGGTGGACGCATTAATTGCGCAGTATGGGGCTGGTATCCAATGTCTGGCGCTGCTCGAGGGGGGTACGACGCGTCTCGAGGGATAGGTCACCGCGTTAGAGAGGCTCGAGGTCCCCACGTTGGGTCTCGAGGAATGGTGCACGGCTATAGTGGGCTCGAGGCCTATGTGCCAGGGCTCGAGAGGTAAGCTACCATGAGGCGGTTGGTAAGGCTTTGGCGGGCCCGGGCTTCTCGGCGGCGGGCTAGCGTTGTAGGCCTCGAGGCGTTGGACTAGTTAGGTCTCTTATTAATCGTCGTTCTAGGTTTAGCATATTTGTTGTGCGTTGATTGGGGGTAACCCTTCTGTGGTCCCCCGACAGTAGCCCCCGAGCCCTTACTCGAGTGCTAGCACTCGAGCAGGGGCTCCCTACCGGGATCTCGAGGATTAGCTAACTGGTTCTCGAGGGTTTGGTTGTTTTGATTCCGTGGGTGTGAGTGTTAGTTATGTTTTTTAGGTTCGGGAGTGTCGAGCCCCTGAGTTCTTCGACCCTCTTTCGTCGAGGGGTGCCAGGCTGAACCAACCGGCCGGCCCTTCGAGTTGTCCGGCACGCCGGTTGCCCTAGCTTGTCATCCCGAGAGTCCTTTCGATTGGATGCGAGGGGGGATGCCTCGTACTACCACGAGCGGGCGAGTATCGAGGTTCCCGGTGAGCTGGTAACGGGGGAATCCAAGTGAGACCTCGTGCTCCGTTCGATAGGTTCGACTGAAGCCCGGAGGCGATCTCATAAAGCATGGGCGCTCGGTCTGCAGGAGTGTCGGGTCCATTCGATAGGACCTGGTGGCTCGATGCCTCCCTCCGAGGGGATCTCACTGCATGTCGTGCGCCCTGCCTTGGATACACGTGAGGGCCTCGAGGGCTTGGCCCTCGAGCGATGCTTCGGGTGGCACCCCTTGGTGTCCCTGACTCGGGTGCTCGAAGCCAGCTGTCAAACCCTCTTCGAGGGCCAGCCTTCGCTGCCTCGAGACTTGGAAGGGTCGGGGCCCGTTTTTACCTTCTTGAAGAAGCCTCCCTCGTTTGGAATCCTTCTGCCCATTGGGCGTGCCTTTTTAGGTGGAAACCGTCAGGGGGTGGAGATCGTGGCGCCAGGGCGACGAATAGGAAGTCGGAGCGTCGGTCGTGGTGGGCCCCGGTAGTGCAGCGAATGGGGAATTGCCGCGTGTACCTGTCAACCGGCTCGAGACGTAGTTAGGTGGGCGCATTAAATGTATGCGGTTACCTTTCCTCTGTCGTGGGAGATCCCGCCCGTTGGGGTTTTCTCTTATAAATATCGTGTGAGGGGTGAGAGACCCTTTACTTTGCCTTTGCCTTCACAGCCGCCGCAGCTCCCACACGCCTTCTCCCCGAGCTAGCGATTGGGAACCTTCCCGACCGCCCGTCTGCCGCCCAGATCCGCACCGTCGTCGCCATGGCCGCCCAGACCCAGGTGCTGCCGCCCGAAGACTGGCGCCCGACGAAGATGATGCAGCGCGAGCTGGAGTCGCTGGTGGACCAGGGGCTTCTCCGCCCCAACCCGCAGGAGGGGCCCGCGTGGTGGGTTCTCCCGTCGGCGGACCACCAGGTGCCGCACCCACCGGCGGGGTACGTGGTGAGCTTCACGCGCTACCACCGCATAGGGCTTGGCGTTCTGCCGAGCCGCTTTATGCGGGGGCTGGCTCACCACTTCGAGGTGGAGTTGCAGCACTTCTCCCCCAACTCAATCTCGCACGCCGCCATCTACGCCGCGGTGTGCGAGGGGTACCTGAAGATCGAGCCTCATTGGGAGATGTTCGTCCACCTCTTCCGAGGCGAGCTCTTTCATAAGGCCGTGAAGCCGAGCGAGAGGAGGCTCGCGCGCGCGGGCTCCCTCACCATCGCCGCGAGGACCGGCCCCTCGTCGGCCAACGTCCCCCGCCACTACCTTCGCTACAAGCTTTCCACCAACCAGGCGGGGTGGGACGACCACTAGTTCTACCTGTGGAACAAGGACGAGCTCCTTCCGCAGTACACCGGTAGGGTCATCGCCACACGCCCTAAGAAGTGAAGCTGGGGTGTTGTGGCGGACCGGCAGCGCCACCTGATGCCGCTGATGAATACGATGTAGTCGCTGGTGGAGGAGAAGGGACCGACCGTCCAGGCGGTCATCTGGGCGTTCCATCAGCGGAGGGTCCTTCCTCTGGCGGACCGCCCCCTTCTCCTGTACGAGATGGGGCCAAACACCCCGCTCGAGGCGCTGAACGGGTCGAGGATGGCCGGGGAGAGGCTGCCCCGGAACGAGGGCGTTTCCCGGGTGTCAGTCACGGTCCACGGGCTGTTCCGCCCTGAGGAGACCAACCTGATCGCCATGGCACCCGACGCGGGGTGTCTCGACCCGGTAAGCCTTCCTCGAGCTGGGTTGTTTCAAGGCTCCCCTCCTTTCTCTTTCTTCGAACCTTGTTTACTCTCCTTGTGGTTTTTCTCACCAAGTTTCTTTTTGCAGGGGTGAAAGGTCCAAATTGGCTAGAGGGGGGGGGTGAATAGCCTAATTAAAAATCTACAAAATTTTCTTAGGCAAACACTATTAGTAAAACAAACGGCGAAGCTTCTTGCGCTAGCCTAATAGTGTGTTGCAAGCCACCTATCCAATAGTTCTACCTAATATTTCTATGGCACACAATCAACTAGAGCTAGTAACAAATGCGGAATAAAAATACTATAGATCTAGCACAAGAATGATGTACAAAGAGTATACAAGACAAGTGTGTACAAGGAACTAGGTAAGCTAACTACCACTATCTACACAAGATATATGACTAGAGATGTGCAACAAGAAATGATATCAATACAAGAGATATAGATCAATATAAATATACAAAGTAAATGAACTAGATAAGGGGGATTTCACCGAGCCTTTAGGATCGCCAAGTAGAGAGCCAATCACCAGTGAAAACCACTTGTGAAGCCAATCACCAAGAATATGAAGATGGAGACCAATCACCAAGAATGGGACACAACCACAAATAGCACTCGGGAGACAAAGATTTATCCCGAGGTTCACGTGCTTGCCGGCACGCTACTCCCCGTTGTGTCGACCAACACTAGGTGATCCGGCGGCTAATCGGCGCTAAGCCAAGCTCACGAAGAGCGCCACAAGAATCTACCGCTAGTGAGGTAGCTCAATGACACGAGCAATCCACTAAGGATGCCTCTTGCCGCTCCGGCGAGGTGAGGCTCCAAAACCTCTCACAAACTCAATCGGTGGTGGCCAAGAACAATCTCCACTCTTGCCAATCAACCACCTCAACGCCTCCAAGCCGTCTAGGCACCGGCAAATGCCAAGAGTAACAAGAATACCCAATGCCGATGCGAAGAACTAGTGCCACTAGATTGAACTCTATCAAGAACGCGCACTAGATCACTCAATCTCACTTGGCTTGATCAATTCAACTTGGGAGATGAGTGGGGAGGCTTGTCAATGCTCACTAGAAGGCTTAGGAATCAAAATGTACAAGAGAGGTCTCCCCTAAGCAGGCCAACTCATATTTATAAGCCCCTCAAACAAATAGAGCCGTTACCTGTTCACTGCGCGAAAAACGCGACGACCGGACGCACCGTTAAGTTAGCACCGGACGCTCCCACTGCGTCCGGTCGCTGGATGGCAGCCACGCGTCCACGCGAATTCAACGTCGTTCGTCTGATCGTCCAACGGCTAATTGCACGAAAAGCTTCACAATGACCGGACTCTATGTCATTGGCACCGGACGCGTCCGGTCAAGAATTTCGCTCAGCGTCCGGTCAGAACCAGAGAGGTTCCAGAGAGGTTTTTTATCGACCGGACGCGTCCGGTCACCAGTGACCGGACTCACTCAGCGTCCGATCAAACTGTTTGAACCTGATGCCTCTCGTGAACAGTGGTACAGGCGAGTCCGGTCGTTTTTCTTCACAACTGACCGGACGCGTCCGATCGCAGCGTCCGGTCGCTGTTCAGCGTCCGGTCAAGCCTGAAAACCACGTTTTCAACTCCGGTTTCTTCTCCTTTTCAAATGTGCCAACACCACCAAGAGAATACCACCTTGTGCAAGTGTGTTAGCATTTTCAAAACATTTTTCAAAGGATTTATTAGTCACTCACTAGGTCTATAGCATCGATATGTTAGAGAACACCTAGTGGCACTTGAACACCGCATAAGCCGTGAATAATCTCCTCTTAATAGTACGGCTATCTATCCTAAATGTGATCACACTCGCTAAGTGTCTTGATCACCAAAACAAAGAGCCCTATAGGTTATACCTTTGCCTTCGGGCCTCTTTGCTCCATCTTTTCTCTTCTTTTCTTATTTCACCAAAGGTAGAGCACTTGATCTCTTGAGTGCTGGTGGCCAACACCATCCTCCATGGTTGCCATCTTGCTAGCTCCACCACTTGGCTTGGTCATAATCCTTTCTTATAAGCTACACACATGCTTATCAATAGGATTAGACCAAATAGGTTTCATCAATTAACCAAAACCAAACTAGGGCTTTCAATCTCCCCCTTTTTGGTAATTGATGACAACCTCTACAAAGATATGTGATTTAAAATTGAGTAACCACATTGATAGTATTAGCTCCCCCTACATATGTGCTATAGAGTTTGGTACTAGATTTGGCACATATGTATGGATATGAAATGTGGGTGAGCAATACTATCAATGATGATGCTAAGGCATAAGAATGGACCTTTGAAGCGTGATACCAATCGGAGTGCACATATTAAACCATCCTTAGCATCATTTCGTCACTAGACATACATCAAAACTCAAGAACCCCGTGAGATCAACATTATAGTAAGGTTCTTGAACCACTTGAAAAACAAGTATGTCTAGTTGCTATTATGTACATGCTAGTTAATCAATTCATCAAGCATAACCTATCACTAGCATTCACCACATAAGCATGGATATCAAATTAAAAAGCTTATGCATTGCTAACAATCATATGAATATGCACATTTCAAATGCAACAATCATGTTTATGAGCTTGCTCCCCCTATTTGTATGCTCCAATCTCATTTGAACTTAATTTGAGCTTAGCAACATAGTTATCTTTGTTGCATTATTTTCTCCCCCTTTGTCAACAATTATCATAAAGGTGGGGCATATGTGGAAAACAAATCAAACTAAGATGTGGCTTAATCTAGCTTATGAGCATAGGATGTTTAACACGGTTTGCTCTAGAGTAAGCTTCTTCACACATCTTTCAATGGTTATCTTACTCACGTTGGTTAAACACCTATTGTTCACTTACTAGATCAAACACTAGAGTTACAAGCTCACAAACAAGTTATATGCTACCACTAGGTCAAGTCAAACATAGAAGCAATAGTGGTACCATATATACTTCAAATTCATTTGATTTACCATGAATGATCCTAAATATGCAATGTGATGGCTATATGAACTAGATCACAACCTAATAAGAATGAATGCACATGCCAAACAATTTTACCTTTGCTTTGTTGGAGGAGAGGCATGTCATAAGTGGGGGTGCATTCAACTCATGTTGGAGAAGTCTAGGATATTCAATTCATTCCTTAGCTGCAAAACCTTCTCTCATCTAGTGGCTTGGTGAAGATATCGGCAAGTTGATCATCGGTGTCCCACACTCTCAATAGATATGTCTCTTTGCTTGATGATCTCTAATGAAGTGATGCCTTAGTCAATGTGCTTTGTTCTTGAAGTGTTGACAACGGGTTGGTGGGCTATTTTGACGGCGCTCTCATTATCACATAGCAATGGACTTGTCCAAACTTGACTCCATAATCTTGCAATGTTGCTCTCATCCATAGCAATTGTGCACAACAACTACCCGCGGATATGTATTCGGCTTCGGCGGTAGAGAGTGCAACACTATTTTGCTTCTTTGATGACCATGAGACAAGTGATCTTCCAAGCAATTGAAAGTGCCCGATGTGCTCTTCCTATCCACCTTGCATCCCGCATAATCGGAATCCGAGTATCCAATTAATTCAAATTGAGAGCCCTTGGGATACCATAGTCCAACATTTGGAGTGTGCTTCAAATATCTCAATATTCTTTTGGTTGCCTTCAAATGACTTTCTCTTGGTGAAGCTTGGAACCTTGCACACATGCACACACTAAACATGACATCGGCCTTGATGCGGTCACATAGAGTAAACTCCCAATCATTGACCGATATAACTTTTGATCCACCATGTCACACACTAGAGTCACTATCCAAATGTCCATTTGTGCCCATTGGAGTGGTTATGCTTTGCTTCTTCTAATCCAAACTTCTTGAGCATGTCCTTGATGTACTTGCCTTGACTAACAAATGTGCCTTTCTTCATTTGCTTGATTTGTAGACCAAGGAAGTAACTAAGCTCTCCAATCATAGACATCTCAAACTCCTTAGCCATCATCTCTCCAAACTCTTCACAAAAGTCTTGGTTGGTTGATCCAAATATGATGTCATCCACATAAGTTTGCAACACAAACAAGTCACTTCCAATCTTCTTGGTGAAGAGAGTGGTGTCAACCTTCCCCATCTTGAAACCCTTTGATAGCAAGAAATCCCTCAATCTTTCATACCATGCTCTAGGTGCTTGCTTCAACCCATATAATGCTTTCTTGAGCTTGTACACATGGTTGGGCTTCTTCAAATCTTCAAACCGGGAGGTTGCTCAACATACACTAGCTCATTGATGAATCCATTGAGAAAAGCACTCTTGACATCCATTTGATAGAGCTTGATGTTGTGAGAACAAGCATATGCAAGTAGGATTCTAATGGCTCCAATCTAGCAACCGGTGCATAGGTTTCTCCAAAGTCAATTCCTTCCAATTGAGTGTACCCTTGTGCAACCAATCTTGCTTTGTTTCTAACAACAATGCCATCTTCATCTTGCTTGTTCCGGAAGACCCATCTTGTACCAATCACATTTGTGTTCTTTGGTCTTTCCACTAACTCCCAAACATCATTGCGGGTAAAGTTGTTCAACTCTTCATGCATTGCATTTACCCAATCAACATCCATCAAAGCTTCATCAATTTTGGTTGGCTCAATAGATGATACAAATGAGTAGTGTTCACAAAATGAAGCCAATCTTGATCTTGTTTGCACACCTCTTCTTATGTCACCAACAATTTGATCCAAAGGATGATCTCTTGCAATATGTGTTGGTTGGAGCACTTGTTGCGGTTGAGCACTTGTACTAGCACTTGGATGAGCCACTTGAGAGCTACTAGCATCTTGTTGATCATGAGAACCACTAGAGCTTGCAACATCATTGCCATGCATGGTTGGAGGAGAGAGCACTTGATCTTTGTCATCTTCTATGTCAATCACTTGCTTTGGCCTTATATCACCAATGTCCATGTTTTTCATAGCTTCCCCAATTGTGTCCCTCTCACATCATCTAGATTATCTTGTTCTTCATGAGAGCCATTTGTTTCATCAAACTCCACATCATGGACTTCTTCAACTATTTTTGTTGTGTCATTCCATACTCTATATGCTTTGCTTGTAGTGGAGTAACCAAGTAGAAAACCCTTCATCACACTTCTTTTCAAACTTGCCAAGTCTTGTGCCCTTCTTCAATATGTAGCACTTGCACCCAAAGACCCGAAATAAGCAATGTTGGGCTTTCTATCATTGAGGAGCTCATATGGTGTCTTCTTCAATAGAGGGTGACAATAGAGCCGGTTGCTATAATAGCATGCCGTGTTGATTGCTTCGGCCCAAAAAGAATCACTCACATGTATTTCACTAAGCATGGATCTTGACATGTCAATGAGTGTCCTATTCTTCCTTTCAACTATCCCATTGGATTGAGGTGTATATTTGGCCGAGAATTGATGTTTATTCCAAAGTCATCACATAGCTCATCAACTCTTGTGTTCTTAAACTCACTTCCATTGTCACTTCTTACTTTCTTGATTCTTCTATCAAACTCATTTTGCTTCTCTTGATAAAGGTTTTGAATATGCCAAACACTTCACTCTTGTCAGCGAGAAAGAAGACCCAAGAGTATCTGTATAATCATCCACTATCACAAAACCGTACTTGTTTCCTCCAATACTTGCATATGTAGTTGGTCCAAACAAGTCCATGTGCAACAACTCAAGTGCATGTGTAGTGCTCATCATTCCTTTGTTGGGATGAGTGTTTCCAACTTGCTTTCCCATTTGCATGCACTACAAAGCTTGTCCTTCTCAAAATGAACATCTTTAGTCCTCTCACCATATCATGCTTCACTAGCCTCTTTAGTTGCTTCATTCCAACATGTCCCAAGCGCCTATGCCAAAGCCAACCCATACTTGATTTGGTGAACAAACATGTTGTCAATTGAGCTTCACTTGCATCAAAGTCCACCAAATAGAGATTCTCATATCTAAATCCTTTGAACACCAAGTCACTTCCATCAACACTAACTATCTCCACATCATCCACACCAAATATGCATTTGAATCCCAAATCACACAATTGTGCACGGACAAATAGATTGAAGTTGAGAGATTCCACTAATAGCACATTGGAGATGCTCAAGTCATTGGATATTGCAATCTTTCCCAAACCTTTGACCTTGCCTTTCTTGTTATCACCAAATGTGATAGCATCCACATGATCATTGCCACTAGAGTTGATTGATTTGAACATTCTTCCATCTCCGGTCATGTGTTGAGTGCACCCACTATCAAGCACCCAATGCCTTCCTCCCGCTTTATAGTTTACCTACAAGAGATCAATTCTTTTTAGGTACCCAAACCTTTTGGGTCCTACAAGGTTAGTCACCAAGCTCTTGGGCACCCAAATTGCCTTCTTCTTTGGGCCAACCATGGGTGCACCAATGTACTTAGCCTTCACACCATTAGTCCCCTTTGTAAGCATATAACAAGAATCAAGTCTAATAGATGAAACATGTGCAAAGTTCATGTTCTTGTTTTTAAAGCAATTTTGCTCTATGTGCCCGGATTGCTTGCAATTGTAGCAATAACGACCATTGCTCTTCACAAAACTAGTCTTGTGAGGAGCAAAGGCCGCTTGCCCTTCTTGGGGATATAGCCAAGTCCCTCCTTGTTGAGTGGACACCTTGGCTACCCAAGCACTTAAGCAGCGGGCATCTCCACCATAGGCATTGCCTAAAGCATGAGTGAGCTCAACAACCTTGTTTTTAAGGTTCTTATTTTCTACAACCAATGATGAATCACAAGTAGTAGAAGTAGGCATTTTAGTTGAGCTAGATGATGATGATGCATTGATGGGAGCAACAATAATAGGAGCATAAAATGATTCATCAAGTATATCACAAGTTACTCCTATGTTGCATGTTTCTACAACATCCTCAATCTTACTTTGATCAAGGAGGGAGGAGTGGGCTTCCTTAAGCCTAGTGTGAGCTTGGTCAAGCTTCTCATGGGCTTCCTTTAGCCTCTCATGAGTGGACTTGAGCTCATCAAAGGATTGCTCAAGAGCCTTGTTGGCCTTGCGCAATTCTTTGCACTCCTTCCTCTTAGTCTCAATGTAAGAATGAGCATCTTGTAGCATGCTTATGAGGTCTCCTTTGAGTACTCCTCATCATCATCACTATCACTCTCACTATCACTCTCATCGGATGATACCTTAGTGGCCTTAGCCATGAAGCATGACGATGGAGTGTTGAAGATAGAAGGCTTGCTTGAGATAGCAAGACTAGCCATAGCCTTCTTCTTGGTGGTCTTCTCTCTCTCATCATTGCTTGAATCATCATCATCGCTGAGGAAGCATCACTATCCCATGTGACAACATAGGATCCACCCTTCTTCTTGCCCATCTTCTTCTCTTTCTTTTCTTTCTTCTCCTTCTTGTCCTTCTTCTTGCTCTTCTTGCGGTCATCATCATCTTCATCACTAGAGTATGGACAATCCGCAATGAAGTGATCCTTGCTCTTGCATCTATAGCACCTCTTGCTTGTGCTCTTGTTTGCATCTCTTCTCTTTCTAGTTCCATAGCCTTTCTTCTTCATGAATTTGCCAAATCTTTGACAAATAGGGCCATCTCTTCATCATCTATTTCACTTGAGCTTGTGTCTTCGTCATCACTTTCCTCCTTCTTTGCTTGCCTTGTTCTTGCTCTTGGAAGATGAAGCCTTGAATGCCACGGTCTTCTTCTTCTTCTCTTCTTCTTGGGCTCCCCATCCCGTTCCACACGGTATGTGTCTTGTGTGCACATCACCTAGTACTTGGTTTGGGGTCACCGTATCTAATCCTTCTCTCACTAAGATGGTCACCAAAGTGTCAAACCTTGGTGGTAAGCATCTCAAAAACTTGTGAGAAAAGTCCTTGTCCTCCACCTTCTCTCCCAAAGCCTTCAAGTCATTGATAATAACTTGCAACGGTGTGAAACATTTCCGGTATGCTCTCATCATCTTGCATCTTGAAGGTAGCAAGCTTGTCCTTGAGAATATATAGCTTGGCTCCCTTGACCGCCTTGGTGCCTTCATATGTTTCTTCCAATCTTTCCCATATCTCATTTGCTCTTTCAAGGTCCTTGATTTGCTCAAAAACTTTTGTATCAAAAGCTTCATAGAATAGGTTGATTGCTATATCATTCCATTGGAGCTTCTCTTCTTCTCTTGGAGTGAGACTTGTGGGATCAATTATTGCAAAATCATGTTCTATCACATCCCAAATCTTCCTATTCATTCCTCTTGTGAATGCACACATCTTCCTCTTCCAACAATCAAAGTTGGTGCCGTCAAAATGTGGGTGGCTTCCCCATAAAGTTGATTTGAGCCATTTCAACACCGGAGGATGTTAAGCCTCAAACAATCGGTGACCACGGCTCCGATACCACTTGAAAGGTCCAAATTGGCTAGAGGGGGGGGTGAATAGCCTAATTAAAAATCTACAAAATTTTCTTAGGCAAACACTATTAGTAAAACAAACGGCGAAGCTTTTGCGCTAGCCTAATAGTGTGTTGCAAGCCACCTATCCAATAGTTCTACCTAATATTTCTATGGCACACAATCAACTAGAGCTAGTAACAAATGCGGAATAAAAATACTATAGATCTAGCACAAGAATGATGTACAAAGAGTATACAAGACAAGTGTGTACAAGGAACTAGGTAAGCTAACTACCACTATCACACAAGATATATGACTAGAGATGTGCAACAAGAAATGATATCAATACAAGAGATATAGATCAATATAAATATACAAAGTAAATGAACTAGATAAGGGGGATTTCACCGAGCCTTTAGGATCGCCAAGTAGAGAGCCAATCACCGTGAAAACCACTTGTGAAGCCAATCACCAAGAATATGAAGATGGAGACCAATCACCAAGAATGGGACACAACCACAAATAGCACTCGGGAGACAAAGATTTATCCCGAGGTTCACGTGCTTGCCGGCACGCTACTCCCCGTTGTGTCGACCAACACTAGGTGATCCGGCGGCTAATCGGCGCTAAGCCAAGCTCACGAAGAGCGCCACAAGAATCTACCGCTAGTGAGGTAGCTCAATGACACGAGCAATCCACTAAGGATGCCTCTTGCCGCTCCGGCGAGGTGAGGCTCCAAAACCTCTCACAAACTCAATCGGTGGTGGCCAAGAACAATCTCCACTCTTGCCAATCAACCACCTCAACGCCTCCAAGCCGTCTAGGCACCGGCAAATGCCAAGAGTAACAAGAATACCCAATGCCGATGCGAAGAACTAGTGCCACTAGATTGAACTCTATCAAGAACGCGCACTAGATCACTCAATCTCACTTGGCTTGATCAATTCAACTTGGGAGATGAGTGGGAGGCTTGTCAATGCTCACTAGAAGGCTTAGGAATCAAAATGTACAAGAGAGGTCTCCCCTAAGCAGGCCAACTCATATTTATAAGCCCCTCAAACAAATAGAGCCGTTACCTGTTCACTGCGCGAAAAACGCGACGACCGGACGCACCGTTAAGTTAGCACCGGACGCTCCCACTGCGTCCGGTCGCTGGATGGCAGCCACGCGTCCACGCGAATTCAACGTCGTCGTCTGATCGTCCAACGGCTAATTGCACGAAAAGCTTCACAATGACCGGACTCTATGTCATTGGCACAAGGCACTCACGCGGTCAAGAACATCCGGTCAAGAATTTCGCTCAGGTCCGGTCAGAACCAGAGAGGTTCCAGAGAGGTTTTTTATCGACCGGACGCGTCCGGTCACCAGTGACCGGACTCACTCAGCGTCCGATCAAACTGTTTGAACCTGATGCCTCTCGTGAACAGTGGTACAGGCGAGTCCGGTCGTTTTTCTTCACAACTGACCGGACGCGTCCGATCGCAGCGTCCGGTCGCTGTTCAGCGTCCGGTCAAGCCTGAAAACCACGTTTTCAACTCCGGTTTCTTCTCCTTTTCAAATGTGCCAACACCACAAGAGAATACCACCTTGTGCAAGTGTGTTAGCATTTTCAAAACATTTTTCAAAGGATTTATTAGTCACTCACTAGGTATAGCATCGATATGTTAGAGAACACCTAGTGGCACTTGAACACCGCATAAGCCGTGAATAATCTCCTCTTAATAGTACGGCTATCTATCCTAAATGTGATCACACTCGCTAAGTGTCTTGATCACCAAAACAAAGAGCCCTATAGGTTATACCTTTGCCTTCGGGCCTCTTTGCTCCATCTTTTCTCTTCTTTCTTATTTCACCAAAGGTAGAGCACTTGATCTCTTGAGTGCTGGTGGCCAACACCATCCTCCATGGTTGCCATCTTGCTAGCTCCACCACTTGGCTTGGTCATAATCCTTTCTTATAAGCTACACACATGCTTATCAATAGGATTAGACCAAATAGGTTTCATCAATTAACCAAACCCAAACTAGGGCTTTCAAGGGGGCGTTCACATATAACGCGTCGAGGCCCCCGGTGAGGGAGGATGCCGCGGAAAGTCAGGTGAGGCGCCTCTCTGCTCAGAAAGATAAGGAGAGTAAGGACGCAAAGAAGAAGAAAGAGAAAGAGATGAACTTGCGTCGGGTGGATCGGGATCAGAGGCTAGCGAAGGCTCGTCGTAACCGGCAGCCTGGAGAGGAGTCCCCGGAGCTCAGCTCCATGAGCTCCAAGGAGGAGGATGACGATGAGGAGGAGAGCGATGATGAAGGGATGGATGCGCGTCTGAGGCGCGCGGGGGTCGTCGACATCAGGGCTGACCGCTCTTCTGTGCAGGAGAACATCCTGGAGATCCCCTCGGTGAAGGGATCGCGCGGGACGCAGCAGCGGAAGGCCTCGTCAGGCCCCGCCTCGTCGGAGGCTCAGGGCACGTCGAGCTCCGCGCTGGACGTGCCCCCTGATGCGAAGAGGCCTCAAACTCGGGCGCCACCGCCGCGGCGCAGAAGGAGGCCACGACCGCGTTGACCCAGGCGGGGGGTCTCGAGAAGGGCCGGACCTCGGGAAGCGGTCAACATGCCGAGAGGGACTCCGCCCCCGACCGTCGTAAGTCGTCGAGGACGACGTCGAGCCCGCGGACGAGCGGACAACATGAGGGGGCGTCGAGCCCCCGCCACCATGACCGTCAAAGGGGGAGCTCCCGGTCGTCTTGTGACGGGAGTCGCGAGCGATCCCGGAGCCCATCGCCGCACCGTCGCCGGGAGAAGGAGGCAGATGCGGGGGGGGGGGGGCGCGACCGCCGGCACGAGCGCCGGAGCAGGTCCCGGAGCCCGCGCAAGGAAAGGCGCCAAGAGGACCGCTCGAAGGAGACGCGGTCGTCCCCCCGGGACAAGGGACAGAAGGAGAGCTCCCCGCCGGGGTCGAGCCACGGGAAGCACCGGGAGCCTTCCCCCCATCCGAGCCACGCGGAGACGGCTCAGGGGCATGGCTCGAGGCATGAGGCGGGCTCGAAGCCCCCGAGCGGGTCCGGCGACTCGGGGAAGAAGTCCCACCGTCGCTTCGGGTGAGTAACGTTTCTCAATTTTGTTGGTAGTGAGGCTTTACCTTTTTACCTTTGGTGATGCGTGCCGTTTCTGGTTTTTTCAGGGAAAAGCGCTCCCGGCAGGAGGCGGACCCCACGGTGTCCAAGCGGGCCAAGACTTCAAGCTCTGCTGAAGACCAAGCACCTCGAGGTATGGCTCCTTCATCTGCTGATATGGCCGCTTGGCTGGTGAAGGCCCGAGCAGCCATGGCTCGGGGAAGTCAAATGGCCGCCGCGGATCTTGGTGAGGCCGACGCCGTCAACCACAGGGGTTGAGGCTTCTTCCTGATTCTGACGATGTTGTTCTCTTTTTCTGCAGGGACCGCGGTTCCTGGCACCGAGCCCGCCGCCGCTGCGTCCGCCACAACACCCCCTCCTCCTCCTCCTCCTCCTCCTTCTCCGGTGGCGCCTACCGAGAAGGCCACTCCACCCCCTATCACGACGACCATCTCGGGGGGGCACCCGAGATAGGCGCGGCTCCGTCATCGTCTGGGGCTGAGGAGACAGCGGCCCTCGAGATCCCAGGCGACACGAGCCGGCCTGCTGGACAAGATTCCCTTCCGACGGAGCCTCGCGCACCCGCGGAGAAGGAGAAGGAGGGGGAGGCGTCGGTGGAGCAGATACCGACGGTGGAGGAGCTCCTAGAGGAGCTAGAGAAGGAGTCATCCCCGGTCGAGGGCTCAGCGCTGGAGGGGGCTCTCGAGGCACCGGCCGGGGACGACAAGACGCCGGAAGACCCGGTGAGGGAGGAGAGGCCCGAGGGGCCGGCCGGGAACGAGGCGGAGAGGACGACTGGTCCCTCGGCTGGCGTGGAGGAGAGCTTGGGGACGAGCCACCCCTCGAGCGATCTGCTACCGCTCGAGCCCCCGCCTCCATGTGATGCCGTTATCCCCGCCGAGCGGTCGGCTCAGCAGGGGGTTCTGCGGGAGGCGCGGTCGCTCCTCAAGGATGTGACCGAGCTCGTGGTGCGGGCGGAGAGTGCCTTCGTGGAGAAGGCGGACAAGTCCGCACGGGTGGCAGCTGCCCTCGCGAGGGCGGAGGGGGAGCTCCAGGAGCTCCGCGCTGAGCTAGGTCGGAATGCGCAGATGGCGGGCCGGCTCAACGACGCTTAGGTGGAGACCTAGGCGGCTCGAGATGAGGCCGCCCAAGCCAAGAGGGAGACCACCACCGCTCTGTCCGCGGTGGAGGCATCGAAGAAGGAGGCTGTCGACGCCCGTAGCGAGGCCGCCACCGCCCGGTCTGCAGCGGAGGCGGCGAGGAAGGAGGCCGAGGAGGCCAAGAGCGAGGCCGCCACCACCCTGGCTGCGGCGGAGGCAGCGCGGCAGGAGGTGATCCAGAAGGATCTCGCCCTTGCGGAGACGAGCAAGCTGGTTGAGGAGCTTAGGGGCCAAAATCTTGATGTGCTGTCCCAAAAGCATACACTCGAGCAGCGCGTCGGGGTCCTTACCAGCGACTTTGACGCTCTGGGTGTGCACTGCCAAGGTACTGTCGTGATCTTCAGGCTTTGTCTTGTTTTTGATTTTGAGATTCTTGCCGCGCCGTGGACTTACTCTTTTCTGTTTGTTGCACAGATCTGGAGAAGACCGCTGAGGAGCTCCGTGAGACGAATCAGGCTCTCGTGGAGCAACTCCAGGGTGAGACCATGGTGGCGGAGCGGGCGTGCGGCACCCTCGACAGGCTCTGCTCCATGTGGGGCGCCGACCCGGTGGCCACGGCGGAGGGCGCGGTGGCTCGGGGCGACGCCCTGGTCGATGCCCTGTGCTTCTTCGACATGGCCACGCGGGACCGTGTCAAGAGCGCTCTCCACCATGGCGTAAAGCAGGCGCTTGCGGCCGTCCGCTCCGGCTTCCGCTACCCAGTCAACGTCGTCGCCAAGGGCTTCGTCGAGATCGAGGGGAAGGACGAAGAGTGAAACGATCGTCGCGTCGACAAGATCCCGGAGAAGGTGGAGAAGCCGGGGGCGGCGCTCGCGAAGCTCTTCGAGGAGGATGTGCTGCCTCCCGACGCAGATAGTGGCGTAGATGGCCCCCCTCCTCCTGGCCTGGACGTCGAGGCTGAGCCCGCGGCAGAAGGTCTTGAAGAGGAGTTCCAAACTGATGAGGAATGAGGCCTGCGTGCCAAATTTGGGCGTCGAGGCCCTTGTAAAAATTTATGTGATGACTTATGGCCCGTCGATGCCAATCATATGCGTATGACTTATTTGTTTTAAGAAGCTGTTTTCTTTTCAAATTTATTCGATCATTTCTCTCTGTCGCTAGCTCGAGTTTCTACCGGCTTGGTCTATGTTCTTTCGATACGCGTCACGAGTTCCTCGAGGGGAGGCGTAGGTAGGGTACCGTAGCCCGGGGGCGTGGGTGGCCGTCTACGTCGATGCCCCCCGCCTCTTGGAGGCTCGAGGTATCTTCGGACTTAGACGTTGCTAGTACGCTCGAGATACGACTCGAGATAAGGGTCGAATTTTTGAAAAGAAAAGCGCGTTTTTTCCGGAGTCTGGGGGGGAGGTTCCCCCCTGTCAGCCCCCGAGGGAGGCTCGACCCTGAGCAAGGCAGGGTCGAGGCTATCTTAAGTTGCTAAGTAAAATGAAGGACAATGCACGAGTTTGTTCATTCATATTTGACGTGTTTGTACAAAGCAACAAAATGTAAAAGGCCTCGAGGCCCTTAAGGGTAGAAGCGGCATAGCTGAGATATGTTCCACGCATTTGCCAAGATCCTGCCTTGACCGTCGTAGAGCTTGTATGTTCCTGGCTTGAGCACCTCAGCTACGGCGTATGGGCCCTCCCATGGAGGGGTGAGCTTGTGGCGCCCTCGATTATCTTGCAGTCGTCGAAGCACGAGGTCCCCCAGCGTCAGGTCCTTTTGCGCACGTGTTGGTCGTGGTAGCGTCGAAGTGTTTGTTGGTAGCGCGCGGAGTTGATGAGCGCCACGTCTCGAGTCTCTTCGAGCTGGTCCTTGGCGTTGGCGAGCCTTTCGTCGTTGGTTTGCTCGTTGTAGGCTCGAAGTCGAGGGGAGCCGTACTCGAGGTCCGTAGGCAAGACGGCCTCGGCGCCGTAAGTTAGGAAGAACGAAGTGAACCCGGTGGCTCGACTCGGCGTAGTCCTGAGGCCCCATAGCACCGAGGGAGCTCTGCAGCCCACCTCTTTCCAAAATTCTTGAGGGTCTTGAACAGCCTCGGCTTCAGCCCGTGGAGTATCATGCCGTTGGCGCGCTCGACCTGCCCATTGCATTGAGGGTATGCGACCGAGGCCCAGTTCACGCGGATGTTGTCGTCATCGCAGAAGTTGGTGAACTTTTTGCTCGTGAATTGTGTGCCATTGTCGGTGATGATGACGTTAGGCACCCCAAACCGGTACATGATGTCGGAGATGAACTCGACGACCTTCTCGGAGGTGGGGTTGCCTATAGGCTTAGCCTCGATCCACTTGGTGAATTTGTCGACGGCCACGAGCACATGCGTGTACTTTCCATTTGTCATCTTGAGGGGACCTACGAGGTCGAGCCCCCAGACGGCAAACGGCCAAGTGATGGGGATCATCTGCAGGGCGTGCACGGGCTGGTGCATTTGCTTGGCGTAGAACTGACACCCTTGGCATGCTCGAACCAGGCGCTTGGCGTCTCCAATGGCGGTTGGCCAGTAGAAGCCTTGGCGGAAGGCGTTCCCTACCAAGGTCCTTGGCGCTGCGTGATGGCTGCAAGCCCCCGAGTGCATGTCGTCGAGGAGCTTGCGTCCTTCTTCGAGGGGGATGCAGCGCTGAAGGATTCCTGATGGGCTTCGACGGTACAGCTCTCGTTCGTCGCCGTAGATGACGTAGGTCTTGGCCCTTCGAGCGATGCGTCGGGCCTCCGTCTTGTCTTCTGGTAGCGCGCCTTGCGTCAGGTAGTCGAGGAAGGGCGTCCGCCAGTCGAGGGGTCGTGATGAAGAAGAGGTGGGCGCGTCGATTTGCATCACCTCAGCGGATGTCGAGGGGTCGTTCTCGAGGTGTGGGGTTGAAGGTCGAGCCCCCGTGTTCGGCTCGAGGGGTGGCGTCGGGGGGCCGGCCCCCGGGCTGATTTTGACGGAAGGCTCGAAAATGTCCCTCGAGAAGACATCTGGTGGGACGGTGCCGTGCGTGGATGCTAATTTAGCCAGCTCGTTTGCGGCCTCGTTGTACTTTCGAGTGATGTGGTTGAGCTCGAGGCCGTAGAACTTGTCTTCTAGCTTGCGCACTTCTCCGCAGTATGCTTCCATCTTGGGATCGATGCAGCTCGAGGCCTTCATGACCTGGTTGACGACGAGCTGTGAGTCCCCTCGGACATCGAGGCGTCGAACCCCAAGCTCGAGGGTGATGCGCAGCCCGTTGATGACGAGGGCCTCGTACTCAGCGACATTGTTGGAGGCGGGGAAGTGCAAGCGCAGCAGGTAGCGTATGTGAACTCCGAGGGGTGAGATGAGGAGCAGGCCCGCGCCTACTCCTGTCTTCTTGAGGGACCCATCGAAGTACATAGTCCAAAGCTCGGATTGGATTTGTGCCAGCGGGAGCTGGGTGTCGGTCCACTCAGCAACAAAGTCCGCCAGCGCTTGCGATTTGATGGCTTTTCACGGAGCGTAGGTGATGGCCTCCCCCATCAGCTCGGCAGACCACTTGGCGATGCGCCCCGTGGCCTCTCGGTTGTTGATGATCTCTCCGAGGGGGAAGGATGATACCACCGTCACGGGATGAGCGAGGAAATAATGCTGGAGCTTGCGCCTTGTGATGACGATGTCGTAGAGCAGCTTCTGGATGTGTGGGTACCGGACCTTGGCCTCGGAGAGCACCTCACTGATGAAGTACACCGGCCGTTGGACTGGTAACGCGTGACCCTCCTCGTGTCTCTCGACGGCTATGACCGCGCTGACCACTTGGGTGGTTGCGGCCACGTAGAGGAGGAGAGGCTCGGGGGGATCATTACCCTTAGCTGGTCGTGGTGGCACGATTGGCGCGGAAGTCAACAACCCCTTCAACTTGGCTAGGGCCTCCTCGGCTTCGACGGTCCACGCAAAGCGTTCCGTTTTCTTCAGCAGGCGGTAGAGGGGTAGCGCCTTTTCCCCTAGCCTCGAGATGAACCTGCTGAGAGCGGCTAGGCAGCCTGTCACTTTCTGTACGCCCTTGAGGTCTCGAATTGGGCCCATCTTCGTGACTGTTGAGATCTTTTCGGGGTTGGCCTCGATCCCCCGTTGTGAGACAATGTAGCTAAGTAGCATACCTCGAGGCACACCAAAGACACATTTCTCGGGGTTAAGTTTCACATTCTTGGCCGGAGGCACTCGAACGTGGTCTCGAGATCGCAGATGAGGTCCCCGACTTTCTTGGTCTTAACCACGATGTCATCGACGTAGGCCTCGACGGTTTTGCCTATGTGTTCGCCAAAGACATGCTGCATACAACGCTGATATGTTGCCCCGGCGTTTCGAAGGCCGAAGGGCATTGTAACATAGCAATACATACCAAAAGGCGTAATAAAGGAGGTAGCGAGCTTGTCGGATTCTTTCATTTTAATCTGGTGGTAGCCGGAATACGCGTCGAGAAATGAAAGTACTTCGCACCCCGCAGTGGAATCGACAATCTGATCAATTCTAGGTAAAGGAAATGGAACTTTTGGACATGCTTTATTTAGACCTGTGTAGTCTACACACATCTGCATTTTTCCATTCTTTTTCCTAACTAGTACAGGGTTAGCTAGCCACTCCGAGTGAAAATACCTCCTTGATGAATCCATCCGCCAAAAGCTTGTGCACCTCCTCGCCGATGATCCTACGCTTCTCCTCGTCGAAGTGGCGCAGGCGTTGCTTCACCGGTCTGGACCCGGCCTGGATCTCCAAGGCGTGCTCGGCGACTCCCCTCGGTACGCCTAACATGTCCGAGGGGCTCCACGCAAACATGTCGATGTTTGCGCGAAGAAAATCGACGAGCACTGCTTCCTATTTAGGCTCGAGGCTGGCACTGATGGCCAGCGTCTTGTCGTCGGTCGAGGTTGGGTTGACGGGTGTCTGCTTGGTGTGCTCTGCCGGCTCGAAGGTGCCGGCGTGGCGCTTTGCTTCAGGGGCCTCGGTGGCCAGGGCAGCCAGGGCCTTGAGTGAGTCGATTTGGACGTTGGCCTCTCCACGCTCGACGCACTCCACATCGCAGTGGTACGCGTGTTCGTAGGAGGTGTCAACGGTGATGACCCCTTTCGGCCCCGGCATCTGGAGCTTCAAGTATGTGTAGTTGGGTACCGCCATGAACTTGGCGTAGCCAGGCCTGCCGATGATGGCGTGGTAGGTCCCTTGGAACCCAACCACCTCGAAGGTGAGCGTCTCCCGGCGGAAGTTGGTCGGCGTGCCGAAGCAAACAGGTAGGTCGATGCGCCCGAGGGGGTGGGCCTTCTTTCCTGGCACCACTCCGTGGAACCCCCCGATGCTGGGTCGGAGCTTGTCCCTCGAAATCCCCAGGAGGTCGAGGGTCTCGAGGTATATGATATTGAGGCTCGAGCCCCCATCCATCAACACCTTGGAGAACCGTACGTCGACGATGACGGGGTCGACGACGAGGGGGTACGCCCCCGATTTACGACATGGTCCGGATGGTCGTCACGGTCGAACGTGATTGGCGCATCAGACCAGTCAAGATACCGGGGGCGTCGTGGTAGAGTGCAAAGACCTCCCGGCGCTCCTTTTTTCTCTCTCGAGCTGAGAGCCCGACGGTTGGGCCCCCGTAGATCATGTAGCAGTCGCGCACCGGGGGGAAGTTGTCGTCCGCGTCCCCATCATCGCATCGATTGTTGTCCTTGCCCTTAGGCGCGTCTTCCTTCTTGTCGCCGAGCTTGGAGTAGAAGCCCTTCATCATTCGGCAGTCCTTCAACTTGTGATTTGTGGGACCCTTGTGATAAGGGTAGGGGTCCTCGAGCATTTTGTCGAAGACAGCCCCGTCAGGGGGGCCTCGAGGCTTCTTATGCTCGAGGGCGCCCACGAATACTTCTTCATCGTCGTCATCATCGGCGTCGCGCTTTGCCTTCTGACCTTTGCCTTTATTCTTCTTCTTTTTGTTGTCGTTGTTGCGGTTCTTGACGTTGTTGCCCTTGGCCGAGCCCTCCGGCATGGCCACCGCCTTGCCTTTGTCTGCGGAGCGGCCAAAGAAGGCCTCCACTGCCTCGTCGCCTGAGGCAAAGCTGGTGACATGATCCATTAGATCCTCGACCGTCCTGGGACGGTAGCGCCCTAGCTCGTGGACTAGCTCTTGGCATGTCGTGCCCGTGAGGAACGCTGAGATGACATCCTCATCAGGCACGTGGGGGAGCTTGAGGCGCTGCTTCGAGAATCGCCGAGCGAAGTCGCGGAGGGGCTCATCCGCTGTCTGTCTGCAACGTCATAGATCCCAGGGGTTGCCTGGGCGCACGCAAGTCCCCTTGAAATTCCCATCGAAGACCCTGACTAGGTCGGCCCAGTCGTGGATCTGGTCCGGCGGGAGCCCCTCGAGCCACCGACGGGCGGTGTCTGAGAGGTAGAGTGGGAGCTGGCGTATGATCACGCGGTCGTCGCTCTTCGCCCTGCCCAGTTGGCAGCCTAGGCGAAAGTCGGAGAGCCATAGCTTGGGCTGGACCTCCCCGTCATACTTCACGATATTGGTCGGTGGTCGAAAGCGATCGGGGAGGGTCGAGCTGCGGATGGCCCGGCTGAAGACCCTGGGGCCCGGGGGCTCGAGGGCTTGCCGGTCCTCGTCACTGTCGTAGCGCCCTCCTCGATGGGGTTATAGCCACGCTCCTCGGCCCCTTTGTCCTTGCGCCGACGGTTGATGTTTTTGCGGGCGTCATTGGGGTCTCGAGGTGGCCGGTTGTCGACGATCCGCTCCCGAACTGGCTGGCTCGAGAGGTGGTCCGGCTGGTGGACGGACGTCTCATGCTCGTTGCGGGGCGTGTCTGCTGACTTCCCGAGCGGCCGCTCCGCGCCGGCGCGAGGCTGAGCTCTCGGCTTGCTGCAGGGCGGACTGTCTCGAGGAGGTTCTTCATTTCCTCGAGCATGCGCTGGCGTCAGGGTTGGGGAGATGGCGGTAGATCGCGGAGGCAGCATCGTGGCCGCACCACGTTCTGCTCGGCTCGTGGGAAGCGAACCTCAGGGCGTGCTAGTGCCCCGCCCTCGTGGATCTGCCGGTGGACCTCTCGTGCGCGGCCACGTGCGCCGGCGCCTCGAGGTTGGGCTTTGTTCCTGCACAAGAGCTTGCTCGAGCTGCAGCAGGCGTTGTCGGTCCTCCTCAGCCGTTGATCGCCTCCCGCAGCTGCGCGAGCTGCGCCGCCCGGTCGTCGTTGTGCTGAGGTGGTGCATCCGGTGCCGGAGGTTCGTCCCTCCCCCGAACGTGTGGTCCGCCTGCCGCAGCCACGTCTCCTGGCTCTTCGAGGTTGAGCGCCGGCCTGGTGTCGTCGTCGGCGTCGTCCACGACCCCCTCGAGCTGGAAGCACTCCCTGGTGGGATCCCAGAGGTCAGGGTCATGGTAGTCGTACTCGTCGGAGTCGGAGCTGTTGATGTCGCGCCGCCTTGGCTCGTGCTGGGACTGCAGCTCGCTGTACCACTCTCCGACGGTGGCTCGCCGGGGAGGCTCGACGACACGTGAGATGCCGCGGTCGACGTGCGTGGGGTAGACGATCTCCAGGTCGGCGGTGGCTTGTAGGATTACGCCCGGACGTTCCTCCCGCTTTGCCGCCGCCCGGTCCTGACGGCGCTTGTCGAGGTGGTGGGCGTAGACAGCTGCGGAGTTGTTGAGGCCGAACGGTTGCCGCTGGCGTCGAGCGCGGTACACCCCGTGCGAGGAAAGCCATGTGGTGTCGACGGAGCACGGCTCGGAGGCCTCTGGCCAGGCTCTCGGTCCGTGCGCATGACGAACGCGAACTCGCTGGGAGAGTGCACGCGCGCCCTAGAAGTCTCTGGTCGTGCGCCGGGCAGGTTCCTCCTCGGGGACTCTGTGCTGGCCGCGGGGAAGTGGGCGTATGCTGCAGGCGCCGCCTGTGCCTGGCGACGGTGGTGACGACGGCGCCGCTCACGAGGTGGCGACGCGTGGTGGTGCGGCGACGCGCCACGCCCCCCGCGAGGTGGCGTGACACGCCCTCCAATCGGGCTCTCCGTGGAGAGCAGGGTCAGCTCAATGCCGCTGCCGGTGGCCAGGAACTCGAGGCTCCCGAACCAGATGATGGCACCAGCAGAGAACGAAGGAGTGGGGGAAGCCATCCAGAAAACAACGAGAAATCGACTTCCGACACGCGAAGGCCCCTACCTGGCGCGCCAACTGTCGATGTTTCGACCCCGGGGGTATGACACCAACTAGTAAAAATGATCGCGTGCTCTCTTTCTGGATGGTGATGCAAGATGACACAAGGGTTTATCTTGGTTCGGGCAAGAAGGCCCTACGTCCCGCGGGGGGAGGAGGTTCTTGTATTACTTGCGACGTGGAGGCCGTGCAACGCCCATTCCGGCACGTACAGGACGTGTCAGGGTCCCTCCGGGTCTTGGGGCACCTGTTCTCCAATATCATGAAAGAAGTCAGGGCTCGAGGGGCGCAGGGCCGACCTCGAGGCGGCCCCTTCGGATGGGGGGGCTCGAGCCCCCGCAGGTATGGGCAAGTCCCGGAAAACCCGGCTGTGCAGCGGGAATCCAGGTCTCGAGATGTGGCTCGAGTGCGCTGCAGTACGGGACATGGCGTAACAGCGCTGTACTTGTGCCCTTTTGCCCATGCTTGCGGTGAAAAAGGAGGCTTGACTCTGGCTCCGGTTCACTGTGGCACACGTTGTGTACAGAGGATGTGACCGGAGTAGTGGACGCATTAATTGCGCAGTATGGGGCTGGTATCCAATGTCTGGCGCTGCTCGAGGGGGGGTACGACGCGTCTCGAGGGATAGGTCATCGCGTTAGAGAGGCTCGAGGTCCCCACGTTGGGTCTCGAGGAATGGTGCACGGCTATAGCGGGCTCGAGTCCTATGTGCCAGGGCTCGAGAGGTAAGCTACCATGAGGCGGTTGGTAAGGCTTTGGCGGGCCCGGGCTTCTCGGCGGCGGGCTAGCGTTGTAGGCCTCGAGGCGTTGGACTAGTTAAGTCTCTTATTAATCGTCATTCTAGGTTTAGCATATTTGTTGTGCGTTGATTGGGGGTACCCCTTCTGTGGTCCCCCGACATTAGCCTTCACACCATTAGTGCCCTTTGTAAGCATATAACAAGAATCAAGTCTAATGGATAAAACATGAGCATTGTTCTTGATCTTGTTCAGGTTAAAGCAATTTTGCTCTATATGCCCGGATTGCTTGCAATTATAGCAATAACGACTATTGCTCTTCACAAAACTAGTCTTGTGAGGAGCAAAAGCGGCCTTGCCCTTCTTGGGGGTATAGCCAAGTCCCTCCTTGTTGAGTGGACCCTTTGGCTACCCAAGCACTTAAGCAAGCGGGCATCTCCACCATAGGCATTGCCTAAAGCATGAGTGAGCTCATACACCTTGTTCTTAAGGTTCTCATTTTCTACCACTAATGATGAATCACATGTAGTAGAAGTAGGCATTTTAGTTGAGCTAGATGATGATGATGCATTTGTGGGAGCAACAATAATAGGAGCATAGAATGATTCATCAAGTATATCACATGTAACTCCTACATTGCATGTCTCTACAACATCCTCAATCTTACTTTGATCAAGGAGGGAGGAGTGGGATTCCTTAAGCCTAGTGTGAGCTTGATCAAGCTTCTCATGGGCTTCCTCTAGCCTCTCATGAGTGGACTTGAGCTCATCAAAGGATTGCTCAAGAGCCTTGTTGGCCTTGCGCATTCTTTGCACTCCTTCCTCTTAGTCTCAATGTAAGAGTGAGCATCTTGTAGCATGCTCATGAGGTCCTCCTTTGAGTACTCCTCATCATCATCACTCTCACTCTCACTTTCACTCTCATCGGATGATACCTTAGTGGTCTTAGCCATGAAGCATGACGATGGAGTGTTGAAGATAGAAGGCTTGCTTGAGATAGCAAGACTAGCCATAGCCTTCTTCTTGGTGGTCTTCCTCTCATCATCACTAGAATCATCATCATCACTTGAGGAAGCATCACTATCCCATGTCACGACATAGGATCCACCCTTCTTCTTCCCATCTTCTTCTCTTTCTTTTCTTTTCTTTCTTTCTTTCTTTCTTGTTTCTCTTCTGTTTCTTCTTGTCATCATCATCTTCATCACTAGATTGTGGACAATCCGCAATGAAGTGATCCATGCTCTTGCATCTATAGCACCTTTTAGTTGTGCTTTTGATTCCATCTCTTCTCTTTCTTGCTCCATAGCCTCTCTTCTTCATGAACTTGCCAAATCTCTTGACAAATAGAGCCATTTCTTCATCATCTATCTCACAACCACTTGAGCTTGCTTCATCATCACTTTCCTCCTTCTTTGCTTTGCCCTTGCTCTTGCCCTTGGAGATGAAGCCTTGAATGCAACGGTCTTTTCTTCTTTTTCTTCCTCTTGGGCTCCCCCATTCCGTTCCACACGGTATGTGTCTTGTGTGACCACATCACCTAGTACTTGGTTTGGGGTTACCGTGTCCAATCCTTCTCTCACTAGGATAGTCACCAAAGTATCAACCTTGGTGGTAAGCTTCTCAGAATTTGTGAGAAAATCCTTGTCCTCTACCTTCTCTCCCAAGGCCTTCAAATCATTGATAATGACTTGCAACCGGTGAAACATCTCCGGTATGCTTTCATCATCTTGCATCTTGAACATGGCGAGCTTGTCCTTGAGAATGTATAGCTTGGCACCCTTGACCGCTTTGGTGCCCTCATATGTTTCTTCTAATCTTTCCCAAATCTCACTTGCCTTTTCAAGGTCTTTGACTTGCTCAAACACCTTTGTGTCAAAGGCTTCATAGAACAAGTTGATTGCCACATCATTCCATTGAAGCTTCTCTTCTTCTCTAGGAGTGGGACTTGCGGGATCAATTACCACAAAGTCATGCTCAATCACATCCCATATCTTTCTATTCATTCCTCTTGTGAATGCACACATCTTCCTTCTTCCAACAATCAAAGTTGGTGCCGTCAAAATGTGGTGGCTTCCCCATATAGTTGATTTGAGCCATTTTAACACCGGAGGATGTTTAAGCCTCAAACAAACGGTGACCACGGCTCCGATACCACTTGAAAGGTCCAAATTGGCTAGAGGGGGGGGGTGAATAGCCTAATTAAAAATCTACAAATTACTTAGGCAAAACACTATTAGTATAACAAATGGCGAAGCTTTTTGCGCTAGCCTAATAGGGTGTTGCAAGCCACCTATCCAACAATTCTACCTAATAAGACTATGTCACACAAACAACTAGAGCTAATAACTTAATGCGAAATAAAACAATCAAGCTCTAGCACAAGTATGATATATGTGAGAGTATATGTGACAAGTATGTGCAATAAATAAACTAAGCAATCTAATCACAATTAGCTACACACAGTATATGACACAAGATATACAAGAGATGATGTCTACACAAATGAAATAGCTCAAAGTAAATACACAAAGTAAATGAGCTAGATAGAAGTGGTTTCACCGAGCCTTCGGTCGTCTAGTAGAGAGCCAATCACCAGTGGAATCCACTTGTGATGCCAATCACCAACAATATGAATATGAAGACAAATCACCAAGATGTAGAATCAATCACAATGAGCACACGAGACACCAAGATTTATCCCGAGGTTCACGTGCTTGCTGGCATGCTACTCCCCGTTGTGTCGACCAACACTAGGTGATCCGGTGGCTAATCGGCGCAAAGCCAAGCTCAAAGAGCGCCACAAGAATCTACCGCTAGTGAGGTAGCTCAATGACACGAGCAATCCACTAAGGATGCCTCTTGCCGCTCCGGCGAGGTGAGGCTCCAAAACCTCTCACAATCTCGATCGGTGGTGGCCAAGAACAATCACCAATCTTGCCAACAACCACCTCAACACCTCCAAGCCGTCTAGGCACCGGCAAATGCCAAGAGTAACAAGAAAACTCAATGCCGATGCGAAGAACTAGTGCCACTAGATTGAACTCTTTCAAATTACGCACTATATCACTCAATCTCACTTGGTTTGATCGAATCAACTTGGGAGATGAGTTGGGAGGCTTGCCAATGCTCACTAGTATGCTTAGGAATCAGAATGTGCAAGAGGGATCCTAGCAAGCCGGCCAAGCCCCTTAAATAGCCCACACAAACGGCCTAGCCGTTAGGCCCGAAACAGATGCATCGGACGCGCTGGTGTCGGGGCCATCGGACGCTCCCTCAGCGTCCGATGCTCCGATGAGCACCACGTGTCCCACTGCTATGAATTCAACCCGTTAGATCCCAACGGTCATATTCTTACGCGCGCGGGTTAAAGTGGCATCGGACGCGCCGATGCCAGGCATCGGACGCTCCGATGCCGCTGCTCAGTTTAGCTCTTCTCTGCGCCACATCGGACGCGCCGGCACAGTTACATCGGACGCTTAACCCCTGCGTCCGATGACACAACAGAAAGGTTCCAGAGAGGTCCAGAACACATCGGACGCGTCCGATGGTTCTACATCGGACGCAAGCCAGCGTCCGATGCTCCCTGGAAAGCACGCTCGCGCTACGTCACGATCATCGGACTCTGCAACAGTGAAACGCCAGCGTCCGTTGCCAGCGTCCGATGTTACCTTGACAACAGACAGAAGTTAGGGTTTGCCATCGGACGCTCGACCAGCGTCCGATGCTCCCACTGCCAGCGTCCGATGCTGAAAACTCAGCACCCTTCGCTTTCTAACTTCTACCCTTGCTCCCATGTGCTAACATCAAGGTGTTTCAACACTTGTGCACGAGTGTTAGCATTTTGCAAAGCATTTTCCAAGGGTTTTGTTAGTCACTCGCTAGGTCTATATCATCGATATATTAGAGAACACTTAGTGGCACTTGAACACCGCATAAGCCGTGAATAATCTCCTCTTAATAGTACGACTATGTATCATAAATGTGATCACACCCGCTAAGTATCTTGATCACTAAAACAAAGAGCCCTGTAGATTATACCTTTGCCTTAGGGCCTCTTTGCTCATCTCTTCCCTTCTTCTCAAGTTTCACCAATGGTAGAGTACTTGATCTCTTGAGTGCTTGTGGACATCACCATCCTCCATGGTTGCCACCTTGCTAGCTCCACCACTTGGCTTGGTCACAATCCTTTCTTAAGAGCTACACACATGCTTAGCAAATAGGATTAGACCAAACAGGTTTCATCAATTGACCAAAACCAAACTAGGGCTTTCAAACGGGACCACAATACTACAGGAGGACCCCCAACTAACGGGCGAGGGCGTGATGCACAAGGTGGATCGATGTTTGGCGCTCGACGGATGACGGCCGCTGGCACTAGGGTTAGCAGCGTCTCAGAACACATAGTCAAAGAGGAAGCGAGGAAGAGAAATGACCATACGGAGATACCGACGTCGCGCTCACAATTTTGGTTTGCGCGCTCTCTCTTTCGCTCTTCACTCTGTGGTAGACTACTAAGCTGCCTAGGGTGTAAACATTTGATCCAATGTCTAACATCATACGAGAAAAACTACATATATTATAAGGGACTTTTTGGGCCACGCAACCCTAGGCCCAAATCTGCCTCTGTTCACAACAAATGAAAAGACATACGTAACTCGCATTTCATCACATAACTAAATGAATGATAGCGCCTTCATATGAAAATTGAGTGATGACACCACAAATGAATAAATAGCATAGCTATCACGACCACAGCTCAGGAGCCCAAGGAAATATGTTGCCTACATTAGATCCAAGAACCGAGGCAAACTATATATGACCAAAACTAAGAATTCTGGTCATAACTCCAGTCTTAAGGTATAGCTACTTTGTTTTTATCCTCGTTTAACCAAATTATATAAAAAAGAATATGTCAAATAGGCAAGATACATAAATACGAACTCATGCCTAATACCTCACCCCAACCTTGTAAGTCACCTACTATCCACATCCGCCATCACACACAAATCATTCCCACAATCCAATAAACCCTACCAGCTACGACTAATCATCTCCCTCCAATCCTATTGTTCTAGCATATAGATAGCGAATTATAAGGTATCTTTCCCACATTTTTGGTGTTGAACACCACCAGCACTCATCTCTGCCTAAACAAGAATCGACCACACCACACGCCCTACCAACATGCTCGACTTTGTCACCATCGACCTCCCCACACGTTGATCAGATTCACACCGCCAATCTCACCTCCAACGACTCTCGACGTGCTATTCAACCCAAGTGAGGAGCTCTACATCTTGATCCCCTCCTACTATATACAACAACTTAGCTACGTAAGATCATCCAAGAACTAAGGCCAAATCTCTCGATCTAAGAATTATGTAGCGAAAATGAATCGTCTGATATACCAAAGGGCTACACTGGAGTTTTCGGTATGACCGAATGCCTGGAATGTACTAAGGAAATTTGAGCATTGGGCACTCAAGAAACACTCAAAGCGCCCTAGATAAACCCCAAGATTTCATTAAAAGTATCGAGTATAACATAGTCCATCAATGTTGACAAACATTTTTATTTTAAAAACTTCAAACTTTATAGCTTTTGACAAATATTAATCAAAGTATATACATAAAATTAACATGCAAAAGTTATTAAGTACCTCTAAATTAATGTTAATTTGGTACATAACTAATATTATATTGCACGAGAAACTCAAGCCCCCCAAGACTTTTAGCGTCTGGATTATGCTTTTACGTTGACGAGGAAAGGTGGTAATGTTTAACCAACCAAGCAAAAAACAACAGACTTAAGGGAAAATCTTTACTAGGTTCTACCGTTTCCCCTTTGATCAAAGACATGTTTACGTTGCCATCGAGTTTAAAAGTCCTTTTCCAGTGACGATTAGCAACTCTAGTTGCTAGCAAAGTTCGCATCTGGCATCGTCGGACAAGCGAACAAAGGAGCAACCCCGAGACAGCGACGGGACGCCGGTCCACTGGGCCGCCCATCTCGTGGCCGCCAGCCCCTCCACGTGCTGGCCGGCCCCTCAAAACGCAAACGCCCGCTGCGGCGGGCACGCAGTCCCCAACAAACGAGAGCACCCATTTCCAACGCAAAACCCCCCGTGACACCTGCAGGCAGCCGCATCTCTCTCGTAGTCTCGTGACGCCCGCAGCAGGCAGCAGAGGGCATGGACACCGCGGTGGAGCTGGAGCAGAAGCCGGCGGTGGGGTACTGGAGCGTGGCGGGCGCGCGCCCCTGCGACGCGTGCGCCGCGGAGGCGGCGCGGCTGCACTGCCGCGACGACGGCGCGTTCCTGTGCCCCGCTGCGACGCCCGCGCGCACGGCGCCGGGTCGCGCCACGCGCGCGTCTGGCTGTGCGAGGTCTGCGAGCACGCCCCCGCCGCCGTCACCTGCCGCGCCGACGCCGCCGCGCTCTGCGCCGCCTGCGACGCCGACATCCACTCGGCCAACCCGCTCGCGCGCGCGCCACGAGCCTCCCCGTCGCGCCCTTCTTCGGCGCGCTCGCCGACGCGCCGCAGCCCTTCCCGTCCCCGGCCTTCGCGGCCGCAGCGGGGCCCAGGCGCAGGCTCACAGGGAAGCAGCCGCGGCGGACGACGACGACGACGACGGGAGCAACGAGGCCGAGGCGGCGTCGTGGCTGCTCGCCGAGCCCGACAACAGCCACGAGGACAGCGCCGCCGCCGCCGCCGACGCGTTCTTCGCGGAGTCGAACGCGTACCTCGGCGTCGACCTCGACTTCGCCCGGTGCATGGACGGCGTCAAGGCCATCGGCGTGCCGGTCGCGCCGCCCGAGCTGGACATCGCTGCCGGCAGCTTTTTCTACCCCGAGCACTCCATGAACCACAGCGTAAGCCTCACTTCCATACCACCACCATCCTGGATCCTCATCACACACCCATGGCTTCTCTCGATCAGATTCCTATTCCTCAAAAGCATGCTCCCCTCCTTTTTCTTTTTTATCTGTTTCTGTGGACGGCGGTGGTGATAATGTAGAAGACGCCTTACTGTTACTATTACAGCTGTCGTCCTCGGAGGTGGCGGTGGTGCCGGACGCGCAGGCGGCGGCCGGCGTGCCGGTGGTGGTGGTGGTGAGCAGGGGCAAGGAGCGGGAGGCGCGGCTGATGCGGTACCGCGAGAAGCGCAAGAACCGCCGGTTCGACAAGACCATCCGCTACGCGTCCCGCAAGGCGTACGCCGAGACGCGGCCGCGCGTCAAGGGCCGCTTCGCCAAGCGCTGCTCCGCGGAGGCCGACGACGACGACGCGCTGGAGCAGGAGCACGACCAAGGGGCGTGCTTCTCGCCCGCCGGGTCGGCGCCCGCGGCGTCGTCGGACGGCGTCGTCCCGTCCTTCTGTTGAGGACAGGCGCCGACCCCCGGCAGACGGTGGCCTCCCCGCGGCTGCCGGCGACGACTCCTTTAGACCTTAGGGCGGCCTGTTTGGTTCTCTCCTGCTAAAATTTAGTGACTAAACTTTAGTCACTTTTAGTAGCTAAGTTGCCAAACACCCCTACTAAAAGTGACTAAAAAGTCCTTTTAGTCACTTTTAATTAGGGTATTGCTACTAAAAGTGACTAAAGTTTAGTTACTAAATTTTAGTGGGAGGGAGCCCTTAGTTTTGCCAACTCTGCCGACTCTGAACTTTTTTCTTCGGTCCCCCCTCTCTCTTTTGATCGAGGGGGGTTTGCCTTGCCAGCTCTGGATCTGAAACTCTGAATGCATGGGACGCCGCGCGAGCTGTGTGTTAGCATGAATAACCGTGCAGCTGCTCCATGGACGAACTCAATCGCGTTCGCATGGAACTCCTGTGAGGCTGTGACGATCCTTCTCACCACCTGTGTAATCCGCCCTTGTACATTACCATCTAGAGTTGTTTCTTTTCCACGAGTGCATCTGCGACCTGAAATTTTTTGCTCTTCATATGCATCATCACTGCCATGGTGCAGCAGCATTCGGCTCTCAGAAAGACCATTCACTCACTCTAATCATTCAGCATCCAGCTATCCAACCCTTTTCTTGCTGCAGCTGTTGCGGACAAGTGGGTTGGTTGGTGGAGCATCGATTCGAACATCAGAGCACGTGAAAGTGCAATGAAAACCGTGAGCTGCTGAGCAGTTACCGGAACGGGGTTGCGGGTAAATTTCTGATTTTAGCTATGGAATTAGGTTGATTCAATGAAGCCTTTTCAGCCGTTGGTGGGATGCAGGTGAAGTTGCCGCTAGACGCCGAACCGGGCCTATAGTACATTAGTACGTATACTCTCCCCTACCACCACGTGACTCAAGTAGTCAAGTGTACCCCCACTGTGCTGACTGTGCACAACTTTTTCCCGACAAGTGGCACGCAACGCACGACGTCGGCGCACATCGAAATTTCTAAATGCGAGAACCTTTCGTGCAAGAGGGAACGATACTATCTATACACCTTGGACGATGGCGCGAACGACTATACATCGAAATTCAACAGCACGAACGATGGCGCGCCAGCCGTGAACGACAATGCAGATTAACAGATCATCAGTAGATCACCAATCTCCCCCTATCATATTTATTCCACAAAAGTTAGGCTAATCTGTAGATCTGGGGTCCAAACATGCCCTAATTATAGATAACAGAATTTATTTTTGTTTTTCTATATTTCCTCCCTTATCACCTCAATTCGGCAGGAGTTGTAGCTCAATTTGGGCACGCCAACAGGTCTCGGGCAAGGCAAAATCAACACTGGTGTATCTTGATCGGTCGATTTGATACCAACAAATCTCGACGGTGCACCGTCAAGCACCAGAGCATGGGTGGGTGAGGTTCATCGGTGGTCGCCTCTCACAAGAAAATTTCTTATTTGACATAAACTTTTGCTTTTCTATTTGACAATCAAGTTTAAATTCTTTCCTATTTAGCACCCAAATTTAAATTATTTTCTATTTGTCGCCTTTTTTCTATCTATCTGTTATAACGGTGTTAAGTCCCAAATGAAAAGACATTTTCACCCTTATATATTTTTTCCAAACCGTGGCATTTCCTTTTGCTACCTATTGTTATAATTTTTAGCATTTTTTTATTCAGCTGTTATGTTTCCCGTTTTTTTGTGCTTTTGTTACCACTATAATTAACAACGTTACCACTCTATAGTAATGGAAGTGTCAAATAGAAAAGCAAAAATGTTTGTAATGTCAAATATGCTTTTTTTTCTCTCTCTTTTCAAAGTGCCCCACTAGATGCGGCAGATGGTGTCAAGTATGGACGAAAATAGTATGGATATTTTCTGTATGTATTCGAGACCGAGCAATGTCAAGGCAGATGCCCAAGCAAGGGCAAGAGAGAAAAACAAGGTAGTACACCTATTGGCAAGTGGCGACAGTTTGAGGCTGTTTGCTTCAACTTATTTTGGTTGTCTAAATAATATTTTATGAGAAAGAATAAACCATATTACGATTGATAAGCCAACTGATATTTTTTTTAAAAAAAAAACTTGAAACATCCTCTCTCGCTGCTTGAAATCACTGAAGCGAATAGGAGGATGTCTCTTTGGAAACATCCTATGAAAAGCTAGGGAGGTACCTCAACATAGCGCACGATAAACACTTTGTCCAAATTCGAATACAAACAGTAATACAAGTCTAACACGAACCAGGTCTTGTCTTGACAACTACAAGCGCCCAATGTCATCCAGTCAATACTTAAAACAGAAACGTTATGGTCCTGCCTCCACAATTGTATCAGCAACGGTGTGTCCAAGGGAAACCCAAAACACTTGAACAAAATCTCAGACGGGATCCTATAGAATTACAGTTGTACCGACACGCGGACAAAACATGCTGGAGCCCCTCTCATTTTTGGGGCAGCTAAGAATCTCAGGCATCATTGGCATATGGGGACTCGTCGCGCTGGGGCTGCTGTCCTGGGGATCTGCTATAGCTTCTTCTGGCATCAGGAGGTGGTGGCGGCGACCTGCTCACGTCTCGGGCTCCCGGTGGTGACCTGCTGTTATTTCTGGGAGGAGGTGGTGGTGGCGACCTGCTCATATCTCGGGCTCCGCGTGGTGACCTGCTGTTATTTCTGGGAGGAGGCGGGGGCAGCGGTGGCGACCTGCTGAGACTCCGTGCACGAGATCCCGGTGGTGACCTGCTGTAACTTCGCCTCCTAGGAGAACGATCCCGTGGGCTGTAGCTCCTGAAAACCCATATTTGTTTTCAGGATGAACACAAAATAATCCATTGAAAAGATGGCTACTGAGGCAAAAAGACATTGATTTGTATTTTATGTAGTCTCTCAAAGTGTTCCCCTCAAATATTAGGTTTGGATTCACAATGCTAACAAAGCTATAACAGGTGGGAGAAGGGGATAAGAATGCATTGCAAGATAAAGAACTACACTCAGAAGTCAGAATGCATAGTTGAATGCTTGATTAAATAATATCCATCAAATCAGGAACACATCTAATAATTTAGATATTAACTACAAATAACATCTATAGGTGTGACTCCTCATCTTCATTCTTCTTTTTTCAACATGTCATCTTAATTTTTCTGCATGTGTTTATATCAGTGTAAAGGGGCTACTTTTAATCACAGAGCAAACTGCAAAAAGGGGAAATGTAGCAATGACAGGTTCAAACACAAAGCTGGAGATGTCCAGAAAACCTTTGTTGTTATCTGTACACAGTGCATTTGAGACCATTACTGGATACTCCCTTGGTTATAAAGAATGTGTTATCTTCAAAATTTTGCTTCGTTCTCAAAAGTTTTAGGATTTCTAGGTGGTGATTCCTAACCCTACATTAAAACTACTCGATGAATGCATGTGGTTGATTGGTGTCATTAGCAAATTACCTTCTGCCATAGCTTGGGCTCCTTCGAGATCTTGGACTGCGGCTGCGGCTGCGACTTCGGCTGCGGCTGCGATATCTAGGACTTCGGCTGCGACGCCTTCCACTACCCAGGCCTCCCGAACCAATTCGTAAACGACATTCACGTGCAAAGTGGCCAGTTTCACCACACTCATAGCACTTCATATCAGAACCATTACGGTCACGGCCCCGGCCACCACCAGCTTTGGTTGACAACTCAACCCTCCAACCATTCTTACCTATCAAGCACAAATCAACAAGATAACCATAAGCATAAATTCACAAATTGCTGAAATATATGTATTCAGAGTAGCTAAAGTGCCAGGTATCATTCAATTACTAGTACAGAATAAAAAAAAAATGGGTGAAACATTCATTATCAAGTAAGATCAGAGCATGTTAGCAGTTTGAAACAAACTCAATGGCTTTTCTGCAAAGTCACGTCTGTGTTGTACGACGCATTGCAGCACGTCTTGCAAAGCAAGTCTGTGGTTGTACGCAATTGCAGCACAAGAACTTGAGTACCTGCTCCATTGTCAGTAAGATATTGTTTATTAGTATACAATATGCCAAGATATCCAACATCCCAGCATTGCTATAACAATAGGCATGACTTAGTATTCATATGTAGGTTGATATAATGGATACTAATTCCTATTCCTGGTAATAAAAGTGCAACTGCTATGTATCCAACCACAGGCAAAAACATTTCATAGTTGCCAAAGAAAGCCTTTTCCCCATTTCATGAACTCAACTCACAGAACACAATAAAAGCAGAGAGGCATTTGATGCCTTCAAACATACTAAATGATATGGCCTGAACTTTTCAAAAATATTAATTACTTGACAGCTGTAAGAAAAAGAAGTAAAACTCTCTGATGTATATAATAAAGTTTAGACAAGCAAACTTATTGGGAAAGTGACCAACAGTTAGAACTTATAAATCAAGCAGCACAAATATCTCTCACATCTTGACATCGCACAAGATACCACTTCATTTGAGACCCAACTTCCTACTGCAGACTGATAATTGCTGTGAATCAAAAGCTTTTATTTTATTATCTGAAGTTTATAAGCTTTTCCAAATCTACAAATACGTGAGTACTTAAAAAGAAAAAATAGTTTTTTACATAATTTAGTAGGGCCACATCCAAAATCTTTACAAAGAAACAACCTACTATCAGAAAACTGCATAATTACTTGTACAAAGTCTCATAGGAAAAGGCAAGCTCTCTACGCTACAAAGTAATAAACAGGCATCCAAAGTTATTAAGTACCATCCAATTCACGAATGGCATCTTGTGCATCCCTGCGGTCATCAAAGTCAATGAAGGCAAACCCTGGTGGTTTCCTAGCAACCCATACACTGCATGGAAAGAACAAATCAGTCCAAGTGAATGCATATAAACTATAATAATCTATTTTACAGAAAAAACAATTTAATACGGTATTGAGCTCAATACCTTTCTTGACTGACAGACAAAACAATTTTATTGTGAACATGTTTAACTGAGTATCATCTTAATCAACAGCTCAGCATGCAAATGCAGAAACAAATTCAACCAAACCCACATAAAAGGATGGCTAAGATACTTTTTTAAGAAACCAAAGTAAAAAAGATGGCACTTTTGTACAGGGTAACAGCTAAACCTGAGAAAATCAACTACAAACAGAAGTAAATATATTGGCATCAACCAGCCAAAGAAAAAAGTTGAAGTATTTCTGATAGGAACACGGTTCCTACCCTGAATTGGTCGTAGATTGTAGGAGTGAGAGAGGGAAGGTTTGGCTTGAAGCGCGATGATCGGCGGCGGGGCGCCGTGATGACACAGGAGGCGGCTAGGGTTCTGGGGTCTCCCGGCTCCCTAAAGGAAGCCGAGCAATTATGCTTGCTTAATTCTCGACGATGTTTACAAGTGATATATATAGCTAATCTCCCTTTGTCTAATAATAGAAATAAATAAATACTAAATGGGCCTAAGGCCATTATCCTCCTGCGCAGGCCTACAGCCTCGATCCTCCTAGCCACTGGTGGCCCTCCGCCTGCTATAGGGTATGTCGGTCATAACATCTCTCCTGGCCTGCTGAAACAGCTCGTCCTTGAGCTGGAAGTCGGGAAACTGATCGCGGAAGTCCTGCAGCGGCTCCCAAGTGGCGTCTTCTGCTAGCAGACCGCGCCACTGAACCAAGATGTGCCAGGCGCCACGGCGCTGTTGCGCCTGCAGCGCACGCTCTGGTGCAGGCAGGAGCCGGCCGTCGAGTACCGGAGGCAGAGCGGCAGGTGCAGAGGGCGGTTCGCCCCGATGCCGCTTCAGTAGCCCGACGTGGAAGACATCATGAATGCGAGCGCCTTCAGGAAGCTTGAGGCAGTAAGCCACAGCGCCAATGCGCTCCTGAACCTGAAATGGCCCAGCGTATCGAGGCCCCAGCTTCCGCTTCGCACGGGGATCCAAGGACTGCGCAGTCCGGTGGAGAAGGCGCAGCCAGACCCAATCGCCGAACACGAACTCCACGTCGCGGTGGCCGGCATCGTAGTACTTCTTGGAGAGCTGTTGGGCCTGGAGAAGACACTGACGCACCTCAGCCAGCATGTCATCGCGGCTGCACCGGAGGGCATCCGCAGCCTCAGTGCGTGCCGTCCCGGGCACGTACGGAAGAAGGGGCGGCGGTGGCCGTCCGTAGACCACCTCGAATGGCGTGGCACGCAGGGCGGTGTGGAAGGTGTTGTTGTAGCAGTACTCCGCCCACGGAAGCCAGTCCACCCAAGCTCGCGGGCGGTCACCGGTAACACACCGCAAGTACATGGCGATCACTTTTTTTGACCACCTCCGACTGACCATCGGTCTGGGGGTGGAACGCAGTGCTCATGCGCAGCTGAACGCCCGCCATCCGAAAGAGGTCGTGCCACACGTGACCGGTGAACACGGGGTACCTGTCGCTGACGATGGAAGAAGGGAACCCGTGAAGCCGGACGATGTCGTTGAAGAAGGCGCGAGCGACTGACGAAGCCGTGTAGGGGTGGCCGAGCGCAAGGAAATGCGCGTACTTGGAGAAGCGGTCAACCACCGTGAGAATGACGGACTTGCCGCCCACCTTCGGGAGGCCCTCGATGAAGTCCATGGAGATATCGGCCCAGACCTGGAACGGAACCTCCAGCGGCTGGAGCAGCCCAGCTGGCTGCAGCGCCTCCGTCTTGTTGCGCTGACACGTGGTACAGGAGCGCACCCAATCCTGCACCATAGCACGATCACCCGGAATGTAGAAGTCAGTGCGCAGCCGGTGCAGCGTCTTATGGAGCAGCTCGGCCTCCAGTCACCGGCAAGTCACCCTCCTCCGGGCGGCGCAGCAGGAGCTGCACGTCCGTTGCCGTAGACACCGCGCTGCGGAGGTCGTCGAGGAACAGGAAGGGGCGGAGTGGACGCACAGAGCAGTGCCCACGCACCCCCGCCTCCACGGTCTCCGGCTCAGCGTCGCGGCGGGATAGGGCGTCGGCCACCGTATTGAGGCGCCCGGGGCGATACTCCACGGTGAAGTCGAAGCCGAAGAGCTTACTGATCCACTGATGCTGCGAAACCGTGGACAAGTGCTGGTCCAGAAGAAATTTCAAGTTGTAATGGTCAGTGCGAATAAGAAACTGGTGACCCCACAAATAAGGTCGCCAATGGCGCACGGCCTGTACCAGTCCGACGAGCTCTCGCTCATACGCCGCGAGCTTGAGGTGGCGTGCTGCGAATGGGCGGCTGATGAACGCGAGGGGCCCGACGCCCTGGAGTAGGACGGTGCCAAACCCCGCGCCTGAAGCATCGCAATCCACCATGAACAGCTGGTCGAAGTCGGGCATATGGAGGACCGGCCCGGTAGTCAGGGCGCGCTTGAACGCCTGGAAAGCCTCCTCCGCCTCCGCATCCCAGCCGAACGCGTCTCGCCGCAAGAGACGCGTCAGAGGGGCGGCGACGAGGCCGAACTCGCGGATGAACTTGCGGTAGTAGCCCGCCAAGCCAAGGAAGCCCTGAAGTGTGCGGGCAGACCGCGGCGCCAGCCACGCCGCCACGACCGCCACCTTGTCGGCGTCCATGGCCACGCCGTCGGCAGAGATGACATGGCCCAAGTAGGCCACCAATGCCGCCCCGAACGAGCACTTCGAGCGCTTGAGGTGGAGGTGGTGCGCTCGGAGCTCGCCGAGGACGATAGCGAGGTGCTGCAGATGCTCCGCCCAAGACGTGTTGTAGATCAAGATGTCATAAAAAAAACCCAGCACAAACCTCCGCAGGTACAGGCGAAGAACGTCATTCATCAATGCCTGGAATGTTGCCGGGGCGTTGGAGAGGCCAAAAGGCATCACCAAGAACTCATAGTGGCCATGGTGGGTGCGAAAAGCCGTCTTGGCCACGTCGTCGGGGTGCATGCGCACCTGGTGGTACCCAGAGCGTAAGTCCAGCTTGGTGAAGAAGCGAGCCCCATGAAGCTCGTCGACCACCGGGATCGAGAACTTATCCTTGGATGTCTTGGAGTTGAGTGCGCGGTAGTCGATGCAGAAACGCCAAGACTGGTCCGCCTTGCGGACGAGTAGCACCGGAGCAAAGAACGGCAACGTGCTTGGCCGAATAATGCCCTGAGCGAGCATGGCCTCGCACTGACGTTCCAGCTCATCCTTCTGGAGCTGGGGGGTACCGGTAGGGTCGAACTGCGACCGGAGCAGTGTCCGGCAGTAGATGGATCCTGTGGTCGTAGGGGCAGGCTGGCGGCAGCCCCTGCGGCTCCTCAAAGATGGTCACATGCTGCTGGAGTAAGCGGTCCAGCAGTGGCTGCTGGTCGCCAGCTGTGACCGCCAGCACATGCTGCTGCGGCTCAGCCTCCCGAGGGCCGCCCACGCCGCGCCATAGCACGCGGCGGTCCGCCTACCAGAAGGCCACCGTCCTGGCCTGGAAGTCCCAAGTCATGGGACCCAGCGTCTTCAGGAAATCGACGCCAAGAATGAAGTCGAAGCAGCCGAGGTCAATGCCAACGCAAGTGATGGAGTAGGTGTGGTCACCGATGGTGATGGGCACATGATGAGCGACGCCCTCGCAACGGAGCTTGTCGCCGTTGGCGACCATCACGCGGAGCTGCTCGCCACCCGTCGAGGCGAGCCCAAGGCGGCGCATGGTCTCCCCGAGCGAGTCAAGAAGGGCCAACAGGCGCCCCCCTCCCCACAAACACCAGTAGCAACATGGTATTCTCGGTCTGAATGCCTGCAAGAGCGTACAAAGATATCGCAAAGGCATTAGCAAGCGGCTGCTCGGGCCCAACCGGCTCATCAGGACGAACATCCTCCACCGCAGCATCCTCAACAGCCGGCTCTGGAGCCTCCATGATGTAGTCGTCGGCCTCGATGTAGAAGAGCCGCTGGCACACGTATCCCGGCACCTAGGGGCTAGGGCCCGTCACAGTTGAAGCAGAGCCCTTGTCGGCGTCGTTCGGCCCGCTCTGCCGAAGTGAGCCGGCGGAACGAGCGCGCCTGCTGCGCGGCATGGCCCCCGACCGCTGTGTGCCCTCCCGGCGTGTACAGTGCTGCTGCAGGGGCGCGACCGGGGGAAGGTAGGGCCGCTCGCTGGGGCGCCAGGCCTCCCCACACAGGCGACAGCGCCTGCATGGCGGCCGCGCGCTGCTCGAAGGCCCGGGCGTAGTACATGGCCGTCTAGAGGTCGGGCGGGTCACGCATCTCCACATGGACCCGAATGTGCTCCGGGAGTCCGCCGACGAACAGGTCGGCGCGCTGGCGCGCGGACGCCCCTGTGGCGTGGCACGCCACCGCTTGGAAGTGGGCGGCGAAGTCTTGCACCGTTGAGATGAAGGGCAACCGTCCCAACTCGGCGATGCAACTACCGCGGAGGGCCGGCCCAAAGCGGAGGCGGCAGAGATCACGGAACCGTTCCCAAGATGGCATGCCCTCGTCTTGTTCCAACACGTAGTACCATGTTTGCGCCTCCCCCCTAAGGTGATAGGAGGCCAGCCACCTACGGTCGGACGCCAAGGTACGTTGGCCCCGAAAAAACTGATCACAGTGGTTGAGCCAGTTCAGGGGGTCAACGGAATTGTCGTAGGTCTGGAACTCAAGCTTGTAGAATTTTGGTGGCGCTGGTTTTGGTGCAGCAGGGAAAGCAGCAGTCCCCGAGGTCTCCAGTGGGTGGGTGATGTTGAGGGCAGCACGGAGCCCTCGGGAATCATGGTCCCGTCGACGCCCCCATACAGGATGCCCGAGGTGGGTACGCCCCCATGAGCGCTCCCCACGGTGGAAGCCAGTGCTGGAATGAAGGGCTGGGCGCTCCCTGATGTGGTGTAGATGGGCTCCGGCGAGCCAGTGATCCATGTCGGGAGCAGGGATGGAGATGGTGGGAACCTGATCTGCTGGATGGGGACTCCCTGAGACGGCGGCGGCGCGGCTGAGGACGGGGGCGCCGCGGTCCAGTCAGCGGGCATCCCGTACTGGTACGAGACCGACGCAGAAGCGGTCGCCGGTGGCGGCGGCGACAACTACTGCTGGTCCTGGTAGGGTGGAGGGGGTGGCGGCTGGAACGGGGGTTGTAGAGCATAGGACCCCACGAGGAAGGACATGATGCCCGCGACGGCCTGCCCTAGTTCGAGGATCGCCGCCGTCACCTCCTGTGGAGAGAGGACGAGGCCAGAGGAGGTCCCGGCGGCTGCAGACGCTAGCGCCGCGGATGACGCCGTGACCAGCGCGCCTGAGGAGGTCGGCACGAGTGCACGACTCCCACCGGAGCAGGTGGAACGCCGGCCGAGTGGATTGGTGGCGGCGGCGCGGTGGACAGCGCCGGCGGCGGAAGGGTGGAATTCGGTGGTTGGGAAGACATGATCGATCTTGAGATCTTTGATACCAGGTTGATAGGAACACGGTTCCTACCCTAGATTGGTCGTAGATTGTAGGAGTGAGAGAGGGGAAGGTTGGGCTTGAAGCGCGATGATCGGCGACGGGGCGCCGTGATGACACAGGAGGCGGCTAGGGTTCTGGGGTCGCCCGGCTCCCTAAAGGAAGCCGAGCAATTATGATTGTTCTTGCTTAATTCTCAACGATGTTTACAAGTGATATATATAGCTAATCTCCCTTTGTCTAATAATAGAAATAAATAAATACTAAATGGGCCTAAGGCCATTATCCTCCTGCGCCTGATTACACAGGCCTACAACCTCGATCCTCCTAGCCACTGGTGGCCCTCCGCCTGCTATAGGGTATGCCGGTCATAACATTCATCCTGTATTAAGATATCCATAGTATTGAGAAAATATGATTTCGAGTAAATTTTGTCAATTCTGACATCACCTGATAGGAACCTTTATTTATAGAAGACCATAGACATAAAATTCCAGGTCAGAAGATAACATTGTCATGTTGGATACACTTCAGAACTACTGGCATGATTCCATCTTTCCATTTATCATAGTAACTACAGCTTCAATCTACTCTACATATCTCACTGGTAACTGGTTGTTTCTTACTCGTCATCATTTTCACCCTGTATTTTTTTTACTGTGTTGTCTCCAATTCTTCGTCAACATGAAGCATAAAAATAATTGCACAATTGCAAGTGTACTAGATGCCTGGATTAAATCACAAGTGTTCAGAAAGACACCCTCTAATCTTTAGAAAGAGGTCCTACCTTTCTTCTAAAAAACAAAGGATAATAACAACTTGCAAGTCTTTAAAATAAAGAAGCTCAACTTAGTCTGCAAGAAACTAAGGAAGCAGCCAACACATAAATTGAAAATTTTAAAGGTAGACATGTTGGTTGTCTTGAGCTTGATACTACTAACAAGATGTGATTGTCTATTAGTGAGACTGACTAGATAAGATTGAGCACCATATGTACTGTTAGGTTGAAACTGCACTTGGCAACTTATCATGCAGAAGGCCAAGCCCTACCAAACTAGGCCTCAGGTACTTGTAATTTAACGTGAGCATAGTACTGCTGTTTCCCCCTTCTATTCCTCAAACAGCATATGCATCACCAAAAAACTCTGAGATTGTCAAGAAACAGACACAGCTCTACTAAAACTTGCTCTACTCAACAAACAAACAAAGCATACACAAATGCATCAGCGTTGAGTCATTGCACCGCAGTTTCCTTATTGATTTCTATACATATCATATCACATGACCATTAAGTGGAGCAAAGGCTTCTGTATTGCTGCTTTACCACTAGTCTCCACTATGCTCAATACGATACTATCATACTCAAAACATAAATTGTTTAGCATGCATGCATATTATGAACTAGCAAGCAACAGCATAAAGTCGTACTGGTACTATCAACAGTAGGATAGAGGTAAGTTGGGGGGAATCATACCCGCAGAAAGACTACCTTATCCTCCGCTATGAATAAAGAAAAAAAAAACGAAGTTTGGCACTTTCGAGCAAAGGCACCGCATCTCACCTCCTCAGAACCCCAAACGTGCGGAATTCGTCCTCGATCTCCCGCGCCGTGACACGCGGATCCAGGTTCCCAACGTAGACGCGAGCCATGAGTTCAGCCTGCAAGGGCGAAACAATCTGAACAAAAAGGTCGCTGAAATCCACTCCAAGGCGGAGCGGAACCAAGCTCCACCGAGGGAACCCAAATTCCTCACGAATAAGGCCGAAACAGAGAAGAAAATTGAGGCGCGCTGGACTAGGAACCAGAAGCAATGGGGGATCTAAGGAGTACTTGCCTTCGCGAGCGAGTTCCCTCCGGGTGATTTGAGATTTGGGAGCGACCGGAGTTGCGGCTCTAGGGTTTAAGTTCGAGCCGCCAGAGTAGAAGAGCTGGTGTAGGGCATGAAGTGTTTTGGGTGGCGTGGTGTTGACGAGTTAGCCTCTGACTGTCAGGGGTATTTTCGGAATTCCAATTTAGGCGAGAAGGGGTAGACAAATGGGTCCGTGTGGAATTCAGAGTGTTTGGTAGAGCTTCATCTCTATCTCACTGTCAATATGGGCCTACATTCTAGGAGCCAACCAAAATGAAAAAAAGACACGAACTTTCTCACACCCATTGCCACAGGCGGCATGACGGCCACGACCATGAGCCAGGGTGGGCGTTGTGTCTCGCCAGGCGGTCTACGACCACGAGCGGTCGGGCACTGCGGCCACGGCCACCGCCGGGAGGGCGCGGCGTGCGGTGGCCTCGCTAGTCGGGCACGATGGCCATGGCTACGGTCAGGTGGGCGCTGCGGCTGCGACCACGACCACGACCACGACCGGGAGGGCGCGACAACCACATCTATGGTCGGGCAGGTGCGACGGCCTCGTTGGGCGGGCGCAGCGGCCCTGGCCCTGGGCGGGAGGGTGCGGCGGCCACAGCCATGCCCGAGCGGCGTGCAGTGACCTCATCGACGGGGCGTGGTGACCACGGGCACGGTCGGGCGAGCGTGGCGGCATTGGCACCCAGGGCTAGAGCTAGTTTGAGCTATTTGGAGCTCAACTAGCCCTAAAGTATCCAAACATAAGGGCTAGTTTGAGCTAGTTGCATCTAACTCATCCAAAAAAACTATCCCCACCAAGAGGTGATTATTTGGGCTAGTTCTAGTTGGGACCACTACAAAAGTGATTTCTCTCTCTATCTTCATCCTACCAAATGATTGAAAAAGTACATTTATTGTCAATCTAACCCTTTCATCCAAACACCACAAGAGCTAGAGTTAGTTCAAGGTTAGTTTAGAGTTAGAAAATAGCTCTAGCTCTAGCTGAGTTAAAGGGATCCAAACAGGGCCATTGTCGGACAAGGGGGTACGCGCAGCTGGCAATTGGCGGTGCGGCCACAGGAGGTGGGTGAAGCGACGACCGAAGGTGAGTAGACAACGCGTCAGTCGGAGTGCGAGACGAACGAGAATCGCGGCCAAAAAGAGAAGAGCAAGAAAGAAGTGAACCATCTTTTTCAACTAATCATGGCATGGTGGGTAATTTTTCTCACTTCCACCAAACTTGGATACAGTAGAGCACCTGTTGAGGTGCTCCACCAATTTGGTGAATCTGGGGCTACATCCACTCTCTTTGGTGGATCAGATCCACGGTGGATACGGTGGTGCTCGAAGTCTACTTTACCCCTCAACCTTTCAAACGGTATAAATAACCCCCTTATCTTTCTAAAACCAGTCAAATAACCCTATAGACGGTTTTGGGCAGTGGTATTGCTAGAGTAACAGGCCGAGTTTGCTACAGTAAAAGCGGTTTTTATCTTTTTCTTATTTATTTATTTCGGCTGAATCTTTAAAAAATCATAGTAAATCACAGAAAAATTATAAAATATAAAATAATTTTGTTAGATTCCACATGAGTAGATCTATACCATGAAATAAATAAATAAGAAAAAGATAAAAAGATAAAACATACTATATTATATGTTCATTGTGTATATCTACTCATGTGAAGTCCAATAAAATTTGATTTTTTATTTTACGTTTTTTCTGTGATTTACTAAGATTTTTCAAAGATTCAGTCAAAATAAATAAAAAGCAAAAAGATAAACCCACCTGTTACTAACAAACCCGACCAGTTACTGTAGCAAACCACTGTCCAAAACCATCTAGGGGTTATTTGACCAGTTTTGGAAAGGTGAGGGGGCTATCTAGACCGTTTGAAAGGTTAAGGGTGAAGTAGACCACGTACGATAGGTGAGGGAGTTATGTAGACTTTTCTCTTTTGAAAATAACTCTATTAGTCATACTATAGTCTGTGACACAATTTTTGACTTCAGATCATGCTACATATATTAAATTTTGGCAGCAGCTATTTTGCTCCAAAAATTTACTACTACTAAATTTTAGATGAGATGTTTAGATGTACTTTTTTTTGCACAAGATGAGAGTTAGTGGGTTGTCTCAGGCTCGGTCACCAAGGTATTTTTCAAGAAAAGGTCTAAACTCTACAATCTATTAATGGTGGTCTACTTCACCCTCAAACTATAAAACTCTATATTATATCCTTTGAACTTTGCAAAACCGGTCAAATTACCCTCTGAGATGGTTTTGGACCGTGGTTTCCTACAATAACAATGGTTTTGCTATAGTGCCAGTGATTTGGTTTTTTCCTTTTTTCGGTCAAATCTTTAAAAAATCATAGAAAAATCATAAAAATAGGAAATTCAATTTTGTTGGACTCCACGTGAGTAGATCTACACAATAAATATATAATATGATATGCTTTAGTATAAAGTTTTTGCTGTTAATTTAGATTTGTTATTTTCTAAAATTAATTGGAATAATTCATAACTACAGTTTCTATGGTCCATTTGTGGTGAAATTTTTATGGTGACCTAGTTATTGTATGATTGAGCTGCAGTGAAAATGTTATACTCATTGGATCATCAATAACTTATTTATAGATTTTTTTAGATTTAACAAACATAAACCCTAAATAAATCTATAACTAAGTTATGCACCATCCAATGAGTATAAAATTTGTACTGCAGTTCAAGAATACAATAATTAGGCCACCATAAAAATTTCACTATGATTGAACTATAGAAACTGCAGTTATGAATTATTCTAATTAATTACAAAAAATATTAGATCTAAATATGCAACATAAAATTTATACTAAAGCATACTCCCTCCGTCCCTAAAAAAGAGTCATTCTCGCTTCCCAAAAAATCAACAGATATTAACTTTGACCAAATATATAAAATAAAGTATTAATATTTATATTACATAATTAGTATCATTGGATAGATCTTTGAATGTACTTTTATAATAAAATTATTTGTAGATAAAAATATTGCACACATTTTGTACAAATTCAGTCAAAGTTGAGAAAGTTTGACCAGCACGCATCCCATAGCGACTCTTTTTTTTTGGACCGAGGGAGTATAGTATTATATGTTTACTATGTAGATCTACTCATATGGAGTCCAACAAAATTAGATTTTCAATTTTACGTTTTTTTTTAATTTATTATGATTTTTCAAAGATTCAGTTAAAATAAAAAATCAAAATAATTATTACTGTAGCAAAACCACTGTTACTGTAGCAAAACCATCATTCAAAAACACATGAGAGGGTAATTTAATCGGTTTTACAAAGTTCAGGGGTAAAACAAACGGTCTCATTAGGAGTTAAGTAGACCACTTCGAATAAGTTGGGGTTAAGTAGACTTTTTTCTGTTTTTTTTTGAGTTTTTGGAGTCTTGAGTGCCAAATGCCAAAGTTTTCTGATCTTATTTTTTCAAAGGTGTTTAGATGCATTTTGCAAAAAGTAAGCCAAAACCCAAAAACTTTTGAGATTTGAGATTTTGGTGTATTATAAATTCAGACACGTGAATTTTGAGTGCGAGAACAGAGCCAACAATTGCCTGGGTTGCGTTTGTGTTCTCCTGTCCCCCGCGTCGTCTTCGCTCTCTCGCTCTCTCGGCAGTCGGCGACGACTGGGCGACCGCCGGCGCCGCCTTACGCCAGGTGCAACGGTCTCCATCAGATCCTTTGCCAGGTCTTTTTCGGGCCCTTCGCTTGCGACGAGCACCACCAGGTACTCCACCCCTTCTCCCCTCCCTGCCGTGTGAAACCGAGCACTCAAACCCTAACTTAAAACTTTTTTGTTTTCGGATATGATCTATCTACAAATGTATGCCCATGTATTATGCATACTAACTTTGTTTTAATTATGGGTGCACACCAAATGTCCTTTACTGGGTCCTCCACTGCTTCTAGGCGCGCTTCTGAATCCGGAGTTGCCAGCATTCGCTTGAGGCGCCAAACCAAAGCACACCATCATGCAGGTTGGTATTCCCTAGATTAACTCTCTTGATTGGTTGCGCGCGGCTGATACAGACAGGCAGTCGTTTGGTTTCTTTTGCAGCCAGGGCACCTAAAACAACAGATTGTGATCTGTATTCTATATGCTGTGGTCCTAGAAATTTTCATTTGGTTAAAAGTGGAGAACTTTTCTTCCATGCTTTTCCTGTCCTATTTTGAAATTACGAAACTATTAGATAGAGGCTTGAAATACAATGAACTCAATCCTCTTTTGTCTGATAAATTTAGCATAGGGTGGATTGGACGTGTGGTTCAGTGTTTGGTGGTGGAATTGCTATGCTTTTTTATCATAACCAAAGCATTACCCACTAGGGCTTGTTCTACATGCTTCTTGTTATTTTATTGAGCTCACAGTAATGCTTTGGTAATTGGGATGTTAATTTTGTATAATATATATACTCTTATAGTCTTATTGGAGTGTGTATATTTTTTTGAGTGCTGTGGAGGATTGTAATTGTATGGGTAATTTCACATTTCACATAGCCCTGGTGTAATAGGGACCTGATATACCCTCTGTAAGAGCATGGATTTGTGTTTTTTGTTTATTTGTTGAAGTTCACTCACGTACACACTTTGAATTTCAGATATCTTAGTTCGTTTCTGTCTGGCAGACTTTAAGAATTGTGGTGGGTGGTACCTGGGCTTGTGGAGCTTCTGATGTTTTCTACCCTTTTCTCTTTATGCTCACTTTGGCTCAACTGGATCTTAGTCTTCAGTTTTTGTTCAGTAGCTAGATTTTCTGACATTTTGAGTACAATATTTCTAACACAATTTGCCATTTGAAAGGCTAGCGATAGATTCAACATAAACTCTCAGCTTGAGCATCTTCAAGCCAAATATGTTGGTACAGGGCATGCTGATTTGTCCAGATTGTAAGTACCCTGTTATTTTTGTAACAAAAGAGGTTACTAAATTATAAGACATTATCGCTTAATGTTTTCCTTATTTACAGTGAATGGGCTGTCAACATCCAGAGAGACAGCTATGCCTCTTATATTGGGCACTATCCAATGCTAGCATATTTTGCCATTGCTGAGAATGAATCGATCGGAAGAGAACATTACAATTTCATGCAGGTATGTATGACAACTTGCCTCCACTCTTCTTCTAAGTTATAGCTCAAATTTATAGCACAATTCTAGAGCATAAATATTGTAGTAAAATTATGGCTTAGTGCAAGATGAGGGTTCCTGTACTTAGCATCATTGCTGGTTTTCCATAGCCTGCCATGTGCGGTTATTTAAGTGCAGTTACTGTGTTTCATTGGAAATGCCTAAGTGCCACCAGTTATCTTCTGGCTTAACAGTTCTTCTGGTTAAGGATTCTATAAATCTATTACTGAAAAAAAACATGAGTCTGTCACAAACAATATGATGCTACCCAAAAAATTAGGACCTTTCTCCCTGCAAGAAAGTGAGATGATTGGGTAGACCGGTAGAAAGCTGAATTAATAGAATTGTCTACTGCTCTACTATTTTCTTTCCGTACTGCCTAGTAGACTAATTGTAAAGCTCTGTCTATCCAAAATGTAAAATGTATTCTATTTGGTGAGGACAAGGCTTTGAGTATCGGTTACTTTATAATATGCCATTTATCTGATGCAAAACCATAAGCAAGTACTCCCTCCGTCCACAAATGATATTCGTATTAGACTAGTCAAAAAGTCATACAAAATATACTTTGACCATTAATTTCTCTTATAATATAAAGTTGGTGGCTAAAAACTCAATAGCATCTTAGAGACACTTTTAACACGAATCTATTGATGTAAGTTTTATACTCTAAACTTTTATACAATTTGATTAATTGTTGGTCAAAATTTATAAAGTTTGACTTTTTGACTAGTGTAATACAAACATCATTTGTGGACGGAGGGAGTACTTTTGAATACTTTTTTTTTGCATCAATTTTGTATGTTGGGGTGTCTATGGTGGCTCAACATAGCAGGTCCCAAGCCCTGGTTAAGGAGGAGGGTTGTGATAGGCTTGACGAGCCAACGTAAAAACCTAGCTAACCTTATGGAGATGAAACCCAAAAGAATCCCGTTGGGGCGTAACCCTCTTAGCGACGCGCCATGTCGGAACCCGGGCATGGTGTCAAATGAGCAAGGGCCGGGTCGTCACCCCCGTGACGCGCCGTGTCGTGATCTGGGCATGGTGCCAAGTGAGCAAGGATCGGGTCGTCGCATCCTTAGTGGCGCGCCACATCGGCGCCCGGATGTGGTGAAAAATGTGCAAGAATCTTCTCATTTGACTCGGCGGGTGAGAAGGGTAAGGAAGCTAGTCGAGCCAACTAGGATTCGTCTAGGCAGTTGGAACGTAGGGTCCCTCACGGGTAAGTTAAGAGAGTTAGTTGATACAGCAGTTAGAAGGCGTGTAAATATCTTGTGCGTCCAAGAGACTAAATGGAAGGGTCAGAAGGCGAAGGAGGTGGACAATACTGGTTTCAAGCTCTGGTACACAGGGACAACTTCAAATATTAATGGAGTAGGAGTTTTGATTGACAAGAGCCTGAAGGATGGAGTAGTGGAGGTGAGAAGACAAGGAGATAGGATTATCTTAGTTAAACTTGTCGTTAGTGATATGGTTCTAAACGTAATTAGTGCTTATGCCCCTCAAGTAGGCCACGATGAGAGTGTTAAGATGCAGTTCTGGGAAGATTTGGATGGCTTGGTTAGAGCTGTACCTAGCAGTGAGAAGCTCTTCATAGGAGGGGACCTAAATGGCCATGTAGGGTCTTCAAGTGCAGGTTTTGAAGCGGCTCATGGTGGTTTCGGTTATGGTAGTAGGAACTAGGAGGGAGTGGATGTCTTAGATTTTGCTACAGCTTTCGATCTGATGATAGCCAACACTTTCTTTAGAAAGAGACCTTCCCATTTAGTGACCTTTAGTAGTGGTCGTTCCTCTAGCCAGATCGACTTTGTCCTTACAAGAAGGGGGGATAAACACACTTGTGAGGATTGTAAGGTGATACCTGGAGAATGTGTGGTTTCTCACACAAGCTACTGGTGGCCGATTTTCGCTTCCTGGTGCATGCTCGTAGGGTCAAACAAGCCAAGAGTGCGAGGACAAAGTGGTGGAATTTAAAAGGGGAAGCATTGAAGGGCTTCAAAGAAAGAGTTATTGATGAGGCCCTTGGAAAGACGAAGGAGATGCAAACAACATGTGGGAGAAGATGGCAACTTGCGTTTGGAAGGTTGCCGCAGAGGTGCTTGGAGTGTCTAAAGGAAGTGGTCGCGATCCAAAAGACACTTGGTGGTGGAATGAAGATGTGCAAAAGGCTATTAAGGAAAAAAAGGAATGCTATAAGTGCTTGTTCCAAGACCGATGCGCGAACAACATAGAAAAGTACAAGGTGGCTAAGAAGGCTGCAAAACGAGCGGTGGGGAAGGCGAAGGGGCGGGCTTACGAGGATCTTTACCAACGTTTGAATACGAAGGAAGGAGAGAAGGACATTTATAGGATGGCTAGGGCTCGTGATAAGAAGACAAGGGACTTCAACCAAGTCAAGTGCATTAAGGATAAGAGAGAGCAACTCTTGGTGAAGGTAGATGAGATTAGACATAGGTGGCAAGAATATTTTGATAATTTGTTCAATGGGGAGAATGAGAACTCCACCGTTCGGTTGGATGACTCTTCTGATGACACCAATAGGCGCTATGTGCGGAGGATCCAAGAGCAGGAGGTTAGAGAAGCTTTGAAAAGGATGAAAGTGGATAAAGCGATGGGTCCTGATGGTATTCCAATCAAGGTGTGGAGATGCCTCGGGGATATAGCTATAGTATGGCTAACCAAGTTGTTTAACAATATCTATCGTCCAAACAAGATGCCTCAGGAGTGGAGAAGAAGCATATTGGTTCCAATCTACAAGAACAAGGGAGACATCCAAAGTTGCACTAATTATCGGGGAATTAAGTTGATGAGCCACACGATGAAGTTGTGGGAGAGAGTTATTGAGCATAGATTGCGAGGGTCGACGCGGATATCCATGAACCAATTTGGTTTCATGCCTGGAAGGTCAACCATAGAAGCAATCTTCTTAATAAGACAAGTTATGGAGCGGTTCAGGGAGCAAAAGAAGGACCTACACATGGTTTTCATTGACTTGGAGAAGGCGTACGACAAGATACCAAGGAATGTTATGTGGTGGGCTTTGGACAAACATAAAGTCCCAACAAAGTATGTTACCCTCATCAAGGACATGTACAACAACGCCGAGACCAGTGTGCGAACAAATGATGGTGACACTGATTTCTTTCCGATTAAAATAGGTCTTCATCAAGGGTCAGCCTTGAGCCCATATCTCTTTGCCTTGGTTATGGATGAGGTTACGAGGGACATACAAGGAGATATCCCTTGGTGTATGCTTTTTGCAGACGATGTAGTGTTAGTTGATGAAAGTCAGTTAGGAGTAAATAGGAAACTGGAGTTGTGGCGGCAGACCCTTGAGTCCAAAGGGTTTAGAATAAGCAGGACTAAGACTGAGTACATGAGATGTGATTTCGGCAATGCTGCACAAGAAGAGGTAGAGGTGAGCTTGAACGACCAAGTGGTGCCTAAGAAAGATGTCTTCCGGTATTTTGGATCGATGTTACAGAAGGATGGAGATATTGATGCAGACGTTAGCCATAGGATCAAAGCAGGGTGGATGAAGTGGCGCCAAACATCTGGTATTCTCTGTGACAAGAGGGTACCACAAAAGCTCAAAGGCAAGTTTTATAGGACGGCGATTAGACCGGCTATGTTGTATGGAGCAGAATGTTGGCCTACTAAAAGAAGACATGTCCAATAAATGAGTGTTGCAGAAATGCGTATGTTGCGCTGGATTTGTGGCCACACAAGGATGGACCGAGTCCGAAATGACGATATTCGTGACCGGCTAGGGGTAGCACCAATTGAAGAAAAGTTGGTCCAACATCGGTTGAGGTGGTTTGGTCATGTCCAAAGGAGACCTCTAGAGACACCAGTGCATTGTGGAGTTTTAGCCCAAGATTTTCATGTGAGGAGAGGTAGAGGTAGACCGAAATTGACGTGGGGGGAGGCAATAAAGAGAGATCTAAAAAGTTGGGATATACCTAGAGATCTATGTTTAGATAGAAATGCATGGAGAGCAGCCATTGACGTGCCTGAACCGTGACTAGGGTCTCTTGTTGGGTTTCAACTCTAGCCTAGGACTAAGAGGCTTGGTTGTTGTTGTTGTTGTTTGTGTCACAGACATTTTTAGTAAGAGTAATTCTTGGTCAATGGCTTGTCCTAGTGAAACAAAATATGTCTTATATTTTTGGATGGTGGGAGTAATAACTTGGCCATCTACATATATTTCTGTAAGTGTGTAAACTGTATATTGAAATTCATATGCATTGTCTTTATAAAAAAGAATTAAATTGCAGTCAGTTGTCTTTCCATATGCCAACCATTTACAATTATACAGCTGGTGTATTTAGTAAATTGACAAAACTTACAATTTAATGGACATAGTTTATGTAAATGATGCATAGTTAGTGGCAATCTTCTGTGCTATGAAATAGATATTTTTTTTAAAGGGATCGGATGTGTACTTGATGCTTGTCAAAGATCCCTTTGTGAATAGAACAGATATCTCTTGGTTAGATAGATGCTCTATTAATTACATAGTACATACAAGATACGATTGACTATATTCAAAGAACTTGTTAATGATGCAGTCAAATCAAATTATTTGGTTTTCGTAAGATAGCCAGGCAACTGCATATGCGTTTTAATGGGCGCTGTAGCTAGGAGAGGTTCTAAATCAACTGCCCGCGCCCTATGATAGCAGCACCTATAGTCGATCCTAACCAATTGAATCAACTGCTGAAGCCAGCTCCATTAGTAGTGATTGTAAGCAGTGTATCCATTAAAATAAATGAGTCAAGAACCCTTTTGAGCAATCTCTCTTGCAAGTGAATATGTATTGATAAAATAAATGGAGGCACACCTAATGTGGTTCAACTTAAGTGTGAAATCAACAGGGGCATGCAACACTGTATCTGAAAACAGAACTGGAGTACGCACAATGATAATGAACCCCGTACATGAGGGTGAACTTGGCATCTAACCTTCCATCAAATTCAGTGGATTGCTGTCCATTTTTTTTTCCATGCCAAAAGTTTTAGCAGGATCTGAGTATTGCCATAGTTCGTAGTTCATGGGCTTCATTGTTCACATGCTGCATAGTTCGTAGTTCATGGGCTTCATTGTTCACATGCTGCATACTTGTGTACCAGAAGATTATTGATATTTATCCATATCCATAGTTCACGGGCTGCATTTGCGTATTTGACAATTTTCGAGCATACGCTTATATTAATGTGATGCACAGTATAAATTTATCAATTGACCGTTTCTTTATACAGAAAATGCTGCTTCCTTGTGGCCTCCCTCCTGAGAGAGACGAAGATTGAGGAGCTGTTGCATAGTTTTAGTGTTTCCAATGGTGTGCTTTTGAAGGACCATATACTGAGATTAGCCCCCATGCTACTTGTGTTAAAGCTCGTATGCCTTGTCTTCCATCAGTCTTTATCGTGATACATAAATATTTGGAACTTGTATGCGTTGTAAACGAAATGCTGGTTCTGCCCCTTTGTCATGTTTTTGTGGTGCGTTCTACCAGTGTGAAAGAAAATATTCGGCATTTTGTTCAGGTGCAATCTGGCTACACGGGCATCAAGAATTTGAAGTGCCGTTCTTACACATGAAAGGCTGCCAATCTCAAATTGGCAATTTGTAGCATACGGTAGAAAGATCATGTAGAAGATGAATTGGTAATCTCTAGCTTAGTAGCTTACTGTAAAAGGAATTTGTAGACGATGGGTGTTCTTCAGGGTGGCAAGACAAGGCTCGCAAGGACTTGAATGCTTGATTTTTCACGGGATTTGTGGGTGTGAATGGTTAGGCTGCTCTTAAAATTCAAAATTCATGTGGACGATGTTTCACCATGAGCCTCAAACCAGAATTGGCTTTTTTTTTAACGAGGGGAAAAAGAGGGAATCAAAGTTTTGGTAGTGGCTCTAGAACCATGAACCGCGTACGCTATCCAGTCATCCGTGTTAGAGCATCTCCACGAGTTCCTAACAAAACCTCCTAATGTAGGATTCTTGACAAGAATAGGAAAAAACCATCTCCAAAAGTTTCTAATACCACATTCCAATCTTGTGGCACTTCGATTAGAAACTGTTGGAGATGTCTTATTTATTTCTCTTAATACTTCTTTAGAAGTTAGAAAACACTACTCCCTCCGTACTCGTAAAACATATCGTTTATGATAGCGATACGGTCTTCAAAACACAACTTTGATCTCTTATTTTTATAAAAATATTTATAGAAAAGTGATATATGTATACTTTTATAAAAATATTTTTGAAGACAAATCTATTCATATAATTTTCACATTTTCAAACTCAACGATTAAAAAGTTATTGATGATTTATATTCCCAATGTTTGACCTAAACCTTATCCGAAACAACATGTTTTACGAATACGGAGGGAGTATGTTTTTGGAAATAAATTATTGGGGTACTAATGCTCTTAGGAATAGTTTTTGGGCACGAGGGGAGCAAAAAGAAATAAAATGAGTATCTGGACTCGGTTGGATGATACATTATGGTGGAAAGCTTACGATGATAAGCAACCAATTTAGCTTACGATGATAAGCAACCAATTTCTTTGCTAAGTCGGGATGACTTGCGTTTCTGATTTTTTTCTTGAACGTAGCACTTCTGAAATTCTAATGAGATCATTTTGTTCTAAACAGGCAAAAACTAATGCTCGGTGCGGAGTGAAAGAGCGAGCACAAGGTAGGAATTCAGACTGTACATGCTCACCCTTCTAGAGCACCCAATGTCTGCTCATGCTCACCTCCTTTGCCATTAAAAAAGATCCTTCACCAAATTCCTAATGATATGCTCCTGAAGTTTTCCTAGTTATTAAGAACATGCATGGACCTTAAATCGATCCATGATAGTGACATATAGTACATGCTCAACAGATTGTTTTTTAGCTTGCAGTTACAAACGTAACTATTACAAAGGACAAATCAGGCCTTGTATTCCAACTATAATAGTTGCAAGCAGAAAAAAGATATCAGTACATATGGAAATCGTGATTATATTTATGAAAGTACTTCTCTACAGGCGATATACCTGCTTCTCATAATAAATTCAAGATATGTATAATCACACGTGAGATCGAAGCTAGAAAAAAAAATCCACGTTCCACAGAAGCGACCATCATTCTGTCGTTATACATACGATATTTTGTTTGACAGAGGTTATATGTACACGATAAAGAATTACTCACCAAGTCATCAGTCTCAAACAAAAGTGCTTTCCTCTCGGATAGAACGTGTAAGAAGTTCCTCCGAGAATCTAATAGGTACTACATGCAAAAATATCCTAGTCCACAACGATCAATAGCTTTCATAGGCTCTGGCAATAAAAAATACAACAGAATACTGCCACTCGAGCTCAATCAACAAGAACATATATAAAAGTAAGACTTGAGGTACCCACATTTTCATAGTAAGATAAATTAACAAGAACAATACAAAAAAAAAAAGACTTGAGGTACCCACATTTTCATGGTAAGATGAAGTCACATGCCAATAGATTCATCATTCCATTGCAGGTGTCATCAGCTCAGTATATAAAAACAACCAGTCAGAGACTTCTAAGTCCAATCCACATCTTACAAGCTCAATGGTTTGGCAAAAGAAGGAAGAGAGTTCTCAAAGACTTCAACATTTCACATTTAAGTATGAAAGAACTGCTCTTTAGCAGCTGCTATCATCAGAAATTGTTGGGCTTACATAGAACGACTCTGTTACATGTATATTAATGTCCAGCCCCATCTGGGATTAACTCCCAAAAAAATTGGGTGGATCCAACAAATAAGATTCAGATAAGAGCTCTCCTGGCCAAGGAACGTGAAAAAGAAATCTCCAATCATGGTCCAGTATTATTGCCCAAATAAACTAGAAATAGCCGTCAGATATCCAGCTAGCTGCAGAAATGGATGAGCACGCAATCACATATTAGTAGCGCAAAACTGTAATTAACATTCTGGTTTCTAAGTAAATAATTGTCTAGCATCAGACATCACTGTGTCCATTATAACATTTCTCAGGTCATGTTATTGGTTATGATAAAAGTTTGTATATCTCTGTCAATTTTTTTTTTATATATACTAAAAACCGAATTTCTCCTACATTCAGTTTACGTACCTGCTCTAAGATGCCCTTTCCTGTCTGAGCTTCCACTACCAATCCAGCAGTCAGTCCTATCATTGCCAATGCCCCGTTGATCGCTTCTGCTTGACGGCGCCTCTGCAAAACAGACCACAGTGATTTGGATCAAAACTGAAGAGTAAGAAAACACAATGAAGCATCAATATATAATATAGACTAGCATTTGGATTCAAAGAGGAGTGCAGGAAATGAGTTTTCCAGGACAAACAGACACCAATTAATGGATGATGAAATAACTATTTGTTAACAGAAAATGGAAGCAATATATTAGTGAAATAATAAACATATATGTTTGTTGAATCACCAAAGGAATTTCAGCATCTTTCTTATAAGTTATAATTTCCCCCGCAGGTAGAGTTTTTTTTTAATTTAATAATACATGTCCACGTGAACATTACTGCAATGTACAGTCCACTCGGTAATACTAAGTTGAATATCCATTTGCAGTAAGGTAAGATGCCTCAACTGAAGAACATGCAATCAGGTTTTCACCCACAGAAAAAAAAATAAATTAGAAATGGGGAACTTGCAGGACAACATGAACAGGGAAAAGCCTAGTTCTGTTTCCAGTAATCTGAAACAATGATTCATCAGCAACTATTGGCCCAAACAAAAGGTAGATGTTTTCCACTTTTCCGTATTATAAAGATTCCTTCCTTTAGCATATATGATTGATTAATCTAAGGAATGATGCAACAGCAACAATGCACACCTTCAGCTTTTCTTTGACCTTAATTTCTTGCATTTGTTTAGCAGCTAGGCGCTTAGCTTCCAGTGGATCAACCATCACAACATTCTCACCTGAGCTTCTTTTGCCTCGTGGTGCCTGATTCATAAGAAAAAACCAGTTTAACTACAAGAGAGAATGTATTATGTAGAATAATAAGAATGCACCAACTGGCACTAAAGAAAGTTGAATAACTTTCTCCAGGACCTCAGGGTTAGTATAACACATAAAGTAAAGAGTCTAAGGAATTATTGTATCCTGGTTGGGATATAGACCTAAGAAATTGAGCTTAAACTTCTAAGAAAAAATCAAAATCTCATAAAGTTATGTTCAACAAACATTATTAATGCCATAGTCCTACCAACCCTAAAAAATAGATGGCCTACTCAAAAAGCCTGATGCATACATCTGCACTAGCAAAGGCCAGAACGTGGCTTCTCCGATATAATGTATGTCCCAATTGCTTGTATTGGATTGTCCATCTATGAGAGAAAAGACATATAACTCAGAGGTCAGTTAAGTTGTAATGCGAGTACTATTGATGCCACTAACTACAACCAGAATTAGCTATTATTAGTAAAACCAAGTAAAATCAACTGATATTAATTCAAAATTACTGGTCTCCTGGCTGCTTGCCAACCCAGATGAGGAAGTTGAACCGCATCACACTTGTACAAAAAGTCCAAATGAATTTTTCCAAGGGTTTGTAACTGAAGAACAGGTTTCAACTTGCAACTAGTAACTACTGTACATATGGTACGAAAGGAAACCAGATTACACCAGAATGTGGAGTTCCAACCAAATATTTTCAATACTTATATATCAGTCAAAGGTAAATTCACAATATTGCAGAGAATACAAAGTAACACCAAACCGTTTTCGTGTTGGCCAGCTTTAGGAACACAACAACAATGCAAAATTCTCGTCTAACAAGGAAAAAAAACAATATTTAACATCATCAAGCAAATTAATTTGCGACTTCGAGAAAGATTTACGAGCAACTTAATTTGAGATTTCGGGAAAGATTTAATGAATTGGCCAACAACAATACTGCATCAATGGAGGCAGCGCAACAAGAAACAAGAACATACCTGGACAAGGACGGAGCAGAGGACACACGCTTGATCGTGAGAAAGCGGGAGGAGCTAGAAGAACAAGAGGCTGGTAGAGAAGGAATCGACGCAGAGAAGCAGAGACTAGTGGAGCACGCCATTCTTGCTGCTCCCTGCCTCCTCCGGTCCTCCCCTCCTCTTCTCTTTTTCTACGGACGCCGGACACCGTCGTCTTCCACCCTCTAGTTTTCCCCTTTTCGTTTTTCTATTCTTTCCCAAAATCAGGTCGTCGTTATCCTGTTCCATCACCGTTAGGTGGGCTTCTTGATGATCTTGGGCCGGCCCACGGCCCAAGCGGAAAACTGAGACCACCACACTGCTTGCCCTGCTCGGTGGATGAACTGGTTCACGATCACACGCCGCGACCGCCATCACTAGCGTTAGCTTCTGCGTGTGGCCGTGGGCGCCCGCGCGCGGCATGACGACCGCCACCGCCATCGTCTCCGGGCACGGTCTCGCGCTGCGCCGGAGCCTCCCCCTCCCTAACCCGCCAGGGCGAGCCACCACCTCGGTCTCCCTCTCCGCGCGCCCCGTCACTCCCAACCGCTGCATGATTATTGTTCCGGCTAGCGCGTCCCCGCCGCGGTCGCGCCGGTGCCGGTCCATCTCGTCCGAGAGCTCCACCGCCGCATCCGCCGCGGCTGACAACATCACCGACGAGGAAGCGGAGCCCGTGGACGAGGACGACGAGGTGGACGTGGACCCGCAGGCGGAGGTGTGCTACCTGGACCCCGACGCGGACCCGGAGTCGATCCGGGAGTGGGAGCTGGACTTCTGCTCGCGGCCCATCCTGGACGCGCGCGGCAAGAAGGTGTGGGAGCTCGTGGTCTGCGACGCCACGCTCTCGCTCCAGTTCACGCGCTACTTCCCCAACAACGCCATCAACAGCGTCACGCTCCGCGACGCGCTGGGCTCCGTGTCCGAGGCGCTGGGCGTGCCCATGCCCGACCGCGTCCGCTTCTTCCGGTCCCAGATGCAGACCATCATCACCCGCGCCTGCGGCGAGCTGGGCGTGAAGGCCGTGCCGAGCCGGCGGTGCGTGTCGCTGCTGCTGTGGCTGGAGGAGCGGTACGAGGTGGTGTACAGCCGCCACCCGGGGTTCCAGGCCGGCACCCGGCCGCTGCTCGCGCTCGACAACCCGTTCCCCACCACGCTCCCCGAGAACCTCTTCGGCGACAAGTGGGCGTTCGTGCAGCTCCCGTTCTCCGGTCAGTAGTTCGATTTGCCACAGCGATTAGCCTTGATTATTAATCCATCGATGAGGCCCTGAGCAGAGCGAGCTTCGCCTGATTGTTCATGCTGTGCAGCTGTGAGAGAGGAGGTGGAGTCACTGGAGAGGAGGTACGCGTTCGGTGCGGGGCTGGATTTGGATCTGCTGGGGTTCGAGCTTGATGACAGCACGCTAGTCCCTGGTGTCGCTGTGGAATCATCTCGCGCCAAGCCTCTAGCCGGTAAGTTGTCTGTACTGTCACAACGCCAATGACACAATAGAAAGAATGACAATAATGTGCTGTCTCGGTTTACTGAAATTAACAAGCAGCCAAAACTCTAAAACAAATTAACAAGCAGTCTGAACCCAAGGCATTCAAAATGTGTATAGCAAACTGACAACGATTTGTTTCATGGCTAATGCTTGTTCGCGAATGCATTCTATCGATATGTTCAGATTTAGGGGCGCAAGCCGTGCAAATGCTTTCTTGTTGGTAAAAGAACTACTAAGTTCTTAAATAATACTTGCATATCAGTTGTCACTTTGATAGTTTGATCTCTATGAACTATGATCTTGTCTTGTCAAAAAATAAAATTATGATCTTATCGAAGTAGGCAATGCGGCAGTGTAATTAACTATTGCCTCTCTCTCCATCAACTTAAAAGTTTTTTGGTGCAAAATGATCGGTGCATACAACTCAATAAAGATAGATCGTTGTGCACTGAGGCAAGTTCTGGCATGTCATATGAGATGGTCTCACATGTTTACCACTCCAGAATCTGATCACTAGTACTTTGAGAACGTAGAAGAAATGAAAGCCAGATAACAACCGTCTAGTCGATTATGGAAATAGAACAAATGACAACCAGATATGCATCTGGTGTTGGACAAGTCAGAGCACTTGAACTTGAACTGCTACACCTGCGTTTGCTAGTTTGCTTCCATGTCTGACCACACTCATGACTTGCATCAGGTGGCTGAGAAATGTTTGTGTTTTTTTCCATCCCCTCCATTTCAGCGTGGATGAACGGTCTGGAGATCAGCGCGGTGGAGGTGGACACCGGCAGGGCGAGCCTGATCCTGTCGGCGGGGGTCTCGACGCGGTACATCTACTCCGGGTACCAGAAGACCCCCGCGGCGACGCAGGAGGCGGAGGCCTGGGAGGCGGCGAAGAAGGCCTCCGGCGGCCTCCACTTCTTGGCCATCCAGGAGAACCTCAACTCCGACGGCTGCGTTGGCTTCTGGCTCCTGCTGGACCTGCCCCCGCCGCCTGTGTGATGATGGATCGATCCATTATCCCTATCCGGACGCTAGTTTCTTTCTATGTCGTGGATTTCGTCTTTGGAAAACACCGTAGCATCGACGACGTCTAGTGCTGATAGTAGTAAATTGTTTTTGGCAATCAGTACACAGAAATTCAGAGATGAAAGTATTAAGAGCATCTCCAAGAGGTTGGCAAAATTCACTTGGCAAATCCTGTGTTTTGGCAAGTTGCTAAAATATTTGGCAAGTCAAAAATTTGTTCTCACTCCAAGAGTTTGTCATTTAGACTTGGTAAAATGCTAACTAGCCTTTCTGCTAGTTATGCGGCATTTCAACGAACACTTTGAAAGCATAAAGCACCCACACAGTATTCTAGCTGATTTGGTTGGCTGCTTCCTCCGTTCTCTTCCGTTCTCTTGCCGGGATCGATGAAAACAAGCCAGCAATGAAAACACAGTGACTAGCAGAAAGGAACGTGGTGCACGGTGCTAGAGCCGCCGCAGCCCCCCACGGTGTTGGAGCCGTCCAGGAGCCTGGCGTGGCGAGGTACACGACGGCCTCGTCGAACCCGCCGGTCAGTGCCTCCACCTCCCGGTCAGCGCCTCCACCTCGACAAACCAGCCGCCGCGGTGCCTCCAGCTCACAGGCGGCTCCGGCCGGCGAGCGCCGGCCCGACCCCGGCTGCCGGCGGCTCCGGCGGGCGGCTTTGGCCGCGAACGCATGCAGGAGCGCCTCGTTGCACTGTTCTGCCGTGTGCCTCGCGATGAGCACACACGCCCACACCCGTGCGGACGCCAGCGCCATCGCCCAAGTTCATTCTATGTTGATGGCAAGTGCCTGCTCGCTCGCAAATATGCGCGCGTGAGGCCTCCGAGGCATATGCCAAACTGTTGGACCTCTTTTTTTTTTTTTTTTTTTTGTAGTTTTGTCAAAAAAAACAAAGGATAGCAAGTGGTTCTGGCAAACTAAGAGCATCTCCAAGAGTTTTTCTAAATCTCACTCTCTAAATCATCATTTAAAAAGTCATTTGCATAAAAATTATTTTCTATATCTTTGCAATCTCCAACAGCTTTTCTATATCTCGCATGCAGTCTAGAGAGTCATTCTCGTCTTCTATTTTTGGCTAGCGAAAAATCCGGAATAGAAGATGGCTATATTTGGACAACAATTTAGATAAGCTGTTGGAATGTAATTTTTCATCAAAATCTCTATTCCTAGCATTTAGGAAGAATATACAAAGTCTCTTGGAGGTGCTCTAAGGAAGGAATGTTTGGAAAGCCTAGCAGCCTTTGCAGGCCGCAACTCTTTGTTTTTTTTTCCTTTTGGTTTTCTTTTAGCAACCGCTTTGTTTTTCCTTTCTTTCTTGATTGATTGATTCCGCTGATGGCCCAACGGTACAATAGGCCCGAGCTCTAGGCGGCCGCCTTCCTCCGTCGCAGGCCAGCCCGTCTCGTCCAGCGGCGTGGCGGCCCAGTGTATCCTGGGCCCTAGTCTTTTCGCGAGGGGACAACAGCCGAACCGAGCCGAGCATCCTAGCTGGACCAGCTGCCACGCGACGCGCTCGGCGGTGCACAACCCCGACTCTCGACCGGGTGACGGCAGATCCATCAACCATGATCCACATGACCACATTCCACTGCGCTGGCCCGGCCCTGTGGCTGTGCTCGGAGTGCCGGTCTGCCGGATGGCCGGCCCCTCGTACACTATTGTGCATTTTGTGCTCCTGCCCTGCTAAAAATTTGGAACAGAGTTGTGTTGGGAAGCTTATTAGGCGAGTTGTGTTGGGAAGCTGCTTAGATTACTCATCCTATCCTCAATATCTAAAAGTTCTAAGTAATTATTACTCAAAGTCTAGCTCCACCCTCTTTCCCCGGGTAGTATTAACTAATAATTACCAAACGCAAACTAGCTAATATACCGTGTCGATTCAAAGAAGGGAGAAGGGTGTAGAGCTCAACCTCGGCGGCGTACTACCTAGCGGCTAGCGAGCCCCTTTGGGTTAGGGCAAGTACAACGGGTCCCTTAACCCCGTCCCTTCGTCACCATATTCTCAAAAAAACCTCTGTCGAAGCTTGGAGACGCCCCTTTCGTCGCTTCGCGAGAGGACGACTTCGTCTCGTGCTCCGATGCAGAGAAGACGAACTCAGCAGCGTTGTACGAGCCGTCTCCTCATCTCGCCAGCGCGTAGATCCCGGGTGCCATCGCGCGGTTGATGTTTTGGCGCGTGCGAGCGGGAGCAATCACGCCAAATCCATCTCTCTATATCACCGGTACAGTTCCAATTTTCTCAGTTGGGTGCCTGTAACACCTCTGGTGTTTAATCTGTAATTAACCTGACATGTCATCATCATTAGTCATAATCATTTTGTCATGCATTAATGTTTGTCTAGTGGTTGCTTGCCTTTACCTTTTCCTAAAAGGTATTTTTGTCGTGTAGTGATCTCTTTTCAAAAACTCTAAATGCCCAAATCTCCCTTTAAGGGCAAAATGGTAATTTCAACTCTGTGTCTAGTCTTGTGTAATTCTTGTTCAATTTGATGTCTTGAAGCTTTGTTGTGTTGTTCAAAAATCAAAATCAAAAAATCAGATTTCAAAGTCCTTTTGAAAAACCCTAATTTCCAAACCCTGGCTTTTACCCCTCTTTTAATAATTTAAAAACTATTCAAAATTTGGACTTGGTCCAAAAAGCAAAGTTGTAGATCTTGTCAAGAGGAACAACTTTGGTATTTACAGATTTTCAAGTTTCTATACAAAGTTTGAAGTAATTTCAAATTCATTCAAATTCCAGTTTTTGTCCCCTTTTCAGTTTTCAAAATTAATTCAAAAACTATGAGTTTCAGAAAAAGTGTATATTAGCAAAGTTATAGGTTTTGACAAAAGGAATAACTTTCATATTTGCAGATTTCTAACTTTCAATGTAAAATCAAAAGTAATTTTGAATTTATCCAAATCCCAAAAGTGTCCCCTTTTCTGATTTCAAATGTGGTTCAAAAACTGTTTGGATTTTGAAAATGTTCATATTGACAAAGTTGTAGATCTCTTTTTTCTACACAACTTTGGTATTTTGAGTTTTTGCTGCTCAGTTCAAATTTTGGGAGTAATTTGCAAAATACAGAAATCAGTTCAAAGTCAAACCCTAGACCTAGCCCTGTTCATCTTCAACCTAGAGCTACGGGGGGCCCCGGCCGTGGCCGAGCCGTCGGCGCTGCGCGTGCCGCACGCCTGGCCGCTCCTCGCCTGCCACCAGTCTGCCGCCGCTGACACCGTGCTCATTCCGCACCCGCACGCGAGCGCTGACCCTCTCTCCCGTCCCCCACTGCTCCCAGCACGTCGCCGCCGCGTGGCCGTCGCCGGCGAACGCACACCCGGTCCCTGCGCGCACGCCCGTCCTTCCGCCAGCGTGCAATCGATTGCGCACGCTTCGGCCAAGCTTATCCGCCTGCACGCGACGCTCATCCGTCCCCGAGCACGGCTATAAAAGCCACCCGCCAGCCGTCGTTCCTCCGCCACCGTCGCCAGCTCACTCCAGGGTCTCCGCCGCTCAACCACCTAGCCCAGAAGCTCCGCCTTGAGCTCGCGAAGCTTCCCAGCCCCTCAATTTTACCTCCGCCGACTCCAATCGCCCGGCGTAACCCCATCTTCCCAAACTCCGGCGAAACACCGGTGAGCACGGGATTGAGAAATACTCTCCCCCCGGCCGTGATCTTTCCTCCCCGACCCCTGCTTCATCTTCCTCATCTTGGTGCGCTCTTAACCCGCTCCTGGTGACCGTGTCTGGTGTACAGGGTCGCCGGCACGCCGCTCGCCGCCGAGAGAGCTCCGCCGAAACACCGCCACGTCGAGCACCCTCCTTCGACCCTTGTTCCGCCGCCGAGCCCTGCCTCCGACCCGTGGTAAGCACTCGAAGCCCCCGGTTTCTGCTTCCACTCCGCTTCGCCCGAGCCAGGCCTCGAGCAAGCACTCGCTCGAGCCAGGCCTCGAGCAGACACGTACCCTCGCCACTTCGCCGAGCCCAGCCTCGGAGCAGACTCACACACCCTCACCGCTTCGCCCGAGCCTAGCCTCGAGCGGACTCACGCACCCTCAGCTTCGCCGAGCCTAGCCTTGAGCAAGCATGCACCCTCCGCTTTGCCCGAGCCTCCCGGTCAGGCCTCGGACGAAACGATCGTTTTCCGTCTCGCCCGAGCCTCCCGGCCAGGCCTCGGACGAAACGATCGTTTTCCGTCTCGCCTGAGCCTCCCGGCCAGGCCTCGGACGGCCGTTTGTTTCCGCTTCGCCCGAGCCCTGCGAGGGAGGAGCACAGTGCTCTTTTCCTTTTTGAAAGTTTTGAATAGTCTTGCTATTTCATCTTTTTTTATGATTTTCTGTGTTGCTCTAAAAATTCTGAAAATTTTACAGTTAACTCTTTATACCATGTAGTATTTTATAAAAATATGAAACTTGGACTTTGTGCAAAAATTTGAAAAATGAAAAATCTCCCTTTTAATTAAGAAATGAATGGTTTTAGATTTTTAGAAAAACATGTGTAGCTCCAAAAATCATGAGATAAATTTTTATGTGCTAGTTATGTCATGCTTAGTCTCTGGTAGATTTTTGAGGCCTTTTGGAGTAACTTCATTAAATGACCTTTTTATATAATTAGGAAAAAATAAAAAAATCAAGTAGAGTTCATGTTGCATGCCCTGTGTTGCATTGTTCATGCTAGCATACTCATGTGCATACATCATTGCATCCGTATAGTGACCGAAGGAGAAGGAATCAAAGTCGAGGCAGCCGCTGACGAACCTACCCCTGAGGCTACCCCGAGCTCCGACACCTGCACTGCCGACCCCGAGTCTGTCCTTTTCGCTCTTCAAGGCAAGCCCCGGTGCATTTAACCCCTTTCCTTGAATTTATAAAATGATTTCCTTAAATGCTTTTGAGTTAAATTATTGCATTAGGTTTATAGGAGTTGTGTGCTATCCTAATTAATGCACTATCCACCTTGACCACTGATACACCTGATACCTGCTTTTCAAAAGTATTTGAAAAATGCTTAGCAATACTTATTGAATTAGACTTTGCAATAAAATACCATTTTCAAAAGTGTGATCACTGAAAGAATCTTTATGGGAATTTGGCTTTACTTCCTGTTCGATGACTGCTTGCCTAGCTAGCATGTGGTCATTGTCGAGAAGAGGTTGTCCGCGCGTACGGTGCCGTCATGTTGTAGTCCGGGACTCAACAGTTGACACCGACCGGGACAGGGTTGAAAAACCGACAGGACCTGTACTTTTGGGTTAGAGTCCCGAGGTGCTTGTCGCTGGCGGAAAAATGTAGGGACCATCCGTATGGGGGCCTGCTGGTCAAGACTTGTAACTATTCACATACTACGGAAAGCTCTGGCTCCGAGAAATCCTTTATTGGACCGACAACCGCGCACTGGGAGTGGAGAGATGGCGGAAGTAGCATGTACCCACGTGGTCGTCGTACCTGGATAGGAGTGGTGTACTGTACTTCCGGGTGGCGTAGGACCGGGTCCAATCTTGGAGGAATCGTGGAAGACGAGTTGACATATGCAAGCTTGGGTGCTACATATGCAGTGTGGATAGGGATCCTCAGCTGAGTATTATTTATTCGGATTAACGTTGCTCCTCGGTTATGGAGACTTGGTCACTGACTGTCAACGGAGAGTGGTTCTCAACTAGGTATGTTTTGAAATATAAAATGAATCATGAACGATGAAGAATTGAGGAATACTGAATCTTTCCAAAATAAAATAAGGTTTACAAAATGCTTTTCTGCAAAATACCTGATCTTGCTTAAGCCTTACCTTGACTACCCTAAGCCTCTCATTCCTGAGTCTTCTCCATTTTCTTTAGTCGGGTAAGTCTTGTTGAGTACCCCAGTACTCAGGGTTTGTTACCCATGCTGCAGGTATGACAGAGTCCCCGATGTGTCTTGCGCCCTGCTGCATGACCATCGTCCAGGAAGAGGTCGATGAGGCCGAAGAATAGTTGTGCACCCTTGGGCTGGGTGATTATCAGTATCTTTATTTTGTTGTACTCCGCTACGTTGCCTTTGTCTATTTCTATTATCAGAACTTGGTTTGTAATAACTGCACCTTAATTTCTATTTGGAACCCTGCTTTGTAAAACTAATGTTATTTAAGTCTTTCGCTCTTTATTCCGATGTTATTTGTAAAAGTATGCAATGCTGTAACCGAATTGTGAGATGATCCTGCGGACATTGGGCACTGATGTAGCCCGGTGGCGAACAGGTCTTAATCACATGGAACATGAGTTCGGCTGTCAGAGGTTGACAGAGACACGTGGCCATGAGATTAGGGCCGTTCCGTCACAGTACCCCTGCTGCTGTGTCGGCGGCGGCGGCAGCGATGTCGTCGTTCCCAGCGTGCAACTTCGGTCGCGGAACCATCTCGACGACCACGACCTGCAACTTCGGCCATGGTGGAGGCACGTCGTTGGGTGCGGATGTCGTGGGCCGAACCCTAGGTGGAAGCAGATCGACAGCGGCGGGGTGCCCCATCTCCGGTGCTCTCAGCAACGACATGACGACACCTCTATCCTCCATCATCTGCAGCGACGGCTCCAACATCGTAAGTAATCTGTCTTAAGCTTGTTCCTGCTATTTGCAATCCGCAAGATATCAGCTCTGAAGCAATAGAGAAGAACTTCAGACATCATATCTGAATATATAATCCTTTTTCTTATAACTGAACATTCCCTTCAAGTTTATTAAGTAATCCGTCTATTTACAGAAAGATGTCTGATAACTGAATATATAATCTTGTCATTTGTTGTTGCATAAGGACTGAATATGTATAATCAAGTTTATCAAGCAGTCAGTTCTGAATCTATCAATTCTGACATGTAATCTTTTTTTGATAACTGAATATATAATCTTGTCTTTTGTTTTTGTTGGATAAGGACTGAGATCATGACTTCTTGTTGTGTGCTGTCAATTTTTTCTTTTAAATTAGCGCATCTACCTACTCTGCTTTTTGAATACTCGATGTGAACGTAACCGTGCTCATGTTGTTACTGTTATTCAGTTATACTAATCGGGCTAGTGATTTGACATTTGTATGTTTGTTTCATGCAGGGACTAAGACACAATCCAACGGGTGGGTTGGGTTTATGAGCTACTTTGAGAACCAGCCACACAATTTTCATTTGGTTAGAGCCATCTGAATGTTTTCTCAGTTATTGAATGTGAGAGCTATCTGAATGTTTGCACAGTTACTGAATGTGAGCTATCTAAGATCTGAACGCTTCTCAATTATCAGAATTTTATGTTCTGAACTTAATTATATTGTTAAGGTTTGAATGCTTCTATGTACTGTTAAGACTCAGATTTTTTATCAAGCTACCTGAATCTGTGGTCTGAATTCTTGTCAGTATTGTTAAGTTTCAGATTTTTTTTATCAGTTATATGTACTATGTGAACTGCATGTCTTCCCTTCTACAATACTCAAATAGCCACACATTGGTATACATAAGTTTATTTATAGTTGATCATAACTACATGCAAAGCATTAAACAGCTTAGAGACGAGTCATTTGTTTGTGTATTGTATAACCTGTCTTTATATCTGTCTCTATAATAAATTTGAGGTGGTTAGAGATATATCTGTGGATTCTACATGCCCTTATGCGTTAGCCCCAGCGAACGGACCGTAGACAATCACCCGAAGCGCCCAACAAACATAACGGCCAGCCGTGCCCCTACCCTCTGTAGTGTAGAGACCTACGGAGTACTCCCGTAGGTACGTGCAGTAATGAGATGCAACAGCAGGTACGTGGTACGGTATATCTACTAAGGCCTTTAGTTCCCTCATTTTCTAAAATTTTCCATCACATCAATATTCAGACGTATACATGAAACATTAAATATAGATAAATATATAACTAATTGTACTTTTAATATGTACATGTCGAGACGAATCTTTGGAGTCTACATAGTCCATATTTGGACAAAGTTTGTCAAACAACAACGAAAACGCCAAAATTTTTTATCTAAACAAGGCCGTAGAAAGAGGTCATAGTTTGCACATAGTACGCAAGAGAACGAAGCGCATGCAGCCATTGGCGGATCCAGAATCAGTTCACGAGGGGGGCTAAATACATAGAGATCCGAATTTGGATCGAAATTCTCGTTGTATTTTTTGCCCACGAGAGATTTTTGGTAGATTTTGAGGTGATTTGGACTGAATTTTTCATTATTTTTTTAATCCGCAGAAGATTTTGGACTAATTTAAAGACAAATTAGAGTAATTTGACCTAAAATCCCATATGTATTTTTGGACAAGGGGGGCTGCAGCCCCGCGGATCCGCCAATGCATGCAGCCCGATCGACGTACTCCCTCCGTCCCTAAATGCCTGTTTCTAAAAATTCGTGTTTCCCTTACAGACACGTTTTCCGCACCATGAAAAAAAGGACCGTACTTACTGCACGCGGCCGATCGGGAGTACAGTATATATATGTGGCGCGCGGCCGTACGTACTGCACGCCCGATCTTTTCCCAGTCTAGAAAGCCGTGTCCCTGTAGCATGCAGCTGATGGATTGATCTGTGACCACTCACACACCTGACGGTGTACGGCGGGCGAGCATGTTGTTTGGCTAGAGAGGCCACGGAAGCAGGAGGAGCTGATCGAGCTACGTACAACTGGCACGTATAGGTGTACACCGTACTCGGTACACGTACGTACTATACAACAAGGAGGGCCTTTGGGTCCGCGAGCCCAGAATCCACCTTGGCTGCTGCGTACACACACCTAGTACGGTCCTCCTAGCTACCTAGGCGGCGCTGGCATCGATGGATATCCCAAATGCATGCGCCATGCGCCGATCGAATCGGGCAATCGGCCCATGCATGCATGCATGCATGAACCATCGCATCGACAGATCGACTCCATCCATGCGTCTGTACACATGTAGTGTACAGTACGTCCGTGCGTCCGTCCCGTCGAGTGTACGTGCGTGCGTGCGTGCGAGCGAGCGAGCACTGGCCGACCGGGCCCGTGCGTGTTGTCACCTCCGTGGCCGGCGATGGGCGGCGCCGCGCGCGAGGCGACGGGAAGAAGCCTTTTTCCTGCTGCCTGCATGGAAGCCGAAAGGCGGCCAGGCCACAGCTGCCCGCGAGCCGCCGGCGTAGTACGTGATCGGACGAAAGCGTGCATGCAGTGGCGACGCGATGTGTGAGAGGACCATCGCTGCTCGCTGCATGCTCGATCTAGAAGAAGCATCGCATGCATGCATGCATCTTTGTCAGCGAGCGGCCGGCCGGCGCTGAGCTTGAGAATCGAACAATGGAACGTAGGGGAGACTACAGTAGAGTGTACCTAGGTGGGACTGTACGTATAACACTCCTACTAGTACACATGGTGGTATTTAACTGGTGCTGATCGATCGATGGACGATGCATGGCTATGGCTTGCTGGAAGGCGTAATCTCAGCGCTCAGACCAGCTGGTTCTCTCATGCATAGTCCCTCCGTCCCTAATTGACTGTCGCCGTTGGTGTGCGTGCCACAAGTTTGACTCAATTTGTAGCAAATGTGTGCAACATTTGTATCTCCAAATAATTTTGTTAAAAAACTAGATTCAAATATCTATCCAACGATACTAATTATGTATCATACATATTAATATTTTTTAATATATATTTAGTCAAAGTTGTTTCTTGAGAAGCGCAAATGACAAATATTTAGGGACGAAGGGAGTATGCATATGCATGCACCATGCAGTGCAGGCAGCGCGCGATCGTCCGCCAGCTAGCTTGCTACTACGTAGCCCCAGCCAGGCGCGTCCAGAGCTAGTGAGACTGGGCAGAGCCTATAGTATACTGCATTGTGGCTACATATATTCCACTAGTATTCCAGTATATAGCGCTGCACGTAGCTGATGAGCACACTGTGTGCATGCATGCATATAGCTAGGACGATCGTCTAACGGAGCACGGCAACCCGGTCTGTCTTTCTGCGTCGACCTCTCAGATCATGCATTATACTACTCGCAGACGAGGGTGGAAGTGGACGAACTATACGTACGTGAGCGCCTGCCTGAGCCTCATGAGCGCCGTACGTGCACAATGCACGTGCCGCCGCCCCCTGGCTTAACACACCTGTTCGTCCGATCCGTCAATTAGAACCTTACTTATATGCTTATGTATATTAATTAATCTCTCAGTCTATGGCTTTAATTAGTACTATCTTAGCGTGCGTCTGATCAAACTGAAGTACGCTGCGAATGCGTGCATTCCAGCTTGCATTGGATATGATAGGCCAATCTTTCTGATCGATGTACCGGTGTACTCCCTCTATATCCATATTAGTTATCATTTTAGATAAAATTTGAATCAGATATTGGTAATATAAATCATCAATAACTAATAAGTTTCTAAGTTTGTAAATATAAAAATTATATGAATAAATTTATCTTTAAAAATACTTTCATAAAAAGTATACATACATCACTTTTTCTTTAGATATTTTTATAAAAACAAGAGGTCAAAGTTATGTTTTAGAGACCATGTCACTGTTCTAAATAATAATTAATACGAGTATGGAGGGAGTACATTATAGTACATGCATGGCTCGCTTTGCCCAAGTAATAATAATAATTGCTCTCTGCATGCCTAATGCTAGCTCCTCTGCACTGACGGACTGACCTAGTATAAATTAAACATGCATGATTGACGCATAATGGGGTAGCTGAAACCAAGCCGCCCTTAAGCCAGCTAGTAGCTCTCTGTCCAGCTATAGCTGAGCCTAATTGCCTAAACATAAAACATGCATGATTGACTCATAATGGAGTACGTAGCAGCTATCTGTAGATGCGTACAGTACGTGTACCACCGTCCGAGCGCACACGATCTGCTCGACCGGTCGCGCGCGGCGTATATCACGGCCGTGAGGTCCGTGATCGTACACCAGCCGGGCGGGCGGCAGCACTGGTGCTGGACGTACTACTGCTGGTAAGGACGTACGCGTTCATAAACGCCGCGTACGGTTAGCGTCGGAATCGGAAGGGAGGGCTAGCAATTGGGCACTGACCACATGAGCAAATGAATGTGCACCATGCATGCAGTCGATCTGCATAATCTTATTATGCCAAACGCACCCCCAGATAGCGTTTTGAGCATTCAAGATATATGCAGGTCCGTGCCCGTGTCCGCGAGAGAGGTCTCGGCCCGGCCAGCGGCCAACCAAACCAGGGAAAAGCAGGTCAGGTCCCCAGATGCATTCTCAGTTTTCACCCAAAGCCCGATAAAAAGCATGCAGCAGACAATGAGAGCATTGGCTGCCTGCAAGTAGTAGTAGCTCTGTGCATGCATGTGTGTGACTGAGATCGAGAGGGAGAACACAGGGAGGTTTCAAGCGGGCAATGGCGCGCGCGCGCGGCATGGCATTGGCATATGGCATGGCATGCCAGAGAGCTATGGATCGATCAGCGGGTGTGTAAATGCAAGGGACAGCAGCAGGGGCCGGCGCATGCAGTGCAGAAGAGAGAAGAGATGGGAGCGAAACATGCAGTTTGCAAGGGGGCATATGCATTGAAGGAGGGGGCTCATCAGTGCTCTGCTCTCATCATAGCTACCCAATGGAACGATATCGCATTTACTACTTTGCACGCAGACGCAGGCAGGGAACGAGCTCGCTGTGCTGTGTGTAGCTCTCAGCTTCAGCAGCAAGCAGCATGGTAGTAGTGTTCTTCGTTGTGTAAAGTTTTTGTGAACCCTATGGTGGTGCCAGAAAGGTGCAAGTCAAAACGCAGGCGATCCATCATATCTACCCATCTCCGGCTCTCCCCAAACTGCTTGGGGCCTCTCTTCAATACTCCTACTAGCTTCTTGCATGCATGCATGGTGCATGGATCGATGATTCTTTCTCATGCATCCATCTGCAGTCACTGACATAGTACATGATACATGGCACGAGACGATCGCAGATCTCTCTCTCTCCCTGCCTCCTACCTGCTCTCTGGTTTCTGTAGTTGCGTGAGTTTGTAGCAAATACTCCCTCCGTCCCTAAAAGAATGTCGCTGTGGGATGCGTGCCACAGATTTGACTCAATTTATATAAAATACGTGCAACATTTAAATCTTCAAAAAAAATTGTTAAAAAACTAGATTCAAATATATTTCTAATGATACTATGTACCATAACAACTAATATTTTTTAATATATAATTAGTCAAAATCGTTTATCGGGAAGCGAAGCGACACTCTTTTAGGGACGGAGGGAGTAGATGTGATGTGATGCACCAGCTAGTACAGTATATACTATACGTACGTACTACTATACTACCTAGCCAGTAGCGCCAGTACGTAGCTAGCTAGCTGAGAGGTAGAGCTAGCTAGCTTGCTTACAACAGTCACAGGCAGCTAGCTAGAGAGAGGCTGATGAGGGAAGAGAGAGGCCGCACTCCGCGCGCAGCAGCATCCCCCTCCCCTACTCCGATCCTGGTGGTGGCCTGAGAACTTTGTTTAGTTTCACCGACTTCTCTCAAATATTTCTGAATTTCCTGTCACATCAATCTTTAGCTACATGGATGGAGCATTAAATGTAGGTAAAAAAATAATTGATTATACTTTTAGTATCTACATGTCGAGACGAATCTTTTGAGCCTAGTTGGTCCATATTTGGACAAAGTTGGTTAAATAACAACGAAAGTGCTACAGTGCAGATTCCAAATATTTCTCCGAATTAAACAAGCCCTGATGTGTGACCATGCATACTAGTACTCCTACACGACTGCAGGCATGCAGTACCGGCCTTTACACGGGGCGCTGTAACACTTGTTCAAACCCTGAAGAGTCACGAGTCACAGCACCTAGCACCTATCACTAGCATCAGCAAACACTTGCTTGCTTTTCCATGCATCCATCGCTATGCCTATGCATATACGCATGGTCGCCCGTTTTTCTTTCACACAAAAACACAGCACCGACTCAGCTTGATCTCACGCCTCTTGTTCCAGTACTACTCCGTACGTCCTACAGTTATCTGATGAACTTGCAACGAGAACGAGTACGTACGTGTATATTAATTACTGTATTCATACATTACTATTCAGCATACAGTAATTAATTACTGTATTCAGCATTACTATTCCTGTCCAGCCAATTAGGCAATGCAGGATTGATATTTTGGCTGGTGGCTGTGCCTGTGCGCCTGCGTAGTGCGTTCCATGGACTTCTTCATACGTCATATACACATGCATATGTACGTTCCATGGACCCTTCGTCGTACATGTATAGTACGTACTATGGGTGCGTGGCTGCGGACCGGCGGCGAACGAACAGAGCTAGCTAGGTATTTTGATCGATCGGGCCGGTCCCCCTGCAGCTGCAGCCTAGCTATAGAGTTCCGTGTTGGGCATGGCCGATTCGTCAACCGCCGTTCGCGGGTAGTTTGGATGGCATGCATAGCAACATTTTTTGTGGCCCGGCCGCGTCCTCCGGGCACGCTACCACTTATCTTCTTCCTTCGCCGAAACGGTGCTTGCTAGGTCACCACGGATCTCATCACGGGCCGTTGAAAATGCATGCATGTGCCCCGTTAGTTGGGCATGCATATGTTTGGTGCAATGACGAACTAGCTAATAACCGCGCAACTTGACGGCGGCTCAGAATTCTACTAGTACACACGCACAATGTGACAATGCAAGGGGACTCGAAAACACCCATGCTGCAGATTCGGTCGTTGCGGCACGTACGTAAATGGAGAGCGCACAGGGACCAGAGAGCTGCCTGCGCTGGCCGTGCCGCCGGGACCCCATGAATTGAAACGCCTTTGCATATATCGGCATGCATTTTGCCAGATTGCCTCTCCTCACTCTGATGCCATTTGCCATGCGATGCGCGCCTGCGCTGCGCCTCGATGGCCTCTTGATTCGCCATAACTCGAACGCGCAGTGCCGCCGGTACAGTCACGCTGTTCGTCCGGCTGGCAATGCCTCCAAACCCGGCTCAGCGCGCGGCCGGCCGGTCCGAGCGCCGGATCGGAGGAAAGGCGTTTGTTGCCGTGTCCATAAAGAGGGCACTGCACCTCCTGCACGCTGCTAGCTTCACCAGGCCTCGCCCCCTGTTTCACCTTTACGCGGTCCACGTGATGAGGAATCAGATCGATCAAGGCCGCGCTGCTGTCTGTCTAGTGGCCGATTCAGCGGCAGCAACTCTCGTTCTGTTCCTTGTTGCTTGTAGCTGCATTGCTGAAAGATAGTACTAGTACTAGTAGAATATATTACACCGTGCAAGTGTGTAGTACTGTTATGAGACTCGACTCCTTTCTTTCCAAACTCCCAGCAAAGCAACTCTTGTTGTGAGCAATAATCAAGCTGTCCATTATAAAAAGTCATACACATCAGTTGTTTGCTAGAGGGGTGAAAGACTGAAGAACCATAAAGATCATCCTGTCCTGAAATTTGGTTGTGGACCAGTGCAATGTACATATAGTACTCTACCATTGCTCCTTTCTTTCTTTTTTTTTTCTTCCTTTGAAAAGAAAAGACAGAGAGAACAAACTGCAGGGCTGCATTTTTCAAACCGGACGCCGCCTGTGCTTCCTCCCTTTTGCCTCCCTCCCCGAGTCCCCCCCCCCCCCCCCCCCCCCCCCGGCCATAACTCCAGTCCACCGGCACACCGCGCTCTTCCTCTCCCTCTCGCGCGCGCTATATAAAGGGGAGCCGCCCAGCCCTTCTTCTCCACCATTCAGCTAGAGCCATTGCCGCACCTCTAGCTTCTCCTCTTCTTCTCAAGCCACCACCAACAAAATGCCTAGCCACGACCACCACCACCATCGCTGCTGGTTCTTCCTCCCGGTCTGCTGCCCAAGCTTCTCTGCCGCCGGCGATCCTCCGTCCCCGGCCGCTGCTGCAGCCGCCTTCACGGCGGGGCGCCTCTGCTGGACGACCAGGAGGAAGAGAAAGAGGAAGCGGCTGGAGCCCTGTCGTCGTGCCAGCAGCCTCATCAGCTGCGAGCGCTTCCGCGCTACTGCTCTGTGATGACGCTATCCTCACCCGAGCTTCTTCTTCCACGCCAACTCGCTCCGTTCTTCTTGCTCTACGGTTGTTCACCACTGCTATCGGAATCCTTTTTCTACAAATAAGTCGAGCAGACGTCTTCTTGACCTTGCAAGACTTTTTGTTTGAAGATGGATCCCTAGCGCTTTCCTCCTTCCACCTCGCGCCTATCAATCCTCCCATCGCTCTCGTCCCCGTCTATCCCTCTTGAGCTTGGAACACTTGCAGCTAGCTAGTGGCAGCTATCTGCTAGCTTTTCCTACTTTCGTGTATGTGTGCTGTCGTTCGGTGTGCTGGAAGTAAACCGTGTATCGTTCATTCCCTTTCAGCTACTGCCGCATGAACTCTGCTATTTGCTGTAATAAATTAAGTTAAGTTTAATTTTCTGTTGTAGTACTGTAGGTAGTATTGTCTTAGTCGCCCATTGCCTTGCAGTTTCAGCTAGCACTTTGGCTTGAACTTGGTCCATGTAATATAAAAGTGAAGTTTCTGGCGCTTTTCAGTGTCAATGCATGCGTACGTTCCCCAGATTTTGTGTATAACTCTTGTGCTGGGGTGTGTTCTTTGACCCATCTGGCGGGGAGGAAGAATAACATTGAGCTGCTGTTACTTGGTTGACACTTGACAGTGTGACACATCAAGTCATATACACACACACATATACCCCTAAGTTGAGTTTAATTAACTTGTGCCGTTAGCCAAATAACATGCAAAACTGATGAGAAGAGAAAAACGGGGAACAATATGGCGCACACAGCCAAACGTTAGCAGAAAAGGTATGCAGTCGTCGAGCGTTCTCTCTGTCACATACACACATCGTGTGCATGCGACGTCCGTGCAGGGCACTAGCTAGGGTGAACTACTGCGTCCAATTGGCCGGGGACTAGCTGACTAGCACGCACGTACGTGTCGTATTCAGACTTTCAGAGCGCAGGCAGCGCTGGAGCTACATTTTATCGTCCCCAGCTACCATCGTCGCTGATTCGGCAGCACAATGTGATCGACCGCCAGTGAGAAACGAGAACCAGCCGGCGGCTCAAGGCCCCAAGGCCCAAAAGGCCCGAGAGCTACATATACACGGCCGCAGCATTATTCGAATAATAAAGCAAATATCATGCAGTATAGTAGTAGTACATATTCAGGGATTCAGTCTACAAGTATGAAGTAATCCCATATATATTCCATTCATAGATATCATACGATGATGTGTGTGTTATCTTCCACTTCCACTTCCACCTGCCACAAAATATATATACCGACTCGTTAGAATTACTATATGATCGATATGTGTGCGGGGTGTGATCCTTCCAGTTGAGTTCGTCATGGCATTCTAATTTGGGTTGCTAATAAGGACGCAAATGCAACATAACGAAACAGTCATAACTGGTGGTTGATAAAAATAGTGATAAGAAAAAGGATGTACTTTCCAGTTGAGTATATATATTTTTTTCCTCTACGAAGACTAGCGCTATAGTCCTTTCCAGAGACAGGTGAAGACCGACGAATCACATTTTCTCTGTCCATTTCTTTATTGACAACAAGGGAGGTTTCGAAGTAGTATGGTTATAGCCAGCGCGCGCAGAGTGGAGCATAATTTCTTCAAGAAAACTAGTCCCGGCCTCCAGGCTCCGGGGGAACAATTTTAACAGGACGCCAGCTTCCTCTCTTTTGCCCAACGCGGCCATAACTCCTCCGGGACCGTCCTCCCTCTCTATCTCTCGTCTCGCCCTATATAAAACGCAGGCAGGCAGGCCAGCTCTTCTTCTCCACCGTGCTTTCCACACCTGACGTCCTGACCTGACCTTGCCTCCCGGCCCTCTCCGGCCATCCAATGTCCACCAAAATGCCTAGCCCCAACCACCATTACCGCTGCCTCCTCCCGGTCTGCCGCCCAAGCTTCTCGTCTGCCACTGCCAGCGATTCGTCGTCGTCGTCGTCGTCCCCGCCGGCCGCTGCAGACTCCACCACCACGGGGTGCCTCCGGATGACCTGCTGCTGGAAGAGCAGGAAGCGGCTGAAGCCTCGTCCCACCAGCTGCAAGCGCTGCGGTGCGGCTGCTCTGTGACGACGGCGCTATCCTCGCCGAGCTTCTTCTTCTACCACGCCCTCTTCCCGCTACATACGCTTCTGCATGGTTGATCATCCATGGTTGCTCCATCGTCTAGTGGAATCGTACAACAATGTCTTCTTGACCTTGCAAGACTTTTCGCTGGAGGATGGATTCCTGCTCTGCGTGCTTCTCTTTCTTACGCCTGCGTCTCGCCGTCTCGCGCCTATCAATCCTCCCATCTTTCTCGTCCCCGTCTATCCCTCTTGAGCTTGTAACACTTGCAGCTAGCTAACTACTAGCACTTCTGCTTTTCGTGTGAACTCTGCTGTATGTTCGTTCGGTGTACTGAAGTTAAGTTTCTATCTGAATTAGTATTTCGTCGTCGTGTGCCGCTGTGCATATTGTTGCCCTTTAGCCATGAACTCTGCTAGCTATTCGCTATATATATAGAATATATAATGGAGGGTCTGTGATGTAATATTTGCTAGTCGTGCATTACCTCTCAGCAAGGCAGCGCAATTTATTATTAATTAGCATGAGCTTTATCTACTCGGTGTAATATAATTATATATAATGGAAGTGAATGAAGTTGTTTATTTCTGAAGCATATGTATGGAATTTCAGGCATTCAGTGTCATGCATTGCTTGGTTTCTCGATCTATATATGCCTGTTCTCGCTAGTGATGTCTTGTTGTCGACCCAAGTGAGGGAGGAACTGATCGAACAAGGGGTAGTATTGAGCTGTTGAAACAAAAGTCTGCCGGCCACTGATCTGAGCTGAGCTTAACCTAGTATATCGCAGTTATAATGGCATGCAAAACTGAGGGGAAGGGAAAGGAGGGAACAATGGCGCAGGCAGTCGTTGAAATTGAAAACGGAGCAGGAAAAAAACTGCAACCGTGCTCAGGCACACATCTGCTTCGCGCGTGCGAGTGCCCTCGATCGTGTGCTGAGGAGTCCAATGGGACTGGCCGACTGGCACGCACGCGCACGCACGCACGTGCCGTCCTCGCTCCTCAGACGTCGTCGTCAGCAGATCAGATCGCAGGCAGCAAGTGCACCACTCGGCGATCGAGCTATATATGCATGCACATAATAATCTCATTGACCGTCGTCCCAGCTACCGCCGATCCGGCAGAGCACCGAATCCTATCAATCGCAACAAGCCGCGTGGCTGACCGAGCGAACCACATATATACGCGCGCGGACCAGGCACGATTCTGCCGTCGAACCGCGCAGCCGCCGGCCGCCGCGCGCTCATCGGACACACTGATTTCTGGGGCGAGATGCGCAAGGCCTCGCGTGAGAACCAAGGGGAGATAAGCAGGAGCGCCACCTGCGCGCGCGCTCGGGGGCCTCCGCTGCACGACCGCGCGCGCCGGCCCCGGCCGTGTGTGGTGTGTGTTCCCTTTTCGCTGCACGGTCGATCGGTGTTACCTTTTCCGCTCCCTGCCGCCGAGCTAGCAGCTAGCAGTAGCAGGCGCAGCGTGCCGTGCATTAATACCAGCTCTGAATGCATGGCGCGCATGCCGCGCATGGCATGGGTACTAGTGTGACAGTGAGCGTTCGAAGCCGCTAGCAACTGCGACTGCGACTGCACGCGCCACGCGACCACCACGCCAAGATGAGGGCATGCATGCCCGCGGCAGCGACGACGGCCCATGCATGTCGCGCGGCTAGCCCGCGAGCGAGAGATGGTGACAAGCATCCGCCGGGCGGGGGCGGTGCATCCGTGCATGGCCGGCGCATGCCGCGTGCCGCGAGCGGCGCAGGCATGCATGGCTGGCCGTGGCGCGCTGTGCGCTGCTCGTCGCAGGCTCGGATCCATCGGCGTGGAGCCTACCCGAAATGAATGGCCTGCGTGCTGTGCCCGTGCCCGTGCCCGTGCCTGTGCTGTGGCCCGTGGATCCAGCGCCAGCGGCGGCAGGATACATGCACGGTGCCGAGCCAACAAGCATTTTGTTTGTCACTGTGCGCGCGCTTGCTGAGACTGAACCCCGGCGGGCCGGAGTGCGATTTCACGTCGAGTCGTCAAGGACGGCAGGTCGGCAGTCAGATGTAAATGCAGAGCAGCAACAGTTCGCCAGCCAACCACCAAAACGTTCCCACTACGTGACAGCTCCTCCACTGTGCATCTTCAAAGATGGCGCGACAAATTGGGCGAATTTTGCAACAGCTCCTCCGCTGTGCATGGCGACAGATATGATGAACGAATTTGTAGACTGACAGTGCGCATAAAACTTCTGGACAAGCAAACAAAAGCTGATGAAATGAAAGACAGCGCATTAGAGGCTACTGTTCACCAACAGCTCCATTGCTGACCGGACCCTGTTTCGGGCAGCGGCGCCACTAGTGTCGGTAATCATCCTGTATCACAAAATGGACAGCAGCTGACTGCACATCGCATTGGATTTCAAACGACGGAGCATCTACGGCCAGTAAAATCCCATCCAGCAAGTGCAGAAGAAACAGGACGGGAGCCGCCTGCCGTTTTCATCTCATGGTCAAATTAGGTTTCCTGTGCCGCTGTGCGTGCCTGCAGTTTGCAGGGCACATCAAAAAAAATTACCACTGGCATAACTTCTCTCCGTACGGGTGCAGCACGGGCACAACTGAACAATCAGGACAATCACAAAAACCCAAACCCCGTGTAGGAAATGCCTGGCAGTCTTAGATTGAAATACTACTTAACTCAGGAGTCTGGACCACACAGCTAGGCTTAAGATTAAATTCCGTGTAACTTCTAAATTCAACAGCTTTCTAACAGATAATTTTAAGTTATATACTTCATGGATTAAAAAAGGATGCAGTTCTAGGTTTGAATTAAGTCAAAGCTTTTTTTTAAAAAAAAAATTGACTCGGTTTATATAGAACATTATTGTACTATGATAAACATTTCATTGTGAATCCATAAATAATTTGTTTTTTTTACGTATTTGGTCAAAGCTGAGATGTATTGATTTGTTAGAAAGCTAGAATCACATCCTTTTTGAAACGGAGGAAGTACATGATTATTACACATTTGAATATACAGATACGCTTGTGATCAGATTCTGCGAAAACAAGAACTGGTTAGACAAGAACTATCTAAACTATGAATAAATGAATAATCACCCTTCAATTTCTCATTAGACTTTCCAAAAAGGAGGGGGTACATGATTATTACACATTTGAATATACAGACACGCTTGTGATCGGATTCCACAAAAACAAGAACTGGTTAGACAAGAACTATCTAAACTATGAATAATCACGCTTCAATTTCTCATTAGACTTTCTAGCGGATAGTTCTCACAAAGAAGACTTGGACTTCAGTAGGTAAAAACAGCTTTACTCTCAAAGTTTTACCCGGGGAAAGGTACACCCACATTCATGGGCAGTATGTAATCATTGTCCTACCCTGATTCCCAGCCATCACTGCAATTCCAGCATATTGAAGACACAAAAGGCGCAATACAGGATGACACAGTCGCAGGCACGAAAGAAATGCAAGTTCATTCAGACGTTTATACGTGAATAAAATGAGGTCCACACACACAAAACAAGGCTGCATGTGAGGCAACTGTAGCCAATTATTAGAACTGCATAAAGAAAGCATCACTAACAGTTTTGTGGTGACTGGTTGAAGAGCAAGCGACAAAAGGCATTGACGATTCTGAAAGTAGGAATGCAGAATGGAACAGTATGACTGGCCGACTTGTTGACTGGTCCAAGGGGAGGTCTCGGGCAGAGTCAGAGAGGTCCTGGAAAGGTCCCATTCTCCCTCTGCTCGTTCCATTTCTCAACCTGTATATCAAACAGTAAGCTTATGGTGATTTCAATCCAATTGACAAATACAAGGAGAAAACACAATAGAACAAAAAAGCAAATAATCAAACACAAGAGGCCATTATGGTTACATTAAAGGGGCACAATGTGGAAGGAACCATTACAAAATTAATGTTAAACGCTTGACTAAAGCCAATATGGCAAATTTGAAGCATTCTGATATTCAGTATCAATGTTTTCTGGTCGTCTGATTAATCGTGACTAATCGTCCTAGTCGGTCTCTGGTGACTGACTAGGAGTAGTGTCGACTTGTCCAAGTCGTCCGATTAATCATGATTAATCAACCTAGTCGGTCCTATGGCGACTAGGTTCGACTGGACGACTAGAAAACATTGTTCAGTATGTGTCATTTAAACTGTATTCCAAACTTGGACAAAATATAATTGCTTTATTATGGTATCAGAGTGCTATGGTAGCTTCTGAAAGCCAAATAACGCATCTGATAACCAATTGAAGGCTGGCAATAGTAATCTGCTGATGAACAATACTACAGAAAACTTCAGTTGCAAGAAGGTAAAGTAAGACTCCTTCCTGAATTAATTTGGAAGAAAAGGGTGAGTTTAGCTGCAAACATCACGTTTATTATGCTATATAATGACACTCCATCGAGGCACCAACAACAAATAATTTCAATTTTATCATTCCAACGTCCATTGCCTCCATTACGCAAGGACGCCATTTCTGCCCAGAACCTAAAATTGTGCATCATCAAGGGCAGGGACACAAATAATTTTAATTTTATCATTCCAACGTTCGTTGCCTCCATTATGCAAGGATGCCATTTCTGCCCAGAACTTAAAACTTCAAGGGCAGGGACACTCAGAGTATATCATTGAAGAGCAGCACATATCATAAAGTCTTGCAAGCATCTCTAACCGGTAAGGATGCAAATTGGTGACCCTTAGGGGGCACCTTCGACCCTTCCCCTAAAGGTTACCCATTTGCACCCTTGCTAACTGGTGATTACCAGAAGAGGAGCGGCCAAGACAATATGGAGCAAGTCAAGGTAAATGTGTAAGAGCATCTCTAGCAGCTCCCCAACACCATCCCTCATCTCCATAAACCTGTCATATTGAGGGAGATGAGAGCATTGCTCCAGCAGCTCCCCAATAGCGCCCCCCCCCCCCCCCCCTATGGTCACCAAAAAACTCTTCTCCCTTCAAATAAAGGGGAGTTATGTCTCCCCCAATAACGTGGACCCCATAGTAATTGCCCCTTCTTCCATGCATCCATGGCATGAGGACCCAGGATGCTGCCCCTGAGCCCATGGCGGCCTTGCTCCGCATCGCCTATCAGGCAGCCTCGTCTTCACTGACCAGGCTCAGGTTAGAAACACCAACATCGATGGCAAAGGAAGAAGTGACTTCGCTGGCTTCGTCGGAGAGGTGCCAGAGAAGACGAAGGCAAGGGACAAGGTGCGTTCAAGCTTCTTCTTCGACGGCCCGAGCGTGCTTGGTGACACATCTCCTCCCAGTGCCCCATGCGTGTTCGAGCTCCCCGGTGGCCCTTCCGTGTTTGAGGTCCCCGGCGGCTTGTGCTGAGCTCCTCAATGGCTCGTGCTTGCTTGGTGTCCTCCCGGCAGGTCTCCTCATGGTCAGTGACACCATCTCCTCATGTGATGAGACCGGCGGAAAGAGAAAGGGAAAATTACACCCTAGAGAGACAACATCTCCTCACGCAAGTAACAAAATTACAAAGTTCATCATGAAAAGGAAACACAACTATTATCATAGCCCCGATACCCCTATTGTCATCTTATCAGGGGAGTTGTGTTGGGAAGCTGCTTAGAGATCTCCAACATATTACCTATCTCAATATAAGGGATTGTGGTTGCTCCAACAGACTACTCATCCTATCCTCATCAATATCTAAAGTTCTAAGTACTCATCCTATCTCAATATTGGTAATAGATCACCTATAAAAAAGGTACACTACTGATAATAGATCACCTATAAAAAAAAATAGGAGCTGTAGGATAAATCTATTGGAGATGCTCTAAGAATCACTTAATGTGCATTCGATGGCAAAACCAGTGAAGATAAATGTGTCAATACCCCCTCATGAGTCATGATTAATAAAAAGAAGTCAAGGTTAATACACAAACGCCTCCTTTTGATGTGTGAATTTGCATGCACATGGCTCTACAAGCATATCCATGGTGAAAGCCTTAGTTTGGTTTTAGATAATTGATGAAATATAAGTGCACTAACCTTGTCATTAAGTGTGATATGAAATAGGTTTGTACATACCAAGTGATGGAGCTAGACGGATGGTGATGACCAAGTGATCATCAAGTGCTCCAGCTTGGAAAAGAAGAAAGAGATAAACAAACTGGGCTCAAAGCAAAGGTATGATTGATAAGGGTCATTTTGTTTTGCCAGTCAAGACGCGATAGAGGGCGTGATCGAATTTAGCATAGATAACCATACTACAAAGAGGGAAAATCTCTAATTACAACGGTTATCTAGTGCCACTAAGTTTGAGTCTCATATTGGGGTTTTTAGCAAATGACAGCATACTGTAAGAAAAATGAAGGGTCACAAACTCACAATCTACTTTGTATGATTTGTCCTCTAGTCAAATATGCTTATCATTTATGGACAGAGGTAGCACTTACTCAAAAGGATGTGTTTCTACAGAATCATAGCAAACAATGGCACCTATGATAACAAGAAAAAGAAATACTCACCCATTCTCCAGGGCAAAGGGACCTGTAGTACTTGGCAAACTTGTCACAATCACCAGCATCATCCCCTTTGGCATTCAAACACCTGAATTCCGTGAGAGTTGGAGTAATTGGTAAGAAAAATAGGAGTGTGCTGTTTTGACTAGAAAAGTTGAAGCACAAAATGCTTAAAAATGATAACGTGTTAAGGCTACACATAGTATGTGGTCATACCTGTGGTACTCGACATAGCGAGTAAAGCAATGCCTAGTTTGGTTTGTTGTAGGGAAGCGGAAGTCAGCAGGTGCTGTTTTTATCTCAATCTGGCATATAAGCAGATAAATGAACTTGTGAGTGGAGAGAAACAATATAAACAAAGCAGTTTTGTGGAATCTGTTGTAAAAAAAGGAAAATAAAGGAGCATAGTGTAAGAAAATATTTCATATGATAAGACTATTTGCATAACAAAACTGAAATGACAAATAACTTCCACAACAAAGACTGGACCTCACAAATCATGGCAGTGTAGGAAAGATTAACTTTTCTCGATTTGAAGAATTTTGTGAAGTTTGTAGATGCTAAATGATGAAATGGATAATACAGGAAGAAGTCTGGATGAAACCAGACTATTATATAAATTACAATCAGCGATATACATAACCAAACATTGTAGAGGTTAACATATGGTGGAAGCTAGAAAGACAGTAACAAATGCAGGTTGATGAAAAACCCATTCAGATTCGAAGATGCATATGGTGGTAACATAATAGGTGGGCCAATGATGACTCACAAAAACAAAAGTTCCATGATATATTGAGGAAAAAACAGGAACAAGAATAACTTGAGACATTATCATCATTTTAGACATTATTTCACTCTGACATGCGCCGAATTGGACATGTATTAGATCTAATGCCAGAAATCTCATGCACACTATGTTGAAAAGACGTTGTGTTTCGGTCCACTATTGCTGGAAATATGCCGATCAACGTTTTTTTTAATGAAGGCTGATCAAATGTTTGAACACAGCGCTGTTATGGTTCAGAATTGATACAGGCCTACGATGTGTTCTTGTCAACCTGATAGGAGACTCAGGAGCAAAACGTATCCTTGAAGTCCCGAAATGAACCGCCAACCCTACCCCCCCCCCCCCCCCCCCCCCCCCCCCCCCCCCCCCCCTCTGAATCTCCCTTCGCATTTCTGATCCCAATCAAAACGATACCGTAGCTGATAAAAAATTCATCTAGGATCCTATGATGTCTCCGCATCTCCACCACCTACTCGGCCGGAACAGACCGGAGGCATGTACCGACGGCGCCCTGACGTCGGGTACGCAAGGCCAAACCCATAGCAAGGACCAGGCGTAACGAGATCCAGCAGACGGAGCGGAAGGGTCTACGAGGAGTCGAGGATCGCGATCTCACCTCGGCCATCTTGCTGGAGAAGGGGTCGAGAGAGCGGCGGGAGTTCACCGTTCACGGCGTCGCGCGGCGGGAGGGCGGAGGGGCCGGTGCTGGCACTCCGGTCTTCGGCTGCCGATCGGGTCAACCTCGATGGCTTCTGCGAGCCGCAACTGAAGGAGACGAGAAAGACCGAGCCCCAGCGTCCGAAAACCGCGGCTGCTCCGGCCCATCTGGCCTGCCAGGACAATACCAAGCTCAAAACTGGGCCGGGCTGATGCCGCATTCCTTAGGATGGGCCTACTTTGCCTGCCGCGCGTTGCGCCCCTAGTCATTTGGGCCCCCACGTGTGTAGGACGTATGTGCACGGAACACCGAACAGCGAACACGCAGGAAATTTGGACTCTGACGAGTGACGAGCGTCGAGCGCTATTGCTGCCTTCGGTGAATGCTGGTTTGTATCGTAGTGTAGTAGTAGTACTACGCTCAGTCAGCCAACCCGTGACCTGTGAGCCAGGGAAGTGACCTGACTGGATCCGTCCACGTCCTGATCGCCTCGGAGCCCCAGCTGGTAGCGGCACGGGCACACAAAAGTCAAAAAAAATAAACAAAGGCACCTTCAAAGAGAGACGGAAGCCCTTTTGACCTCTGCCAAGAACAAAGGATAAGGACGTCCCCTAGCGGAATCCCGTCTGCCACCGTCCAACGGCGTGGACGCCTAGCGGTGGCGCGTACCTCCACAAGTCGCCACCTCGGCACGTGGGGCCCGCACCCGCGGAGCGCGGAGAGCCGCAAGTCCAGGACAGGAAGGCAGCACCAACAACAACCACACGTCCACACCCCCACGGCCCCACCCACCCCCGAAGCAAGCGAGACGCCGCGGCGCGCGGGCGGTGGCCCCCACCTGTCAACCTCCCACACGTCACTGCACCTGGCACGCACCGGAAACGGGAAGAGAAGGGGACGCGGCGCCTGCGTGAGCGCGGTCCACCGCATCCGTGGCCGCTGCCGTGCCGAATCCGCGGACCGAGCGGTGCAGTGGACCTGGTGCCCGCCGTCTCTACGCAACCCGGACCCGGTAACGGGCCTATAAATACGCGGCCTGGCCCCTCTCTCCTTTCTCATCATCGCAGCCCCCACACCCCGTTGTTGTTGATTAGGAAAGGAATCGATCCCCCCTCATCTTCGGAGCGAGAGAGATCTAGGCATCATTTTTGCTGCTTTTTGTTTTCATCAGGAGAAAGGAGAAAAGGGAAGAGGAATTTCTTCTTCCCCCGTCTTCGGATTGGGAAATCCACGAGCAGCAGAATTTGTCGAGGTCGCTGGTTGCAGCGAGGTCCGGGCCGGCCTTCGTGGGATTGTAAGAATCTGAATCTCTGCTCCCCACCTGTTCTTGTTGCGCGATCTGATTCAATATGATGTTTGTGGTTTTTTATTATGCTGGGTTTTCTGAGAAACCCTAATCCTCTGGTACATATGAATGGTATATAGATGGTTGGGGAAGTACGTACTACTTAATTTGTGGCGGATGATTTGATAGGAGATGGGGATTTAATTTGTGGCGGATGATTTGATAGGAGATGGGGATTTATATTCCAGGGTACCTATATTCCTTTGCTACGGTGTTAAAAAGGACTGTTAAGGATCGTTTAATCATCTCAATTATTCGTCCGTTGTGTAATTATTAATTTTCTTTTGTAAATCCCTACTATCTGTCTTAACTGTAATCTAAATCATTAGTTCTTCAAAGATACTATTGGAATCGTTCTCTGGTTTCTATGGCTCATGACATCTGTTCAAAAGATGGATATTCCCAAAAATAATATTTCCTGTGCTATCAATCACATCGTAACAACTCAACACAGATCCTCATCACTTCTTTGTTTCTTTGCAGTGAAAATTGGATGTTCTAATGGAGTCCAAGGGTGGCAAGAAGAAGTCTAGCAGTAGTCGTTCCTCCCTGATGTACGAAGCTCCCCTCGGCTACAGCATTGAGGATCTCCGCCCTGCAGGCGGCATCAAGAAGTTCTCCGCTGCTTACTCGAACGTATGTACCGGGCAATTCCCTTCTTTCTATGTTCAGTTGCAGTTCTTATTTATGATTTGGCGCTTACAATGGATCGATTCGTCTCTTGCAGTGCGCGAGGAAGCCATCCTGATAGCTCTCTCCATCCACATCATAGTAGCTTAGAAACCACCTGCGTTTTCATTTTGATCTTCCTAAAATCTCTGGCTAGCTGCTTTCCAGTGACCAAAAGATTTCAAGAAACCACTTGCAGTCCTCCTCCCCCGGCTGTTTGTCATCTTGCTCTGAAACAATGGCAGTCCTGCAAGTTGCTGCTGCTCCCCCTCCCCCTGTCTCTGCTATTGGGTTTGAGGGATATGAGAAGCGCCTTGAGATCAGCTTCTCTGAGGCGCCTGTCTTCGCTGACCCCAATGGAAGGGGACTGCGTGCACTCTCGTGTGCTCAGATCGACTCTGTTCTTGACCTTGCGCGGTGCACCATTGTGTCTGAGCTCTCAAATGAGTACTTTGACTCTTATGTCTTATCTGAGTCAAGCCTGTTTGTCTACCCATACAAAATCGTGATCAAGACCTGTGGGACTACAAAGCTTCTGCTCGCTATTCCGAGGATCCTTGAGCTTGCTGAAGAGCTCTCGTTGCCACTTGCTGCAGTTAAATACTCCCGTGGGACATTCATATTCCCTGATGCACAGCCTTCACCGCACAAGAACTTTGCTGATGAAGTTGCCTTCTTGAATCGCTACTTTGGCGGCCTCAAGTCCGGTGGCAATGCTTATGTTATTGGTGATTCTGCAAAGCCTGGGCAGAAGTGGCACGTCTACTACGCCACTGAACACCCTGAAGTCCCTGTTGTTACTCTTGAGATGTGCATGACTGGACTGGACAAGAAGAAAGCTTCTGTCTTCTTCAAGACCTCTGCTGATGGTTACACATCATGTGCTAAAGAGATGACCAAGCTCTCTGGTATCTCTGATATTATCCCAGAGATGGAGATCTGTGACTTTGACTTCGAGCCCTGTGGCTACTCCATGAATGCTGTTCATGGCCCTGCTTTCTCGACCATTCATGTGACCCCAGAGGACGGCTTCAGCTATGCAAGCTACGAGGTCATGGGCATCAACCCGGGCTCTTTTTCTTATGTTGACCTGGTTAAGAGGGTGCTGAGGTGCTTTGGCCCAGCTGAGTTCTCTGTTGCTGTGACTATCTTTGGTGAGCGGGACAACGCAAGGACCTGGGGGAAGAAACTGAATGCTGAGACCTATGCCTGCAGCAACATGGTTGAGCAGGTGCTGCCATCTGGTGGCTTGCTCATCTATCAGAGCTTCACTGCTACCGGTGAAACCACCCCTGGTTCGCCGAGGTCGGTCCTGCATGACTTTGCTGGTGACATTGTCAAGAATGGCTCGGAGATTGGTGAGCCTGATGCTCCCTTCTGGGAAGCTAATGCTGTGGATGAGAGCGAGGAAAGAGAGGTCAAGAAGATGAAATGCTGATGCTGTGATGAGCTATGCTGAAGGTTGACGAGAAGTCAGATTTAGAGTTGCTGCCCCTGGTTATCTTGTGAAGCAGCCAAGCCAGATTATTATGCTACCTAACCTGTGCTATTGTAATGTGGCACGTGCTTATATATTTGTAAAGAGCTCTAGGTGGTTAGCTTTGTCTGCCACAGTGAGCAGTGTGCCCATGTTGTGTTTTGGAACTGTATGAATCTAAATAAAGTCCTTCTGTTCGTTACAATTTGAATGATGTCTTTCCCATGTGCTGATCTATTGCCATGTGTGTTTTCACTATTTATGTGCGTACGAGTATAACATTAACATCACTTTAGCTTGGTTGCATGTTCTTGGTATAGCATCACTTTGCTTGGTTGGACGTCCACGTATTCACCTTAATCTATGGACATCCGAACAAGCCTTAGAACATCACTTTGCTTGGTTGGATGTCCACGTATTCAACTAAATCAATGGACATCCGAACAAGGCCTTCAGTGATTATTGCATTCGAAGATTTACATTCAATCTGGGCGATGACTTGTTCTCAGCTTGCTATTGAGTCCTTTCTCAAGAAAAATTAAAAGAAACCTAAACTAAGGTGAAATCTATATGTATTGCAAATAAATAATAGGCGTCTAAAAATTAGAAGAAACTATATGTATTGCGAATAAATAATGGGCATCTAGACTCACGAGGACTTGGTAGTAAGATTTGGAACTTTATTACGAATAATAATAGGTTGGTAAAGTTTGGGATTGTCTTACGAAAAATAATTGGCATCTATCTAAATCAGTGTCAGCGACACTGATACCTGACGTTTTGGAATTGGAATCGGCCGGGCCGCTGTGTGTCCTGCCATGCCAACCTGTGGTTGTGGAGGGGTACTTTGGACGTGGGCATCTCCTCAGACAGGCATCTTGTCCGGCAAAGTTCGATTGCATTATGCGAGACCTAGTGCAACTGAGCTAAGTGAGGCACATGGCGTAGTGCCGGCCTCGGGAGTCCGGAATTTTCTTGGGTCATGAATAGAAGAAAACTAACGAAGAACCAGCTTATCATATGCCAATGCATCTGCAGCAGGCACCAACGCGGCCTTCGAACGTAAACTTGCCCTTGATGGTTACCAGGGATGCAATTCAACTATTCAAGTCAACTAAGACAGTACAGTAAGCCAGTAAGGCGTGGCAGGATCATCACCCCTTCAGTGCAGGGATTACCTTCTGCTTTGCAAGCACTCAGTTTCCTAGTCGTGTGTCAAACTGATGGTCAGAAACGAACTCAGCACGCCTAGGCCGCCAGGATTTTTGCTCTTTTATAGCTTCCTTAGACTGTCTCCAACACCTATATAGCTGTTTGGATCTTCAACACGAGAAGGGTGGGTGATCCATTTACTCTCTTCTCAACAACCACGACGCATCTTCCCTACCTCCTCTTGCTAGTCGCAAATCCCGGCTCCCTCCCTGGCTCCATCGTGGTGGTGGGTGCCTCTGCGTGGAGCCACAAAGAGACGGAGCAAAATGTGTCATGCCTTTGCCTGCTCCGTTGGAGCTGATTTTTGTGACCCAAAACCACTGTACATGACCGATTTTGGATGAGTCATTGGAGACAGTCTTATATGTATAATAAAAAGGATAGCATTATTCTAAAATAGAGGATATCGCTCATGTTTTAAGCCAAATGTTAACAGGGATTATTAAGCTTTGTAACATCATCTCACATACAAGAGCAGCGGCAAACATTACATGAAGCTCAAACATTTGTTTCATCAGAAAATTTGGGTACATGTTTCCGCAAACTACCACCTGTAAATTGACTGAATTTCCTATGAAATCAAATAATGAATGTTGCAGGTTACAACAGCATAGATGAACAATGCAAAAGAATCGTTTCCAACCAATGCATGTAAAGAATGTACCATGAAATTATTATACAGGACAAGCTTGCTCTTTTAGCAGAGGCTCAAGGAAGGGCAGTCAGATATCCGCAGCAGGAACTTCACTCATCGATGGCGGCATGCTTGTTGAAGATGCCACGAGGGATGTTCTCTTCTTCTTGCTGGCCCAGCATAGCCGGGAAATTTTCCTTTTGCTTCTCAGGTTAAAAGAGACCTCTATACTGTTGGTCCAGGGTAACAAATGATTTATTGGCTTCAATATTGTAGAGTCTTGTGTGGACGAATATTCTCGCAGCTGCCCTTGTGGTGCTGCAGTAGCAAGAATGTTTTGAATTGGATTCTTTATTTGGCTGCCCAGGTATCCCTGGCAGTTCACTGCCTCGCAATTGCACTTCACTTTCTCTCCAAAATGCACAAACCTATTAAAAAAACAAATAATTGCGCTCAAACCAAACAGGATAAAATGCAGCTCAGTTTCAGAGAATGTTAATCAAAACTGAGGAAAAGTATGCCAATGTCTGGGTTAGCAAACCCAAAAGCAGTATAGCTGAGAGCCAAGACCAACAAAATTATTTATCTTGGTTTCAGGCGGGTAAATGTAGAAACATCCACAAGTCTACAGCAATTTAGCCACATGAAACAATATATCTAGTGTTCAAAAAATAGGCTATCTATAGCATCTCATGATGCAGCTAGGTCCTAGAGAGAAAGAACCTCCAGAAAATTAATAAAAGATAACATTGTCTCTGGTAATAAAGTTGGGAACGTATGCTATGTGTCGGTGTTTCGAACCCGGGGGTATCACACCAACGAGTAATACGATCGCGTGCTCTCTCCCTGGATGGTGATGCAAGATGTCACAAGGATTTATCCTGGTTCGGGCAAAGAAGGCCCTACGTCCAGCGGGGGGTGTTCTTGTATTACTTGCACCTAAGTGCTTGTACAGGGGCGAATACAAGCTCAGTGAGCGTGGACCGGAGTCCGGACTTGAGCGTGTGGATGTATGTGCGTTCTAACGTGTTCGTCACCCGGAGTTGAGTCACCGTCCAATGAGGGCTCTGGCGTCCCCTTTTATAGAGCAAGGGGAGGCCAGGGTTACACAAGGGTATTACAGGTGTCGGGGCATACGGTGCCCAAAACGAAGAAGGGTAGGAATCCTGTCTTGTCGGGGCCACTGGAGCCGATGTGGGCGTTGCTGTTGAAACGTCCTTGGGGCGTGGCCTCCATCCTGGGCGCGGACGTGGAGGCGTGGCGAGGTGGAGGCCCTACAGCGCCCATCCCGGAACGTACAGGACGCGGCGGGATCCCTCCGGGTCTTGGGGTACCTGTCCTCCAAGAGCGTGAAAGCAGTTAGGGCTCGAGGGGCGCAGAGCCGGCCTCGAGGTGGCGCCTACGGGGGGCTCGAGCCCCCGCAGGTGTGGGCAAGTCCCGTGAGAATTGAAATAGCCGCAGGCATCCGGGCCTCGAGACGTGACTTGGACGTTCAACAGCGTAGGGTATGGGTTAACAGTGCCTCACTGGTGCCTTTTCGCCCATACTTGTGGTGAAAACGAGACTTGACCCTGCCCTAGTCCACTGTGGTACACGTTGGGTTGCAGAGGACGTGACTGGGGTAGGTAGATGTATTAAACGCGCGGTATGGGGCTGGCATCCTATGTCTGCACCGCTCGAGGGGGGCATAAAGCGTCTCGAGGGATAAGCCGCTGTGTCAGAGAGGCTCGAGGTCCCCGCGTGGGGTCCCGAGGTGTGATGTTCGGCTGTGGGGGGATCGAAGGGTAGTGGAGCACTCGCCCGAGGCCTGACACGGAGGGCTCGGGTGAGACGGAGAACGAGTGTTCGCCCGAGGCCCGGCTTGGAGGCCTCGGGCGAGACGGAAAGCGAGCGTTCGCCCGAGGCCTGGCTTGGAGGGCTCGGGCGAGACGGAAAGCGAGCGTTCGCCCGAGGCCTGGCTTGGAGGGCTCGGCTCGGAGGGCTCGGGCGAGACGGAAAGCGAGTGTTCGCCCGAGGCCTGGCTTGGAGGGCTCGGGCGAGACGGAAAGCGAGCGTTCGCCCGGGGCCTGGCCTGGAGGGCTCGGCTCGGAGGGCTCGGGCGAGACGGAAAGCGAGCGTTCGCCCGAGGCCTGGCTTGGAGGGCTCGGGCGAGTCGGAAAGCGAGCGTTCGCCCGAGGCCTGGCTTGGAGGGCTCGGGCGAGACGGAAGGCGAGCGCTCGCCCGGGGCCTGGCCTGGAGGGCTCGGCTCGGTGGGCCAGCGTTGCAGGTCTCGAGGGGTTGGCTTTTCAGGGGGTTAGACTTAGTTAGGTCCGTTATTGATTGGTGTTCTAGGTTTAACCTATTTGTTTGCGTTGATTGGGGGTACCCCTTTGGCGTTCCCCCGACAGTAGCCCCCGAGCCCTTGTTTGAGTGCTTGCACTCGAACAGGGGCTCTTGACTTGAGTTTCGAGGGCTTGGCTGTGTTGGATCTCGAAGGCTTGGTCGTGTTGGTTCCGTGGGTGTCGTGCGAGCGACACCCGCGGGTGTAGCCCCCGAGGCCACGGGGGAGTGATTTGAGCTCCCTTGTGGGCTTTTTGCGCGTTTAGTTGTGATTTTTAGGTTCGGGGGTGTCGAGCCCCTGAGTGTTTTAGACCCTCTTTCGTCGAGGGGTGCCAGGCTGAACCGACCGGCCGGCCCTTCGAGCTGTCCGGCACGCCGGTTGCCCTGGCTTGTCATCCCGCGAGTCCTTTCGATCGGATGCGAGGTGGGATGCCTCGTACTACCACGAGCGAGCGAGTATCGAGGTTCCCGGTGAGCTGATAGCGGGGAATCCAAGTGAGACCTCGTGCCCCGTTCGATAGGGGTCGACTGTGGCCCGGAGGCGGTCTCATAAAGCATGGGTGCTCAGTCTGCAGGAGTGCCGGGTCCATTCGATAGGACCCGGTGGCTCGATGCCTCCCTCCGAGGGGATCTCGCTGCATGTCGAGCTCCCTGCCTTGGATACACGTGAGGGGCCTCGAGGGCTTGGCCCTCGAGTGATGCCGCGAGTGGCGCCCCTTGGTGTCCCTGACTCGGGTGCTCGAAGCCGGCTGTCGAACCCTCTTCGAGGGCCAGCTTTCGCTGCTTCGAGGCTTAGGGCCGGGGCCCGTTTTTACCTTCGTGGTGAGGCCTCCGTCGTCTGGGAATCCTTCTGCCCGTTGGGCGCGCTTTTTTAGGCGGAAACTGTCGGGGAGGGCGGCGGACGCGAAGCCGGAGCGACGGTCGTGGCGGGCCCGGGTAGTGGAGCGAATGGAGAGGTGCCGCATGTACCCTGCATCCGGCTCGAGACGCGGTTAGGTGGGCGCATTAAATGCATACTGTTACCTTTTTACGTCGTGGGAGATTCCGCCCGATGGGGTTTCCCCTTATAAATACCGAAAGAGGGGAAAAGGAACCCTTTACTTTGCCTTTGCCTTCGCCGCCGCCGTAGCCTTCACGCGCCCTCTCCTTCGAGCTAGTCGATTGGGGATTTCTAGCTGCCCGTCCGCTGCTCGGATCCGCGCCGCGCCCCCGTCATGGCCGCCCAGACACAAGTGCTGCCGGCCGAAGACTGGAGCCCGTCGAAGGTGACGCAGAGCGAGATGGACTCGCTGGTGGCCCAGGGGCTTCTGCGCCCCAACCCGGAGGAGGGACCCGCATGGTGGGTTATCCCGTCGGCGGAGCACCGGGAGCCGCACCCGCCGGAGGGGTACGTGGTGAGCTTCGCGCGCTACCACCGTATGGAGCTCGGCGTTCCGCCGAGCCGCTTCATGCGGGGGCTGGCCCACCACTTCGAGGTGGAGCTGCAGCACTTCTCCCCCAACTCCATCTCGCACGCCGCCATATTCGCCGCGGTGTGCGAGGGGTACCTGAAGATGGAGCCGCACTGGGAGATGTTCGTCCATCTCTTCCGGGGCGAGCTCTTCATCAAGTCCCTAAAGCCCAGCGGGAGGCGGCCCGTGCGCATGGGCTCCCTCGCCATCACCGCGAGGGCGGGGACCTCGTCGGCCAATGTCCCTCGCGAGTACCTGCGATACAAGCTCTCCACCAACCAGGCCGGGTGGGACGACCATTGGTTCTATCTGCGGAACGAAGGTGGCCTCTTTCCGCAGTACACTGGCAGGATCCTCACCCAACGCCCGGAGAAGTGGACCTGGGGCGTCGCGGCGGACAGGCAACGCCACCTGGCCCCGCTGATGGAGATGATGAAGACGCTGGTGGATGAGAAGAAGTTGACCGTGCAAGCGGTCATCTGGGCGTTCCACCAGCGTAGAGTTCTCCCGCTGGCGGACCGCCCCCTTCTTATGCACGAGATGGGGCCGAAGGCCCAGCTCGAGGCGCTCAATCGCTTGAGGATGGCCGAGGGGGGGTTGTCCCGGAACGAGGGCGTCTCCCGGGTGTCAATCACGATCCAGGGGCCGTTCATCCCTGAGTACGCCAACCTGGTCGCCATGGCACCCGACGAGGGGTGTCTCAACCTGGTAAGCCTCCCTCGAGCTGAGCTGTCTCGAGCCTCCTCCCCCTTTTTCCTCCTTCGAACCTCTTGCATCCTTCTTGTAGTTTGTCTCGTCACGCTTCTTCTTTTTTCAGGGGGCGTTTACTTGTCGCGCGTCGAGGCCCCCGGTGAGGGAGAACGCCGCGGATGCTCAGGTGAGGCGCCTCTCTGCTCAGAAAGACAAGGAGAGCAAGGATGCCAGGAAGAAGAAAGAGAAAAACAAAAACTTGCGTCGCTTAGCTCGGGAGCAGAGACTGGCGAAGGCTCGTCGTAACCGTCAGCCTGGGGACGGGTCCCCCGAGCTGAGCTCCTCGAGCTCGGAGGAGGAGAGTGGTGATGAGGAGGAGAGCGACGACAAGGGGATGGACGCGCGCCTGATGCGCGCGGGGGTCGTCGATGACAGGGCTGACCGCTCCTCTGTGCAGGAGGGTATACTGGAGGTCCCTCCGGCGAAGGGACCACGCAGGGCGCAGCCGCGGATGGCGGCGCCGATCCCTGCCTCGTCGGGGCCCGAGGTCCGTCGAGCTTTGCGCCGGACGTGCCCCCGGTCGTGAGGAAGCCCCGAACCCGGAGCGCTTCTGCCACAACACCAACGGAGGCCGCCCCCGCGTCAGCCCAGGCGGGAGGTCTCGAGAAGGGCTGAGCCTCGAGGGGCAGTGACCACGCCGGGAGGGGCTCCGGGTCCGACCGCCGCGAGCCATCTAGGACGGGGTCGAGCCCGCGGAGGGTCGGTCGTCAGGAGGAGGCGTCGGGCCCGCTCCATCACGAGCGTCAGGGAGGGAGCCCCCGGGCGTCTCGTGACCAGGGGCGTGGGCGTCCCCGGAGTCCGTCGCCGCACCGCCGCCGGGACACAGGGGCGGACGCGGGAGGGCGCGACCGCCAGCCCGAGCGCCGGAGCAAGTCTCGGAGCCCGCGCCGGGACAGGCGCCGCGACGACAGCACGATGGAGGTGCGGTCGCCCTCCCGCGACGCGGGGCGGAAGGAGGGCTCTCCCTCGAGGTCGAGCCACGGGAGGCTTCGGGAGCCCCTCCCCCCATCCGAGCCCTGCGGAGACGGCCCAGGCGCAGGGCTCGAGCCGTGGGGTGGGCCCGAGGCCCCCGAGTGGGTCCGGCGATTCCGGGAAGAAGCCCAGCCGCCGCTTTGGGTGAGTAATTTTCCTGGATCTCGTCGGTAGTGAGGCTTTACCCCTTTACTTTTGGTGACGCATGCCATCTCTGGCTTCTCAGGGGGAAGCGCTCCTACCGGGAGGTGGACCTTGCTGCGTCCAAGCGGGCGAAGACCTCGAGCCCCGTCGAGGCACAAGCACCTCGAGGTATGGCACCCTCCTCCGTTAGAGAAGCCGCTTGGCTGGAGAAGGCTCGAGCTGCCATGGCTCGAGGAAGTAAGATGACTGTCGCGAATTTTGGTGAGGGCGTCGCCATCGGCCACAGGGGTCGAGGCATCCTTCCCGGCTCTGATATCACTATCATCTTATGTTGCAGGGGCCGCAGGTTACGGCGTCGAGCCAGCCACCACCACGTCCGCTGAGGCGCTGCCTCCTCCCCCTCCTCCTCCCGCGATGGCGCCAGCTGGGAGCGCCACCCTTCCCCCCACCACGACGGCTGTTCCGGGGGAAGCGCCTGGGGCGAGCACGGCCCCGCCGGTGTCTGGGGCTGAGGAGCCTGCGCCCCTCGAGGCCCCGACCGACAGGAGCCGGGCTGCGGAGGAGGGAAAGGGGGGAGAGGCGTTGGCTGAGAAGGATCCGAAGGTGGAGGACCTCCTGAACGAGCTGGAGCAGGGGGCCGCTCCTTGCCGCGGGCTCGATGATGACGGAGACGCCCGAGGCGCCGGCTAGTGCTGACAAGACGCCGGAGAACCCGGCCAGGGAAGAGGGCCCGGGATCGAGCCTTCTCTCGATCGTCCTGCCGCCGTTCGAGCCTTCGCCCCCACGCGAGGTTGTGACGCCGCCTCGGGAGGCGGCGGAGCAACGGGAGGTGCCGGCAGAGGGACGAAGGGAGCCGGGGCCCGTGCCGTCGAGCGGCGGGCCGTAGTCAGGGGAGCTCGAGGCGGAGGAGGTTCTGCCCGACATCGAGCTTGACCGGCCGATGTGGCCGTTTCCCGTTCCGCTGAGCCCGTCCCTTGCCGTGGTCCCCGTCGAGCAACCGGCCCAGCGGGGGGCCCCGCGCGAGGTGCGGTCCATCTTCCGGGAGGTGGCCGGGCTTATGGCGGAGGCGGAGCGGTCCTGCTCCGAGGAGGCGGCCCGGTCCGCACAGGTGTCGGCCGCCCTCGCGAATGCTGGGTCGGAGCTTCGAGATCTCCGCGCTGAGCTGAGCCGGAACGCCCAAATGGCGAGCCGGCTCAACGAGGCGGAGGCGGAGGTCCGGGCAGCTCGAGGTGAGGTCGCTCGATCCAAGGAGGAGGCCGCCGCCGCTCTCGAGGCGTCGAAGAAGGAGGCCGCGGACGCGCGAAGCGAGGCCACCTCTGCCCGGGCTGAGGCCGAGGCGGCGAAGCAGGAGGCCGCTGACGCCCGTGGCGAGGCCACCACCGCCCGAACCGCAGCGGAGGCGGCGAGAAAAGAGGCCGAAGATGCCGAGAGTGGTGCCGCCACCGCCCGAGCTGCCGAGGGGGTGGCGCGGCAGGAGGTGATCCGAAAGGATCTGGCCCTCGCGGAGGCGGGCAGGCTGATCGAGGAGCTTAGGTCCGAGAGGCTCCTCATACTGGCCGAGAAGCGCAGGCTCGAGCAGCACGCCAAGGGCCTCGCCGGCGACCTCGCCGCTCTGGGCCAACATTGCGACGGTGATTTTCATTCCTTGTCTTTGCCTTGACCTCGAGATTTTTGTTACGCCGCAGTCTCACTCTTCCTCGTTCGTTGCGCAGGGGTCGAGAAGACGGTCGAGGAGCTCCGCGGGACGAACCAGGCTCTCTTGGACCAACTCCAAGACGAGACGATGGTGGCGGAGCGGGCTCGCACCTCCCTCGACCAGCTCGGCCCCATGTGGGGTGCTCCTCCCGTGGCTGCGGCAGAAGGTGCGGTGGCCCGAGGCGACGCCTTGGTCGACGCCTTGTGCTTCCTCGACGCCGCCATGCGGGATCGTGTCCGGCAAGCTCTCCATCATGGCGTAAAGCAGACGCTCGCGGTTGTTCGCTCCGGCTTCCGCTTCCCGGTCCACGTTGTCGCCAACGGCTTCATCGAGATCGAGGGGAAGGACGAGGAGTGGAACAACCGTCGTGTCGACAAAATTTTGGAGAAGATGGAGAGGCCGGGGACGTCGCTCGCGAAGATCTTTGAGGAGGACGTGCTGCCTCCGGACGCCAGCAGCGGTGTCGAGGGCCCTCCTCCTTCTAGCTCGGGTGTCGAGGCTGAGCCCGCCGTGGAAGACCTCGGGGAGGAGTACCACACCGACGAAGATTAAGGCCTGCGTGCCAAATTTGGGCGTCGAGGCCCCTGTAAGAATTTTGTGACATGGATGAGGGTCCGTCGAGACCCGTATATATATATGACTTGTTTGTTTAAAGGAGTTATTTTCTTTTCAAATGCGTTTGACCACTTCTCTTTGTTGCAAGCTCGAGTTCCTGCTAACTTAGTCTGTGTTCCTTCGATACGTCGCGAGCCCCTCGAGGGGAGGCGTAGGTAGGGCACCGTAGCCCGGGGGCGTAGGTGGCCGTCTACGTCGACGCCTCCCGACCTTGGAGGCTCGAGGTACTTTAGGATTTAGACGTCGCTAGTTCACTCGAGGCACGAGTCGAGACGAGGGCCAAAATTTTTGAAAAGAAAACGCGCATTTTTTCCGGAGTCTGGGGGGGGGTGAGGCCCCCCCGTCAGCCCCCGAGGGAGGCTTGACCCTGAGCAAAGCAGGGTCGAGGCTACCTTAAGTTGCTAAGCAAAATGAAAGACAATGCACGAGTTTGTTCATTTATTTTGGGCGTGTTTGTACAAAGCAACAAAATGAACAAGGCCTCGAGGCCCTTATGGGTAGAAGCGACGTAGCTGAGATATGTTCCACGCGTTCGCCAGGATTCTGCCTTGATCGTCGTAAAGCTTGTACGTTCCTGGCTTGAGCACCTGAGCTACGGTGTATGGGCCTTCCCACGGAGGAGTGAGCTTGTGGCGCCCTCGATTATCTTGCAGCCGTCGAAGCACGAGGTCCCCCACTGCCAGGTCCCTCCTGCGCACGTGCTTGTCGTGGTAGCGTCGAAGCGTTTGCTGGTAGCGCGCGGAGTTGATGAGCGCCACGTCTCGCGCCTCCTCGAGCTGGTCCTTGGCGTTGGCGAGCCTTTCATCGTTGGTTTGCTCGTTGTAGGCTCGAAGCCGAGGGGAGCCGTATTCGAGGTCCGTAGGCAAGACAGTCTCGGCGCCGTAGGTTAGGAAAAACGGAGTGAACCCGGTGGCTCGACTCGGCGTAGTCCTGAGGCCCCACAGCACCGAGGGGAGCTCTGCGGCCCACCCCTTTCCGAAGTTTTTGAGAGTCTTGAACAGCCTCGGCTTCAGCCCATGGAGTATCATGCCGTTGGCGCGCTCGACCTGCCCGTTGCACTGAGGGTATGCGACCGAGGCCCAGGTCACGCGAATGTTGTTGTCATCGCAAAAGTTGGTGAACTTTTTGCCCGTGAATTGGGTGCCGTTGTCGGTGATGATGACGTTAGGCACCCCGAACCGGTACATAATGTCTGCGATGAACTCGACAGCTTTCTCGGAGGTGGGGTCGCCTATGGGCTTGGCCTCGATCCACTTGGTGAACTTGTCGATGGCCACGAGCACGTGTGAGTGCCCTCCACTTGTCTTTTTGAGGGGGCCTACGAGGTCGAGCCCCCAAACGGCGAATGGCCAAGTAATTGGGATCATCTGCAGGGCATGTGCGGGTTGGTGCGTCTGTTTGGCGTAGAATTGACACCCATGGCATGCCCGGGTCAAGCGCTTGGCGTCTCCAATGGCAGTCGGCCAATAGAAGCCTTGACGGAAGGCGTTCCCGACCAGGGTTCTTGGTGCTGCGTGGTGGCCGCAAGCCCCCGAGTGCATGTCGTCGAGGAGCCTGCGTCCCTCCTCAAGGGGGATGCAGCGTTGAAGGATTCCTGATGGGCTTCGACGGTACAGCTCTCGTTCGTCGCTGTAGATGACGTAGGTCTTGGCCCTTCGAGCTATGCGTCGAGCCTCCGTCTTGTCTTCCGGTAGTACGCCTTGCGTTAAGTAGTCGAGGAACGGCGTCCGCCAGTCGAGGGGTTGTGTCGAAGGAGAGGCGAGTGCGTCGATCTGCATTGCCTCAGCGGGTGTCGAGGCCTCGGCCTCGAGGCGTGGTGTCGAAGACCGAGCCCTCGTGCCCGGTTCGAGGGGTGGCGTCGAGGAAGGCTCAGCTTCTGGGCTGATCTTGATGGATGGCTCGAAAACGTCCCTCGAGAAGACGTCTGGTGGGACCGTGCCACGCGTGGATGCCAGCTTGGCCAGCTCGTCCGCGGCCTCGTTGTACTTTCGAGCGATGTGGTTGAGCTCGAGGCCGTAGAACTTGTCTTCTAGCTTGCGCACTTCTCCGCAGTACGCCTCCATCTTGGGATCGATGCAGCTCGAAGCCTTCATAACCTGGTTGATGACGAGCTGCGAGTCCCCTCGAGCTTCGAGGCGTCGGACCCCGAGCTCGAGGGCGATGCGTAATCCGTTGACGAGGGCCTCGTACTCGGCGACGTTGTTGGAGGCGGGGAAGTGCAAGCGTAGCAGGTAGCGCATGTGGACTCCGAGGGGTGAGACGAAGAGCAGGCCTGCGCCTGCCCCCGTCTTCGTGAGGGATCCGTCGAAGTACATGGTCCAGAGCTCGGCTTGAATCTGCGTCGGCGGGAGCTGAGTGTCGGTCCATTCAGCAACGAAGTCCGCCAACGCTTGCGACTTGATGGCCTTTCGCGGGGCGTAGGTGATGGTCTCCCCCATTAGTTCGGCGGACCACTTGGCGATGCGCCCCGTGGCCTCCCGATTGTTGATGATCTCACCGAGGGGGAAGGAGGACACCACCGTTACGGGATGAGCGAGGAAGTAGTGCTGGAGCTTGCGCCTTGCGACGATGATGCCGTAGAGCAGCTTCTGGATGTGCGGATACCGGACCTTGGCCTCGGAGAGTACCTCACTGGTGAAGTATACCGGTCGTTGGACCGGCAACGCGTGACCCTCCTCGTGCCTCTCGATGACTATAACCGCGCTGACCACCTGAGTGGTTGCGGCCACATAGAGGAGGAGAGGTTCGGAGGGATCGCCACCTTCGGCTGGTCGCGGAGGCACAAGAATTGGTGCAGAAGTCAGCAACCCCTTTAACTTGGTTAAGGCCTCCTCGGCTTCGGCAGTCCACGCAAAGCGTTCCGTCTTCTTCAACAGGCGGTAGAGGGGTAGTGTTTTTTCCCCTAGCCTCGAGATGAATCTGCTGAGAGCGGCTAGGCAGCCTGTTACTTTCTGCACACCCTTGAGGTCTCAAATCGGGCCCATCCTCGTGACTGCTGAGATTTTTTCAGGGTTTGCCTCGATCCCCCGCCGTGAGACAATGTAGCCAAGTAGCATGCCTCGAGGCACACCAAAGACACTTCTCGGGGTTGAGCTTCACATTCTTGGCCCGGAGGCACTCGAACGTGGTCTCGAGGTCGCTGATGAGGTTCCCGACTTTCTTAGTTTTAACTACGATGTCATCGACGTAGGCCTCGACGGTCTTGCCTATGTGCTCGCCAAAGATGTGCTGCATACATCGTTGGTACGTCGCCCCGGCGTTTCGCAGGCCGAAGGGCATCGTAACGTAGCAATACATACCAAATGGCGTGATAAAAGAGGTTGCGAGTTCGTCGGATTTTCTCATCTTAATTTGGTGGTAGCCAGAATACGCATCAAGGAACGAAAGCACTTCGCACCCAGCAGTGGAATCGACAATCTGATCAATTCTAGGTAAAGGAAATGGAACTTTTGGACATGCTTTATTCAGACCAATGTAGTCTACACACATCCGCATTTTTCCATTCTTTTTCCTAACTAATACAGGATTAGCTAGCCACTCTGGGTAAAATACCTCCTTGATGAACCCGGCCGCCAAAAGCTTGTGCACCTCCTCGCCGATGATCTTGCGCTTCTCCTCGTCGAAACGGCGCAGGCGTTGCTTCACCGGTCTGGACCCGGCCTGGATTTCCAAGGCGTGCTCGGCGACTTCCCTCGGTATGCCCGGCATGTCCGAGGGGCCCCACGCAAACATGTCGAGGTTCGCGCGGAGAAAGTCGACGAGCACTGCTCCATATTTAGGCTCGAGGCTGGCACTGACGGCCAGCGTCTTGCCATCGGTCGAGGTCGGGTCGACGGGTATCCGCTTCGTGTGCTCCGCCGGCTCGAAGGTGCCAGCGTGGCGCTTCGCTTCAGGGGCCCCCTCGGTGGCCAGGGCGGCTAGGGCCTCGAGCGAGTCGAGCTGGACGTTTGCCTCTCCACACTCGACGCACTCCACGTCGCAGTGGTACGCGTGCTCGTAGGATGTGTCGACGGTGATGACCCCTTTTGGCCCCGGCATTTTGAGCTTCAAGTACGTGTAGTTTGGAACCGCCATGAACTTGGCATAGCCTGGCCGACCGATGATGGCGTGGTAGGTCCCTTGGAATCCAACCACCTCGAAGGTGAGCGTCTCCTGGTGGAAGTTGGCCGGCGTGCCAAAGCAAATCGGCAGGTCGATGCGCCCGAGGGGGTGGGCCTTCTTCCCTGGCACGACTCCGTGGAATCCCCCGACGCTGGGGCGAAGCTGACCCTCTGAAATCCCCAGGAGGTCGAGGGTCTCGAGATATATGATGTTGAGGCTCGAGCCCCCATCCATCAACACCTTGGTGAACCGTACGTCGACGATGACGGGGTCGACGACGAGGGGGTACGCCCCCGGGTTTATGACACGGTCCGGATGGTCGTCACGGTCGAACGTGATCGGCGCATCTGCCCAGTCAAGATACCGGGGGACGTCGTGGCCGAGTGAAAAGATTTCCCGGCGCTCCTTTCTTTCTCGAGCTGAGAGCCCGACGGTCGGCCCCCCGTAGATCATGTAGCAGTCGCGCACCGGGGGGAAGTTGCCGTCCGCGTCCCCACCGCCGCGCCGATTGTTATCCTTGCCCTTAGGCGCGTCTTCTCTCTTATCGCCGAGCTTGGAGTAGTAGCCTTTCAACAGTCGGCAGTCTTTCAACTTGTGGTTTACGGGGCCTGGGTGATAAGTGCAGGGATCCTCGAGCATTTTATCGAAGACGGCCCCGTCCGGGGGGCCTCGAGGCTTCTTATGCTCGAGGGTGCCTGCGAGCACTTCTTCATCACCGTCGTCGTGGGCGTCGCGCTTCGCCTTTTGACTTTTCCCCTTGCCCTTCTTCTTTTTGCCGTGGTTGCCGCGGCTTTTGACGTCGTCGCCCTTGCTCGAGCCCTCCGGCGCGGTCACCGCCTTACCTTTATCCTTGGAACGGCCAAAGAAGGCCCCCACTGCCTCGTCGCCTGAGGCAAAGCTGGTGACACGATCCATCAGGTCCTCGACCGTCCTGGGACGGTAGCGTCCTAGCTCATGAACTAGCTCTTGGCATGTTGTGCCCGCGAGGAACGCCGAGATGACGTCCTCATCAGGCACGTGGGGGAGCTCGAGGCGCTGCTTCGAGAACCATCGAGCAAAGTCGCGGAGGGGCTCGTCCGCCGCCTGCCTGCAACGCCGTAGGTCCCAGGGGTTGCCTGGGCGCACGCAAGTCCCCTTGAAATTCCCGTCGAAGACCCTGACTAGGTCGGCCCAGTCGTCGATCCGATCCGGCGGGAGCCCCTCGAGCCACCGGCGGGCGGTGTCCGAGAGGTAAAGTGGGAGCTGGCGTATGATCACACGGTCGTCGTTCTTCGCTCCACCCAGTTGGCAGCCTAGGCGGAAGTCTGAGAGCCAGAGCTTGGGCTCGACCTCCCCGTCATACTTCACGATGTTGGTCGAAGGTCGGAAGCGGTCGGGGAGGGTTGAGCTGCGGATGGCCCGGCTGAAGACTCTGGGGCCCGGCGGCTCGAGGACTTGCCGGTCCTCGTCGCTGTCGTAGCGCCCCCCTCGATGGGCGCTATAGCCACGCTCCTGGGCCCCCTTGTCCTTGCGCCGGCGGTTGATGTCGTTGCGGGCGTCATTGGGGTCTCGAGGTGGACGGTTGTCGACGATCCGCTCCCGGACTGGCTTGGCCTGAGAGGCGTTTGGCTGATGGACGGATGCCTCGCGCCCGTTGCGGGGCGTGTCCGCCGGCTTTTCCGAGGCCGCTCCGCGCCGTCGTGACGCCGAGCTCTCGGCCTGCTGCACGACGGCTGTCTCGAGGAGGCTCTTCATTTCCCCAAGCATGCGCCTGGCGTCAGGGTTGGAGACGGCGGGTAGATCGCGGAGCAGCATTGCAGCCGCGACCACATTCTGCCCGGCTCGCGGGAAGCGTACCTCGGGGCGTGCTGGTGCCCCGTCCTCGAGGATCCGCCGGTGTACATCTCGAGCCCGACCTCGAGCTCCGGCTCCTCGAGGCTGGGGTGGTTCCTGCATCAGAGTTTGTTGGAGCTGAAGCAGGTGTTGCCGCTCTTCCTCGGCCTTGGTGATTGCCTCCTGCACCTGCGCGAGTTGCGCCGCCCGGCCGTCGCCGTGCTGAGGCGGTGGTCGTGGCGCCGGAGGTTCAGTCCTCCCCTGAATACGCGATCCGCCCGCCGCAGCCACGTCGCTGGGAGCCTCGAGGTTGATCGCCGGTCTGCCGTCGTCGCCCCCGTCCTCGGTGTCGCTTACGTGCACCTCGAGATGAAAGCACTCCCTGGTGTGATCCCATAGGTCGGGGTCGTGGTAGTCGTACTCATCGGAGTCGGAGCTGCTGATGCCGCGTCGTCTTGGCTCGTGCCGGGGCTGCAGCTCGCGGTACCACTCCCCGAAGGTGGCTTGACGAGGCGGTCCGACGGCTCGTGAGGGGCCGCGGTCTACGCGCGCGGGGTGAACAATCTCCAGGTTGGCCATGGCCTGCAGTAACACGCCCGGGCGTTCCTCCTGCTCCGCCGGCTGTCGGCCCCGACTGCACTCGTTGAGATGGCGGGCGCGAGCTGCCGCGGAGCTGTTGAGGCCGAACGGGAACTGCCGACGTCGAGCGCGGTACACCCCGTGCGGGAGGAGGCTGGGTGGCGTCGACGGTGCGCGGCTCGGAGGCCTCTGGCCTGGCTCCTGGTTCGTGCGCACGATGAACGCGAAGTCGTTGGGCGGGCGCGGGCGCGCCCTGGAGGTCTCCGGTCGCGCGCCGGGCTAGTTTCCGCTCGGGGACCCTGCACCGGCTACGGGGACGTGAGTGTTTGCCGCGGGCACCGCCTGTGCCCGGCGACGATGGTGACGACGGCGCCGCCCACGAGGTGGTGACGCATGGTGGTGCGGGCAACGCGCCACGCCCCTCGCCCGGGGTGGCGTGGCACGCTCTCCGCTCGGGCTCTCCATGGAGAGCAGGGTCAGCTCGTTGCCGTTGCCGGTGGCCAGGAACTCGAGGCTCCCGAACCAGATGACGGCACCGGCAGAGAACGAAGGAGTCGAAGCAGCCATCCAGGAAACAGCGAGAAACCGACTCGACACGCGAGAGCCCCTACCTGGCGCGCCAACTGTCGGTGTTTCGAACCCGGGGGTATCACACCAACGAGTAATACGATCGCGTGCTCTCTCCCTGGATGGTGATGCAAGATGTCACAAGGATTTATCCTGGTTCGGGCAAAGAAGGCCCTACGTCCAGCGGGGGGGTGTTCTTGTATTACTTGCACCTAAGTGCTTGTACAGGGGCGAATACAAGCTCAGTGAGCGTGGACCGGAGTCCGGACTTAAGCGTGTGGATGTATGTGCGTTCTAATGTGTTCGTCACCCGGAGTTGAGTCACCGTCCAATGAGGGCCCTGGCGTCCCCTTTTATAGAGCAAGGGGAGGCCAGGGTTACACAAGGGTATTACAGGTGTCGGGGCATACGGTGCCCAAAACGAAGAAGGGTAGGAATCCTGTCTTGTCGGGGCCACTGGAGCCGATGTGGGCGTTGCTGTTGAAACGTCCTTGGGGCGTGGCCTCCATCCTGGGCGCGGACGTGGAGGCGTGGCGAGGTGGAGGCCGTACAGCGCCCATCCCGGAACGTACAGGACGCGGCGGGATCCCTCCGGGTCTTGGGGTACCTGTCCTCCAAGAGCGTGAAAGCAGTTAGGGCTCGTGGGGCGCAGAGCCGGCCTCGAGGTGGCGCCTACGGGGAGCTCGAGCCCCCGTAGGTGTGGGCAAGTCCCGTGAGAATTGAAAGAGCCGCAGGCATCCGGGCCTCGAGACGTGACTTGGACGTTCAACAGCGTAGGGTATGGGTTAACAGTGCCTCACTGGTGCCTTTTCGCCCATACTTGTGGTGAAAACGAGACTTGACCCTGCCCTAGTTCACTGTGGTACACGTTGGGTTGCAGAGGACGTGACTGGGGTAGGTAGATGTATTAAACGCGCGGTATGGGGCTGACATCCTATGTCTGCACCGCTCGAGGGGGGCATAAAGCGTCTCGAGGGATAAGCCGCTGTGTCAGAGAGGCTCGAGGTCCCCACGTGGGGTCCCGAGGTGTGATGTTCGGCTGTGGGGGGATCGAAGGGTAGTGGAGCACTCGCCCGAGGCCTGACGCGGAGAGCTCGGGTGAGACGGAGAACGAGTGTTCGCCCGAGGCCCGGCTTGGAGGGCTCAGCTCGGAGGGCTCGGGCGAGACGGAAAGCGAGCGTTCGCCCGAGGTCTGGCTTGGAGGGCTCGGGCGAGACGAAAAGCGAGCGTTCGCCCGAGGCCTGGCTTGGAGGGCTCGGCTCGGAGGGCTCGGGCGAGACGGAAAGCGAGCGTTCGCCCGAGGCCTGGCTTGGAGGGCTCGGGCGAGACGGAAAGCGAGCGTTCGCCCGGGGCCTGGCCTGGAGGGCTCGGGCGAGACGGAAAGCGAGCGTTCGCCCGAGGCCTGGCTTGGAGGGCTCGGGCGAGTCGGAAAGCGAGCGTTCGCCCGAGGCCTGGCTTGAAGGGCTCGGGCGAGACGGAAGGCGAGCGCTCGCCCGGGGCCTGGCCTGGAGGGCTCGGCTCGGTGGGCCAGCGTTGCAGGTCTCGAGGGGTTGGCTTTTCAGGGGGTTAGACTTAGTTAGGTCCGTTATTGATTGGTGTTCTAGGTTTAACCTATTTGTTTGCGTTGATTGGGGGTACCCCTTTGGCGTTCCCCCGACACTATGGAAACCAGGTTCCCGTGGAAACTATGGAAACTCGTACGTGGATCGCTGGATCTAAATCCGATGGCTATAGCTAATGGTGGAGATTAGCAATTAACCCCTCTCATTTATCTCTCCCTAATATATATAGACAACACAGGTGCACAACACCATTAATCATAGCCATCGGATTTAGATCCAGCGATCCACGTGCGAGTTTCCATAGTTTTCACGGGAACCTGGTTTCCATAGCATATGTTCCCAATAAAGTTTGCATGTATGATTCACCACACGAAAAGGTAAAGAAATAGTGCTAAGGCCTGAGGTTTTAGGTGGGGAAACTATTGATCATGTGATAACACTACGAGCAGGCAGCAGATGCTAGTTTGATCATTTTGATACCACCTGCTCAAACTAGATTCACGGCCTTATAGCTTCACGTGTCACTGCAATTAGCTTATTGCAGGGAGGCATCATCTTGGTACCAAGTATACATTGTAAGTAACTTATAGCATCTCTGACATAGAAAGAACACTTCTGTCTGTCACCAATAATTTGTTCTTCCCTGTTTGCCACCAATAATTTATTGTGGCAACATTGACCATATAATATGTAATACGAAAAAATGATACTTCACGACAAATCATATGATATGAAAATTTGAATTATCTAAAAACTGTTTAGGAAAAAAGCTACAGTAAAGAGGTACTATTAAGTAAATGGAAACGGAGGAAGTACATTTAGCCTTCTTAATTGAGAATGCTGAATGCCACTTTAATCTTTATAAATGGAATAAAACAAAATAACTGTTTAAACTACCTGTAATCATAAGTTAAGGGCTCTCCAACTTTGATGGAACGAGAGGCAAAGACACCAACTCTTGTCTCACCATCAACCTGCCTGGCAAGGCCATAGAAATATCAGGAACATGCTATAAAATGATTTTTTTTCTCAAGAACACATCATTACCATTTTTCAAGTTTACAGTTGGGCTCACAACTGTGATTTAGAAAACGTGACGCGTTTCCTTTAAATGTTGCATCTATTGTAAAATCTTTGCTGATTTCGCACATGTAGAAGTTTTTGTCACCACGATCTCTTATATCCCAAAGTCTTTGTTCACATGTCGCGTCATCAATGACTGAAACAATGTTTAAAAAGAGGCAAAAAGAGTGTACATGAAACTTAACTGTGAAATACAATAGAACTCCAGAACTCCAAGAGTTTCTTTATACTCTTCTTAATTGATAGGAATAGAGATTTTGGTGAAAAATACTCTCCAACAGCTTCTCTAATTAGATCTCTAAATATTGCTATCGTCTATTCCGGATTCCTCGCTAGCCAAAGATGTGTGGCTCTCTATAGAGTGCGCACAAGATATAGAGAAGCTGTTGGAGGGTGGAAAGATATATAGAGAGAGATTTTTATTCAAATGGCTCTCCAAATGATGATTTAGAGACTGAGTTTAAAAAAGGCTCTTGGAAATGCTCTTATGTACACAAAAATTAGCCCGTAAATCAGAAGCAAAGTGGCAAAAAAAATAACCAAACTTATGTCTCCATTGACCAAATGATTCCCAATATGATGGTACCATGAAGTGCCAGAGGGAATATGAACCATAAACAGAAAGGGAAAAATAAAAGGAACATTTTGACACAATGCAGTATTATACAGTAGGTTCTAAACAAATTGTCTCCAAGCCTCCAATAATGCTAATACATCCCAAGTCAGAAGACTATGTGGCACAAATTGTGAATAAGTGTCCCTGTTTCCAGTTGTAGCTATGTTATATATGTTTATGGGCCGTTTGGCAGAGCTCCACGGAGCGGATTCTCGGGGAGAATCACCCCTGCCTGCCATACGTATTTTTCAGCGAGAAGTGATTTTTTGCTGATTCTGTGAAGTGATTCTCTGAAGTGAAGTAAGAGGCTGAGACAGAGCTGAAAAAAGTAGCTTCACCTGATTCTGTTTCACCTGATTCTGTGAAGTGATTCTCTATCCTGATTTTGAAAGTGTATGCTAAAGAATCAAAGAGAATCATTTTCAGCCACATAATCACTTCACCAGAGAATTTGGGAACACAGCTAGAGAATCAGGGAGCACAACTCTCCCAAACAGGCCCTATGATTACTAGCTCAAACTTCCCCTTTAGTATCCAACATAAAAACCATGCTAAGTTCCCAGTTGGGCAAAAGCATCAAGCAACATGCCATTTAGGTCAGCCATGATAGCTTATATTCCACCTTCAGTCGCTTTTTCCAAATAGCACAAGACACCTTGTAAGATTATTTAACAACTAAAAGAACTTAAATTGTGTTAGAACATCCTCATCAGCTTTACTGGATTCATACTAGCAAGGATGATACTCCCTCATCAAGTTTGACCAACGATCAGTCAACTGCATCAATAGATTCGTGTTCACATGATATGATTATATAGAAATCAACCATATATGGAGAAAACAAAGGTCAAAATCTACTATTGGAGACTTTCTTCTAAAATGTGTTGATGGACAAGAGTACTAACTTACTAATGGAATGGACCGCTGATAGGAAAGTTTAGACATATTAGACAACATAAGCAAAATGCGACTGCTGACCCCACCACAACAAATGTTATGAAGAAGGTCATCTACCAAGACCTTGCTATTTCTGCTGGTCTATTTCCAAAATAATAATAATAACATGAAAAACAGTTTTACCTTCACCAACATACTCGATTACAAAATCACCTCTCTCCAATGGCTCCAACGCAACAGCACCCCATCCACATCGTTGTGTCTGTAAAGGAAAGTGTTGCTATGGTTATAATAAAATAAACTAAAGCCATCTTTGTCATGTACAGCAGAACGTACGCAAGGCGCAGGCGCGCCCGCGACGTACGCCGCGCGGCTGAGCGCGCAGAGGCAGGGCGCGCGGGCCACCAGCCCGAAGGGGCAACTTCCAGTGGCTAGAAATCAGGGATTGGATTAGAGGCTGTTTTGGTAGTCCTATAATTAAGGGATTGGATTAGAGGCTGTTTTGGTTAGTCCTATAATTAGGGGAATTCCTTCCTTAGAGTTGTTGGGCCTTTGGCTATATAATCCTGTACGCAGGGAAGAATGAATAAGCAAGTTTAATCACCAATTCTCTCCTCCCTCTACTGTTCTTAATCCCAGGCGGCAGAGAGGGGTATAACCTCCGCCCTGGAAGACTCAGCCGGAGACTACGAGCTTCGTAGTCGAGGGCCAGCTACCCTAGATCACCGTGCCCTTGACAACCTGGTATCAAGGTCTCGTCGATCCTCTCCCACCCGCTCCTCCCAGTCATCTTCCACAGCCGCCCAGCCCGATCACGCCGCGCCCACCTCTCCCACCTCAGCCGCGTCCGCCTCTGTCGCGCCGCTCATGGCTGAGCCCTCCGCAGCCGACCTCATGGCGGCCATCAAGGCCCTCACCACCGACATGGTGACCATGAAGGCCGATCTGGCCTCACTGAAGAAGGAGCAGACCGAGTCGTCTGCCGGCGGCGGCGGCGACAACCGGCACGCGGACGGTCAGCTCCCTGACCACCCGCCCAGGCACAAGAAGTGGGACTTCCCATGTTTCGACGGCACCACCGACCCCATGCTCTTCCTCAACAAGTGCGAGTCCTACTTCCGCCAACACCGTACCATGGCGGAGGAACGCGTGTGGATGGCTTCGTACCACCTCGACGACGTCGCGCAGCTGTGGTACCACCAGCTCGAGGACTCCGGCACGCCCACCTGGGCACGCTTCAAGGAGTTCCTGCACCTGCGCTTTGGGCCGCCTCTCCGATCGGCGCCGCTGTTCGAACTCGCCGAGTGCCGGCGCACGGGCACCGTCGAGGAGTACTCCAACCGTTTTCAGGCGCTCCTGCCTCGCGCGGGTCGTCTGGAAGAGGCGCAGCGCGTCCAGCTCTACACCGGCGGTCTGCTGGCGCCGCTCAGCCATGCCGTCCGCCTCCACAACCCCGACTCGCTCGCGGCTGCCATGAGCCTCGCGCGTCAGATCGAGCTGATGGAGGCCAAGCGCCCGGCGCCGCCCCCGCCACGCGCGCCTGCGCGGGCCATCCTGCCAGCGCCTGCCCCCCGGGCGGCCCCGCCACCACCGCCGCAGCCGCTGGCACTGCCTGCGCCCCCGGCGGCTGCGCAGCCGGGCCGCGGTGACAGTAATCGCCGCCTCTCGCCCGAGGAGATGGCGGAGCGCCGCCGACTCGGTCTCTGCTTCAACTGCAACGAGAAATTCTCGCGCGGCCATAACCGTTTTTGCAGACGCATCTTCTTCCTGGAGGGTGTCGAGATTGACGACGCCGGGGACGAGGCGGCGGCGCCCGAGCCCGACGCCGAGGCCCCCCTCTTCTCCCTGCAGGCCGTGGCTGGGGTCCCTGTGGCGGGTACCATGCAGATCCGAGTGGCCCTCGGCGCCGCAGCCCTCATCGCTCTCCTCGACTCCGGCAGCACGCACAACTTCTTCGGAGGCAGCGGCCCGGCGTTCTGGTCTCCCACTGCGCCAGCGCCCACGCCTCACCGCCTTGGTCGCGAACGGCGAGCGCGTCACCTGCGACGGCGTCATCCGCGACGCCCCCCTGCTCATCGACGGCATCGCGTTCCCGGCCGACCTCTTCGTCATGCCACTGGCCGGGTACGACGTCGTCCTGGGGACAAGGTGGCTGGGCGCGCTTGGGCCCATCGTCTGGGACCTCAGCAGCCGGCGCATGACGTTCCAGCACCAGGGGCGCCCCATCTCCTGGACAGGCGTCGCTTGCCCGTCGGCACCATCCCTGGGCGTCACCTCGGAGGCGGGGCCCCTCCTCGACGCACTGCTGCACGCGTTCGGGGGGCTCTTCGCGGACCCAGTTGGTCTGCCCCCCAAACGCGCGCACGACCACCGCATCCTCCTGAAGCCCGGCGCCCAGCCCGTCGCCGTACGCCCCTATCGGTACCCAGCGGCGCACAAGGACGAGCTGGAGCGGCAATGCGCCGCTATGATTGAGCAGGGGATCGTCCGCCGCAGCGACTCGCCCTTCTCGTCGTCGGTCCTTCTCGTCAAGAAGCCGGACGGCTCGTGGCGTTTCTGCGTCGACTATAGGGCGCTCAATGCGCTCACCGTCAAGGACGCCTTCCCGATCCCGGTGGTCGACGAGCTCCTCAACAAGCTCCATGGCGCCAAGTTCTTCACCAAGCTGGACCTCAGGTCCGGGTACCACCAGGTGCGGATGCGGCCGGAGGATGTGCACAAGACGGCGTTCCGCACCCACGACGGCCTCTACGAGTTCCTGGTGATGGCGTTCGGGCTATGCAACGCCCCGGCAACATTCCAGGCCCTGATGAATGACGTGCTCCGGCCGTTCCTCCGTCGCTTCGTCCTAGTCTTCTTTGATGATATTCTCATCTACAGCAGGACATGGGCAGATCACCTCCGCCATCTTCGGGCCGTCCTCGACGAACTGCGACGCCACCAGCTCTTCGTCAAGCGCTCCAAGTGTTCCTTTGGAGCCCCCTCCGTCGCCTACCTCGGCCACATCATCTTCGCGGCGGGGGTGGCCATGGACCCGGCCAAGGTGCAGGCGATCCACGACTGGCCGGCTCCGCGCTCGGCGCGGGCAGTACGCGGTTTCCTCGGTCTTGCGGGCTACTACCGCAAGTTCGTCCACGGCTACGGGGCGATTGCTGCTCCATTGACGGCGCTCCTCAAGAAGGAGGGCTTCTCCTGGGACGACGCGGCAGCCGCGGCGTTCGCGGCCCTCAAAGCCGCCATCACGGCCGCCCCCGTCCTCGCCATGCCGGACTTCAGCAAGCTGTTCACCGTCGAGTGCGACGCGTCGACCGTCGGCTTTGGGGCGGTCCTGACTCAGGAGACCCACCCGGTCGCCTTCTTCAGCCGCCCAGTGGCGCCCCGCCACCGCGCGCTGGCCGCTTACGAGCGCGAGCTCATCGGCCTCGTCCAGGCTGTACGGCACTGGCGGCCGTATCTCTGGGGGCGACGCTTCATCGTCAAGACGGACCACTACAGTCTGAAGTTCCTCCTCGACCAGCGCCTCGCCACGATCCCTCAGCACCACTGGGTCGGCAAGCTCTTGGGATTCGACTTCTCGGTGGAGTACCGCTCCGGCGCCACGAACATCGTCGCCGACGCTCTCTCCCGACGCGACACCGACGAAGGGGAGCTCATGGCCATCTCGGCGCCCCGCTTCGACCTCGTCGACCGCCTTCGGCACGCCCAGGCCACCGACCCGGCCCTGGTCGCCATCTACACCGAGGTCCGTGAGGGCGCCCGCACTGCACCATGGGCGCTGATGGACGGTCACCTACGACGGCCGCCTGTACATTCCGCCCGCGTCGCCGCTGCTCCAGGAGATCGTGGCAGCTGTCCACAACGATGGCCACGAGGGCATCCACCGCACTCTCCATCGCCTCCGGCGGGATTTCCACTTCCCCAACATGCGCCGCATCGTGCAGGAGCTCGTGACGGCCTGCCGTACCTGCCAGCAGTACAAGTCAGACCACCTCAGGCCGGCGGGACTACTACAGCCGCTGCCTGTGCCGTCCGCGGTCTGGGCCGACATCGGCATCGACTTCATCGAGGCGCTGCCCAAGGTGCAGGGCAAGACGGTCATCCTCTCCGTGGTGGACCGCTTCAGCAAGTACTGCCACTTCATCCCATTGGCACACCCCTACACCGCGGAGTCCGTCGCCCAGGCATTCTTCGCCGACATCATTCGCCTACATGGCGTTCCGCAGTCCATCGTCTCGGACCGCGATCCGGTGTTCACGTCGGCGTTCTGGCAGGAGCTTATGCGGCTCACCGGGACGAAGCTCTTTATGTCGTCCGCCTTCCATCCTCAGACGGACGGACAGACCGAGGCGGCCAACGGCATCATCGTCATGTACCTGCGCTGCTTCTCCGGCGACCGTCCTCGCCAGTGGCTACGTTGGCTGCCATGGGCGGAGTACATCTACAACACCGTCTACCAGTCCTCCCTCCGCGACACGCCGTTCCGGGTGGTCTACGGCCGGGAGCCCCCGACCATCCGCTCGTATGAGCCTGGCGAGACCCGGGTGGACGCGGTGGCTCAGGAGATGGAGGAGCGCGCTGCCTTCCTCGACGACGTCCGCTATCGCCTGGAGCAGGCTCAGGCGGCACAGAAGCGCATCTACGACAAGCACCATCGCCCGGTGTCTTTTCAGGTCAGCGACTGGGCTTGGCTGCGCCTTCGGCAGCGCGCTGCAGCGTCCCTCCCCAACTCGCCCAAGGGGAAACTCAAGCCTCGCTATGTCGGGCCGTATCAGGTCCTGGAGTTGATCAACGAGGTGGCTGTCCGCCTCCAGCTGCCTCCCGGAGCTCGGCTGCACGACGTGTTCCACATCGGCGCCCTCAGGAAGTTCGTCGGCACCCCGCCGGCTGCTCCCCCTACACTGCCTCCAATTCTGCACGGGGCTGCTGTTCCCGCGCCAGCCAAGGTCGCCACGGCCCGGCTCGCCAGGGGCGTGCGCCAGCTGCTCGTCGAATGGCAAGGCGAACCACCGACTGCTGCTACTTGGGAAGATTTGGATGACTTCCGCGCTCGGTTTCCGGCTTTTCAGCTCGAGGACGAGCTGGATTTCGAGGCGGGGAGAGATGTCATGTACAGCAGAACGTACGCAAGGCGCAGGCGCGCCCGCGACGTACGCCGCGCGGCTGAGCGCGCAGAGGCAGGGCGCGCGGGCCACCAGCCCGAAGGGGCAACTTCGGGTGGCTAGAAATCAGGGATTGGATTAGAGGCTGTTTTGGTAGTCCTATAATTAAGGGATTGGATTAGAGGCTGTTTTGGTTAGTCCTATAATTAGGGGAATTCCTTCCTTAGAGTTGTTGGGCCTTTGGCTATATAATCCTGTACGCAGGGAAGAATGAATAAGCAAGTTTAATCACCAATTCTCTCCTCCCTCTACTGTTCTTAATCCCAGGCGGCAGAGAGGGGTATAACCTCCGCCCTGGAAGACTCAGCCGGAGACTACGAGCTTCGTAGTCGAGGGCCAGCTACCCTAGATCACCGTGCCCTTGACAATCTTTGAGCAAGTAAAATGCACAAGCGCCCTCTATCGCACATGATGACAGATCCACTCTCACTGAAGCAGGTCAGCTCTACTGCCCAGATGGAGGTGCAAACTTGCAGGTGTGAGGTGTCTAATTCTTTTGTTCCATTGAACCAAGTGCCCTATCACATATGATGACAGGTCAATTTCACAGAGCACACTATCAATGGCACATGTTTTTGTTGCCCAGACATGGATCTCAGATTTGGGTGGAAAGCCCAGAGGGCAGCTTGGCCATAGGCAGCTTGGATTGAATTGAAAATTGCAAAGTGCTCACAATAACGATACAAGATGGTCTGCCACTGCTTATAAGCCAAGTGGACAGCCACCTACTTAGCATATTCCTAGCATAAAGCAGATACTAAACTTGGTTGCTAAGCCACCTGAAAATATCTAGACAGTGAATAGTAAAACTGCAGGAAGTACTCCCTCCGTCCCAGAAAGGAAGTCACTATGGGAAACGTGCGGGTCAATTTTTCTTAACTTTGACCGAGTTTGTAGAAAATACGTGCAATATTTATATCGTCTAATAAATTTATTATAAAAGTACATTCAAAGATCTATCTAATGATATTAATTATGTATTATAAATATTAATATTTTTATATATATAGTTGGTCAAAGTTTAAAAAAGTTGACTCCTCGGGAAGTGAGAACGACTTCTATTTTGGGACGGAGGGAGTAAGATACAAGCAATAGGCTTAACTATCAATCTCCCCCTAAGCCTAGTGCTAAGTGATCTGCTTCAGACCAATCCTCCTCATCTCCTGGAACTTGGCCTTGCCCAGTGACTTGGTGAGTATGTCTGCAGGCTGATCAGTAGTGGCGATGTGGTTGGCCTTGATGTTGATGCTTTCATCTTCCAAGCAGTTCCTGATGAAGTGGTATTTGATTCTGATGTGTTTGATTATGTCATGGAAGACTGGATTCTTGGCCAAAGCTAGAGCAGACTTGCTGTCCACCTTCGACTCCACCACGTCAACCTTCTTGCCAAGGAGCTCTCCCAGCAACCTTGACAGCCACAAGGCTTGTGTTGCTGCGGTGGTGGTGGCAATGTACTCTGCCTCGCAGCTTGACAATGCCACAACCTTCTGCTTCACTGATTGCCAGCTGACCAAGAAATCACCCAGGAAGAACATGGTCCCGCTGATGCTCTTGCTTGTGTCAATGTCACCGGCAAGGACACTGTCGCAGCGGCCGATGAAGCGTGCCATGCCAAGAGTCCTCTAGTGAAGACCATAGTCCAGGCTCCCAGCCATGTAGCAAAGAACACGCTTGACAGCCTGCAGGTGTTCCACCGTGGGCCGTTCCATGAAGCAGCTCACATACCCGACCGCGAACGCCAAGTCCAGCAAGGTATGCACGAGATACCGGAGGCTGACGACAGGCCGCCAGTAGTGCGTGGAGTCCACCTCCGCAGTGCTCTCACGACTAAGCCGGAGCTTCTCTTCCATCGGCATGTGGGCAGGATTGCAGCCGATCATCTTGTCGAGCTCGAGAATCCGCTTGGCATAGTGAGCCTGACGGAGGGTGATGTCGATGGCATCTTGGCGCACCTCAACACCGAGGTAAAAGCAGAGGAGCCCGAGGTCGCATGTCGAACCTGTCCTTCATCTACGCCTTGAACTTGTTCACCTCTTCCTCGGCGCCAGCAATGATGAGGTCGTCGACGTATACACCGACGAGCAAGGAAGTGTGCCCGTTGCCCCGCCGATACATAGCCGCCTCGTGCACGCTTTGGTGGAAGCCCATCACCTTCAGGATGGCGTCCAGCTTTGCATTCTAGGCGCGCGGCACCTGCCGCAGGCCGTAGAGTGCCTTGCGCAAGCGATACACCTTGTCTTCTTCCCCGGAGACGATGAAACCTGGCGAATGGCGCATGTACATCTCCTCCTTGAGGTCACCGTTGACGAAAGCAGACTTCACGTCCATGTGATGGACTCGCCACCCCTCTTGAGCTGCCAGCGGGAGGACCTAGACTGATTCCATGCGCGCCACTAGGGCAAACGCGTTGTCGTAGTCGATCCCTTTTTGCTGGACAAAGCCCCTTGCCACCAGTCGCGCCTTATGCTTGGTCACCGCTCCCTTCTCGTTCTTCTTCAATTTGAAGACCAACTTAAAGGTGATCGGGTGGTGGTCAGCAGGCAGATCAACAAGCACCCAGGTCTTGTTCATGTCCACAGCTTCGAGCTCCTGCTTCATTGTCACTTGCGATGTTGGATCACCTTGTGCCTCAGAGTAGGTGGTTGGCTCGTCGGCATGTGTCAGGTGCAGCTGGGTGAAGAGCCGCGGCGCCTGTCCTGGTGGAGTGTCGTCGCCGATGATGTTTGTTATCGTGCAGTAGCGGAGATGTTCGTCGTCGTAGAATGCGTCCAAACGGTCCTCATCATCCTCCAATGGCATGGTGAACTACCCAGAACTTGATCGGCAGGCGGTGGTGTGGCAGTAGTGGGCGCTACGGGTGTCGAGGTCGATGGCGCAGTTGGTGAGGCCGGTGGAGGTGTGGCAGCCGCTGCCCCGCGTTCCCTGACTCCCTTGGAGCTGGAGACGGCGAGCGTGGCGAAGCCGGGGATGCTGATGGCAATGCGCCTTGCGCTTCTCCAGCTCCTTTGCTCCACAGGTATTCGACGGTGAACTCTTCAACCGCCGATGTCGCGCTGTAAAGATGGTAACGGGGAATTCCCCGTCAGGGATTAACTCCCCATCCCCGTCCCCGCGGGAAATTTTTCTCCCCGCCCCCGTGAACACTGTCGGGTACAATTTTTCTTTCCATCCCCGTCCTCGTAACATGACGCACCATTCGAGCAGAAAGGCAAAAGCGAAGGAATGGCAGTTCTCAATTTCTAATCTCACAGAATGGAAAGAAAGAAAGAAAGAGTGTTGGTTCTCATCTGTCAAGATCCAAAGAACGAGAAACATTGCTATTTCTCTGCTCTCAAATCCAAAAAAATATGGGCATAAAGAAAGAAGAGGACTACGTGGATCAATGGAATTGATCTCTTACACTTAACATGTCTACCACGTTAAAACTTTGGGAAGCCGTGCCAACAACTTTTGGTTCTTGTTTGTGCCTGGCAACAAGGGTACAGGTCGGCCGCTCCCTGAGCTGGCGGTCGTCCTCTGTAGGACGGGCAGGAGCGTGCTTGGTGGTTCAGGGTGCGGCCATGCCAGCGTGTTCGCGCGGGGACGTTGACAAGCGGCGGGCCCGTCAACTGATGTGCGGTGTGTGGATGAGAGGCTCAGAGGCAGAGGAACGGCGGTGGTGTGCTAGAGTGCAAGTGAAGTGCTGAAGTGGTGGCGTCGCGGCGAGTGCGTGCGGTGAGGACTGATGAACGGATGGGGCTAGGGTTACTTTGCAGTATATATACTCCAAGACTATAGTAGGCCTTTAGACAGATTTTTCATTCCTGGCTAGCTCAGTCGCGCCTGAAGGCAAGTGGAGCAATCTCCTTGCCATCAAATATCGTGCCTCCTTGCACCTTTATCGCGCCTCCTTGCCATCTTTATCGCGCCTCCTTGCCATCTTATACTCCAAGACAGGTATCGGGTCCCCGTTGCCATCTTTATCGCGCCTCCTTGCACCTTGGCCTAGTCCCAGCCACGGCTACCATCGAAGACAACGTCGCGCGTTACGCGCACGTGCTGGGTCTCCGGGTTACCTTGGTGCCGCCGGCGTGCCCGATGAAGACGTCAGGCCGGTTGCGATCGTCGAGCTTCTTCAGCTGGTTGAGCTCCTTGGCAAAAGTGAGGCAGCCGAACGTGCACAGGTGTCCCACCACTGGTGCTCTATCGTGCTAGGCCTTCGTAGGGCGTCTTGCCCTACAAGTTCTTGGTTGCGAGCGGTTCAACAACTGGACCGTGGTCACCACGGCCTCCTCCCAGAACCTTGCCGGAATCCCTCATTGCTTCAGCAGCGCGCAAGCCATGGCCACCACGGTCTGGCTCTGCCTCTCCACAACACCGTTCTGCTGCGGCAAGTAGGGGGGTGTTGTAGTGGCGTCGGATGCCTTCATCCGCGCAGTAGACGGCAAACTCCGTGGTGATGAACTCTCGGCCATTGTCGATTAGCAGCACCTGAAGCTTGTGCCAGCTCCCCTTCTCCGCCTTGGCTTGGAGATGCTTGATGGCGTCCGTAGTCGTTTCCTTGGTCATCAGAAGAGCGACCCACATGTACCGCGTGGCGACATCAACCAGCAGCAGGAAGTAGCGTCTGTCGCCGGAAGTCGCCGGCGTCACAAGGCCGTAGACATCGACATGGACCTTTTAACAGTAACACTGCATATGACCTTTTAATACAACACCTAAATAAATCGTGTTTCAAAGATTACGCAACAATGCATAAACTCTTGAGTCTTGAGAAAGAAACAACTTACAACATGAAAATTTTGGAAATTGTAAGTAACATCAAAACATGCAACACTATTATGCACATAAGGAAAATAGGGAGTGAATATATTGGTGCACATAAGTTCCTAGAAACCAAGTAAGAACATCATTGACAAAAAAGCTACCTTCACAATTTTAATTTTCTTATCCTTGCGGAATGGCCTGTTTGTACATAGATCTGAGCAGCGACAATTCTTGGAACAACTCGTATAAATACCCCTGATAAGTCATGAAATAAATTTAAACAATCATGTTGGAGGAAAGTAAGCATGTACGGATTCTATATACATCATACATTACTTTATAAAGGATTATGCTAACTTCTTCATCAGATATTAACAATACATGAGTGCAAACATCCATAATACGCACAACTGACAGCGTCACTTTTCAGCTAATATAGCACTGTATTCATTTAGCATATGATCCAGAAAACAACATGAATAATTCCTAAGTAGGTATTCAAACGTCTAAACTTAGGCCCAAGTTAAACTGCAGGAATACTATAGTAGAACTATCCAAGTGAAGTGAAAACCAAATGGGTTAAAACCACATGAAAATTGTGGGATGTTGGAATGAAGGTTCAGATTACTGTGGAATTCCTCCAAAATCAAAGAGAAAGGAACCATATCTTGTGAAATTCTTTTAGTGACTATGATGTTTCAAACGCTCAAATAGCATTCATTTATATGGCAAGGAAAATCCTCATCCTCAAGTGATAATCATATGTGACAAACCACCTTAGCATAGTCTTAATAGCATGGTCACATGGGAGTGAGCGTGCTCTAAAGTGCTATCATTTAGACAGTTTATATGCCAAAACTTCCCACAGAACACAAGGTACCGAAAAGCAGTAACAGTATATTAGAAGTGACATGTGGATTTTGTGCAAATTTCTTGCAACCCGGACACAATACCTAAACGATATAAGTGCACTTTAGGGGGGAAACAACAATATATACTACTGTACATATTTAATCAATTCAGCTACGTAGCACTGTAGTGTTGATATGAAAAAAAAATGGCACATGTTTATGCTTTCTCTTTTGCTAATAGATTCCAGTTCCACATTTAAAAGACAGTTTTGAACAATAGGAAAAAAACTTGACCTGCAGGGGGCAAGACAGCACCCACAGGCATTTTGCTAGGAAGAAGGCCTTCTCACACAGGTCGAGAACACACCCATCGACCCCACCCCGAACCCCTGCTCCACCCATACACAGAGGCACCATAGCATATTTGAGAACCACAGCCTGTGGCCAGATCTTAAGACCTGTGCTTTGGCGTGGGACAAGCGAGGGGATTTTTATAACCCCAGCCTGAAATTCGCCACAGGGAGTCGGACCCAAGACCTCAGGATTGCTACTAGAGCCACCTAAGCAACTCAGCTAGAGGCCTGTTCACACGGTTTTGCACAATATTCACATGTCTTTGGCATGTTTGAACAGAGTTAGAAAGAACACCTGCATTCACAGTCTTCTTTGCAAGTAGAATCAGCCCTGCAGTTTGTGCACCCAATATCCACACGAACACCAGTGCGCTTCTTTTTTACCAGATATACATCTTTTACAAATTAAGGAAATAACCATGATGTACCTGTATTTGAATAAAAAGCAGACGAACACAAGGCTAATCTAACTACACAACTGCAGAAACATAGAAATCATTTAGTAAAGCGTTATGTTTTAGGATACTGCGCCTGATAGATGTATAGGGGGATGGCTTGTAAACAAGATCAGTAAAATCCCTAATGGTTGAATTAATATTTAAGTCTTCGTTAACATATGGAAGAGGTAGCCGGCAGAACACTTCCTATCAAATAAACAAGTGTAGCCATCAATATAAATTGCGAAGGAAATGTACTTCATCTTGATAAGATAATGGTACTTGTACTAGACAAAGGAAGACAAGTCAATGAATTTCTTTTTCTTGAGGCTTTACATCATCAGAAACTTAACCATGTTCCTCATCAAATATTGTTTTACCGCATTCCATTCTTGTTACTAAGTACTTCAAATTAGCTAAGTAAAAAATAGCCCATCAATTATGTCACATGAAATATCATAGAAGAAAAGATAGCAAAGGTGCAATTATGCCACGCATGCACTCACCTCTATACTGTTGGTAAAGTCAGCAGTCTGTCACCAGCAAACAAAGTATTCCTGTCAGGCATCTCAACCATTACAAAAATATTAACAAAGGGTGTGTGGGATGTAGTGTAATAAATTGTCCAAGCTAAACCTCAGAGGTAACTTATTCTTATATTGAGTATTAATCTTCCAAAGATGGCAAGGGACTAAGTTTTTGTTGTCGCGGGATAGTCAAAAGCATTGGCGGATGCTAGCTAGGCATATTTATTAGTTTAGTTTGTTTACAAGTAGGAATTCAAAGATAAATGAAACAAAAAGATAGATGAAATTAATGGAGGAATCAGCACTGGGCATAAAAAAGACAATGACTAGATGCATATGATCTTTTTAATACTTATACTAGAGAGTTTCCTTGTTGCCTATTTATTAAATTCGACCGGATAAGCTCTTATTACCTGTTTCATATAATGACAACATGAAGTGACCAATTTTAAGGGAAAAAGGATGGACCTCATTTTGCCGCAGCCAATCAGAAGTATGCCTCCAGCAAATTGCACTTCCTTGATCATCTTTTAGATGAACCACTGGCCATGGTGCACATTTCGTATGTGCTGCAACTGTACAACGTCCGCAGCGCCAAAAGAACATCTTTTGCCTACAAACCATACACCCCTAATGGGAGACAGAAAATTAAATGATGTCCTTAATGATCAAGCAATGGAACCAATCCAAGGACCAAGCACAGGAATTGAAATACAACATGACCTGAAAAACAAAATACAGGTTTGTATCTTAACCATTGACTGTATCTACTAAACAAATTTTCATGCCTGCAATATCAGACCCCAAGTTTATTGCAGAAAAATCTCTATTCTTGTCACGGTTATGATATTTACAGTGCACTCTGCATTCCTTACCTTCAGACTATTAAATCTTGATTGCAATTGTATATTGATCATAGCATGCATTGATGAAAAGGGAAATAGCTAAAGAAGAGTATATTGCAATTATAGAACACTGGAGCATGTTAATCACTAATCAGAGAAGTTTAAAATTAATATTCTGTTTAGACTTCTTGGTAGATTTAGTGAAATGTTGCATGTTCCACGATACAAAGTAACACAAACTTAAAAGTGCACCATGCCAAAAAATACGAACTTACTGTTACGAATTGGATACGTCAAATCAGTGGCATGTGGTATACTTCAAACTAATATCTTCATTATCTCTTCTCTCACACACATATACAGCTCAAGGCCATCTGAAGCTAGCACAACACTCTTTCTAGCTTTCTAACTAGATTCAATCTACATACAGCTCAAGGCTATCTGAAGCTAGCAACCTTATAATCTAATTTACTAACTTACCTAAAAGGAGCTCAGCATGTCATTATATAGGCCATTTGGGTTGGTTTACTACAGCAGCCGACATTGCTACAGTAACCGGCCTTACATGTACAGGCATGCTAACAGAAATGGTAGCTAATAGTCAATTTCTATTTTACTACTTCTTCCTTTTGCTAAACTCTGTAGATCTATCCGACTATCCCTCAATTCACAGTTCATGGTGCATGAGCAGTCCAGTAGCTTTTAGTAGTATCAAGCACCTCTTAACTAGCAAAACTCAATTTGATTTTGACTTGCATCTTTCCAACTCATACTTCATGAGCCCAGTTTCACTTCTTTCTTTTTTTGTCACATATTTCATTTCTTTGGACTTTGCTAGAAACTTCAAGGATCAACTAGTGTATAGCATCCACTAATCAAATTATTTTCTCATCTCAAGAAAATAAATTAATTCCAACACTTACATGTTGAGGGCACCTGAAGCTTTCAGCAGTGAAGTTTGAAGTATCTTTCACAACACAGTTGAGATGAAACATCAGTGGACATTTTTTAACTGAACATTTTATTTCTTCTCCAGCATATATAATCTTGGAGCACGAACGGCATTCGACCTTTTGCACAAATGAAGAAGGTATTAGATGCTAAGCAGATTGAGGGGGGGGGGACTGGATCCTAACTTCCTAAGTCAACAAACAAGACTAATTACTAACACTGGTAACAGTTATAATTCATTTTAGGATTCCTAATAATCAAACTTTACACTTTGACCATCAATATAATAAAAAATAGATAGATCAACAAAGTAAGATTGATGTCAATAGATTGCATTTATGTTAGGTATCAAAGCTTCACCACTGTCCTAAACAACCTATATTTATGAGAGCGGAACAACTTCATGATTAATGAACAGCATCTTCAAATTTTAATTGATAGCCAGTACCAAGGACAATTAGTTTTAAAGTTATGGAATGGAGACAAAGCAATTCAGAGGTGGAAAACTTTATAAAATGGTTGCGCACTTTGCATCTAGGGGGTTGTTTCCACTAACAGATTCAGTATGTTGGATCTTACAAAATAAATCATGTGTGTATTACATAAAGAAATAAGTTAACTATTATCCTGCACAATATTATATAGATGTCAAGAAATAAAATAGACAAACATTGCTTATCATGTGATTAAAGTACCACTTGTGTTTCTTGAAACGTAAATAACAGATTAATTTGAAATTGAAGTTCTTTCAAGTTTCTTTAACTCCATGTACTATGCACATGAGTTTTTAGAATATATTCCAAAATCACATTATTTGCATTAGTAGTGTTTTTGCTTGTGGGAACACTAGAACCCTGGTAACCAACACATTTTCTATATCTTTGGCTATCATTGGGTTCCATATTTAGCCAACCCAACTTGCTTCAGACTAGAGGCAAATAGGCAATGTTAATCCACATGGTTTCTACTCCCTCGCTAAAACTCTTTTGGATTTTGTGGTTTTTCATAACCTCGTACTCTTGGAGGAAACAGAGCAATAGATGTCATCGTGACAGAGATGTAAATCTATTAAATTATTTAAATATAAATATTATAGCATTTTATTGACAAATATACTAGCACTATTTTGATGTGACTGATTTACATAATTAAAAGTATGCCACCATCCAAGGTAAAGAAGAAAAAACTGATTGGAAACTGTACATGGTGTCTTAAGTCTCAAAACAAGTGATTAATGGGAGTGAAATGTGCAACGGACACACATATTGTTAGAATTTATATGGGCTTGGCCCAATAATAAATTCTGAAATTCATAATAAATCTCAAAGGCCCATTCATATGTGAGCAAAGAGGGGAAGTGGAACTCTTTAGTCCCACCTTGCTAGTGGAAGGGGAGGAGAACTTGCTTAAATATGGAAGTTCTCTCCACTTCCTCAAGTCTAGTGTGAGAAGGAGAAAGAGAAGTCCACACGCGCGCGCGCGCTCGCTCGCCGCGCCGCGCCGGACCGGGCCGGGCCGGGCGGGGCGGGGCGGGGCGGGGCGAGGCGAGGCAAGGCGACTTGCGCGGGTGCGCGGCACCTGCGTGAATGGTCCGCCGAAATCCGGCTCCTCGCCTTGCGGGAGCGCGGTCTCCTTTTGCAGTTTTAGTTTTTGGTTTCTTGGCCTTCAAGTTGCAGAGTCCTAAACGGTTACGACTCAAGAGTCCTAAACCGATTTAGATCGTGATCGCGACACGAGGTCGGTTCAACAGGGCTATATAAGCAACCTATCGGCCACGCCAAAACGTATCTCAACACCTCTCGAGTTAGGGTTTGTCTCATATCGCTTTTGCGCTGCCGTCTAGTCGTCTCCAGTCCGTTCGCTTGCGTGCACCAGCGACCGGGCGAGCAGGTCTCCGGAACCCTCGTCTTTGCGATCCTGCACCGGGAGAAGGCGAATAAGGTTTTTGGGAAGCGCTCGTCGCGCGACTGCTCTCGTCTACAACAACGGGTCGTCTACCGTCCAAGTCAGGCGGCGCTACGTCCAGGCGTATTCGTCGTCAACTGCTCCGAGCTATTCCTCCAGCACTCATCGACGATCAGCCACCACCGACTCCGCCACCGTCTTCTCCAGCTATCGAAAGGTACGCCGTTCGTGATCTAATGTCTATGTTTATATTAGATCTTATGTCTTTGATCTTGCCTTTTAATCTATCTGGTGTACGAGCTATGCTTACACCGATTGTCATGTTTGAGATTATGTTATGCATGTTTTGTTATGCTAGTAAACAATACAATATGAGATATCTAGATCATCAATTTATCATGATTTATATTCTGGTTTTAATCTGGAAATTGCCTATTCTTTTAACAATCCAAAAACCTTATTATAGGTTTCCAGAATTAACTATGGCTAGTTTTGTTGATGCGCTGAAGCCAGAAAAATTTTCTGGAGAGCACTTTAAGAGATGGCAAGTTAAGGTCACCAATTGGTTGACGGCCATGAAAGTGTTTTGGGTGAGTGCTGGTATGCCCGAGGGAAATATCTCTGAAGAGGATCAGAGAGCTTTCCAGGATGCCAACCAAATCTTTGTGGGAGTTGTGCAGAATGTCCTTGCTGATCATATCTTTGATACAATTCTGCACATTAAAGACGCAAAGACTTTGTGGGATCATCTGTCAGCTACCTTTGGTGCTTCAGATGCTGGCAAAGAGTTGTACATCATGGAGACTTTTCATGAATACAAGATTGTTGCAAACAAGTCTATAGTCGAACAAGCTCATGAGATACATCGTCTGGCAAAAGAGCTTGAACTCCTTAACTGTGTTATACCCGATGAGTTTGTGGCTGGATGCATTATTGCAAAGCTACCTTCCTCGTGGAGGAATTTCGCCACAAGCCTTAAACACAAGAGACAGAAAATATCAGTTGAAAACCTGATAGCATCTCTTGATGTTGAAGAGAAGGCTCGGGCTAAAGATAACACTGAGAAGGGGAACGAGGAAAGAGCTAGCGCCCACTTCGTCCAGAAAAACCATGGCAAGTACAAAGGAAAGCCTAAGTCTTTCAATGCCAAAACTACTACTACATTTAAGAAGAAGAAAAAGAACAAAGCAGAGTTGCCATGCTTCACTTGTGGAGAGCTTGGGCATTTTTCCAAAGAGTGTCCAGAGCGAGCGGACCGCAAAGGGAAAAAGAAGAATGTCAACCTTGTGACTACTAGCGATGCTGATGACGGGTATGGTAATTTTCCTACTGTACTATCAGTATTTCAATCACCAAATTGGTGGGTTGATACAGGTGCTAATATTCACGTGTGTGCTGATATCTCTCTGTTTTCTTCTTATCAGGGGCTCCAAGGTTCCTCCGTCCTAATGGGGAATGGATCACATGCTTCTGTTCGTGGTGTTGGCACGGTAGATCTGAAGTTTACTTCGGGGAAGATCGTGCAACTGAAGAACGTGCAGCATGTCCCTACTATACGCAAGAACCTTGTTAGCGTATCTCTTCTTTTGAGAGATGGTTTTAAAGTAGTTTTAGAGTCTAATAAAGTAGTTATGTCTAAGCATGGACAATTTATTGGTAAAGGCTATGATTGCGGAGGCTTGTTCCGCCTATCTTTGGCAGATTTTTGTAATAAGTCAGTAAATCATATTTGTGGCACAATTAATGATATTTCTAATGTTTGGCATTCTCGTTTATGTCACGTGAACTTTGGTTTAATGTCACGTTTGTCTAGCCTGAGTTTAATTCCAGATTTCACTATTGCCAAAGGTTCTAAGTGCCATAGTTGTGTGCAATCAAAGCAACCTCGAAAGCCTCACAAGGCAGCGGAGGAGAGAAACTTGGCACCTCTAGAACTCATACATTCTGATCTTTGTGAGATGAATGGTGTGTTGACAAAAGGTGGAAAGAGATATTTCATGACTTTAATTGATGATGCAACTAGATATTGTTATGTTTACTTGCTTAAAACTAAAGATGAAACGCTAGACTACTTTAAAATCTATAAGGCTGAAGTTGAGAATCAACTAGAGAGAAAGATTAAACGTCTAAGGTCAGATCGTGGTGGTGAGTATTTTCCTATGCTTTTTGATGATTTCTGTACGGAACATGGTATTATTCATGAGAGGACAGCTCCCTATTCTCCTGAATCAAATGGGATTGCCGAGAGGAAAAACCGCACGTTGACTGACTTGGTGAATGCCATGTTAGATACTGCTGGTCTTTCTAAGGCATGGTGGGGGGAAGCTTTATTAACTGCGAGTCATGTCCTGAATAGAGTTCCAAACAGAAATAAAGAGACAACTCCATACGAGTATTGGGTTGGAAGGAAACCATCACTTACATACTTACGCACGTGGGGATGTTTGGCGAAAGTCAATGTTCCAATTTCTAAGAAGCGTAAGCTTGGACCAAAGACTGTGGATTGCATCTTTCTAGGATATGCACATCATAGCATAGCCTATAGATTTTTAGTAGTAAAATCTGAAGTACCTGATATGCATGTGGATACGATCTTTGAATCTCGTGATGCTACATTCTTTGAGAACATTTTTCCTATGAAAAATATGCGTAGCAATGCTAAGTTTTCTTCTGAATTAACTCCTGATTTTACTACACCTATTGAGTCTCCGCTTAAGTCATTTGAACAACCACTTAATGAAGTTCCTGAGGAGGATGACAATGAAATTCTTGTGAGGAACAAGAGACGAAGGATTGCAAAATCCTTTGGTGATGATTTCATTGTGTACCTTGTGGATGATACTCCTACTTCTATTACGGAAGCATTTGCATCTCCAGATGCAGATGATTGGAAAGAAGCTGTTCGTAGTGAGATGGACTCGATTCTTTCTAATGGTACCTGGGAGTTATCTGAGTTGCCTTTTGGTTGCAAACCTGTGGGTTGTAAGTGGGTGTTCAAGAAGAAGCTTAGACCTGATGGTACTATTGACAAGTACAAGGCTCGGCTTGTGGCTAAAGGTTATACCCAAAAAGAAGGCGAGGATTTCTTTGATACTTATTCACCTGTTGCTAGATTAACCACTATTCGAGTATTACTTTCCCTGGCTGCCTCATATGGTTTTCTCATTCATCAAATGGATGTGAAGACAGCTTTTCTTAATGGAGAGTTGGATGAGGAGATCTATATGGATCAGCCTGATGGGTTTGTAGTAAAAGATGAAGAGCAAAAAGTGTGTAAGTTATTGAAATCTTTGTATGGCTTGAAACAAGCACCTAAACAATGGCATGAGAAGTTTGACACTACTTTAATTAGTGCAGGCTTTGCTGTTAATGAAGCTGATAGGTGTGTGTATTATCGACATGGTGGGGGTCAATCTGTTATATTATGTTTATATGTTGATGATATTCTTATTTTTGGAACAAATATTGATGTTATTAATGAAGTCAAGTCTTTCCTATCAAAGAGCTTTGATATGAAAGATCTGGGTGAAGCTAATGTTATTTTGAACATTAAGCTGATTAAGGATGAGAGTGGGATTACTTTATTGCAATCTCACTATGTTGAGAAGGTTTTGAGTCGCTTTGGCTTTATGGATAGTAGACCTTCTCCAACACCTTATGATCCCAGTGTGACTTTGAGAAAGAACAGAAAGATTGCTAGAGACCAACTGAGATACTCTCAGATTATTGGTTCACTCATGTATCTAGCGAGCGCAACTAGACCAGATATCTCATTTGCTGTGAGCAAGTTGAGTAGGTACATGTCCAACCCGGGTGATAATCATTGGCATGCACTTGAAAGAGTTTTGCGTTATCTCAAAGGTACAATGAGTTTTGGAATTCACTATTCTGGGCACCCAGCTGTGCTAGAGGGATATAGTGATGCAAATTGGATTTCTGATATTGATCAGATCTACGCCACTAGTGGGTATGTTTTTACCCTTGGAGGTGGTGCGGTGTCATGGAGGTCTTGTAAACAGACTATATTGACTAAATCAACCATGGAAGCAGAACTTGCTGCTTTAGATACAGCTTCTGCAGAGGCAGAGTGGCTGCGTGAGCTCTTGTCTGACTTACCGGTGGTTGAAAAACCAATACCGGCTATCCTTATGAACTGTGATAATCAAACAGTGATCACGAAAGTGAACAGTGCTAGGGATAATGCGAAGTCAACAAGACACGTTAAAAGACGTTTGAAGTCTGTCAGGAAGTTGAGAAACTCCGGAGTAATAGCTGTGACCTATGTACAAACAGACAAAAACCTGGCAGATCCCTTTACTAAAGGGTTATCACGGAATGTGATAGAAATCGCATCAAGGAAGATGGGTATGAGACCTATATGAGTTTACAGTAGTAGTAACCCAACCTTTTTGATCGGAGATCCCGTGACTAAGGATCTGGGAAGAACAAGCTATTGGTAAACTGAGGAGAGTAATTTCTAGACCCTCTCTTTGTGAAGATGCAATACTCTCATTGCTATGAGGCACTGTATGGAAGGTTGGCAAAGACTTTAATATGTTCTATTGGTTTTTAAAAGCAAAGATGCTGTCCTACAGAGTATTCTTGAAAGAACATACCTATATGAGCCATGACTGTTAAACGTCGCAGTCTATGAGATTAGGGTGATCTCTAGTAAGCTCATGAAGAGACCATGGAGTATGACGTATATGCTCCACCCACGGAGAAAGGCTATTGGCAGCCAGGTACTAGCTTAACCTTGAGTAAAACTTGCTTCACGCAAAACTTGCAATTCAAGGCTTAGTCCATTGTTCAAGTTGTGAATAAGTGTAACTTGAGGTTATAGGCAGAAGTTCAACTTAACAGTCTCTGCTAAACACTAGTATATCAAACAGTAGCGGGAACAGGCAAATCTCTAAATGGGCATTTGAGATCTGGTGGGGGATTGTTAGAATTTATATGGGCTTGGCCCAATAATAAATTCTGAAATTCATAATAAATCTCAAAGGCCCATTCATATGTGAGCAAAGAGGGGAAGTGGAACTCTTTAGTCCCACCTTGCTAGTGGAAGGGGAGGAGAACTTGCTTAAATATGGAAGTTCTCTCCACTTCCTCAAGTCTAGTGTGAGAAGGAGAAAGAGAAGTCCACACGCGCGCGCGCGCTCGCTCGCCGCGCCGCGCCGGACCGGGCCGGGCCGGGCGGGGCGGGGCGGGGCGGGGCGAGGCGAGGCAAGGCGACTTGCGCGGGTGCGCGGCACCTGCGTGAATGGTCCGCCGAAATCCGGCTCCTCGCCTTGCGGGAGCGCGGTCTCCTTTTGCAGTTTTAGTTTTTGGTTTCTTGGCCTTCAAGTTGCAGAGTCCTAAACGGTTACGACTCAAGAGTCCTAAACCGATTTAGATCGTGATCGCGACACGAGGTCGGTTCAACAGGGCTATATAAGCAACCTATCGGCCACGCCAAAACGTATCTCAACACCTCTCGAGTTAGGGTTTGTCTCATATCGCTTTTGCGCTGCCGTCTAGTCGTCTCCAGTCCGTTCGCTTGCGTGCACCAGCGACCGGGCGAGCAGGTCTCCGGAACCCTCGTCTTTGCGATCCTGCACCGGGAGAAGGCGAATAAGGTTTTTGGGAAGCGCTCGTCGCGCGACTGCTCTCGTCTACAACAACGGGTCGTCTACCGTCCAAGTCAGGCGGCGCTACGTCCAGGCGTATTCGTCGTCAACTGCTCCGAGCTATTCCTCCAGCACTCATCGACGATCAGCCACCACCGACTCCGCCACCGTCTTCTCCAGCTATCGAAAGGTACGCCGTTCGTGATCTAATGTCTATGTTTATATTAGATCTTATGTCTTTGATCTTGCCTTTTAATCTATCTGGTGTACGAGCTATGCTTACACCGATTGTCATGTTTGAGATTATGTTATGCATGTTTTGTTATGCTAGTAAACAATACAATATGAGATATCTAGATCATCAATTTATCATGATTTATATTCTGGTTTTAATCTGGAAATTGCCTATTCTTTTAACACATATGAGTTCCTATACTCATAGATCAAGTGCAGGTATAGTTGTTGCCACAATGCTAAAGAATTTCCCGGATCGACCTGAACTGCACAAACTCATTACCAGCTGCATTTTGCTTGACCCGCCCAGACATAAGAGTCGAGTTAAATGGGAATTCGAAGTAAGCTAAAGCAGGCATTGGTCCATCAACGCGAAGCGCCTCGAACCAAAATCCTTACCGCCCTTGGCGCCCCGGTGAGGAAAGGCAGCACGCAGTGGTGAGCCGGAACACCGGCCGCTGTCTTCTTAGCCGCCCACTCGCTCACGCGTTCCTCGAGCGTCGGAGCCGATGCTGAAGCCTGCGTCCGCGCCGGCTCGGATGACGGAATCAGGGACAGCTTCTTCCCACCGCCGCGCCGCGCGGCGGGGCAAGCGGTCACAGCGCCCTCGCATGCGCCCGCCACGTCGAAGGTGCGAACACGGCCCCTCCACCGGCATTCCGCTGGGATAATGAGTTCTTCGACGCCGCCGCCGCCGCCCACAGAGGCGGACGAAGACGCGTACGCGGGCGCCGCGTCGGCCGAGGCGGCGGCGGCAGCATCCCCGGCGTGGTCGACGGCGAGAGCCCCCGCGTCGAGGGAGAATTCAGGGTAGGGAGGGAGGTAGCCGGTGCTCAGATCCGGCATGGCCGCCAGGGGACGGGGGCTGTGGACTAGGGTTTGGAGGGCATTGGGGCTGGTCGGAGACGTGGAAATGGAACGAAAACGTGAACCGGGGAGGAACGAGGAAGAGGACTCCCCGAGTCTCGACAGAATTGAGAGAGCGAAGCTGCCAAAGAAATGAACTTTTTCGAACTTTATTTATATTTTTCATCACACTCACTTCCCTCAGGCTCACTTCCCTCAGGCTTTTGCTTCGTCGATTATATATACGATATATTTTGCTTCTTAGCCTCTCTATTTTAAATTATAAAATACTTTGACTTTTTTAGATATTTTTTACTATATGTAATTAGATACACATTGTTAGATATATAGTTAAATCAATATACCTAAAAAACAAAACGTTTTATAATTGAAAGACGGAGTAGAAGATATTAAATACAATACATAAATTTCTTTTAGGTTCTTACTTAGGTTCGTGAACCAATTTAGGCTAAAATGACATTTGGTTCAGCCATGAGAAGCAAAGGCCAATGTGATTGGGGTAGTGTCTGTGATTTGTTGTAGATGAAAGAAATATGGAGTTTGTTTGGTTAGCTCGTATAATCCGATTGTCCATGAGAAAGTAATAAGGAACAATAATATCATCGATGTGCCCATTGAATAATGGCAACAGAGACACTCGAGCAGTGGTTGATCTGTAAAATTAATCTAGTATAGGGCTTCTCTCATTATTTTATACCTCTAGCTCTTTTTTTCTAAGCTTACGTGGGCACCGGTTTATAGTGGGGCATAGGAGGGGCTCCATACTTTGATTAGCGGTAACGAGGCTTGAGACTATCCTGCCTCAATGCTAGATCCGTCCCTACACTAAAGCATGTGAGGAAATCGCGAGAGATTGCACGAGAGAGTGTGGACGAGCAGAGGAAAAGCGGCGGCAACCGAGACACTAGAGCCGCAAGACCACGATAGGATCACTATCTCACATGAGGGGAGCAATCAATCAAACGTTTAGAAAGGGAATGGAGAACACTGACTTTGGATGAGTCACTACTCTATAGTGTAGTATTTGATGCCCCTAATAACAGATATAGGTTGGAATAAATAAACACGAAACGACTCTATCAATTTAAACCGCTAACTGGGAAGGATAAAAACGGCGAACCACAAATACCTAAGTGAAAATATGACATCTAGGGGGCATGTCCTTGACCTAAGAAATAAGGTATGTTTGGATTGTTATCCTAATTTGTCTTACCTCGTCTGCACTAGCCAAAACATGATTCATTTTCTCCCATCCGTTCGGCCAAACAGGGCACCAATTTGGTTGCCGAGTTTTAGACAACTATCCAAGCTTGGCTAAGTCTTCTCAACGGCACGGTCCAAACTCACCTTTGGAAACAATTTAAGGACCCGGTCCTCTTCACTTTCAGGATTTATAGCGTACTATGTGCGAATTGGAGAGAAGTTTAAATACCTTATATATTTTTTTCTCAAATAAACATTGTTCGTTGGTTAAAACATATGAATGACTCAATTTTCATTAAAAATACACATCACACAATCTATCTTTGTGTTATATATGGTCATACGAAATTTTCATAAAGGTTTAATTGTACTCCCTCCATTTCAAAATTTATAATATGTTTTGACATTTTTAAACGCTTTTATTACTATATATCTAGACATATTGTATATATAAGAGCATAGCAAAAATTATATATCTAGAAAAAACAAAAAGTCGTATAGTTTGCAACAAAGATAATACAATTTAGTTTTCAAAAATACCATCACACATGTAAAGTGAATTAATACACAAAGGCCACACTTGTTTTTTTATTGGAATATAAGAATTTTGTTAAGTTGCTGCCCATCTAATGTTTATGACTACAATAACTTACATTAGTGATGAGAGTAAAACCGAAAAATAAGCACAATTGAAGTGGTTTTCCCATGACCATGGTACTAGGTAGCATATTTCACTGAACCATGACACCGTTGTGTTTTGTCTGGACAAACTAATATGTTAGGAAAATAGAAAGTAGGGCAACCGTTATGCTCGATGTTTTAGCTTGGTTTATGTCCTACGCCAACTATTTGTATACTTGTAGTGACTGTCAAGCATTGGACTTAACAAAACTTACTATCCAAAGTAAAACAATTGAAAATGATATTGGACATTGATTTAGAGTTGAGGCCGAACTTTATTCAATAAAAGCTCTCTCTCTCCATTCTGAATTGTAATGAACCTTCTTTTTTCCTAGATAGATGCATAGTTTTTACTATATATTTAGATATAAAATACATGGTAAAAATAATATATCTACAAAAGTAAAAATATCTTATATTTGAAATAGAGAGAGTACGCCAAAAGTTATTATAGATGATAAAGAGGAGGAAGAGAGAAGGCAATCTATTGAGTATTGAAACATAGTCTTTTATTGGCTCTCAAAAAACTATATATATATATATATATATATATATAGACACACACACACGATTAGTGAACCAAACCATCGATTGTCTTTCTTTTGAAGAAAATGAAATATCGTGGTATGTTTAGACAACCTTTATACTATTAGAATGTGGATGGTAAATGCGATCTAGAGTAGTAGTTGTATATATTCCTAGATTATACGTGATGGATAATGGTACATTCGTCTATAATAATCCACCTCATAATCAGAGTTGTTTGAATCATCTAAAGTCTAGAGATTAATTTATCTTGAATATGGTGTAACACTGTAACAATGATTCAAGCAAATCCTTAGAACTAGTTGCCTTATTTATTTTTAGGGAAAAAAGCACCATTATGCCAGTCTCAATGGAAGGTTTGACTACACGGTTTCCAAAATACCACATCAGCTAGAATGAGATGAAACAATGAATGAAATTGGCCTCCACAGTGCAGCATTTCATTTCGCAAAATCCAAAGTTAAGTAAAGCATTTAATTACAGCAAAACACTGGGATCATATGCACAAGACGCTCGTGTAGCCATTTCCACATTTGTTGAATGAAACTTGGCCGGCCTCTACGTGTTGGCCTGCTGCACCGTACGCAGTTCACAATATTGTTCAGAACTATATTGCAAAGGATGATTGACAGACGAGATAGACAGTGCAAAATCATGATAGTCCCATTAAAATATGAGTACTGCATTCGCACATGAACTGCAGTATGTACTGCATTCACACATATAAGTTCAGATAACAGCAAAAGATGATAGTCATCTAGAGATAAAATGACGAGCAAAAGATGACTGGAACACCAAAAGTTCTGATAACTAGAACAACTAGTTCTGATAATTGGAGCAACAAGTTCTGATAACTGGAACAAAAAGTTCTGACAAGTAGAACAACAAGTTCTGATGCGCCCATGGCAAAAGATGTCCACTTGTCCCTGCAGACTGGCACCTTGCAAAACTCCATAGGATTCAGATAGATTGTTTCACCCTGTACAGATAAAAAAATATCATCATGAGCTCAGATATAAATGCACTTTCACATATATAAAAACTTTACAGATATATAAAATAATTACATGTATTCTACCTCAAGTACCAGACATACGAGCATGTCCAGACATACGAGCACGTCCACCAAAGTTCTGATGTGCTTCCTCTCGTGGCCTCTTGATGTGCTTCCTCGGATTGTATCGATAGTCAGAAGCCTCTTTTTCAAGATTTTCGATGGTAGACTTCATGACCACCATGGCTTCATCAAGAAGATCATCTATGATCTTATCATTAGCAAGGAAGTCATCAAGCAACGAACTTCCATCAGGATTCACCTCAGACATCTTGATTAAGCAGAGGAGACAATATACAGAGGTGAGGAGACAATATACAGAGGTGAATAAGTTACCTCAAAGCTGAGAACTACAATCTGTAGGACCAACCAACAGAAGAATGAGGAAGAGAGAAGACAGATTGTTGTTGTACAATCTGTGTGTGCCAGGGAAAGAGAGAAGGTTTTTGTGTGTATAAATAGGTGCTAGTAGCAGCCGTGTGTGCCAGGGAATATAAAGCAGCATGCAGCATTCACACAAACATACAATGTGAAACTGCCATTAAAGTGCTGCATTCACATGTATATAAACTAGTGCTGCATTCAGATAAATCACTAGTGCCGCATTCAAATAAATCACTAGTGCAGCATTCATGACATATAGAAGTGCTGCATTCAGATATATCACTAGTGCAACATTCATGACATATAGAAGTGTTGCATATATCACTAGTGCATTCAGTTAATACACATGATACGACAGATATTATAGTGCAGATAAATATAGGAGTTACTATAGTGCAGGGAAATATAGCAGTTTTCATGACTAGTAGAATCTTTGCCACAGATAAATATAGCAGTTTTCATGACTAGTAGATAAATATGGCAGTAGACACAGCACAGAACTAACCTCATTCTGCAAAAAGCTTTTCTTCTAACTTCTGGATCGCCCTGTCTCACTTAGCTTTTTGATGTTCAAACATGTGAGTTGTATCTTGATTAAGCAGAGAATTGTAGACCTCAAACATCTTTGCTTCTTTTTGCTCCATTGCTGCCTTTAAATTTGTATTTGACATCTGAATCTGTGCTTCAATGACCTTTTCACGCTCCACCTTCCTATCTTCCTGCATTTTGAGTATTTTATCAACATTGTCCTCTAGGATGACAATTTCATCCATAACATTGTCCTTCTTCCGCTTTCCACTGCGCTCCGCCTTTGCTGCTTCTCTACCAATAGGTCGTGGCTGTTCTTCTGAAACATCATGCATCTCAGTCTTGTCTCTCTCTTTTTCCTTGAACAGTGCACACCATTTGGGCTCCTCTTTTAATATCTTCCACCAATGCACCAACTGAAAATGCTTTCCATACCTACTTTCATATACCTTTTCTGCCTCTTCCTCTAGCATGTCATCCGAATATCCGCTAGTATGCACTTGAGCTATCTGAGTCCAAGCATCATTGAAATTAGTGATCGAGGACTTGAGGCGTGACCAATGAATTTTCAATTGGTTTACTTCTCTTCTAGGCTTCCCATTCCCTTTATTGTTAAACTCCTCAGTGATTTCCTTCCAAAATGTATCAAATTTCTTGTCGTTACCTCTAATCGGGTCTTTTGAAACATTCAACCAAGCGCTGGCCTAAAAATACAAAATAAAAAAGACGATCAAATCAAATATTGTACCACACAATGGCCGGCACAAAGGAAATAAAACTGATCACTGATTACCAGTCTTGTTTCCTCCTCATGAGTCCAAAATCTTTTCTTTCCTGCCCTTTTTGCCTCATTGGTGTCCTCTTTGTCAATGTCAATATGCACTGTATTGTTTGTTGAAGAGTCTTGTTTCATAGATTGAGTAGTTCCAGTTTTGTAGGCATTTGGTGGTGCTTGTGGAGACAATGGATTGAAGGTCATATTTTGACCAACCAAATGAATTTTTTTTGCCTTGGACTTGTGGTTGATTAATCATATTTACAAAACCACGTAGCGGATAGATCCTGATTTTTTTATACAATAAGAAGTCATCTAGTTAATATGTCTTGTGGGCAGTTATGAGGACCATGACAACTACTTATCAGACAAGCATATATCTGTGTCTGGATTACTAATTTCTGCTTGCAAGCTGCTGTTGGTCCTGCTAACACTAAAATAAAGACACAACAAAAACATAACTAACTAAACACTGACCAACAATGGTGGCAAAAAATAGAGAGAAGTTGCTATAAATAGTTCTATGCTATCTGTCTGCATGTTATCACATTCTATCTGCATGTTATCGCCAAACTGTCTGCATGTTATCACACAAAGCCTCAGTCATATCTTCGTTCATTGGCACATCAATATTGAGTAATTTCATTTCACAAATTCCTACTTGACTACAAATATGCTACTTTATTTACGACAAAAAACAGTACAAATCAACTGCATCCATGAAAATGAACAAGTAGCACATATTGAAAACAAATGGTTACCATGAATTTAGCCATTGTTGGTTTGCAGATGCCAAATTTGGGGGAATGGTGCCCCATACAGCTCCTTGCGGTGTCCATGGCGGCGCAGTAGCTGTCGGCGCAGTAGAGGAGGAGGTAGGGAAAGCAGGCCCGAGAAACGACGCAGCGGGGGTGGGGGTCGTCGCGGCTGGTGTTGCAGTCGGCGCAGATGGGGACGAAATCGGCGGCGGTGACTTCGTCAGTGGTGGCGCAGTCACGACGGCCTTCTTCAGGCCGAGCCGATGTTGGCGACCGTTCCCTCCTCTGCCAGGAAGGCGTCGACCGGATTCCTTTGCCGGCGGCAGATCCGTGTCGGCTCGCTTTGACGGCGACGGATCCATGGCGGCTCGCTCGAGCTAACCCTAGGGACGGTGGACGGCGGATGCGAGCAGCGGATGGGGCTCCTTGCGGATGACGGACGGGGCGGGTGCGCAGGAGGATGGGGGCGATGGTGGCGGGAGGATGGGGGCGGGAAGATGGAGGAAAAATCCTCCGCAGCGCGGGAGGATAGGGGCGATGGTGGCCGGCTCGTTGCGCACGGGATCAGGGACGATGAAATGTTTCTCCTCAACGCTGGTTTCATGCGAATACCAAGACTTTGGAAACAGCGCGATGGAGTTTCACCAAGACGAAACTTTATCCTTCTCTCTCCTGCTCATTTCATGCAAACTGCTGATGTGTCACCGTATTAAATGTGCATGACATCACTATGAAACCTGTATTGAGACTGGCCTTATACTTCGTGTCTAGAAATTACCCATTGGCATATCAGGCGTGGCTTTCTAATAATGCTAATCGACAAAAGTGGACCCTGGGCCCGTACAGGCGGCTTCGCGAGGACGCGAAGGGAAAGTAGCAGAGGGCGGGAAAATCGATCTGGTCAGCCGTCAGCGTGAGCGAATAAACATATAAAAAAAACTAGCGCGGGCGCAAAATGGCAAATGGGCCCAAAATTTACGTACTGGCCCATGTGCCGTGACCCCTGAGCCAAGACAACGCACGCAACTCGCAGCTGGCACGTGCCCAATCTGCGTACTGTCGGCGGGTCGTGGTCTCGTGGACCCACCGAGACGGTGGCACGAGGTGTAGAGACCTGTCTCTGAGGTGTCTGTCTATAAATAAAAAAATATAATTATAGAAAGCTATTTCAAATTAAACTAAACTTATAGTAAATAGTATTAGTATTTATATTATAAAATTAAAATAAATTTACTGTAGAATTGCAACTAATTTAATGATGTTTATTTTGTCTCATAAGTGTTGGTATTTTTTTGGGCTTAGGGAGTGAACAACAGTAATCCCCGCATCGGTCTCTTTTTCTTCATCGTTGGCCCCCCTTCGGTATCTCGTCGGAGGCCGGAGAGAGTGATGATTCATCATTTTAATAAGTTTTTCTAGTAGATCGAGTCCTTTAGAGTTATAGTTTGTTCATGCCAAGTTTTTTTTTGGTATTGAAGGTTTATTTTCTCCTCCTTCCTGGCGATGGCAAACACGTAGGGTGGATTCAATTTCTCCATGGTAGCTTTGTTGAAGATAAGAGTGACTTCAGCGTCAGCTTCTTCATTGACATGACGACATGGAGACTTTTGTTTCCGGATAGTGACATTAAGACGAAAATGATGCCGCCACCATGAAATAATTTTCTCCGGTCCCTTCTTCGTTTTATTGTGGTTGGATCTGACCACGATGAAGGACTAGGACAATTCAGTTTTCCTCATTTTCGGTGGCAGAAAGAAGAAGGAAGACACAAGCGAAGAAGAAGTTACTCAACTCCGCCTGCAGGAATGTTGGCCGTCCGTTGGTATCTGTTCTCAGGCCTAAAACATCTTCGTCCAACATTATGTCTTTTTTGACAAGACTAAACTTTATAGTATAAATAATATCTTTTTTGTATAAATTAAATAAAGATGCTTTTATACTAAAGTTGTAGCTCTCATTGTGATCTACAACTTTATAGTATTTGAGATCGTTAAGATGCTCGAGAAAATAATATAATGTTTTAGCATCGTAATAATCACTGACTTAAGCTTGCCGTATCAGATAATAATATATTTTTTTTGTATGACATAAAATGAAGATACTTTTATTCCAAGGTTATAGCTCTCAGTTAGATCTGTAATTTCGAAGTTTTGAGTTTTTACATTTAATATCGTTAAGATGCTTGAGAAAATAATATAAAGTTTTAGCAACATTTTAAATACCAACTTGTCGATACAACTATTGTCTGGTGCTCCTTCTCTATCACCCTGACTAGGAAATCTTTTCTTCATGGGAATCATATTGCACATAACCCCATGAAACCCTAACCACCCAATCTATTGTTTCCATCGGTCGCAGCTCGCTCATGTACCTCTTTCCTCTAGCATTCCTCACTTTTGTGCCATTGTCGCCACCACCACTACGACCACGTCCGCGATCGATATCTCCCGGAGCTTCCCCACAATTCGCACCCTTGCCTCGCCACAGCGCCACCGTCCTGTCTAGTGCGCCCATCTCTGGAGTCCCGTTGTGATCTCTATGGATTTGTTGTAGACAAGGATGCGACTGTTGCATTTGTGCTGGGTAGAGGGATGCCGCTACTATCCTGGGTCATTCGAGCGGTCTGGTCTGTATTGGTTTATCGTCTCACGAAAATTATATTTTTAAAAAGTGTCAAATAATGATAATTTTAATATTAAAGTAAGAGGCATATTAATAACGTACTAAAAGTTATCTTTTAGAAAAATCATATATTTCTTACTTGATGTCGCTTAAAAATATTTTTTATGAGGCGACAAGTCCTGTCGTAATTAATATGTTGTTTAAACTTTATATTTTTTTATATAAAAAGCTCTACAACTTTTTTATATAAAAAACATATTCATCCGTCATTTATGTTTTTTCGAAAGTTCTCATGTCACGTCACTCTCGGTGCCGCAACAAGACTAAACTATCACACGAGCGGGAGTGACGTGACAAAGTTTTCCACGTCGAAAATGTCATCTAACGAAACAGATCTTGCCGATAATGTTATTTGGTCGCACCAATAGGACTGACGTGACTGAAATGGTCCGGGTTCAGATCTAAAATATCTTTAGAGGGGTTGTTTTTAAAATATTGAAAAAATTAGAAAAAAAATCTCAGGAGGTATTTAGTTGGTAGGAATTTTGGTGTAAAGTCACTGTAGCACTTTCGTTGTTATTTGACAAACTTTGTCCAAATATGGATCAACTAGACTCAAAAGATTCGTTTCGACATTTACGGACAAACTGTGCTATTAGTTATTTTTTACCTACATTTAATATTCTATGTATGTGTCTAAAGATTCGATGTGATGGAGAATCTTGTAAAGTTTTGGGATCTAAACATGCCCTCAGCCTGCCTTTGGGTGCTCTGCCGAGCCTGGCCCGCAGCTCCAGAAAACCAATCACCTCGTAGCTGCAGGCCTGCAGCATACGAGCCTGGTCGGGCAGCACCCAGTCTAATCACACCCGTAGCAAAGTAAGCAACCCTTTGATACAGTGGCAGATTCAGAAAATTTGTAGAGCCTGGATAAACATGAGGGCACCTCCAACAATTGACTTTTAAGCTAGCTCTAAATATTTTTCTTATATTTTAATAGAGGAGAGAGAAAATCTAGCTCTTAGTTAAGAGCTAAGCTCTTACACGTATCTCAATGTCATGTGAGATTGTTATATGGGGTCATCCATGTTAAAAGTTATATACTAAAAACTAGTACTGTTGGAGAAGTTAGCTTGAATTTAGCAGCTGGCTCTAACCATTACGAGTGCCTAACAAAAGATGATAGTAAACATATCAATAATAAAGCTAATAACTTAATAGTTATTGAAAGGATCAAGATGTCCAAGAAGGGGTGAATTGAGCTTTTCTAAAACTTCTTGCAAGAATAAAACCTATCAAGCCACAATTAACCCCCTAGTGCCTAGAAGTGTGTTTCTTTTTACTCTACCGCACAAAAGACCAAGTCTATGCCACTCCTACTCTAGCAAAGCAATTCAATAGTGAATGAACAACAAGTAATAATGCGGAATTGAATTGCTTGAAAGTAAATGCGTAAGTAAAGGAGTAGAGATGACACGACGATCTTTTTGCCGAGGTATCGAGGTGTCGGCACACCCCCTAGTCCTCGTTGGAGCACCCGCGCAAGGGTATCGCTCCCCCTTGATCCGCGCAAGGATCAAGTGCTCACTATGAGCTGATTCTTCGCCGCTCCGGCCCGGTGAATCGCTCACTACCAATCACAAGCTTGCTTGGGTCATCCACAATGCCACCGGATGCTCTCCAAACTTCACGATCGCCACCAAGCCGTCTAGGTGATGCCGATCACCAAGAGTAACAAGCTAGAACTCTCACTTGACCGACACAAGGCCAAAGAGATGGATGGATGCACACTTGCTACTCAATTCTCACTAGGAGGTGTCTAATTCTCACAATTAGCAAATCACTCAACATCACTAGGGCTCTTGCACTATCTCACACTCACAATGTGTCTCTCAGCAGATGGAAGTGGCAAGAACACTCTAATGGATGGAGGGAAGGAGTATAAATACTCCCCCAACCGGTCATCCAAAAGAGCACAAAACAGGGCTCTCTACGGGGGCATCGGACGCTTCGATGCCTGGCATCGGACGCGCCGATGACCTCGACCAACGGTCGACTGTACCACCCTGTCAGACTGGTTAAAGGGACATCAGACGCTGGGCAGCGTTCGATGCCACCACATCGATGTGGTTTTACCCTCTCTGGAACCTCTCTGGATGGCCATCGGACGCTGGCCCTCAGCGTCCGATGCCTGCGTCTGATGCGACCTCCAGTTCACGCGCACGTGAATAGTGGCACGGGCGCGTCCGATGCCCCGCACCAGACTAAACCCTAGTCGGGGTGAGCATCGGACGCGTCCGATGCCCACCTAGCCAGCGTCCGATGCCCATTACAAGGGCAGACTCAACTCGGATCGCGACACGGCCTAAACGACTTTTGATCCTCTCGACTTAAGGCATCTCTCTGAGCTACCTAGGGCTATGAAATAACAAGTGTGCACCACACCTACCTCAATAGACTCATCTAGGTCAAGCTACTAATTCACGCTCCCCTTTATAGTACGGCCAAAGGAAAAACAAAGACCTAAGACTACCTAAGTGTCCTCCAACACCATATGACACTTAGTCTAGTCTACCACCATCTTCGTCGTCCGTCCTTTGAAAACTGAAACAATATCCATCGCCAGAGGACATGAACTTCATATGCCCGTATCGTCGCCATTACCGTGACCTAACTCAATCCTGTTTCTGCAAAGCACACGTTAGTCACAGTAATCTTGTGTTTCATCCAATCATCGAAACCCGCTAGGGGCCAAGATGCGTTCAATCTCCCCCTTTTTGGTGATTGATGACAACACAAGACGAGTATAGGTAGAAGAGGTTTTTAAATCATGACACATATGAACTTGCAAAGAATAAGAGAAAATGATTAGGGGCAAGCTCAAACATATCATGCCATCATCCTACACTCAACAAGTTAGAGTGAATAACAAGTGCAAGAGTAAAAGAGCTCATATACATAACCAAGTGAGAATTAAGCACAAGTAATGAGCGAAACGAAATGACATGACATATAATATAACATAGTGAGCACAAACATGTCACACGGTCCATAGCACAAGTATATAACAAACTCAAGTGCCAAAAGATGCGATAAGTAAAGAGCGTATGTGAATGTAACACAACATAAGAAGCAAAATCCCTCTCACATCGCTCCCCCTATCGCTATACTCGGCCACTCTCCCCCTTTGGCATCAAGCGCCAAACTAAGCGTCGGAGGGTGGAGGTGGTGCAGACGAGTCTGGTGCCGTCTCCGGAGTGCGCTGAGTAAACTCAAACTGGCGAAGATACTCCTCGGAGTCGGAAGATGAGACGCTGGTAGCCTACTGACCCTCTGAAGCTGAAAGCTGCTGAGAAGCGGTCTGGGTCGGCGCCGACACTGACTGTTCTGCCTGCTCTGGTGCTATCGCAGTCTCTGTAGGGGTGTCAAGCTGAGTAGCTGAATGCGGAAGCTCAAGAATCGGAGGTAACTTAGCCTGCACAGTCGTCGTGGTCTCTGACTGGACCGGCTCGGTCTGCTCGGAGGACGCTACTGAACTCGGAAGAGTCTCGGTAGTGGAAGTGACTGGAGCTGTAGACGTCCAGACTGGGTCCTGCAGATCTGGCGTGGGGAACCCAGTGAGCTCACTGAAGTTGGCCGACAAGTCCCGTGTAACTGAGGTAGTCGTCGCGTAGAGAGACTCTGTCGGGCGCGGAGTGAAGCCTGTGCATAGAGGGCTGAAGACGGGAGCTCCTCCAGGCGGAGTGGTGAAGGAGGTGAACTGGGAGGAGCTCTGCGGAAACTGCGGCGACTGCCCAAACTGTTGCAGCTGCGGAGGAACCAGCGACTGCCACTGGATCTGCTGCTGGGGGGAGGCTGCTGCCACTGCCACTGAGGAGGACCGCTGGCAAGTCGCTCCATGAAACTCAACGTCTACTGTTGTAGCGCCATCATCTGTCACTGCAGGGCATCTGAACGCTCCTGAGCCTGCTGCTGGGCTAGAGCCTACTGCTGGGCCAGACGCTGCTGCTCCTGAGCCAACCTCTGAACGTCCTGAGTCACGGTCCTCTGCTGCTCCTCCATCCGTGCTAGAATAGCAAGTAAAGCTGGGTCAGAGGAGGCAGTACCACTGGGCCCGGCCTGAGAGTCGTGAGCACGCGGCTGAAAGCGGGGCGGGAGCTGGTAGTCCTCGTCAGAGCTATCGGTGGGGTCCTCTGCGACGTACGTGTCACCACCCTCGAGCTCTGCTAGCTCCTGCTCGGCGAGGGCCTGGACGGTCTCGTCCTGCTACTGAGCTGACTCAGGAACCTCTGGTCTCTAGCGTGAACTAGACGGGGCTTGCTGCTCCTGCTGCCTGCGATCTCGACCGTGTCCCAATAGCTGACTCATGTTGTACTCGGGGAACATGGTTGCGGACCCTGTGAGGGACTGACTGGGGTGAGAGCCGGTGAAAGGTCCTAAATGGCTAGAGGGGGGGTGAATAGCCTAATAAAATTTCTACAAAACACTTAGAGCAACTAATTAGTCAATTAGAAAGCGAAGCTTTTTGCTCTAGCTCTACCAAGTGTTGCAAGCCACCTATCCAAGTAATTCTAGTGTATTATAATCACTATGGCACACAAGAGCTATGTCACTACTCTCTAAACTAGTGAGCTAACAAGAAATAATTACTTCTAACTAGAGAGTTACTTCTAACAACAACTATCACTACACAAGAAAGAATGAAAGTAAATGCAAGTATAGAGATGGTTACCGCCGCCGGCAAGAGACAATCAATCACTATATGAATTCCAATTAACACCGGGAGATATCCAATGAGACAAAACACACACAATTTTTCTCCCGAGGTTCACGTGCTTGCCGACACGCGACTCCCCGTTGTGTCGACCACACACTTGGTGGTTCGGCGGCTAATAGGTGTTTCACAAACCTAGCTCAACAAATGAGCGCCGCGAGAACCCACTCACAAGTGAGGGTAGCTCAATGACACAAGCATTCCACTAGAATTGCCTTTCACGAACTCCCGCGGGGAAGGCACAAGAACCCCTCACAAATTTCTTGATTGGGGGCGGACACAATCACCAAATCCCCTCACCAATCACAAATCCACCAACCGTCTAGGTGGCGGCAACCACCAAGAGTAATAAGAAATCCACAATCACAACAATCACCTAGTACCAAGAAATTGAATCACAAATGCATGCACCTAGGGTTTCCCAAATCCTCTCATAAATGAGCACCAAGCATGGAGAGGGAGAGGAGAGGGAGGAGATACTCTTGAAGCTCTCAAAATCAACACTAGAACTCAATCTCTCACTTGAATGGAGCACAAATCCTTGGGAGTGAGAGAGGAGAGGGAGAGAGCTTGTTCTTCCTTTAGGGTTTGAAAATGAACAATGGGGAAGAAGAATGAGCAAGGGTGTGTGTGAGAGAGTGGGCAACCAGCTTCTATACAGGCTTTGTGACCGTTGAGTTGGATCTGAGTTGAACCAGATATTCCGGGTAGGGACAAGAAAATATCCAAGGAAGGGCTTGCGGTCCATCGAAATGAGCTAAACTGAGAAATAGCTGGAATATCCGGTTAGGGCCGAGAATAATTCTGAGCAAGGGCTTACTGTCCATGCGAATGAGCTGAGATTGGAAATATCTGGAATATCCGGCTAGGGGCACAAAAATATCCACCTGGAGGTTCTCTGTTAGGTGCGGTTGCTACTCTTTTCTTCTCCTTTTTTTTTCTTTCAAGAGTTATTTCTTCTAAAAAGATTCAAAAGAAATTTAGCACAAGAGATAGCACTTTCACAAAGATTTTTTAGGGTTAATCTCACCACGTCACTAAGCGCTTAATTATATGCAAATGAGACTCACACTTAGTGGCACTAGATAATCATTGTAAATAAAGATTTCCCCTCTTTATAGTACGGTTATCTAGCCTAAACCCGATCACGCACTCTATTGCGTCTTGACTGGCAAAACAAATATCCTATTTTATACCTTTGCCTTGAGCCCATAGGATATTGTTTTTCTCTTTATTCTTTTCCGAATGTGGAGAAATTTATCATCAATTTGACTATCACCATCACATTTGAGTGTCATCTAGCTCCACCTTGGTGTGAATCAACCTATCTCATATATCACTTGGAGCAAGAGGTTAGTTCACTTAGGTTTCATCAATTATCCAAAACCAAACTAGGGTTTTCAATCTCCCCCTTTTTGGTAATTGATGACAACCTTCACAAAGATATGTATTTGAAAATTGAGTTGCCACTTTGGTAGTATTAGCTCCCCCTACATATGTGCTATAGTGTTCCGTTCATATTTGGCACATATGCATGCATATGAAATGAGGGAGAGTAATACTATCAAATGATGCTAAGGTGTAAAGAATGAACCTTTGAAGCGTGATACCAATCGAAGTTGCCAATATACACCATCCTTAGCACGATGGTTAGCTAGACTTACAAAAACACTAGATATCTTATGAGATCAACTTTATATGCAAAGCTCTAGAATCGCTTGTAATACAAATTATATCTAGCTACCACCTATGCATGCTTGTTTGCAACACATCATTCAAATTCTATTTCTAGCATACACCACACAAGCATGGATATCAAGTTATACAACTTGTGCAATGCAAGCAAGCATATGAACATGCACAAATCAAATGCAACAACCAAGTTCATGAGCTTGCTCCCCCTACTTGTGTGCTCAAATTGAATTTTTTAATTTTTTGATCCCCTTCTTTTTATCTTTGTGACTTTCTCTCCCCCTTTGTCATCTATTCCCATAAAAGATTTGCATAAAAAGGTTCAAATTGATTAGGAGAGAGGTAGTTCTTTCACATTTGGTTCAATCTAGATCATTTGCATGAAACCTTTAACACAGTTTGCTCTAGAGTAAGCTTCTTCACACATCTTGCAATGGTTATCTTACTCACGTTGGTTAAACATTCCATTGCTTATTCTCTAGATTAAACACTAGGATTGCAAGCCCATAAACATGTTATATGCTACCACTAGATCATAACAAGCATAGAAGCAATAGTGGCATCATATAAGCAACAAATTCATTTGATTTTCATGAATGATCCTAATAAACGTGAGGAATGACTAGATGCACTAAACATGTCCCTAGCAAGTATGGATGCATATGTCAATCAACTTTTACCTTGCTTTGTCGAAGGAGAGGCATGTCATATAAGTGGGGGGTGCATCAACACATATTTGAGAAGTCAAGTATGTTCAATTCATTCCTTAGCTTGCAAAACCTCTTCTCATCAAGTGGCTTGGTGAATATGTCGGCAAGTTGATCATCGGTACCAACACTCTCAATTGAAATATCACCCTTTTGTTGATGGTCTCTTATGAAATGATGCCTAATGTCAATATGCTTTGTTCTTGAATGTTGCACGGGGTTGTTTGTGAGCTTCATCTCACTCTCATTGTCACATAGCAATGGGACTTGTTTGAATTTGATTCCAAAGTCATCCAAAGTTGCTTTCATCCAAAGTAATTGAGCACAACAACTACCGGCGGATATGTATTCGGCTTCGGCGGTTGAAAGTGCCACACTATTTTGCTTCTTTGATGACAAAGACACAAGTGATCTTCCCAATAATTGGCATGTGCCTGATGTGCTTTTTCAATCAACCTTGCAACCCGCATAATCGGAGTCCGAATATCCAATCAACTCAAAGTTTGACCCCTTTGGATACCACAAACCAACATCTTGTGTATGCTTCAAGTACCTCAATATTCTTTTGTGGCCTTCAAATGACTTTCTCTTGGTGAGGCTTGGAATCTTGCACACATGCATACACTAAACATGACATCCGGTCTTGATGCAGTCACATAGAGTAAGCTTCCAATCATAGACCGATATAGCTTTTGATCCACCATATTTCCACTTGCATCACTATCTAAGTGTCCATTTGTCCCCATAGGTGTGCTAATGGCCTTTGCATCTTGCAATCCAAATTTCTTCATCATATCCTTGATGTACTTGCCTTGACTAACAAAAGTACCATTCTTCATTTGCTTGACTTGTAGACCAAGGAAATAGCTAAGCTCTCCAATCATGGACATCTCAAACTCATTAGCCATCATTTCACCAAACTCTTCACAAAAATCTTGATTAGTTGAACCGAAGATAATGTCATCAACATAGATTTGCAATACAAATAAGTCTTTGCCTATCTTCTTGGTGAAGAGGGTGGTGTCAACCTTACCCATCTTGAACCCTTTAGAGAGGAGAAAATCCCTTAGCCTCTCATACCATGCTCTTGGTGCTTGTTTTAAACCATAAAGTGCCTTCTTGAGCTTGTACACATGGTTGGGCTTCTTGTAATCTTCAAAATCGGGAGGTTGCTCAACATATACCAACTCATTTATACAGCCATTGAGAAATGCACTTTTGACATCCATTTGATAGAGCTTGATATTATGGGCACAAGCATAAGCTAATAAGATTCTAATTGCTTCCAACCTTGCAACCGGTGCATATGTTTCACCAAAGTCAAGACTCTCCACTTGAGTGTAACCTTGAGCTACCAATCTTGCTTTGTTTCTCACTACTATGCCATCTTGATCTTGCTTGTTTCTAAAAACCCATTTAGTGCCAATGACATTATAATTCTTAGGTCTTTCTACCAATTCCCAAACTTGATTGCGAGTGAAATTATTTAATTCTTCATGCATAGCATTCACCCAATCAACATATTGCAAAGCATCTTCTATCTTGGTTGGTTCAATTGATGACACAAAAGAATAATGCTCACAAAAGAAGCCAATCTTGATCTAGTTTGCACACCACTTCTAATATCTCCAACTATTTGATCTATAGGATGATCTCTAGCAATATGAGTTGGTTGGAGAATGGGAACTTGATCACTTACATTGGATTTGACATTTGATTGATTTTCATGAGATGAACTAGCTACTTGTTGATCTTGCAATTGAGAACCACTAGCTTGCACATTTGGAGAAGTGGGCACTTGATTTTTGTCATCTTCAATGTCAACCACTTCTCTAGGCCGAATATCACCAATATACATATTTTCATAGCATTGACCAATTGAGTTCCTCTCACATCATCTAGATTTTCATCTTCTTCTTGAGAGCCATTGGTTTCATCAAACTCAACATCATGAACCTCCTCAAGAGTACCACTAGACAAATTCCAAACTCTATATGCCTTGCTTTTAGTGGAGTAACCAAGTAAGAAGCCTTCATCACATTTCTTACCAAACTTGCTCAATCTAGTGCCTTTCTTCAAAATATAGCATTTGCAACCAAACACTCTAAAATATGCAATGTTGGGCTTTCTATCATTCAAGAGCTCATATGGTGTTTTCTCCATCATTGGGTGACAAGAGAGGCGGTTGCTACAATAGCAAGCAGTGTTGATAGCTTCGGCCCAAAATGAATGACTCACATTGTACTCACTAAGCATAGACCTTGCCATGTCAATGAGTGTTCTATTCTTCCTCTCAACAAGGCCATTTGATTGTGGAGTGTACTTGGGTGAGAATTGATGTCTAATACCAAATTCATCACAAAGCTCATCAATTCTTGTGTTTATAAATTCACTACCATTGTCACTTATTACTTTCTTGATGGTTGTTTCAAACTCATTGTGACACCTCTTCACAAAATATTTAAATGTTGCATATGTATCACTCTTGTCAACTAGAAAGAATACCCATGTATATCTTGTGAAATCATCCACTATCACAAAGCCATATTTGTTGCCACCAATGCTAGTGTATGTTGTTGGTCCAAATAAATCCATGTGCAATAACTCAAATGCCTTGCTAGTACTCATGATGCTTTTCTTAGGGTGAGTGTTTCCAACTTGCTTGCTGGCTTGACAAGAGCTACAAAGTTTATCTTTCTCAAACACAACATCTTTCAAGCCTCTAACTAGATCATGTTTAATCAATCTATTCAATTGCTTCATGCCAACATGACCAAGTCTTCTATGCCATAACCAACCCATGCTAGATTTGGTGAACAAACAAGTTGATAGTTGAGCTTCACTAGTGTTGAAATCAACTAAGTATAGGTTCTCATATCTAAAGCCTTTGAAGATCAAGTTTGAGCCATCTACACTTATGATCTCTACATCATCAACCCCAAATATGCATTTGAATCCAAGATCACACAATTGAGCCACAGATAGCAAATTGAAGTTCAAGCTCTCAACTAGAAACACATTGGATATGCTCATGTCATTGGATATTGCAATCTTACCAAGCCCTTTAACCTTGCCTTTGCCATTATCACCGAATGTAATACTATCAACTCCATTATCATCATTCTTGTTGATTGAATTGAACATTCTTGCATCCCCGGTCATGTGTTGTGTGCACCCACTATCAAGCACCCAATGCCTTCCTCTGGCTTTGTAATTGACCTACAAGAAAAGATCAATTCTTTTTAGGTACCCAAACTTGCTTGGGTCCTCCAAGGTTAGTTACTAAGCTTTTGGGCACCCAAATTGCCTTCTTCTTTGGGCCAACAATGGGAGCACCAATAAACTTAGCTTTTACACCATTAACACCCTTGGTAAGCAAATAACAAGAATCAATTTGAATTGAGGATACATTAACATTCTTGTTCTTGTTCTTGCAATATTGCTCTATATGCCCGGATTGCTTGCATTTGTTGCAATACCGGCCATTGCTTCTCACAAAACTAGTCTTGTGAGTCACAAAGGCCGCCTTGCCACTCTTGGGGGTGTAGCCCAATCCCTCTTTGTTAAGAGAGAACCGTTGGCTATCCAAGCACTTAAGCAAGCGGGCATCTCCACCATAGGCATTGCCTAAGGCACGAGTGAGCTCATTGACCTCCTTTTTCAAGGTCTCATTCTCCACCATTAGTGAGGCATCACAAGTGAAACCATCACTCATAGTAGAAGTAGTAGTGGATGAGCTACATGAAGGGTTAGTGGGAGCAACAACAATAGGAGTATAGAATGATTCATCAAAAATATCACAAGTGACTCCTATGTTACATGTTGGAATAATGTCCTCAACCTTGACTTGATCAAGGAGGGAGGAGTGAGCTTTTTCAAGCTTGGTGTGAGCTTTGCCAAGCTTCTCATGGGCTACCTCTAGCCTCTCATGAGTAGACTTGAGCTCATCAAGGGATTGCTCAAGAGCACTAAGCTTCTTGCGCAATTCCTTGCACTCCTTCCTCTTCATCTCAAAGCAAGTGTGAGCTTGCTCCAACATGTCCATGAGGTCCCCCTTTGAGTGCTCCTCATCCTCATCACTCTCACTATCACTCTCATCATCGGATTGTACCTTAGTTGGCTTAGCCATGAAGCATGATGGAGTGTCAAATAGAGAAGGCTTGTTGTTGATTGCAATGCTTGCAAGTGCCTTCTTCTTGGTGCTTTTCTTGTTATCATCATCACTTGAGTCTTCACTATCGGATGATGCATCACTATCCCATATGACAACATATGAGCCACCCTTCTTCTTCTTGAAGCTCATTTTCTTCTCTTTCTTTTCCTTCTTGTCTTTCTTTTTCTCATCTTCATCATTGTCACTATTGTAGGGACAATCCGCTGCAACATGATCCTTGCTCCTGCACTTGTAGCATCTTCTCACATAGTCTTTGTTCTTGTTGTAATCTCTTCTCTTCCTTGCACCATAGCCCTTCTTCTTCATGAACTTGCCAAATTTGCGCACAAATAGAGCTAAGGCTTCATTATCAATGTCACTAGCTTCTTCATTGTCACTTGATTCTTCCTTCTTGGACTTGCCCTTGCTCTTAGATGAGGTGGCTTTGAATGCCACACTTTTCTTCTTCTTGTCCTCTTCCTTGACCATCTCTTCACTATCTTCATTGTATTGATCTTCGGTCATGACATCACCAAGCACCTCATTTGGAGTCACATTCTTTAAGCCTCCTCTAAAGATGATGGTGCGAAGTGTCTTGAATCTCTTGGGCAAGCAACTCAAGAACCGGTGAGTGAAGTCTTCATCTTGCACCTTTTCTCCCAAGGACTTGAGATTATTGATGATGACTTGCAATCTATAGAACATTTTCGGAATTGATTCATCATCCTTCATCTTGAAGTTGGTGAGCTTGTCCTTGAGCATATACAACTTGGCACTTTTTACCGTTGAAGTGCCCTCATATGTTTCTTCTAATCTTTTCCACACCTCACTTGCATTGTCAAGATCTTTGATTTGCTCAAAAACCTTTGGATCAATGGCATTGTATATGGTGTTGAGCGCCATTGTGTTGCATTGCTTGTTGATGGAGTCATTTGGTGTTGGATTGGTAGGATCAAGAATCACAAACTCATTTTCTACCACATCCCACACCTTGTCATTAATTGAACCCAAATACATCTTCATCTTTCTTTTCCAATAATCAAAAGATGTTCCATCAAAGAATGGTGGTTTGCCCCCAACATGGTTGAACACAATTTGAGCCATTTTAACGCCGAAGGTTGTTAAGCCTTATGCAAACGGTGACCACGGCTCCGATACCACTTGAAAGGTCCTAAATGGCTAGAGGGGGGCGGGGTGAATAGCCTAATAAAATTTCTACAAATCACTTAGAGCAACTAATTAGTCAATTAGAAAGCGAAGCTTTTTGCTCTAGCTCTACCAAGTGTTGCAAGCCACCTATCCAAGTAATTCTAGTGTATTATAATCACTATTGCGGATACATGGGTGTATGCCGAGTCTCTGAGTGATGAGTGATTGTCAACTGGGATGATGCGCATGTTCTTTGGCTTGTGTTGTGCAGGTGTCGAGCACGGATGCAGTGATCAAAGGCAAGGTGAAGGTCAAGTAGAGACGTGCCGTGCCGAGGGACCGAGAGTGGCGAAGGGCAGACGTGAGACTTGGACTGAGGGACCGGTGGCCCGAGGATCAGCTGTGGTGGCTGATAGCCTGGGACAACGACGAGCGAAGACTTGCGGGCACGGTGTTGCTTGGGTCGAGGACCTGGGGACACGTGTCGGTGGATGGGGTGCACAGGCGGTGCATCCCCTCTACGGCTCGGTTTGGTGGTTGAGCCACAGAAAAACCACCGAGTGGACGGTTTCTAGGTTTGGGCCTCAAAACCTGGGCGCGGATGGTTTCCGAGTTTGGCCACAAAACTCGGGCTGAGGACGGTTTCCAGGTTTGGGCCTCAAAACCTGGGTGCTGCGGGTTTGCTGAGTTTGGGCCACAAAACTCAGGCGATGGTCGGCTGGTTTCTCAGTTTGGGCCTCAAAACCGGGGGTTGGCTGTGAAGGTTGGTTTCCCGGTTTGGGCCACAAAACCGGGGGTGCGACGTCCGGGAAAAGGACAAGCAGAGCGGTGGCGGCACATGGCGGCGATCGGTGAGGTTGCGTCGAGGCAACGCTACCAGTTGTGCGGGCGTGGCCGTCGGATCACCACCTACCATGAGTTGGTCCAGAATAACCCTAGGGTTTAGCTTGTTTGCTCTGTAATTAGAGAGGGGTAGAGTAGGAATTAGAATTAGGATAAGTAGAGGGAGACACCCTCCTCCCCTTCTATCTCAGTCATTTCGCTCTTTGCTTCTAGGGTTTCCTGCTCTCCCAATCCCCTGCTGTAGCTACTGAGATCCGCAGAGAATCATACCTCTGTGTACTGGAGATTTTGAGAAAGTGAGACCGTAATCTCACTGTTGTAGCGTGTGGTAGCAACACGGTTGAAGATCGATGACTTGATTCGCGTTTTGTTCGTGTTCTTCGTGTTCTTCGTTTCTCCACGATTTTCCCGTCACTCGATCTCCCTCTCTATTGCGTCTTTGCGAAATCCGTTTGAATCAACTTGTTCTTTATGGTGAGGAGATCATTTCCACCGAAGGAATTCATCTAACTCCTCACGAACAAGTAGATCGGGTTGATTTCGTTTTCAAGGCGCTTTTTCGTTCATACTCCTCCCCTTTCGATTTCCCGGTGATTGAATTGATTTGAGTGGATGATTTCTTGGGGATAGTCTCCTAACTACCTCGTGATCATCTCCTCCAAGTTTGGGAACGTGGGTGTAACGTAACGGCTCTGATCCCATGGCCCACTGATCACCGTCAACCACTGACAGTCGATCCGTACAGCCAAGAGATTAGGACCGGTTCCGCTACTGGGCTACATCAGTGCCCGTTGTCCGCAGGATCATCTCACAATTCAGTTACAATCTCTTGAACATTTTGACAAATAACATCGGAGTAAATAGCGGAAGACTTAAATAACAATAGTTTTACAAACCAGGGTTCAACATAAAATTAAAGTGAAGTTATTACAGACCATAGTTCAAATGGATAGAGTCGGCAGAGTAGCATATGACAACAACTAAAGGTAAAGGTACATCACCCAGCCCGAGGGTGAATAATCACTCATCGGCCTCATCGGCCTCTTCCTGAACAACAGTCACACAACAGGGTCCAAGGCATACCGAGGAATCTGCCATACCTGCAACATGGGTAATAAAACCCTGAGTACAAAGGTACTCAACAAGACTTAACCGACTAAAGAAAAAGGGAGAAGACTCAGGAATGAAAGGCTTAGGGTAGTCAAGGTAAGGCTTAAGCAAGATCAAGTATTTTGCAGAAAAGCGTTTTTGTAAACCTTATTTTATTTTTGAAAGATTCAGTATTCCTCAATTCTTCATCATTCATGATTCATTTTACATTTCAAAACATCCCTAGTTGAGAACCACTCTCCGTTGACAGTCAGTGGACCAAGTCTCCATAACCGAGGAGCAACGTTAATCCGGATAAATAATACTCAGCTGAGGATCCCTATCCACACTGCATATGTAGCACCCAAGCTTGCATATGCCAACTCGTCTACCACGATTCCTCCAAGATTGGGCCCGGTCCTACGCCACCCGGAAGTACAGTACACCACTCCAATCCGGGACTCTAACCCACGTGGGTACATGCTACTTCCGCCATCTCTCCACTCCCAGTGCGCGGTTGTCGGTCCAATAATGGATTTCTCGGAGCCAGAGCTTTCCGTAGTATGTGAATAGTTACAAGTCTTGACCAGCAGGCCCCCATACGGATGGTCCCTACATTTTCCAGCCAGCGACAAGCACCTCGGGACTCTAACCCAAGAGTACAGGTCCTGTCAGTTTTTCAACCCTGTCCCGGTCGGTGTCAACTGTTGAGTCCCGGACTACAACATGACGGCACCGTACGCAAGGACAACCTCTCCTTCCCATTGACTAAGTACGGATCAGATACTTAGCCAATAGTGGGAGTAAAGCCAAAATCCCATAAAAGTCCTTTAAGTGACCACACTTTTGAAACTGGCATTTTTATTGCAAATCTATTTCATAGCATTGCTAAGCATTTTTCAAACACTGTTTTGAAAAGCAGGTATCGGGTTTATCAGTGGTCAAGGTGGATAGTGCATCAATTAGGATAGCACACAACCCCTATAAACCTAATGCAATAATTTAACTCAAAAGCATTTAAGGAAACATTTTATAAAATTCAAGGAAAGGTTAAATGCACCGGGGCTTGCCTTGAAGAGCGAAGACGGCAGACTCGGGAAAAGAGGTGCAGAGGTCGGAGTCCGGGATCGCCTCGGGAGTTGGTTCGTTGGCGGCGGTCTCGACCTTGACTCCTCCTTCGGTAACTATACGAATGCAATGATGCATGCACATGAGTATGCTATCATGAACAAAATGCATAGGATACAACTAGGGTAAAGCTAAGTGGGATCATAGACATAAACTTACTTATCATTTTTAAGCAATATTAGTCAACCCTACTAGGCAACTTTCATTAAACCTAAACAAAAGTCATGCATGGCACCTCAAACATCATAGACCAGATGGGTGGGGGTCTATGAACATCAAACAATCCAAAAAGGTCACATCACACGACATTCAACACTAACCCTAATCATTTTCCTATTTTTCTTAATTATTTAAAAAGGTCATTTTATGAAGGTGCTCCAAAAATTACCAATTTAATCTCATAAGTTCATTATGGTACAAGTATATGGCAAAACAAAATTCATAATTTTTGGAGGTCATTAAGGTGCTCAATTAAATCTAGAGATTTAAATAACAAAAGGCACTATTCAAGAATTAAAATAAAAGCCCAAAAATCAATTTGTTCCAAAAGACTTTCAAATTTCACCAGAGACTTGTCATGGCATAAGAAGCTCACAAAAACTTATCTCATAATTTTTGGAGTTATAAATTATTTTCTAAAAATCCAAAACCATCCATTTATTAATTAAATGGGAGATTTTTCATTTTCAAATTTCTGCAGAAAGGTCAAGTTTTATATTTTTATAAAATTCTTCAAGGTACAAAGAGTCTATCCTCAAAATTTCAGAATTTTTGAAGCAACACAGAAAATCACACGAAAATATGAAATTTCAGCACTATTCAAATAAACTGGAAATTGGAAAACGGTACTGTTCTTCTTCCTCGCGCGCAGGGCGGTCTCCCGCCGGCGGCGAGAGCCTGTTCCGGCCACAGCGAAGACTCGCGGGCGAAACCGAGCACATGGGGAGGTTCAGGAGCTCACCGGCGATCGATGACGCGCGGCGGCGAGGCGAGGGGACGGCCGGAGCTAGGAAGTCGACGGAGCGGAGGTCGTCGTCGGACCGAACGGCGTCGCGACGACGTTCCGGCGATCCTGAGCACCGCAAGGGGTCACTGGGGCATGGTTAGACGCGCAAGGATACAAGGAAGATGAAACGGGAGTCGGAGGGAGATGATCAAGACCGGGGAGAGAGTATTTCTCAACCCGAGCCTTACCGACGTTTCGCCGGAGATGGGAGAGGCGGGGTTACGCCGGGCAACTGGAGGCGTCGTAGGTGAAATTGAGGAGGGGAAAAGCTTCGCAAGGGTGCGGCGGAGCTTCTGAGCTAGGTTGTGGAGCGGCGGAGGGTATGGACTGAGCTGGCCACGATGGCGGAGGCGGTGAGGGCTTCGGCTCACCGGCGGGGAGGTTTTATAGGCGCGCTCGGGGGCGGAGAGGTGTCACGGGCAGGCGGGTAAGCTTCGCGGAGACGTGCGCAATCGATTGCATTTTGGCAGCAGGGTTGACGCGCGCTCGGGACCTGGGCGTGAGCTCGCCGGCGTTGAACACGCGGCGGCGATGTCGGGGAGCAGTGGGGGACGGGTGCGGGGGTCAGCGGTTGCGCGTGCGGGTGCGGCGTGCTGTCGCGGTTGCAGGCGGCTGGTCGGGAGCAGGCGGGCAACAGCCAGGCGCGTGGTACACGCGGCGACGGCGAGGCGGCCATGGCCGGACCCCCCCTTCCCCCTACCGGAGAAGATGAACAGGGCTATGGCCCTAGGGTTTGACTTTGGCTGATTTCGTATTTCGCAAAATACTTTCAAAATTTGAACTGTGCGACAAAAACTCAAAATACCAAAGTTGTTCAGAAAAACGAGATCTACAACTTTGTCAATATGAACATTTTCAAATTCCAAATAGTTTTTGAACTATATTCAAAAACAGAAAAGGGACACTTTTTCAAACTTGATTCAAATCAAAATTACTCTGGATTTCAAACTGAAACTTGAAAATCTTCCAATATGAAAGTTGTTCCATTTGTCAAAACCTATAACTTTGCTAATATACACTTTTCCTGAAACTCAATAGTTTTTGAATAACTTTTTAAAACTGAAAAGGGGACAAAAACTGGAAATTGAATGAATTTGAAATTACTTCAAACTTTATATAGAAACATGGAAATCTGTAAATACCAAAGTTGTTCCTCTAGATCAGATTCACAACTTTGCTTTTTGAACCAACTCAAAATTTTGAATTTTGAAAAAGTTATTTAAAAAGGGAATAAATCCAGGGTTTGGGATTTTAGGGTTTTGCAAATGAAATTCCATTCAAATCTGATTTTTGAACTTTGATCAAAGCAACAAACATCAGGGCACTAAATTTGAACAAGAATTACATGGAACTAGGCACAGAGGTGAAATTACCATTTTGCCCTTATAGGAAGAATGGGCTAATAAGGGTTTTTGCAATAGAGGTGCATCACATAAAATGATACATTAAGCAAATGCATACACATGAAATCATGATCAAGATGCTTAATGATGATAATGATGATATGTCAAGTTAATTACATGCTTAAACACCAGAGGTGTTACAGCCTTCCCCCCTTAAAGAAATCTCGCCCCGAGATTCTGCGTCTTAAGAAAGGACAAAGAAGGGATAAAGGCAAAACTTTACATAGACAGGGATTCGAGAAAGTCGGGATAGTTCTTTGCCAAGAAGTCTTCAGATTCCCAAGTAGCTTCTTCTTCAGAGTGCTGGTTCCACTGGATTTTGTACCATCTTGTGGTAGTTCTTCGAGTAACTCGATCTTTGTGATCCAACACGCGAACTGGATATTCCGAGTAGGATAGATCAGGCTCTAGCTCGACACCTTCAACTTCCACGACATGTTCTGGTACTTTGAGGCACTTCTTGAGTTGGGAGACATGGAAAACATTGTGGACAGCAGAGAGATGATCGGGCAACTTCAGCTTGTAAGCTACCTTGCCACAACATTCCAAAATCTCAAACGGACCAATGTAGCGGGGTGCTAACTTTCCCTTGACTCCAAAACGAGTGACTCCTTTGGTTGGTGAGACCTTGAGATATACGTAATCTCCAACTTGAAACTTCAGAGGTCGACGTCTCTTGTCAGCATAACTCTTTTGTCGGGATTGGGCAATCTTCATGTTCTCTTGTATCTGCTTAACTTTCTCTTCCATATCTTTAACCAGGTCAACTCCAAAGAATTCTCTTTCTCCGGGCTCAGACCAACTGAGGGGTGTACGACAACGACGACCGTACAGCGCTTCAAAGGGTGCCATTTTGATGCTTTCTTGATAACTGTTATTATATGAGAACTCTGCCAAGGGCAAACAGTCATCCCAAGTATCTGCGAAGGTAAGCACACAGGCTCTCAACATATCTTCTAACACTTGGTTGACTCTCTCAGTCTGTCCATCAGTCTGCGGATGATAAGCTGTACTATGCAAGAGCTTGGTTCCAAGTGAGGTATGGAACGCTTTCCAGAACTTTGCGACAAACTGAGTACCACGATCAGAGATAATGGTCTTGGGTATTCCATGAAGCTTCACTATGTTGTTCTTGTACAAGGCGGCATACGTGGGGACGGCATAGCTGGTCTTGACTGGCAGAAAGTGAGCTTGTTTGGTGAGTCGGTCCACTATTACCCAAATGGAATCAAAACCTTTCTTAGTCTTGGGTAGTCCATTGATAAAATCCATGCTGATATCTTCCCACTTCCAGGCCGGTACAGATAAAGGCTGCAATTCTCCTCCAGGCTTCATGTGCACGGCTTTGACTTTCTGGCAAGTATCACAGCGAGCGACATAGCGAGCGATTTCAATCTTCATCTTTGTCCACCAGAATCTCTGCCTTAGATCCTGGTACATCTTGTTGCTGCCGGGATGGATGGAAAACCTAGACAGGTGTGCCTCATCAAGGATCAACTGTCTCAATTCAGGCACCTTGGGAACTACTAGACGGTTCTTGAACCAAACAACTCCTACATCATCGATCCTGAAACAATCAGCCTTACCGGTCTGGACCTTTTCGATGATGTGCTTAATTCCGGGGTTATCTTTCTGTGCAGCGATGACTTGTTCCTTGACCGATGTTTCTATCCTGACATTGTTCAGGCTTCCTTGCGGAACTATCTCAATACCCATCCTTTCAAGAGCATGGCACAAGGAAAGATCATAGGGCTTCGTCGTCAGACAGTTACAGTATGACTTGCGACTGAGGGCATCGGCAACTACATTTGCCTTACCCGGATGGTAATGCACTGCGATATCATAGTCCTTGATTAACTCAAGCCATCTTCGCTGCCTCATGTTCAGCTCTTCTTGGGTGAAGATATACTTCAGGCTCTTATGATCGGTGTACACATTGCAGGTACTGCCCAACAGATAATGACGCCATATCTTCAAAGCATGCACCACTGCTGCTAACTCAAGGTCATGGGTTGGGTAATTCTCCTCATGTCGCCTAAGCTGCCGTGAGGCATAAGCGATCACTCGACCTTCTTGCATCAAAACACATCCTAACCCAGTACCAGATGCATCACAGTATACATCAAAGGGTTTCTCGATGTCTGGTTGAGCTAGGACTGGTGATGTAGTTAGCAGTCTCTTCAAGGCTTGAAAAGCTTGCTCACAGGCTGTTGACCAAACAAAATCCACGGAATTCTTCAACAACTCTGTGATAGGCTTGGCAACTCGGGAGAAGTCTGGGATGAAACGACGATAGTATCCAGCCATTCCCATGAAGCTGCGAACTTCGCGGACAGTGGTTGGTGGCTTCCAATCCAAGATATCTGCCACTTTTTCAGGGTCAACTGACACACCTTCAGCGGACAGGACATGACCAAGGAATTGAATTCGATCTAGCCAGAATTCACATTTACTGAACTTGGCATACAGCTGGTGATCTCTGAGACGAGAGAGAACGACACGAAGATGATTGACATGATCTTCAGGAGTTCTTGAATAAACAAGGATGTCGTCAATGAACACGACTACAAATTTATCGAGCTCTGGCATGAACACAGAGTTCATGAGATACATGAAATGAGCGGGGGCATTGGTCAAGCCAAAAGACATGACCAAGTACTCATATAGACCGTATCTGGTGGTGAAAGCTGTTTTGGGAATATCTTCAGGACGAATTTTTATTTGGTGATAGCCAGATCTGAGGTCGATCTTGGAAAACACTCTGGCTCCAGATAACTGGTCAAACAGAAGATCAATACGAGGCAAGGGATATTTATTTTTGATGGTGACCTCGTTGAGCGGGCGATAGTCAACGCACAGACGAAGGCTTTTGTCCTTCTTCTTCACAAAGATAGCAGGACAGCCCCAAGGAGATGAACTTGGGCGAATGAGACCCTTATCCAATAGCTCTTGCAATTGGATCTTCAGCTCTGCCAACTCTCTGGGAGGCATTCGATAAGCTCTACGGGCTATAGGAGCAGTCCCGGGCTTTAGCTCTATGGCAAACTCAACATCACGGTCAGGAGGTAGACCAGGTAAATCTTCAGGAAAAACATCAGGGAACTCACAGACTACAGGGATGTCTCGGATCCCTTGATCATAGGTAGCATTTAGCTGTGTGGTAGCCGGTTTTGAAGGCATAGGAAGTTGGAGAAGGAGTTTGGAGGTACTATTAGGAATATCCACTCTCACAACTCTATTCAAGATGTCTATCATGGCTTTATACTGACACATCCAATTCATGCCTAAGATGACATCTATCTCTTGATCGCGCAGTACTATCATGGTGGTAGGAAAGACATGTTTCCCCAACATTACTGGTATACTGCGGACCACTTCCTTAGTATTTATCCGCCCTCCAGGCGAAAGTATGCAGAAACTCTCTTTTAACTCCCCCATGGGCAAATCATGCTTGATGACAAAAGTGCGACTGATGAAGGAATGCGATGCACCAGAATCAAACAAGACGACTGCAGGATGATTGGCAACAGGGAACCTACCGAGCATGACGGGCTCTCCATCTGGGATGTTACTGACGGTGGTGAAGTAGACTTGCCCGTGCTTCCTGACAATCTTGCCCTTCTGGACGTGCTGCTGCGGTGCACGGTGCTGCTGCTGTGATCCTCCAGGGCCTTTCTGTGCATGCTGGGCATTCTTCTTGGGTTTTGGGCACTCGCGAGCCCAGTGACCAACTTGGCCACAGTTGTAGCATGGGTGGTTGTAAGCTGTTTGTGGGGTGGTGACACGAACACCAGGGGCGTTCGGCTGAGTGGCACTTTGCTGGTTGGCGTTATGAGTGGTGGCTGCGGTACGAACGACCACTTGCTGATGGGGGTATGGTGCACGGTTTTGGTGGTGGCTGGGGTGGTAGATGATTCTTGGGCGCTTATGGTTGCTGGAGAAGCTGCTAGACCCAGCCTTCTTCTTCTTCTTCTCCTCTTGGTACTGACGGTTACTTTCCTCGAAAGCGACAGCACGGTCAACGACATCATGATAAGATCCGTTGAGGTTGTTGGATAGACCTCTGCGAATCTTAGGGTGCAGACCCCTGAGAAAACAATCTCTCTTCTTCTCATCCGTGTTGACATAGTCGGAGGCATACTGGCTCAGGTGATTGAATTGTCCCACGTACTGCATGACGGTGGAATCTTTCTGTTGCAGGGCCAAGAACTGATCCAACTTCATTTTCATCAATCCCGAAGGGATGTGATGTGCTCTGAAAGCAGTGCGGAACTCTTCCCAGGTCAGCTGGTGACCTTCCGGCTGGGCCGCCAACAGGTTGGCGTACCAGGCACTTGCAGGACCACGGAGCTGCTGAGAAGCGAACCGAGGCTTCTGAATCTCCGTGCAGTGCAGAAGACTGAACTTTTGTTCCATGGTGCGTAACCAGTCGTCAGCCTCGAGAGGTTCATCGGCCTTTGTGAAGACCGGTGGACGTGTTTCAGTGAATTCCACATAGGTTGTCTCTTGGTTGTTGCGGTGACCACGATTGCCGTTGTTCTGCTGCCCTTGATTCTGAGCCATCAGATTGGCGGCGGCGGCCAAAGCTGCAATGGCATCTGCTAGGGTAGCTGGTACAGGTGGAGGGTTTGGGAGACGGTCATCTCCAGCACCTCTGGCTCCGGTACGGGTGTTCACAGGCATCTGTATAAGCAAGTCGGAACTCAGCATATATGGACAAGGGTTCTGAAACAACTTGATTGATAACTTCACTATTACAAGGATGGCTGACTTGATAAGGATGACAACAGACTGATAAAGGAAAAGGTACGAAAGGAAAGATACATGCCAGACTTGGCAACAGACAGACTAACGCTCCCAAACCTAGTCTAAGGTTTTAGGTAAGCAGATGGTACAGACACAAGGAGTCTAATCATCATCGATGAAGATCAACTCTTCGTCATCATCATCATCCTCGATGATAAGCTCAGGCTCTTCCTCCTCATCTTCATCTTCAACGTGGACATCTTCAGCAGGTTCCACTTCCACGTTCTGATCGGGCTCGTGTTCCACTTCAGGTTCCTCCACGACTCCGTCTTCGGGGTCTTCCATAACCGGGGGTACCAAGGGATGGAGTTGATCATGTAGCTGATGCACTTCCTCATGAAGCATATCATTGTACTGCTCGATCTGGGCGGTGTATTGCTGCAATCCATGGAGCTGGGCTCTGGTGACATCCTCGCGGGTCCAAGCATCATTGCGCTGCTCGATAGCGCGAATCGTGTTCCGGTTAGCCTGTTCCAAGGAAGCTCGTGCTTCATAAAACTCCATGCGGGAAAGGTAGAAGTCATGCTCCATGTTTTCCATTTCAGCCTTTAGGTTCTTGATTTCCTCCTTCAGCTGCTTGCGGGTGCGGCGGGGAAAACGACGACTATTGGAGGATTCTCCAGTCTCTTCTCCGGTGCGTGGCGCCAGCTGGTGACGCGGTACACCGTTCGGTCCAGTCGACTTGCGAGCAGTCCGCTTGATGATGGCCATATCTGGACAAGAGATTATAGATGAGAAAGGCTAGCAAGAAAAAGGTATAGGCATACTAACCCAACGAACTCTTTTATATACTTAAGTGAATGTGGCATGATGCATGAATCGTTCCTACGGAACAAGGCAATGCAACTACTAAGGTAAGGTACATAGGGCTTATACAAGTTGTCTTGCTACTAGTTGCCAAAGACAAGATGAGATGAGAGAAGCAATTTGGACTCAAAATAGTCAAGTTTAGTTTTTGTTAAAAACATTTTGAAGTTTTCGCAAAAAGATTGCAACGTCATAGTGAGATGCTCCGATACCACTCTGTAACGTAACGGCTCTGATCCCATGGCCCACTGATCACCGTCAACCACTGACAGTCGATCCGTACAGCCAAGAGATTAGGACCGGTTCCGCTACTGGGCTACATCAGTGCCCGTTGTCCGCAGGATCATCTCACAATTCAGTTACAATCTCTTGAACATTTTGACAAATAACATCGGAGTAAATAGCGGAAGACTTAAATAACAATAGTTTTACAAACCAGGGTTCAACATAAAATTAAAGTGAAGTTATTACAGACCATAGTTCAAATGGATAGAGTCGGCAGAGTAGCATATGACAACAACTAAAGGTAAAGGTACATCACCCAGCCCGAGGGTGAATAATCACTCATCGGCCTCATCGGCCTCTTCCTGAACAACAGTCACACAACAGGGTCCAAGGCATACCGAGGAATCTGCCATACCTGCAACATGGGTAATAAAACCCTGAGTACAAAGGTACTCAACAAGACTTAACCGACTAAAGAAAAAGGGAGAAGACTCAGGAATGAAAGGCTTAGGGTAGTCAAGGTAAGGCTTAAGCAAGATCAAGTATTTTGCAGAAAAGCGTTTTTGTAAACCTTATTTTATTTTTGAAAGATTCAGTATTCCTCAATTCTTCATCATTCATGATTCATTTTACATTTCAAAACATCCCTAGTTGAGAACCACTCTCCGTTGACAGTCAGTGGACCAAGTCTCCATAACCGAGGAGCAACGTTAATCCGGATAAATAATACTCAGCTGAGGATCCCTATCCACACTGCATATGTAGCACCCAAGCTTGCATATGCCAACTCGTCTACCACGATTCCTCCAAGATTGGGCCCGGTCCTACGCCACCCGGAAGTACAGTACACCACTCCAATCCGGGACTCTAACCCACGTGGGTACATGCTACTTCCGCCATCTCTCCACTCCCAGTGCGCGGTTGTCGGTCCAATAATGGATTTCTCGGAGCCAGAGCTTTCCGTAGTATGTGAATAGTTACAAGTCTTGACCAGCAGGCCCCCATACGGATGGTCCCTACATTTTCCAGCCAGCGACAAGCACCTCGGGACTCTAACCCAAGAGTACAGGTCCTGTCAGTTTTTCAACCCTGTCCCGGTCGGTGTCAACTGTTGAGTCCCGGACTACAACATGACGGCACCGTACGCAAGGACAACCTCTCCTTCCCATTGACTAAGTACGGATCAGATACTTAGCCAATAGTGGGAGTAAAGCCAAAATCCCATAAAAGTCCTTTAAGTGACCACACTTTTGAAACTGGCATTTTTATTGCAAATCTATTTCATAGCATTGCTAAGCATTTTTCAAACACTGTTTTGAAAAGCAGGTATCGGGTTTATCAGTGGTCAAGGTGGATAGTGCATCAATTAGGATAGCACACAACCCCTATAAACCTAATGCAATAATTTAACTCAAAAGCATTTAAGGAAACATTTTATAAAATTCAAGGAAAGGTTAAATGCACCGGGGCTTGCCTTGAAGAGCGAAGACGGCAGACTCGGGAAAAGAGGTGCAGAGGTCGGAGTCCGGGATCGCCTCGGGAGTTGGTTCGTTGGCGGCGGTCTCGACCTTGACTCCTCCTTCGGTAACTATACGAATGCAATGATGCATGCACATGAGTATGCTATCATGAACAAAATGCATAGGATACAACTAGGGTAAAGCTAAGTGGGATCATGGACATAAACTTACTTATCATTTTTAAGCAATATTAGTCAACCCTACTAGGCAACTTTCATTAAACCTAAACAAAAGTCATGCATGGCACCTCAAACATCATAGACCAGATGGGTGGGGGTCTATGAACATCAAACAATCCAAAAAGGTCACATCACACGACATTCAACACTAACCCTAATCATTTTCCTATTTTTCTTAATTATTTAAAAAGGTCATTTTATGAAGGTGCTCCAAAAATTACCAATTTAATCTCATAAGTTCATTATGGTACAAGTATATGGCAAAACAAAATTCATAATTTTTGGAGGTCATTAAGGTGCTCAATTAAATCTAGAGATTTAAATAACAAAAGGCACTATTCAAGAATTAAAATAAAAGCCCAAAAATCAATTTGTTCCAAAAGACTTTCAAATTTCACCAGAGACTTGTCATGGCATAAGAAGCTCACAAAAACTTATCTCATAATTTTTGGAGTTATAAATTATTTTCTAAAAATCCAAAACCATCCATTTATTAATTAAATGGGAGATTTTTCATTTTCAAATTTCTGCAGAAAGGTCAAGTTTTATATTTTTATAAAATTCTTCAAGGTACAAAGAGTCTATCCTCAAAATTTCAGAATTTTTGAAGCAACACAGAAAATCACACGAAAATATGAAATTTCAGCACTATTCAAATAAACTGGAAATTGGAAAACGGTACTGTTCTTCTTCCTCGCGCGCAGGGCGGTCTCCCGCCGGCGGCGAGAGCCTGTTCCGGCCACAGCGAAGACTCGCGGGCGAAACCGAGCACATGGGGAGGTTCAGGAGCTCACCGGCGATCGATGACGCGCGGCGGCGAGGCGAGGGGACGGCCGGAGCTAGGAAGTCGACGGAGCGGAGGTCGTCGTCGGACCGAACGGCGTCGCGACGACGTTCCGGCGATCCTGAGCACCGCAAGGGGTCACTGGGGCATGGTTAGACGCGCAAGGATACAAGGAAGATGAAACGGGAGTCGGAGGGAGATGATCAAGACCGGGGAGAGAGTATTTCTCAACCCGAGCCTTACCGACGTTTCGCCGGAGATGGGAGAGGCGGGGTTACGCCGGGCAACTGGAGGCGTCGTAGGTGAAATTGAGGAGGGGAAAAGCTTCGCAAGGGTGCGGCGGAGCTTCTGAGCTAGGTTGTGGAGCGGCGGAGGGTATGGACTGAGCTGGCCACGATGGCGGAGGCGGTGAGGGCTTCGGCTCACCGGCGGGGAGGTTTTATAGGCGCGCTCGGGGGCGGAGAGGTGTCACGGGCAGGCGGGTAAGCTTCGCGGAGACGTGCGCAATCGATTGCATTTTGGCAGCAGGGTTGACGCGCGCTCGGGACCTGGGCGTGAGCTCGCCGGCGTTGAACACGCGGCGGCGATGTCGGGGAGCAGTGGGGGACGGGTGCGGGGGTCAGCGGTTGCGCGTGCGGGTGCGGCGTGCTGTCGCGGTTGCAGGCGGCTGGTCGGGAGCAGGCGGGCAACAGCCAGGCGCGTGGTACACGCGGCGACGGCGAGGCGGCCATGGCCGGACCCCCCCTTCCCCCTACCGGAGAAGATGAACAGGGCTATGGCCCTAGGGTTTGACTTTGGCTGATTTCGTATTTCGCAAAATACTTTCAAAATTTGAACTGTGCGACAAAAACTCAAAATACCAAAGTTGTTCAGAAAAACGAGATCTACAACTTTGTCAATATGAACATTTTCAAATTCCAAATAGTTTTTGAACTATATTCAAAAACAGAAAAGGGACACTTTTTCAAACTTGATTCAAATCAAAATTACTCTGGATTTCAAACTGAAACTTGAAAATCTTCCAATATGAAAGTTGTTCCATTTGTCAAAACCTATAACTTTGCTAATATACACTTTTCCTGAAACTCAATAGTTTTTGAATAACTTTTTAAAACTGAAAAGGGGACAAAAACTGGAAATTGAATGAATTTGAAATTACTTCAAACTTTATATAGAAACATGGAAATCTGTAAATACCAAAGTTGTTCCTCTAGATCAGATTCACAACTTTGCTTTTTGAACCAACTCAAAATTTTGAATTTTGAAAAAGTTATTTAAAAAGGGAATAAATCCAGGGTTTGGGATTTTAGGGTTTTGCAAATGAAATTCCATTCAAATCTGATTTTTGAACTTTGATCAAAGCAACAAACATCAGGGCACTAAATTTGAACAAGAATTACATGGAACTAGGCACAGAGGTGAAATTACCATTTTGCCCTTATAGGAAGAATGGGCTAATAAGGGTTTTTGCAATAGAGGTGCATCACATAAAATGATACATTAAGCAAATGCATACACATGAAATCATGATCAAGATGCTTAATGATGATAATGATGATATGTCAAGTTAATTACATGCTTAAACACCAGAGGTGTTACAGTGGGATTTTGATTTGGATTGGATTTGGGAAGTTTTGGGGGAAGGGCGTTTGAAATCGCCCTCCCTGAGTGACCGCAGACAGTCCGCCACTCAGGGCGCGGACAGTCCGCGCATCGGGACTTGGCCAGAGCAGTGGCCGCGAGTCCTTGCTGTTTGGGTCTCGGTTGACCGGCGGACAGTCCGCCAATATAAACCGCGGACAGTCCGGGACTGTCCAGGGGACTTGCAGGAGCAGTGTTGGTTCGGTGTTTTGACCGGCGGATAGTCCGTCGTCCCATAGCGGACAGTCCGCAGTAGGGGCGGACAGTCCGGGATCCCAGGTCCGGACAGTCCGGGAGTTGGCTGTTTGTTGCAGTTTTGTGCGTTTGCTCTCCCAGCTTCTTCGCTTGGTTTTCCGACTTCTCGTTTGGCCCTAGAGTTGATCAAGGAACCTCTCTAGGTATCTTTGCTACTTGTTAGCTTAGGTATTTGGGAGTTTCTCGACGTAGCCGTCTATCTACGTTCGTGACTTGGTTTTTAAGGGTCGAACTTGTTCCGGTGCTTTCGGCCTTTGGTTCGCAATTGCTTTGTGGTGCCTCGCTGTGATCCTAGGGATCATCCACTTTCTTCCAAGGGTCGTGGGCATCACGGTTTCGATCGAAGCTCTTGGGGTTGATTTTAGGGACAAAAGGTCAAAGTTTCGAGAGAAATTTTTGAGATCCCATTCACCCCCCCTCTGGTCGCCTTGCTATTGCATTCTCGGTCCTTCAATTGGTATCGGAGCGGGTTAAGGATCTTCCACCTTAGCCAGTTCCAGATCCACCGAAGGCGACATGGATTGCGGCGTGGGCAAACCGCCATTTTTCGATGGGACGAACTATGCGTATTGGAAGATACGCATGTCGGCCTATCTGCAGAGTATTGATGCTTCCATCTGGGATATTTGCAACTCTGCTGATTACGTGGTCTTGGCTGCTCGTGTCACTCAGCGTCAGATCGATGAGCACGATGCCAATAGCCGAGCCCGTAATGCTCTTTTCTCTTGTTTGAGCATGTCCGAGTTTGATCGCGTTTCTCACCTCGCTACGGCTCGAGAGATTTGGGCTACCCTCATGCGTTTCCATGAGGGAACCTCTCAAGTCAAAACCCGTCTCTACGAGTCACTCAAGCGAGAGTATGAGAACTTTCGACATATGCCTGGCGAGAGCATAGAAAGTTTATTCGCTCGCTTTCAGGTGATTGTCAACAGGATGAGGGCTAACAAGGAGCTGTTGCCTTTCGATGATCATGAGAGAGCTTTAAAGCTTTTGCATACTCTTGATCGATCGGTGTGGGATTCCAAGGTTCAGGCGATCATCGAATCGCCTAACTATGAGACCCTCACGTGCGACGAGCTCTTCAGTAAACTCAAGTCTAGTGAGATCGATGCCATGGCGAGGGCTTCTTATGAAAATCCTTCTGGCCCGTCGATGGCTTTGGTTTCTGGCTCTTCTGCTAACCCCTCTGGAGGCTTTGCACTCTCTTCTCTTCTTTCTGTCACAGAGGAGCAGCTGGAGTTCATGGGGGATGACAAGTTGGCTTTGCTTGCCAACCGGTTCTCGTGGTTCCACAACAACCGCATGAACCGTCGCCGCGGAGGAGGACGCTCGGGCTGTTTCGAGTGCGGCGACCCCAACCACTTCATCGCCAATTGCCCGAAGAAGAACAAGCAGACCTTCAGCAAGGCGGATCATGGGCACAAGTACGACTCCGGCAAGCACAAGGAGAAGTACGTCCCCGTGAAGCACAAGCAGAAGGGCGGCTTCAACAAGGAGTACATCAAGACGAAGTACTTGGAGAAGGCCCAGGCTGAGCAGCGTGCGTTCTTCACCACGCTCAGCGACGTCGATGACTCGGATGACGACTTCGCTTCCTCTAGCCACGACAAGTCCGAGAAGAAGAAGAGGATCGAGGATAAGCTGAACGGCCTCTGCTTCTTCGCCGCCGACGACGACTTCTGCACCATGGCCCTCGGCAAGGAGGTCGACGGCGAGCTGGAGGACACTCCTTGGAACGATGACGACGACGACACCTCCCAGGTATCTCAGACCCCCGACGAGCTTTCTGCTGAGGTCGAGAAGCTTACTGCCGCGCTCCTTAGTCAGGATAAGTTGCTTAGACGTGCTGCTAGAGAGCGCAAGGAGTTTAGGCAGAAGTGGGAGAATACGGTGAAGGAACTTGAATCTGTCAAGTCCACCGTAGTTGTCACCGATGAGGAGGAGTGTGAGATGTGCACCACACACATGACTGACCTTCTCACTTTGAGAAGCAAGTATGCTGTGTTGGTAGGAGAGGTGGATGAGCTGAAGGCTAGATCCTCGCTGTTGGGTGCGTGCAAGTCCTGTGCGGGCTTGCAATCTGAGTTGGCAGAGAAGAATGCCAAGATTGTGTCTCTTGAAGAGGCCAACTCAGGTAGCACATGTGTGTCTAGGTGTGTTCTTTGTGAGGGTTTGGAGATGGAGATCGCTAATGTGAAGCATGACAAGATGCAAACCGAGGAGGAAAACACATACCTTTGGACCATCTTGTCATGGGTGTCTAGTGGTGAGCCGCAGCTCGGGATGATGATCTCCCAATTCAAGCGAGCTGCTGGAGGTCCAGGTGTAGGTTTTGCTCCGGGTGTCGATGTTTTGTCTTTTGGCAAGATTGGAGAGTCGAGTGGTCTTAACCCATGTGAGAAGCCCAACTCCACCACTACTCCCAAGCTTACCAAGATTCCACCCAAAGAGCCTCTCAAGCCTAACACTAAGGATGGGGTCTTTGTTGAACCTCCGAGAGCTCCACCCAAGAAACAATCATGGGCTCCCAAACCAAACCATCTCAAGAACAAGCTGGACACCATGCCACCCATCCAAGAGGAGCTTATGCCACAGAAGGGCAAAGTGATCCACACCCACTACCGTGAGTACCAACAACCCCCTTTGAGAGCGGTGAGGTACCATTGTGAGCACTGTGGGAGAGATGGACACTTGAGTGAGTTTTGCTTTCGGTGCAAGAGAGAGGCGCGCCGTGCAAAGGAGATGAACAACCCGGACATGTACCATCCTTTCCATGATGTACATGCGTCGAACATTCAGAGGCGTGCTGCTAGGCCTAGAGGTCCGAAACCTCAAGTTTCTAGGCCTAGGCCGCGAAGAGAGCGTGCCGGCGGGAACCTGCAGTTGTGGGCTATGGACCCCGTGGCGGTGGCTTTGTAGTTGAGCGTTTCCCCCCACCGCGTTTTGAGTATCGCGATGGACACTCCTCCCTTAGCGGACCATGTTTTCCTCTACGTGGTGATCGCTCTTCCCGTAGGTGTGCTAGGAATGGTTTTTCTGCTAACCGTTCTTTTGAGCAGCCGACCCAACACTGGTATTCTCCCTACTTCACTAACCCTAGTGTTGGACCGTATGCTCACCCTATGTCTTTTTATTGATGTAGGTAAAACGATTGGGGAACGTTTGGTTGGTGGATTCCGGGTGTTCGAGGCACATGACCGGAAACGCCAAGTGGTTCTCCAGTCTTAGTCCGGTCGCCGGAAAGGAGTTTATCACCTTCGGCGACAATAGCAAAGTTAAGGTGCTGTCTCGTGGGTCGGTGCGAGTTAATGAGCACTTTGTGTTGCGCGATGTTGCTCTTGTTTCTAACTTGCATTTTAACCTTCTTTCTGTTTCGCAACTTTTCGATGATGATTATGAGATTCGTTTTAAACCGAATCTCAGTCGCATTTTGGATCCTCGGGGCAACCTTGTTTGTGGGATTTCGCCCTTTGGAAAAGTCTTTCGTGCGGATTTCTCGGAATCGTTTGGAATTTCTCGTTGTCTTTTGGCTGGACCTTCCTCTTCTGATCTTTGGAAGTGGCATAGGAGACTCGGTCATTTGAGCTTCGACTTGCTTGCAAGACTTAGCTCACTTGGCTTAATCCGTGGATTGCCCAAGTTGTCCATGGAGAAGGATCTTGTTTTCCATTCTTGTAGACATGGGAAGATGGTAGCCGCTCCCCACCATCGAGTGACTCAGGTCATGACTAAGCGCTCTGGAGAGCTTTTGCACATGGACCTTGTTGGTCCGGCTCGGGTGAGCTCGGTTGGGGGGAAGTGGTACGTGCTTGTTGTTGTCAACGATTTTTCGAGATATTCGTGGGTTTTCTTTTTAGCTGAGAAAACCGAGACTTTCTCCCTTGCTCGCAATCTGATTTTACATCTTCAGAATGAGTTCCCTATGAACTCAATGCGAGCAATTCGGAGTGATAATGGTTCCGAATTCAAGAATTCGGATTTTGAGAAGTTTTGTGACTCTTTGGGCTTAGAGCATCAGTTTTCTTCTCCCTACACACCGCCACAGAATGGTGTTGTAGAAAGGAAAAATCGGACCCTTTTAGAGATGGCCAGGACGATGCTCGATGAGCATAGGACTCCTAGGCGATATTGGGCCGAGGCTATGAGCACTGCATGCTACATTTCCAATCACATTTTTCTCCGAGCTTTCTTGAAAAAGACTTCTTATGAGTTGCGTTTTGGAAAACTGCCCAAGGTGAGTTATTTTAGAGTTTTTGGTTGTCACTGTTTTATACTCAAGAAAGGCAACCTGGACAAATTTGAGTCTCGTTCTTCCGACGGTGTATTTTTGGGTTATGGCACTCACACTCGTGCATATCGTGTACTTAACCTTGATACTAACCGAGTCATGGAGACATCAGATGTCACCTTCGACGAGACCATGATTTGTCCTTCTTCTCGTTTTGAGCGTGCAGGTGATCATGAGGTTGGTGAGCCTCTTTTTGATGACGAGGACGAAGGTGCTGAAGGGATGGATGATCCAGCACCTCCTCCACCTGCTGTGCCGCAAGGAGCGACTTCTACTATGACTCACGGCCCAGATCCTTCTTCCTCTACTACTTGAGGGCCGTGGGATCCGCCACCTCGAGCGGTACCTTTTGTACCCGAGGAGGCACCAGCTGCTGTTGAGGGGGAGGCTACATCAGCTCGAGAGGCGCCTTGATACATTCAGCGCCAACACCCGCCTCAACAGATGATCGGCAGCATCGGCGAATGTGTCACTCGGTCAAGGTCACAACATATCTCTCACTTTGCTCATTCTGTATTTGTTGCTGATTTTGAACCCCGAGATGTTGGACACGCTTTGACGGATCCGGATTGGGTCAATGCCATGCATGAGGAGCTTGAAAACTTTAAGAGAAATTAGGTTTGGGTTCTTGTTCCTCTTCCTCCTGAGTGTCATCCTATTGCGACAAAATGGGTTTTCAAAAACAAACAAGGAGAAGATGGCCATGTTGTGAGAAACAAGGCCAGACTTGTAGCCCAGGGGTATAGTCAGAAGGAGGGGATAGACTATGAGGAGACTTTTGCTCCTGTAGCTTGTTTGGAGGCAATTAGGATTCTCTTGGCTTTTGCTGCATCCAAAGGGTTTAAACTTTTTCAAATGGATGTCAAGAGTGCCTTCTTAAAAGGCTACATAGAAGAGGAGGTGTATGTGAAACAACCCCCCGGTTTTGAAAATCCCAAGTTTCCAAACCATGTTTTTAAACTTCACAAAGCTTTGTTTGGTTTGAAACAAGCCCCTAGAGCCTGGTATGATAGGTTAAAAACCTTTTTGCTTGCTAAGGGTTTTAAAATGGGATGTGTGGATAAAACGCTTTTTCTCCTCAAGCAAGGCAATGACTCTCTCTTGGTCCAGATTTACGTGGATGATATCATTTTCGGTGGTTCTTCTCACGCTTTGGTTGCCAAGTTTGCAGACACTATGAGCAGGGAATTTGAGATGAGCATGATGGGCGAGTTGACGTTTTTCCTCGGGTTGCAAATCAAGCAATCCCGGGAAGGGACGTTCGTGCACCAGGGTAAGTATACCAAGGACATATTGAAGAAGTTCGATATGGGTGAGGCCAAGCCTCTTCCAACACCCATGTCGACCACGACGGCCCTGGATGCGGATGTGGATGGAGAAGCTGTGGACCAGAAGGAGTACCGGAGTATGATCGGGTCGCTGCTGTACCTGACGGCGACATGCCCGGACATTCAGTTCGCGGTGTGTCTTTGCGCGCGATTTCAGTCATCGCCGCGCACCTCGCACCGTCAGGCGATCAAGCGCATTATGAGGTACTTATCCTTCACTCCAGAATTTGGGATTTGGTATTCTGCTTCCTCCACTCTCTCCCTTTGTGGTTATTCCGATGCCGATTTTGCTGGTTGTCGCATTGATCGCAAGTCCACTTCTGGGACTTGCCAGTATATTGGTTCTTCTCTTGTATCATGGTCTTCTCGCAAGCAGTCTAGTGTCGCCCAGTCTACCACAGAGGCTGAGTATGTTGCTGCGGCTAGCTGCTGTTCCCAGTTACTCTGGATGATGGCCACTTTGCGTGATTTTGGTCTGAGTTTTTCTCGTGTTCCTTTGTTTTGTGATAACACGAGTGCGATTAGCGTTGCTAAGAACCCCGTGCTGCACTCTAAGACCAAACACATTGATGTGCGCTTTCATTTTCCGCGAGACCACTATGAGAAGGGTGATATCGACCTTCGCCATGTCGATACTCATCATCAGTTGGCTGATATTTTCACCAAGCCTTTGGACCAATCAACTTTTGTTAGGTTGAGAGGTGAGCTTGGTGTGTGTTTCCCCTTTTAGATGGGGGAAACATTTTGGCTCTTGTATTATAAACTGACTTTGTGTTTTTCATTTGGTTTCTTCATGCATCTTTGCATTTCATCTTGCATACTTACATTCAGAGCTTCATGAATATAATCTTTAGAATGTAACTATGCTATGTTTGGTATTTGCTCCGATGCTTTATGATGATGCTGTAGCTTATGCTCTTTCTGATCACTAATACATGTTGTGAGCGGAGCTATTTTATGAATGGTGAATCTGATTAATGAACTTAAAACTTGAAAATGTTAACCATTGAGATGTGCAACTAGCATGTGTAGAATGTGTTGAAATCACTTGTGCTCTTCATATATGCTAGGTTGCTATGTCTCTAGTATTGAGTCTTTCACTTGCTTTGTATGTTCATATTCTGTTTTAAAATCTGAACCAAGTTAAGTGAATTGGAAAGATCGAGATGGGATTGCTTGTCAGTACATCACAGTTTCGAGACTGTTTCTCATTGCACTTTGAGTTAAACTTGAGCTGTGTAGTGTATGACCGAAACTGTTGCTTTAAGCTTCTGATTGCTTCTGCATAGGCTTCGCACAGTTGAAAAGTTAGGCAATGACAAGTTTTCAACCTCTCGCAATCACATGCTGAAATTTAAACTTGTGTAACTTAAACCGCTGCAACTCCGATAAAATTTGGATACACAAGTCTATGTTTCATTCTATAGCATGATGATTGAACTGTGCTAGGGGTAGTTCACCTTGTATACATGATTAGCATTTGTCTGATTTCCTGTCTATACATGTTTTTGTGCTATTTTGATGGTGACTACCTTTTTGGCTGAAAACTGCTCGCTTTGCTCTCATGTTCATATTTCGTATCTAGTGATCAGTTTGAGCCTTTGCTAGCTTCTTTTGGATGTTATTCAGTCATCGGATCAGAACAATATAGTTCATCTTTCCACTCTCTTGATTATATTCCTGAAGCTACTAACTTGCATTTTAACTCATATGCATTTTTTGGAGGGAGATTTTCTGTCAAGGGGGAGAAAATTTGCTTGATGGTGCATTTTCAACTAAGGGGGAGAAAATATTGACAAATCATGTTTGTGCACTAGTTGAGGGGGAGTTTGCTAGTTGTGTTGAGCCTTTGCCTCTTTCTTGAGGGACTAGCAACCATTTTCAGCTCATTTTCAGCTCTTCAATTGGTATCGCACTCTTTTGGTTTTGAGTTGGTAACAGTTGGTATCGAGCTGTTTCGCTAGCGGTGTTGAGCCCGTTCTGCCTCTTCTTGAGGGCTAGCTCTGGTTTGCTTGAATTTCAGTTGATCCTTCAATTGGTATCAAGTTTTCTCGCTAGTGGTGTTGAGCCTGTTCTACCTCTTCTTGAGGGCTAGCTTTGCTTTGCTTGGTTGCGTCGAGCCATTGCCCATGTCTTTGGGAACCAAGTTGTTTTGCTCTTTCCACTTGACCTTCTTTGGCCTTGCAATGCTTTTGGGTCATTTGGTCGAGTTCTCTCTCTTTCTTCCTTCCTTCTTCTATTCCGTTATGATTTGTGTTGCTAGTTGACAATGCACTTATCAAGGGGGAGATTGCGGATACATGGGTGTATGCCGAGTCTCTGAGTGATGAGTGATTGTCAACTGGGATGATGCGCATGTTCTTTGGCTTGTGTTGTGCAGGTGTCGAGCACGGATGCAGTGATCAAAGGCAAGGTGAAGGTCAAGTAGAGACGTGCCGTGCCGAGGGACCGAGAGTGGCGAAGGGCGGACGTGAGACTTGGACTGAGGGACCGGTGGCCCGAGGATCAGCTGTGGTGGCTGACAGCCTGGGACAACGACGAGCGAAGACTTGCGGGCATGGTGTTGCTTGGGTCGAGGACCTGAGGACACGTGTCGGTGGACGGGGTGCACGGGCGGTGCATCCCCTCTTCGGCTCGGTTTGGTGGTTGAGCCACAGAAAAACCACCGAGTGGACGGTTTCTAGGTTTGGGCCTCAAAACCTGGGCGCGGATGGTTTCCGAGTTTGGCCACAAAACTCGGGCTGAGGACGGTTTCTAGGTTTGGGCCTCAAAACCTGGGTGCTGCGGGTTTGCTGAGTTTGGGCCACAAAACTCAGGCGATGGTCGGCTGGTTTCCCGGTTTGGGCCTCAAAACCGGGGGTTGGCTGTGAAGGCTGGTTTCCCGGTTTGGGCCACAAAACCGGGGGTGCGACGTCCGGGAAAAGGACAAGCAGAACGGTGGCGACACGTGGTGGCGATCGGTGAGGTTGCGTCGAGGCAACGCTACCAGTTGTGCGGGTGTGGCCGTCGGATCACCACCTACCATGAGTTGGTCCAGAATAACCCTAGGGTTTAGCTGGTTTGCTCTGTAATTAGAGAGGGGTAGAGTAGGAATTAGAATTAGGATAAGTAGAGGGAGACACCCTCCTCCCCTTCTATCTCAGTCATTTCGCTCTTTGCTTCTAGGGTTTCCTGCTCTCCCAATCCCCTGCTGTAGCTACTGAGATCCGCAGAGAATCATACCTCTGTGTACTGGAGATTTTGAGGAAGTGAGACCGTAATCTCACTGTTGTAGCGTGTGGTAGCCACACGGTTGCAGATCGATGACTTGATTCGCGTTTTGTTCATGTTCTTCGTGTTCTTCGTTTCTCCACGATTTTCCCGTCACTCGATCTCCCTCTCTATTGCGTCTTTGCGAAATCCGTTTGAATCAACTTGTTCTTTATGGTGAGGAGATCATTTCCACCGAAGGAATTCATCTAACTCCTCATGAACAAGTAGATCGGGTTGATTTCGTTTTCGTGGCGCTTTTTCGTTCATACTCCTCCCCTTTTGATTTCCCGGTGATTGAATTGATTTGAGTGGATGATTTCTTGGGGATAGTCTCCTAACTACCTCGTGATCATCTCCTCCAAGTTTGGGAACGTGGGATTTTTATTTGGATTGGATTTGGGAAGATTTGGGGGAAGGGCGTTTGAAATTGCCCTCCCTGAGTGACCGCGGACAGTCCGCCACTCAGGGCGCGGACAGTCCGCTCATCGGGACTTGGCCAGAGCAGTGGCCGCGAGTCCTTGCTGTTTGGGTCTCGGTTGACCGACGGACAGTCCTCCAGTATAAACCGCGGACAGTCCGGGACTGTCCAGGGGACTTGCAGGAGCAGTGTTGGTTCGGTGTTTTGACCGGCGGACAGTCCGCCGTCCCATAGCGGACAGTCCGCAGTAGGGGCGGACAGTCCGGGATCCCAGGTCCGGACAGTCCGGGAGTTGGCTGTTTGTTGCAGTTTTGTGCGTTTGCTCTCCCGGCTTCTTCGCTTGGTTTCTGGACTTCTCGTTTGGCCCTAGAGTTGATCAAGGAACCTCTCTAGGTATCTTTGCTACTTGTTAGCTTAGGTATTTGGGAGTTTCTTGACGTAGCCGTCTATCTACGTTCGGGACTTGGTTTTTGAGGGTCGAACTTGTTCCGGTGCTTTCGGCGTTTGGTTCGCTATTGCTTTGTGGTGCCTCGCTGTGATCCTAGGGATCATCCACCCTCTTCCAAGGGTCGTGGGCATCACGGTTTCGATTGAAGCTCTTGGGGTTGATTTTGGGGACAAAAGGTCAAAGTTTCGAGAGAAATTTTTGAGCTCCCATTCACCCCCCTCTGGTCGCCTTGCTATTGCATTCTTGGTCCTTCAACTATGGCACACAAGAGCTATGTCACTACTCTCTAAACTAGTGAGCTAGCAAGAAATAATTACTTCTAACTAGAGAGTTACTTCTAACAACAACTATCACTACACAAGAAAGAATGAAAGTAAATGCAAGTGATAGAGATGGTTACCGCCGCCGGCAAGAGACAATCAATCACTATATGAATTCCAATTAACACCGGGAGATATCCAATGAGACAAAACACACACAATTTTTCTCCCGAGGTTCACGTGCTTGTCGGCACGCTACTCCCCGTTGTGTCGACCACACACTTGGTGGTTCGGCGGCTAATAGGTGTTTCACAAACCTAGCTCAACAAATGAGCGCCGCGAGAACCCACTCACAAGTGAGGGTAGCTCAATGACACAAGCATTCCACTAGAATTGCCTTTCACGAACTCCCGCGGGGAAGGCACAAGAATCGCTCACAAATTTCTTGATTGGGGGCGGACACAATCACCAAATCCCCTCACCAATCACAAATCAACCAACCGTCTAGGTGGCGGCAACCACCAAGAGTAATAAGTGAAGGACCGAGAAAGCAATAGCAAGGCGACCAGAGGGGGGGGGGAGGGGGCGAATGGGAGCTCAAAAATTTCTCTCGAAACTTTGGCCTTTGTCCCACAAATCAAGCCCTAAAAGCTTTGATTGAAACCGTGATTCCCACGACCCTTGGAAGAGGGTGGATGATCCCTAGGATCACAACGAGGCACCACAAAGCGACAACAAATCAAAAGCCAAAAGCACCGGCACAAGTTCGATCCAAAAAACCGAGTCCCAAACGTAGATTGAAGGCTACGTCAGGAAATCCCCAAATACCTATGCTAACAAGTAGCAAAGATACTTAGAGAGGTTCCTAGGTGAACTATAGGGCCAACCGAGAAGTCCGGAAACGAAGCGAAGAAGCCGGGAGAGCAAACGCACTAAATCTCAACAAACAGCCGATTCTCGGACTGTCCGCTAGTACGGCCCCGGACTGTCCGGCTCAACCGCGGACTGTCCGCGGGGGGATGACGGACTGTCCACCGGCAAAATCCCCGAAACAGCACCGTTGCTGAAAGTCCTCTGCTCGGGCCCGTTCTGTCCGCGCCTGTCAACGGCGGACTGTCCGTCGGTCACCCGAGGCAAACACAGCCGAGCCGCGCGACCACTGCTCGGTCGGAGCCCGACGTGCGGACTGTCCGCCGGTCAAACCGCGGACTGTCCGCGACCACCCAGTGAGGGCGATTTTGGTCGCCCTTCACAAACAACCCCTCAAATCCGGATCAAATCACAATCCCACGTTCCCAAACTTGGAGAAGATGATCACGAGGTAGTTAGGAGACTATCCCCAAGAAATCATCCGCTCAAATCAACTCAATCACCGGGAAATCAAAAAGGGAAGGAGTATGAACGAAAAAGCGCCACGAAAACGAAATCAACCCAATCTACTTGTTCATGAGGAGTTAGATGAATTCCTTCGGTGGAAATGATCTCCTCACTGTAAAGAACAAGTTGATTCAAACGGATTTCGCAAAGACGCAGTAGAGAGGGAGATCGAGTGACGGGAAAATCGCGGAGAAACGAAGAACGCGAAGAACACGAACAAAACGCGAATCAAGTCATCGATCTGCAACCGTGTGGCTACCACACGCTACAACAGTGAGATTACGGTCTCACTTCCTCAAAATCTCCAGTACACAGAGGTATGGTTCTCTGCGGATCTCAGTTGCTACAGCAGGGGATTGGGAGAGCAGGAAAACCTAGAAGGCAAAGAGCAAATGACTGAGATAGAATGGGAGGTGGGTGTCTCCCTCTACTTATCCTAATTCTAATTCCCATTCTACCCCTAACTAATTACAGAGCGAACCAGCTAAACCCTAGGGTTATTCTGGACCAACTCGAAGATAGTTGTGATCTGACGGCCACGCCCGCACAACTGGTAGCGTTGCCTCGACGCATCCTCACCGATTGCCGCCACGTGCCGCCTCCTCTCTAACTGTCCTTTTCCCGGACTTCGCCCCCGGTTTTGAGGCCCAAACCGGGAAACCAGCCTTCACGACCAACCCCCGGTTTTGAGGCCCAAACCGGGAAACCAGCCGTCCATCGCCTGAGTTTTGTGGCCCAAACTCAGAAACCCGCAGCACCCAGGTTTTGAGGCCCAAACCTGGAAACCGTCCTCAGCCCGAGTTTTGTGGCCCTAACTCGGAAACCATCAGCACCCAGGTTTTGAGGCCCAAACCTGGAAACCGTCCACTCGGTGTTTTTTCTGTGGCTCAACCACCAAACCGAGCCGTAGAGGGGATGCACCGCCTGTAACACCCCTGGTGTTAAGCAATAATTAAAATCCTAATTAAGTTCATTAGTATGCATAATCATCTGGCATCATGGCATAAAAGCATTTCATGTTTTAAGTATAATTGTGATGCTTCACATGCTTTAATATAAGTGTTGCATGATCTTGTGTGATTTACATAGTATTCTATGTTGCCTGAGAGTGTAGTTAAGTGTCACATAAAATGATAAGTAGAAAACCTTAATTTTCTATGCTCCTTTTTATTCCCTTTTCTATAAGTCAAAAAGTAAGTCAAATTTCAAAGTAATTTCAAAAGAAAAGTTGTAGCTCTTGTTGAGAGGTACAATTTTTGTATACAAAGTTTTCAAAGTTTATGTACAAACTTTTGAGTAAAGTTGAAATCTTTCAAACCATAAATTTGACCCCTAAACTAGATTTCAAAAACTAAAACGAATTAGACTTTGGTCCTTTAGTCAAAGTTGTAGAGAAGATTAAAATAAACAACTTTTATTAAGATGGATTTTCAAGTTACTAAAGAAAATCTGAAGTAATTTGGAAAACAAGTTTGATTTGGTTTCAAATTGAAAATCAATTTCTAAACCTAGTTTTATCCCCTTTTGTGTAGTTTCAAAATTAAGCACAATTTGGATATATGACCAAAAACAAAGTTTTAGATAATTTTATAAGGAACAACTTTTATATTGGTGAAATTTGAAGTTGTTCAGAAAATTCAAAAGTAATTTTGAAATTCAGTTTGGTCCAAATTTGAATTTGAACTCCATTTCAAATTCCAGGCAGAATTTGACTTTGGTTCTTTAAGCAAACTTGTAGAACACAAATTTTGGAGCAACTTTTGTTTTAGGAGTTTTTGTCGTGCAGTACAAAAATCTAGAGAAAGAGTAAAGGGGGAAGTTTGCCTTGCTACAGTAATCTGAGAGAGGGGGGCGAGAACAGAGCGCCGGTGCTTTGCACCCGGCCGCCGCCGCCGCCGTCTTGCCATGGCCGTTTGGCCGGCTGTCCGCGTGCGCCACGTTGTTGGACACGCAGTCAAGAGCAAGCAGGAGCTGGCAAGCATGCCATCACTGCCTCTACCGCGAGCCCACGTCGCCGTCTCGATCTCTCCCTCTCCTCTGTTTCTTCCGGCAAAAACAGAGTGACCACGCCGCCAGTTTTTGCTGCCACCGTCGTCCCACCTCGAAACCCTTGCGCGTGTAGAGTGGCTCCGCTTCGTTGTTGAGTGCTAGCCCAACCAGAGTGTACCGTCCCTCACGCTCGGAGCCATCCCATCGCCGTTCTCCCGTTGCAACCGTCCGCCATGGCCGCGAACTCCAACTCGCTCATGGTCAGGGCACACCTGAGCACCACACGCCTCGCCAACTTGTGCTTTGTGCCTGTCTTGGGGACTGGTTGCTCATCGGCCCGAAGTCGTGGTCGCTACTGCCCTGGATTGAGCAGTCCGCGGAGTTTGCCGCCGGCGCAAGCTCTGCCATCGCCGCCGCATGCCGCTCCACCGTGGCCAGCCTAGTCCAGCGAGCTCCGAACCCACCAAATTAGCGTCTAGGCTTCCTCTAGAGTTGGCGATCATGATCGGCTCGACCATTTCATCTCTACCGTGCCGAGTCCATCGGAACGTCGTCGTTGTCCTCGGTCCGAGCTGCCGCTCCGCCATTGGCGATGGCAGCCCATCTCCGTCCCGTATTTAACCAAACCAAGCCAGGATTCAGGTCAAGGTGAGCATCCTTGAGCTTTCCAGTGCACCTTTGAGGTCTCTATCGCGCTGTGGGAACTAGACCGCCGCCGCGCCGCCAGTAGTGCTCGGCCGGGCCGCCATGGCCATCGGCCGTGGTCCTCTGGTACCCTCCGTCCTTACCCAACCGAACCTTTGGATGCGCTAGGTCACAGTGGTGCTCGGGAGCCTGGTCGGGTGGTCGGGAAGGACTCCCCGCCGATGAGCCGGTCAGTCCGAGCCATGGCCGCCATGGTCTGGGCCATGGTCGCGGCCTGGTCAGGGTCGGTTGACCCCCAGGTCCTTCTGTCAGTGAGTTAGGGTAAGAGAGGGTGAGTATAAAAGGTTTACTCGTTTTATCTTTTTCATAAATGTTTTTTGTGCTAATTCTTGTTTATTTCATAGCTAATTCTCTGTGCATGATAAAATTTTGAGATAAACTTTGTTGTGTTCCTTATGATGTACTCTATTTATGAAAAATATGAGATGTAAATTTTTGATAAGTTTTAAATGTGATTTAAATATAGCTTTTATTTAATAATTGGGTCTTTGATAATTTTTATAGGCTTATTTATAAGTCTAAAAATCATGAAACCAATTTTGTTACTGTTTTCATCATGTAGCTAATCTTCACTAAAAATTTGAGCTCAATTTGGCAAAGTTTAGTTTAACCTTAATTTCTTTTTTTAAATAATAAAGAGTGATTAATAGAACTTTGTTTAGGTAAGTAAGCCTTGCTGATTTTTGGTTAGGAATAATCCATATTACCTGATTAACCTTTATTGCCTTAGTATCTCATAAATGATAGTTGTGCTCCATGTGATTAAGTTGTTAAGCATGAGCTTGCTTGTGGATCAAGTTTAACACTTGGTCTTAATTGTGGTTTGTTCTAGTTGCATGACCAGTGTCTGTTCAGTGGCTGTTTCCACTGAGTAAATTATGTTTTCTATGATTTAGTTGTATACAAAAGTTGTAGTTAACTTCTGTGTCTAGCTTGTCCTAAAATTTCATGATTTTAGGCCTGCTAGATTAGGAGATATAGTTTTTATAAGTCAGCAGGACAGATCTGTCCTACCTTTTGGACAGATCTGAGGTTTTGTGCTGTTTGAGCCTTTTAAGTTGTAAATCACCTGTTGGAGATAATAGGAAAGTTTTAGAGTTTTTCATAAGATTTCTAGATTGTCAAGGATCACCCTTTTTGGTGACCCATAACTCCAGTTATAGCTGTTGGAAGTTGGATCAGCAAATCTGTCCTAACTCTGGACAGAAATGATTATCCAAGTTAGTTGACCTAGCTGCCTATAGAACCAACCCTAGGTGGTAATAACAAGTTCATGGGAAATTTGATGAGCTTTTCAAATTGTCTAGGATCATCCCTTTTGGATGATGGTAGCTCTGGTTATGGTTAATAAACCATTAAATTTAAGTTTGCATCTTGTGTGACTTTTGGTTATTATTTGAAGACCATGGGACACCTCGCATCTTGTGCTCCTATGGTTTGAGTGATGTTTTAATAAACCTTAGTCATCTTTAGTTAACTCACCTAAAGGTGCTTGGTGGAAGTTGTACTTGTAGCTAGGAATCTTAGTTGGTAAGTTGCAAATTGGTTTTGTTGGTTTGCAACTTTACCGCGAAGGAAAGTTGTACTCGACTTTCATTAAGTTGTTTAACTTCTGTTATGCAATTGAATTGTCCTACACCTTAGCATGCATCACATGGCATCATACTAAACATACATCATTTATCTACGTGTAGTATCCGAGAGTGTTGGAGTCGTGTTGATCAAGCTTTGGTGATCACCCTTGTCGAACAAGCCTCGGAAGGTGACCCTTGTTGGACAAGCTTCTTCGAGAAGATTTGACTTTAAGTCAGCAAAGGAACTAACCTCTGTGGATTCTTCTTGGATCCTAGTTTTCCCTGCAACAAAGGCAAGCCCCGGTTCATTTAACCATTTCCTTGGATTTACAATTACACTTACTTTCGATAACCTGATGCATTAGATGTTTATCAAATAAATGCTTTAAACCTATTGATGCATGATCAACCTTGTTATCGATATATCATTCCTTGATACCTGCTTTATGCAAATGATAGAAATGCTTAGCCTTGCTTTATGAAGCTTTTGATAAATGTTTTCAATACTCATCGTTTTGGAATGATAATGAAAGAATGATGGTTAAGACCAGACAGGCAAATGCATCGAACCTTGGGTTGATGTAGGATGACCCGGATGTGTCTGTTAGGATTAACCGTTGTTGGCCTGCTAGATTGAGAAACTGTGAAGTACCGATCATATGCTACGGTAAGCCCTGCCTTGGTGGTTCTTAAATGAGAACGACTAATCGCGCACTGGGAGTGGAGAGATGGCGGGTGTACTAGCTACCCTCGTGGGTGAAAGTCCTGGATTGAAGGTGTACGAGTACTCTCGGGTGGCGCGGACCCGGTCTTGTTTGGAGGATCTGAGGTTGGGGTTGATATATGTGTGATCGAGGGTCTACATATGTCGTATGATCGTGGAAAACTCCCAGATCTGGTTGAATCGGTTCGAATCATCGTGCTCCTTGGTTAAGGAGACTCAATCTTTCGACCCGCATCGTAGAATAAAATGGAACTTGTTTAAGAAAGAATGATAATGATCTTTCACTAGTGTTCACTTTCAGTTCTTACCATGTACTTAAATGAATAAGTAAAATTTGGATCTAGGATTACTTTAGTAAGCTTTTATGCAAATGAAAAGTACTGTTGAGCCTACCCAAACCAGCATACCTGTGCCTTCTCCTTTCTTGTCGGGTAAGCCTTGTTGAGTACCTTTGTACTCAGGGTTTGTTAAATCCCTGTTGCAGGTTTCTTAACAGATGTTGTCGATCACGATCATGTCAGTGGGCTCGACGTGATCTGGTTGTTCTTCTTCTCCAACTTAGGTGCTTCCCTAAGTGTGGTTCTGTAGTATTATTCTGCTTTCGCAATACCAGTTATGTTTATATAAAAAGTAACTTATTCATGATTTTGTAAAGTTTATCTCTCTTGCTTCCGCACTCCGATGGTATTTTGTAACCAATGTTGTAATGTTGTAATTATTCCAACCTTCATGATGATGATCCTGTAACTCGTGGATGATTCGGGGTTCTCTCGGGGACACCCGACAGTTCTTTCCAGTGCTGTGTTTCATTCGCACTGTCATTGGGCTCCTTATGACGATGACGTGTGCGGGTGGGCCACATTACCGGGAGGTTCTGCCACACCGCCCGTGCACCCCGTCCACCGACACGTGTCCCCAGGTCCTCGACCCAAGCAACACCGTGCCCGCAAGTCTTCGCTCGTCGCTGCCCCAGGCTGCCAGCCACCACAGCTGATCCTCAGGCCACCGGTCCCTTAGTCCAAGCCTCACGTCTGCCCTTCGCCACTCTCGGTCCATCGGCACGGCACGTCTCTACTTGACCTTCACCTTGCCTTTGATCACTATATCCGTGCTCGACACCTGTACAACACAAGTCAAAGAACATGCGCATTATCCCAGTTGACAATCACTCATCACTCATAGACTCGGCATACACCCATGTACCCGCAATAAGAAATCCACAATCACAACAATCACCTAGTACCAAGAAATTGAATCACAAATGCATGCACCTAGGGTTTCCCAAATCCTCTCATAAATGAGCACCAAGCATAGAGAGGGAGAGGAGAGGGAGGAGATGCTCTTGAAGCTCTCAAAATCAACACTAGAACTCAATCTCTCACTAGAATGGAGCACGAATCCTTGGGAGTGAGAGAGGAGAGGGAGAGAGCTTGTTCTTCCTTTAGGGTTTGAAAATGAACAATGGGGAAGAAGAATGAGCAAGGGTGTGTGTGAGAGAGTGGGCAACCAGCTTCTATACAGGCTTTGTGACCGTTGAGTTGGATCTGAGTTGAACCAGATATTCCGGGTAGGGACAAGGAAATATCCAAGGAAGGGCTTGCTATCCATCGAAATGAGCTAAACTGAGAAATAGCTGGAATATCCGGTTAGGGCCGAGAATAATTCTGAGCAAGGGCTTACTGTCCATGCGAATGAGCTGAGATTGGAAATATCTGGAATATCCGGCTAGGGGCACAAAAATATCCACCTGGAGGTTCTCTGTTAGGTGCGGTTGCTACTCTTTTCTTCTCCTTTTTTTCTTTCAAGAGCTATTTCTTCTAAAAAGATTCAAAAGAAATTTAGCACAAGAGATAGCACTTTCACAAAGATTTTTTTAGGGTTAATCTCACCATGTCACTAAGCGCTTAATTATATGCAAATGAGACTCACACTTAGTGGCACTAGATAATCATTGTAAATAAAGATTTCCCCTCTTTATAGTACAGTTATCTAGCCTAAACCCGATCATGCACTCTATTGCGTCTTGACTGGCAAAACAAATATCCTATTTTATACCTTTGCCTTGAGCCCATAGGATATTGTTTTTCTCTTTATTCTTTTCCGAATGTGGAGAAATTTATCATCAATTTGACTATCACCATCACATTTGAGTGTCATCTAGCTCCACCTTGGTGTGAACCAACCTATCTCATATATCACTTGGAGCAAGAGGTTAGTTCACTTAGGTTTCATCAATTATCCAAAACAAAACTAGGGTTTTCAGCCGGTGGTAGCAACGACCTTCCATAGAATATATGATATCCAATGGGCATATGTGAGCTGCCTGCGGGCCTTAATGCCCTTTGCCACTGTGTCCTCCATCTCACAAAGAATCACGTCCCAGACGTCGAACTCCTGCTGTCTAAGCATGTATGCGAGTAACCACAGCTGCAGACGAGAAAGACCCTCTCAGAAGCCAACCCTAGGAAGCAAGGTCCACCGAAGAACCTCATTGAGAATCCGAGTCGTAGGGGTGAGATCCTTAGGCGCGCGACTCGAACCCTCATCGAAGGGCTCAGTGAAGCAGGGGCGGACCAAGTCTGTCGACGGCTGGGCACCACGGTGAGGGCGGCGAGGTGGCTCCGTCCTGTCGTAGCAGAGGTCGTGGATCCGGGTCTGTGAGTGTCATAAGCCAAACCAAGTCCGGATCTCTGACGAGAACATTCTGTAGTGCTCCTGTTGGCACAAAAAGTGACACCTCGCGCCAAGCACACAACAAGCCGAAAAGCTGGCTTCAATCTGGTGCCCGGAGTATGTTGATTCCGGAGACGTGCCAGTCGGTTTGACCTGAAAACCAACAAGGGATAGAAACGTGAGAATACCTCTGGAACATGCTGGGTGAGACCAGACAGTTCCATATGTACGGCTTTGAAAGCCAATCACGATGGCACACAACTATAGAAGCTGTCTGTCAAAGCATATTTGTAAAATCATTCGGTGAATATGAAAACATAGTGTGTAAAGCATATTTAACTGCCGAATGCGTATGTAAAAAGAGACATACTTTGAACGAATTAAAGATGTTATAAACAGGTAACTTGCAAAAATAGATCTATTCAAATAACACATGCATAGGCTAATCCAACTAATCTGCCGCACGTTTAGTTTTCATAAACCCGTCAGGCATAAACTCAAGCGAAGCTAATCCACCGCATGATACCACTTGCTATAAGTCTACACCACTTCTTATAATTAGATTAATTCACCGCATGATACAATCTAATTATAACAAGCTAAAAGCATGCATATATTTGAACAGATCTATAAAAGCTCGTTACTCATGTAAGCATAACCAAAATCGGCAAACCAGCCGAATTGGGGTCCATGAAGAAGGAACAAACAGGCAAGCACGATCAGACTAATCTAAAACTTGCATCTGCCGCACGATACCTAGTTTTATCAAAGCCTAATCGTAATTAACATGCATGAACCCGCGACATGTAACAATCTGGATTGAAAGTTGATCCGGCCATCATGATATTATGATTAGCAAAAGCACAAGCAAACTTGTGGAACAAGGCCGAACAAAGATCAATTCTAGATTGGGCAAAAGAGTGTTACAAGAATTAAATAAATAAAACATATAACACATGATAAATTAATGAATCTATTAGATCTGCCAAATCTAATAGAGCTGATAACTATTTTTACTCATGACTTAATCCGCCGCACGATACAAGGCACAAGCAAAAACTTCCCGTCATAAGCTTAAATCCGCCGCACGATACTAAGCTTAACATACGAGACTACTTGCATCATATCTAAATCCACCGCATGATACTAGACATGATAACAAGGTTGCCGGTACTTACGGAGGTCGACGGATCGATGATTCCTCTCGAAGAACTCGACAACACGACTAAGGACTCGAAGATGGCATGGGGCCGGTTTGTATTGATGTGGTTGTGAACAGTTTTACAATGGTCGAGGGTTTATATTTATACCCTGGACGAAATACGAGTCCTAAACGATTACGATTTACATAATAAAATATGGAAAGATACAAATTCTACTTCCTAATCCTTTTGAAGTCCTCCATTGTCACGTGTCTTCTCGCGCAAGCCGGCTTTGCTTGCAACATCCATCTCCCGAATGGAGCCACCGCCTTGTAGAATAGCCGACCGCACAAGCATTCACCGAAACCCTGAGGACCAAATAGTCACCCGATTGCTCGCCGAATCCTTTCTTCTCTGCTGGCTGGGTCCACTTGTCATATTCTTGTGCGTGCGAAAATTTGGTGTCAACACATGCCCCCTAATTTTGGGATAAATATTTATTCCAAAATTCCTTTTTCTTGCATATTGTCGTGGAGTCTCCAGAAGCATCCACCTTCACACGTTATAATTGCGACACTTGCCGATCCATCTCCCGATGTACCTTTGGGATTCTTTAAAGTATCCTTTCACTCTGTATCGGTTTGTGTTTTCCGAACTCCTCTGCTCCATTCTCAAAACCAGAAAACCCTCCTTTCTCCCGTCATCTTCTAATTAACTAGAAAATGTCTTCTAAGGCGAGCCGCCATAGCTCTAAGTTCGGAGCTTCCAGCACCTCTAGGAAAAGGTTTGTCTTTATCGCTTTTCGTCCCGAAAATGAAACAACCATTCTCATATTGCTGCTCTTGTTTAGGAGGATCGGCGACGACCTCTCCGAGGACTTAACTCAAAAGATCGTAGATCTTCAACTCGACCTGGACGGGAAGGATCGGGAGATCACTCGAATCTCTCGGGAGCGCGACATCGCTTGGGAACGAGCCATCGGTAAGCATTTTCTCATCATTTCCTTTTCTATTTTCCTTTTCTGCCTTTATTCACTCTTTCTCCTTTCAACTTTGGCAGCCAAACTCCATGCCCTTGAAGCCGCCATCACGAAGCTCGCCATCACGGCTAATGTAGCGGGTACGACACCCCTGAAGCGGGTGAATGAGATTAACCGAATTCTCCCTGTTATCTCCAGGGCCGGTATGGGGTACGGTGCGACACTCGCTCTCAATGCCGTGAGGATCCATTCTGGCGCCGATTACCGCAGATTTGATGTCTGCGAGCTAGAACTGGAAGATAGAGTAGAACATTCTGTGGATGACATGAAGGAAACTGGAACAGATCTGGCCGACACTTTTGATCATTTTCTCCCGATTAGACGTAGGATGGAGTGGACGAACTGATCTCCCTTACTGTAATCTTGCATCCTATCTTTTGTAAATGAGAAGTCCTTTTGTTCACTCCTTCGAAACCAATCTGTGACTGATCTTTCAAGATCAATGCGTGTTTTGCTTTGTGCACCAGCCATTAATTTTATCTTCATTATAGCAGCGATGTTTACTATATCGGCTATTGCTGATAATAGCATCAGATACCTTCGCCTTGCGGACAATTGTTGTAATCGGTCATTTTAGATCCAAAGTTCCGGCTTTCTCTTAGCTTTCCGATCCATGATGACACCAAGGCAGTATCTCTTAAAGGATTTCCCGATCTTCAGCTCTCTACTCTCAGTGTCAATCGGTAACATGAGTTCCCAAACTACTAGTTAGAACTGAACAACTCTTAGCCGAATCCTATCGGCTTTCTGATTCTGGGGTCATAACCTCTTGCAATCATTAAAAACCTAGCCTGGCCCAATAACGGCCCATAAGCCATGAAAACCCTACTCCGATGCTTGGTCCTTCTGTATGCAAGCCATGGTTCTATAAATATGACCCTACACAAGCCGCCACCCTTGACTTCAGCCAAACAGCTTGACTCGCAGAAAACCTCCACCCCTCAGCTTCGGCTCAAACCAGAGAGAAAATCTTCCGCTTGTGTTTCCATCAATGACAGGCAATGGTGACCACGACAGTCATTACGTTGGAGACGAAATAGGAGGAAGCCGAGTATCAACTCACCGGCGTCATGGGTAAAAACGAACTCCCTGCCCCCTTGCGGCAGCTTTCTTGTTTGTCTATCTTCGATTCACTGTCTGTTTCCTCCCTAGAGCGGGATCCTCCCCTAGTCGAGCTTGGGTTCTTCCTCCAGAAACGGTAGCTCCAATGATTTCTTTCAACCTTTTCCCAAGCCACCAGATTCTGAGTTTGATGATTCACTCTAGCAGACCTGTTTGGACACTCCTCGGTGCTGCGAGGAAGAGGATAAAGTCCAGAAGGAACTGGAAGATGCATTCAAGAAGCATGGCATTGAGGAAGCTGAATGGGCAGACCAACAGAAACAGTTCTGCAGTATCAGGTTAGCAGAATCTCGGTTCTTCTCCTTCTCCCGATTTTGCTTCCGCCTAATATACCCTTTTTCTCGTCAGCCTTGTCTGCAGAGAATGACCGCTTGAAAGCAGCAGCAAACAGAGTTGCCCTTAAGGTGAATGCTCGTGGGGATTCAGCTGAAGCTCGTCTTGACGCCGTGGATGGCCGCATAGATCAACCGTCATCCAAGGTGTGCATGCCGGGGTTTCCCTTGGGCTATCAGCAGTGAGTTCTTGGACCAAAGAAGATTACTCCTTCCTACCAGTTGGCTTCGCGGGCGGGGATCCGGATGAATTTGAAGACCTTGAAATCTATGACAATCATGCCGCTGCTATTGCCGAGATTACTGATCCTCAGTCTGTTCTGAACAAATCATTCCAAAAGTAGTTTGTACTAGGACAGATTTGTAATCGAATAAATGAAGCTTGTTCTTCTCTGAGCAATGTTTATTTGCATCTCTCGAATCCAATGAGCTTTTCTGATTGCAACATTCCTCCAGAAGAACGTTTGCCGAATGTATGACGTCATTTTAGCCGACTAGATCCCGTTTTTGATGTGTCATGTCACTCGGCATCTTATTTACTGCACTTCACCTTTCTCTTCCCCCAATAAACCTACCACTTGAAAAACGCTAGGATCACCGGGTCATGAACACTCTTGCAGCAAAGGCGATATAAATAATATCGGTTATAACTCAAATTTCTGGAACATCTTCTCCGCTAAAGGCGATGTTCTTTCACATCGGCTGTACATAAATATCCTTGAATTTATTCCACATATGACTACCACGCGTTCGACTTTCAACAAGTAGTACCAAAGCTTAGTCCACGAGTGATGCATATATGAACAAAATTTCTCTACAGCCGAATACCCTTCTCCGGGTTTAACATTTTCGGCTAAAGCTAGCTGCTACTTATCTTTTCCCTTTAAACTTAAAATAAGGGCCGATCCTGCTATAAGGCTATCGGCCGCCATGTACAACCTGAAACGATCACCAAGTTGTGGAAACGCCTTCATATATTCTTCAATTTTATCCGAAGCTTTTGTTGTACGTCACCTTGCACAAATTCCTCCTGATCTTTTCTCGAGCCTTGGCAATGGAGAAATAAACAGAGTCCTTTAAAAATCCATCAACTTCAAAACACGCTCGAGACCCAAACTTGCACACATTGGTCTTATTTCGGCTTCATTACCAACACTTTATTCCTCGTCAGCCGATATAAAACTTGGTCTCCATTACCATCGGTCGGATCATCCATTCAAAAATTGCTCTGAGAGCCGATTGTCTGAATCGGCTGTCGGTCCTCGTCGAAAACATTCACAGGACCTACTTCCCAAGCTTTTCTAGAGAAGCACTCGACACCATCATATTCCCAGTAAATGGGCTCTGTATTAGCAACACTCACCGAATCATCAGCATGGACAATTTCGATGTCGTCTCCAATCCACTGGATGAGAAATTGGTGCATAGTTGATGGTACACAGCAGTTTGCATGTATCCAATCTCTTCCTAATAGCAAACTGTATGCCCTCTTGCCATCAATGACGAAGAAGGTAGTGATCAAGGTTTTAGTTCTGATCGTCAACTCAACATGGACCGCTCCCCGAGTATCAGAGGAATTACCAGAAAAGTCTCTCAACACCATGTCGGTCTTCAATAAGTCTTCACTTGCCATCCCAAGCTTTCTGAATGTGGTATATGGCATGATATTTATGGCAGCCCCTCCATCAATGAACATCTTAGTCAATGGCTTGCCATTAACATAGCCTTTCATATATAATGGCTTCAAATGTCGATGCTTAGCTGGTTTATCGAATACTGCGCTTTGAGCTAAAACAAGATGAGCCAACAACTCTTGGAATTCATTTTCATCGAAATCCGAATACACCTCGTCTTGGACATCCTATTCTTCGGGAGCTATAAACTCTGATGGAAGAAAGAAAGCCATGCATGCATCAGCCGAACGATTACCTCCATCCGGCTTCTCTTTAGGTCGCCAAACTCGCTTTATCCTAGCACTTGCCTGCTCTAACTCTCTGTTTCTCAGGCGCTGTACCCTTCTTTTTTGGCTTCTTCTCAATCCTGGTGGACACCACTGTCCTCTCTGCCAGACATACTCGCGGTATTCTTCTTCTCCAGTGCGAGCCCAACTCTGATTGGCAAATCCTCTTCCCTGCCGATCTTCAATGCTATTTATTTTTAAATGCCGATCGTCCTCAGGGACTCGTGCCCCAAGCCTTTCATGGATAGAACGGCGGTTGACTCGAGACTGCCTATACTCAGAGTATTGATTACTGCACTCAGGGCAGTTGTTCTTAACAGGCAGCTTCAAGCCTTCGTTCCAACAATACTGGAAAAACGAGCATTCCCAATGAGATTGTTCTTGCTCCCCCATATCTTCTCGTTCTTCTTGGTACATCTCTTCTTCGTACCTTCGTTGTTTTTCCAGGAACTCCTGTTCTTCATAAAATCTCTGCTTCTGGTACCGTTCTTGTTCCCGACGCCATTTATTCAATAGAATACGCGTCGTGACCCTGGGTCTGGAAGTTTCACCCGTCTCAGCTCGGCTATTTTGGAACCGAACCCTTTGCTGAAGCTCTTTATTTGTAATCTGACGATCAGGGTCAACAGCACCAGCTTCCCTCGCTCTATCAGAGGTTAACACTTTCATTTTGCTCTTACCCCTGGGATCAGCTGCATTGACCATATTAACAGAGAAGGACATAGTGTTCTGTCCAAAAGGGCTATCATCAACCTTCATCTTTCCATCAAACCTCAGATGCCCATCATGGATAGCTTTCTGGATCCGCACTCTGAACACTCGACAATCGTTTATGGAGTGGGATCTAGTATTATGGAAACCACAATACTTCTTGTCCTTGACTCCTTCGGGATGCAGCATAAGGTGACCTTCTGGTAACTTGATGCGTCCTTCCTTCAACAAGTACTCAAATAATTTATCTGACTTGGAAACATCAAAGTCATAAGTACCTTTTTGTTGCCTTAGCCATCGCTGGTTGACTTGAGTCGGCTCTTTAGCCCAGACTATCTCGGCTGCAGCTATTTCATCTTCATCATCGTACTCAGTTGCTTCTTCCAGGAAAGCCTGATACATCTCGGCAGCCACATCACTTTTCTGGAATTGATTATTCCTCTTGAATCCCTGGGCTTGACTACTCATCGTTGCCAACCTTTGTGATAACTGCCCGAGGTCATCAAACTCCATGCCGAATAATTTCTCTTTGATACTCGGCAACATACCAGTTATGGCTATCCCTAGCAATTGGTCATCCGGCAAATTTAGAGAATAGCAAAGATTCTTGGTTTCCCTGAATCGGCGCAGATATTCTTGTGGCGTCTCACCAGGTTTCATCCTCAGGCTCATGAGATCGACCAACTTCTTCTCACTGGTACCCGTAAAGAAATATGAGTGGAATTTCTGTTCTAGCTCTGCCCAGGTATTGATAGAATTTGCCGGCAGAGAAGCAAACCACGAGAAGGCTAGTCCTGTCAATGACAATGGGAAGTACCGAATCCTCCAAGCTTCATCCGTAGATGCCTCTCCAAGTTGCATCAAATAGCGGCCAATGTGCTATATAGTACTGGTGTCCTCCTGGCCTGAAAACTTAGTAAAATCAGTGGGAGGCTTCACTCTTGGAGGAAGTGCTACCCGATTGTACCATTCCGGGTAAGGGGACTTGTAAGCATATGACTGACTCTTTGGCTTTAGGCCGAATTGATTTTGCATCATATCAGCCATCCTATGCATGATGAGGTCAATATTCGAATCAGGAGCTGTTTGTGCTTGCCCCCCAGGATGTAGTTTTGCCGAACTCTTGTAGCCTAGATTTGGAAGAGCATTAATTGAGCTATAATCGATGAACTCCTGATATCCATCTCCAAACATATTCCTCTGTATCCTGTTTGCTGCAGGAGATACTTTAGAAGCAGATTGCGGGACATTCCCTGTCGTGCCGAACGTGACCTGGCCATAAGTCTGGGGAGGTTGTTGTGTCTCATGAGGAACCACCCCACCTATGCTTGGGCCAGTTCCGCCCTCTTCGGCAACCTTTCGACGTTGAGGCACCGGGAACAATAGCGGTCCTTGCATTGGACCAGCAGTTTCTTCAAAGCGTTTATCCGCTGCTGGACCAAAAATGTTAACCATGACAGCACGAAAAGTATTCAAGAAAGCTGCCTGATGATTGGTCATGGCTTCCGATACAGCTTTGTACACTAATTCGGTCATCTTCCGAATAGCTTCCTCTTCATCATTGTCAGACAGCTCGGATTGGTGATGAGGAATGATCTTTGGGAATTCTTGCTTCTGGAAGACTTTGCCGCTCTTGTTCTTGGAGAAAGACGCCAAGCATTTGCGCTGGAATTCATCACAGGCCTGTTGTACTAAACTTTTCAACTCTGGCGGCAAGTTATCCATGATCACATCCAGAATTTGATCATCGCTGATCTCAAGCATCTTGAAACGAAGTGGTCCCACTGGGCGTGCCAAAAAGTGTGTTGGCACAAAAAGTGACACCTCGCGCCAAGCACACAACAAGCCGAAAAGCTGGCTTCAATCTGGTGCCCGGAGTATGTTGATTCCGGAGACGTGCCAGTCGGTTTGACCTGAAAACCAACAAGGGATAGAAACGTGAGAATACCTCTGGAACATGCTGGGTGAGACCAGACAGTTCCATATGTACGGCTTTGAAAGCCAATCACGACGGCACACAGCTATAGAAGCTGTCTGTCAAAGCATATTTGTAAAATCATTCGGCGAATATGAAAACATAGTGTGTAAAGCATATTTAACTGCCGAATGCGTATGTAAAAAGAGACATACTTTGAACGAATTAAAGATGTTATAAACAGGTAACTTGCAAAAATAGATCTATTCAAATAACACATGCATAGGCTAATCCAACTAATCTGCCGCACGTTTAGTTTTCATAAACCCGTCAGGCATAAACTCAAGCGAAGCTAATCCACCGCATGATACCACTTGCTATAAGTCTACACCACTTCTTATAATTAGATTAATCCACCGCATGATACAATCTAATTATAACAAGCTAAAAGCATGCATATATTTGAACAGATCTATAAAAGCTCGTTACTCATGTAAGCATAACCAAAATCGGCAAACCAGCCGAATTGGGGTCCATGAAGAAGGAACAAACAGGCAAGCACGATCAGACTAATCTAAAACTTGCATCTGCCGCACGATACCTAGTTTTATCAAAGCCTAATCGTAATTAACATGCATGAACCCGCGACATGTAACAATCTGGATTGAAAGTTGATCCGGCCATCATGATATTATGATTAGCAAAAGCACAAGCAAACTTGTGGAACAAGGCCGAACAAAGATCAATTCTAGATTGGGCAAAAGAGTGTTACAAGAATTAAATAAATAAAACATATAACACATGATAAATTAATGAATCTATTAGATCTGCCAAATCTAATAGAGCTGATAACTATTTTTACTCATGACTTAATCCGCCGCACGATACAAGGCACAAGCAAAAACTTCCCGTCATAAGCTTAAATCCGCCGCACGATACTAAGCTTAACATACGAGACTACTTGCATCATATCTAAATCCACCGCATGATACTAGACATGATAACAAGGTTGCCGGTACTTACGGAGGTCGACGGATCGATGATTCCTCTCGAAGAACTCGACAACACGACTAAGGACTCGAAGATGGCATGGGGCCGGTTTGTATTGATGTGGTTGTGAACAGTTTTACAATGGTCGAGGGTTTATATTTATACCCTGGACGAAATACGAGTCCTAAACGATTATGATTTACATAATAAAATATGGAAAGATACAAATTCTACTTCCTAATCCTTTTGAAGTCCTCCATTGTCACGTGTCTTCTCGCGCAAGCCGGCTTTGCTTGCAACATCCATCTCCCGAATGGAGCCACCACCTTGTAGAATAGCCGACCGCACAAGCATTCACCGAAACCCTGAGGACCAAATAGTCACCCGATTGCTCGCTGAATCCTTTCTTCTCTGCTGGCTGGGTCCACTTGTCATATTCTTGTGCGTGCGAAAATCTGGTGTCAACAGCTCCCCCTCAAATGCAAACTCAATAGTCTCTCTGTCCGGGTGCACCCAAAGCGAAGCATAGAACTGGAAGACCCAATCCTCAATATATGAGCCAGACTGCCCCAGAAGGTCTGCCAGACCAGGTAGGTACGTGAGGATGGGACAAATCTGCTCTCCAGCTGCTGTAACTACTGCCTCTAGCGGACACACTCTCTGAGAATGAAGACAAATACCGGCGTTCCTGTAGCCCTGGTAAAAGTCCTCCTGCAGCACGGTATAGAAGGCGGGTCCTGCCTGCTGCTGCCTCTCTCGTGGGAACCACTGCTCAACTGGAACTTGCCTCAGGGTCTGAATCTGGGAGCAGGTGGCTGCCCAAAGGTCCAGTCGCGGGATCGGCGGGGGCGCACACCTCGATGGAGCACGTGCTCCCCGAAGAGGGACGTCGGGCCGGGGTGGCACCGCTGTCCTGCGACGAGTGGACCAGCGCCGGGGAACCTCCTCTGGTACCTCCTCCTCTGCCTCGGCCTCTGGTGCCTCTGCCTCTGCCTGTGCTGCCTCAGCCTCAGCTGCCTTGGCCTCTGCCTGGCCCTGCCCTGAGCTCTCGGGCTCTACTCCCGGAGACGTGAACGTCGTCCGGCGACCAGCAGCCATCAGCGTGCCAGTCGGTGAGTGGTGGAACCGCTCAACCTCCTCAATTGCTCTGCGTTGGTCGGGGGACAACTGGTCCTCAATCCTGAGTCCGCCCGTACGGCCACCCTGCTCCGCACGCTCTGCGGCGGCTGCAACCTCTCGGGCCTGGTCTGCCTCTCTCTGCTCCCTGGTGCGCTTCCTGCGCGTGATCAACTTCCCCTTGCCGGGCCTCTGACCGGAAGGGAGGGGACGGGGAGGAGAGTCCCCTGGGCCACCACCAACGTTCTTGCAGCGCGGCATGGCTGACAAGAATGGGAGAAACTGTCACTGAGAGGTGCTGAACTGCCGGTGAAAAACCAAACTGCCACGGAAACAAGCTGACAACCCAACTGACCCTGAAAGCCCTGACAAGAAAGCTCCCCCTGACACTGAGCCTCTGTCGCTGACACTCGCGAGGCTTGGCCTCGATCCGTACCCGCGGGCTTGGCCCCGGGTTAACTGCCACTGCCAACTGACCAAGCGGACAACTGTCACAGACACTGACTTGCTGCACAGAGAGGACGGGATATATATAAGAAACTGATATGCTAGAGATAAGCGAGGCCTATGGAAGCAAAGCAATTGGATAAGAAAGTAGAATTTGGCTTTGCTACCTGACGAACCGATGAAACGACCTAGGAAGAGGTGAGAATCGACATTCGGGCACCCACACGACACACCAAGGCGGACTGCAAAGGAATGGGTGGAAACGGGGGTTAAATCAATGGTGAACGTTCATGTAGACATTTTAGCGAACACCTGGAGGGCATGAGATGGATAAGTGAACTATGGTGCTCACTGTGGCAGGTAGACGAGCGAGAAGGGGTTGCCGGAGACAAGGACGGGCTTGGGGACGATGGAGGAACTCCGGCGAGTCGAACGCAGGCGCCGGCGAGGAGCTCCGGCGAGACCCGGCGGGGGAAAACAGTGGAGAAGGGCATCTCCGACGGCGGGGCGTGGCTGCGAGGGGCGCTGAGCACGCGGGCACGACGAGCGGCGGCGAAGAGGGGCACGGCGGCCGGCGGCGAGGGCTCGGGAGGGTGGGGACGCAGCGGCCGGCGAGGACAAATTAGGGTTCAGGGCGGTTGCGAGCTCGGGTGCGGACGAGGGCGTGAGGTGGAAGATGAATGGGACCGGTATGACGCGTGGGACCCAAGAGCCAGATGAAGAACACAATGCGCCGCTTAAAGGAGCATCGGACGCGCCGATGTAAACACATCAGACGCTCCGATGCCTGTCCAGAGAGCTCCAGAACGGCCAAAATTACATCGGACGCGTCCGTTGCCTCAGCATCGGACGTTGGGCAGCGTCCGATGGAGCATTAGACGCTCCGATAGGGACACATCGGACGCCACCCTGACACTGTTTCAGCCGGAGCTGTCTATAGTGCAAGGCATCGGACGCTGGGGGAGCGTCCGATGCAGCGTCCGATGCCGCATTTTGAGCTGTTTTGAAGAATTCTGTTGTGGCTCCCTCTCCCAACCAAGTTCCAACTCAAATAAGAGGCAAATAAACACCAGTTGGAACCTAGTATGAGCATCCTCGCATAAACCCTAAGTTTTGTAAATATTTTGCCATAGGCTACATATCATTTTAAAGGTAAAATAGGCAATAAATCCCGAGGAGACAACATGTGGCCACCAAAACTAGGGGGACTTAACCATTAGGAGCCTCAAATGCTCCCCCTAGCGGTGGACGAACACAGCGGTTGCTCAAAGCTTAACCTTAAAGAAACGACAAAGCAACAAACATGCATATGCAATGCGATATAAAATTTGAATCTAGGTTGCTTGTCAAGTTTGCTCATGGGTAAGCTTCTTCACACGCTTCTTAGGGCAGTTATCTTAACCACGTCTGACAAGCCTATGTGCATAGCATAATCTAAACATGGCATATTATGCAATGCAACGACAACCCCCTTTCACCTTTTGACAAAGTTACTTAGATCAAGCACATTAAGCTCACTTCGCAATCTACAAAGAGTGTATTCATCTAGGGGTTTTGTGGAGATATCCGCCAATTGATCTTCGGTTCTAACTCCCTCTAAGGATATATCTTTCTTTGAAACATGGTCTCTAAGAAAGTGATGGCGAATATCTATGTGCTTGGTGCGAGAGTGTTGACCCGGGTTGTTAGCAAGCTTAACCGCGCTCTCATTGTCACACAACAAAGGTACCCTTTCTAGAACCACACCATAGTCTAAAAGGGTTTGTTTCATGTAAAGGATTTGTGCACAACAAGCACCCGCGGCTATGTATTCCGCCTCGGCGGTAGACAAGGCCAAACTATTTTGCTTCTTTGAACTCCATGAGACTAGTGATCTCCCAAGCAAATGGCACCCTCCGGATGTGCTTTTTCTATCTACTTTGCAACCCGCGTAATCCGAATCGGAATACCCAATGAGTTGGAAGTTAGCTCCTTTGGGATACCAAAGGCCAATGCTTGGGGTGTGCTTTAGGTACCTAAGGATTCTGTTCACCACTATGAGATGTGATTCCCTAGGATCGGCTTGAAAGCGAGCACACATGCACACACTAAACATGATGTCGGGCCTAGATGCGGTCAAATATAACAAGCTACCAATCATAGAACGATAGAGAGTTTGATCAACCGGGTTACCTCCCACATCTAGGTCGAGATGTCTGTTTGTTGGCATTGGAGTCTTGATAGGCTTGCAATCATCCATGTTGAAGCGCTTGAGGAGGTCTTTTGTATACTTCTCTTGAGATATGAAAGTCCCCTCCTTCAATTGCTTGACTTGGAAGCCTAGGAAGAATGTGAGCTCTCCAATCATGGACATTTCGAACTCCTTCGACATCAAGTCACCAAATTCCTTGCAATAGGCTTCATTTGTTGACCCGAAGATGATATCATCAACGTAGACTTGACAAATGAAGATCTCTCCATCAAGCTTCTTGGTGAATAGTGTGGTGTCGACCTTCCCAATGGTGAAGCCCTTCTCAATGAGGAAGTCCTGGATGCGCTCGTACCATGCTCTTGGGGCTTGCTTGAGCCCATATAGCGCCTTGGACAACCTATAAACATGATTAGGATATCTAGGGTCTTCAAACCCGGGAGGTTGATCAACATAGACTAGTTCATTTATGAAGCCATTTAAAAATGCACTTTTCACATCCATTTGATATAATTTAATGTCATGATGTGATGCATATGCAAAGGTCTCTCCAAAATCCAAACCTTCAACTTGAGAGAACCCCTTTGCCACTAGCCTTGCCTTATTTCTAACAACCTTGCCTTGATCATCTTGCTTGTTTCTAAACACTCATTTTGTTCCAATGACTCTTGCGCCTTTGGGTCGCTCTTCAAGTGTCCAAACTTGGTTGCGGGTGAAGTTGTTTCATTCTTCATGCATAGCATTCACCCAATCCGGATCACCTAGAGCTTCATCTACAATGGTAGGCTCAACAAGAGACACAAAAGAGCGATGTTCAATAAATAAAGCAAGTTTTTGAGATCGAGTCATTACACCCCTTGTTGGACTCCCTATGATGAGATCTTGAGGATGAGCTTGTAGTAGAGGAGTAGTCCTTCGATCAACCACCTGAGGGGCCGCTTGTGGAGCATCAACATCTTGAGCTTGTACCACCATTTGATCATGGGAGACATGAGTATCTTCAAATGGATCTCTCCCATCTTTGTCATCAACATGTGGTACATTGGATGAGGATGGCTTGTCAATGACTTGCACATCATCATCATCATCTTTAGGCTTGATGGCTCCAACCGGCATGTTCTTCATTGCTTCCCTCAATGGTTCATCACCTACATCATCAAGATTTTCATGCTCTCCTTGAGAGCCATTAGATTCATCGAATTCCACATCATATGTTTCTTCTACCATCCCGGTGGCATGGTTGAATACTCGATATGCTTTGGACTTCAATGAGTAACCAACAAGAAAACCAATATCACATCGGCATTGAAACTTCCCTAGGTGTTGGCGCTTCTTGTAGATGTGGCATTTGCACCCAAACACTCTAAAGAATGATATATCCGGCTTCTTGTTGTTTAGTAGCTCATAGGGGGTCTTGCCAAGGAGACGATGGGGGAACAACCGGTTTGATGCATAGCAAGCGGTGTTGATTGCTTCCGCCCAAAATCTTTCTAGTGTAGTGTACTCATCTAGCATTGTCCTTGCTAGGGTGATTAGTGTCCGGTTCTTTCTCTCAACTGCCCCATTTTGTTGTGGTGTATATGTTGCGGAGACTTCATGCTTGATCCCAACTTCATCACAATATTCCTCAATGTGGGTGTTGTCAAATTCTCTTCCATTATCACTTCTAATTTTCTTGATCTTCAAGTCAAATTCATTTTGGGCTCTCTTGGCAAACTTCTTGAATGAAGGGGTTGCTTCAGATTTGTCATGAAGAAAGAATACCCAAGTGTATCTCGAAAAATCATCAACAATCACTAGGCAATAGAGATTTCCACCCAAGCTAGCATATGTAGTTGGCCCAAATAGATCCATGTGAAGTAGCTCTAACTCTCTTGATGTTGATACAAAGGCTTTGGTTGGATGAGTGTTTGCAACTTGCTTGCCGGCTTGACATGAACTACACAATTTGTCCTTCTCAAATTTGACATCCTTCAAGCCTCTAACCAAATCCTTCTTCAATAGCTTGTTGAGAGTGTTCATTCCCACATGAGCCAATCTTCTATGCCATAGCCAACCAAGTGATTGCTTAGTGAACAAACATGTCTTCAAGTTGGCATCTTCGGAGGTGAAATCCACTAGATAGAGATTGTTGTATCTAAAGCCCTTGAATATCACTTGTGTATCATCTTTCTTGGTCACAACCACTTCCTTGTCGGTGAACAAATATTGAAAGCCAAGATCACATAGTTGCCCAACGGATAGCAAGTTGAAGCTCAACGATGCAACTAGAAGCACATTGGAGATGGTATGATCATTTGATATTGTCACTTTGCCCAAACCCTTGACATTGCCCTTTGAGTTGTCATAAAATTTAATATGTTCTTGGTCATTGACATTCTCTTCTAGTGAGGTGAACATCCGGGGATCACCAGTCATATGTTGTGTGCAACCACTATCAATCACCCAATGAGATCTACCGGTCTTGTAGTTCACCTACACACACAAGAAATCAAGCTTGATCTTTTGGGACCCAAACTTGTTGAGGTCCCTTAACCTTCTCAACTAGTGACTTTGCAACCCAAATTTGCTTTGGCCTATTCTTGTTAGGAGGCTCCATGAACATGACTTTCATCTTGCCACTAGAGTCTTGTCTAAGCATGTAGTGACCATTGAAAGCAAAAGGCCTAGCATGCTTGGGCAAGGGTGTGGGTTTTGGCTCTTCACAATCATGAGCAAAGTGTCCTTCCTTTCCACACTCATAGCATCTCCCAATCTTCTTCTTCTTTGGCTTTGTGATGCTCTTGCGTTGCTTCATCTTCTCTTCAAGGAAGCCAATGCCATTTCTATTGGTCTTCATTACGGTGTTCATGAGAAGCTCACATTGAAGACATTGACCCTTGGTGAATTTCTTCAACCCGGTGGTGAGGTGCTCCTTCTCTTTCTTGAGCTTGTCATTCTCTTGTTGGAGCTCTAATTGAGATGGTGTCATCTTGTAATCCCTCTCCATCTTCAATCTCTTGTTCTCTTCTTTTAGCATGTCTAGCTCAAGTGACATGCTATAATCATCATCTTGGGTCTCAACAATGACTTGCTTTGTGGTTGCAAGCTTCTCTAGATCAACCTTGAGCTTTGCATTCTCATTCTTGATCTTGACATAACCATCATAGTGATCGGCCACAACCACATTCTTGCCCTTGCCACTAGCTCTTTGCTCATCACGCTCACTAACCAAGTCCTCACAAGATGTTGTTATGTCACACTTAACAACAAGGTTAGGAGCATCAAGTGTCTCATGTGAAAGCATATCATAAGCAATGGTGAGAGTATCATAGTCAACTTTCACTTGAGTGTATTGTTCTTTGAGCAAGGCATAACTAGTGGTAAAGTCACTATGCATCTTATCAAGTTTTTCATTTTTAGCTTTGAGCTCCTTGTTAGAGGACTTGAGCTCCTTGATGGAAGATGACATAGTAGCAAGTTCATTTTTTAGCTCATCACTAGCATGTGTAGCATTGTTATATTTTTCAACAAGAGCTTCATTATCATGAACAAGCCTATCATTTTTAGCTCTAATCTTTCTTATGATTTTAGAGTAGTTGTTTAGCAATTCAACAAGCTCATCATAAGAAGGTGCCTCAAATTCACCATCACTATCACTATCACTAGAGTCATCATCGCTTTGTACCTTCCAGTCACCCTTAGCCATAAGGCATAGGTGTGTAGATGATGATGGCGATGGTGGTGGTGGTGGTGTAGAGGAGCCAATGACTAGAGGGGCCACCTTCTCCTTCTCATCATCACTATCTTCATTTGATGAGCCACCGGAGGAGTCAATGTCGGTGAGCCAATCACCAACAATTTAAGCCTTGCCACCTTTCTTGTGGTATTGCTTCTTCTTGCCATCCTTCTTCTTGTAGGGCTTCTCATTCTTCTTTTCATCTTCGCTAGATGATTCATACTTCTTGCCCTTGTTCTTGTTCTTGTAGCTCTCTTTCTTGGGCTTGGTGCATTGATGAGCAAGATGGCCAAGCTCACCGCAATTGTAGCAATCCATTTCAGAGATTGACCTCCTCTTGCTACTTGTGAAGAACTTCTTCTTTCTTGAGTCAAAGTTGACTCCATTCTTGTGAAGCTTCTTCAACATCTTGGTGGTTCTTCTCACCATGGGAGCGATGTTGGAGTCATCCTCATCATCACTTGAGCTCTCATGATGCACCTCAATAGCCTTGGACTTGCCCTTCTTGTCATGGCTAGCTTTGAAGGCCAAGTCCTTCTTCTTGTCGGTGGAGGAGCCACCCCTTGGTGTGATGTGCATGTACATCTCATGCACATTGATCTTTCCCAAGATTTGGGTTGGTGTAGTGGTGGAAAGATCGCGTTGATGTAGCACCGTCACAATGTGTACATACTTCTCAATTGGAAGGACACAAAGGATCTTCCTCACAACATCGGATGGTTGCATTTGTGTGAGGCCAAGTCCATTGAGTTCTTCTACAAGAACATTCAAGCGTGAGTACATTTTATTTGCACTTTCATTAGCATGCATATCAAATGAATGAAGCTTTTGCATAACCAAATGATATCTCTCCTCACGCTCACTCTTGGTTCCCTCATGGAGAGCACAAATGTTATCCCATAGATCATGAGCATTCTTGTGGTTACGGACGCGGTTGAACACATCCTTGCAAATACCTCTAAATAGAATGTTTTTGGCTTTTGCATTCCACTTCTCATTCTCTTCCTCATGTGGCGTGAGGCTAGTGCCCTCCTTGGGTTTGGGGAACCCGGTTATGGCGGCTTCGCGGCATTTAACATCAACCGCTTCTAGGTACGACTCCATACGGATTTTCCAATATGGAAAGTCGTCTCCCTCGAACATGGGAGGTGGTCCATCACCTCCAGACATCTTAACTCTAGGCGGTTAAGCCTAAATCGAGAGCATGAGGCTCTGATACCAATTGAAAGGATCAAGATGCCCAAGAGGGGGGGGGTGAATTGAGCTTTTCTAAAACTTCTTGCAAGAATAAAACCTATCAAGCCCCAATTAACCCCCTAGTGCCTAGAAGTGTGTTTCTTTTTACTCTACCGCACAAAAGACTAAGTCTATGCCACTCCTACTCTAGCAAAGCAATTCAATAGTGAATGAACAACAAGTAATAATGCAGAATTGAATTGCTTGAAAGTAAATGCGTAAGTAAAGGAGTAGAGATGACACGACGATCTTTTGCCGAGGTATCGAGGTGTCGGCACACCCCCCTAGTCCTCGTTGGAGCACCCGCGCAAGGGTATCGCTCCCCCTTGATCCGCGCAAGGATCAAGTGCTCACTATGAGCTGATTCTTCGCCGCTCCGGCCCGGTGAATCACAAACTACCGGTCACAAGCTTGCTTGGGTCATCCACAATGCCACCGGATGCTCTCCAAGCTTCACGATCGCCACCAAGCCGTCTAGGTGATGCTGATCACCAAGAGTAACAAGCTAGAACTCTCACTTGACCGACACAAGGCCAAAGAGATGGATGGATGCACACTTGCTACTCAATTCTCACTAGGAGGTGTCTAATTCTCACAATTAGCAAATCACTCAACCTCACTAGGGCTCTTGCACTATCTCACACTCACAATGTGTCTCTCAGCAGATGGAAGTGGCAAGAACACTCTAATGGATGGAGGGAAGGAGTATAAATACTCCCCCAACCGGTCATCCAAAAGAGCACAAAACAGGGCTCTCTACGGGGGCATCGACGCTCCGATGCCTGGCATCGGACGCGCCGATGACCTCGACCAACGGTCGACTGTACCACCCTGTCAGACTGGTTAAAGGGACATCGGACGCTGGGCAGCGTCCGATGCCACCACATCGTCCGATATGGTTTTACCCTCTCTGGAACCTCTCTGGATGGCCATCGGACGCTGGTCCTCAGCGTCCGATGCCTGCGTCCGATGCGACATCCAGTTCACGCGCACGTGAACAGTGGCACGAGCGCGTCCGATGTGAACACATCGGCGCATCCGATGCCACGCACCAGACTAAACCCTAGTCGGGGTGAGCATCGGACGCGTCCAATGCCCACCTGGCCAGCGTTCGATGCCCATTACAAGGACAGACTCAACTCGGATCGCGACGCGGCCTAAACGACTTTTGATCCTCTCGACTTAAGGAATCTCTCTGAGCTACCTAGGGCTATGAAATAACAAGTGTGCACCACACCTACCTCAATAGACTCATCTAGGTCAAGCTACTGATTCACGCTCCCCTTTATAGTACGGCCAAAGGAAAAACAAAGACCTAAGACTACCTAAGTGTCCTCCAATACCATATGACACTTAGCCTAGTCTACCACCGTCTTCGTCGTTCGTCCTTTGAAAACCGAAACGATATCCATCGCCAGGGGACATGAACTCCATATGCCCGTATCGTCGCCATTACCGTGACCTAACTCAATCATGTTTCTGCAAAACACACGTTAGTCACAGTAATCTTGTGTTTCATCCAATCACCGAAACCCACTAGGGGCCAAGATGCGTTCAATTATGAACTAAGATCACCATATACATGGAATATGCATACACTAAGACCAAAAAAGATATTCAATAACTGTCTCCTTACAACCCTAAAATTAATCGAGAATTTACCACACAAATATAAAATAATATACCTGTGCTGGAAAACATATGCCAGCTTAGCTTACGTGTACGAGTCAGTTGCTGAAATAGCTTCTTATATTACTTTATTATTAGGGTCTTAGAGAATTGATCAGCCAAGTTTACCACTTAAACAAAAATCATGAGCAAAAGCCAATTATATTTAAGTTACATGCTTAGTCCTAATTTTAAATTTTTAATATGTAGTGAGTTACACATATTAGGAGCTAAAAAAAGTTGATCAAATTGTTGTCTCAGCATTGATCATTGCTCCTAAACTAGACAAATACCTATGTTGCAGTGCAGCTTCCAAGTTCCAACGTAACATAGCAGGTGTTCATGCAGCGCAGCTTCGGACGGAGCTCGGACAGGCGGTCAGGGTTGCCGGGCACTGGGTCCGCCGGTGCTTTGACATTTGAACTGTAACATGGAGTAGAATTCCACCTTGCATTGTGGCGCATCTGCACAAGTCCAGATGGCAACGGGTACGTACCCGCTGGGTACAACTAACTCATACCCGTGCCCGCGAAGAAAAAATATGCCCGCTAAAAAACCCATACCCGCTGACGGGTACAGATTTGTGCCCATACCCGTGCCCGCACGGGTAACGGGTACCCACGGGTTGCCCATGCCCGACAAACTACATACCTCAACAAGCAAAAGTCATTCAATAACAAAAATATGAACTAGCAATATTGAGATATTTGTACATGCATACAGGCACACGACATAGTTCATAGAATTATAGTTCACTAGAATAGTAGGAATTGTAAAAGATCCATGCAAATAGACAATAAACTTGTCCTAAGTAATCACCAAGACCATACAATATGGATATTAGTTAGGCCAGAATATAGTATGGAGCGGGGTAAAATTTACCCATGGGTTCACGGGTATGGGTACACCAAGAACGTACTCGTACCCGCAAACCCGATGGGCATGTGTTTTTTCCCATTAACAAACCCATGAGTACAAAGAGTGACCCATGCTCATGCCCTAATAGAGTAAAAACCCATCGGGTTTCGGGTCGCGGGTACCCGTTGCCATCTTTATGCACAAGGCAGCCGACGAGAGCAAAAGTTTCGGCTCATATATAAGTCGTTTCGGCTCATTTGTTCGGCTCATCTCTTGTGAGAGAAAAATACTATTTTATAACTGATTTGTATGGATTAAATACGGTATATAGTTCAACCGAACATTAATCCGTCACGAACTTCGTTGATGACAGATAGCATAAGGAACACACTTTGACGATCAATTCAAGTTTGTCTTGATAGAACTGTAAGTCAAGGCGACAAGTGAGTCACCCAGTCAATTCTCTGCAGACTGAACAATAATTCTGCAAGATCAAGTGTTCTCCCTTTTTATTTTCAAACTGAACATAATAGTTTCAAAGCTAGAGAACACATATGGCATCGAATCATCCGATTACAATAAAATGTTGCGTCGACAAAAATTAATCTCCACAGCCACGAAACAAGTCAATCATGTGAAAGGGTATGTAGTCTAATGGTGGGATTGTCCAGTGAAACTGAACCTGATGTTACATAGTTATTTTCTCTCTTAAAAATTTAGAATACACACGCGTGCACCATTTATCTTTTTTTTTTGAAACAAACATATAGAAGAACTGCCTATTATGTTGATAAGAAGACACTCCATCTTAAATTATAAGGTGTTTACATAGAGTTTGTGAGGGGACCCTCCACCCACCAGGGTTTTCCTGGGATCAGTGGTAATGAAATTCAGGTGGGGACCCTTCGTCCCCCGGTGCAACTTTCAAAAAATTATAAGGTGTTTATTAGCTTATATTTAAACTTGTGTAGCGTAGTTTGCTCATGTTTAGTTAAGGGTATACATCTAGAATATTGTGTCAAGAAATTATCTTTCACAATGCAATATGGAGGAAAATTGGTGGCCTAGTTTGTTAATGAAAATTGAGCCACCAAACGGCCCAACCCCCCAAAAACAAAAAAGAAAAGAAAAAACACACAACTTCGGGGTAGGGTTCCCTGCAACTCCGATACCACCACCGACCGACCAGAAGCTCCACACCTTAACTCGCTCTTGCAAAAATTAAGTGTACATATACTCCATCCGTATAGAAAATAGATGATATTTTGGACAAGGTTCGGTCAAACATTGAGAATATAAATTATGAATAACTTTTAAATTATTGAGTTTAAAAATATAAAAATCATTTGAATAAATTTGTCTTGAAAAATACTTTTATAAAAATATACATATATCACTTTTTGATAAATATTTTTTTATAAAGGGAGTCAAAGTTATACTCTATAGACTGTGTCGATGTCCAAAACATCATCTATTTCGGAGGGAGTATACTTTTACGTTGTCACCGTACAAATAAAATTCAGCGGCTATATCATACATATAGTACCTATATACAAGGCCAGGTCAACAGAACAATTTACACAGAGTTAGTTAATTAGGCATGAACTGTGAAGCTTGTTAACTTCTTTCTGCTACCACAACCACGCCTCGATCCATAACACAAAAACATCTCTCCATTTGCCAAGTCCCACAAAACACCAAAGGCATGGATCCTGATCCCATCTGGCACATCATCAATGGGACGTAGCACATCCTAGCATCTTGATATCGAATACTTTTTTCCTTGGTTAGTTTCTTGGTCGTTCACGCTAGCTTGTGCACTTCTGGAATCTGGATGAGCTGACCCAGTTTCGTCGATGCATAGCATTGCTGCTATAACCTGTGTTTCTTGGATATCCCTCTCTTTGATCTGGTTGAAGGTCTTTCAGTTACATGCTCATCACTTCTTTGGGCTTGTTTATCAAAATCATCAGCTGAGACGCCCAATGACCCATCAAGGTCTTGTGGAAGCTCATGGTCCGAACCCAGCTTTCCAGAATCAACCATTCCTTCCAAGGGATCTGTATTATTTTGCTCTTCACCAACATTTGCAATGTGTCGAGCTTTGTCACCAATGCTTGCATTGTGTGGAACTCCAGCGACAGCTGAAAGTGCATAGTTATTATCCCGCATCAGTCTTTATTTGAAGAAATGAGGAGTTTTACCAGAAAACAATGTTTCCCTACTTTTCCCCGTTAAGTAATAGGGGTACAGACTTACAGTTTCAAACAATATCATATCTCACTCAAGATCATTTTGGAAAATGTAGAACTTTACCTTCAGATATGAGATCCAGTGGATGAAACAATGGGAAGCTCTTCATTTTATACCTCCTTACAGGCCTACAACATTTACTGAATGATCACAACAAGTAGGAGTCAATAAACTGGTATAAATATAAAAAAGGGCCACCATTTGCAAAGAGTTTGTCATATGTACTAAAGGCATCTTTTAAATCAGTCAAACTAGTCTCAGGAAACTTCAAAGCTAAGATTGTGGCTATGCAAAACCAAACTAAGGGGCATGGGCATTATTGTCTTTTGGTGTTACTGTAAAGTTTTTTTTGTTTTTATTTTTTTTAATGCACAAAAAACTAACGGAGTTAAAAGTAAGGGTAAACTGAGCTTTCCTTTTTACAAAGCAAGGGTAAAATTGCAACGGTGACAAAAGCGAGGGTAAAATCACAATTACACTTAAAAACAAGGGTAAGAACGCAATAGCCCCTTCTGGAAAATCCCACATTTTCCGGTGAACATCCTATCCTACAAACAGCCTTAACATAGTCTGAACAGAATCCTCACATGGGAGGTGAACAATTGAACATGCTCTAGAATGCTATCATTTGAACAGTACAAAACTTTCCACAAAACACACTGTACCATAATACAACAACAAAAAAAAGTGAGAGATTTAGATCTTGTCCAAGTTTCTTGCAACCTGTGGACACAATAACTAAATGCTAGAAAATCAAGCTCCACTCTCTGCTCCGGGGTTGCCTAGCATTGTGTGCATATGTCATCCAACCTTGTCCAACATCTGCACACCAAGAAAATTGAGATTGATCTTCACTTCATCCATGACCGTGTCACTCTTGGTGATGTTCTGCACGTTCCTACCACGTCGCAGTATGCCGTTATCTTTACTAGGGGGTTGCCACTTTAGTCTTCATGGAGGTCACGTCCAATCTCAACGTCTGTGGTGCCGATGCTTCAACTGCGGGGTGTGTTAGATGACACAAGATAGCTGGCCCAATGGGTCACTTGGCTGATCTCCTTATGGGCCATGTGCCCATATGTAACTCGGATGGCTATCGAGTAAATAGGAATAGTACCAGATTGCTTTCCAACGTGGGTGTCAGTTCTATATAATAAGCACATGAGACGTAATGCAATTCATCAATCCCGTGCAATATTCTCGCTTAAAAGGATTATTCCGAAGAGGAATGTTAAGTCAAGGATGGTTGTTCAGTCCCTAAGGGCAAGTACATTGCTACACGTCAACTGTCTCGTACGTCGTCTCATGCAGTGTCACGTAGGATTTTTGCTGATGTGGAGGAAAGAGAGAAGCGAAAGAGAAAGATGTCGTTGTTTCGCGAAACAACCACCTCATAAGCTAAAATTTAGGACTATGAGACAATTATTCTACCATTGTATGAGTTGTTGTTGTCATGCAACTCATAATTTATTTTTATTCTATCCATAAATTAAGGAATCATGAGTTGCTACGCGACAACTTAAAAAACAAACTATTGTACATGTCGTCTACTAAGTCGTCTTAAAATTACGTGGCACTATATGAGACCACCTACGAGACAAGACTAATGTACTTGCCCTAAGCAACCGTGGTTGGGTGGCAGTTATCAAAATCGCTTTATCTGTTCAGGTCCTAGTTGAGTACTTACAGGTTTGGGACTTGGTTGATGGGTTGGCTTTGCAGCATGATATCTCTGACCACCACCGTAGAAGTTGACACAATCAGGTCTTATACCAACAAGTCAGCATGTGTCTTTTTTTCACGGGAGAATTAGGTGTATGACCCTGGAAAAAACTCAGTTTAAGTATTTGACCTCTTTTTTTTTTTGAATTTGGTTCTATGACCTCAAATCAAATTTTATTTAGGTGTATGACCTTCTGTCCATTCAGGCATGTAACAGTGTTAACTCGGGTGGTAAAAAGACCATATTAAGGCAGAAAAAACCAGAGTTTTATTTGTTTATTGTATATTTTTTGTACATTGATATATCCATATTTATATATATGGAAATAGGAATATTATAAAAAAATATTCCCATTTCCATATATATATATATATATAAATATGGACATATCAATGTACAAAAAAATATACAATAAACAAATAAAACTCTATTTTTTCTGCCAGGGGTAATATGGTCTTTTTACCACCCAAGTTAACACCGTTACATGCCTGAATGGACGGAAGGCCATACACCTAAATAAAATTTGATTTGAGGCCATAGAACCAAATTCAAAAAAAAGAGGCTAAATACCTAAACTGAGTTTTTTCCAGGGTCGTACACCTACACCTAATTCTCCCTTTTTTCACTGGGAACAATCAAGTTTGCTCCCTAGAAAAACATGGAAGAGTTTTTTTTATAAACGAAAGACATGGAAGAGTTGGGCTCTGCTAAAATGCAAAATTTTCATTTTGTTAGCCAACAAAATTCAATGAATGGCTGCATAATCGTGGGTTGCCACATCCACTGCCTGCCCCTTTAGTGACCAAGCCAAGGAGTCAATCCAACATATCCTTGTCTCCTGTGTATTTGGGGTCTGGAGCTTGATTCTTCAGAAGCTTAATCTTTCCATAATGGCCACTACAACAAGGTTCTCTGGCTGTGGTGCAATGCTATCATGAGTGTTGCTAAAGAGATGTGCAAAGAACTCAATTCTCTAATTATCCTAGTTACCTGGGAGTTGTGCAAGCACAAGGACGCTTATGTCTTCTAGTCCAGTGCCTTAGTGGCCTGGTATTTTTAGTTGTTTTGTTGTGTTTCTATAGTGATTGTTAAGCTTGTTTTGTAATTTTTGGGGGTGGGGCTGTTCTACCATCTCCCTCTGTGCTTTTGTCTCCTTTCTTAATGAAATGAGACACAACTTTCCTGTGTTGTTCAAGAAAAAAATACCTAAACATAAGTGCACTTTATGAGAAAACAATGATATAGACTATATTTAAAACGTGTTTATGCCTTCGACTTTCCAAAAATAATCAGTTCCATATTTCGCACGAATACTTAAAAAACAAATTTGCACATGTCTTTGTCATGTTCCAGCAGAGTAAGAAAGAAAACCTGCATTACAATCTTCTTTGCAAGTAGAATCCGCCCTGCAGTCTGTGCACCCAGTATCCACATGAACACCAGTGCGCCTCTTTTTTATCAAATATAAATCTTTTACAAATTAAGAAAATAGTCATGATAACATGGTGTACTTGTGTAGGCATGAAAAACAGGTAAACAGAAAGCTCAATTAACTGCACAGCTCCAGAAACATAAGAGATCTTCATTTAGTAACAAGTAATGCTTAGGATACTGCGCTTGATGGGCGTATAGTGGGGCGGCCTGCAAATATCCCCAGCAAATTCCCCAATGGTTGAATCGATATTAAAGTCTCCATTAACATATGGTAGAGGTAGCCGGCAGAACACTTCCTGCCAAATAAACATGTTAGTGTAGACATGAATAAACATTGCATAGGAAATGCACTTCATTTTGATAAGACAGTAACACTTGACCAAGGAAGACAAGTCACTGAATTTCTTTTTCCTGAGGCTTTACAGTCTTAGAAACTTAACCATGTTCCTCATCAAATCTTCATTTTACAACGCATTCCAGATGCATCATAACCATGTTCCTCATCAAATCTTCATTTTACAACGCATTCCAGATGCATCACTAAGTACCAAAAAGTAAAAAAATAGCTACGTACAAATAAAAAATGGCTCATCAGTTCGAAAATGCGGTGTTTTTGACTTCCCGGTCCCCAAGATGAAACATGGCCATAACTTTTTAAGGTTGAAACCAATGTGGTAATCATATTTACAAATACAATTTTCATGTGGCCGTTCTAATACTTATTTGTGGTTAAACATGCAAACAAATAATGGAAAACGTCCTAAAATATTACTACTTTGAGGAACAACATTTTTCTGCTTCAAGAGTAACAAAAATGCCACTAAAGGCACATTATTAAACCCCCAACACTTCATTACAAGGACAAACTACTAAAGGACCTCTAAAATCTTTTATTAAAGAAAACAACCTGCACAGGTTACATGAAATAATCACAGAAGAAAAGATAGCAAAGGTACAGTTATGTTATGCGTGTGCTCACCTCTATGTTGTTGGTCAAGTCAGCATTCTGTCACCAGGAAACAACAATATTCAAGTAAGTGACCTCAACCATTACAAATATTAACAAGAAGGATATGGGGGATGCACTGTGATAATATTATCCAAGCTAAACCTCATAGGTGACTCATTCTTGTTTAGTGTTGTTAGATTGTATTCCTATAGGTTTGGGCCTGGTCTTGCCGGCCACCCTTGCTGAGTAGATTAGATAGGGATTGGGCCTTGGTCTTAGCCGACCATCCCCTGTTATGGTTAAAGAGATATGAGGATATCTTGTTTGGTTCTGTTTCTATAAGCTACAAGATCTCCTCCACCCTATATATATATATATATATATATATATATATATATATATATATATATATATATATATATATATATATATATATATATATGTACATAGGCTTCTCTAATCAATCTATCTACATTTTCCTGGCTATCTCTATTGCTTTTGGGTGTTAATCTTCCAAGGGTCTAGAATGAAATAAAAAGATAGTGGAAATGTAATGGAGGAATCAGCACTCAGCTTGGGGGTGAAGACATTGACTAGATGCGTTTTTTAATACATATGCTAGAAAGTTTCCCTCTTGCCTATTTATCATATTAGACTGGACAAGATGCTATTATTTGTTTCATATAAAAGTGACCAATTTTGAGGGAGAAAAAAAGATAGACCTCATTTTGCAGCAGCCAATCAGAAGTATGCCTCCAGCAAATTGCATTTCCTTGATCATCTTTTAGATGAACCACTGGCCATGGTGCACATTTCGTATGTGCTGCAACTGTACAACGTCCGCAGCGCCAAAAGAACATCTTTTGCCTACAAACCATACACCCCTAATGGGAGACAGAAAATTAAATGATGTCCTTAATGATCAAGCAATGGAACCAATCCAAGGACCAAGCACAGGAATTGAAATACAACTGTTGGAGTATGTGTATATCAGGCCCACGAGGCCCATGTAAGGATACTATATAGCTACCCTTCTAGGGTTAGCCCAATAATGCAATTACAATGTTTAACATGGTATTTTTTTCCTCTCTTCTTCCACCTCCCACCCAGCCAGCCGCCGCCACCTCCTCTGCCGGCGCGGCAGCCGCTGCCGCGGCCATGGCCGGTGGCCGTCCACCACCTCCTCCCCCCACCTACTTCTCCTCCTTCCCTCCCCTCCCCTCCACTACGTCCTGGGCGCAGCTCGTCGCTTCACGGCCCGTGCAACACGGCGCAAATGGAGTCGTCGTTGCGGGCGCCGGCGGACAGGGCCCAGGCGCGCTCGGCGGGGGCGCGCCCAGCGGAGGCGGCCCCGGCGTTGGCGGCACTGGCGCGCAAGGCCCGGGCGCACACGTCCTCAGCGCGGAGGCCCTGGACGGGGGTGGACAGGGCGCCGGCGGACAGGGCGCCAACGGGAACGACACTCTAGGCCCGCTCGACCCCCTGCCAGTCCTCCCCGACGTCCTCCCCGTCCCTGACACTCAGCCCAGTGCGCACGGCCTGGAGACGACGAATCTGGGTGCCGGCGGCCAGCTGTTGTCCGGCCACCAGCCACCCGGCCAGCTGCTCGGGGCTGGGTCGCAGCCCCTCCCCACTCCTCCGACTGCCTCTGCTCCCCAGCCCGACGCGGCCAGCATCAACAGTGCCATGGGACCGTGAAGGACCGAAAATGCTAAAGCAAGGCGACCAGAGGGGTGTGAATGAGAGCCTCAAAATTTCTTTCAAAATGTTTAGGCCTTTGTCCTAGAAAATCAACCCCAAAAGCAAAGTCGACACACGTGATGTCCACGGCCCAAGAGAATGAGTGGATGTTCACTAGGAACACAGCGGGACACCACAAAAGCTCCATCGCCCAAATCCACGCGAGTCAACTAGTGACAAGATGGACTTTGGGTAACCTCAACCTCCCCCGAGCAACACGAGGGGGATTCAGGCGTTTTTGCAAAGCGGGAAGCCCTGTTTCTGTAGAGCACAGAGTCGAGAATCCAACGCAAAAAAGCAGAACTTAAATCCAAAGCCAAACAGATGAGCTACGGACAAAATAGCGTGGAACCAGCTGCAGATGTGTTCACGTCGAACGCGTCTGATGTGAATAGGACCTCTCTGGAACCTTACTGAGTTGACATCGGACGCTGCTATAGTAACAACTCAGCGTCCGATGCGAGCGTCCGATGTGGGGCAGACGCGTCCGATGTGAACAGTAGCGTCCGATGCCCTGACAACGGACGCGTCCGATGCAAAAAGAGGGTTTCTAAAACCTCACTGCATGACCATCGGACGTTGCACTGTAGCGTCCGATGCCCCTTCAAAAACACAGAAACTGACACGTGGCAACGGCGCGTCCGATGCTACTTTGGTCAGCGTCCGATGCCAAGAACACGAGCGTCTGATGCCCCCGAAACTGTGTTGTTTTTCCGCCGATTCAACTCGATCTCCCTCTAATCAAAAGCTCTAAGGTTCAAACTTCTTGTGAGGGGTCACAAGGATGTTAGTGAGCTACTCCTAAGAGATCATGGCTCGAACCTAACTCCAAATCGATGAATCGAAAGATTTCGGGGCAAAGGAGCAAGAACGTGATCCAAAACGAAATCCGCCCGATCTACTAGCTCGTGAGGAATTAGAGAAAACCCTTCGGTAGAAAGATGTCTCTCACGATGCTCTAGGAGATGGTTCAAACGGATTTGCGAATCTTCCCTCAAAACAAGAAATCTCGTGAAGATCAAAAGAGGCGAAAACGTGCAACGCGAAGTTCAAAATCGCAAGACAAATTAAAGCACAAATTTGATCCTTGGATTCAGCAAGATGATGAATTGTATTAGCGCTCGGTGTTGGGTTACAAGTCACTCCTCGCAACAACAAAGCTCGAATGGCAAAAAGCTCAAGAACAAGAGCCCTCTCTCCTCTAACCCTAGCCTTCTCTCACAAGAACAAAATGAGAGTGGCACCGTCCAAGGATAGTTGTCCAACACAGTCCCTTCATCTATATAGAATTTTTTTTGAAATAATATTATTTAAATAAATAATTATAGATTTAGATATTACATTTTAAAAGTTGCAAGACTAGCACCCAATCGGCTATTGAGCAGCCGATAGGATGCATATCGGCCATTCACCGGCCGACAAGCTCCAACTAAAAAGTGCCAGGCACTAATCGGCAAACTAGAAGCCGACTGAAGACCTATCGGCGCATGCCATGCCGATTGGACCTATCGGCTCATGGTGGGCCGATACAGCATCACACATCTTTTTTCTCAGTTTCTTTTAGCCCATCCAAAACCTTGTTTAGTTACTTCTCAAAAACATTTTGACCTATCATATCAAACATTGGGACATATACATGGAGTATTAAATATAGACTGATTATAAAACTAATTTGTCAGTCAGAATCTACTTCGCGAGACGAATCTATTGAGCCTAATTAGTTCATGATTTGATAATGTGGTGCTACAGTAAACAATTATAAAAAAAAATATTATTTTTTTAAAAAATTCCATCTATATATAGGCGCACGTCCGAATGACACAAACGTCCTAACATGAAGTATTAACCCAAATACCCCCTAGGGGTAAAACCGTCCAGACTTGATAGTTTCCATCCGACGGCCACGCGCCTTCTCATCCTTCGCTTCGCCTCGATGCAAGCTCCAGGATGCCGCCACGTGCCGCCACCGTCGACCACCGCGCCTTCTCGTGGATAGCTTCGCCGCCGCGCCAACCTCTCCACGCTGCCACGCGTCGACCGTTCCGCATGGGAACCTCCGCCCGGTTTTGAGGCCCAAACCGGTAAACCCGCCAGCCCAGGTTTTGAGGCCCAAACCTGGCAAACCGTCCACCCCGAGTTTTGAGGCCCAAACTCAGAAACCCGCCACCCCAGGTTTTGAGGTCTAAACCTGGAAACCGTCCACCCCGAGTTTTGAGGCCCAAACTCAGAAACCGTCGAGGGTAGCTTTTTGAGGCTTAGCTACCGAACCCGTACCGAAGATGGGATGTGGTTCGCACACCCTGACCACCGGCACCGATGCCGATGCATGTCCAGCCTCCACGCCGGGCACAACGCCTTCGCCTTCCTTCTTGACTCGGCCGACGACACTCGCGCCGCACGCAAGCCCGTGTCCGACCTCCCGCCAAGTGCCACGACGCCATCGTCTTCCTCCCGACTCGGCCGATGCATCGCACATCCCCATGTGCTCCTGCTCGTCGATGCCACGTGCCAGCTACCACAGCTGGTCCTCTGGCCCTCCGGTCCATCGGTCCAAGCCCCACGTCCGCCCTTCACCGCTCTGGGTACATCGGCATGGCACGTCCGCCGCACGACACGTCCATCCTTCACCGCTCCCGGTACGTCGGCACGACACGTCTCTACTTGACCTTCACCTCGCCATCGACCACTGTATCCGAGCTCCACACCTGCACATCAACTCAGCCAAGAGACACATGTTGCACACGCACACCAACACATGAAACACCACAACTCAACGCCACCGGTTAGTCATAAACATTAAGCGCATAGCGAGATATGGACTAAACCGGGAAAAGCCTCAAACCTTCCTCATCAATGTCAATCATTCATCATATATGTTCTCAATCTCCCCCTTGATGAATGCATTGACTAACAATAAAACCATAAAGGAAGGGTTTGAAGGCAAGCCTCATTCAAGTGCCCAAAAGCCAAGCAAAAGCAAACACAAGGCCACTTGATATGAGGAAGGATCATGAAAACTCCAAATAAAACCTCTCGGTCCCAAAAGAAACGGGAGAAGCGGGCAAATCCTCCACACAACCGAAGAGTCAAGTGAAAACAAGAGTTTCATGAATCCCAAAAGGCACTCAAAAACCAATCTCAAATAATTTGTCAAACAATCATCACAAAAGAAACCAAGGTACTTATCCACTTGGGTTTCAAAATTTCTCCCCCTTGATGATTGAATTGACAAAAACTAGGCACAAAGAGATGGTTTGAGATACCAAAACTGAAAACTTGGTCCCCAAAGACATGGGCAACGGCTCAACGCAACAAGCAAAGGATCAGAGCAACAACTCAACAAAGAGCAAAACTCGATCACATAGAGCAAAAGACTTGGTTCCCAAAGACATGGGCAGCGGCTCGACGCAACCAAGTCAAAAAATGAGCTAGCCCTCAAGAAGAGGCAGAAAAGGCTCAACACCACTAGCTCAAGGCTCGATACCAATTGAGGCTGAAACAACGCATTAGAATGCAAAACTGCTAGTCCCTCAAGATAGAGGCATAGGCTCAACACAACTAGCAGACTCGATATCAATCACAAACAGCCAAAAATTGGTGAAGACAGCTAATTCCTCAAGATAGAGGCAAAAGTGGCTCGACACAACTAGCTGAAGGCTCCATACAAATCGAAAATACCAAGCAAAAACTGCTAGTCCCTCAAGACAGAGGCAAAATGGCTCAATTCGACTAGCAGGCTTGATACCGACTGAGAAAAACACAAAAAGAAGCTCAAAACCAAATGGAGCACAAACATTCGGAGCTCGTGGAGAAGTCGCAAAACAAAACAACTCCCCCTAAAAGCAAGCCTATATACAAAAGCTATGCAACAAAGCAACTAAGCTCACTATTAATGATACTAAATGAAGAAGGATATAAAAGGATACCAATCAAAACACATAAAAGAGCTAAACTACCCCTAGCTCAAAGCTCTCCCCAAAATGCACGACTCTTCCCTTTGTGCCAACACTCAAGCTCCCCCTTGCAAACAACTTCTCCCCCTTGACAAAAGGGAACATGCTGAGGGGTTTTGACATTTCTCCACAAGGTTGACACAAACACAAGACAAGTCATCAACCAAAAGCATATGGGGGCAACTACAAGGTGTATCAGAGCTGGGGTATGTACACTAAGCTAAAATGCATGAAATGTGCAATGCAACAGCTTCAAGTGTATAGCAATCAGAATGAAAAGATGTTCAAAAGGGTGCTGCCCTGAAAGTGTAGCAATCAATACAAATGCTAGCAAAGGCTCAAACTGATCAAATGAATACGAAATATGAACAATAGAGCATATGAGCAGTTTTAAGCCATTCAAAAGCAGTTCACCACTAAAATAGCACTTAGCATGGATAGATAGGAAATCAATCAAGTGCTAACTCAAGTATAAATGGTGAACTACCCCTAGCAAAGTTCAATCATCATGCCATAGAATGAAGCATAGACTTGTGTTATTTTCAAATTTTATCGGAGATTGCAGCGGTATTAACACAAGTTCAAATTAAAGCATGTGATTGCGAGAGGTTGAAAGCATGGTCACTGCCTAACTTTTCAACTGGGCTAAGCCTATGCAAGAAAAGCAATCGGAAGCTTAAAGCACCAGTTTTGGTCTTACACTACATGGCTCAAGTTTAACTCAAAAGTGCAATGAGAAACAATCTCGATACCGTGATGTGCTGACACATGCAATCTCATCTCGATCTTTTCATTTCACTAGACTTGGATCAATTTTTAAGCACAAGGTAAATATGAACAATCCAAGTAAGTGAATGACTCAGTGCAAGAGACATAGCAACCTAGCATACAAAAGATAGCACAAGTGGTCTCAACACATCCTACCCATGCTAGTTGCCAATCTCAATGGTGAACAAATTAAAAGTTTCATAGTTGATTAGTCAAGTTCACCATTTGCAAAAATAGCTTAGCTCATAACATGTATCAAGTGATCAAAAAGAGCCTAAGCTACAAGCATCATCATGAATAAACAGAGCATACCAAAAAGAGCAAAGTTTCATTCTCATTACTATATACATGAAGCTCTAAGATGCACGGAATAACATGATGAAATGCATGCAAAAACTAGTCTATCAAGACAAAGCAAAAACTAGCCTAAGAAAGAAGACCCAAAACAAAAGGGTATCGGAGAAGACCAACTAAGATACAACAAGCAAAATGCTTCCCCAACTAAAAGGGAAACACACATCAAACTCACAAGTGAAGAGCCAAGAAACGCTCAAGCGAACAGCCAGTAAAATCCTCATCGGAAAAATCACAAAGCAAAGGGGTAGAAGAAGAAGAGTACCAAACCCGAACTCAGAAGTGTATCGGAGGTACCTCATGATGCGCTTGACCGCCTACTTGTGTGATACCCGAGGGGACGCCTGAATCTACTGAAATCTTCGGGGCTCCTGCCTCGCCGAAGTCGTCTCCCCCTCGCCTGATGCTGTCGCTCCCACAGGTGCTGCCAGTGCTCGCTGGAGAGCTGCTCGAACGGAACCCCAAGTCGTGGAAGAAGTGAGATCGGGTCCGTGAGCCGAAATGCTCTCTCCGGGCTCCTGTTCTCCTACACACTCAAAAGTAGAAGAAAAACACAAGGCATTGTCTCGTCCAGTGTGACCTCAAGGTCTCCATGAAAACGGTTAGTCACATAATAAGCATAAGGTGAACTCTCATCAAAAAGAGATCTACCTATGAATGATACCGCAAGGAGATTTGAACTCAACCTAGTCAAGACTACCATGCAACAGGATAAAGCACTGTAGCAATCTGCAGCCTAAAGACATGATCAACCCAAACACAGCCTAAACCTCAACACATGCTACAATGCAAGATAATGATAACAATAGATCCAAAAGCATGTAACATGATAAAAATGTGAAAAGGCTAGTGCTCAAACTAAACATATCAACAGGATACATGTTGCTAACCAAAACTAGCACCTGAAAAGTGATACCTAATGAACATCATACCTCTACAAGTAAAGCTCATGGTGAAGAATGGTAAAGCATGGCATAATGTTCATGAGGATCACAAACTAGCATGAAAAGTGGAATAACCACCAAAGCTGTACACAAGGCTAGCATGACATGATATACAAGATAGCACATGCTAGACTAAGACAAAACATGATACACAGGAAAATGTACATGCAAGAACTATACAAGTGAGCACATGAAGAACCATCTCATACCACAAGACATAAATCATGGATGTACAAGGTATGAGTGTATAAGAAAGCTCACCGAGTAGCAAAAACCTCTTTGGAGGCAAATCTAAGCGCGGTGTAGAGAACCATCAAATCTTGATCACATCTAAAAGATCAAGCTCCATTCGGCGCATGTTCTCCACCCCACGTCCTCATATCTACACACAAGAGGACAAAGCAACCCGAGTCTTGGATCCTGAAGGGTTAGCAAGCATGTACTTGGGAACCCAAGACTTGGTCACGAATCTCAACTTATCATGTGGGTTAGCATGATGCAAATGTTGGTTCAAATGCAATTTTGAAACACCCTTGGAAGCATTCCTCAAAAGGACAACTCGAGGAGAAGAACGAGTCATACCATGGGAAAAGAGGCAAACATCTTCCAAGGTTTTTGTAGAAGAGCCAATAGAAGCACCATGAGAAGCATGACGTGGACCAAGAGAAGAAGCACTAGAGGCATGTCCACGAACATGACCTAACCCACTAGAAAAGGAGTCATAAAAACCATCAACGAAGAGGGGCTTCTTACTAGGAGCACAAGCGTTCATGCCATGAGAAGGGCTATGAACCACCAAGTTCCTAGAAGAGCGAGCTTGGCGCAAGCGTTTGGCACGCTGATAACAAAAACTTTCTTGATGCTCATCTTTCTCACAAAAAGAGCAATGGTATAAAGGCCTATTGAAAGGCACACCATTCTCCGACAAGTGAGAAGTCCCCTGGGACTTGGAACAAGAAGCATCAACAACAGATTTGGTGCCAACACTTGGAGCACACGTGCCATGGGAAAGGCTACGCGGCTTCCTAAAAGCCTTAGCTCGAATACGTCGCTCGTGTTTGACACGGCGAAAACAAAAATCGAATGAATGTCCATCCTTCTTGCAAAAGGTGCAATGTAAAATCAGATTGGGAACACGAGTCCCAAAAATGTGAGAAGCACCCTTGTCAAGAGAAGTCCCTTGGACATCACTCGAAGAATCAACAAGGTTAGGAGTAGCTATAAAAGAGCTATCTGAAACCTTGGCACAAGTGCTACCATCAAAAGACTTACGCGCAACACAAGAACTCAACTCCGGTTGCAAAGATGCAGACTTGGAAACACCAACATCGGAGTTGCAAGAAATGCGTGACTCAAAAGACTTAGCACAAAGACTCTTGCATCTTTTAGCTAAAACCTCAATCTCAAACATGAGGCGATCACAAGTACCACATAGAGCATTTTTAAGATTTTCCATCTCCTCTCTAATGCACTCGACATATGTGGTACGTGTGGCGGAACCATCCTGATTATAAGAACTCAAGTACCGTCTCGGCCAAATTTGTCTGACATCGTCTCATACTTGAATCCATATAACCCCGGAAGTCCGGAAACCTCGAAGGGTTTCAATCATCAAACAACATACATGATCGCATTGTTCAAGAATTACATTTGTAAGGATACATCATTGATAAACGAAACCGAATTTAAACATCAGAGTGCGAAGTCATAAAAGAGTTATTACAATACTGGGTTTTAAAGTGCGGAAGCTGAAATAAGTTTTGAAACAAGACCACCACACACGTGGTCCAAATAAACATTGTTTGATAACTCACTCCTCCTTTTTCAAGTAATATGCCACTAGAAGTCTCAGTCCAGTAAAAGAAAAGGGGAAGATTCTGGATGACCCTGCCCTGGGCCTACTCCTCATCACCCTCCACGGGTAGAGGCAGTGCTTACAATAGCCGTAGTACACCTGGCCATCTGCAACAAACGGGATAAACCCTGAGTACGGGAATGTACTCAGCTAGACTTACCCGTCCAACTGAAAATAAAAGACACCAAGGGTATGCAAGGCTTTTTGGTGGAGCGGGGATCTTTAGTTGTGAAAAGCTCAACTTAAGAGAAGGAATATTCAATGATATCAGTGAGCATTCAAGTTTTAGACCTACCTTTTAGTCTAGATTTGCACCCGAACTAATACATACACTTGAGTCTAATCAATCAATAATATAACCATATCCAGTTGGCTTAAATCACATTTTAGTTGAACCTTAAACATCACATGGAGTTGTATCGTGGTGAAGCTCGACATAGTTTCCCACTAACCGGGGGAGACGGCGACTCGAATTGAATTCCAAACCAGCTGGTGAAAGACCTTTAATACCAACCCACACTTTTCCCGTCAGGTCCATGCATTGGGTAATCGCTCGATGCTTGTTCGTGCTGGTAATCATCGCGGTTCAAACATAGACCGCCCAATTGGAACCTGGCGATGGCCATCCCGAGACAGATCGCATTTCCATACTAGAGGGCGCGACTCGGGTTGATTCCGGCCCGAACAGCGTCTAACCGGCTTTGGGGTCGATGATTACAGCACCGACATATCCCTAAGTAAAAGGGCGCGTTCAAAAATGAATGAGGGCCAACATCGATACAAACCTACACGGTCCAACGGACGGACTGCCCCAAGTTTCCGAACTTGTGCCTTGCCTTCCAGTTGACCGTATTTTATTACTACTCACGTTCTTTTCCACGATAGCAAATATAGCCAACCGTGATCCGGTAAATAGCCATCGGGGGCATTACGGGAACATTCTTAACTACTACTTTTATTAAGCAGGCTAAACAGTTCTACTTATGAATAAGTAACAGGATAACAAGGCAGGTGTAAACAATAATCAAGGAATGATAATGCAACAAGTAGGATTCAATCAACTCCTATACCTAATGCATCACAATATAAAATACTCAATTGATTTTAAGTGTAAATACTGGGAGACTTAGAATGCTCTGGGGCATGCCTTGAGAAAAGACCGAGGCCTCGTGAGAGGGGCACTCGGGCAGGTTAGTCTCCGACGCGGGGTTGGCCTCCTCGGTTCTGGGCAGCTCTGGAATCTCCTGCTCGTCGTTTTTCCTCCGGCTCCTGGTCGGCTTCCGGGGCTGTCGATCCTATTGCAATGCGGTAATAATTAATTAATGTGTGGTGCGCAATGATGGTATGAAGAGTAAACATTTCTTGCAAACCAACAAAACAAAACCAACTTGTTGAACCACTTTTGACATTGAGAAAACACTTATCACCACGTAAACCAAAATCATTGTTTTAATTATTTTCTATTTATTAATTCGATAGAAATCCAGGTTTGAACAGCAAGTACCTTTTTCTGAACTCAGAAAAATCCACAAAAATTTCAGAAGGTAACTTATACTAATTGAACCCTACTGTACAAATTTCAGTATGATGAAAAATACTGAACAGTAGATACAAAAAGGTGAAGAAAACTGCCAAAAAGGTGCTTTGTACTAACTTTTCTTATGAAAAGTGTCAAACAACAGATTTCATATTTTTTCTAGCTTTATCTACTTATAACTACTCTACTGCAGAAATTTACTGCTAGAGCATGCACACATGAGTCTACACAAAATAAACAAGTTTATTCCAAAACAAACCCTTTGAACTACAACCTTACTGGAAAAGGGTAACATTCTTATTTCCATATTTTCCCCAGATTCTATTCCTCATTTCATATTTATCAAGGAAGTTCCATGAACAGAAACATTATATTCTTTTCTACAAGAATTTTCTAAGAAGAAACACAGAAAAGCACATTTATATAACAACTCCTTATTCTTCTATGCAACAACCCATACTTAGCATTTTTCTCAGCTTAATCATAACATACAGAGACTACATAAATTTTCTCATATTTTACTTTCATATATAAAACATCTTAACAATTATTCTAAGAAAACAGCTAAAAAGGAAATTAAACCTAAGCAGATACTTTTTCTACATAAATAGTGCCTCATAAATTTTTCACAGATACATAACGTGATAAGAAACCTACACAAATTTTTTCATGATTTAATTCAACCAGAAAGCACATGAACCCATTTATCTCAACAAAAGCACATAATCTGGATTAAATAAAAAAAGTATAATAAACTTCCACCAAAAATACTTTCATATTTTTCCATGACAGATCTACTCATGAGCAAGTTATCAAAACTGAAAACACCTCATTTGGATTAAGAAAACGTGCTACACAAAATTAAACAAGCTTTCTGGAAATTAAAATAAAAAGGAAAAATATTTAAACTCCCGGCCCATCCTGCACAGATCCGGTCCTTGGACCGTGGGTGGCTGACGCGTGGGACCAGCTGGTCAACGGGGCCCAGCGGTCAGTGAGGGCAGAGCAGGGGCGACGGTTGACCGGGGTTTTCTCGCCGACAGCGAGGTCGCCGGCGGTGGGGTTGGGCTAGGCGTGCTCCCCTTGGCTAGGCGGTTCGGGTGATGGTGTTGGTTTGGCCAGTGCATGGCCGTAGCTCGCCGGTGGCGAGCCATGGCGGGTGACGGTGGCGGTGGTGCTCGGTTATGCCATTTCCGGTGGTCGCCGACCAAATTAACGGGCGCGTCTTACTCCACTAACCCTAGGGAGGATAGCTAGGGGGTGGTTTGGCCGAAGAAACCACGGGGAAGCTCGACCACGTGCGTGGCCATGGCGGACGCCCATGGCGCTCGGCCGGAGAAGAGTGGGGACTAGAGGGCGGTAGAGACCTCGCGGAGGTGTGTTCTCACCGTGCCTTGTCGGCAACCTGATGAAGCTTGTCGGCAAGGGAGGGAGGTGGCGAAGCTCAGGGTGGTGCGGAACGGGCTCGAGCTCTTTTCGGCGGCGAACGGGGACCGAAGGGGACACCTCATCCTCTGACGGCGATGAGGTTGGTCGGGGAAGATGACGCGCGCACGACGTGTGCACGGTGAAGGCGGAGTGGCTGGCAAGAGGAATCAGATGGTGGTGGTCGGGTGAGGTCGGAACGGGGGGTGCTCTTGCGGTGGCAGCGAAGGCGAGCAGTGGACTCGGCTTCGCGTTCACGAGAGTGGAGAGGGAGAGAGCAGGCGCGAAAGGGGTGTGTGTGCGGGTGAGTGAGGGAGCGGAGAGAGGTGCTCGGGGTTTTGCTCGTGGGTTTGGCCGGCCGGCGGTCGTGGCGGGGGCCACGGCGTCGCGGTGAGCGAGGCGGTGCAGGCGATGGCGTGGGTGCGGTGAGCGAGGCAAGCGAGGAGTGGGTGAGGGCGATCGCTTGCGTGATCTGGTGAAAGAGGATCGCGCGGTGAGTGGCTCGGGCGAATCCTCGGCAGAAGATGGCGGCCACGCGGCGCTCTTGGCTGGCGTACGGCGCGACGAGCGGTCGAGAGAGGAGCGGCGCGCGCGCGGGCTGGCGCGGGCGCGAGGCGGGCCAAAAGGCCAAATGGGCCGATTGGGAAGCGCCGAGGAAAAACATTTTCCTTTTTCTTTTTCTAACTCTTCTTTGAACTTTGACCATTCAAAAAAAGTTTTGAAAACTCAAAACCAGACTTTGACCCAAAAATAAAAGTTGCTCAAAATAATTTTCTCTACAACTTTCATATAAGACACTTTTTCTGAAAATCATTTTCACAACCTCCTCCTAAATAAGGCCAATTTTTGAGCTATAAATCATTTTGTTCTCACATTTTTAAATTATTAAACTATATTGAACTAGGTCAAGGTGTCAATATAAAAAGTTTTGTACTCCAAATTACCTATTTTATAAAATTATTTGCCAAGACAGAAATCCATTGGACAACCAAGTCTTATAGAGATCCAAATCCAAATAAACAACAAAAAGGCAAAAGCACTTTTATGCACATGTAATGATGCAATGCATTGCTTATGAATTTTAGTAGCTAAATGTAGTTCCTAATGCAGTGCTTGACACTAGGGTGTCACAACCCTTCCCACCTTAAAGAAATCTCGTCCCGAGATTTGGGTTACGTACCATTTCTTAAAAAAAACGGTGTAATTTACGCGCAAGTACTCCTCGGTTTCCCAAGTGGCATCATTGGGTCTGTGATTACTCCAGAGAATCTTGTATGTCTTCACTTCACAGTTGCCAGTCTCTCGAGTCTTGGTATCCAGTATTTCCTGAGGTTGTTCATAGTATTCCAGGTCTGATCTGATAGTGACATCCGGAATTTGAACCTCTTCTCGTTCCGGTACTCGAAGACACTTCTTTAACTGTGATACATGGAACACGGGGAAGACTGCGCTCATTTATGGGGGTAACTGTACTTCATAGGCTACTTCTCCCTTTCTGGCTATGATCTGATATGGTCCTACATATCGGGGTGCTAACTTTTTCTTAATTCCAAAACGTTGGACCTTTCTCATGGGTGAGACCTTAAGGTAAACATAATCTCCCACTTGGAATTCCAGGGGTCTCCTTCGTGTATCAGCATAACTTTTCTGTCGGGACTGTGCTGCTTTGATACGTTGTTGTACGGTTTGCACGATCTCTTCGGCATCTTTTACATAATCTGACCCGTAAAATCCTCGATCTCCCGATTCAACCCAGTTTACCGGGGTTCTACATCTTCGTCCATATAAAACTTCGAACGGTGCCATCTTTATACTTTCTTGATAGCTATTGTTATACGAGAATTCTGCGAGGGGTAACCATTTCTCCCATGATTCTCCTGAGGATAAAACACAAGCTCTGAGGATATCTTCCAAAATTTGATTCACTCTTTCTGTTTGTCCTGCGGTTTGTGGGTGATAAGCGGAACTTCTTACCAACTTAGTCCCTAGCTCCTTGTGCAACTGTTCCCAAAAATGTGCTATGAACTGGGGTCCTCTATCAGAAACAATCCTCTTAGGAATTCCATGTAACCTTAAGATGTTCTGAATGTACTAGTCCGCATACTGGTGTGGCCGATGTGCAGTCTTGACTGGTATGAAGTGAGCTACTTTGAATAACCGATCTACGATAACCCAGATAGAATCATGTCCTTTTTGAGTGGTTGGAAGACCTGAGATAAAATCCATGCTAATTTCTTCCCATTTCCATTTGGAGATTGACAACGGTTGTAACAATTCAGCAGGTCTCAGGTGTATAGCCTTTATCCTACAGCAAGTATCGCACTTTGCGACATAAGCCACAACCTCTTTCTTCATCTTTGACCACCAATATCTTGTTCTCAAATCCTGGTACATCTTACTACTTCCTGGATGAATAGACAACTTTGAACTGTGGGCTTCATTCAGAATTCTTTCTTTCAGCTCTTTGTTCTTGGGAACAACCAACCTTTGATTATACCACAGAATCCCTTGTTCATCTGTTCTGAAGTTCAACGAACTACTGATTTCCAACCTCTTCTTAATCTGACAGATTTCTTCATCGGTCTTTTGTCCTTCGATGATGTCACTTTCTAGAGTGCACTCTAAGGTGATATTATTCAGCGTAACAGGGTGCATAAGGTTGAATCCATCTTCCAACAATGGTTGTAGGGAGTTGCAATGAGTCTTGCGACTCAAGGCATCTGCTACAACGTTCGCTTTTCTAGGGTGGTAATGCACTTCTAGGTTATAATCCTTGATCAACTCTAACCATCTCCTTTGTCTCATATTCAACTCTGGCTGAGTGAAGATGTATTTCAAACTTTTGTGGTCTGTATACACATTACATAGGTTACCCATAAGATAATGCCTCCATATCTTGAGTGCATGAACTATGGCTGCCAATTCCAAATCATGAGTCGGGTAATTCTCTTAATGTGGTCGCAACTGGCGTGAAGCATATGCTATAACTCTTCCATTCCGCATAAGCACACATCCAAGTCCAATCTTGGACGCGTCACAAAACACATCATAAGGTTCCTCCAAATCTGGTTGAGCCAAAACTGGCGCAGAAGTTAACAAAGTTCGCAGGGTGCGAAATGCTGCTTCACACTCTGGAGTCCATTCAAACTTCTTGTTCTTCTGAGTTAGACGAGTCATAGGCTTTGCGATCCTAGAAAAATCTGGAATGAACCGACGGTAGTATCCAGCCAATCCTAGAAAGCTGCGTACCTCATGTACGTTAGTGGGTGCTTGCCAATCCATAACTTCCTGTACTTTCGTGGGATCCACAGAAATTCCTTCTTCTGAAAGAACATGCCCGAGAAAGGGTACTTTCTTCAGCCAAAACTCACACTTGCTAAACTTAGCATACAACTTGTGCTCTCGAAGTCGAGCTAAGACGATTCGTAAGTGCTCAACATGATCCTTCTCATTTTCAGAGTATACCAAAATGTCATCAATAAACACCACAACAAACTTATCCAACTCAGGCATAAAGACCGAATTCATCAGATACATGAAATGTGCCGGTGTATTTGTCAGTCCAAAAGACATAACTAGATACTCATAGAGTCCATATCTGGCTTTGGGATATCCTCTCTTCTGATCTTAATCTGATGGTATCCTGACCTCAAGTCAATCTTGGAGAACACTTTTGCTTTTGATAATTGATCAAACAAGACGTGAATTCGAGGTAAGGGATATTTGTTCTTTATAGTTACTGCATTAAGCGGCCTGTAATCCACACACATCCTTAAAGTTTTGTCCTTCTTTTTTACAAAGATGGCGGGACATCCCCAAGGTGACGAACTAGGGCGTATCAAACCCTTATCCAAAAGCTCTTGCAACTGAATTTTAAGCTCTGCTAACTCATTGGTTGGCATTCTATACGGCCTCCGAGAAATAGGTGCCGTTCCAGGGATTAACTCTATAGCAAACTCCACATCCCTATCCGGTGGTAGTCCTGGCAACTCATCAGGGAAGACATCTAGAAACTCACACACTATCGGAATCTCAGCTATCTGCTTTGCCGTGATGTTGAACAACACTCCTATCTCACGGGGGTTTCGAGGTAACTTAAAACGGATAGAAGACTCATTCCGAGGGCTCACTAGGGAAACCACCCGTTCTGCGATATCCAAATTAACCTTCCAACGTTTCATCCATCCCATACCTAAGATCACATCCAAACCTAACCCGAGAATTACGATGAGATCCACCGATACCTTTTTATTCCCAAAAGTGATTTCTATTTCCTTAGCCATGATACGGGTAGATAGGACAGCCCCTGCTGAACTTATCTGATAACCCCTATCCAATTCTACCAACTTAGGGTTACTTCTCATAACAAAATTTTCACTTATGAAAGAATGCGATGCTCCAGAATCAAACAACACAACTGCAGGGTATTGATTAACAAGGAACGTACCAGCGGTGACATGCTCTCCTTCTGACACTTCTTCAACATTGGTGTATTGCACATGGCCTGCGCGGGGTGGAGGCTGGGTGTACTGCTTCTTTGGTCGAGGGCACTGACGTGACAGGTGTCCGGTCTGGCTGCATTTGTAGCATGGCCCGATCACATACGGGGTCTTAGAACCTCCTGAACCTCCTGCCTTTGCCTTGTTCTGCATCATGGGAGCGGTGTAGGGCTTCTGGAAACTGGGGCGGGAACGGTTGGTAGTTATTTTCCTCTGCGGGGGACGAAACCTTGCTCCTGCAGCTGGCGGGCGATACGGGGTGCGTGCTCCGAAAGAGGTCCTCTGTTGAGACGAACCTCCTTCGTTTGCACGACGACGGTTTTCGGTCGCCAGCCTGCTGTCATTAGCCTCTTTGTTCAGACAATCTCTGATAAAGTCACTGAAGGTGGTACGGTGACTGTTTCCCATCTTGGAGAGCATGGTGGCACTCATGTCACGCTTGAAACTTACGATCTTCTTGGATTCTGTATTGACGAAATCTGGGGCATTACGAGACAGGTTGTTGAAGCTATGGAGATATTCTGACATGGACCTGGTCCCTTGGGATAGCCTCATGAACTCTGTGACTTTCATCTCCATCAAACCACTAGGGATGTAGTGGTTGCGCATAGCAGTAGAAAACTGATCCCAAGTGACCGGTGCATTTGCTGGCAAGGATGCACGGTACTGGGACCACCATAACCCTGCGGGTCCTTCCAACATATGTGCGGCATACTCCGCCTTGAGCTCCTCAGTCAAACGGAGCAGGCGGAACTTCTGAGTGATGGAGTTGAGCCACTCATCTACTTTAAGCGGTTCGGTGACTTCCTTGAACATAGAGCGACGAGTGTCCAAGAAGTCGCGATATGAGCTGTACTGGTTGAGCTCTGGTCCTTGGCGCTGTTGGTGCTGCTGCGCGGTGTTATTGGCGATGTTACGGAGGGTGGCCTCCATATGCCTCTGCATCTCCTCCATGTTCCTTTGGCTACCCAGAAACTGACCGAAAAACGCTTCCGGCGTCATCGGTGGGGGTGGGGGTGGTGGCAGATTCTCCTCCAGTCCTGACCCTTGTCCACGCTGGCTGCGAGTGTGTGCCGGCATCTGCATGTACCATTAATAAGCAACCATTAGGTGATGTCACATTGATCATGAATAAATACCGTGTTGTACATAATTCAAAAATTTAGCACACGACCAAGTATAAGTACTCATTTCCATACAACATCACAGAATAATTGCTAGAAAATAAGATATGCAAATGACAGATTTCCATAAAAGGTGCCAGATCGAAGTCTGGACTTTGTTCAAAAGCCATACATGTCATTATACAACTTAAACATAAAACCAACACATGTTCGGGTTACATCATTAGCGAGCATGCTCAAGCTATACAAAAGAAAATGAGTCCTAAGAAGCTAGCGCTCAAGCGTCTCTAGCGGCGGATGTGGCATCCTCCTCATCGGCGTCCATCATCGGCTCGTCGGCGTGGTCCTCGTCATCTGAAGAAGGCTCTGGACCAAGCACTACCCCATCCTGGGGCTCCTGGGCCTCATCTGCAGGGGCCTCGTCTGCTGCTGGGGCGGCGGCCTCCTGTGCGGCGTGATGCATCTGGTGAACTGCCTCATGGAGCTGGTCGATGTAGGCCTGCTGGTGGTGTATCTGCTGTATCAGGTGATGGGCGCCCTCTCTGAGCTGGTCAAGCGTTGTGCGGGCCTGGTCTTGCTGAACGGCTGTCGTCAGGTACATCTGCTCAGCGACTGTCCTGGCGGTGGTCTCTGCTCCCGCGATGGCACGTGCATCGTCACGCTCAAGAGTGATCTGATGGATCTTCTCCTGTAGATGGGCTACCTCGGCGTCAAACTCTTCCTGCAACTTCCTCTTGCTCTGGTAGGTGGCGGTGAGGGTAAAGGACATGCTCTCCAGGATGCGCTCCAAACTCTCACATACACCCATCAAAGCTCCGGTGGCGCTCATCGCGGACATCTCGCAGTAAAATCTCTCCTCCGCACCACCTGTCGGAACCGACTCCAAAGTCTGCCTCCAACGCAATGGGAAAAGTGATCCACGAGGGAACACTCCTGCCATAGCACTAGCAAGGTCGGCGGGAAAATGGGCGATGATATCCTTCAGCACTAGATAAGCTGCCCTGTTGGCTCCATCTTTGGCACAACTGCCTCTGGTGATCTCCGTCCATCCTGTCCAGTGGGGCTTGGCAGGCAAGGCTTTGACCTTGATCTGCACCATTACGAAGGAGTCCTACCCATAGATCTCCTTCTGCCAAGAGTAACTGAGCTCCTGTCCTTCCTCGTATCCCACTGCCTGCAGAATCCTCCAAAGGATGGTCGGCAGCCCGAAGTAAGACAAGAACGTGTTCTTGGTCAGCTTCGTGGCCAAGCGGTGACGTGGAACTCCTCTGCCTCCGGTGGCCTTGCGAGCAGTCAACTTAGTCCGGGCCATCTGTAGAAACAAAAGGGGTTTCAAACTTGCGTGAGACGCATGTTAAGTTGGCAAATTTTATAGGAAAAGAGACAATTTTTAATTAAGGGGAGGAATGCAATTGCAAGAATATAAACATGATGCATGATCGTACTTACGTTCTCACTCACTAATAATGACTCGTAAGTCCTAACGTTCTAGTCGGTGGCAAGAACGATCTCTCATCCGTTATCTACTCGTTCTACTCGATCACGTAGTTATTGTACCTGCAGAAGATTCATTTCAGCCCAAAGCAAAATCCCAATGGTAAAATAACGGAGTATTGGTCCACATGCACCAAATGCATAATAGCCAACACTAAACACCATGCACCAATCCAGAAACATACCCAAAACATTGATACCCTCGTATATGTTTGCGTGGAGCTCGCACATACTTGGTATAAGAACTCTCACCTAGACCGACAGTTGGACGGTCATGCTCTCATATCTTACAAAATTATTTTATGCATGTTTTCACGATCGATGCATTCTCTTCCCCCTTGAGAATGGACCAGCAAATAAAGATCCAGCATGAAACAAGAATCCCTGAGCCCTGTTAGCAATTAAGCCACCTGAATCCTAATGTAGGGCCTAAGGACAAGACTGGGCACACTTAGTAATTGAAAATAGTTTTGAAATACCCATTTCAGTTTGAAAATAGCCCCTTTCGGATGCAATGACTTGAACTATGCTCTGATACCAGCTGTGGCGGAACCGTCCAGATTATAAGAACTCAAGTACCGTCTCGGCCAAATTTGTCTGACATCGACTCATACTTGAATCCATATAACCCCGGTAGTCCGGAAACCTCGAAGGGTTTCAATCATCAAACAACATACATGATTGCATTGTTCAAGAATTACATTCGTAAGGATACATCATTGATAAACGAAACCAAATTTAAACATCAGAGTGCGAAGTCATAAAAGAGTTATTACAATACTGAGTTTTAAAGTGCGGAAGCTGAAATAAGTTTTGAAACAAGACCACCACACACGTGGTCCAAATAAATATTGTTTGATAACTCACTCCTCCTTTTTCAAGTAATATGCCACTAGAAGTCTCAGTCCAGCAAAAGAAAAGGGGAAGCTTCTGGATGACCCTGCCCTGGGCCTACTCCTCATCACTCTCCACGGGGTAGATGCAGTGCTTACAATAGCCGTAGTACACCTGGCCATCTGCAACAAACAGGATAAACCCTGAGTACGGGAATGTACTCAGCTAGACTTACCCGTCCAACTGAAAATAAAAGACACCAAGGGTATGCAAGGCTTTTTGGTGGAGCGGGGATCTTTAGTTGCGAAAAGCTCAACTTAAGAGAAGGAATATTCAATGATATCAGTGAGCAGTCAAGTTTTAGACCTACCTTTTAGTCTAGATTTGCACCTGAACTAATACATACACTTGAGTCTAATCAATCAATAATATAACCATATCCAGTTGGCTTAAATCACATTTTAGTTGAACCTTAAACATCACATGGAGTTGTATCGTGGTGAAGCTCGACATAGTTTCCCACTAACCGGGGGAGACGGCGACTCGAATCGAATTCCAAACCAGCTGGTGAAAGACCTTTAATACCAACCCACACTTTTCCCGTCGGGTCCATGCATTGGGTAACCGCTCGATGCTTATTCGTGGTGGTAATCGTCGTGGTTCAAGCACGAACCGCCCAATTGGAACCAGGCGATGGTCATCCTGAGGCAGATCGCATTTCCATACTAGAGGGCGCGACTCAGGTTGATTCCGGCCCGAACAACGTCTAACCGGCTTTGGGGTCGATGATTACAACACTGACATATCCCTAAGTAAAAGGGCGCGTTCAAAAATGAATGAGGGCCAACATCGATACAAACCTACACGGTCCAACGGACGAACTGCCCCAAGTTTCCGAACTTGTGCCTTGCCTTCCAGTTGACTGTATTTCATTACTACTCAGGTTCTTTTCTACGATAGCAAATATAGCCAACCGTGATCCGGTAAATACCCATCGGAGGGCATTACGGGAACATTCTTAACTACTACTTTTATTAAGCAGGCTAAGCAGTTCTACTTATGAATAAGTAACAGGATAACAAGGCAGGTGTAAACAATAATCAAGGAATGGTAATACAACAAGTAGGATTCAATCAACTCCTATACCTAATGCATCACAATATAAAATACTCAATTGATTTTAAATGTAAATACCGGGAGACTTAGAATAATCCGGGGCTTGCCTTGAGAAAATACCGAGGCCTCGTGAGAGGGGCACTCGGGCAGGTTAGTCTCCGGCGCGGGGTCGGCCTCCTCGGTTCTGGGCAGCTCCGGAATCTCCTGCTCGTCGTTTGCCTCCGGCTCCTGGTTGGCTTCCGGGGCTGTCGATCCTATTGCAATGCGGTGATAATTAATTAATGTGTGGTGCGCAATGATGGTATGAAGAGTAAACATTTCTTGCAAACAAACAAAACCAACTTGTTGAACCACTTTTGACATTGAGAAAACACTTATCACCACGTAAAACAAAATCATTGTTTTAATCATTTTCTATTTATTAATTCGGTAGAAATCTAGGTTTGAACAGCAAGTACCTTTTTCTGAACTCAGAAAAATCCACAAAAATTCCAGAAGGTAACTTATTCTAATTGAACCCTACTGTACAAATTTCAGCATGATGAAAATTACTGAACAATAGATACAAAAAGGTGAAGAAAACTGCCAAAAAGGTGCTTTGTAGTAACTTTTCTTATGAAAAGTGTCAAACAGTAGATTTCATATTTTTCTAGCTTTATCTACTTATAACTACTCTACTGCAGAAAATTTACTGCTAGAGCATGCACACATGAGTCTACACAAAATAAACAAGTTTATTCCAAAACAAACCCTTTGAACTACAACCTTACTGGAAAAGGGTGACATTCTTATTTCCATATTTTTTCCAGATTCTATTCCTCATTTCATATTTATCAAGGAAGTCCCATGAACAGAAACATTATATTCTTTTCTACAAGAATTTTCTAAGAAAAAACACAGAAAAACACATTTGTATAACAACTCCTTATTCTTCTATGCAACAACCCATACTTAGCATTTTTCTCAGCTTAATCATAACATACAGAGACTACATAAATTTTCTCATATTTTACTTTCACATATAAAACATCTTAACAATTATTCTAACAAAATAGCTAAAAAGAAAATTAAACCTAAACATATACTTTTTCTACATAAACAGTTCCTCATAAATTTTTCATTGATACATAACCTGACAAGAAACCTACACAAGAAACCCATTTATCTCAACAAAAGCACATAATATGGATTAAATAAAAATAGTATTATAAACTTCCACCAAAAATACTTTCATATTTTTCGATGACAGATCTACTCATGAGCAAGTTATCAAAACTGAAAACACCTCATTTGGATTAAGAAAACGTGCTACACAAAATTAAACAAGCTTTCTGAAAATTAAAACAAAAAGGAAAAAATATTTAAACTCCTGGCCCATCCTGCACAGACCCGGTCCATGGACCGTGGGTGGCTGACGCGTGGGACCAGCTGGTCAACGGGGCCCAGCGGTCAGTGAGGGCGGAGTAGGGGCGACGGTTGACCGGGGTTTTCTCGCCGACGGCGAGGTCGCCGGCGGTGGGGTTGGGCTAGGCGTGCTCCCCTTGGCTAGGCGGTTCGGGTGATGGTGTTGGTTTGGCCAGTGCATGGCCGTAGCTCGTCGGCGGCGAGCCATGGCGGGTGACGGTGGCGGTGGTGCTCGGCTATGCCGTTTCCGGCGGTCGCCGACCAAATTAACGGGCGCGTCTTACTCCACTAACCCTAGGGAGGATAGCTAGGGGGTGGTTTGGCCGAAGAAACCACGGGGAAGGTCGACCACGTGCGCGGCCATGGCGAACGCCCATGGCGCTCGGCCGGAGAAGAGTGGGGACTAGAGGGCGGTAGAGACCTCGCGGAGGTGTGTTCTCACCGTGCCTTGACCTGATGAAGCTTATCGGCAAGGGAGGGAGGTGGCGAAGCTCAGGGTGGTGCGGAACGGGCTCGAGCTCTTTTCGGCGTCAAACGGGGACCGAAGGGGACACCTCGTCCTCTGACGGCGATGGGGCTTGGTCGGGGAAGATGACGCACGCACGACGTGTTCACGGTGAAGGTGGAGTGGCTTGCAAGAGGAATCGGATGGTGGTGGTCGGGTGAGGTCGGAACGGTGGGGTGCTCTTGCGGTGGCGGCAAAGGCGAGCAGTGGACTCGGCTTCGCGTTCACGGGAGTGCAGAGGGAGAGAGCAGGCGCAAAATGGGTGTGTGTGCGGGTGAGTGAGGGAGCGGAGAGAGGTGCTCGGGGTTTTGCTCGCGGGTTTGGCCGGCCGGCGGTCGTGGCGGGGGCCATGGCGTCGCGGTGAGCGAGGCGGTGCAGGCGATGGCGTGGGCGTGGGGAGCGAGGCGAGCGAGGAGTGGGCGACGGCGATCGCTTGCGTGATCTGGTGAAAGAGGATCGCGCGGTGAGTGGCTCGGGCGGATCCTCGACAGAAGATGGCGGCCACGCGGCACTCTTGGCCGGCGTACGGCGCGGCGAGTGGTCGCGCGCGGCGCGGCGCGGGCGGGAGCGGAGCGACGTGCGCGAGCGGGCTGGCGCGGCACGAGGCGGGCCAAAAGGCCAAATGGGCCGATTGGGAAGCGCCGGGGAAAAACATTTTCCTTTTTCTTTTTCTAAATCTTCTTTGAACTTTGACCATTCAAAAACAGTTTTGAAAACTCAAAACGAGACTTTGACCCAAAACTAAAAGTTGCTCAAAATAATTTTCTCTACAACTTTTTTCTGAAAATCATTTTTACAACCTCCACCTAAATAAGGCCAATTTTTGAGCTATAAATCATTTTGTTCTCACATTTTTCAATTGTTAAACTATATTGAACTAGGTCAAGGTGTCAATATAAAAAGTTTTGTACTCCAAATTACCTATTTTATAAAATTATTTGCCAAGACAGAAATCCATTGGACAACCAAGTCAACAACAAAAAGGCAAAAGCACTTTTATGCACATGTAATGATGCAATGCATTGCTTATGAATTTTAGTAGCTAAATGTAGTTCCTAATGCAGTGCTTGACACTAGGGTGTCACAGTACGCAAGAGTTCAATTTCTTTTTCAAGGTTGGCACTCATATCATTGTGCTCAACCAACTTGGCGCTCATATCATCGCGCAAAATCCTCAAAGCCAAAACCTCTTTTTCTAAATTAATGCATGAAGTGCAAATGAAATCGGTGGAAGAAACATCACCATTCATATCAAGCAAAGAATCATGAATAGCACTGGAGGCATGACAAGCATTTTTATTAAAAGAGCACAAACTACAAGGCCTAGCATTTATCTCAACAATTTCAGCCCTAGCATGCTCAAGTTCATCTACACATGTGGTGTGAGTCAATTTTAGTTCATTAATTTCAGCATGCAAAGACTCACATGAAACACATGGTGCAACAGCTTTTGACCTAAGCAAGGCTATTTCAGATTTAGCACGAACAAGATCCTTGCGCAAGTCAAAGCAAGCAATGCAAGACATGGTATGGAAGCATTTGATTTCAACATTTCATTCTCAGATTTTAAGCTAGCAAGATAAAAGCATAGCTCATCATTCTTCCTAACCATGTCACTACAAGAGGTGCAAGGTAAAGATGCACTAGACTTCCAATGAAAAAGACCACATTTTAACCTAGCAATGGAGCATTTCAACTTCTTGATCTTTCTATGCAAGGTATCACAAAGCTCATCATATCTAATGTTATCATCACAACAAGCTTCAAATCGTTGGGACAAAATCCCAAGACTAGCGAGAAGTGTACCTTTCTTGGCCTTGCCAAGTTCACGTATACGATCCTCCGTTGAATGCTCATCATCTCCTAGGAAGTCCAGCAAAGCATCCACCTCACGTTCCGCCTCAAGAACCGCACTCCTCCTTCTTGCCAAAATGTCATCCTCAATCGCATGTCCAAGACTCAAACCTAAGGACAAAGACACACTGGAAGAAGAACTTGGTGCCATTTCCAAAAGCACCGTTAGTGTTAGCCAAACCACAAGCTCAACACCTCGACAAGCAAAGTCAGAAACACAACTGCTCTCAAAAGGTCGCCTTCGCGGATCCGGAACCGGTTAAGGTAGAGAGATCCTTAACTAGCTCCGATACCAATTGAAGGACCGAAAATGCTAAAGCAAGGTGACCAGAGGGGGGGGGGGGGGGGTGAATGGGAGCCTCAAAATTTCTTTCGAAATGTTTAGGCCTTTGTCCCAGAAAATCAACCCCAAGAGCAAAGTCGACACACGTGATGTCCACGACCCAAGAGAATGGGTGGATGTTCACTAGGAACACAGCGGGACACCACAAAAGCTCCCTCGCCCAAATCCACGCGAGTCAACTAGTGACAAGATGGACTTTGGGTAACCTCAACCTCCCCCGAGCAACGCGAGGGGGATTCAGGCATTTTTGCAAAGCGGGAAGCCCTGTTTCTGTAGAGCACAGAGTCGGGAATCCAACGCAAAGCCAAACGGATGAGCTACTGTTAACACCAGATTTTCGCACGCACGAGGATATGACAGGTGGGCCCAGCCGACAGTGAGAGAGGGGTTCAATGAACAACCAGATGGACGGATAGCCTTCGGAGTTTTAGCAAATGTCTGCGCGGTCGGCTATTTTGTAAGGTGGTGGTTCTGTTCGGGAAATAGATATGGCAAGTAAAGCTGACTTGCACTGAAAGACCCGTGACGCCGAAAAGAATAGGATTAGGATTTGTATCTTTCCAAATTTCATTCTGTAAATCGTAATCGTCTAGGACTCATATTTTGCCCAGGGTATAAATATAAGCCCTCGACCATTGTAAAATTGTTCACAACCATATCAATACAAACCGGCTCCGTGCCACCTTCGAGTCCTTAGTCGTGTCGTCGAGTTCTTCGAGAGGAATCATCGATCCGTCAACCTCCGTATGTCCCGACAACCTTGTTATCATGTCTAGTATCATGCGGTGGATTTAGATATGATGCAAGTAGTCTTGCTTGTTTTCAATGGTCGTGCGGCGGACCCTTGTTAGCGATCAAGAAGTCTTTGCTTATGCTTTGCTTATGGGTAGATACCGTGCGGCAGGCGTTTATTCATATGTTTAGCAGAAGCGAGATAGTTATCGGCTCTGTTAGATTTGGCAAATCTGATAGATTCATTAAGTTATCATGTGTTGCATTGTTTATTTAATTTTGTAACACTCTTTTGCCCAATCTAGATTGATTTTTGTTCGGCCCCTGCTTCACAAGTTTGCTTGTGTCTCTTTAATCGCAAGATCATGATGGCCGAGTTAACTTTCAATCTAGATTGTTACATGTTGCGGGTTCATGCATGTCAACCACAATTAGGCTTTAGTAAAACTGGGTATCGTGCGGCAGATGCAGGTTTTAGTTTAGTTTAATCGTGCTTGTTTGTATGTTCCTTCCTCATGGACCCCAAATCGGCTAGCTTGCCGATCTTGGTTAAGCTTACGTGAGTAATAAGTTTTTATAGATCTGTTTGGATACATGCATGCTTTTAGCTTCTTATAATTAGATTGTATCATGCGGTGGATTAATCTAATTATAAGGAGTGGTGTAGACTTAGTTTATGCTTGACGGGTTTTACGAAGACTAGACGTGCGGTAGACTAGTTGGAGTAGCCTATGCATGTGTTGTTTGAATAGATTTATATTTACAAGTTGCCTGTTTACAATTCGCTACGTTTTGACGATGTCTGTTGTTTGTTTAAGCATGCTTTTCCTCACACGTGTATTCGGCAGTTGATATACTTACATGCTTTCTTTTCATATTAGCCGAATAACTCTATAAACATGCTTTGACAGACAACTTCTATAGTTGTGTGCCGTTGTGATTGGCTTTCAAAGCCGTACATATGGAACTGTCTGGTCTCACCCGGCATGTTCCAGTGGTATTCTCACAGTTTTATCCCTTGTTGGTTTTCAGGTAAAACCGACTGGCACGTCTCCGGATTCCAAACCGTCCGGGCACCCGATTGAAGCCAAGCTTTTCGGCTTGCCGTGTGTTAGGCGCGGTGTGTCACGTTTTGCGCCAAGAACTACAGACAGAACAGCGTGGAACCAGCTGCATCGGACGCTAGGGAGCGTCCGATGTGTTCATGTCGGACGCGTCCGATGTGAACAGGACCTCTATGGAACCTTACTGAGTTGACATCGGACGCTACTACAGTAACAACTCAGCGTCCGATGCGAGCGTCCGATGTGAACAGTAGCGTCTGATGCCCTGACAACGGACGCGTCCGATGCAAAAAGAGGGTTTCTGAAACCTCACTGCATGACCATCGGGCGCTGCACTGTAGCGTCCGATGCCAGCGTCCGATGCCCCTTCAAAAATACAGAAACTGACACGTGGCAACGGCGTGTCCGATGCTACTTGGGTCAGCGTCCGATGCTAAGAACACGAGCGTCCGATGCCCCCGAAACTGTGCTGTTTTTCCGCCGATTCAACTCGATCTCCCTCTAATCAAAAGCTCTAAGGCTCAAACTTCTTGTGAGGGGTCACAAGGATGTTAGTGAGCTACTCCTAAGAGATAATGGCTCGAACCTAACTCCAAATCGATGAATCGAAAGATTTCAGGGCAAAGGAGCAAGAACGTGATCCAAAACGAAATCCGCCTGATCTACTAGCTCGTGAGGAATTAGAGAAAACCCTTCGGTAGAAAGATGTCTCTCACGATGCTCTAGGAGATGGTTCAAATGGATTTGCGAATCTTCCCTCAAAACAAGAAATCTCGTGAAGATCGAAAGAGGGGAAAACGTGCAACGCGAAGAACAAAATCGCAAGACAAATTAAAGCACAAATTTGATCCTTGGATTCAACAAGATGATGAATTGTATTAGCGCTCGGTGTTGGGTTACAAGCCACTCCTCGCAACAACAAAGCTCGGATGGCAAAAAGCTCAAGAACAAGAGCCCTCTCTCCTCTAACCCTAGCCTTCTCTCACAAGAACAAAATGAGAGTGGCGCCGTCCAAGGATAGTTGTCCAATATAGCCCCTTCATCTATATATAGGCGCACGTCCGAATGACACAAATGCCCTAACATGAAGTACTAACCAAAATACCCCCTAGGGGTAAAACCGTCCAGACTTGACAGTTTCCATCCGACGGCCACGCGCCTTCTCATCCTTCGTTTCGCCTCGACGCAAGCTCCAGGATGCTGTTGACGTTTGTTAGTGCAAATAGAATATGAAAGATTCTGCAAGCGCACAGAACACCGTTGTAGCATTTTACCGGGAGTATTCCAGGATCGTTATTTATATTTTACCACAGGGAAGCTAGGGTCAAGAATCTGATAACTCACTATCATGCATCTACTAACTCAGAGTACTTATTAGACTAAAGCAGGAGTGAATGATATATGATATGATAATAAATGAAGCACATAAAGGATAATTCAATGATAACTAGATAACTATAGTGGGAGGACAACGGGAGAGATCAAGGTTCTTATATAATTCTCTATTACTTGGGTTCTAAGGCAACAAAGATGAAAAGATATAGCAGTCACAAACATTGGCACTTTGGAGCAGCAGGTCCTTTCCAACTCTCGAAGAAGATTGGGAAAAAGGTAGTTGGGAGAAGGCTGCCAAAAGCTCTATGAAACATCAATCCGAACGTGGTGGACTACAAAGGCCTAACAGAGCTGTCACCCCTGGGGCTACCACAACTATTCCGTGGGATTGAGCGCAACCTCAGGTAACCTATAAACTAAACACCATGTCTAATCTATGGATTACTACTCTAATTACCTAGGATAACTAGAGCACTCAATACGAACAAAGATCTCATGCCAAGATATAACAACTATACTAATCATATAATAAAGCATAAAGTAAATAGAGAAGATAAATATATTAAAGCATAAGTCTTACAAAGAAAAGATACAAAACATACCAAAACTCTGAAGACTCCTCCGGAACCGGAGCGCAGCTCCGCTCTCCCTAACTCCCGATTAGAGCTAAGCTATTACATTGGAAAATCTAAACCTAATTACATAGAGAAGAGAGGTTATCCATTCGAGGGACGCCTCTACAACTCCATGATGATGTTGTGTTGCCTCAGGGGGGTCCTGGGTTTATTATATAGGGGCTCCTGGCCTCCCCTCCACCCTGGGTAAGCGATGTGGTACTAAATCCTTCGTCATATGCACTTGGGCCTAAATGGGCCAAAACGCGTTGGAGAGGTCGGTTGGAGTGCGTCACGCGAAGGGGGGCGAGTTTGGGCCCTGTACCAGACCGGTCGGTCTGCCCCTATGACAGGTGGGCCCCGCCTTCCGTGGGTCGCCTTCTCGTGTCTTCTGGAATGTTCCGGAATGTTCTAGAATCTTCCAAGTCGTATCCATCGAGTACTCTCGCTCTGGGACTCCAAATATAGCAAATCATATGTCCGTTTCGATCGTCTCGACGAGGTCTTCGCAATGGTGTGCTCTGTTTCATCACTTGGGATACTTTTATTTGGTAAAAATATGGATGTCCAACAAAACAAGTGAGACCACCAAAACTCATGGAACTTGTTAGTTTCAGACCCTACAACTATGCTTTGTGATTCATTTAGTGTCATTTCATGCATTAGTTGATGGTTAAATATGAGCAATAGTGAGCGTCAACAAGTTCCCCCAAGCTTACCCTTTGCTAGTCCCGAGCAAAGCCAAACTCAATAATGGATCAGGAGTTGCTGCAATATTTGTATTTCTTAACAAGTACACATGTATTCAAAAAGAAGTTCTCATATGGAATAGGAAAAAGTATCATATTATTCATCATGGGGCTTAGTACTATACCTTGAATCTTGAGTAAATGAAGGATAGAACGATCAAATCAAGCGCTATGTCTCTAGTTCTTTTACTTCACCATTATCCCGGAGTTTTATGAATTTTCAAAAAGCTTAAGAACATATGTTGTCAAATTAAACAATGGATCCAAAGAGAAAGTCAACCACACCATTGAATCGAGAAGTGCATGTGTATGGAAAATGGAGGCGGATGCTCTTTTGAATGTATCACTCTCTTCTGTCTATTAGAGACACATGGCTATCAGGCTAATTCTACTATTGGGCACGTGCCCATTTTTTCTGATATTCATATTTTTTCTCTCTTTTTTTCTTCCTTTTTTTGAGGTTCTGGACACTTGTCCCTTTTATTTCCTCGCGATCTATCTTTTTGAGGTTTCGGACACTTGTCCCTTTTTATTTCCTCGGTTTTTTTTGCTTTTTTTTCAATAGTCATATGTTTCCAAAAAAACTTTTGAGAGGATAAGAATAAATAATCATGAGCATTTATGCGGAAGATGGATGAAATGTGTAAGTGATCTCAATTCAATAGCATGATAACTTCTCACATGGTCAACAAAGCTTAATTTAACTCAATGCCATTATTAGTCATATTAATATTGAGAAATCTTTGGAACTCTAGTGTTGTTTAGAACAAGATAATAGCAGCTCAGATCATCATATATCATATCTGTCAATTATACCTAGACTCTGGATCAAGCATTTACTACCCATATATTTAATTTCATTTTTCAGCATCATTATTAATCAGGAGAACTCATGCTTTGAAGGCTAGATACTTGAAAGAAATTAGATAGAGCAATTATTCATCATTTCCATGTAAAAGATTAGAGAGAGTTCTTCTTTTATTATCAACTTTTTAAAACAAACTTAACACACTATTTATTTAATCTAACACATACTTACTATAAATAACTAAGATAGTGAATAAGACATACCTGGATTACAAAGATAACGGGGTTGCGTCTCCCCCAAGCCGGTTCGTTTAATAGCATTGAGCCTTCATGTGCCCATATTTTTTTTCTTCTTTTTAATTAATGGTGAGCCTTCATGTGCCCACATTTTTTCATTTTATTTTATTTACGTATAGAAAGAAAACTTAAGACGATAAGGATACTTACCTGGATACACGGGGGTGCTTTCCCCCAAGCTGAATGCTGACGTAGTCGTTCAATCTTGCCATGTAGCGGACTGGCGGTGGAAATGTGTTTCCTCTGTCGGAGCTTTGATTGATGTTGATGTTTGTTGAAATAGTGCTCCAACAGTGAATGGAACATTCACTTGCTTGTCAGCTTTTCTTGGTCTTTCAGATCCTATGAAACTCAAATAGACAACAAAACTTGTCGAACAGATTAAGCGTTAGTGGTTGGCCACTTAAGCCTTAGTTGTCTAGAATTTCAGTAAGATCTCTTTCTCAATATTTTTGTATTTTATATTTTTTCGATGCAAGAGAAAATGCACATGATGAATGCATGCATATTTATTTTTATTATTTTTATGCCACCACGATGAACATTCCTGTGGGTTTTTACACACCATAGAATTATTCACATGGGGCTTCATAGTTTATGATGTAGTGTAACAAATGCAAATTTTTTATTTTCCTTTCTAATGCAATGCAGAAATGAAAATGTTTGTGAATTAAATATGATGATGCAATGATTAAATATGATGATGCAATAAATAACTAAAATTAAATATGAGAAATATGCAGGAAAATAAATATGAGGATAACTACCAATTTTTACTTTTTGGCAAAGGTTCGGATATTTAGGTCCGACGAACCGGACCTTCCCTTGGTTCAGACCTCCCAATGTATGTCAGACGTTTGGAAAGTTGTTATTGATTGTACCTCTGAGGTGCAGACTTTTTCTTCCATACTTTCTTGGTCTGAGTCTTCACTTCCTGTGGTTCACTGTCTTGAGGTTTTTCTTCTTTCTTTTCTGGGACAATGTCGATAGCTTCTTCTTCGTGATTGACCTCTCTATTGTTGATAGTTTGTCTTCTTTGGCATTGAGAGCGGCGTCTTTCACTTCTGTTCTTCTTAGGTGCTTCATTGGGCATGTAGCTGATGAAGTTACATCGTGCCTTTTCTCCAGGAGAGTGAAAAATGGATTTCCTCTTGTAGATGATTGTACTTGTAGCGTAGAGGAATGACCTTCCTTGGATGAGGTGGACATCATCGTCTTCTCATGTCAAGGATCAAGAAGTCGGTGGGGACTTCATGACCTCTAATTCTGACTACGATGTCTTCCATCATTCCTTCTTGTTTATACCTCTTGATATGGTGTCACTCATATTATTTGTTCGTCCAGTAGTTTGAAATGAAGCGTTAATTGTGGACGCTGGCAGCATCATGCTCAGTGTGCATGTTCTTGTAGATCTAGGACCTTCACTCTATAGAATTTGGGAGTGACAAACTTCTCCATGTTTTGCTCAAGAGTGTGTCCTGCTCATAAAGACAAGGTAGAGATCAAGTGCATGGGCTCTGTTGGTGGAAAAACACCAACAGAACCAAAAGTTTTGTTCATTCCTCTCTAACATTAGGCACATCGAACAAGATGAACTTGTTATTTATGTGTTCTATTCAATCTTAACATGAGTGATAGAATCAAAAGATGAGCATGAAAATATTTAACATATCAGATTACTTAACCCAAGGAAGGATAATCTATGCATAATGTGTTGATGATTGTGATATATCATCTTCCAAAGGTTGGATGCACAACATTTTAGCTCATTTAATTAAGATAGTGAGATTCAAGAGAGTAAAGCTAAGAACAAAGAGTAAAGAACTGAACATGTTGAGTTGATTAGATTGGATCAAGTGAGGTGCAACTTAAACATGTTTGATTCTTTATGTATACGCAGTCCAGAAACAAGGAGAAACTTTTAAAGTGATGGTCACTTACCTTGAAATGTTGCTTATCATTGAAGAGTGATGGTGTCAAATCACCTTGTGGAAGCTTCTCTTGTTTAGCTGGTTGTTGTTCATGACTAGCTTGCCTTCTCTTGCCAATCTCACAGTGGGCCAGCTGAGTCTTGTTCTCAACAGGTCCAGATGATGGAGACTTTGCCAACTATTCTCTTGATTTTTAGGCTCAGGTACTATGTCTCCATCTTTGAATTCTTGCAGTGCAGTGGCTTCATCCTTCATGATGTCCCCCTCAATTCCTGGTAGTCGGTTCTTCCTTTGTCGGTTGAGTCAACGTCTTCTCTTGGTTTCCTTCGGCTGCTCATAAATGGTGTATTTGTTAAAGAAGCAGCGACCCTTTTGATCGAAGATCCAAAAGTGGACGTCTCAAGGTTCGACATAGATGACAACGATCCTCCAAGAATGAGTGATGGATCAGTTTTCTTCTTCTTGATTGGGGTAGTGTCTAGCGGCTTGTACTGATCAAAGTGATGAGTAGGAGATCAAAGTGTCTTGAAGCTGGATTTCTCCTTCCTACCATTGATCGTGAAGCAGATCTGGACAACAGAATTGTGTCTCCCCCAAGCTGGCTTGTGAAGTAGGTGGATGTCCAAATTTCTTCAACAACATGTTCATGAGTTGAAATTGTAGACCTTGTTGTTGTTGAAGTCGTACAACCTCGTCCACCAAACTAGCTCTTGTGTTGCAATGATTAGAAGTGAGGAGAACTTCCACTGCTTGTCTTTATAGTGAACCACCAATAAACTTCCTTCGGACGACACATAGATGTTATGATGTAGTGGCATATTGTCTCCCTGATATTTGTTGTTGGTGTCGGTATTGATGTCTTCGAAAATGATGAGCGTAGGCATAGATTGACCCATATGGGGTGAGTTGCATCCTGCTCGTCATCAGTGTCTTAGCTTAGGCCTTGGGATGGCTCAAAGCTTGGCTACCTTCGACATCACTTGTGACTTGTCTGATGATGAGTTTTGTCTATCCACGGGTTGGGTTTTGGATCTTTAAGTTCACACCATGAGAATTGCACTGAATTTAAAACATTGGTTGTTATCCACAACTTATGTGTTAGTGGACATATACCCGAAGGATTGCACTGAATTTAAAACATGGGTTGTTATCCACAACTTATGTGTTATTCATCCATGCTAATGAAAAAGATGATTTTATTATTACTTTAGCATAGACTAGCATTTTTTGTGTTGGCTGCATTTCAACATGGTTCAATGCAAAAGATAACTTGCAGTAGAAGATAGACTTAAATAATCTTTAATACTCACAGTTCTTTCATCCATGATGAATGAGCTGAGTCTTCTTTGTGCAGTTCATCATATGCCTTGCTTCATCTCTGATGTGAATTCATCTCAGGACTTTCCCAAATTGTATTTGAAAGTTTTCTGCAAGGGTTAGTCCAACAAAATATCCAACGTTTACACAAGCTAATTTTAGATCAATAATCAAACCAAACTTCGTGTCTAATTTGATTAAGGTAGACTATTTAACCTAAGCACCACACTTAATTTAAAAAGCCTATGAAAGTATTTGCAGTATTTCCAAACTAAAACTTGCTTGAGTAAACAAAGGTGGCATGAAAGCATAACAAAGATTTATTCAAAAAGAGATGACAGAGTATGATCACAGTGAGGAATATTTTTTTTCTCTTTTTTCTTTAATATTTTTTTAGATGCAGATGACATGAATGCATGCAAGGAACTTGATATGAGAAAACATAAACTAAATGGAGTGGATGCAAGGATGATTCAAAGTAAACATGCAGTGGAATGCAAGGAATTAAAAAAGATAACTACTCATAAAGTTTAAAGTCCATGAGCAAGACTGTCTCACCTTGATCATGCTTACCATGACTCACAACTGGGACTTGTGAGTGGCGCAGCGTAACTATCCGTCACATGGGATGGGAGTTGAATTATTGTGACAGCGACCTTTTCTCAATCTACACATGGTTAGAATAAATAATATATATGTAAACACAAACCTGTGAGATGGCAGGGTTCCAGAATTAATGATGGATCTTGAATGTTCAGGCACCCTGGGTTCTTCATTCTTGTGGAAGCTTGCCATAAGGTCGAAATGACATCTGATGTCCTGTCTATTCCACACTCAACAGAACAAGGGGTAATCCTACTAAAGCTAGTGGTACACTAAATTAGCAGACATCAAGATCATTATCAAAATCTTTACACCAATTGCTTCCCCGGCAACGGCGCCAAAAGTGCTTGTTGACGTTTGTTAGTGCAAATAGAATATGAAAGATTCCGCAAGCGCACAGAACACCATTGTAGCATTTTACCGGGAGTATTCCAGGATCGTTATTTATATTTTACCATAGGGAAGCTAGGGTCAAGAATCTGATAACTCACTATCATGCATCTACTAACTCAGAGTACTTATTAGACTAAAGCAGGAGTGAATGATATATGATATGATAATAAATGAAGCACATAAAGGATAATTCAATGATAACTAGATAACTATAGTGGGAGGACAACGGGAGAGATCAAGGTTCCTATATACTTCTCTATTACTTGGGTTCTAAGGCAACAAAGATGAAAAGATATAGCAGTCATAAACATTGGCACTTTGGAGCAGCAGGTCCTTTCCAACTCTCGAAGAAGACTGGGAAAAAGGTAGTTGGGAGAAGGCTGCCAAAAGCTCTACGAAACATCAATCCGAACGTGGTGGACTACGAAGGCCGACCCCTGGGGCTACCACAACTATTCCGTGGGATTGAGCGCAACCTCAAGTAACCTATAGACTAAACACCATGTCTAATCTATCGATTACTACTCTAATTACCTAGGATAACTAGAGCACTCAATACGAACAAAGATCCCATGCCAAGATATAACAACTATACTAATCATATAATAAAGCATAAAGTAAATAGAGAAGATAAATATATTAAAGCATAAGTCTTACAAAGAAAAGATACAAAACATACCAAAACTCTGAAGACTCCTCCGGAACCGGAGCGCAGCTCCGCTCTCCCTAACTCCCGACTAGAGCTAAGCTATTACATTGGAAAATCTAAACCTAATTACATAGAGAAGAGAGGTTATCCATTCAAGGGACGCCTCTACAACTCCATGATGATGTTGTGTTGCCTCAGGGGGGTCCTGGGTTTATTATATAGGGGCTCCTGGCCTCCCCTCCACCTTGGGCAAGCGATGTGGTACTAAATCCTTCGTCATATGCACTTGGGCCTAAATGGGCCAAAACGCGTTGGAGAGGTCGGTTGGAGTGCGTCACGCGAAGGGGGGCGAGTTTGGGCCCTGTACCAGACCGGTCGGTCCAGCAGGGAGACCGGTCGGTCTGCCCCTATGACAGGTGGGCCCCGCCTTCCGTGGGTCGCCTTCTCGTGTCTTCTGGAATGTTCCGGAATGTTCTAGAATCTTCCAAGTCGTATCCATCGAGGACTCTCGCTCCGGGACTCCAAATATAGCAAATCATATGTCCGTTTCGATCGTCTCGACGAGATCTTCGCAATGGTGTGCTCTGTTTCATCACTTGGGATACTTTTATATGGTAAAAATATGGATGTGCTACAAAACAAGTGAGAGCACCAAAACTCGTGGAACTTGTTAGTTTCAAACCCTACAACTATGCTTTGTGATTCATTTAGTGTCATTTCATGCATTAGTTGATGGTTAAATATGAGCAATAGTGAGCGTCAACAGATGCCGCCACGTGCCGCCACCGTCGACCACCGCGCCTTCTCGTGGATAGCATTGCCGCCGCGCCAACTTCTCCACGCCGCCACGCGTCGACCATTCCACATGGGAACCTCTGCCCGGTTATGAGGCCCAAACCGGTAAACCCAACAGCCCGGGTTTTGAGGCCCAAACCTGGCAAACCGTCCACCCTGAGTTTTGAGGCCCAAACTCGGAAACCCGCCACCCCAGGTTTTGAGGCCTAAACCTGGAAACCGTCCACCCCGAGTTTTGACGCCCAAACTCGAAAACCGTCGAGGGTAGCTTTTTGAGGCTCAGCTACCGAACCCGCACCGAAGATGGGATGTGGTTCGCACACCCCGACCACCGGCACCGATGCCGATGCATGTCCAGCCTCCATGCCGAGCACAATGCCTTCGCCTTCCTTCTTGACTCAGCCGACGACACTTGTGCCGCACGCAAGCCCATGTCCGACCTCCCGCCAAGTGCCACGACGCCATCGTCTTCCTCCCGACTCGGCCGATGCATCGCACATCCCCATGTGCTCCTGCTCGTCGATGCCATGTGCCAGCTACCACAGCTGGTCCTCTGGCCCTCCAGTCTGTCGGTCCAAGCCTCATGTTCGCCCTTCACCGCTCTGGGTACATCAGCATGGCACGTCCGCCGCACGACACGCCCATCCTTCACCGCTCCCGGTCCGTCGGCACGACACGTCTCTACTTGACCTTCACCTCGCCATCGACCACTGTATCCGAGCTCCACACATGCACATCAACTCAGCCAAGAGACACATGTTGCACACGCACACCAACACATGAAACACCACAACTCAACGCCACCGGTTAGTCATAAACATTAAGCGCATAGCGAGATATGGACTAAACCGGGAAAAGCCTCAAACCTTCCTCATCAATGTCAATCATTCATCATATATGTTCTTAGACCGGGCTGGGGCGCCCTGGCGCTGAGCACCGGCGCTCCCTCCTCCACCGCTCCTTCCCCAACCCGACTCCGCCCTCGCCGCTGCTCTCGTTGCCGCACGGGTCGCTGCTGCTGAAGGTCAGGCGCGCGTGCGTGCGGCTGCCCGCGCCTGGGAGCAAGAGCGCGACGCGACTGACGCCCTTGCTCGTCAGATCGTGGAGGCGGTACAACTACTTGCCTACCCTGTACTTCCCGACACTGGCGCCACCTCCTCCGGCTCGGGAGCTCCACGCCCGGCACTCGTTCTGGTGTCCGATCCGGCCGATCCCCTCGTCGTGCAGCTCCACTACCAGGCCGGGGCTGTCTAGAACATCCAGAGTTTGGTCCCCGTCGTCCTCGACTCTGAGTTGCCCTCCTACGCCCGCTGGCAGGATCTGGTCCTCCTCACCCTCTGTCGCTACGCCCTCGACGACCACGTCCTCACCACCACCGCGGTCGCGACTCAGACCTCAGCGTGGCTTCGCCTCGACAACATCGTCCTCTCGTGGATTCTTGGGACCATCTCCCTCGACCTGCATGACCTCGTCTGCGCTCCACCTGAGGGCACTCCCGCCACCGCTCGTCGTGCCTGGCTGACGCTCGAGGGTCAGTTCCTGGGCAACGCCGAAGCTCGGGCCCTGCGCCTCGATGCGAGCTTCCGCACCTTCGTCCAGGGCGACCTCTCCGTCGGTGAGTACTATCGCCGGATGAAGGGCATGGCCGATGGACTTGGTGACCTGGGTTGTGTCGTGGAGGACCGGTTCTTGGTCCTCAACGTCCTCCGCGGTCTCAGCGAGCGCTACGACCACCTTCGGACCTGGATCACTCGGCAGCGGCCGTTCGCCACCTTCCTTCAGGTTCACGACGACCTCGTCATGGAGGAGCTTACTCAGGCATCCAGCCTGGGTCGCTCTCCGCGCCAGGGTCCTCGTCGTCTTCGATTGCTTTGGCCGCCACTCCTCCGCCCGCATCGTCTCTACTTGGTCCTCCTCCTCCGGGACCAAGCGGGGGTGGGTGGGGAGGCCGTGGCGGACGCCGTCGCCGCGGGGGTGCGGGGTCTGGCCGTGGGAGCACACCGGCACCTCCATGGGGTGCACCCTGGCCATCCTACAACCACCCATGGTCAGGGCGCATCTCCATGTGGCCCTTTCCGGTGGTTGGCAGCGAGTCTCGTCCTCCGGCGGCCATGCTCGCTGGGGGGGTCCCGGGCGCTCAGTGGACTCTGGGGGCTGCCGTCCCTCCGCTACCGTCATCGTGGACTCCTCCTCCCAGGGTCACGCACGGGCTTGTCGGTTGGGACCCGACAGCCCTGGCTCGTTCCTTCAGCACCATGAGTCTGACTCCACCAGTCAGCCCGGACTGGATCGCCGACTCGGGTGCCACCTACCACAACACTCCTGACCCCGGTATACTCTCCTCGGTTCACCCTCCTTCCTCCTCTCAGCCTTCGTCCATCATGGTTGCAAATGGTTCGTGCCTTCCTGTCACATCTGTGGGTGCTGCCGACACTCATGGCTCCTTTTGTCTTCCTGACATTCTTGTTGCTCCTTCTATGGTTCACAACCTTCTTTCTATTCGTCTTTTTACCACTGACAACTCTTGTTCTATTGAATTTGACTCTTCTAGTCTTAATGTGAAGGATTTGGCTTCTTGGCGTCCTCTTCTCCGATGTGATAGCGCGGGGCCCCCTTACACTCTTCGGTTTCCTCCACCGTCTTCGTCGCCTTCCACTTCGTCCGCTGCTTTCGTCGTTGTTTCTTCCTCCACTACCTGACACCGCCGGCTTGGACATCTCGACCGAGACATTTTGAGGCAGCTTAGTCGTAGTTCCGACATTCCATGTACTCGGGCTCACAATGAGCATTTATGTCACGTGTGCCAACTGGGCTGCCATGTTCGCCTTCCTTTCCCGACCTCTTCTTCACATGCGACCCGTATTTTTGATCTTGTACATTGCGACCCGTGGACATCTCCTGTTCTTAGTATTTCTGGTTATAAATACTATCTTGTGTTGGTGGATGATTTCTCTCACTAACTTTTCCCATTCGTGCGAAGTTTGACACTTTCTCCATGCTTCTTCACTTCTTTGCCTGGGTGTCCACTCAGTTCGGCCTCACCATCAAGGCTATTCAGTGCGACAACGGGCATGAGCTCGACAACTCCACGTCTCGTGCCTTCTTCCTCTCTCACGGCATGCAGTTGCACATGTCGTGCCCCTACACCTCCTCCCAGAAAGGCATGGCTGAGCGCATGATTCGCACCACCAACGACACCATACACACCCTTCTCTTGCAGGCCTGCCTTCCTGCTCGCTTCTGGGTCGAGGGTCTTCACACCTCCATATACCTCCTCAACCGTTTACCTTCCGCTGCCTGCCCTGCTCCCACTCCTCACCATGCCCTTTTCGGTACCCCTCCTCGCTACGACCACCTCCGCGTCTTCGGGTGTGCGTGTTACCCTAACACCACTGCCACTGCTCCCCACAAGCTGGCTCCCCGGTCGACTCGGTGTGTCTTTCTCGGGTACTCCCCGGATCACAAGGGGTACCGTTGCTTTGACCTCTCCTCTCATCGAGTCCTCATTTCCCGTCATGTTATGTTCGACGAGTCCGGTTTACCCTTCTCCACCACCACCACTCCTCCCACCTCCCCCCACCTCCCACCATCTCCGACCTTGGCCTCTCCTCCCTGTTTCCCACTAACGCGGTGGCCCAACCACCTTTACTGTTTTACCCTGCAGGTCCTTTACCGCGTCCTTCGCCGGGCTCGTGCCTCGGCCCACCGTCCTCCAGGTCCGGTTACGGGACCCGTCGCCGTCGTCGCCACCTCGGTCACCTTCCGCCTCCACCACCGCCGGCTGCTCGCGTCGAGCCGCCCGTGTACCACCCGCCCCTTCTTCATCGCCACCCGCGTCATGTTCACCCCATGGTGACGCGGCAGGCGGCGGGGGTGCTGCGGCCCCGGGCTCTCGCCGCGACGCCGGGTGAGTCGTGGGTCTCTCTGGTACCCTCTTCCGTGCGCGACGCCTTGGCCGACCCTCACTGGCGGGGTGCGATGGAAGAGGAGTACGTGGCTCTTCTAGCCAACCAGACCTGGGATCTGGTGCCCCGTCCGCCTGGCTCCAATGTTGTCATCGGCAAGTGGATCTGGACTCACAAGCGCCGGGCTGATGGCACTCTTGAGCGGTACAAGGCTCGCTGGGTTCTCCGGGGTTTCACTCAGCGGCCTGGAGTTCATTATGATGAGACTTTCAGTCCAGCGGTGAAGCCAGCTACAGTCCGTACAGTTCTCTCACTGGCTCTCTCCCGCTCCTGGCCCGTACATCAGCTAGATGTCAAGAATGCCTTTCTCCACGGGACACTTGCTGAGACGCTCTACTACAGTCAGCCTGCGGGCTTTGTTGACTCTTCCCACCCTAACCTGGCCTGCCGTCTCTACAAGTCACTCTACGGCCTCAAGCAGGCCCCTCGGGCGTGGTACTCTTGGTTTACTGCATTCCTGCTTATTCTGGGGTTTGTGGAGGCCAAGTCAGACACTTCATTGTTCATCTACCACCACGGTGGGGAGACTGCCTATTTGCTGGTCTATGTTGATGACATTGTGCCCACCACCTCCAGCCCGACACTACTACGGCGGATCACCACCTCTCTTCAGCAAGAGTTCGCAATGAAGGACCTCGGTGTGCTCCACCACTTCCTCGAGGTCACCATTGAGCCTCGTCCCGGGGGTCTCTTTCTTCACCAGCGGCAGTACACTCTTAATATCCTGGAGCGAGCTGGGATGACTGACTACAAGCCTTGCTCAAACCAGTTGACACTCAGGCCAAGCTGTCAGAGACCGAGGCCCGAGGGCACCACAGTTATTGATAGCCCTAGGCGTTCGGTCAGACCGAACCGAACCGATCGGTTCTTCGGTCTTTTGGAAAGTTCGGTCATCTGAAAACGGAGACCGATCGGTTAGTTCTAAAACTCAGGACCGAGCAAGTTCGGTCTCGGTTAGTTCGGTTCGGTCTCGGTTATGACCGAAGTAACCGGACTAGACAAAAACAACTACTAAACATTATAATTTGCAAGAAATTTTAGCAATATTTTTCTATTTCAAGTTAAAATAACAATACAATATATAGATTAAACAAAATAATAAGAGTGGTGATTGATATAAATCCATTAAAATAAATATTATATCATTAATAATAGTTCAAAGTACACTTTATATCAACAAATTCTAAAATTTTGGTTACCCGAGCAAGTTCGGTCTCGGTTAGTTCGGTTCGGTCTTGGTCATGACCGAAGTAACCGGACTAGACAAAAACAACTACTAAACATTATAATTTGCAAGAAATTTTAGCAATATTTTTCTATTTCAAGTTAAAATAACAATACAACATATAGATTAAACAAAATAATAAGAGTGGTGATTGATATAAATCCATTAAAATAATATTATATCATTAATAATAGTTCAAAGTACACTTTATATCAACAAATTCTAAAATTCCGGTTAGTTCGGTCAGTTCGGTTACCCGAGGCATGTAACCGAACTAACCGTAAAAAGTTCGGTTAGTATGAACTCGGGACCGAACTAGTGACTGAAAATTTCAGTCTCGGTCTCGGTTAGTTCGGTTCGGTCTTCGGTCATTTATGCCCAGGGTTAGTTATTGACCCTACCGCGTACATGAGTCTTGCAGGGGCGCTTCAGTACCCCACCTTCACCCACCCGAACATCACATATGCAGTTCAGCAGATTTGCCTTCATATGCATGATCCGCGCGAGCCTCTGAAGGGTCAAGATGGTGGACTAGAGGGGGGTGAATATTCCTTTCTAAAAATAAACGTACCGGCTAACCGAAACAAATGCGGAATTAAAACTATCGGTCTAGCCAAGACTACACCCCTCTACTTATACTCTATGACACCTTACAAAAGATCCTAAACAAAGCAAATAAGGTGTCGGGCTAGCTAAAGCTCACCTAATCAATCTAGCTTGCAAGGTCACACAAACCTATGCAACTAGTACTCTAATCAAACCGAGGAGCTCCTAACAATCTAGTGATGCAGAGCCACAAAGCCTAAGCTCACTAGCAATGCTCAATAACAAGGCTACACAAGCCAAATTAGAGAGCTCAACTTAGCTACACAAACTAAGCAACTAAACACTAGCACAAGTATGAGTATGGAATCACAAGCTAGTAAAAGAAGAACACAGGTACTACCGGGTTTTGTACACCGGTAGTACCGACTCATTCAAATGGTACTACCGACCACTTGCAGAAAGCTACAAAATCAAAGTGGGTGAGATGCGATTTCAGATCTAGTAATTACCCCACTTCCCTAGGTGTTGTAGATGAAGATTGTAGCTTTCTCAAGTCTTGGTTCGTTGCCAAAAGGTAGATCAAGTCTTCCCAACCTAAGAAAGAGTGAAGGAGGGAGGAAGAACACAAGAACACAAGAACAAGCATAATATGCAAGGAAGTAAGAACAACAAGAGATGGGGACACAAGATTTTATCCCGAGGTTCACTTGGTTGCCACCAAGCTAGTCCACGTTGAGGTAAGCCCAAGGTTGCCGCCAATCCTCTTGCTAGTGGTGACCCTAAGTCACACTCTCCACGATGGAGTGCTCACCAAGAGCTCCAGCTTTCGATCCGGCCGAACCACTTGGCGCTCTTCGCGCCTCTCTACTAGAGTTGCTCTTCGCGATCTCCGCGGGGCGAGCAGCCGAGCACAATGCCCCTCACAAAGCTTCTCTGGAGCCACGCACAATCTTCACACGGGCTTCACGATGGAGACAACCACCAAGCCGTCTAGGAGGTGGCAACCTCCAAGAGTAATAAGCACCACTGGCTTGCAACTCGAACACCTAGTGCCAACTCTTGCAATCTATCATGCACCATACTAGAATCGCTCTCTCACACAATCGAATAAGCACTAACAAGCATATGTGTGTTAGAGGACTCCCAAGCACTTCCCAACCATGGACACAAAGTCCCTAGGGTGCTCAACGTCTTCCAAGGGCCGGCCACTGTCGACGAAATATGGTCGATAGTCTACCGAGGGGTATGCCCAAGGTAGTAGATTGAGCGGCGGAGGCGTGCGAGACGTCTGCAAAGCGTAAACACAGGGACGAGAGACGGCGATTTAGACAGGTTCAGGCCGGCAAGTCACCGTAACACCCTACGTCCTGTGTTCTGGTGGCTGGTTTGTATTGATGGGTTGGAATATTGCATGCCTTTGGAGAGGGTCTCTGCTCTCCTTATATAGCCGGGGAGCAAGGTTATAACTTGCCGAATCCTAACAGATTACAATCGGTTCCTTTTGGCAAGGAATCCGGGTCTATCTATTCGGATCTTACTTGTCGAGCAAGTCATCAGGAGAGTCCTTGGCGGCCACGACGGCCTGGTCGCGGGCCGTAAAGCCTTCTGGTTGGGCCGTATCTGCGAGAGAGCCCAAGTCATGCCATGGGGGTATACGGGTGTAATATCCCCACAGCTAGTCCCCGAGCACTTTGCATCCATTGTGTTGGGCGTCGTGAAGTCTTCCGAGCAGGTCAAGTCTGGTCGTATGTCGGTGGAGGTGTCCTCCGACCAGGTCGCCTGGTCACGGTTGCACTTGTAGCAGACTTCCGACCAGGTTAAGCTGGTCGCGAACGTAGCAGCCTTAGCTATAGCCAAAGTGCAGCCGGGTGGAATATTCTGTGTCGTCCTGCAAAGAGGGATGCAAGGTGCTGCAAGAAAATTTTTGAAGATCTTTCATCTGGTGAAGTGTATCCACTTTGGACGTAGCTAGACACCAGTAGCTGATGGCGTTCCAGTAGAAGTCCGAGCTAGTCCATATCAAGCTGTAAAAGAAAATACATTCACCGCTAGGTGAAGTATATCCACTTAGTCCCCGAGCTTGGGAGTAGGTGTTGTAGGCACGTGGTGCCAAGCTTGTAATTTTCTGCACAAAACAGAGTTATTTTTGCGAAAGAAAAAATGACGTGTGTACACGTAGTCCCCGAGCTTGGGAGTAGGTGTTGTAGGCACGTGGTGTCAAGCTTGTAATTTTCTGCACAAAACAGAGTCATTTTTGCGAAAGAAAAAATGATGTGTGTACACGTAGTCCCCGGGCCTGCTGTAAGAAGCAGCATGGTTCTTGTAGCAGGGCCAAAGAAAATGCATTAGTATAAATATGAGGGGAAAGTCCCCGAGGGTAAAGTTGGAGATTTACAGTCCCCGGGAGTTACTGTAGCGCCGACCAGGAATTGTAGAGCTTACTGTTCCCCTGAAATGGCATTAGAACTAGTAGGGGTAGTCAGTCCCCGTGCATTAGTGTTGCGTTTATTGGCGCAAAAATAATTGAAATTGAAGAAATAAATGAGGGCAAACGGACAGACCGTTTTGTCAAACCAATGGCCCAGTCGCCCATTAAGGCGGATACGGGGTCGAGTGCGCGCGTGCGGTTGCCGCAAGCGACGTGGTGGTCGTGGGAATGGTGGGCACGGGCTCCTAGGAACCCTGGAGGCAAAGGGTCGGGCCGCACCATATAAAAGGGGAAACGGGCGGCGGTGGTTCCTCACTTGCCTCTTGAGCTCCCGCCTCGTAACCCTCGTCTCCTCTGCTTCCTTCGAGCGCGCGGGCGATTCCGAGCACCAAAACAATGCGGCGGCCCGGCCTTCGAGCCGAAGGTGTTGCTGTCGTGGTCGGAGCGTCCCGGCGCGGCGGCGATGGAGCAGGGGGAGGAGCTCCTGAAGCTGGTCGACAAGCACTGCGTCGACGGGGTGGCGGTTGCGTCAAACTTCATCAAGCGGCGCTGCCAGCCCTGCAAGGAGAGGGCGCACCCGACGTACGAGTATGCCGGAGATGCGGAGGACCAGACGCGGGAGGCGCCGGAGGCCCTGTCGTCGAAGGAGGTGTTCCTGCGGGTCGATGCACTGTTCGACCTGAAAGAGGAAGAAACTAGAGTACTTGCGGAAGTCGTACTCCCTGGAGTATCCTCCGCCGAAGGTCAGTATCTTTGCCCTGTGTGTGTTCGTTAAAATGCATAAGTAGATACTCAGTGTTGAAAGGTGTAACGCAGGGTCGAGCGACGTTCGTGTCGCAGGCGCCGTCGAAGGCGTGGCCGAAGGGTGTTGACCCGCCGCGAGATAGTGTCGACGACGAATGTCGCGGCGCGGCGGAAGTCGACGTGGAGGAGATCGAGGACAGCGGGGATGAGGGGAGCCGATTCCCCGAGCCCCGGTCTAGTAGGCGGCGGGCCCGTGCTGACCCGAAGGGGAAGCGTCAGGCTGCCCCTGCAAAAAAGGAAAAGAAGGTGTCGCTGGAGACCGGTGGCGCCTTCGTCATTGACGAGGAGACGGCGAAGCGTCGCCGCGTGGTTGTCGACTGGTCGGACGATGCGTCTGACAGCGATGATGAGGTCCCGCTAAGTGCCCGCTTTGGGCAGGGATCCTCGTCGGGTCGCGGAACGGCGAAGGCGAAGTCGAAGCCGAAGGAGACGCCGCAGCAGGCGTCCGAGACCCGGGGGTCGTTTGGCGGGGCGGCTGATGCACCCAAGCCGCAGGAGGAGTCCGCAGACAGTGGCACGCGTCCGTGATCTCATCGTTTCTCTCGGGAGAAGAAAGTGTCGGGCCTGTAAGTAGCGCCTACTTATCTTATGGTTCTTACCCTGGTCGGATCCTAGTGTTGATGACGTGTCCATGCCCTTTGTAGGTCGACGGATGCCGCAGGGTGCCGGATACCGAGGGCGGTGGTCGGAGGGAGACAAGCCCTCCGGTGGAGGCGAACATTGGCGGGTCGGCGAAGTCGGCCGCGCCGGAGGAGGCGTCAGAGGCGGCGGTGGACGTCGAGGCGTCTGCAGTCCCCGAGTCTCGAGGGGCGGAGCAGCCAGAAGCGTCGGAAGTCCCCGAGCCTCGGGAGGCAGAGCGACGGGCGTCCCCAACGTCTGGGGCAAGTTCTGGAGGAGGCGTCGCGGCGGGAAGTGCTGCAGCTCCGGTGGCCGAGTCCCTGGGTCGTAGCGCCCGGGGGATGAAGAGGAAGGTGGCGCCGCCTGCCTCGCCGGAGATCGAGGAGATCGAGCGTCCGGAAGAAGACCCGCATCGGCGTCCTGTCCGCCGTTTCCGCGTTGATGGCGATGAGGTCGTCGAAGTTGATGACGAGGCGGCGAGCGCGACGACAGACGTCGTGATTGGAGATGCGTCGAAGCTACTGGAGAAGATCCAGGTGAGTACGTTCACCTCTTCATGTTGTCTCCCCGGATGGCCTTTTTCATGCTGGTCGTCGTTGCCCTGCAGTACCTGTTGAAGGTCGGGGAGGAGCGTAAGCTCGCCCTTGACTGGATGGCGCCGATGGCCAAGGAGAACGAGCGGCTCCGGGCGGATGTAAAGTGCGTCGAGGGTCAGTTCGCTGGCTTGGAGGCGCATCTGGAGGATGCCCACGCCCGTTCTCGGGAGCTTGAGGAGATCATCCAGCAGCAGGGGCAGAAGAACTTCCAGCTTCAGTTGCAGGCCGATAAGGCCAACGAGTTTGCCGCACGTAAGTTGATGATGTTACGCTCCCTTTTGCTTAGTACGTCATCTGGTCGGAGTCCTGAATCTTGATGTTGTCTTCGCAGAGGCGATGCAAGCGGGCGAGGAGAAACGTCTCCTGGCCGAGGAGAAGGCGAAGTTCGATGAGGAGTTGAGGAAGTGGCAGGCCATGCACACCGGTAAGTCTCCGTGGTGAAGCGTGGTCGGAGGTGGTCGTCGTCTTACCCTTTGTTTTGTCGTTTGCAGTTTACCGGGAAAACATGAAAATGCAATGTGCAGATCTGCAGCAACGTATTGATGATTACCATGAGCGCTTCTAGTCGTTGGCGGAGGAGGTGGCCCCATTGGTGCAGTGCATTGATGAGGAGCCTTTCTTCCCACCGGAGAAGGAGCGGTGAATCGGCGATCATGTCGTCCAGAAGGCGCGTGGCCTGTGGGGGCGCTTCCAGGCGTACACCAGGACGGCGACGCAGAGTGTGGCGGCTCATGGCCTCGCGATTCTTCGTTCGCGTTATCCGCGGATGGAGATGTCGAGGGTGGGCGCAGGCTTTGCGGCGAACACGTCGGAAGCCGAGATGGAGCGTCTGGAGGAGGAAGCCGAGCCTGCCGCCGAAGCCCTTGTCGGAGGTGTAGATTTGTTCGGTGCTGGGCACCAGTAGTATGCATATTAGGAGATAGTCTGTAAATAGACTCTTGGGCGAACTGAATCAAAACTTGAAGCAAGTCGGCGTGTTTCGTTCGTTCCCCGAATTCCGCAGACCCGATAGTCGTTAGCCGTAGCGATGAACGGTTCGGCCTTGGGTTATCCCAAGATCCGTAGCATAGAGCGCGGAGCTCGTTTGCGCGTAGGAGTCGAGGGTATCGCCCAAGGGACCTCTGCTGGCATCCCATAGCGCAGAGGGTGGGCGCTCATGCACGCGTAGGGAGGTACCACGGCCAGGGTCTTTTCCGAGAGGCTCGATCGTGGCGTGACGTGGGCGAATGGCGACCGTTGTCGAGCGCGTGGGTGGCGCGAACGCGAGGCACTGAGCTTATAACCTCGGAATTCTTAGCCCAAGTTAGCCTTTCCTTCGTAGCGCAGAGGGCGGGTGCTCATGCACGCGTAGAGAGGTCGGGACGTCACCTGGGAGAACCGTTGGCCACCGTAGCGCAGAGGGCGGGCGCTCATGCACGCGTCCGATGGTGACAACAGCCCCAGCTCTGAGTTTTCGTCGGTATGAGTCAGGCTGCTTGAAGACCGAATGGAGACCGTGCGTGTAACCGGCGCGTACAGGCACTGGGCGTATAGCCTCTGGAGGTCTCAGCCCAAGTTTAGCCTTCCCTTCGTAGCGCAGAGGGCAGGCGCTCATGCACGCGTGGAGAGGTCGGGACATCGCTTGGGAGGACTACTGGCTACCATAGTGCAGAGGGCGGGTGCTCATGCATGCGTCCGGTGGTTGCGGTAGCCCCTGCTCTGAGTCTCCTTCGGCATCAGCCAGGCTATTTGGAGGAAATGGCGAGTCGTCCGGAGACGATTTGGAGAGGTCAGCGAGCCGTCTGGAGACGGATGGAGAAGTCGGCGAGCCATCCGGAGACGGATGGAGAAGTCGGCGAGCCGTCCGGAGACGGATGGAGAGATCGGTGGGCCGTCCGAAGACGGATGGAGAAGTCGGCGAGCCATCCGAAGACAGATGGAGAGATCGTTGGGCCGTCGCTTAAGCGTAGAATTTTCTAAGGTGCTCGATACTCCAGGAGTTGGGCACGTCGGAGCCTTCGAGGTCGGCGAGACGGTAGGCGCCTGGTCGGGTCACTTCCTTCACCGTGTAAGGGCCATCCCAATGCGAAGATAGTTTGTGCAGATCATCGGTTTTGAGTTTCCGCTTCAGGACGAGGTCGCCGACGATGAAGGATCGATCTTTCACGTTGCGGTTGTAGTAGCGGCGAACTCCTTCGAGGTACTTGGTTGTGCAGAGGCAAGATGTCAGGCGTTCTTCCTCTAGGCGGTCGAGGTCGTCGCAGCGAGTCTGGTCGGAGGCTTCCTCATCATAGTTCTCGATGCGCGGAGAGCGGAAGACGACATCGTCGGGGATGACGGCTTCGGAGCCGAAGATCATGAAATATGGTGAGACGTTGGTGTTGCGGCTGGGTTGAGTCCGGAGACCCCTGAGTACGGAGGGGAGCTCGCGCATCCAGCGACCAGGGTGCTTCTCGTCTTTCTGGTAGAGGTGTTTCTTCAGGGCGTCGAGGATCATGCCGTTGGCACGTTCGACCTGGCCATTAGCTCGAGGATGGGCGACGAAGACATACTTGACGAGGATGCCGTGGCCTTCGCAGAAGTCCTAGAAAATGTTGCCGGTGAAGTTGGAGCCAAGGTCGGTGATGATGGAGTTCGGGAGACCGAAGCGGTGAATTATCTCGTCGATGAAGGAGACGGCGTTTTCGGTGGTCGCCTTGGTGATTGGCCTTGCTTCTATCCACTGGGAGAATTTGTCGATGGCGACATATATCCACTTGAAGCTTCCCGGAGCTGGTCGGAAAGGGCCGATCATGTCGAGACCCCAGCAGGCGAAAGGCCATGAGGCCGGTATTGCTTGAAGCGACTGCGCAGGAACGTGGGTTTGTTTGGCGAAGAAATGGCACCCCTCGCAGGTGCGGACGAGCTGTTCGGCGTCGGCGACCGCTGATGGCCAGTAGAATCCTGCATGGAAAGCCTTACGTACCAACGTCTTTGCAGCCGCGTGGTTCCCACATTCGCCGGCGTGGATGTCGAAGAGAATTTCGAGGCCATCCTCCCTGGAGACGCATTTTTGGAGTACCTTGTTTCTGGAGTTTTTGCGCATGAGCGTGCCATCGACCATGATGTAATTGTTGACGCGGCGAACGAGGCGCTCAGCTTCGGTCTTGTCAGCGGGGACAAGGTTCTCGGAGAGATATTTGATGAAGTCGTCACGCCAATCGGATGGCGCTGAGGGGACGGCGGCGACCAGCGGTTCTGTCGGCGGAAGTGGAGGCGTGTTGTCCGTGGGCGAGCCGAAGCCTGAGTGGTCGGCGATGGAGGGCTCGAGCAGATCGTGGACGAATACGCCGGCGGGGGTCGGAGATCTTGACGACGCCAACTTGGAGAGCTCGTCGGCCGCCTGGTTCCGGTCACGCGGTAGATGATGGTATTCAATACCGAAGAATTTACCTTCAATTTTCCGGATGGCGGTGCAGTAGGCGTTCATCTTGTCATTGGAGCAATTCCAGTCCTTGTTGAGCTGGTTGATGACGAGGGCGGAGTCACCGTAGACCATGAGGCGCTTGACGCCTAGCTCGCTGGCGATGCGTAAACCGTGGAGGGCGGCTTCGTACTCGACGGCGTTGTTGGAGGATGGAAAGAGTAGCCGTAAAGCATAGCGGAGCTTTTCACCGGAGGGGGATGTGCAGAGGAGACCGGCGCCGGCGCCATGCAAGGTGAGGGAGCCATCAAAGAGGAGGGTCCAATGTTCTGGCGCTTCCGGCGGTACTGGAGTTTGGAGATCCGTCCATTCGGTGAGGAAATCGGCGAGTGCTTGTGACTTGATTGTTTGGCGACCTTGAAAGGCGATGTCGTAGGAGACGAGCTCGATGGCCCACTTGATGATGCGTCCTGTAGCGTCCTTGTTGTGGAGAATGTCCCCGAGGGGGAATTCCGTGACGACGGTGACCCGCTCAGAGCTTTGGAAATAATGGCGTAGCTTGCGTGCAGTAAGAAGGACTGCGTAGAGGAGTTTTTGTACCTGAGGGTATCGAGTTTTGGAGTCATTTAACACCTTGCTGACGAAGTAGCATGGTCGCTGGACGGGGTAGGTATGATCGTCTTCCTCGCGTTCGACGACGATAACGGAGCTGACGACCCGGTTTGTGGCGGCGATGTACAGCAGCAAGGGCTCCTTCTCCTTAGGTGCGGCAAGCACAGGAGGCTGGGTGAGGTACTTCTTCAGATCGAAGAAAGCGCAATCGGCTTCGGCGTCCCATACGAACTTTTTGCCAGCCTTGAGGAGCTTGAAGAAGGGTAACCCTTTTTCGCCGAGCCTGGAGATGAAGCGGCTGAGAGACGCCATGCACCCGATGAGCTTCTGGATGTCCTTCACGTTAGAGGGAGCTCACATGCAGAGGACGACTGAAGTTTTGTCGGGGTTTGGACGAATGTCGTCGCGGCTGACGATGTTGCCGAGCAGGTTTCCAGATGATACGTCGAAGATGCACTTATTGGGATTGAGCCTCCACTTGAACCTGTTGAGGGCCTTGAAGGTTGCTTCGAGGTCGGAGATGAGCATGTCGGTGGTGCGAGTTTTGACGACGACGTCATCCACGTAAGCTTTGACTTTCTCCGGGATGAGGTCCTTAAGGCAATCCTGGATCGCACATTGGTACGTGGCGCCGGCGTTCTTCAGCCCGAACGACATGGTCGTGTAGCAGTAGGCGCCGAAAGGCGTGATGAACGCCGTTTTAATCTGGTCTTCGACCTTCAAGGCAATTTGGTGGTAACCGGAATAGCAATCGAGAATGGAGAGAAGTTCGCACCCGGTAGTGGAGTCGATGACCTCATCGATGCGAGGGAGGAGGAAGGGATCCTTAGGGCAATGCTTATTGAGATCGGTGTAGTCAACGCACATACGCCATTCTTTATTCTTTTTGAGTACAAGAACCGGGTTAGCAAGCCAATCCGGGTGATACACCTTTTTTATAAAACCGGCAGCTAGGAGCCGGGTGAGCTCTACCCTAATTGCTTCCTTCCTGTCTGGCGCGAAGCGACGGAGCTTTTGGCGAACCGGCCTGGCGGTTGAGGAGACGTTCAGGGAGTGCTCGACGAACTTTCGTGGAACTCCAGGCATGTCCGCTGGTTTCTAGGCGAACACGTCAACGTTGCTCCGTAGGAAGCTGACGAGCGCGTCTTCCTATTTAGGGTCGAGGTTGGTGCCGATGACGGCAGTCTTCTCCGGAGCAATGTCCACCAGGGCCACCTGCTTCGTGTCCTTCGACTTCTTGCTGGAGCGCTGGTCGGAGGTCTCCGGGATCCCGAGATCGTCGGAGCGGAGCTTAGCGGCGTTGGTGATGCAGTCTTGGGCACCCTGGAGCTGTTGGCGTGTCTCGGCGGAGTTGATTGTCTCCTGCTCGCACTCGTACGCCACTTGGAGATTTGCCCGAACGCTAAGGACGCCTTTCTTCGTTGGCATCTTGAGCACGAGGTAGGCGTAGTGTGGAACAGCCATGAGCTTGGAGAGCGCCGGGCGACCGAGGATGGCGTGGTAGGCGGTGTCGAAGTCGGCGATGATGAAGGTGATGTACTCCTCGCGGAAGTGGTCGGAGGTGCCGAACTGCACTGGGAGGGTTATCTGTCCAACGGGGCATGGATGGTTTACCTAGTACGATGCCCCAGAAGGGGAAATTCGCTAGGAACAAATCCCGCTTGGAGTAGTCGAGCTCGCGGAAAGTCGATGAGAAGATGATGTTGAGGGGCTTCCGCCGTCGACGAGTACTTTGCGGTAGCGGCAGTTGGAGATCACCGGGTCAATGACAAGAGGAAAACGCCCTGGATACTTGTCGTCCGACCATTGGTCCTCCGTGGAGAAAGTGATGGGGCGCTCCGACCAGTCGAGGTAGCGAACGTTGGCGGGGTCGTCGGTGATGGCCGCGACGGAGGCAATGTCGCGTCGTACTTGACGCCACTTCTGCTCAGTCTAGATGACGACGTTGCCGCCGAAGATGGAGAGGGTCCTCGCTGGCACGCGGAAAGCGGGCTCGTTATTGTCGGCATCCTTGTCCTTGTCGGTGTCGATTCGCGGCCGCTTGTCGTCGCTCCCGCGGACGTTGCGGGCGATGGTGTCGCACTCGCGCATGGAGTGTCTGACGCCTTTGTGGAGAGGACACGAGCCATTGAGAAGTTTCTCGTAGTCGTTGTCGTAGGTGCGCCTTGGTCAAGTATTGGTGTTGGCAATGTAGCGGCGGTCGTGCCGACGGTGGTCTATTCTCAGACGAGAAGACTCTGGCCGATCGTGCCGGCGATCTCGGTAGTCGCGGTGGTCGCGCTGCTTCGAGCGGTGGTCGCGTCCTTCATTGCGTCGTTCATTGCGACTATCGTCCTCACGGCGACGCTCCTAGGACCGTGATCGGCGACGTGGGCGTTCATGATGGTGATGGGCATCGTCGGCGTAGGAGTTGGCGATCGTCATTAGTTCGGTGACCGTGGTGACCTTTTTCCGGATGATCTTGTCACGGAGCTCTTTATGGCGTAGACCGTTGGAGAACATAGAGATGGCTTCAGCATCGGTGATCTCCGGAATCGTGAGCAACATGGTGGAGAATCGTCGGATGTAGCTTCGGAGGCCTTCGTTGTGCTCCTGGTGGACGTTCTGGAGATCATAGCGCGTTCCTGGCTGAATGCAGGTGGCGCTGTAAGTCTTGACGAAGACTTCCTTCAGTTGCTCCCAGGTGTCGATGGAGCTCTCGGCGAGCTTGTGGAGCCAGCTGTTGGCCGAAGACGACAGCATTACGGGGAGCTACTTGGCCATCACGTCGGATCCTCCGCCGGCTGCCTGTATGGCGATTTCGTACGTGGTAAGCCACTGCTCCGGGTTAGCTTTTCCATCGTACTTGTCCACCGTGGTGACTTTGAAGCCCTGAGGCCATTGGACGGCATGGAGTCGGGAGGTGAAAGGGCGTGGCCCTGTCGAGGCATCGGGAAACGGAGCTTGATCGCGAGCGCGATTACCTTGGGAGACTTCCTGGTCGCGACGTGGCGGTGATCTCCGTCGGCGTGAAGGGTGCGGGCTTGGAGGCGTTCCGTTGTACGATGATCCGGAGGGTGAGGCGTAGCGGCCTCTCTCGTTGCACTGTACAGTTGCAGCTTTGACATGAGCGACAACTTTCTGTAGCTCCGGGGTCAGCGGAAGCTTGGAGAGTTCATTGTAGACGACGGCGAGGTTGGCGCTTGGGGTCAGGTAGACGGGTTGATCATCGACCCTATCGAACTCGTAGATGAGGTCACGGCCTCCAGCTTGGTCGTGCTCCCGATGTCGCTCGTTGTCGCAATGGTCCCGGTCGCGGCGCTCCTGGTCGCGTCGTTTGTCGTCCCGCCGGCGTTGCCGGTCGATGTTGCGTTTCTCGCGATTGGCGCGTTCGCCTTCCGCTTCATTCGGCGGTGGGGGGCTATCGGCGGAGACGTTGAAGACGAAGCCACCGCGATACGGCGGGAAGCCGGCCCCTGAGTCGGTGGAGATGACGGTCGTAGATCGCGTGGAGGTGGAGCCGTTTATCGTGGTAGATCGGGACGCCGAACTTTCCGACACAGTGTCACCGGAGATCTCTTGTAGAGTCACCATACCGACGAGTGGAGGTGGAGTCATTCGATCGCGCGTGCTGGTCGGAGCCATCTGGTCGGAGCCGAGAGATTGGAGCTGGTCGGAGAGCCGTCACAGCGCCTGGTGCTGATATGTAGGAGCTGCACCGCGTAGCCCAAAGGGCATGGACGTTGGAGACGAGGCGCGACGGTGAGTCGGATGCCGATCCGATCTAGGGTGGCGGGTGGGTCGCGCGCTTGAAACTCCCAATGGTGTACCTGAAAATTGCTCAAGGCAAGATTGGTCGGAAAGTTGTATACGAGCTACCTCGATGGCGTCAATGCATTCTGCAAGTCCTTGGCTGGCTCGGTCGAAGGCTTCGATAGGGTCGTCGCAAGGAACGATTCTTGGCAGACGGCGTGTCGGCTTGGTGACGCTACGGATGGACGGCAGAGCGTCCGGCGCAGGAAGCTGCGCAGATTCCATGATTTTCGGAGCAGGAGCGTGGTCGCCCACGGTCCAGATCATAGATCCGATCTGAAAAGTGGTGCCCGATTCCGGAAGAACCATGGAGCGAGGGAAAGTAACCGCTTGGCAGATCATGGTGTCGTAGCACACACCCCCTACCTGGCGCGCCAACTATCGACGAAATATGGTCTATAGTCTACCGAGGGGTATGCCCAAGGTAGTAGATTGAGCGGCGAAGGCGTGCGAGACGTCTGCAAAGCGTAAACATAGGGACGAGAGACGACGATTTAGACAGGTAAGGGCCGGCAAGTCGCCGTAACACCCTACGTCCTGTGTTCTGGTGGCTGGTTTGTATTGATGGGTTGGAATATTGCGTGCCTTTGGAGAGGGTCCCTGCTCGCCTTATATAGCTGGGGAGCAAGGTTACAACTTGCTGAATCCTAACAGATTACAATCGGTTCCTTTTGGCAAGGAATCTGGGTCTATCTATTCGGATCTTCCTTGTTGAGCAAGTCATCAGGAGAGTCCTTAGCGGCCACGACGGCCTGGTCGCGGGCCGCAAAGCCTTCTGGTTGGGCCGTATCTGCGAGAGAGCCCAAGTCATGCCATGGGGGTATACGGGTGTAATATCCTCACAGCCACCCCTCTATTTATAGAGGGGAGCCACCAACTAGCTGTTTTCCCCTTTTTCCGAGCTCACACGACTACAGTCGGTACTACCGACGAGAGGGTCAGTACTACCAGCGGTCAATATGATCGTTAGGATAGCCTCCCTAACACAGTCGGTAGTAGGTTTGGTACTACCGGAGCCGGTATTACCGGCCTTATGGCGGTACTACTGGTAGGCCAAATCTCCCCCTACACAGAACGCCTCCAAACTTTCTCCAAACGTCGGTACTACCGACCACTAGGGTCGGTACTACCGGGGGCCGGTACTACCGACCTTATGGCGGTACTACCGGTAGGCCAAAACCACCCCCGAACAGAGAGCTTGCGCGCTGCCTTCTTAGGTCGGTACTACCGACCACCAGGGTCGGTACTGCCGGCTGCACCAACCTGAGCTCCGCGCTAAAATGGCCATAACTCTTAGCTCTGAACTCCGATTTTGATGATCTTTGACATTTTGGAAAGCTAACTTAGAGGGCTACATAACCCACATACATAGCTAATCCAACTCACAAAGGATTAGTACATAATTCCAATCCAAGACCCATCCTAGAGTCCGGAACACACCAAAAAGCCTCCTTCTCTTCTCCGAGTTGATCCAAATCAACTCCAACACCTTCTCCTTTGCAAATGTGCCAACACCACCAAGTGTACACCATCATGTGCATGTGTGTTAGTATTTTCACAATCATTTTTCAAAGGATTTTCACTTGCACTCACCACGCTACTCGATCCTAGTAACAACGCAATGTTAGATCGCTCAAGTGGCACTAGATGACCGATACGCAAACAAGTTTGCTCCTCTTGATAGTACGACCATCTATCATAAACCCGGTCATAAACTTCTCTACGCATCTATGATCGGTGAAATAAAATGCCCTACAAATATACCTTTGCCTTGCGCATTCCATTCCATCTCCTCCATTGTTGATCCAACACATGCACCAACCTAGATTGAATGATATGATCCACTTCATATCATCACATGGCCTCCATGGTCCATCGATCTTGACCTCACTTGCTCTTCACCATTGCTTTGGTCCTTCGGCGCCAAGTTTTTGCTCAAGCCTCCCGACACTCGGTACCAACGGCTTCAAAGCCTCCAACTTGCCCTTCACCTTCACAACCGGTCCATCAAGCCAAGTCTTGCCTTGATCTTCACCATCTTAGCCACATGACTCCATGTCATGTTTCATGTGCATTAAGCTCCTCCATCACATGCATGAGCCTTGCAACATCCTCCAAGCCATTTCACCTCTATGGCATATGTTGCTCACACATGATCACTTGTGGCCTAATCACCTGTGTAATTCACTTCAAACACATATTAGTCCACCTAAGTTGTCACTTAATTACCAAAACTAAACTAGGACCTTTCAGCCTCACCTCACGGCCCTGAAGCGCCTCCTCCGATACCTCCGCGGCACCGTCGACTACGGCCTACTACTCCACTGGTCTGGCTCCACCGAGCTCGTCGTCTACAACGACGCTGACTGGGTCGGGTGTCCGGACACTCGCCGATCCACCTCCGGCTATGCTGTCTTCCTCGATGGCAACCTGGTGTCCTGGTCGTCCAAGCGCCACCCGATGGTCTCCCGCTCCAGTGCCGAGGCGGAGTACCGCGTTGTTGCTAACAGCGTGACTGAGGCCTCCTGGCTCCGGCAGCTCCTGGGTGAGCTCCACAGTCCCCTGACCCGGAGCACGTTGGTCTACTGCGACAACGTTAGTGCCGTGTACCTCTCCACCAACCCTGTTTAGCACCAGCAGACCAAGCATGTAGAGATCGACCTCCACTTTGTCCGTGACCGGGTGGCCATCGACGATGTACGGGTTCTACACGTCCCGACCACCTCCCAATTTGCCGACATCTTCACCAAGGGCCTCCCGTCCTCGACCTTCTCTGAGTTTTGCTCCAGCCTCAACATCACTAGTGGCTATACATGGCCAACGGGCCAGCCCGGCCCGGGCCCGACCAAGGCACGGCCCGATCGGGCCGGGCCGACCGAGGCACGGCGGGCCGCCGGGCCGGGCCGAGGTCGGGCCTCGTGCCTCTGCATCAGCCCAGGCTCGGCCCAGGCAGGCCTCGGGCCGGCCCGAAGGCCCGTCGGGCCCACCGGGCCCGTGAGGCCCATGGTAAGATTTAGCCTTTAAATCTATATTTTTATATTTTTTTATTTATTTATATATAAATATATGTATATTTATATGTATTTATATATATTTATATGTATTTATGTATATTTATATACATTTATTTTTATAGATGTATATATATTTCTATATAATATTTTTTTTTTGTATATATCGGGCCGGGTCGGGCCGGCCCGCCATGCCTAGGGTAAGACCCAGGCACGGCCCTAGGGTCGGGCCGGGCGTGGGCCGGGCCAAAAGGGCGGGCCGTGGGCCGGGCTGGCGGGCCTCGTGCCTCATGGCCAAGTATACTAGTGGCTAGTTGAGTCTGTGGGGGGCTCCTGTGTTGTCTCTCTTTTCGTGTTCAGTCTTGAAACGCTGCTGCGTCGGTAGTTCAGACTGCGGGGAGGTGTTGGAGTACGTGTATATCAGGCCCATGAGGCCTATGTAAGGATATTATATAGCTACCCTTTTAGGGTTAGCCCAATAATCCAATTACAATGTTTAGCAACAACATGACCTGAAAAACAAAATACAGGCTTGTATCTTAACATTGACTGTATCTACTAAAAAAATTTCCATGCCTGCAATATGAGACCCCAAGTTTATTGCATTCTTGTCACGTTTATGATATTTATAATGCACTCTCGCTCTGCATTCCTTACCTTCGGACCATTAAATCTTGCAATTGTGTATTGAACATAGCATGCATTGATGAAAAAGAAAAATAGCTAAAGAAGAGTAGATTACAGTTATAGGACACTGGAGTATGGTAATCAGAGAAGTTTAAAATTAATATTCTGTTTAGACTTCTTTGTAGATTTAGTGAAATGTTACATGTTCCACGATACAAAGTAACACAAACTTAAAAGTGCACCATGCATAAAATAGGAACATCAGTGGACATTTTTTAACTAAACATTTTATTTCTTCTCCAGCATAAATAATCTTGGAGCACAAACGGCATTCGACCTTTGCACAAATGAAGAAGGTATGAGATGCTAAGCAGATGAAAGGAGGAAAAAAACTGGATCCTATGTCAAACTAGCACTGATAACAGTTATAAGTCGTTTTATGATTCCTAATAATCAAAAGTGTCAACTTTGACCATCAATATAATAAAAGTTAGATAACAATGTAAGATTGATATCAGTAGATTCATCACGAAAAGCACTTTCATAACATAATATCCCTTCCATGTTAGGTATCAAATTTTAATATAGATTGCCGGTCAAAGTTTCCTTATAGACCAGATCAATGTCCTAAACAACTTACATGTATGGCAGGGAACAACTTCATGATTAATGAACATCAGCTTCAAATTTTAACTGACAGACAGACATACCAAGGACGATGACTTTAAGATATGGTATGGAGACAGTGAACAATACAGAGGTGGAAAACTTTATAAAATGACTGCACGCTTTGTATCTAGGGGATGTCTCTATTAACAGATCCAATATGTTGGATTTTGCAAAAATCATGTATGTATTACACATAGAGATATGTTAGCCAGCAAAATATTATATATCAAATCTGTCCTAAATGTCAAGAAACAAAATAGACAGGCATTGTTTATCATGTGATAACACTACCACTTATGTTTCTTGAACTGTAATATCACATATTAATTTGAAATCATTGTTATCAGATCATATATTCAAGGGTATGGCCACCAATCAGACTACAAATAGAAGTTTTGCAAGTTTCTTTAACTCTGTGTATATGAGTTTTTCAGAATATATATTTCACAAACTGCAGCATCTTGCACTAGTAGTATTTTTGCTGGTGGGGACATTAGAACCCTGGTAACGGAAACATTGTCTAAGTCATATTGTTTGATTGGAAATAACTGGATCCTAAGTCACTAAATAAGACTAGTTACTCCCACAATCACGATTATAAGTTGCCTTTTGGAATCCTAACAATCACTTACTATTTAAGTCAATAACTCAATCGCTGGTTTCTTTAGGCTCAGTTTTTTTCCTGTCCCCAGATCTTTTCTAGGAAGTTGTGTTGCTAGATCCTTTCGGCCTTGGGATTAACCTGTTCCATGTGTTATGAACTCTCTTTTCTATCTTAATTAAAAGGCAGAGCTTCTGTCATTTTTGTTAAAAACAATCATTGTTCAAAGCTACAAAAGTTTGGCCACAAGCTGTATGTCACATGGTTTTCCATAGAGCAATACACATTGTTTTGTCAAACTTAGATTGCTTGTTGCCAAACTGGTGCGGAGTTTCCTTTGTTCGTCTTGTCCGCAGCAATGCATAACCAAATGAAGCAACAGTTTTGCTTCGATAAATCTGTCCACAATCTCAATTTCCGACCCCCCAGCCACCACCACGCCGCCACAAAGAGATGACCCGTTTCGATCAAGTGAAAGTTCCAGGTAGCAATACCAGCCGTCCAAAACGATCATCGCGGTAACCGAAACAACCAACCATGGTAACGGACGGAAGCGGCGGAGCTCGAAGCCCTTACCGCCTTGGCCGCGCCGGTGAGGAAAGGCAGCACGCAACGGCGATCAGGGACGTCGGCCAGTATCCTCCGTGCCGCCCACTTGTCGACGTGCTCCTCAAGCGTCCGAGCATCTCCAAGGCCATTGGCGGATTCAGAATCGGCTCACGAGGGGGCTAAATACATAGAGAGCCGAGTTTAAACCAAAATTCTTCTTGTATTTTGGGTTCATAAGAGGTTTTTGGTAGATTTTAAGGTGATTTGGACTGAATTTTCTAGTCCGCAGGAAATTTTGAACTAATTTAAAGAAAAATTGCAGAAATTTTAGCTAAAATCCTATGTCTATTTTTTTTTTGGGGGGGGGGGGGGGGGGGGGGGGGGCGCTTCCCCGTCGGTGTGGAGGAGGCGGGACCTGTTCGCCGTGGGGGCAGATTGCGGGGACGGACAAGAGTGGCCTGGTGCGTGTAGTGTACGGGTTTTGATACGGTTTTTTCCCTTTGGTTGGTTTCTGTTATTTTTATCCCTTCAATTTTCATATTTTCGGCGAGTCTTCGGCCTCGTTTGAGGGACCTCAGATGTGAAGCTGTTTTTTATTTAAGAAAAAATTTGGCCTCGTTCGTTTAGAACAACTCAGCTTTATCACTAAAGCTGTTTTTTTTAAAAAAAAATAGTTTCATGTAAAACCGTTTTTTTAAATATATATATATAGTTTTATGAACCAGCTTACTAGATAAAGCTGAGCTATTATAGAAAAAGTTTTTGAAAAAATAGCTTCACAAATAACTTTATATATGATTGGGAGAGAATAAAGATGTAAGCCGTAAAAAGCATTTTTCAGTTTATCTCAGCTTATGTTTTTGTGATAAGGAAATAAAACAACTTCATGAGTGAAGTTTAAAAAAAAACAGTTCACAACAGCTCATACAACTATTGTGAGTTGTACCAAACATACACCTTTATAAGTAACTTAATAGATGAAGCTCAGTTGTTTTATAAAAAGCGTTTGGCAAAATAACTTCACCAATAACTTTATGCATAATTAGAATAGAGAAATAAAGATGTAAGCTGTGAAAAACTATTTTTCCAGTTTTATCTCAGCTTATACTTTTGTGAAGGGAAGATAAAACAACTTCATGGATAAAGCTATTTTGAAAAAAAAATATTTGATGAAAAAACAGCTCACGACAGCTTATGAAACTGATAGTTGTACTAAATAGCCCCTTCATATTTCAGAGGTGTTTAGTTAGTGAGTGAAAAAATTTAGGTATCGCATCGAATATTGCAGTACTAATTTAGTATATATTAAAAATAGACTAATAAAAAAAATACGTATTCTGTCAGAAAATTATGAGATGAATTTATTAAGACTAATTAATCCATCGTCAGCACATATTTACTGTAGCACCACATTATCAAATTTATGAACTAATTAGTCTTAAATAATCATCTCACAAAGTTATCACAATCTATGTAATTAGTTATTTTTAGTTTATATTTAATATTTCATGTATGTGTCCAAATATTCAATGTGATAGTGAAAAGTTTTTAGATAAGGTAGTTATTTTTTAGTTATATTTAATATTTTATGTATGTGTGTAAACATTCAATGTGATAGTGAAAAGTTTTTGGATAAGAACTAAATAGGGCCTCAAACGCAAATTAGTTGGAATTAATTTTAGCTCCACGGTGGAGCTAGCAATCACATATGTATAATATCATAACAAGGTTAGTCTCAAGTGAGAGTTTCATCTGGGTTTCATTTACATTAAATATACTGCCACATAAGCGTTTTTTATGACATAAGAGAAAGAAGAAATGAGTTCTGAACGCATCTTGGCCCCTAGTGTGTTTCAGTGATTGGATGAAACACAAGATTACTGTGACTAACGTGTGTTTTACAGAAACAGGAATGAGTTAGGTCATGATAATGGCGACGATACGAGCATACGGAGTTCATGTCCCCTGGCGATGAAAATCGTTTCGGTTTTCAAAGGACGGACGACGAAGATGGTGGTAGACTAGGCTAAGTGTCATATGGTGTTGGAGGACACTTAGGTAGTCTTAGGTCTTTATTTTTCCTTTGGCCGTACTATAAAGGGGAGCGTGAATCAGTAGCTTGACCTAGATGAGTCTATTGAGGTAAGTGTGGTGCACACTTGTTATTTCATAGCCCTAGGTAGCTCAGAGAGATGCCTTATGACGTAAGGATGAAAAGTCGTCAAGGCCGCGTCGCGATCCGAGTGAGGTTTGCCTGTGAAACAGGCATCAGACGCTGGCCTGGTTCGTGGCATCGAACGCTCCGATGTTGACACATCGGACGCGCCCGTGCCACTGTTCACTTGCGAATGAATTTGGGTATGCATCGGACACTGGCATCGGACGCTGAGGGCCAGCGTCCGATGTCCATGCAGAGAGGTTCCTGAGAAGGTAAAATCACATCGGACGCGTCCGTTGTCTCCTTTAACATGTCTGATAGGTTGTACAGTCGACCGTTGGTCGAGGTCATTGGAGCGTCCGATGTCAGGCATCAGAGCGTCCGATGCCCCCGTAGAAACACCTGTTCAGTGCTCTTTTGGATGGCCGGTTGGGGGGTATTTATAGTCCTCCCCCTCCTCCATTAGAGTGTTCTTGTCACATTCCTCTGCTGAGAAACACATAGTGAGTGTGAGAAAGAACAAGAGCCCTAGTGAGGTTGAGAGAATAGCTAATTGAGAGAATTAGTGACCTTCTAGTGAGAATTGAGTAGCAAGTGTGCATCCATCGATCTCTTTGGCCTTGTGTTGGTCAAGTGAGAGTTCTAGCTTGTTACTCTTGGTGATCGGCATCACCTAGACGGCTTGGTGGTGATCGAAGAGCTTGGTGATCATCCGGAGGCTTTGTGGATGACCCAAGCCAAGTTGTGACCGGTAGCGAGCGATTCACCGGGCCGGAGTGGCGAAGAATCAGCTCGTAGTGAGCACTTGATCCTTGCGCGGATCAAGGGGGATCAATACCCTTGCGCGGGTGCTCCAACGAGGACTAGGGGGTGTGCCGACACCTCGATACCTCGGGAAAAAGATCGTCGTGTCATCTCTACTCTCTTTACATACGCATTTACTTTTGAGCAATTCAATTCCGCAAATTACTTGTTGTTCTTTCATAAGTTGAATTATCATGCTAGAGTAGAAATTGTTTAGCGATAGTCTTTTGTGCGGTTGTTGTTAGTGAAACACACTTCTAGGCACTAGGGGGTTAATTAGGCTTGTTAGGATTTAATTCTTGCAAAAGTTTTAGAAAAGCCCAATTCACCCCCCTCTTGGGCATCTTGATCCTTTCAAGTTCTATCTAGATAAAACTCTCTTGGCACGAATACCTCTCAATGAGTCATGAAATTTAATGCCTATGAACTTTAGAATGAAACTCTCACTCTCAATGAATAGTTTCATTGAAGTTTTATTTTATTTTATATGACATGACAGTCTTAAAAACAACGCAATGAAACCAATGTTTTCCTAAACAGTAAATAGTAAACAGTCGGTCACTCTTTGTTTAGCGTTTAGGCCGTTTAAACGGTGTTTAAACGGAGTTAAACGGTCTAAACGGTTTTGTATGGTAACACTAAAATATACATATTTATGTATGTAAAATTAAATTTGATAGAAACTGCACATATTTGCACATGTAAAAAATAAATATTATACCAAATAATATTTTTGGAACAAATCTAAATCCCACAACATTTCATATACTCACAATGTTAATTAGTTTTGTGTTGATTTTGGTAGTCGTAGTCCTCTAATTAACCAAATTATGGATTAAATGGTTGTTTAGATCATTTAATCATGTCTAACCTGATTTTCTTTAGACCATTTAGACGGGTTTAAACGGTTTAAAACGGGTTTAAAACGGGTTTAAACGGTCCAACCGTTTAATTCACCGTTTAGGGCCTAAACAAAACAGATGACCTCTGTTTACCGTTTAAACGGTGTTTTAACGGATTAAACGACCGTTTAGGCGAACAGAGAATGAAACTCGCCATTGAGATTGGCCTAAAGCTCTGATTGTTTTTCGATTGCATTTAGTGACATGTAATAGGTAAAATAAATTAGATGATTATGGTGTTGTATGACTTGTGATTTTCATGATTGCTTTTAGCAGTTTAATAGTGTTTTGTGAGAAAGAATAAGTTATAGTATGACTGATAAGTTCAAGCAGTTCAAGCGGTGTATATATTTTATAACTTCATAGTAAAAATAATGGCAAAAGAGGTGGTGTCTCCACGAGGTTTTCATACCCATTCCTCATTTACTTTTAAGTAGCAGTTCTCTAGGTTTAGTCAAAAGTTTGTTATAAACGATGACTATGACCACAGTAAGAACATCGAATTTACAACAGTACAACAATTTGTGTTTACTATTTTCCAATGTTTATAGGATGGCTGGTCGAGCCTAGATGTCTGAGGACCATTCAGAACGATTAGTCGCCGTCCTGATCGTCCCCTACACATGATGACTGATATATACCATATATGATATATCTATTATACAGTTATATAATCTGATGGTGGATGAGCAGAGCTCGACGCCCGGTGGGGTGGAGGAGGAGGAGGAGGAGGAGGAGCAGGGCTTGTCGGTGTGACGGAACCTCCTGGATTATTAGGGCCCACGTGTACTTGTCCTTGTCCTACAGACCTCGGACAGACCTACACTGTGCCCAATAGTCCAAAAGACCCACCACGTGTCATCGAGTAACCCGACTCATCCACGTTTCCTTACACTCCCAGGATCATTGCAAGAGTCATTGCAGTATTACAACATTTCACAAATAATATACATCAGAGAATAAAAGTGCGGAAGTATTACACCATAAGTTTTACAAACCAGTTGTTCAAACTCACGTCATTATTACAAACCATAGTTTTAAACTTTACCCTAGGTAGTGGAAGTAGCATTAATAAAACTGTATTTCACACAAACAACCCCGCCTAAGGGTTGCATTACTCCTCCCCGGACATCCTCCTCCCTAACGACGGTCACGCAACAAGCCTCGAAACAAGGCTGCTCGTGAACGTCACCTGCAACAGCGGATTAACAAATCCTGAGTACAAAGGTACTCAACAAGACTGACCCGACAAGAGAAGAGAAGAACAGGTATGCTGGCTTGGGTAGGCTCAACAGTATTTTTCATTTGCATAAAAGCTTACTAAAGTAGTTCTAGATCCAAATTTTACTTAATTAATTAAATACTTGATAAGAACTGAAAGTAAATCATTAGTGAGAGATCATCATCATTCTTTCTTAAACCAGTTCCATTTTCATTCTACGGTGCGGGTCGAAAGATTGAGTCTCCTTAACCGAGGAGCACGACGATTCGAATCGATTCAACCAGATCTGGGAGTTTTCCACGATCATACGATATATGTAGACCCTAGATCACACATATACCAACCCCAGCCTCGGATCCTCTAAACAAGACCGGGTCCGCGCCACCCGAGAGTACTTGTACACCTCCAATCCGGGACTTTAACCCACGATGGTAGCTAGTTGTAACACCTCTGGTGTTTAGCATGTAATTAACTTGACATATCATCATTATCATCTTTAAGCATCTAGATCATGATTTCATGTGTATGCATTTTGCTAAGTGTAGCATTTTATGTGAAGTACCTCTATTGCAAAAACCCTAATTAGCCCACTTCTCTCTACTAGGGCAAAATGGTAATTTCACCTCTGTGACTAGCTTGTGTAATTCTTGTTCCTTTGATGTCTTGAAGTTTGTTGTGTTGGCCAAAGTTCAAAAATCAGAATTTGATTTCAAATCCTTTGCAAAACCCTGATTTCCAAACCTTGGATTTTATCCCTCTTTTTGTGATTCAAAAATTATTCTAAAATTGAGGTTGGTCCAAAAAGCAAAGTTGTAGATCTGTCAAAGAGAAACAACTTTGGTATTTACAAATTTTCAAGTTGCAGTACAAAGTTTTGAGTTATTTCAAATTCATTCAAACCTTAACTTTTGTTCCCTTTTCAGTTTTCAAAATTAGTTCAAAAACTAATGAGTTTCAGGAAAAGTGTATTATAGCAAAGTTGTAGGTTTTGATAAAGGAACAACTTTCATGTTTGAAGATTTTCAAGTTTCAGTATAAAATCCAAGTAATTTTGAATTGATTCAAATTTCAAAAGTGTCCCCTTTTCTGATTTCAAATATTGTTCAAAAACTATTTGGATTTTGAAAATGTTCATATTGCAAAGTTGTAGATCTCTTTTTTCTGAGAAACTTTGGTATTTGGAGTTTTTGTCGCACAGTTCAAATTTTGGGAGCAATTTGCAAAATCAGAAACTAGCCAAAGTCAAACCCTACACCCTACACTGTTCCTCTTCTTCCTAGCGACAGGGGGGCCCGGCCATGGCGCCGGCGCGCGCCTGCAGCGCACACGGCTGCTCCCCACGCGCCCCACCTGCCGCCGCTGTCTCCTTGTTCCCTCCGCGCCCGCACGCGAGCGCTGACCCTCGCTCCCGTCCCCTACAGTGTCCAGCGCGCCGCCGCCGCGTGGCCATTGCCGGCCGAGCTTGCGCCCGAGCCCCGGCTGCACGCCAGCTTATCCGCCAGAGCGCAATCGAGTGCGCACGCCCCCGCAAACCTTACCCGCGCAACCCCGAGGTCTCTACCGGCCCCTGGCCGCGGCTATATAAGCCCGCCGGAGCCCGACCTCCGCACTCCTCTCCGCCACCGTGGCCAGGCCAGTCCAGTGCCTCCGCCGCTCCACCACCTAGCTCAGAAGCTCCGCCTTGAGCTCGTGAAGCTTTCCCACCCCAATTTCACCTTCCCCGCCTCCAATCGCCCGGCGTAACCCCATCTTCCCAAACTCCGACAGAAACCCGGCGAGCTCGGGTTCGTGAAATTCGCCGTCTCCGGCCATGACCATCCCTCACCGACCCCCGTGTCGTGTTCCTTGGTTCCGTGCGACTCTGACCAGACCCTTGCGGTCTCGTGTGTTGCGCAGGTTGCCGGAGCGCCGTTCGCCGCTCGCCGCCGAAGAAGCTCCACCGAACCACCGCCCCTCGGGCACGTGTCGAGCCTCCTTCCTCGAGCCTCACCCTCGGGCACGTGCCGAGCCTCACCCTCGAGCCCTGCCTCCGACCCGTGTAAGCATCCGAAGCCTCCGCCTCTGCTTCCACTCCGTCTCGCCCGAGCCCAAGCCTCGGCGAGCGCATGCCCTCCGCTTCGCCCGAGCCCAAGCCTCGGCGAGCGCATGCTCTCCGCTTCGCCCGAGTCAGGCCTCGGACGGAGGCTTACTTCTCCGTCTCGCCCGAGCCTCCGGCCGGCCTCGGACGAAGCGTCGCTTCCATCTCACCGAGCCCGTCTCGACCGAGCCCCGCGATTCGCCGAGCCCGGCCTAGAAGGAGCACAGTGCTCTTCTCTTTTCTGAGAGATGTGAATAGTGTTCTGTTTTCTCTTTTTTGTATGATTTTCTGTGTGCATCCAAAATTCTGAAATTTTTGTGGTAGACTCTTTATGCTCTGGAGTATTTTATAAAAATATGAAACTTGAGTTTGTGCAAAGATTTAAAAATGTAAAATTCCCCTTTTAATTGAAAAATGGAGGTTTTGGTATTTTTGGGGTGATCTATAACTCCAAAAATCTGGAGATAAATTTTTATGTGCTAGTTATGCCTTTCTGAGTCTCTGGTAAAATTTTGAAGTCTTTTGGAACAAGTTGATTTTTGAGCTTTATTTAAATAGTTGAATAGTGCCTTTTGTTAATTAAATGCCTAGATTTAATTGAGCACCTTAATGACCTCCAAAAATTATGAAATTTGTTTTGCCATATACTTGTACCCTAATGAACTTATGTGATTAATTTGGTAATTTTTGGAGCAACTTCATAAAATGACCTTTTTAAATAAAAAGAAAAATAGAAAAGATGATTAGGGTTGGTAATAAGTGTTTAATGATGTGATCTTTGGATTGATTGATGTTCATAGACCCCTACCCCTCTGGTCTATGATGTTTGTGATGCCTTATGATGTTTATGCTTAGGTTTAATAAAAGTTGCTTAATTAAATTTGTTAATATTGCTAAAAAGGAAAAGTAATCTATCGTCCACTTAACAACCACTATACTTTGCAAGGCTATACTCTAGTTTTGTCCTATGCACTTTGTTCATACTAGCATACTCATGTGCATGCATCATTGCATACGTATAGTGACCGAGGAAGAAGGCCCTGAAGTCGAGGTAGCCACCGAAGGATCTGTCCCCGAGGCGACCCCGAGCCCCGTCAACTGCGCTGCTTACCCCGAGTCTGCTCTCTTTGCCATCCAAGGCAAGCCCCGGTGCATTTAACCCTTTCCTTGAATTTATAAATGTTTCCTTAAATGTCTTTGAGTTAAATTATTGCATTAGGTTGATAGGAGTTGAGTGAAATCCTATCTGATGCATTATCTACCTTGACCAATGATACACCCGATACCTGCTTTTCAAAAACTATTTGCAAAATGCTTAGCAATGCTATATGATAGATTTGCAATAAAAATGCCAATTTCAAAAGTGTGATCACTTTAAGAATATTTATGGGAATTTCTGGTTTACTCCCACTATTGGCTAAGTATCTGATCCGTACTTAGTCAATGGGAAGGAGAGGTTGTCCTTGCGTACGGTGCCGTCATGTTGTAGTCCGGGACTCAACAGTTGACACCGACCGGGACAGGGTTGAAAAACTGACAGGACCTGTACTCTTGGGTTAGAGTCCCGAGGTGCTTGTCGCTGGCTGGAAAATTAGGGACCACCTGTATGGGGGCCTGCTGACTAAGACTTGCAACTATTCACATACTACGGAAAGCTTCGGCTCCGAGGAATCCTTTATTGGACCGACAACCGCGCACTGGGAGTGGAGAGATGGCGGAAGTAGCATGTACCCACGTGGGTTAGAGTCCCGGATGGAGTGGTGTACTGTACTTCCGGGTGGCGTAGGACCGGCCCAATCTTGGAGGAATCGTGGTAGACGAGTTGGCATATGCAAGCTTTGGTGCTACATATGCAGTGTGGATAGGGACCCTCAGCTGAGTATTATTTATCCGGATTAACGCTGCTCCTCGGTTATGGAGACTTAGTCACTGACTGTCAACAGGGAGTGGTTCTCAACTAGGTTTGTTTTTGAAAGTAAAATGAATCAAGGATTATGATGGAACAAGGAATTTTGAGTCTTTTCAAAATAAGGATAGAAAAATGCTTTTCTGCAAAATGCTTGAACTTGCTTAGAGCCTTACCTTGACTACCCTAAGCCTCTCATACCTGAGTCTTCTCCCTTTTCTTAGTCGGGTAAGTCTTGTTGAGTACCTTTGTACTCAGGGTTCTATTACCCATGTTGCAGGTATGGCAGATTCCTCAGTATGCCTTGGACCCTGCTGTGTGACTGTTGTTCAGGAAGAGGCCGATGAGGCCGATGAGTGATTATTCACCCTCGGGCTGGGTGAAGTATCTTTATCTTTTAGTTGTTGTCACATGCTACTTTGCCAACTCTATCTATTTGAACTATGGTCTGTAATAACTTCACTTTAATTTTGTTGAACCCTGGTTTGTAAAACTATTGTTATCTAAGTCTTCCGCTATTTACTCCGATGTTATTTGTCAATATGTTCAAGAGATTGTAACTGAATTGTGAGATGATCCTGCGGACATCGGGCACTGATGTAGCCCAGTGGCAGAACCGGTCTTAATCTCTTGGCTGTACGGATCAACTGTCAGTGGTTGACAATGATCAGTGGGCCATGGGATTAGGGCGTTACGTCACAGAGTGGTATCGGAGCATCTCACTACGACGTTGCAATCTTTTTGCGAAAACTTCAAAAGGTTTTTAAGTCCAAAACTAAACTTGACTATTTTGAGTCCAAATTGCTTCTCTCATCTCATCTTGTCTTTGGCAACTAGTAGCAAGACAACTTGTATAAGCCCTATGTACCTTACCTTAGTAGTTGCATTGCCTTGTTCCGTAGGAACGAATCATGCATCATGCCATAATCACTTAAGTATATAAAGAGTTCGCTGGGATAGTGTACCTATACCTTTTTCTTGCTAGCCTTTCTCATCTATAACCTCTTGTCCAGATATGGCCATTATCAAGCGGACTGCTCGCAAGTCGACTGGACCGCATGGCGTGCCGCGTCACCAGCTGGCGCCACGCACCGGAGAAGAGACTGGAGAATCCTCCAATGGTCGTCGTTTTCCCCGTCGTACCCGCAAACAGCTGAAGGAGGAAATCAAGAATCTGAAGGCTGAGATGGAGAACATGGAGCATGACTTCTATCTTTCCCGCCTGGAGTTTTATGAGGCACGAGCTTCCCTGGAGCAGGCCAATCGGAACACGGTTCGCGCTATCGAGCAGCGCAATGATGCTTGGACCCGCGAAGATGTCACCAGAGCCCAGCTCCATGGACTGCAGCAGTACACCGCCCAGATTGAGCAGTACAATGATATGCTTCATGAGGAGGTACACCAGCTGCACAACCAACTTCACCCGTGATTCTCCACCTGTTGCTGAGGATCCAGAAGATGGAGTCGTGGAGGAACCTGAAGTAGAACATGAGCCAGACCAGAATGAAGAAGTGGAACCTGCTGAAGATGTCCACGTTGAAGATGAAGATGAGGAGGAAGAGCCTGAGCTCATCATCGAAGATGATGATGGATGAAGAGATGATCATCATCGATGACGACTAGACTCCTTGTGTCTGTACCATCTGCTTACCTAAAACCTTAGACTAGGTTTGGGGCGTTAGTCTGTCTGTTGCCAAGTCTGGCATGTATCTTTCTTTTCGTACCTTTTCCCCTTATCAGTCTGTTGTCATCTTTATCAGCCAGCTATCTTTGTATCAGTGAAGTTATCATCAAGTCGTTCAGAACCTTTGTCCATATATGCTGAGTTCCGAGTTCTTATACAGATGCCTGTGAACACCCGTACCGGAGCCGGAGGTTCTGAGATGCCAACCTCCCAAACCCTCCACCAGTTCCTGCTACCCTGGCAGATGCCATTGCAGCCTTGGCCGCCGCTGCCAACCTGATGGCTCAGAACCAAGGCAGCAGAACAACGGCAACCGTGGTCGTCGCAACAACCAAGAGACAACCTACGTGGACTTCACTGAAACCCGACCACCGGTCTTCACGAAGGCCGATGAACCTCTCGAGGCTGACGACTGGTTACGCACCATGGAACAGAAGTTCAGTCTTCTGTACTGCACAGAGATCCAGAAGCCTCGGTTCGCTTCTCAGCAGCTCCGTGGTCCCGCAAGTGCCTGGTACGCCAACCTGTTGGCTGCCCAGCCTGAAGGTCACCAGCTGACCTGGGAAGAGTTCCGCACCGCTTTCAGGGCACATCACATCCCTTCGGGATTGATGAAAATGAAGTTGGATCAGTTCTTGGCCCTGCAACAGAAAGATTCCACCGTTATGCAGTACGTGGGACAGTTCAACCACCTGAGCCAGTATGCCTCCGACTATGTCAACACAGAGGAAAAGAAGAGAGATTGTTTTCTCAGGGGTCTGCACCCTAAGATTCGCAGAGGTCTATCCAACAACCTAAACGGATCCTATCATGATGTCGTTGACCGTGCTGTCGCTTTCGAGGAAAGTAACCGCCAGTATCAGGAGGAGAAGAAGAAGAAGAAGGCTGGGTCTAGCAGCTTCTCCAGCAACCATAAGCGCCCAAGAATCATCTATCACCCCAGCCACCACCAAAACCGTGCCCCATACCCCCATCAGCAAGTGGTCGTTCGTACCGCGGCCACCACCCATAATGCCAACCAGCAAAGTGCCACTCAGCCGAACGCCCCAGGTGTTCGTGTCACCACCCCTCAAACAGCTTACAACCACCCATGCTACAACTGTGGCCAAGTTGGTCACTGGTCTCGCGAGTGCCCAAAACCCAAGAAGAATGCCCAGCATGCACAGAAAGGCCCTGGAGGATCACAGCAGCAGCACCGTGCACCGCAGCAGCACGTCCAGAAGGGCAAGTTTGTCAAGAAGCACGGGCAAGTCTACTTCACCACCGTCAGTAACATCCCAGAAGGAGAGCCCGTCATGCTCGGTAGGTTCCCTGTTGCCAATCATCCTGCAGTCGTCTTGTTCGATTCTGGTGCATCGCATTCCTTCATCAGTCGCACTTTTGTCATCAAGCATAAGTTACCCATGGGGAGTTAAAAGAAAGTTTTTGCATACTTTCGCCTGGAGGGCGGATAAATACTAAGGAAGTGGTCCGCAGTATACCAGTAATGTTGGGGGAACATGTCTTTCCACCACCATGATAGTACTGCGCAATCAAGAGATAGATGTCATCTTAGGCATGAATTGGATGTGTCAGTATAAAGCCATGATAGACATCTTGAATAGAGTTGTGAGAGTGGATATTCCTAACAGCACCTCCAAACTCCTTCTCCAACTTCCTATGCCTCAAAAACCAGCAACCACCCAGTTGAATACCGCCTGTGTTCCGGAAGTCAGGGATATTCCCGTGGTCTGTGAGTTCCCTGATGTCTTCCCAGAAGATCTACCTGGTCTGCCTCCCGACCGTGATGTTGAGTTTGCCATAGAGCTAAAGCCCGGGACTGCTCCTATATCCCGTAGAGCTTATCGAATGCCTCCCAGAGAGTTGGCAGAGCTGAAGATCCAATTGCAAGAGCTATTGGATAAGGGTCTCATTCGCCCAAGTTCATCTCCTTGGGGCTGTCCTGCTATCTTTGTGAAGAAGAAGGACAAAAGTCTTCGTCTGTGCGTTGACTATCGCCCGCTCAACGAGGTCACCATCAAAAATAAATATCCTTTGCCTCGCATTGACCTTCTTTTTGACCAGTTATCTGGAGCCAGAGTGTTCTCCAAAATTGATCTCAGATCTGGCTATCACCAAATAAAAATCCGTCCAGAAGACATTCCTAAAACAGCTTTCACCACCAGATACGGCCTATATGAGTATTTGGTCATGTCTTTTGGCTTGACCAATGCCCCCGCTCATTTCATGTATCTCATGAACTCTGTGTTCATGCCAGAGCTCGATAAATTTGTAGTCGTGTTCATTGACGACATCCTTGTCTATTCAAGAACTCCTGAAGATCACGCCAAGCATCTTCGAATCGTTCTCTCTCGTCTCAGAGATCACCAGCTGTATGCCAAGTTCAGTAAATGTGAATTCTGGCTAGATCGAATTCAATTCCTTGGTCATGTCCTGTCCGCTGAAGGTGTGTCAGTTGACCCTGAAAAGTGGCAGATATCTTGGATTGGAAGCCACCTACCACTGTCCGCGAAGTTCGCAGCTTCATGGGAATGGCTGGATACTATCGTCGTTTCATCCCAGATTTCTCCAGAGTCGCCAAGCCTATCACAGAGTTGTTGAAGAATTCCGTGGATTTCGTTTGGTCACCAGCCTGTGAGCAAGCCTTTCAAGCCTTGAAGAAACTGCTAACTACATCACCAGTCCTAGCTCAACCAGATATCGAGAAACCCTTCGATGTATACTGTGATGCATCTGGTACTGGTTTGGGCTGTGTTTTGATGCAAGAAGGACGAGTAATCGCTTATGCCTCACGACAGCTTAAGCGACATGAGGAAAACTACCCAACCCATGATCTTGAGCTAGCAGCAGTCGTGCATGCCTTGAAGATTTGGCGTCACTATCTGTTGGGCAGCACCTGCAATATGTATACGGATCACAAGAGCCTAAAGTATATCTTCACTCAAGAAGAATTGAATATGAGGCAGAGAAGATGGCTTGAGTTGATTAAAGATTATGATCTCGAAGTACATTACCATCCTGGTAAGGCAAATGTAGTTGCCGATGCCCTAGTCGCAAGTCATACTGCAACTGTCTGACGACGAAGCCCTATGATCTTTCCTTGTGCCATGAACTTGAAAGGATGGGTATCGAAATGATTCCGCAAGGAAGCCTGAACAATGTCAGCATAGAAACATCCATCAAGGATCAAGTCATTGCTGCTCAGAAGGATAACCCTGGAATCAAGCACATCATCGAAAAGGTCCAGACCGGAAGGCTGATTGTTTCAGGATCGATGATGTAGGAGTTGTTTGGTTCAAGAACCGTCTAGTAGTTCCCAAGGTGCCTGAATTGAGACAGTTAATCCTTGATGAAGCACACTTGACCAGATTCTCTATTCACCCCGGCAGTAACAAGATGTACCAAGACTTAAAGCAGAGATTCTGGTGGACTAAAATGAAGATTGAGATTGCCCGGTATGTCGCTCAGTGTGATACCTGCCAAAGAGTCAAGGCAGTACACATGAAGCCTGGAGGAGAATTGCAACCTTTGTCAGTACCCGCTTGGAAATGGGACGACATTAGTATGGATTTTGTCAATGGACTACCCAAGACCCAGAAAGGTTTTGATTCCATTTGGGTAATCGTGGACCGACTCACCAAACAAGCTCACTTCCTGCCAGTGAAGACCAGTTACACCGTCCCCACGTATGCCACTTTGTACAAGAACCACATAGTGAAACTTCATGGCATACCCAAGACCATTGTCTCTGACCGTGGTACCCAGTTTGTCGCTAAGTTTTGGAAAGCGTTCCATACCTCACTTGGAACCAAGCTCTTGCATAGTACGGCATATCATCCGCAAACAGATGGACAAACTGAGCGAGTCAACCAAGTGTTGGAGGATATGTTGAGAGCCTGTGTGCTCACCTTCGCAGATACTTGGGATGACTGTTTGCCCTTGGCAGAATTCTCTTATAATAACAGTTACCAAGAGAGCATCAAAATGGCACCCTTTGAAGCACTGTACGGTCGTCGTTGTCGTACACCCCTCAGTTGGTCTGAGCCGGAGAAAGAGAATTCTTTGGAGTTGACCTGGTCAAAGATATGGAAGAGAAAGTCAAGCAGATACAAGAGAATATGAAGATTGCCCAATCTCGACAGAAAAGCTACGCTGACAAGAGACGTCGACCTCTGAAGTTTCAAGTTGGAGATTATGTATATCTCAAGGTCTCACCAACCAAAGGAGTCACTCGTTTTGGAGTCAAAGGAAAGTTAGCACCCCGCTACATTGGTCCGTTTGAGATTTTGGAATGTTGTGGCAAGGTAGCTTACAAGCTGAAGTTGCCCGATCATCTCTCCGCTGTCCACAATGTTTTCCATGTCTCCCAACTCAAGAAGTGTCCGAGTACCAGAACATGTCGTGGAAGTTGAAGGTGTCGAGCTAGAGCCTGATCTATCCTACTCAGAATATCCAGTTCGCGTGTTGGACCACAAGGATCGTGTTACCCGAAGAACCACCACAGATGGTACAAAATCCAGTGGAACCAGCACTCTGAAGAAGAAGCTACTGGGAATCTGAAGACTTCTTAGCAAAGAACTATCCCCGACTTTCTCGAATCTCTGTCTATGTAAAGTTTTGCCTTTATCCCTTCTTTGTCCTTTCGTAAGACGTGGAATCTCGGGGCGAGATTTCTTTTAGGGGGAAGGCTGTAACACCTCGGGTGTTTAGCATGTAATTAACTTGACATATCATCATTATCATCATTAAGCATCATGATTTCATGTGTATGCATTTTGCTAAGTGTATCATTTTATGTGATTTACCTCTATTGCAAAAACCCTATTTAGCCCACTTCTCTCTACTAGGGCAAAATGGTAATTTCATCTCTGTGATTAGCTTGTGTAATTCTTGTTCCTTTGATGTCTTGAAGTTTTGTTGTGTTGGCCAAAGTTCAAAAATCAGAATTTGATTTCAAACTCCTTTTGCAAAACCCTGATTTCCAAATCCTTGGATTTTATCCCTCTTTTTGTGATTCAAAAATTATTCTAAAATTGAGGATTGGTCCAAAAAGCAAAGTTGTAGATCTGTCAAAGAGAAACAACTTTGGTATTTACAAATTTTCAAGTTGCAGTACAAAGTTTTGAGTTATTTCAAATTCATTCAAACCTTAACTTTTGTTCCCTTTTCAGTTTTCAAAATTAGTTCAAAAACTAATGAGTTTCAGGAAAAGTGTATTAATAGCAAAGTTGTAGGTTTTGATAAAAGGAACAACTTTCATGTTTGAAGATTTTCAAGTTTCAGTATAAAATCCAAAGTAATTTTGAATTGATTCAAATTTCAAAAGTGTCCCCTTTTCTGATTTCAAATATTGTTCAAAAACTATTTGGATTTTGAAAATGTTCATATTGGCAAAGTTGTAGATCTCTTTTTTCTGAGAAACTTTGGTATTTGGAGTTTTTGTCGCACAGTTCAAATTTTGGGAGCAATTTGCAAAATTCAGAAACTAGCCAAAAGTCAAACCCTACACCCTACACTGTTCCTCTTCTTCCTAGCGACAGGGGGGGGCCCGGCCATGGCGCCGGCGCCGCGCCTGCAGCGCACACGGCTGCTCCCCACGCGCCACCAACCTGCCGCCGCTGTCTCCTTGTTCCCTCCGCGCCCGCACGCGAGCGCTGACCCTCGCTCCCGTCCCCTACAGTGTCCAGCGCGCCGCCGCCGCGTGGCCATTGCCGGCCGAGCTTGCGCCCGAGCCCCGGCTGCACGCCAGCTTATCCGCCAGAGCGCAATCGAGTGCGCACGCCCCCGCAAACCTTACCCGCGCAACCCCGAGGTCTCTACCGGCCCCTGGCCGCGGCTATATAAGCCCGCCGGAGCTCCGACCTCCGCACTCCTCTCCGCCACCGTGGCCAGGCCAGTCCAGTGCCTCCGCCGCTCCACCACCTAGCTCAGAAGCTCCGCCTTGAGCTCGTGAAGCTTTCCCACCCCCCAATTTCACCTTCCCCGCCTCCAATCGCCCGGCGTAACCCCATCTTCCCAAACTCCGACAGAAAACCCGGCGAGCTCGGGTTCGTGAAATTCGCCGTCTCCGGCCATGACCATCCCTCACCGACCCCCGTGTCGTGTTCCTTGGTTCCGTGCGACTCTGACCAGACCCTTGCGGTCTCGTGTGTTGCGCAGGGTTGCCGGAGCGCCGTTCGCCGCTTGCTGCCGAAGAAGCTCCACCGAACCACCGCCCCTCGGGCACGTGTCGAGCCTCCTTCCTCGAGCCTCACCCTCGGGCACGTGCCGAGCCTCACCCTCGAGCCCTGCCTCCGACCCGTGGTAAGCATCCGAAGCCTCCGGCCTCTGCTTCCACTCCATCTCGCCCGAGCCCAAGCCTCGGCGAGCGCATGCCCTCCGCTTCGCCCGAGCCCAAGCCTCGGCGAGCGCATGCTCTCCGCTTCGCCCGAGTCAGGCCTCGGACGGAGGCTTACTTCTCCGTCTCGCCCGAGCCTCCGGGCCAGGCCTCGGACGAAGCTGTCGCTTCCATCTCAACCGAGCCCGTCTCGACCGAGCCCCGCGATTCGCCGAGCCCGGCCTAGAAGGAGCACAGTGCTCTTCTCTTTTTCTGAGAGATGTGAATAGTGTTCTGTTTTCTCTTTTTTGTATGATTTTCTGTGTGCATCCAAAAATTCTGAAATTTTTGTGGTAGACTCTTTATGCTCTGGAGTATTTTATAAAAATATGAAACTTGAGTTTTGTGCAAAGATTTAAAAATGTAAAATTCCCCTTTTAATTGAAAAATGGAGGTTTTGGTATTTTTGGGGAGTGATCTATAACTCCAAAAATCTGGACATAAATTTTTATGTGCTAGTTATGCCTTTCTGAGTCTCTGGTAAAATTTTGAAGTCTTTTGGAACAAGTTGATTTTTGAGCTTTTATTTAAATAGTTGAATAGTGCCTTTTGTTAATTAAATGCCTAGATTTAATTGAGCACCTTAATGACCTCCAAAAATTATGAAATTTGTTTTGCCATATACTTGTACCCTAATGAACTTATGTGATTAATTTGGTAATTTTTGGAGCAACTTCATAAAATGACCTTTTAAATAAAATAAGAAAAATAGAAAAGATGGATTAGGGTTGGTAATAAGTGTTTAATGATGTGATCTTTGGATTGATTGATGTTCATAGACCCCTACCCCTCTGGTCTATGATGTTTGTGATGCCTTATGATGTTTATGCTTAGGTTTAATAAAAGTTGCTTAATTAAATTTGTTAATATTGCTAAAAAGGGAAAAGTAATCTATCGTCCACTTAACAACCACTTATACTTTGCAAGGCTATACTCTAGTTTTGTCCTATGCACTTTGTTCATACTAGCATACTCATGTGCATGCATCATTGCATACGTATAGTGACCGAGGAAGAAGGCCCTAAAGTCGAGGTAGCCACCGAAGGATCTGTCCCCGAGGCGACCCCGAGCCCCGTCAACTGCGCTGCTTACCCCGAGTCTGCTCTCTTTGCCATCCAAGGCAAGCCCCGGTGCATTTAACCCTTTCCTTGAATTTATAAATGTTTCCTTAAATATCTTTGAGTTAAATTATTGCATTAGGTTGATAGGAGTTGAGTGAAATCCTATCTGATGCATTATCTACCTTGACCAATGATACACCCGATACCTGCTTTTCAAAAACTATTTGCAAAATGCTTAGCAATGCTATATGATAGATTTGCAATAAAAATGCCAATTTCAAAAGTGTGGTCACTTTAGGAATATTTATGGGAATTTCAGGTTTACTCCCACTATTGGCTAAGTATCTGATCCGTACTTAGTCAATGGGAAGGAGAGGTTGTCCTTGCGTACGGTGCCGTCATGTTGTAGTCCGGGACTCAACAGTTGACACCGACCGGGACAGGGTTGAAAAACTGACAGGACCTGTACTCTTGGGTTAGAGTCCCGAGGTGCTTGTCGCTGGCTGGAAAAATTAGGGACCACCTGTATGGGGGCCTGCTGACTAAGACTTGCAACTATTCACATACTACGGAAAGCTTCGGCTCCGAGGAATCCTTTATTGGACCGACAACCGCGCACTGGGAGTGGAGAGATGGCGGAAGTAGCATGTACCCACGTGGGTTAGAGTCCCGGAATGGAGTGGTGTACTGTACTTCCGGGTGGCGTAGGACCGGGCCCAATCTTGGAGGAATCGTGGTAGACGAGTTGGCATATGCAAGCTTTGGTGCTACATATGCAGTGTGGATAGGGACCCTCAGCTGAGTATTATTTATTCGGATTAACGCTGCTCCTCGGTTATGGAGACTTAGTCACTGACTGTCAACAGGGAGTGGTTCTCAACTAGGTTTGATTTTTGGAAAGTAAAATGAATCAAGGATTATGATGGAACAAGGAATTTTTGAGTCTTTTCAAAATAAGGATAGAAAAATGCTTTTCTGCAAAATGCTTGAACTTGCTTAGAGCCTTACCTTGACTACCCTAAGCCTCTCATACCTGAGTCTTCTCCCTTTTTCTTAGTCGGGTAAGTCTTGTTGAGTACCTTTGTACTCAGGGTTCTATTACCCATGTTGCAGGTATGGCAGATTCTTCAGTATGCCTTGGACCCTGCTGTGTGACTGTTGTTCAGGAAGAGGCCGATGAGGCCGATGAGTGATTATTCACCCTCGGGCTGGGTGAAGTATCTTTATCTTTTAGTTGTTGTCACATGCTACTTTGCCAACTCTATCTATTTGAACTATGGTCTGTAATAACTTCACTTTAATTTTATGATGAACCCTGGTTTGTAAAACTATTGTTATCTAAGTCTTCCGCTATTTACTCCGATGTTATTTGTCAATATGTTCAAGAGATTGTAACTGAATTGTGAGATGATCCTGCGGACATCGGGCACTGATGTAGCCCAGTGGCAGAACCGGTCTTAATCTCTTGGCTGTACGGATCAACTGTCAGTGGTTGACAATGATCAGTGGGCCATGGGATTAGGGCGGTTACGTCACACTAGTACTCCCGCCATCTCTCCACTCCCAGTGCGCGATTAGCCGTTCTCATTTAAGAACCACCAAGGCAGGGCTTACCGTAGCATATGATCGGTACTTCACAGTTTCTCAATCTAGCAGGCCGACAACGGTTAACCCTAATCCGACACATCCGGGTCACCCTACACCGACCCGAGGTTCGATGTATGTGCCCATCTGGTCTTAACCATCATTCTTTCTCGTTATCATTCCAAAACGATAAGTATCAAAACATTTATCGGGAGCGTGAGAAAGCAAGGCTGAGCATTTCTATCCTTTGCATAAAGCAGGTATCAAGGAATGATATATCGATAACAAGGTTGATCATGCATCAACAGGTTTAAAGCATTTATTTGATAAACATTTAATGCATCAGGTTATCGAAAGTAAGTGTAATTGTAAATCCAAGGAAATGGTTAAATGAACCGGGGCTTGCCTTCGTTGATCGGGAGAGTCTGGAACTCCTGATAACTTGGGTCAACTAGACGCTCTGAACTTTCGGGATCAACCTCGTCTGGACACTCGATCACTTCGGAAGCTACACGATAATAGAGTGTATGCTTAATGAGATGCTCATGTCATGATCATGGTAAGGATGGAAATTTACACTTGACTTGCAACAACTTGCCTCCACGGTAAAGTTGCAAACCAACAAAACTAACTTATAAACATACATGGTTACAAAGAGTGACTCTTACCTACATCAACCAGCAGATCAAGATAATTCACTTATCTTAACCTTTTAAAACTACTCAAAAGAACTTGGGTTTTATGTTTTATAACATTATTTAACCATAAAGAAAGCAATTTTAATTAGCCGAAAATAAGTTGTGCAGCTAACTATGTTCAAATTAGTTCAAACTTGGTACACAGATTGGTTATGATTCAAAAAGTGCACAAAATAAATTTCAGCATTTTTGGAGATAAACTTGATTTTATAAAAATCATTGAAGGCTTATTTAAGAATTAAGAGGCATAATTTTTACTGTAAAACAAAATACAGAAACATGTACATATTATATTTTTCATAAAAACTACACATTTCATAGAACATGCACAAAAATTTTCATAATTTTTGGCTCAACAGATTAATTCATACAAAAAAAAACAAAACTAGCATTAGCATGCACATAACAGGAAAAAGATTAAAACGTTTGGAAACACAAAACCCTTAATGGGCCGAAACTGGCCCGATCGGCCCATCCCGCGCGCAAGGCCGGCCCAACGCGGCCTGCCCGCGCCTGCACTGCCAGCTTTGCAGAAAAGCCCTCTGACTTTACCAAAACTACAACCAAGACCTTGACACTATTAGGCACTATTCCTTTGAGTCTAGGGTTTTGCACTTAAGCCCTCGGGTTTAGTCGAATTCTCGTCGACACATCCCCGACTCCACAGCCGACGGCGGCGAGCTTCGGCTTGCGCACGCCAGAGCAACGCGACCTTCTCCGGCCAAACCAACTAGCTCAACGCCTTCCCCTTCACCTCACGGTCTCGTTGAACCCTCAAACTCCCTCTCTCGACCTCTCTCTCTACCCCGACGACGACACATGCGGACGCGGCGGCACGGCGGCGGCACGCCGGCCAACTGGGAGCTCTAACGAGCCAACGAACAAGCACATCAGCACCAGAGGCTCACCACGACTCTAGTGAGCTAGGTCTCCGAGGCTGACGTGGCTCCGAACGGTGATGACGACGACGACGGCGGATCTCAGTGGTGCGGCTCGACGGCGATGACCTATTCCGGCTGAGACAGAGAGAGACAAGGTCAACGACCTGGTGCTAGAGCAGCAGCAACAGATAAGGAAGAGAAAACGGGGCTCAGGTGAGGATGATAGGGCTCCGAGCTTGCTGACCACGGTGGCGGCGTCGATGGAGGTGTTCGGGACCGGAGACGAAGACGACGACCACGCCGGGCGGCTGCGGGGGCGAGCGAGGCTGCGACCTAGCTCTACGGCTCCGCAACGACGAGGCGAACACGGTGACGCGGTTGAACGGAACGAACGAGCGCTCAGGTGGCCGGCGTAGCTAAGCAGAGGAACGACGGCGACGACGAGCGAGCAGAGGAGAAAGCGAAACACGGAGCTTTCCGTGGGATAAAAAGGACGAAGGAGAGGGCGGCGGCGTGAAGAACTTGCGCACGCAGCTGCCAAGCAGCTCGCTGGCGCGACGCATGCGCCCCAGCGCGAGCACGGTCCGGTTGGAGCAGCTCGCTGGCGAGCTCTGGACGTTTCCCCCCCTTTGCACTGTTCCTTGCTCTCTCTCCCTTTCTGAAATTTCAAAATTACCTTTGAAATTTAAACTGCACTTCAAGTTTTGCCAACATATGAAATGTAGAGTTTGAAAAGTTGTACAACTTTGCTTTAACACCCTATGGCTAATTTCGAATGGAAATAAGTCAAACTGATCAAAACAGTTCAAATCCAATTCAAATTGGAAATTTGAAAAGGGGATAGATTTAGGGTTTTGTATTAGAAGCAAAATTACTTTTGATTTTGCAATAATACTTGAAAAATGGTCAATGTATAAAATGTTCCTTTTGAAATTCTCTACAACTTTTATGTAAACCTCAAACTCAGATTTCAAATAATTTTTGAAATGTAAGTTTAGAATCAAAAGGGGACCATTTCCAGGGTTTGAATAGATTTAAAATTACTTAGAATTTTGTACAGAAACTTTGAAAACTTTAAATACCAAAGTTGTACTTCTCTTCAAGATCTACCAAAAGGCTTTTAGGGTCAACCCCTAAATATGCACAAATTTTGAGTTACTAGAAAGGGCTAATTAACTTATATAGAAATTTAAATGATTTTCCCCTTCTTAAGCTAGATGAATTTTGTATTCTTTTGAAATGTTGAACTTGGTTTCATGCCTTTACATGACTTTAGTCAAATAGGAATAAACACAAGTTACTTCATAATGACATTCCAAATTAGGGTTTTGAGCTACCTCACAAGCAATAACAAAATGCTCACACATTAAGAATTAAACTCATTTTAGTGAATGCATCTCCAGTGAGCTAGCATAAGATGCCATGGAATGGAATGCTTATGATGGGCATGAAAATATTTTATTCATGTAAACACCTGAGGTGTTACATCCTTTCCCCCTAAAAGAAATCTCGACCCGAGATTTCACCACAAACTAAACTAACTACTAAAGTTGTGGTGTACGGGGATAAAGATTACAAACTTTTTACAAAACTAGGAACAGGTTCTATTGTCAACCTCTTTCACTGCCCTGACTGTATGGTTGCATAGAACTCAGGAAACTGTTCTATCAGAAATTCCTCGGTTTCCCAAGTTGCTTCCTCCTCAGAATGCTGACTCCATTGAACTTTATAGAACCTGTGAGTGTGTCGTCGAGTTACTCTATCTCGCTGATCAAGAATTTTGATGGGACATTCTGAGTATGTCATATCAGGCTCAAGTTGTACCCCTTCAACATCAACCACTTGGTCAGGAACTCGTAGACACTTCTTCAGCTGAGAGATGTGAAATACATTATGAACCTCTGATAGACGAGCTGGTAGTTGAATACGGTATGCCACTTTGCCACATTTAGCCAGGATTTGAAATGGCCCAATGTAACGGGGAGCAAGTTTTCCTTTGACCCCGAAACGATAAACACCCTTGGTGGGTGACACCTTTAGATACACAAACTCTCCTTTGGCAAACGTCAAAGGTCTACGCCTTTTGTCTGCATAGCTTTTCTGTCGAGATTGTGCTATTTTCATATTCCTTTGTATGAGTTTGACTTTCTGTTCAGTCTCTTGAACTAGATTGACACCAAAGAACCATCTTTCACCAGGCTCGGACCAATGTAAAGGAGTCCGACATCTTCTGCCATATAAAGCTTCAAATGGTGCCATACGGATACTCTCTTGATAACTATTATTGTATGAGAACTCTGCTAATGGTAAGCACTCATCCCACTTAAATGGAAAGTTAAGAGCACACGCCCTGAGCATATCCTCTAATATCTGATTTATTCTTTCAGTCTGACCATCTGTTTGTGGGTGGTAAGCTGTACCGTGTAAGAGTTTAGTGCCCAGAGACTCATGTAGACTTTCCCAGAATTTTGAAACAAACTGAGTACCCCTATCTGAGACAATAGTCTTAGGAACTCCATGCAGACTCATAATCCTCTGAAAGTATATCTTGGCATAAGTGGACGCTGAGTAGATGGTCTTGATTGGTATGAAATGTGAAACCTTGGTTAGACGATCTACTATAACCCAAATAGAATCGTATCCCTTGGATGTTCTTGGTAACCCAACAATAAAGTCCATACTGATGTCTTCCCACTTCCAAGTAGGAATTGACAAAGGCTGCAGTTCACCAGCTGACTTAAGATGAATGGCTTTGACTTTCTGACAAGTATCACATCTGGCTACATACTTTGCAATCTCGATTTTCATCTTAGTCCACCAGAATCTTTGCCTAAGATCCTGGTACATTTTTGTACTTCCCGGATGAATCGCAAACGGGGTAAGATGAGCTTCATCCAGAATCTGCTTCCTTAATTCAGGATTCTTCGGAACGACCAGTCTGTCTTTGAACCAGACCACTCCTGTTTCATCGACTCGGAAACATGAAGCTTTGTCTGCTTTGACTTTCTCTTTGAGCTGAACAATACCCTTGTTTTCTTTCTGAGCAGCTACAATCTGGTCTTTGATAGAGGATTGAACGGATATATTAGACAAACTGCCTTGAGTGATCATCTGAATACCCAGTTTTTCCAACTCGGAACAGAGAGTAAGATCTACTGGTCTGACAGTGATACAGTTGCAACGAACCTTCCTACTAAGAGCATCAGCTACCACATTTGCTTTTCCGGGATGGTAATGCACTTCAAGATCATAATCCTTGATTAGCTCTAACCACCTCCGTTGCCTCATATTTAACTCTGACTGAGTGAATATATATTTCAAACTCTTGTGGTCGGTGTATATGTGACATGTGTTGCCCAAGAGGTAATGACGCCAAATCTTTAAGGCGTGAACAACTGCTGCTAACTCTAAGTCATGAGTTGGATAATGTTCTTCATGTCGTTTCAACTGTCTGGATGCATAAGCTATCACTCTGCCCTCTTGCATCAAAACACAACCAATCCCAATACCAGAAGCATCACAATACACATCAAACGGCTTCTCTATATTGGGTTGGGCTAAGACGGGAGCGGTAGTTAAGAATTCTTTTAGCTTCTGAAAAGCTTTTTCACATTTATCCGACCAAACAAACTTGACCTCATTCTTTAACAACTGAGTTATAGGTTTGGCAACTTTGGAGAAGTCTGGAATAAACCTGCGGTAATAGCCTGCCATACCCAGAAAACTGCGAACTTGATGAACAGTTCTGGGAGATTCCCATTCAAGAATTTCTTGCACCTTGCCTGGATCCACAGCTACACCTTCAGCCGATAACACATGACCCAAAAATGGGACTCTGTCTAGCCAGAACTCACATTTACTAAACTTTGCATATAGTTGATGGTCTCTCAGACGACCCAACACTACCTTGAGGTGTCAGCATGTTCTGGTGGAGTCTTGGAATATATCAGAATGTCATCAATGAATACTACCACAAACTTGTCTAGCTCAGGCATGAATACTGAATTCATCAGGTACATGAAGTGAGCTGGAGCATTGGTCAACCCAAAGGACATGACCAAATACTCATATAGGCCATATCTGGTGGTGAAAGCAGTTTTAGCAACATCTTCAGGCCTTATCTTTATCTGGTGATACCCAGATCTCAGATCTATCTTGGAAAATACCTTAGCGCCCGCGAGTTGATCAAACAGAAGATCAATCCGCGGCAAAGGGTACTTATTCTTCACTGTCACTTCATTAAGCGGACGATAGTCCACACATAGCCTCAATGTTTGGTCTTTCTTTTTGACAAACAAAGCAGGACAGCCCCATAGTGATGAACTAGGTCTGACATAACCTTTATCAAGCAGTTCTTGCAACTGCACTTTTAATTCCGCCAGTTCCTTAGGTGGCATTCTATAGGCTCGTCGAGATATTGGTGTTGTTCCGGGTTTTAGCTCTATACTGAACTCAACATCCCGGTCTGGTGGTAACCCTGGCAAGTCTTCAGGAAACACATTCGAAAACTCACAGACTACTGGAATATCTTGAATTTCTTTAACAGTGGTTGCACAGACACTGCCGCACATCTGGTCAACGGTTTTCTTGGGAATTGGAAGTTGAATGAAAAGCTCAGAAGTACTATTAGGTATGATCAACCTGACTGTTCTATGTAAGGCATCTAATACTGCCTTTTGCTGGTACATCCAGTTCATTCCTAGGATCACATCTATATCCTGGTCCTTGATTACTATCATACTAGTGGGATAAGTATGCCCGGCAAATTCTACGGGCACCTGATGCACCACTTCCTTTGTATATAAACGACCTCCCGGTGTGTGTATAAGGAAATTTTCCTTTGCTTCCCCAATAGGTATATGATACTTTTCAACAAAACTCTTACTGATAAAGGTATGCGATGCACCCGAATCAAATAATAATACGGCAGGATGGTGAGCAACTGAAAACATACCCATCATAACGGGTTCCCCTTCAGGAATATCTGCCGCTTGTGCATAATATACCCGGCCAGTCTTCAGGACGGTCTTATTCTTCTGATTATTATTGTGGCCTTGATTCTGCTGTGGCGGTTGTTGTGGCCGCTGCTGGGAATTCTGACCACTTTGCCCCTGTGGAGTATTTGAAATGCTCTTCCTGGGATACGGGCAATTATGGGAGAAATGGCCCGGCTTTCCACAGTTGTAGCAGGGGTAGTTATGGTTCTGGGGAGTCTGGGTTCGAATGCCAGGGGCATTCGGCTGTCGTGGATAATTAGAGTTCACAACAGTTTTAGCAGATGACTGTTGTGAGCTAGTTTGTTGTTGCTGGGGTGGACGGTACGGTGGACGGTTATGCTGGACTGGATGGTATAGGATACGCTGGCGCTTCTTATTGCCACCAAACGATCCAGTTGAACTCCCACCCTTCCTCTTTTTAGCTTCGAGATGCTTGAAATGCTTCTCTTCTGCAGATATAGCTTTATTCACCGCATCATTGAAGGAGATATTATCGTCACACATTGCCAGCATCTTCTGCATCTTCGTATTCAGCCCCCTCATGAAGCTACTGCGCTTCTTTTCATCGGTATTCACATGATCTAAAGCATACTGGGATAGATGATTAAACTTGCCAATATACTGCTGTACTGGCTGATCCCCCTGCCTGAGGGCTAAGAACTCTTCAGTTTTCATCCGCATCACACCCGCTGGAATGTAGTGAGCTTTGAAGGCTCTCGAGAACTAATCCCAGGTAACGCGGTGTCCTGGAGCTTGGGCAGCTTCAAAATTTGCCCACCAAGTTCCCGCAGCTCCCCTCAACTGTTGGGCTGCGAAAGCTGGCTTCTGAGTTTCGGTACAGTGAATTAGCTCAAACTTCTGATTCATAGTACGGAGCCAATCCGCAGCTTCTAAAGGCTCCTCAGCCTTAGTAAATACTGGTGGTCTGGTCTCGGTAAAGTCTTGATAAGTACTTTCCTGGGCCTGATGATGATGTCGGCCACGCTGTCCATATGGTGCATTCTGAACTAGGCCCTGCAGCAGACGTGCATTGCCTGTTGTGGCACGCATGAGTGCAGCAATAGCGTCTGCCAGCGTTGGTGGAACTGGGGGTGCATTGGGAACACCCTCCCCATCATGAGACGAACCAGTCCCATCAGCAGCACGGGTACGAGGCATCTGCTCATAAACAAACCAAACTTTATTGATCTCTGGGTTATGATACAAAAACAACAACTGCTTACATACTCATGTTACATTATTCATGCCTAACAGAACTGATACATGATTCAACTACTTAGGATCATGTTAAACTAGACTATTATACCGCCCTTGCCCCCTAGGGTTTAAGATCCACGCCTGACACTCTAGTGGGAGACGACTTACTCGTCACCCTCCCTCTCACTGTCGCTGTCATCAGCAGACTCAACCACATCAGGATCTTCCTCACTCTGCCCATCTACCTCTCCATCATCAATGATTGTACCCATCTCATCTTCAGCTGCATCTTGAGGTGGAGGTGGATGGAGTTGATCATACAGCACATGGACTTCCTCATGTAACTGGTCATTGAATGCTTCTATATCTGTCACATATGCCTCCAACTCATGCAGACGGGCTATCGCGGCATCTTCTCGCTGCCAGGCAGTGTTCCGTTCTTCAAGCATCTTAGTCATGAGCTTTTCCGCATTGACTACGCTTCTGTTGGCCCCCTCCAGCTTGAGTTTCATGCCTCCAGCTTTGGCAAGTGCTAAACTCTTCTCCCGAGAGGTGGTAGCCAACTGAGATTTCAACTCATGAACCTCTGCCCGCAAGTCCTCATTGATCTCATGACTCCTGCTGGACTCTTCCTCCTTGCGGGATGTGAGTTGGTGCATGGGTACACCATGAGGACCTGTACTCTTGCGAGGTTTTTCCTTACCGCGTGGCATCCTAGTGAGATAAGATTTTGAATTAGGCAGATAAAGGAAAATACTTTTTGGATAGCAAGAAAGGATTGGATTCTAACCCTTACCCTACTATACCATATACCACAAGTTGGTTAAGCATGATGCATGAAGCGTACTTACGCATAAAGCATAGAAAATTTAAATTATACTCCCTTATAGAGGAGTAAAAAAATTAACAACAAATTTCAAGTTAAGGCTTAACTTAACATGCTGCTCCACTTAACAATCTATGATCTACTATTTAAGACAGAACATAGATCGAATAGCATGAACAAGGTAAGTCAAAAGAATTTTGGATCAAACAAGATTCAAATAGTTTTGACTCAAATCATTTTGAAGTTTTGCAACAATACCACAAGACTGCTGCAATGATCGCTCTGATACCAGCTGTGACGGAACCTCCTGGATTATTAGGGCCCACGTGTACTTGTCCTTGTCCTACAGACCTCGAACAGACCTACACTGTGCCCAATAGTCCAAAAGACCCACCACGTGTCATCGAGTAACCCGACTCATCCACGTTTCCTTACACTCCCAGGATCATTGCAAGAGTCATTGCAGTATTACAACATTTCACAAATAATATACATCAGAGAATAAAAGTGCGGAAGTATTACACCATAAGTTTTACAAACCAGTTGTTCAAACTCACGTCATTATTACAAACCATAGTTTTAAACTTTACCCTAGGTAGTGGAAGTAGCATTAATAAAACTGTATTTCACACAAACAACCCCGCCTAAGGGTTGCATTACTCCTCCCCGGACACATCCTCCTCAACGACGGTCACGCAACAAGCCTCGAAACAAGGCTGCTCGTGAACGTCACCTGCAACAGCGGATTAACAAATCCTGAGTACAAAGGTACTCAACAAGACTGACCCGACAAGAGAAGAGAAGAACAGGTATGCTGGCTTGGGTAGGCTCAACAGTATTGTTCATTTGCATAAAAGCTTACTAAAGTAGTTCTAGATCCAAATTTTACTTAATTAATTAAATACTTGATAAGAACTGAAAGTAAATCATTAGTGAGAGATCATCATCATTCTTTCTTAAACTAGTTCCATTTTCATTCTACGGTGCGGGTCGAAAGATTGAGTCTCCTTAACCGAGGAGCACGACGATTCGAATTGATTCAACCAGATCTGGGAGTTTTCCACGATCATACGATATATGTAGACCCTAGATCACACATATACCAACCCCAGCCTCGGATCCTCTAAACAAGACCGGGTCCGCGCCACCCGAGAGTACTTGTACACCTCCAATCCGGGACTTTAACCCACGAGGGTAGCTAGTACTCCCGCCATCTCTCCACTCCCCGTGCGCGATTAGCCGTTCTCATTTAAGAACCACCAAGGCAGGGCTTACCGTAGCATATGATCGGTACTTCACAGTTTCTCAATCTAGCAGGCCGACAACGGTTAACCCTAATCCGACACATCCGGGTCACCCTACACCGACCCGAGGTTCGATGTATGTGCCCATCTGGTCTTAACCATCATTCTTTCTCGTTATCATTCCAAAACGATAAGTATCAAAACATTTATCGGGAGCGTGAGAAAGCAAGGCTGAGCATTTCTATCCTTTGCATAAAGCAGGTATCAAGGAATGATATATCGATAACAAGGTTGATCATGCATCAACAGGTTTAAAGCATTTATTTGATAAACATTTAATGCATCAGGTTATCGAAAGTAAGTGTAATTGTAAATCCAAGGAAATGGTTAAATGAACCGGGGCTTGCCTTCGTTGATCGGGAGAGTCTGGAACTCCTGATAACTTGGGTCAACTAGACGCTCTGAACTTTCGGGATCAACCTCGTCTGGACACTCGATCACTTCGGAAGCTACACGATAATAGAGTGTATGCTTAATGAGATGCTCATGTCATGATCATGGTAAGGATGGAAATTTACACTTGACTTGCAACAACTTGCCTCCACGGTAAAGTTGCAAACCAACAAAACTAACTTATAAACATACATGGTTACAAAGAGTGACTCTTACCTACATCAACCAGCAGATCAAGATAATTCACTTATCTTAACCTTTTAAAACTACTCAAAAGAACTTGGGTTTTATGTTTTATAACATTATTTAACCATAAAGAAAGCAATTTTAATTAGCCGAAAATAAGTTGTGCAGCTAACTATGTTCAAATTAGTTCAAACTTGGTACACAGATTGGTTATGATTCAAAAAGTGCACAAAATAAATTTCAGCATTTTTGGAGTTAAACTTGATTTTATAAAAATCATTGAAGGCTTATTTAAGAATTAAGAGGCATAATTTTTACTGTAAAACAAAATACAGAAACATGTACATATTATATTTTTCATAAAAACTACACATTTCATAGAACATGCACAAAAATTTTCATAATTTTTGGCTCAACAGATTAATTCATACAAAAAAAAACAAAACTAGCATTAGCATGCACATAACAGGAAAAAGATTAAAACGTTTGGAAACACAAAACCCTTAATGGGCCGAAACTGGCCCGATCGGCCCATCCCGCGCGCAAGGCCGGCCCAACGCGGCCTGCCCGCGCCTGCACTGCCAGCTTTGCAGAAAAGCCCTCTGACTTTACCAAAACTACAACCAAGACCTTGACACTATTAGGCACTATTCCTTTGAGTCTAGGGTTTTGCACTTAAGCCCTCGGGTTTAGTCGAATTCTCGTCGACACATCCCCGACTCCACAGCCGACGGCGGCGAGCTTCGGCTTGCGCACGCCGGAGCAACGCGACCTTCTCCGGCCAAACCAACTAGCTCAACGCCTTCCCCTTCACCTCACGGTCTCGTTGAACCCTCAAACTCCCTCTCTCGACCTCTCTCTCTACCCCGACGACGACACATGCGGACGCGGCGGCACGGCGGCGGCACGCCGGCCAACTGGGAGCTCTAACGAGCCAACGAACAAGCGCATCAGCACCAGAGGCTCACCACGACTCTAGTGAGCTAGGTCTCCGAGGCTGACGTGGCTCCGAACGGTGATGACGACGACGACGGCGGATCTCAGCGGTGCGGCTCGACGGCGATGACCTGTTCCGGCTGAGACAGAGAGAGACAAGGTCAACGACCTGGTGCTAGAGCAGCAGCAATAGATAAGGAAGAGAAAACGGGGCTCAGGTGAGGATGATAGGGCTCCGAGCTTGCTGACCACGGTGGCGGCGTCGATGGAGGTGTTCGGGACCGGAGACGAAGACGACGACCACGCCGGGCGGCTGCGGGGGCGAGCGAGGCTGCGACCTAGCTCTACGGCTCCGCAACGACGAGGCGAACACGGTGACGCGGTTGAACGGAACGAACGAGCGCTCAGGTGGCCGGCGTAGCTAAGCAGAGGAACGACGGCGACGACGAGCGAGCAGAGGAGAAAGCGAAACACGGAGCTTTCCGTGGGATAAAAAGGACGAAGGAGAGGGCGGCGGCGTGAAGAACTTGCGCACGCAGCTGCCAAGCAGCTCGCTGGCGCGACGCATGCGCCCCAGCATGAGCACGGTCCGGGCGGAGCAGCTCGCTGGCGAGCTCTGGACGTTTCCCCCCCTTTGCACTGTTCCTTGCTCTCTCTCCCTTTCTGAAATTTCAAAATTACCTTTGAAATTTAAACTGCACTTCAAGTTTTGCCAACATATGAAATGTAGAGTTTGAAAAGTTGTACAACTTTGCTTTAACACCCTATGGCTAATTTCGAATGGAAATAAGTCAAACTGATCAAAACAGTTCAAATCCAATTCAAATTGGAAATTTGAAAAGGGGACAGATTTAGGGTTTTGTATTAGAAGCAAAATTACTTTTGATTTTGCAATAATACTTGAAAAATGGTCAATGTATAAAATGTTCCTTTTGAAATTCTCTACAACTTTTATGTAAACCTCAAACTCAGATTTCAAATAATTTTTGAAATGTAAGTTTAGAATCAAAAGGGGACCATTTCCAGGGTTTGAATAGATTTAAAATTACTTAGAATTTTGTACAGAAACTTTGAAAACTTTAAATACCAAAGTTGTACTTCTCTTCAAGATCTACCAAAAGGCTTTTAGGGTCAACCCCTAAATATGCACAAATTTTGAGTTACTAGAAAGGGCTAATTAACTTATATAGAAATTTAAATGATTTTCCCCTTCTTAAGCTAGATGAATTTTGTATTCTTTTGAAATGTTGAACTTGGTTTCATGCCTTTACATGACTTTAGTCAAATAGGAATAAACACAAGTTACTTCATAATGACATTCCAAATTAGGGTTTTGAGCTACCTCACAAGCAATAACAAAATGCTCACACATTAAGAATTAAACTCATTTTAGTGAATGCATCTCCAGTGAGCTAGCATAAGATGCCATGGAATGGAATGCTTATGATGGCATGAAAATATTTTATTCATGTAAACACCTGAGGTGTTACAGTCGGGTAGTGGGGTGGAGAGGAGGAGGATGCAGAGGAACAGGACTCGTTGGGTGAATCTTCTCGAGGACGAGGAGCATGCTCGCGTGGTCGGTGGGGCGGTGGAGGAGGAGCGGCAGGCTCACCAACAAGTGTGGTGGAGGAGCAGCAACAACATGCTCGCCGGTCGGTGGGGTTGAGAAGGAGCAGGCGCGCGCGTGAGAATTTCAGGGCGTGTTTGGTACCATGCAGCTCGAGAGCCAGGCCGGACGACCAGGCCAAAACCAGCCAGAGCCAGGTGGAGATGGTACAAGTGCCCATGTTTGGTGCCTAGCCAAAAACAGTGTGGCCTAACAGAGATTGTGTTTGATTTGCAACACAATAGCATGGCTCAAGGCCAACTGCCACCAACCGCTAAGGGGAGAACTTGTTTGGTTCCCAGTCACAGCCCAGACATCAGCAACAATAACCAACAACAAGAGTCATGGTGGCATGGTGCCAACAACGAGCAACAGCAAATCCACCGACAACAACCATGATGCACAGGGTAAAGCTACTCATCACAGGATAAAGCTACTCATCACAGGCTACAACAACCATGTCTTATGCACAGGCTAAAGCTACTCATCACAGGCTAAACATTAAAACCAACAATTGTTTTTACAAGACCTAAACAGAAGTGATCTAAATTTGATCAACAACCAAATATGCTTGATCAACATGTATTGCAGATTTCCAAATATGTTGTTCTTGCAAGCAGTTTTGTGGCGGGGAACGCAACATAGCAAGCCATCTAACAAACAAATAGAGAATCAAATGTAAGGCCTCAGTGAAGAATGATTCATAGCTGCCATGGAATCGTGTATGACAACATGCCACCTCAGTTTATATGATTCATAGCTGGTCCATGGTGGCATGTTGTCATCACACGATTTGATGACATTCATGATTAAATTAAGGTGACAGTTAGGCATTTCAGCTTGTCTTCAATTCATCATTGGCCCAAAAGACAACTAATTATTTGCCTCAGCTATATAATCATGGTACTCAATAGTTGTTTGTATCCTTGGTGGCTCCTATTGAAAAAGCAAATGCAGAACCAGAAGCAGAAGAGGCAAGGTTCAGGTTTGACATGATATACAGGAGGACATCCATAAGCTTTGGCAATGACACACAGCCATGCAGATGCAGTACCATAGTTCAGCTATGGTCCTAACATTGTATGGCTGAGTTTCTTTGCCAAAGACATCATAGGAAACAAGCCTAAGTCAAGACATGATAGGTTGAAAAGCAACTGTAGGGGCCTCAGCTTATTAACAGAGGAAGAAAAGTCATTGGTGCTTGCCTTGCAACTTCAAACAACCAAAAAACTGCAAAGTCATAGCTGCCATGGAATCCTTCGGACCATCCATTCTCTGCCATAAAGTTGGTTTTCACCCACATGTTGCAAGAGAATGGATGGTACCGATGGGTGCAATGACAGACATGAAGGAGATATCGACAACAACAAGAACAACACATAAGAACTAGGCAGACACCTTTTTTATGTTATTGCATCACAGGCCTTACATACCTTGCCACAAGAGCCCAGGAAGAACAAAAACCAGATAGACACAAGAACAGTAAGGTGGCAAACTAAAAGCACCAAAACCAAATGTGAACAGGTACAAGATAACAACATAAGATTAGAAGGCCATACACAGTTAGGCGAGTAATACCAGATGTAGCAGCCAACAGAGGGCAATAGTGCATTACAAACCAGAATAAATAGTCTCAGCCAGCAGTACCACCCTCTAACTAAACCTTCCCAAACTAACAGGTGTAAGTCATCACAGGCCTAACAGGGGCAAGAGCAACTCAAAGCCTTGCCTCTCATCATCCAGAAACCAAGCACCAACACTATCAACGAGGTAATTACCACCTTTTTTAACCAGCAAGCCTTACCTTTATCATCAGGTTCAGGTTTCACAAGAACAGAAGCATCAGTAGGCATACAGTCATAAGAAAATGGTTGTGGTGCTGGTACAACAGACTGCAAGTCTTTGGTGTAGTCCTCCAAAGCCCTAACAGCCTCATCAAGGCTTTTAAATTTTTGATGAACAACACCTTTGATCCCCACAATAAACTTGTTGCACTGGTGCTAGCTTTGGTAAACCCCAGCGTGGTTGCCATTGAAAATAACATAGAACCCACCCATCTGGTCTGAAAACAAGATGACATACATTGATTTGTCAGTGGCCTCAGCTTCTAGATGAGTTGGTTTTCGTAAACTTTTTTATCACTGGTGGCTCCTAATGGCAAAAAGAATGGAAAACAGAAACCAACTGGAACAAACAAAGTCATCGAAGAAACAAAAACCAACTGGAACGAACATATCAACCGGATAACAAGGAAAACACAACAAAAATAGGAGCCACCTCAATTAAATTTGTTAGCATCATTGGCCAACTCAGACTCCCACAACTTATCAACATGAACAAGGCAAGTCCAAATAAAACAAGTGCATAAATAGACTCCAAATGCAAATGTGTTGAACCAAATAGAGGCAGCCAACAGAGGCCGCCAACAGTGCATTACTGACTACCAAATTTAAGCAGCCAACAGAGGCCGCCAATAGTGCATTACATATCCAAGTCCGTGCCACAACCTTGTGGGCACAAATAACCAACATCTCTCAACTATAGTTAGTCAAATCTGTCTAGACTAACCCAAAAGGTCAGGGGTGAGAAATAATCCTGCACAAAATCTACACCAAAGTGTCAACAAAAGGTGATAGAGTGTTGAGGGGGGTGGACATAACTACATGAAGTAGTTCTTTGAAAGGTAAGTCCTCATCCAGATGTCCCTATGTGTGCTCTCCATCTTCACAAAGCCTGTGCAAGGGCCTTGTTCTCAAGCAAATAGGTGTAGGCAACAATGAGGGCCTCAGTGCTAAAACCAGGCATGTCCATGACAGCAAGGTATAGATCAGGGTCAACATGACCAGCCCTAGTCTCCCTAAGTGCAGCAGCAACATCCCTAACAACATCTGACATGTTAGTGAGCATGATGATCTCATCTTCTGTAAAGGTCCCCCTCTTCCTTTTGTTGCCCGCTGCATCTTGGGACTGTAGGGGTGTGGCCTTGCTGCCTTCCCCCTGTTGATGGTCCTTAAACACCTGTTTTACCATCAACACTTCACCCAAAAATTCACCAAAAAGGCATGAAATGTAGTCAAATAGGTTTCAAACTAACCGAATTCCACATGTCCATAGATTTTGATTTGAATGCAGGATTTGGACTAAATTTGGAGCATGGACCCACCAGCGACCGAGACCACTCACCATAGCCCATTTAGGCCCTAGTGGGGTGGCACCCGCCACCCCCAGGTGGCGCCCGCCACATGGAGAGGCCCAACTTCCCCTCTTGCCATGTCACTGATCCGTGTGACCACCCTAGGGCTAAATCTTGGCCCTTGGTCACTAGGTCAGTGGCATCGGACGGCTCAGGAGGGGAGTGGTGTGGATCATGACCGAATGGCGGTTACCTGGACATGCAACCGACCTAACCACCGCCTTAGAGGAGCCCCTAGAGACCGTAGGATCAATGACGGTGCATCCAACGGCCAGGGGGTGGCGTCCGCCACCTAGGGCTGGCGCCCGCCACTAGGGTTTGCCCTAGGTCGGTTGGCTGCCCCCTATAAGTACCCCCCTCACTCACTTGGGCTATAAATACCCCCTGGAGGCGTCACTTCAGAACACACACAAGCAAGAGAAGCAAGGAAGGAAAGAAAGCAAGGCTAGAGCCAGAGAGCTAATAGCTTAGGGTTTAGCCAAGCTTAGGCAAGTAGGTAGCTAGTAGAGCAAGGCATCTTTGCCCTCGCGGAAGCGCTGCTCAAGGCTTAGCTCAAGAGTAGAAGCGTGCGAGTGATCGGTCCTGGAGCTGGGAAGAGTCTTCCTTCATCTCCAGTTTAGGTTTTGCTCTTGTATCTCAAGCACTTTACTATATTCTAGTTCATCATTTCAAGTATTACTTTATTCTACTTACCAGTATTGAGTAGTATACTTGATTGATTGCTTGAGTGCCTAGCTATCCTACAGATCAATTCACTTAGCCATAGTAGTTAATCTCTAGTGAGCTTAGTGTTTGATCTTTGCCAATAGGTTGCTTAGTTAGTTTAGTGTTTATCTTATTAAGTCAAGTATTTGCTCTGACGTCCGCAAGGGTGTCTCTATTCAAAGCTAGGGTAGAGATAGTTAGAATATAATTAAGCGTGGTGCTTAGTTATAGACTTACCTTCAGATACGGTTGGACCCCCGGATAGCTATGGTAGCAAGCAGGTGGTGACAGCCCTGTGCGCCTTGAATTCCACCACGTAGTTGGCCCAGTTTAACAGTAAGGCTCGTTGTGCTAGCATTCAACCTAAGTCAGTGGTAAAGGCTAGTACGCCTCGATACTTGATAAGATAGGAATAAAACTTTACTTAACTTGGTTGCTTTATTGACATTTGCCTATCTTGCTTCGTAGTTAGCTTGCATCGTGGTTATCTAGGAGTAGTTAATAGTTACTAGTTAGTTATCCTTAGTTATCCTATTCTAAATATCTATCTAGTTACCCACCTTACCTTAACCTTTCATTTCATCCTTACCTATTCACCCATATATTCTTTCTAGCATTTCATGTCCTCTCTTCTCTTCTCTCCATTTCCCTTTTCTTATTCTTCGACTCTCATCCCCTCCTTGACTCGACTCATACACCACCCTAGCCTTCCCTTGGGATCAAATAAATCGACACCTGGTACTCCCAGGCGAAGTGCTACTACGATAGTTCTGTGCGCTTGCAGAATCTCCTCTAGGTAGATTGCATTCTCGCTAGCTAGCTCCTACTAGGGTCGGGATTGACAACCCCATTTGACATTAGTAGATAGCTGCTTTAGCTTCACTCCTTTAGGTATAGTGACTGGACTTGCTTCAAGCATTTCTAGCGCCGTTGCTAGGGATAGATTCCATAGTCTACTCCTAGTAACGACGTTGACAAGTGTCAACAAGCATTTCTGGGCCGTTACCGGGGATAGTTGCCTAGCTCTATCTTTAGTGAAGTTAAGAACTACCAACACCCCCCTCTCATTCTTGCTCTTTACATCAGCCTGGGAGTTTTCCTCAATCTTAGCAGCGTGGCTGTCAGCCTGATTCACCCCAAGAGGTGAACCAGAACCAACAGCAAACCTGCCAGTAGCCATGGAGTGCCCAAAGATGGCCTCCATCTCAACATAGAACCTTATGGGACTGCGGATACATGGGTGTAGGCCGAGTCTCTGAGTGATGAGTGATTGTCAACTGGGATAATGCGCATGTTCTTTGGCTTGTGCTGTACAGGTGTTGAGCACGGATACAGTGATCAAAGGCAAGGTGAAGGTCAAGTAGAGACGTGTCGTGCCGATGGACCGAGAGTGGTGAAGGGCGGACGTGAGGCTTGGACTGAGGGACCGGTGGCCTGAGGATCAGCTGTGGTGGCTGGCAGCTTGGGACAACGACGAGCGAAGACTTGCGGGCACGGTGTTGCTTGGGTCGAGGACCTGGGGACACGTGTCGGTGGACGGGGTGCACCGGCGGTGCATCCCCTCGACGGCTCGGTTTGGTGGTTGAGCCACAGAAAAACCACCGAGTGGACAGTTTCCAGGTTTGGGCCTCAAAACTTGGGCGCTGATGGTTTCTGAGTTTGGGGCACAAAACTCGGGCTGAGGACGGTTTCTAGGTTTGGGCCTTAATACCTAGGTGCTGCGGGTTTCTGAGTTTGGGCCTCAAAACTCAGGCGATGGACGGCAGGTTTCCCAGTTTGGGCCTCAAAACCGGGGGTTGGTCGTGAAGGCTGGTTTCCCGGTTTGGGCCTCAAAACCGGGGGCAAAGTCCAGGAAAAGGACGAGCGAAGCGGTGGCGGCTGAAAGGTCCAAATTGGCTAGAGGGGGGGTGAATAGCCTAATTAAAAATCTACAAAACTCTTAGGCAGACACTATTAGTATAACAAATAGCGAAGCTTTTTGCGCTAGCCTAATAGTGTGTTGCAAGCCACCTATCCAACAAATCTACTTAATATTTCTATGACACACAAACAATTAGAGCTAATAACAAATGCGGAATAAAACAATATAGCTCTAGCACAAGAATGATATACAAAAAGGCATATGAGACAAGTATGTGCTGTAGACAAACTAAGCAAGCTAATTACAACTTAGCTACACAAGGTATATGACAAAAGATATACAACAAGAAAAGATATCTACACAAGGAAGTAGCTCAAAGTAAATACACAAAGTAAATGAGCTAGATAGAGGGGATTTCACCGAGCCTTCGGGATCACCACGTAGAGAGCCAATCACCGGTGAAATCTACTTGTGAAGCCAATCACCAAGAATGTGTAGATGAAGACCAATCACCAAGAATATGTGTAGAGGCAATCAAAGTAAGCACACGGGACACCAAGATTTATCCCGAGGTTCACGTGCTTGCCGGCACACTACTCTCCGTTGTGTCGACCAACACTAGGTGACCCGGTGGCTAATTGGCGCAAAGCCAAGCTCACAAAGAGCGCCACAAGAATCTACCACTAGTGAGGTAGCTCAATGACACGAGCAATCCACTAAGGATGCCTCTTGCCGCTCCGGCAAGGTGAGGCTCCAAAACCTCTCATAATCTCGAACGGTGGTGACCAAGAACAATCACCAATCTTGCCAACAACCACCTCAACGCCTCCAAGCCGTCTAGGCACTGGCAAATGCCAAGAGTAACAAGAAAACTCAATGCATATGCGAAGAACTAGTCCCACTAGATTGAACTCTTTCAAATCACGCACTAGATCACTCAATCTCACTTGGTTTGAACAAATCAACTTGGGAGATGAGTTGGGAGGCTTGCCAAAGCTCACTAGAATGCTTAGGAATCAAAATGTGCAAGAGAGAAACCTAGCAAGCCGGCCAAGCCCCTTAAATAGGCCACACAAGTCGGCCTAGCCGTTGGACCCGAAACAGACGCATCGGACGCGCCGGTGTCGGGATCATCGGACGCTGCCCCAGCGTCCGATGCTCCGATGAGCACCACGTATCCCTCTGCTATGAAAACAGGCCGCCCGATCCCAACGGTCACATTCCTTCCCGCGCTGGTTAAAGTGGCATCGGACGCGCCGATGCCTAGCATCGGACGCTCCGATGCCTCTGCTCAATTTCTACTCATCTCAGCGCCACATCGGACGCACCGGCACCTTCACATTGGACGCTCAACCCCAGCGTCCGATGACCATGCAGAGAGGTTCCAGAGAGGGCCAAAACGCATCGGATGCGTCCGATGGTCCTGCATCGGATGCAGGCCAGCGTTCGATGCTCCCTGGAAGACTAGCTCGCGCCACGTCATATCCATCGGACTCTGCAACAGTGTTTCCTCAGCGTCCGTTGCCAGCGTCCGATGCTACCTCGACTTCTGACAGCGGTTAGGGTTTGCCATCGGACGCTCGGCCAGCGTCCGATGTTGCCGACGCCAGCGTCCGATGCCCCTAATCTTGACATCTTTTCATCTCTAACTTCTACCCTTGCTCCCATGTGCCAACACCAAAGTGTTTCACCACTTGTGCACATGTGTTAGCATTTTTCAAAGCATTTTCCAAGGATTTTGTTAGTCACTCACTAGGTCTATAGCATCGATATGTTAGAGAACACCTAGTGGCACTTGAACACCGCATAAGCCGTGAATAATCTCCTCTTAATAGTACGGCTATCTATCCTAAATGTGATCATACTCGCTAAGTGTCTTGATCACCAAAACAAAGAGCCCTATAGGTTATACCTTTGCCTTCGAGCCTCTTTGCTCCATCTCTTCTCTTCTTCTCTTAATTCACCAAAGGTAGAGCACTTGATCACTTGAGAGCTTGTGGCCAACACCATCCTCCATGGTTGACACCTTGCTAGCTCCACCACTTGGCCTGGTCTTAATCCTTTCTTATAAGCTACACACATGCTTAGCAATAGGATTAGACCAAATAGGTTTCATCAATTAACCAAAACCAAACTAGGGCTTTCAATCTCCCCCTTTTTGGTAATTGATGACAACCTATACAAAGATATGTGATTTAAATTTAAGTAACCACATTGATAGTATTGGCTCCCCCTACATATGTGCTATAGAATTTGGTACTAGATTTGGCACATATGTGTGGATATGAAATGTGGGTGAGCAATACTACCAATGATGATGCTAAGGCATAAGAATGGACCTTTGAAGCGTGATACCAATCGGAGTGCACATGTTAATCCATCCTTAGCATCATTTGTCACTAGACATACATCAAAACTCAAGAGCCCCGTGAGATCAACATTATAATAAGGCTCTTGAACCACTTGAAAAACAAATATGTCTAGTTGCTATTATGTACATGCTAGTAAATCAGTTCATCAAACATAACCTATCACTAGCATTCACCACATAAGCATGGATATCAATTGTAAATTGCTTATGCATTGCTAACAAACATATGAATATGCACATTTCAAATGCAACAATCATGTTTATGAGCTTGCTCCCCCTATTTGTATGCTCCGATCCCACTTGAACTTAGCATGTCTCTTTTATCTTTGTTGCATTATTTTCTCCCCCTTTGTCAACAATTATCATAAAGGTGGGGCATATGTGGGAAACAAACCAAGTCAAGTTGTGGCTTAATCTAGCTTATGAGCATAGGATATTTAACACGGTTTGCTCTAGAGTAAGCTTCTTCACACATCTTTCAATGGTTATCTTACTCACGTTGGTTAAACACCTATTGTTCACTTACTAGATCAAACACTAGAGTTACAAGCTCACAAACAAGTTATATGCTACCACTAGATCAAGTCAAACATAGAAGCAATAGTGGTACCATATATACTTCAAATTCATTTGATTTACCATGAATGATCCTAAATAAGCAATGTGATGACTATATGAACTAAAACACGACCTAATAAGAATGAATGCACATGCCAAACAATTTCACCTTTGCTTTGTTGGAGGAGAGGCATGTCATAAGTAGGGGTGCATTCAACTCATGTTGGAGAAGTCTAGGATATTCAATTCATTCCTTAGCTTGCAAAACCTTCTTTCATCTAGTGGCTTGGTGAAGATATCGGCAAGTTGATCATCGGTGCCCACACTCTCAATAGATATGTCCTTCCTTGCTTGATGATCTCTAATGAAGTGATGCCTTATGTCAATGTGCTTTGTTCTTGAATGTTGAACCGGGTTGGTGGCTATTTTGACGGCGCTCTCATTATCACATAGCAATGGGACTTGTCCAAACTTGATTCCATAATCTTGCAATGTTGCCTTCATCCATAGCAATTGTGCACAACAACTACCCGCGGATATGTATTCGGCTTCGGCGGTAGAGAGTGCAACACTCTTTTGCTTCTTTGATGACCATGAGACAAGTGATCTTCCAAGCAATTGACAAGTGCCCGAAGTGCTCTTCTTATCCACCTTGCATCCCGCATAATCGGAATCCGAGTATCCAATCAATTCAAATTGAGAGCCCTTGGGATACCATAGTCCAACATTTGGAGTGTGCTTCAAATATCTCAATATTCTTTTAGTTGCCTTCAAATGACTTTCTCTTGGTGAAGCTTGGAACCTTGCACACATGCACACACTAAACATGACATCTGGTCTTGATGCGGTCACAAAGAGCAAACTTCCAATCATTGACCGATATAACTTTTGATCCACCATGTCACCACTAGAGTCACTATCCAAATGCCCATTTGTGCCCATTGGAGTGGTTATTGCCTTTGCTTCATCTAACCCAAACTTCTTGAGCATGTCCTTGATGTACTTGCCTTGACTAACAAATGTGCCTTTCTTCATTTGCTTGATTTGTAGACCAAGGAAGTAACTAAGCTCTCCAAACATAGACATCTCAAACTCCTTAGCCATCATCTCTCCAAACTCTTCACAAAAATCTTGGTTGGTTGATCCAAATATGATGTCATCCACATAGATTTGCAATACAAACAAGTCACTTCCAATCTTCTTGGTGAAGAGAGTGGTGTCAACCTTCCCCATCTTGAAACCTTTTGATAGCAAGAAATCCCTCAATCTTTCATACCATGCTCTAGGTGCTTGCTTCAACCCATATAATGCTTTCTTGAGATTGTACACATGATTGGGCTTCTTCAAATCTTCAAATCCGGGAGGTTGCTCAACATACACTAGCTCATTGATGAATCCATTGAGAAATGCACTCTTGACATCCATTTGATAGAGCTTGATGTTGTGAGAACAAGCATATGCAAGTAGAATCCTTATGGCCTCCAATCTAGCAACCGGTGCATAGGTTTCTCCAAAGTCAATACCTTCTAATTGAGTGTACCCTTGAGCAACCAATCTTGCTTTGTTTCTAACAACAATACCATCTTCATCTTGCTTGTTCCGGAAGACCCATCTTGTACCAATAACATTTGTGTTCTTTGGTCTTTCCACTAACTCCCAAACATCATTGCGGGTAAAGTTGTTCAACTCTTCATGCATTGCATTTACCCAATCAACATCCATCAAAGCTTCATCAATCTTGGTTGGCTCAAAGGATGATACAAATGAGTAGTGTTCACAAAATGAAGCCAATCTTGATCTTGTTTGCACACCTCTTCTTATGTCGCCAACAATTTGATCCAAGGGATGATCTCTTGCAATGTGTGTTGGTTGGAGCACATGTTGCGGTTAAGCACTTGTACTAGCACTTGGATGAGCCACTTGAGAGCTATTTGCATCTTCTTGATCATGAGAGCCACTAGAACTTGCAACATCATTTCCTTGCATGGTTGGAGGAGTGAGCACTTGATCTTTGTCATCTTCAATATCAATCACTTGCTTTGGCCTTATATCACCAATGTCCATGTTCTTCATAGCTTCCACCAATTGTGTTCCTCTCACATCATCTAGATTAGCTTGTTCTTCATGAGAGCCATTGGTTTCATCAAACTCAACATCATGGACTTCTTCAACTATTCTTGTTGTGTCATTCCACACTCTATATGCTTTGCTTGTAGTGGAGTAACCAAGTAGAAACCCTTCATCACACTTCTTTTCAAACTTGCCAAGTCTTGTGCCTTTCTTTAATATGTAGCACTTGCACCCAAAGACCCAGAAATAAGCAATGTTGGGCTTTCTATCATTGAGGAGCTCATATGGTGTCTTCTTCAATAGAGGGTGACAATAGAGCTGGTTGCTATAATAGCATGCCGTGTTGATTGCTTTGGCCCAAAAGGAATCACTCACATTGTATTCACTAAGCATGGATCTTGACATATCAATGAGTGTCCTATTCTTTCTCTCAACTATCCCATTGGATTGAGGTGTATACTTGGCCGAGAATTGATGTTTGATTCCAAACTCATCACATAACTCATCAACTCTTGTGTTTCTAAACTCACTTCCATTGTCACTTCTCACTTTCTTGATTCTTCTTTCAAACTCATTTTGACTTCTCTTGACAAAGGTTTTGAATATGCCAAACACTTCACTCTTGTCAACGAGAAAGAAGACCCATGTGTATCTTGTATAGTCATCCACTATTACAAAGCCATACTTGTTTCCCCCAATACTTGCATATGTAGTAGGTCCAAACAAGTCCATGTGCAACAACTCAAGTGCATGTGTAGTGCTCATCATTCCTTTGTTGGGATGAGTGTTTCCAACTTGCTTTCCCATTTGGCATGCACTACAAAGCTTGTCCTTTTCAAAGTGAACATCCTTAAGTCCTCTCACCATGTCATGCTTCACTAGCCTCTTTAGTTGCTTCATTCCAACATGTCCCAAGCGCCTATGCCATAGCCAACCCATACTTGATTTGGTGAGTAAGCATGTTGTCAATTGAGCTTCACTTGCATCAAAGTCCACCAAATAGATGTTCTCGTATCTAAATCCTTTGAAGACCAAATCACTTCCATCAACACTTACTATCTCCACATCATCAACCCCAAATATGCATTTGAAACCCAAGTCACACAATTGTGCCACGGACAATAAATTGAAGTTGAGAGATTCCACTAATAGCACATTGGAGATGCTCAAATCATTGGATATTGCAATCTTGCCCAAGCCTTTGACCTTGCCTTTCTTGTTGTCACCAAATGTGATAGCATCCGCATGATCATTGCCACTAGTGTTGATTGATTTGAACATTCTTCCATCTCCGGTCATGTGTTGAGTGCACCCACTATCAAGCACCCAATGCCTTCCTCCCGCTTTATAGTTTACCTACAAAAGAGATCAATTCCTTTTAGGTACCCAAACCTTTTTGGGTCCTCCAAGGTTAGTCACCAAGCTCTTGGGCACCCAAATTGCCTTCTTCTTTGGGCCAACCATGGGTGCACCAATGTACTTAGCCTTCACACCATTAGTGCCCTTTGTAAGCAAATAACAAGAATCAAGTCTAATAGATGAAGCATGAGCATTGTTCTTGTTCTTGTTCTTGTTCTTGTTAAAGCAATTTTGGTCTATGTGCCCGGATTACTTGCAATTATGGCAATACCGACCATTGCTCTTCACAAAACTAGTCTTGTGAGTAGCAAAGGCCGCCTTGCCCTTCTTGGGGGTATAGCCAAGTCCCTCCTTGTTGAGTGGACACCTTTGGCTACCCAAGCACTTAAGCAAGCGGGCATCTCCACCATAGGCATTGCCTAAGGCATGAGTGAGCTCAACAACCTTGTTTTTAAGGTTCTCATTTTCTACAACTAATGATGAATCACAAGTAGTAGAAGTAGGCATTTTAGTTGAGCTAGATGATGATGATGCATTTGTGGGAGCAACAATAATAGGAGCATAAAGAGATTCATCTAGAATATCACATGTTACTCCTATGTTGCATGTCTTTACAACATCCTCAATCTTACTTTGATCAAGGAGGGAGGAGTGGGCTTCCTTAAGCCTAGTGTGAGCTTGGTCAAGCTTCTCATGGGCTTCCTCTAGCCTCTCATGAGTAGACTTGAGCTCATCAAAGGATTGCTCAAGAGCCTTGTTGGCCTTGCGCAATTCTTTGCACTCCTTCCTCTTAGTCTCAATGTAAGAGTGAGCATCTTGTAGCATGCTCATGAGGTCCTCCTTTGAGTACTCCTCATCATCATCACTATCACTCTCACTATCACTCTCATCGGATGATACCTTAGTGGCCTTAGCCATGAAGCATGTCGATGGAGTGTTGAAGATAGAAGGCTTGCTTGATATAGCAAGACTAGCCATAGCCTTCTTCTTGGTGGTCTTCCTCTCATCATCGCTAGAATCATCATCATCACTTGAGGAAGCATCACTATCCCATGTCACGACATAGGATCCACCCTTCTTCTTCTCCTTCTTCTCTTTCTTTTCCTTCTTGTCCTTCTTCTTGCTCTTCTTGCGGTCATCATCATCTTCATCACTAGAGTATGAACAATTCGCAATGAAGTGATCTTTGCTCTTGCATCTATAGCACCTTTTGGTTGTGCTCTTGTTTGCATCTCTTCTCTTTCTAGCTCCATAGCCCTTCTTCTTCATGAACTTGCCAAATCTCTTCACAAATAGAGCCATCTCTTCATCATCCATTTCACTCAAGCTTGTGTTTGCTTCATCATCACTTTCCTCCTTCTTTGCTTTGCCTTTGTTCTTGCTCTTGGAGGATGAAGCCTTGAATGCCACGGTCTTCTTCTTCTTCTCTTCCTCTTGGGCTCCCCCATCCCTTTCCACACGGTATGTGTCTTGAGTGACCACATCACCTAGTACTTGGTTTGGGGTTACAGTGTCCAATCCTTCCCTCACTAAGATGGTCACCAAAGTATCAAACCTTGGTGGCAAGCATCTCAAGAACTTGTGAGAAAAGTCCTTGTCCTCTACCTTCTCTCCCAAGGCCTTCAAGTCATTGATAATAACTTGCAACCGGTGAAACATCTCCGGTATGCTTTCATCATCTTGCATCATGAAGGTAGCAAGCTCGTCCTTGAGGATGTATAGCTTGGCACTCTTGACTGCCTTGGTGCCTTCATAGGTCTCCTCCAATCTCTCCCAAATCTCACTTGCTCTTTCAAGATTCTTGATTTGCTCAAACACTTTGGTGTCAAACGCTTCATAGAATAAGTTGATGGCCACATCATTCCATTGAAGCTTCTCTTCTTCTCTAGGAGTGAGACTTGTGGGATCAATTATCGCAAAGTCATGCTCAATCACATCCCATATCTTTCTATTCATTCCTCTTGTGAATGCACACATCTTCCTCTTCCAACAATCAAAGTTGGTGCCGTCAAAATGTGGTGGCTTCCCCATATAGTTGATTTGAGCCATTTTAACACCGGAGGATGTTAAGCCTCAAACAGACGGTGACCATGGCTCTGATACCACTTGAAAGGTCCAAATTGGCTAGAGGGGGGGTGAATAGCCTAATTAAAAATCTACAAAACTCTTAGGCAGACACTATTAGTATAACAAATAGCGAAGCTTTTTGCGCTAGCCTAATAGTGTGTTGCAAGCCACCTATCCAACAAATCTACCTAATATTTCTATGACACACAAACAATTAGAGCTAATAACAAATGCGGAATAAAACAATATAGCTCTAGCACAAGAATGATATACAAAAAGGTATATGAGACAAGTATGTGCTGTAGACAAACTAAGCAAGCTAATTACAACTTAGCTACACAAGGTATATGACAAAAGATATACAACAAGAAAAGATATCTACACAAGGAAGTAGCTCAAAGTAAATACACAAAGTAAATGAGCTAGATAGAGGGGATTTCACCGAGCCTTCGGGATCGCCACGTAGAGAGCCAATCACCGGTGAAATCTACTTGTGAAGCCAATCACCAAGAATGTGTAGATGAAGACCAATCACCAAGAATATGTGTAGAGGCAATCAAAGTAAGCACACGGGACACCAAGATTTATCCCGAGGTTCACGTGCTTGCCGGCACGCTACTCCCCGTTGTGTCGACCAACACTAGGTGACCCGGTGGCTAATCGGCGCAAAGCCAAGCTCACAAAGAGCGCCACAAGAATCTACCACTAGTGAGGTAGCTCAATGACACGAGCAATCCATTAAGGATGCCTCTTGCCGCTCCGGCGAGGTGAGGCTCCAAAACCTCTCATAATCTCGAACGGTGGTGACCAAGAACAATCACCAATCTTGCCAACAACCACCTCAACGCCTCCAAGCCGTCTAGGCACTGGCAAATGCCAAGAGTAACAAGAAAACTCAATGCCTATGCGAAGAACTAGTCCCACTAGATTGAACTCTTTCAAATCACGCACTAGATCACTCAATCTCACTTGGTTTGAACAAATCAACTTGGGAGATGAGTTGGGAGGCTTGCCAAAGCTCACTAGAATGCTTAGGAATCAAAATGTGCAAGAGAGAAACCTAGCAAGCAGGCCAAGCCCCTTAAATAGGCCACACAAGTCGGCCTAGCCGTTGGACCCAAAACAGACGCATCGGACGCGCCGGTGTTGGGATCATCGGACGCTGCCCCAGCGTCCGATGCTCCGATGAGCACCACGTGTCCCTCTGCTATGAAAACAGGCCGCCCGATCCCAACGGTCACATTCCTTCCCGCGCTGGTTAAAGTGGCATTGGACGCGCCGATGCCTAGCATCGGACGCTCCGATGCCTCTGCTCAATTTCTACTCATCTCAGCGCCACATCGGACGCACCGGCACCTTCACATCGGACGCTCAACCCCAGCGTCCGATGACCATGCAGAGAGGTTCCAGAGAGGGCCAAAACGCATCGGATGCGTCCGATGGTCCTGCATCGGATGCAGGCCAGCGTCCGATGCTCCCTGGAAGACTAGCTCGCGCCACGTCATATCCATCGGACTCTGCAACAGTGTTTCCTCAGCGTCCGTTGCCAGCGTCCGATGCTACCTCGACTTCTGACAGCGGTTAGGGTTTGCCATCGGACGCTCGGCCAGCGTCCGATGTTGCCGACGCCAGCGTCCGATGCCCCTAATCTTGACATCTTTTCATCTCTAACTTCTACCCTTGCTCCCATGTGCCAACACCAAAGTGTTTCACCACTTGTGCACATGTGTTAGCATTTTTCAAAGCATTTTCCAAGGATTTTGTTAGTCACTCACTAGGTCTATAGCATCGATATGTTAGAGAACACCTAGTGGCACTTGAACACCGCATAAGCCGTGAATAATCTCCTCTTAATAGTATGGCTATCTATCCTAAATGTGATCATACTCGCTAAGTGTCTTGATCACCAAAACAAAGAGCCCTATAGGTTATACCTTTGCCTTCGAGCCTCTTTGCTCCATCTCTTCTCTTCTTCTCTTAATTCACCAAAGGTAGAGCACTTGATCACTTGAGAGCTTGTGGCCAACACCATCCTCCATGGTTGACACCTTGCTAGCTCCACCACTTGGCCTGGTCTTAATCCTTTCTTATAAGCTACACACATGCTTAGCAATAGGATTATACCAAATAGGTTTCATCAATTAACCAAAACCAAACTAGGGCTTTCAGCGGCACGTGGCGGCAATCGGTGAGGTTGCGTCGAGGCAACGCTACCAGTTGTGCGGGTGTGGCCATCGGATCACAACTATCTTCGAGTTGGTCCAGAATAACCCTAGGGTTTAGCTGGTTCGCTCTGTAATTAGTTAGGGGTAGAGTGGGAATTAGAATTAGGATAAGTAGAGGGAGACACCCACCTCCCATCCTATCTCAGTCATTTTGCTCTTTGCCTTCTAGGTTTTCCTGCTCTCCCAATCCCCTACTGTAGCAACTGAGATCCGCATAGAACCATACCTCTGTGTACTGGAGATTTTGAGGAAGTGAGACCGTAATCTCACTATTGTAGCGTGTGGTAGCCACACGGTTGCAAATTCGTGGCTGTGATTCGCGTTTTGTTCGTGTTCTTCGCATACAACCTACTCTGTCAAATCTGTTCTATCCTAAGTACATATCCGATTGTCCTACCCCTATTCGTGCAACATGACCCCATGTGTTGCACACATGTCCCCTACATCTTTTGGTAATCAAAGACATAGTCCCACAAGAATACACCCGATTGTCCGATTGTCCTAACCCTTTCATGTTATACCTTTCCAGCACGAGCAAGTGATAACCAAATACACTCGTCCTATTCAAGTCATGCTATATCAACTCTCGACATCCACACTATCACCACAATGTCATAGCTATCTCATCTATCAACCTCGACATATCACTCTAGCTCAGTCATGCGACATCATAACTTCAATGGTTAGATATCAAGATATCGTGTCACGTGATGTATATCAATTCAATCTCATTGTCCTATATATGCAATCTATTCTAGTCTATCAACCCATCCCTATTGTACTCCATGATATATATCATGCTCTCCCAAGCCAACCCCTATGTTTATGTTAGAACCTAACTCACATCCATCTGTTTCATTCTAAAGAATATGTTTATTCTAGTCCAAACTCCACCTTGCTCATCTGAATCCAATCCTTTCCACCGATACCTTGTAATTCTCACATCTTTTAATCGTAGTTGTTGTTGTGCTTAGTTTTTGCGCTTGCACGATCATAGAATGACCCGTACGCTTTCAAAACCTTTATAGCTTATTTATTTGTAATGTTTGGTGTACTGTTTTTAGGGTCATCTTCAGGTGTTTGCGCCAGTTTGTTGCTATCGGTAGAAGAAGCTATGTGAGGACGATCTGGAAGGAAAGTTGGACAAGTTTAAGCAAGCTTTTGAAGGCAAGTATAACCTACGGTTTCCTTGTTACCTATTAAATGCAAGACCCAGTAATCATTATGCATGTGTCAAATATGATGAACCATAGGACCATACTAGTTTCCTTGAACTGTATACCTTGTACCTATGGGAGGGTTTTTGCATAATATGACTAGAAATGCTACGCGCTATATAAATGCTAATTGATTAATACCGATTTATGATTATGGAACAAATGTTAAAAGAGGCTTTTTAACCACATTTAGGGCACTGGAGCATGTTGTTCGCTCAGTGACCCACCCCAGGGACTATCTTTTAAAGCGGCCACCCGGGAGATCCCGTGCAACCTTGGGTATTATATGGCTCTGATCTTAGTTGTGTAACTAGACTTTCTCTAGCTTGTAGTAGTTACCGAAAGGCGCTAGAGGGGGAAACTAGGTTAAAGAATGGCTTCCTTGCCTGTCAAGATGTGTACTGGTCGGCTGTCAGGTGTGCCATCATGAAGGGGGCCTCCATTCGCCTGGAAGCCGAAACCTTGCAGCTACTACTAGTTAGGGTAGCTAGTGAAAGGCTACGTAGTGAAACCCTGCCGTACTTCCATAGAGGAGGTAACGTGGGCCTTGCAAACCCCGGCATATGGGAATCACGGCCTAAGGTGAAAGTGTACAACCTCTGCAGAGTGTAAACCTGATATATCAGCCGTGCTCACGGATACGAGCGGCTCGGATCCTTTTTAAGTGGTTCATGGTGGGGTATTGTTGGTGGTTTGTGGCTTACCTCTTTTTAACATAATGGATATCTCTTATCATGGGACAACAGGGTTCATACATTTAGTAATGTAAGATTAATATAAAATATGACCAACTTAAAATGTTAATCGTAGTTAACCGAGTCAAACCTTTGAGCCTTGCATCCCCGTAGTTGTACTTGCTGAGCATGGTGAGCTGACGCTTGCTTTACAATCAATGAAGAAAAATCCCGGATGGGTACCAGATGGTGGTTGAAGTGAAGAGTTCTCTCTGAGGAGTTCCAAGAGTACTAGGCGAGTGTTCCCCCAGTCAACCGTCCCTATGGACTATGGAGTCCCGAAGAATGAAGATTACGAATAGTTTTCGTTGTGCTTTGTTATATATGTAAGTCTTAAAGTAAATAAGTTTCGCTATGTAATAAAGCATTGTTCTTGATATTCTTCATATTTGTTGCTATATGTGTCGTGTGGACATCCTGGGCACACATATAGTTAGCGCTTGGTATTCTTTGGAAAACCAGGTGCGACAGTAGTTCACCTTGTATACATGTTTAGCACTTGTTTGACTTCCTGTCTATACATGTTTAGTGCTATTTTGATGGTGAATACCTTTTTTGGCTAAAAACTGCTCACATGTTCATATTTCGTATTTGGTGATCAGTTTGAGTCTTTGCCAGCATTCTGTGCATTTTAATGAGTCATCGGATCAGCACTTTATCGCGCATCTGTGGTGGCTGGCAGCCTGGGACAGCGACGAGCAAAGACTTGCGGGCACGGTGTTGCTTGGGTCGAGGACCTGGGGACACGTGTCGGTGGACGGGGTGCACGGGCGGTGCATCCCCTCGACGGCTCGGTTTAGTGGTTGAGCCATAGAAAAACCACCGAGTGGACGGTTTCCAGGTTTGCGCCTCAAAACCTGGGCGCTGATGGTTTTCGAGTTTGGGCCACAAAACTCGGGTTGAGGACAGTTTCTAGGTTTGGGCCTCAAAACCTGGGTGATGTGGGTTTCTGAGTTTGGGCGTCAAAACTCAGGCGATGGACGGCTCGTTTCCCGGTTTGGGCCTCAAAACCGGGGGTTGGTCGTGAAGGCTGGTTTCCCGGCTTGGGCCTCAAAACCGGGGCGAAGTCCAGGAAAAGGACGAGCGGAGCGGTGGCGGCACGTGGCGGCAATCGGTGAGGTTGTGTCGAGGCAACGCTACCAGTTGTGCGGGCGTGGCCGTCGGATCACAACTATCTTCGAGTTGGTCCAGAATAACCCCAGGGTTTAGCTGGTTCGCTCTGTAATTAGTTAGGGGTAGAGTGGGAATTAGAATTAGGATAAGTAGTGGGAGACACCCACCTCCCATCCTATCTCAGTCATTTTGCTCTTTGCCTTCTAGGTTTTCCTGCTCTCCCAATCCCCTGCTGTAGCAACCGAGATCCGTAGAGAACCATACCTCTGTGTACTAGAGATTTTGAGGAAGTGAGACCGTAATCTCATTGTTGTAGCATGTGGTAGCCACACGGTTGCAAATTCATGGATGTGATTTGCGTTTTGTTCATGTTCTTCGCGGGTTGCTTTTCTCCACGATTTTCCCGTTGATCGATCTATCTACTTGGTGTGTCTTTCGCAAATCCATTTGAACCAAGTTGTTCTAGATCGTGAGGCACTTCTTTCCACCGAAGGAATTCTCCTCTAACCTCACGAGCTAGTAGATCGGTCGATTTTCATTTCGGGTCGAGTTTTTCTCCCTTCCCCCGAATTTCTTTGATTCATCGATTTGGAGATAGGTTCGAGCCATGATCTCTTAGAGATAGCTCACTATCCTCCGTGTAACTCATCTCACCAAGTTTGATCCCTAGTGGATTTGTTTTGGATGAGATCGAGTTGAATCGTTAGTCAAACGGTGCTGAGTTGGGGTGACCGGACGCTAACACCACACTGACCGGACGCGTCCGGTGGTTGAATGTCACGCGAAGCTTTTCTGTGACTGACCGGACTCGACTGTCTTACTGTTCACAGTTTTCACCTTAAGACCGGACGCTCAGCTTGTTGATCGGACGCTCTGTCTACCAGAGTCTGGTCCAATCCAGTAAGGTCCCAAATCGGTTTTTGCTCGACCGGACGCGTCCGGTGAGTGTTGACCGGACGCAGGGTGAGTGAAAGTGCATGTTGCACTTAAGTGTGATTTTGGATGATTTGATGACAATGTTGATTAAAGATCTAATATGTTTGCTAAGTGTGACACAGGGAAATGATTATCTCACTATGTACTTGAAATGTAATTCAAAGCCAAAATGAAGGATGGTTGTATGAAGATCATGTCACAAGCACAAATCAACAATGAGAATGATATTGATATAAAGGGTTATCGTAGTGTGGGATAATCATAGTGCATTTATGTTTGCTAAGAAAGGATTCAAAATGAAGCATGGTTGAATGGCTTGAAATGGTGAAGATAGCAAGGAAAGAGTCTTTGAGGTACTAAGCAAGGGTGAAGGGCAAGCGACGGCTTGGCGGCCGAAGAACCTAGCTAGAGTGAAGAAGAAAGTACTTGCATTTAGTCGAAGGATCAATCAAGCTTGAAGATCGCATCTAGTGGAGAATCGACATTCCTAGCAACAATATTGATTGGAGTGACTTGGCACATTTGGAACTCCATTATATCACTTGAATGGAGTCAAGTCACATACTCAAGATGGCTTTGCTTGAGGGATATCTACTTCTAAACATGACAAGCATTCCTTCCAATATAGAAAATGAAGAGAAGCGGCTTGGGTTCAAATGGAGATCAACTCAAGAGGTTTAAAATTCGTATTTCAATTTATCTTGAGTAAATAGGAAAGCCGTACTATTAAGAGGGATGCAACATATAGTAGATGATTCTTCATAAGTGCTCAATCCAACCTAAGTGAGACATGAGAGAGCTAGAGCTAACTTTCAGCTGAAGTGTTGCACTGTCTGTCCATACCGGACATGTCCGGTATGCATACCGGACATGTCCGGTATGAGCCCACAGCAGTGCGGCCATCCATCTCGCCCGAGCCTCTGCGCCAGGCCTCGGCCTCGGCGCTCAAGCTCCGTCTCGCCCGAGCCTCTGGGCCAGGCCTCGGCCTCGGCGCTCAAACTCCGTCTCGCCCGAGCCTCGGCCTCGGGCGCTCAAGCTCTGTCTCGCCCGAGCCTCTGCGCCAGGCCTCGGCCTCGGGCGCTCTTGTGGAGTCCATACCGGACATGTCCGGTATGCATACCGGACATGTCCGGTATTAGCGGAGTTCTGTCTCGCAGCTTGTGTTCGGGCGGTTCAACCGTCTCTTGCGTCGATGCTACCGACAGGTCTACCGGAGTAATGGCGGTACTACCGGTAGGCCAAATTTGACCCAACACAGAGAGGTTGCAAAACCCCCTCTTAACTGTCGGTACCACCGACCTGGTGGTCGGTACTACCGAGATCCTATTCGGGGTTTGAAAGATGGTTGGTTAAGAGTCCTTCTCACGCAGTCAAGTCATACCGGACATGTCCGGTATGCATACCGGACATGTCCGGTATTTGCGGATTTGTGGCTAACAGTATCTTTGTGATAGGCGGTACTACCGACGCTTGGGTCGGTACCACCGAGAGGTACCACCGGGGTTATAGCAGTACGACCGGTAGGTCAAAATTGGCTACTTCCAGAGAGGTTGTGAAAACCCCCTTTACAACTAGCGGTACTACCGACCTTGTGGTCGGTACTACCGAGATCTGTTGGGAAGTTTGAAAGTTGGTCTGTTCAGTGTGTTCCTCACGCAGTAAAGTCATACCGGACATGTCCGGTACGGCTAGAAAACGGCTAGTTTCGAATGTGGGCTTATAAATACCCTCAGACCTCCACCTTTGGGGGTTGCTGATTCTACTGGTTCCCACACTCATTCTAAGCCTTTCAAAACACTTTCCAACCCTCTCTTAGTGAGTGATTGTCCTCTAATTGCCAAATCCATTTGTGGGTTGAGAGAGATTCAAAATTAGAGAGCAAGCCATCTCTTGAGCACTTGTGCAAATTGTCTATCTTGTTGTGCGCATTCGTTACTCTTGGACTCTACGGTCCTAGACGGTTAGGCGTCGCCGTTGAGCACCCAAGAGATTTGTGGAGTGCCTCGGAAAGTTTGTGAAGGTTCGATCTCTCCTCAAAAGGGATCAACTAGTGGAAGGAGCATAGCGGGTGAAATAGACCGCGGCTAGAGTGACCCGTGGTGTCCTCTAGAGCCCACCTTTGTGGTAGCTCGCAGCCGGCTCAACGGAGAGTAGGACCCGAGGGGGTGCCGAACTTCGGTGAAACAAATACCGTGTCATTCCTTTGTGCTTTACTTTCGGCTATTTGTTATTCTTCGTTGTGCTAGTTGTTTTGCAAGCAATCAGTTTTATATATACATCATACATAGTGATTGCAGGTTGTGTGAGAAATTGGAGAAGAAAAGGAGCAGTCCCGCACAACCCGTGCATACCGGACTTGTCCGGTATTGATACCGGACATGTCCGGTATTTACTGACTGTGCCCAATTTGTTTAATCCTTGAGCTAATCTTTGTGGTGCAGGGTATTGCCTTCTAGGTGATTAATTTCTAGTCATATACTTTGTGTTTGTCTCTTGAGGGGTTGTTTATACTCCGATTGGGAGTTTCCAAGTAATTGGAAACTCGCATACTAATTGCTTCCGCATTATAAGTTGTAAATTTTCAGAAAAGCCTATTCACCCCCCCCTCTAGGCGACACCTTAGGTCCTTTCAATTGGTATCGGAGCTTGGACTCACGTTTGAGCTTCACCGCTTGTGAGAACCGATGGATTCGCCTATGGAGACAAACGTGGTGCTTCTCCAAAATGATGGTTCAAACTTTCTATCTTGGTCATCTTATGTACTCAATGCATTTCGGGCTATTAGCCCCATTATTGAGCATATTGTGGATGCAAGCATATCTCTTTCTATAGTTGATTGGAGCAACTATAAGAACTTGACAAAAGAGGAAGAGATATGTGTGCAACTCAATGCTCATGCGTGTTTGATCATGTTGAACTCATTGAGTGCAGAGGTTCTTAAGCAGGCTATCTACAACGGAGAATCTCCACCGGAGAGTGCTCATATCATTTGGACTAGACTTGCCCACTTGTATGGGAAGTCCAAATGTGATGAAGCATATGATTGTGATTCAATGGAAATAAAGTCCATTGAGTCATCATCATGTGAGGAAGCCTCAAGAAGCCTTAAGGAAGACGAGCCTGATCGAGGGCTGCCAGCTGCTGCTGCTCTGGACCCTGTCTGTCCATACCGGACATGTCCGGTATGGGTACCGGACATGTCCGGTATCAGCCCAGCAGACAGGGAGCTAGCAGCAGACAGCAACGACTCTCATGCTCGATGGCGACCAAGTGATGAGTCAACCTCAGTAGCTCATGATACTCATCACTTGTGTCTCATGGCCAAGAAGAACAAAAAGAAAGCAACCAAGAAAGATCAAGAGAAGATTCTTGGTGAGATCAAGGAGAAGGCATCAAGAGATAATCAAGTAGAGAGCGATGAGGATGATGAAGATGATGAATCGCTTGATTATCTCAAGTATGAAGATAAGCTCTTGTTCGTCAACTTGCTGAAGAAAAATGATGAGCTAGAAAAGGAGGTGGATGAACAAGAGCAATCCCTTCAAAATCAAGAAGAGTTCCTCATCTCCAAATTAGAAGAGCTAAAGGCATTAGAAGAAAGGTATGAAAAATTGTCAATTGAGCATGCCTTAGCTACTAACTCTCTATCTAATGTGGAAAGGCTAGAGAAGGAGAACTACATGCTTAAGGCAAAAATGAGTGATCTCTCATATGAGCACAAGTTCCTACAAGAGGACTTCACTTATCTCAAGTGCTCACATGAGAAGCTAGTGGAATCAAATGCAATGCTTGAGATTGCACATGAGGTTGTTATTGCTATAGTAAAATCCTCTCAACCTCACACTACTACACTCACTAGTGCACTATCTCAATTAAATGTTATTTGTGCTAATGAGTGTGCTTCTCAAGCAAGCCAATCTTCGATTGAGCAAACTCTTAAAGAAAATGCTAGGCTCATCGAAGAAGTGGGAAATCTAAAGAAGGATGTGATTAGATTGAAGGATGAGGAGAAAGCACAACCTTCTCAAGATAACCGTGATATCATGGTGAAGAAGCTTGAGAAGGGTTCAAACCTTGCTTCCTCCAAAATCCAACAATCTAGTCACTCCTCAAGTCATGAGAAAGCAACCAAGGGCAAGAAACAAAAGAAGAGATTATGCTATGGTTGCGGATTGTATGGACATGAGTGGGCTAAGTGTCCACACAAGACTTGGGCCGACAAATGTGAAGCGGCCGAACAAAAGGCATTAACCAAATTGTCCAAGCAAATGAAGAATGATGCACCAAGTCCTTGCCTCAAATGCAACAAGTTGGGTCACCTCACCAAGAGTTGCCCCACATACCAAGAGGCAAGGAAGATGGCTCAAGTTGCAATAAGAAGATGCTATGCATGCAATGAGCCGGGACACATGGTTGATGCATGTCCCAACAAGCAAGACAAGAGAAGAGCAAACAATGGGCGTATTTGCTATGCTTGTAGGAGAAAGGGGCATCTAAGCTATGATTGCCCAAATGGTATGTTTCCTAAGCCGAACACATTTGCAAATGATAAGGTGCTTAGGAAGGTCACAAAGGGACTTAGCACTAGTAAGGTGATGTGTTCACCTCATACTAGCTCTAAGGCCACTTGGGTGCCTAAGCACTTGTTGACTAACTTTCAAGGACCCAACAAAAGTTGGGTACCAAAATGTGCTTAGGATGTTGATGTAGGTTCCAATGGTGAGATGAAGGCCTTCGGGGTGTTTGAGTGAGCAAAATGACATCTCAACTCAAACTATCAACTTATGTTGTTAATACTATTCTATATGGTTGACCCGAAGATTATGTAATATCGATTTCATTTTTACTCATCTCCACCATTGTTGATAAGTGCCTAAAACTTAGTAATCAAATGAATTTAATTTAACCTTATGACATTTGTCATTCGATGCTCTTAATGGCTCTCTAGTAGAGCATTATCTTTGATGAAGTGAAGGGAAGTGAAATGAACTAGAGCCAAAAGGAAATCTCAGAAGTGGCTGTTTACTGGTTCTGATTTGCAAATACCGGACTTGTCCGGTATCGTACCAGACATGTCCGGTATGAGTTACTCACTCTGTTAAGACCAGTGACTCCATATGCAGATTTGGACAAAGTCACTTCATACCAGACTTGTCCGGTATGCTACCGGACATGTCCGGTATGGGCAGAGAAAGGATGAGATTTCTGAATTTAGAAGAATTGCTAGATCTTTGTGGACTAGTCTTTTGCTCTAACTAAATACCTGCACATTAATCTATACTGAGTGTTTGTAAGTAGTACTTGGGCTTAATTCAATTCTTGACAAAATTATGTGTCTAGGTCAAGGTGGAAAAGCATTCCCATTTTTTTTAAAAGAAAAGTAAAGTGCTTTCACAAGTAATTCAAATAACTTGAGCACTTTGTAAAGGGGAGTTTAGTTTCTACCTTGAACCATTGTGATCTAACAATTACCTCTAAGTGATGTGATAGTTCTATGAATAAAAATGGAGATCACTTTGACAAAGGCATGATCACTTGACAAGTCAAGTCAACACGAAGATGATTATGCCATGGTTACTCTTAGTGGAACAAATGTGAGCTCAAGGCCAAGGTATGTGTTTACATACATGCTATGTAAGTGCATATAGGATTCATAATGCTAGTATGTGCATTCGGGGTGGTTGAGCAAGACAATTTGAAATTCTAACTCAACCTATCAACCTATTTTCATCATACTTGCTTATGTGGTTGACCCGTTGGTAATCTATGCTTATTGTCTTAACTTAGATCTCACATGTCGTTGTGTCTCAAGTGATTTGTGCTTAGAATTTACTCCCTTATCATATATGGAAAATTACTTTGTGTTGGCCGAAGTTGAACTTTGACTCTCACATTCTTAATAGAATGAAAGTGCTTGGAAAGGAATTCAAATACTTGAAGCACTAATTGAGGGGGAGCTCAATTTCAACTTTGTGCCTTTTATGAGCTAATAAGGTTTATCTAGCATATGTTGTAGTTCATCTTGATCAAGTTGACTTCTCGATGAAGACATGACTATTTGGCAATTAAGGTCAACTAAATCATCACCATGTCATGATTACGCTTAGTGGAATTTATGGGCTCAAGGCAAAGGTATGTTTTAATATATGCATTGAAAGTGCATAATAGGCCCATAATATGCTAGCATGTGCACTTGAGTGTGATAGGATAGATATTTCCAAATTCCTTACTAGCATGAGTAGGAAGTGTGTTTTGTGAAAATATTTGACTCTTGGTCTTTGTGACCAATCCATGACACTTGTAATTATTGTTCTACTTGATTGTTTGATTGACTAATTACAAGTGGCATGGCTCTCTCTCTCAAGTCCTATATCTCTAAAGTAAATTATATTTCTTGATAATCTTCTTGTCAAAACGAAACATGGACATAAGGTTTCTCTCTAATCTTTAGTGTGTTGAAAACCTTGGATTAAACATAGAGAAAAGAAAACTTGAGATTTGGACACAAGTACTCTTTGTGAAATCATATGAAGAGAAGAGAATAAAATATGATGGATTACATGTTCGAGGAAAGAAAGGGGTTTTTGGATGAAAAGGGAGCAAATCTGGAGCTGTTGGACATAATCTGCTAATACCGGACTTGTCCGGTATCCATACCGGACATGTCCGGTATAAGCAGAGAAGCTCTGGAGAAAACCCGCCAATACCGGACTTGTCCGGTATCCATACCGGACATGTCCGGTATGAGCGGGGGACATAAGGACAGCGTACCCCTTCGGGCTCTCTTTCTCTCCCTCACTTCTGTTCTTCCCAAACCGGCCAAGCAAGGAGCCGACCGTCTCCACCCACGGCGACCTAGTGCTCCCTCCATAGAAAAGTGAGAAAGGGAGAAGGATTTGGAGAAGGATTCCATCAAAGGCAAGTGCCGGTGTTGGATTTGAAGTTTTCCCTCGTTCCCTCTCATCCCAAGGTATTTCAAATCCCGGACTTGTCCGATCTATTCATCGCTAAATCATTCTCAAATTCCTTCGGTCAAGATGTTGGATTCATGGTCTAGAAGCAATGTATCAAGTTTGAGATGGATTGGGTTTGAATTGGTGGTGAATCGAGGAACCCTAGGAAGGGGGGTGCTGTGAACGTCCATACCGGACATGTCCGGTATGAGACCGGACATGTCCGGTTTTTCCCAGCAGAACAGAAAACTTTCTGTTTTTCTCGATTCAGGCCCTCTCTAGTTGATGTTAGGGGTATTATTAGATGTCTTTAATTGTGTTGTAAACCTAGTGATCGGTTTGGATCTAGGTGCTTGCAATTCATGAGGCATTTAATCGTATCTCTATTAATTCAACTACTTTTGACAAATCCTATAAATATGCTTCTGAGACATCTTTGTGGATTGTTTGGTCACAGGGCAGTAGCTATGAGTGACAGAGTCGAGCCTCGAACCAAGACGAGACATGATCCAGCTAGGGAAAGGCATAAGAAGAGGAGGCAAGATTCTCACTCCGGCTTGTCAGTTGGAGGCAGCAGTGGCAGTGGGAGTGGTAGTGGTCGTGGCACTACTAGACCTCCAAGGGGAGGTGCCTCTAGAGCTCCTTATCAGTTTGCAGCTCATGATGACATAGAGGAAGAAGAGGAAGAGGAAGAAGTGGAAGAAGAAATTGAAGAAGAAGAAGAAGAAGAAGAAGAAGAGGAAGAGGAAGAAGATGCACCTCAGCAGCAGCAGGAGGGTTTACACTTTGGGGCTCTTGCGATACGCCCTGCTGCCCTGATTCCTGCTTGGGTGGCTCGTGTGGACTATCGGGAGTCCGGTGGTACACAGAAGGCCAGGAGAGAGCGGAGGAGAGACCCCAGGGGTCAGGAGAGGAACATCTATGATTACAGGTTTCACACCTTGTTCCACATTGACTATTATGAGAAGGTGCTTCTGACCAGAAACCCTGTGATCATTAGAGCTCAGTACGTTGATTGGCAGCATGCTAGAGATCATCACCGTCCTTCAGTTGAGCATGCTATTGCTATTTGCCAGCAGACAGGCCTCTACCGCATTCTGGAGTTTCAGCATGATTGGTGTGATGAGGTGATAGCCCAGTTCTATGCCACCCTATATGTTGAGGAGTCTGACGAGATTGATGAGAAGCGCATGAACTGGATGACTGAGGGTGTCTGGTACTCTGTGTCTTATAGGGAGTTTGCAGGGTATCTTGGCTTTGACGAGGAGGATCTTCAGAGAGCTTGTATTCACGATGAGGTTGTGCTTCCTCCAGAGCAGCTTGGGTACATGTACCCACCACCTCTACCTGCTGGGGCAGTTGTAGGGAAGGTGAGAGGCATTCACCCTACCTATGGCTATCTCAACAGGATGCTCAGGGCCACTATTGATTGCAAGTCAGGAGACAGAGGGACACTTGCAGATTACACGAGGAACCTCCTGCACAGGTTAGCGCCAGGAGCACAGCCTTTCAGTGTCTTTGATTTTATCTGGTATGAGATTAAGAGAGTGGGTGAGAGGCCACTCAAGGGATGTGGATTTGCACCATACATTCAGCATATGATTGAGCAGCAGATTGGTGCCACTTTCACGTATGACCACTCACACAGGCCCTTGAGGTTCCAGGCAGATCTTCTTGAGTCTCCTATTCCTCCACCTGGACCAGGGGCAGTTCCAGCAGCAGCAGAGCCACAGCCAGAGGACCCAGTTGCAGGAGCAGCGGGAGGAGCAGCTGGAGCAGGCTCGCCACAGCCACACACTCGTTCTCACTCCACCTCTCAGGGACGTGGCAGGCAGCGCTCTCTCTTGCGCAAGGTTCTTAGCAGTATTCTCGGCGTGTGCAAGGATGTCAATGTGATCAAGGCTCAGCAGCACCGTGAGAGGCAGGCTAGGAGAGAGGACTCGAGGACGCTGAAGATGCTTCACGAGCACTACAGGTTTCAGCCCCCGAGGTCCCCACCGTCAGATGACGAGACTAAGCAGCCTGAGACGTTTGAGCAGCAGCAGCAGAGGTATGAGAGGGAGTTTGACGACCTTTCAGTGCGTCAGCGACAGGGAGCAGAGACAGAGCTGCAGAGTCAGAGGCAGGGAGTAGAGGCTGAGCAGCAGCCCCACGACACTCTTCCTTCAGCTCCTAGGTTCTCCACAGACCCCCTACTTCGTCCTAGCTCAGCTGAGGAGTTTGCTTCAGACGTGTGGGACAGCTTCCTTGGTGGTCCCTACGGCTACCCTGACCCAGGACAGAGCTCTCGGCAGCCTGGGGACGACGACGAGTGATAGTTTCGCCTGCAGCCCTCCTGGTGTCATCTGTGAGCTTCACCTTTACCTTTTTGGAGATAGATGACAAAGGGGGAGAGATAGTTGTTTAGAGCTTCAGTCTTCATGTTATCTGTTATGTGTCTTGTATCTGGAGATTTGTTCTGCAGGTGGTTTAGTTCTCAGAGTTTGAGCTTTATTGTAATATCATGAGTCATGTATGAGTTCTTTAGTGTATCCGATATCAGAGATATCTTTGTGATGAGACATGATCCTTATCTTGTAATATAATCTATCTTAGTGGTTGTGGACTTGAGAAATCTTTGTGTGAGTGCTATGTGTGTGATATGAGTAGTAATTCATTCTTCATAAGATCTTTACTTACTAGTGTGTTGCATATGTCTTGGTGTATTGTTTTTCATTTATTGACTTGTGTGATATATCTTGTCATATGCATCATGATCTATATTGCTCACACACTTGCATTTCTCGGATGCAATGATTTAGGGGGAGTTTCCAACTCACCTTAGTATGTGCAAATTGACATTTTGAGGTCCTTTATGAATTCAATTCATATTGCACATATTAAGGGGGAGCTCTTCATAAATCATTGAACCCATAAGCTTAATTGTTTATCCTTTGGTAAAATTTAATCAAGGTTGTCATCAATCACCAAAAAGGGGCAGTTTGAAAGTGCATGTTGCACTTAAGTGTGATTTTGGATGATTTGATGACAATGTTGGTTAAAGATCTAATATGTTTGCTAAGTGTGACACAGGGAAATGATTATCTCACTATGTACTTGAAATGTAATTCAAAGCCAAAATGAAGGATGGTTGTATGAAGATCATGTCACAAGCACAAATCAACAATGAGAATGATATTGATATAAAGGGTTATCGTAGTGTGGGATAATCATAGTGCATTTATGTTTGCTAAGAAAGGATTCAAAATGAAGCATGGTTGAATGGCTTGAAATGGTGAAGATAGCAAGGAAAGAGTCTTTGAGGTACTAAGCAAGGGTGAAGGGCAAGCGACGGCTTGGCGGCCGAAGAACCTAGCTAGAGTGAAGAAGAAAGTACTTGCATTTAGTCGAAGGATCAATCAAGCTTGAAGATCGCATCTAGTGGAGAATCGACATTCCTAGCAACAATATTGATTGGAGTGACTTGGCACATTTGGAACTCCATTATATCACTTGAATGGAGTCAAGTCACATACTCAAGATGGCTTTGCTTGAGGGATATCTACTTCTAAACATGACAAGCATTCCTTCCAATATAGAAAATGAAGAGAAGCGGCTTGGGTTCAAATGGAGATCAACTCAAGAGGTTTAAAATTCGTATTTCAATTTATCTTGAGTAAATAGGAAAGCCGTACTATTAAGAGGGATGCAACATATAGTAGATGATTCTTCATAAGTGCTCAATCCAACCTAAGTGAGACATGAGAGAGCTAGAGCTAACTTTCAGCTGAAGTGTTGCACTGTCTGTCCATACCGGACATGTCCGGTATGCATACCGGACATGTCCGGTATGAGCCCACAGCAGTGCGGCCATCCATCTCGCCCGAGCCTCTGCGCCAGGCCTCGGCCTCGGCGCTCAAGCTCCGTCTCGCCCGAGCCTCTGGGCCAGGCCTCGGCCTCGGCGCTCAAACTCCGTCTCGCCCGAGCCTCGGCCTCGGGCGCTCAAGCTCCGTCTCGCCCGAGCCTCTGCGCCAGGCCTCGGCCTCGGGCGCTCTTGTGGAGTCCATACCGGACATGTCCGGTATGCATACCGGACATGTCCGGTATTAGCGGAGTTCTGTCTCGCAGCTTGTGTTCGGGCGGTTCAACCGTCTCTTGCGTCGATGCTACCGACAGGTCTACCGGAGTAATGGCGGTACTACCGGTAGGCCAAATTTGACCCAACACAGAGAGGTTGCAAAACCCCCTCTTAACTGTCGGTACCACCGACCTGGTGGTCGGTACTACCGAGATCCTATTCGGGGTTTGAAAGATGGTTGGTTAAGAGTCCTTCTCACGCAGTCAAGTCATACCGGACATGTCCGGTATGCATACCGGACATGTCCGGTATTTGCGGATTTGTGGCTAACAGTATCTTTGTGATAGGCGGTACTACCGACGCTTGGGTCGGTACCACCGAGAGGTACCACCGGGGTTATAGCGGTACGACCGGTAGGTCAAAATTGGCTACTTCCAGAGAGGTTGTGAAAACCCCCTTTACAACTAGCGGTACTACCGACCTTGTGGTCGGTACTACCGAGATCTGTTGGGAAGTTTGAAAGTTGGTCTGTTCAGTGTGTTCCTCACGCAGTAAAGTCATACCGGACATGTCCGGTATACATACCGGACATGTCCGGTATGAGCTGACTCAGCCAACGGCTAGAAAACGGCTAGTTTCGAATGTGGGCTTATAAATACCCTCAGACCTCCACCTTTGGGGGTTGCTGATTCTACTGGTTCCCACACTCATTCTAAGCCTTTCAAAACACTTTCCAACCCTCTCTTAGTGAGTGATTGTCCTCTAATTGCCAAATCCATTTGTGGGTTGAGAGAGATTCAAAATTAGAGAGCAAGCCATCTCTTGAGCACTTGTGCAAATTGTCTATCTTGTTGTGCGCATTCGTTACTCTTGGACTCTACGGTCCTAGACGGTTAGGCGTCGCCGTTGAGCACCCAAGAGATTTGTGGAGTGCCTCGGAAAGTTTGTGAAGGTTCGATCTCTCCTCAAAAGGGATCAACTAGTGGAAGGAGCATAGCGGGTGAAATAGACCGCGGCTAGAGTGACCCGTGGTGTCCTCTAGAGCCCACCTTTGTGGTAGCTCGCAGCCGGCTCAACGGAGAGTAGGACCCGAGGGGGTGCCGAACTTCGGTGAAACAAATACCGTGTCATTCCTTTGTGCTTTACTTTCGGCTATTTGTTATTCTTCGTTGTGCTAGTTGTTTTGCAAGCAATCAGTTTTATATATACATCATACATAGTGATTGCAGGTTGTGTGAGAAATTGGAGAAGAAAAGGAGCAGTCCCGCACAACCCGTGCATACCGGACTTGTCCGGTATTGATACCGGACATGTCCGGTATTTACTGACTGTGCCCAATTTGTTTAATCCTTGAGCTAATCTTTGTGGTGCAGGGTATTGCCTTCTAGGTGATTAATTTCTAGTCATATACTTTGTGTTTGTCTCTTGAGGGGTTGTTTATACTCCGATTGGGAGTTTCCAAGTAATTGGAAACTCGCATACTAATTGCTTCCGCATTATAAGTTGTAAATTTTCAGAAAAGCCTATTCACCCCCCCTCTAGGCGACACCTTAGGTCCTTTCAGTGAGTCCGGTCAGTGCTGTTTCGCGTTGTTTCGTCCGCGGTTCGTTCGTCCGTTGTCGGATTCGATTTCCGGCTCTTGCGTTGAGTTTCTAGAGTTGTGAAGTGTCTCGTTGTGTTTCTTGGAAGCATCCACCCTACATCTAGGGTCGTAGACATTTGCAAGCTCTAGGGTTTGCTCTTGGGGTTGATTCTCGGGACAGTGGCAACAAGTTTTCGAAAGGAAAATTTGAAGCTCCCATTCACCCCCCTCTGGTCGCTTTCTGGTAGCACTTTCGGTCCTTCAGGGACCGTTCAGGTATTCTGCATCTTTAGGGTGATCCTGTGCATAGACATGTTAGGTTAGTATGCAGAAGAGTACAGAGTAAAGGAAAGAGTAGAAATGATTAGGAAAGAGTGAGATTAGGAAACAAAGGTAATGTCAAAATAACCTTGCAGTGGCCTAGGTAATGATCTTGATCAAACATGATTGCATGTGTGTCATTGTCCCACAGGGCACCACTAAGCTCCTTAAGCTTAGTGACCCTAGCCCACTTCTGCCTCCATTTTCTCAAGTGGTTATACACTTGAGTGGGGCTGACAATGTCACCACTATAGTCTTTCAAGGCCTTTGCAACATAGTTGACATCCTTTTCCTTAAAAACCTTGTCAGGCCTCGAACCATCACTCAACATTTGTGCCATCCTCCTTAACACAAAGCCAGAGCTGTTGTTGTTCCACCTCATGGGACCCCCAGGTGCTGCTGCAGCTGGTGTTGGGGCACCACTGAAAGGTTCGAATGGCTAGAGGGGGGGTGAATAGCCTATTTAAAAATCTAGAATCCTAAAACTCACAGCTCAAAACGGATATCAGAACACACAGTCGGTACTACCGACTATGGGGCCGGTACTACCGGGGTCGATACTACTGGCTCCAAGGGTCGGTACTACCGACAACCTAGGAACAGCTACGAAATAGAGATGAACGAGATGCAAAATTGAATCTAGCTTATGCCAAGGCTTTTCTAAGAGATGTAGATGAAGTTTATACCTTATCCAAGAAGTGGCTCCTCCCCAAAAAGTAGATCGAGCCTTCTCACACCTAAGAACGAGAGAGGAGGGAGGAAGAACGCGAAGAACAAGAATGCAAATGAAATAATCCAAGATGCAAATCCAACAAGCACACGAGACACAAGATTTAACCCGAGGTTCGGCCACTTCACCAAGAAGCACCTACGTCCCCGTTGTTGAGGTGACCACAAAGGTCGGAGTCTCTTTCACCTCCTTGCCTCACTCAAGCAACCACAAAGGCTAGTTGAGTTTCTTCACTAAGAATCAAGGGGTAATACAAACACTTCGAAGTGCCCTCACAAATGAGTCAATCACGGGCAACAATCGAAGAACACCTAACCGGCTAGAGTTCCAAGAACTCAAGAGTAAAGAACACAAATCAAGCCGGAGAGATGTTGGATCCAAGTGTTCTAGACGTAGATCGATGTGTCTCACTCTCTAATCTCACTTCCCTAGCTCAAAGCTTGCAAGAGATTCACTCAAGAATCAAAGGGGGAGAGAGAGGAGGTTAGTCAACACTTGGGAGCTCTCTTTCTTGTGTTTGAGCGCAAATGAATCGAAGAGGTAACAGTTAGAATCCGGCCGAGCGGCTACTTAACCAAGACATGCTGCGCCACGGTCGGTAGTACCGACCCCCTTGGTCGGTAGTACCGACCATACTAAAAACGACCGTTACAGCGACCGTTGACCAGATGGAACAACCGACCCTTGGTCGGTACCACCGGAGGTCGGTAGTACCGACCCTATGGCGGTACTACCACCAGGCCAAACTGGCCACTTCCAGAGAGCATCCAAAACACTTCCAGACCACGGTATCACCGACCCCCTGGTCGGTGCTACCGAGGGTCGGTACTACCGACCCTATAGCGGTACAACCGCCAGGTCAAACTGACCACTTCCAGAGAGCATTGCACACAGCACCCTTGGGCGGTACTACCGACCCTCTTGGGTGGTACTACCGACCACACCCAGAAAACCTCTATGTGTTCGTGAGTGCGTGGTGTCTCTCAAGAGCTAGAAGTTAGTCGTCATGAGCACTTTTCTCCACATCTAGCTAGCCTCAAATATGTCCCTCTTGATAGTCCGGCTTGCCTATTACTCAAGATCAAAGATAAAACTAAAGTCTCAACTTGAGCAATGGCATCTATTCCCTTCTCCATTTCACCGAAGACAGAGCATTTGAACACTTGAGAGCTTGTGGCCGTCACCATCCAACATGGTCGCCATCTAGCTAGCTCCATCAAAGGCTTGGTCATAATCCTCTAATTAGCTACACACATGCTTAGCAATAGGATTAGACCAAAATAGGTTTCATCAATTAACTAAAACCAAACTAGGGCTTTCAACCACCAGGTGCTCCAACTCCAACAGCAGTGTCAACCTCAGCCCCAAAAACCTCAGCAGCAGCCACAAAGCCACCATCCACTTGTTCAGCCATCCTAATTGGTAATCGTGTCATAAAAAAGTAGACATAAACATCAATGCTGCCTTCCAATCAAACTAAGGAGCAAATAAACCAAGGACATGGCAGCTAGGGGCAAGAGCAACATCTACAGGATGCCATCCAATTTAGGTATGCTAAATGGTTGCAGTCCTGTAGATGATGACATGCAAGAACAAACAACAAGAATAGTAACATCTGAATATTGGTCTCATGTCCAAGAATTATTACAAAACATACATTGTTGACACAACCAAATGTTCCATACCAGGTCCACAAACATTGTTCATGAAACAATAGACAAAGCATGATTTAATTTCTAGTGCATCCCCTAGCCTGCCACATAGCATTAGCTATTTCATCCCTCCTACCAGACATGGCAACTAAATCCTGGGCCAACAAATTATCCACAGGCTCATGGTTTTGACTGGATAGGTGGAACCCAATCGTCATCTGGCACACAGTGGTCAATACCGAAACCAAGGATCCAATTGTGGAGGATGCAGCAGGCAATGACTAGCTTAACCTGGCTCTTGAAAGGGTGAAATGGCTTGTTGTCCAGAATACAAAACCTATTCTTCAAACCCCCAAAAGCCCTCTCAACTGTCACTCTAAGGGATGAGTGTTGCAAGTTGAACAATTCCCTTGCATTGTTTGGCCTGTTGTTGGTGCTGAATTCAGATAAATGGTACCTAAACCCCTTGTAGGGAGGTAGGAAGCCAGTGCGGCATCCATACCCGACATCTACAAGGTACATTTTACCTACAAGTGTATGAGATAGGGACATGATAAGTTTCTTATGGCTCATATGTACACAATTGTAGTGGACATGTGGTTTGTGTTACCTTCAGGCACTGTTGTTGACGCAAAATGTGGTCCGCGCCTCACACACAGCAAGCCGGAAAAAGCGTGGCTTCACTCGGGTGCCCGATCGGTTTAGAATCCGGAGACGTGCCAGTCGGTTTGACCTGAAAAACCAACAAGGGATAAAATTGTGAGAATAACCTGGAACATGCTGGGTAGGACCAGACAGTTCCATATGTACGGCTTTAAAGCCAATCACGATGGCATACAGCTACAGAAGTTGTCTGTCGATAAATTCAAAGATCATTCGGCTAACATTAAGAATGAGCATATATCAACAGCCGGTTGCCGAATGTACATGTAAGAGAATGCCATCAAGATATAACAGGTAACTTGTAAATATAAATCTATCCAAACAACACATGCATAGGTTAATCCAATTAGTCTGCCGCACGTCTAATCTTCATAAACCCGTCAAGCATAAACTAAGTCTACACCACTCCTTATAATTAGATTAATCCACCGCATCATACAATCTAATGATAAGGAGCTAAAAGCATGCATGTATCTGAACAAATCTACAAAGACTCATTACTCGTGTAAGCTTAACCAAGCTCAGCAAACTAGCCGAGTTGGGATCCATGAAGAAGGAACAAACAAACAAACACAATTAAACTAATCTAAAACCTGCATCTGTCGCACGATACCTAGTTTTATCAAAAGCCTAACCATGGTTGACATGCATGAACCCACAACATGTAACAATCTAGATTCGAAAGTTAATTCGGCCGTCATGATCTTGCAATTATTAAAACACAAGCAAACTTGTGGAACAAGGCCGAACAAAGATCAATCTAGATTGGGCAAAAGAGTGTTACAAAATTAAATAAACAATGCAACACATGATAACTTAATGAATCTATTAGATCTTGCCAAATCTAACAGAGCCGATAACTATCTCGCTTCTGCTAAACACATGAATAAACGCCTGTCGCACGGTATTTACCCATAAGCAAAACATAAGCGAAGACTTTTTGATCGCTAACAAAGGTCCGCCGCACGACCATTGAGAACAAACAAGACTACTTGCATCATATCTAAATCCACTGCATGATACTAGACATGATAACAAGGTTGCCGGGACTTACGGAGGTCGACGGATCGATGATTCCTCTCGGAGAACTCGATGACACGACTAAGGACTCGAAAGTGGCATGGGGCCGGTTTGTATTGATATGGTTGTGAACAGTTTTACAATAGCCAAGTGTTTATATTTATACCCTGGACGAAACACGAGTCCTATACGATCACGATTTACATAATAAAATTTGGAAAGAAACAAGTCCTATTCTTATTCTTCTCGGTGTCCTTCAACGTTACGTGCCTTCTCGTGCAAGCCGGCTTTACCCGCCATATCCATTTACCGAATGGAGTCGTTTCCTTGCAAGATACCCGACCGCATAGGCATTTACCGGAACTCTGAGTACCAAACAGTCGTCCGATCGTTTTGCCGAATTCTCCTTTCACTGTTGGCTGGGTCCACCTGTCATACTCTTATGCGTGCGAATTTCTGGTGTTAACACATGCCCCCTAATTTTGGGATAAATATTTTGTTCCAAAATTCCCTTCTCCTGTATACATATGTGGAACCTCCGGAAGCATCCACCTTTGTAGAAATCTCGCATGTCATAATTACTTCACCTGCCGATTCATTTCCCAATGCACTTCTTGGGGTCTTTTAAAGTCTCCCTTCACTCTATTTCGTCTTGCGCATTTCGAACGCCCCTGTTTCGACTCAAAAAACCCTCCTTTCTTCATGTTCATCATTCATTCCAATTAGAAGATGTCTTCCGTAGCGAGTCGGCACAGCTCTGAGCTCGGTGCTTCTAGCACCTCTAAGAGGAGGTTGCTCTCTTCTTCTTCCTTTTCCTTGTCTCAAAATGAAGCAGTCGTTCTCATATTGTTGCCTCTGTTTAGGAGGACCAGTAATGATGTCCCCGAGGACCTGACTCAGAAGGTCATTGAGCTTCAATCTGATCTAGAAGGGAAAGATCGGGAGATTACCCAAATCTCTCGGGAGCGTGATGCCGCTCGAAATCGGGCCGCTGGTAAATATTTTTTATCACTTCCTTCCTTACTCTCCCTTTCTGCCTTTATTCACTCTTCCTCCTTTCAGCCCTGGCGACCAAACTCCATGCCCTTGAAGCCGCTGTCCCCAAGCTTGCCATTACGGCTGATGTAGCGGGTACGACGCCCCTGAAACGGGTGAATGAGGTTAACCGAATCCTCCCTGTTATCTCTAGGGCCGGCATGGGGTACGGCGCGACGCTCGCTCTCAATGCCGTGAGGATTCATTCTGGCGCCGACTACCGCAGATTTGATGTCTGCGAGCAAGAACTAGAAGATAGAGTAGAACACTCTGTAGATGATATGAAAGAAGTCGGAACAGATCTGGCTGACTCCTTTGATCACTTTCTCCCGATCAGGCGTAGGATGGAGTGGACGAACTGATCTCCCACTGTAATTTGTCTCTCCTTCTATAAATAAGAAGTTCCTTTTGTTCGTCCTTTTTGAAATCAATCTGCGATTGATCCTTCGAGATCAATGTATGCTCTATTTTGTGCATTAGTCACTGACTTCTATTTTTGCTTCAACGGCGATGCATATCACATCGGCTATTACTGATAAATCGCATCAGATACCTTTGCCTTGTGGATAACTGCTGTAATCGGTTATTTCAAATTCGAAACTCCAGTATTTTTCTCAATTTTCCGATCCATGATGACATCAAGGTAGTTTTTTCTCAAAAATTCTTCCCGTGTTCAGCTTTCCGTCTTCAGTGTCAATCGGTAATGTAAGTTCTCAATCAACCAAAACTGAACAACTCTTAGCCAAACCCTATTGGCTTCCCGATTTTAGAACCATGACCTTTCTAGGTCAGCAAAATCCAATCTAGCCCAACAACGGCCCATAAGTTGTGAAAATTCTATTCCGATGCTTGGTCTTCCAGTGTGCAAACCACGATTCTATAAATATGACCCCACACAAGCTGTCACTCTTGTCTCCAGTCAAACAGTTTGACTCGCAAAATTTCCACTTCTCGGCTTCTAGCTCAAGCCAGAGAGAAAATCCTCTGCTTGTGTTTCTATCAATGGCAGGTAATGGAGACCACAGCAGGCATCCCATTAGAGACGAAGCAGGAAGAAGCCGAGCATCAACTCACCGGCATTATGGGTAAAAAATCGATTCCTTGCCCCTTTGCGGTAGCTTCCCTTGTTCATCTAATCCTGATTTGTCGTTCATCCTTTTTCCAGGATGGAGTCTTCCTCCAAACAAGCCCGGGTTACTCTTCTAGAAACGGTAGCTTCAAAAGCTTCTCTCAATCTTTTCCTTAAGCCATCAGATTCTGAATTTGATGATTCACTCTAGCAAACCTGTTTGGATGCCCTTCAGCACTGCGAGGAAAGGGACAAGGCCCAGAAGGAACTAGAAGATGCATCCAAGAAGGATGGTATTGAGAAAGCTGAATGGGCAGACCAACGAAAACAACTCTGCAGTATCATTAAAGGTTAGCAGAGTTTTGGTCCTCTTCTTCTGTTTGAGCTTGCCTTGCCTGACGCATCCCTTCTTCCTGTTAGCCCTTTCTGCAGAGAATGACCGTCTAAAAATGGCAGTGAACAAAATTGCCATCAAGGTGAATGCTCATGGGGACTCAGCCGAAGCTCGTCTTGACGCTGTGGATGGCCGCATAGATCAGGCCGTCATCCAAGGTGTGCATGCTGGGGTTTCCCTCGGGCTAGCGGCAATGAGTTCTTGGACCAAAGAGGACTACTCCTTTCTACCAGTCGGCTTCGCAGGTGGATACCTAGATGAAATGGAAGGTATTGAAGATTACAATGAACATGCCACTGCCATTGCTGAAACTACTGATCCATAGTCTGTTCTGAACAAATTATTCCAAGGGTAGTTTGTACTAGGACAGATCTGTGAATGAAGTTTGTAACAGATGAAACTTGTTCTTCTCTGAATAATTCCATTTTCATCTCTCAGTGATTTTCCTGATTGCAACATCCCTTCAGAGAAAACGTTTCCCGAACACATGATGTCATCTTAGCCGATTAGATCTCGTTTTTGACATGTCATGTCGCTCGGCATCTTACTTACTGCACTCCACCTTTCTCTTCTCCCGATAAACCTGCCAACCTGAAAAATGCTAGGGCTACCAGGGTCATGAATATTCTTGTACGAAAGGCGATATAAACAATATCGGCTATAACTTAAATTCTTGGAACATTTTTTCTGCTAAAGGCGATGCTTTACATCGGCTATCTTTGTATACAAATATCCTTGAATCTGTCTTACATACAATTACCACGTGTTCGGCTTTTAACAAGTAATGTCGAAGCTTCAACTCATAAGCAACACAAAAATATATTCATAGCCGAATACCCGTCTCTGGGTCTAACATTTTTCGGCTAAGGCAAGCTATCACTTTCCCTTTAAATTTTGTATAAGGGCTGATCCTACCGTAAGGCTATCGGCCGCCACGTACAACTTGAAACGATCACCAAGTTGTGGAAGTGCCTTCATATATTCTTCAATTTCATCAGAAAGCTTCTGTTGTACGTCACCTTATACAAATTCCTTCTGATCTTTCTTGAGCTTTGGCAATGGACAAATAAGCAGAATTCTTTCAAAAGTTCATTAGCTTCAAAACACACTCAGGATCAAAATTTGCACATATTGGTCTTACTTCGGCTTCACCATCAAAACTTTATTCCTCATCAGCCGATGTGAAACTTGGTCTCGACTTTTCTCCATTACCAACAGTTGGATTATTTATTCAAAAATTGCTCTGAGAGCCGATCGTTCGAATCGGTTGTTGGTCCTTGTCGAAAACGTTCACAAGACCTGCTTCCCAAGCTCTTTCAGAGAAACACTCGACACCATCATATTCCCAGTAGATGGGTTCTGCACTAGCAACACTCACCGAATCATCAGCATGGACAATTTTGATGTCATCTCCAATCCACTGGATGAGGAATTGGTGCATAGTTGACGGTACACAGCAGTTTGCATGTATTCAATCCCTTCCTAAGAGCAAACTGTATGCCCCCTTGCCATCAATAACGAAGAAACTAGTAATCAAAGTCTTTGACCCAATCGTTAAATCAACATGAACTGCTCCTCGAGTATCAGAAGAATTACCAGCAAAGTCCCTCAACACCATGTCAGTCTTTAATAACTCTTCACTCGCCATCCCAAGTTTCCTGAAGGTGGTATATGGCATGATATTTATGGCAGCTCCTCCATCAATAAACATTTTGGTCAGTGGCTTGCCATTAACATACCCCCTTATATAGAGTGGCTTCAAATGTCGATGCTTAGCTGGTTTATCAAATACCGCCCGTTGAGCCAAAACAAGATGAGCTAACAGATCTTGGAATTCATCTTCGTCGAAATCTGAATACACTTCCTCCTGGACATCTTGATCTTCGGGAGCTATAAATTCCGATGGAAGAAAGAATGTCATGCATGCATCAGTCGAACGATCACCCTCATCCGGCTTCTCTTTAGGGCGCCAAATTTGTTTCGTTCTGGTGTCTGCTTGCGCTAACTCTCTGTTCCTTAAGCGATGCACCCTTATTTTCTAGCTCTTTCTCAATCCTGGTGGACACCACTGTCCTTTCTGCCAGACATACTCGCGGTATTCTTCTTCTCCATTGCGAGCCCAACTTCGATCGGCAAATCCTCTTCCTTGCCGATTCTCGGAACTGTTTATTTTTAAGCGCCGATCGTCCTCAGGGATTCGTGCCCCAAGTCTTTCATGGACCGAACGGCGGTTGACTCGAGACTGCGTATATTCAGAATATTGATCACTGCATTCAGGACAGTTGTTTTTAGCAGGCAGCTTCAAGCCTTCATTCCAACAATACTTGAAAAATGAGCATCCCCAATGTGACTGCTCTTGTTCTTTCATATATTCTCGCTCCTCTCGGTATATTTCCTCTATATACCTCTGTTGCTTCTTCATGAATTTTTGCTCTTCATAAAACCTTTGCTTCTGGTATCGCTCCTGCTCCCGACGCCATTTGTTTAATAAAATACGCGTCGTGACCCTAGGCCTGGAGGTTTGACCCTTCTCAGTTCGGCTATTCTGAAAATGAACTTGTTGCCGAAACTCTTCATTTGTAATTTGTCGATCAGGGTCAACAGCACCAGCTTCTCTTGCTCTATTAGCGGTCAACACCTTCATCTTGCTTTTGCCTCTGGGGTCAGCTGCATTAACCATATTAACAGAGAAGGACACAATATTCTATCCAAAAGGGCTACCATCAACTTTCATCTTTCCATCAAACCTCAAATGTTCGTCCTGAATAGCTTTCTGGATCCGCACTCTAAACACTCGGCAATCATTTATAGAGTGGGATCTGGTATTATGGAAACCACAATACTTCTTGTCCTTGACTCCTTCGGGGGTGCAGCATAGGATGACCTTCCGGCAACTTGATGCGTCCTTCCTTCAATAAGTATTCAAATAATTTATCTGACTTGGAAACATCAAAGTCATAAGTACCTTTTTGCTGCCTCAGCCATCGCTAGTTGGCTTGAGTTGGCTCTTTAGCCCAGACTATCTCGGCTGCAGCCACTTCATCTTCATCATCATACTCGGCTTCTTCTTCTAAGAAAGCCTGATACATTTCGGCAGCCACATCACCCTTCTGGAATTGATTATTCCTCCTAAACCCTTGGGCTTGACTACTCATCATAGCCAACCGTTGCGATAATTGTCCGAGATCATCAAACTCCATGCCGAATAGCTTCTCTTTGATACTCGGTAGCATGCCAGCTATGGCTATCTCCGGCAACTGATCATCTGGTAAATTCAAGGAATAGCAAAGGTTTTTGGTCTCCCTGAATCTGCGTAGATATTCTTGTGGCGTCTCGTTGGGTTTCATCTTCAGACTCATGAGATCGACCAGCTTCTTCTCACTAGTGCCCATAAAGAAATACGCGTGGAACTTCTGTTCTAGCTCTGCCCATGTATTAATAGAATTTGCTGGTAGAGAAGTAAACCATGAGAAAGCTAGTCCTGTCAATGACAACGGGAAGTACCGAATCCTCCAAGCTTCATCCGCAGATGCCTCTCCGAGTTGCATCAAGTATCGGCTGATGTGGTCTATAGTGCTGGTGTCATCCTGGCCAGAAAACTTGGTAAAATCAGTGGGAGGTTTTACCCTTGGAGGAAGTGCTACCCGATTGTACCACTCTGGGTAAGGGGACTTGTAAGCGTATGACTGATTCTTTGGCTTTAGGCCGAATTGATTCTGCATCATATCAGTCATCCTATGCATGATGAGTTCGACACTAGAATCTGAAGGCGCTTGTGTCTGGTCTCCAAGACGTGCTCCTGCTAAACTTTTATAGCCTGGATTTGGAAAAGCATTAATTGCATTATAATCAATGAACTCTTGATATCCATCTCCAAACATATTCTTTTGTATCCTCTTCGTTGCGGGAGACACCCTGAAATCAGACTGTGGGACATTTCCTGTTGTGCCAAACGCGAGCTGGCCATAAGTTGTGGGAGGTCGTTGTGTCTCATGCGGGATCATCCCACCTGCACTTGTACCAGCGTCGCCGTCTTCAGCATTTTTCCTCTGAGGCTGAGGCACAGGGAATAACAATGGCCCTTGCATCGGACCAGCGGCCTCTTCAAAGCGTTTATCCACTGTTGGGCCGAAAATACCAACCATAACGGCGCGAAAGGTATTCAAGAAAGCTGATTGATGATTGATCATGGCCTCTGATACGACTTTGTACACTATTTGGGTCATTTTCTGAATATCTTCCTCATCAGTGCTGTCGGATTGGTGAGGAAGGAGAACCCTTGGGAATGGTTGCTTCTGGAAGACCTTGCCGCTCTTGTTCTTGGAGAAAGTCATCAAGCACTTGCGTTGAAGCTCATCACAAGCTTGTTGTATTAAACTTCTCGAATCTGATGGCAACTCATCCATGGTCACATCCAGAATTTGATCGTCGTTGATTTCAGGCATCTTGAAACAGAGAGTGTCCCACCGGGCGTGCCAAAAAGTGTGTTGACGCAAAATGTGGTCCGCGCCTCACACACAGCAAGCCGGAAAAAGCGTGGCTTCACTTGGGTGCCCGGTCGGTTTAGAATCCGGAGACGTGCCAGTCGGTTTGACCTGAAAAACCAACAAGGGATAAAATTGTGAGAATAACCTGGAACATGCTGGGTAGGACCAGACAGTTCCATATGTACGGCTTTAAAGCCAATCACGACGGCATACAGCTACAGAAGCTGTCTATCGATAAATTCAAAGATCATTCGGCTAACATTAAGAATGAGCATATATCAACAGCCGGTTGCCGAATGTACATGTAAGAGAATGCCATCAAGATATAACAGATAACTTGTAAATATAAATCTATCCAAACAACACATGTATAGGTTAATCCAATTAGTCTGCCGCACGTCTAATCTTCATAAACCCGTCAAGCATAAACTAAGTCTACACCACTCCTTATAATTAGATTAATCCACCGCATCATACAATCTAATGATAAGGAGATAAAAGCATGCATGTATCTGAACAAATCTACAAAGACTCATTACTCGTGTAAGCTTAACCAAGCTCAGCAAACTAGCCGAGTTGGGATCCATGAAGAAGGAACAAACAAACAAACACAATTAAACTAATCTAAAACCTGCATCTGTCGCACGATACATAGTTTTATCAAAAGCCTAACCATGGTTGACATGCATGAACCCACAACATGTAACAATCTAGATTCGAAAGTTAATTCGGCCGTCATGATCTTGCAATTATTAAAACACAAGCAAACTTGTGGAACAAGGCCGAACAAAGATCAATCTAGATTGGGCAAAAGAGTGTTACAAAATTAAATAAACAATGCAACACATGATAACTTAATGAATCTATTAGATCTTGCCAAATCTAACAGAGCCGATAACTATCTTGCTTCTGCTAAACACATGAATAAACGCCTGCCGCACGGTATTTACCCATAAGCAAAACATAAGCGAAGACTTTTTGATCGCTAACAAAGGTCCGCCGCACGACCATTGAGAACAAACAAGACTACTTGCATCATATCTAAATCCACCGCATGATACTAGACATGATAACAAGGTTGCCAGGACTTACGGAGGTCGACGGATCGATGATTCCTCTCGGAGAACTCGATGACACGACTAAGGACTCGAAAGTGGCACGGGGCCGGTTTGTATTGATATGGTTGTGAACAGTTTTACAATAGCCAAGTGTTTATATTTATACCCTGGACAAAACACGAGTCCTAGACGATCACGATTTACATAATAAAATTTGGAAAGAAACAAGTCCTATTCTTATTCTTCTTGGTGTCCTTCAACGTTACGTGCCTTCTCGTGCAAGCCGGCTTTACCCGCCATATCCATTTACCGAATGGAGTCGTTTCCTTGCAAGATACCCGACCGCATAGGCATTTACCGGAACTCTGAGTACCAAACAGTCGTCCGATCGTTTTGCCGAATTCTCCTTTCACTGTTGGCTGGGTCCACCTGTCATACTCTTATGCGTGCGAATTTCTGGTGTTAACAACTGTGAACCCATCCTCCCTCTCAATGGCATCATGAAGTATGTGTGAATCATGTGCAGAACCCTCCCACCCATCCAATACGTATGTGAACTTCAAATCCCAGTTCACAACAGCCATAATGTTCTGTGTTGGCTCCTTCTTCCTACCCCTGAAGGCTTGTTGCATTCTCCTAGGCACCCTTGCCAAGCAATGGGTGCCATCAATGGCAGCAATACAGTCCTAAAACATGTGCATGTCTGATAAATGGAAATTGTGGAGAGACATTTAGGGATACTAAGACTACAAACTAATAATTACCTTGAAAAAAGGGTTCCATCTAGGGCTGCCTAGAATCTTTGGATGAGTGGTAGTTGAGGGGGGCTTGATCAAGTCATTTCTAAGCTCACCAACAGCATACAACACCTGGTGGAAATGCCTATGGACGGTCTCAATTGACCTCCTAAAAGCTTGGTGCACCACCTTAAACCTTTGGTTGTGTCCAACAATGAAGAGAAACATAGCCACCTGCTCCTCAATAGAGGAACCTTGATTTTCAGGAACTAGGCCTCTAGTTCTAAACAGGTCACACAAAGCAAAAAAGGGGGCTCTGCCCATCCTAATCATGGAAATGCACTCTCTGTCAGTGGACCTAAAAATGGCCATGAGAGTACGCTGCCTATGCTGGTCAGCCATGAGAGTACGCTGCCTATGCTGGTCAGCATCAGTTCTCAAGTTGTAAACAACTGGATCTGGTTCAGGGATTGACCTCCTAATCCTAGTACCAACATAGGACACCAACACAACTACCGAAGCACAAGCTTGCTTGACCAACTCTTCTCTTTTCTGGGCACGATCCATCTACATGCATGAACAATTGTACACAGACAATATTTATTGGACTCTGGTAGGCATCAACTTGATAATGAAATAATGCATGTTAAAAACTGGCACGACAACATTCATGAAATGCTTCCCATTGACAGTATGGACAACATCATCGACCAAAATAATTAAAGCATAGCATAATCCATAAGAGAAAGAAATAACTAACATAAAAAAGAAGATCTAATAGATCATAGTTGAACAATCACAGCTGCATAAATAAAATGGCTCTCGGTGACAGTACATTAGCAAAATCAATAGTCAACCATCATAATAAAAAGTACAGTGTAAACCCTAAGCAAGAACCAGCAACAGTAGAGAGCAAAAACAGGTAGGCATGGGGGTCGATTTCACCTCGGGGTTGTCGACGGGGGAAGCAACAATAAACAAGGCAAATCGACGCAGAGGAAGCAGATCCGAACGAAGAAGAGGCAGATCCGGATGGAGAGGAAGCAGATCCGGTCACGAACACCACAGAGCACAACCGGAATCGAGGAAGAAGACGAAGAAGACCACCGCCTCCCGGAGTCCCAGCAGCGAAGGTTCAGCGGAGCCGCGCCCAACCAGATCCGTACTTAGGGAACCGAGGGGAACCTCGCCTCGTCGCCGGTCACCCCCTCAACCCGCCGTCGGTCTCTCACGGGAGCTGGTGGAAATGGAGTGGAAGGGAGGAGAAGAGGATGGGAAGGAGACGGTCGGCTTATATAGCCGAGTGAAATTGGTGGCCAAAAGCGCGCGAGGAGGTTTCAGGGTTCCCGCGCGAGCTCGCGCGAGCCATGGGAGACGGCGGGAGATGGCCGAAATCGCCCCAACGAGCGCCGCCGTCAGCCGTGCCCTAGAGCGAAGTGAGTGGGGAGCTTCGCTCGGGAGCCAGGCTGGGAGGGGGGTTTTGCACACCGCCAGCCGGGCCGGATGGTGGGCCATAGCAACCAAATACGGGCCGCTACAGCATCTGGGCTCCGGCCACCCTCCAGGCCTCATTCCAAACACGCCCTCAGGCTTCGAGGGAGATGCACACCGAGGGTGAGGCGAGAGCAAGCGCGCACAAGCTTGGCTACGGGAAACGCCGGATCCCCTTGTTCCCACCCGGTCTGACTTCAACATGGTCGGTACATTGTTAGGGTCTAGCCTAGAAACCTGTTTGACCAACCAAACAAGACCTAGGTTGGCTAAATAGAGCCTGCACGGGGAAACCACAAATACGCCCTTAGAGCTTCAATTGCATCAACCAAGGGTGCTAGAAGAAAAACAATAAAATAATTTGAATATAATATTGTTTCTTAAATATTTCAGGTCATTTTATACGTAATTTAAGATACACAGTACTATACTAAATGTTAATATAATTCTCATTCCCTTCGCCAGCTCGATTTTCATGAGCATATGATGTATGCCCGACAAGTTTCGCCTTCATCAAGAAGTGGCAGCGATAGTTATCACGTATAGGCTTGTCACTAATATAGGAAAAGGTAGCAATAGAATTTATCTAATGGGCTCATTTGTATTTTTGAGTTTTGACATAAATTGATATAACGACTATTATTCAAAGTCAAGTTAGTAAATTGACGTGAGTTAGAGTTGAGTTCGCAGTTATAGAATAAATAAATACGGATTTGCTATATTTCAGGTGTATGAAATATAACATCTTTTCATATCATGACTAACAACCTTCAAATCTTCATCCAATAATCTAATCTATTAGCATAAATCATAATAAATAAATGATTATTTTCTATAAAAGGACAAAGACAAAAATTCTAGCGTCTGGAATATAGGAAATGCAAAATAAATAATAAGATTATCAACAAACTTAAGGTGATGGAAAAAAATATAAATAATAAGAATATTAACAAACTTAGGCCCCCTTTGGATCATAGGATGGCCAAAGGAATTTTGTAGGATTTGGATTCCTTAGGAAATTTTCCTTTCCTAGCCTTTGGTTCATAGGAAAAGCCAAGGAAATATTTCATAGGATTGGAGTCCTATAGCTGAATTCTATAGGAAAAAATGTATGAGATCAGAGCTCTTGGAAACTTTCCTGGCGCGAACGAATTGGTGCGCACGCACATCAGCCAGCTGGATCACGTTGGTTGGCGCGTTGCTTTTTGTTGGCAGTAAAAAGCAGCCTCTGGCGTCACTTCTGATGAGAACTACGTGGGCTATTTTAGGCCACAGGTTAGATTTTAAGGCCCCCTTTGGATCATAGGATGGCCAAAGGAATTTTGTAGGATTTGGATTCCTTAGGAATTTTTCCTTTCCTAGCCTTTGGTTCATAGGAAAAGCCAAGGAAATATTCCATAGGATTGTCCTATAGTTGAATTCTATAGGAAAAAATGCATGAGATCGGAGCTCTTGGAAACTTTCTTGGCGCAAACGAATTGGCGCGCACGCACATCAACCAGCTGGTTCACGTTGGTTGGCGCGTTGATTTTTTGTTGGCGGTAAAAAGCAGCCTCTGGCGTCACTTCTGATGAGAACTACGTGGGCTATTTTAGGCCACAGGTTAGATTTTAAAAATAGAAGCATTAGCTGGTCCCTTTGTTTCACTCAGACTCCAACCAAAGGCCATATTATTCTCTTTTCCTTATTCTCTTTTCCTTTGTTTTCGGTTCCTATAGGATTGGAGAAGTATGCCATTTGATTTCCTATACTTTTTCTATTCCTATAGTTTTTCTATCCTGCAATTCAAAGGGACCCTAAAAATAGAAGCATTAGCTGGTTACTTCGTTTCACTCAGGGGTCGTTTCGGAGAGCTCTAGCTTCAGCTTCTCCGAAGAGAATCACTCCCAACCAGCCAAACGCTCAAAATACCAACTGATTCAGGTGGGGATCCAGAGAGAATCACTTCTCCATTTACACTGGAAGGTGGGAGCTAAAAAAAACCTGCTTCACCCTGCTCCCTGTTATATTCTGGTGGAGATCAGCTGAGAATCAATTCTCCTTAGCTCCCCACCCTGCTTCCTTCTAAGAATCCAATAGAATCACTCTATCGGAGAATCATGGAGCGGAGCTGGAGAATCACGAAGTGGAGCTCTCCCAAACGAGGCCTCACGCTCCAACCAAAGGCCATATTATTTCCTTTTCCTTTTATTTCCTTGTCCTTTGTTTTCGGTTCCTATAGGATTGAAGAAGTATGTCATTTGATTTCCTATACTTTTCCTATTCCTATAGTTTTTCTATCCTACAATCCAAAGGGGCCCTTAAGGTGATGTTTTTAAGCAGGCGGTGGAACAAAAATGAGTGCTATCGAATCGTCAATTGTCAATCTTTTCTTTACAGCTAAGAAGATCCGGGTGATATCGTAATCGCCCCGCTCGCTATTTCCCCCGGCGCTCTCTTCCCGTCGCGAAACCGCGTCTCCTCCCGGCCCCACCGCTCGACGCCCGCCGCGCGCGCCCGCTCTCCCAGCCGTTCGGCTCTCCCGGCCTCGCCGCTCGGCGCCAGCCGCCCGCGCCGCTCGGCGCCAATTGCCCGCGCCCACTCTCCCGGCCACGCCGCTCTCCTGGCCCCGCCGCTTGGTGCCGGCCGCCCGCACCCGCTCTCCCGTCGGCCCGCGCCCGCTTGCTCGCTCGCTCCAGTAAAAAAACGCTCGGGTCGCCGCCGCCCGAGTGGCTGCTCCTCCCATCGGTGCCTCGGGTCACCGCCCGTGCACTGCCGCTCCTCCCGTCGGTATCTCGGTCGCCGTCCGCGCTCAGCTGCTCCTCCGGCCCGCGGGTGTCCCCCGACGCCGCTCCTCCCGTTTGTTGTCTTCATCTCCCAGGTCACCGCCATTCGAGCACATGGCCGGAATGAAGGGCCAACCACATCAGAGACGAGGAGCTCCGAACGAGGAAGAACAGAGGCACGGAGGAAGAATCGTTGTTCGAGTGAGGCAAAATCAAAATCCAGTCGAGCGAAGACACCACCTACTCGGATCGGGACATAAGTGCAGATCGGGAAAAAAATTAACGGTAAGTTCGACAAAAACTACAGTAGAAATCCTAATCAAATACGGAGTAGATTGCTTATTTTGAGCTTTCATGATTTCGTCACGATATGTAGTTGTACTGTATATCATCAACCTCAATCCGTTCAGGCAGTTTGTCATCGGCAGCCACCACGGTGACGCTGGCCTCACGGACCATGCAAGGCGATACTGAAGTACCCTTCGATATCACAGCATGAGGTGTGGTGTGAGCCGTAGGGTGAAGCCCCTCAAGTTCGACAAGGGATACTATTATAATCTCGGGGAATTCATTGGGCACATGAAGATTGTCCGTCTCAATGCTATCTTCCTCTTACTGATGATTCTCCGATCCTTGCATGACCTTTCCTTCCAACCATCTCTGCAAACAATGAGGGTCATTTAGACATGCCAAACGACATAGATGTTGATCCTGATGTTCCAACGTATCCGAACGTGATTTATTTTATTGACTTTCTTTGTTTCCTGATTGCTGTGTTTAGCTATCCAATGTTTGGGTAATATTCATGTTCATTTTGACTCTGTTCAGACTATTGTTGCAACTCTCAATGGTACACAGGATGACATAGATACACATGCAAGCCTCGACGACTTGTGTTGGTCACATCTGGTGAGTTTTTAATGGTTCTATAGTCCATTTACATGTATGTCTTGGTTACAAGCATCTTGGTGCCCTAAGTCGATATGTTGGCTAATTATATATATTATATATATTAGGTGTATGTGAAAGGTCCTAAATGCCTAGAGGGGGGTGAATAGCCTATAAAAAAAATTTCTACAACAACACTTAAACAAACTAGTTAGACAACTAAATGGCGAAGCGAAGTTTGCGCTAGCTCTACACAGATGCAAACCACCTATTCACAATTCTAGATAACCACAAACTCTAAGTCACACAATATCAAAGGAATTATTCAACAACTAAATAAGCAATAATGTATATCACTACACAAGATAAGAGAAAGTAACTAACAACAAGGTATAATATTATCTTGCAAGAAAGTAACAAATGTAAGTACAAGAGATAGAGGTGTGTATACCGAGCCGGCAAGAGATTAATAAATGAATATCAAAGAATACCACGGAGACAAGTTGACACAATAATTTTTCCTCCGAGGTTCACTTGCTTGCCGGCAAGCTACGTCCCCGTTGTAGCGATACACCCACTTGGAGGTTCACGCGCTAATAGGCATCACACGCCTAACCCTCAATAGGGTGCCGCACAACCAACACAAGATGGGGATCCACAAGCTACGAGCAATCCACTAGAGTTACCTTTGGCGCTCCGCCGGGGAAGGTACAAGAAACCCCTTACAAATCACCGGGAGATGGCCACGAACAATCACCACTCGTGCCTAATCTCCTCCGCTGCTCCAAACCGTCTAGGTGGCGGCAACCACCAAGAGTAATAAGAATATCCGCAGCAACAACAATCACCAAGTGCCACTAGATGCAAACTCACAAGCAAATGCACTTGGATCTCTCGATCTCACTTGGATTCACACTAACAAGCAAAGAGATCAGAGGGAGGGATTAGATCTTGCTCAAGAGGATGTTCAAGAAATCGGAGAGTCAAGAAGAAGTCCCCAAAGGCGGCCACGGTCAATTTATAGGGAAGGGAGGGCGACGGCCCGAACCCTACCTTTCTGCGCTTGGTCGGTAGTACCGACCCCTCCTGGGCGGTAGTACCGACAGAGTCAAACTAACCGTTAACACACGACCCGCTGATTTAGGCGAAGCACCGACCTCTGGTCGGTACCTCCGAGGTCGGTAGTACCGAAGTAATGGCGGTACTACCGCCAAGCCAAAATCGGCCGCGAACAGAGAGCTCTGCGAAAAACAAACCACAACCGACCTTGCGTCGGTACCACCGCGGGCGGTAGTACCGAGGTAATGGCGGTACTACCGCCAGGCCATTTTCAAATCTACAGAGAGCCTCGCGAAACCCCTTAGAGCCACGGTACCACCGACCCTCTGGTCGGTACCACTGCCGGCGGTAGTACCGAAGTAATGGCGGTACTACCGCCAGGCCAAAAACGCCCCAACACAGAGAGGGCTGCACGCAGCACCTATGGGCGGTACCACCGACCACCTGGCCGGTACCACTGACCATACACAGAAAACTTCATTTTCTTCTCTGTGTTGATCCAAAACAACTCCAACAACTTCTCCTTTGCAAATGAGCTAACACCAACAAGTGTTCATCATCTTGTGCATGTGTGTTAGCATTTTCACAAACATATTCAAAGGATTCGAGTTAGCACACTAGGTCCTAATGCATATGCATGTATGAATCCACCTAGTGGCACTTGATAACCGTGATCACTGAGATATTCCCCTCTTAATAGTACGGCTATCTATCCTAAATGCACTCACACCCTCTATGGTGTCTTGAGTGTCAAAACAAAATTCCTATTTATACCTTTGCCTTGATCTCCATAGGATTTTGTTTTTCTCTTCTTCTTCCAAATGTGGAGCACTTGATCTATCTTTTGGTCATCACCACCAATACCATGATCATCATTTGGCTCCCGTACTTGGAATGTACCAACCTAGCTCATAAACACTTCATGACAAGGTTAGTACTCTAGGTGACATCAATTATCCAAAACCAAACAAGGACTTTCAGTATGTCAAAACATGCTAGGATAAATCTTATTATAATATATTATTGCTGCATTAACTATGGAATTTCATTACGGTCTCAACCGTTGTGGAAAAAAAATTATTGTTGCACTGCACAAAATTGCTTGTATGATTAGTTACAATATCTTTCCAAAAATTCTGATCTCGCATCTTTGTAATGTATTGGATTTTATAGACAAGTTCTTGGAATAAAGTGTCATGAAGAACTGAATGTGTAGTAAATTCTCATGCAACAATCCTCACTTCTAAATTAAATAAAATATTATGCTGATATATTTAATGTGCGTCCACCTTTCATGTGTGCACTGGTTAAGGGCTTAAGGCATGTCATTTTGGCAATGTGGTTGTTTCCCCATATTGCGACTGAGAACTTTAATTTTGGGATGTGCTCTGAATTTGCCTTTTCTCGTCAATTTCCAAAACTGCCAGATAATTCCTCATACAGAATGCTCTCCTTTCCAACGTCGTTGAGATTGAAAAGCAGAGTGTGATGGATGCTCGAGTTTCAACATAGAAAAAAAAAGAATTGAGAATGCCTTGGAAAGATGGTTAGTTGATGGCTTCAACTGCTTACAGTTTTGCATCTATGAACTTGCTTAGCGCTCCCCCTAGATCCATGTCTTTTAGGATAAAAATTAGCCTTTTGATATTGGTCCATGTGGGGTGCAAAACTTTGACACACTTTCATCAAGAACTGATAGTAAGTACTCAAACTGAGAAAAAAAACTTATACATGGTGCATGATCAGGAATAATAGCCTCAATTCAACCGTTTATGGTACTAAAAAATAAGAATCTATTGCTGAAACTGATAAAACTTTTGTGAAACTGCAGTGGCCCTGCATTGTCCGTTGGGAGGATGGAGAGAAAGGGTACACTACACCTTGAAACAGACCACCAACAGGGTGGTGAATGAGGGATTAATGCTGAGGGCAACAGAAAGACGATGAGGTTAAAGTGTGTCTCTATTTCTACTTATGTTGAAGACAAAGTGTGTCTCCATTGCTACATGTTCAAGGAGAATATTTACTATGATTTAGAATGATAATTATATTTTGTTTTCCTCGTAGCGATGTATGGGCATAGATACGTTTGACGTATCCTTTTCTTTGCACTAAAAAATTGGTCTCAACCCTTAGGAAGATAGTATCGTTGATCATAGGGAGTACAGGAAGGAAACAAAAATGTGATTGCACATAAGATAAAAAATATTCTCGCGTAGCCTAAGAGGAAAAATCATTGATCACGTGACAGCACACCAAGATTTTTTGTTAACAGTAAACACATATATCATTTTTTCTGTTGCAACATAAGGATATATTTTTGGATTAAATCTTATATTACCGTACGATTCGTATATTTTTAGCATAAAAGTTTAGTTGTCCCGTAGCAACGGGCACGCTACCTAGTCAACCTAGAAAAAACCCGTGGATGCCGTACGCACAGTACGTCCAAGCTAGGGGCAGCATGCAGAAACATCCGTCGGATCGGTTGATCAACGGTGCAGATCGAGGCGCGGTTCTCCCAGTCGCCGTAGGGTTTTTCTCCTCACTTCTCTTACCAGAGCCACCTCCCCCGCAGGCCGCAGCTACCCCACGGCGACGGCCGCCATGAGAGCCCTCCTCTCCCTCTCCCGTCTCGCCCGACGGCTTCCAGCTTCTCTCGCCCCTGTGAGGGCGCCGACAACATTCCTCCTCCGGCACATCCATGCCGATGCCCCTCCGCCGCCGCCGCCGCCTCATGGCTCGTCGCCCTTCGTCTCCCGCATCCTCCAATCGGAGCCGAGCCTGATCCCGAACGCCGAGTCGGAGCCGGCATCCGATCCGACCCTCGACGAGTTCCTCGCGCGCTTCGTGGCTGCCTTACGCCCGCGACTCGCGGCTGCCTTCCCCAACCATGACCGTGACGTGCTCGACGAAATGCTCCGCCTCGTCGCCGACGCCGTGCTGTGTCACCTCACCAAGTCCGACCCGGGGCCCGATGCTATTGAGCTCAATGACGACCTCTGGGCGGCCGTCTGGGAGGTCAGCGCATCCGTGCGCGAGGCCATGCGCCGGGATCAGGTCCGCGCCGACCTCCGCCAATACCTTCACTGCGACGAGGTCAAGGAGATGACGCGGTTCGCTGTCGATGTCGGCATCCGCGGTGCCATGCTCCGGGAGCTCCGCTTCAAGTGGGCCCGCGAGAAGCTCGATGAGGTCGAGTTCTACCGCGGCCTTGATGCAAAGCTCGCTGACGCCAAGGCCGGCACCAACCCGGCGCCTGCGCCGGTGCCAAGGCTGACCGCTTTGCCAAAGAGGAAGGGAGAGGTGAAGTTCGCGATGTACGGGCTGGACATGTCTGACCCAAAGTGGGCTGAGGTGGCGGAGCGAGTGACCGAGGCTGAGGCGCATTTTGTGCCTGAGGAGGCCAAGGCTGTAGAAGGGAGGGCGAAGAAGGCTGAGGAGCGGCTGCTGTCGGTTGACCCGAGGAGAGGAGATCCAGTGCCTGCCATTGAGGAGTGGAAGGAGGATCTCCGGCCAAACCGTGTTGATTGGATAGCGCTGCTTGAGCGGATTAAGGCACGGAATGTTGAGTTGTACCTCAAGGTGAGATCTTTGGTAACACTGAAAGCTTGTATGCATTGCTGCGATGTTTGTTCGCTAGTGTGTTTTTTTTTCTTCTTTTTGTATGTAGTTTCCTTTGTCCACAAATTTTTCGCTAAAAACTACTTGAATTATTGCTGGAATGTCTAAATAGTTACCTGTTTTCACTGGGTGAATAGTAGATTCTTTTTTATTACCCTTGGGCATGGTATCCTGGATGTGCTCAGCCAATAATAGCTTAATCTGGGTGGTTTGATGTTTTCATTTCTTAGAGAAAAGAAAGTTTTATGATGAGAAGCACAACAATAGTTTGGGGGACATAAGAAGTTAAGGTGTATTTTATTGGGCCATTTCATCCTTTGAACCTAGTGACACTAAGGCAATTTGGACCTCAACTTTCTGAAATTGTTGGTGGGCTTACTGGAGTGAATACTATATTACATTGAAATATTTCATTCCAAACTTGCCGTGCTTGGGCAAAACCGATTGACACAAATTGTCTGCATAGTGGATTTATGGTGTTTTACAATATTCTTTTGAGCTGCTGTGTATTATAATGTCTATGAAGTGCAATCAAGTTTGATCATAAACTTTTGGAGACCGAAAATTCTCAGTTCTCTACGGCGTCTAGGAGATAGATCTAATATTTTCAGGAACAAGAAAATCAGAAGAATCTTTTTCTCTATTCACTACCATTCTGCGTCATGCCCTTCACCTTCAGACAAGGGTTATGTCTCTAAAATTTCTGGAGAGAGGGCTATCGTCAGGGAGGGTCAGGCATGGCCGCCGTTGAGCTCAAGGAGAAAGAGGGGCATTGTTCATGTGAATGGGGATTTTGAGATATGTTAGTCCAGTGCAGCAAGTCTTCCCTAGATTCAGGGTGGGCACAGATTAGGCAATGCAAGGCATGGACAGGGGGTTTTAGGTAGATGTGGTTTGGGGGTAGAGGTGGGGATGCTGGAGCAGTTGCCTGTTGCAGACGGGTGGGACAGAGGTGGGGATGCTAGTGCCTAGTGGCTCGGTGCAATGTGGTGCTTACTTATTGTTGCCGAATTCAGGTGAGGAGAGGGCACCACACTAACAACTCTTTTTTTTTCTTTAAAAATGTTGTAAAATAAAAGGAGGTCGTAGTCTGGCTTTGCCTGATACAAGGTCAATCACAAATTATGCTACCTTAAAAAAACAAATGTGGTGCCTACTTATGATAGGTCACTTGCGCTCACTGATGATTTAGTCAGCTTCACTATCTTCATAAGTATGCCATGATTATATATGTTAAATCAATTAGTTCCCTTAAAAAATGAAATATTTTCACACCACTTAACATATGCTATGTATTTGAATTTACAGGTTGCTGAAATTCTGCTAGCTCAAGAATCTTTTGAGGCAAACATCCGAGATTACTCAAAATTAATTGATCTTCATGCTAAAGCGAATCATGTGGAAAGTGCGGAGAGAGTACTTGGTAAAATGAAAGAGAAGGGTATTGCACCTGATATCGTCACATCCATCGTATTAGTCCACATGTATAGCAAGGCAGGCAATCTAGAGCAGGCCAAGGAGGCTTTTGAATTTATTCAAAGGGAGGGTTTTAAACCAGATCTGAAACTCTTCAGTTCAATGATTAATTGCTATATCGACCATGGAGAACCAGAACAAGCAGAAAATCTGATAAACGTTATGAGGAGAACACGTGTCAAACCCACTAGAAAAATCTACACAGACATCGTACAAGCATATGTTCAGCGAGGCATATTGGCATGTGCGAAGAAGGTTCTTAAGATGATGTCACTTGATGAAATTGAGCCTACAAAGGAACTTTATACAATATGTATAGAAGCATATGGACGTATTGATGATCCTAATGGAGCCTTGGACATGTTTGAGGAAATGAGGAGGAGGTTTGGATGTGAACCAGATGATAGTTCAGTTGCTGGTGTGATGGCTGCGCACATGAAGAACAATCAACTAGGCGAGGCTTTGCAGTGGCTGCTGAGTTTAGAGAAGGAAGGATTTGAACTTGGTGTCAAGACGAATCTCATGTTACTGGATTGGTTGTCTAGGTTGCAGCTAGTTCTGGAGGCTGAACAGCTTGTGCAGAAGATAAAGAAGCTTGGAGAAGAGCCAATAGAAGTCCATGTGTTCCTTGCCGACATGTATGCAAAGTCTCGCCAGGAAGAGAAAGCCCGCAGGTCCCTCAGGATCTTGGAAGAGAAGAAGAGACTATTGAAGTCTGATCAGTTTGAGAGGGTTATAAGAGGCCTTCTCGATGGTGGGTACTCAGAAGAGGCAAACAAATACTACAAAATGATGAAATCCTGTGGCTTTGAGCCATCAGAAACAATCGAGGTCGGTGTTAAGGCTAGTCTCAGGATTAGGGGTGCTCGTCACACTGGTAGGTATTGAGGTTAGGGCCTGTATGCTGGCAGAGTGGCAGTGATCTACTGGGCACGCAGGCGGGCAAGGAGGGATTCTGTTGTGAGAACCTTGTGGCACTGACACTAACACGGCACAATCAAATTTACAAAACTCAGTGCTGAAAGATATCTTGGCCAATTTTTCCCCCCTGGTTATCAATTGTCTCGAGGCACGACGTTGCTTCCATAGACTATGAAGTTAATAGGTCCTGGCTTCATGATTTTGCTGTTTTCAGCGATAAGGATTTTCACTTGTATTAGATGAGGTTTGAAGTGATTGTAACACTAATTCATCTTCTAGGATGTGCCAAGCGAAACATATATCTGCGAAGAGTGATTATTGCTCTGTTAGACATACAATGATGTAAGTTAATAAATATTCCCTCCGGCCTCCGGTTACATTAGTTCACTAAACTACATACAACAATAAATTCTAAATTTTTGAGCTTGGAAACATAAAAAATAAATTATGTGTGTAGATTTGCATTAGAAAATACTTGCAAAGTTTTAGGAGTTGAAACATTTTAAATGATACCGTAGGGATTAAAAATATTTAACATAAAAGAGTCGTCCAAATCAAGTCATGCATAGATTTGCATTAGAAATTACTTGCGTAATGAAATGTAAAGAAGTTTAAGGAAATGTATTAGAGGTCAAAGACAGTGAATAGATTGTTCACTTGTCCCGCATGATATCCTATCTATTTAGAGAGCTTTTTGGAATTCAACCATCATGAGGAGTGGACTTCCCTTATGGAATCAACTCATGCTTTATGAGATGATACATCATGAATTTATCTCATGAATTTTGGTGGAACCAATCTATTCTTCATGTATATATTAATTGTTGACTTATAAGAAATGGGGTGGTGATATATCAACTCATTCCATTCCTTTAACTAAATAAATAAAGTAAAGAGTAAGAAGATGATGGACCACCTTGTTCCTCAAACCAAAAACACCCTAAGGGCTTGTTCGGTTCCATCGGAACGGAGCCATTCTGGTCGGATTGATCTCATCTGGTTTTGAATCCGGTCTTAACAAAATAGTGGTTCGGTTGAGATTTGGTTCCGGGTGAATTAATATGACCTGGTTTGAATTTAGTTTATTTTTTATGCTCTAAGATTTGGATTTGTTCCCCACCTCTTGAGGCCTGGACGAAAACAACCAGATCAAGTGAATTCATTTGGTTCACTCATTCTCAGTCTAGAATGATTCCGGACCCTATTTCAATCTGACGGAAGCGAACAAGGCCCAAAGGATCACTATCATAAGCTTGTCTCACATCACTATGGCAAACGTTTAACGGTGCAAATTGGTGACCCTTAGGGGCACCTCCGACCCTCTTTAGTTCAAATTTTTATACTAAATGAACTAAAGAGGATCGGAGGTGCCCTTGAAGGTTACCCGTTTGCATCCTTGCGTTTAACAACCTTGCCAAATCACTCGCTTAGACATCCTACCAAATCATTGAAAACTTTGGAAATGAGAAGAATGTAGTTTCGCTTCATCGATCATGAAAACATATAAAGGGTTGTTGGGATAAAAATCTGACCGGTCCTCACTGCCCCCTACCGGAAGCGAGGAGTTCAAACTTCCGAGCTATTAGGTCAATCTCAATGGAGGTTTTATATGAGTTTTATTTGCATTAAATAGATTGTCACATAGACATCTTTGATGATATGACGGTGTAAAGAAGTGAGAGAAGAAATAAGTTTCATCTAGATGAAACTTTCTTGGCACGATTATCTACTTTCTATGAGTCATGAGATTAAATGCATATGAAACTATAAAATGAAACTCTTATTTTTAATAGAGAGTTTCATTCAAATTTTATTTCATTTCATATGATATGATAGTCTTGAAAACAACGCAATAAAACTCCCCACTAAGGGGGTGTTTGGTTCACACCCCCTAGAGTTAGTTTTAGTCACTAAAGTTCCAAACACACCCACTAAAAGTCACTTTTAACACTACAACTCTAGTGACCTTCACTAAACTTTAGTGGCTAAACTCTAGGGGGTGAGAACCAAACACTCCCTAAATCTGACCTTAGTATCATCGGGTGAGATGCCATACCTGGATAGGTTCAGAACGATCACGCGAGATGCCGCACCTGCTGTCCGTGCCCTTCAACCTCAAGTAGTCCACCAGCGACATGTCACGTGTTTGGGCAGCAATATGTTCCTCTTGTCTAGGTACAGTAGATTTGGCTCCAGGCTATTCATGTTGGCAATGGAGCTGTGAGTTGATACGTTGATATCCGGTTCATGGTTGGTCTGCTCCTACTCCCATTTTCTTCCCCAGTGTCTCTACTCCCCTTTTTCTTCCCCTATATCTTTTGGTATGTTAGAGCATCTCCAAAAGTCTTTTAAAGGAGGTAAGCTTTCAAGTAATTAGGATCATTCTTCATTCAGAAATAAACCAGCTACAATAGCAAAAGGAATGTGGCTAAACATCAGCAGCCCATTTGAAAAACAACTTGACTTCACAGGCTGGCTTCCTCTAATGAAGGCGCGGCAAAGCTGCGCTTGGCTTTGTATATATTCTTATATCCTACACACAAATTTGAGATTTTACATGTACTTTTCAACAGAATTATATGCATCTTTACTCTAAAAAAAACCCAAATGACATCGTCTGATAACCGTTAATCGCTTCGCCGCCCATCGTAATACGACGCTCGGGCTGGCGGCCTCCGAGTGGGCGGAGGGCCTCGTGCTCGTGGATACGGTGAAGAACAACAGGGAGGTGATTGCCGCTGCCGTCGCCGCCTTCTCCCTTGGCGTCTTCGTCTCCAGCAAGCTCTTCTCCAGGTCCAAGATCCCCCGACGGCCGCCGCGCCGCGCTCGGGCCCCTCCGCCCGCGCCGGCCGCCGCGCTCCTCCATCCGCCGCGTGAGGTCCGCGCGCCTCCGCCTACGTCTCCACGGACCGGCCGCGGGAGGGGCTCCTCCCTTGACTCGCAGCCACGGAGCGGGCGCAGCAGCCTCCGCCGGCCACGGGAGCGGGCGCAGCAGCCTCCGCCGGCCACGGGTCCCTCGGCCATGGGAGTAGGCGAGGTCGCGGTGGCCTTCTCCTCCGGCGCGGTCGCGGGAGGGGCTCCTCCACCGCCGCGCGAGGTCCACGCGCCTCCGCCTCCGCTCCCGCGGGCCGGCCGCGGGAGGGGCTCCTCCATCCGCCGCGCGAGGTCGCGTTGCCGGGCGCGGAGGCAGGCCGCGTGCGACGTTCTTCGTTGGCCGGACGGCCTCGGTCGGCGGGAACAGCGGCGGCGGCGGCAAGACGCTGCCTGTCGCTGGCGCCACCGGCGACGGCCGGTCGGACGAGTCCTTGTATCGGCTAAGCCGTGTGGCGCCGCAGCAGCCGTCGGCGGTCCCTGGGGCTGAGGCCGCCGGCCCAGACGCTGCGAACGCGGACGAGCAGGCCATTTGGGAAATGATGCTCGCGGAGGCCTCCAAGATGCAGGCCAGCGCGCGCCGAGGAGCTGAACGACTCGGACGTGCTCAGAAGCCTCGTCGCGCCGGTGGAGGCGGAGCTGGAGACTGAGGACCACGCCGAGCACACGCTGACGCGGCAGAGGTACGAGCAGGCCGTCGCCGCTGAGCCCAACAACTCGCTCATCCTCGCCAACTTCGCGCAGTTCCTCTACCTCGTGCAGAACGACCACGACCGGTAGGTCCCCTCGTCCACGCCCACACACCGTTCGACGAATTGCCAACGCAGCCGCAGTCATTCATGGATACCTCTCGTCTGTTTGCAGGGCGGAGCACTACTTCGAGAGGGCTGTGTGCGCTGAGCCGGCGGACTCGGAGGCGCTGAGCCGGTACGCTACCTTTCTGTGGAAGGCGCGGGACGACCTCGCCGGCGCGGAGGATACCTACCAGGAGGCCATCGCGGCCGATCCCGGGAACGCTGATGGTGTGTATGCCGTTATGATACGGTGGATGATCCCTAGCTTGTAAAGATATATACGGTGCATGTACAAACTCTGCTGACTAATTAATCCGGCCGGCTGAAGCCAGGATAGCATCTTGGTGGACTTGATATCCAAAACAGCAAAATCTGATGTGCATCTCGGTCAGAGACACATGTATGCTGCTTTCAGTGCGAGTAACAAATTGCAAATATATACATCGAGTCATTCTTAGAATAGCAAATAGTAAAGCTAATATTTGTTATATATACAGATCGATATGATAACTATAGCATGACTATTACAGCACAGTTGCCAAATAGCCCCACCGTCTTTCAACAAATCGATTGACGAATGTGGTATCCCGCTTTGCGACAAACGCCTCTCTGATGCCTGCAGCAGTTTTTCGATATAAAATGTTGTATTAAAAATTATCGTTCAATCATCAATATTATATATATAACAGGGTTTCTTCCATTTATGCGTAAATCTTGTACTACTCCGTATCGCAAATAGAAGTCGTTTAGGACAGCGACACGGTCTTCAAAGCATAACTTTGACCACTTGTTTCTTTAAAAATATTTGTTGTAAAGTGATGTATATATATTTTTATGAAAGTACTTGTCAAGACAAATTTATCTATATGATTTTTATATCTCTAAATAATTTAAAAGTTATCCATGATTTATATTCCAATGTTTGACCGAACTCTTTTCCAAAACGACTTCTAAATAGGATACGGAGGGAGTATCTGATATACTCACCTTGAAGTTCCTTCGTTGCACGTGAGGTGGATTGAATGCTAAGGTCGTATAATCAGATGTTTCTAAGCACCCTGGTTTAATTTTTGTTTTTTGTTTGAATCAAAATGAATGGTCAGTTCGTCTTGGTTATATATATTTTAAATTAAAAAAACTAATCTGATATATTTGACATTCAATGGAATAAATTACTTACTGTGTTTATGGTTCACTCTGAGCATACTTGCAAGAATGACAGTATAATCAAGGGCTGCATTTTTCAACTTTATTGCATGCGTAGCCAAGACTTTACACCAGATGCCGACAACAATCAGATCGTGTCTACAAATTACAGATATATCTTTGTGTTACTATTGAAGGCGCACATATATAATCCATATATTTATATACACATATTTCAGAAAAAAATAGTTACAACTTATAAATTTTACCTTGTATCCATGAGAACAATCTCTCTAAACAGCCCTGAGCGTGGTCTCTCAACTTGACCCCAGTGCACAACAATTCCTGCAATGTCTATATAAATACTGTATTAGTAGTATGTGTATTATTAAAGGCAAAGTAAGAGAGTTTACATTTTTATAATACACATATATGCTTTATATGCTCGACCATGAGGATTTAAGTATGACTATACTTGATACCACACCAACTCCGAATCGAATGAAAGGCGATATACCATTTAAGAGGTATGTCAAAACGATTATACGAATGAAACATGACTATTTGATTGGTATGTATGCTCAAGGCTCTAGATGGAAAGCGATAGGTCTTTTTTATTGGAAAAGTATAATTCCAGAGGATATTCCAGTCGATATAGATACGTAAGTACCTTTGAACTACCTCCCATATAATGATATAATAACACTATTATTTTAAATATAAAACATAATGAATAACTAACAATTCATTTATGTTACAGAAGTTTATCTGGTTTTCATGTTCAAAAACTAATGGCAGCCTGGAATAATGGACGACCCACACGTTTCAACATGGTGAGTGCAAACACTGTCTCTGATCATATACATATACACACACTTTGTAATTTATTATATTTCTATTGATTGTACTTTTTGCTCTTGTATTTCACTATGCATAGGATGCACAAAGACTACGAAATGACTTCTTGATCAGTCTATTGACTTACCATGGAAATTCAAGACGTTTTTTAATTCCTAAAGAACTACGAGCTTATCTTTCGCGTATCGTACGCATGCAGTAATAAAATAAAGTCTTACATCTAGACGATTAAATATACTGTTTTAGTTTTGTATTTAAATTTAATTTAGTTTAAATTTATTTTAGAGTTCTATTATAACTATCTTTCTTTCTTTAATACTTATATATGTAAGATTATACTTGCAACATAAGGATTGCTACATCTATATTTTAGGTAACAGCATATATAACACATGTTTATACATATTTTATTATGGTATTAATTGTGTGTTCCCGTAGCAACGCACGGGCATTTAACTAGTATATAAGAAAGAAAGAAGTTTATTTTTCGTCATCGATCTATCGCTCAAGTATGATAACCATCAAACTTAAAAACCCAGAAATCTTAAGTCATTTGACTATCACAACCTTTCATATTGACTATTAAGCTTCTTTCAATCAAAATAATCAAGTCACTGATGCTGGTAGCCTTTAAGATTTTGAAGAAAAAAAATCATATGTTCACTTGAGCTACTATACTGGCTTTAATCCGTATAAATCAACACTGAAACAGAGTTTTCCTTTGATAAAAATCTCAACAGAAGCTTACTTGGTTAGCTTTAATCTGTATAAATCAACAGTGAAACAGGGTTTTTCTCTGACAAAAATCAGCCGTACAACTGAGCAGAAGCTTGTAGCAGCCAAACAGAGCCAAACGATTTTTATAACAGTAGGGCACATTTCTAAAGAACAAAATAATAGATAGAAACCATCCATATGCATTTTTTTCACGACAGGCAAAAGGGTTATCTGATTCTCAACACTGCGAAACAAGACAAGTTTAGGGTACCACAGCCACAAGCAAGCCACCAATGAAATCCGAGTCCAACATCCAGGGCAAATGTGCTATGTAACATTTCACAAGTTTACAACACCTCCCAATACCACTGATTGGACACCTATTACCATGCATGCTTGCTTGTTGGATAAAGGCATCAGACCAAACAACAGTCATGCTACCGCTGAGCCAGTTTCTTCAGGTGCTGAAACAACTTTTGCTTTATCCACTGTCGATCATATGGCAGAAACGCCTGAATCGAGTGATCATAACTGCATATGGAGGGGGGAAAGCACAGTTATTATGTAGTTAGTTTTGAACACAAACATGTATAATATACTTCAAGGAACTCCAAAAATCTTAAAAAAGTTGTACTCACACCAGCGCACTAATGTCAGCTAGGCCATCAATGAAGTTATAGAGATCACTGATATCATAAGTTATGTTTGGGACCATTGGGTTGATATCCCTAATTTTCCTTTCATAAAGCCCACAGATACCTGCCATTACCGTTGAGTGTTACAAGTAACTTATGAACTTTAGAAGGGAAATAAATCAAGAAGAATCACTGCAGATTTGGAAATCTGATTTTTGGAAGAGCATAAGCTGGACCCATGTCAGAGAGTAGCCTATTGCTAACAGTAAAGCTAGGGGTAAAACATCAGGCCAGCCAGCAAAAAATTTAAACAAAGAGGACTAGATACGATCAAAACCTCTAAGATAGATTAATATCATGTTTCTATAAGATATAGTTAAACAGTTAAATATCACTGTTTTTTCCTGAGTATACGATCACATGAAGACCACCATGGAGATGCAAATAATGCGAACTAGGGAGTAATTTTTCTCTAGCAGGTCCTTTTTCAAACCATACATACCATCCAATGCATGATTAACCGAATTGTAATCCATAAATGTTCTAGAAGCCCTATTTTGCGATGGCTGCATCAGAATAATGGTGTGCCTCCCAGCCTGCAAAGAACAATCAGTCAGATCCACACATCAGCGCATAAACTGGTGGTGCTTCTTCCAAAGTGCTAAATGTTAGATATTAACAACAGATGCTACTACCCTGTGGCAGTTCCTATGGTGGAGGAGTATTCATAAAGGGAGCAATAACACAAAAGTGAAGATTTACCATACAACCCATTTATTAGCGGTACAAATACTTTACTCCATTTCCTTTATTTCGAGCAGCAATAATAATATTGATATAGCCATCATCAAGTTGGCTTTGGACAGAAAGTGAAGATTTACCATACAACCCATTTATTAGCTACCCAATACAAATACTTTTTATTCCCATTCCTTTATTTCGAGCAGCAATAATAATATTGGTATAGTCATCATCGAGTTGGCTTTGGACAGGATGCACAGTTATGGCAGCTAAAAACTATTGATCTTCAAGACACATACTGGGAATAAAGAAAACCCAACCCAACACAATGCATATCAATATCAATAGTGTTGTCTTACTTTGCATGCAAACAACACAGTTTTTTTCGAAATAATGTAATGAATAATATTTATGCTATTATAACTTCAAGATAACCTTTATATTTTCTGTTTCTTCATACTGAAAAAGAAGTGTTAAGCTAGAACTACATGATGATTGACGAAAATAAATGATTCTGTAGAAGGATAAGAAGGATTTCTAAATGTTCCTTCAAGTATTGAAAGCTGAGCCTAGCTATTTAAAGGTTTAGATGATAGTGTAGCTCCCTAGATGCCTATAGTGCACGTCTAAGTAAAGAAGCATCCTGTAGGAAAAGCACAAAGGAACAGTAAATAATCTATATCTCTTATAAAGATAACCCCCACCATCTATTCTATCTAATCCCACAGTGATCCACACCATCAGTTATGCACACCATCAAGCAAAAAAAAACCTTTGCAGTTCCAATCCAATGAATAGGTTCAGAGAATATGTCAAGGGCATCCGTGCTCAAGGTACCAGGCCCCCGACTTCTCAGTTCGTAGCTTTGGTTGATAATGGCGCCAGGAGGTTTCCCTGGTTGGTGAAGGGGATGAGATTAAGATGAGAACAGAGAGATTAGGAATAGGTTTGTTCATTGCTTGATTCAATCTCAACTGGTTACAGGGTATAAATAAAGGAGCTCAGCCCTCAAGCGCCCAGCCCCTGGCTCCTTGTTTCTCTCCCCATAATTAACTCATTAACTCTATTCTCTTCCCCAGAACACTAATTGCTATTGATTACAGCTGCCTGTGCCTCCTTGGGCTCCTGCACGCCCTTGGGAGCTCCCCTGGCTGTACTGCCACTCCACATGGCATGTTAGAGTTAATGAGTCTAGGCCCATGAGGCCCATGTAACAGCTGCTACTATTGCTACCCCTTGAGGGTTGGCCCAATCAATCCATTCACTCTTTCCAACATGGTATCAAGCTAGGGTTTCACCTTCTCTCTCCCTCCCTCCCAGCCGGCTCTCCTCTGCTGCCGGCGCCGCCGCCGCCTCCATGGCCGGCGAGGACTTTCCTCTCCCGACCCACTACTTCCAGGTGTTCCCTCCCCTTCCCCATCCCCTCCCCTGGGCCCGTGTGGCTGCCTCCAGCCCGGCCGCGGCCTTGCACGCCGGCGCAGGCGCCGCCGCCGCTGCTGCTGCCGCCGCCGTCCTCCTCCCTGCCTCCACCGGTGCGGGCGACGCTGCAGGCGCGGCCGGCCCCGACCTGCCGCTCGCGACGGGCTCCGGCGCGACCCTTCCCGGCGTTGGCGCCGCCGGGCGACCGACCTCTCCGCCGGCTGCGGGACTCCAGCCCGGCGCGGGCGCCACCGGCCGCCAGCCTCCTCCGCCGCCGCCTGCGGGACGCCCGCCTCCAACGCAGCGTCCGCCGCCGCCGGAGGCCCGCCAGCATCCTCTGCTCCCCTCCGCTCGCCCCCAGGCTCCTCTTCTGCCGCCGCCCGTCGCTGCGGGCGCGCGGGGCTCCGACGCGGCCACCCTGCCCCCGGGAGCGGGCGGCCACAGCTCGGGCAACGGCCCAGCCGCGGGCGACACCATCTCCGGCGGGTCTACCAGCGCCAACTCCGGCGCATCTCTGCTCGGCGCTCCTCCTCTGCTCCGCGCCCCTCCTCTACTCGGCGCTCCTCTGCTCGGCGCGAGCAGCTACGCCTCCAACAGCACCTCTGGCTTCCTCCCTCTTGCGCCCCCAACCAGCCTCCTCCCTGCAGCCGGCTCTCAGCCTGCTGACGGGGGCACGCGCAGCACAGGTCACGGCCTGCAAGGCGCTATGGGCCCGGGCTGGGGTGCTCTGGCCCTGAGCGTCGGGGCCGGTGGCTACTTCCAGGCACCAACCCCACCGCCGCTTCTTCCCCAACCTGACGACACCCTCCACGCAGCCCTCGCCGCTGCTCAGGTCGCTGCTGCGGAGGGACAAGCGCGCGTCCGTGCAGCCGCCATCGTCTGGGAGCGGGAACGTGCTGCCGCCGACGCTCTTGCCCGTCAGCAAGCTGGGGCGAAACAGCTCCCTGTCATTCCGACGCTTCCCGACACCGGTGCCACCTCCTCCGGCTCCTCGCGTCCCCGGCCGTCGCCTACGCCTCCATCGTCTCTCCTTGGTCCTCCTCCTCCCGAGACGAACGGGAGTGGGAGGGGGCCGTGGGAGTACAACGGCTCGGGTGTCCCCTGGGCGGCCGGCGGCGAGTCTCGCTATACACACACACTGGCAGCCATGTTCGCTGGGGCTGTCCCCGGCGCTCCTCCATTTCCGTCGCCGTGGACTCCACCTCCCGGGACCCTGCCGGAGCCTGTCGGTTGGGATCCGACGGCCTTGGCCCGTTCTTTCAGCACCTTCGGCCTGACACCTCCAGTCAGTTCCGACTGGATCGCTGACTCAGGCGTCACCTACCACACCACTCCCAACTCTAGTCTCCTATCTTCCGTTCATCCTCCCTCTTCGACTCATCCTTCGTCCATCATGGTCGCGAATGGCTCTTGCCTTCCGGTCACGTCCGTGGGTGCCGCTAACACTCATGGCTCCTTTCTTCTTCCCGATGTCCTAGTTGCTCCCAATATGGTTCACAACCTTCTTTCTATTCGTCGTTTCACAGCTGACAACTCTTGTTCAGTTGAATTCGACCCTTCTGGTCTCACTGTAAAGGATTTGTCTTCCGGACGTCCTCTTCTCCGCTGTGACAGCACGGGGCCCCTTTACACTCTTCGGTTTCCTGCTTCCGCTCCATGGTCGCCGCCTCCCACTCCGTCTGCTGCTTTCGCCACCACCACCTCCTCTACTACTTGGCACCGTCGCCTTGGTCACCCTGGCCGCGATGCCTTGACCCAGCTTAATCGTAGCTCTTCCATATCATGCACTCGAGCTCGCGATGAGCATTTGTGTCATGCGTGCCAACTGGGTCGACATGTTCGTCTTCCTTTTCCTACTTCCTCTTCCCATGTGGCCCATATGTTTGACCTTGTCCATTGCGATCTGTGGACCTCCCCTGTCCCTGGCATTTCCGGCTACAAATACTATCTTGTCTTGGTGGATGATCTCTCTCAGTATTCCTGGACTTTTCCTCTTCGTGCCAAGTCTGACACTTTCTCCACGCTACTCCACTTCTTTGCCTGGGTGTCCACTCAGTTCGGCCTCACCATCAAGGCCGTTCAGTGTGACAACGGGCGTGAGTTCGATAACTCCACGTCTCGCGCCTTCTTCCTCTCTCACGGCATGCAGTTACGCATGTCGTGCCCCTACACCTCCTCCCAGAACGGCAAGGCCGAGCGCATGATTCGCACCACCAACGACACCATCCGCACCCTCCTCTTCCAGGCCTCTCTTCCTGCCCGCTTCTGGGCCGAGGGTCTTCACACCTCCACCTATCTCCTCAACCGTTTACCTTCCGTTGCCTGTCCCGCTCCCACTCCTCACCACGCCCTCTTCGGTACCCCTCCTCGCTATGACCACCTTCGTGTCTTCGGGTGTGCGTGTTACCCTAACACCACTGCCACTGCTCCTCACAAGCTGGCTCCCCGGTCGACTCGGTGTGTCTTCCTCGGGTACTCCCCGGATCACAAGGGGTACCGTTGCTATGACCTCTCCTCTCGTCGCGTCCTCATTTCCCGACACGTTGTGTTCGACGAGGCCGACTTCCCCTTCTCTACCACCACCTCTCCTCCCACCTCGACACCACCTCCCACCTCCGACTTTGACCTCTCCTCCTTGTTTCCCACTGACGCGGAGGTCCAACCACCTTTACTGTTTTACCCTGCAGGTCCTCCTCCACGCGCTCCGTCGGGCTCGTGCCCCGGCTCTCTTGTTCTCCCGCGTCCTCCGCCGGGCCCGTGCCCCGGCTCGCCGTACTCTGGGGCTGCTCCAGCGCGCCCTCCGCCGGGATCCTGCCCCGGCTCCCCGCCCTCTGGAGCTACGTCGGACCCTGCGCCGTGCGCCGGTCCGGCGGCCACGTTCCCCGGGGCTGCGCCCGACGCAGGTCCGGCGCCTGCGGCCCCTCCCGCGCGCTTCGCCCAGCCGATGCGTGTCTACCAGCGCTGTGCTCGGGCGGCCCCACCGCCCCCGGTGCTAGCTCCGTCGTCGTCGTCGCCACCTCGGTCTCCGCTCATGGCCGGCTCTCCACCGTCGACGCCTACACCGCCGACTGCTCGGGTCGAGCCGCCCGTGTACCACCCCCCTATTCTTCACCGCCACCCGCGTCATGTTCACCCCATGGTGACGCGGCATGCGGTGGGGGTGTTGCGGTCTCGAGCTCTTGCCGCGACGCACGGCGACACACGGGTCTCTCCGGTACCCTCTTCCGTGCGCGACGCCCTGGCCGACCCTCACTGGCGTCGTGCGATGGAGGAGTACGCGGCTCTTCTCGCCAACCAGACCTGGGATCTGGTGCCCCGTCCACCTGGCTCCAATGTCGTCACCGGCAAGTGGATATGGACACACAAGCGCCGGGCTGATGGCACCCTTGAGCGGTACAAGGCTCGCTGGGTACTCCGGGGTTTCACTCAGCGGCCTGGAGTTGACTATGACGAGACGTTCGGTCCCGTGGTGAAGCCAGCTACAGTCTGCACGGTTCTCTCACTGGCTCTCTCTCGCTCCTGGCCCGTGCATCAGCTGGACGTCAAGAATGCTTTTCTCCACGGGACACTTGCTGAGACAGTCTACTGCAGTCAGCCGGCGGGCTTTGCTGACTCTACTCGCCCTGATCTGGTCTGCCGCCTCAACAAGTCACTCTACGGCCTCAAGCAGGCCCCTCGGGCGTGGTACTCTCGTTTTGCTGCATTCCTGCTCACTCTGGGGTTTGTGGAGGCCAAGTCAGACACTTCGCTGTTCATCTACCACCACGGTGGGGAGACTGCCTATCTGCTGCTCTATGTTGATGACATTGTGCTCACCGCTTCCAGCCCGACACTGCTGCGGGGGATCATCACCTCTCTTCAGCAGGAGTTCGCGATGAAGGACCTCGGTGTGCTCCATCACTTCCTCGGAGTCACCGTGGAGCCTCGTCCCGGGGGTCTCTTTCTTCACCAGCGGCAGTATACTCTTGATATCCTGGCGCGAGCTGGGATGATTGACTGCAAGCCCTGCTCCACCCCTGTTGACACTCAGGCCAAGCTGTCAGAGACTGAGGGCGCCACCATCACTGACCCTACCGCGTACAGGAGTCTTGCGGGGGCGCTTCAGTACCTCACCTTCACCCGCCCGGACATCACATATGCAGTTCAGCAGATTTGCCTTCATATGCATGATCCGCGCGAGCCTCACCTCACGGCCCTCAAGCGCCTCCTCCGCTACCTCCGCGGCACCGTCGACTACGGCCTGCTTCTCCACCGGTCTGCCTCCACCGAGCTCGTCGTCTACACCGACGCTGACTGGGCCGGGTGTCTGGACACTCGCCGGTCCACCTCCGGCTATGTTGTCTTCCTCGGCGGCAACCTGGTGTCCTGGTCGTCCAAGCGCCAGCCGGTGGTCTCCCGCTCCAGTGCCGAGGCGGAGTACCGCGCTGTTGTTAACGGCGTTGCTGAGGCCTCCTGGCTCCGGCAGCTCCTTGGTGAGCTTCACAGTCCCCTGACCCGGAGCACGTTGGTCTACTGCGACAACGTCAGTGCGGTGTACCTCTCCACCAACCCCGTTCAGCACCAGCGGACCAAGCATGTGGAGATCGACCTCCATTTTGTCCGCGATCAGGTGGCCATCGGTGATGTTCGCGTTCTCCACGTCCCGACCACCTCCCAGTTTGCTGACATCTTCACCAAGGGCCTCCCGTCTTCGACGTTCTCCGAGTTTCGCTCCAGCCTCAACATTACTAGTGGCTAGTTGAGTCTGTGGGGGAGCTTGTGTGATGTGCCTCTTTTCGTGCCCAGTCTTGAAACTCCGCTGCGCCGGTAGTTCAGACTGCGGGGGGTGTTAGAGTTAATGAGTCTAGGCCCATGTAACAGCTGCTACTATTGCTACCCCTCGAGGGTTGGCCCAATCAATCCATTCACTCTTTCCAACATGGCAGACTACCATTCGTTTTCCATTCCAATAAAAAGTTGTCATTCATCAGGTGGCTCACATGAAACTATTCATCAGGCTGCTCGGCTCCTCACATGCAACTGTTGTGGTTTCACCTTCTATGTCATTTTAAATTCTCCTTTGGCTCCTTTGGTTATAAGTAGCACTGTAGCAGGCATGAACGCTGGCCCTCATAGCCATTAGAGTGGAATCATCTCACCAGCCCTTAACGAATCACAAAAATATACAGCCAAGCATCACAAGCCATTAGGCCAGTCTCAATGGGAGATTTCACCTCCCAGTTTCCAAGACGTGAAACTTCCTATGAAACATGTGGTCTCTCTCAGTGCGAAGTTTCATCGCACGGTTTCATATAGTAATTTAGCATCTCATGGATCCTATCGTTTCTCTTTCCATCTCATTCTTCGCAACCTTTCCCTGGACCTTCTTCCCCGTTGGATCCCAGTGAAACCACTCCCGTCGAACCTTTCCGCGGTCGGGGCTGGCGCTCGCGGCGGAGCTCCTGCCCGGCGCTCGCTCGGCGGAGCGGTGCCCGCGGCCGGGGCTCGTGCTCCCCTGCGCGGTGGCGGAGCGGCTCCCCCGCGCTGCGGCCTCGCCGGTGGCCTCGCTCGCCCCGCGCGACGGCCTCGCAACGACGCTGGCGAGGATTCCTCGCACACGGTGGTGGCACTCGTCCGTGCGCACAGGAGCCTGCCCACGACGGAGCTCATGGAGAAGGACGACGAGGAGGCGGGTGGATTCATCCGTGCTCGTGCTCGCGACGGAGCTGTGCATCGCGCTCGTGTCGGAGCACATCCGAGATGGCGGACCGGCCCGTTGTGCTGTAGCCGGAGGAAGAAGAAGATCGGATGAAACGAACAGAGTCCCTCAATCGCGATTTCACTCCGTTACCGAGGCATTGGAAACATCGCCCAAACGTTTCAGCGGGATGAAACGATTTGCTTCTCTCTCCTACCAGTTTCATGCAAAAAGTACCTTTTTGCTGACATGTCATCCTATTTAATGTGCATGACACTGCTCATGAAACCCCATTGAGACTGGCCTTACGTTCCATTACCCGCAGGATCTCTGTGCTGTGCCCACCCCCACCTTTGCTGGCGGCTTGCGCTGCGCGCTCCCTGGTGCCGAGGTCAACAATGTATTGCACCACACACACACGCAGATCGTGGTCCCTCGCCTATTTGAGGAAGCAGAGGCACCGCATGGAGAGATAGCTGGGTAGGGAAGGGGCTGGATTCTCAGTGGAGCACCGTGATGCCTAGGGCAGGCGGGACGGACGAGATGGACTCGAAGAAGGTTGGCAGCGCGCGTTCGGTGGCGCTATGTAGCTACAGCAGATGGGATGGGATATGCTGTGCAGCTGAAGCTATTTGGGCTGCAGGCGAACAGCTGGAATGAGCAACTACAGCCCAAACAGCCCAAGTAGTGGAAGGGAACAGGTAAGAGAATAGGAGAGATTGTAAAAGAGATAAGGTTTCTTGTGATTGTGAAAGAGTTAATAGTTTTCATGGGTACACATCGCGCTAGAGTAGTATAGGTAATTTGGATTTGGGATATTTCCCAATGAAAATGGACCACAACTTCAATTGAGACAAGTAGCCGAATAAAATGAAGACTACGATGGTTAGGCAGACAAGTCCTTTTGGAAATAGTCTTATCATTTAGCTTTCAGCATCGACAGCAATATTATGTTCCCTTTAATTATAACTATAAGCATAAATATAATACATATGAAAATTATCCCTAATTCCCGCGGCAACGCGCAGGGAATCCATCTAGTTTGCTATGTTTTACAGACTAGAAGCTATAACCTAAATAAGGTAAAAAAAAGTCTAATGTGTCACGAGTCTATGAACAAATAATCCTTGAAACAAAGGAAAAGACACAATAACCTATGAGTATGTAAAATTCATTGATAAAAATAACTAGATGCAGAATAAAGTATAACAAACATGTCCTTATTTGAAGCTTAAAATGGTAAATAAGAAAATGGAAAGGATAAAATCAGAGACTGAAAATGAAATTGGACACAGGGATTTCCTTGGTATATGGAGCCCCACCAATCATCCATATAATAGACAAACTTACAAAATGCAAGTTAGCAATTGTGCCATTTGCTAGCCAGCAATACAGGCCAAGGCATTATTGAAGACCTAGCGGTATTCATTTCCCAGCAATAAGTTATAACCTGCAGTGGTCTCTGAACCAAAGATGGCAATGGGCCCCTGATCCCTGATTCCTGCGGGAAATTCCCCTATTAAGGGACGGGGTGGCAAGGGCGGGAATGGTTACATTGTTGCTGTCCCCGTCCCCGTCTCCGTTCCCTGGTTCCCCGCCCCGCTTCATCCGCATCCAAGCGTGGCCCAGCAAGAAGGCCTGCCTAAAGGCCCACTGCAGCCATCGAAGTATATATACTACAAAAAAACCCTAATCCTATCTGCTGCTTACTTCCTACCCGCACACAACCAGCACAGCCGCTACTGGTCACTCCGCTAGCACCCCACCTTCACCAGCCTTCGCATCCTCTCCTCTCGCACAGTCGCACATAGCACACTAGCCGCCAAATCTGCCACCGCAAGGCACCACCGCCGGTGTCGTGGTCCTTCTCTCCGAGAGTAGCCGGACCACGGCTTCTCAACTCGTAGTTGGAGGTAGGGGAAGGAGGCGCCAGAGTTCTGGCGCCTAACAGCAGGGAGATGGGATTGAGGACAGCAGTAGGTGAGATTAGGGAGATAACTGATTTCTTGCCTTCTCTTCAAAGTCGATGCTTGAGTACAATATATAGGAGCTTAACTCCTTGGAACTAATGCCAGCTAATAACTGCATGGCTGCTAATTACTCTTGACTGCTCCTCTTCTTCTTGAGCCCTGTGAGCCTTAAACCTCAGCCGCCTCTGCCTCTTCGTGGCCCTCGTGCCCGCCGGCGTGCGCCGTGCCTTGGTTCCTGCGACGGCGGCTGAAGTGTCTGCCCCACATTACATCTCTCCCCCCCTTGACGAGCAGCTCGTCCTCGAGCTGGAAGGTGGGATAGCGTTCCTGGAAGCTCTCCAAGTCCTCCCAGGTGGCCGACGCCGCGGGCTCGCCTTGCCACTGGATAAGGACTTGTCGAACGCCGCGAGCCAGCCTGGAACGCGTGGCGCGCTCTAGGACTGGCTGGGTGGCGCCGTGGTGCGTCGGAGGCAGGGACGGGGGCATGGCAGGGGGGGTGCCGACGAACGGCTTGAGGAGCCCGACGTGGAAGACATCATGCAGCTTAGCCCCTGGTGGAAGCTCCAGGCGGTAGGCCACTGGGTTGATGACGGCAGCCACGCGATAAGGCCCGTAGTAGCGCGGCCGGAGCTTGCCTTTGGCGACACCGGGCAGGGAAGCTGGGTGGCGGTGGCGAAGTCGAAGCCAAACCCAGTCCCCCACGGCATAGGACATCTCCCGATGGTGTCTGTCGTAGATGCGCTTGTACTGCTCCTGGGCCTGCTCCAAGCGCGTACGGGCGTCGTCCAGCAGCGCGTCCCGTTCCGTCATGCTCTTGGCGACCACGGCGACTTGAGTCTCGCCCGGTTCGTAGGAACGAATGGACAGGGGGTCCCGCCCGTAGACCATGGCGAAGGGCGTGGTCTTGAGCGCGGTCTGGAACGCCGTGTTGTAGATAAATTCTGTCCACGGCAGCCATCGGAGCGATTGCTGTGGACGATCACTGGTCATGCACCGAAGATACATCACGATCACTTTGTTGGCAGCTTCCGTCTGGCCGTCGGACTGCGGGTGGAAGGCCGTAGTCATCCTCATCTTGACGCCCGTGAGTCGCATGAGTTCCTTCCAGAAGATGGAAGTGAAAACCGGGTCGCGATCCGAGACGATGGACTCCGGAATGCTGTGGAGCCTCACAATGTCGGAGAAGAAGGCCTGGGCCACGGACTCCGCCGAGTAGGGATGGGCGAGGGCGATGAAGTGACAATATTTACTGAAGCGGTCGACGACCGTCAGTATCACCGATTTGCCGCCCACCTTGGGCAGAGCTTCAATGAAATCGAGGCCGATATCGGCCCAGACTGCCTTCGGAACCGGCAGAGGCAGCAGGAGTCCGGCCGGGTGTAGATGTTCGGACTTGTGGCGCTGGCAGGTGGCGCAGGCGCGGACGAAATCTTGGACGACGACGCGCAGATTGGGGGAGTTAAAGTCCCTGCGGAGCCGATGCAGGGTACGTTGCACGCCTTCGTGGCCGTCCTCGTGGACCGCCGCCAGGATCTCATGGAGCAGGGGCGCGCCCGGCGGAATGTAGAGGCGCCCCTGGAACGCCACGATGCCGTCGATGATGGACCACGGCGCGGCGCGCTGGTGGTTGGCGATGTCATCGTGGAGGGCGCGCAAGGCCGGGTCCTGCGCATTCGCTTGGCGCAGACGGGTGATGAAGTCGAACGTGGGACCCGAGATCGCCATGACCGCGAGTTCCTCCGTGTCGCGGCGAGACAAGGCATCAGCAACGGTGTTGGTGGAGCCGACCTTGTACGCCACGGTGAAGTCGAACCCGAGCAATTTTCCCACCCAATGGTGCTGCGGGATAGTAGCGAGGCGTTGATCAAGCAAGAATTTTAAACTGTAGTGGTCCGTGCGTACCAGGAAGCGGCGGCCCCAGAGGTATGGCCGCCAATGGCGTATGGCGAGCACCAGCCCAATAAGTTCGCATTCATACGCGGCGAGGGACTGGTGGCGAGGAGCCGCGGGTCGGCTGAAGAAGGCGATAGGGTGCTGCTCCTGGAGAAGGACGGCGCCGAACCCGTAGGTGGATGCATCGCATTCGACGATGAATGGCATGGCGAAGTTAGGCAGCGCGAGCACGGGCGCTGTGGTGACCGCCGTCTTGAGGGCTTGGAAAGCGTGCGCCGCGGCGGCCGACCACTGGAACCCCTCCTTGAGAAGAGCGGTGAGAGGCGCGGCAATGGCGCCGAAGTCTTGGACGAATTTCCGGTAATATCCAGCGAGGCCCAGAAAACCTCGCACTGCGCGCGCCGTGCGCGGTGTCGGCCAGTCTGCAACCGCCTAGACCTTCTCAGGATCCATGGCGACCCCGGCTTCAGAGATCACGTGGCCCAAGTACGAGATGGTGGGGGAGCCGAACGCGCACTTGGATTTCTTCACGAAGAGCCGGTGGTGCTGGAGGAGAGTGAGGACGGCGCGCACATGGCTGAGATGCTCCGCCATTGACCGGCTGTAGATGAGGATGTCGTCGAAGAAGACGAGCACGAATCGGCGGAGAAACGGCCGCAGAATGTCGTTCATCAAGGCTTGGAAGGTGGCCGGCGCGTTACATAGGCCAAAGGGCATGACGAGGAACTCATAGAGGCCCTCGTGTGTCCGGAACGTCGTCTTCTCGATGTCTTCGGGCCGCATACGGACTTGGTGATAGCCGGACCGGAGATCGAGCTTGGAGAAGAATCGGGCGCCGCTCAGCTCGTCCAGGAGCTCGTCCACCACGGGAATGGGAAAGGCGTCCTTCACCGTGATGGAGTTGAGCGCCCGGTAATCGACGCAGAAACGCCAGGAGCCGTCGGCCTTTTTGACGAGCAAGACCGGCGACGAGAAGGCCGACGAGCTGCGCCGTATCAGCCCTTGCTGGAGCATGGCCCCGCACTGCCGCTCCAGTTCATCCTTGTGGGCGGCGGGGTACCGATAGGGGCGAACGGCCACTGGCGCTGATCCTGGAAGAAGAGTGATGGCGTGATCTTGTGAGCGCGGCGGCGGCATACCTTGGGGCTCTTCGAAAACGGACTGGAACTCATCGAGAAGCGCTGGCAGGAGCTCCGTGTTACGGCAAGCCTTGAGTCGGGGACCGGATGGCCCCGCGATGCCTTGCCAGCGGAGATCACGTTCCTGGTACTGGATGGTCATGGAGAGCGAGCCGAAATCCCAGAGGATCGGCCCCAGGGTCGCCAGCCACTGGGTGCCTAGCACGGCGTCGTAGCCGGCCAGGGGAAGGGCGTAGAAGTCCGCCGCGAACGCCGCCCCGTCGATGGAGAACGTGGCCCGCCGGTACACGCCCGGGCAGGGAACGCGCTCGCCATTGGCAACCGTGACCTTCATGCCGCCCAGGAGGTCGAGACGGAGGGAAGTGCGCGTCGCTGCCTCGGCCGCGACGAAGTTATGAGTGGATCCCGAGTCGAGCAAGGCCAGGAGGGACACGCCCCCCAAGTTGATGTGTAGTTGCATCGTGTCGGCGATGCGGACGCCGGCGATGGCCAGCAGAGAGATTGTGGGATCGCCGAGGTTGACCAGAGGCGGCAGCTCCTCCGATTCATCGTCCTCGGTGAGCTCCAGGAAGAACAGGCGCTGGCAGATCTTGTTGTGGCCGCGCGAGTACTTGTCGTTGCAGTTGAAGCATAAGCCCTGGCGACGTCGTTCGTCCATCTCCGTGGGCGTGAGCCGGCGCACCTGGCGACTGTCAGCGGGCGCCATCTGGACGGGGCGGCCTGCCGGAGGATGCGCGGGCAACGCCAGCTGCTGACTGGGGCCGCTCTGGAGGCCCCGGCCCGCGAGGCGGGGATCGTGCGCGACCGCCGCTGGAGCTTGGAGCGCGCGCGTGCTCTGTTCCTGCTGCTCCAGCTTGCGAGCGAAGCTCATGGCGACGATGAAAGTGAGCGGGTTCTGCATCTCCACGGCGTGACTTAGCGGCGGTCCAAGGCCCGCCGTGAACGCCTGAATGCGCTGCGATTCCTCCAGAGGACCCACTCGCGGAAGCAGAGCTTCGAAGCGCTCTTGATATTCCTCGACGGTCCCCGTGCGACAGCAGGCCATCAGCTCGCCCAGGGGGTTGGAGCAGAGAGGCGGCCCGAAGCGGAGGTTAAGCAGCTCAGTGAAGCGGCGCCAGGGCGGCGTGCCCTCGGACTGTTGGACTTGCATGTACCACATCTGCGCGACGCCGTCCATGTTGTAGGAGGCCATCCAGACTTGCTCCTCTGGAACGATGCGCTGCTGCAAGAAATAGGACTCACACTTGTTGATGAAGGCGAGCGGGTCCGATTTCCCATCAAATTTGGGGAAATCGAGCTTTTGGAATCGGGGCGACCGTTCTCTGCGGTCGTTGCCGAAACCAGAGCCGCCTACGCCCGACGATGACGAGGAATGGGGCGGTTGGGTCTGCAGCGCGGCAAGCTGCTGCTGCATAGCAGCCAAGCCCTTGGCAAGGTCGGCCACCTGCTTGGAGAGGTCGGAGATGGCCTGGTCGGACATGGTGGGTGCGGAGGAGGCGGATGAGCGGGTGGGGGATGATGGGGCGGAGGCGGAAGCAGAGCGAGTGCCGGCGGATCGACGGACACCTGATACAAAGTTGTCGTGGTCCTTCTCTCCGAGAGTAGCCGGACCACGGCTTCTCAACTCGTAGTTGGAGGTAGGGGAAGGAGGCGCCAGAGTTCTGGCGCCTAACAGCAGGGAGATGGGATTGAGGACAGCAGTAGGTGAGATTAGGGAGATAACTGATTTCTTGCCTTCTCTTCAAAGTCGATGCTTGAGTACAATATATAGGAGCTTAACTCCTTGGAACTAATGCCAGCTAATAACTGCATGGCTGCTAATTACTCTTGACTGCTCCTCTTCTTCTTGAGCCCTGTGAGCCTTAAACCTCAGCCGCCTCTGCCTCTTCGTGGCCCTCGTGCCCGCCGGCGTGCGCCGTGCCTTGGTTCCTGCGACGGCGGCTGAAGTGTCTGCCCCACATTACAGCCGGCCACACCAGGCTGCTGTGAGTACGGTCCAGGAGGGGGATGAGCGTCCGCCAGGCATTTGCTTCCTCACGGGTACAGCATTTCACGTGTACAGGTACCCATCTATCTCTCTGTTTTTCACCGAAAGATTTTTTATTTGACTCTGCCTTCTCCCATACTGGAATATTCAACTTATTTGTAGCTGATTGGAGTTCATCTATTGCAAAGAGCCACAGATCAAGGATCTGTCAAGCACATGCATGGATGTGACCGCCTTCTCCCATACTGAAATGGATCTCGGTGGCAATGGATGTGTTGTGATTTAGGAATTCTTGATATCATTGTATTATTGGTTTGTATGCCATTTGATGTAAATTATGAATATTTTAACGATGCTGTGTTGAACTAAAGCGGGGACAGGGATCCCCACGGGGATTAATTCCCCACACGGGGTTGGGGATGTTGGAATTGCACAGGTAGTTTGGGGCAAATCTGATTTCATTAGCCTTAGAGGCAAAGGAAACTGCAGGGATACATATATAGGGCAGCAAACTTGGCTGCCAAGAAGCTGTTGCAAAAGTTAACTTGGCTGCCAAGTTGTTGCTAAAATAAAGCATATTCTAAAGTAGATACTAAGCATATTCCTAATAGATAAGCACAAGAGTTAAAGAGGTCTATCAATCTCCCCCTAAGTCTTATGTGTATGCTTCTGAGCAACCTGGACCATCCCAATCTTGGCGCGGAGCCCCTAGAACTTGACTCGCCCAAGGGACTTGGTCAGAAAATCAGCAAGCTGGTCTTGCGTGTTGATGTAGCCAGCCTTGATGCTCCCCTCATCCAGGCAGTCTCTGATGAAGTGATACCTCACCCTGATGTGCTTACTGCGCTCATGGAAGACGGGGTTCTTTGCCAAAGCCAAGGCGGACTTGCTGTCCACCCTCAGCTCCACGAGTGCTGCATCTCTGCCAATGAGATCGCTGAGCAGCCGAGCGAGCCAGATGGCCTGAGTCGAAGGGGTAGTGGCTGCGATGTACTCTGCCTCGCAGCTAGACAAAGCCACCACCTGCTGCTTGACCGACTGCCAGCTGATCAGACACTTGCCGAGGAAGAATAGCGTCCCGCTAGTGCTCTCGCTCGTGTCGATGTCGCCGGCGTGGTCACTGTCGCTGTACCCGATGAAGTGCACCGCACCGGGGCACCTCGGGTAGTGTAGGCCGTAGTCGGAGGTACCTGCAACGTAGCGAAGAATCCTCTTGACGGCTTGTTGATGCTCCGTCGTCGGTCGCTGCATGAACCGACTGACGTAGCCCACGGCGAACGCCAAGTCCGGCCGCGTGTGGACGAGGTAGCAAAGGTTGCCCACAATGCACCGGTATTGTGTGGCGTCGACCTCCTCCGCCATGCTGTCGCGGCTCAGCTTCAGCCTCTCCTCCATAGGAGTGTGAGCTGGGTTGCAGTCGGTGAGCCCGCCCAGCTCGACAATGCGCTTGGCGTAGGCGGTCTGGCGAAGGGAGATGCCGGAGCTGTTCTGGTGGACCTCAATTCCCAGGTAGAAAGACAGGAGCCCCAGGTCGTTCATCTGAAAGACGGTCCTCATCTTCGCCTTGAATGCCTCAATCTCGTCCTCCTTGGTGCCGGTGATCACCAAGTCGTCGACGTAGACGCCCACCAGCAGGGCGTTGCCTCCCTTGTCCCGCCGGTAGACAACAGCCTCGTGAGGGCTCTGCTGGAACCCCATTTGCTTGAGGGTGGAGTCCAGCTTGGCGTTCCAAGCTCGATGCGCCTGCCGCAAGCCGTAGAGGGCCTTGCGCAGGTGAAGAACCTTGCTCTCCTTGCCGGGAATGACGAAACCCGACGGCTGACGGACGTAGACCTCCTCCTTCAAGTCGCCGTTGAGAAAGGCAGACTTGACGTCCATGTGGTGGACATGCCAGCCCTCCTGGGCTGCCAGAGCGAGTAGTAGGCGAACAGACTCCATGCGTGCAATGGGTGCGAAGGCGTCGTCGAAGTTGACTCCCTCCTGCTGAACGAACCCGCGCGCCACGAGTCGTGCCTTGTGCTTGATCACAGCACCAGCATCATCCTTCTTGAGCTTGAACACCCACTTCAGGGTGATGGCGCAGTGGCCGGCAGGAAGATCCGCCAGCTCCCACGTGTGGTTCCGCTCGACGGCGTCCATCTCCTGCTTCATCGCAGCACGCCATGCCGCATCTCCCTCCGCCTCAGCGAAGGAGCGGGGCTCGTCGTCGTCGTGCGCCAAGTGCAGCTCCCCCTCGAAGTCGTGCTGCGCCAGTCCAGGGACGGGCAACTCGCCGAGGAGGTTGTCCATGGTGCGGTAGCGCGGAGGCTCGTCGTCGTGGTAGGCGTCGACGCGGTCCTCATCGTTTGTCAGCGGAGTGGCGAACTCCACCGAGCGCTGCTCGTCGTGGACCGGAGCTGCTGTGGCCGATCCCGGTGGTGTGGCCGCCGGTGCAGGAGAGCGTGGAGTGGCCAGTGCAGGAGATGCAGGAGCTGGTGCTGGAGATCTAGGAACCAGTGCTGGAGAGCCAGGAACCGGTGCTGGTGCAGAGCGGGTCGTAGCCGGTGCCGTAGGTGGCGAAGCGGGGGGTGTGGCCGGTGCCAAAGGTGGTGGAGGACCCGCCGGAGCTGGAGGCGAGCGAGGAGTCGAGGCGAGCGAACTCGGTGAAGACGAGCTGCTAGCTCCCCCGGCTCCCTCGAAGTGGACGTACTCGACGACGAAGTCTCGGAGGGTCGAAGTCGAGCCGTCGTCCACCACCTTGTCCCATGCCCAGCCTCGTCCCTCGTCGAACACGACATCACGCGAGATGCGGACGCACTGTGTCGCGGGGTCGAGGATGCGATAGGCCTTGATGCCCTCCGCGTAGCCGATGAAGACCCCAGGTGCACTCCGGTCGTCGAGCTTGCCAACGTGGCCGAGCTCCTTGGCGAACGCGAGGCGCCCGAAGACGCGAAGGTGGCTGACCGTCGGCTTGCGCCCGTGCCAGGCCTCGTACGGCGTCTTGCCGTCAAGCGCCTTGGTGGGCGAGCAGTTGAGGACGTGGACAACCGTCATCACCGCCTCTCCCCAGTAGATCGCCGGCAGCCCCCTCTGCTTGAGGGCGCGGGCAGTGGTCACACTGTCTGGTTGCGGCGCTCGACGACGTCGTTCTGCTGCAGGGTGTACGGGGCGGAGAAGTGGCGCTGGATCCCCTCGTCGGCGCAGTACGCCGCGAACTCAGCCGTCATGAACTTGCCACCGTTGTCCGTGCGCAGCACCCGAAGCTTGCGGCCACACTCCTCCGCAGCAGCTTGATGGCGCTTGATAGCGTCCGCAGCTGCTCCCTTGGTGTCGAGCAGGACAGCCCACATGAAGCGGGACACGTCGTCGACGAGGAGGAAGTAGCGCCGTCCTCCGGCTGTAGCAGGGGTCACGGGGCCGCAGAGGTCGCCATGTACAAGCTCCAGCCTCTCCTTGGCCCGGAAGCTCGCCTGGCGAGGGAAGGGCAGCCGACGCTGCCTGGTGACAACGCAGGTGTCGCAGAACTGCTCCACGTGGTCGACGTGCGGTTCCCCCGCACCATCTCCTTGCTGCCCAGCTGCTTCAGGGCCTCAAAATTTAGGTGCCCGAAGCGCTCGTGCCACCGCCACGCGTCGTCGTCGCGGCGGGCAGCAAGACAAGGGCTGCGCCACCTGCACGTGAAGGACGTAGAGGCGATTCCTCCCTCTGTTCACCTTGGCGAGCAGCCTCCGACTGCTGTCCCAAATGCACAGCACCCCGTGCTCGATCTCCATGCGCGAGCCGTTCTCATCTAGTTGTCCCAAGTTGATGATGGAGTTCCAAAGCGCGGGGATGTAGTACACGCCAGTGAGCAGCCGGTGCTCGTCAGTCTTGGCGGTGAAGACAACCGAGCCGACTCCCTTGATCTCTACGGCGGAGGCGTCCCCGAACTTGACGGAGCTTCGCACGCCGGAGTCCAAGTCAGAGAAGAACTCCCGCCGCCCGGTCATGTGGTGGGTGGCGCTGGAGTCGAGGTACCATCCGTCGATCTTGTCGTCACTGGCGGAGCCGAGGAAGGCGTGGGCGCGCGGCTCGTCGAGGTGGAGAAGCGCGGCGACGGTCGGCGCAGGAGAGGAGCACAGCTCAATGTCCCCGTGGATGTAGAACAGAGCCGGCTCATCACCCTCCTGTGCCTGCGCGACGTGAGCCTGACCGTCGCGCCTCGCCTGCCGGCAGTCCCTGGCCCAATGGCCGGTCTTGCCGCAGTTCTTGCAGATGTCGTCCCGGTTCGGCTTGCGCTCGCCGTCGGCGCCGTCAGGAGCGCCACCGCACGCCTGGGAGCCTTGTCCCGCTTACGCGGCCGGCACTTGCGAGTGCTCGACGACGGTGCAGCCTCGCCCTTCCTTCGCTCCTTCTGCCGAGCGAGCCACTGCTCCTCGGTGTAGAGAAGCTTGCCACCGGCGTTGGTCGGCTGCGAGGGAGCCTTCCAGCGCTCGTCGATGGCCTTCAGGCGGCCCGTCACCTCCTCAATCGTGAGCGAGTTGAACTCCAGCAGGATCTCGATCGACACAGCAACCAGCTTGTACTTGTTGGGGACGACGCGAAGAAGCTAAGGATCATGAGCGAGGTGAACTCCAGCAGGATCTCGATCGACACAACAACCTGCTTGTACTTGTCGGGGACGACGCGGAGAAGCTTCTCGACAGCCTCCTCCTCATCGAACTTGGTGTCGTCGTACCGCAGGAGCGGCTGCTGCAAAGTGGTGAGGCGGATGGCGAAGTCCTCGACGTCCTCGCTGGGCTTGAAGGTCATGTCCCCCCACTCCTTCCGCAGTCGCTGCAGCGTGGATCGCCGCGCGTGGTCGCTGCCGATGCGCGCCACGGTGATGGCGTCCCAAGCATCCTTGGCGGTCTCCTTGTCCGCAAGGGTGGTCTGCATCTCCACCGGTACAACGGCGAGAAGCGCCTCCATCGCCCGCCGATCCTCGGTGAAGTCGACGTCGCCGTACCGTACCGCGTCCCACATGTGGCGCGCCTGCAGCTTGACCTTCATCACCATCGACCACTCGTTCAAGTTGGTCTTGGTGAGCATAGGCCAGCCGCTGTCGGCGCCGGCGTCCTTGACGATGGTCTGGATGAGTGGAGGAGACCCCGGCCGGCCACGGCGACCACGGCGCCGCTCTAGAGAAGGGGAGGCACGTCGCCTGTGAGGGCTGCGTGCACCAGCGTCCCATCTACCCAGCTCGCGGTCGTCGAAGGCGTTCAGCTCGCATCCGTACGGGCCGTGTGCAAGCCTCGCTCGAGCATCACGCGCCTGCATCCCTCGCTGCGCCTCCAGCTGCTCGGCCCACTCGCGCCTGCGCTGCTCCTCGAGCGCGTGCTGGATGCGCGGGTCCCAAGCAGCTGCTGCGTCGCGGTCGCGGCCGAAGGCACGCGCCTGCGCGTCACACTCCTCGTGCGCGAGCCAGTGGTTGGTGTCGCGGGCTGCGCGATCCTCCCAGTCATCCTCGCGTCCAGCCCAGCCGAAGCCGCGCGCACCCAGGTCGCGACCTCCTCCCGCGCGCAGGTCCGCAGCAGCGTCCGCAACCTGCTGGCCCGCGGTTCTGCCACGCGCGTGCACCTCTACGCCCGTGTCCTCCTCCCGCTCGAACTCGTGGAAGCCGCGGACGTCCAAGTCGCGGCCGTCCGCGCCTCCACCTCCTCCCGCGTCCATACGGCCGCCTTCACCCGCGCCCGCAGAACCCGCAGCAGCGCGCGCGCATCTGGTCGCGTTCGTCCACGCCGGCGCCCGCCTCCCGTCGGGACTCCTCCAGGCGCAAGGCGGCGACTTCCGCCGCCACAGCCTCAGCAGCTGCAGCCGCGACCGCGGCGTCCTCCGCGGCCCGTGCTGCTGCCAGCTCGGCGGCCGCAAGGCGCTGCGCGCGAGCAGCGGCCGCCGCGCGCACGTCCGCCTCTTTCTTCCGCCTCTCTGCGTCGAGCTCCTCCACGGGGCGCGCAGCTGCGGCCCGAGCGCGCTCCAGTCGCTCGGTGGCCCGCGCAGCCGCCGCCTCCAGCGCGGCGAGGTCCTCATTGCCGTCGCCCTGCTCGGCCATGAGCCTGCGCCTCCCGCTAGATGTGGTGGAACGGCTTGAGGAAGAGGAGTAGGAGTGGAGGGACATGGCTGTCGATTGGGATGGGGAAGGGAAGAACCAGGAAGAAACCTAGGCTCTAGATACCATTTGTTGGAATTGCACAGGTAGTTTGGGGCAAATCTGATTTCATTAGCCTTAGAGGCAAAGGAAACTACAGGGATACATATATAGGGCAACAAACTTGGCTGCCAAGAAGCTGTTGCAAAAGCTAACTTGGCTGCCAAGTTGTTGCTAAAGTAAAGCATATTCTAAAGTAGATACTAAGCATATTCCTAATAGAAGCACAAGAATTAAAGAGGTCTATCAGGGGATGGGGACAAAATCTCCCCCGTGAGCTTTGGCAGGGACAGGGATGGGGAATTTTCATCCCCACGGGGACAGGGATGGGGAGTTAAACCCCGTCAGGGAATTCCCCGTTGCCATCTTTACTCTGAGCTGATGGTGTAGCAAGTTGTGAGTAGTTAGGGAACATCAGAACTAAGGTAAGAACAATGAAATCAAGGGTATTGGCATAATGAAACTGACACAAGATCGGTAGAGGATGGAATTGTACTACGTTTTCTTATTCAAAAATACAATCATATCTTAAAGTATTTGCCATCTTTACACAGTGTCAAAACATTTGCCAACTTCGGAAATAAATATCAGAAGTCACAAAAAAAAGAGAAACTATCGTATCTTAAAGTAAAGTACAACTGTCTAAATACAAAACAACAGTTCCACATATCATACCTGAACATTCAGACCACTTAATTTTATGTTCTCGAGGTTTTTCCCTGTGTGCCATTATGAAAGATGGTCTCTGCCTCCACTTCCCTAAAAAGTTCGGGCATACCTTGGTACTATCGTCAAAACTTTGTTTTGCCCACCATGCCAATCCGTCCACTTTTACCATTGACGGTGTCAAACAGACAGCTGAAATGACTATTTTGCCCTATAGTGGGACCCACTTGTCAGCAACCCAATGGCTCAAGGGCGAGCTCCGCTGGCCCCGTCGGGCGACGCACGGGCAAGCTTCATCCCGGCCACTGCGCGGACGAGCTCCGCCCGGGCCACCCCACGCTTGCACCCAAGCGGGCCGTGATCGACGCCGGCAGCGCAGTCGAGTGCCCCGCCCCACTCACGCGGTCGTGTGGGCCGTCCCTAGCACGGGCTCCGCCGCGTGCATTCCGCCCCACGCCCGCGACCCAACGGTCCGTGCTCGACTGCGTGGTCAACTGAGAGCCGGTGAAGGAGAAGGGGAAAAGAAGGGGTATTTTGGACATTTTCTCCATCTGGACCCACATGTGAGAACTGACAAACGGCTAAAAGCATATGGAAGATGGACGGAATGGCGCGTTGGGCAAAAGAGATAAGCGTCATGGCACCAAGGTTCGTTCGAACTTTTTAGGGGCATGGAGGCAGAGACCATGTTTCATAATGGCACAAAGGGAAAAGCCTCCTCAAAAGAACATTAAGTTTCACATACAAAATTTAGTTAGCAGATGATACTTGCAGCATGTTTATGCAACTATAGTAAGTCTATAACCTTACATATCAGAACATAGAAGCAAAGTCATCTGAGGATCTTAAGCTTATAACCAAGTATTTTTGATAAATTGCAGAAGGGGATTAGTATGGACCAGAATGTTCACGACATACTCCATAGATATCACCGCATTCCCAGCCCTCACAATAAAACAGAACCCAAACAAGTCAACAAAAGCAATAGCAGATCACTTGCTTATCAAAGCGAACCATCCAACCACCGGTGCCCCAACAAGCACATGGGTGTACACCGATAAGGGTTGTTTTTTTGCAAAAAGAATCGTAGTTAGTAGGCATAATTCATGTATACACTTGCAATAAGATCAGGTCTGATTCCGATTAAGCTAACATCCAACCACAACCACCGGCGCCCCAACAACCACATGGGTATGCACACGTACACCCGGTAGTTTTTTTTCGCAATAAGAATCGAAGTTTAGTAGGCATAATTCATTTATACACTTGCAATTAGATCAGGTCTGATAACATACAAATAGCCAAATAGCTTAGGTTAGGCTTTGGGTGCTGCTAGGTTTAGCACAGCAGGAAGGGAAGAGAAGGGGCGGGCATACCATCTGTTGGGGGGTCGACGAAGACCTGGGCACGACGGCGGTGGCGGCGGGGCGGCGGGGCGGCGGTGGCGGCGGTGCGGCGGTGGCGGCGGCCTAGTCGTCGGGCAGAGAGAGAGAGAGAGAGAGCACGCTGTGAGAAAGAATAGCCTAGTCGTGGTCGGGGGCTCGGACGAGGGAAAACGCAATCGCACGGGCCCTCTCCTCGACATGGGCTGTTCATGGTTTCAAACAATTGTTTTGCAGATTTTTCATGTTTCTTTCTTTCTCTTTTTTTAGTCATTATATTATTATTATTATTATTATTATTATTATTATATAATGAGTCGGTGTAGCAATTCTCATATACTGTTTATCTTCTACCTCTCGTCACCTCCACCACCCAAAAACCACCCCTCTGCTGCAAGCGCTAGGGTTCACCGGAGCTTTGGTGAAACCTAGCGTACACGGTGGTCGTCCTCTTTCCCTCCCCCGTCATCGTCATCTTCTACAACTTCAACAAGCTCGCTACACCATCTTTTCTAGCTCCGACGAGCCTCCCTTGCCCTGACCTAGCCCGGTCGTTACTATCGCCGCAAGCTTCCCTAAACCACACGACCCCCATCCCCACTGCATGATCTATGTATCTCCCACAGTTGGCCCCTTCTATACTTGTTGGAGTTGGAGAAGAAAAAATAAAGAGGCTCATCGAAACCCTAACTAACAGATCCAAGAGGAGGACAAAGATTGTGACGTCTACCTTGTCTAGCCACAAGCTCGACCGCCATCATCATTGCTTGAGAGAGGAAAGGAAGGAAGGAGCAGTAGGCGTGGACACGGTGGGGTGGGAAGAGCTGGACGGGTATAAAACACCCAAATGACATATAGCATTATTATTATCATATTCCATCTATATTTTATATTTACTTATTTTCTGAAACGCGGAACATTTTTTGGTTTTAAATTAAAACCAAGATATTGGATCATAACAAATAAGTGAAGGGGATATAATTTATTATTTTATTAATATAGTGGAACTTTTTTCTCATGAACCTTGAAACATTTTTCTCTTGAATATGAAGATAGAACATTTTTATTCTAAATGTGGACCAATTATGCCGTAAGGCCTACCAAGTACATTGTTCGGTTCAATAAAGAAATATTCCAAATTAATAAGGGAAAACTCTAAGAAAATCTGATCCAGATGTACCTAAGCGGGGTATTGTTTTAAAATCTTATTGTAAGAAACACAATGGTTCATAATTTTTTGGATATATTTTTCAGAAACTATGAATTTCTTTAATTCAAATCTTTATTTTTAAGGTGAATTGTATTTTTCCATCCTTTACCGCGCAGCTCCACTAGCAAAGGGTTGGTGAAAGTGGAGGTGTTCGGTATAACTCCACCTCCATCTCTCTTTCTCTCTTCCACTTAGGCCCCATTTGTCAAGGGGCAAAATGAAAAACTACAAAAGAAAAATACGAGTCTTCTTCCTTCCAAAGCGCAGAGGCGAGACGGTCACGTGGCCTCACCGGCAAGCAACTTTGTGGGCAAGCATGACCTCACAGGCGGGTGCGATCGCATCAGTGTAACTCTGATGTAGCCGACGTGACAACGAGGTGCAGGGACATGGGAGAAGCAGAGGCACTCGCGACGGTGAAGAGGTAAAATAGAACGGATCGAATCGTCATTTTTGTATAACCAGTTGTAGTGATGGGTATTTCTCTCAGCTCCACTAAAGTTGGATCTGGTGGAGTACCCGTTGAGGAGATCCACTAATTTGATGGAGCAGATCTACTAGTGGAGTAGGTAGGGCTAGAGGTGTTTGATTAAGAAGTTAGATTTGGATCTGAATTTTCTGAATCTAAAACTGGTGGAGTTGTTCTAATCCAGCTCATAATATCATTCGTGTCAACCAAAATTTATCTCATATATCGATGGCTAGCTAGGTCTATAGACCGGTACATGAGTATTTGCATCTTGTTTTGCGTCCATCAAGTAGTCAAACTGAATCGACAGCTGATGTGGTGAGTTGAGTGAATAAAGAAATAGAGAAAAGACCAATGGTTTTCTGGGTGAGCATGCGAGCTAGCTGCTTGTGTAGTCGCTAACGAGTAACGACTCAGTTTTTCACCTTGTGTCTCCATCACTAATACTTAAGTCTCATTTATATATGTATGTAAATTCAGTTTTAACTTTCTTTTCTTTGTGCCTCTTTCATGATAAAGCCTTTCCTATTTATTATGTTTATGTTTATCTAGATATCTGTAGTTGAATCGTCCAATTTAACCGAATCTTGAGCATACTTGTCCAATCTTAGACACTAAGTACATAAGAGACTAACTTAAATCCGGTAGACTATTGAGCCTACTATGGTGGAGAACTCGAAATCATCCACGTTTGATACAGGATTCAAAAATGAGTAATAAAACTTACAACATCATTAAGCATTTCATATTTCATACATGACATTTCATCATAACATGATTCAAATAGTTATTACAGACTAGGTTAGAATTTAAAGCAGAAACGAATTTCATAGTTCATACATGGCATTTCATCATAATATGATACAAATAGTTATTACAAACTAGGTTAGAGTTTAAAGCGAAAATAAATAAGTTCATGACTTAACACAGAGAACAAACACCAAAAAAAACTACAAGTTCAATGTCGATCAAAACGAAAATACACTTCAAAGGATTATATATACATGATCCTCGTTGCGTCCACCAAGAGAGACCCGTACACACAATGGCACAACTGAAGTGCCCAATGCTTACCATGCAAGTACACATGGTAAATAGTGACTCGCTCAAGCCTCTATGTGATCATCTGCAACAACATTGGGAAATAAAACTCTGAGTATACAATGTACTCCACAAGACTTATCTAACTAGGTGGGAATATATTTCCAACTCTCAAGGGTATGTTGAGGCTATTTTCTAAGTGTATGATGAGGCTATTTGGTAAGTTGGTTTTTATTTGTTTTGCAGAAAAACTTACTAAAGTGCATCCTTATATGCATGTTTTAGCAGTCATACTCAATTTATTACTTAACCATTATAGATAAGCATCTTAAGCTACTTTTAAGCAAGTAGTAAGCAATCAAAATATACATATCCAACCTTTTTTCCATCGCATTCGTCATTATGTTCCGGTCACTATTACAAAGGTAGCAATATGGCAAGTGTTCTCCATATCCGAGAAGTGTTGCAATTCAAATTGATGTGCATACAAGTAGAAAAATCACATATAGTCGCGCACACCCCCAACAAGTTTTGTACTAAAGTCATTGTTCCCGAACTTGCACGCATGAGGTCTGAACTGGCCCCGCTGCCCTAGAGAACCCACCCTACTAGTCTACTGAGTTTTTTATAGACACTCCGCTTCCGACTGCCACCCATAGGGACTTTCATGTCATCATAATACCATATACGTGTTTGATAATCACAGGTCTTAGTTGGCATAGGTGTGAGTGTGACCATAACACCTGGAGCCTCGCTTTGTTGCCCTCTCCACAACCAGAATCTCTCTACCGTAATCCCTATAGCGCTTGTGACCAAAGGGTCCAAGAAAATAGTGTCATAAGACAATCTAGGCCCATCTAGTCACGACAAAGGTTTGAACTATGTCAAAATCCCAATGACCAAGGTTGTCAAAAAATGTAAATTCTAAATCCAGTAGAAAAGATAAGATCATAATTATTAAAATTATATAAACATAGGTTCTATTAACTAGAATTATAGAATCAGGCCCCTTAGTTAAGATCATAAAGATATATAAAATCGTATGATAAAAATCACATATTTTAATAACTTGGAATTTGCATCGATGCAATTTTCATAATGAGACCAGAATCGAGGCTCTCGAAGTTCAATGCACATCACAGTAAAGTTAAGGATCTTTAGATTGACTAGTAAAAATGCTTGTGCATTGCAACGGGTGAAAATTGTGTCTTTCTTGTAACGATACGTTCAGTCATGACCACTACACACCATAACATTGAAAAGTTTGAAGCAATCTCTTTGAGCTTGACACAAGCATCTCCTTTCATGAGCTTCTTCAATCTCTGTGCACTGACTTGAATTGCCATATTTGATTGATGCCAAGTGAGTACAAACAAGGTTTGAGGCCACCAAAAGCCCTACTAATCAGATGCTTGAACCCATTGACAAGGCATTGTTTTGGTTCTTGACAACAATGGAGGATATTGTTCTGACGCCTTTCACATTTTCAATCACCCATGGTGTCTGCAGCGGCAAATTCATTCATCACCTCATGATTAACAACAATATAACAAACTGCCAGTTGACCATCTACCAGAATTGAAGCAATTGCAAGCCATACCACTAAGTGCATATTGACACACCTAAACCAATTTTAGCATTCAGGCATAGCATATACTATGTATGGATACATCAACCAAGTAAATAGCATATACTAAGATGAATTTAAGAGTGAACAGGGGCAAAACACCTTTCCTCCATATCTGAGAAATAAATAAGATAGGTAGGTAGAAGGTCCCTTTGTGGGAATCAAGAAAGGAAAACTTACAGCCATGGACATTGCCGAGTAGGAGAGACTATGTGAAGCCGTGAATGACAAATATTCCCAAACGGGTTCTTGTCTTCGTCGCATATAACTAGGACAATGATCAGTAGCATGTTTCCAAGGTTTCCTGCGTTTTTTAGTAGAGGCCATTATTGATTTCTTTTGTGCATATATGAAGGCGAAAGAGGAATGAAACATGAACATCCATTGATGTAACTGAACCTGTTGACCAAAAGGCGTGATCAATCCCCTGAAGTGCTATGGTGGCTTCAAGATGCTCCAAGCAATCCAACCTAGAATGCCACCAATCACGAATGTGATCATTATATTAGCTGGCATAAACCACCTGAACAACACAAGGCATTAATCAGGTCACTTGAACAGTTACAAACAAATATAGTACTATAGAAGTGTAGACTTTCAGTTACTGCTTTATACTTCCTTCCTTAAGGCCCTGAAAAATATATATGATGATGCATATTATTACTTCACCAAAAAATGACATTCGTGAGTGTGACCATCTTCATAAGGCTGGCGAACATTAAAGATGGATGTTATTTGAGATTAGATTTTGTTAGATTCATCAAGCTAGCTGTGAAAAACAGACAGCTCACCTTGCTCATATCCCTTCGAGCAAACTGTATATTTTGAAACAAGCCCTATGTCCTACCATACCACGCACACATCAACTATTGAAGATCCTTTGACAACAACCCAATCAAGCAAAATATGTATGAACTAATCTGAAGATCCTTTCACAACAATCCAATCAAGCAAAACATGTATGAACTAATCTTAAAAAAATCCCACTGAATACTAATCATCAGCAAATAGAACAATCGGTGAGAACGCTAACCTTGTTTATCGTGTCTACAATGAGATCAGAATATTTGGTTCTTGGTCTGCTCGGCGAGATCAACAACTTCTTTTGCACATCAAGGAAAGCAGAAGAAATTCGTGTCCAATTTGGAACAATGAGATCATGATATTTGGTTCTTGGTCTGCTCGGCGAGATCAACAACTTCTTTTGCACATCGAGGAAATCTCAATGAGCTAAAAATATGTAATATATAAGTAGCAAAAAAAGCAGAATAAATTTGTGTCCAATTTGGAGTTCATGTCGAACATACCTCTAAATTGAATTTGATTTTTCTGATAGGTACTGGAGCCTTCTTCCGATATTCCAATCCAATTCCTCTAATTCCGATTGCAACTCGCTCGAACAAAACCGCGTGTTGTGTGGTGCACCCCTGCCGCTTTGCACGGCACCGCCAATGCCAGCTTATGCGGTATGCTAAGCGGGCAACGGCGCAAGAGCCACCTGTGCGGCTGCGCATTGACGATCTGCACGTCGGCGTCCATGCTAGCTGTAAGGAAAATGGACTTCAGACCATTTAACTTTGGATTTTGGTGTTTGATGAACAACATAACCAAATTGAACTAATATACTTTCAAGTGGTTGTTTTGGAGTCCAATAGGGTGCAAATGTGACTTGGACAAAGGCTGCGTGGTGATCCGATGATCAACACCTCAAGCAAGACATTTGAAGCACATTAGAAGACCCTCAAGAACAAGCAATATCCAAGGCACAAGAATGAAACCAATACGGCGCAAGAAATCATGAAGAATCAAAGAGAAAGGGACATCGGACGCTGGCTCAGCAAGCGTCGGAGGCACCGATGGCAAACCCTAGCTCGGGTTGGCGTATGTTGCCACATCGGACGCAACGGTAACACTGTGCAAAGTTGCACAGTATACATCGGACGCGCCCGTGTACATCGGACGCTATAGGACCCTACGTCCGATGCCTATGCAAAGAGGTTCCAGAGAGGCTCTGATGACATCGGATGCGTCAGATGGTTGAGCATCGGGTGTTGAAGGATCTGTTGTGACTCAGTGCCAGGCTGGCAACTAGCCGTTAATGGAGCATCGGACGTGCGTCCGATGATCATGACTTCAGCGTCCGATGCTACACTGTGAAGTCCAAGTTATTCCCCAATGGCTCTATTTGCTTGGGGCTCTATATATACCCCCATGGCCGGCCAAAACAACAAGGTTGGAGCTCAAGGAAGTGTACCAAGTGTATAGACACATATTTAGTTGCTCTAGCCACCAAAGTGCTTAAGTGATATACTAGGTGATTAGTGTAGGTGCTTTGCGAAGTGCTTAAGCTAGTTATACCACTACTTTGCGCTTGCTCTAGGTGTTAGGCCTAGTGTTTAGTGAGGTTTAAACACCTCTTATCTACCGGTGCTTGCGCGAACCGTGGTTGTACATCGGAGGGGCTTGTAGTCTTGCGAGATCACGCCAACCGTGTTTGTGGTGTGGCCGCCACCGTGTACCAAAGGGAACAAGGCCCACGACGGTTCGGCCGAAAGCTTGATAGTGAAGACGGCGGGGAGCGGTCCGGGAGAGGCTTTGCCACGAGTGGCTTAACCGGAGACCCACTTGCGTGTGGGGAAGGACCGGAGCTATCCACTGAGTTACCCGACCGGGAGCTTGGCCCTTGCGAGGGATTCCTTGCGAGGGGCTCCAACGAGGACTAGGGAGAAGCTTGCGCGCTTCTCGATACCTCGGTAAAAATACCGACGTCGTTGACGGAAGTTTGAATTTCTACCACTCTTTAGCTTCCGCACTCTTATTGCTACCTTGTTTACATGTTTTATCTTTCCTAGCTTAGTTGATAGGCTAGTTGATAGGTTCAGAATATAGGTTGCATAACTCTTTTGCGGTAGAGATAGCAAACACACATAGCAAAACCTTAGTTGCACTTTAGATAGTTTACTTTCTTGCATAGATTTTGACTAGGTGGTAATTAGAGGCCATTGTTTAGAGTAAAAGTTTTAAGTTGCCTAATTCACCCCCCCCCCTCTTATGCGTCACGATCCTTTCACCAGCGTCGGACGCAACACGCTACATGGAGCAAAGAGGCACTCAGCGGAGTCGTGCGAGCGCTGTACGAAGCAAGGAGGCACGCAATAGAGTCGGGCGATGCATGTGGCGGCACCTCCACAACGTTGAGGTTGCGGGGCTGCAGACAGTGAGCTCCGGCCATCGAGACTTATACGAGTTTTGACCCTGCGCGTGGATGGGAGTTGCCCCCACACAGGGGACCGATGCGGCGCTGGATCCGTGAAAGGTCCTAAATCGCTAGATGAGGGTGAATAGACTATAAAAAATTCTACAACAACACTAATCAATTTTGTTAGTAAACTAATGGCGAAGCAAAGGTTGCGCTAGCTCTAAGTCAAAAGCGAGCCTCCTATTCACAATTCTAGTAAACTATGATATCTAATATCACACAAAGGCTAGGTTGCTAGACTATGACTATGTGAGCAATATGAACTAAAGGATATATTATGCTACACAAGAATTAATATGTCTAGTAATGAATAGATACAAAATTCACCTTGCAACTAAGAGACAAAGTAATTACAAGAGATAGAGAGATGTATACCAATCCCAGCAACTGATCAATAGATGAATCAATGAATATCAAGGAGACAAAATGACACAATGATTTTTCCCCGAGGTTCACTTGCTTGCCGGCAAGCTACGTCCCCGTTGTAGAGATTCACTCACTTGGAGGTTCACGGGCTAATTGGCATCACACGCCAAACCCTCAATAGGGTGCCGCACAACCACACCACAAGATGGGGATCCATAAGCTACCAGCAATCCACTAAAGTTACCTTTCGCGATATCCCACGGGGAAGGTACAAGAAACCCCTCACAAGTCACCGATCGGAGCCGGAAACAATCACCAACTTCCGCTCAACGATCCTCGTTGCTCCAAGTCATCTAGGTGTCGACAAACACCAAGAGTAACAAGAGAAATTCGCAGCGAAACACGAATACCAAGTGCTTCTAGATGAACACACTCATGCAATGCACTTGGCCCTCCCAATCTCTCTCAATATGATGATCAATCAATCAAATGGAGTGGGAGATGTTTGGCTAGGCTCACAATAGAGTTTAGGCAATCCAAATGTCCAAGAGAGTGAGCCCAAGCCAGCCACACGCCTTATATAGATCCCCCTCCAAGAGAAGGCTGAAATCCCCAAATCATACAGATTCTGTGGGGCCATCGGACGCGTCGTTGAATAACCATCGGCCACTAGCCCAGCGTCCGATGCCTAGATCCGCGCCACACGTTGAAAGCCCTAGTTTGGTTTTGGATAATTGATGAAACCTATTTGGACTAACCCTATGCTTGAGTATGTATGAGATAGGTTGGTCCAACACCAAGTGATGGAGCTAGATGGATGGTGATGTTCACATGGTGGTGATCAAAGGCTCAAATGCTTGGATAAGAAGAAAGAGAAACAAAATGGATTAGAGGCAAAGGTATATGCATAGGGCCATTTTGTTTTGGTGATCAAGACACTATAGAGAGTGTGATCACATTTAGGATTGATAGCCGTACTATCAAGAGGAGCGAAATTCGTTTGTGAAATACGGTTATCAAAGTGCCACTAGATGATCTCACTTTGCATATGCATGTAGAATCTAGTGTGTGCTAACATCCCTTGAAATGTTCTTGATATATGCTAACTCACGTGCACAAGTAGTGGAAACTTGATGGAGTTAACACATATGCACAAGGGATGAAGTGAAGATTGATTCCGTGCTCTCTGAGGAGCATCAGACGTTGTTCTGATGAGCATCGGACGCTGGGGGTAGCGTCCGATGGTAAACCCTAGTGAAGCTGAGCTAACTGAGTAGCATCGGACGCAGGCAACAGACGTTGGGAAAGCACTGTTGCTGAGTCTGATGCTGATGATGTGTCCTAGGTTTTTTCTCAGGGGAGCATCGGATGCTGGGCAGCGTCCGATGTGAGTGCCTCGGACGCGTCCGATGTCCGCAGGAGCTTTCTGGATGCTCTCTGCATAGACATCAGACGCTGGTCTTGTAGCGTCCGATGTGGCTTTGTTCGATCATCCGATGTAAGCGCATCTAGCCATTGTAAAGTCTGACAGGTCATCGGACGCTGGACCTATGTGTCTGATGTTGCGTCCGATGTAACATTAACAACGCGCGAGTGAATCTAGCCGTTGAGATCTGGCGGTTGCAGTTGAATGGAAAGGGACGCATGGCGCTCATCCAGGCATCGAACGTTGAGCGTGCTCCGATGTAAAACCATCGGAGCGTCCGATGGCCCAGCAGAATCTGAGTGAAAGGGGGCTTCGACCCTCTCTTTTGTGGGGGTCTATATAAGGCATGTGGTCGGCTTGTGCTCTCTCTCCTTGGACATTTGGATTGCTTAAACTCTATAGTGAGCCTAGCCAAACATCTCCCACTCCATTTGATTGATGGTTGATCATCTTTGAGAGAGATTGGGAGAACCAAATGCATTGCATGAGTGAGTTCATCTAGAGGCACTTGGTGTTCGTGTTTTGCTGCGGATTTCTCTTGTTACTCTTGGTGTTTATCGACACTTAGATGGCTTAGAGCAGCAAGGATCGTTGAGCGAAAGTTGGTGATTGTTTCCGTCTTCGATCGGTGACTTGTGAGGGGTTTCTTGTACCTTCCCCGCGGGAGATTGCGAAAGGTAACTCTAGTGGATTGCTCGTAGATTGTGGATCCCCATCTGTGGTGTGGTTGTGCGGCACCCTATTGAGGGTTTGGCGTGTGATGCCAATTAGCTCGTGAACCTCCAAGTGGGTGTATCGCTACAACGGGGACGTAGCTTGTCGGCAAGCAAGTGAACCTCGGAGAAAAATCATTGTGTCATCTTGTCTCTGTGGTTTTCATTAGTACACTTCTTATTGATCACTTGTCCAGCTCGGTATAAACACCTCTCTCACTTGTACTTACTTTTGCTATACTCTTGCAAGTGATAATTGTATCTTCTTGTAGCTAGTCATCTTTTCGCATCTTGTGTAGTCATAATTACTTTGTTCATTCATTCTCTTAGTTGGAAAGTAGCAACATAGATAATTGGTTGACATAGAGATCATAGCTATCTAGAATTGTGAATAGGAGGCTTGCTTTCAACTTAGAGCTAGTGCAACTTTTGTTTCGCCATTTAGCTTACTAATCAAGTTGCTTAGTGTTGTTGTAGAAATTTTTTATAGGCTATTCACCCCCCTCTAGCCATTTAGGACCTTTCAAGTGGTATCAAAGTGAGGTCACCGTTCTTTTGAGGCTTAACAACCTACGGTGTTAAAATGGCTCAAATCAACAACACCAAAAGGCCACCCCAATTTGATGGCACCAATTATAGCCATTGGAAGGCAAAGATGAACACACACATAAAGTCAATCAATAGAAAGATATGGAGTGTGGTGGAAACAAAGATTGAGATAGCCGATCCGGAGCATCTCACCAATGTCAAAGAAGAGAAGATGCAAAACAATGACATTGCTCTTAGTGTTATTCATGATGCAATTGATGCAAATGTGTTTGAGCAAATCAAGGGCATGGAATTGGCAAATGAGGCTTGGAAGAAGCTAGAAGAGTCATATGAGGGCACTCAAGCGGTGAAAGGTGCAAAGGCTTATATTCTCAAAGAGAAGTTTGCTAGCTTCAAGATGAAGGAAGATGAGAGTGTGTCGGAGATGTTCAATAGGCTACAAGTGCTAGTCAATAATCTAAAGGCACTTGGAGAGGAAGTGAAGGACAAAGACTTCTCACACAAGTTCTTGAGATGCCTCCCAAAGAGGTTTGGCATGTTGGTTACGTTGTTAGTGAGGAGTGGTTTGGACACAATGACACCGAACCAAGTGCTTGGAGATGTGATGACCGATGACACATATAGAGAAGAAAATGAAGAAGAAGAGAAGAAGGATGAGAATAAGAAGAGTGTGACATTCAAAGCCACAACATCATCATCCAAGAGCAAGGGCAAAGCAAAGAAAGAAGAATCTAGTGAAGATGATTGCTCCAATGCATGTGATGATGAAGATGAGGAAATGGCACTATTTGTCAAAAGATTTGGCAAATTCATGAAGAAGAAGGGCTACAGGGCAAGGAGGAAGAAGACCTCATACAAGAACAAGGATGAACCAAGAAGGTGCTTCAAGTGCGGTAGCAAGGACCATCTTGTTGCTCAATGTCCATACAATAGTGAAAATGATGATGACAACAAGAAGGGCAAGAAGAAGGAAATGAAAGAGAAGAAGGAGTTCATCAAGAAGAAGAAGGGGCAATCATACATGGTCACTTGGGATAGTGATGCATCCACAAGTGATAGTGATGATGATAGTGATGATGATGATCGCAAGAAAAGCAAGAAGAAAGCTCTTGCAAGCATTGCTATCAATGACAAGCTCTCTATCTTCGACACTCCATCATGCTTCATGGCCAAGGCCACAAAGGTACAATACGATGATGATGAGAGTGATGATGATGATGATGATGAACCCACTTGAAAGGATCTAATCAGCCTAGAGGGGGGTGAATAGGTGATTTTTGACAATCTGAAACTTCACAAACTAGAAAATGTAGTTAGACAACAACCGGTGTTGTCGGTTTGTTTGGGTAGGTACTACCGGGTGTGATGCACCGGTACTACCGACACAAACAAACGGCACTACCGGGATCCTAAGAAGGAACTACAAATCCAATGTAAGTGAGCTATGAATGTAATACAAGTATGAACCCCACTTCCCTAAGTATGATACACAGCGATTCTAGCCTTACCAAGCCTTGGTTGCTTTCCACGGTGTGGATCGAGCCTTCTCAACCTAAGAAAGAGATAGGGAGAGGAAGAACACGAAGAACACAAGTAATATGCAAAGTAGAGACAACAACAAGCACACGGGACACGGCGATTTATCCCGAGGTTCGGCCAATCCACTAAGGAGTGCCTACGTCCTCGTTGTTGAGGTGACCACAAAGGTCGGAGTCTATTTCACCTCCTAGCCTCACTCAAGCAACCACAAAGGCTACTAGAGTTTCTCCACTAGAAATCACAGGGGTAATACAAACACTTCGGGGAGCCCTCACAAATGAATCAATATGAGCTACCACGAAGAACACCTAACCGGCTAGAGCTCAAAGAGCTCAAGAGTAAAAGACACAAATCAAGACGGCTAAATGGAAACCAAGTGCTCAAGTCGTAGATCGAAGCTTCCCACTCTCTAATCTCACTTCCCTAGCTCAAATCTTGCAAGTGAGTGAATCTAGGAGCAAAGGGGGAGAGAGAGGGGAGGAGTCAATGCTTGGAGGCTCTTTTGTCTGAAGTTAGGTCGCAATAAGTGAGTGGAATGAGTGGGTAACCGTCAAACGAGAAGAGAAGAGCTATTTATACTCTCCCAGTCCCGAGGCTTGTCGGTAGTACCGACAACCCATGGTCGGTAGTACCGACCAGTCTCCAACGGTCGCATAGATCTGGATCTGACCAAAAGTCAAACTACCGGCCTCAGGTCGGTACCACCGAGGGGCGGTAGTACCGGCCCTATGGCGGTACTACCGCCAGGCCAAAACGGCCACAAACAGAGAGCTCCGCAGAAAGAGACTTGATCCCTCGGTTACTACCGACCAGGGTCGGTACCATCGAGGGTCGGTAGTACCGACTCTATAGCGGTATTACCGCCAAGTCAAAAACGAGCCAACACAGAGAGCCCTGCAAACTTGGTTTACTACCGGCTTGGGTCGGTACCACCGAGGGTCGGTAGTACCGACTCTATGGCGGTACTACCGCCAAGCCATTTTGAGAGCGAACAGAGAGGTCTGCAGAAACCAGCTTACTACCGACCAGGGTCGGTACCACCGAGGATGGTAGTACCGACTCTATGGCGGTACTACCGCCAGGTCAATTTTGAGCCTATACAGAGAGGTTGTAAAACTGGCTTGCTACCGGCCAAGGTCGGTACCACTGAGGGGCGGTAGTACCGGCCCTATGGCGGTACTACCTCCAGGCCATTTTAAGCGCGAACAGAGAGGAAGTTAGAGCAGCGCGCTAAGCAGCCATGGTTGGTACTACCGACCACCCATGGTCGGTACTACCGACCATACAGATTTACCTCTATGTGTTTGTGATTGTGTGGTGTCTCTCAAGCAAACTTTAGTTAGTCGATTTGAGCACTTTTCTCCACATCTAGCCAACCTAATTTGTGACCCTCTTGATAGTCCGTCTTACCTATAACTCAAGTTTAAAATCAAACTTTTAAGCCACCACTCGAGCTAGGTATCTTTATGTTCAAATGTATCCAACGTGCTTTGTTCACGAGATTTCAACAGTTCAAATCTTTCTAAGGACTAACACCTGCATATATGCTTTTATAAATCCGTTAGTCTCTAATTTGATTGTCATTAATTAGCCAAAACCCACATTGGGGCCAAATGCACTTTCACCACTAAAGATGAATTAATTGAAATGCTTGATGATGCTAGAGAAGATTTTGATAAAAAGAGAAAGGAGTGCAAAGAATTGCAAAAGAGATTAAAAGCTCTTGAGCAATCCTTTGAGGAGCTCAATGCTACTCATGAGAGGCTAGTGGAAGCCCATGAGGAGCTTGGCAATGCTCACACTAAGCTTAAGAAAGCTCACTCCTCACTTATTGATCAAGCTAAAATTGAGGATGTGGTTGAAACATGTGACATAGGCATAGCTTGTGATATAATTGATGAATCATTCTATAAGCCTATTGTTATTGCTCCCACTAACCCTTCATGTAGTTCATCATTTACCACTACTTCTGTAAGGAAAATGGACCTCGGACCATTTTACTTCGGATTTTGGTGTTTGATGAACAACATAACCAAATTGGACTAATGTGTTTGCAAGTGTTTCTTTTGTAGTCCAATAGGGTGCAAATGTGACTTGGACTAAGGCGACGTGGTGATCCGATGATCAACACCTCAAGCAAGATATTAGAAGCTCAATAGAAGACTCTCAAGATCAAGCAAAGTCCAAGGCACAAGATTGGAACCAAGACGGCGCAAGAAATCACGAAGAAACGAAGCAAAGAGGTACATCAGACGCTGCATCGGACGCTGGCTCAAAAGCATCAGACGCTCCGTTGGTAAACCCTAGCTCATGTCAGCGCCAGCAGAGGCATCGGATGCTTAAGGACGAGGCATCGGACGCGACTGTGACACTGTGCAACCTGCACAGCGAACATCGGACGCTCCGTTGCTAACATCGGACGCTACAGGACCCTGCGTCCGATGGCCATGCAGAGAGGTTCCAGAGAGGCTCTGTGAGCATCGGACGCGTCCATTGATCAACCATCGGACGCTGACTAGCCGTTGCGACACAGTGCCAGGCTGGCATCTAGCCATTAAAGGAGCATCGGACGTGTCCGATGGTCACGACTCCAGCGTCCGATGGTCCGCTGTGAAGTCCATGACTTTCTCCAAACGGCTCTATTTGCTTGGGGCTCTATATATACCCCCATGGCCGGCCAAAACAAGTAGGTTGGAGCTCAAGGAAGTGTACCAAGTGTATAGACACATATTTAGTTGCTCTAGCCACCAAAGTGCTCAAGTGATATACTAGGTGATTAGTGTATGTGCTTTGCGAAGTGCTTAAGCTAATTAGACCACCGCTTTGCGCTTGCTCTAGGTGTTAGGCCTAGTGTTTAGTGAGGTTGAAAACCTCTTATCTACCGGTGCTTGCGCGCACCGTGGTTGTACATCGGCGGGGCTTGTAGTCTTGCGAGACCACACCAACCGAGTTTGTGGTGTGGCTGCCTCCGTGTACCGAAGGGAACAAGGCCCGCGGCGTTTCGACCAAAAACTTGATAGTGAAGACGGCGGAGAGCATCCGGGAGAGGCTTTGCCACGAGTGGCTTAACCGGAGACCCACTTGCGCGTGGGGAAGATCGGAGCTATCCACGGAGTTACCCGACCGGGAGCTTGGCCCTTGCGAGGGATTCCTTGCGAGGGGCTCCAACGTGGACTAGGGGGAAGCTTGCGCGCTTCTCGATACCTCGGTAAAAATACCGAAGTCGTCGACGGGAGTTTGCATCTCTATCACACTCTTTAAGCTTCTGCATTTACATTGCTACCTTGTTCATGTGCTTTATCTTAGGTAGCATAACTCCTTTTGCGGTAGAGATAGCAAACACACATAGCAAAACCTTAGTTGCACATCAGATAGTTTACTTTCTTGCATAGGTTTTGTCTAGGTGGATATTAGAGGCCTTAGTTTAGAGTAGAAGTTTTAAGTTTCCTAATTCACCCCCCCCCCTTAGGCGTCTCGGTCCTTTCAATTGGTATCAGAGCCGGTTGGCTCTCTTGTGGACTCTTGGCTTAATCGCCTTTGAGCTGACGCCCCTAAGAGAGGTTGGGATGGATACCTCTAGGCCTCCACACTTGGACGGCACTAATTTCCCTTACTATAGTGCTAGGATGGCTTGCTTTTTAGAAGCCGTTGATCTAGGTGTTTGGAGAGTCACCCGCGACGGGATGAAACCCATTAAGAATCCTGAGAAGCCTACCGCGGGTGATGAAAAAGAAATTCATCTTAATGCTAGAGCTAAAAATTGCTTGTTTGAATCAATTAGCATGGATGTCTTTAACCAAGTTTTTACTTTGCAAACATCTCATGAAATTTGGTTAAAGCTTCATGAGCTCCATGATGGTACAAGTAATGTACGTGAGCAAAAACATCATCTAACAAAAACAAGCTATGATTCCTTTAAAATGAATGAAAATGAGCTTGTTCGTGATATGTATTCTCGTTTGAATCTAATTATCAATGAGCTCCATTCTATAGGAATAACAAAGCTAGGTGATGCGGATATTGTGAGGAAGATCATCTCCGTGCTTCCAAAGAACAAATATGCAACCATCATCACCATCCTCCACAACATGGAGGACTTGAGCACCATGACCCCGGCCATTGTCATTGGCAAATTGGTGGCATTTGAGATGTCACGCAAGATGGGTCAAGAAGAAGCCACTTCATCAAGCAAAGGCATTGCTCTCACATGTGATGAGCACAAAAAGATGAAGGGCAAGAAGCAAGTTGAGTCAAGCTCAAGCTCCTCAAGTGAAGAAGAGGATGATGAAGATGAAGAATCAAGTGATGATGATCAAGCCTCCACCTCATCCGACTCCTCCTTAGATGAAGAAGAAACAATCAAGCTCATGAAAGGAGTGAAGAGGATGATCCGCAAGCTCAATGTCAAGGGTGTGCCCATCACCATAGAAGATTGCCTCTTCACTAATCAAAGAAGAGAGCAAAGGAAAAAGGGATGCTATGGATGTGGAAAAAAAAGGCACTTTGTGGAAGATTGCCCAAAACAAAAGCCCACACCCAAGGACAAGAAAAAGAAGGGATGCAAGGCCAAAGCTCTCACCACCATCAAGACATGGGATGATTCATCAAGTGATGATGAAGCTCATCACAAGAGGCACGCCCGCAAGCACTCATCATCAAGCTCCTCACGTATGTGCCTTATGGCACGAGGTAACACAAGCCCTATCTCTAGTGATAGTGATGATGAGCTACCTTCTTACAATCAACTTGTGCAAGATAATCTCAAATATGCTAAGGCTTGCACTAGCCAACAAAAGAAAATAAATGCTTTAAAAGAAAAATTAGATAGTTCTCAACAAGCCTATAATGCTATGCTAGATCAATATGAAACCTTTTCAAACTTAAATGTTGAGCTATCTAATAAAATTGAGAAACTTGAGGCTAGTTTAAGCACATATGATAGCACAAGTAATGATGAGCAACTTGCTAAAAAAATGAAAAACTAAAAGAAAAGTTAGCTAGCACACAAGATGCTTACAAAAGTTTGCTTGCCAAAATGGAAGTTATGTGCAAACATTGTGATGAGCTAACTAATAAAGTTGCTAATCTTGAAACCATCAGAGCAAACCCCATCGAGGCACCTAAAATTGAAAAATCAATCTTTAATATGCCTAAAAAGGATGCCTCTACTTCTTCCATTGATTTACTTGATTTAGACTCACCCATGTGCAAACAAGCTTGTGTTGAGAATGTGATTGTAGAAACATGCACACAAGAGGTTGCAATGGAAAATGAGCAACTAAGGCAAGAAGTGGCTCGCCTCACCAAGGACTTGACCCAAGCAAAAGGCAAGGCGAAGCAAACCCGAACTCATCAAGATAACACCAACAAGGGAGTGAAGAAGCTTGATGAGGAGCAAACCGTGGTTTGTTACGTTTGCCACAATGAAGGCCACAAGTCCTATGAGTGTAAGGTGAAGCATGGGGGAGAAAAGAAGAAAGAGAAAAACAAAAAGCAAACAAGCAAGCTCTCCAACACCTACACCAACAAAGTGAACAAATAAGCCACCACACCATATCTCTTGAAGAAGAAGAAGAATGACAAGGTGGTGGCCATCAAGGTGAACAAGCAAGCCAACAATGGGGCCAAACGCATTTGGGTGCCTAAGGACATCATCTCAACCATGAGAAGCACCAAAAAGGTTTGGATCCCGAAAGGGAAGTGAGTAGCCAAATTGGCTACGGGGAATTTGGAGACTTGGCAAAGTTTTGGGTGCATATCATGGGGTGCATCCCATTGGATCATGTCATTGCCAAGTATGTTAGTGGGTACTACGCACCCAAGTTCCCCCTCCCATGTTAGGTAACTAGATTTAAATTCTTGCAATTACTTTCATTTGGTATAATGTCTTGCAATTACTTTTAGCATCTAGTTCCTTTCATTGCCTATGTTTGCATTGATATATTCATATCTTTTGTCATGCAAATTAGGCTTATCATATGGTAGTTTTGCTCGGTATCACTCATATTCTTAGAGCAATTCTACATGGTTTTAATTGGTTAGAAGCACGGCACATAGCTTCTTTTACTTTGTATTTATCTTATATGTGCCAAAGTCCAGATTATAGATAAACTACCCCAATTACCATCTTCAATTGATGTCACATTTCCTGTAATATCAATATGGAAAATGGTAGTTTGACCTTACAAGTCAATGTGCAGGTCTCCTACAAGTATTTCAAACTTGTATGCACACTTTTAGGGGGAGTCTAGTCTATAATTTGGAAGCTTTGAGACTAACACTACTTTCAAGATTATCATGTGTGTAGTAGTCTCATTGCAAGGAAAATGGAGTTCTCGGAGACAAGCATCATGTGTGGTGATAATCCAATTGGCATCTACATGTGGTATTCCTAACCGATATCATTATGTTGATCTCAATTTGATATTCTTATATGCTTTCTCCATACATTATATAGATTAAACTCCTTTGTGCTTTAATTTGTCGGTTATGCATATGCTTTTGCCTTACATCATATGTATGCATATACTTAGGGGGAGTTTTAGCTTATATAATGTGTCCTCTCTTGAGCTTTAATGTCTTCCTTTTCGGTGTTTGATTCCAAAGGGGGAGAATGTGTAGGGACCAAAATTAAGCCCAAACTAAAACAAACAAAATAACCAAAATCAAATTTTCAAAATATTCTATGGTTATTTCTATGGGAATGGTTCAAAAAGGGAGGAAGTGATTTATGGAGATAGGGGGAGTCTAAATCCATAAAGTCACAAAGAGGGACTCTATGGCAAGGGCAAGATATGCTAGAATAAATATGTTTATTTTTGGTATCTTTTAAACATCATATGATCTTGCCTTTGCATTGCATCCTAGCAAGTAGATTGCATTTTAAATTATGTATCTATTATTTGCTTGTTTTGGTCGTGTTGTCATCAATCACCAAAAAGGGGGAGATTGTAAGGAAAATGGACCTTGGACCATTTTACTTCGGATTTTGGTGTTTGATGAACAACATAACCCATTGTGGTAACTAACCTTGGAGGACCCAAAAAGGTTTGGGTACCTAAAAGAAATTGATTCGTTCTTGTAGGTCAATTACAAAGCCAGAGGAAGGCATTGGGTGCTTGATAGTGGGTACACTCAACACATGACCGGTGATTCAAGAATGTTCAATTCAAGTGGTGATCATGGTTTTGACTCTATCACATTTTGAGACATTGGCAAAGGCAAAGTCAAAGGGCTTGGTAAGATTGCAATATCCAAAGACATGAGCATTTCCAATGTGTTGCTAGTTGAGAGTTTGAACTTCAATTTGCTATCGGTTGCACAACTTTGTGATCTTGGTTTCAAATGCATATTTGGAGTTGATGATGTAGAGATCATAAGTGTAGATGGCTCTAACTTGATATTCAAAGGATTTAGATATGAGAATCTATACTTGGTTGATTTCAATGCTAATGAAACACAATTGTCAACTTGCTTGCTCACTAAATCTAGCATGGGTTGGTTATGGCATAGAAGGCTTGGTCATGTTGGAATGAAACAATTGAACAAACTAGTAAAGCAAGATCTAGTTAGAGGCTTGAAAGATGTCACTTTTGAAAAAGATAAGCTATGTAGTTCATGTCAAGCCGGAAAACAAGTTGGAAATACCCATCCCAAGAAAAGCATGATGAGCACTAGTAAAGCATTTGAGTTGTTGCATATGGAATTGTTTGGACCAACCACATACACTAGCATCGGTGGAAACAAATATGGATTTGTGATTGTGGATGATTACACTAGATACACATGAGTGTTCTTTCTTAGTGACAAGAGTGATACATATGATCTATTCAAAACTTTTGTCAAGAGATGTCACAATGAGTTTGAAACAACAATCAAGAGAGTAAGAAGTGACAATGGGAGTGAGTTCAAGAACACGAGAGTAGATGAATTGTGTGATGACTTTGGAATTAGACATCAATTCTCACCCAAGTATACTCCTCAATCAAATGGCATTGTTGAAAGAAAGAATAGAACATTGATTGATATGGCAAGATCTATGCTTAGTGAATACAATGTTAGTCATTCTTTTTGGGCTGAAGCTATCAACATGGCATGCTATTGTAGCAACCGCCTTTATTGTCATGGTATGCTAGAGAAGACACCATATGAGCTATTAAATGGAAGAAAGCCAAATATTGCATACTTTAGAGTGTTTGGTTGCAAGTGCTATATATTGAAGAAATGTGCCAGATTGGGCAAATTTGAGAAGAAATGTGATGAAGGTTTCCTACTCGGTTATTCAACCACAAGCAAAGCATATAGAGTGAGGAACTTGGCTAGTGGCATACTTGAGGAAGTACATGATGTGGAATTTGATGAAACACAAGGCTCTCAAGATGAACATGAAATCTAGATGATGTGAGAGGAACTCAATTGGAAGATGCAATGAAGAATATGGATATTGGTGATATTAGGCCAAGGCAAGTGGTCGATGATAAAAATGATCAAATGTTTTCCTCAAATGCACAAGTTGATGCAAATCAAGCTAGTGGTTCTCATGATCAATCAAGTGCTAGTGAAGATCAACAAGTGACAAGTTCATCTCAACATGGAAATCAAGTGCAAATACTCCAACCCACCAATATTGCAAGAGATCACCCAATTGATCAAATTGTTGGTGACATTAGAAGTGGTGTGCAAACAAGATCAAGATTGGCTTCCTTTTGTGAACACTATTCATTTGTATCATCATTCGAGCCAACCAAGATTGAAGAAGCCTTGATGGATGTAGATTGGGTTAATGCTATGCATGAAGAGCTAAACAACTTCACCCGCAACCAAGTATGGGAATTAGTTGAAAGACCAAAGAACTACAATGTGATTGGAACCAAATGGGTATTTAGAAACAAGCAAGATCAAGATGGGATAGTTGTGAGAAACAAAGCAAGATTGGTAGCACAAGGTTTCACTTGACTTTGGAGAAACATATGCACCGGTTGCAAGATTGGAAGCAATACGGATTCTATTGGCTTATGCATGTGCTCACAACATAAAGTTGTATCAAATGGATGTCAAAAGTGCATTTCTTAATGGATACATCAATGAGTTAGTATTTGTTGAACAACCACCCGAATTTGAAGATGACAAGAAGCCTAACCATGTGTACAAGCTAAAGAAGACACTCTATGGTTTAAAGCAAGATCCTAGAGCATGGTATGAGAGGTTGAGGGATTTCCTACTCTCTAAAGGGTTCAAGATGGGAAAGGTTGACACTACTCTCTTCACCAAGAAGTTAGGCAAGGACTTGTTTGTGTTGCAAATATATGTTGATGACATTATCTTTGGTTCAACAAATCAAGAGTTTTGTGAAGAGTTTGGTGAAATGATGGCAAGTGAGTTTGAGATGTCTATGATAGGAGAGCTTAGTTACTTCCTTGGACTTCAAGTTAAGCAAATGAAAAATGGTACTTTTGTGAGTCAAGGCAAGTACATCAAAGACATGATCAAGAAGTTTGGGCTAGATGATGCAAAGGCAATTAGCACTCCTATGGGCACTAATGAACACTTGGATAGTGATGCTAAAGGCAACATGGTTGATCAAAAGTTGTATAGGTCTATGATTGGAAGCCTACTCTATGTAACCGCTTCTAGACCCGATGTCATGTTTAGTGTATGCATGTGTGCAAGATTTCAATCCTCACCTAGAGAGAGTCATTTGAAGGCCACAAAGAGAATATTAAGGTATTTGAAGCATACACAAGATGTTGGATTGTGGTATCCAAAGGGGTCAAACTTTGAGTTGATTGGATACTCGGATTCCGACTATGCGGGATGCAAAGTGGATAGAAAGAGCACTAGTGGCACATGTCAACTACTTGGAAGATCACTTGTTTCATGGTCATCAAAGAAACAAAATAGTGTTGCACTCTCAACCGTCGAAGCCGAATACATATCCGCTGGGAGTTGTTGTGCACAATTACTTTGGATGAAGGCAACTTTAGATGACTTTGGAATCAAATTCAAGAAAGTGTCATTGCTATGTGATAATGAAAGTGCGGTGAAGCTAACCAACAATCCGGTTCAACATTCAAGAACAAAGCACATTGACATTAGACATCACTTCATAAGAGACCATCAACAAAAGGGTGACATATCAATTGCAAATGTGGGCACCGATGATCAACTAGCTGACATATTCACCAAACCACTTGATGAGAAGAGATTTTGCAAATTGAGAAATGAATTGAACATACTTGATTTCTCCAACATGAGTTGAAGCACCCCATTATATATGCCATGCCTCTCCTTCAACAAAGCAAAGGTAAAAGTGGTTGGCATAACATTCATTCTTGCTAAGAACATGTTTAGTACATGTAGTCATTACCTTGCATCATATAAGCTCATTCATGAAAATCAAATGAATTTGATGTATATATGGTACCACTATTGCTTCTATGATTGATATGATCTAGTGGTAGCATATGACATGTTTGTGAGCTTGTGAACCTAGTGTTTAATCTTGGGAACAAACATTCAAGTGTTTAACCAACGTGAGTAAGATAACCATTGAAAGATGTGTGAAGAAGCTTACTCTAGAGCAAACCGTATTAAATATCTTATGGTTGTTTGCTAGGTTAAACCATAATATGATCATGCTCACCCCATTGATTGACTTTCTCCAATCAAAATTGGTGTGCCTTTATGGTACTTAATGACAAAGGGGGAGAGATTGTAACAAAGATATAACATGTATGACAAAGGGGAGTGTATGACAAAGGGGGAGCAATATAAGTATAGATTAAAATTTGAGCATACAAATAGGGGGAGCAAGCTCATGAACATACTTGTTGCATTTGAATGCGCTTATTCATATGAATTGGTGCATTGTAAGCTTTAAATTCAAAATTTACATGCTTGTGTGATGTATGCTAAACATAAAATATATATGATGATTTGAAGTACTAGCATGCATAGGTCACAACTAGACATTTAGTTGCCTTAAAACATACAAATGGAATCAAGAACCTCTCTTTTATAATTGATCTCATGGGATTCTTGAGTTTATGATCGATGTCTAGTTACCAAAGGTGCTAAGGAAGGTGTATGATGGAAACTCCGATTATAACACGCTTCAAAGGTCCAATCTTTTACACCTTAGCATCATTTGATAGTAGTAACTCTCCCAACATGTCTATCCATACATATGTGACAATATTGTACCAAACTCATGAATTACATATGTAGGGGGAGCTAGTACTATCAAAATCGAATTTGTGATGATTGTCCAATTCTCTATCATGTTACAATGCTTTGACAAGCAACACAAGTTCAAAATTGAACTTATTTCATATCTTTGTAAAGGTTGTCATCAATTACCAAAAAAGGGGGAGATTGAAAGCCCTAGTTTGGTTTTGGATAATTGATGAAACCTATTTGGACTAACCCTATGCTTGAGTATGTATGAGATAGGTTGGTCCAACACCAAGTGATGGAGCTAGATGGATGGTGATGTTCACATGGTGGTGATCAAAGGCTCAAATGCTTGGATAAGAAGAAAGAGAAAAACAAAATGGATTGGAGGCAAAGGTATATGCATAGGGCCATTTTGTTTTGGTGATCAAGACACTATAGAGAGTGTGATCACATTTAGGATTGATAGTCGTACTATCAAGAGGAGCGAAACTCGTTTGTGAAATACAGTTATCAAAGTGCCACTAGATGATCTCACTTTGCATATGCATTTAGAATCTAGTGTGTGCTAACATCCCTTGAAATGTGCTTGATATATGCTAACTCACGTACACAAGTAGTGGAAACTTGATGGAGTTAACACATATGCACAAGGGATGAAGTGAAGATTGATTTCGTGCTCTCTGAGGAGCATCGGACACTGGTCTGATGAGCATCGGACGATGGGGGTAGCGTCCGATGGTAAACCCTAGTGAAGCTGAGCTGACTGAGTAGCATCGAACGCAGGCAACGGACGCTGGGAAAGCACTATTGCTGAGTCTGATGCTGATGACGTGTCCTAGGTTTGTTCTTAGGGAGGACAGCGTCCGATGTGAGTGCCTCGGACGCGTCCGATGTCCGCAGGAGCTTTCTGGATGCTCTCTGCATAGACATCAGACGCTGGTCTTGTAGCGTCCGATGTGGCTTTGTTTGAGCATCTGATGTAAGCGCGTCTAGCAGTTGTAAAGTCTGACAGGTCATCGGACACTGGACCTGTGCGTCCGATGCTTCGTCCGATGTAACATTAACAGCGCACGAGTGAATCTAGCCTTTGAGATCTGGCGGTTGCAGTTGAATGGAAAGGGACGCGTGGCGCTCATCCAGGCATCGGACGTTGAGCGTGCGTCTGATGTAAAACCATCAGAGCGTTCGATGGCCCCGCATAATCTGAGTGAAAGGGGGTTTCGGCCCTCTCTTTTGTGGGGGTCTATATAAGGCATGTGGCCGGCTTGTGCTCTCTCTCCTTGGACATTTGGATTGCCTAAACTCTATAATGAGCCTAGCCAAACATCTCCCACTCCATTTGATTGATGGTTGATCATCTTTGAGAGAGATTGGGAGAACCAAGTGCATTGCATGAGTGAGTTCATCTAGAGGCATTTGGTGTTCGTGTTTTGCTGTGGATTTCTCTTGTTACTCTTGGTGTTTGTCGACACCTAGACGGCTTGGAGCAGCAAGGATCGTTGAGCGGAAGTTGGTGATTGTTTCCGGCTCGAATCGGTGACTTGTGAGGGGTTTCTTGTACCTTCCCCGCAGGAGATCGCGAAAGGTAACTCTAGTGGATTGCTCGTAGCTTGTGGATCCCCATCTTGTGGTGTGGTTATGTGGCACCCTATTGAGGGTTTGGCATGTGATGCCAATTAGCTCGTGAACCTCCAAGTGGGTGTATCGCTACAACGGGGACGTAGCTTGTCGGCAAGCAAGTGAACCTCGGAGAAAAATCATTGTGTCATCTTGTCTCTGTGGTTTTCATTAGTACACTTCTTATTGATCACTTGTCCGGCTCGATATAAACACCTCTCTCACTTGTACTTACTCTTGCTATACTCTTGCAAGTGATAATTGTATCTTCTTGTAGCTAGTCATCTTTTCGCATCTTGTGTAGTCATAATTACATTGTTCATTCATTCTCTTAGTTGGAAAGTAGCAACATAGATAATTGGTTGACATAGAGATCATAGCTATCTAGAATTGTGAATAGGAGGCTTGCTTTCAACTTAGAGCTAGTGCAACCTTTGCTTCACCATTTAGCTTACTAATTAAGTTGCTTAGTGTTGTTGTAGAAATTTTTTATAGGCTATTCACCCCCCTCTAGCCATTTAGGACCTTTCACACGTCCCCTTTCTTTCAACCTCAACCGCCAAATCCCAACGGTTAGATTCTAACACGCTCTGTTAATGTTGCATCGGACGCTACATCGGACGCACCGACCCAGCGTCCGATGACCTGTCAGACTTCATAACGGCTAGTCGCGCCAACATCGGACGCTCGCACAATGCCACATCGGACGCTACAGGACCAGCATCCGATGTCTATGTAGAGAGCATTCAGAGAGCTCCTGTGGACATCGGACGCGTCCGATGAACCCGCATCGGATGTTGCCCAACGTCCGATGCTCCCATGAGAGCAACCCTAGGACATGTCATCGACATCGGACTCAGCAACATGTTTTCCCAGCGTCTGTTGCCTGCGTCCGATGCTACTCAGTCAGCTCAGTTAAGCTAGAGGGTGTGCCATCGGACGCTACCCTCAGCGTCCGATGCTTCCTCAGAGAGCACAGAATCAATCTCCACTTCATCCCTTGTGCACATGTGTTAACTCCACGAAGTTTCCACTACTTGTGTACGTGAGTTAGCATTTATCAAACACTTTTCCAAGGGATGTTAGCACACACTAGATTCTAGATGCATATGCAAAGTAAGATCATCTAGTGGCACTTTGATAACCGCATTTCACAAACGAGTTTTGCTCCTCTTAATAGTACGACTATCAATCCTAAATGTGATCACACTCTCTATAGTGTCTTGATCACCAAAACAAAATGGCCCTATGCATATACCTTTGCCTCTAGCCCATTTTGTTTCTCTTTCTTCCTTTCCAAGCATTGGAGTCTTTGATCACCATCATGTGGACAACTCCATCCATCTAGCTTCATCACTTGGTGTTGGACCAACCTATCTCATACACACTTAAGCATAGGGTTAGTCCAAATAGGTTTCATCAATTATCCAAAACCAACCTAGGGCTTTCAATCTGCCACCACGTCTGGGAGGAAGTTGTCGTCATCCTGGTCGACCTGCCACGCCACCGCCATAGGAGCGTCGCCGCTATTGATATACGAGGTGGGGGAACCTCGGTCGGCTCGCCACAGGGCAGTGCATAGTGGCGGCTCTGGTCCTATGCTTGGGTGGAAGGAGAGGCGGCGTGAGCGGATGAAAGGAGGGCACCAGAGAGACGGTGCGATGGCGGCGGCCTGAGGTGCGAGCGATCGAGAGTCGGGAGACAGGAGAGTACCAGGAAGATGAACAGGCTGGGGAGAGGAGAGCGTCGTGATTGATGCTCGTAAGCGAATGGGCCTCAAGTTGGCCGATCGAGTGGATGGATAGTTGGGCCAGTAGAATGGGCCAGACGAAAAAAGTTGGACGAAAAAAGAGGTAGAAATTTTGCCTCTTTAATAGGAAAAAATTTGGGTGGAGCCCGGACTCACATCGTCGTCAATGCGCCCAGATGCGAGACGCGTGTACTCGACTCGGATCAGATGGCCGGGAATCGGGCACTCGTCCGTATGGTTCTGGGCAGCTCAGCATCGCACGAACCAATCATCTCGGCTTCACTTTCACAGCATCGACTCGGAAGTTAGACCGTCAAAGTGTTTGTTTCGTCTCTTGTGAGTCGGCCGCTGCCATTAACCCTAGGCCTAGGTCAAAGTAAAGTCGGCCCAAGTTTACGAGTTCATGAAGGAGTTTTATGGAGGGGAAGAGAACATACCATTTTCTAAGATGGATTGCAATAATGAGATTGGTCGCGAGCGAAGGCAGTACTTAGAAGCCAATGATGCACAAACACTATCTGAATATTTGAGGAATAAACAGTTACAAATGCACGTATTGCAAATTTCAGGTACACAAGGAAGATGGACGTATTGCAAAAAAATTTTGGGCAGATGGTCAGTCTATCATGGATTACAAATGCACGTTTTAAAAATGTTGTTGAAAAGAAATCATCAGGGAAGAAGAAAAAGGGTGCTCATAACAAAAGTACTGGCTTGTCCAATACCTTTTGCTTATGTCTATATTTTGAAGTCATGAATTATCATATACTCCCTCCGTCTCTTTTTAGATGTCACTAGGAAAGCGTGTTTGTGAGGAAAATACGGTTTTCTAGTGACATCTATTTTGAGACGGAGGGAGTATGTATTATTGTAGGTGAAGTTCTAGAAAACAATGATGTAGAAATAGGAGATGGGCGTGCTGATCCAAACCAAATAACTATAAGACATTAGTTGAACACTAAAAATATTGAATTATCATTTATATTTTATATCCTTTCAATCATGGTTTCTGAACACTTATGCTATATATGACAGAATTTCATTGGTGGGCCATCTTCATCCATACCTTTTTGCTGTTATCAAGTCTCTTTTATCAGAATATGTAAATATACTCTTTTGCTTTGAAACATGTTCAAACCATGGAGTATAAATATAAACATGTTCAGAATATTTCCTTTGCTTTGAAACATGTTCACACTATTTGCTTTGCTTTGAAACATGTTCAGCATTACATGATTGGCTAAATTTCTACACTTTTGTAAAACAAATCCATACAATTTACTTTCCCATGAGTTCTCATCTGCTATCTATGTTTACATCTTTGGCAACCATCCTAGTTGCTGTCAGGCACAAGACACAAGTCCTATCTTTTCGAGCTAGGCATCTTCAAATGCTAACAACAGAAAAGAATTATCTTGTCCACCATCCAAATTCTTCTGATTGCCTCGCTGCTTTGATAGGGAGGCTCTCATTCCCATTTGCATAATAAAAGATACAATCAAGGATGTTGCACCGGCACTGTACTCTGTAACGTGCAACAAGTCAAAAAAAATTGCTTTAGCTTCATTAGCAGGATGAGGATGCAGCAGCGACAGTGCCCAAGTGGGCTTCTTCTCATGACTGTGTTCGACGACCTGCTGCTGTCATGCAAGGCCGCAGACCCGCTGCTATGGCCACCGCCGTGGTCGCCGGCCGACAAGCCCACTGACGCCACTGTGAGATGCGGCTGCGAGCCCCTGACTGATCTGGGTCACCTTCTCCTGGCGGATCTAGGGCACCTGCTGCCATGAAGTACGGCCGGAGCCGTCGTCGTCGCCGCCGCCGCCACATCCTGCTCCGAATCTGAGCGCCTAATTTGTGAGCCGATGCTAGGAAAGTGAAGCCGAGCCGACTTGTTCGTGCGATGCAGAGCCGTCGGCAACCATACGGACCAGCGTCCGATTCCCGGCCATCTGATGCGAGTCGAGTACACGCGTCTCATATCTGGGCATGGGGCGCATCGACGACGCTGTGAGCCCAGGCTCCACCCAATTTTTACCCTTTAATATTAGGTATAGATAACATCAACACGACAACAGCCAATCTGTTGAGACACTTATTGATTTGGGTAATGTCATATCGTAATGATATATCCACATAGGCCACTGTTTTACCTTAGGCCAATCTCAATGGTGAGTTTCATTTTGGTGTTTCCAGGACTGCCATGTCATATGAGAGAAAATGAAACTTGAATCAAACTCCCCATTGAGAGTGAGAGTTTTATTCTAAAGTTTCATAGGCATTAAATTTCATGACTCATAGAGAGTTGGTATTCGTGCCAAGAAAGTTTCATCTAGATGAAACTCATTTCATCTCTTTCTTCTTAAATACATTGTCATGTCATCAAAATCGCTTATGTGGCACCATATTTAATACAAATGAAACTCTCATTGAGATTGGCCTTACGTTGCCTATTTGACTATGGTACACCGCACGGCCACACCATCTTTCTCCTTCCCCGAGGACAATTTGTGATCCTTGATTTGGGTAATGTCATATCGTAATGATATATCCACATAGGTCACTGTTTACCCTTACGTTGCCTATTTGACTATGGTACACCGCACGGCCACACCATCTTTCTCCTTCCCCGAGGACAATTTGTGATCCTGCTAGTTCTTCACTCTACACTCGTGTACGGACGAGCCAACTTCAGCAAAACCCAATTCGAAGGACATCAGACCAGCAGCAGTGGCAAACGCTATCGCCTCCGGGGAAATGGATTTGGCGTAAAAATTCCCTGCACTGGCACCCGCTATACGGTACGGTGAACGCATGCGCCCGCTAAATTAAACGCGATAGAGACGTCCGCTACGCGGATGAAGTAGGGTATAGCAGTGGTGGCCCCCACCAAATTATGTTTCAAAAAATGTTATATTTCACAAACCAAAAACTCAAATTAAATTCCGATTACACATTAAATTCGTTGCAATTAATTCTTCAAAACAAGATCTCTCATGAATATATTTAGACAAAGTGGCAAGTAGGCCCACAGTGGATAGAGGATGAATGAATGCAGGAGAAATGAGTATAAAGGAAAGAATCTTGATGACCGGACAGTATAGAGGATAAAAATAGAGGAACGTGGGTGCGGATAGTCTCAAAGGGTAAAAGAAAAGGTGTCATCAGACGGGCTAAAGAATCGTAGTGTCATATCAATATTTTACGTACTCAAACGTAGCTGTATCCAAAAGAATACTTCCCAAAATACAATGCAGGTTACACAAAATGGGAGCACAAAAAAATAATAACATTAATACGACAAATAGGATGACGTTAAAGCCTTTTCATCTCAGGCTACAGAAGTAAAAAAATAACCTACCATTACAAGCGAGCAAAATTTGTGGCTTTCCTTGTTTCATTTCAGCACGGTCCAAACAATAAGCCCACATGGCTTCTAAAAAAATATATAGCTCACAAATGGTTGTTTCTCAATAGCATTGTAATTTCCTCGACGAAACTAGATGGAACAACTATTTGAGATAAGTTTTATGTCATTTATTTCAAGGATAAAAGATTGTTGCAAGCATCCATTTCAGTAACATGTGAGCTCAAGATTGCCTGACCCGATGGATTTCCTCCAATGGTCTTCACTGCAGCTTTGAAAACTGCTGAGCGGAAGAAGGTATCCTCCATTTTCTTTAGTGTGTCCTCAAGAACTCCAATACCCAGACAACATGACATGATTAGCCGCCCAATAACTTCGCCAAAGTGTGCTGGAGCTTTCGGAAGGTCGATAGCAAGATCATCCAGAAGAGACCCATAAAGCAAGCATCCAGTTTCCAAGTCTGCTGTCTTGAAAATATTCTTGCTGTGAAGGTATTCCAGTAGCCTAACGAGAGGATCGATGGAACTGGAACCTTTGTCAAGAGCAAGATTGATGGCCTCTTTAACAACTTCTGGGTAGTAATGAGGACTCTTGAGCTCTTCAACGCACTGTTGTGCTTCATCTAGAATACAGACGTGAAAATATTCCTCAAGAAGAGATATGGTCTTCTTTTCAAGACCAGCAGAGTTTGACTTGGGAGCAGCAGCTGGCTTCACAACTACAGGAGCTACAGATGGAGCTGGCGCAGGTGCAGATGCAGGTCCAGGAGAATAACTTGAAGGACGGGATATTGGACCACCACTGCCCACAAGTGCACTTGTCTTCCCACTGATTAGTGCTGCAGTGCCTTGAGGAAGTAGTTTAGAATTGACAGATGGTGGTTTATTCACCAGCTGGGCGTGGCTGCGGAATGAGTCAGTTCTGGATTTAGAACGTGGAACTTCCCAATTATCACCATCTAACCCAGGCATTCCGGGCATCTTTCTCACTCCAGGCATCATGCCACCAGTTCCAGGTCCATTCATTGGGAAAGCTCCAGGTGAGAGTGGCCCTCCAGTACCAGTTCGTCCATTCCTCATGTTTGTGGTCGACCCAGGTCGCAATCCAAGTTTCATTTCTGCCTCTGTATGAATTTCGCTGATTTTCTTGGCTTTTATCTGAGAAAGAAATAACAACATATCAGAGTCAGTGAATACTAGAAAATTCAACCCAGTTTGTGCGTATGAATAGCAAGCGCTGGTTCATGAGAAAGGCGTATCGCACTGAAATAAACCAGTGTCACGGCTACAGTAACGTGGTTTGTATTTTTCTTTTTTTATTTATTTTAGTTGAATCTTTAAAGAAAACATAGTAAATCATACTCCCTCCATCCCAAATTATTTGACATTCCAAGAATCTTGGAGAGTCAAAGTTTTTCAACTTTGACCAAATTTATATAATAAGATAATAATATTTATGATATCAACTAAGTGCAATTAGATTCTCCATTAGTTATATTTCCATAATATGTATATTTGATGGTATAAATCTTTATATTTTTCTCTATAATTTTGGTCAAAGTTGAAAAACTTTGACTCTCCAAGATTTTTGGAACGTCTTATAATTTGGAATGGAGGGAGTAGAAAGGAAAAAGTCTACTTAACCCCCTCATCTATTAAAGGTTGTCTACTTAATGCCTCAACCTATGAAACCGTCTGTTTTAGCCCCTGAACTTTATAAAACCGGTCAAATTACCCCCTCAGGCGGTTTTAGACGGTGGTTTTGCTACAGTAACATCGGTTTTGGTTTTTTCTTTTTTATTTATTTTGGCTGAATCTTTGAAAAGTCATAGTAAATCACACAAAAATCGTAAAATAAAAAATCTAATTTTATTGGACTCCACATGAGTAGATCTACACAATGAATATATAATATGATATGCTTTAGTATAAAGTTTTTGTTGTAGATTTAAATCTGTTCTTTTTTCAAATTAATTGGAACAATTCATAACTGTAGTTTCTATGGTCCATTTATGGTGAAATTTTTATGGTGACCTAGTTATTGTATGATTGAACTACAGTAAAACTTTTATACTCATTGGATCATATATAAATTAGTTATAGATTTATTTAGATTTAACAAGCATAAACCCTAAATAAATCTATAACTAAATTATACTTGATCCAATGAGTATAAAATTTTTACTATAGTTCAAGCATATAATAATTAGGCCATCATAAAAATTTGACTACAATTAGACCATACAAACTATAATTATGAATTATTTCAATTAATTATAAAAAATAATAGACCTAAATCTACAGCAAAAACTTTATACTAAAGCATATGATATTATATGTTTTCTGTGTAGATCTACTCATGTGGAGTCCAACAAAATTAAACTTTCCATTTTACGATTTTTCTGTGATTTACTATGATTTTTTAAAGATTCAGCCAAAATAAATAAAAAAGAAAAACCAAAACCGCCGTTACTGTAGCAAAACCACCGTCTAAAACCGCCTGAGGGGGCAATTTGACCGGTTTTATAAAGTTCAAGGGCTAAAACAGACGGTTTCATAGGTTGGGACATTAAGTAGACAACCCTTAAAATAGAAAATCTAATTTTGTTGGACTCTACATAAGTAGATCTACACAGTGATATATAATATAGTATACCTTAAAACAAAGTTTTTATTGTAGATTTAGATTTATGGTTTTTTGTAATTAATTAAAATAATTCATAGATGTAGTTTCTTTCATCCAATTATGGTGAAATTTTTGTGGTGAGCTAATTATTGTATCCTTGCACTGTAGTAAAAACTTCATACTAATCAGATCATGTATAAGTTAGCTATAAATTTATTTAGATATAACTTAGCATCATGGTTTTAAATAGCGAGCTAAAGCTAAAGTGTTTAGCGTTTTATAAACTGTAATTAGCGGACTTTAGCGGCAAAATAGCGGCAGAATTGTGCATGAACGCAAATATCGGCACAATTTTTTTCAAGCTATTTCGGGCTATAGCGGCAAAAATAGCGGGCTATTTAATTCCATGCTTAGCATAAAGTAAATAAATCTATACTTAAGTTATACATGATCGAATGAGTATGAAATTTTTACTACAGTTCAATCATACAACAATTAACCCACAATAAAAATTTCACCACAATTGGATGAAAGAAACTGCAACTATGAATTATTCTAATTAATTAGAGAAAAGTATAAATCTAAATCTAAAAAAAAAAATTTGTTCTGAAGTAAACTATATTATATGTTCACTGTGTATACTTATGTGGAGTTCGACAAAATTGGATTTTCTATTTTATGATTTTTCTATGATTTTTTAAATATTCAACCAAAATAAATACCTGAGGGGATTATTTGACCAGTTTTAGAAAGTTCAAGGGGTAAAACATCTAGTTTTATAGTTTTGGGGGTGAAGTAGTCAACGCTCAATAGATGAGGGGGGTATGTAGACTTTTTCCTTTAATTTCATGACTCATAGAAAGATGGTAATCGACTAATGGTGCCAAGAGAGTTTCATCCCCATGGAACTTATTTGTTCTCTCTTCTTAAAAATGTTGCCACTTCATCAAAAATGCTTATGTGGCAGCTTATTAAATACAAATGAAACTCCCACTGAGAATAGCCTAATGCAAATATGTTTCAAGATCGAAGCTGACACATTTACCTCCTCACGTCGAGGCACCCAGTTGTTTGAACGGAGATCAAGGACATCGCGTGCCATGAACCTCAAACGCGGTGCCAGTTGAGTATTAGTTGTAAGCTCCTTTAGACGGTTGAAGTAGACATCATTAAATCGACGAGACTTTGGGTTCTCATCCAATTGTTTACCAATTGTGTTGAAAAACTGACATATGGCCTCGACATTTTCCTCAGCAGGGCATGAATTGCTATCAGAACCCAGCAGCTCCTACTTACAGCAAATGAGTAAGAAAATATTTGACAGTGATAAAACACAACAATGTATGTGGAGAAAGGCGTTCCAGTCTAGAAGTTTATTCCCACAGATGGATTAGGGGGAAATGGATCACTTCAGACCCAGCTATAACTACCCAGCTGAAGAGTACAAAGGATTACATATGTACCTGAACAATGTGATGTACTATCTTCTCTGTCACCATTTTTTGCTTCAGCAGCTCGCCAATAAGGCGAATGTTTCCAAGTGTTCGAAGCTTCACAAGCCTTTCTTTATCACGTTTCTCCATCTCTTGGTCTGGACCAGTTAATTTCACTACCTCAGCCTGTAGGTTGCCAGCACCTTCAAATGCCTCTTGACAATTGTTCAACAGTACCCGTTTGAATGTAATGTCTCTACCACTAGGCTCTTCAGAAGGAAATGATGGGAGGCTTTCATTGAGTTCAAAGCATAGTTGAGCATACATCTGACAGAATGTGGGCTCAAATACAGCCTTCTCAAATATGAGAGTAATAACATCCTGGACATACAGGAAAAAAGAGGTCAATCACAAGGAACTGATAACAATAAAGCCAGCAGAATAAAGAAATGAAAATAAACAAACCTTCAAAATATCAGCTGTAGTAATTCCTGCTTCTATCAATTGCCCCTTCAGAAGGTCAAACTTCTCTGGCGTCAATTTGTTCAGTATTCTGTGCCATGAACATATTTTTTAAAAAGAAACCCAGACATATTTGACTTCTGAACACCATAGTATAGAAAATAAAATATTGATACAAGTACCAGAAAGGTAAAAAAATTCTAAAATCAAATAGTACCCTTTCACGGCTTTTAGAACTCTCTCCTTTTCAGAGAGATTTCCTCTCCGGACTGACCATGGGACTTCAGCCTTGATAAGAGCAGTGGTGGGACCAGTCTGATGTAAAATAAATCAGGAATGTTAGAGAATCCATTTTGGTATGACATGCAAATGATTATATGGTCATGTGCTAGTTTTGCAGCAACTTTGCTTGTGCAGCATCCAAATATCTGTGCTGTTGATTAATGTACTTGAAATGTCATGTGGATGTGGCATTCATTCTAATATCACACACCAAATAGTCATGTTTAAATCTTATTATGCGAATTTGAGCCGGTCATGTAAACATTAGAACATTTAGCATGTGCCTGGCTAAGATTTGAATCAGACAAGTCCATACAGCAACTGCATCAGCAATTCAGCATTTACATTGTATATATGCTTATTTATGCGACAAATTGCCGAGTTGCTTACAAATCAATCACTGCTTGCAAGTTGCAACCAGGCATGTGATAATGTGAATGCATAAAAGGCACTGGAAAAAAACCATGATAGGACAGATGTTAATACTCTGTTTCAACTTTCAAGATACCTGAGATTTAGCAGGAAACTGGGAGCTTAATTGCTCTTGCTTTCCACCAGAAGCACGAGATTCTTTAGCTTCACGGATTTTATCCCATGACTTCTCTTCACTAACAACTGGAGAAGTCTGAGAACGTGAACGCCAGTCACGACTGTCTGTCTCAGTATAGCGGTTATGTGATTGAGTTTGTACCTATCATCAGACATGATAAAGCACCCAAGGGATAGTATAATTAGGTGATCTTACATGCAACACTGAGAAAAACTAGAGCAGTGTGAAGGAAGTAACAAAAGCTCCCATCTTAAAAGTAAATGGAAAAGTTCTCACATTTGAGTCACTCCGAGCCCAATTTTGATCCTCGTGTTCCTCTCCAAGAAGTTCTACATTAATATCTTGCTGAACTTTCAAGATTTCCTTAGCTATATCAAGAATCTGTCATAGTTATTAAGGCGTCGCTTAAGCGTACGCTTCAGCGCCGCTTAAGCGGTAGGGCGCCCGCGCAGTCGCAAGGCGCGCGTCCGCCTCGCCCGGCCCGCGTAGGGCGTCCGCCTCGGATCGATCCAGCGCTGCGGCGCCGATTTGGTTCTTGAGGCGGACGTCCAAGGCGACGCCTTGCCTGCTACCGCGTCCAATTTCGTCGGCAGTAATTGCCGCTTAGGAAATCGCGAGTAGATGGAAAGCCCGCATGGGAAATCCACCGATATTGAAGGACGCGGCATCGGAAATCGACGGAAATCAAGGGACAACGCATGGGAAATCGGTACAATTGGATGTGAATCGTCGATTACCATGTATAAGTACCTGAATCGAGCTTCAATCGGGCTTCAATCGCGCTCGGGAGAGAAGAACACAGGCGGGCGGGCGAAGAACAGAGGCGGGCGGGCGAAGAACAGAACGGCTGCAATCCTCAGTGCAGGTACTGCAGGTCTCTTCCTCTCTTCTTGTTTCTAGACGTGCTGCTTCTTCCTCTGTTCTTCCTCTTGAGTTCTTCCTCTGTTCTTTGTAGACAGGAGCGATGTCTACTAACTCTACTGCCCCAGCTGATGTCCAGTATGATCCCATGGCTGATCCCAGACGTAGAGCAAAGTCCAATGATCCGGGATGGAAGTATGGGTATTGGACTATCATTGGAAATAGAGATAAGGTCACATGCAATCTGTGCAAGGGTGAGAGTAATGGAGGAATCAAAAGGTTAAAAGAGCACCTTGCTGGTGGTTATTCTGATGTTGTAATGTGTCCTAACACAACAACTGAGATAAGAAAAGAGATGAGAGAGTATCTAGAAAGCAACAAAAGGACTAGGCCTATTTTCTTAGATGATGCAGAGGAAGAAGGCCAGCAACCCCAAGGGGAAGGAGAAGGGCGAGAAGTTGCTGTAATTGTGCCAAGCTCAGGAACAGCCAGCAAGAAAAGGAGACAAGCCTGGAAATCCTTTCAATTCAAGTGGAGCACTCTAGCAGCACCATCAGCAAGCAAGGCCAAAGCAAAAGAGACCACCTCAATTGCTACAAAGCTGAGAAAGACACCTGAGCAGATTGTAGATGAGAGAGCCTCTGGCTCATATCAGCCTACTATTGAGGCTGCCACAAAGAGTAAGGCTGACAGAGATTATGTGAGCAGACAATGGGCTTTGTGGTTCTATGAGTGTGGTGTGCCATTTAATGCAGTGAAGTCAAGGCAATTTCAGATTGCTTGTGAGGCAACCGCACAGTATGGTTCGGGGTATGTCCCTCCAAGTTTTCATGAATTGAGAGAGCCTTTGCTTCAGGAGTGTGTGAAAGAAACAAGCAAATTAAGGGAGGAGCATGAGATAGCATGGAAGCAATATGGATGTACTCTCATGTCTGATGGATGGACTGATAAGAGGGGGCGTCACTTGATCAACTTCCTTGTCAATAGTCCTGAGGGGACATATTTCTTGGAGTCTATTGATGCATCATCCGAGCAGCATGATGCAAACATGATAGCAGATTTATTAGAGAAGAGAGTTGATGCCATTGGAAGAGACAAAGTTGTCCAAGTTATCACTGACAATGGTGCTAACTATAAGAAAGCGGGAAAGCTACTAATGGAAAGGATTCCAACACTATTTTGGAGCCCTTGTGCAGCACACTGTTTGGACTTGATGTTGGAAGACATTGGTAATTTGAAAGAATTTAAGAAGCCCATTGCACAAGCAAAGCGTGTGACCACATTTATCTACAGGCATGGGAGAGTTCTCAACTTAATGAGAGAGATGACAGGTGGGATGGATCTTGTTAGACCTGGAGCCACAAGGTTTGCCACTTGCTTCCTTACTTTGAAGAGCTTACACAAGCACCGGGAAGGTTTGAGGGCTCTATTTTTGAGTGATGCATGGAATGGTATGAAATTGGCAAAGACAGAGGCTGGAAAGCAAGCTGCTGCCACTATTCTCTCTAAAGATTTTTGGGTTGGGGTTGAGGACTGTCTAAGAGCATCAGCACCACTTCTTATTGTTCTTAGGGCTGCAGATGGTGATGAAAAACCTGCAATGCCAGAGGTTGCAGCACTCATGGACCATGCAAAAGATAGAATAAAGCTTAGCTTTTCTACCCAAAACAAGCAAGACCTACTTACAAGAATTTTGGGCATCATTGAGGGGCGTTGGGTTAGGCAAATGGATCATCCATTGTATGGTGCAGCGCTTTATTTGAACCCTGGAAAATTCTTTGCCATCCAGAGGAAGGGAGGAGATGATAGTCAAAGAAAAATTGCTGAGTTAAGGTGTTGTTTCAATGATGTGCTAGCAAGAATGGTAGAAGATCCATTGGTTCGTAGCAAGATTGATGAGCAAGCCACGAATTATGAGGAGCAACGAGGAGCTATCTTTGTAAACAAATTGGCCACTCAAAATATGGAGACAAAGAACCCTCGTAAGTTACATTCAAAATTACAAATTCCTGCGTCTGATTTAATTCAGCACCTCTAATGCTTATGCATTTTGAATTGTAGTTGATTGGTGGCGTTCTTATGGTGGCCGATCCTTTGAGCTACAAATGTTTGCAAAGCGTATTGTTAGTCTATGTGCTTCTTCATCTGGTTGTGAGCGGAATTGGAGTACTTTTGAATTTGTAAGTCCTTTACTACCTTTTTTTTGGCATACGCTTTGTACTGCACTTGGTAGCTTGCCATTCCTTACTAGTGTCTATGATGCTTTTGTAGATGCATACTAAGAAAAGGAACCGGTTGCTACACAAGAGATTGAATGACTTGGTATTTGTTTCATACAACCGAAAGATGAAGAGCAGGTTTCAAAAGATAAAGGAGAATCCAGGGAAAAACTATGATCCCTTGGTTATTGAGGACTTTGATTGGGATAATGAGTGGGCTGACTCAACTTTTGTGCACAAGAAGGGTGGTCGTGGATGTGAGAGTGACCTCACATGGCAAGTTCTTGATGAAGCCGTTGGTGCATCAAGCTTGCTTCGAGGTCGCAACCTTCCAAGGAATGCCGCTACGTCTTCCCAATCAGCTGCTATTACCTACAGAAGGCGTCCAAGAGGAGTGGTCTTAAGCACATCTGATGATGAACTTGAGGAAGAACCACATGATGATGAGGATGTTAGTGAGACTGATGAGGAAGAACCACATGGTGGAGACAACCAGGATCCAACAAACAATCTGGATGAGTTTGATGATGGATTTTGAGGGAGATTTTGAGTGCTCATGTGGTCTATTATGCTTTTGTCTTGCTGAATTGGTCTATTATGCTTATGATATAAGAACAGCCCTACTATTATTTTAGCTATCATATTTGCTAAAAGAATTGCTATATTTTCCTATGTTATTATATGTCTAAGGCGTCGCCTCGCCTTATGCTTTACCGCTTAGGCAGTAAGGCGGTGGTGAGTCGCCTCGCCTCGCCTTACCGCCGTAATAACTATGGAATCTGCAAAGTAATTTAACCAAAACATGGACTGAGTGATACAGCTTCAGGAAGAGGAACAGAAACACGCACGCCATGATATGAAGTCATTTGGAGATGCATACAATAACTGATATTAATATAGCGATAAATATCAAGCTCCCTCTATAAGGAACCAACTATTGACCAACACTGCTTTATGAAGGTTAGGAACTTAGGATGCCACCAAAAATAAGATGTGCCATCAGTTTTCCTAACATTGCTCAAATCCATGATTTATGAGGTGTCACTGTTGTCCAGGTGTACACCCAGGATCACAGGATGCCACAAGGTTTTAGTTACACGTCACCTAGGCTAGGGATGGGAATGGACCGGGGCAACCCATTGGGTAGTTGAACCGACCCACAAAAGTAAGGCCAATGGCCACATGGATTGGCCTCAAAGTCTAAAATGGGGTGATATAGACAGAACCTTATTGACCCAATGGGTAAGATGTGTCGACCCAATTGTCAGATAACAATCTTTTTAAAATTTGTTGGTTTTCTTCATTTTTTTCCGAATAAGCACGGTTGGTAATATTTTAGTGAAAATAGATAACATTAAAATCATGGTTTACTTGCAAGCTTTTTAATTTGATGCATTCCTAATAATATTAATGTGTTATCATCGTACTTTTCAATCTTGTATCTCATCTTTTCTACAAGCATTGATAGTATTCATAGTCCATGATAGCAGAAAAAAAATTGGGCTGACCTATGCTACCCATTGGGTCTGAGGGGCCATAGTTTTTTTAGGTGAGAATGTGAGATCGGTCGACCCATGGCCCCCTAAAATTAGTCTTGAAGCCATAGGGTTGGGTCCAAGGCCAGGGACTGGTCGGCCCATTCCCATCCACGTCATAGGTGTCCAGGAGTACCCTACAGGCCTAAACACCACACAACACTCATGTCCACTCACAAAAGTGACATTGTGGGGCAGTTTTTTGTATAAAAAAATGTCACAAAATATATTCCCAAAAATCAACAGCCGATGTTGTGAACGGCACTCTTCCATGAATACAAGAATTAAATACAAAGACTTTACTCCCACACAAGTTGAGTAGGCCAGACATGAAACCCAGTAAAAGCAACAAAAAGAGCATAAAACAGAAGTATTTGTACGAGTAACAGTAGTAACAAATAAGATAAGTGCAGTCTGCAGTACCAAAACAACCACCACCACAACAACAAAAGCAAAGTCTTTTAGTCCAACAAAAAACAAGTTGGCTAGGGTAGGCTAGAATAGAGTTAAATCAACAGGTTGCTTAAATGACATGAAAGATGATGAATACACTACACCAGATCACCTCACTTTCCCTATTTACCATATATAATACTCCCTCAATCTCAAATTATAAGGCATTCCAAGAATCTTGGAGAGTCAAAGTTTTTCAACTTTGACCTAAATTATAGAGAGAAACACAAAGATTTATAACATCAAATATGTATATTATGAAAATATAACTAATGAAGAATCTAATTGCACTTAGTTGGTATCATAAATATTATTATCTTATTATATAAATTTGGTCAAAGTTGAAAAACTTTGACTCTCCAAGATTCTTGGAATGCCTTATAATTTGGGATGGAGTGATACATATTAGTATAAGCAGTGCCAGACTGCCATCATTTGATAATCAATAGGATATGAGAACTGAAGTTTGGATAAATATAGAATCCATTTCATTATTATTAATGCACACCTCCCTGAATTACCAATAGATTTTGTTTTCTTGCCTTTCATATTTGACAAGAAAAAAACAGATAACACAAATAGATGTTTGCTGACAAATAAAAGAAAATTTCTATATGAGAAGACAGTGTTGTTTCCACTTCCTAGGCTCCTAGATCTCAGAGGGAGCAAATGATTACAACATGATATGCTATGAGTTGGATGTATGGTTACCCAAGAGGCATCATGAGTTACTTTCACTGTTTCATGTAATGAAATAAACAGCTAGATAAACAGTGTAAGAACGAATAAGTACCTCACGCATTTCAAGGAGTTGGTCTCTTGTGTACCGAACACGCTCAAGAGGCTCAAAATGTGAATCTCCAAGCTGCAGTGCATTATTACGCAAGTCAGAAAGGCAAAGACAAGGATACAACAAATAGTTTTCCTTTGCGTGCAGGATTAACTGGACGAGCAGCAACACATACACACAAATACACCAACAATATGCACTTCGAACTTGGTCAAACAAGGAAAGTTGAGTAGAGGACCATTCCTTTGGACCACATAGGCATCTAATGGTCACAGGCTCACAGCACAGTTCAGTGTATCATTTGCTTTCAGTGTTTTACTGACAAAAGCAGAGCTTAGCTCATTTAGTGGAAAATCCAGGTAGAACTCCACTAGGTAAGAACTCAACCATGGAAATAATAATTATATCACAATATGACAAACTGTGTAGCGACTAGTAGATAAGAACGAACACCTGTAGTATTGCATTGCCCTAATTGCAATTGGTGTTTGTCTTTGTTCTCTTGCAGTCTTAATAAAGATTTGTTGACTAAACAGGGGCAGATATTTCTAAATAATGCTAAAAGTTATCATCAGAAGTTTTAAGCAACAGTTCCTACACGTGTACAAATTCTTATGGACAATGCACTGTGCGCATGAAAATATAAGATCATGATAACTCTAAGAACCAGAATTCTATAATTCACCTGACGAAAACAATTGTGCTGTCCTTTTTAACTAGTTTTCCCATTTAAACTGTGAACATTATTATAGCTTAAATATAAAGAATGCAATCTGTCACAGACCTTCCTGACGCTGTCACTAATGAAGCTAGATGAGATGAAAAAAGGAAGCAGCAAGGCAGGAGGGAAGAAGGTGTCAACTACTGGATCAATCATGGAGAAATTTGGGCCTCGTGGAGTATGTCAGTGACTCAGCATCACCCCAATCCGAAGTATACTGGCCTTAGGGAGTGAGTAGCCCACGGCTGGTATAAGTTGAGTTCCATTCACATGTAGAACTTGTCTTGTGTCAATGAACTCAAACCTGAACCAGGTGTCTACCAGTGGCCGGCGGCCGACAGTGAGCTTAGCTCAAGAACCACTGTAATATACTATCCACAGCCTACTAGTATCCTAACACAATCTCTTTTGATGCATATATAGGGTTGAAAGTTATGCAAGATTTATCATATAATTAGTCAAACATCTAATCAAGCTTTTTAGTGAAAATATAATTAACATCTATAAGTTCAAATATATGCACTAAGAAGACATAGTCCATGGAGAAGTTAATTAAACAAATGTTGTATTGTAGATGTTGGCATATTTTTCTATAAACTTGTGGTCAGAGTTAGAGGATTTTGATTTAGCAAAAAGATAAATTGAACTACAATTTGGAATTGATGAAGCAGCACACAAGCTGATGAAGGGTTAACCTAGTGGTAAAAGGTGAAGCTTTAAGTCATCAACAGGCTTTAACTATGTACGACTGTCCAACAACATGCAACACGCATGGAGACGCAGGTTCCGATGCTGAAAGCAACAGTAAATGAAGACGGTTGGTGTTTGATTGGTCTAAGGCGTCTGGCACACTATCATTTTTTTATGAGAGAGCCAAAAAGCCAACCACAAAACTCTTCTTACATTTTGACACAACAACAATGAGTGTTCCATAAATTGGTAGTCTTTGTCTAGGTTGAACCTGAGTATTGATTCCACATTTAGTTCCATGTAAAAAAGAAAAACTGTATATTGAGCTCCTAACAAATATAACCCCACGTGATTCATTTAGGCCTGCTAATGGGGCAGGGCTTGATGGGTTTTTTGGGCGGGCACTGAGATGGAGTGTGTAGATATGGGTGAAAACGGGTTTAACTAAATTGTGGGTTGGGGTGGGTCACACAGAAAGAATCCAATCGTCAACTCCTACGTCGCCCAAATCCAAAATCCCATGCAATTCAACCCTGCATTTATCCTGTCGGTCGGCGGTGATGGATGGCCCGGTCCGGCGTGTGGTGCCTGCAGAAGCAGCAAGGGCCCGACGCACCCGTCGCAGAACTGCCCATCTGCTTCCGCTTCCACCCCACCGATGAGGAGCTGCTGCTGCACTTCCTCTATCACAAGGCTCTCAGATGCTTGTCCCCGTCCCTGCCGGTGTCATCCACAACGTCGACCTCGGGCACCTCCAACATGCCGCACTAGGTACCCATGACATGTGTGCCGCTACATCGCCCCCGCATTGCCGGTACTTGTCGAGCCGCGTCCACATCTTACTATGAGTACAATTTGAGGCACTGTGCTCCATGATATGGAACTCGTCGTCAATCAAACAGGTGCGCTAGAACGGCACGCTCAGCTTCTTGTCCTCAACCAACGACCACTTTGCACCTTAACCTCCGTCTCTTGATTTGGAGCGTGCTCCATCTGCGGCATCTCATCATCCATCTACTCTTTCTTTTTCGTTGTCGACGGAGGTCTCGGATTCCTCGTGAGTCAGTGACCCACGCGATCGAGCGAACCTACAAGGAGCCAGGGCCGACGCCAACAGGGAGCGCTTCTTCCACAGCCCAACAATGCGGTGCTGGTGCAAGGGCGGTGTCGTGGCCAGGGCGACCGACATCGGAGTTTGGAGACCATCCAAGGAGGCGTTGGCTGCGTTGGGCTGGTGGGTATCCAACGGCAGTGGGGCAGGTTGATTGTTCGGGTGGGGTTGGGTTGGAGAAACTCTCTCATAAGCAGCGGGTAGCAGGCCTAAATTCATTGTATGAACAAGCATGGACGGAAGTTCTAGTGCTCTCTCGAGAAGTGAAGAGATTAGGCACAAGAGGTTTTATTGCGTCCCAACATAGTATATTACTCAGAAAACTGTGCAGCTAGTTTTTGGCAGAGTACTATTTCAGCCATGTGATTGTTTTTTCTATTCAAACCTAATGCTCATATACGAATACAGAAAGCAAATATCTATTGGATTTCCATTGGATAGAAGCTTTCATTCCACACAACTGACAAAAATGGCAGTTACTGGGGTTAAAATAGAGATCATAACATGGTAGCTGAACATTAATTAGACAAACAAATAAGCTCCATTCTTGTGTCACTGGCCCATCTAACCGAACTTGTAAGTGATACCAAAGATGATTAGTCACTAATTTTCCAAAATGGCAAGATGGCATCAACCAAATTCAACAACAAAAAAACAGATTCAAATTCAAGTATGACAACAATAATAGCCAGCTCCTAAAGTTGTAACTAGAAGAAATCTCTATACCTACATGATATGCTCTGCTTTATAAATCACACAGTACAGCAGAAAGCTACAATGCTACATAAAGAAATAACTCTTAATAAGTGTACCTACGAAGGCTAAAACACATTGTGCTATGCCAAAAGCTAAAGCTCAAGTCAATTCAGGAATAATAATCAAACCATTAGAGGCATGTAATGATGGAAAATTCCAACCAGCATGTCCCAACACCAATGTGTCTCCTCTCCTTTGTGTGTGGTATACATCGACTCCAACAGCAGCTCAACGCAAATTAAGTTCAACAAGCTTTAATTACTAAATCGACATCAGCACCAATACGACCCAAACGGCAAAAATACAGAATCCCCCCATAATCCATATCTCGCCCTCAGAGCCGCAGAAGGCGCAAACCCCAACTAAAACCCTAGCACACCCCACCTCGCCCCGCCCCCAGATCGAGTGGTCACCTTGGCGGCAAAGCCAGTCGATGAACCGACGTAGGGCCGGAGGAAGTCTCCAGCTCCAGTGGCGGCGGCGAAGGCGGTGGGGAAGAGGCGGGGCCCGCGCAGGCCGATGCTGCCGCCGCCCGGGCGCAGGCTGATCACCGGCTGGTCCGTCGCCATGCTTACTCTGCTGCTCCGAACAAAATTGACAGCCGGCCGTCGCGAATCCGAGAGCTAGAGGAGCACACGAGAGAGGATGAAATCGAAGCTTTCCGTTGAGGTGGGGAGTGGGGACCGACCGCTATCGGGGAGGAGAGGCGGAGGAGGAAGAGGAGGCTGCGCGCGGCTGTGGTGCGGGGTTTTATCGTATAGACTGGAGACGTTATTTAGGGCTTCCGGACTTCCGGTACCCAGTGGAGTTTCGTTCTCGGACGGTGTGGTTAGGTCTTCAGCGCATCTCCAACAGAGTTAGCAAAAGGCGGTACGCGATCCAATCAAAAACGGAAATGATATGGCACAGACGTCCGTCATTATCCGGACGCTTCCCGCCGCTCCAATCGTATCTATTTGTATCACTTATTAAAAAGAAAACACGGTACTCCACTGCCCACCACATTTTTATTTTACCACACGCCGCTACTCCTGCTACCACGACCGTGAACAATTGAACACTGCTCCTCTTCTCCGTCCCTCTCTTCGTGCCATCATAGCCATGAACGCTCCTCTCCTCCGTCCCTCTCATGTGCACAGCAAGGGTCGCAGCTAGCCATCCATCCGATTACAGCATAGTCTTCTACTTGGCGGCTCCTTCTACCCGATGGCTCCTTCCCCACAACAACAACCTCCCCCACCTGAGTCCCTAATTTCACCAGATCTGGCGGCCCTCTCACCTGTACCTGCTAAATCCATGGAGTACGAGCGTGATCCACTCACATTCGACGAGATCTATTAGGGTGGCACAGTTGGAGAGTCGACAGCTCTCCTTTGGATTTGGATCTGAGGTCTCCCTCCCCCATTTTCCTTTCTTTGGATCATACTCTTCCTCTCTCCCTCTAGATCTAGGTTTTAGTGGTGGCCAAGATTCTAGGGTGAGTCAGATCTTCGAGGTGCTTTTCGTTGGTGTAATGATTCATTTGCAATGCTTGCAACAGATGATATGAAATGTTTCAACAGTATTTTTTTGCAGTTGTAACACACGTATTTGTGATGTTGCAGGAGTGGTTTTTTAGATGTTTCAATAGATTTTTTTGTTGTTGTAGCAATTCCTCCTGATGTTGTAGTAGATTTTTGTTTTTTTTCAACATGTGTGTTTTTTCTGATGTTGTATTAGTATCAGTTAGTATTGCTTGATGTTGCAATAGCTTTTTCCTCTTTTGTTGCAGCAATTCGCCTTTAGTGTTGCAGTAGATGTGTTTTTGAATATGTGCGGTAGTCATTTTTATGGATATTGCAGTTCGTATTTTTTCTGTTCTATTAGTTGTTCTTTTGATGTTTCAATAGCTTTTTTCGGTTGTTTCACAAGTTTTTCCTCATTGTTTCATTAGGGTGTCTTTCGATGTTGCAATAGCCTTTTTACCTTGTTGTATCTCAGGGCGGACTATGGTGGTGAGCTGGTGGTGGAAGCGTTTTTTTGTTGGTTTGCCTTCGCCTTGGTGTCTCCCACTTCTCCTGGCGTCGACTAGAAATGAGTCGTTCCCTCCGCAGCGGCCTGCTGCATCCGCCTAGTGTTGCTGTTGGGTTGCCTGAGGCCGGTAGACGTTTCCGCGACATGCATTCTCAAGGGCAGCTGACTTGGGCCCCACGTGGGGTTCCCTGTGCACGAGAGATGGGCGCGGGGACACGGTTCTAGATGCTGGCAGCCCGAGGCACGAGATGCGATGCAGACAGGCACGAGATGTGCGATGCGAGAGCAGGGGGCACGAGTCATTTCTGTGTTGTATAGGAGTTGGCGTCCGGACGCGCTGCTGGGGCCGGACGTCCGGGCGCTAGTGCCTCTGATCAAAAAATGCACATAAATACACATAAAATGTGTCCTGTATAGTGTTTTAGCTAAAAAAAAGAAGGCACGCTCCAGTACCAAACACAAACATTACACATAAAATGTGTCCTCTATAGTGTTTTAGCTAAAAAAAGAAGGCACGCTCCAGTACCAAACACAAACAGTGCATCATATCAGACAAACTATAACACAAATAAGTATTGTCTCTCTTCAAGACGCAAGTCGATCTCTAGGTGAACCAGAACATAAATAAATATTGTCTCTCTCCATAACGCAAATCTCCAGATGGAGCGGTCGGTACTGGAGTCATCTCCCTTTTCTTCTCTCACCCCCAGTCCCGCCAGCCATCTATCTGGGCGCCTAGCCCTGGACATAAAATACCGAGAACCGAGAACCGGACCGAAAATACCGAGAACCGAACCGAAAATACCGAAACCGAAAATTTCGGTCCCTGTTCGGTTCTTATTTCTCATGAACCGAATTTACCGAGGTAAATACCGAACCGAACCGAATTTACCGAACCGAACTGAATTACCGAATTTACCTAAAATGTGATAAGTTTGAGTGTTGTTATATTATTTATTATACTATGTAGACTATTATATTATGTATTTTTGGCACTCACACTTATAGTCTTGTGGACTTTTACATGTATATGTATTTTGCACTATTATTATCTACGAAATCATGTCAAAATTAGTTTTTGGACATGTCATTACATCTTATATATGTTTAGTTCGGTACTGTTCGGTAAATACCGAAACCAAACCAAATTTACCAATACCGAACCGAACTGGTACCGAATTGTTTTAAGAACCGATCGGTACCAATTTCTTAGGAACCAAATTTATCGAGGTACTGAAGAACCGAACCGATCGGTTCGGTATTTACCGAATGTCCAGGCTGATGGGCGCCCACCGCTGGTTCCCTCCTTCGCCTACCTCCCCATCGGCACCTCCGATGAGCGCTACTCTCTGCACGAGGTCGTCTAGCGCTCCAGCTTGGAAAGTCGAAGCGGAGGGAGGAGAGGAGGAGTGAATCGAGAAGGTTCGGCGACCCGCAAATAACAACGTCGAAGCGGTATCGTGGCGTCCGCGGGGCACGGTCGGTGTGGCCAGGCAGGCTCGTGGATGAGGGCGCTCAGCCAAGCGGGCCTGCAGACGGAGGCACCAGCAACCTCGACGCTCGACGGCTCGAGGGAAGGGAGGAATGATCAACTTGACAGGTTGAGAACTCTCCTTTTGGGTTCGTTGTTGCCTGTTGGGTTGGCTATTAGAGAAGCCAGGTTTTGGGTATGCGACTTATTTACTATGCAAGGTCCAAATTATAGAACGGGTCTCGTGTTTGGGTCTTCGCTATTGAAGATAGTCTTATCAGACCTTCACGATGACTAATTTGAAACTCCCTACCTTTTTCTCTCTACTTAGAAACGTTCTTATACAACATGAAAAAATGTTTATGTGGCAGCCTATTAAATGCAAATGAGGCTCTGATAAAACTCTTACTGAGATTGGCCTCAGGAATCGTGTCATAGCATGTGTGTGTTTGACACATACGAGTATTTCTATATATATCATCTATAGTGTTTGGTTCGATTTTATATATAGTTATTCGTGTACTCTTTGTGTCTCGTTATGCATGTCCGTCGTTTTGGTTTTGTACCAAGTGCATCAATAATTAACTAAACTCGGATACAGGTGTGTACATATGCATTGAAGGTTGTATGAATCTAGACGACAACAACTACTCCTAGAATGACATACATAGGGACAGAGGGTGTATAGTGTTATTAAGTGATTATGTTAAATTGAGTTTATTTTCATCTCTACCGCAATCATATCTCATATAATTAGATACCATGTCATACAAAATCAGTACTCCTTTCACTATTGGATAATTCTCTAGTGGGATAGTAGGACACACGATGTCTTTGTTGCCACAAAACCACATAGCCACCGCTAGTAGCGCCGCCCCGTGGCCCCTCGGTTCGACAGTTCCCATTGTCTTTGCATAGTACTTGATCCTCGTGCCTTGTAACGTCGTGCCACCGTAGCAGTTTAGAGCTTGCTTCATACCCTAGGTTAAACAAGTTTGGCTAGACATGCATCTTGTAACACTCCTGTGTTATCCAAACTAAAACTTGTCATGTCATCATATGCATTAGCATTTTATTTGAGTGATAACTTGAGTATGCATTCACTAAAAACAAGTTTAAGTTAACATGTTTGTGCTTAGTGGATAGGAAATGTTAAGTGTGTAACCCTAGTGGTGTGATGCTTTCTTAAGTATTTGGATATATGTTACACGAAATATAAGTGTAAGAGGAAACCTCTAATTTTTCTATGTTTTCTTTTTCTCCTCTCTTTAAGTCCCAAAAAGTATGGCAAATTTCAAAATGGTTTCAAAAACAAAGTTGTAGCTCTTGTTGAGAAGGACAACTTTGGTATTCAAAGTTTTAAAAGTTTCTGTACAAAATTTTAAATAAATTTGAAATCTTTTAAACCCTAAATTTGACCTCAACACTAGATTTCAAAAACTAAAAAGAATTAGACTTTGGTCTTTTAATCAAAGTTATGGAGAGGATTAAAAGAAACAACTTTTATTAAGATAGATTTTCAAGTTACTAAAGAAAATTTGAAGTAATTTGGAAAACAAGTTTGAATTGGTTTCAAATTGAAAATCAATTTCCAAAATCAGTTTTTATTCCCTTTCGTGTAGTTTCAAAAATTAAGCACAATTTGGCTATACTCCAAAAAGCAAAGTTGTTCTTTTTTTTATAAGGAACAACTTTGATGTATCAAGTTTTCCAAGTTTTCATATGAAATCAAAAGTAATTTGGAAAATACTTTTCTTCCCTCTTTGTTCTCTTTTGTTTTGCAAACTCTAATTCAAAATCTAAGCATATTCTGCTTATGTTGCAAAAATAAAAGATGTTCAGTATTAAATTCTGAGCATTTGATATTTTAGCATATTTTCAACTTATATTCAAAAATTTGAAGTAATTTCTTATAAACCGAAAGGGTATAAAGGAGAAGGGGGGGATAAGTTTCTTTTCCCTGTTCATGGCGGTGGAGGCCGATCTTTGATCGGTGTTGTCGGTGCGATAGGCATTGACCTCTCCCGAAAGAGCTCGCAACTGTGTTCGTGGCGATGTCAAGCAGCTGCTGGCGCTCTCCCTCGCGTCGTGGCACCTCCTTCTGCGCTCGCCGTCGCCGTTTGCCACCATGGCACCGACGGGCACCACTTTGATCCCAATCCAAATTCACCGTCTCCAGTCGTTCTCATCCAAATTCACCGCGCCTATAAGTACTTTACTTCTTTGCGCATCTCCCGAACCTAGCCTCGCCATCTCTACCGCACCAGAGAGCTCACACTCGCTGTTCTTCTTTCCGCCGGGCAGAAAGCGTCGCCGAGCTCGACCTCACCGTGGTCAGCTCAACCGAGCACTTCTCCACTCTCTCTTTCTCGTGTTTGTGTTTCGTCTTGATCCCAGAGAACTCATCGGCTCGATGGTTCCTTGTCTGGTGCTCAGGTTTCACCGGAACAACGTCGTCTTCGCCGGAGTTCACCGCCGAAGGCCACTGCTCCGTGGACACTTACTCTCCGAGCAACCTCCGCTCAAACCGACTTCACCATCAGCACCAGGGTGAGCTTCTACACCTTCCTAGCTTCTCCGTTCGCTTGCTACCGGCCTAGGTTCGCCGGAACGGCCGTGCCGAGATCCAATCCGCCGCCGTGCGTGGCCAGACCTCGCCGGAGCAGTAGAGTTTAGGGTTAGGGGCTCAATCGGTTGTGGTTGGCTTGCCGGTGCTGATGCTTGCGTCCGTTGGGTCTCTAATGGCCAGAGTTGGCCGGCGTAAGTCACGCCGCCGCTCGGTGCATCGCCGTGCGCGCGAGCCATGGCCGAGGACCTCGCCGTTGCGAAGTCGGGAAAAGCCACGGTGTTGGTTGTAAAGTTATAGACTCATGTGAATAGCGCTGTGGACTGCGGGTTAGTTTCGTAGAAGCCGAGGGTCTTTTCTGCAAAGTTGCCGAGGCGCGCGGGCGGAGCCAGGCTGGGCCGGCTTTCGCGTGCGCTGGGCCGCACAGTCGCGGGCCGAAAGCCCAGTTTGGGCTAGAATGGAGTTTTTCTTTTTATGGCTTTATGCACAGTAGCTAGTTTTGTTAATTTTGCTATAATTAATCTATAGCTCTGTTATTTATGAAATTTGACATGATAGCTGTTAACATGTCTCTGCTAATATAAAAATTATTAAACTTATGTTTTGAGTACTTTTTATGGGACAATTAAATCTGGACTTTATTTAATAAATGCAACTTTGAGGAATTATGTAATTTTCTGTGATTATCCAAAAATCATGAAATTTGACATGGGAGTTTGTATCACTGATATACACCTTCATGTTTAATTTCATCCCTGTTTGATCAAGTATGATTGGTGTTTAAGTAAAAAGCTAATTAAAATGGTTTACAAAATAAATAGGAATAGTGGATCACTATAGAATTATGTGACTTTTGGAATTGTTTGACAACCAGTGGAAAACTAGCAAGATTTGCTCTCTGGTTATGGGTCTCCTTTATGCAAATAAACTTTTGTTGCTTGTTAAGTTGCTTAACTATATTTAAAGAAAATAATAAAACTTGTTTAGTGCTAATAATAGCTAAAGTTGGTTTGTTGGTTTGCAACTTTACCGTGATGAAAGATTGTTTGAATAAATGTTTACAGCTTAGAAAATTTCCATCTTTACCATGATCATATCATAAGCATCCCATTATTCATGCATATGCACTTCTACGTGTAGATCCCGCTTCAGAAGGCCCTAACTCTCAGTGGATTTCTCCTGAGGGTGTAGACCCTTCTCGTTTTTCAGAATCTCCGGACTTCGCTGACCCTCAAGGCAAGCCGCGGCGCATTTAACCTTTCTGTTTCTATTACAAAGTTTATACAATGATTTATCAACTGCATTTAAGTAATAGGAGTTGGATGACACCAGTAGTTGCATTACCAGTTGGTTACCTTTACTCTATCCTTGTTACCTATTTTTTTTAAATGCTTAGCCAAGATGCACGGTGATGAGATTATCCTCCGCTTAGGCCTTGAGCAAACTAAGGGATGATAGGTCATCACTGTTAGGATACGTCTTTCAGGTACAATTGATAAATGGATGAAAAATGAAATTCAGACCGGGCAGGTAACTTGCATCTGGAATGGAATCTTGATGTAGTGTTCCTGTCTGTGTTGATTAGGAACCGTTCGTTGTTGGCCCTTGATCGAGTGCATGATAGTACCAATCACGGGTTACGGGTTGATATGTTGCAGGTTAGAGTCCTGCCATACAACGCCGGTGTGCTTTGATATGTTGCAGGTTAGAGTCCTGCCATACAAATCACTTATGGTTGTGCAATATGTTGCAGGTTAGAGTCCTGCCATATTGTGTGATTGGGAACCCTCAGCTGGGTAGATAAAGCGGTTCGAATCGTTGTTGCTCTACGATAAAAAGAGACTCGATCTCCGACCCTCAACGTAGAGTTTTCAAAACCAAAGCATTTGGGAAATGATGTTTCTTTCTAAAAGGGGTACTTTTGATGGTATATTTGGAATTACTAAGGAAAAGAAGAATGTTTTGTTAAAAATGTTTTTCTGCAAATTCCTTCTCTATTGCTAGCCTCACTACATCCTTTAAAGCTAGCATGACCTGGGATCTTTTCTTTTGACGGTTAAGTCTTGTTGAGTACTTTTGTACTCAGGGTTTGTTAACCCTTGTTGCAGGAGAGTACATGGATCCACCTTTTGATGGACAGTGCTACTTCACTCTTGTAGAGGAGAGTGATAACGATTCTGATGTGTGACCTTGGGCAAGTAACAAGAATTTGTGTGATATATGTATTATAAAGTTCCGAACCGTTTATGTAATAAGTACTTATGGTTCGTAAAACTCTAAGTTTTTAACCTATGTATTATAATCTTTCCGCTTTACTCTGATTTATCTTATCTATAAAACTGTTGTAATACTGTGATGCTTGATGAGGGATTTTTCCTGGAAGTAATGTAACGTGGATGATTCGGGTTTCCCGAGGACACCCGACAGACCTCTTGAGTCATTTGGAACGCGTGTACGCCGATCAAAGGTCTTTAGGACAATGATGGGTGCATGTGGGCCACTTAATTCAAGAGGTTCTGCCACACATCTGAACCCCAGGCATTGAAATCCAACATCTGGGCGTGATGTTTGTGCTAGGTAGCCATCACAACTCATAAAACAAATAGGCCTACCAAGTACTGGATTGTGTTGCCCGTAGTCTACCACCCTCAGCTTATCAGCACCTGCATGTTCAGAAAGACCATGCACCAACGAAGATGAGGATGGCAGCGGCGAGGCTCTACTGCCTGAGCACGAAACATGAAGCACCATACGACGACACACATGTCTTGGCACAGAAGCTCGTGTGTAGGATGAAGTCTGTGATAGCTCTTGGCTTTCCATTTATGTTACCACGGGCAAACCAATACTTTTTTTAATCATATCTGTGTTCACACTATAATTTTTTGGAACAAAATAGCAACTTTGACCCTTTTCTTAAAGTATCCTGTATCCCCAATAGAAACCCTAACAAGGCCATTACCCTACTTTATGGTGACAAAGTAAAAAAAAACTTAAATCAACGTGGTATTAACTTAAGTCCCTACTTTTTGAAGATCTCCAAAACATCACTCTTCGCAAGGAATGTGTAGAGAGCTTCATGCTCTTTCCATTCTAACTCGCTCTTGGTGTGCGCTGTTTTTCTTCTTGACTCTCGCGCACTAGTGCCTGTTGTTCTACCCTCAACTCGTCGAGGCTGGAGGCATTTGACTCGTAGCAGCCGAGTTCCCGGAATATAGAGATTGTGATACGAAAACGTGGTATGTAGTACATTATTTTCTTTAGTCCATGGGACGAAGAGGGTATAGATCGAGCTTGATCTCGTTATTTCGATTAATAAAACACATACCAAGTGTAAACATAACTTGTTCCCGGAACGACGAACATGATCCTAATTAAATTGATTGATAATATGAACAAATTAATTATCACAAGTTTTTACTAAACGTAAGACTTACAAAGTTCTAAAATAAGGTCTTATCTAGTTCCCAACTAAAAACTTACATCCTGCCATTAAATATAGACTAAAAAATAACTAATTACATAGTTTGCGTGTAATTTGTGAGACAAATTTTTAATCCTAATTAGTCCATGATTGGACACTAAAGTACTACATTAACACATGTATCAATGACAGATTAATTAGGCTTTTAAAATTTGTCCCGTGATTTACGAATAGATTCTGTATTTTTTATTATTATCTAAACACCTCATGTAATTAATACCCTATATAACATCCGCTATGACATCTAAAAATTTTATAGTCCGAAACTAAATAAGATATAATAAAGATTGAATAAATATGATTGAACTTCTTATCCGGTCTCTCTCTTTCATTTCTTCCATCAATTAAATTCTCGACCTTACATTCTATCAGTGTCATCATAGCGTGAATTACGTTCTATTGGTATCAGAATGGAAACACCAAGAGTGAGTTATATTCCACTCCTATTTCCGTTCTACGATTCCAGACGATGTCCTCGGACCGTGTGCCACGTTTGGTTCCAAGCTGCTAATAAGGACTGTTTAGATCTCACCCACTAAATTTTAGTCACTAAACTTGAGTTATTTTTAGTATCAACACTTTTACTAAAAGGAAGTAAAAAGATTTTTAGTCTCTTTTAATGAGGTGTTTAACATTTTATCCCAACAGTCCGTTCACACCTGCCGCCGTGGCTCTCTCCGAACGCGCACTTCCTTGTTTCTGGCTACACGTGCCATGTGGCGGCTTTTATTATCCGGTCTCTTCTTTTTTTTCTTTCATCAATTAAATTGTGGACCTTATATTCTATCAGTGTCATCATGACCTGAAGTACATTCTATTGGTATTAGGCCAATCTCACCGGGGGTTTCATTTGAGTTTCATTTACATTAAATAGGTTGCCACATAGACATTGTTGATGACATGATGGTGTATTTAAGAAGTGAGAGAAGATGAAACTCTCTTGACACGAATACCAACTCTCTATGAGTCATGAAATTTAATGCTTATGAAACTTTCACTTTCAATAGAGAGTTTCATTCAAGTTTCATCTTATTTCATATGACATGGCAGTCTTGGAAACAACAAAATGAAACTCACCATTGAAATTGGCCTTATAAACAATATTTCACTCGTATTTCCATTCTACGAATCCAGAAGATATCGATGGACCGTGCATCACGTTCAGTTCCAGGCTGGGAAGGATACTCAGAGCACTCACAATGCAGGTTCTACCATGGAATCTAAACCTATTTATTACCCTTCTATTTATAGTATTTTATTGATATGACATTATATTTATTGAAGAGAATGAGAGAAAAACTAAGACTTCAAGTCTACGATATCTTCGAGGTAATAAAAAAAATTAGATTATATGGTAGAGTTTGCATTGTGAGTACCTTCACAATGCAGATTTTACCATAGAGTCTAAGTGTATTTATTACCTCAAATATATCGTAAATTTGGAGTCTTGTTTTTCTCACTCTCTCTCTTCAATAAATATACTCTCTCCATATTCATATTAGTTATCATTTAGGACAGTGACACGGTCTTCAAAACACAATTTTGATCTCTTATTTTTAAAAAATATTTATAGAAAAGTGATATATGTATACTTTTATAAAAGTATTTTTAAGACAAATCTATTCATATAATTTTCATATTAATAAACTTAGAAACTTAATAGTTATTGGTGATTTATATTTTCAATGTTTGACTCAAATCTTGTCTAAAATGATAACTACTATGGATATTGAGAAAATACTACTATCATATTAGCAAAATACTCCCTCCGTATCCTATTTAGAAGTCGTTTTGGAAAAGAGTTCGGTCAAACATTGGGAATATAAATCATGAATAACTTTTAAATTATTGAGTTTAGAGATATAAAAATCATATAGATAAATTTGTCTTGAAAAGTACTTTCATAAATATATATATACACCACTTTACAACAAATATTTTTAAAGAAACAAGTGGTCAAAGTTATGCTTTGAAGACTGTGTCGCTGTCCTAAACGACTTCTATTTGCGATACGGAGTAGTACTATAAATATAAGAGTAATAAATAGACTTAGGCTCTATAATAGATTGTGCATTGTAAGTGACTACTCCCTCTGTCCATGAAAGAATTAATTCCTAGAATCCATGCTAGTCAAACTTTTTAAACTTTGACTAACTTTATAAAAAAGAGTAATAACATATACTTATGACATAAAATGGACACATTATGAAAAGAGTAATAACATCTAATGATATGAATTTGGTACCATCAATCTTGATAGGTTTTTCTACAAATTCAATTAAAGTTTTAAAAATTTGACTTTAGACAATTTTAGAAATTGATTCTGTCGTGGACGGAGCGAGTAACATTCAACCCCGCCGCCGTGGCACCCTCCGGACGCGCGCTTCCTATTTCTCGCTGCATGTGCCATGCGGTGGCTTTTATTCAGCAACGAACGGGTTTCTTTCCAGTACCGCCATCAACTACTATGAGCAATGAGTCTAAAAAAAACTACAATGAGCATTATAATCATCCACTATGGGAGTGTACATGTATTAGGTGCATCCGGAGTACATTCAATTTTATTCTCCTATGGGACCACTCACCCTGACTCGGATCCAACGTACTTTCTCTGTCTATCGCCCGGAAAGCGTGAATATGAGAGGGACACGATTTTTTAACGACACTTTCAATTGGACGGATGGAATACTAGTACTTCTTGCGTCTGACGAAGGACGATGATCGCCTCTGACTTCTTGGCTCCTGACGGCGGTTTATATATACTTATACTTATATAGTACGACGGCGGGCCATTATCTTAAAAAAATGACGGCGGGTGCGGCGCTGCACGTTACAACGACCCACCACAAGTAAACTCGAGCCACGGCATTTGCATTATCTTGCCATTTCTGTCTCACCAAACGCACTGAGAGTCACGCTTGACTACAGGCGTGTCCTACTGTCCTTCAAGCAGAGAGCAGAAAAGGAAAACACAGCTGTATCACTGCGTGCCTGCTTGCTTGTGATCTACGGATCGGAGTAGTACACTCCTGATAAGTGATAAAATATGTCTATGCGTTGTAACCTGTAGCGCATCACTAGACGAGAATTCGGACAGGCCAAGGAAAGCATTGAACAGGCTAGAGCTGCTCGCTTGATAGCGTGAAGCGTGCGTGTGTGCTGACTTTCAACTGATTCCTACAGCAAATCAGAATCTTGCAGCAGCAGCAGCAGCAGCAGTGGACATGAAGGAGAAGGATGGACCTGAGGAGGCGTGACAAGTGAAAAGTGTATGGAATGCCAGTACGCCTGATGACTGATGAGAGGAGCCCGGACGCGGCGGAGGCGCGAGCTGGCGATCGAATTGCGACGTGGGCGCACGCAGCCAGCAGAATATCCGAAAATGGCCAACTGGTCCAGCCATGGACAAAATCATGCATGTTCAAGTGATGTGCTGGCATTCATCAGCATCGTTGGAGTTGGAGAACTACTCATTATAATTAATATAAAACCAAGTAACCTGTGAAGACCACCACCTCGACACACCTAGATCGAAACAACGCCCGACATGCATGAAACCACAGCCATTGAAGCGGTCATTGTTCACCAGGAATTTCAGTGAGGAGGCATCTTCACGTTCACGTTCACAAATGGAAAACCTGGACGGCGTCGCCGCTGCTGATCCCTGCATAGACGACAGGACGGACCAGGTCGAGCCGGCATCCGGCATCCGGCGGCATGCGACGGCCGATTCGCCGCAGCCCGCAGCGGGTGGCCAGCCCTCCGAGTGCGTGCAGTGTGCAACTGTGCATTCTTCTGTCACTGCTGACGCGGCGCGGACCTCATCGGATCGGAGCAGATCACCGGCTCCCGCGTCCAGGTCCAGCGTCCTGTCGGGGGTGGACCGCGTCCACCCAGGGTCCACTAGCACCAGCACAGCACACCGCGCCTCCTTGCCGGCTTGGGGGGTTTGGGCTTGGGCTGACAAAATCCAAGCGGCAACCCCCCATCCATCCACTCCACGCCCACCATCCGCTGTTGCTTTCCACGCTGGTCATCCATCCCACCAAACGCCCGGGATTTTTTCTTCTTCTCATCTCATCATCAAAAAAAGAAAAAACGAGACCCGGCCAGATGATTCATTCATGGAGGACGACAAGGAAGGAAGCCGGGGGTTGCGCGCACGGCGACTGCCTGGCTATAAAAGCCGCTCCACCCCCCGCTAGCTCACCAGCTCTCCACCAAGAGCTATCTACTACTATACCCAGCAGAGCACCACTACGGCACTACCTAACGCCCACCTGCTTTTACACCGCGTCGTGCGCTACCGCAGCCGCAGCGTCGAGCTCGAGCTCGCGCCCGTCCCAGATCCGCCGTGCTCCTCCTTCGCTCTCCTCGCGCAAAGGTTGGTTGGTGCCCTCGCCTGCTCGTCTTCCTTTCCTTTCCTTTCCCGCCTGGGTTTGGGGCTTCTCGATCACGAGGCGCTCCGTCCGTCCGATAGGTCGGGGGGGATCAAATTCAATATATCAATTCGATTGTGTACGAATAATAACGCGGCGCGTGTCGCGGAGCAGATGAAGATCACGGTGCGGGGGTCGGAGATGGTGTACCCGGCGGCGGAGACCCCTCGCCGCCGGCTCTGGAACTCGGGGCCCGACCTGGTGGTGCCGCGGTTCCACACGCCCAGCGTCTACTTCTTCCGCCGCAAGGACGCGGACGGGAACGACCTGACGGGCGCGGACGGCAGCTTCTTCGACGGGGCGCGGATGCGGCGCGCGCTGGCGGAGGCGCTGGTGCCCTTCTACCCGATGGCGGGGCGGCTGGCGCGCGACGAGGACGGCCGCGTCGAGATCGACTGCAACGCCGGCGGGGTGCTGTTCCAGGAGGCGGACGCGCCCGACGCCACCGTCGACTACTTCGGCGACTTCGCGCCCACCATGGAGCTCAAGCGCCTCATCCCCACCGTCGACTTCACCGACGACATCTCCTCCTTCCCGCTGCTCGTGCTCCAGGTAACGAATCGATCGGCCCACCTCAGACCCTTCCGGATTAGCCAGGATTTTGATTTTTGTGATGATTTGATCGGGGAAGGGTTGAAAGTTGAAACTCGAATCAGAGTGGGGCCGCGTGAGGATTTTTTTTTAAAATTATTATTTGAGTCGCCGCCAGCGCACAACGTCTAGGTCAACGTAGGTAGACGCGTCACAGTTGTTGGGTGGGTGCATGTGCGCCGTGTGGACAACAAATAGGCCGCGGCCGCGGGCGCCGACGCGGATCGTTGCACGTGGAGACAAGCTGTCAAGCCTGCTGTGACGTTGCTCCATTCCTGCGACAGCCAGCCGAGGAGTGGAAGGACGATTTTACATTTATGGAAGAGGTCGCGAAAAGAGAGAGAGAGAGAGAGTCAAACACTTGCACTGGATCAATCAAGCCTATGAAAAATGCGACCAAAGCATCGGTTAGCCTGCAAATGGTTTGGTGTTTTGCACAAGTCTGCGTTGTACTTGCACCGTGTCCGCAAAGGAAAAAAAAAACGCTCTCTGCTTTGTCATCCTTCAAATATCACTTCCAAATATAGGAAATTACTATATAATTTGAAAACGTCAAGCATTGTAGTTTTTTTACCCTCACAGCAATCGGTTCATACTTGTGTGTGTCCTTTAGTATTTTTACTCCAGATAGCGAATGACATGCTTGCTAGGCCAGTCTCATTGAGAGTTTCGTAGAGTTTTATAGACATTTAATATGCTGACATGACATTATATTAATAAAGAGAGAGATGACAAGAGTTTCATGGGACTAGAGATAATTTCATCCTCATGAACTCTTATGCACTGTTTCCAAAATCTGGGTGTATAGAAACTGGGAGATAAAATCTCCACTGAGACTTACCTTAGCTATCCTCCTCCACCCGGTTTTCTCCCCTCCCCGTCCAGATTTCGAATTTTAGGAATCTAACTATTATTAGATATTACTTCCTCCATTACAAATATAAGTTGTTTTGACTTTTTTTATAATAGACATACACTATATTTAGATACATAGTAAAGTGGATTTATAAAAAAATCAAAACGACTTATAATTTGGAATGAAGGGAGTGTCATGTTTTATAATAATATTTGGCCATGACACAGACCATGTTTTATAATGAAAAATTGCCATGACATGAACTCCAAGTTACACTTTGTCTGTTTATTTATTTTATGTTATATTGGTTTATGATTATAAACTCATGGTTATGGAATAATAATCCTTGTGATTATAGATTTAACTTATCAAGTTTATATGTGATAGTTAAAAAATTGTTGGCTAAATTGTCAAAGATCGTAATTTTTGAATCTTGATATTCTTACTCTCCTAGCATAATCATTAGTTTACCAGATGATTTTAAGGAGATTTAGTTTACCAAATGATTTTAAGGAGCTTGTAGAGATGCTCATGTTCGTGGAATTGGTGGAAATATAGCAGGTCTTTTCTGATAAAATTGCACCAATGGTAGTACGAAAACGACAACGAGAAATGAATAAGATAGATGTCTAACATGACTTTTAGGTCCCCAAGGGCCATGGTCCCATACCATGGTTGGTGTTGTTAGGTCGAAACATGACATCCTTTTGCCTTCGAGAAAAGAAACTATCGTGACAGCAACGTGCTACCACCTCTAGTGTGCATAAGCGCATGACCATGACCTATGTCTATGGTCTATTTTTTTCCTGGTTTGGCCTTCCCGGCAATTCCGGCACCACCCGATTGCCATTTCGCAAGATTTCAAATTTTTTTCAACCAGTGAAACAGGTTCCTACTACATGGATTGGAAACAAAGAAAAAAGAAATATTTTTTTTTACTTCCTCTGTCACAAAAATAATGCAATCTCATGCCTTAAAGAGTCAAATGATTTTAAATTTTTAAATCCATACGAAAAAATTTATGATAGTAATAAATATCATTAGATAATATGAAATGTGTTTTTTATATTAAATATATTTGGAGACATAAATGTCCATACTATTTTTTTATAAACTTTACCGAACTTAACCTTGACTTGTCCTAAGCCTATAATTGCATTTCTTTTGGACGAAGGGAGTATTTTTTTAAGGTTCACAGATGCTATCAAGGTCATCATCACTCGCAGAGAGAAACCTCACAATCACAACTTGCCAAGGTGTGACCCAGTAACCACTAACCACGGCACCACGCTGATGAGTGATGACTGATGAGTAAAGTGGGTGTTGCTTCTTTCGCTGAACAGCCAAATGTAGTTGCGCGCTAGTTGTTCTTTGCTTAGCAGTCACGTTGCTTGCTCGATCAAAGAAAATGATAGCCTAACAGGAGCGCCAGAGAAGATGATGCTTTAGACTTTTCTTGAGACAGCAGGCAAAGTTTGGTGGTTTCTTCTGTTCTAATGTCAGGTCTCTAGCTTGCTTTGCTTTGTATTGTACCATTCGTGTTGGGTCCATACTTAGCTGTGCATCCATGATGATTACGTGGCTGGCCTCAACTATTATGAAAACTGAAAACGTAGCATGAAGTGAGGTGCCATGAAACACCAAGATTGGCCAAGCAAAACTTTAGATTTTCTGCAATTGTTGGAGGGGGTGTGAGGGTTGTGCAATAAGCCAAAAACATGATATTCAATTCATATTATAGAACTGTACGTACTATGATAGAAACGTGACATCCGCTTGGAGTCTTGGTTATATTCTCACATTGGACTGGACTTGCAAGGTGCTACAATTAATTATTCATCTAGTCCATTCGGTTTTGGAGTGATGATTGTTTCATGGTAGTTAGATGTATCTTTCAGAATTTCCGAGCCCATGCTTTTGTGAGAGGTGGAATAAAATAGCTTCATAGGTGAAACTATTTTTGAAAAGAAGTGTTTGACAAAAAAAAAAAAAGAAAGCTCAGAACAGCTTATGAAGCTGTACCAAAAAGCCTCGAGTGTGTTGCCTGTGCCAAGCAGGTTACCATGATCTCAAGCAGCTTAGTTGTCGGTCCTTCCTACTCCAATCTTCTTTTCCACGGTAGAAAAGAAAGATCGCCCCTGCCTCCTAGAGGCTCCTATCTCATTCAGCTACCTACCAGCGTCTAGTAGAGTATTGATTATTGACCTGCACTTCAGTCTCGTACTCTCGTTTTATATTCTTCGTTTCGTTTGATATGGACAAGTTAAAGAACGCTAGCTTCTAGTTAGTTCAAACAAAAAAAGTATGCATAAAACAAGTTCGGCACCTAACCAAAATTGTCGCGCGCTTTTGCTCCAGGTGACCCACTTCAAGTGCGGTGGCGTGGCTATCGGCGTTGGCATGCAGCACCACGTAGCCGACGGCTTCTCCGGCCTGCACTTCATCAACTCGTGGGCGGACCTCTGCCGCGGCGTCCCGATCGCCGTCATGCCCTTCATTGACCGCTCCCTCCTCCGCGCGCGCGACCCGCCGATCCCGACCTACCCGCACATCGAGTACCAGCCGGCGCCCGCCATGCTGTCCTCCGAGCCGCCGCAGGCTGCCCTCACGGCCAAGCCGGCGACGCCGCCCGCGGCCGTGGCCATCTTCAAGCTCTCCCGCGCCGAGCTCGGCCGCCTGCGCTCGCAGCTCCCGCGCGCGAGGGCGCGCCGCGGTTCAGCACGTACGCGGTGCTGGCGGCGCACGTGTGGCGGTGCGCGTCCCTGGCGCGCGGCCTGCCGGCGGACCAGCCCACCAAGCTGTACTGCGCCACGGACGGGCGGCAGCGGCTGCAGCCGCCGCTGCCGGAGGGCTACTTCGGCAACGTGATCTTCACGGCCACGCCGCTGGCCAGCGCCGGCACGGTGACGGCCGGGGTGGCGGAGGGCGCGGGCGTGATCCAGGCGGCGCTGGACCGGATGGACGACGGCTACTGCCGGCCGGCGCTGGACTACCTGGAGCTGCAGCCGGACCTGTCGGCGCTGGTCCGCGGGGCGCACACGTTCCGGTGCCCCAACCTGGGGCTCACCAGCTGGGTGCGCCTGCCCATCCACGACGCGGACTTCGGGTGGGGGCGGCCCGTGTTCATGGGCCCCGGCGGCATCGCGTACGAAGGGCTCGCGTTCGTGCTCCCCAGCGCCAACCGCGACGGCAGCCTGTCCGTGGCCATCTCGCTGCAGGCGGAGCACATGGAGAAGTTCCGGAAGCTCATCTACGACTTCTGATCTCCCTACGACTTCTGAGCACATGGAGGTGTTTTTTTCAGCTTACTGTCACTATATATACTGGAGTCTGGAGGGAGTAGGTTGCAGCAAGATTCTTTGATTTCACACATAGTTCCTGCAGAACTTTTCCGTTCCTGCCTGCCCCCTTTGGGGCAGGGTGTATACCTTTTGTGCCGTATGATTTACGAGCCCCAGCAATTGTATGATGAATGAACAATTTAATCCGTTCTGAATGATACAGATTAATAAGATTAATTAACTTATACCTGAACCTTTTTATATAATACTAGTGGAATTCGCGCGCCTTTGCGCCCGTGTCCTTTGTTCTAAGGTGATGAATTATATGAATAATATCATATACAATTTATTAGGATATAAAGCTTACTATTATGAGTCTCCGCTGAAACAACTTTATCTCTTTAGCAGAAGGATTGTAAGGTGATGAATTATATGAATAATATCATATACAATTTATTAGGATATAAAGCTTACTATTCTGAGTCTCTCCGCTGAAACAACTTTATCTCTTTAGCAGAAGGATTGTAAGGTGATGATTATATGAATAATATCATATACATTTATTAGGATATAAAGCTTACTATTATGAGTCTTTCAGTTGAAACTACTTTTATCTCTTTAGCAGAAGGAAAATGAAAGTATGCAAAGAACAAAACGAAACATGACGCAGCGAAAAAAAAGATGGAAGATCATATGTAGAAGAGGATTGCGTAATGGAACTTTGGTAACATTTTTTCAAAAATCTTCAATTTTATATGGACACCCTGAGCTAACTAAGTAAAATGAGAAGCAACATGTAGACAAAATCAATTGATAGTACACTTGTTGCATTTGTGCATTCTCACTTTGTTATTGCAAAATCCTCGACAAGAGCACCAGCTTGAACTTGATTTAGTTTTAGCCCCAAATCAGAAAAGGGAGTGATATAGGCATCGATAAAGAAGTGTTTAACCTGCATAGTAATCTTTATTGTCAAAGTTAACCGAAGTGTTAGGCAGATCTCAATGATTAACCAGGGATTTCACCTTCTTTTTATAAAAAAATAACCAAAGCATTAGGCACATCTTAGACTAATCAATAGTATTTTTGTGTATATCTAGCATAAACTGTGTATCAATATAATATAATTACATGAGAAAAGTACCTGTAGTGACTTCGTAGTGCAGCAGAGATGGAAGTTGCACATTAGGAGTTGTACTCCACGCAAAATGTCTAACCGACAAAACCAGTGTTTCCCGCAACCAAAATGTAGGTTCCTCATGTAATCTGGAACCCATCTACAGGAATGGTCATAATCACATTGAAACAATGCATTTTGATAAAATATTTATTTCGTAGATCAAAATTTGAGGCATTTTAAATAAAAGATTTCTTTCCTTGGACAGGAATCTAGTTTTCACATGTGTGCATGACTAAGGCTTGGAAATTAAGAGAAAGAGGAAATAAAGTTACCTGAAGAGCAGACAGGCAGAGCAGGTAAGAACCCCCATAGCTGACCGGTGAGCAAAGGATCACAGGATACTCGTTCGCAACTGTCGCGCAATAACTAAAAACCAAATCAATGTGCAATAAGTGAGGAAATAAAACACATATAGAACCTAAGTATTGCTTCCTGTTGTGCACTCCCGGAATGGAACGGCTTCATGAGTAGAATTCTGAAATTTAAAACAAGGTATGCAAAATTGATAAGAAATCCACGATGCAAACTGATAGTTCTCTAGAGTCTAAACAAAAGCCTAAAAGAAATTACATGCAGCTATGACGGCAGTTATCGATAGTTTTATTATCAGAGCCATGCAACATATGCACAATCTAACTTAAACAGCGCTTCGAATACTATTTGTACACGCATCGAAAATAGCACAATCCATAGAATATGAGTTTCAGAACGTATGTCTGAACTTTCAGTCTTGAAATTTAAAAAGATAAGCACTGTAGCGGTAGTACTAAGAATGGTAGACATCACTGAATCACCAGTCTCAGAAATTGGCAGATACGTAGACTGAAAATGGGCAAGCAGCAAAGATATTTATCACGATGTATGTACCTAATACATTTTGTCACAATAGTTGTTGCTGGATTGAAAGAATTCAATACCATTGTTGGAGTATGAGGTCATCTGAAAGAACTCACTATTATTTACCTTGACTAAAGTGTATTAATCTGTATGAACCATGCGATAGTTACATACTAATCTAAAAGGGTTATTGCTTTCCCAGATCAGCCTATTGACAGGAGCAACGTAATATACCCTGAAGACAATTTAATTACCTTGCTGTAGCGAACAGTATTTTTATTAGTAGCCACCAACCAGCTGCAGTTGCCTGCATCACAACAAAGTAATCAGCCTATTACAAACCATACAAGATGGAAAATCGAAGGGAACTATATATGCTTTCAAAAAAGATAATGCAAATGTACTGAGCAGACCTAAGGACCAAACCATCAATAGCAAAGTAATCATTGTATTACAAACAATTGTCATTGTAGGACCAAACCTAAGGAAATTATAGATTGCTGAAATTTTAAGGGCATGGAGAAGCCTACATGGGCAATGAAATTTCGTTCTGCCTCTATGCTACATCCCTTTACTTTGAACACCAACAGCATGCATCATCACATATCAGTTTAAAGAACTGTGAGACATACACTGGAATTGTGGTGACAATGGGAATTAATTAAAATAAAAAAGGGAAGAAGTACACACATAAATATCTTTGATGATTTTAACGATCTATATATGATTTATCCATCTAAATTGGGGAGTGCAGTCCAAGGTACTAAACACCCTTCTTTCTTGTCAATGCCTAGGTGAAGGGAAACAACAAACCTAAAATTCCATATTCTGAACTCGCTGGAATATCTTATACACATACTGAACCACCACAAAATTCGTAGTTTTTGCAGCACTGGCTGGAAAGCATCACTGTTTATTTGTGTTAGCGAAGCATAACATCAAATTCGGGGATCGTACAAGAATCCAGAGGAAGAGAAGGAAGCAAGTTGAAATCAATCCCGAAAAAACAAAACAAAAACAGATCGGAAGAAAGAAGCACGTAACCAATTTGCAGGACGCGTATGGACAGCTAGGGTTTCGTGGAGCAGAGGACCACACGTTCGCCGGTGGGAGAAGTCGCTGAGGAGCCCGCACAGAGGATGAGGGAGATGTAGGGGGCCAGCGGGCGCCACCCACGCCGGCGCGGCCGCAGGGGCGCCATTGCTCGAGCCGCCGCCGGGAGGGACCAAGAGAGGGAGAGGACGGAGAGAGGTGTGTGTTCTTTTTTTTTTGCGGCGAGGGAGAGAGCAGCGTGAGGGAGGGGGAGGCGTGGGCAGAGGCGACGATGGCGGCGGCGCGAGCGGCGGAGAAGGGGCGCTGCTGTGCCGGCCGCATTCTCGGGAGAGACCGAGAGAGAGAGAGGATGGGGATTTTTTTCATCCTTCTCAGGAGAGACCGAGAGAGATGGGATGGAGATTTTTTTTTTTTTTTTTTTTTTTTTGCGGTGAAGGGATGACGTAACAGTAGACAACTGCTAATCTGGCCATCCAAAACTGTATCAAACGGTTGGAATTAACTTTGCTGTCGTGGATAGCTTACAATTGCACCTTCTCGTTGCATTTTATAGAACAGAAAGAAAGAATATAGGCATAAAAGAGTATATGCAAGAGTGCAGGACAGTGATACAATTCAAAACGCTGAGATTCTTATACAGCGCAGCGCGCGCGTGCGCTCAAAGAGTTAGCGAAGGCGCTCCCCTTTCTAGTAGCCACGTCTCGGTTCGGTCCCCTTCTGTTTCGGTCACATTTTTTTTTTCACGGCTCTGTCCACCGTGAGGATGCACATCGTCGTGGTATTCTTCTTCTTTTTGCTGCCGCTCCATGGTTATGCACTTAGAGCATCTCCCACACTTCCCTATTTTTAACTTGCTAAATCTTGTGTTTTACCAAGTTTAAATAAAATTATGACAAGTTAAAAAGAACCTCTCTCCAACAGCTCCCTATTTTTAACTTGTCAAAACATAAAAATAGAAGGACCCACCATATTAAGTCATTGACAGGTAATCTGATCGGACCTTCTCCCGTCGCGCGACGCATCTCCTTCCTCTTCTTCTGTCGCGTGATGAACTCGTACAGGTAAATGAACACCAAGGCACATGAACTCGTAGGTAGTATAGCACGTATAAAATTTTGAAGCAAATATACTGCTAGTACCTTTTTCTTCATCTAGATTACAATTTACAAAGAACTGAATGTTAAAAATTACTAAACAAAGTAGCACTCAGCGTGACAGAAGCAAGAACAGATAAATTAGAGGAGACAATGAATGCTGGTCACCGGTCGCCCGTCGCCGGCTGCCTGCTCGATTACTCGCTGCTACTAGTCTTGGCTAGGTTGGCCTGCTCGATTGCTCGCTGCTACTAGAGTACTAGTTCATTTGCTACTCGCCGCCAGTCTCACGAACCCATCTACAGGAACTGATGAACTGACTGCTGAACCCTAGAAGGAGTATTCGGATCGAGAAAAACAAACATGGGGAGGACGTACCTGGTAGCGCGCGAGGGCAGCCCAAGACGTTGGCGTGGATGAACTTCTCGCGCAGGGGATCGTCCTAGCGCACGGCGGCTCCAAGGCGTCACGGTGATTCCTGGTCTTCCGACTCAGGATGTGGCGGCCACAAACTGAACAGCCATGCACCGATCGGGAAGGGATATATGGGGGCCGTCGAACCTCCGAGCGGGAACAGGACGGGGGAATTGTTTGATGGCGCGGGAACAGGGACGGGAAACTTCATCTTCGGCGCGAGAAACCCTTCGGCGCGGCGCGAGGACGGGATTCGCAGTCGTCTTCGCGCGCGGTAAAGTACGCGCTGGGACGGGTCTTTTAGCAACTTGGTATAATTTCCAAAGTAAAATAACAAACTGTTGGAGAACGTTTTTTTACATGTTTTACTAAATTTCAAAGAATACCAAGTGATATACCAAACTGTTGGAGATGCTCTTACAAGTTTCTGACGATGCGTTTGCGACTTTTATCCTGGTTCCAGCTCTGGTTGCATGCTGGTAGAATTGTGGGGTTCGTGGCGAGATGTCATCATGTTAAAATTCAAAAGCAAACCAACTTTGTCTGTAACATCTGTTTTTTCAGACCGACCTTTTGTTCGATCGATTAAATAACTGTGCACTACAAAATGAATGGTGAAATTTGTAGTCATCAAATGGTTCTAAAAACCGAGAATCTCTTTTTAGAACCCATAGAAGATTTTGTGCTGACCTTTCAACATAAAAACTGCTACGGGTAACTATTGCGCGGATTATAGTGGCAATGTTCAATGATTTAATAAAATGGCATGCCAAATTTTGTCCGCTACTTGCATATTTCCGTTGCCATGAACAATCTTAATTTTACGCGCACGTTTGAATAGCTAATCAATTTTTTATAACTTTTAATTAGATTTGTTGTGATCTATAAAGTACAAAGTTTTTAAATATGTGATTATTAAGTTTTATATCTACAAGTGCAAAGTTTTTTAATATGTTATTATAAGTTGTGGATATATAAGTACAAAGTTTTTAGCATATTTTTTTAGAACTTAGTGCATAAAGTTTTTTAATATTTTTTATTATAAGTTCTAGATTCTACAAGTATCTGATCGCTCGAGCGAGAAGCCGTTCCGGCTGATTCGTACGACTGAATTTTTTATAAGAGAAAAATATTATTCCACAGCTGATTTGTACGAATTAAAGTCAGCAGAGTAGCTCAAGCGATCAGAGTCATAAAGTTTTGGAAATATGTTTTTTAGAAGTTAGAGTGCAAAGTTTTTTTAATATGTGAAGTTTCGGATTTTTATAAGTACAAAGTTTCAAAATGTGCTTTACATTAGAGCACGTACAAAGTTTTTTACGTGGTTGTAAGTACTGCATCAAGAAGTACAAAGTTCTGAATGTACTAGTGAAAAGTTCTCAAACTTAGGAGTCCAAAATGTTAAACCTACAAGTACAAAGTTCATGATTGTAGATTGCAAAGTTTTAAACCTAAGGGCTTGTTTAGTTCCCAGAAATATTTGGGAAACGCACTGTAGCACTTTCGTTGTTATTTGACAAACTTGTTCAAACATGGACTAACTAGGCTCAAAAAATTCGTCTCGACATGTAGATACTAAAAGTACAATTAGTTATTTTTTATCAACATTTAATGCTCCATGCATGCAGTCAAAGATTGATGTGACATAGAATCTAGAAATATTTGGGAAAGTTGGTGTCGGTGTTTCGAACCCGGGGGTAGGACACCAACGAGTAATATGATCGCGTGCTCTCTTCCTGGATGGTGATGCAAGATGACACAAGGATTTATCCTGGTTCGGGCAAAGAAGGCCCTACGTCCAGCGGGGGAGGAGGTTCTTGTATTACTTGCACCTAAGTGCTTGTACAGGGGCGAATACAAACTCAATGAGCGTGGACCGGAGTCCGGACTCGAGTGGCGTGTGTGTCGACTCGTGTTTTGTCTCTCGGAGTTTGTAACCCTGTGCGCGAGGGGCCCTGGCGTCCCCTTTTATAGAGCAAGAGGAGGTCAGGGCTACACAGGGATGGCATGTACAGCGTTCGATATGGCGTAGGGTAGGAATCTTGTCTTGTCGGGACCACTGGAGCCGACGTGGGCGTTGCTGTTGAGGCGTCCTTGGAGCGTGACCTCCATCCCGGGCGCGGACGTGGAGGCGTGGCGATGTGGAAGCCGTACAGCACCCATCCCGGCATGTACAAGACACGGCGGGGTCCCTCCGGGTCTTGGGGTACCTGTCCTCCAATAGCATGAAAGCAGTCAGGGCTCGAGGGGCTCAGAGCCGGCCTCGAGGTGGCGCCTACGGGGGGCTCGAGTCCCCGCAGTTATGGGCAAGTCCCGGGAAACCCGATTGAGCAGCAGGAATCCGGGCCTCGAGACGTGGCTTTGACGTGCGACAGTGTAGGGTATGGGTTAACAGTGCCGTACTGGCGCCTTTTTGCCCATGCTTGTGGTGAAAAAGAGACTTGACTCTGCCCTGGTTACTGTGGTACTCGTCGGGCTGTAGAGGACGTGACTGGAGTAGGTGGACGCATTAAATGCGCGGTATGGGGTTAGGGAGCAGGAAGCTTCCTCCTCGTGGAGGGCTTCGAAGGGTAGTGGCGCACTCGCTCGAGCCCGGGCGCTGAGGGCTCGGGTGAGTGGAGGTTGAGCTCCAGCTCGAGGCCTAGATCGAGACGAGCCCCGAGGGACAGGCTATCGTGCTGGAGGGGCTCGAGGTCCCCGCGCGAGGTCCCGAGGAGCGATGCACAACTGTTGCGGGTTCGAGGTGGGCTACCAGGAGTGGCCAGTAAGGTCTTGACAAGTCTAAGCTCCCTGGTGGTGTGCCAGCGTTGGGCTCTGAGGGGTCGGTTTCTTGGGAGGTTAGCTTAGCTAGTTTATTAATTGTGTTCTAGGTTTAACCTATTTGTTTGCGTTGATTGGGGGTACCCCTTTTGTAGACCCCCGACAGTAGCCCCCGAGCCCTTGTTCGAGTGCTTGCACTCGAGCAGGGGCTCCCGACTGGGATCTCGAGGGCTAGCTAACTGGTTTCGAGGTTTGACCGCTTTGATTCCGTGGGTGTCGCGCGAGCGACACCCGCGGGTGTAGCCCCCGAGGCCACGGGGAGTGGTTAGGACTCCCTCGTGGGCTTTCTCTCGTGTGAGTGTTAGTTGCGTTTTTTAGGTTCGGGAGTGTCGAGCCCCCGAGTTTTTTAGACCCTCTTTCGTCGAGGGGTGCCAGGCTGAACCGGCCGCCGGCTCTTCGAGCTGTCCGGCACGCCGGTTGCCCTGGCTTGTCATCCCGCGAGTCCTTTCGATCGAATGCGAGGGGGGATGCCTCGTACTACCACGAGCGGCGAGTATCGAGGTTCCCGGTGAGCTGGTACGGGGAATCCAAGTGAGACCTCGTGCCCCGTTCGATAGGGGTCGACTGTAGCCCGGAGGCGATCTCATAAAGCATGGGTGCTCAGTCTGCAGGAGTGCCGGGTCCATTCGATAGGACTCGGTGGCTCGATGCCTCCCTCCGAGGGGATCTCACTGCACGTCGTGCCCCCCGCCTTGGATACACGTGAGGGCCTCGAGGGCTTGGCCCTCGAGCGATGCTGCGGGTGGCGCCCCTTGGTGTCCCTGACTCGGTGCTCGAAGCCGGCTGTCGAACCCTCTTCGAGGGCCAGCCTTCGCTGCTTCGAGACTTAGGGCCGGGGCCGTTTTTACCTTCCTGAAGAAGCCTCCGTCGCTTGGAAACCTTCCGCCCGTTGGGCGCGCCTTTTTAGGCGAGGTAGTGGAGATTGTGACACCTGGGCAGCGGACGTGAAGTTGGAGCGGCGGCCGCGGAGGGCCCTGGTAGTTGAGCGGATGAGATGTTGCCGCGTGTGCCTATCAACCGGCTCGAGACGTGGTTAGGTGGGCGCATTAAATGCATGCAGTTACCTTTTTACGTTCGTGGGACCCCCGCCCGTTGGGGTTTTCCCTTATAAATATCGAAAGAGGGGAAAAGGACCCTTTACTTTACTTTGCCTTTGCCTTCGCCGCCGTAGCCTTCACACGCGCCCTCTTCCTCGAGCTAGTCGATTGGGAATTTTCCGGCCGTCCGTCCGCCGCTCAGGTCCGCGTCGTCGCCGCCATGGCCGCCCAAGTGCTGCCGGCCGAAGACTGGAGCTCGACGAAGACGACGCAGCAGGAGTTGGAGACGCTGGTGGAGCGGGGGCTTCTCCGCCCCAACCCGCAGGGGGGTCCCGCGTGGTGGATTCTCCCGTCGGCGGACCACCGGGAGCCGCACCCGTCGGAGGGGTACGTGGTGAGCTTCACGCGCTACCACTGTATGGGGATCGGCGTCCCGCCGAGCCGCTTCATGCGGGGGCTGCCCACCACTTCGAGGTGGAGCTGCAGCACTTCTCCCCCAACTCCATCTCGCACGCCGCCATCTACGCCGCTGTGTGTGAGGGGTACTTGAAGATTGAGCCACACTGGGAGATGTTCGTCCACCTCTTCCGGGGCGAGCTCTTCAACAAGGCTGCGAAGCCGAGCGGGAGGAGGCTCGCGCGCGTGGGCTCCCTCACCATCACCGCAAGGACCGGGCCTTCGTCGGCCAACGTTCCCCGTGACTACCTCCGCTACAAGCTGTCCACCAACCAGGCCGGGTGGGACGAACACTGGTTCTACCTGCGGAATGTGGACGAGCTTCTTCCGCAGTACACCGGCAGGGTCATCACCCATCGCCCAGAGAAGTGGAACTGGGGCGTCATGGCGGACAGGCAGCGCCACCTGTTGCCGCTGATGAACACGATGCGGACGCTGGTGGAGGACAAGAAGCTGACTGTCCAGGCGGTTATCTGGGCGTTCCATCAGCGGAGGGTCCTCCCCTCCTGGCAGACCGCCCCCTTCTCATGTTTGAGATGGGGCCAAACGCCTCGCTCGAGGCGCTGAACCAATCGAGGATGCCGAGGAGAGGCTGCCTCGAATGAGGCTACCTCCCGAGTGACGCTCACCGTTCAGGGGACGTTCCGCCCAGAGGAGGCCGACCTGATCATCATGGCACCCGACGAGGGGTGCCTCGACCTGGTGAGCCACCCTCGAGTTAGGCTGTCTCGAGCCCCCCTCCTCCTCTCCCTTTCTTCGAACCTTGTTCGCTCTCCTCGTAGTTTTTCTCATCGAGCTTCTTCTTCCTCGCAGGGGGCGTTTACTTGTCGCGCGTCGAGGCCCCCGGTGAGGGAGGACGCCGCGGGAACACAGGTGAGGCGCCTCTCTGCTCAAAAAGACAAGAGAGAAAGGATGCCAGAAAGAAGAAAGAGAAAAACAAAAACTGCGTCGGTCGGCTCGGGAGCAGAGGCTGGCGAAGGCTCGTCGCAACCGGCGACCTGGAGATGAGTCCCCCAGCTCAGCTCCTCGAGCTCGGAGGAAGAGGACGATGATGATGACGAGAGTGACGACGAGAGGATGGATGCGCGTTTGATGCGCGCGAGGGTCGTCGACGTCCGGGCCGACCACTCCCTCTGTGTAGGAGGATGTCTTGGAGGTCCCCCCAGCGAAGGGATCGCGCGGGACGCAGCGCGCGGCCGCATCAGGCCCAGCCTCGTCGGAGGCTCAGGGCATCTCGAGCTCCGCGCCGGTCGTGTCGGCTGTCACGAAGAGAGCCACGGACCAGGAGCGCTATCGCCGCGGCGCAGAAGGAGACCACGGCCGCATCGACCCAGGCGGGGGGTCTCGAGAAGGGCCGGGCCTCGAGAATCGGCCGACAGGTCGAGAAGGATTTCGGGCCCGACCGCCGCGAGCCGTCAAGGGCGCCGTCGAGCCCGCGGAGGAGCGGGCAACACGAGAGGGCGTCGAGCCCCCGCCATCATGACCGTGGGGGGGGGAGCTCCCGGTCGTCTCGTGTGGCCAGAGCCGCGAGCGGCCCCGAAGCCAGTCGCCGCCCCACCGTCGGGAGAGGGCGGACGCGGGGGGCGTGACCGTCAGCGCGGGCGCCGGAGTAGGTCCCGGAGCCCGCGCCGGGAAAGGCGCCAAGATGAACGCTCGAAGGAGACGCGGTCGCCCCCCCGCGACAAGGGGCAGAGGGAGGACTCCCCGTCGAGGTCGGGCCGCGGGAGGCACCGGGAGCCCTCCCCCCATCCGAGCCACTCAGAGACGGCTCAGGGGCAGGGTTCGAGCCACAGGTCGGGCTCAAAGCCCCCGAGTGAATCCGGTGACTCGGGGAAGAAGCCCCATCGCCATTTTGGGTAAGTAACATTTTTCAATTACGTTGGTGGTGAGGTTTTACCCCTTTTCTTTTGTAACGCGTGCCGCCTCTGGTTTTCAGGGGAAAACGCCGCTGGCAGGAGGTGGACCTTGCTGCGTCCAAGCGAGCTAAGACCTCGAGCTCCGCTGTGGAACATGTACCTCGAGGTACGACTTCTTCCTCTGCTGGAGAGGCCGCTTGGCTGGCGAAGGCGCGAGCGGCTATGGCTCGGGGAAGTCAGATGGCCACCGCAGATCTTGGTGAGGCCGCCGCCATCGCGTCCACCGCAGCATCTTTCTGGCTCTGACAACGTCGTTATCATTTTCAGTAGGGACCGCAGCTTCTGGCATCGAGCCCGCCGTCACCGCGTCCACCGCGGCATTGCTACCACCTCCTCCTCCTCCTCTGGTGGCGCCTACCGAAAGTGCCACTCCTCCCCCTGTCGCAACGACCGTTTCGGGGGAAGCGCTGGAGGCAAGCGCGGCCCTGCTGGCGTCTGGAGCTGAGGAGATTGCGACCCTCGAGGCCCCAATCGACGCGAGCCGACCCGTCGAGGAGGGGAAGGAGGGGGAGGCATCGGCGGAGGAGGTGCCGACAGTGGAGGAGCTCCTGAATGAGCTGGAGCAGCAGGAGGGGGCGATGGAGGGGCGGAGAGAGCTGCGGCTCGTGCCGCTGGTCGTGTGAGCCGCAGCCGGCGCCGCTCGAGACGGAGGAGGAGGACCCGCCCGTCGTCGAGATCGATCGACCGGCGTGGCCATTTGCTGACGCGCTGAGCCCGCCCCGAGCCATGGTCCCCATCGAGCGATCGGCCCAACAGGGGGCCCCGCGGGAGGCGCGGTCCATCCTCAGGGAGGTGGTCGAGCTCGTGGCGGAGGCGGAGCGGTCCTTCTCGGAGGAGACGGACAGGTCCGCGCGGGCGGCGGCTGCCCTCGCCAGGGCGGAGGCGGAGCTCCAGGATCTCCGCGCTGAGCTGAGCCGGAATGCCCAAATGGCGAGCCAGCTCAACGAAGCGCAGGTAGAGGCCCAGGCGGCTCGAGGGGAGGCCGCCCGAGCTAAGGAGGAGGCCGCCACCGCTCTGGAAGTGTCGAGGAAGGAGGTCGCCGCTGCTCAAAGCGAGGCCACCACCGCCCGGTCTGAAGCGGAGGCGGCGAAGAAGGAAGCTGCTGACGCCCAAAGCGGAGCCGCCACCGCCCGATCCGCTGCAGGCGGCGAAGAAAAGGCCGAGGATGCCCAGAGCGAGGCCGCCACCGCCCGATCCGCGGCGGAGGCGGCGCGGCAAGAGGTGATCCGGAAGGATCTGGCCCTCGCAGAGACGGGCAAGCTGGTAGAAGACCTCAGGGCCGAAAAGCGCGACGTGTTGTCCGAGAAGCGTAGGCTTGATCAGCGCGTCGATGGCCTTACCAGCGACCTCGCCGCTCTGGGCATGCACTGCGAAGGTAAATTTCATGCCTTGCCTTGTTTTGATCTCGAGGTTTTTGTCACGCCGCGATCTCACTCCTTCTTGTTTGTTGCGCAGAGGTTGAGAATACCGCCGAGGATCTTCGCGGGACGAACCAGGCTCTCCTGGGGCAACTCCAGGACGAGACCATGGTGGCAGAACGAGCGCGCGCCACCCTCGACAGGCTTGACTCTATGTGAGGCGTCGCTCCGGTAGCCGCGGCAGAGGGCGCAGTGGCTCGAGGCGACGCTTTGGTCGACGCCTTATGCTATTTTGACGCGGCTGCGCGGGACCGAGTCCGGCACGCTCTCCATCATGGCGTCAAGCAGGCGCTCGCGGTCGTCCGTTCCGGCTTCCGCTTCCCGGTCAATGTCGTCGCCAAGGGCTTCATTGAGATCGAAGGTAGGGACGAGGAATGGAACGATCGCCGCGTCGACTTGATCCTCGAGAAGGTGGACAAGCCGGGGTCGGCGCTCGCGAAGCTCTTCGAGGAGGACGTGCTGCCTCCGGAGGCGGACAGCGGTGCAGGTGGCCCCCCTTCTCCTGGCCCGGACGTCGAGGCCGAGCCCGCCGCGGAAGATCTCGGGGAGGAGTACCAGACCGACGAGGACTGAGACCTGCGTGTCAAATTTGGGCATCGAGGCCCTTTGTAAAAATTTGTGTCATTACTTGTGGCCTGACGAGGCCAACATGTGTATATATGACTTGTTTGTTTAAAGAAGCTGTTTTCTTTTCAAATTTATTCGATCAACTCTCTTTGTCGCTAGCTCGAGCTTCAACCGGCTTGGTCCGTGTTCCTTCGATACGCGCCACGAGTACCTCGAGGGGAGGCGTAGGTAGGGTACCGTAGCCCGGGGCGCGTAGGTGGCCGTCTACGTCGACGCCCCACGACTCTTGGAGGCTCGGGGTATTTAAGGATTTAGACGCTGCTAATATGCTCGAGGTGCGAGTCGAGACGAGGGTCGAATTTTGAAAAAAAACGCGTTTTTTCCGGAGTCTGGGGGGGAGGTCCCCCCTGTCAGCCCCCGAGGGAGGCTCGACCCTGGGCAAAGCAGGGTCGAGGCTACCTTAAGTTGCTAAGTAATATGAAAGATGGTGCACGAGTTTGCTCATTCATATTAATCATGTTTGTACGAAGCAACAAAATGAACAAGGCCTCGAGGCCTTTAAGGGTAGAAGCGACGTAGCTGAGATATGTTCCACGCGTTCGCCAGGATCCTGCCTTGGTTGTCGTAGAGCTTGTATGTTCCTGGCTTGAGCACCTCAGCTACGGTATATGGGCCTTTGCGTTTGTTCTTCTTCTTTTTGTTGCTGTTATTGTTGTCGTTCTTGGCGTCGTTGCCCTTGCTCGAGCCCTCCGGCGCGGTCACGCGCTTACCTTTGTCTGTGGAACGGCCAAAGAAGGCCCCCACTGCCTCGTCGCCTGAGGCAAAGCTGGTGACACGATCCATCAGGTCCTCGACCGTCCTGGGACGGTAGCGTCCTAACTCATGAACTAGCTCTTGGCATGCCGTGCCCGCGAGGAACGCTGAGATGACGTCCTCATCAGGCACGTGGGGGAGCTCGAGGCGCTGCTTCGAGAAATCGTCGAGCAAAGTCGCGGAGGGCTCGTCCGCTGCTTGCCTGCAACGCCGTAGATCCCAGGGGTTGCCTGGGCGCACGCAAGTCCCCTTGAAATTCCTGTCGAAGACCCTGACTAGGTCGGCCCAGTCGTCGATCCGATCCAGCGAGAGCCCCTCGAGCCACCGGCGGGCGGTGTCCGAGAGGTAAAGTGGGAGTTGGCGTATGATCACACGGTCGTCGTTCTTCGCTCCGCCCAGTTGGCAGCCTAGGCGGAAGTCCGAGAGCCAGAGCTTGGGCTCGACCTCCCCGTCATACTTCACGATGTTGGTCGGTGGTCGGAAGCGGTCGGGGAGGGTTGAGCTGCGGATGGCCCGGCTGAAGACTCTGGGGCCCGGGGGCTCGAGGACTTGCCGGTCCTCGTCACTGTCGTAGCGCCCCCCTCGATGGGCGCTATAGCCACGCTCTTGGCCCCCCTTGTCCTTGCGCCGGCGATTGATGTCGTTGCGGGCGTCATTGGGGTCTCGAGGTGGCCGGTCGTCGACGATCCGTTCCCGGACTGTCCTAGCTCGAGAGGCGTCCGGCTGGTGGACGGACGTCTCGCGCTCATTGCGGGGCGTGTCCGCTGGTTTCCCGAGGCCGCCCGCGCCGCCTCGAGGCTGAGCTCTCGGCCTGCTGCACAGCGGCTGTCTCGAGGAGGTTCTTCATTTCCCCAAGCATGCGCCTGGCGTCAGGGTTGGAGACGGCGGGTAGATCACGGAGTAGCATCGCCGCCGCCACCACGTTCTGCCCGGCGCGGAAACGCGCCTCGGGGCGTGCTGGCGCCCCGTCCTCGAGGATCTGCCGGTGGACCTCTCGAGCGCGGCCACGAACACCGGCGCCTCGAGGCTGGGCTGGTTCTTGTGCTAGGTTTTCTCGAGCTGCAGCAGGCGTTGCCGGTCCTCCTCAGCCTTGGCGATGGCCTCCCGCAGCTGCGAGCTGCGCGCCGCTCGGTCGTCGCCGTGCTGAGATGGTGCAGCCGGTGCCGGGGTTCGTTCCTCCCCTGAATGCGTGATCTGCCTGCGGCAGCCACGTCTCCGGGCTCTTCGAGGTTGAGCGTCGGCCTGGCGTCGCCGTCGCCGTCGTCCTCGGCGTCGTCCACGGCCCCCTCGAGCTGGAAACACTCCCTAGTGGGGTCCCAGAGGTCAGGGTCGTGGTAGTCGTACTCATCGGAGTCGGTGCCGCTTGTACCGCGCCGCCCTGGCTCGCGCCGGGACTGCAGCTCGCGGTACCACTCCCCGAGGGTGGCTCGACGAGGTGGATCGACGGCTTGTAAGAGGCCGCGGTTGACGTGCGCGGGGTAGACGATCTTCAGGTCGGTGGTGGCTCGTAGGAGTATGCCCGGACGCTCCTCCCGCTCTGCGGCCGCCCGGCCCTGGCGGCGCTCGTCAAGGTGGTGGGCGTCGACAACTGCGGAGTTGTTGAGGCCGAACGGGGGCCGCTGGCGTCGAGCGCGGTACACCCGTGCGGGAGGAAGCCAGGCGGTGTCGACGGAGCACGGCTCGGGGGCCTCTGGCCAGGCTCCCGGTCCGTGCGCGTGACGAACGCGAACTCGCTGGGGGAGTGCGCAAGCGCCCTGGAAGTCTCCGGCCGCGCTCCGGGCAGGTTCCCGCTCGAGGACCCTGCACCGGCCGCGGGGAAGCGGTGTACGCCGCGGGCACCGCCTGTGCCCAGCGACGATGGTGGCGACGGCGCCGCTCAGGAGGTGGCGACGCGTGGTGGTGCGGGCGACGCGCCGCGCCTCCTTCGCGGGGTGGCGTGACACGCCCTCCGCTCGGGCCCTCCGTGGAGAGCAGGGTCAGCTCGCTGCCGTTGCCGGTGGCCAGGAACTCGAGGCTCCCGAACCAGACGACGACACCAGCCGAGAACGAGGAGGAGATGAAGCCATCCAGAAAACAACGAGAAATCGGCTCGGACACGCGAAGGCCCCTACCTGGCGCGCCAACTGTCGGTGTTTCGAACCCGGGGGTAGAACAACAACGAGTAATATGATCGCGTGCTCTCTTCCTGGATGGTGATGCAAGATGACACAAGGATTTATCCTGGTTCGGGCAAAGAAGGCCCTACGTCCAGCGGGGGAGGAGGTTCTTGTATTACTTGCACCTAAGTGCTTGTACAGGGGCGAATACAAACTCAATGAGCGTGGACCGGAGTCCGGACTCGAGTGTGCGTGTGTGTCGACTCGTGTGTTGTCTCTCGGAGTTGTGTAACCCTGTGCGCGAGGGGCCCTGGCGTCCCCTTTTATAGAGCAAGAGGAGGTCAGGGCTACACAGGGATGGCATGTACAACGCTCGATATGGCGTAGGGTAGGAATCCTGTCTTGTCGGGGCCACTAGAGCCGACGTGGGCGTTGCTGTTGAGGCGTCCTTGGAGCGTGACCTCCATCCCGGGCGCGGACGTGGAGGCGTGCGCGATGTGGAAGCCGTACAGCACCCATCCCGGCACGTACAAGACCGCGGGGTCCCTCCGGGTCTTGGGGTACCTGTCCTCCAATAGCATGAAAGCAGTCAGGGCTCGAGGGGCTCAGAGCCGGCCTCGAGGTGGCGCCTTGTAAGTGCAATCAAGCCCTAATTGTGGGTTTTGGTGATAATGACCACACGATTGGAGAACTAATGAGATTCATGAAGTTGATAAGCAGGTTATGATAAGAAAGGATGGTGTATGTACGTTGGTGGACCCCCCATACTACATTTCATCGGATCCGGACTCAAAGTGATATATCAAGCTTTCATTTGAATTTGAGTTATAGGAATGCCGTACTATCAAGGGGGAATGCAAATACATTGCTATGGCTGAATGACATGTGCTCAAACCAACCCAAGCCATCCATGTTCTAACCAAAGACAGCTGCACTGAATTCCAATCCAACCCTGTCTGATTGGTAGCCGGCGGCAGTGCCGCTCTTGTCGCGGCAGTGCCGGGCCGCGGCACTGCCGGGCTTCGGCCGGCACTGCCGCGACTTATTGTAACCGTTGGCAGGGAGGAGATATTTACTCCATCTCCCTGCCACCCCAACGGTAATCCATGACCAGAACTCGTCACCTACCTCCAGACAAGCTTCTCTCTTCCCCATTGAAGGCTCTCAACTCCCCTCTCACCAATCCTTCGATTTCCATTGATTCCAAGTGATTGAGAGGCTTAAACCTTTCATCAAAGAGAAGCCCTAGCTGAGATCTACTTCCTAGAGCACTTGATTTGAGCCATAGCCGGTGGATTTGCTTCTATTACTCTTGGTTCTTGGAACCCTAGCCGGCTAGGCGTCACCCTAGACCTTGCCAACTTGTGTGGCAGCCTAGGGAGGTTTGTAATCGATTGTTCAGCTAGTATTATTACCCCTCACCTCAAGGATTTGGTTCCTTGACTTGAGAACGAGGTAGAGTTGCAAAGCTCATGACCTAAGTGGTCAACCTCAACAACGTGGAGGTAGGCAAGTCTTGGTGGCGAGCTGAACCACGGGATAAATCACTTGTCTCTTGTGCTTGCTTAGTTTCATTCTTCATATTCATGAGCTTGTGATAGATTCTAGGGTTTGGCCCGATCTACTTTATTCCTCTTATTTGGCTTGGAGTAGTTGGTTCTGCTGGTTCATAGAACTTGTTGTAGCATTTCTATTCATATAGAAATTCAGTTATGTGGCTGGATTTCGAATTGCAGCTTCTGGTCTCACACTGCGCGGCAGTACCGCGCTGGGGCCGCAGTGCCGGGCAGCGGCAGTGCCGGGCACAGAGCGGTAGTGCCGGGCTTATCTAATTAAGTTTTGAGCTGTGATTTTGACAGGCCTATTCACCCCCCTCTAGGCCACACAGGTCCTTACAAGTGGTATCGGAGCCTGGTCTCTCAGCAGCACTTCACCGTGCGAGAGAATGGCCACCGACGGAGGAACGGGTTAACGTTAGCGTTGTGCAACCCACACCTGAAGTGGAAATGCACACCGCTAGCAGCAATGAAAGTCTCTCCACAGCAAGTGAGAAGGCACCTCCTCAAATGGGGGTGTCGGCGGAGAGCTCGCAAGAAGAAAGGAGGAAAGAAGATTGAGAAGAGAAGCTAGAGCCAAAGCAAGAGAAGATGCAGCGGCTCTCAAAGCAAAAGAAAAAAGGCTCAAAGAAAAGAAGAGAGAAGGATTAGAAGAGAAGAAAGAGCCAAGAGAAGAGAAGAAAAGAAGAAGGAGAAGAGCTCCAAGCAAAGAAGAGTGTGAACTTGAGTGATGACTCAAGTAGCACCGAAGATGGAGATGATCACTTCTCCTACACACATAAGGACAACAAGAAGGAGGAGATGAAGAAGTCATATAAAGAAGTATCCTTTAACTATTCTTCTATGACTAACCATGACTCTAGGCCTCTCATCAATGTGCCCGCGGGCAAGTTACCTCGTTTCGACGGGACTAACTTTGCCAAGTGGAAGCACATTATGAAGACCTATCTTATTGGTCTCCATCCAGGTATTTGGGAGATAGTGCACAATGGACTTGAAGCACCGGTTGATCCAAAGAGCCCCACTCAAGATGAATTCCGCAACATTCATCTCAATGCCAAGCCACTAGTGTGTTGCTTAGTGCCTTGGATGGTGATGAGTACAACAAGGTCATGGGAGTTGAGGTTGCAAAGAGATTTGGGACACATTGCATATAGCTCATGAAGGGGTTGACAAAGTGAGGCAATCCAAGATTGACTTGTTGATGGCTAAGCTCAACCGGTTTGTGATTTGTGATGGTGAAGGTCCTCAAGAGATGTTTGATAGATTGATGGTGATTGTTGGTAAAGATTAGAGGGCTAGGTGAAATGAAATCAATGATCACAAGGTTGTGAAGATCATGTTAGAGGCATACTCACCTAGAAATGAGACCGTAGTGACATTGATTAGGGACAAGAAGAAGTTTGAGCAATTCCACCTAGTGATGTGCTTGGAAGGATTATCACATTTGATATGCAAAGAGAAGAGGCAAATGAGAGAAGGAAGCTTGGAGAGTTGCAAGCTAGGCTAGATGGGATGAAGATCAAGGATGTGGCACTTAAGGCTAGCAAGCCATCAAGGCAAGCAACATCAAGCAAGACAAAATCAAGCAAGCAAGCCTCTACAAGCAAGCCAAGCAACAAAAGAAGAAAATGAAGTTGAGGACAGCACATCATCATCTTGTGGAAGTGAAAGTGATGGTGAAGAATTTGAAGAAATTGGTGATATAGCTCTTTTCATGAGAAGATACCGCAAGGGGCTCAAGAAGGAAGGTTACAAGTTGTAAAGAGAAGGTTTCCAAACAAGAAGAAAAGAACTTGCTACAATTGTGGAAGCACCGACCATTTCATAGCACATTGTCCACATGAGAAGAAGGACAACTTCAACAAGGCAAGAAAGATACAAGGCACATACAAGAAAACACAACAAGAGATACATGGAGAGGCTCACATTGGACATGAATGGGATTCAACCGCACAAACCTCAAGTGAAGAAGATGAGAAGATAGCAACAATAGCATTTCAAAAGTCATCTCCTTCACCAAGACTATTCAACAACTTGTCCGATGATGATGATTGCAACTCCCACACTTGTCTCATGGCCAAGAAAGAGAAGGTGAAAACGCTCACACTTCTAAAACCTCTCTTCCACCTAGTGACATCTCTAGTAGTGAACTTAGTGATCCTCTAGTAATGATGATTCTAGTGATGAAGAGATAAACATGATAACTAAAAGGTTGGATAAGAAAACCAAACTCTTTATCACTAAACTAATGGAGGAACTAGAATGTGTACAAGTCGAGCTAGCAATAAGTGAGGATGCTCTCATCAAACAAGAGGACCTCTACATTGCTTGCAAGGAAGCTCTTGCATTAGAGAGAAGTGAGTTGGACGTCTTGCACGAGGCCTTGGCCAAAGAGCAAGATGAACATGCTTCCCTAAGGAAGGCCCATATTGCACTCAAGGAAAAGTATTGTGGCTTAGATGAAAAGCACAAAGAACTTGAGTTGCAATATAATCTTCTTTGGAAAAGCAACTCAACTCTTCCTAAAGCAAATGTCACCTCTATTCCCTCCACTAGTGAAGGTTGTGGAAAATGCTATAATGTTGATTTAAATATCTATTCCACTAACCTTGTGAACATGGAGGCCATGAGAAAGGAGATAGCAAGATTGACAAATATCATTGCAAATGGTTGTGTCAAGTCTACCACAAGTGCTAATGAGAAGACTCAAGAGAAGAGCAAGCCCAAGTTCAAGAATGGACGGCGTCCTTCCATAAAAGATGGGTTGGGGCACGAAAAAGGAGCCAAGACTAATGGAAGAAGGACAGTGAATGGCTATGAGTGTGTGAGGTTGAGAAGAAGGGTCAGATTGGTACAGTTCAGCCTGCACAGACCGCGGCAGTGCCGCGCCAGAAGGCGGCAGTGCCGGACCCCGGCAGTGCCACCCCCAGGCCGGCAGTGTCGCGCCCCAAGAAAGGGAAGGCTACCAGTTTGCCTTCTGCTCAGTCTCACACACAGCACAAGCAGGTACCAACCCAAAGCAAGAATCTCAGAAACCAAGGGAATCTATTTGGGTGACCAAGAACAAGTTTGCACATCAACCAAGATAGAAGCCCCAAGGAAGAGCATGTCATCTTGTTACATTTTAGGACACAACAACAGTGGTAAAGTTGTTGCAAAGTATGTTGGTGATAACAAGAGGACAGCCGACAAGTGCATTTGGGTTCCTAAGATACTTGTGACTAACTTGCAAGGCCCCAATATCAATTGGGGACCTAAACCTAGGAACTAAACTTGTCTTGCAGGCATACTCCTCCGGTGGATCAAGTTGGGTGCTTGATAGCGGATGTACAAATCATATGACCGGAGAAAGGAGTATGTTCTCATCATATTCCCCAACTTCAAATGCAAGCGAAAACATCATTTTCGGTGATAACTCCAAGGGGATGTGTTAGGTCTTGGTAAAGTTGCTATTACACTTGAGCATTCAATTACTAATGTCTTACATGTTGATTCGTTGAGTTACAACTTGCTATCCGTTTCACAATTATGTGGAATGGGTTTCAATTGTCTCTTTACGGATGAGGGTGTGGAAGTCTTTAGAAGGAGGATTCCTCTATTGTCTTTACGGGTCGTTTGAAAGGGAAGCTTTACTTAGTTGATTTCAACAAAAGTGAAGCCAAACTTGAGACTTGTTTAGTGGCAAAATCTAGCATGGGTTGGTTATGGCATCGCCGACTAGCTCATGTTGGGATGAGGAACTTGGCCAAACTTCAAAAGGACAATCACATCCTAGGACTAACCAATGTTGATTTTGAGAAAGACAGAGTATGTGGAGCTTGCCAAGCCGGAAAACAAGTAGGCGTACCTCACCCACCGAAGAGCTACGACACTACTACTCATCCATTGGAGTTGATCCACATGGACCTCTTTGGACCGGTTGCCTACCTTAGCATCGGCGGTAACAAACATGGTCTTGTTATTGTTGATGATTTTTCTCGTTTCACTTGGGTATTCTTTATGCATGACAAAAGTGTAGTGCAAGAGAAGGTGAAGATGTTCATACGAAGAGCTCAAAGGGAATTCGGTTTCAACATCAAGAAAGTTCGTTCGTAGCGACAACGGAACCGAATTCCGAAAACCCCAAGTGGATGAGTTTCTTGATGAAGAGGGCATCAAACATGAATTTTCAGTTCCATACACCCCTCAACAAAATGGTGTGGTGGAGAGGAAGAATAGAACACTCATTGACATGGCAAGAACGATGCTAGATGAATACAAGACGCCGGACATCTTTTGGGCCGAAGCCGTCAATACCGCTTGCCATGCAATCAACCGCCTCTACCTCCACAAGAGAAGAAAGAAGACCTCCTATGAGCTGCTCCGGTAAACAAACCAAAGGTGTCGTACTTTAGAGTATTTGGGTGCAAATGTTTCATATTGAACAAGAAGCCCAAAGCCTCTAAGTTCGCATCCAAGGTTGATGAAGGTTTTCTTCTCGGTATGGATCAAACGAGCATGCCTATCGTGTTTTCAACAAGGCCTCCGGCAAGGTTGAAATAGCGATAGACGTGACGTTTGATGAAACTAATGGCTCTCAAGTAGAGCAAGTTGATGAGGTTGTTGTAGGTAATGAGGAACCACCTTGTGAAGCAATCAAGCAACTAGCCATTGGTGATATTAGACCACAAGAACAGCAGGCTACTGGTCGAGATGGTCCTCAAGCTGAAGCCTGCTGGGATTGATCAGATACAGTCCCCGGCAGTGCCGGGCCTGACCCCGCAGTGCCGGACGGCGGCAGTGCCAGCGAAGCCCAGCAGTGCCGGGTACACCCAGAGCAGCTGCAGCCACTCCACTTCATGGAGTAAACTTACAACCCATCTTTGAGCAAGATGAAGAAGAGGATGCTGAGATGAACCAGAACCCATTGATCATCCAAGACTCAAGCAAACTATTCAACGGGATCACCCGTTGACACATTCTTGGGAGTCTACGAAAGGGGGTAACGACACGCTCTCATTTGGCAAATTTCTGTCAATATTACTCGTTTGTCTCCTCTTTGGAACCTCTCAAGGTAGAAGAAGCCCTGGATGATCCGGATTGGGTGATGGCCATGCAAGAAGAGCTCAACAACTTCGAGCGCAATCAAGTATGTCACTTGTGGAAAAGACCAAATACAATGTTATTGGAACAAATGGGTTTTCCGCAACAAGCAAGATGAAGAAGGTGTGTGACAAGGAACAAGGCAAGATTGGTAGCTCAAGGGTTCACTCAAGTAGAGGGCTTGGACTTTGAAGAACATATGCACCGGTTGCAAGGCTTGAAGCCATTCGATTCTTCTAGCCTATGCAGCCCATCACAACTTCAAGCTATATCAAATGGATGTGAAGAGTGCATTTCTCAATGGCCTATACAAGAGTTGGTGTATGTCGAGCAACCACCGGGCTTTGAAGATCCCAAGTTCCCCAACCATGTCTTCAAACTCCATAAGGCACTCTATGGGCTTAAACAACACCTAGAGCATGGTATGAATGCCTTAAGGAATTCTTGCTCAAACAAGGCTTTGAAATAGGCAAGCCGATCCTACTCTCTTCACTCATAAGTCAATGGAGATATCTTTGTGTGCCAAATATATGTCGATGACATAATATTTGGTAGTACTAACAAATCTTTTTGTGATGAGTTTAGTAGGATCATGACTAAGAGATTTGAGATGTCTATGATGGGTGAGCTCAAGTTCTTCCTTGTTTTCAAATCAAGCAATTAAAGGAAGGGACTTTCCTTTGTCAAACCAAGTACACCCATGATATGTTAAGGAAGTTTGACATGGTGAACGCCAAGCCTATCAAAACTCCCATGCCAACCAATGGCATCTTGATCTCACATAAGGGAAAGCCGTGGACATTAAGGTATATCGCTCCATGATCGGCTCTCTACTCTACTTATGCGCATCTAGGCCCGATATTATGCTTAGTGTGTGCATGTGTGCTAGATTTCAAGCTAACCCGAAAGAGTGTCACTTAGTGCCGTTAAGAGAATCTTGAGATATCTAGTTACACTCCAAACCTTGGCTTGTGGTATCCTAAGGGCTCCAAGTTTGATCTACTTGGCTATTCGGATTCCGATTACGCCGGTTGCAAGGTAGATCGAAAAAGCACTTCGGGGACATGTCAATTCCTTGGACGCTCCTTAGTGTCTTGGAGTTCTAAAAAGCAAAATTGTGTAGCCTTTCCACAGCCGAGGCCGAGTATGTTGCAGCAGGTGCATGTTGTGCGCAACTACTTTGATGAGGCAAAACCCTTGTGATTTCGGATGTCATTTTACTCATATCCCACTCCTGTGTGACAATGAAAGTGCCATAAAACTTGCAAACAACCCAGTGAGTCACTCAAGAACCAAACATATAGACATCCGACATCACTTCTTAGATTCATGAAATCAAAGGAGATATCGCCATTAGACATGTGAGCACCGACAAACAACTAGCCGATATCTTCACTAAGCCTCTAGATGAGTCAAGGTTTTGTGCTTTGAGAAGTGAATAATGTCTTGACCTCGTGATAACATAGTTTGAAACCTAGCATGCTTGATTGATATTCTACTAGAATGACCTAGGTAAAAACCAATTTTCAAAACTTTCTATATTTGTGTTTCAAACCTTTGTGAAGAAACTTGCTTGGAATGACCATTGTTCTGAATTGATTACTTGTCACTGGTCATAACATGCAAGTAGTACTTGTCCACTCCAAGAATAAGATATAGTGCTGTAGAGAATAAACCTGTCTGTAGGTAACTGTCCGGCAGTGCCCGGTCTAGGCGCGGAAGTGCCGGCCCCGGCAGTGCCGCGACTTATCGATTCAGCTGACTGAATCGTTTGTTACCGAGTGGGGCCAAGGGAAAACTTTTTTTCTATTCTTACCGACGGCCCCCTCTCTCTCTCTCCCTCATCCATTCACCGCACCCGTGCTCTCCTTTTCACCTCTCTCTCACGGGCGACCGAGGCGACCGCACCTTCCTCTCCTCACCGGCGTGCTCCCCGGCAACTCCGCCTCCGGAGGTGCTGCTCGGGATCTCCTTCGGTGCTGCTCCGTCGTCCTCTTCTCCAAGGGTCTCCTTCCCTCTCCTTCCTCTCAAGGTGAAGGTTCAAAATCCCAAACCCTAAGTTTTTCCCGATTTGTAAATGCGCCATGGGTATTGTATTTAGAGGTTGTAGAAGGGTTTGTAGATGATAGGGAAGTGGTAGAGATGATGGATGTGGTGTTCCTTGGCTCAGATCTGGCCTGCCTGCGCGGCAGTGCCGCTCCCAGAGCGGCAGTGCCGGACCATGAGCAGGGATTTGATCCAAGTAACACCTTATCCATCAAAATCTATCGCCTCACTATAACCTACCAGCCCTTATGCAGTCTTCTAATTCGCAGTTTCCATGTTTTAGATGTCAGGCGGAAGAGGAGATGAGAGAAGGGTCAAGCAGAGGATGGATCCGCTCAGGGGAGAGCAAGCAGCCATCCCGTCGAGGTGGCTCTAGCTCCCTAGGAGATGTTTCAGCGAGAGCAGCAGCAGATCCGGGATGAGGCTTGCCTGCAGATGCAAGGGCGACAGATAAGGGAAGACCTCTACCCCAACACCCCAGAGCACTTGGCAGAGGTCAGCAGGGCGCACTTGCAGCCATACACAGAGGATGTGCAGGAGAGGCCTCCTCAGGACACCAGGGACAGGCAGCCCCTGTCATACTATCAGCAGTTCAGCTCGTCAAGTCTCAGCGCCAGCACAACCCATACAACCATCAAAAGGATATGGGCATTGATTATAGTTCTGGAACGAGTTCCATTCTGATTTCTATCATTCAGTCCTATACAATGCCAAGAAGCAGAAATACTGAATATGAAGTATGTTGATTGGGAGCATCTAGAGAGCAAGACTGACCGTGACATCAACAGGGTGGTGGCTGCATGTAAGGCAAGAAACATGTATGATCTGATGGGATTTAGTTATAATTGGAACACCGAGATCATCCATCAGTTCCATGCGACGCTGTATGTTGACAATGTGGTTGAGGAGATGCATTGGATGACCGAGGGTCGTCACTACAAGGTTACTTATGAGACTTTTAGTAGGATCCTCGGTTTGGGCAGCGAGGATAGAGAGTATGATAACCTGCATGATGAGAGGACTTTGACAGATTCTGAGATTGCTTTCATGTATGAGGACCCTCGGAAGGCAGATGGGTTGGTCAAGGGACTACAAGGTTTTTATTACATGTTGAACAACCTTTCAGGCAAACTCTCAACCCAAAGAGTGGGTCCCATTCTAACTTGTATGGATATGGCAGGAACATGTTGGCTAGGATGGCCCCAGGGGCTAATCATTTTCCATATCCAGCTTTATATGGACTGAGCTTCAGGTTGCAGCCGAGGATGCTAGGAAGGCAGTTCTCTATGCCCCCTACTCATTTTTATGATTGAGATGGTTTCCGGCTATACCTTTGCTAAGGATGGGCTGCATGACCGTACCGTGCAGAGAAGAAGAAGGAGCCAGCAGGGGCAACAGCAGCTGACAGGCCAGAGAGCTCCCCCGCCCTTCCTATCAGAGGAAGAAGAAGAGCAAGTTGGCCAAATGGATCAAGGCCATCTTCTCTACTTGCACCTACGCAGCCCAGACAGCTCACCAGGCACTCGTTGAGCAGCGAGCAGAGCGAGAGCGGGCGAGACGTTCGCCGTTACCTCCACCCCGCTCTCCACCTCACTTCGACCTCTCCAGTCTCGACTCAGATGACATAGACTCAGATGGAGATGAGGAGCAGGAGGAGATAGTGCCTGTGCCACCCCGTCGTTCTACACGTGCCTCGACCTCGACCCGCTACACCAGTTCCACTCACCGTCAGGGGAAGGCCGTGGTAGAGTCCGACGACGACGATGATGACGATGATGATGATGAGGAGGAAGAAGAAGTTCAGTGGGACAAGATAGCTTCAGATGATGAGTGAGTGTTTGGACACTCTTCTCTTCTCTACTTCTCTCTTTTTGGTGACTTGTTGCCAAAGGGGGAGAATTAGGTTGAAGAGAAGGGGGTACAACACTTTCTTTCTGTTCATGTCCCCATCTTATTAGTAGTTGTGAGTTGTGAGGGAGTTTGATTCGTTCAAAACTCTATGTTTGTAATATTACTCTACGGTACTACTTCTTAGGCTTGGATGTGGACATGTACTTTTACCTGCTTATCTGACATGTGTTATCTTGTTTAGTTCTGTTATTGATTATGCTTTGTGGCTTTGTGTTAATTCCGCTGCGTTTGCTGTCTGTAGCCTGAGCGACAGTGCCGCTCCAGGGCCGGCAGTGCCGGGCTCCGGCAGTGCCGCGCCCAGAGCGGCAGTGCCGCTCTGGCAGAAAGACAGCAAACATCTCTGATGTGCTTAAACTGTCATTCGCATCACGTATTATTCTTGACACAGTTTAGTTGCACCCCACAAAGCTATTAGATGTGAAACTGAACCTATCTCTCACCTTTGAATATGTGAATGTTGGCCTCTAATGCCAATTCGAGATTTCAGTTCTCATTCACACATTTAGGGGGAGGTTTCACACCTAAGCTTCTAAATCTCAAGTATTGTACCCTTTTATTGTAAGCTTCGATTGTGTTGTCATCAATCACCAAAAAGGGGGAGATTGTAAGTGCAATCAAGCCCTAATTGTGGGTTTTGGTGATAATGACCACACGATTGGAGAACTAATGAGATTCATGAAGTTGATAAGCAGGTTATGATAAGAAAGGATGGTGTATGTACGTTGGTGGACCCCCCATACTACATTTCATCGGATCCGGACTCAAAGTGATATATCAAGCTTTTTCATTTGAAATTGAGTTATAGGAATGTCGTACTATCAAGGGGGAATGCAAATACATTACTATGGCTGAATGACATGTGCTCAAATCAACCCAAGCCATCCATGTTTCTAACCAAAGACAGCTGCACTGAATTCCAATCCAACCCTGTCTGATTGGTAGGCGCGATAGTGCCGCTCTTGCCGCGGCAGTGCCGGGCTGCGGCCGGCACTGCCGCGACTTATATGTGAACTTTGGAAAGTGGTAAAATGTCAAATTCTAAACCAAATAACCTAGTTTATTGAGTGAATTCTAATTTCTCTAAAATGAAGGAATCCAAACGGACGCTTAGAGTTTTTACTGGCTAAGCCATCCGATAGGAGACAACAGGGCAAACCATAATTGCCTAGTCAGCACACATCCCAGAAACAGGTGGTCACCGGTCTCAAACGCCTAACCGTACATAATGCAGTTGTCGTTATCTTGGAGAGCATGTCACCCTTGTGGTGCACCACAGTCCATAGGCATTGGCGGAGACCATGTCACTTGTGGTGCACCGCAGTCCATAGCCATTGACGGAGGGCAAGCGAGAAGAAGAATTTTACTTTCGGCGGAACCTAGTTTTGCAAAGTTTTTTAGCCCTCGAGAGCATGGTCGATCCATTGAAGAAAGCCCAGTATGCGGAGGACGCGGAGTACTTCCCATCCTACGTCCAAAAGAACAGATCAGATTGCATGGGTTCAGTACCACGTTCCGCGACAGCTCCAAACCCTGCAAATATTAGCAAAAGAACTTGCGTTGTTAGGGCAGTCCCAATGGTAGAGAAACCACACACACTTTTCATATTAGCTACATCAGCAACACAATGCAGATAGAAACTATCTCGCACAGTGGTGATGTCTACGTATAATAAATACTACTTTTCCCCCTCTCTTATCTTCTTCCTCCGACTACTCCCCTCAGACTAAACTTCTCTTATCTTCCCCCGAACCGAACACAACAGGTGAGAGGAGGGCCGGGCAGCCGAGCGTGAGCAGAGCAGGCGGGCACACGCACGGGCGAGGCTCGTGCGGGCGAGACTCGCGCGGTCGAGCGGTGCCGTGTGAAACGACCCACGATTTTCTCGAAGGAAAAATCCGCAGATACATCATAATGTGATAGTCCAAAAAGTCTCAAACCATCACATTATCATTATTCAGTTGTTACCATAGTTCATACAACGTGATAGCACAGATTTACAAGTCATTACATCACATAGAAACACCTCCTAGTACAAACTATATCGGTAACGCACACCTATCGACGCTGGAGTCGACGTAGAGCGTCGGTGAGTGAAGGCTCCTCCTTCACGGGCATCATCAAAGTTGTTGTAGCAGCGGGCGAAGACTCCGTCTTCGTCTTCTCATCCAAACTTGCGTATAGGAACGAGGCTTCCTAGTCCATCTAGCTTCCACCATCGTCGCGGTAGAAGTCGTCCAACCTGTCGTTAATTTTCAGTACGGTTTGTACTGGCCACACTTTCTCATCCTATGCTTGCATTTGCTATGTGGTATGTGGAATGCAAGGGTAGAGCAAAAGGAACCTATTTATGGTTGTAGTTTTCCTATGCATGTAATCAATATTTTATAGATATAAACATCAAGTTTTAATCCATATACCCGGCCACATGGCCTTCCATTCGGTCATCGACCGAACATCCGGCCACACGGCCATCCATCCATCCCATCCACACACATACACATCTCACCACACTCGCACTCTCTAGGCGGCAAGGACGACTCCCCCTCGTACCTTGCCTCAACGGCCAGCGCCGGTCCTATCAACCCAGGGGGAGAAGAAGAAACACCTCTCACTAAGCCAAGAGAAGTAAAGCTATAGGATTGTCCATGACCGGGGACACGGCTATACGTATAGATTGATCAACTCTGCAGAGCGTGTACGCCTGGAACCACAGGTTAGCTATCCTCGACGATCTGGCTCGTCTAAGCTGATTCCGAACTTCCCCCTAATCCGCAACGATGCCATCCTACCTCTCAGCCCTGGGGCACCCCGGTGGAAATCCACCATAACGCTGAGACTGTGAGACGTGGATCCTGGCGTACCAAATAAAACACCACGTTGTCTTAGGAGGGTGTGGGTCTCCAGCCCTTACCTCCCTACACTTATCACCTTCCAGCCTAGCAGTAATGGCATCGTTTCGCCCAGGGGGTAGGAACGGTTCCCGCCCATACAAGAACAAGTGGTGCGCACGAAGGTACTATGAGCCAGCCTCTCGACGTCCTAGGTGACCAGACAGGATATCTCCTCCTCGGGGTATCCCGGATACCCCCGTGCTGACACAACACCTCTATCCCGGGGATTCGTCCCGCGAAGACACTCCTCCCCAGGATCTATTCTCAAGATCACAATGTACCCGCCACAGGTACTCCCCAGGGGATGCCCAGGTCACATCCCCTCGGCAAGACTCGTCACCGGACTCGTCGTAGATCCTGTCCAGTCGACTCAACCCTCACCACACGCACCGAAGACACACGCCAAGATCTCCCCAAGCCATCATCCTGTTATCACGGCACCACGTGCCTTAGCCACCCACAAGTAACATCCACCAAGCATCACATCACAGATATAATGCGTAGTAGAAGTGAGTAGCAAGTATATATAGTAAGCGGTGTCTAACCTAACAGCGGGTGTGCAGGGGAAAGGGTTGCGTCAAGGTATAGGCTTCACAAGCAATCTAACATGCAACCTATCACAGTTCATTTGTAAATAGTAAAGCACTAGCAGCTACATTATTGCATGTCTAATAGGATTCTACGAGATTGGATGGGCTGTGGCACCTGTTACGTTGTTAGTCCGAGATCTCTGATGTCCTCATAGCCGTTCTCCTCGGGTCCTGGTGTCGTCCTCGGTCTCCTCCAGCGGGTTCCAGATCGGCCAACGTTGCTCCCGACGCAACTACCTCGCGAGACCGACAAACAAGACAAAAGGGCAAAATCAAAACACTGACGCGACAGCTAGACTCGAAAAGACTCGAAGGACACTAAACTGAGAAAGGACTCAGCCCTCGCGGAGGACATCCGATCCTCGGGCTCGAAGGGACGTGGGAGCGGATGCTTGCTAAGCACAAGCTCGAGTCACAACCTAGCTCGTACTTCCCGGGCTGACTGAGTCGACCTGTACGGCTTGAGTAAAATGGTTGAGACCCGATCCCGACTTAAGCAAACATCACACAAAAACAGGATTAGCCCTCACGAAGCGAGATCGTTTTCCTCGGGCCCAAGGAGGCGAAGGAGAAACTCGGCTAAGCACATCTATGACATGTTCTCGGTGTAAATGTTCTCCTACGGTCGAGTGCTCAAGTGCGAAGAGGCAAAAGAGAAAGAAAAACGGGGATCCACATTCCTTTGATCCACACGCCATAGTAGTAGACGGGAATCACTGGAATGGGATCAAGAAGCAAGACTACTACATAAACATGACCAACACGCAAAGGAGACAGCCTAAAAGCGAGGAACTTGGTTCCACGGGGACTTCGATCCACAGTCATTGCATTTGACAGGGATCGGAGTGACGGGAAACAAAAGGAGATCGATCCACACCTTACTGGATCAGCGGAGATTGAAACAGAAAGAAGAAAAGAAAAGAGAAGAGCGAAGAGCGATCTCCGCATTCATTCAACCAACACGCCATGGCAAAGGCGGTAGCCGAAGAATGAGAAATGCTCGTCCTAAGCCAACTTGTAGGGCACCACGACCTCCGTGCAACTAAACCGACACAAGGCTATTCCTACAACTCGTAGCGGTGCGGTTGTCAACGCGCGGGTCAAGGGAATGCCGCGATCAAAATGGTGCAACCATACGAGGTGGTTAGGTCAGAAAAGAGTCAAATGGGTGGAGCCCGATGGTCATGGCGAGACAACTCGCGGCCATGAGCTTCACCCCCAACGAGTTGGCACCCATTGTTTCACGATCGTTGTCTTCTGATCCTCCACCCACTAGACTAGGTCACAGAGGGCTATTGTGTGCGGGTAACATTCGCATTGATATCGAAACCGATATCGAACCCACAGTGGCCACGTCTTAGGGCTAGGGTCAGGAGCTAACGCTCGTAGCACTACGAGGCCAATCAAACAAACAACAACGACTATGAGGGATGAGTTACGCTCGACGTTACGACCACGGCGGGACGAACCCATGATCGTGACGTTCGAGCGAGGGACGATCCCTCGACCGGCTCGAAGGCACGGTTCACAGAAACAGACAAAGGATCGGCTGGAAGGCACGGTCTACCACCAACAACATGGACACAACAACTACGACAATCGATACGACCACAACGGAGGAGTAGCACATATCCATAGCATAGGGATAGACCGGCATGAAGGCTCGGCGCAGGCATATATAGATCATATATGAGCATGTATGAATGTCAAGACATGATGAACAACAATGAGAAGGTAAAAGAGATTGTGTCGACGTCGGGGACGGCGTCAACGAGGGTTCCAAAGATTCAACCTTGACGATAGCGGGGAAGGCGAAGCTTCAGCGAAGCGGCGCCATCGAACAAATCAGCACCGCGACCTTGGCCGAACAGCTAGCGCTCGTCTTTGTGGCCGTCGTGGCTGTCGCGGATCTCCGAAAGCTTGCTGCTGTTGGCCGAGCGGAGCTGCGGCCAGCCGGAGCTGGCAGCAGGTGCGTCTGCAGGGCGCCATAGCCCCGACGGAGGCTCACGGCGGAAACGACTTCCCTGCAACAGTGTACATAGCGGCGCGATGGCCGGTCTCAGACCATAGCATTGGTGAAATGGAAAGGATGGAGCTTTTAGGGGTGCTGAGGCTCACCGATGGCGCCAGCTGTGCGCTTCGGCGAGGGGATGGTCACCAGCATCCTGCAGCAGCAACGGTGCAGTGAGGACTTGGCGTCATGGTGGTGATGGCTCCGGCCGGGCTCCCGGAGGTGGCACGCTGCAGGTGGTGTGGCATCGCAGAGCCACGTCGGAGTGCAGCGTGGCCGGCAAGGCAGTGTCCTGGCCAGAGCAGCAGCGGGCGGCTGGACGCCACCGGCTGGGGTGAGCAGAGCGCCGCGCGTGGCCGATGCGGCCACCTCAGCTCGCGGCCACGACGTTGAGGAGGAGCGCGGCGAGGCGGTGCTGCTCCGGCGAGGTCACGACGAGGAAGAGCGAGGAGGTGGAACGGGTCGTGGGCGACGTCGCAGTCGCGGCGCCGTGGCACGCGTTCGGCCGATGGACCCGGCGGCCTGCTGCAGTTGGAGGAGAGGACGGTGGCGTCGGAGGCGAGTCTAAGGCGCTGCATGGCCGACGCTGCTGGGACAGCTTGGCGAGGCTGCATGGCCAACGGCCGGCCGGACGGTCCTCGATAGGGCGCTGGCCCGACACAGCCACGACCATGGCCATGGTCAGCACGGCTGTAGGAGCAAGCAGAGAAGGAGGGCGAGGACGAGAGCAGGTAGGCAGCGATGGCGATTTGCACGAAGTGAAGGGAGAGGGGAAGGATGGCGGCGGCCGATGGGGAAGATGAACAGGAAGGGAGCGGCGGCGGCGCCTCTTATAGGGGCGCGAAGCTAGGGTTCCGAGGGATGGACGACGATCCTCGGCGTCCATACCCAGCTTGGCCACGCGGCAAGCATCGCAGAGCGGAGGGGGGGGGGCAGCGGCGCGGGCACTGACGTCGAGGTGGGGGCACCTCGGGCGCGCGCGTGAGGTCTGGCGACGGGGGCCGCTGGGAGCGGGCGTGATGCCCCTAGGGTTTGGGGAGCCGGCGCGGCTGTTGGGCCTTGGGCCGCGGGCGTGTGCGGGTGGGGGAGCCGGATGGGCCGAGGGCGAGGCCTGCGCAGGAGGTGGGGAGAAGGCGAGCGGGCCTTCGGGCTTGGTGCTCGGGTTGGGCCAAGAGGGCCGGTTGGGTTAGAGGGGAGGGAGGAAGGAGTTCGGTTGGGCCAAATAGGTGAAGAGGAGCTGGCCCAAGAGGAGGAAGGATTTGTTCATTTGAATAAAGAGAAAGAGAGGAATTCACAAGGAGTTTGCAGAGATATTTGAGATGCATCCGGAAGGAGTTTGAAAGGATTCGAAATAGATTCCAAGCGGGTTTGAGATGAATTCCGAAGGGAATCTAGAAAGGGGATCAAAGGAATTTAATAAAGAGGAATTGTGAGAAGGATGATTCACCGAATCTTCACTGGGGAAAAATAGTGGAGGTTCATATATAATTTGAGAGGAAAGGAGAAAGATCTTTCCTCTAGGGTTATTATGAATCAATAAAGTCGAAATTAGAACAAAGGAGACCAAGGGAGGAACCCGTTATGGATCTGTGTACTCCAAACCTAAACTCGACTCAAACCCTAAATCGACTCGAGAGCTCAGGCATACCTCTACAAGCAAAACTATATGCATGCAACGTTTCGTAGGCAAACACTCCTAGGTTTGACTAACGTTTGACCTAGCGGCTACATGTTCCACACATTGCAGGAAAAAGTTTTAAAAAGCTCGTATTTTTGGTTGTTGGAAAAACCAGGGATGTTACAGACCACCCCCTTACAAGAATCTCGTCCCCGAGATTTAGGGGTCTCTGTCACAAGAAGGTTGAACTGGTAGGCTTAACCTAGGGTTGATGGTTTCCGCTAGGAATCCTATATGCACTAATGCATTTTGAAAAGGGGTCTTTTGAGAAGGGTTTTTAGGTAAAGACCTTTTTAAGCAAAAACATTTTGCAAAAAGCTTTTGAAGTAGGGTGTTTGACAAAGATCTTTTTATGAAATAGTTCGCAATAAAACGGTTTGGAAGAAGAGGGTTTGTTTTCTCAAACTGATAAAAAAGATTTTGCTAAACAAGGTCTTTTGAGGAAAAGCTGAAGTTCAAAACATAGGTAGGGGAGGTTTTGAAGCCTTTCGCAAACCAAGTTCCAAAACATTTTGAAAGCATTTTACTTTTGCAAATCCCTATTTTGTGAACTATTTCAAACACCATTTTGAAAGCATTTTGTAAACCACAGCTTTGGAAAACAAGTTTCAAACGCAATTTTGAAATCATTTTCATGCACCGAGTTTTGTAAAGACAAGATCGGGTACCATTTGCAAAAACTATTTTTCTTTGAGTAACAATTTTTTTTCAAACAAAACAAAATCAAATTTTGAAGTCGGTTTTGAATTTTGAAACCAAAACCTTTATCTTTTCACAAGACATTTTGAAAAGCCTTTGAAAATCGATTTTCATAAACTCTTTCTTTTGAAACGATTGCTTGAAAGAAGAGAGATTTTCTCGAACTTTTCAAAAGAAGTACAAATGAAAGTTTTTAAAACTTCTTTTCAAACAACATTTGAAATAAAGGCAAGGTTTTCGAAACATTTTGAAATTTCTTCAAAAACTTATCACAAACTTTTCTTTCGAAAGTTTTTAGCAAAACAAGACTCTGGGTTTATAACTTTGCTAAATCAAAACAGGACGTTGAAAGGAGGATTTTTGAAACCAACACATTTGCTTTAAACAAAAACCTCTTTTCTTTTGGAAGTTTTACCAAAACAAAACTTTAAGGTTTAAAAAGTTTTGCTTAAATCAAAATAGGAGTTTTGAAGGAGAATTTTCAAAATCCCAAACAACTTTTGTTTTTAAGTAAGAACCATTTTTTTTAAATGAACACTTTGAAATTGGTTTTGAAAACTAGGCTTAGGATCTCGGTGGTATGCAGGTATCTCTCGGAGTGGTCACAGTCACGTACCGCAATACCAGCATACGCCCGGCAGCAAGCCATGTGGATGCATCACACATGGGGCCCCAAGTTTCGTAGCAGCTCCGTGGGTCATGATCACAACACACTACCAAAAGTTACCGACAACAACTCGCTATCTCAAGCTAGAGGGGAGGAAAGGGAAAACCTTTGAAAACCATTTTGAAAGTTTTCTTTGTGGATTTTTTTTTTAAAATCCTTTGTTTTGTAATTTTTGCAAGAAGAGGGTAGCGACCTTTGAATTTTGAAATTAAAACAAGGACGTTTTGAAATAAGTCATTACCCATTTTGGTTTTTGAAACTCAAATCATTTTTTTTGAACTAAAACAGACTTTACAAAGAGCTTTTTAAAAGGTTCGAAATAGGTTTTTAGTTTATAAAATCAAAGCTTTTAAGAAGGGCTTTTTGTTTTCCAAACTCTTTTTGAAAAGATTTTTCAAGATCGGTGAGCCTTTTGGAATGAAAGCATTTTTAAATCAAACCATTTTGTAAAACTTTTCCAAACAAACTTTGGCTTAAAAGATTTTTGAAATAGCAAGAATACGCAGTTTCTAAAATTCTTTCAAAGAAACGTTTTGTAAAACCTTTTTTTTAATCCAAGTCGGGTTTTGAAATGTTTGAAATCCATACAGATTTTGCAATAAAAGTCTTTTTGTTTTTGAAGACAAAACACACCCATTTATTTTTAAAACCTTTGAAACAAGCAGATTTGAAAACACCAAGGTTTTTGAAACGGGGCGTTGCTCCCTTTTGTTTGAAACAAAACTAGTTTTGAAACTGATTTTAAACCGTGTCTTTTGAAAAGCAAAGATTTCGCAAACAATTTTGTTCTTCAGAAACCATTTTCAAAACAACTTTTGAAATAAACTTTGGAAGAACTCTTTTCGTTTGACAAATACTTTTTAAAACGGTTGCAAGACATCCTTTTCACAAAGGTTTTGTTTGATAAAACAATTGCAAAGCATTTTTTTTGAAAGCATAGTTGATTTTTGGAAATGGAACTTGGCTCTCGGTTTGAAATAAAAACTGTTTAAAACAAAATCGAGCCAAGGACCTTTGGTTTGAAAACATTTTACAGAGTAAAAGCAAAACTTGGTTTCCTGAAAACGAGTTTTGAAACGCTTTTTGAAAAGAAAATGTTTTTCACACTGATTTGTAAATAGCTTTTGAAAGGAAACAGTTCGGGAAGGGAACTAAATCTGTTTTCTTTTGAAAAGGGAAAACCTTTTTGAAAAACTTTGTAAAACCATTTTCCTTTGAAATAGAATAGCCTTTGCAAAAGAAGAGACATTTTTTTCTTTTTTTCAACCAAAAGAAGAGAGGGAAGTTTTGAAATTTTTGTTTGGTTGGAAGCCGAAAATAATTTTTGAAATGGTCTCAAAAGACATGATGCATCGGCTTTTACCTTTCTCACTCGGCTAGTTGGGGTCTCTTACTTAGTCATAGGGCGGCTTGGGTTTAGCCTGTAAAGGTTATCCAACACCTGGAGTCGCACGCAAAAACAACTTCTATAACTTACATTCAGACAATCAAGAAGCACAAAAGCTTAAGCAGAACGACAAAGATCCAGACATTCAGCTAGCATTACAACTCCTATACGCATAGTGTTGACTTAAGGCGACTCCAAAGCCTTCAAGCCTCACACAACTACCGATCTGGCATAGGCAGTATAAGTGGAGGGTTGTTTCCTATAGGTCAACTTTTCGAGAAGGGTGTAAGCCAGTTAGCATTAGAGCTCAAGGCAGAGGGAGAAACAAGTGTTAGCACTTATGGTTCTACCAACAAGCATGAATTTTGGCTTCTATTCTAGTGTTTGGTCCTAAAGTCTCGTCCTACAGGCAAGTATGGCTTTGATACCAACTGAAACGACCCACGATTTCCTCGAAGGGAAAATCCGCAGATACATCATAATGTGATAGTCCAAAAAGTCTCAAACCATCACATTATCATTATTCAGTTGTTACCATAGTTCATACAACGTGAGCACAGATTTACAAGTCATTACATCACATAGAAACACCTCCTAGTACAAACTATATCGATAACGCACACCTATCGACGCTGGAGTCGACGTAGAGCGTCGGTGAGTGAAGGCTCCTCCTTCACGGGCATCATCAAAGTTGTTGTAGCAGCGGGCGAAGACTCCGTCTTCGTCTTCTCATCCAAACTTGCGTATAGGAACGAGGCTTCCTAGTCCATCTAGCTTCCACCATCGTCGCGGTAGAAGTCGTCCAACCTGTCGTTAATTTTCAGTACAGTTTGTACTGGCCACACTTTCCCATCCTATGCTTGCATTTGCTATGTGGTATGTGGAATGCAAGGGTAGAGCAAAAGGAACCTATTTATGGTTGTAGTTTTCCTATGCATGTAATCAATATTTTATAGATATAAACATCAAGTTTTAATCCATATACCCGGCCACATGGCCTTCCATTCGGTCATCGACCGAACATCCGGCCACACGGCCATCCATCCATCCCATCCACACACATACACAGCTCACCACACTCGCACTCTCTAGGCGGCAAGGACGACTCCCCCTCGTACCTTGCCTCAACGGCCAGCGCCGGTCCTATCAACCCAGGGGGAGAAGAAGAAACACCTCTCACTAAGCCAAGAGAAGTAAAGCTATAGGATTGTCCATGACCGGGGACACGGCTATACGTATAGATTGATCAACTCTGCAGAGCGTGTACGCCTGGAACCACAGGTTAGCTATCCTCGACGATCCGGCTCGTCTAAGCTGATTCCGAACTTCCCCCTAATCCGCAACGATGCCATCCTACCTCTCAGCCCTGGGGCACCCCGGTGGAAATCCACCATAACGCTGAGACTGTGAGACGTGGATCCTGGCGTACCAAATAAAACACCACGTTGTCTTAGGAGGGTGTGGGTCTCCAGCCCTTACCTCCCTACACTTATCACCTTCCAGCCTAGCAGTAATGGCATCGTTTCGCCCAGGGGGTAGGAACGGTTCCCGCCCATACAAGAACAAGTGGTGCGCACGAAGGTACTATGAGCCAGCCTCTCGACGTCCTAGGTGACCAGACAGGATATCTCCTCCTCGGGGTATCCCGGATACCCCCGTGCTGACACAGCACCTCTATCCCGGGGATTCGTCCCGCGAAGACACTCCTCCCCAGGATCTATTCTCAAGATCACAATGTACCCGCCACAGGTACTCCCCAGGGGATGCCCAGGTCACATCCCCTCGGCAAGACTCGTCACCGGACTCGTCGTAGATCCTGTCCAGTCGACTCAACCCTCACCACACGCACCCAAGACACACGCCAAGATCTCCCCAAGCCATCATCCTGTTATCACGGCACCACGTGCCTTAGCCACCCACAAGTAACATCCACCAAGCATCACATCACAGATATAATGCGTAGTAGAAGTGAGTAGCAAGTATATATAGTAAGCGGTGTCTAACCTAACAGCGGGTGTGCAGGGGAAAGGGTTGCGTCAAGGTATAGGCTTCACAAGCAATCTAACATGCAACCTATCACAGTTCATTTGTAAATAGTAAAGCACTAGCAGCTACATTATTGCATGTCTAATAGGATTCTACGAGATTGGATGGGCTGTGGCACCTGTTACGTTGTTAGTCCGAGATCTCTGATGTCCTCGTAGCCGTTCTCCTCGGGTCCTGGTGTCGTCCTCGGTCTCCTCCAGCGGGTTCCAGATCGGCCAACGTTGCTCCCGACGCAACTACCTCGCGAGACCGACAAACAAGACAAAAGGGCAAAATCAAAACACTGACGCGACAGCTAGACTCGAAAAGACTCGAAGGACACTAAACTGAGAAAGGACTCAGCCCTCGCGGAGGACATCCGATCCTCGGGCTCGAAGGGACGTGGGAGCGGATGCTTGCTAAGCACAAGCTCGAGTCACAACCTAGCTCGTACTTCCCGGGCTGACTGAGTCGACCTGTACGGCTTGAGTAAAATGGTTGAGACCCGATCCCGACTTAAGCAAACATCACACAAAAACAGGATTAGCCCTCACGAAGCGAGATCGTTTTCCTCGGGCCCAAGGAGGCGAAGGAGAAACTCGGCTAAGCACATCTATGACATGTTCTCGGTGTAAATGTTCTCCTACGGTCGAGTGCTCAAGTGCGAAGAGGCAAAAGAGAAAGAAAAATGGGGATCCACATTCCTTTGATCCACACGCCATAGTAGTAGACGGGAATCACTGGAATGGGATCAAGAAGCAAGACTACTACATAAACATGACCAACACGCAAAGGAGACAGCCTAAAAGCGAGGAACTTGGTTCCACGGGGACTTCGATCCACAGTCATTGCATTTGACAGGGATCGGAGTGACGGGAAACAAAAGGAGATCGATCCACACCTTACTGGATCAGCGGAGATTGAAACAGAAAGAAGAAAAGAAAAGAGAAGAGCGAAGAGCGATCTCCGCATTCATTCAACCAACACGCCATGGCAAAGGCGGTAGCCGAAGAATGAGAAATGCTCGTCCTAAGCCAACTTGTAGGGCACCACGACCTCCGTGCAACTAAACCGACACAAGGCTATTCCTACAACTCGTAGCGGTGCGGTTGTCAACGCGCGGGTCAAGGGAATGCCGCGATCAAAATGGTGCAACCATACGAGGTGGTTAGGTCAGAAAAGAGTCAAATGGGTGGAGCCCGATGGTCATGGCGAGACAACTCGCGGCCATGAGCTTCACCCCCAACGAGTTGGCACCCATTGTTTCACGATCGTTGTCTTCTGATCCTCCACCCACTAGACTAGGTCACAGAGGGCTATTGTGTGCGGGTAACATTCGCATTGATATCGAAACCGATATCGAACCCACAGTGGCCACGTCTTAGGGCTAGGGTCAGGAGCTAACGCTCGTAGCACTACGAGGCCAATCAAACAAACAACAACGACTATGAGGGATGAGTTACGCTCGACGTTACGACCACGGCGGGACGAACCCATGATCGTGACGTTCGAGCGAGGGACGATCCCTCGACCGGCTCGAAGGCACGGTTCACAGAAACAGACAAAGGATCGGCTGGAAGGCACGGTCTACCACCAACAACATGGACACAACAACTACGACAATCGATACGACCACAACGGAGGAGTAGCACATATCCATAGCATAGGGATAGACCGGCATGAAGGCTCGGCGCAGGCATATATAGATCATATATGAGCATGTATGAATGTCAAGACATGATGAACAACAATGAGAAGGTAAAAGAGATTGTGTCGACGTCGGGGACGGCGTCAACGAGGGTTCCAAAGATTCAACCTTGACGATAGCGGGGAAGGCGAAGCTTCAGCGAAGCGGCGCCATCGAACAAATCAGCACCGCGACCTTGGCCGAACAGCTAGCGCTCGTCTTTGTGGCCGTCGTGGCTGTCGCGGATCTCCGAAAGCTTGCTGCTGTTGGCCGAGCGGAGCTGCGGCCAGCCGGAGCTGGCAGCAGGTGCGTCTGCAGGGCGCCATAGCCCCGACGGAGGCTCACGGCGGAAACGACTTCCCTGCAACAGTGTACATAGCGGCGCGATGGCCGGTCTCAGACCATAGCATTGGTGAAATGGAAAGGATGGAGCTTTTAGGGGTGCTGAGGCTCACCGATGGCGCCAGCTGTGCGCTTCGGCGAGGGGATGGTCACCAGCATCCTGCAGCAGCAACGGTGCAGTGAGGACTTGGCGTCATGGTGGTGATGGCTCCGGCCGGGCTCCCGGAGGTGGCACGCTGCAGGTGGTGTGGCATCGCAGAGCCACGTCGGAGTGCAGCGTGGCCGGCAAGGCAGTGTCCTGGCCAGAGCAGCAGCGGGCGGCTGGACGCCACCGGCTGGGGTGAGCAGAGCGCCGCGCGTGGCCGATGCGGCCACCTCAGCTCGCGGCCACGACGTTGAGGAGGAGCGCGGCGAGGCGGTGCTGCTCCGGCGAGGTCACGACGAGGAAGAGCGAGGAGGTGGAACGGGTCGTGGGCGACGTCGCAGTCGCGGCGCCGTGGCACGCGTTCGGCCGATGGACCCGGCGGCCTGCTGCAGTTGGAGGAGAGGACGGTGGCGTCGGTGGCGAGTCTAAGGCGCTGCATGGCCGACGCTGCTGGGACAGCTTGGCGAGGCTGCATGGCCAACGGCCGGCCGGACGGTCCTCGATAGGGCGCTGGCCCGACACAGCCACGACCATGGCCATGGTCAGCACGGCTGTAGGAGCAAGCAGAGAAGGAGGGCGAGGACGAGAGCAGGTAGGCAGCGATGGCGATTTGCACGAAGTGAAGGGAGAGGGGAAGGATGGCGGCGGCCGATGGGGAAGATGAACAGGAAGGGAGCGGCGGCGGCGCCTCTTATAGGGGCGCGAAGCTAGGGTTCCGAGGGATGGACGACGATCCTCGGCGTCCATACCCAGCTTGGCCACGCGGCAAGCATCGCAGAGCGGAGGGGGGGGGGGCAGCGGCGCGGGCACTGACGTCGAGGTGGGGGCACCTCGGGCGCGCGCGTGAGGTCTGGCGGCGGCGGCCGCTGGGAGCGGGCGTGATGCCCCTAGGGTTTGGGGAGCCGGCGCGGCTATTGGGCCTTGGGCCGCGGGCGTGTGCGGGTGGGGGAGCCGGATGGGCCGAGGGCGAGGCCTGCGCAGGAGGTGGGGAGAAGGCGAGCGGGCCTTCGGGCTTGGTGCTCGGGTTGGGCCAAGAGGGCCGGTTGGGTTAGAGGGGAGGGAGGAAGGAGTTCGGTTGGGCCAAATAGGTGAAGAGGAGCTGGCCCAAGAGGAGGAAGGATTTGTTCATTTGAATAAAGAGAAAGAGAGGAATTCACAAGGAGTTTGCAGAGATATTTGAGATGCATCCGGAAGGAGTTTGAAAGGATTCGAAATAGATTCCAAGCGGGTTTGAGATGAATTCCGAAGGGAATCTAGAAAGGGGATCAAAGGAATTTAATAAAGAGGAATTGTGAGAAGGATGATTCACCGAATCTTCACTGGGGAAAAATAGTGGAGGTTCATATATAATTTGAGAGGAAAGGAGAAAGATCTTTCCTCTAGGGTTATTATGAATCAATAAAGTCGAAATTAGAACAAAGGAGACCAAGGGAGGAACCCGTTATGGATCTGTGTACTCCAAACCTAAACTCGACTCAAACCCTAAACCGACTCGAGAGCTCAGGCATACCTCTACAAGCAAAACTATATGCACGCAACGTTTCGTAGGCAAACACTCCCAGGTTTGACTAACGTTTGACCTAGCGGCTACATGTTCCACACATTGCAGGAAAAAGTTTTAAAAAGCTCGTATTTTTTGTTGTTGGAAAAACCAGGGATGTTACACCGTGTGAGATGGGCGCGACCAAGCGGGCACGACAAGCAATGGCGAGCGGGGCGCGGTGGACCTGGCGGGCCAGCGGGAGCGGCGCAAGCGAGCGCGACTCGAGTGAGGCTTACGAGGCCGAGCAGGAGCGGCGGGCAACGAAGAGCAGACGTAGCACGACGGGGCGAGTGAGGATGGCAACTGCGGAGCAGGCGCGAGCAACGCGAGCAAGGCTCGGCGGGGTCGAGCAGGATGCGGCGGGCGCAGCAGCGTGAAGCAAGCGAAGCGAGCGGACGAGCGCGGTCGGCAAGAAACGAGCGGTTTGTTCCCAATAATGTATCTATCGTTTCTTGATACATCAGGTTGAGAGTAGATATCGTTTCTCTCCTAGGAAACAGTTTCTACAAATTTTCATCTCTTTCCTCATTAACTAAACTGTCATGTCAGCAATTTGCTTACGTGATATCTCATTTAATAGGAATAGAAACTACCATTAATATATTATTGGGACCGCCCTATTCCCCTCGCCCAACCGTTCTGGCAAAAGGCATCCTTAAGGTCCTCTTCTCCTCGGCTCTTGACACCGCCACATACAATGCTGAGGCGTATCGATATATAGTGGACCAACCGATGCCCAAGTGTCTGTCCATAGCCTCGTGGAGGTGTAGTTACCATCCTGCACAAACATGCTGACCGCACTAATTGCAGCAACTATCTTCTCCGCCTTGGATGGCAAAATCGTCCAACAACTCTGCAAGGGTGCAAATTGGTGACCTTTACGGACACCTCTGATCTTTTTTAGTTTAAATATTTGTACTACTTCTTTAAATGAGATCTCGTCTCATTTTAAAAAGTAGTATATATATATATTTAAATTAAAGAGGGTCGGAGGCTTAACAGTTAGGCTACGCTCTGCTGAGCCATTCCGAGCGCAACCTCAAGGCGAACCAAAAGGAGCGCAGTTATGTTCATCGATTTGATTGCTTGTATATTCATTCCCCGCGGCTCATATGGCTAAATGTTGATCAGTTTGATCCGTTTGTTTCTCGTTTGTTAATTTTCCATGGGTGGTGCCGTGGTGGTGTTCTCAATGATCAAACTTCATCTCTTAACGCTGCTATTGACATGTAGTAGTAAATTATTGGAAAAAGTCCATTTCACCCTTTTATTAGTTATAAATGATGAACTAAAAATGAGCTGACAAAAAAAAAAAATACATTTTGGGTCCAGGCCGTTGTTCCTGATCTTCCCTGAGAAACCACCCTCCAGGTCGAGGAGTTCGCGCTTCGCGGCGACTGCAACTGCAACCATGGACAGCTTGAAGCCGCTCTCGCTCCCCCATTTTTTCTCCTCCCTCGCCTTCTCCCCTGGCTCCCCGTTCGCGCACCACCACGGAGCGCTGGAGGCGCGCTTCTCGGCGACCCTTCGCCTTGCACCGCCGGCCGCGCTCTCCAACGGCCGCGGCGTCGCCGCTCGCTTCCCGCGTCTGCTGCGGCCGAGGTGATTAAGCGCTCTCCCTCTCCCTCTCCCTCTCCCTCCTCTGAACTGCGGTCGGGGTTGGTTCTTCTCGATCACCGCACCATGGTTCCTCAGCGCATCATCATGTGGTTCTTGGTGCTGGTGATGCGAAATTGGGGGAATGCTGGTGAGTACTTCCGTTCGGGATGGAGTCGATTTGTCGGGTCTGATTGAGGCCCTTCGGTATCTGAAACCCTCACGAGATTTTACCCCCAGGTTGGCTCTCTTGTTGTTCTTGCGTTCTGTGTCCGCTGTTGGTGGTGGTTTCCCTTTCTTCTAAGAGGCGCGGCGGCTGGGCACCGATTCTCCATAGTGTGATCTCCCATTCTCTCTTCGCCTTTCCTGTTTCCTTTCAAACTTGTACGGTCTTTATTCCATCATCCGATTGTTGATGCCTCTTGCTACTACTAGCGTGGGTCATACCCAGGATAACTCTGTTCGGTTCTGTTGCTTTCTCTTTTTACCCCCTATATATACTTGATTGATCATCAGGTGTTGTTCTCGTCAGATATGTGCGTGCGGTACAGATGGTCTATCTTTCATGTTTATTTGCTTTATTTCTTGTTTAGGATCTATTCCGTTTCTGGATTTTGAATTGCTCAACGGTGTCCGATTGGTTCTTCTTTGTTGGGTGCTAGCATGTACTGCAAACTGCCTTACTCTCTTTCTGTTTGGGTATATGTTCGAGAGGATGACATTGCTTAATTTGGGTTACTTATTCCTGACAAATCGCAAGATTGGTTTGGTGTACCCTTATGGCCTTATCTATATCTCTCTTTTATTGACAAGGGTGCCATGCAGTGTCACATTGCAATTTTAGTTCCTCCTGACAGAGATGTTTGCACTTCGTAAGGAATCATTACATCATTGTATAAATTCTCTTTCCTGAAGGAAATGTTTGTACTTCGTAAGGCATCATTACATCGTTGTATGGATTCACTTTCCTGAAAGAAATGTCTGTACTTTGTAAAGCAACACTATAAATCATTGTATGAAGTTGAAATTGACACATGGGCACAAGTCAAACACTTTCTGACTTCTGTCACCTTAATTCAGATTCAGAAAGTACAGTTGGCATGTAAATGTACCAATTCTCTTTCTGTCACATTGAAATATTCTATTCTGAATTTATGATTTTCCTTTGTGAAATTTGTTTGTATTTTGTTTCCGGAAAATCTTTGTTTATTTAGAGTTAATTTTGTTGTATATTTTAGGTTCAAAATTTTAGATGCAGTACTATGACGGTGCTACTGAACCTTACCATTTGTATTTCATCCTTACCAAACAGGATTACAGCTCATGCAAATGAGTCAAGTGTTTCTGGTATTTGCATGAGATGTAATCTGATGTCAATTTGTTTTTTTGTAACATTTTCCAGATGCAGACTTTTAGGATAGTTACTCATAGTTTCATTCTATTTATGTCGCAGGATATCAAATTCTTCTGTCAATTCGTGTGCTCAGCCTTTGACGCTAAATTCTATCAAGACTGGTCTGACTGGAGGACGTGAGTATGCAGTGTCGGTTATGCAAGGATACCAATACCATGAACATATGCAAGATCCTGTGAGTTAACCTACCAGCCATTTTGTAAGATCATTGGTAGCACATTCTGTGAAATATGCATGATCATTTGGAGCTCAGTTTTATTATATGTGTTCTTGCTCCATGGGCATTTATCTTTGCTTGCAATCCATTCCTATAAGACAGCACAACATGTAAATCTAACCGACCAACACATTACAGGACAAGAACAAGATGATGACTTATTCAAAGGTGGAGAAGAATGCCAAGAGCATAGTAAAGATCAAGGTTGTGCATTCTGGTTCTCTTCCAAGTGTGGTGAGGAAAGAATGTGTTGCTAATCATGGCAGATCAAGATATTTTCGCAACATCATTTTACAGGTGAAAATCAAAACACAGTTCTTTGAGTAACATCATCTATATCTGACCTTCACCCTTGAGGCCTTGATCCAATCTTTGTTATTGCTCATTCTGGTATGTGTGTCTGTTGGGGTGCCACTTTTTGTGCCAACTTATCACATCAGAGGGTTGCAAATGCACCCCGTGCAATGGCTGGGGACTGCAATGAATGTGACAGAGTGAAAGGAGAAGATCAGAGTCAAAGTGAAGACAACTCGAAGTGTTTTCATCAGAAAAAAGCCACTCCAATAGGCAACAGGATGATTCTTGCTGCAATCCTATTTCTTGCCTTGATATTGGGTGTCCAACACCAGATCATCAAAATAATGAAGTCAAAGGGCCTTGACACCAAGCGTTCCATCATTCTGTTATCTTCATGCCTGTGCGTGGTCAAATCAGTCTATGGTGCACTAAAAGAGGCTAAGGATGCTGGCGAACTAGTCATGTTCTATCTGGATTTAGCAAAGAAAGGAGACAAACCGAGGTGATTTCTTGTACAGTACTAGTTCTAGCAACCATTGACTACTGGTAGCATTTAGGACCTGTCTACATGACCAGAATTGACTTCATCGTGTCTAAGCTTCTATAAGAGACACAATCTGTAGAGATAATAAATCAATATATACAGATAATAGAATTTGTTCATGTGGCTGCTAGTTTTCCCGTCCCTGTTTCTTTCTGAACTTTTATGTTTATGCATACTCCTCCAGGCATTTGTGAAACAGCAACTTACGTTCAGGACCACCTTTTTTTGGCAGAGACGAATGATCTTCAGTGCTGACTGGCTGCGGCGCTTTTTTTGTGAGAGAAGTAATCTTCAGTAGCATGTGGTCGCAAGAATATTGAGTTAGGACATCAGCAATTGTGCTTGTAGTTAATTCAAACACCTGAGGTGAAGCTTATACCTTTGTTTGTTTTGTAGTCTAGATAATACACATGTATATCTTGAGACATAGTGGTACATTGACTGAAGTGCAAGAAAGGTTCATGAAATCTTTAGGAGATACTTCACTGAAACATATGTTCTCGTTAATGAAGTACAAGTGTGCATACAAAAAATACCTGTTGCCTTGAGGAAGTGATACTCTATAATTTAACAACTCCCAGGAAGTGATACTCTCTAATTTAACAACTCCCAGTACAAACGCTTCAGCACCTTTATCAAACCACCTTTGGTTGTTAGAATTGTCTTGACCATTGCTTCCATATGATGTCTTGGATGCTTGAGGTCAACACATTCATAAAACACCGTGAAATAATACACAGAAAAAGTAATGCACCTGCAGAGCATGATAAAAACTAAATACAGATAGTAGGGGAAATGCATAGAGAAATCTATAAGTTCGATGCTGGTATACCTTTAGGATTGTAAATCCAAACACAAATGCCTTGAGGGCAAACAACAAAGAGTACAGAGAATAGTGTTCTTTTCTTTAGCTTTTTATCACAATCTATTACATTGACTAGAGTTTGACATTGAAATTATATGTTACATTCTACTAGAAGAGCGTTAGTTTCTACTAGGGATCGTGCAATAATGTGATATATCTATAGAAAATGTATGATACAGAGAAAAGAAAAAAATAACCCAACTACTAACTGTTAGCTGCTGTACCAGCAGCCCAGGGTGAGCAGACCCTGCTCACCTTCCCTCTCCCTCTCCCTTGAACCAAGGTGGAAGAAGAGCCTTGAGCTCTCTGAACACACACAAACACACACTGCAATTTCAGTTTCAGCGTTGGCTGAAACTGAGAGCTGCTGCTGCTTCACTATGTGGTGGCCAAAAAATGAACTGCCTTCTCTATTGCATTAGGTACATATATATAGGTCTGCATAGTCGGTTCTGCTGCCCAACTTGCATCTCCTAGTAGCTGTGTAGCAGCTGTATACAAGCAAATACTAACTTGCCTACTTCTACCTCTACCTGGCTGGTAAATACTAACAGCAAAATCTAAATTGACTACTGCTACTACTAGCTGTCCTTATCTCATATCCTAAGAAACTTAAGGACTAAGCTATACTACTTGGTGTACAAGGAACCAGCAGCAGATTACTCAACAATTCTTCCCCTAATCCTGCTGCTAGCCCTTAACCTCAGCCATGCCAATCATCTGCCTCAGCTCCAGGAACCTGAGACGCCCGAGTGACTTGGTGAGAATGTCAGCGAGCTGCCGACCGGTTTCGACGAACTCGATGACAAGTTGTCCTCCATCGACGCAATCCCGAAGGAAATGGAACTTCACGTCGATGTGCTTGCTCCTGTCGTGGAGGACGGGGTTCTTTGCCAGCGCAATCGCCGGCTGGTTGTCCACCTTGAGTGCCGGCGGCTGAGCTTGAACTCCGGTGAGCTCTGTCAGCAACCGGCGCAGCCAGACCACCTGGCACGCCGCAGTGGCTGCTGCCACATACTCTGCCTCGCACGTAGACAGAGCAACCATCTTCTGCTTCAGCGACTGCCAGGCGATCGGCGCACCGCCGAGGAAGACAAGCACACCAGAAGTGCTCCGCCTCCCGTCCACATCGCCCGCCATGTCCGCGTCGCTGAACGCCGTGATCCCCGGCGCACCCTCCTTGGTCTTGGGCGGAGCCTCGCTGAACACCGTCAGCTGTAGGCTGCCGTGCTTGGGGAAGACGATCCCCAACTCCATCGAGCCCTGGACATAGCGAAGCAACCGCTTGACCGCCGTCCAGTGATCCTCCCTTGGATCCTCCATGAATCTGCTCACGTAGCCCACCGCGAACGCTATGTCCGGTCGCGTGTGCGTGAGCCAGCGCAGCCCGCCGACGATACTCCGGTAGAGCGTAGCATCCACCTTCGCCGCCGTGCTCTCCTTGGAGAGCTTGATGCGCTCCTCCATTGGCGTGGCCACAGCCTTGCAGCCCGCCATGCCTGCCCGCTCCAGCAGCTTCTGCGCGTAGGCGCGCTGCCCGAGCTTGATGGCGTCCGCCCCCTGCTTCATCTCGATGCCGAGGTAGTAGGATAGCGCTCCCAGGTCGCTCATCCTGAACCTGGCGGCCATCTCTTCCTTGAAGCCGGCGATGTCCTGTGCACGCGCGCCGGTGACGATGAGGTCATCCACGTACACCCCGACGATGAGATGCTCCTTCCCCCGTCGGCGGGTGTACAGGGCGTGCTCCGTGGCACACCGCGTGAAGCCGAGCTCCGCCATGGTGGCGTCGAGCTTCACGTTCCACGCTCGCGGGGCCTGGCGTAGCCCGTAGAGCGCCTTCCTTAGCCGCAACACCTTGTGCTCCGCTCCCTTGACGACGAAGCCCGGCGGCTGCTTGACGAAGACTGTCTCCGCCAAGTCGCCGTTGAGGAAGGCAGACTTGACGTCGAGGTGATGGACCTGCCAGTCCTTGGCCGCTGCAAGCGCGAGGAGGAGCCGCACCGACTCCATGCGCGCCACTGGCGCGAAGACCTCCTCGAAGTCGACCCCTTCACGCTGTACGTACCCACGGGCAACGAGCCTCGCTTTGTGCTTCACCACGGCGCCGCGCTCGTCCCGCTTCACCTTGAAAACCCACTTGAGTCCGATCGGCCGACAACCTGCCGGTAGATCGACCAAGTCCCAGGTCCCGTTGTCCTCGATTGCCTTCATCTCCTCCAGCATCGCCTTCCGCCACGCTGCGTCGCGCTCCGCAACGGCAAACGTGGCCGGCTCCTCTGCACTCGTCAGAAGCAGAGTAGGGTCGTCATCGAGCACCCGCGCCGCCAGTCCGGGCACCGCCGCATCACCCACGACGTTGTCTATGCGGCGGAACCGCACCTCCTCCCCTTCATGGAACGCGTCCACAAACTCCGAGATGTTGGACGGAGGGGTGGCATATTCGATCGTCGTCGCCGTTGCCGGTGTCCCTTGTTGCGGCGAAGCAGGGGACTGCTCTGCCATTTGCCCTGGCGAGCCATGGGACCCTGCTCCGAGCGGACTAGGTGGCTCCACCACCTCTGCCGTCGCAGGTTCCTCTGCTTCCGCTTCCCCGGTCACCGGTGCCTCCACAACATCGCCGTGTCGACGGACCACCAGCTGCTCCACGACGAACGAGTCGCAAAGCCCGCCGCCTTGCTCCACCCCTGCTTCCGGCCTATCCCAGCTCCACGACGCCGCCTCGTCGAAGATGACGTCCCGGGACACCACCACCTTGCCGCCGACCGGATCATAGAGGCGATACGCCTTGGATCCATCCTCGTAGCCCAGGAACACCATGCGAGTGCTCCTGTCCTCCAGCTTGCCGAGGCCCGGCTTGGTGGCCTTCACATGGCCGATGCAGCCGAAAGTGCGCAGGTACGAGACATTGGGCTTGTGCCCGTGCCACGCCTCGTACGGTGTCATCCCCTTCAGAGCTTTGGTCGGTGATCGGTTGAGGATGAACACGGCGGTGGTGACTGCCTCACCCCAGAACGCCGCCGGCATCCTTTTCGCCTTCATCATGGACCTCGCCATGCCCACAATGGTCTGGTTCCGGCGCTCCACCACGCCGTTCTGATGCGGTGAGTAGGGAGCCGTGAGATGGCGGCCCACTCCTTCCTCGGCGCAGTACTCGGCGAATTCCACCGCCGTGAACTCGCCGCCACGATCTGTCCGCAGCACCCGCAGCCGCTTCCCCGATTCCGCCTCCGCCCGGGCCTTGAATGCCTTGATCGCGTCCGCGGCGTCGCTCTTGCTCGTCAGGAGCTGCAGCCACATGTACCGGCTGCAGTCATCCACGAGCAGGAGGAAGTACCGGCGTCCTCCATGTGTGGCCGGCGTGATTGGCCCGCACAAGTCCCCATGGACCAGTGCGAGTGGATCAGCCGCCCGGTACTTTGCCGCCTTTGGAAACGGCAGTCGCTTCTGCTTCCCTGCTAGGCAGCTGTCGCAGAGCTCGCCGGCGTGCTTGATCTCCGGCAGCCCGACCACCATCTTGCCGAGGCGGCCTAGAGCGTCGAAGCTCAGGTGGCCGAACCGGCCATGCCACAGCCAGGGCTCCTCCGTGCACGCTGCCGCCAGGCACACGGGCTGCTCCACCTTCAAATCCAGCAAGTAGAGGCGGTTCCGGGAGCGCGTTACTTTGGCGAGAAGACGCCGCTCCTTGTCCTTGATCCGCAGCACGCCTTGGCGGATCAGGACCTCCGCACCATGTTCGTCCAGCTGCCCTAAGCTGACGATGCTTGAGCGCAGCTGCGGGATGAAGTAAACATCCGTCAGCGCGCGATGCTCCCCGTTCCGGCATCGGAAGACAACGGTGCCTTGGCCGCGGATGTGAACCCGCGAGCCATCTCCGAACTTGACCGTCCCGGTCTTGCTCTCATCGAGGTTGGAGAAGACGGCCCTGCTCCCCGTCATGTGGTTGCTGGCCCCTGAGTCAAGGTACCACCTCTGCTCCAGCTCATCCCCGACAGCGCCAAGTTGGACCTGCGCACGCGGCTCGTCAAGGTGGACGGCCTGCGTCGCAGTCCTCTGCTCCGCTTCCGCCTCCTCTGCTTCGCCATCCTGCAGCGCGCAGTACTCACCCATCAAGAGCGCGTGCTCGTCATCGCTGTCGTCTTGAGCAAGGTGTGCCTCCTCCTTCTTCTCCGGCTTCTTCTCTGGGCACTCCCGCGCCCAGTGTCCCACCTTCCCGCAACGTCGGCAGGCGTTCGGGTCGGTGTAGCGCTTCTTCTTCTTCTTGTCCGCCGGCGCCTTGCCACGCTGCTTGCTGCCCTCGCCGCTGCGGTCACCACCGCCCCGGCTGGAGGAACCTTCCCTGGACCTGCGCTTCTCTTTCATCCGCGCTGTCCACTCCTCCTCCGTCAGCAGCAGCTGGGACTTCACCTTCTCCGCCGGTGCGCGGTCCTCCACCGCGCGCAGCCGCCCAGTCACATCCTCGAGCGACAAAGTGGACAAGTCCAGCATCGTCTCGATGGACAAGGCAAGCTGGGCGTACTTGGCTGGCACGACGCGCAGCAGCTTGGCCACGACGTCCTCGTCGTCGATCGGCTTGCCATACGTGGCCAGCTGACCCGCCAACGACTGCAGACGCAGCGCGAAGTCCTCCACCGTCTCCCCGGGCTTGAACCGGAGATCGTCGAACTCTCTCCGCAGCTGCTGCGCCTTAGCCTTCTTGGCTCGATCCGAGCCAACGCGGAGCGATGCAAGCATCTCCCACGCCTCCTTGGCTGTGTCCTTCCGGCCAAGTGCCTCATGGTACTCGCTGGGTGTAGATGCCATGAGCGCCTCCATGACGCCCACCTCCGCCTCCTCACCGGCGTTCCCGGTCTCCACAGCCGCCCACCACTTGCGTGCGCGCAGCTTCCACTTCATGTGGACAGCCCACTCGCCGTAGTTGGTGCGGGTGAGCATCGGCCAGGAGCTGGCTCCGCCGAACTCCCGCACCGTGCGTATCTCCATCTGCGGCTGGACGACTGGGGACTCTGGGGACTCCTGCGGCTTCTTGCCGTCGCCGACGCCAGGCTTCCCACCGCTCGTATCCATCGCCGGCGGTTAAGCGCAGCGACGTGTACAAGCTCCGATACCACTTGTTAGCTGCTGTACCAGCAGCCCAGGGTGAGCAGACCCTGCTCACCTTCCCTCTCCCTCTCCCTTGAACCAAGGTGGAAGAAGAGCCTTGAGCTCTCTGAACACACACAAACACACACTGCAATTTCAGTTTCAGCGTTGGCTGAAACTGAGAGCTGCTGCTGCTTCACTATGTGGTGGCCAAAAAATGAACTGCCTTCTCTATTGCATTAGGTACATATATATAGGTCTGCATAGTCGGTTCTGCTGCCCAACTTGCATCTCCTAGTAGCTGTGTAGCAGCTGTATACAAGCAAATACTAACTTGCCTACTTCTACCTCTACCTGGCTGGTAAATACTAACAGCAAAATCTAAATTGACTACTGCTACTACTAGCTGTCCTTATCTCATATCCTAAGAAACTTAAGGACTAAGCTATACTACTTGGTGTACAAGGAACCAGCAGCAGATTACTCAACACTAACCAGATAAACTCAGTGAAGTGAAAATAGGAGTCCTACAAGAAAAAGAAAGCAAATAAAATAATAAGGTTCATCAATCTATAAAAATAAAAGACAATCCTTATCAAGAGGAGGGAAGAAATTGTACCTCGGTAGGATTGTTATATTTGTAGAACAAAATAGCCACGAGAACTGAAATGGAAAGAAAGCAATGTGAGATCAGCTAGCTCCATATATATATATAAATTAAAGCTAAAAGAATTCGCAGACCGCTGGAATTCCACAACCAAAATTGACCTTTTGAACTCACCGAACTGAATCCGAGCACATATGTTGTTAGCTTTCCCGTTTCTTTTCAGCTCTGCTGCTAAAACGCTCAATTTGTAGAACATATATGCAAGAACGATGTCCATGAAAAGGTTTGGAGCCACTTTGTAGAGCTGACAAATACCGGCCACAAGAAGCAAGATACCTGCTCAGAAACACACAATCTCTTCAGCAAATTACGTGTCATAATGCATCAGCAGTTACTTTCAGGAAAGAAAAGGAAGATATTGCCCCGGTGGTGAGTAACATGCATGTTTGGTGACAGTCCATACAGAAGTAAGAGCTGCAGGTAGTAAGGTATACTATCGTAATATCACAAGACTTTGTCCAGGCAAGATGATTTTTGCTTCTGAACCAGAAAGAAAGAAAAGATATATATCTAATCTGAACAAAATATATATCCTAGAAACCACAGAAGTGTTCAGACATTTTAAACGAGACAGGCGTACATATTAACAATGCAGCCGAGGAAATTCTTCAACTATACATACAATTGAAAGAAAATTGATCGATAAGAAGATATAGGAGACGAAAGGTTGAGCCGGTAACCTGACATTACGCCAGCGTGAAAGCAGCGACAGCGGAAGATGTTTCCACCGGTGGCCACGATCTCCTGGAAGGCGAGCCAGACGGGCTGGAGAGGGTCCCTGACCAGAGCGTCCCGTATAGCGATCACCTCCTCGGCGCCCTGCCCCGTCGGCTCCACCAGATCCTCCGCCCGCACCGGCGTCTCCCACCACTCGTCGTCCTCCGGAGCACAGCGCAATCGCAGCTTCGCTCGCCTGCAAGAGCCATCCTGGACGAAGCGGAGGGCACTGGCGGCACTCCTACGCGTTGTGGGTCGGGAAATCACGCCGGTGGCAGCAGGGGAGAGGCGGATGGTCGCTGGTCGCAACGCCATGTTTTGCTTTGGGGCTTTGGCGACGTGGGAGGACGGGCTGCGGCGGGTTGGAACTCAGAATCGACGATGGACCCCGTCCGTTTAATAAATAGGAAAAGAGTCCACTTTTCTCTCAAATTTTGCAGGAGTCCGATTTTCATACCATATATGTTTTCTATAATTATTTTAAATAATTCATAACTGCAGTTTCTATAGCCATTGTGGTGAAATTTATATAGTAGGATAATTATTATATATTTGATTTATAGTAAAAAAATTCATACTCATGGAATCATGTATAACTTAGTTATAAATTTATTTTAATTATAGAAAAATATAGATCTAAAACTACAATAAAAACTTTATACTAAAGTATATCATATTATAGGTTCACCACGTAGATATATATACTTATATACAACCCAATAAAATTAGATATTCTATTTTATATTTTTCAGTGATTTATTATAGTTTTTCAAAGATTCAGCGAAAAAAGAAAAAAGAAAAAAAACAAGACTCTATCACTATAGTAAAATCACCGTCCAAAGCCGTTTGCCCGTTTCTAACCGAGTTAGAGAGATTCGATACACTGTTTTAAAAATTAAGAGTAGTGTTTTGTTTAGTTTTAGAGTTTAAGGAGCAAAGCAGACTTTTACAAAAATTGGGAGAGAAAAAACATATTTTTTCCTTTATAAAGAGGCGCCCCCTTACCCGCGACGGCCCATACGTGACGAGCATTTGGGCCCATGTTTGCTTTGGGCCATCCCCATTTACGGACCAAATCAACAAGTCTAGTCCACTTTATTCACATTAGGATGGGAGCCGCGCTTCGCCGCGTGCCCGTTTGTGTTGCGTTTGCGTCAGTCTGGAGATGAAGCACGGTTGGAATTTAAGGTATGTGACCTTTTCAAATCCGCGGATGATTGTATTCATAAATTGTTTTCTTTCTTTCTTTTTTTTTTGGACTTGGCGGCGAGGCTTTTCATTTTGCATGTATTTTAAACGGTTGTCCTTTTTCGGTTCTGATAAAATTATAGGAAGCACATATGTATTGCCATATACATGTTGTGGAAGTTCATCATTAGCTATAATAAAATAAATTTTTTATTTTAGAAAAAATTATAGAACAAATGCTTTTACATTTTTATTATCTCCTATACCCAAATAAGGGAATGATATACGAACCTGAAATTCACGTGTTCTGGTCCAAGCTAGAACACATCTGTGATGAAAAAGCTTCAGTCTAACATCACAAGTGAGTCTCAGCCCGATGAAAGAGGTTGAGTTAAAGGCAAATTGAGCGTAGCTCAGCTGGTTGAGTTCTTTACAATAGAAACATGTCTATCCAATTTCAAGTCTTTGACTTGATATGAATGTTTGAATTTTTCTGGTTTTATTTCAGAATTTAATGACACTATTCTTTCAGTGGTAGGACCGTAGGAGATGCCTATGATGTCTTCGTCAATCTCGAGATTTGTTGATCCAACTCAGTTCTTCGGAGATGCTCATAGGGATAGGGTATGCGTGCATACAGTCATAGGGAGTGAGTATGCACTTGTGTAATTGGGTCTCGAATTCCTTTCCTTCTCGTATTCCTTTTTTTCATACTCGGTATCCCGGCATTCTCGCTGTCCATTTTTACCCAGCGAGATCTGCTCGCTATCCGCGGGTCAATCGACCGCTGCACGCCAGCTTTCCCTCTCGTGCGCTCGATATCCATCTCCCGCGCGCCAGCGGCCAAGCCTCTCCGCATCCGCCTGTGTCCCCCGTGCCTCCTTCCTCTTTCTCCTTCCCGTGCTCGGTGCTCATCCCCTTTCCCTTCCCCGGCCGGCGATACTTAGCTTGTTTTTTCTTATTCCGACGCTCCGTATGACAGCATCCTCCAGCACGGTTCCGCACCTCGCGCCGCCCCTTTCACTTGCACTACTTGTTCTGATCAGCTGCTTCCTGAAGTCTACCCGGATTGGGTCAGCGGAGGTTTTAGGATCCTCTGCTTCCAAGAATCCCGATCAAAAATAGCATGATGTTGAGCATCCGAACCAGGCAACCTCGGTGACTCTTGACGAGGCCTTTTTGTGCTTGGCAATTTGCTTCTGGTAGGGCACGGCGATCACATTGAGCGGCCACGATGGCCTTCAAATTCGTTCTGACGGCGAACGGCGATCACGCGCGGCGGTAGCAAGCCGTCCGTCAGGACCTTGGTACGTGGTTGAACTTGCCACGTAGCAAGGTCCCGCTTGCTACGTGGCAAGTTCAAATATAGATAAGCAGAAATTTAGCTAGACTGTTGCAGTGCTCTCCGTTTCTAGAACTTTTCCATTATACATAATAGCTAAAATACAAAATTTGGCTACTATTTTTAGATGAACTCTTAGAGTTGCTCTAAACTTTTAAAACCATTCGTTTTATCTCTCTATCCCAGTTATACGCGGTTTTGAAGATGATATTTTTTCTTTTTCTTTTTTTTTAAATATTTGAAAAATCATAATAAATTACAAAAAAATATAAAATGAAAAATCTAATTTTGTTTAACTCCACGTGAATAGATCTACACAGTGAACATATAATATGATATGATTTAGTGCAAAAGTTTTGTTATAGCTTTAGATCTATGCTTTTATGTGATTAAATAGAATAATTCATATCAACAATTTATATGTCCAATTATAGTGAAATTTTTATGGTGGACTAATTATTGTATATTTGAACTATAGTAAAAAAATTGTATTGATCAAACCATGTATACCTTAAACTACATTATACATAATCGAATGAGTATGAAAATTTTATTACAGTTCAAGCATACAATAATTAGCTCACCATAAAAAATTGGGCCATTTGCAAGACTGCCCTTGTTTTAAAGTCCAATTGCACGTTTGCCCCTGTTTTTTTAACTTTGCATGTTTACCCCTATCTTCTGTCTTCCAATTGCATAGATGCCCTGAAAACACGAAAAACAGGGGTAGTTTTGCAATAAAACAGGGGCAACCATGCAATTGGAAGACAAAAAATGGGGACAAACATACAAAGTTAAAAAAAACAGGGGCAAACATGCAATTGGACTTTAAAACAAGGGCAATGTAGCAATTTTCTCTAAAAAATTCACCATAATTAGATTACAAAAATTGTAACTATGAATTATTCTAATTAATTACAAAAAAGCACAAATCTAATTCTACAAAAAAAAATTATACTAAAGCATGCTATATTATGTGTTTACTCTATAGATCTACTCATGCGAAGTCTAACAAAATTGGATATTCATTTTATGAGTTTTCTGTGGTTAACTGTGATTTTTTTAAAGATTTGTCCAAAACAAATAAAAAGAAAAGACAAAACCACTTATAACCGGGTCACGGAGGTAAAACGAACTGTTTTAAAAGTTCAGGGAGGTGGCTTACACGGTTTTTGAGTTTAAAAAAGAAAAGGTAATTTTCACAAAAGCTGTGGGAGGTAATGTGGACTTTTGCCTTTCCAAAATCCTAACTGCCATTAGGCCAATCTCAATGGTGAGTTTCATTTTATTGTTTTTAAGACTGTCATGTCATATGAAATAAAATGAAACTTAAATGAAACTCTCCATTGAGAGTGAGAGTTTTCATTCTAAAGTTTCATAGGCATTAAATTCCATGATGAGGACATCGTCAAGATGGAGTCGAGGACGACTCCAATTCAAGAAGTGGAGGATGATAAGGACATCGCCACGCTGGACACACCGATGTCATGGTCTTCCCCAAGTTGTATTTCGTCTCCAACTCAGCTACCACGTCACCCTCGAAATTCAGGAGCAGTCCCGGGTAAAATCAACGCTCCGGACGCATTCGGACTCCGTTTTCGACGAACAAAATATGCTTAGAAAGATAATTTGATAAGCTAACCAATGGATTTGGAATCACGTCAAAATACATCCGGAGTCAACGGGAATCGTCGAAACAAGTCAGCGTCCAGAATCTGCCAGGGTGCTGCGACACCGTCTTTTGGTCCGATGGGTCGTGTATCGTCTTAGAGCCCATTAGGGGGTGCATCCAGCAGGGGCGATGACCTAAACCCTATAATTAGCCGCCGTCATTGTCGTTAGGTCTTGGGTTTTGTTTAGTGTTTAGTTTTCCATCGAGGAACTGAATCATTCATTGTAACTATGGTGTCGAATCCTTTTACGGTGATCCAGGGCCCCCGTTCTTGATCTCCTCCACTGTGTCGATTAGTCCTTTGGAACCGAGTTCTTGAACCCTCTATTGAAATTTGTATCATTCATATTTGCAATTTCAGATTGCGTGCTTTACCTTCTTGCTTGTGTTCTTCGATTCGCTTGTAGGAATATCCTTCTTGGAGAGGTCAACCAAGTTGTGCTTGGTTGATAACCAACGGAGCAGTGATGTAACAGTTGCAGGGTTCGAATCGTGTCTGATTTGAAGCCGGATCGCCAACGTCGAGATCTCCACCAATCGAACCTATAGATACCTCACGGAAGATCGAGCCATCCCTCATCAATTGGTATCAGAGCTTTCAGGTTTCCCGCGAGGTATAATCTCGTTTGCCCTTAGATTCATATTTGTTCATAACCTAGAGTCCACAAAAAGCCTAAAAAAATATTTCAATTTCCGTTGTCCTATCGCCCTTTGTGCCTTTGCAATTTCGTTTCAGATTTGCATTGTTGAGTTTGTGTCCGTGGTCGAGTCTTGTTGCTGGTTTAGGGTTGTGTCCGTCGTCGTAGTTCAACGTGCCCGTTGCTGTTTCTTTGTTTCCGCCGCTATCCCATCCAATATTCCAAAAAAACAAGTCGAAGCCACCACATTACTTGACTTGCCCCCTAGCCGCCTTGTGTAAATTCTCGCCGCCGCGCAAACCCTAGATAAGCTGCCAACCGCTCTAATTTTTGTCTGCATCGCAGCCCTCCTTACATCATCTGGCATCTACCTACTGCTGTTAGTCACAAGGACGCTTGCTCTTGTGATCGGTGTTGGAGTTTACGGTCGCTTTGCCCTAACTACCGCTGTCGAGTTGCCCTAATTGTCGTTTTCGTGTTGTGCCTTCCGGAAAACATAACTTGAGATGCCTTCAGTAAAACAGGCATAACTTTTCGCTCGTTTGTCAGAAAAATCTGAAATTTTTTGCTTCTTGACACCGTTTGGAGCCAACGCCCTGTTTGGTCCCCTCAAAATTACCAAAAAAATTCAGGAAAATAAAGAAAAAATTGTCAAGGTTTCTGCACGCTTTCCAGAGAACTTGCTGATTTCCTCTAGACCACATCCCACCTCAGTTGCAGGTGCCAATTTTTGTGGTTGCATATTTTGTGATCCTTGTTCAGAAAAAAATATAATAAAAATAGTAAAAAAATAAAAAAAATTGATTCCTACTAGTACCTTTTTCGAAAATCAAGGAAAAATTTAGGAAAAAAGAAAAATATGTGCTCTTTGCTTGTTCTGTGAGTTCTTTCCATCGTCTTTTGTTTCACCTTGTTGCGCTACGTCTACACACGTCTTAGCCAGCACCTGTGACTTGTACTTTGGATACTTATTGAACTTTGCTAATCTGCATTCGTTAATTGCTAATTCTTACTATCATATTATGCCTACCCATAGCTCCACATATACTTCTGTCAACACAGGTTCATCTTGCAACTGTTAACCACGCTCAATAACAGATTGCTTCGTCACTTTGGTTTGCTCTTGTTTGGCGTTGGTAAGAATACAGTCAAGACGGTGGTAAGCCGCTTGTGATTTTGCATTCCACTTTCACCACCACCACCACCACTTGGTTCCTTTTAGTTGATAGGGATAATCCTTTGCTGTTGTCTTTTTCTATCTTCTAACAATGACAGGAATTCCGACGGACTTCAATGAGTGTGTGTCCAAGGGCGAGCTTACAACATTCATGGATGAACAACGCAACCTTACGACCGAGCTGATGCGCAACGTAAACAATATGATCAACCGCATTGAACAGCTTGAGCAACGCCATCAACCTCATCGTGATGACGAAGATGCAGATGATTTTGATGATGAAGATGCGGATGCTGATGCTGGTCCCCATCGCCGCCTCAATTTCAATCGTCGCGGTATGAGAGGTAATAATCATAATAATGATCTTTTTGCTAAAATTAAATTTAGTCTACCTCCTTTTGCTGGTAATATGGATCCAGAGCCATATTTAGATTGAGAGCTTGTTGTTCAAATTTTTTTTGATTTTCATAATGTTCCTGCTGAGCATAGAGTTAGACTTGCTATTAGTGAGTTTACTAATTTTGCTTTGTTCTGGTGGAGTGATCTTTGCAATGCTAATAATGCTGTTGTCGTGCCTCAAACTTGGAATGCTTTAAAGCAACGCATGAAATCTCGTTTTGTTCCTCCTTATTACCAACGTGATTTGTGTTTAAAATTACAAACTTTAAAATAAGGTGAAAAAGGAGTAGAAGCATATTATCAAGAATTGTAATTCCATCATTCATAGAGAGTTGGTATTCGTGCCAAGAGAGTTTCATCTAGATGAAACTTATTTCTTCTCTTTCTTCTTAAATGCAATGTCATGTCATCAAAAACGCTTATGTGATAACATATTTAATGCAAATGAAACCCCATTAAGATTGGTCTTAGTTGACAAAAGAGGAAGCTACATGATACCGTAGGAATACAACATCATGCAGGCAAGTGTTCAATGAGCCTCAATTTGCTCAGGTTCATTTTGACCAGGAATGACATAGAATAGAACGGCTTGGAACCTGTTGAAATCATTCTAGCCAGGAAAAGCAATCCATGCCTACGTGAGAATGAACATTCGGTTAAGTCCACGATGGTTTGAAACCTGGTCGATCTAGTCTTTCCTACCCAATTCAGACTAGGAATCAATCCATGAGTCAGAGAGGTGTGGAACCACTCCCGGTCTTTTGTTGAGTCTATTTTATTGCAATTAGCTTAGCTAATGGATTGATTCCATATCCTACCGAACTAAGACTTTCGGTGGAAAGGGAATAAAACCTTGCGGAAATAAAACCAGCCCATGGATTTATTTGATTCATGCCGGGAATCATTCCTAGGTCCTATTTAGCTAGCTAATTGCTAGAGCTAAACTTTAGTTAAAGCATCTCCAAGAGTACCCAAAACAGTCTCCTAATCCTTTGATTTTTAGCAAAATTGAAAAAACACATCTCCAACAACTTCTAAAACCATCTCCCTATCTTTTAGCACTTGGGAAAATTAGGCCTTGTTTGGTACAACTCACAACAGCTTCATGAGTTGTTGTGAACTGTTTTTTTTTTTGCCAAACACCATTTTACAAAACAACTTCACTCATGAAGTTGTTTTATTCTCTCTCTCACAAAAACAGCTTCACCTATGAAGCTGAAAAAAGTAGCTTTTCACAACTTACACCTTCATTTCTCTCTTTTAACCATGCATGAAGTTGTTGGTGAAGCTGTTTTGCCAAACACTTTTTTTCAAAACAGCTCAGCTTCACCTAGTAAGTTGCTCATAAAGCTATTTCTAAAAAAAAAAAAAACAGCTTCACCAGTGAAGCTGACCTGTACGAAACGGGGCCTTAACCTCAATGCGCCTAAAGATACGCGCACGACAGGTCGTGCGTATCCTCTCCCAGGTCGCGTCTTCTTCCTCCCGCGCGTGCTCAACAAGCAGTAGAAATTCACGGCAGTCAGCGGGTACATCGGTTAACATGATTGAAGCGTGTGCGGCGGACTGGCGGGCGGCGGCCTGCTCCGTCTCCTCGACGTGAGCGGCTGCGCTGTCAGGATCGCCAACTCGGCCACCGATGAGTCGCTCGACATGCTGCTGCCGCCGCCGCAGCAAACAAGCACACGACGCGACCCACGCTCGTGCTGCCTTGGCTTCGACACGGCCATGGCGGGACGGAAATTAAGTTTACGTGTCGTCGGTGTCGAGCCACAGCTTCACACAGCCTCCGCATCACTGGCGCGCTCGCCATAGAGGTTGTCCGAGATGGTGTTCGTCCAGATTCGGGAAGGTCAACAAGAACCTTGTCTCCCTCGCTCGTTAACATCCTAGGATAGGAGGCACCACCGTCGACCTCTACGGCAAGGACTTCGCCATTGTTTATTTCTGCAAAGGCCTCTGCCTCTGCTGTGAACAGCAGAACAAGAACTTCGTCTCTCTGGTCACCGGCAAGAACCTCCTTTCTTTTTCTCTACGTGCCTGTTCCAAGGAAGAAGATGATGATATTTTCGAAAATGCCACTGAACGCTTGGAAAGTTTGACGTGGGCTTAATTTTTTCATCTGTTAGAAGTTATACTTTTTAGGAACTATTGGAGATAACATTCTTTTTTTCTCCTAATAACTTTTTAGAAGAAATATTCAGGAAACTCTTGGAGATGCTCTTAGGCCTTGTTTAGTTGGAAAATTTTGCAAAAAAATTTCTTGTAACACTTTCGTTGTTATTTGACAAACTTTATCCAAATATGGACTACGTAGACTCCAAAGATTTGTCTCGACATATACATACGAAAAGTATAATTAGTTTTTTTTTACCTACATTTAATACTTCATGTATGCGTCCAAACATTGATGTGATGGTTGATGTGGCAAAATGGGGGGAACTACAGTCAAGAACTGTTTTTAGTTTAAAGAACTGCACATTAGTAAGCTCCGAAACATCCCCACCAGCAGCCTAGCGCAACCAGCACCAGCTCGAGAACACCACCATGTCAGCAAAATAATACAAAAGTAGTCAATTTTGATCCAGAATCACCTCACGTTCCGTCCCAAAATACTCCTTCCATAGAAATTGTATTACAGAGTCACTCTCTCATAGCAAACAACGCATTAGCAATTTGGTCGCAGAAAGTCTTTATGTTTGCATCTTCATCCTCACTACTAGAGAAAGAGTCTTTAGCCCTGGTTGGGAAGGGGGTTTTCCAAACGGGGCTAGCACTCCGGGACTAAAGGTCCCAACCTTTAGTCCCGGGTGCTTCCCACCGGGGCTAAAGCCTCTCACGATAAAAAATAAATGTGCATTTGTGAGATTCGAACTTAGCACCTCTCGCCTCAGACACGCTTACCAACTGAGCTACACAACCCATGTGATGTAGTTCTGGACGTTTTCCTTTTGAATCCACTCGGGAAGGACCTTTAGCCTCGGTTGGTAACACCAACCGGGGCTAAAAGCACCTTTAGTCCCGGTTGGTAACATAGAAAAGGGGTACCCCAAAACCTCGATTACGAAAAACTAAGCCACGACAACCTTGCCTCATCCCCTCTCACTCCTCAGACACCCCTCGAGGGGCACTTCCCCGAGCACTCCCAGGGAGGGCTTCGACCGCCTCGCCGCATATCCCTCAAGGGGCATCCCTCGAACGCCCCTCGATTATAGAACCCTTCCGAGCGAAGGAAGAAGGCCTCGACCGCCTCCCCACACACCTTCCTTGGATATCTACTTTTTGTATGACTCCAGGAGCATTAAATGTGCTCCAGTCTAACTCGTATGGCTACAGCGAGCACCATAGTGGATCAACCCCGGTTAAATCTGACTTTAACCGCCCGTATCTGGGAAAGGGGGCGACTCGTACGACACTGTTATGCCATGTCGAGCACTATGCCATGACAGGTACCTCCTTGAGTATAGTTGTGCAGGAAGCCCGTGGGCCGGTGGCCCGGCTCATGGCCCGACCCGTGGCCCGGTGTTTTGGCCCAGCCCGAGCACGACACAACCCGGTGGCCACGGGCCCGGGCCGGCCCGGCACGAGGTGTGAGCCGTGCCTGGGCCGCTACCCTGGCCCGTGGCACGACCCGATCTACTATGCGGCACGGTGGTGGCCCGGTTAAACTAATATTATATGGTGAAAATGACGATACTTTTGAGTTGACAATTATATATATGAGTTGTATATTATTATACTATTGAATTGATTAACACTTAGTTGAAAATGATGAATTATTTCAACACTTTGTGAAGAAGATATAGATTTTTGAGAACTTTTTTAACTGATGAGCCATGGGCCAGCACGGCCCGAAAAACGGTCCATGGGTCGTGCCTTGGGCCGCTACCCCGACCCATGGCCTGTAGCGGCATGGCCCATTTGGCCCGATGGCCCGTGGTGGCCCGACCCTCACCGGACCGGCACGACACGACGTCGGGCCAGGCCGACCCGGCATGGCCTGTTGGACAACTATATCCTCGAGGTCCAATTGTCAACATACTTCCCGCATAATCCGGAGCTCGACCAAGCTCACCTAGGGCTCGACCCCAACCACGCGGGCCTCGACCGTCTCGACCGCCCCCTCGAGCACGACTCCGCCAGGACCGGTCAGCACTCCAACAACTCCCGACGCGATGTCTTTACGTACGCTCGCGACATGGGCGTCGTCCTTCACCGACATCACCAGACACGTCGCCACAGGGCCGAGCAGATCTCTACAGCGGCGCCGACATGACCGACAACGTCATCGCCTACGAGAGTCCTAGACTCATGTAACCTTGTGCCTCCTCTTCACCTATAAAAGGGGACGCCAGGGCTTAGGATAGGGCAGCATGAGACAGGCTCGCTGAAGCTCACGAGACACGCACGTTCTCATGAACTCAAACTCTTGAACACTCAAGCTCTCCACCAAAGCCTAGGACTCCAGAGTCCGGTTCTCTAGTTCTAGCTCCTCTCTTACACCCCCCGTTCTCTCTCACGCTTGTATTCGCCCCTGTACAAGCACTTCGGTGCAAGATAATACAAACTCTCCTCCCCCCGCTGGACGTAGGGCCTTCGCTTGCCCAAACCAGGATAAATCATTGTGTTCTTCTTGCATCACCATCCGGATTAGGGAGCACACAATCACAAATTCACTCGTTGGTGTAGACCCTCGGGTTCCGAAAGCCGACAGTTGGCGCGCCAGGTAGGGGTACTGCGTGTCACTAACGATTTCCCACCATTTTTCCAGATGGCCGACACTGCTTCACCGCTCCCGCGCGCTACGGTGATCCGGTTCGAGAGCCTGGAGTTTGTGTCTCTTGGCCACGGCTACGACATGGCTATGCTCTCGATCGGTGATCCAAGCGGAGAGCACGACGCGCCCCCACGCACAGGAGGGGCCGCACGCCTCCATCACCACTGTCGTCCTCCTCACTATCTAGATCTTCTTCGTCGACATCGAGGTCGTAGTCCGGGAAGGGAAAGGTAACGTTCCGCATTTAATGCGTTCACCTAACCGTTCCTCGAGAACACGCAACAAGTACGCGCGTCGTCTCCTCGGCTCCTTTCCATTGCACAGGCCCACGACGGTCACCACTCTGCAACAGTTCTCGCCTAAGAAGACACACCCAACAGACGAAGGGGACATCTCCAAGACGGATCCTTCCTCAGGAAGTAAAACGGGCTCCGACCCATACGAAAATCTTGAGGTAGCGAAGGCTGACCCTCAAAGGGTTCAAACAGCCGACCTCGAGTACCCGAGTCAGGGACGCCAAAGGGGAGCTCACTCGGAGCCTAGCTCGAGAATGAACTCTCGAGACCCCTCACGCGTATCCAAGGCAAGACAAATGGGTCGCCATGGAATCTCCACGTGGAGAGGCATCGAGCCGCCAGCTCCTATCGAATGGAGTCGGTATCCGAGCATCCGCGCGTCATGCTTCGAAGAGACCGCCTCCGGGCCACAGTCGACCCCTATCGAACGGGGCACGAGCTCTCACTTGGATTCCCCCGTTACCAGCTCACCGAGGACGTCGAGACTCGCCCTATCGAGGGTAGTACGACGCTTCTCACCTCACACCCGATCGAAAGGGCTCGTGAGAAGGATGCCAGAGCTAGCAATGCCCTAAGCCGCACGAGGCTCGGGGGCTCGACTACGCCTGGCACCCCTCGACGAAAGAGGGTCGAACTAACTCAGGAAGTAAAACGGGCTCCGGCCCATACGAAAATCTCGAGGTAGCGAAGGCTGACCCTCGAAGTGTTCGAACAGCCGACCTTGAGTACCCGAGTCAGGGACGCCAAAGGGGAGCTCACTCAGAGCCTAGCTCGAGAACAAACTCTCGAGACCCCTCACGCATATCCAAGGCAAGACAAATGGGTCGCCATGGAATCTCCACGTGGAGAGGCATCGAGCCGCTAGCTCCTATCGAATGGAGCTGGTATCCGGGCATCCGCGCGTCCTGCTTCAATGAGACATCCTCCGGGCCACAGTCGACCCCTATCGAACGGGGCACGAGCTCTCACTTGGATTCCCCCGTTACCAGCTCACCGAGGACGTCGAGACTCGCCCTATCGAGGGTAGTATGACGCTTCTCACCTCACCCGATCGAAAGGGCTCGTGAGAAGGACGCCGGAGCTAGCAACGCCCTAAGCCGCACGAGGCTCGAGGGCTCGACTACGCCTGGCACCCCTCGATGAAAGAGGGTCGAATTCACATGAAGGCTCGACTACGCCCGACAACCCTCGACGAAAGAGGGTCGAATTCACATGAAGGCTCGACTACGCCCGACAACCCTCGACGAAAGAGGGTCGAATTCACATGAAGGCTCGACTACGCCCGACAAAACTCGACAAAAGAGGTCAAACTCACCCAGGGACTCGGCAGCCCGGAGGCCATCACAAGTAAATAAAGTCCTCAAAGGAGTCTTACTCACTCCTCCGAGGGCTCGGGGGCTAGAACCGCGGGGAATGCTCGCGTGTCCCCCACAGAAAAGTTATGAATCACCGTTCTCCCTCGATTTCTAACCCCCGGCTCGAGTGCCAGCACTCGAGCCAGGGCACGGGGGCTACCCCCGTGGGGAATGCACGCGCGTCCCATGCAAGAAAAAGTTTCAAAGCACCCTGCACTCCTGATTTCGTGACCCCCAGCTCGAGTGCCAGCACTCGAGCAGGGGCTCGGGGGCTACTATCGGGTACATAGAAAAGGGGTACCCCAAAACCTCGATTACGAAAAACTAAGCCACGACAACCTTGCCTCATCCCCTCTCACTCCTCAGACACCCCTCGAGGGGCACTTCCCCGAGCACTCCCAGGGCAGGCTTCGACCGCCTCGCCGCATATCCCTCGAGGGGCATCCCTCGAACGCCCCTCGATTACGGAACCCTTTCGAGCGAAGGAAGAAGGCCTCAACCGCCTCGCCACACACCTTCCTTGGATATCTACTTTCTGTATGACTCCAGGAGCATTAAATACGCTCCAGTCTAACTCGTATGGCTACAACAAGCACCACAGTGGATCGTACCCCGGTTAAATCTGACTTTAACCGCCCGTGTCCGGGAAAGGGGGCGACTCGTACGACACTGTTACACCATGCCGAGCACTGTGCCATGATAGGTACCTCCTCGAGGTCCAATTGTCAACATACTTCTCGCATAATCCAGAGCTCGACCCAGCTCACCTAGGGCTCGACCCCAACCACGCGGGCCTCGACCGTCTCGACCGCCCCCTCGAGCATGACTTCGCCAGGACCGGTCAGCACTCCAACAACTCTCGACACGATGTCTCTATGTACGCTCGCGACATGGGCATCATCCTTCACCGACATCACCAGGCACGTCGCCACAGGGCCGAGCACATCTCTACAGCGGCGCCGACATGACCGACAACGTCATCGCCTACGACAGTCCTAGACTCATGTAACCCTGTGCCTCCTCTTCGCCTATAAAAGGGGACGCCAGGGCTTAGGATAGGGCAGCGTGAGACAGGCTCACTGAAGCTCACGAGACACGCACGTTCTCACGAACTCGAACTCTCGAACACTCAAGCTCTCCACCAAAGCCTAGGAGTCCAAAGCCCGGTTCTCTAGTTCTAGCTCCTCTCTTACACCCCTCGTTCTCTCCCACGCTTGTATTCGCCCCTGTACAAGCACTTTGATGCAAGATAATACAAACTCTCCTCCCCCGCTGGACGTAGGGCCTTCTCTTGCCTGAACCAGGATAAATCGTTGTGTTCTTCTTGCACCACCATCCGGATTAGGGAGCACGCAATCACAAATTCACTCGTTGGTGTAGACCCCCCGGGTTCCGAATGCCGACAAGTGTCTTCCCATGACAATAGCTAATCAACAACCTAGAAACGAATTTTATGCTAGAACAATTAGCATCTTTCGATTGGCTGCAATGAGGCCCTAGAAAGCTCACATGCACAATTGAACTCTGCTCTCGTCAGTGGAGGCAGGGGTGATTTGGATGCTACATGTGCCTACAATGAAACCAGGATATCATGCTCCCTCTTGGAAACATACCTGCCACTGGATGGAGATGCTAGTGGAGTTACTGCGTTGAGCGGGCTATTGCAGGAGTAGGAAGCAGTAGGCTAGAGGGGAGGTATTAATGAGATTCCCACCATGGCTGTTGTAGGGGAGGTGGAGTGAAAGAGGCAGACCTAGTGACAACCAGGCTATTGGCACTGACTTTTTTGGATAAGGTCAAGATCAAACCTAATAATAGTGAATTACCAATGAATAATTATAAAAACAATTCGATGAGCATCATAGGACCAGAAGAAAGGATCCAAACTCTACTGTCGGCCACGCTGCTGCGAAGACGTCGACGTTGTCACTGACGTCCGCCTCCAACGCCTCCATCTCATCCAGGTAGGCGTGAAAGGACCTTGATGTCGCCTAGAGGGAGGGGGGGTGAATAGGCCTATTAAAAATCACAGCTCAAAACTTTGTTAGAGATGCCCGGCACTACCGCCCTGAGCCCGGCACTGCTGCACCCCGGCACTGCAGGCCTCAGCCCGGTAATGCCGCGCCAACAAACTGCCCGAGCCTGCAATTCAAAACTAGCCATAGAAAACCAGATCTATATGAATAGAAGTGTTGCTCTTGGTTTCCTGAACCTGCAGAACCAACTCAACACAGACAAATATGTTGTATGAAGTGGATCGGGGCCAAATCCTAGAATCAATCACAAGCTCACAAGTATGATGAATGAACACAAGTAAACACAAGAGACAAATGATTTATCCCGTGGTTCAGCTCGCCACCAAGGCTTGTCTACCTCCACGTTGTTGAGGAAAGAGCTTTGCAACTCTTCCTCGGTCTCAAGTCAAGGAACCAAATCCTTGAAGTGAGGTGTAATTCCACTAGCTCCACAAGAGGATTACAAACTTCCCGCTGCTCACCACAAGCACGGGAGCTCGCCGGGCGATGCCTAGCCGTCTAGGAGGCTTCACCTCCAAGAGTAAAAGATGCACAACAAAGATCGACGAAGCCCGACAAGTGCTCAAGGTTTGGAATGCTCTAATCTGCTCTCTAACTCTTAATCACACAGCCCCAACACTTAATCATGCACTAAACATGTCACTCTCACAAGAGAGGGTTGGGGAGAGCTCTCAAATGGCTTGGAATGGGTTGGGAGTGTTTTGGGCACCAGCAGCCTCACCTGGAGGCGTGGGGTGGGTATATATACCCCCACACTCAAAACTAGCCGTTAGAGGTCAGAAACTAGCCGTTACTAGCTGTACAGGCCCGGCACTGCCGCACTTAGCCCGGCACTGCCGCTCGACAGAGCGGCACTGCCGCAGCTCCCTGAGACAGCACAGGTGACCTCACGAAAAATGCCATAACTTTTTACTCCAAACTCCGATTTTAGTGATCTTGGACATTTCGGAAAGCTTATTTCGAGGGCTATCTAACTCTGCAGAGAACAAGCCCAAGATCAACAAGTTCAGGTGCAGTGCTAAGTGTTTTCTCTCATGTTAGCACTCGGGTTCAGTTAGATTGAGCACTTGAGACTTGTCTATGATTCGTATTGCATCCCCCTTGATAGTACGACATAACTATACTCAAGATAAAGAGAATATAACCATTTTAACCACTTGAGTCTTCAATGTCTTCATATGCCATTTCTTCTTGATATCACTTCAAAGGGGTTGCAATCATCTTTGTCTCCTTTCTTTGAGCAAGCACACCTTGAGCATGTGACTTGAACCATTTCCACACATATGAGTTCAATCCATGGCTTCAAGTCACTTCCACTAATGATTTGATCCTTAACATAATATGACTCATCATAGCTTGATTAGTACCTCGACTCAATGCAAGTACTTTCTTCTTCACCCTAGCCATAGTACCTCGATCTCCTTGACCTTCACCTTCGCTTAGTACCTCGAAGCCCTTTCCTTGCTATCTTCACCTTATCAAGCCACACTCAAGTCACATCATATTGAGCATCCATTGAAAACCATTTCTTCAATATTGTGATCCTTGCTTGAACATCTTATAGATATGAATGTTGAGATCAATCAAGCTCTAGTTAGATTCACATAGATATAGTCAAGCCAATTCATGATTCCTTGTATCCTCATCATTTTGGCTTGACACTCCTAACACTCACTTCCATATCTATCTTCATACTTCTAGCTTGATCAAAGCAATGCAAAGTGATTTCCCAAATCTTTATCCATACAAGCAAACCAAAGTAGAGAACGACTTATATCCAATATGAGTTGTGTCCTTTGTCATTTCAACTTTGCTTGCCATTTACTCACTTATGCATTCTTGATTCATTCTTCAACCTTGATCAAAGCTAGTTGCTATCCCAAAGAATGTTATATTGCAACTCAAGCTCCTTGTACTTTTCATCCAAGCTACAATACTTTTGCTTGAGTGCAACATTCTCATTCTTTGTAATAGCATGGCTTTCTTGCTCTTTGGCCAAAGCCTTGTGCAAGGCAGCCACCTCACTTCTCTCTATTGCAAGAGCTTCCTTGCTAGCTATGTAGATGTTCTCATGTGCAATGAGATCATCGTCTCTAGTAGCTAGCTCGGCTTGAACGCTCTCTAATTCCTCCAATAGCTTAGTGATAAAGAGTTTGGTCTTTTTATCCAAGTTCTTAGTTAGATTGTCTATCTCTTCATCACTAGATTCATCATCACTAGAGCTATCACTAAGATCATTACTAGAGATGTCATCTAGAGTTGGAGGAGGTTTGGTTTTTGATTTTACCTTCTTACCCTTTGTCATAAGACACATATGAGAAGTGACATGGATAGTTGAGCATTTTGGTGAAGTAGATTCATCACTTGGCCTCCACCGATCACAAGCTTCTTCTTCCTTCAAAATGTTAGTCTCACAAGAACTATAGGAAGTAGAAGTATCACATGTCAAAGCCTTGTTCTCACCAACCATTCCATTACCCTTCACATATGTTGGTGAGAGAGTGAATGTGTCACGATCAGCTGGGCCTTTTGGGAGAATCACTTGAGGCTCATCATTTGTGGTGAAGTTGAGCACTCCTCAAGTGATTCCTCCAATGTGGGCATCTTCTCATCACATTTGGACTTGTCATATCTTTCTTTGAGCGTGGTCCAAATGATATGAGCATCACCAAGTGGTTCACCATCCTCAAATATGACATCATCTAATACATCTTCACTCAAAGCACTAAATAAGATATTAGCAGCTTGAGCTATGTGTTGTAAGCATTTCACTTCCTCTTTAGACAAGTAGGTCAAATCATTGCTAGGAGATGAAATGCTCACATCTACAATCTGCTCGATATGAGGACCCATGGCCCTAAAAATATCAAGTACACAAGCAGACCAAGATGCATAGTTTGAGCCATCTGAAAGTAAAAGTTCTAGATATACTTCCTCACTTGTCGACATTGTCTCTCAAGGCGGTTAAGCCCGAATTTGAGAGCCTCGCTTTGATACCAATCGAAAGGACCTTGATGTCTCCTAGGAGGCCTAGAGGGGGGGGGGGTGAATAGGCCTGTCAAAACTCAAAACTCAATTCGATCAGTAAATAGATCAGCACTGTCGATCTTGAGGTCAACACTGCCGATCTGGGAAAATGTGAAACTGAGTTTCGTGAGTATGAGAAGAAATGTTGCACAGGCAGAGGATAAGCTTCCTGCAGGGTTAGACAGTTCACAGATATGCCAGAAATCGAAAGTACAAGTATAAAGCACTATATCGAACCCTAACCCTAGAAACCACTTCAAGAACGAAAAATAAACCAAAGCACAAGGTGACACAAGTATTTTTCCCGTGGTTCAGCTCGCCACAAAGGCTTGCCTAAGTCCACGTTGTTGAGGTATGCCACAGAGGCTCAAGCTCACCACTTAGGTTTGCCCTTTCCTCGTTCTCAAGTCACGAGAGTGAACTCTTGAGATGAGGGGTGATTTCTTAGCTGCAAGAAGGTGGTTACAAACCTCCCTAGGCTGCCACACAAGTTGGCAAGCTCAAGGGCGACGCCTAGCCGGCTAGGAGCAAGCTCCAAGAGTAATAAACCGTAGAACCGCCGGCCAAACGTGAACCAATGCTCTTGATACTTTGGGAATCAATGGATCTGCTCTCCAATGGTGTTTTGTTGTCTTTTCTTTCAAGTTTTGCTGGTTGGAATGGGAGATCCACTTGAAAGCTTGAGGGGCAACAATGGATGAGAGAGGGAGAGAGAGGAGAGCTCTTCAAACGGTCAGATCCCGAGCTGGAAGAAGCACTGGTGTAACTGGGCCATTTTGGGCTTTCTAGAAAGGTATATATAGTCTATGTTCAAACAGTATGATTATGATCAGCACTGCCGATCTAAAGATCAGCACTGCCGATCTCCCAAAATGAGTCAAATCAAGGTGAAACATGTGGGTTTAGAAAGATGGCTGAAAGTATATATTTCTAGCGAAGATTGAGCATTGGTATCACAATTTGACTGTGGGTGCTAGAATCCCTCTTAATAGTACGGCATACCTATACTCAAGAATAAGAGAATATAAACAATTAACCACTTGAGTCTTCAGTATCTTCATATGCCATTTCTTCTCAATGTCACTTCATAGGGGTTGCAACTAATTGCATCTATCTCATCTTTTCGAGCAAACATCCCTTGAGCATGTGACTTGAACCATTTCACCATATGTGAGTTCAACTTCATGGCTTCAAGTCACTACCACTAATGATTTCATCCTCAACATAATATGACTCCTCATAGCTTGATTAGTACCTCGACTCAATGCAAGTACTCTCTTCTTCACCCTAGCCATAGTACCTCGGTCTCCTTGACCTTCACTTTTGCTTAGTACCTCAAAGTCCTTTCCTTGCTATCTTCATCCTATCAAGCCATACTCAAGTCACATCACATTAAGCATCCATTGAAAACCATTTCTTCAATATTGTGATCCTTGCTTGAACATCTTATAGATATGAATGTTGAGATAAATCAAGCTTCACATAGAGACAAATATGGATCCTCTCCATTTTGGCTTGACACTCAACACTTACTTCAATCTCCATCTTCATACTTCTAGCTTGATCAAATCAATGCAAAGTGATTCTCCAAATATTTATCCATACAAGCAAACCAATGTAGAGATGACATATATCCAATATGAGTTAAGTCCTTGTCATTTGACCTTTGCTTGACATTAACTCACTTATGCATTCTTGATTCATTCTTCAACCTTGATCAAAACTAGTTCACTATCAAACTCTTCTTGCTCATGAAAAGCAACCCATTGTTGAGACCATTCCAAAATCATCAATCCATGTCTCACTTGTCATTTGCCAAATATGCTTGCTTTCTCATGATGCCATGATATCCCACAACATAGAAGCCATATCATCAACTCTATTTATATTGTTGTCTTTTGCTTGAACAAGATTGTTTCCATGATCTTCTAATACAACAATACACAATTTTGGCCTTCATTTCAACACTATGTGGAATATCATCAAGTTTGCTTTTCTTGTTGAACCTTTGATACACTTAGCAAACTTGTTAGACCTTTAGTTATGTTGTCACTCAATTCACCAAAACCCACTAAGGGCTAGATGCACTTACAAGGCGCCACCGCCTCATCCACCTGCTCTTCTAGTTTGGTTATTGCCCTGGCAAAGTCGCGTGCAGGAGCTTCTCCTAGGCGTCCGATTTTCACCGCCTACGGTCAAGATCCCTGTCTGGCGTGAGCTCTGCCTGGCAGGCTTCAAAGCAAACTGCCTCTAGAATCCAGATAACCTCTGCCTTCGCTGATTCGCCTAGATCTATGGGCTAGGTGAAAGCAGATAGAGTACTCTTTGTACTCATCATCCACAGGTTGCTACGATTCGAGGAGGCAAATCGATGTGATGCCGATAACATTTTACTTGTATTTTGTCTGGGATTTTTTTTATTTTGGTTTGATTTGATATGCTCATTGGAGCTACTCATTTTTCTCTAGGTTAATTTTTTCTCTATGTTGATTAAAGGCATACACTCTAATTCACATGAGTTGAAGTGGAACTTAAACTAAAATTCCACCGTAATTTCTCCCAAACTATGTGGATTTAGTATATTTGTGTGCCTGTAGAAAAAAATATGCTAGTCAAATTTCCTCTCCTTGAGATAATTTAACTGTGCAAAACATTTTGGATATTAGAGTTTCAAAGGGAGCAATGCACCAACCTGCTAATATTGCTACAAGCAAGACATGCATTTGCTTATTCTGCAAAGACAATAAAATCCTAATGATTGTACCTGTATGAACAGTGGCGGATCTAGGGGCTGGGTGGGCTCCAGCCCCCCTAAAGCTAGTACATCAGTGTAAAAATAAAGGAAATAAAGAAAAAAATAAGTAGAGAAAAGAAGTGAAAATGAAGAAATAGAGGAAGAAGAAGAGATCATCCCCTTCTTTAATTGTGTTCTGCGTCCGCTACTATGTATGAAGACCAATTACTCGAGCTCATACAGATGGCTTATGTCACGAGGTGAATTCATTACGCTCACTTTATAATATTGTTTCTAGGCATGGTATGCTGCTATTGAACTCTTGTGATAGTTTGATCCAAAGGAATATGGGAGTGTCGCCTATGAACGTGTTAGTTTGTGCGGAGCTTCAATCAATTTTAGTCTTATTTAATTTCTTCGTAAAAAGTTTTTATACATCACATCAAATATTCTAACACTAATTTAGTCTATTAAAAATAGACTAATAAAAAAATAAATTACGTATTCTGGTTGAAAAATATGAGACGAATTTGTTAAAACTAATTAATCTATCATTAGCATATATTTACTATAACAACATATTATTAAATTGTAATAGCAACATATTATTAAATTATAAACTAATTAAGGTTAAAAAATCATCTTATAAAGTTATCGTAATTTATATAATTAATTATTTTTAATCTAGATTTAATATTCTATGATGTGTATGTGTTAAAAATTTGATATGATGGGCGTAAAGTTTTTACTGTAGTTTCCCCAACTTTCCCTAAATATTTCTAGATTCTCTGTCACATCAATCTTTAGTTGCATGCATAAAGCATTAAATGTAGGTAAAAAAATAACTAATTGTACTATTAGTAAGTACATGTCGAGACGAATCTTTTGAGCCTAGTTAGAGCAACTCCAACGGTTTTGCATTTTTTTTTTGCAAAATATAGTATTTGCCAACTCTCAAATTAATATGGCAAAAGTAAAAAGAATCAATCTCCAACAGTTTTGTATTTAGACTTAGCAAAACTAAAAAAATGTGCGCGCGAGTGAAATATATCCCGTGGGAGTAGCACGCGAGAGCGATTGCCAAACGAACCGCAGCTTGACATATATGTCAAATATCACCCGGTATTTGTCAAGTTGCTAAAAATACCAAGCCCATTTGACAAACTGTTGGATAGAAGATTTTTAGACTTTTTTGCAAAAACAAGAATGCAAAATCCATTTACAAAAGAGAAAAATTGTTATATGCCATCCGAAACTATACGATCTGCCTATGTGCCATTGAAAAATCTAAATTATGTTCATTGCCACTGTTTTTAGTTTTCCTTCTCTTATATGCCACTACTGTTATCTTTCAACAGGGTCAATGCTTACGGCGTTAAAGTGACGTTCGTATTTGTCCCTGACGTCCGGCCCCTCGGTCAAGGCCGCTTGACTCCCATACTGGCATAGAATTAAATTAGGTGTATCCGAGGTGCACCTAATACCTGTATATCCCTACAGTAGAGTGTTTACATGTGTCTAGGAAACTAAATTTTACGTCTAGTAAAATTCGTAACTAAGTTTCCAAATATTGTGGGCAATTTTCTAAATTTAGTTTTCATATATGTTGTCTGATGTCCGCATGATATTCTTTTCTGGCACGTGTCAATTATCCATCATGAGAGTGTATAGGTATTGGATGCACCCTGGGCACACCCAATTTAACTCCTGCATACTAACCTCGGCTTTGATGCCTGCTCGGTTGACAGGTGCATCGCACACGACGCATCCTTGTTTGCTTGGATTTTATTGTTTCTCCATTTGTTATGGGCCGGTTTGGTTCGTGTCGTAATTTACCATGACCTTCGGTAAACTGTGACTACCACAGAAAAGTGTGGCGAACAAAATCGAAGCCACACTTGTCCGTATCATGTTCTGAGTTTGGCTCCCGGGATACAAAAGAGGTCTCTCAGCCTGGCTCTGCAGATACGCAGATTTTGGACGTTTTTGGAGAGCTAGGCTCGCGGGATGCAGGCGATTACTAGACTGATGATATTATTAGTGTATGATTAGTAAATATTAAGTGATATTAATATGTTTTAAAGAAGTTTAAAATATAATAAGATAAGCTTTGAAATTTAACAGTGTACTTGTACAAAACAAAAATCAAAATCATATGCAACATAACTTTATACAGACGACCAAACAACATCTCTTCTCGGCCTATTCTTAGTCAGACTGAGTAGGTGCAGTCAACCAAACATAACAGTGTTGCACTAGACTCAGTCTGTCTTATAGAAGCCAGACTCTCAAATACAAGTCAGGCTCTACTCATACACGAACCAAACAGATCCATAGTTGTCGTCCAGCTTTGCGTGGGTAGCGGCATGAACCGGTCCCGCGACTGCGGGGCATGAGCCAAAGATACGCGCGGAGGCGAACACCTTCGACATGGGATTCATATGGGTAGCGGCGTAGCGCTGTAGATCCTATTACTAGGTAGCTTGAGGTTGTATATATACGTAAGTACCAAGAGATGCGAACTGAGCGTAGCTCAGCTGGTTGGGTTCCTTGTGGTGGAACCTGCCCACCCGGGTTCAAGTCCTCGACTTGACACAGGTGTTCGTATTTTCCTGGATTTATTCCAGGATTTAACGGCGCTATTTTTTCAGTGGTAGGCGACGTGCCCGTCGACAGCGAGGCGCCTGTGGTGACTTCGTCGGTCCAACTCGGTTCTTCGAAGGTGCTCATAGGGGTATGGTGTGTGTGTGCGTTCATAGTAGGGGTAGGGTGAATGCGTGCTCGTGTTTGTGAGCGTCTGCGTCTGTAACTGAGTCTCGCAAAAAAAAGTACCAAGAGATAAAAAGGTAAATAAAAGTGTAAAAAATAAAACCTGACATGTGGGACCATAAGGGTAACTAACAGCCATCTCTAACAGCCATCTCACGGTAGTGGCATATAAGAGAAGGAAAATTAAAAGTAGTGGCAATAAACAGAATCTAGATTTTTCAATGGCACATAAGAAGATAGTATAGGTTTTGATGACATATAACAATTTTTCACTTTACAAAACCGTTGGAGATGCTCTTGTCTATATTTAGATAAAGTTTATCAAATAATAATAAAAATGCTACAATATATTTTCTAAATATTTCTCAAAACTAAACAACACGTGAAGGCCTTATTTTGACGATGACGAAGAGAGTACTTCTCCGTGAACGCCGAAATTATTGCCGTGGGTTCCAAGCGAGACCCGAGAGTGCTCGAGAGTCTCCATTCCTCTTCTAGAAGACATCTTGAATTCTCGATCCATTTTCCAATCTCCCGTCATCTATCCATCCATCCATCTCAAGGCGAGGGTTATCTCGTACCTCCCCCGCAGGCGGGCAGGCAGCATCCGATAGCTTAGCGCAAACAAAACCCCTCTCAGCGCCCGCGGCGGCCCGCCCCCCACCGGTGACCGCGCGCGCCCATGGCTGCCTTACTCCGCACCGCCGCGGCCCTCGCGCCCCCGCCCTCGTCTCCCCTATCCGCACGGGAGCCGCGTGGGCGGTGCCTGCTGCTTGCCTGCTCCCGCCGCGCGCCGGCCCGACCGCTCCGGGCGTGGCTGCTGCCGACTCCGCACGTCTTCTGTCGCGCCGGGGACCGGTTCCGGCGCCTGGCCGCCACCGAGGCCGACGAGGCTGCGCAGACCGCGACGCAGGTGAGGGGTGTGTTCCGGTGGCCGTTGCTCCAGAAACCTCTGTCGTTCCTTTGTATCCAATGGGCGGGTGGTTGTGGTTGCTTCAATTGTGAAGAATAGCTGTCAGATTCCTGATATCGTTAGCATCTAAGGAAACATTTGAAGTAGAAAATATGAACCGGAGGTGACATATTATTCATTTTTTGAACACTAGGGTTGTCTTATTGTCTGTTTAGTGATGATAATAATGATACTGCATTCACTTCTGAGGACAAATTATGTGCCCTTGCTTGTTAGGAGTAGGTAGATACACAATTTGTGTCGAAGAGACCGCTTCTTTTCGCCATGTTTTGATTATATGGCTGGGGATACATAAGTTCTGTAATTTGGGGGGGAATGAACAGCAGGACCTTTATTCTTGAGTTGTTTTATGTCCAGTTAAAAATCTTTCAGTATGTTGTTTGGTAAATCATTTTGTGGTATGAAGAGTTCTGCTTTGCCTTCTTCAGTGCCCAGAAACAGACTTTGGTTAGTCATGATTAGTGATTTTTAGGTGGTTCTCAAGAAGATAGGACAGTTGTGATACTTAAATTTTATAGCCTTGTCCATGATAGTTATTTTTTCGCTGGGAGACATTCTAAAATTTGTGTTATAATTATGCTAACTTATCATTGATTTTCAATATAAGCTTGTTGGCTTCATAACTCGCACTCACTAGTCTAATCTAAATTTCTGTTGAAGTTTGATCAATATTAGAGCGAGTATTGTATAGGACTTTTGTAAGTAATAACGCCCAAAGTTTCACTAATTTGAAACATTATCTATTTGTTAGAAAAACCAGGGTGCTGCACTTTTCTGGAAAACTATTGGAAAACCTTGGAAAAGTAGGGTAGTCACACCAGTGGTGCATTTTTGTTTAGTGGAACTTACCTGTACTTGTAAAAATATTTTCATGTGATGCTGCCACTCTGATGGTGTGACAACAATAGCAGTACCCAGCTGTATGCCTGTGGACTTGTGCTAATTCATGAAGATGCTAGTCCCCTGTTTGATCCTTGAAGTATAGCAAAATGCACAATTTTGTTAGTTAAGGACATTGATTTGTTGCATTTATTGTGTTGCAATTTTGTTAGAAGTTTTTGCATCTGAAAAGTTATATATCAATTTTCAAAGCCTTCATTCTAGCTTTAGATACAGTATGGCACTGATTTGTGTAACACCTTTACAATAGTTAAATTGCAGTGCGGGGATGCAATCTTTCTGCAGATTACATGACAGCAACATAATAATTTAAAGGAAAATGTTTTATTATGTTAGGTTGGAATTTTTTTCTAAAGATGGCAATAGTGCAACGATATCTTGCTTTCCTGTGAATGCTTGTTTAAAAGCTGAAGAAGTTCATTTTGTTGCAATTCTATCCATGTCCATGTACAGATAATCTGTCTATTGGATGCTTGGGCTTTTTTGTATGATGTTATTTTTCTATGCTGCAGGAGGATTCAGAAACCGTAGTTACTAGAGAGAGTGCTGTGGATGATGATGCTGGAAGCACAGATGAAACTCCATCTATTATTGTGACAACACTGCAGTTATACAGAGAAGCTCTGATTAATGATGATGAAGCAAAAGCTGCTGAGATAGAGTCCTTTTTACTTTCTATCGAGGATGAGAAAAACTCTCTTTTGAACAAAATCACTGCTCTAGATGCCGAACTAGCAACTCAACGCGAACGTATCTTGAGGATCAGTGCGGATTTTGACAATTTCAGAAAAAGGACAGAAAATGAGAAGCTTAACATGATGGAAAATGTGCAAGGGGAACTTATAGAGAGCTTTTTGCCTGTTCTCGACAACTTTGAAAGAGCAAAAATGCAAATAAAGGTGGAAACAGAGGGAGAGGAGAAAATAAATAATAGCTATCAGAGCATTTATAAGCAATTTATCGAGATTCTGAATTCACTGGGCGTTGAAGATGTTGAAACTGTTGGCAAACCATTTGATCCTATGGTAAGCTAGTCTTAGCAAAATATCATCTAGATTAAATCCTGAGATTTGCATATTCCACTTAAACTTTTGTTGTTACACTACATATCTACTCTTACATTTTTAGTATTTCAGGGTAATCAGGTGGTAAAATCTATTGACTATTTGACTTCTTCTGCAACAGAAATGCTAAATCTTCATAGTTGTCCACATCCGAGCATTTGCAAGATGTTATTTTCTTTTAAAATGATTTCTTATTGCACCTTGTGTTTCAGCTTCATGAGGCTATTATGAGAGAAGAATCATCGGAGTACGAAGAGGGGATCATTCTCCAGGAATTCCGAAAAGGTTTCAAACTCGGGGAAAGATTGCTTCGCCCAGCAATGGTCAAGGTGTCTGCAGGACCAGGCCCTGAAATGTCTGCAGGACCAGGCCCTGAAATGTCTCGAGATGATGACCCTACAATGGTCGAAGATAGTGTGGCACCTCAAAAGGTTCAAGATGATGAAGACGACGGTTTTGATGGCGGCGATGCAGAATAGGTGGATGGAGCTTAATCTGTGAATCAACAAGAACAGATCCAGAAATTTTGATGCTTTTTCTGGAGCGTGCCAAGCAGGTAATAGGATAGTACCAATTCGTTCAAGCTAGAGTTAGGTCCCAAATGTGCTGTTCTTCCCTGCTGCTGACATGGGGTGTTGGTATTGCGACAAGTTTGTGTTTCTACCCGCTGTAGTCGACTTTTTTGTTCTTACAAAGAACACTTTTCATGATTCATTGATGCAACATGATACTGTAAGGACTAAATTGGCTCAGATTTGCGATTGATCCTCGATATCTGAATCCCATCGTCTGTACATTCGGACCAGAACGGCAGTGCCCGTGGGCCGTGGCAAACAGAGTGCTGGAGTATAGCATGATAATATAGAAAGAAAATCGGACATTGCCAAGTTTGCGAGTTCTAACCAAGAACTTTATGGTGTATAATTAAAACGAGGTCGTGTATGATATCTCAGCAGTATTGCTGCATGTTGGAAAATCCTTTTGCGAGTAGACGGAGGAAAATGGATATCAGATCACCGTCATGCTTCTATGGGCCTAATTCCCCAATGTGGCCTTAAGTCTCTACCCAATCAATGCCGCACGTACATCTCTCTCTTCCTCTCGCGTGAACCCTAGATCGAGGGCACGACGAGGCCATCCACATAATCATGAGACTCATGATCTGGTTGTATAATACACTTACGATCACCACAACTCAAGATTCAACTTATCAAGAGATCATAGTGGAAACATATATAATTTTAAAAGTTATAATGATTGGATTTGCCGTCTTTTGATTGTGTTTTCTGTGTCAATAGAGCTGAGGAAACCTGTCAGCATTTGTTTCTTCGTTGTCCCTTTGTAAGGCAGTGCTGGCACAATATTCAGGTTGAGATCCCTCTTGATGCAATGTTCCCCGAAGTTTCTTCTCAGCTCAGCTCTCAGCTCTCCTCCCAATTCGCCTTTTCCACAATTATTTTGATGTGTTGGTCCATTTGGAGAGTGAGAAATTACTTGATCTTTGAAGGAGTTCAACCTTCAATTCAGGCAGCCATGATTATCTTCCAAAAGAAGTTGCGTTTGCTCTCTCATAGAGTCAAAGAAGAACTTACAGCAACCTCTTCTCCAATTTGTATTTCTATTTTTTTTTCTTTTATTCGTTCTTAGTTCCTTAGTTTTAGCTCTCTCCTTTTCTGTTTGTTTGATACTTGTATTGTTCTCTTTTTTTTTATAATAAAGTTTACTGTAGGGGCTCAGGCCCCTCCAGATTTCTCAAAAAAAAAGTTATAATGATGAGGAGATAAAAGAACTGATGATTTTATGATGAGCAACTCCAACAGTTTGGCAAAACCACTTGACATCCTACGATTTTTGCCAAAACCATAAAAAACATCCTCCAACAACTTGTTAAAAGTACTTGGCAATTTGGCAAGCTTGGCAAAATTCCCCCTGCACTTGCCAAATATACCAAGTCCTCCATCGCTTGGCATCACGTGTATCCTAATTTGTCAACTTGTTGGAGGCTCAATTTTATGATTTTGACAAAAATTCTAGGATGTCAAGTTCTTTTGCCAAGCCCAAATAACAAACTGTTGGAGAAGACCTCTTTTTCACTTGACATTTGGTTTTGGGACTTGACAAAACTATAGATTTGTCAAGTGAGTTTTAGCAAACTGTTGGAGTTGCTTGGAACGAAAATTGGACGATCGTCGCTTTTTTCCTTTTTTTTCTTTTCCGCCGGCAAACTCCCTTCACGGTCTTATTCCTTTGTACCTTGTAATATACGCTCGGCCCATTTACCGCGAGCCGCAACAGCCAGCCCAAGCAGGCGATGATCGTCTCATCTACGGTTCAGATTCTACCTGTTGCGCTGCAGCGTGCAGCAGTCGAACTTGATCTGGGAGAGTTCCAGTTGTTTTCCGCCGCCGCCAGAGGCTTCGTCACGCAGATCTGCCGTCCGCAATTCCGCATATATAGAGGTCCATCAGAGGCAACTGCCACCACTACAAACCCCATCGAGTCATCGCGCGCCTCGTCTCCCCCAACTCGATCGACGCCCCGGCTCGTGCCCTACTTTTGCATCTACGTCGATCTCGTCCGTCGGCACTGTTCCTCCGCCGACGATCTGCAGGTACGTTATACTTGAGCCGAAGTCGTGCTGCCGTGCCGTGCGTTATACTTTAGACGATCTCCAGGTGCGGAGCGGCAGCGCCTACTCGCGCCTCCCTTGCCTGATCTTGTTGCACTTCTCTGCCTCATGTGCTTTGTCGTGCCGTCTCGCCACACCGAATCCGCCGTAAAATACAGTAGCCGTCACCGCCGTACCGTGGAAGGCATGTGCCGCTCGCAATCGCAACCTCAGCCGGCTATCACGTGCAAAGCTAACAGCGCCCTGCGTGCCCAGCAACAGCAAACAAGCATGCAGGTAGCCTGAGTCATAATATGGATCCTGTCATCCTGAAGTTTTGCCTATAATCTATTCTAATAACTTTCTAACTATATGTGGTTAAGAGTACCTTAGCCATTTGTTTAACCCTTCTGCACCCGACTTAGCCGTTTGTTTAACCCTTCTGCACCCGGCAGTTCTAAACTCAGCAAGTTAAATAATTCTTTTGGCATCAGTTCATCCAATGATCGTCCCCTTCGATATTCGTGGTGTACTATTTTCTTATTCCTATTCCATTATGTTTTATTGTTGTTTGTTTGCTTGTTTGTATCTACATATATATCTGCTCATGTGATCGTTGTTCGCTACGTTTAGTAGGAGAGCAAGTGGTGAACATTCAAGAGCAAGATTTTCAAACCTCTAAGTCGCAACAGCAAAACGTGACAGAAGGCAAGTATCCTTGATCATTTTGATATCCCATTCATCATTGATTACATATTGCATGCATGTGTCTCATAACTCATAAGGACTTCCTACATTGTACAATCTTCCTTGTTATATGTATACGAAGGGTAGTATAAATACTTAGTTGTTTTACCTTTTATTTACGATATATGATGATTTTGTAAATTGTTGATATGCCTTATTATTGTATATATATGGAACTGATGGTGATAGCCGGTAATGAATTCATCAATTGGAACATGGGCTTGACCATCAAGAAAACATTGCAACCACGTGAACTAATCATTGGTTTTGGCTAATTAATTAGAGGATCCTTATGTGGACATTATTTTAATATCAACATGGGTATGGAAGTATATATGCTAGGTGGCCTTTGGATACCAGAGTTTTCTCCTACGATTGCTTCTACAACGTGCTCTATAAACTAATACACTTGGATGAACCCTTTGGGAAGGTCTCATAGTGAAACCTTGCCTACTTACTTTGGAAGTGTTTAAGAGGTTGACCACCTCAGGCAAACTGGTATCACGTCATTATGGATAAAAATATGCAACCTCTGAAGAGTATCTAAAACTAATGTACCAACTCTTCTCACGGTTAAGAGAGATCTAGATCACACTTGTTATATTTATACTGTTAATTTTTATGCTTCATACATGTTTACTTTCTGTTATTTTATTTATTTATTTATATGTAATCCGCTAATGGTTCTGGGATCAACATACTTTATTAGTAAACAAGTTTTGTTAATAAATTGTGCCAATTAAAAGCTTACTGTAGTATAACCATTGTTAGCTATTGTTTTAAGCCTATGCATACCATTTATTCCCTGTGCATGCTGAGTACGATGATATCCATGTTTGATTTTAATTTTTGCATATACCGGATGGTTACTTAGAGGATTTAAGTTTCCAGACAACTATCAGGATTTCTAGGCATATGTGTTCCATAGTAAGCTGCCTGGGGAATATTAGATGTTCCACTATGAGTTAGTTTGTGATACATTTGAATTGTTTTTGTTAATGACTTTGAGTGAACTTTGTAATAATTAAAGTCTTTTATTTAAAGCAATATTTATATTATTTACTAATGATGTCATTATATGGGTGTAAAACTGATCCTGGTGCACATATATAGTATTAAAGTCATGTTGGATGTAGGACATGCCATAGTTAGAAGCTTTGTTGTCTGAATGTTTAGAATTTACTATACAACCCATGTTCTATAACTTTTGCCATTTTTTTGTTATACTATATCCTTATCCTTGCTTTGTTATCCCCTACTTGTTGCTTGTTCTAATTCATTGCTCCTGTATTTATTCCTTGCCTCGATATTTATGCTTTTATAGGACTATCTGTTACCTTACTCTTGTGTATCTTGAAGATGGCTATAGCTCATCGGACAAATCCTAGGATTCTTTTTCACCATGCAGTCTAAAGAAACACTTAGTTTTGAGTGTGTTTTGTAGCTAGTTTAGGCTTGCTTATGTGTTTGTTAGTATGTTTTATGCATGAGCTGCATCTTGGTAATGTCTGTGATGTATTGTAGGTTGTTGTCCATAACTACAAAACTTGTTTTTCTTAGTATAAGTGCTATTCCCTGTATTTCAAATTATAAAACGTTTTAGCTTTTTTCTAGATACATTGCTTTTATTGTATCTAGACATAATATATATCTAAATGCATAGCAAAAACTACGTATTTAGAAAAGCCAGAACATCTTGTAATTTACAATGGAGGCAGTAGTTAGTTGGGGTTTTTAATCTTATTATTATATTATCTGAATCATGTTATCTTGTATTCTTGTTCTCTGCATCTAATTTTGTATACCATGATATGAGATCTTGCATTCTATACCTTATTTTCACACGTTATATCTTGCTCATATCCTTTCCATGTCCATGCTCATTCTTTTTTCACCCACATTAGATGGTTAACACAAGTAGCAACACCGGAGGCACTGGTAACAACATTGGTAATCAGAACCCACCACCTGCTCCATCCCCTGTGACAATAGAGAAGATGATGGCTATGCAGACTCAGATTTTGCAAGGAATAGTTCAGGCAATGACTTCTTTCCAACAAGCTCAAACTCAACAGATGCAAACTCCACCTAGGGATAGGTATGGAGAATTTTTGAAGGGCTGTCCGCCTGTTTTCGCTCAGTGTTCAGAGCTTATAGAAGCTGAAGATTGGCTCAAATCAGTGGAGTGGCATTTAGAGATTGCTGAGTGCAATGATACAGAGAAGGTCTTATATGCTTCTGGGCAGCTTCAGGGAGCAGCATTGGATTGGTGGTGCTTCTACACTAATTCTGATACAACTCCTTCTAATATCACTTGGCAGGAGTTTAAGGATAGCTTTAGATCACACCATATGCCAACAACACTAATCAAGTTGAAAAGGAAGGAGTTTTTGAGTTTAAAGCAAGGATCCATGTCTGTCATTGAGTACCGAGATAAATTCATTCACTTGTCACGGTACGCCCCTAGCGAAGTGGATACTGACGAGAAGAAGCAACACCAGGTCATGGAAGGTTTAAACCTTGGTGTTAGCTACCTGCTAGTAGCTCACTCATTTGACAACTTCCAACAACTCGTAAATAAAGCTTTGGTATTGGAGAACAAACTACATGAAATAGTGAAGAAGAGGAGAATGACATTCCAAAGTCAAGCAGATAACAGTTCTCGCAACTATGTTATCACTCAAATGGGGGCACATTCTTTCCCTGAAGACCAGTATGAAAGACCAGATGAAGCTCAACCCCAGCTCTATAGTACACAAGTGCTCTCTCCATCAACAACCACTTATCCTAAGGCAATGTCCAACCGGCAGACTATTAAAGCAATAAAAACTTGTTTCTACTGCAAGCAGGAAGGACATTGCATCCGTCAATGCCCAAACAAGCATTTGCATCAGGCTAATAAAAGGAAGAATTTTGTTAATGGTGACAACTAAGGATGCTTGTAATGCCCAAACATTTGCATTTAGTATGTTCTCATCATTTGTTCATTTGGAATCAGGAGCAATGCAGCTTTATAGTTGCTAAATAAATGGTATTAAATTTCTCTACCACTATTATGAGTATATCCTAAACTCGTGAAAACATGAAGATATATATGAAGAGACATTTTTTGCTAGCCTTTGTGAATTTTGAGGATGAGATTCTATTAGAGGGTACTTTTGTTACACCCTATTTTTTTTAAAATTTTGAGATAGGGATGAAAAACACAAATATGGTCATTGTTTTTTCAAACTTACCCGCACGGCCTCATGAACTAATATAACCTCCAGTGGTGCATGTCATCCGGTGACCCATTGAAAACACTAGTGTAATGTCCAAACCGGTACAAATGAGTCACCTTTACTCTTGCATGATCTCCAATGAACAATTCCGGTGAGTGTAAAGACCAAACTGAACTTCTTTTCTCAAACCTTTTTCAAATGGCTAACTCCAAACTAATTTGTACATGAATATCAGCACATTTAGCACTAAGTATTTTCAAAATATTTTGCAAAGGTTTTCATTTGCTTCCCCATAGTGCCACTCGATGTAACATATGCATTATTAGTCCTCAACTAGTGCCACTAGATAACTACAGTAGCAAAAGAATTAACCTCTTTATAATATCACTATTTGTTCAAACCTAGTCACATTCACTTCTCTGCATACCTTGACCAGTGAAAGCAAAATCTATTGCAAATACCTTTTGCTTCCAATTCCATCCATCACCATCACCTTCTATCATTTGGTGAGTACTTCAATTCCATGGTCCTTGCCATCTCCTCTCATAGCTCTATGTATGGCTCAACTAGCTTGCGAACTTAAGTATCTAATCATCCCACAAGAAAAAAAAATAGTTCACCTATTGTTGTCTCTCCATTACCAAAATCAAATTGAGACTTTCACATTGTCTTTTTTCTACCTAATTGAATAAATGTTACTTAACTCTTGATCATACTACTACTCTCCGCCTCAAATATAAGACATGCACCTATATCAAAATTTAAATTCTATTATCTCTTACCAATAATTATTTTGTACTACTATTGCTTGTCGGTGCTGATTTGGGTAGGAACGGGCCACAACCCTCATCACTCTCCTGACTCTTCATGTGCACCGGACACGGATTCAGTAACTTACCTTCGGTAAGTCACGACGTAACTTGCTGTGCCACATCCACTGTCCAAACTAGATCAAAAGGCTGCAGCCGTTTCCACCCCTGGGATTTGGTCTCCTGCGCTTTTGGCTGTGAGAAGTGTGAAGACAGGCTGCTCTGCACGGCGAAAGTCGGCCACCACATTTGCATTCTCCACCGATGGGTTCATGGAACATCCTGTCCAGCAGCCATGGACGCGGTGTCGTCGCTCCGTTGCGGCTCCTTGCCCATGTGATCTCCTTGCTCTTCTTGTCGAGGCTTGGTAAGGGGCACGGCCCCGTTGCTCTCATTGCTCAGCCAACTCCACCGCTCGGCAAGACACTGCATTGCTCCATGGCCATGACTGCGGCCACGCACGGCGCCGGGATGTGCTGGCGCCTGCTGGTGTCGCCGTGTCGGCGCACTATCTTTGTGGGCGACAAGCCAAATCTCAAGGTCACAATGGACACGACCAAATCTTCGTCTATGACGCATGCTCGCCGCACTGGTCGCGAGCTCACCGCATCGACCGCCCACTCGTCGCACCGTCTTATGCCTCGGCTGCGCACACTCGAGGCGCTGGCCGAGAGCTCGCCCCGCCGCCCTATGTGTTGGCCTCCCTCTGCGCACGCTCGCCAAGCTCTGCGCACGCTCGCCAAGCTCGCCGCGTCGCTCTCCACTCAGACCGCTTGTCGCGCCGCCCTCCGCCTCGGCCACGGACGCTAGCAGCACTGGGAGCCAGCTCGTCGCATCGCTCTCTGCGCCGTCATCTATTGAGGTGTTCGGTTCGAGGAATGAGGTGATCCATTATCTTCTCACTTCTCACTTTTTCTATTTGGTTGGTGGAATGGAATGGGTTGATACATCACCACCTCATTCCTCATAAGCCAATAATTAATATATGGATGAGGAAAGAGTTGGTTCCACTAAAATTTATGGGATGAACTCACGATGTATTACCTCATCAAGCGTGACTTGATTACATAAACCAAACACCCTGTATGCCTCATCAAGCGTGACTTGATTACATAAACCAAACACCCTGTATGCGGGCCGCATGCGCTCGCCTCGTCGCCTCTGTGCTGCCGCTCGCTAGAAGCCTCATCCGGGACGATGCACAGGGCGGCGCGACAAATGGGAGGCCGGGCGGCGGCGCGCACGCGAATGGAGCGGAGCGCTCCTGGACCTGCTCCCTTGGCTGACGAGAAGTCTTAGAGCATCTCCGAGAGCTTTTCTAAAATCTACTCTCTAAATCATCATTTAAAGAGTCATTTGAGTAAAAATTGTTTTCTATATCTTTATAATCTCCAACAGCTTTTCTATATCTTGTGCACAGTCTAGAGAGCTATTCTCGCTCTCCATCTTTAGCTAGCGAGAAATACGGAATAGAGAATATCTATATGTAGATATCCAATTGAAGAGACTGTTGGAGGATGTTTTTTCATCAAAATCTCTATTCCTATAAGTTAGGAAAGATATAAAGAGTCTCTTGGAGATGCTCTTAGGCCCCGTTTGGATGCAGAGTATTTTTGAAGTATTAGAAAAATACTATGGTTTTTAGTAGCTACTAGGTGTTTGGATGCAATAAATCTTGTAGTCTTTAAAACCATGGTTTTATTAAAACTGTAGCCTTTTTAGAGTTTTTAAAACTCCACTCATGACCTCTTTTTCCTAAACCACGGTTTTGTGTCTCTTTAGCTTACAAAACTACAGTTTTGTAATACTACAGTTTTTAAAAACGCAACATCCAAACAGGCCCTTAGTGTTTTTATTGAAAACGCTAGATTCTGTTGGATCTTACTTGGATGGTTGATGTGTCATGGTAAGTTACAACGTGACTTGCTACAGGTAAGTTACTCAGGGTGCCTTTGGTTGAGCTGTGGTTGTGGTAAAAAGTTGTTGTGGCTGTGAGCTGTGCAAAAGCTGCTGTGAGCTGTAGAAAAGCTGAAAGCTGTTTGATTAAACAAGTATAAAATATATCTTTTAGTTTTATTTTTTTGAAATAATTATGAAAACGTCTTTTATTTGACCTATTTTGAAAAGCTAAAAATCAAAAGCCAAAAGCAGGGTCACAACAGCTTTCAAAAATGAACTACGGAAAAGCACCTGCTTCTGGAAAAGCCACCTCCAGAAGTAACCCCTTTGGTTGGGCTTTTGGCTTTTGAGGTGAAAAGCCGAAGCCAAAAGCCCAACCAAAAGCACCCTCAATCCGTGTCCGAGGGTTGTCTGGAATATCATCTCCAGCAGTCTTCCAATCTCATCCCTCCTCCCCATAAATCTACCATATTGGGGGAGATGGACTACTTTTCCTTCTCCAGCAGTCACCCAATATCTCTCCCAATTTTTGGTGGCTACCAATATTTTGTCCATCTCCCCTCAAATAAAGGGAGAGTTGCATCTCCCCCAATAGCTAGGTCTCACCCCAAACTATCATCTCTCACCTCCTTTTCACCTCTAATATGACACATGTGTCCCCTATATTGGGAAAGATTGTTGGAGGACTGTTAGGGTAACATGTTTGACAAAGCCCAAAACTAGTATTGGTGGCCACCAATACCACTATATCGAGAGATATATTGGAAGACTGCTGAAGATGCTCTTAGCCTATAAATCTAGTGAGGGTTGTTGTTTCAAGTCGTGAAAAAAGGCGGAATGTTTACTTTCACAATTCTAAGTCATCCAAGAAAGCAATTTCAATTTGTCTCAATTCAGACGATGCAAAGGGTTTCTTGGCTTCGTACGAGTTCGCAATTCCAATGTTTGTTTGTTTTTTCTTTTCCTTTTTTTTGTTTGTCTTGTTCCTTTTTCTGTTCGTACGTTTCGTTTGTTTTTTTTTTCCTTTTTTCTGCTCGCTTACGTCGCATGTTTTTTCTGGTGTTTTTTATCTTTTCCATCCATCATGCTTTGGTTTCTTTGTTCTGGATTAATTTTTTTGAAGAGCTATTGAACCACTTATCTTTTCTCAAAAAACAAAGATTCCAATCACTAAGTTATTGATATCCTTATGATTGGAAACAAATTTTTTTGTTAAAACCTGATCAAACAGATAGTATAAAATTATGAAAATTAATATTATAATATTTATGAGTAAATATTTTTTAGTTTGCGATAGGAGAAATAATCTATCAAAGTTATATTTTAGTTTAATACAAGTCATATAGTCAACATTAACTTATATTATGAATTTCATGAGTCGCATTAAGAGGTTAAAAGTTAGTGGAGTGTGATATTTACTGGGAGGTGATATAGATACTGCGGTTAGATGATGTAGAGATATAATTAGTAGTGAGCATTAGCTTTACAAGAAGTTATAGTTGTTACATATTTTTCGTGATGCAAATTTTGGGGCCACTTCCCCGAGCCCATTAGACAGCCCGGCTGTGAGAAGGTCCCAGTGACCCTGATCCCCGCAGGCCCGCACCCACAATTTGTGAGCGCAGAAAATTTCACTGCAAAACCGTTGCGGCGAACACTGGAGAGCACCCCCGACCCCCGTTGCTGCGCCCCCGCGAGATGGTCTCCATGGCGGCCGCCGCGGCAGCCGTGGGCGTGCTGCTGCCGTTCCCGTTCTACTACGCGCTGTGGACCCACCCGCAGCGGTGGGTGGACTTGTGCGGCCGCAGCGCCGACCCCTGCCGGCGGATGGCGCAGGTCTCGCACGCCATCAAGGCGCTTCAGCTCCTCGCGCTCGCCTCCGTCGCTTCATTCTCCTGGCCCCCGCCCATCTACTGCCCCGTCCTCCTCGCCGCCGGCCAGTATCTCAACTTCAAGTGAGTTACCGATTCGTTCTTCTCCTGTCTGTGGCCTGTTAGCGAGGCACCGCACACGATCCATCCCGCTTTATAGCTTATAGCTGCAGGATTTTATAATCTCTACAGCTTGCAACTGTTTCTGTTGGTGCGAAGGCGCATTTGATTAAGATCTCTTGTACTGCTGTCTTCCTTTACTGAATTACGAATTGTAATTTGTGAGGACTACCTTGAATGAATTGAGCTACTGGCTATCAGAATTGTACCTAAAGAAAAAGATGCATGGCAAGCCTGACATCTGTTGTTCGCCTTAGGTGAATCATACTAAATGTATTTATTCAACGGTTCTTAGCAGTAGAAATTGGAGGTCGCTGGTTTGGAATTTGAAGGAATAACTTATTACTTCCATCGGATCTTGTGCAAGCCTTAATTTCTCTTTCCATTTAGTGCTGCAGAATTGCTTCAGGTTATTAAACATTGGTAAATGTGATTTCGAAACTGGGTACAAAGAAATGGTTGGGCAAGTGATTCGGCAAACAATTATCATTTTCTCCCTTTTAACACTCATGGGTTTAGGCACACTGGTAGATTAATGGAGCACCATATCTTGGATTTTTCCTTGTCTTCATATAACCAATGGTTTGCATCATGGTGCTATCTTCATTGATACATTTTTTTTCTCCTAAATTTTGTCTCTGTTAAATTGTTGATAAACTTTGAAAATGCTGATAAGATCATGCTGTAAGGCTTGGGACTCAACTCACTGTTGTAACAGATGATAACAATTTTGTTTTTTTATCACATATGGATAACCTATTTGTTTCCTTTTTAAACAAGGTGGTTAATGCTGACCAATCTTAACACTAGCTACCCGTAGGTGTTGTCAGTGTAAGTTGTGAATGGAGTTAGTGTGGTATGTGTATGTGTAACATTAAGTAAATTCATTGCTTATTTCCATTCTATCGAAATCCCTGCCCTGAAGTTTCAGTTGTGATTGTTGATTTAGTAAAATGGAAACTGATGCTAGTGCTGAGGTGAAAGATTGAGAGAGAGGTGGATAGTACCAAAGATTGGTGCACTCAGAATGAGTAGAGCTAGATGGCTGGCTAGTTGTCACAAAGGTGAAACAGAATTCCAGCCATAACACTAGTTGAATAATGATAAACAAGAGTAGCATAAAATCTTGTCGTGTGAACTAGTGCAAAGAAAGATCCTGATCTCGTCATATGCATTCCATTTTATTGTAATACTTCTGCACTACATGGACATATAGTATTATAATGAGGGAGTTCATAGTCATCGAAGCTTTGAAGTTTGTTTGTGTTCCAGTGTGTATATGCTGCTAGCAGTAGCAGCCATTATATGTTCTGCTATGTTTCAGATTGGCCATGATAGTGTATTGAATCTCAATCCCTGATATGCCATCACGGTGTCTATGACATATAGGACCCCTGCACTCTCACTGACAATGTTATATCATGGATTTAAATTTTATTTGGTGGCATAGGACGAATTATTCCATTGATTTATTATTTGGCTATCTTCATTGATAGGTTCTTGCCATAAAACTTTGGCTCTGTTGAATGTTGAAATATCTTAAAAAATGCTTTATAGTTGTTCTACCGAGACAGTTTACTGGTCACACTGCAAGATAGGGTTCTTCAATTCATTAACAATTGATATAAAACTTGTCTTTAAATGCATATGGATAACCCAGTTATGTAAGGGTAACAAAGGTGAAACATAATTTCAGTGGCATGATTAGTTAGAAAATGATAAACACATGTAGCAGAAACTCTTGTCGTTTGAACTACTACAAGAAGATCCTGGTCCAGTCATACACATTAATACATTTACATTATATTTTGTCGTCTTCCATAATAGTACTTGTACACCACGTGGGAATTGTGCAGTGAGTGTTGCTGTGCTTACTTCTATAGTATTGTGAGGACGTGAGAGAGTATGTAGTGCATCCTGTCTCTAAAGATTGTATTATGGTTTATACTTGCTGTTCACAGTATCTGCCTATGCCTGTTCTGCTATTCTGATATTGGCCGCCATATTGTGTTTCATTATCTGGTTACTTAGCGCTCATGTCTTGTTAGAGTTGCAACTAAAATTTTACCTAGCTGTGAAGTGCCTACACTGTATTCAATAATGTTATGAAGGACGCACAGTTTATTGCTTTTGTTTCTGAAACCTATGTTTCTTTTCAGGGTGTACCAGCTGCTTGGTGAGTCTGGTACCTATTATGGCGTTCGATTCGGAAAGACGATCCCGTGGGTGATGGAGTTTCCCTTTGGCTATATCAAAGACCCGCAGTATGTTGGGAGTATGCTTAGCCTCGTTGCACTTCTGTGCTGGGTTCCACTTCAGTATGTGCTGCTGTGGTGCCTTGGTTACGTTTTCATGATGTGGGTCGAACACAAGGAAGATCCAGCCAGTCGTGCCAAGTTCATCTCCTAATTGCTTGGTTATTGCAGCTGATAGTTTTCCTACAGGTGCCCCAGTTACATTGCATAAACATTCTTTCAAAAATTTTGGTGTGGTGATTGCTGAGAAGTGATGTGTCATAATTTCGTACCCTATATCAAAGTTCTGTGACAAGTTCAATTCTTGGGTAATTCATGTCAAGCAGTATGGTAGTAAACTTTAGTTGTAGCCTATCAGGTATGAGATCATCTCGTACCATGGGCAAATATGCAACCTGGAGCGCTTGGTTTTTGGTGGGCAAATATTTTGACCAGGAGTTAAAATGCTTATGGACATGTGGCATGAATCTGTGATCGGTTGCCACGACTGTCCAATGAGGAGGGTCAACTCAATTTTTGTTTTTCTTTTATGTACTCCCTCCTAAATTTTAAGCCACTTTATCTTTTTTTTATATATTACTGTATTTTGCTATGAATCTAGATATAATATATGTCTAGATACATAGCAAAATGAATGTACAAAAAAAAATTAAAGTGACTTATAATTTGGAATGCAGAGATAGTAAAAATTGTCGAAACGTGTGAGATTTCTACAGACTGCGAATGATCTTGTGAGTCCGAGAAATCTCACTACATAGGCTCAGTGTTCAACCTCTAGCGCCGGTGTGCACAAAGGAGGGTTGAAGGTCTTTACAGGTGGATCTAAATCTTTAAGCCTTGTCAGGTAACACGAAGTGAGAAAATCACTCTGTCTCATATGCATTGTGGTGGCATAGGCGGAGCTTTGTAGAGACCAAGGTGGGCCATGACCCCTCAACTACAAATTTTATTAAAAGAACACTTAATTTCACTATTTAAGTACTGATCAATTACTAATTTGACCTCTTCTATTAACACTTCAATTTTAATTAGCCACCTCTCAATTTTAGTTCAAGCTCCGCCATTAGTGGCGGTAAGGTGTGCCGAATAGGAACGTGCGTTAAGAACCAATTGGTGTCGTTCAATTTTTGAAAAGCTTATCACGCCATTTTTATTGGTGGGGGCAACTCTACTTTGCATCGGCATGACAAATCCACCTTCCCACCTTAAAAATCATGTACGTATATGTTTTTTGTATACGGAGTGGATTAGCTAGGACTAGGACTAAAATTTACTTCAACCTGAATCGATACGACTACGGAGATGTCCTACTCGACTCTCGTCCGCCCGTGGTTTGAACTCCGAATCGATACGGACACGCACGGTCTACGGATGGAACGTCCTTATTAATTGTTTGAACCCCGTAAACAACAACAACAACAACAACAACTACTACTACTACTCAATCGAACAGGTGCACGTAGCTCAGGCTCGCCCCAGCCGTAGCCATGGCTCTTAGCTACACCTACGGCCGCGGCCCTAGCGGGAGTTCCTGCTTAAGCATCGGGATCACCGCGCTGCCGTGCCCCGGCGTGGCGCTCCGCCTGAACACCGTCATCGACTGCACCCGTGTCAAGGAGCGCATGCCGCCGGTCACCATCGACTTCCTCAACAACCTGCCGCAGCAGCAGAGCGAGGTCGCCCCGGCACCGGCGGCAGCCGCCGCCGCCGCCCAGGTGACGGGCCGCTTCACGTGCAACAGCGGCGACTTCGTGCTCTTCCGCCAGCTCGAGCGCGTGGAGGCGATGGTCGCGGCCGCGGGGCTGCCCCCGGAGTGCGTGCCCAGCGTGGAGGATTTCCTCATCCTGTCCGCCACCTTCGCCACCAACTCGTTCTACAAGGCGATGGCGATCACCGTGGAGGCCGGCGCGCCCGGGAGCATAGTCGTGGACGAGGACGAGGACGAGAACGAGGAGCTGCCGCCCGGCGCCGTCGTCGGGGAGTGCGCCATATGCTACAAGGAGTACCTGGTCGGCGGAGCCACGTCCATGAAGCTGCCGTGCAGCCACACGTTCCACTGCAAGTGCCTGAACCGCTGGACGGCCATGAACCCGACGTGCCCCTGCTGCCGGGCGCCGGTGCTGGAGGAGCAGGACTACTGGGACGAGGACGATTGCGACGACTCGGAGTCGGAGTACGAGTACGACGTCCCCGGCGACGGCGAGGTCCGAGGAGGATGGCTCCTCGCCGATGCCGGCAGTAGCCAGGAGGAAGTCACGGCCTCTCCGCCTTCTTCGACTTGGAGTCTTGGAGCAGAACACTAGCGTTCGAACTTTTGTTCATGTTTGTATGTGTCGGTCTTTCTGCGATGATTGACTGTCTAGGGCTTTTTTCAGGAAAAAGAAAAACTAGGGCTAGTTTAGTTTTGATGCTTGCTGTATGCCTGAAATACTTGCGCGACTGCACCAAAGGGCATCTATCACCCGCAGTAGCGGAGCCAGGATTTTGCAGTTGGGTATTCCGTATACATAAAAAAATTGATGCAAATATGCAATTGTAATAAATAGGATACAAACTCTGAACATAATGACATACTGATAATCTGGCGTAATGCCATTGTCTCTAACAATGATCCCTAATAATTAGGAAAGATTATAGAATATCAAAGCTACTACAATGTAACTCTACGATCTCCTTTTTGGAATTAATTAATGATATCATCATCTTCCACTTGACTAAAGAATTCCCTTTCAATAAATGTGACCAAACAATTGTTCAAATACTCATCACCCATTTTATTCCTTTGTTTGTTCTTCACATAATTTATCATGGAAAATACTCTTTCAACACTAGCAGTGGCCACGGAAAGAATTAGCACCAACATAAGAAGCTTGTAGACAACATAATATTGCTCATGTCTTTTTGTGCTAACAAGTATAACTAAAAGCTCACACGGGTTCTTCAAATTTTTAAACCTTTCATCTCTACGCACATGAGAAATGTACATAGTGAGCTGATATGGAAGTTTTAACGGTTCATCAGTCGTGAAATCCTTAGGTTAAAACTTTGTAGCAAGTCTAACCAATTTCTCTTGATCATAAGCAGCAAAAAGATCAAGTGGACTGAAAGCTACCATGCAAGAAAGTAATTCTGTGTTTACTTCATCAAATCTATCATTGAGTTCTCGAAGTTGTCTATCAATAATGCTCACAAACATATCAACATGGTAGCGATGATAAGCATAGGCAGACTTATCCATAATTAGTTTCTTCAGACTATTAGCATTACCTTTCATATTGTTAGCTACATCGTATTATTTTGGCCACGAACCATTGCAAAGGTCAAATTGTACTTCATAAGCATATACTCCAATGCAGCTTTAAGTGTCATAGCAGTAGTATCTTGAATATGGGCAATTCCAAGAAATCTGACAACCGGCCGTTCTTTCTTATCAACATAACGCAAGCAAACAACTAGCTGTTCATTCTGGTACACATCAGCAGACTTCACCCAAGTTGAACGATATTAGAGAGTGTTTGACATGATTCCTACCAAACGGCTACGGCTTTTCTAACTTCTTAGGAGCCACCAAAAAGATCTGTCAAATAGTGGCGGAGGAAGAGAGGGGCACACGTACATCCCCTAACCTCCCCCAACACTCTACACTCCACTATATGATTATTAATTAACTAAAAATATAGAATTAGTACTAATTAGTGATTATTTGTATGCTCTTTGTCTGATCTTTAATAACATTTATAATGTCCAGATTAATGTTTATGTTTCCCCCTCCCTTTCTTTTTGTTCTTCTCACTATTGTTGTAGTATGTCTTGTTATTAGATTGTCCGTAAATTAGATTGGTCAGATAGAGGTTAGACAATTAGGGCCACTTAAATAAGTGTTTGTATTGTATTTTTCCCTCTCTCATTATGCCAGAAAACGTTATTAGTGACGCGTATAGAGGCCTATTAGTGACGCGTAAAACACGCATCACTGTTCTTGCGTCTGTGATAAGGGCATATCAGTGACACGTAAATACGCGTCACTGATAACCCCTATCAGCGACGCTTCCAGCTAAGACGCGTCACTGATAACTCCTATCAGTGACGCGTCTCGCCAATACACGTCACTGATATGGACCTTAACAGTGACACATTTTGCCAATACGCGTCACTAATAATAATTTACAAAAACAAAAAAAAAATCTCTACCCTGGTTCTACATTACACATATTACAACATATCCATTTCAACAGTCAAATTCTTTACAAACTCCAGATATAGCTTATCTACAAAGCATCTGCTAGAAAAACCACAGCCTAAAAGATTTCTAATCTAACAATAAATGAACATTACATAAGCTATAACTACATGATTTCTAATAGTACAAAAGCTGTAAATATATTGGGTAGGGCTATGCATGAGATCCTGCAAAACCATTATAAACCAAAGTACAAATTTAGAAGTGTCAACAACAAATAATATTGAGTTTGTTCAGAAAGAAGGACAACATGTGAAGCTGAATTTGTTCTCTATATTTTACACTAATAAGTAGCTGAATAATATATACTAAAAATAATGAACAAGGCAGACAATAGTGATATCCAAACACCTAAGATATATGAAATGTGGGTTGCTCTAAAACCAATCCAGACACCTTTAAATTATTTATAAAATCCATTTTAAATTCTAATTTTCTGTTGGTAACAGCCTATATAGATCCTATGTACTACAGGCTGCAAATTGCATTTCCACTTGCTGCGACTCACTAACCCACAAATATTGGTGTTTTTATTTCAAAAGGACCTTTATTCCGATACAAATATTTGGTAACAAAATCAGTTGCAGAGTGAGAGAATAGAAAGAGAGAGAGAGAAGGAACTCATCGCATATTTCCTGGAATGCAGGACACCAGAGGTTATCAACCAGCTGCCATACCCTATTACTATGGAGTTCAAGTTTCTCGACAAGTCAAATGATCCAAATTTGAGACTGGGTGCAGTAAAACATTAACACCTAACTACTACTACAAAGCAGCATGAGATACCAGCTATACCAAATGAACTCATCGTCCATCCAAACAAAAACAAAATGCGACCACAACAACCATTACTCAAACTGAAAGTAGCAACATTGATACACAATAAAGTATAATGCAAGCCTTGTTGAACATACTAGTCACTCAAGATACCTAAGCATGGATGACCATCTCCGCTCAGACAGCTTACTCGCATTTGAAGACCTGTAATAGTTATCAGTGTATTAGCTAGCCATGACAAGATGCATTTTTTGTACAATGAGAGAGAATATCCGGGCAGCCATTTATTGATTTGTCTCAGTGCAACCTCCAGCTAAGTTGAAGAAACAACAGGCCTATGCCCAAAATACAGGCAATTGAGAGTCATGCAGCCAAAGAATAGTCGAAACTAGAAACATGATTTATGAACAAAAAGTGTTTGTCTGATGCCACTACTTGCTACACTACCTGTATAAGAACTTGGCAATAGCACTTCGATCTATTCTTTCAGAAAAGTGAATTCTAACATCTGCCTAAGATTTCTATTTTTCTACTTAGGACAGTGAACTGCATCTAGGAGTGTCATCAGTGTTGTTGTGTCAACAGTACAAAAGCAATGTAGAAAAATAGGAAATGCATGCATGAGGAAATGTCTAATCTAATTAATTTAGTTGTTATGTCAGGCAAATTCATGAAGAAATCAAAGCAAACCATAATTCAGAAATTACTTTGACAAAAATCACCAACCAATTATTCAAGTGATTTAGTGGTCTAAATTTTAGTCATATTTTATTGCACATCCTAGTATTTTAACTACTATTACTATTGTCCCGGTGGCAGTTTACCTGCAAAAAGAGACCACGGAGCACCCTGATGCCTGCACCCAACAAAAAACAACTAGAGCATGTAAATAATAAAATGACCAAAACCACAGGTAAGAACCAAAATGGCCTATACCTAGCAATTGTACAATTGTATTGCCAGCGAAGCCAAGGTTAGTGGAAATGCTCTTCAAGTGCTTTCTCCAAGGCTCATTCAACACCTTTCGTGATGGTGAAGTCACTAATCATCAGAAATACTGTAAGCGGAATGCGTCACTGATCAGACTACCATCAAGTAGTAACATAAGGAGCCATACCAGTCTATGAGGCTGGAGACAGACTATGCTTGAGTTTCCAATTCCAATGATCAGGTGGACATGCTTGCTGATGATGGATCATACAAACAAACACAAAGAGATTCAGTTCGGACAATATAGAAGGTTGCTGGGTTCATACAAGAAAGAAAAGGCTTGCTGATATGCACTAGTTTTCTAGAAATAATAAAACAGACATGTATGCTGACATAATTTTCATCTAACATCCAACAAAAAATTATGTATTGCTTTGCAACTGAAATTAACTCTATACTGCTAGTAGCAGTATAGTTTCTACTGAGAAGACCAATCATGGCGTTATTTGCTTGTTGGCACTTCCTAGCTGAAACAAACATAAATATAGGAGTGGTCTGTACACAATGCAAGCCTCCTGCCAAGACACAATGCAAACACGTATAAATATAAGAGTGCACAGATAGATAGTTTTTGTATGGGCTTAACACTTTCTTTTCAGCTGAAACACTGTCGTTCATCCTTTATATGGGCTTAACACAGATATAAATATAGGAGAAGAAAAGAAAAAAATAGTGTGTATTCAACTACTGTAGCAATAGAAGTTCAGTTATCTTTCACAGAAAATTAGAACAATCCCCAATGTACAGAAACACTGTTGTTCTAAGAGCTTATGGAAATACAAGTGGATTAAGTAGTCCCTTAGTGTTGTCTGACCAGGACATGCAAACTAGTTTTGGGCTGCAATATGTATCTTGTCACAGACCACAACAACCGACCTTAGCTATGATGTACTAATATAAATAGAAGCAATACCTGCATAGAAGGAAATCAATTCTCTAAAATGCATTATAACTTGCAGACATTATATATTGGTGATTCTGAAAATAAAAAAACTGACAGAACATTTAATTTTGCTAAAATTCAATAAATTAATTACTGAGGTATCTATATGATTCTATAACATTAACTGAAACTTTCAGTATAGCCTTCTAATAGGAATCCACGTTCTAAAACTGCATTGCCTGAATTTGAAGTACAACTGTGACATTATGAGATAAAAATTGTAAGGATGCCAAAGACCATCATGCTTCGATAGATGCTGGATTTTTTAGACAAAAATAGGATGCAGGGTGATTCCAAGTCCTAGAAAGAAGACGAAATCAGACAAGTGTTAGGGTTATGGGGTACCTAGGTGTTGACAGATCAGGTCGCCATCAGAGGAGCAACCATGGATCCTATCAACCTTGCACGAGCGGCCATGGAACGAACCTGCGAAGGCCATGGATCCAGCCTCCTTCGCAGGATCCAGTCAACCTAGCCCCAACCGCTGATTGTATTGCACCCCTGCCATCGCGGACGGTCAAATACCGAACCGTAGCGCAGCCACCGCCGGAGGGGAAACAACCCATAGAAAAAAATAGGGGCAGGAGGGCACTGCTGTGCTGCGTCGACTCCAGAGGCACCTCCATCGCTACCACTACTTCCAAATCTTAGAAGAGGAATGGGATGGGGACGGTCCGTATCGGGAGAAGAGAGGAGGAGCAGATGGCGAACTGAGGAAGACAGAGAGATGCGAGTCTGGTGGATGGTGGATGGGCACGGACGTGAGCCTTCAATTTGTCAACCGAGATTCATAAAAATTTCAGATCCGGGAGATAATATTCATGACACATATTTCGGGCAGGAACGTTACGTGTAAAGTGCATGATGTAAGCATATTTTAAATCTTTGTAGTGTGTAATGCACAAATATATTTATTACTTTTTTCTACAAAATTTATAAATATAAATTACTTTTATATGTGATAATAATTTTGAGTGATAATAATATATGTAGTGTGTAATGCATTAAGATTGGTGCTAGTTATCTGTGACGCGGCTTAAGAAAATGAGTCACATATATGTGCATATATCAGTGACGCGTCTATAAACACGCGTCACATTTCTTATATGTGACGCGTGTTATGATCTAGAGTCACTCGTATGTACAACTATCAGTGACCCATCTCGAGTACACGCGTCACAGGACTTATCTGTGACTCATATTCTTAACCCGCGTCACTAATAATTCGATCTATCAGTGACGCGCCTCAATAACACGCGTCACAATTTTTTTGCAGTGACGCGTGTTTCATTCAAGAGTCACTGATACCCTGTTATTAGTGACGCGTCTTGGTCCCGGGACATGGCCAACAGCTAATCAGTGACACGTCTCAAGAACCCGCGTCACTAATAGCTTATCTGTGACGCGTGTTGTTTCTGGGTCACAAATCAAGGCGTCACTGATAAGCTTTTCTAGCAAGTCTAACCAATTTCTCTTGATCATAAGCAGCAAAAAGATCAAGTGGACTGAAAGCTGCCATGCAAGAAAGTAATTCTGTGTTTACTTCATCAAATCTATCATTGAGTTCTCGAAGTTGTCTATCAATAATGCTCACAAACATATCAACATGGTAGCGATGATAAGCATAGGCAGACTTATCTATAATTAGTTTCTTCAGCCTATTAGCATTACCTTTCATATTGTTAGCTACATCGTATTCTTTTGGCCACGAACCATTGCAAAGGTCAAATTGTACTTCATAAGCATATACTCCAATGCAGCTTTAAGTGTCATAGCAGTAGTATCTTGAATATGGGCAATTCCAAGAAATCTGACAACCGGCCGTTCTTTCTTATCAACATAACGCAAGCAAACAGCTAGCTGTTCATTCTGGTACACATCAGCAGACTCATCAGCAGACTTCACCCAAGTTGAACGATATTAGAGAGTGTTTGACATGATTCCTACCAAACGGCTACGACTTTTCCACCAAAAAGATCTGTCAAACAGTGGCGGAGGAAGAGAGGGGCACACGTACATCCCCTAACCTCCCCCAACACTCTACACTCCACTATATGATTATTAATTAACTAAAAATATAGAATTAGTACTAATTAGTGATTATTTGTATGCTCTTTGTCTGATCTTTAATAACATTTATAATGTCCAGATTAATGTTTATGTTTCCCCCTCCCTTTCTTTTTGTTCTTCTCACTATTGTTGTAGTATGTCTTGTTATTAGATTGTCCGTAAATTAGATTGGTCAGATAGAGGTTAGACAATTAGGGCCACTTAAATAAGTGTTTGTATTGTATTTTTCCCTCTCTGTTAATATCTAGTTATATGTTTTAGCCTTATTTTTCTATCTTCACTCTCTTTCATCTACTGTAATTTTTTTCTATAAATTAGAATGGTCGGGTGAAGTTTAAAGACTTAGTGCAAATTAATTTTTCTCTTTCTCTGCAATTTCAAGTATCATTTTAGATTTTTAGTTTGCCTTTGTTACAAAACAAATGTTGATTCGATTATTATATATGTTTTTTTACCAAATAAATAAGTGCACGCTCGTGTGATTGTTATCGGTTCCCGATACCAAAATCAATTATGGTGTGTGCTTCATGAGGTGATGCATCATGAGTTCATCCCAAGAATTTTGGTGGAACCAACTCATTCCTCGTCCATATACTAATCATTGGCTCATGAGGTGATGATGTATCAATTCATTCCATTCCATCAACCAAATAGAAAAAGTGAGGAGTGAGAAGATGATGTTATTCCACCAACCAAATAGAAAAAGTAAGGAGTGAGAAGACGATGAACCACCTCTTTCCTCAAACCAAACACCCTATCTATTACCAAACACCCTATTACTACTTCTACTCACTGGTTCACTCCGCACAGATAGTACGCGTAGAACAATCAATTTACTACTTCGACTCACTGGTTCACTCCACCTATGTTGTGGTCTGTGGATTTGTGCCGACAAACCTTTGTGCGAGCAAACCGGCTGTAAACTGGCGAGGCGGCGACTCCAACCACCATCAGGCGCTCGCACGGCCCCCGGCAACCGACAGAGCAACACGAAAAATTGAAGTTAGGGTTCGATGGTAATAAATTAGAATTAATATATGCATTGGTCTCAGTATAGTGTTCATCAGCAGTAAACATACAGATCAGGCTGATTGTATCTGTTACCACAGTACCCTACTTGAACCACATGTAAAACCGACGCACATTCAATTCAGATTAACAGACGAGGAGCACTAGAAAAAGAGGAACGCTCAACAAATAAGTCTGGTGTACAACAACAAGACGAAATCCGGATACTGCTGCTAGCTATGGACTCTTCTGCAGCGACTGGACACCAGAACAACCGCAGGTAGCAACAACTTGTTCAACACAGCTTTAGCGACGACGTCTCTTGTCGTAGTCATCCTCTTCTTCATCAGAGTCACCTTTCTCACGGAATCTAGGGTTCTTCTCCTGCAAATGAAACGTAGGATGTTTTATGAATATCTGTGGGTCCACAAAGGCATAATAAGGGGCCATGGCATAACAAGGAACATTGTTAATACCGCTGGATCAGAGTCTGGTGCTCTCTTGGACTCCTCTGGTGCCGACCGGTCATCGTTGCGGTAGCGTTTTCTCTGGTAATCTGGAGACTCATACCATGTTAGTGGGCAAAAATAAACACACAAAAGAACATTTTTGACATGTGTTACCTCCTCTGTCATTCCTATGAGAGTCTCCGTATCCTCTCTTCCGCTCACCTCTCTCATCTGCACAATAAAATAAGATGGCAAATTTATGTCCCTACTTCAATGATCAGAATATAATTGGCAAAATCTAATTAAAGAATATAATTGGCAAAATCTACTTAAAGAACTACGACCGGCCAACTAATGATCAGAATGATTGCAAAATATGCTGCAAAGAATTGAATCATCACAATCATGGTCCTAATAGCAAGAACTGAAACACCCCGACTACTTATGCATGTTCACAAGATCCCAAAAGTAAATTGGTCAACTAAAAGAGGAGTAAAAGTGGCCACCTAGTGGTTGCCACTAGGGTAAAAGAGAGACTGGGCAGTCTAACAGAACTGGAAAAAGGTAAATGGTTTCAGATATTCCAGCAAACATTACATATTGAATCAACCAAAGTTGTTACTATACAAATCCCTAAGAACTCAATCAAAGACCAAAATCGTAGAAATCACAGAAAAAATGTGAAGTCATGGAAATTTGTTCTCAAAAGAACATAATCCAAATAAGTTCAAACTTACAGGGAGGTGGTGCATTCGGTTGAAAAGATCCACCATAGTCAACTAATTCTCTTTGTGCTTCTAGTTCCTTCTGAACCATCTTACCGTAACCACCTCTTCGTTTGATTCATTAAGGAAACTTGGGAACTCTTGACAGCAGTTGTTGAACAAAAGCAACATGCAAAGGTACAACAACAACCAAGCCTCTTAGTCCCAAACAAGTTGGGGTAGGCTAGAGTTGAAACCCAACAAGAGACCCTAGTCACGGTTCAGGCACGTCAATGGCTGCTCTCCATGCATTTCTATCCAAACATAGATCTCTAGGTATATCCCAACTTTTTAGATCCCTCTTTATTGCCTCCCCCCACGTCAATTTCGGTCTACCTCTACCTCTCCTCACATGAAAATCTTGGGCTAAAACTCCACAATGCACTGATGCCTCCGGAGGTCTCCTTTGGACATGACCAAACCATCTCAACCGATGTTGGACCAACTTTTCTTCAATTGGTGCTACCCCTAGCCGGTCACGAATATCGTCATTTCGGACTCGATCCATCCTTGTGTGGCCACAAATCCAGCGCAACATACGCATTTCTGCAACACTCATTTGTTGGACATGTCTTCTTTTAGTAGGCCAACATTCTGCTCCATACAACATAGCCGGTCTAATCGCCGTCCTATAAAACTTGCCTTTGAGCTTTTGTGGTACCCTCTTGTCACAGAGAATACCAGATGCTTGGCGCCACTTCATCCACCCTGCTTTGATCCTATGGCTAACATCTGCATCAATATCTCCATCCTTCTGTAACATCGATCCAAGATACCGGAAGACATCTTTCTTAGGCACCACTTGGTCTTCCAAGCTCACCTCTCCCTCTTCCTGTGCAGCATTGCCGAAATCACATCTCATGTACTCAGTCTTAGTCCTGCTTATTCTAAACCCTTTGGACTCAAGGGTCTGCCGCCACAACTCTAGTTTCCTATTTACTCCTGTCTGACTCTCATCAACTAACACTACATCGTCTGCAAAAAGCATACACCAAGGGATATCTCCTTGTATGTCCCTCGTAACCTCATCCATAACCAAGGCAAAGAGATATGGGCTCAAGGCTGACCCTTGATGAAGACCTATTTTAATCGGAAAGAAATCAGTGTCACCATCATTTGTCCGCACACTGGTCTCGACGTTGTTGTACATGTCCTTGATGAGGGTAACATATTTTGTTGGGACTTTATGTTTGTCCAAAGCCCACCACATAACATTCCTTGGTATCTTGTCGTACGCCTTCTCCAAGTCAATGAAAACCATGTGTAGGTCCTTCTTTTGCTCCCTGAACCGCTCCATAACTTGTCTTATTAAGAAGATTGCTTCTATGGTTGACCTTCCAGGCATGAAACCAAATTGGTTCATGGATATCCGCGCCGACCCTCGCAATCTATGCTCAATAACTCTCTCCCACAACTTCATCGTGTGGCTCATCAACTTAATTCCTCGATAATTAGTGCAGCTTTGGACGTCTCCCTTGTTCTTGTAGATTGGAACCAATATGCTTCTTCTCCACTCCTTGATTGGAATACCATCAGGACCCATCGCTTTATCCACTTGTTTGAACGATAGATATTGTTAAACAACTTGGTTAGCCATACTACAGCTATATCCCCGAGGCATCTCCACACCTTGATTGGAATACCATCAGGACCCATCGCTTTATCCACTTTCATCATTTTCAAAGTTTCTCTAACCTCCTGCTCTTGTATCCTCCGCACATAGCGCCTATTGGTGTCATCAGATGAGTCATCCAACCGAACGGTGGAGTTCTCATTCTCCCCATTGAACAAATTATCAAAATATTCTTGCCACCTATGTCTAATCTCATCTTCCTTCACCAAGAGTTGCTCCCTCTTATCCTTAATGCACTTGACTTGGTTGAAGTCCCTTGTCTTCTTATCACGAGCCCTAGCCATCCTATAAATGTCCTTCTCTCCTTCCTTCATATTCAAACGTTGGTAAAGATCCTCGTAAGCCCGCCCCTTCGCCTCCCCCACCGCTCGTTTTGCAGCCTTCTTAGCCACCTTGTACTTTTCTATGTTGTCCGCGCACCGGTCTTGGTACAAGCACTTATAGCATTCCTTTTTTTCCTTAATAGCCTTTTGCACATCTTCATTCCACCACCAAGTGTCTTTTGGATCGCGACCACTTCCTTTAGACACTCCAAGCACCTCTGCGGCAACCTTCCGAACGCAAGTTGCCATCTTCTCCCACATGTTGTTTGCATCTCCTTCGTCTTTCCAAGGGCCCTCATCAATAACTCTTTCTTTGAAGCCCTTCAATGCTTCTCCCTTTAAATTCCACCACTTTGTCCTCGCACTCTTGGCTTGTTTGACCCTACGAGCATGCACCAGGAAGCGAAAATCGGCCACCAATAGCTTGTGTTGAGAAACCACACATTCTCCAGGTATCACCTTACAATCCTCGCAAGTGTGTTTATCCCCCCTTCTTGTAAGGACAAAGTCGATCTGGCTAGAGGAACGACCACTACTAAAGGTCACTAAATGGGAAGGTCTCTTTCTAAAGAAAGTGTTGGCTATCATCAGATCGAAAGCTGTAGCAAAATCTAGGACATCCACTCCCTCCTGGTTCCTACTACCATAACCGAAACCACCATGAGCCGCCTCAAAACCTGCACTTGAAGACCCTACATGGCCATTTAGGTCCCCTCCTATGAAGAGCTTCTCACTGCTAGGTACAGCTCTAACCAAGTCATCCAAATCTTCCCAGAACTGCCTCTTAACACTCTCATCATGGCCTACTTGAGGGGCATAAGCACTGATTACGTTTAGAACCATATCACTAACGACAAGTTTAACTAAGATAATCCTATCTCCTTGTCTTCTCACCTCCACTACTCCATCCTTCAGGCTCTTGTCAATCAGAACTCCTACTCCATTAATATTTGAAGTTGTCCCTGTGTACCAGAGCTTAAAACCAGTATTTTCCACCTCCTTCGCCTTCTGACCCTTCCATTTAGTCTCTTGGACGCACAAGATATTTACACGCCTCCTAACCGCTGTATCAACTAACTCTCTTAACTTACCCGTGAGGGACCCTACGTTCCAACTGCCTAGACGAATCCTAGTTGGCTCGACTAGCTTCCTTACCCTTCTCACCCGCCGAGTCAGATGAGAAGGTAACTTTATAGCACAGTAATGCAAAGGTACACCATAATCAAAATTGCACCAGTAAAAGACAACAGGCACAGCGAAACATGTAACTTTATAGCTGAATTTAAGTTGACATCAGGAGGTGCGGAGCATGTATGTATGGAAACATCTTATGGCTTTCTATGTCATATTGAACCAAATCAGAATGGAGTAGACTGTAATAGAATAGCATCAAAGGATATCAGGATCATAATCTGTACGATACTCATCTCTGACCTATGAAAGAAACAAACAATATATAAGCATAAAGCATGTAGAAACCCATATATATTTGTTAGAATAAGATCAAGGCACTACTTGTCCACCACTTCGTCCACGACCCCATTGCCTGCCTTCTTCAAAGCCCCAATCAAAATCAACACGGATTGGGCGGTCGTCAAGCATCGTTCCACTAATGTATTTGACAGCATCTTCAGCATCCTCTCTAGAGTAGTACCTAGAAAGAGAGGACCAAATTGCATAGGCATAAGCATGGCCATTAAAGCAGCATATACTAACAGTCAAACAAGAGTAATGCACAGATGCAATGCGCGCACAGCAAAAATCCTTTTTTCAAAATTGACAGCTTCTATGAACCTAACAGAATAGTGAGTATATGAGCATATCCAGAATAAGGCAGACTGACACACTGCACCCAACAATACAGTTTGCATCTCTAAATTCAATAAACTATGCTCAGGTTACAAATAAAAAAAATCCATGATTCACATCCTATGAATATAGAAAAACACACATGAACCACATCAAACTAAACATGGAAACAAAAACATAGAAACTTTGCAAGCAGAGGGGAAAAAAGGCTAACCGTGTAGTTGTTATCAGTTTATCAAAACTTCAGCATAAATAACATCATATTCCTCATTGCAACCATTGATCTCTCACTTTATAAATACATAATTGCAACAACCCAATAGATCCTAAGGAAAATTTACACTCAGATTGGAACATGTATTACCTAAATATCAGTGCCCATGAACTCACATCCCAGTCTTCTGGGGAAGGGGCTCACAAACAAGCACAGAAAACAGCTGTTGTACAAACTTATGCATATAAATATAAAAATTATCAAATGGCCATTGAAATCACCAGTTTGGAACATTATATGTTATTAAATCCCAATTTCCATAAAAATTGATAAATTAAACCACACCATAACTAGAGAGTGCACATGTCAACAGCGGTCATAACAGCACTTGAAGATAATTGCTTAGGGGTGGGCGGCAAGATATGTAAGAGGTAAACACAGACACTGAATTTGTTTTTGTTAACATCTATATGGTAAAAATTGTGTTTTCCAAAGAAACTTTCAGGGTGCTTCACCCAATCACCCCTGAACTAAAACAGAGTACATGAAACCATGAAAAAGTGATCGTTTTTCTTTATATATGCCATCGTCTCTCCGAGAACCAAGCACCCCGCTATTTTCCCCCACCCCCACCCCCACAGACTAGCATTTGGGCTCCATCCAATCTACTGCAATATCCTATGGAATGTACACGCTGGGATAGCGCAGTTCTCTATTCCTGTTCTAGGCATCTCACATGTTCCTGGCAGCAATAAAATTTCATGAAACAATGTCCAATTGCAACTAGCAGATGAACAGCTCACACTACCACACTACTGAAGAACCAAATAAATACATAAACAGGACTGGAAATCCATCTAGTCAACGTCCAGTTGCATCAAACTACGTTCCAACAGAAGAATTGGGGCAATCTTCCCTTCTAAATTAACTAGGGCGAGGGCTATGTTCCAGTAAATTGAGTGAAACTACAGCAGCGAATCCAAAATCACCGAGCACAAGAACAAACAGGAAATGCAACGCGACGTATCAAGGAAGGGGAAGAGGCCCGCACAGTACGAAGCAGAAACCGCATGGGGTCTTGGTGTTCTTGTCGAGCCCCATGATGATCTTCTTGATCTCGCCGGCGCGGGAGAAGAGCTCGTAGGCCTGCTCCTCCGTGGTGTAGAAGGACATATTCCCAATGTACAGCGTTGTCGACGCAAGCAGCGTCGCCTCATACTCCTCCTGCGTCCCCTTGAATCGGCGGTCCCTGTACGCCGAAAGCTTGCTCGGGTCCTGGAGGCAGCAGGAGAAGCCGCGTCAGCATGGCGGGGCGAGGGGACCAGGATGCTTGGGGAATTAGGGTTTCGGGGATCCGTACCTTGAAAAGGGACGCCATAGGGGGCTGCGGCGGCGGCCGCGCGTGCTAGGTCGAACTCCGCGTTCAGCGGTTGAGGGGGTTTGGCTCGAGTGAAGAAGAGGAGCCCGGGCGTGGGGAATTTTGGCGATTTGCGAAGGCCGAAGGGGACGAAACAAGGAGGATTTCCAATAAGTTTATGATAGATTAACAAGAGAAAAGACCTTATTACCTCTTATTAAATTTCTCAACTTTAGTAATTCATTTATCACTTACCATTAAGGCCTGGGCGTTCGGTCATAACAGATCCGATCGGTTCGGTTCTTCGGTCATCTCAAAAGTTCGGTCATCTAGAAACGGAGACCGATCGGTTAGTTTCAAAACTCAAGACCGAGCAAGTTCGGTCTCGGTTAGTTCGGTCCGAACTAACCGAACTATACAAAACATCCACTAAATAGTATATTTTTTAGCAAATTTGAGCAATTTTTTCTATTTCATGACAAAAATAACAATACAACCTATATATTAAATGGAGTAATAAGAGCGATGGTTGATATAAACTTACTAGAATAAATATTATATCACCAATAATAGTCTAAAGTACACATTATATCAATAAAAATTAAATGTTCGGTTAGTTCGGTCAGTTCGGTTACCCGAGGCATATAACCGAACTAACCGTAAAAAGTTCGGTTAGTGTGAACTCAGGACCGAACTAGTGACCAAAAATTTCGGTCTCGGTCTCGGTTAGTTCGGTTCGGTCTTCGATCATCGGTCAATTATGCCCAGGGTGACTTACCAAGAAGCTGGAGCAATGAGTTTGGGTGTTTCCAATAATATATTAAATATAAATATTGTTACACCCACTACATCAACTATTGGAGCATGACACCTTACAGGAATAAATGGGTATGATGTTGATCGATGGAAACTCAAGGAATAAATGGGTCTAATGGATGGTGAGGGCCTAGAAGGGAGTAGATTAAACTAATAGTGTAGTTAACTGTTAGCTAAATACCAACAAACAATTATTTCGCTAGCCAAATAAAATCAGCTAAAAGTTATAAGCTATTAGCTACACCTTTCGTCCCTAAATCGTTTTCGCTTCCCGAGAAACAACTTTGATCAAATATATATTTAAAATATTAATATTTATGGTAAATAATTAGTATTATTAGAAAAATCTTTGGATCTAGTTTTTTAACAACTTTATTTGAAGATATAAACGTTGTATTTTTTTTACAAATCAAGTAAAATTTATGGCCGCACATCAACAACGATAGTTATTTAGGGACGGAAGAAGTAACTAACTATTGGAAGCTAATGAATCTAAAATGACCTTCATTTATTGACCGAAACAAATATATAGATGTTCATGGAAACCCATAACAAGTATTTGAAGAGCCCGCGAAAAATGAGTTTTAATGAGAGGCTAATATTGAAGTGATATATGCAAGCTTTAAACCTAAAGCTAAGTCTGACCCCAACAGATATACAGATATTTTTTAGGAGTGTTTTTTTAGAAACTGTTGGAGAAATACATCTTTAATATATTTTTTGGGGGGCTTGGGAAACTCAGTAGTTTTGTAAAGAATTTTTTTGGATATTCTTGAAGATGCTCTAAGAATGTAAGTCTAAAAATACACTGGACTCGACGTGATTATTCGACAGGTGCTACAAAGAAAGACTCATGTGTTATACATCCAGATATGAGAAAACCATTGTGAATTGATTATATAGGAAACAAATATGAAGAGTACTCCCACAATACGGGGTGGAAACACTTATCTCTCTGTAGCTTAGTTGCTCAAAATATGAGTTCAATTTCTAGACGTATTCAGCTGCAAATCAATAGTCGCTACATAAATCATCATGCTTCAAAATCATTGAACCCTTTATAAAGGCACCCTTACAGAATGGCCATGCACAATAGACTGCTTTTTTAGAATATTGGGTTGGAAAAGAAACTTTACATCAAAACCCTTGCAAAGGCATCCCTCGAAGAAATTAGAAATACATTGCAAGCATGTCAAGGTGCTCCCGATGGTCGTCGTCACCGTCGACCGATGTCGTCAGTCTGGCCGTCCTCAACTTTCCGCAGTAAAGGAATACCTCAGGATGAAACTAAAGACCGACTCTCATGTCGACAAAGGAAATATTTTGAAACGTTAGTGAGTAGCACATCAAACTTGATGTGCATTGAACACGGTGAACGCTCCGGCAAACGATTACTCGCCTCTCTTCATCGAAGTTGGAAGAAGCCACCTGCAGCTCCATGGGCCATCCCAAATCGACGATGACCCCATAAGGCCAAGTAAGGAGTGTATTTGTGTGCAACCAAACAACACCTGTTGGGGAATACCCTCACAGTGAGGAAGTTCCTATCGGAAACTCCTTGTAGAGGGACAAAATCCCGGTGAAAATTAACTCCACCAATATGAAAACTGAGTCTTTTTTGAACAACAGGCATGTCATAGATAGGTCATGAGTTCTTTGTTGTTGATGATCAACAAGAACACAAACAACACAATAAAGCACATAGAAAATTTGATGATCCACACAGATAAATAAAGACGAAGGAAAAAAGACATCGACGTCGAACCTCGTGATAAAACATCGCCATGCTCCACTCACCCACACATAGGGGTAGTACAATCCGCACACCACCAAGCTAGCCGCCATCGGAGAAGCTCGGAAGAAAGAAAAAGTTCTCGGTAAGGTTGTCAACGAGAGATAATCCAACCCCAACCTAGCTAGATGTACTCTATTAGGAGGGGTCAGGATATGTACACCCGACGAATCCCCAACTCTACAAGCTCATCGACGCCATGAAGGCCACCGGTGCGGTGATGAGAGCAAGCGAGTCTGGCGATGGGAAGAAAAATCGCCCTGAAGGCACCACTCTGAACTGTGGCAGAGAACAAGACATTTCGATAGCCTGGAAGAAGGGTTATATTTTTTTTAGGGAAAAGAAGGGTTATATGTTTGCTAATATTTTATGGTGAAACGAGAATTTCTATAGGAACAAAGAAATGGACGTTGTATCTCACAGTTCTCACATTACTGAGGCCCACGTTCAAACCATCCTATCCGGCCCATTATTATCTCTCTCACAGTCAGACTCCACTTTACCCCAGCCTGGTCCGGTCAAGCCCAACAAGATTATATGCTTGTGCTCGCAAAGAAGTATGGCAACTGTCTCTATTGACCACTTTTTTTTTTCTTTATTACTCTCCGGTCTCCAGTTTCCATCACTTCTTCTTTTGACTTTAAGTTTTTTTTCATATCTCCAAGATAAAATTAAACAGCTCAAACTGCATATCAAGGTGCCTTTGCGCAGTTCCATCATCTATAATTAATTAATCTATTTTTCTAACCATCTTCATTTGTAACATTTCGCGAGCGAATTTCCTCGCCAAAAAAGAACTACTCCGTATTTCACAAATCCAAAACATAAAAAATATCTTACATGTTTTAAGTAGTTTTTTGTCGATGGAACCTATACCATGGAACCATAGGAAAAAAAACGAATGATGGTATAGAATTTTCACGGCACCGATGTCACAGTCCTATATCACCAAATCACAGTTGCAAAAGTTTGATGTACAACCCAAGAGAAATGATAAAGAGTAGAGACTAGAGATAGCTAAGAACTAGAATAGAGAGCAAGAACAGCAAGGGGGTTCTTGAACGGAAGAAGACAATCAAGTTTCAGGTTATGGTTCTTCTGTTTGATACCCTCGGCAGCTATTCCTGCTTTGTAGGTGTTGGGATTTTGCGAATGGGCCTATGGTCCAATGGTAGGTAAGTCCGGTGGGACGCTACCCACCAGGGTTTAAACCCTGGTGTCGCACCTTTTTCTGGTTTTTTTCAAAAAATTTGCAGGTACACGCACGCGTGCGCGTTCGGTGGTACTGCGCGTTTCCCGCGCACTGGAGGCGGCGAGCTTCCCAATCTCTCTTTGCGTGTGTATGGACGCGCACGCGTGTGTGTGCGTGTGGTGTGCGTGGGTTGTGTTCGTCCAAATTATACCTGAATAAAAAAAAGGTGTTGAGATTTTTTTATTTTTAATCCTTTTAATCAATATTTTAAAAATAAATGATAAACGATGAGAAACACAATAAGCACGTCTAGCCCTTTCGATCATGCCAGCACGAGTGGCACGACAGAACCACTCTATCGTGCCACATGCACTCGCACGACAAGGCCCACCACCGCGACATGGATCGACGCCCCGTGCTGGCGTGGCAAATGGTGGGCTAGCCCTGTCGCGCCAGCGACTTCGGCGTAACAACATTGTCACGCCAGGCGGACTGGCAAGACAGGGCGGCATAAAGCTGGGACCCCAACCCTTTCTTCCTCTCCCTCCTCACTGAAAGCATCTAGGCTTTCAAGTGGGTTTCGATGATTGATGACAATATAAGATTATTGTGATTAAAGTGTGTTTTATGGAAACAGGTTGAGTTAGATCACAATGATGATGATAGTATGGGCAAATGGTATTCATGCCCCCCTAGCGATGAAAATCGATTTGGTTTTCAAAGGATGGACGACAAGGACGAAGATAGGCTAGTTGTAAGTGTCGATTGGTGTTGAGAGACACTTAGGCCTCGTTTGGTATGACTCTACTTTACTAGTGAAGCCATTTTTTGGTTTCGGCTCTATGAACAGCTCTAGTTGTGAAGCTGGAGCCGTTTTGGTAAATCGTTTGGCAAAATAGCTCCTCATGTAAAGTTCCTTAAAATATGCTCTCATAAAACGGCACGTAGGATGAGATGAAGCCGGGTGAAGCCACTTTTATTGGCTTCATCCCACCTCAAATCTCTGTGAGATCACGATTTAAGGGGTTTTCTATATGAAACCATTTTATTTTACCCCGTTTGGCACAAAATTGCTCCAAACGGTTGTTGAAGCCGATAGAGGAGCCCTACCAAACGGAGCCTTAGAGTAGTTTAGCTCTTTGTTTTTCGTTTGATAGTACTATTAAGGGGAGTACGAATGAGTAGCTTGACCAAGGTGAGTCTATTGAGTTAAGTGTGGTGCACACTTGTTTTTCATAGCTCCAGATAGCTTAGAGATAGCTCATAGATCGTGAGAATCAAAAGTCCCCTAGGCTGCGTCTTCATCCAAAGTCGTTTTGACCCTTAAATGTGGGCATCGGATGCTGCCCCAGATGCCTACAGGAAGTACACAGTGAGTTTTCCTATGCATCAGACACACATGTAACACTGTTCACTTGGTGTTTGTTTCAGCGTCACATCAGACGCACTGAGGGGTGTGTCCGATGTCCATACAAAGAGGATCCAGAGAGACAATTTCCTCATCAGACGCGTTCGATGGGGTGGCATCGAATGTTGCCAGCGTCCGATGCCACTGTGATGTGTGTTGTCAGAGGCAGTACACATTACCGTTGCTAGGGCATATGACACTTCTGATGCCTCTTTTTCTGCTGCATCTTACCCCTTCATGGAGGGGTTGTGTGTGGGGGGGGGGTATTTAACCTCATCATCTCCTCCATTTGAGGTCTCTTGCTCATTTGAACAACAACAAACATCCTTGAGTGTACAAGGGAGTGCAAGAGCCCTAGTGAGGTTGAAAGATTTGTGAATCGCAAGATTAGACACCTCATTAGTGAGTTGTCAGTAGCAAGTGTGCATCCATCTATCTCTTTGGCTTTCTGTTGGTCAAGTGAGAGTTCTTGCTTGTTACTCTTGGTGATCGGCATCATCTAGACGGCTTGGTGATGATCGGGAGCTTGGTGATCATCCGGAGAGCTTGTGGATGACCCAACTCAAATTGTGACTCGTACTGGGTGATTCACGGGGTCAGAGTAGTGAAGAATCAGCCCAAAATGAGCACTTGGTCCTTGCACGGACCAAGGGGGAGCGACACCCTTGTGCGGGTGCTCCAACGAGGACTAGTGGGTGTACGGACACCTTGATACCTCGGGAAAACATCATCGTGTTCCTCTCCTCTCTTTACTTACGTATTTACTTTGAGCATTTCAATTCTTGCAATTTACATTTCTAGAATTGTCATGCTAGAGTAGGATTGGAACCTAGGTGTTAGTCCTTTTGTGCGGGAGAGCAATCAAGACACACTTTTAGGCACAAGGGGTGAAGTGGGCTAGTGTAGGCTTTAATTCTTATGAGAAATTTTAGATTAGCTCAATTCACCCTTCCTCTTGGGCATCTTGATCCTTTAAATTGGTACTGAAGCCTTGTGCTCACGAATTAGGCTTCACCACTTAGAGAAAAGATGTCTGAATGTGATGGACCTCCTCCCATGTTTGAGTGAGATGACTTTTCATATTGGAAAATCCGTATGGAGTCGTACCTAGAGGCGGTTCACGTGAATACTCACCAAGCAGCTATAGAAGGTTTCCCCAAGCCGAGATACGCCACTCATCTTACTCCTAATGAGGAGGAAAAAAAGTGAAATACAAAGGCCAAAAGCATCATCTTTAGATGCATTTATAAGGATGTGTTTAACTATGTTAGGAACCACAAAAACGACCATGAATTATGGACGGATATTTGTGCACTCCATGAGGGAACAAAGAGTGAGCATGAGGAGCGGTATCATCTTGTCATGCAAAATCTTAATTTTTTTGAGATGCTAGCTCATGAAAGTGCAAATGAAAGTACTCATGCTTAAATGTTTTTGTAGAGGAATTGAACGAGCTTGGACTCACACAAATGTCACCTAATACTACTCCTAGCATTGTTGTATCACAGCTTAACAACACTGCTGAAAATATAATTTCTAAACTGATCAATAATGTGCAAGTCACAAGTGAAATTGAAAGACCACAAGAAACCATAGTGCGACGATCTAAAAGGCAGAAAAGATCTGCAATTTCAGATGACTATGTGGTTTATTTAGTTGGACATGAATGTGACTTAAGTACAGAAAATGATCCTATCTCATTTAAGCAAGCCATGAATTGTGAAAATTCTGAAAAGTAGTTTAGTGCCATGAAAAAAGAGTTAAAGTCGATGGATGACAACAATGTCTGGGAATTAGTGAAATTGCCTCAAGGTTCAAAATGAGTTGGGTGTAAATGGGTCTTCAAGACCAAACGCGACTCAAAAGGCAATATTGAAAGATACAAAGTCAGACTTGTTGCTAAAGGTTTTACTCGGGAAGAAGGTGTTGACTGTAGAGAGACCTTCTCTCTTGTTTCTAAGGACTTGTTGAGAATTATTTTGGCATTGGTGACGCACTATGACTTAGAACTCCACCAGATGGATGTAAAGACCCGTCTTCCTAAATGGTGATTTGGATGAAGAACTGTATATGAACCAACCCGAGGGATTTTTGGCTCTAGGAAAAGAAGATCTAGTGTGTAAATTAAAGAAGTCAATATATGGGCTAAAGCAAGCTTCCCAACAATGGTATATCGTGTTCAATAACACCATTACAACATATGGTTTTGTTGAGAATATCATTGATCGATGCATCTACATGAAGGTCAGTGGGAGCAAATTTATTATTTTAGTCCTATATGTTGATGATATTCTTCTCGCTGCTAATGACCAATCTTTGTTACATGATGTTAAGAAGTTTCTCTCCAATAGTTTTGAGATGAAAGATATGGGTGAGGCATCCTATGTTATTGGAATAGAAATATTTTGTGATAGAAAACCAGGACTGTTGGGAATTGTCTCAGAAAGCCTATATTAACAAGATATTGGAGAGATCCAGGATGGTAAATTGCTCCGTCGAAATGGTTCCAATTCAAAAAGGGGATAAATTTAGTGAAATACAATGTCCAAAGAATGATTTAGAATGCAAAGTAATGGAATCCATTCCGTATTCATCACTTATTAGGAGATAAATGTATGCTTCGATATGTACTCGACTAGATTTCAGCTTTGTTGTTGGCATGCTTGGTCGATATCAAAGTAATTCTGGAAAAAAAATCTATTGGATAGCTAGGAAGAAGATTCTTCGGTATTTCAAGGGAACTATGGTTCACATGCTCACATACAAGAGATCAAGTCATTTGGAGGTGATTGGCTACACGGATTCAGACTATGCTGGATGTTTGGACTCAAGGAAATCCACGTTCAGCTATGTGTTCCTATTGACTGAAGGAGCAGTTTCTTGGAAGAGTGGAAAGCAATATGTCATTGCTACTTCCAATATGGAGGCTGAATTTGTGGCATGCTTTGAGGCTACTATTCAATCATTGTGGCTGTAGAACTTTGGATCTGGTCTTCATCAAATTATTGACAATCTGTGATAATGACGATGTTGTCTTCTCTAAAAATGATAGGTACTCGAAAGGAACAAAATATATGGATTTAAAGTACCTATCAATTAAAGAAGTATAAAATAAAAGAGTATCAATCGAGCATATTGGTACTGATTTGATGATTGTGGATCCGCTAACAAAGGGATTGCTGCCTAAAACTTTCATTAGCCATGTAGAAAGGATGGGCACTATAGATAAAACCTTATTAGCATGATGTTTATACACATGTATATAAAAGTCTGTTTTGCACATAAATATGTATACAATTATGTTTATGGTGAGATAACAATTTTCCACATAAAATTTATTTTGGATTGTTTCGAATAGTAATACATAGAAGGGATCTCCTCTTTGACTTGCGACCGCCACGATTCTGTCAATCAATTTCAAATTATACGGGACTTGATAAGTTCAATGAAAAGTGTGCCCCTTAAAGTCTATCGAAATTTCAATATCATCTCATGGGTCAGTGAGAGAATGTTAGATTATTTTAACATAAAGTGACCCACGTAAATTAATGAATTAATTCTATATTAATAGGTCTATGTGTGATGGTTGCTAGACTAAAGAATATGAATTATTATTGGATTGAAATACCCTCTCCTCTCTCTCTCTCTTCAAATAAAATTAGTGTTTGCATTAAGACCCAAAGGTCAATTGCTACCACATATACTAAATATGTGTTATACGCATGCAACAATATGTGTGTGAAAGACTCATGTGTTGTTTTTGCAACAGTGTCTATTGATATTACTTAATTAGTCACCATGCACTAATGTTAACGCACATTGGTTACTAATTAGAATTATAGTGGGTAAAAACTTGCATGTGACAACCGTATGTGTACACAAATGGAATTATGACATTAACTCTTAGTAGTGCTCAGCAGTGAAGGTGGCTGCATACATCTCTCTTGAAATATCATGCAAATTTTTGCTATATATATATGTCTCTGCCTGGACTAGGTGAGACAATTGTTACCAGAAAAGATAACACATATGAAAGAAAAGTAGTTCTCTCGTCGATAGGAGAACAAGGTAAGGAAGGTAGAGGAGAGAGAAACAATTCCAAGATCCAAGGAGCAAATATGATGCAAGGTGTGTTGGTATTGTTTAGCACATGAACGGTCTATTTATGATATACACATATGTAAAATTGTTTTATTTTAGTTAAATCAATTTGCGCTAATACGGTTCTTTAATTTAAGCTTCCGTAAAAACTTTTCAGCTTACACGATCTGTCTATGCAAAATGTGGATTCACATAAGATTAATTTCTATCATCCTTTAGCGAACACACGCTGCTAGAACAGTTTAGCGCCGCCTGCGGATGTACATGCATGTACCACTCCATGAGGTATGGCTCCGATCCCCAAAGCTCTAGTGCTCCACACATGCGACGTGTTTTAGAGATCAGCCATGTTGCATTCAAATATGTACGCATAAAGTTTATGTAATTATGGAAGTACCCTCTCCATTTAAATTACAAGACGTTCTAGATTTCTAGTTTATATCATATATAATAAAAAAATTATTTATCTAGAACAAACCGTTTTATAATTTTAAATAGAGAGAGTAGCAAGGATAATCACCAGTAAGTACATAATAACAAAAAAACTGAAGTAAGGCTCATCAACACAAGGATCACACGATGAACAAAAAAAAAATGTAAACTCAACGGCTAATTTAAGTGCTTTCTGCAAGAAATTAAATACATATATCAAAACATATAATATCAACCATATTTGACCAGTTGACCATAAATATAGCACTAAATCTATTGCTATATTATTAGTGAAATCGCATAGTGAACAGAAGAGAATTTATTAGAATATATAATAATTCTATAATAGGCACATGAATACGTACGTCCATGGTCAATTATCTCATATGTTACATCCATTAAGTCACAAAAAAAATGTTACATCCATTCCAAATTATAAGTTGGTTTATGTCAAAAACTAGTGTATCTAGAAAAACTAAATACTTTATTATACAAGGAAATACATAAATACTTCAAAATATAAATCCACGTAGTTTAATAGAAGTTACATGTTTTTGAGATTTATTTTCGTGGTCCTCTAGCAGCTTGTACAAATATGCATTTTGCCTACTAGCATTAGACCGATTTTAAATACCGTGCAAGTCTACGTAAGAAGTCAAGAACCTCTCGGGACAACCAAACACGTACGAACTGCACCAGAGTCTGGATATAGAGACTAATACAGGCACCAAATTAACTTACACTATATACTGAGGAATCGCCCTCTCTATATGTAAAATTATTTGATGCATTTACTTCGACGATGCTCCCCCGGTGCAAATTATGCATAACACATAAATCTTTAAAAAAATGCTATTACACATTCCAAATTATGGATCATCATTCTAGTTTTTCTAGATACAAAAATTTTGCTATATATATTTAGACAAATAGTAAAATATCTTCTCTTCTCTACACCTAAAAAGACTCTAAAGTCATCATCTATCTGGTGATACCAAATCTTGGCCCCTGCTCATGCGTCCATGTCTGATAATCATACTCCACTTAGAGCTTATGCATCCACAATCTACGCCCGGTTACAGTACAAAGATCGCTTATATTATTATGGTTCAATTCAAAAAATTATGACCACAGTGCAATGTAAGGGAATATCTATTATATTACTCCGTATATAAGTAAAGCTAAAATGACATATAATTTGGGACAGACAAAATAGATTTTAATAAACCTTACAAGTGAATTGAAGTAACATCACATACAATAATTAAGGTCTTCTGGTCAAGCAAGATGATTGTAAGAAAAATGAACATCCTTGGAAATAGATTATAAAGCAGCAGGCATGTTGGAAACAAAAACAAACTTAATTTTGAAACCCACTGGCTGTCGTTTGTAAGATTCAGCAATCTCCGCTTTCCAAGCGGAACACCCTCTGACGACATGATGTTTCTTTTAGCTTACTATAGGTTGTGTACATTGGATTGTATATCATTACATATGCAAGATGAAAAATGTCCCAGATTATAGCTATATATCCATGGGCTAGATTGTTCCAATCCAACCATCAAGCAGCTTTTAAAACAAACATGGCTAAGCTGTTTCATCGGAAAAACTACATACACACAGTGGTTGCATGCCAGTCACATCAATTATTCTCACATGTATCTATGTTGACACACAAACAGCAGTTTTCTACTACTAAAACACATCAGGCACACGATCATATTAAGCCATCAAATCTAGTATGATGAGGGGACACACACACACACACACACACACACACACACACACACATATATATATATATATATATATATATATATATATATATATATATATATATATATATGCAGTAGCAGGATTCGAGATAATTTCTTCATCACCAATAGAAAAGTGAATGCAAGTTTTTTACTTTTCTTTGCATCGTCATGTGTTTGACGCAAAACAATGAAACAAATCTAGATTTCAAAGCAAGAAAAAAGAAAAAAAAAGTTGGAAACCTATAACCAACAATTGGGTATATATACGCACTCGCATCCCTGACTTTCATAAAAAAAAACTGTAACGAATTCTGAGAAATGCTGCAGTTATTCCCAAAACAATCTTTTGGAGGACGGGGTAACCGTCATAATGTGTGCTATACATACTGAACTGGTATATAGTTTCACAACAAAACAAAAGGTTACTGAACCTAGAAATGGCACTCTGGAATGGTATATCTATATATTCATTGTACATAAAATCGAGCAGTTTACCCTCTATTGTAGTTTTAAGTATTTACTAATTTGCGCCATCAGAACATATTTTCATTCCACTAACAAATTACGTTCTTTCTGAATTATAAATCTTTTTATTTTTCTACATAAATAACTTTTATATGTATCTAGATATCTACGGAGTGATACATAAAACTAGTAAATGTTAAAAAAAAACTAAAAACGGTTAATAATTTAGAATGAAGGGAAGACTATATATCAGACGAATATATATATCCACAGAAAAACATCCCTAACAAATTAAGCATTTCAAAACTAAAAACGGTTTATAATTTAGAATGAAGGGAAGACTATATATCAGATCGACGAATATATATATCCAAAGAAAAACATCCCTAACAAATTAAGCATTTCATCCACAGATCCACTATAATAAAATGTTGACGATCGAAACACATACGTTCTAATAATACCCAGACACAGCTTTGTTATCAAAGACTTCACAAGCAGAAAAGTGCTCCAAGAAAAGGAGAGAAAAAAAACTCTGAAGACGAGTAGGGCAGCTCTCTCATTGAAGAGATAAGCACGAGACGTCAGGAATGGAACAGTGTCTCGAGTCGACAGCGACCCTACCATTCCCTGGAGGCTGGAGCACAAATGTGCCATCACCAATAATTAATGGCTGCTGCTGCCGGCCGGCTAGCGCTATGGCACACAGGACGGACAGTATGAACAGGATCTGCAGAGTGCAGCGCTATCTATCGTCCATCTCCTGTTAATAAATCTCTGAATAATGATGGATCGGGAGAGCACCACTGACCTGACAAGAAGAAAGTTGAATAATAATGTGATGATGATGACAAACAGATCTGAGACTGAGGGAGGGTCGACCGGCGGTAGTGTGTGCTTCCTTTGGAATTCTTCTCTCACGCTAGCGTCTTCGATCTGATGCCATGGCGAAATCCAGAATCTGGAGATTTAATTAGATGGGGTAGTACTGTAAAAGGGGAATTATATTATCGGAAGAGAACTGACAGATATAGTAGTAACATTCACCATCTCAAAATTGAGGAAAGAGAAACGGATCTGGTCAACACCCAAATATACCTTCCGAAACGGACCACGGACGATGAACATCGAAGAATTTACCTTCCCGAGAAGCTGGCCGCAGCAGGCGCAGGTAACGGTTGGATCCCTTCCCTAGCTTCCCTTGGAAACGATGAACAAACAGGCTAGCATCAGCAGCGGCTTGTCCCGTACCCAGCGAGTGGGAGGGAATCCGTGCGAGGAGGTACGCACGCGCGCCCAAAAGCTCAGATCCAGCATCCAGGCCGTACGTACGAACCGACCAGAAATAGAAATTTCTGCGGACGGCCGGCGGGGCACCAACGTAGCCACCGTGTTCCGCGCGGCATACAATGACACGGACAAGAGAAGCAGGTTCACGGGCGCGGATGGGTGGAGCGGTGCACGTAGTAGCTACACTAGCGTGCCAGCAGCGCCGCGCGCCGGTGCGCGCGCGCGCGGTGATCACGACGGCCAGCTGCGGCGGCTTCAATTCGATCGATCGATCGATCGGCAAGGCGCGGCGAGAGGGCCGGGAGGGGGGAGTGGATCGATGACAGATAGAGCAGTGAGCACGCGGCCGCGACGGCACATCCGCCGGTGCCGTTCCGCCCGGCCGTGTGCTCACTCTCTTCTGTCACCGGCGCCCCGCCGCGCGCGCTGCGCCGCCGCCTGCCTTCCGGCGGCCGATCGACCGACCTCAAAACAGCGCCGCCGCCGGCCGCCGGCCGCCGCGATCACCGCACGGCCACATGCAGCTAGCAGCTACACTACAGGCAGGCGATCGGGGTGGGATGGATGGTGAGAGACTTGAGCGGGCCGGGTGCCGGCTATATAGGCGCGAGCGCAACGGGACGCCGGGACGGAGGCTGGCCTGGCCTGGCTAGCTAGCTATGCGCCGGCCGGCCGGCCGGGACATTCCCCGTGCCTGCTGGGCTGGCAACTTGGCTAGGGTTTCGATCGGGTGTGCAACGAATGAACCGACGCGGTACGGCGCCGCTGCGCTGCGCTGTGCCAGATCGAGAGAGCGCGCGCTGGCCGCCGGGCCGGGCATCGGGCAGGCTGTGCGCGTGCGTCGTGTGGCTACAATTTTCGGCTCTTTCTAAAATCGGGCATGCGTCGGTCGCGTCGCGTCGCGTGGGCTGGGGTCGGGGCCGCTGGCCGGCTGGGTGGGTTAGCTAGCTAGCTAGCTGCCTCCTCCTCTCCTCGAAGCGATAAGCCAGCCGCGCGCGCGCGCGCGCGCGCATTAAAGCTGCGCCGCGCCGTGCCGGTCCGGTCCACAGCCGGGGCCAGTACGTGGCCCCCCAGCGCGACACGGGGCGAGCGCGGGCGCGCCCCGTCCACGCGCAACAAGAGTTTTGGCCAGATCTCGCTCGCTCGCTCGCGGCTCGACGACGGACGCCGGGCTTGTGGTTGTGGGTGTTTTTCCCGTTTTTTTTTTTGGGGGCGTCACGTTCAGTTCACGCTAGTAGAGCGCTGGTCCCGGCCGGCCGGCCGGCCGAGAGTCGTGTAACGTGGAGGCCAGGCTCCAGGGTCCGCAGCACATTTGTTGCTAGGCTCCTGCCGCGCTGCTTTTTACTCCGAGGAGCAGGTCAAGGTCTGCTGGTGCTGGTGCCTGGTGGTGACCTTTTAAAGGAACGCACGCGTCAGATGGTTTTTTTCCCTTTTCTGGCCGCGTGACGAGAGGTCGGGGGGTTAAAGCTGTGGACAGTAGTGACGCAGCCAGGCCTGCCTGCCTGACACGGCTCGTACAAGTGTCCAACCTTATCTTCGGTCCGTGCCAAGTGGGGTACACAGCAGCCAGTGACCGAGTGTACTACTACACCCGTGGAAAATGATGCTGCTACTGCCCAACACCACATGTAAAAATTGTTATCGGTGCTCATCGTTGTGGATGAAGCAGAGAGGGGATGTGTGGTAATTCTCTTGTAAAGTACTCCCTCCGTCCCTAATTGACCGTCACCGTTGGTGTGCGTGCCACAAGTTTGACTCAATTTGTAGCAAATGTGTGCAACATTTGTATCTCCAAATAATTTTGTTAAAAAACTAGATTCAAATATATATCCAACGATACTAATTATGTATCGTACATATTAATATTTTTTAATATATATTTAGTCAAAGTTGTTTCTTGGGAAGCGCAAACGACGGACATTTGGGGACGGAGGGAGTACTAGTGTTGTGCAAATCCTCACATGCACGTAGGCATGTGCTAGTGTGTACTCGATCCGTACTATTACATGTGGACTGAACTCCCAAGACGCCACCAGTCGCCAGGCCATTTTTACAGTTCTCACGTCAGCTTAGCAAAAGATATACTCCATCGTTATTTTTACGAGTATATTTTCCTCGATCAAGTACAATCACCACATTTGAAACGAGATTACGTATCGATCTCTGTTCATCCATAAATAATCGATCTCGCAAGGTCTCCTAGGACAAACTACGGGAAAAATGAATTACGCATTGTAATCCTCCAGTAATCATTGGGAGATGTTGTGCTCGCGGTATTTTGAGCTACGTGTGTGGTGGGGAATTTACTAACAATAGACATTAATGTTAGGCACGCGGCTACGAGTTACTCCGTAATTTGTCTGGAATTTCCTCATAATTTAGAATAATTTTAATGCTTCAATAATCAAAGCACTCATAATGTTAGACCAAATGAATTGAACCGCTCACAAATACTTTGAACCGATATAATATAATAATGGTACATAAATGATAATTAGAGCAACTCAAATGGTTTTGCAAATGAGTTTGACATTCTTGTTTTTCCAAAAACGTCTAAAAATCTCCTATACAACGGTTTGCCAAATGAGCTTAGCATTTTTAGCATGGCAAACACCGGGTGATATTTGACATATATGCCAAGCTGCGGTTCGCTTGGCAATCGCCCTCGCGTGCTACTCCTGTGGGATATTTTCCTCTTGCGCACATATTTTTTTAGTTTTGTCAAGTCTAAATACAAAACCGTTAGAGATTGACTCTTTTTACCTTTGCCATATTAATTTGTGAGTTGACTATACCATATTTTGCCAAACAAAAAATACAAAACTGTTGGAGTTGCTCTTAAGCCTTATTTGGTTGGGTTGTGCCTTTTTGTAAAAGCTATTGTGGGTTGTGACTTTTCCAAAAGCGGTTGTAGAAAAGCTACTTTTAGAAAGTTGAAAGTCTCTTTGGTTGAATAGTTGTGGCTTAATTTTGGAAAAGCTTTTCTCACTGACGTGTGGACCCCACATGTCATAGACAACCAGTCTCCAACAAGTCAAGGAAGGGCTCGCCGACGACCACAGTAAGGGGAGGGGGCTCGCCGGCCATCGACACAGTCAGGGGAGGGACTGATGAGGATGGGGCTCTTCAATGGGGGCCGGACATGGGGAAGAAGCTTGCGCCCACCGGACCATGGGGAAGGAGCTCACACCCACTAGATTCGAGGCTGAGGCCGCACCAGCGCCCGTCGGAACTAGGGAAGAGGCTCCCCCGCACGGCAGTGGCGATGATTGACCTCTCACGCTCACCTGTCCGTCCTGAGCAGAGGACTATGAGTAGGGAGCAGGGAGGGAGGTGGACTGAGCGCTGTGGATCTCATCGGCCCGAGCGCCCGCTGCAGATCTCGCACGCACGGTGACGGCAAAGCTCGCACTCGCGCACCCACCCGCGTAGGATTTTGCGCATGCGGTGACGGCGGTGGAGCTCGCGCTCGCCCGTCCGTGGCGGATCTCGCTCGCCCGAGCGCGACGGCTAGGGCTCGCCTGCCAGGGCGCACCGGCTTTGGCCTCGCCGGAGATGGCCTTGAGCCCCTATGCAAGCCCGATGGAGGGAGGGCGGTCGACAACGGGCATCACAGTTTCTCTCCCTTTCCTCGCGACGCGGTGCAGACAGAATAGAAGGGAAAGAACAAACTATTATCTACATAACGAGTGGCAGGTAGATAATTTTTAGACAAAAACCAAAAAGCCAGTGAAAGCAGGGGAGATGTGCTTTTGGATTTGTACTACGAAAAAAGTGTTTTTTGGCAAAAGCACCTATGACTTTTGAGCTCTTTGGTTGGCTTTTGGCTTTTATAAAAATTTCAAGCAAAGGGGACCTTAGCAATATATAGTAGATCATATATATGAATAAACTAATAAAAACACAACTACATAAACATTTTCTAGCTAATCTAACTACAAGTCCACAATAAGTACTTTTAAATCAACAAATGTTTGTGACTGCTAAAAGATAATAAAATAATAATATGAAATTTCATAATGTGTCATAGCAAGCTAGACTTTAATTACAAGTTGTACCAGATTTAATGTCACTAAGTTATTTTGTAGGTATACTAAAATAATGCACAAAAAGATAATATATGAAATAATTACGAATTGGTTCCAAAAATATTTAAATAGTACTTTAAATATTCATTGTTATCAAAATAATTTCAAACGTTGAAACATAGCGTAGCACCGTGAAGAGCTCATCAATATAATCAAGATGGATATGTTGTTTATTTAATTAAGAGCTCATATAAAAATATTTTTTAGAAACTAAAAAAACGACGTCCAAAGTTATAACAAGTGCATGAAGCGTTTGACAATACACACACAACATGCCTCTCCGGCCAAACGTTCACAAGCTAGGCGGTAATAGCAGTCAGGCTGGCTGAGCCCAGCTTCGGCTATGCTATGCACGCGAGCAGTAGGAGACAGCAGCGCATGCGCCACGAGACCAGAGTTCCAGATCGGGACGGTCGAGACAGAACCGTCCAGTTCACCGGTTCTCTAAAAACTGGATGGTCTAACTGTTTTTTAGCGGTCCGGTTACTTGAGCGGTCTTTTAATAAGTGAACCGAGCTGTTGTAGTCTCTGGTCGGTCTTTTACCGGCCAGACCACCGGTTCGGTCTGGTCCGGTCCAAATAACTAAGGTAAAGTGTACATTGTGAGTGTTCTAATGAATATTTTTAGTGCTGGTTGACGATCGTTACGGTCTACCATAACTCGTCAATGTAAACTGAGAAAAGGCTAAAAAGTATCGCCAAAGTACAGGAAAACCGACGGAAGATATACAATGTCGAAAGAATTATTTCGAATTACGGGCGAACGGATAGCAAAGAAGCATCTAGAAGGGACGAGAAGACACGATGACGAAGGAAGCCACAAGACCCCTTTGAGGGGGGTCCGTAGAAGGCCCATTAGGGGGGTCGGCCAACCCCCCCCCCCGGCCCATTTCTACCCGCGTCGCCGCCCGACCGCCTTTGTTCCTTAGGGTTTCAATCTAAACCCTAGGTTTAAGTCGATTTGATCCCACGGATGACGTCCATCCCTCGGGGCTATATAACCAGACCCTAACCCCCCTTGAAGGCATCAATCAATCTCATTATCAATCAGAGAAACCCTAATCAAAGCATCTCGAGTTAGGCATCCAAATAACAAGCAATTACATTAGTTTCTCATTTAGTTCACCCTATCCTAGTGCTTAGCTTAGTTAGTTAGAACTAGAGGGAGTTCAAGCATCATCTGTTGTAGCAAGGCTGGAAGTAATGTGCATGGAAGTACTAGCACCACATTAGTCAGAAAGCAAGCTGAGAAATCGTTCAACAGTGGTACCGTGCTGGTCCTAAGCTAGACCGTGCTAGAGACGCAAACCCGGTCACCAACAAAGTCATGGTATAGCAGGAACAAGGCACAAGAACAGCAAGCTATCACTCCTTTTTTTCTCTTCCTCCTCTCTTTTTTCTTTTCTTTTCTTTTTGATTTTTCTTCTTCTTTTCTTTTATTTTGCACAACTAGCATAAATATGAATCTTAACAAAAACATATTTCAAAACATCAACTTATACTTCTGTTTCTTTTTTGGGAGAAACAAGAAAAACAATTAGCAACTTATATTTTTCTTTGAGTGCCAAAACAGATTTTGCTGGTGTTAAACAAAATAGTAGGTATGGATATGGTGCAACAAAGATGGTGATTTCCATAGAGACATATATGGTGTAGTGAATATGTGTATGATGGTGGTGATGGCAGTGAAGATGGATATGATTGATGTGATTGAAACGTGACGAGAACTCGAAACTCTAAAAGTCTAACCCTAAGACCAGCGACTTGACTCAACCGATGTAAAGTAAACTCAACAAGCCCGAACTAAGTAGTAATAGTAAAAGGCTCAAAGGTTCTATGGGATTATAGAAATTAAATCGGTATTTTTTGTTCGCTTTTTCTGGACTATTGGAAAATAAAAGCAAACTGAAATCTCTCACCGGTCAAACCTGGCTTTATTACCACTTGATAAGAGGATGGATGTCTCGATCTTTCGGTAGAGAGGGATAACTTCAATTTGGACTGCAACGACGTTCATGACCCGACTACAACCATCCAAGGACGCTGCGCCTTAGCAATCGAGACACCAATTCCAGTGGTTGCTCGCGATCACAACAACCAAACCACTAGGGTTATTCCTGCAAGAAATCAAAGAACAAGCAAGAACAAGTAGAACAAGCATTCTATTGCCAAATAAGAGATGAAGGTTTAAATCTGACACACATGAAGGTGGGGTTCTGACACGAGTAAAACGAATGGTCTAGTCGACACACACTGAAAGCCCTAGTTTGGTTTATGAAACCTATTGGACTAATCCTATGCTCAAGTGTGTAAGGAGATAGGTTGGTCCAATACCAAGTAATGGAGCTAGATGAATGGTGATGTCCACATGATGGTGATCAAGGGCTCCAAAGCTTGAAACAGAAGAAAGAGAAAAACAAAATGGGCAAGAGGCAAAGGTATAACCTTAGGGTCATCTTTGTTTTGGTGATCAAGACACTATAGAGAGTGTGATCACATTTAGGAGTGATAGCCATACTATTAAGAGGAGTGAAACTTGTTGGTGAAATACAGTTATCAAAGTGCCACTAAATGATCTACACTTTGCACATGTAGTTAGTTTCTAGTGTGTGCTAACTACCATTGGAAAAGTGCTTGACAAATGCTAACTCACGTACACAAGTAGTGGAAACTTGGTGGAGTTAACACATTTGCTCAAGGGTAAGAAAAATGGGAAGATCTAGGGTCACAGAGGCGACCGAGTGCTGTCCTGGTTGTGATCAGACGCGTCCGATACTAAACCCTAGAAAGAGCAGCAGTCTGCATGTGACCGGACTCTGAGGCAAAATGTGATCGGACTCGACGCTGGTGCGTCCGGTCATGATGACGTGGAGCAGAGCTGTCAACTAAAGCTGACCGGACGCTAGGGTGCGTTCGATCAGTCTTGATCGGACACGTCCGGTCAAGAAAAATGCTCTTTGGAACCTCTCTGTTTGTGACCGGACGTTAGGGCTGGAGAGTTCGATCAATTTCTAACAGCGTGTCCGGTCAGTTGTCAGAAATGAACATTGCGAGCGACTTGTGACCGGACTCTGCGCTTGATGCGGCCGATCAGTTTAACTAGTGCGTCTGGTCGAACATAAACGAGTGTGTGATGAGATATAGTCATTGGGATCGAGCGGCTGAGTTCATATGGCTTGGACACATGGCGTCCATCGGATGACTGCACGCTAGGGTTGTGCGTCCGGTTGCCTTGACAGGCGCGTTCGGTCAGGGTTGTTTTCAGCCCAACGACTAGCCATTTTGTGTGAGGGCTATATAGGGTGTTTGGCCGGCTTGGGCTCACTCTCTTTGGCATTTTGATTGCATAAACTTCATTGTGAGCATAGCCATTCATCTCCCACTCCATTTGATTGATTGTTCATCATATTTATGAGAGATTGAGAGAGCCAAGTGCATTGTATGAGTGTGTTCATCTAGAGGGACTTGGTGATTGTGTTTCGTTGCGGATTTCTCTTATTACTCTTGGTGTTTGTCGATACCTAGATGGCTTGGAGCAACGAGGATCGTTGAGCGTCTATTGATGATTGTTGTTAGCTCCGATCGATGGATTTTGAGGGGTTTCTTGTACCTTCCCCGCGAGAGATCGCGAAAGATAACTCTAGTGGATTGCTCGTAGCTTGTGGATCCCCATCTTGTGGTGTGGTTGTACGACACCCTTTTGAGGGTTTGGCGTGTGATGCCAATTAGCTCATGAACCTCCAAGTGGGTGAATCGCTACAACGAGGACGTAGCTTATCGGCAAGCAAGTGAACCTCAGGATAAAAATTATTGTGTCATATTGTCTCTGAGGATTTCATTTGGTATTGACTATATTCTTCTTTGGCCACGACGATATATCCACTTGATCACTTGTACATTCATTCTTATATTTGAGCAAGTGATAATTGTATCTTTTGTTGATAGCTAGATTATTTATCTTGTATAGTAGTAAATACTCTTGCTTAGTTATAAATTAGCAACATAGACTTTGTGTGGCATAGTGATCATAGCTAACTAGAATTGTGGATAGGTGGCTTGTTTTTTTACTTAGAGCTAGCGCAAATTGAGCTTCACCATTTAGTTTACTAACAAGTTTGTTTAGTGTTATTGTAGAAATTTGTATAGGCTATTCACCCCCCTCTAGCCATTTAGGACCTTTTACACGCGTCTACAAGGAAGTAGGATTAGCTAATCTTTCAATCAAACAAAACACAACCTGATCATGGTGGCTCTAAAGGGATATAAGTAGATGGGAGGACGAACAAAGGGATGTTGGGGTCGTTCTCTGATCCAACCCTAGGACGCATGCCTAATGGACCCAACATGATACATGGGCCATTAGGCCAAAACAGGGTCGCGTAGCACCATTGGCAGAAAAGTTGTCCGCATTAAAATGATGATTGCAAATGCATCTGATAAAAGATATGAATGTAACTCTAGATCCATTGGAAAGTAGACTTGATAAGCTTTCCAAAAAGTGCTAGAATGTCCCAATCGGAGTCCGTATGAAGTCATGGTGATCATCTCGCAAGATGGGGCACCTCTGCAGTCTAAATTCACCTCCAAAACGTGTTGTACTTGGACTCTTTCTTTCCTTGTGCCAAAAGTGACATGGTGACCGGGTAGATGGGTAGATGATGTTAGGGAAACTTGGATTTGGTCCCCAATCAACTTCATTGTCCTTCCATGTTTTCCATATGCAATCAAGCCTTCCCTTGATTCATGCAAATAATTCTTTGGTTTAGAGATAAGATGGTCATATCTGAACTGGTGATGTCTTCATCAAATCTGCTCTCACAGAGGTTTAAGGAGGGATAGACCCAAAAGGACAGAACTAGTGGCTTATCCTGGCTTCATGTCATCCACATAGATGCCAGCAAGAATCGAGCCCATTCTACCCCCACCGTGAAGGAAGTGTGCACGAAGAAGAGCTCATGTGGCCACCAGAGCACATGGACTACCAAGTACGACCATTGTAGCATGCGGACCGTCGTGGCGGAAGCACGCGGGTCACCGAGGCATAGCCACCCACACGCATGGGTCGCCAGGGCATGGCCACTGGGGCTCACTGAAAGTGCATGTTGCACTTAAGCATGATTTTGGATGAGTTGATGACAATGTTAATTAAAGGTCTAATGTGTTTGCTAAATGTGACACATGAAAATTTTTATCTCACAATGTATTTGAAATGAAATGCAAAGCCAAAATGATGGATTGTTGTATGATATTCATATCACTAGCACAAGACAACAATGAAAATAATATTATATTGATAAAAGACTATTATATTGTGGGATAATCATGGCTCATATATGTGCTAACATAGGATTCAAAGCGAAGTGTGATTGAATGGCTTGAGATGGTGAAGATAGCAAGGAAAGAGTCTTCGAGGTACTAAGCTGGGGTGAAGGGCAAGCGTCGGCTTGACGACCGAAGAACCAAGCTAGGGTGAAGAAGAAAGTACTTGCATTTAGTCGAAGGATCAATCAAGTTTGAAGATTATATTGAGTGGAGAATCAACATTCCTAGCAACAATATTGATTGGAGTGACTTGACACATTTGGGATCTCAATAAATCACTTGTATGGAGTCAAGTCACATGCTCAAGATGGCTATGCTCAAGGGATATCTACTTCTAAACATGACAAACATTCCTCTAAATGAAGAAAGTGAAAGAGAAGCGGCTTCAGTCCAATGGAGATCTACTCAAGAGGTTTAAAACTTGTTTTTCAATTCATCTTGACTAAATAGGAAAGTCGTACTATTAAGAGGGATGCAACATATAGTAGATGATTCTTCATAAGTGCTCAAACCAACCCAAGTGAGACATGAGAGAGTTAGGTCTAACTCCTATCTGTTCCTGACTATTTTTGCATTCAGAGTCCATAATAACGAACGTGTCCGGTATTGGACGGTAGTATCAGCCCTGGTGGTCGGTAGTACCTCCATTTAAGGGCAGTTCACAACCTCTCTGGTCGTGGACATTTTTGGCCTACCGATAGTACCGCCATTAGGCCGGTAGTACCGGCCCCCGGTAGTATTGTCCCTTCTGGGCGGTAGTACCGTGAATTATTCGCAGCAGATCAAAGTCTTGGGTCTTAACAAAGTTTGGCCTACCGGTACTACCGGCCTTTGGGCCCGGTACTTGTTGGCGGTGCTTACCGACAACTTTTATGAGCCAACCAAGGACAAAATAAGGCATACTCACATACATATGTTATCACCTTGACCTATTTCCACTTGTATTGGAGAATCATTGCTTTTGAGGTATCAAACATGAAAACAGTGGAAAAGGCGAGAAGAATACACTTTCCGACAAAGCGTAAAACCAAGAAATATGGGAGAAGCCCACCTAAAGAAAACATCTGGGCAGGAAACCATCATAACCCCGAAATGCATCAAGCCAAGGGCCCACCACGCGAAGGCGGTGGCCAGCGAGCCCACCAGGGGTGCGGGCGCACCGCCCCTGGCCCCACTGGCCACTGACCTCCTATGGTGGTTGCATGCCTCCATGCAGAGACGGTTCATATGAGTTTTCATAGTTAGCTCCTCCAAACCGACCTTGTACTAGTATATAAGTAGAGGTAGAGCTCCCTCTTTCATAATCAATCACACATCAACAGTATATAAGTAGAGGTAGAGCTCCCTCTTTCATAATCAATCACACATCAACACATTTGTCTTTCATTCCACTTTGTATTTGGAGCTCTCTACATTAGTTTAGATCCTCTAGTAGTTGGAGCAAGTGCTACTTGCAAGAGGAGAGGAGGAGTTGTAAAGATCTACTTGGTATGAATACTAAGTTCCTCTTTTCATACTTATTCTTATTCTCTTATGATGAACATTGTTATGTTCTTGAATTAGAGCCTTGTTCTTGTTCATTGTTCATCGTTCTAGAACTAGTTCATAGCTTTAGATCTTTGTTCATCATGAACATGAACGATGCTCTTCATTCAACATGTTTAGATCTTGATAGCTTAGTGATATGTGTTGGGTGGTGTTTTGTCGTGCCTACGGGTGCGCTTACATCTTTATCGGGGAGGTGTAAGTGTTCTTCATGTGCGCGAGAGTGGTTCTCGGCTATATGGAGTTGGTTGAATGCCTGGCTTAGTCCAAGGTTGAGGGGTAGGCGGCAGGTGGTGACAGCCCTGTCCGTCCCTTGTAATCCCCCACGTTCGGCTTTGGGGTAGGAGTCTAAATTGCCCGGTGTATCCTGCTGGCAGACCAGTGTTCCCGGGTCTCCTAATTCATCCAGTACTTAGCACTAAGGTTAACTTGATCATAACATGTATACTTGATTCATTGACATAACTATGTGAAGATCCATGCTTCGTAGGACATTCTTTATTCTTTTATTCTTTCTTCTCTCCCGGTAGAAGCTCTATGTATCTTAGGCAATGTGTTTGTGTTGATCCCACTATCCAAATTACCATTTATCCTCCTGCTATGGTTAATTAGTCAACTATGCATTTATTATGTTCTTGTCATGGTTATATCTCGAATCCTTTCGCATCTAGTCTTCCCAGTGGTAAAATATAAATAACGATACCTGGAATACGCCCGGTGAAATGCTACAATGGTAACCCCGTGCGCTTGCGGACCCTGTCTGTAAACGAATTGGTTTACCATGCCAGCCTCTCAGGCTGTCACTAAAACCACATGTCTTGGTATATGAAGTGCCATCGCACTTCGGCGCCGATACCGGATATGTAGTTAAGTGACTGCGTCTGAGGCTGACACTGATACCCCTTGGTAGCATCGCTAGGAACCACCATACTCAGTGTATGACGTAAGGGATGTCAGCGGCATTCCTGACGCCGCACCTGGGGATGATGGCCTACCCTAGCGATGATGCTAAGAGATCTCAGTAAGTATTTTTGGCATGATCACCGAGGATGGATCTCAAACCCATCCTCCGGTGGTTGCGCTAAGAAATGCCAACAAGCATTTTTGGCGCCGTTGCCGGGGAAGGCATAGATACGAAAGATTCAGATAGAACATGATCTTGAACTAATATCTGTATAATTGCTAATTGATCATGCAGGATAACCTTTTACTGTTTTCTTCTGTTGTGGATGAAAATTACAGGATAGTGTATGCGTGGATTCGCTCTGCCGGAGAACTTCACCGACAATCCGAAGGCTATCGGCAGGAGAAAGAAGAAATCTTCTTCCTCCTCTGCAGCTCCACCGACAGAAGAACCACCAGTTTCTGCACCAAGCTCAACTCTCGCCATGGCCAATACCCTGCGTGACTTTTTCGTCCCCGCTGTTGCCAACGTGCCCACCGGGCCCGCTGTCAACACCGGCGACAAAGCTTTTGAGCTAGGACTGGCCTCATCACCATGGTGCAGGCAAACCCATTTTGTGGTTTGCCAAGCGAGGACGCGAACGGTCATCTTCAGAACTTCCTCGAGCTCTGTGACACTATCGTCATCAAGGACATCACTCCAGATGTCATCAGGCTCCGACTGTTTCCCTTCTCCCTCGTGGGGAAGGCAAAGCAGTGGTTCTACAAGAATTGAACCCGACTGATGTCACCACATGGGACAAGTGTTCGGCGGCGTTCCTTACAAAGTTCTTCCCCTTGGGCAAAACAACTGCCCTGAGGGGACAAATCACCAGCTTCCAGCAGAACTCAACAGAGTTCATGCCCGAGGCATGGGAACGACTGCAAGAATACATTGCAGCTTGTCCCCATCACGGGACGGAAGAATGGTTGGTGCTCCAAACCTTCTACGAGGGACTCACGCCCATGTTAAGGGGGCACCTGGACGCTGCAGCTGGAGGGACATTCATGTCCCTGACTGTCAACGGGGCAAAGGCCTTGATTGACAAGGTGGTCGTGAACCAAACTTGGGGGGATGGAAGACCCCAAGCTAAATCACAAAAAGGCATGCATACCGTAAAGGAGGCGGATATGCTTGCCGCAAAAATAGATCTTCTGCTCAAGCGGCTGGACGAGAAGACGACAACCAGAGAAGAAAGAAGTATTGTCCAATCCATGGATACGCACATGACATGCGAAGTGTGTGGAGAAATGGGGCACTCGAGGAATGATTGCCCCGAGACCCGCAAAGATGCTGCATACATCAACAACGGGTTTCGCCCACAGGGCGGAAACTCGTGGAACAATCAGCATCAGCCTTCATATCAGAAAGGTAACCAGGGCTACAACTCCAACAACTCCAACACACCTACCTTCAAGGATCTTGTGTTGGGGCAAGAAAAAATCAACGAAAGCATCTGCAAAAGGCTTGCCCACAATGACAAGACCCTTGAAGGCATGAACTCCAAGATCGAGGGCCTAGCCTCGGCAGTGAAGAATCAACTGAGCTTCAACAAAATGATCGAGACCTAACTAGCTCAGATTGCAGCGGCAATCCCAGTCAACGACTCGGGGAAGATCCCAGGGCAACCTGAGACCCCCCTCGAGTCCGTCAAGCTCATCACTACCAGGTATAACAAGCCCCCGAGTTGGCCCGTTGTTGATGGTCCTTAAACACCTGTTTTACCATCAACATGTTACCCTAAAATTCACCAAAAAGGCATGAAATGTAGTCAAATAGGTTTCAAACTAACCGAATTCCACATGTCCATAGATTTTGATTTGAATGCAGGATTTGAACCAAATTTGGATATTTGAACCACCAAAGGCCAAGCCCACTCAGCATGGCCCAATTGGGCCTCAGGGGGGTGGCGCTCGCCACCCCTAGGTGGCGCCCGCCACTTGAGTTGGCCCAAGTCCACTCCCTGCCACGTCACTGATCCGTGTGATCTCCCTAAGGCCAAATCTTGGCCCTTGGTCACTAGGTCAGTGGCATCGGACGACTCAGGAGGGGAGTGGCGTGGATCATGATCGAATGATGGTTATATGGACATGCAACCGACATGCAACCGCCTCTCTGGAGCTTCTGGATGACGTTGAAGCAATGACGGTGCATCCAACGGTGAGGGGGGTGGCGGCCGCCACCTAGGGCTGGCGCCCGCCACTAGAGTTTGCCCTAGGTCGGCTGGCTGCCCCCTATAAGTACCCCCCTCACTCCACAAGGGTATAAATACCCCCTGGAGGCGTCACTTCAAGACACACAAGAAAAGCAAGGAAGCAAGGAAGAGAGGAAAGCAAGCAAGCAAGGCTAGAGCTAGAGAGCTGATAGCTTAGGGTTTAGCCAAGCTTAGGCAAGTAGGTAGCTAGTAGAGCAAGGCATCTTTGCCTCATTGCCCTCGCGGAAGCGCTGCTCAAGGCTTAGCTCAAGAGTAGAAGCGTGCGAGTGATCAGTCCTGGAGTTGGGAAGATTCTTCCTTCATCTCCAGTTCAGGTTTTGCTCTTGTATCTCAAGCACTTTACTATATTCTATTTTATCATTTCAAGTATTACTTTATTCTACTTATCAGTATGGAGTAGTATACTTGATTGATTGCTTGAGTGCCTAGTTATACTACAGTTCAATTCACTTAGCCATAGTAGTTAATCTCTAGTGAGCTTAGTGTTTGATCTTTGCCAATAGGTTATTTAGTTAGTTTAGTGTTTATCTTATTAAGTCAAGTATTTGCTCTGACGTCCGCAAGGGTGTCTCTATTCAAAGCTAGGGTAGACATAGTTAGAATATAATTAAGCGTGGTGCTTAGTTATAGACTTACCTTCAGATACGGCTGGACCCCCGGATAGTTGGGGTAGCAAGCAGGTGGTGACAGCCCTGTGCGCCTTGAATTCCACCACGTAGTTGGCCCAGTTTAACAGTAAGGCTCGTTGTGCTAGCGTTCAACCTAAGTTAGTGGTAAAGGCTAGCACGCCTCGATACTTGATAAGATAGGAATAAAATTATACTTAACTTGGTTGCTTTATTGACATTTGCCTATCTTGCTTCGTACTTATCTTGCTTCGTAGTTATCTAGGAGTAGTTATTAGTTATTAGTTAGTTATCTTAGTTACCTTTAGTTACCCCCTATCTATCTAGTTATCCACCTTACCTTACCATCCATTTCATCCTTACCTATCCACCCATATATTCTTTCTAGCCTTTCATCTTCTTTTCTCTCCTTTCCCCTTTTCTTATTCTTCGACTCTCATCCCCTCCTTGACTCGACTCATACACCACCCTAGCCTTCCTTTGGGATCAAATAAATTGACACCTGGTACTCCCAGGGAAGTGCTACTACGATAGTTTTGTGCGCTTGCAGAATCTCCTTCTGGTAGATTGCAATCTCTCTAGCTAGCTCCTACTAGTGTCGGGATTGACAACCCCATTTGACATTTGTAGATAGCTGCTTTAGCTTCACTCCTTTAGGTATAGTGACTGGACTTGCTTCAAGCATTTCTGGCGCCGCTGCCAGGGATAGACTCCAAAGTCTACTCCTAGTAACGACGTTAGCAAGTGTCAACAAGTATTTCTGGGCCGTTACCGGGGATAGTTGCCTAGCTCTATCTTTAGTGAAGTTAAGAACTACCAACACCCGTCTACCCTTATTATCTTGATCCTCCCTTCATGGCAAAGAAGGAAGATCCGGGCTGACCCACCATCGAGTGTGTCATAGGGGCACACAAGTTTCACAATGCATATTGCGACCTTGGAGCAAGCGTCAATATCCTCTCCAAGGCAGTATATGAGGAGATCCTTGGTGGTCCATTGTCGGCCACCAACATCACACTCCAAATGGCCAACAACACGATATGCAGGCCAGAGGGGGTAGCTAAGGATATCCTAATCCGCATCAAAGACAGCTACATCCCCGTCGACCTCGTCATCCTAGACATAGGAAAAGATGACGATGTCCCGCTCCCCCTCAGACAACCATTCCTGAACACGGCTAACGCCATGATATTTGTCTCCGGAGGACGGATTCACTTTTAGCTTCCTGAAAGAACCATCCAATGTCGGTTCAACGGATACTTCCACCGTGAACCTACCCGGAAGCCACAGAAAGTGATAAGCCCGAAGGCCATCACGTCTACTCCACCACCCTCGGCCAAGCCAAGGCCAGTATGGCGGAAGAAGAAGCAACCACCTCAATCTCCTGGGTCAGAAACTTCTACTTCGGGAAAATAAAGGAGGTATAGCCTTGCTACCGGGCTATAAATGGTATGTCCTCGGCCCGAGGTTAAATGGTAGTTATCTATTTTTATATTCCACTTTAATATTTAAACCATGCATATAAAAATAATAATATATAAAAATATTTTCTATTAAAACTAATGCATGGAAAAATGTTTAAAAGTCATTTTCTTAACAAAAGACTTTTTACATTACTATTTCCCATTTTTCTAAAATATTTATAAAATCCAAAGAGCATCCAATTTTGTGGAAATTTTCAAATCTGGGAGAAGACAAAATTTCTGAGCGAGTGACCAACGGCTAGTTGAGGTGGCCTGCTGAAGGTGGGGCCGAGTGGGGCCCACAGGGGTGCGCCCGCACCTGGCCGGAGCCCAACGGCTCCCAATTTTGGCCAACGACTCCTAGTCATTGCCCTCTCCCCCTTTCAGCTGGTCACCACCTCTATAAATACTAGAGGTGCTGGTTGAGCTCTTCTCACCCTCACTTCTTCATACTCCTCACTCACACCATCTCCTAGCTTCATACTTCATTCCCACACCATTTTCACAAAGTTTGAGCAAGGTACTAGCAACAAGGCCTTGCCCAAAACTCCTCGCTAGCTCCACTCCACAAAAATCATGAAGGGTTTTGGAAGAGCTCTCTCCGGTGCGATGAAGAGAGCGACGGGAAGGAACGATCGCGAAAGCCGAAGCGTGCCCTATTCCGTCGATCAAGAAGAAAGCTCAGTGCGAGGAGAATCTCTGCCGACCACAAGCCAAGTCGGTGCAGCAAGCGCGGACGACACCAACGTCTTCCTCGAGGGAGAACGGGAGTTCCAGGCGTACTGAAAGGACCTTGATGTCGCCTAGAGGGGGGGGGTGAATAGGCCTGTTTAAAATCACAACTCAAAACTTTGTTAGAGATGCCCGGCACTATCGCCCTAAGCCCAGAACTGCCGCACCCCGGCACTGCCGGCCTCAGCCCGGTACTGCCGCGCCAACAAACTGCCCGAGCCTGCAATTCAAAAACTAGCCACAGGAAACCAATTCTATATGAATAGAAGTGTTGCTCTTGGTTTCCTGAACCTGCAGAACCAACTCAACCAAGCCAAATATGTTGTATGAAATAGATCGGGGCCAAATCCTAGAATCAATCACAAGCTCACAAGTATGATGAATGAACACAAGTAAATACAAGAGACAAGTGATTTATCCCGTGGTTCAGCTCGCCACCAAGGCTTGCCTACCTCCACGTTGTTGAGGATGACCACTTAGGTCAAGAGCTTTGCAACTCTTCCTCGGTCTCAAGTCAAGGAACCAAATCCTTGAAGTGAGGGGTAATTCTACTAGCTCCACAAGAGGATTACAAACTTCCCGCTGCTCACCACAAGCACGGGAGCTCGCCGGGCGACGCCTAGCCGTCTAGGAGGCTTCACCTCCAAGAGTAAAAGATGCACAACGAAGATCGACGAAGCCCGACAAGTGCTCAAGGTTTGGAAGGCTCTAATATGCTCTCTAGCTCTTAATCACACAGCCCCAACACTTAATCATGCACTAAGCATGTCACTCTTACAAGAGAGGGTTGGGGAGAGCTCTCAAATGGCTTTGGATGTGTTAGAAGTGTTTTGGGCACCAGCAGCCAGCTCTGGAGGCGTGGGGTGGGTATATATACCCCCCACACCCAAAACTAGCCGTTGGAGGTCAGAAACTAGCCGTTACTGGCTGTACAGGCCCGGCACTGCCGCACTTAGCCCGGCACTACCGGGGAGCGGCACTGCCGCTCGACAGAGCGGCACTGCCGCAGCTCCCTGAGACAGCACAGGTGACCTCACGAAAAACGCCATAACTTTTTACTCCGAACTCCGATTTCAGTGATCTTGGACTTTCCGGAAAGCTTGTTTCGAGGGCTATCCAACCCTACAGAGAACAAGCCCAAGATCAACAAGTGCAGGTGCAGTGCTAAGTGTTTTCTCTCATGTTAGCACTCGGGTTCGGTTAGTTTGAGCACTTGAGACTTGTCTATGATTCGTATTGCATCCCCCTTGATAGTATGGCATAACTATACTCAAGACAAAGAAAATATAACCATTTTAACCACTTGAGTCTTCAATGTCTTCATATGCCATTTCTTCTTGATATCACTTCGAAAGGGGTTGCAATCATCTTTGTCTCCTTTCTTTGAGCAAACACACCTTGAGCATGTGACTTGAACCATTTCCACACATATGAGTTCAATCCATGGCTTCAAGTCACTTCCACTAATGATTTGATCCTCAACACAATATGAATCCTCATAGCTTGATTAGTACCTCGACTCAATGCAAGTACTCTCTTCTTCACCCTAGCCATAGTACTTCGGTCTCTTGACCTTCACCGTCGCTTAGTACCTCGAAGCCCTTTCCTTGCTATCTTCACCTTATCAAGCCACACTCAAGTCACATCATATTGAGCATCCATTGAAAACCATTTCTTCAATATTGTGATCCTTACTTGAACATCTTGTAGATATGCATGTTGAGATCAATCAAGCTTTAGTTTGACTCACATAGAGACATATATGGATCATCATTAATATGGTCAAGCCAATTCACGATTCCTAATATCCTCTCCTTTTGGCTTGACACTCAACACTCACTTCAATCTCCATCTTCATACTTCTAGCTTGATCAAATCAATGCAAAGTGATTCTCCAAACATTTATCCATACAAGCAAACCAAAGTAGAGAATGACTTATATCCAATATGAGTTGTGTCCTTTGTCATTTCAACTTTGCTTGCCATTTACTCACTTATGCATTCTTGATTCATTCTTCAACCTTGATCAAAGCTAGTTCACTATCAAACTCTTCTTGCTCACGAAAAGCAACCCATTGTTGAGACCATTCCAAAATCATCAATCCATGTCTCACTTGTCATTTGCCACATATGCTTGCTTTCTCATGATGCCATGATATCCCACAACATAGAAGCCATATCATCAACTCTATTTGCATTGTTGTCTTTTGCTTGAACAAGATTGTTTCCATGATCTTCCAATACAACAATACACAATTTTGGCCTTCATTTCAACACTATGTGGAATATCATCAAGTTTGCTTTTCTTGTTGAACCTTTGATACACTTAGCAAACTTGTTAGACCTTTAATTATGTTGTCACTCAATTCACCAAAACCCACTAAGGGCTAGATGCACTTACACGTACGCGATCCTCTAGGACCGCGCCTTCGTCCACACACCACAATACGACCCTGACCTCCTCGAGAAGATAGGTATGGATTCTGAATTTCGCGCTATTTTCAAAACAGTTGGTTGGGAAAAGGTTGACCCCCTCTATGAGGAAGGTTCCCGTTTCCTGACCATTCAATTTTTATGCACCACAACAGAAGTGGAAGATGGCTTTACCTTCCGCATGTTTAACACTGAATATTTAGTAACATGGAGGAATTTTGCATCTCATGTCGGGTTTAATAAGAAATGCTCTATCGATCTTAACCATGTGCTTAAAAGTTTTAATCGCCACAAGTTTTGGGCAAAATTTCTGGTCAGACAGTAGTTGGCAAATTCCAGCCTCATAATATGCAAATTCATCATCCCACTTTGAGGCTTATACATCGTTGGATATCTATGACTTTGTTTCCTAGCCAGGACATTCGTTTTGTTAGAAATGATGAATTAAGATTACTCTTTGCGATTGTCCACAAAATTAAAATTGCTCCTGCTCATAAAATATTCTTACACATACTAGAGATGTTTCGGGTTTCCACCTCCATATCTTGCACGTCCCTTGTAACTCGTATTGCTGAGGCTGTTGGTGCGTTGGACGGACATGATGTCTCGTACATCCCCATCCCCCCGCATCATCATCAATGAAGCATACCTGATACAAGGGCACAACTTAAAAGTGAAAGAAGACGGAACGATTGTGTATTTCTTCCTTGGATTTAGTAACAAGTATCCAACTCGGAACTCGCTTTATATAAATGTCGGGAATTTATGTATATCATCTCGCAGGGTGACCAGGAGCAGAACCAGGAAGGAAGCAGGAACAAGCTCGCAGGCACCATCCATACCTACTCCGCTGCCAGCCATGCAGGTATGGTATCCCACCGGGCAGGTACCTGAGTTTACGCCCGGATATCAGCCTGGTTGGACGACCTACCCCGGCAATCTCCAGCTGGTACGAAATGGCCTGAAGGAAGCCATGCAGCTTGGGGCCAAGGCACATGGGCCGAATTATCAGATTCCGAGGGGCTACCACCTCCAATCCCGCCAAGGCAATCCATCACTTTGGAAAGCCTAAACACGAGGATTGAGGGGTTTAAAATCCGCACCGACAACATTCAGGGTTCCTGGATGAACAAGCCCAATGGAACCAACGATGGGATGCCAGACAGGACCAATTCGACGCCAGGCAGACGAAGAAATATGCGTCAGGCAGACGACAGGAATCACTCGAAGAAATGCTCCAAGTTCATGCACTTCTCCGACAACAGCAAGAGCAGCAACTGACGTATTAGGCGTCGCTTGGGTACTATCCCCGGGGTCCGTAGCTGCACGCTAGCTTGGGGGGAGGAGCCCCCCTAGGTACCTTGTATCTTGTATTTGCATTGCATATTTCCTTTTCTAAACTTTGCATTGCATATTTCAATTTGAATTTTCAATTTCCTATTATTATAAAAAAAAATATAAAACAAAACAAAAATATAATTCCACTCACATCTATATGTCAAGCATGCTTTTGTTAAGTCCTTGTTGAAATGATGAATAGTTGCTCTGTTTCATGTTTCAAAATCTTGCTTAGTTTATAAATTTGAATTCCCCGACATTTAAGTTCATTGGCTAAAATTGTTCACCCTATGAAACTTGAAACTTGTGGGTAGCATAAGCATGATCCTTGTCTTAAAGCCGTTGCTTGATTTGATTCAATGAAATAGATTCTGCTATAACTTTGTTCAAAGTGATACCTGACATTCGGAGTTTTTCATTTTCAAATAGTAAAAATTCTAAGTTCCTCAATGATCATATATCCTACCAAAGCCATATGAGTCATTCGTTTTGAAAACCTTCCACTCATATGCTACTTGTAATTACATTGAGCTTTGTCAAATTGTTTGTGACCTATGTCGAGATTCTTGTCATACACCCATGATCCGAGATTCACGTACACTCCACAAGACATCGCTAACTCTTACACCAAGAGTTACGCATAACATGTCATCCATCCATCCACCAAATAAAAAGCTACATCCACATGTCACTTCTCTCTCTAACAAAAAGTCCAAAAAGAAGTTATGGGCTATTGAAAAAAAGAGAATAAAATAATCCATGCCAAAAGGCATGTTGGAAAAAATGGGCAAGTGCCCGATGTAGAATTAGGGGTATACTCAATACCCATTTGAAAAGAAGAAAAAGAAAAGAGAAGAAGAAATAAAGATAGCCCGTACTCTCGAAATTTCAAAAAGAGAGAGAGAGATTTGACTAAGGAGCTCAAAACAAAAAAATATTTTCACACACATGCAAATCTCGATCAAAGTATATGACTAGAATCTCCATGTGGTTCAGTTTTTGACATAGCAAAATATATAATACAAGTATGCCCACCTTTATCCTCTACCTAAAACTCCACATAAACCTTCCTAGTTGGTAGGGAAAAGTGAGGCAACTTCCAAAAAAGAGTCTTTAGTAAGGACCAAATACACAATGAGCGATCGAGTGTATCATTTGAGGAACTATCTTTTTGAATTGCAAAATATTTTAAAACCTCCGGATTGATAGTAAAACAAAGAACGAAGGGCAAGCAGGTCTACGGAATCAGTCGGTCTCGCAACCGCCAAGAGACTCGGAGATTGCTACAACGCCCCACAGGTAACAAGGTAAATAGGATGAGTAGCATGCCAATTTATTTAAATCAAGGAAGAATTCTAAGTTATAAACATATCAAACTTTGAAAGATGATCGGCATTGCAGCAACTCCTGATCAACAATCTAAAGTTGTACTACTTGCTCGGGACAAGCAAGGGGTAAGCTTGGGGGGTTTTGTTGGCGGTGCTTACCGACAACTTCATGAGCCAACCAAGGACAAAATAAGGCATACTCGCATACAAATGTTATCACCTTGACCTATTTCCACTTGTATTGGAGAATCATTTCTTTTTCAGGTATCAAACATGAAAATAGTGGAAAAGGCGAGAAGAATACGCTTTCCGACAAAGCGTAAAACCAAGAAATATGGGAGAAGCCCACCTAAAGAAAACATCTGGGCTCGAAACCATCATAACCCCGAAATGCATCAAGCCAAGGGCCCACCACGCGAAGGCGGTGGCCAGCGGGACCACCAGGGGTGCGGGCGCACCGCCCTTGGCCCCACTGGCCACCGACCTCCTATGGCGGTTGCATGCCTCCATGCAGAGGCGGTTCATATGGGTTTCCATAATTAGCTCCTCCAAACCGACCTTGTACTAGTATATAAGTAGAGGTAGAGCTCCCTCTTTCAGAATCAATCACACATCAACACATTTGTCTTTCATTCCACTTTGTATTTGGAGCTCTCTACATTAGTTTAGATCCTCTAGTAGTTGGAGCAAGTGCTACTTGCAAGAGGAGAGGAGGAGTTATAAAGATCTACTTGGTATGAATACTAAGTTCCTCTTTTCATACTTGTTCTTATTCTCTTATGATCAACATTGTTATGTTCTTGAATTAGAGCCTTGTTCTTGTTCATCGTTCTAGAACTAGTTCATAGCTTTAGATCTTTGTTCATCATGAACATGAACGATGTTCTTCATTCAACATGTTTAGATCTTGATAGCTTAGTGATATGTGTTGGGTGGTGTTTTGTCATGCCTTCGGGTGCGCTTACATCTTTATCGGGGAGGTGTAAGTGTTCTTCATGTGCGCGAGAGTGGTTCTCGGGTATATGGAGTTGGGTGAATGCCTGGCTTAGTCCACGGTTGAGGGGTAGGCGGCAGGTGGTGATAGCCCTGTCCGTCCCTTGTAATCCCCCACGTTTGGCTTTGGGGTAGGAGTCTAAATTGCCCGGTGTATCTTGCTGGCAGACCAGTGTTCCCGGGTCTCCTAATCCATCCAGTACTTAGCACTAACGTTACTTGATCATAACATGTATACTTGATTCATTGACATAACTATGTTAGGATCCATGCTCCGTAGGACATTCTTTATTCTTTTATTCTTTCTTCTCTCCCCGTAGAAGCTCTATGTATCTTAGGCAATGTGTGTGTGTTGATCCTACTATCCAAATTACCGTTTATCCTCCTGCTATGGTTAATTAGTCAACTATGCATTTATTATGTTCTTGTCATGGTTATATCTCGAATCCTTTCGCACCTAGCCTTCCCAGTGGTAAAATATAAATAACGATACCTGGAATACTCCCGGTGAAATGTTACAACGGTAACCCCGTGCGCTTGCAGACCCTGTCTGTAAACGAATTGGTTTACCAGGCCAGCCTCTCAAGCTGTCACTAAAACCACATGTCTTGGTATATGAAGTGTCATCGCACTTCGGCGCCGATACCGGATATGTAGTTAAGTGACTGCGTCTGAGGCTGACACCGATCCATACTCAGTGTATGACGTAAGGGATGTCAGCCGACATTCCTGACGCCGTACCTGGGGTTGATGGTCTGCCCTAGTGATGATGCTAAGAGATGTCAGTAAGTATTTCTGGCGTGATCGCCGAGGATGGATCTCAAACCCATCCTCTGGTGGTTGCGCTAAGAAATGCCAACAGTTCTACCGGCAACTACCTGACAAGACCAACGACTAGTTTCGTGGGTGGAACTATATATACCTCCAAGCCTTCTCTTTTGAAGGTTGCTGATTCTACTGGTTCCCACACCCATTCTTGAGCTTTTAAAACACTTTCTAACCCTCTCTTAATGAGTGATTGACCTATAATTGCCAAATCCATTTGTGGGTTGAGAGAGATTCAAAATTAGAAAGCAAGCCACTTCTTGAGCACTTGTGCAAATCATCGATCTTGTTGTGCGCATTCATTACTCTTGGACTCTACGGTCCTAGATGGCTAGGCGTCGTCATTGAGCACCCAAGAGCTTTGTGGAGTGCCTCGGAAAGTTTGTGAAGGTTCAATCTCTCCTCAAAAGAGATCAACTAGTGGAAGGAGCATTGCGGGTGAAATAGACCGCGGCTAGAGTGACCGGTGGTGTCCTCTAGAGCCCACCTTTGTGGTAGCTCGCAGCCGGCTCAACGGAGAGTAGGACCCGAGGGGGTGCCGAACTTCGGTAAAACAAATATTATGTCTTCTCTCTTTTATCGCTTTCGATATTTGTGTGGCTTGAGCTTTCCCTGCAGGTTCTATGTGTTGTGCATATATACAAATTGTATCTCTGCAGGGTGTGACAATATTGAGAAGAAAATGGAGTCAATTTGGAGCCCAGCGCTGATTTCGTAAATACCGGACGTGTCCGGTATTGCCTAAGGGTTCAATGAGTTAGGGTTTACCGGACGTGTCTGGTATTTCCTCCCTATGCAGAAATTGTTCTATATTGTTCTAATCCTTTGGGGTGCAGGGACTTGACTCTATATTCATTGTATATCTTTCATATATTGTGTGTTTGTCTCTTTAGGGGTTGATTTACTCTGATTAGGAGCTTCACATAATAATCGCTTCCGCATTTTAAGGTGTTAATTTTCAGAAACGCCTATTCACCTCGTCCTCTAGGCGGCATCTTAGGTCCTTTCACTCACAACACAAAGTGTGGGCCACTAAGGCATGTAGTCGGGGGCATGGGGGCCGTCAGGGTGCAGGGGTGGAGGTCGCCCGATAGTGTGGCGCGTGGCGCTGTGTGGGTCGTCGAGGCGGATTGGTGAAGATGAACGGAGATAAAATAAGAAAATATAGGAGGACAAAAATAAACAAGCAATGAGTATATGGTCTTTTCATATCTTTTTATGTATCATAAGGAGTTGTTTTGCTAAATGAAGTAACCTGGCTCCAGCTCCATCAACATAGCTGTTCGCGCAGCTAAAGAAAACAAAGTGAAATACTGTCAATCAAGGCCTAAAATTGAGTTCACACACAGACCAACAGTTTGTTCCAGTTATGAGCTACTCGCTCCGTTCCTAAATAACTGTCTTTAGTTTTTTTTGTTTCGTCGCAGACACGTTTTCCGGACGATAATTAAAAGGGGACGGAGGAAGTACAGTAATTCATAGTACAGTGTGAACGTGTGATGGTATACTGTTCGACCCACCCCGCATGGTTTGGTAGCTCCGTCTCCGTCTCGAGTGGTCTCGACCGACGCCCTCCCAAGCACAGTTGTCTTGTCGAGCAGGTAGCTAGCCTTTAATAGGCAAGCCACCAGTCTCCTTCCTTTAGGCTTTCCTGATTTGGTTTGTTCCTAATGGCAATCGAGAGCGACATGCCTGCCTGTACTATATGGAGCGCATAAAAGGACACTGCCGCCATTTTAAGTACGTACGTACGTCGCTGCAGTCTGTACTCACATGTTTGGTTGGACTTTGGACTGCCCTAGAAGATAAGCCCCGGTGCTTCGAGGAAAGAACACAAGGCCAAAGCCAGCAGAGGAAGCCTAGCTAGATAGCTGTCGATCTGGGACTGGTCGAGCCTCGCTAAACAACTACTCCCTCCATGCTGAAAAAGCTGACGTTTTGGACAAGGTTTAAGTCAAATATTGAGAATATAAATTATAAATAACTTTTAAATTATTGAGTTTAGATATGTAAAAATCATATAAATAAATTTGTCTTGAAAAGTATTTTCATAAAAATATATATATATCACTTTCCCATAAATATTTTTAAAGAAACAAGTGGTCAAAGTGATGTTTTGGAGACCGTGTCGTTGTCTAAAACGTTGAGTTTTTCAATATGGAGGGAGTACTAGTGATTCAATCCAACGGCGTTGTTTTAATTTATTTATGGTTTAAGCACTTCTTTAATTAAGGCCATCATTCAGCGGAACTTGCCATTGGTCCCATTGTGGATTTAAAATTTCGTCGATTGGGATAGATACGATAAAGATAAGTGCTGAGTATTATTAAGGGTGTGTTTGGTTCCACCCACTAAATTTTAGTCACTAAACTTTAGTCATTTTTAATGTCTAAATGTCAAACACCATCACTAAAAGAGACTAAATATGTTTTTAGTCCCTTTTATTAGAGGTTTTTTGACATTTTAGCCACTAAAAGGAACTAAAGTTTAGTGACGTGAGGTGGAACAAAACACCCCATAAGCTTTTTGAAGCATCACGCGGGCCATGACAGCTGCCGATCGAGATTGATCGATCTTACGAAGATCATGTTCCTTTTAAGGTAGGACGAACATAACCACTTCTGATTACGTAGATACTAGAAAATATTTGATGAGGTAACGTGCACAGATTGGATAGAGAGGAAAAAAACGCAGGTTAGGTCCGGGCTTGCAGCGCTGGAACAGCTAGAGTCGAGAAATTTGAAATTAGACGGTGCGAAGCACTGGATCAGAGATGCTCCCTTCGTCGCTAAAATAAATAAGTTCCTACTATACTGTATTTGACTATAAATAGAAAAGTGATCTTGACATCAAATTAGTAGCTATTCGTTTGTGCTTGCTGTTGCTGGCTACAGCTGCAACGTTCACTCACAAAAGCAATATAGTAACTCCTACACAAAACAAGCAGTTGCAGCCGCTAAGGTTGTGCATAAGTGAGGCGAACATCCCCTTAGAGCATCTCCAACAACTCCTCAAATCAAGTTGTTATCCTTATTAATTTAGCAAAATCACAAAAATTCCTTCTCCAATAACTCCTCAAACCAACTTGCTATTTATCCAAACTTGCTATCCTGAGGTCTCACACTCACATATATACAAACTTGCTATCCTCAAACGCGGGAGATGATGCTATCCTCACACTCACATATATACAAAATTGCTATCCTCGCGTCGCCCGGTTGGCGACGAGCGACGACGGCGACGGGCGAAGGCGGCGACGAGCCCGGTTGACGGCGGGCGAAGACGACGACGAGCGAAGGCGGCGATGAACGAAGGCGGCGACCGGACTCGTTGCCGTCTTCGCCAAAGGACCCGCCGACCTCTCCAAATGACTCGTCGATCTCTCCAAACAACGTGGCTGATGCTGAAGGAGTTTCAGAGCCGGGGCTACTGCCACCGCCGGACGTGTGCATGAGCGCCTGCCCTCTGCGCTATGGCGGCAAATAGCCCTCCCAAGTGACGTCCTGACATCTCTACACGTGCATGAGCGTCTGCCCTCTGCGCTACGAAGGGAAGGCTAAGCTTGGGTTGAGACCTCCAAGGCTATACGTCTAGTGTCTGTATATGTGTCGTTTATGCGCTCGTTCTCCATACGGTTTTCAAGCAGCCTGACTGATGCCGACGAAGACTCAAAGCTGGGGCTGTTGTCACCACCGGACGCGTGCATGAGAGTCTGCCCTCTGCGCTATGGTGGCCAACAGGTCTCCCGAGTGACGTCCCGACCTCTCTACGCGTGCATGAGCGTCTGTCCTCTGCGCTATGAAGGAAATGCTAACTCGGGCTGAAGATTCTAAGGCTACATGCTCAGTGCTTGTACCTACGCTACCCACGCGCTCGACGAACGGTCTCCATTCGCCCAAGTCACGCCACAATCGAGCCTCTCGGAAAAGACCTTGTCTGTGGTACCTCCCTACGCATGCACGAGCGTCTGCCCTCTGCGCTATGGGATGCCAGCAGCGGTTTCTTGGGCGACGCCTTTGACTCCAACGCGCAAACGAGCTCCGCTCTCTACGTTACGGATCATGGGATAACCCAAGGCCGAACTGTTCATCGCTTCGGCTCACGGCTATTGAGTCTGCGGAATTCGGGGAATATGCAAAACACGCCGACTCGCTACAAGTTTTGCCTCTATTCGCCCAAGAGTCTATTTACAGACTACTCTCCTATGTTACACTCCATGGTTGTCGACAGCGAAAAGATCTACATCGGCGACCAGGTCCTCCGTGGTCGGCTCCGCCTCCATCTCCAGACGCTCCATGTCGACACGACGACTCTACGCTAGGGGACTTCGTCAAGCTGCAGTCATCCTCGCCCACTGGTTTTTCTCCATATTTTATTTGTACATCATCATGTGCTACTGCTCTCCATATTTATTTTTCAGGGACATCGCCTTCGCTCGTCGCCGATCACGCTCGGGGACTTCGCCTTCGCTCATCGCCGACCAGGCCCCGGGACTTCGCCTTCGTTCGTCGCCAACCAGGCTCGGGGACTTCGCCTTCATTCAACGTCGACCAGGTTTGGGGACTTCGCCTTTGCCCCTCGCCGTCGAGGCTCAGGGACTTCGTTCGTCGCCGACTTCGCTCGTCGACGCCTTCACTCGTCGCCGTCGTCGCTCGTTGTCGTCTTCGCCCGTTGCCGGCCGGGCTCGTTGCCGCCTTCGCTCGTCGCCGCTGTCGCTCGTCATCGCCTTGGCTTGTCGCCGCCTTCGCTCGTCGTCGTCTTCGCTCATCACCAACCCCCGTCGTCACCGCCTCCGCACGTCGTCGTCTACGCCCGTCACCGACCAGGCACGTCATCGCCTCCGTTCGTCATCGACCGGGCTCATCGCCGCCTTCGCTCGTCGCTGCCGTCGCACATCGCCGCCTTCACTCGTCGCCGCCTTCACTCGTCACCGCCGTTGCTCGTTGTCGTCTTCGCCCGTTGCCGATCGGGCTCGTCGCCGCCGTCGCTCGTCATCGCCTTCGCTCGTCGCCGCCTCCGCACGTCGTCGTCTACGCCCGTCACCGACCAGGCTCATCACCGCCTTCGTTCGTCACCGACCGGGCTCATCGTCGCCTTCGCTCGTCGCTGCCGTCGCACATCGCCGCTTTCGCTCGTCGTTGCCTTGCCTCGTCGCCGCCTTCGCTCGTCGTCGTCTTAGCTCATCGTCGCCTTCGCTCGTCGTCGTCTTCGCTGATCACCAACCCGGCTCGTCGCCGCCTCCGCACGTCGTCGTCTACGTCCGTCACCGACCAGGCTCGTCACCGCCTTCGCTTGTCGTCGTCTCCGCCCGTCACCGACCAGGCTCGTCAAGTCGTCACCACCTTCGTTCGTCGCCGACCGGGCTCGTCGCCGCCTCCGCACGTTGTCGTCTACGCCCGTCACCGACCAGGCTCGTCACTGCCTTCGTTCATCGTCGACCGGGCTCGTCACCGCCTTCGCTCGTCGTCGTCTTCGCCCGTCACCGACCAGGCTCGTCACCGCCTTTGTTCGTCGCCGACCGGGCTCGTCGCCGCCATCGCTCATCATCAACCTGGCTCGTCGACGCCGTCACTCATCGTCGACCAGGCTTGTCGCCACCTTCGCTCGTCGTCACCGTCGCTCATCGCCGACCAGGCTCGTCGCCGTCTTCGTTCGTCACCGTCTTCGCTCGCCGCCGCCTATGCTCGTCGTCGACCAGGCTCGGGGACTTCGCCTTCGCTCGTCGCCGACCAGGCTCGTCGCCACCTTCGCTCGCCATCTTCGCTCGCCGCCGCCATCATTTGTCGTCGTCTTCTGTTTCCTAAGCAGAAGGTCGTAAGTTCATCAACCCGTCGCTGACCAGGTTCATCGACCTGATCTTCGCCTATCGCCCAGGCTCATTGGCCTGGCCTTCACTCGTCGCTGGTGTGCATTAAGTCGCTCCATGCTGTTCGGATCAGGGTGCTGATTTTGGGCAACTCATCAGAGCACTTGCTAAATGCTCTACAAGCTCGGCACCACATGTCTTCAACACCTACTACCAAGCTCGGGGACTAAGTAGATACACTTCAACTTGCGGTGAATGTATTTTCTTTTTCTCTGACAATTCAAGGACGCTCCATCAAAGTAGACTTGCACAGACTTCTACTAGGATCTCGTTGTTCCTTACAGTCTTGCAAGCTCCAAGTGGATACACTTCACCAGAAGAAAGCTCTTCAAAAATTTTCTTGAGCACCTTACATCCTACTGGCGAGCCTTACTTGCCCGACATCGACTTCGCCTGCTCGGAACAAGCTCAAGACGGCGTCGCCAACAGATACAAAGTGCTCAGGGACTAGCTGTGAGGATATTACCTCCGTATACCCCCATGGACCTACTTGGGCCCTTCGTCAAGGACAGCCCAGCTCGAAGGCCTTGCAGCATACGACCAGCTCGTCGTGCTCATCAAGGACTCTCACGAGGTCTTGCCTGCCAAGGAAGATCCTAGAGTTAGATCCGGATTCCTTGCCTTAAGGAACCGCTTGTAATCTGATAAGGACTCGGCAATTGTAATCCTGCTCCCCGGCTATATAAGGCGAGCAGGGACCCCCTCTTATCTCATCTCCACCAGATCTGATCTCATCCGAGATCACCTGATATTCCGATATCATAATACAATCCAGCCACCAAAACACAGGACTTAGGGTATTACAGCGACTTGCCGGCCTGAACCTGTCTAAATCGTCGTGTCTCGTCCCTGTGTTTACGCTTGAGCAGTCGTCTCCACACCTCCTAAATCTAATCTACTACCTTGGGCATACCCCTCAGTAGACTATCGATAATATTTCGTCGACAATGCCGATAGTTGATTAGTCATAAAGAATTTGGAAACTGGATCGAAATGAAAATATAAAAAGAATGAAACAAGTAGAACCTACGTGAGTTCATTCAAATGGTCAGGAAAGAGGTCCAGAGAGGCTTAATGCACGTTGATAAGAAATTAGAAATGAGGTGTTAGAGCAAATCCTACAAGTTAGCTAAAATTAGTAGCCAAATTTATAGTTTAGCCATTTTGTAAATAGACAACTCCTCAAAAAAGAAGAGATCTACAACACCATTGTTTTTCTCATCTTTAGATAGCTAGTGCCCGTGATTGGCTTTAAGTAGCCACCAAAAATCAAGGGATAGTCAGTTTCTTATTTTACAAAAAAAAAAGTCATGGTTAGACTAATTCTACGAATGTTTGAAACAAGAGATAGAATAGTTGAGCATCGGATTGCACATTGCAGGTATCGGTGCTTGAAGAAAACAATATTGGCATCGATGATTGTTCGTTCACCGGTGCTGAGAAAGTGCGCAGAGGAGAAAAGTGAATGCATGTGTCGTTGTTTGCCTTTTTAATGGGCCATACTTTGCTTCTTGCAGATTGTGTGGTTTTTGAACAATGATGAATATAGAATGTGTCAGAGGCAGCCGATGCTCACTATTGTGGGTAGTCTTAGAGTCTACCTCTTGCTATATAGCCTCCAAAGCAAGGGGGTGGAGGCATTGCCCACTTTGACCGAGCTATAGCTCCGCCCGTGATCACGATAGATCCAACAAGCTCAAATATAATTTCTCTAATGTATATTATTTTTTGAAAAAGAATAGTTAAAAGTTGATTTATTTTGGAAAGACGACTGTGGGTCCACGAGTAGAATATTGCTGCTTTTATTATGAAAAAAATAATATACATTAGAAATAATAGACGTGAACCCATGCATGGTCCCAACAACGTAGATCACAGCTTTTAGAAGTGATTTATAGTACTCCTCTTTCGACGAAAAAATCAATTCCTAGAATCTATGTCAGTCAAACTTTTTTAACTTTAACTAACTTTATATAAAAAGTAATAACATCTATAATATAAAATAAATACATTATGAAAATATATTCCAAGATATATCTAATGATATAAATTTGGTACCATCAATCTTGATATCTTTTTCTAGAAATTCGGTCAAAGTTTAAATACTTTGACTTAAGACAACTCTAGAAATTGATTTTTTTATGGACTGAGAGAGTTTTTTTTTTTTAACTGACGGAGGGAGTATTTTTTACAACACATTGTCTAAAGGTAAAATTATTGCATGCCCCCAATGTACCTAACCAACCAATCCTTGATGGATGGCTCGCGCGCCCGCAGTTAATGACCCGGATTCCTATACGAATACTACAAAAATACATACAGGATGCAAGCTGTGAAAGATGAATTGAAGTTCGGTTAAAGTTTTGGATCGAGGTCCTCTCCCTAGCTACTACTACTACTGTATTTCTTTGTAGATACTCGTAATAAATCAATGAGGTGCGTGGTCCATGCAGAGCTTTACCGTCTTTCGAGCGGCGGGAGGCTCGCTTGCTCGTCGTGCTCGGCCTCGGCTGATTCCTTTCATGCACGCAGCACAGCTGCACGCCTGCACTGACAGGCAGGAGGAGATCGATCGATCGGCGACGCGAATACGGCTGTCAACTCCAACTCCTCTATGTACTACGTAGGCGAGGCGAGGCGTGGCGAGGTGAGTACTCGACACGTGTGCCACCGGTAGACTTTACTTTAATCCCGCGCGTGATTGGTCGGTCGGGCAGGTACGCACGCGTAGGGTGGGCACCACGTTAGCTAGCTACTCAGCGCATGGTCCACTCGAGCTGTACAGTACGTATATTGTATACCACCGCCGGCCATCGCTCACCTGCCGCGGCGGAGACTAGTAGCTACTCCATGCACGACAGTACAATCTCCATGCACGACGCGCCGTACGCACGCCGCAGAGCCCGGCGCGCGGCCCCATCGCTGAGGATGAGACCATCACCACCGGTCGGCGGCGGCGGCGGCGTCGGCCGGACGCGGGTGAGCGCCGTGAATTTGGGAGTTGCGGCGACAGTACAGTGCAGTGCAGTGCAGATCATGTCACGTGTGCCAGCCACTCCGTGCAACTTGCAATTGGTGGTGGGTGGTGGGCTGCTGGCCCGGCCATCCCTAAAGATGATAATGGGGACTTTCGGATCTGAGATCCGAGACCCGATTGATTTTTTTTTATCTGGGTACAACTTTGGACGCACACAACCCACACATACCACACTCACACCATATGCGTGCGCGTCAGTACACACGCAAAGAAAGAGATTGGGAGACTCGCCGCCTTCAGTGCGCGGAAAATGTGCAGTACCACCGAACGCGCACGCGTGCGTGCACCCTGCAAATTCTAGATAAAATCCAGAAAAGGTGCGAACACCAGGGTTTGAACTCTAATGGGTAGCGTCCCACTGAACAGACCTACCATTGGACTACAAGCCCATTCGCAAACCCGATGTGTATTTACTCTATTAGCGTTTTTAATTAGAAGAAAACCTTCACCTGTGAGTCTCTAAACGGGACAAAATTTTCACCAAACGGGTACGTAGGTCGATCCTATAGTCTCCATACCTGTTAGCTCGTGGGTAAAAAAATATCTGAAGGTCCAAACGTATGTCGAGACTACTACTAACATACTACTTGACGTAAGCGTTATAAATTTATGGTTGTGCAACTGATGTTTGGTTGTTGCTACAATTTCATTTAAACTTTATGTGTCATGTGACGGAACCGTCCAAATTATAAGAGCTCAGTATCGTCTTAGCTGAATTAACTGACTCCGGCTCACACTTAAAACTCATATAACTCTGGTAGTCCGGAAATCTTGAAGGATTTCAAACAACTTACAACATACAGGATCGCATTGTTCAAGTACCACGTTCGCTAGGATACAACAGTTGATGATCGAAATTGAAATTAACATCAGAATGCGAAGACTCAAAGTTATTACAATACTGAGTTCAAATAACGGAAGCTTTAAACAAGTCTTGGAAATACGACCACCACACACGTGGTCCGAATAAAACATTGTTTTTGATAACTCACTCCTCCTTTTTCAAATATTGTGCCACCAGTAGTCTTAGTCCCGCAAAAGCAAAGGAGAAGCTTTGGGATGACCCTGTCCTGGGCCTACTCCTCATCACCCTCCACGGGGTAGAGGCAGTGCTTACAATAGCCGAAGTAAACCTGGCCATCTGCAACAACGGGATAAACTCTGAGTACGGAAATGTACTCAGCTAGACTTAGCCGTCTAACTGAAAATAAAGACACAAAGGGTATGTAAGGCTTTCTGGTGGAGCTGGGAATTTAGTTGTGAAAAGCTTTCTTTAAGGAGAGTAACATTTAATTTGATGAATGAGCAATCAATTTTTTAAACCTATCTCTTAGTCTAGGTTTGCACCTAATCTACAACATTCACTTGAGTCTAACAATCAATAATATAAACCATATCAGGTTGACTTATCCACATTTTAGTTGAACCTTAAAGCATCACATGAAGTTGTATCGTGGTGAAGCTCGACATAGTTTTCCACTGACCAAGGGAGACGGCGACTCGAATCGAATAACAAACCAGCTGGCGAGAAACCTTTAATACAAGCCCACACTTTCCCCGTCGGGTCCATGCATTGGGTCACCGCTCGATACTGTCTGCGGTGGTAATCGCCGCGGCTCACAGCACGGACCAGCCAATTGGAACTAAACGATGGCCATTCCGAGGCAGATCGTGTTTCCATACTAGAGGGTGCGACACGGGTTGAGACCGGTCCGAACAGCATCTAACCGGCTTTGGGGTCGGCGATTACAGCACCGACAACCCTAAGTAAAATGGCGCTTTCAAAAATGAACGAGGGCCAACATCGATACAAACCTACACGATCCAACGGACGAGCTGCCCCCACGTTTCCGAACTTGGTGCCTTGCCTTCCAGTTGACTGAATTTCATTACTACTCAGGTTCTTTTCCGCGATAGCAAATATAGCCAACCGTGATCCGGTAAATACCCACCAGAGGTATTACGGGAACATCCTTTCCTTACTACTTTATTAAGCAGGCTAAGCAATTCTACATATAAATAGTAACAGGATAACAAGACAGGTATAGCAATAATCAAGGGAAGGTAATACATCAAGTAGGATTCAATCAACTCCTATACCTGATGCATCATAATATAAAAATACTCAATTGAATTAATTATAAAAACAGGGAGGCTTAGAATGCTCCGGGGCTTGCCTTGGGAGAAGACCGAGGCCTCGTGAGCGGGGCACTCGGGCAGGTTAGCTTCGAAGTCGACGCCTGCTACCTTCTCGAGCTGCTGGACTTGGGGTGCTTTCGGCTCCGCGTTTCTCTCCGGCTCCTGGTCGTTCTCCGGGACTACCCAACCTAGTTGCAATGCGATAAAAGTAATTAAATAATGCATGGTGCATTATGATGGTATGCAAGAGCAAAATATCTTTATAAACCAACAAAATCAACTTTTTGAACAACTTTTGGCATTGAGGAAATTATTTAATTAAATGAAAGGACAAAACAATTTAACTCCACCAATTCTATTATTAACTTAAAAGAACTCAGGTTTGTACAGTAAGTACTGTTTCCTGATCTTCGAAAAATCTACAAAAATTACAGTAGGTAATCTATACCTACTGGACTCCACTGTACAAATTTCAGCAAAAAAATAAAATACTAGGAAGCAGATACAAAAAGATTAAATACACTACCAAAAAGGTACTTTGAACTAACTTTCCCACCAAAAAGCATCAAACAGCAGGTTTTACATTTTCCCTGGCTTCATCTATATAAAAAAACCTTACTGTATAAAAATTACTACTAGAGCATGCACACATAATTCTACACAAAATTCCAAAGTTTAACCCAAAATAAACCCTTTGAACTGCAACTCTACTGGAAAAGGGTGCAACATCCATTTTACATTTTTCCCAGATTCCACTCCACCTTTTATATTTATCAAGAAAGTTCCAAGAACAGAAAATTAATAATTTTTCATGCATGAATTTCCTAAGAAAAACTCAGAAAAGCACACTTATACTAGAACTTCATTTTCTTTCATACAACTACCCATACTTAGCATTTTTCTTAGCTTTGACAAGTTACACAGAGACTGCATAAATTTGCCCACATTTTGTTTCCTTATACATTTCTCTCAACAATTATTTTAGGAAAACAGCTAAAATAACATTTAAACATAAACAGATACTTTTTCTACAGAAATAGGCCTTCATAAATTTTTCATAGTTACTTTATTCGAAAAAGAGCATACAAAAATTTTGCCTTAATTTAATTCGACCAGAAAACATATCAACACATTTATTTAATAGTTTGCACATAAACTGAAATAAAATAAAAACAGTATAAAAAAACTGTTACCAAAAATATTTTCCTATTTTTCTCAGATAGCTCTAATCACAATACAGATTAACAAAACTTAAAGCACTACATTTGGAACAATAAATCATGCTACACAAAATAAACAAGCTTTTCTGGAAAATAAAAGGAAAAAGGACAAACATTTGATCTCCCGGTTGGGCTTGGTGAACTCGGTCCATGGGCCATGTGCGGCTGACGCGTGGGGCCCAGTGGTCAATGGGACCCACCTGCCAGGGACAGCCGAGTAGGTGAGCGGCTCTCACCGCACGATTCTCGCCGACGGCGAGGTCGCCGGCGGTGAGGTGGGGCTTGATGAGTTCGTCTCGATGAGGCGAACCCGATGGTGGTGTTGGTTTGGCTAGTGGGTAGCCGTAGCTCGTCGGTGCGAGCCATGGCGGACGTTTGCGGCGGTGGAGCTCGGCTAGGTCATTTCCGGCGATCGCCGGCCAAATTAGTGGGTGCGGGGTGACCGGTGAACCCTAGGGAAGCTAATTGAAGAGTTGGTTTGGCCTGTGAAGCCTCGGAGAGGCTCGATCACGTGCGAGGGTCACGGCGGCGCTAAAGACACTCGACCGGAGAAGAGAGGGAGAGGGAGCGGGAGCGACCAAGCGGTGATGTGTTCTCACCTAGCCTTTGCGTGATGGAGCTCGTCGGTGAAGGAGGGAGGTGGTGAGGCTTCAGGTGAGACTGAACAAGCTGGAGCTCTCCTCGGCGGCGAACGGTGGCCGAAGGGGGCACCTCCTGTTCTGGCGATGGCGGGACTCCAACGGCGGCACCGGCATGTGCACCGTGCGTTCGGGAGGTAGGCAGAGTTTCATGCGGGAGGGATTGAGCGGCGGTGGTCTGGCTCGGTAGGAACGGCGTGGCGAACGGCGGTGTCGAGCGGTGGCGAACGCCCGGGTTTGTCGTGCGTGTTCGTACGATGGAGAGAGAGCAAGCGGGAGCGAGTGCGGAGGCATGCGAGTGAAGAATGGAGAGAGGGAGTGAGCAGGTGTGGGTTTTGCTTCGGTCGGCGGACGACCGGTGGTCATGGCGGGGCCACAGCCGGTGCGGCGAGTGGCGGTGAGTGGGCCGCGAGGTGGCGCTGCAGGCGAGCGGCGACGAGGGAGAGGGCGAGCGAGATCTTGCCGTGAAGCGGGCGAAGCGATCTCGCAACGAGTGGGCGAGGCGGATTTGGGTCAGGCGCTTGCGGCCATGCGGTGTGCTCGCCGGCGTACGGCGCGGCGCGGCGCGCGCGCGTGGGGCGGGGAGCGGGGCGCGGGCGCGGGCCTGGACCGAAAGGCCGGATGGGCCGGAAGGGTGGAGCCGGAAGAAAACGTTTTCCCCTTTTTCTTTTTCACAAACTCTTCCAAACTTTGACCTTTTTGAAACAGCTACAAAAACTCAAAACTAGGATTTGACCCAAAAACAAAAGTTGTTCAAAATAATTTTCTCTGCAACTTTCATATAGGACATCTTTTCTGAAAATTATTTCTTTAGCCTACACATAATTAAAGCTAATTTTTGGCTATAATTATTTTTGTTTCTACATTTTTAATTATTAATTCATACTGAATTAAGACAAGGTGTCTACATGAAAAGTGTTATACTTAATATTCTATATTTATAAAATTGTTTGTCAAAACAGAAACTAATTTAATCAAACAAGTTCTATTGAACCCTAATTTGAGTAAACAAACAAAAGGCAAAAAGGCACTTTGATGCAACATGAGATGATGCAATGCAATGCTCATGTTAATTAGTAGCTAATATTATTCCTAATGCAATGCTTGATACTAGGGTGTCACATGTCCTTCTTACTATCATATGCTTATTGTTGTTGTAATATATTGTATCGAGACTGTGCAAGTTAAATTATTTATATTATTGACGGGTATATGGGTGACCCGATGAGTGTGGTTTACTCAGTCGGGTATGGGTCCGACAAAATTTCTTACCTGTCATGGGTATGAGGATTTTGATGGTATTATTTTTTTTTGTTGATGAGGATGTGTCTAGAGAAACTACCCGATGGAGATTTATCCATTGTCATCTTTAGTCATCCCCGACATCCGCCCAGGTAGGGGTGAAAGTGGTATGGATAATCCTCAGCTCCGACCTGATCCAAATTCAAAATTTAAGGATATGGAGAAATATATTTAATATCTGCACGGATGCGGATAATCCGAATCCAATTTCATATGGACGATGCGGTGTAGGATAAGAATTTGACGAAATCCGGTGGATATGGATTATCCGATAATTGAACGTGGATTATCCGACGCTTATAATCGGATAATCTGAATATTTTAAGTAGCCCAACTGACAAAATACAAGTTAGCAAAGCTCGTCAACTATATATACTAATTTAAGTATCTTTTTAATACATAGAATAGTACTCATAGTGATCGCCTATTTATTCCTTTTACACGCTTATTTTATATTCTTAAATTTAAATTGAGAACTTGTATTATTTTTATAAGCTCTTGAATCGAAGTGGTGGATTGATTTTTTAGAAAAAAGAAAACTTCGGAGGGGAGAGCTTTCCCGCCTGGAAGTGGTGGATTGATGATGACTATTCCTGTTATATTGTCGTTTTATGACTTTGGTTAATGAATTGTTTCTCATTTTAAAAAAAACCATGTAGGCACATATTATCCGACTTAGAAAAGTCCGCTTCCGCTCAGATCCCAGTCTGAATCCGTGCCATTTCCGACATCCTAGAAAATCCGTGTACTCGTATCTGAATCCATATAATATCCGCTCTGCTCCGAATCAAACCAAAAAATATGGATTAGGATATAAGGTATTATCCGCTCCCATGCAATCCGTTTTCATCCCTACGTCCAGGGCCAGGCCCCGGGTGTAGAAAATGATTCTGGGAACCGACACCTTTCATTCATTACATCAGTGTACATATACAGGCTTACAACTCGGGTTGCTTCAACTGCAACCGTGCATGTACAAGAATACATCGTGGCGTCGTGCGCCATATATAGAGGATGATAGTATTCCTCACCCCCCCCCCCCCCCCCCCGCAGTCTGATGGGTGAGTGACGCTGAACATTGGATCAACCCCCCGTAGTCGAATGTTGCAGCGGCACTACACAAAGACTGGATCGGAGGCTTTCGAAGGTCGCCGTTGGGACCCCTTTTGTCAACACATCCACGAACTGTTGATCAGTCGGCACATGGAGAACACGCAGCTCACCCAACTGTACGCGTTCCCGAACGAAGTGGATGTCCAGTTCAATGTGCTTCGTGCACTTGTGATGCACTGGGTTCGACGACATGTAGACGGCAGAGATGTTGTGGCAGAATACCACAGTGGCCTTGTTGACGTTGCACTGAAGTTCACCGAGCAACTGACGTAGCCAGATGCACTCGGCTGCCGTGTTAGCCACAACCCGGTATTCAACCTCGGCGCTGGACCGGGAAACCGTGGGTTGGCGTTTCGAAGACCACGACACGAGTGAGTCACCGAGGTACACACAGAAGCCGGACGTGGAACGCCTCGTGTCGGGGCACCCGCCCCAATCTGCGTCAGAGTACGCGGTGATGTCGAAATCTGCCGAGGCACGAAGAAGTAGACCGCGCGACGTCGTGCCGCGGATGTATCGCAGAATGCGCTTAAGAAGCGCCAGGTGAGGCATGCGGGTATCATGCATGTGTAAACACACTCGTTGAACGCCAAAAGCGATATCGGGTCTTGTCATGGTCAGGTACCGAAGGGCCCCCGCTAAACTGCGATAGGAGTGGGCGTCGTCGACAGCAGGGCCACTTGCATCAAGTTTGCCTTTGGCGTCGATGGGCGTGGCAACAGGCTTGCAAGAGGTCATGCCTGCCCGCTGAAGTATGTCTTCAGCATATCGGTTTTGAGTGAGATAAAATCCATTTTTTGTTCATTTGACATCAATGCCAAGAAAGAAACTGAGGTTCCCCATGTCTCGAACAGCAAACTCAGAACGGAGTTTGTCAACAATTTGACAAAGCAAGGCTGTGTTAGAGCCAGTTAGCACGATGTCATCGACATATAGGAGAAGGTAGGCAGTCTGTGTTCCTCGGTGAAGAACAAAGAGGGAAGAATCGGAACGAGATGGGCGGAATCCAAGCTGTATCACGAAAGCAGTGAATCTGGTGTACCAAGCTCGCGGAGCCTATTTTAAGCCGTAAAGAGATTTGTCAAGAAGGCACACAGCTTCTGGACGATTAGCATCAACAAAGCCAGGAGGCTGCTGACAGAGGACCTGTTCCTGAAGATGGCCATGAAGGAAAGAATTGGAGACATCCAGTTGTTTTGTCGGCCAACACCGTGATGACGCAATGGTAAGAACAGTCCTGATGGTGGCCGGCATGACAACTGGGGAGAAAGTTTCCCCAAAATCGATACCAGCCCGCTGAGTGAATCCCCGGATTACCCAACGTGCTTTGATACCATGTAGAAAATGATTCTGGGAACCGACACCTTTCATTCGTTACATCAGTGTACATATACAGACTTACAACTCGGGTTGCTTCAACTGCAACCGTGCATGTACAGGAATACATCGTGGCGTCGTGCGCCATATACAGAGGCTGATAGTATTCCTCAACACCAGGGATGATGGGATTCAGATCAGGGTGGAGCCGACCGGTGTTCTTGCCTCTCGGCCTAGGGAGTTGGTCAGATCGTCGAAGGTGAGCGTTTCTTTGGTCAGGCACGAGGACAACAACCGGAGGCAAATGCAAGGTAGTGTGGCCGATTGTATGTGACCCACCACCATGGAAGGTTTGGGGGTGCTGGACCTCAAGTTCTTCGGCCTGGCTTTCGGCTCAGGTGGGAATGGTAAGCATGTACATCGTCGTCTGCTTGTTGGGCGCGACTTCCGTCTAGGACGGACAAGGTGGCTTCAGCGATGGCTGTCGTGAGCATCATGGTGGCGATCGGTGATGGTAGCTCCTGCAGACTCTGGACAGACGATTGCGCGGAGGTCGGGCAGCTCAGGCTCTTCGCGCGCGGAGCTATTTCGTGTTGTCTCGGCTGGAGGAAGAACGAGAACTCTCAAAGATGGCTTGCAAGGGATATCACTGGTGCACTGACTGTGCAGGTCATATGTTAATATCTCAAGGTCTGGGATGTGCTGAGGGATGTTCAGCTTGATCCTATCCTTATGGACCGCTTCATCTGGAGGTGGACGGCTTCTCGGACCTACTCCGCCTCTTCGACCTACTGATCGTTCTTTCATGGTGCTTCAGATATGTTGGGTGCACGCTAGGTGTGGAAGACAAAGGCGACATCCAGGATTAAATTCTTTTTCTGGCTCGCTCTTCACCAAAGACTCTGGACGAGCGCACGCAGGAAAAGTCATTTACTTGAAGACGATGATGGATGTGCTCTTTGTGATCAGGAATCAGAGACTAGTAACCACCTGTTTCTTAGTGTGTGTCTTTAGGCGCGTCATATGGGTTAGACTTCTGCAGCCTCTTGGCCTACACTACAAACAATCGCGTCGACGCGTTCTGAGGACTTGGCCCCCTAGTGGATTGATCGGCGTGCTCAGCTAACGCTGAACGCTAGGCCAGCCTTTGACGCGCTGCTGCTGCTCATTGCTTGGATGACTTGGAAAGAGATGAATAATCGTGTCTTCCAGCATTCAGCAGCCCGCGAGCAGGAATTCTACACGCGTGTCGTCAATGAAGCCGACTGCTGGTCGTTCGCCGGCTTCAGGGATCTGGCCGAAGCTTTACCTCTCTGGTCGCAACATTTGTTTATAATGTAATGTCTAACTGAGGAATCCAGTAGCTAGGTTTTTTGGTTTGTAGGGCTGCTCGCGCTAGGGTGGTTTGTGCAGCGGAGTTTTTCTTCTTAATGAAAAATTTTTAATAAAGAATGGGTGAATGGCCCGATCGGAAAAAAAAAACGGTGAGGGCCGGTCGCCGGGACCAGGGCAACGCGGGTAGCGTATCTGAAAGATTCAGCGGCTGGCTTGCTAGCCAACAGGCAACCAACACCGTACCCATGCCTGCAGCCAGCAGCCTGCATCAATCATCCGTGCAAGGCCTTGTTTAGTTTGGGAAAATATTTAGAATTGACACTGTAACACTTTTGTTTTTATTTGACAAATTTTGTCAAAACATGGACTAACTAGACTCAAAAGATTCGTCTCGATATGTACATACTAAAAGTACAATTAGTTAATTTTTTTACCTATATTTAATGCTCCATGCATACAACTAAAGATTGATGTGACGGGAAATCTAGAAATATTTGGGGAAAGTTGGGAACTAAACAAGGCCGGTTGCAGTCTGCTAACTGTTGACGAACAGTTTGGGATGACAGAGGGAGAAAAGGAGGGAGGCCAAAAAAAAAGAGCTTACTGACACAAAGGTCGAAACACACATGCACGGATGTTTCAGCCAAACAAGCTCAGGGTTTGTTTAGTTCCGGCACTTTCGTTGTTATTTGACAAATTTTGTCTAAATATGGACTAACTTGGCTCAAAAGATTCGTCTCGACATGTAGATACTAAAAGTACAATCAATTATTTTTTTACCTATATTTAATGCTCCATACATACAGTTAAAGATTGATGTGACGAGAAATCTATAAATATTTAGGGGAAGTTGGGGAAACTAAACAAGGTCTCAAGGTCAAAACACAAAAGCGGTATGTGCTGCTTTATTTGTCACAAGAAGGGAAGATCTGGAACAGATTAAGGGACGTGTGTGTGTCGCACTACTGCATTGTGCGGCTAGCTTTTTCTACTACACGTACTGTTGGTTCTATGATTTTGTCCACACTATATATGACACTACCTACCACCACTTATTTAGGCTCTGTTTGACAGCTAAACTTTAGCTGACTAAATTTAGCTGCTTGACATCTAAACAGTCCAGCTAAAGTTTAACTACATTTAGCTATTTCAACCCAGCTAAAATTTAGCTGAGTCTATTAGCTAGAGCATCTAAACACCCAACTAAAGTTTAGCTGAAATTTTTTTAGCAAGCTAAAGTTTTACATTAAAATTTTAGTTAGCTAAATTTTAGTTATGTACATCTAAACAGGGTCTTACACGCGAATTTTGCAATCTACTTCCGGATCGGAAGAAATAGCCGGCCTCAAATGAAGCCCGCCGCGCGTCCCGGCCGTCTTGTAGTCCATGTCCTTCGCAGCTGTCTTTGTCCGCGCCAGTTGAGGGTAGACCCAAGTATAAATTCCTGCCTCAGTGGAGGGAACCTGATGTGCGTTTGGTGCTCTCATTATCGCTACCCACCCAAATGTCTCCCCCATCACCTGCTGTTTTTAGAGGGGAGAAATGAGGACTTTCCACATCTAGAATCTCTTGTCAAAAAAAAACATCGAGAATCAAGAACAGTGAGCCATCACTGCTCACTGGTGAGCAAAATGACATCTTTTGCCACAAAGTCAATACAGACGTCAAGATAGCTGCCGTGCGTGGGCCCCCGATTGTGCCATGGATCATCAAAAGGGAAACTATGGGCAAACGTACTGGCCCATGCGTACGTTGAGAATCATGACAAGGAGAATCGTCGCGGCCCCATCGCGAAAAGCCCGCTGCGGGAGGGTTCGGCCCGCGACTAGTCATTGTTCGTGTGGACTGCGGAGGCGGGACGGCCCACTCCCACCGAACCGCGAAACGGAATCACCCACCGGGCCACTGCGGAGGCCGGACGGCCCGCTCCCACCGACCCGAAACTGCCGTCTCCGGCTTGCATTTTCAACGAAACCTAGGTACGATTCTCCTCTTATAGTCCTCTGAATTCTGAAACCACATACTCCATGCACACCAGCGCCTGGAATTTTACACGCATAGCATCATATGCCAGCAGACCTCGGCTTCCCTGAATCATCCACAAAAATTTTAGAATCCAAATGAAAACCAGCATTCTAGGGAGGATGGTAGGCATTTTACCCGGGTAAACTTGAACCAGGGGAGGATTTAGAAATCACTGAGCTCTAGATTCCCTTGTCAATCAAGACCAAACTATTTTTTAGATAAAATGGAACAAAGGTTCCCGCAAGAACAAACTATACGATCTACCGTAATTTGATTGTAAAAAGATAACGAGAATGATTAATGAAAGTAGAGACTAGAGAGTCATATCTATAAAACAAAAACAGGTGGACATGAAAATTTTCCGCTCCAACCCGTTCTGTTTTGTATTTTATTCCGTCTGTTGTTTCCGTGGAAACGGGAGAAGGGTTTTCTGACCGTTTCCGTGAAATCCCGTTTATATCCGGAATTGATCTGCATTCTGTTTTTATCCTATTTTCAATATATGTCAAGAAATTGATTTGTTCATAGACCTTCTAATCACCAATTATGCATGTTAATATGTTAACACATGGCATGTTAGTGTATATTGGATTTATAACTTCGTACATTATACTATTTTGTGATCTTATTCATGTATACTTGAGAAATCTGATCATATTATTCTAACTTATTTTTTAGCTCCTCGTTTGTTTCCGTATTTTCCCATTCGTTTTATCCCGAATCCAACCCGTTTTCGCTAAAAAAAATAGAAACGGAAATGAAGAGGAGTTTTTTCGACTTGTTTCTGTCCGTTTTTATCCCTACTCTCTCACAGAGTAATTGTGGCCACGAAATACTGAAAACTGAACCGAAAATGTTGAGACCGAAGTTTTCGATACCCTGTTCGATTCCTAATTCCCAGGAATGGAATTTACCGAGGTAAATTTGGTTCTTTACCTCGGTTTACCGAATTTACCGAAATATGATGATTGTGAATGTTTTACATTATTGATTGTACTATTGTAATTATTGATTGTACTATTGTAGACTGTTATATTATGTATATGTGGTACTCTACTCTTATAGTCTTATGGCCTTATGGGCTTTTATATGTATATGTATCTATTTGGCACTATAATTCTTTATGAAACCATGTCAAAATTAGCTTTTGATTATGCTATTACATGTCTTTGTGATCAGTTTCGTAGTTTTCGGAAAATACCAAAACCGAACCGAAAATGAATTTCATCGGTAACGATTTTTGAAACGAACCGATGGTTTTTAGAAGGAACCGATCGATACCTGGAACAGAATTTACCGAACCGAACGTATCCGTTCGGTAATAGCGAATGCCTAGGGTGATCACAAAGTAAAAAGAAAATTGACAGCCGGATGCCCAAATGAAGAGGCCCCACCACACATCACCCCTTTAGAAAACCCTAGCGAAAGCCTTCTTTCACAATATAGTACGGTTTTCCTCAGCGGTGAGACTGAACCTGACAGCAATTCAAACTTACTGTCGTCGGTCGTCGAGGCGTGCTGCTGCCGCAATCACACTAGTACTCCGTCGCCGGAGGCTCGATCGACGCCTCCGCGGCCCACCGACTCGGTTCCAGCGGAACCGACTGCCTGACCACTCAGTCCTCACTCCTCAGGGCCCCGTGTGGCCGGCCGTGTTACGTCGTCGCGTTGTCTCTCGTGCTCCGGGCCTCCGGTAGTACCCCGTGTGCGGTTGTGCCCTGCACCGCCGGAGCGTGTACGGTGACAAGCCGTGCACGCAGTGGACGTGGTAGGCTGCACACTTTTTGTTGGGACGGATTTATTCCCTCATCTCGCTAAGATCAGCCGGTAATAATGCGCTGCTGTCTGCCCAGCCCGATCGACCGTTGATCACCGACCCAAAAACAAAGCCAACCGCTCAAAATCCGTTGATGATGCTTGGACGTACTCCACATACCGGAGTGTAGTCCGGCCAGCAGCCGTGGAGTTCAAGGATCTATTTTATGTGCAGGTACGTGGCACCAAGCGCTCTCTGTTCTAGAACGTACGTACGGAGTATGTAGTAGTGGTATCATACCATACTCTTTGCTGTCTGACTGACGATCTGAGCTATAGCAGTAGTAACAATGAGCAACGAACACTCGACGGTTGCTTCCGGTGCTGAATTCCGAACCACTCCTGCGCATTCACGAGCGCCGAGCAAACGCTTGCTTGCAAGGCTCCCCCGGCCGTCCTGGCACCCATCCATCCGGACATCGGCGCCGCCGACGGCTCTGAGCTCTCGTTGTTCAATTAGTTACCCAATCTAGTAGTTATCTAGGCCTAGGGAGGCCGTCCAGTGGAGCGTCCACGCACGACGACGGTGCAGAGATTGATATCTGCAAACAACTTCCACCACCACCGTTTCCCGTTTCGGAATTGCTAAACTATACTCGTGTGTTTTTCCTCCATCTAACACATGAATTTGTGGCCGTTCGATCTGACATGTGTCGCTCGTTGCCCTGGTTGATCTGTTTCCGCCGATGTGGTTCCTTTCTCTGTACTGTGTAGTGTCTGTTCCCCTTTTCCTCATTTTCATTTCCTCTCGGCTTCCTTCCTGCACTTTTGTTTCCCGTCGGCGATGATCTCCCTTTCCCCATCTCCGCCTCCCTCCTGCACTTTTGTTTCCCGTCGGCGATGATCTCCCTTTCCCCATCTCCGCCTCCCTCCTCCAGATTCCTCTGCACTGCCGTGGATGACCTCGAGCAGGATGTTTTCCTCCGCACCGCCGTGGATGACCTCGAGCAAGCCAACATCCTGCTGGCCTCCAACTCGCCCGCCGCTGCCGCAGCGTCCCCGTCCGTCCGCGCGGAGGCTCTCGCGCCTTCTGCGCCCGCGCCCCGCGCCCCGCAATGAGTCCCTGCCGTCATAGCTCCTCCGCCTGCGCCTCTCCGACATCGCCTCCTCCCCATACACGCAGGTCCAGTTCTAGTGCCTCCAGTCCCTTCACGACGCGCTCCTCTGACATCGTCGCCTGCTCCCCGACGACCTTGTGCTGCTACGCTCCTCCTCACTGACGGTTTTTCTCATGCCGCATCGCCACTCTTCCTCCGCAACAAGCTCGCGCAGCTTGTTGCGTTCCTCGTACGCCTTGATTACCGCCATGTATACCCCTCCTACACTCGGTTGTTAGGATTTGTTCTCGCGTTATTTGTCACTCTAGTTGTTTGATTCGTGTTTTATTTGCTTTGATTCTCTAGTTTTTGGCGTTGGTCGGAGCACAGTGGATCCATGATGCCCTTGGTGTGTTGATGTGGGGAGTGGAGTGGGTACCTAGTTCATGGATCCATGGAGCCGACGCGAATGGTCCCTTGTTTAGCTGTAGATTTGGTTGTTGCAAGGGTTGTGGCTGTGGATTTGATTGTGGAAGGGTCGGCGGCAAGGCCTCCATGCTCGATGATGCCATTGAGTACCTGAAGCAGCTTCAGCTCCAAGTGCAGGTGACCAAACTGACACCGCCTTGTTTGTTTGCTAGTACTAATTGCCTACAGTTTGGGATATGCTAGACTGTCTGGTAGTGACCAACAGATATGAGAAGTGAGTGGCTTCTTTTCTGCTACGGTTGCTTGGACATGGCTATATTGATTATTCATATGGTGCTGCTACTCGGGCGTGGCCATATTGATTATTCATATGGGTACTGTATCTGTGAAGGCTTTTGTGGTAATGATAATTCAGATTATGCCATGATCTTTTGCTTGAAACCTAGTCATACTTAGACACAGGTTAGCTTTGACAGTCAGAGTGTGAAGGAAGATCAAGTTAAATAACAAACTATACTAGAAATTCTGACGGAACCCCCTAATTTTCAATCTTGCAAATATATTTGTCTTTGTACTGTGTAATAATGATGTAATTTTCAACTGAGTTTACAAGTACACGTTTTGTTCTTCCAAAATTGAACTCCTTTTTTTTGTGAAGAATCGCTAATGTCGAGGAGAACTTGGGTGGGAGCGAAGTCCGTGAAGCACATCTTGCCAAATCCTTGTACTTTATAAGGGTCAATGAGAAGGTAGGATTTGCTATATTTCTACAATTTATCTGTGGCCTGTTCACAAAAAGTGTCTTGTGGTTGACACATTCTTGAACCATTATAGCAGGAAAAGGCCCTGGAACAGCTTAAAGTCACTAAAGGAAAAAATATAGTTGTTGGCCAAAAGATAGATCTCGTGTTTCACACTTTGCAGATTGGGTTTTTCTACGTGGATTTTGATCTGATCTAAAAATCCATTGATAGGCAAAGAAGTAAGCTCTATTATTGTCTATAGTTCCAATCTGTCATTTGGCAGATATTTGACCATGTATTTTTACTAGCTGAAGCTTGTTTGAGGAAGGAGGCCTTTGGGAGTGAAAGCTTGTACCGTATGGAAACCAGAAACTTCAAGAAAGCTGTCAGCTTATTTTTAGACCACATTTCGACTTTCACAACTTATGAGTTATTCCCATAAGATACATTCATCTTCTATGAAGTCCTTACAAGTATCATGACTTTGGATCATGTCTCTCTGAAACAAAAGGTATTTAAACTTTGTCTACTCTGCTATGTTTCTTTATCTTATATCATTGATTCCTCAATAACAAGAAATTTTATAGGTCGTAGATGCACTAGAATTCTGGCTGTGATTGGCAAAGTACCTCACCTCTCTGTGTTTCTCAACTCCTTGTACGACTGCCAGTACAAATATTTTTTTGCTGCATTTTGTAAGTTCAGATATTTATTAAACCACTTGTCCATACTCCTGCAGTACTCTAATATTACTGTTGGTACATTTTGTATGTTATATTGATATGGTCTATAATTATTTCCGGCTAGTCTGACAGAGCAAATCAAGTTAGATTGTTATCTTCAGTACTTTGCAACTAATATGTATTCACAAATGTTGTAGCTCTGCAGTGAAGACAATGGTGTTTTTAATTTTTAGATCTTCTATGTTTTTCAGTCAGTCAGTCCAAGCATTTGACTATATGTATTTTGTTAGTTTGGTTTACTAAAAATAGGAAAACTGAAACAAAGCAACTTGCTTGTTTTGCTGTGTTCGACAGGTAACTTTGTTGCATTCCCAAGGTTCAGAACTACATTCAGAAATTTCACATCTGCAGTTTCTGGTCTTTGTATCAGTGTGTCTGTGTATCTTCTCTGTCCGACAATCTTTGTGTGTTTTTTCTTGTATTTTAGTTCAGTTTTAGAAACTCAATTCATTCAATCACTTGGTAGTAGAAAATACAAGAGTTTCCGAATACTCAGTTCAATCACTTGGTAGTAGAAAATCTAGTGCATGCTGACAATGCACTTTAACTGTTGATTCAACTTTACTAACAATGCACTTTAACTGTCGAAACAACTACTGATGGATTTTCTTTTATATAGAAGCACCATTTTCTTGATTGCACATTTATAAGTAGTAAATTACAAGCTTAAAATACTGCATTATTGTGTTTAACATGTGTAATATATAAATATTTTTGTACTAACCTTGGCTGATGAGGTATGAATCAGACTTATAGTCCTTGTTCTTCGAATTTTCTTTGCAATTTGATCTTTGCTCTTTCTCCTACTCTGCATGAGTAGAGTAGAGCATATGGTAGTGCATATGAGGTTGCTTCAGCAGTCCAACAACAATTTTTGACCTGGACAAAATGAGATCCAAGAAGTGAAGTACGATAGGCTGCTGATTCGACAAAGTTTATACTAGGTTGCATATGGTAGTGCTTTCGAACTTATTCGAATTAATGGTCGCTATCCATTTCTTGGTTGCACATTTATTAGTAGTAAATTGCAGATCTGAATTAATGCAATTGTATTATTTGACATGTGCCATTTTCAGTCTTCTAACTTGGAAGTTCTCATTTTATTTACCTTTTTCATTTGATTAAGCAGGAATGCTTCTAGGGTTTGTGTTGTATTGTAGTAATGAGCGATTTTGGTGAACTTTTTTTTGCAAATGGGTTGGTGTTCTGTTAGTCCTTGTTAACTAGGGTTTGGTTATTTGCATATTTGGATCTCATTAAGCTTGCTTGATTTGTTGATATATGATGTGAAAATAGTTAGAGCGCTGCTTGAATCATTGTTATGTGTAGCAAGAGCCAGTTTTTTTATGATTTTTGCATATACAAATATTTAGAGTTGTTTCTGTAAGGAGAGCGTTACTCTATATCTTCATGTCATTATACAGAAACTTGTGATTAGTAAGGAAATATTTTATATATGTGAATTAGGAAAGTCCTAGTTATCACCCTTTTATTTCTGACTACAAAATATCTATGTCTATGATTATTAGTGATTATAAAATTTAATCCCTAGGCTTAAGAAATATTAGAGCTCATTTTTCTACTGCAAACTACGCTAGAATTCTACTGAACTATGATTTTATTATATATTCCTTATGTAGAAGCACTTTTTCTTGATTGAACATTTATAAGTAGTAAATTACATGCTTAAAATACTGCAATTATGGTGTTTAACATGTGCAATATATAAAAATTTGTGTACTAACCTTGGTTGATGAGGTATGAATCAGACTTGTAGTCCTTGTTCTTTGAATTTCCTTTGTAACCTGATCTTTATTCTTTTCCCCTCCTATGCAGTGTTCTCTGGTTTTGGTCTGAGTTTCTTTTTGCCTACTTGTATGAACTGGAGTAGCACTTAAGGTTAGCAATAGTGCTTGCTTTTGTTTCAGTCAGCTCTCGATCTCTAGTTCTGGTTGTGCATACGGTGATTTGTCTATTATGTACTACTTAATTGCTAAAGCTGATCTAAGAACTAAATGTTTATACAACCAGCTAATGTTTTGTCATATTACATGTCGTTGAGTAGTGCAAAAATTTAGGTATTCCACTTTGCTGTTATGCGGAGTAGTTAAAAAGTGGAGGGATTTTGTAGTGCACAAATTTGCAGTCATTAGTGGATTACTTTGTTGTTAGTGCTAAATTCTAGAATCTCTAGCCTTCACTTAGAAATTAACTAATCTTTGAAATTGTGTGCTCTAGCCTATTAGTACTAGTTGTTGTTCTTGTCTCCTTATTTCCGTCCTTGTTTTTTAATAGAAAAAATTGTTCATGTCTTTTATAGGAAAAAAAATTGTTGTGATTTGTGTCAACATACAACTCATGTTTGTCCTTGTCCTTTGTATAATGTTGTCCTTGTCGTTGTATTGTATTAATTAAAAAGGATATGTCTTTTCAGATTTGTGCAACATATAATCTATTTTTATTAATAACACACATACCACCTAATCTGAATCCTTCATTGTTGTTTCTTGCAGGAAGTATCCTTCAAATGTTCTTCTCCAGGTTAGTACTAGGGAATCCTCACTACATTGATTGGTTTATAATTAAGCTATAGTGTTCTTATTAGTGATTGTGTCGTTCTGGTAAAAAAAAATATTGTTAATTGTCCTTCTCTAGAAAAAAAAATTAATTTTATTTTATGTGTTAGTCAGACCTCATATTTGTGATTGTGTTGTTTGGTAGAAAAATATTGTTAATTGTCTTTCTCTATAAAGAAATTGTATTCTCTTATCTGTGTTAGCCGAACCTCATGTTTGTGATTGGTCGTTCTGGTTAAAAAATATTGTTAATTGTCCTTCTCTAGAAAGAAATTGTATTGTTATTGTGTGTCATTTCCTTGTAAAATACACGTTTTTGCTTGAGTTAATTTTGTGTGCTAGTCAAGAAAAAACACACGAATTCCTTTCATGTGGTCTGCTCAGATTTGGGTGTCAAGTGCAAAAAAAAAAACACAAATTTTTGTCTCCTGAAATTCATGTGTTTTTTTAGCCACAAAACACTCATGTGTTGCTGGCCCTAAAAACACACATGTTTCAACTAGACAGGCTCCGTTTCCGTTTGCGTTTCCGTTTCCCGCGAGAGCGAGAGCGAGACCCAGGCAGTGACGCAGATAGGATAGGAGTGTACATCTACAAGACATGCATCCGTCGGTATGTCAGGAAGGATTTCCGGTTCCTTCAGTAGGTACGACGAAAGGGAGGTTTTCGCTGCACACGGCGCGCCGGGCGACAGACACCGTGTTGGTTGGTTGTCGTACTTTTCAAGCGAAAGCATGCCCTCAGGAAGTCAGGAGTTGTGTCGGATGCGTGTAACGTACCAACCCTGAGGCCAAATGCTCACCCGCCGGCCGCTCAGCTCAGCAGGGAGATTTGGAGGATGCTCTGCTCCTGCTCCTGCTCTTCGTCGTCAGTGGCGGTGAGCTCGGCCCCTGAGCTCACTGCTTAACCGTTAAGGGTGCTATTGCTTTGCAAAAGATGTTAAGGTTGCATCAAAAGCATCAACGCAGGAGGCAAATATATGTGCTATACCATTTAAATTGTTCATGTGGATCTATCCTGACTTCTTTTATCGGAGAGCTTGCCAAAGTACAAAAGGGGTGAGATGAGATCGTCAGGCAGGCTCATGAGTGGATAACAAATACACTGCTGGAGCAAAAGAGAGAGAGAGATCTGGAACATGATCTGCTTCTTTGTTTCTTTTCTTGCGGAGGGTGGGACAAAGACAATTACATGTTGAGTGAAGTTCATCGTGGTAGTAATGTAATGTGATTGCGGCCCCATGGCCATGGGTCCTCCTAATCAGTACACAAGACATCGGGTACGCAATGATCTCGACGGAACGTAGCCCATGATTGCCTGCTGATGTATTCAGGATCAGCGGCAACAATCATTTTTGCTGGGTGATACTTAATTAACACCTGAAGGAACAGAAAGCAAAAGGAAGGTGTTTGTCGAGAATGACAGTACTGTGCTCCACAGGTATTCCTTTCTAGAAGCAGAACGAGTGTCATCACAACGATGAGCAAAGTTACAGTGTGTGTGTGTGTGTTTGTTTCCTGTCGAAACCTGTGTCAGTAATCAATTCTTTCACCGCTGATACAGGAGTAACACGACTAGTAAGTAATCCTGTGAGACAGTCAGATGATCGCCGGCGGCGGCGTCTCCCAGACGTCGAAGACATTCTCCTCGCTGTGCAGGGCGAAGAGGCGGTCGCCGCCGATGGAGAAGTCGCAGATGGCGCCGCCGCCGCCTTCGCTGCCGCGCAGCGTCGACGTCAGCACGTGGTCGGGGCCGCTGAACACCGAGACGGAGTCCCCCGTCGACGCGAACAGCTGCCCGCCGTACGTGGCGAGCTTCGGGTAGCAGACCTCCTCGCTGACGAGCGCCTTCGTCTTCCCGCCCGTCGTCGCCAGCTTGCTCCGCGACCGCCACCGCACGCCGCCGGCGGTGCTCCGGAGGTCGAGGAACCCGAGGTCGTCGTACTGGTTGACCACGCACACCGACCTCCCGTCCTCCATCACGACGGCGTGGACGGCGTGCTTGTCCTCGAGCGACGCCGGCGTGCCGACGTCGGACCACGACCAGACGACGCTCCTGTCCCGGAAATCGAGCAGACTGACGAAGGAGGAGTCGGTGCGCGGGAACATGGTGGCCACCATGAGCGTGCCGGTGCCGTCGAGCCACTGGAGCCTGTCCGCGTCGCCCAGCGCGCACCCGGGTGGCTCGTAGAAGAAGTCGGCCTGCTCGCCCGTGTTCCGGTCCCACACGCCGACGCCGTACTCGTTGAGCCGGCCCTTGCAGCTTGCGAAGACGCCGCAGCCTCTCCCGTCGAAGGCCAGCGCGCCGGCGGTGAACGACCTGGGCTGGCGACCGTGCGCGACGCGGAAGCGGTGGCGGAGGTCCCCCGTGAGCGCGGAGAAGGCGGCGACGCCGCCGTCGTCGCCGTCGCGGCTGCCGGGCCGGCGCTCCCGCGCGGCGACGAGAGCGTGGCGGCGTCCAGGTACGCGCGTCGTTGACGGGCGCGTGGCCGAGGCACACGGGGCGGCGCTCCTGGAGCATCCAGTTGTACACGCGCACGGCGCCGCCGTGCGCCACGCAGCAGCCGCCGTCGGGCGCGGCGCGGACGGCCGCGCCGTCCCCCGGCGCGCGCCCGGGCACGGACGCCGCCAGGCGGAGGCGGTCGCCGTCGAATCCCCCCAGGCGCGCGGCGCGGACGCTGTCCAGGGCCGTAGTAGAGCGCCTCGCGTACAGCGCCGCCGCCTCGGGGACGGCGGCGGGCACGTGGAGCCCGCCCTGCGGAGCAGTCCACAGCAGCACCGCGAAGCACCGCGGGTCGCGGTCGATGAAGTACTCGGCCGCGCCCGCGCCCGCACCGTCGTCGTCGCGGTCGCGGCAGGCGTTCCAGGACGCGTCCATCATGGCGCCCAGCATGGTGTCCCCCCCGCGCTGGAGAGCGTGGCGGCCGTCGTCTCGAACACCTGCCCGCCGACGTTGAGGCGCACGCGCCCGCGGACCGGCGCCGGGGTGCACATGGCCGATCGCGAGCCGGAGCAGGAAGAGCCTCACGACGACAGTTTATAAATTATAATTCGCGCGCGGCTGGCGGAGGCGGTGCGTGTTTTTTGAGCGCGGCGCACGGCCGTTATGTTGGATTGTGTGGATGAGAGTGAGACGAACGAGAGGGGAGGAGGTCCGGGCCACCCGGGTCTGGGAGCTGGCGTATATAACGGCGCGGCAGCAGGGCAGCCTCGTGCCCGCCGACGTGCCGTGCCGGCTGGGACGGAGAAAAGGAGGCGCATGGGCGCGAAAGGTCGGGCAGGTCCAAGCGCGCGCGACTGAAGAACCGAGAGGATTTGGTCGTCTCGCTCCGCACACGTCCACACCCGCGGTTGTTCCGTTGACGCGAGACGGGAGTGGGGCAGGGAGTGGCGTCCGGGGCTGGCTGGGTGGACTGCGCCCTGTGGTGGAAAGGGGCGGGGGCGACGGATTTGGTGGGGCGGCGGCGATCGCGGGAGAGGGTTGGCCGGTTCGGACGGGTAGTGCGGGTGCGGTCTGCGGTGCGTCGTGGCACGCAAATCTAGCGGGGTTTTTTCGCCTGATGTCGCGATCCCAGTCCCGAGGACTGTGCTCGCGACTCGCGAGGAACTGAAAGCAAGCGTACTGGTGGTATACCTGGTAGTGGATCAGAAAGTTCTGTGGATGGGTTGGGGGGTGGACAGTGGACTGGGAGGTGTCGCGTTGCACTTGCTGCACGCCCCAAAAGCGGCCGCTCGTACTTCGGCTGCGGCGAAGATCCCGAACCACTCTCGAGCAGATCAGCACGACGCTGGGACTACTACCAGTAGCTCACTAGCTCCAAAAGTGGCAGCTGCCTGCAGCCTCGTTCAGTATAACTAACTAACTGAGCGCTCGTAACCAAGTCAAGTTAACAGCGGCGGGTAGAACGCCTTTTTAGGACGCTGGATTGAGCTTAAAGAGTGGAAATGCAAAAGCAAATTAAGACACCGGTTGCAGGTACTAGCGCAATTATATGCTAGTACGGCCTGGATTCTGCATTCGAGCTCACAGTACTGCGATGCAAATGTTAACCACGCTACGTCAGCTCATCTTCTTCATCCTTATCTTTCGATGGGAGGCAAAACGATGCCACGCAAATGTACTTATATTCAACAAGTGACCGAAGCGCGGACGGTTCCTGTCCGTAAATCCCACTGAGATATTCAACCTGTGACAAGAGGAAGGCGAAAAATTTCTGCAGGAAAGCGATGGATCGGGCGAAACAGCAAGAGGACGGTGGCGTAGCAGCGCATTCAGGTCTTTACCTTTTCTAGGCTCTGGTAGTGCCGGGCTCGGATTATCTTCGCATCATTCCATTCTTTGAAGAAAGAAAGGAAGAAACGCACGCGTTCTTATCGGTTTGACGAGTGCACACTCGCCGCAGCAGGAGCAGCACCCCAGTAGTAGAATTAGCGATGTGCAATGGCGCGAATTTAAAGTGGACGGCGGCGGCCTAATCGCACTGCCTAATCTTGCACTCCAGTTGACTCTGCTCTAAAACATGATCGAGACGACCACTGCGAGACTGATGTGTACCTTGATTCTTGATGTGAAACTGTGGTCTGTGTGAGACTGTGAGTCTCTGGTCTCTGGTCTCTGGTCTGCGAGACCATCGGCACGCTTTATTATGTGTTTTGCTGAACAAATTTTAGCAGAATCCCATGGAGAAAATCAGAGAGATAGCTAGAGGGACGACCATGATACTGACCTGGACGTGACGCCATCGAGTTAGTCGTCGTTCGATGTGTTTGGACTTGTTGAACTGGTCGCCGTCCCTGATGCTTCGATGCAATGTGCCGTGCGGTGACCAAGTTGGGACACTTTTTTTTTCTCCTCAGGACCTGGTCGACGTCTGTTGCTCCTTTCTTTGCTGATTGACTCGGTTAAAAATGAAAGGAAAAAGGAGCAGTTCAATGGGGCTGGTGCAGAGTTACTAATCTATTAGTGTTGGTACGCTAGTGTTTGTGTTTGCATCTTTGCATGATGGCATTCTCTCGAGTGAGTTAGATGAACCGCCTCCGTTGAGGAGACCGGCCCTGCGTATGTAGGGACTGCATATTCACAGTCCACGGTACGGTAGAGGAAAACGACAGGCAAACCCTAATACTGTGGTGCAACCACCTTGAAAGGTTGCTCGGTCTTCTTCTGAAATCATGCCAGACAGGCAAACTAGATGAGAACGTTTCGACACGCAGGACGCTTATATGCAACTACCTTTCTGATAAAATGTTGCAGGCATTTGCAGCTCTTTGATGGAAATGTAAAAATTTGGAATGAACCTTGGTGCCCCATGGGGGGAATATCCAAAATCTCATGAGTACTGAAGAAAGCCACCTGCTCTAACCTTTGGTTCAGTGATCTTTAGCTCTCTCAACCTAAAAGATGGAATATTCCTCTAATTAACCATTTGTTGGGACCGAATTTTGCTAATACTAGTATCTTGCATATTCCACTCTCAATCAGATAGCCAAGATATCTTGGAAGCTGAGCAAATCAGGAGATGGACTGCCTACAAACTTATTCATCAAATGCGATCCAAAGCACCATAAGCAGGGTCTGTTCTATCTTCTTCTGAGGCAAAATCTGTCATTGATATGATCACATATTCACATTTGAAAATTATTATTATTATTATTATTATATTATTATTATTTGTTGTTGTTGTTGTTGTTGCTGCTGCTGCTGTTGTTTTATAGAGTTCAAATGTTGATTTAACAAAAAAAAGTAAAAAAAAACATGGCAAATGCCCGTAGAGTGGATACAAAGATAAATAAAATTCCCATCACTTTCTTAATCCGCAATCTAGTAAAGAACACATTTTCTTTCATTGCACCTTCTCTAATGTCGAGGTTCTTTGCGTTTGGAATGGTCTTCGTCTCTAATTTGTAAGCACTGTTGACCTACGTGGCTGTGCAACACAAAGTGACTTGTTTAAGGATGGGGATGGTGCTCTAAATATAGGTATCCACGGTTCTTCTCTCTAGTTCAATTTAAAGAACTAACTAGACAATTTTTTTCCTCATTTTGCATATCTAGTTCATTTAGTTGAACTAGGGGAGAACCGCGGATACCTATTTGGAGCACCATCCTCATCCTTAGACTTGTCGTATCCATTTAATAAGACGTTATCCTGTTTAATCATCATTTAGTTCGTTTAAACAGTTGTTAGCCCGAATAATAAATAGCTAAAAGATAAGTGATCTTTAGTCCGTTTAAACATTTAGACTGACAGTGTTTGCAAGCAGATTACTGAATTCTTTGCTACTGTTCTCTCCTCAAAAAGAGTGTTCCAATAATCCGTAAGTGGACATACCAGAATGGGAGATTGAGGCATGTAAATAGAGGACATAGGAAGCATCAAGAATCTAACTTGAGTCAAATATAGGCACTCCCCCCCCCCCCCCCCCCCCCCCCCCCCCCCCCCCCCCCCACTTTTTGATAAGATTTGAGTCAAATATTGAAAATATAAATTATGAATAACTTTTAATTTATTGAGTTTAAGAATGTAACAACTATATAGATAGATTTGTTTTAAAAAGTATTTTCATAAAAATATGCACGTTATTTTTTAATAATTTTTTTTATAGAAATAAGGAGTTAAAGTTATGTTTTAAAAACTGTCACTGTCAAAATGATTTCTTTTTGAGTATGGAGTAATACATATAAAAAAGTTACTATTCAGTAAGAATTAACAAAGATTGCAAGGGCTGCAGAGGCCAAGATCCAGAGGTAAATTGCAGAATACTAGAGCAGTTAGCTAGCATGTAGCAGAGAAAAATCCCAACTTGAAAACCAGGCCAACCTTGTCAAAAAGGTGCATTTGCTGCAAAATCCACTGCTTAAATTGCTTAGTAAATAGAGCATCAATAAGCTACAACACCACCCGACAACAGGATGTCATGGGCCTCACAGCGAGCATAGAGTTCATTCCGCTTAAGGCTCAGCACCAATGCACCATGGATCTGACCACAACGAACACATGTTACTCCTAACATTACAGCTATAGCAAATGTTGCTTCCACACCTAACTACTAGAGACCAATCAGACCAAATTTCAAGTTAACACTCAATAATACACGGTGCAGCGCCAACACCTCTGCCTAAAGGAGCAAATCTAGGGAACACATCCATTTACAAAACAAGTTCATCAGCGTTAACTTCAAGCCTTCCTTCTGCGCCTCTTTCCTGTAGAAGCATTTCCTGATGCCTCCTGCTCTATTTCAGCTGGCTTGACTTCTTTCTCCTTCCGCTTCTCTTTGTCAGCATCACCCACAGGGGTACCCGCATTTTTTGGTTTCCGGCCTGGCCTAGCTTTTCCTTCAGTGGACTTGCCTTCATCTTTTGAATCCTTGCCTTTGCTAATAGCCTCCTTAGGTTTGCTCGCACTCTTATCATCATCTTTTGGCAATTCATCCTTTGTCTCAGCTGATACACTAGCTTTGCCCTTGGAGCTTTTCTCAAGTTCCTTTTTATGGCTGGGGCCAGTTTTAGGTGTTTCTTTGGTGTCCTTGCCTGCAGTTTTCCCCTTTGTGCTTGGAGTAGCTGAGTTACTAGGTGTCCCATTGCTGGATCGCACAGCTTTTGGACGTCCTCTTTTCTTTCGAGGATCCACAGCATCACTGCAACCATGCAGAAAACAGTAGTCTGAGAAAAGCTACAGGCATGAGTCATCGTGATTTATTTGTAACAATTAGTAACCTTTTAGGTGTTTGTGTATTTTCTTCCTTTACTGCATCCGCTTTTTTTTTTTCTTCCTCGTGGCCTGTTGAAACAAACAATAACACAACTTAACAAAACCACTTACCGAGAGGCATGAGATTATTGGCATGCTTGAAATTCAGATAAATAGCTAATTATCATTGCCAGCAGGGGCTTATGCTGGCTAGAAAAACAAACAATTTCAAGACTAAGAGATGGTACTTGACCAACATTATGCTAGTTCCAACAGCTAATTAAGTGATCATAGTAAACCAAGAAACCAAAGCCAATGCTTGGTACTGATTGACACTTGACACAACGGCAAGCCAAGCATTTGAAAAATAAGAAAGCAAGGAGAAAAGCACACATCTATCACACTGAAAGCAGAGAATCAAACTACTTCACCATAACCCAGACCTTTAACGTTAAGGAGATCTAGTTTATGAGTGTCCACACATGCAGGTGAGCAAAAATATTAGCACCAAGGCATTAAACACTGAATCAGCGACCCTATTCTCATAAGGGCAAGTAAACAGGGACCTTGTGCATTGCATATTCTTATAATACAATATGGGAACTAGTTCCACTGCCGGCTGATGAATGAACAAATATCCAAATTTGAAGTTGTAGTTTATGGCACAGATATAGCTCTAATTTTGACACTGGAAATGCAAAATAGCACAAAGATGAGTTTGCTTACGTTTCAGATGCCACAGAAGCTCCCTTCTCCTGTCAAAGTAAAAGTTAATCAGAAACAAGGAATCAGCACGAAATTATAGTCATCATGAGGTGAAATGTGCATACCTCACTGATGAATTCCCACTTTTCATCCCTCAGCAGTAGTACCTCTACATCCCCATCATCATATGCGACCTAGGCTCCAGAAAGGGAAGAGAACATGATGAAAAAAAAACCATAAAACAAATAAAGATCCATTAATAACACAAGTTTTTTTCCTGCAAGCTAAATAGCCAGGGCAGGATATAGCAGCGCACGAAGACACACCTTGTGCCTCTTAGAAACAGAATCAAATGACTCCACAACACCATTGTAGAACCTGCAAAATAATAAAAATGATTAAAATCTGGAAAGAACAAAATAGTAAGCCACGGCAATGTGATTCGCTAAATCCAAATAGTAAACATTTCTAACTGAGCAACCATCAGAAAGATGTAAGATTTGGAACTACAAAAAAAAGACATAATAAATAATAAATAAGTAAAAGAAACAGATTTACAAATAATAATTGCTACATTTAATTTAATATATCATACAGAGAAGAAAAACCAGCTCAACAAGCGTCAAAAGTTCAGAATATTGAATCGTTCATTCTACTTACATCTTATCATCTGGCCACCAAACTTTGATCCTTGCGCCAACTAGACTTCTATCAAGGCCTTTGCTTTTCCTTGAACGAGGAGGCTGTAAAAAGGAACTCAAGAATCAGATTTAGATTACTTAAACAAACAAACAAATTTCTATGTGCTTATAACAATGTAGTCCTCAGACTAGAATATTCAAATAATAAGACAGATATATAAAACCAAATCATGACCAAGCAAAAGACCAATTGATCAAACATTTCAAGCTCCACTAACATCGAAAAACCCTCTATTGCAATAATTTAATCAGGCCTGCTCTCTACCTCTTCAGTTTCTTGTTCTTGCTTCATCTTAGGCGTGCTATTCTCTGTGTTTTGCCCTTTGGTTCTACCTGGGCCCTTGGTCGAAGATTTTGGCGATATCATTTCCTGCATTGTGGTAAAAGAGTCAGTACACTAATAACTATTAAACATGCAACAATAAAAGGCAAGGAAAAAACATGATGGCATATCCAATGAAGTGCTGAATGTTCATGCAATTAAATCTCTAGGTTTGAATTCCAGCAAAGGTAGACTCAAACCAGCAACTAAAAGTCACGGAATAACAAAGTTACAGAAAAATAGAACATTCTAATACATGTACTTGTTTTTAGACTATTGTTACCTAGCAAAAAAAGAGTAAACTTTTTTAAAACATATGTTATCGAACAAATAAATAGACATTCAAAGAAAAGTACAAGAGGGATCTGTGATAGTACTACAACCTAGCAGAAATCAGACCATGCTGTGCACAATAAAGGGAGGATAACTAAACACAAAACCTTCTAGTGTTAAGAGAGAGAAAACCTTTAAGCTAAGATCCTTGGCAAGATCATGCTCAGAAAGAGTGTCATCCTTCTGTTTTGAATTGTTCTTCTGAGTCTTCTTAGATGATTCTCCTTCACCAGCCTTCTTTGCGGAAGACTTCTCATCCTTGGTTGATCGTTTCGCCAACTTCCCAGTTGAATCACCTGCCTCCTTGACCTTTTTCAAATCCAAACCAGAAGATTCATCCTTTCCAGCAGCCTTCTTCTGCAATGACTTTAGGCCAAGAGGACGGCCCCGCTTTGGTTTAGGCGTACTATCAGCAGGCATTGATGTATCATCAGCTGCCTCTGCAGATGCTACAAGATCTTCCTTTTTAGTGTCAGCATCAGAATGCACAGTTGCTTCACATTTATCAGACGGTTTGACCTTAGTAATTTTGTCTGAATCAAGGGCAGCTTTGTTTTTGGGCTTTTCAGCATTGGACTCAGCCCCTTCATTATGGTCAGATTTCAACTGATCAGCATCTGCTATGTTTTCAGCATTGCAAGGTTGATCAATCTTCTCTTTTGTGGAAGGTGGTCCTTGATCATCAGACTCACCATTCTGCTGGAGTAGCACCACTGCTAATAGCAATACCTGTATTACCGTTCATAGAAGTACCATCTTGTTCAGGACGGCTAACATCTTGCTCAGCCTTTGAAGATTCCTGCCAAAAAATATATGTGCTGTTGTTAGATAATCCATTTACATAAATACAGAAGATGCAGATTATACCTGAGGCAATTCATCAGAAATAGTCCTTTCAGAGAGCTTGCCATCATCCACCTGAACATTAAGACATCAAAGTATGACACGAATCAACCAAACAGCACCATCTTCTAGCAATTGAAAGTAATTAATTTCATTCTACAAGCTAAAACTAAACATGGTTGCATTACATTCATATCTGAAACAAAACAAAGAAAGAGAAAACAAGATTGCCTCTAGCACCTGTAAGAATGACAACAGTTATCAAGCAAAAACAATGCAAACAACTTCCAACATTAATCATAGCAAGTTAGTAATTTAACTAACCGTATCCTTCCCAGAAGGATCAGCATTGTTTTCTTCCCTGTCATCTGAAACCTCTTCACAAACTGATGCGACAATTTGGCTATATTCGCTCAAGGAAGTGCCTTTTAGTGATTGCAGAAAGACTGGCTTAAGTTTTTCACGGCATGTGCCTATCACTTTTTCAGCAAGCTCAAAGGAAGGTGAAGAAGATTCCTGGAAATAAAATCAAAATGATTAGATCATGTCAACCTTATGCTATGAATGTAAATCCATGTTGCTGATGTGAGAAAAAATAAGAAGACCGATACCTTTTCTTCTTTTCTAACATTTTGGAGTAGACATGAAGCAAGCTGTGGTTGGACATCCTCACTCTCCTCAATTACCAATCTCATTATTGTTTCCATGCAGGATATGACGGCTTCTGAATGTCCAGAACTGAAATAAGACACAGAAAAGTTCAAAACTTGTACACAGAATATAAGAATACAACGCATTCTGAAACCAAGAGAACAAATTTAGTATCAGGATACAGTAAAGCAAAGATTAAGAACAAAATAAAGAGGAATCATTTATCATTAATCAATAGCCCGAGTGGGCATGTCACCTCCCAGCCAGAGAAACAGAGCAATGACAAGTTTGGAATTGCAACTTCAACATTAGCAGTTAACCAAGGCTTGCAAAATTACACACATATAGTTTTAGTATATAAATAGGAAACAAATCAGACACCAAAAGTAGATTATGCGATTCTATTTCCTATACAGAACAGATCCAAGAAAAAAAAGGAGCTATCCAATGCTCATGTTACTTAATAAATCTTAGACGTATAAACTATGCTAGACAAATTTAAAGGAACTTGAGAATGTATCCAGGATATATCTCTTGCAAAAACATTTCTAGCACATCAAGAAATCCAGAATGGAGAATACATGAAGCTAAGACGAATTAAGATATTTCTTACTTAACAGTCCTCAAGAAGTGATGGAACATATCATTTATCAAATCATCACATTCAAGATCTAGCATCACCACACAGGACCGAACTTTTGCCACGGTATCAAGAATTGAAGTTCTCCGTCCGAAGAAGGGGCTCTCTATGTCATCCAGATGCTCAAAGGCCCCCACGATTAAAGAGAATACATCCTAAAACCAAGTAAAAACAAATGTAAGTACACACACAGTACAGCAGAAATCATTTTATTCAGGGCAGACTATACCTTCATTGCATCATCATCATATGGAGCATCAGGCGCCGTGATCCGTGTGATCTCAGATATGCATGATGCCACGGCAAGTCTAACATTTGAATCAGCATGGCCCAGCAGCTCTTTCTTGACCAGAGCTTCAGTTGCTGGGCGAAGAGCACTCGATGTGCTTTCGGGAGGTGACTGCTCTACTTTAAGTAAACACTCGTCAACTTCCTGCATGAACAAACCATCGACCAACTTGATGACTTCATACAATTCAAGGAGCAAGCCTAGGTAGGTCAGTTAGCAAAATCAAAGTTTTCATATCTATTCAAATGGTATAAGTACATTGAGTAATCTAAACCATGGCAAATTACTCTGTGCAACAAGAAAAAAAATGAAATCTGGAGCAGCAGCGAATAATAAACTACTAGGCTAATGCTAAACGCCAGTCCTATACTCGTTAAAAAAAACTCAATCAAATCAATAAGACACTAAGAGGCCAACGTTTCCAGTTTGCTTTCAAACAAACAGCACCATCAAAACCACAAATAAAATCACCGTGATTGGCATATGTCTATATAATAATTCCACGTTTCAAACCCAAAAAAAAAAGAGATAGAATTCAAGTTCAAGGAGAAGCCGAAGTTTCAAAAGGCAATGACAGAAAGTAAACTGATTCCAAGGAAATCTGATAACTCCGTATAACAACAGTCCAGCAGGTAGAACACTCCACAGAACACACTTTCTGTTTCGTCGGAACAAAATAGATTACGAATTTCATAGCACGCAAGACAACTTAAAAGCAAATCATCAGGCCGAGCCTAGCATTTCATCCGCGACACAACCAATCAACTAATCATCGCGAACCAGCAGGTAAGAGCACAGCATTCACCCGGTCCCTACCCATACTCGATACAAACAGAACCGTAACCGCGCCTGCAAACGCGACACATCGTAGAAGCGCGGTCCTAACATACGCATAATAACAATCAACGAGAGAAGAACAGGCGCTAAAGGAGGGGCAGGCTCACGGTGAGGAGGTTGAGCAGGTCCTCCGCGTCGTCGGGAGGCGCCTGCAGCCGTTCCCCGAGCTCCCTGAGCCGGTCCTCTAGCTGCCGCATCTCCTGTTCCGCTGCAGGATCCTCCGCCATTTCCCCGGCCAGAATGGGGGGCCTACGCGGCCAGATCGAGAGCGTCCGCTCTAGATCTGCCGCTCCTAGGGTTTCCCCTCGCGGCGCGAGTGCGGCGGGCCGAGAGCGGGCGGCTTTCGCGCTCGGCGTCCCGAGCCGCGGAGGAGCACGGGAGGGTTTAGCGGTGGTGGATGACGAGGGAATCCGCAGCGGTATTCCCTTCTCGGTTCTCGCCCCCGCCCCCCGCCCCCCTCTCTCCTCTCTTCCGCGCGACGCGAACGCGACGAGGTTTCGGTGCGGTCGGGGGTGGGCTGTGTTGTGTTCGCTTCTGGCTGGGATTGGGATGTGCGCTGCTGCTGCGCTGGGGGGCCGAGTCGCCGAGAGGAGGTGAGGTTTGGAAGAATCGGCGGGCGATTTATGGGGGTAGCCGCCGCGGGCGGGCGGGTGGTGGTTTGGACTGCGCACTCCCGCGGGGTCTGCCAAAATTGCCAACGTCCCTGCACCGCGGTCCGCAGTCCGCAGTCCGCAGTCCGCAGCCCGCAGCCCCCGCAGTACCAAGACCCCACACGGACGGACGTGTCGGGTGACCATGAAATCCTCTTCACCTGAGGGGGCCTCGCGTCCGCGGACGGCCTGGCGGTCTGCTGTGCCTCCGCTAGTGGCTGGCCTCCGCGGCTCCAGGCGGCTCCACCTTACTCTGCGTGATCTCGGCCGTCGATTTGCGTGGGATCTACAGCCGATGGCTGCCACGGCGCTAGCGGTGGCCGAAACGGTAGTTCGGCGCCGGATACGCTCTACCGAGCATGTACTCTACCAACCATACTCCCTTCATATTGAAAAATTTGACATTTTAGACAAGGTTTGGATAAAGCATTGGAAATATAAATCATAAATAACTTTTAAATTATTGAGTTTAGAGATGTAAAAATCATATAAATAAATTTGTCTTGAAAGTACTTTCATAAAAATATACATATACCACTTTCCAATAAATATTTTTTAAGAAACAAGTGATCAAAGTGATGTTTTGGAGACCGTGTCGCTGTCTGAAACGTCAAGTTTTACGATATGGAGCGAGTATTTTTTTCGGAAAAGTAGGAGTATATATATGGTAAGAAAGACGACAGAGGTTATGTTTACCTGGTTAAAGACGACGGCAGTGCGAGGTGGCGGTGGTGGTGACGCTACAGGGATGAAATAGTGGCAAAGACGGTGGTCTTTGAATCGGCGGCGACAAGCAGACATATCACCGTTGCCTGAGAAGACTACATATAAATAGTATACTAAGTATATATTTGGTATGTTGAGAGGTACGAGAAAAGGATCGGACGAATAGGGTATATATACACAAACGGGACATCGGCGGTCCGTTGGATTACTGTAATCCAACGGATACGTCATATGCCATGAATATAATATAATTTTAAATAAAGGGATATACGCGTCCAAACGGTATATCTTTTTTATTGTCACGTACCAAGTGACTCCAGCTAAGTATCTTTATAGGTTTCTTAACCATGATTTTAATTTTTAAATATTCACAAATATGTCACGATGAATCTAGAGTATCACCTAATAATGATATTAGATAGGTCATGCAAAGCTTGGTTTAACATATTTTTATATATAACCTCTATCGAGAGAGTATTGTGACATTCTTCATGTCTTATATTCTACATGGATGATTAACTGCTAAAATTTATTGAGGTCCTATTTAATCATCAACTGATATATTAACTAGTGTCTTACCTATCGTGCAATTAAAAGTTATTTGTTAATTATCCTCAACAGCGAAGTTTATTCTAATGGCCACCAACTTTCCATCGTATTTTTATGCCACATGCAACTCAGGTCGTAAGTGTAATGTTCTACCTAGGTGGACATTAACCAGTGTCCATCCTTTTCTTTTAGGAAGCAATGTCCATCCACCAAACCAGCCAACCTATGTTTCATGGGTCCCTACTTTCTAGTATTCCACCCACATAACTTGAATCATGTCAATCAAGTAATGAAGGTCTTGTTCAATTGAACTTATCAGTCACCGTACATCATTTTTCTCTTGTGATAAATAAGCACCAGTCAGATTATTGAACGCAAAAACCATCAGTTGAACGTCCTTGAAATATTTGGTCCATGTTGACATATTGGCTAACAAGATTGTCACCCTGGGCGTTTGGTCAGACCGAACCGAACCAATCGGTTCTTCGGTTATTCTAAAAGTTCGGTCATCAGAAACCTAAGACCGATCGGTCAGTTGAAAAATCAAAGACCGAGCAACTTCGGTTTCGGTTAGTTTGGTTCGGTCTCAGTCATGACCGAACTAACGGACAGACTAGCAGCCACAAAAAACAACTCAATCTATATCTACATCTATCTATATCTACATCTATATATATTATCTATATCTATATACACACAAAAAAATACATAGTCGAGGTATTACAAATATCACATGAAACATTCAAATATATCTATCTACATCCTACTCTATAACTACATCTATCTACATCTAATTATATCTATATCTATATCTATATCTATATCTATATACGCACTAAAAATACCTATCGTTGTCATCGTATACCGCCCCGCCTGCTCTGATCCATCAAATCTAACACAAGTTCGGAGAGAACTTCTATGTTATACATATCAATCTCATGCTTTCCATTTATTTCTTTTTTGACATGGCATCTCTTGACTAGCATGTTCTATTATAGCAACTTTTGCTTCACCCCAAAAGTTTGCTGAGAGGAACACAGAGGAGGAGGAGAAGCTGAAAAGATTTGCTTCACTGGCTCCTGAACGCTCCCATGGGCTCAGCTAGCGGTTTCCTATAATATATATTAAAAGTTTTATTTCAAGAGCATTTAAACATAAAAACGTCTACAAAATACGACTCAAATGCTTACGACAAGTAATATACCTAAGGTATCTTAGACATTTATCAAGATAAAAGAGAAGTTGTTCAGCTCCAATAGTGTTCTCAAAATAGCTTCAACTTTTCCATAGATTTTACTTTACTAGAGAAGCTACACCAAAAGTTGTTTTTTCCACGGTTGGAGCTCTACCAAACAACCACTTACTCTTTTCTTCAAACCCTATGTCCTCGTTCAAGTGGGGTCTCAAAACCATCGTAACACGTGTTAGGGATTGAGCGTCGCTGGCTAATGGCTAACCTTGCTCCTCAATCAACTACACATATTGTCCTAATTGATCTTGAATTCTTTTTGAAAATGTCCAAGATAACAAGTTGTAAGTGCAATCAAGCCCTAATTGTGGGTTTTGGTGATAATGACCACACGATTGGAGAACTAATGAGATTTACCAAGATGACAAGCAGGTTGATAATGAGAAAAGATGGTGCATATGTGTTGGTGGACCCCTCATACTACATTTCATCGGTTCTGGACTCAAAGTGCTACAACGAGCTTTTTCATTTGAATTTGAGTTATAGGATTGTCGTACTATCAAGGGGGAATGCAAATGCATCGCTATGGCTGAATGATATGTGCTCAAAACCAACTCAAGCCATCCTTGCTTTTAACCAAAGACAGTTGCACACTAAATTCTGATCTTCTGTCTGTCTGGTAGGCGCGGCAGTGCCGCTCAGGGCGCGACAGTGTCGGGCCGCGGCACTGCCGGGCGAAGGCCGGCACTGCCGCGACTTGTTTCAACCGTTGGATAGCAGGGGGTATTTACTCCACTCTCCTGCCACCCCAACGGTCATCCACGACCATAACTCTTCTCCTACCTCCAGACAAGGCTTCTTCTCCCCTTTGAAGGCCCCCAAGCTCTCTCTCACCTAATCTTCGATTCCCATTGATTCCAAGTGAGTTAGAGCCTCAAACCTTCATCAAAGAGAAGCCCTAGCTGAGATCTACTCCCTAGAGCACTTGATTTGAGAGCCACTAGCCAGGATTTGCTTCTATTACTCTTGGGTTCTTGGAACCCTAGCCGGCTAGGCGTCGCCCTTGAGCTAGCCAACTTGTGTGGCGGCCTTGGGAGGTTTGTAATCACTTGTGCAACTAGTATTATTACCCCTCATCTCAAGGATTTGGTTCCTTGACTTGAGAACAAGGAAGAGTTGCAAAGCTCATGACCTAAGTGGTCAACCTCAACAATGTGGAGGTAGGCAAGCCTTGGTGGCGAGCTGAACAATGGGATAAATCACTTGTCTCTTGTGCTTACTTGTTGTTATTCATCATACTTGTGAGCTTGTGATAGATTCTAAGGTTTGGCCCCGATCTACTTCATACACCATATTTGGCTTGGTTGAGTTGGTTCTGCTGGTTCAGGAAACCTAGTGTAACATTTCCATCATATAGATTTGGTTTCATGTGGCTGGATTTCGAATTGCAGGCTCGGGAAGTATTCTGCGCGGCAGTACCGGGCTGAGGCCGGCAGTGCCGGGGAGCGGCAGTGCCGGGCTCAGGGCGGTAGTGCCGGGCCTCACTAATTAAGTGTTGAGCTGTGATTTTTGACAGGCCTATTCACCCCCCCCCCCCTCTAGGCCACACAGGTCCTTACAAGTGGTATTAGAGTCTGGTCTCTCACGCAGCACTTCACCGTGCGAGAGTATGGCCACCGACGGAGGAAAGGGTACCGCTAGTGTTGTGCAACCCACACCCGAGGTGGAAATGCACACCACTAGCAGCAGCGAAAGCGTCTCCACAGCAAGTGGAAGGACACTTCCTCAATTGGATGTGTCGACCGGAGAGCTTGCAAGAAGAAAGGAAGAAAGAAGGTTGAGAAGAGAAGCAAGAGCCAAAGCAAGAGAAGATGCAGCGGCTCTCAAAGCTAGAGAAGAGAAGGCTCAAAGAAAAGAAGAGAGAAAGATTAGAAGGGAAGAAAGAGTCAAGAGAAGAGAAGAAAAGAAGAAGAAGGAAGAGCTCCAAGCAAAGAACAGTGTGAACTTGAGTGATGACTCAAGTAGCACCGAAGATGGAGATGATGACATCTCCTATCTCCCTAAGGGCAGCAAGAAGAAGGAGGAGACCAAGAAGTCATATGGAGCCGTATCCTTTAACTACTCTAATTTGACTAACCATGATTCTAGGCCTCTCATAAATGTGCATGCGGGCAAGTTACCTCGTTTCGATGGGACTAACTTTGCCAAGTGGAAGCACATTATGAAGACCTATCTTATTGGTCTCCATCCAGGTATTTGGGAGATAGTGCACAATGGACTTAAAGCACCGGTTGATCCGAAGAACCCCACTCAAGATGAATTCTGCAACATTCATCTCAATGCCCAAGCCACTAGTGTGCTACTTAGTGCCTTGGATGGTGATGAGTACAACAAGGTCATGGGAGTTGAGGTTGCTAAAGAAATTTGGGACACTTTGCACATTGCCCATGAGGGAGTTGACAAAGTGAGGCAATCCAAGATTGACTTGTTGATGGCTAAGCTCAACCGGTTTGTGATTTGTGATGGTGAAGGTCCACAAGAGATGTTTGATAGATTGATGGTCATTGTTGGCAAGATTAGAGGGCTAGGTGGAAGTGAAATCAATGATCACAAGGTTGTGAAGATCATGTTGGAAGCATACTCACCAAGAAATGAGACTGTAGTGACATTAATTAGAGACAAGAAGAAGTTTGAGCAATTCACACCTAGTGATGTGCTTGGGAGGATCATTACCTTGACATGCAAAGAGAAGAGGCAAATGAAAGAAGGAAGCTTGGGGAGTTGCAAGCTAGGCTAGATGAGATGAAAATCAAGGATGTGGCACTCAAGGCTAGCAAACCAACAAGGCAAGCAACATCAAGCAAACCAAAATCAAGCAAGCAAGCCTCTACAAGCAAGCCCAAGCAACAAAAGAAGAAAATAGAAGTTGAGGACAGCACATCATCTCAAGTGAAAGTGGAAGTGAAGGTGAAGAATTTGAAGCAATTGGAGACTAGCCCTATTCATGAGAAGATACCGCAAGGGGCTCAAGAAGGAAGGTTACAAGTTTGTGAAAAGAAGGTTTCCAAACAAGAAAAAGAGAACTTGCTACAATGTGGTAGCACGATCATTTCATAGCACATTGCCCACATGAGAAGAAGGACAACAATTCAACAAGGGCGAGAAAGATGATAAAGCCACTTACAAGAAGCACAATAAGAGATACATGGGAGAAGCTCACGTTGGACATGAATGGGATTCAACCGCACATACCTCAAGTGAAGAAGATGAGAAGATAGCAACAATAGCATTCAAAATCATCTCCTTCACCAAGGCTATTCAACAACTTGTCTGATGATGATGGTTGCAACTCCCACACTTGTCTCATGGCCAAGAAAGAGAAGGTGAAAAAGACTCACACTCCTAAACCTTCTCTTCCACCTAGTGACATCTCTAGTAGTGAACTTAGTGATTCCTCTAGTGATGATGATTCTAGTGATGAGAGATAAATATGATAACTAAAAATTTGGACAAGAAAACCAAACTCTTTATCACTAAGCTAATGGAGGAATTAGAAAGTGTACAAGCCGAGTTAGCATTAAGAGAGGATGCCCTCATCAAACAAGAGGACCTCTATATTGCTTGCAAGGAGGCTCTTGCATTAGAGAGAAGTGAGTTGGACATCTTGCATGAGGCCTTGGCCAAAGAGCAAGATGAACATGCTTCCCTAAAGAAGGCTCATATTGCACTCAAGGAAAAGTACTGTAGCTTGGATAAAAAGCACAAAGAACTTGAGCTGCAATATAATCTTCTTTGGGAAGCAACTCAACTTTCCCTAAAGCAAATGTCACTTCTATTCCCTCCACCAGTGAAGGTTGTGGAAAATGCTATAATGTTGATTTGAATGCCTATTCCACTAACTTGTGAACATGGAGGCCATGAGAAAGGAGATAGCAAGATTGACCAACATCATTGCAAGTGGTTGTGTCAAGTCTACCACAAGTGCTAATGAGAAGACTCAAGAGAAGAACAAGCACAAGTTCAAAAATGGAAGATGTCCTTCCATAAAGGATGGGTTGGGGCACTAAAAAGGAGCCAAAACAAATGGAAGAAAAAACAGTGAATGGCTATGAGTGTGTGAGGTTTGAGAAGAAGGGTCAGATTGGTACAGTTCAGCCTGCACAGATTGCGGCAGTGCCGCGCCAGAAGGCGCGGCGGCCGCCGCCGCCCCGGCAGTGCCGCCCCAGGCGGAAGTGCCGCGCCCCAAGAAAGGGAAGGCTACCAGTTTCCCTTCTGCTCAGTCTCACACACAACACAAACAGGTGCCCAACCAGAAGCAAGGATTTCAGAAACCAAGGAATCTATTGGGTGACCAAAAACAAGTTTGCACATCAACCCAAGATAGAAGCCCCAAGGAAAAGCATGTCATCTTGTTACATATTAGAACACAACAACAGTGGTAAAGTTATTGCGAAATATGTTGGTGATAAAAGAGGACAACCGACAAGTTTATTTGGGTTCCTAAGATACTTGTGACTAACTTGCAAGGCCCCAATCTCAATGGGGACCTAAATCTAGGAACTAAACTTGTTTTGCAGGCATACTCCTCCGGTGGATCAAGTTGGGTGCTTGATAGAGGATGTACAAATCATATGACCGAAGAAAGGAGTATGTTCTCATCATATTCCCCAACTTCAAATGCAAGTGAAAACATCATTTTCGGTGATAACTCCAAGGGGGATGTGTTAGGACTTGGTAAAGTTACCATTACACTTGAGCATTCAATTACTAATGTCTTACATGTTGATTCGTTGAGTTACAACTTGTTATCCGTTTCACAATTGTGTGGGATGGGTTTCAATTGTCTCTTTACGGATAAGGGTGTGGAAGTCTTTAGAAGGGAGGATTCCTCTATGTCTTTACGGGTCGTTTAGAAGGGAAGCTTTACTCAGTTGATTTCAACAAAAGTGAAGCCAAACTTGAGACTTGTTTAGTGGCAAAATCTAGCATGGGTTGGTTATGGCATCGCCGACTAGCTCATGTTGGGATGAGGAACTTGGCCAAACTTCAAAAAGACAACCACATCCTAGGACTAACAAATGTTGATTTTGAGAAAGACAGAATATGTGGAGCTTGCCAAGCCGGAAACAAGTAGGCGTACCTCACCCACCAAAGAGCTATGACACTACTACACAACCATTGGAGTTGATTCATATGGATCTCTTTGGACCGGTTGCCTACCTTAGCATCGGCGGTAACAAACATGGTCTTGTTATTGTTGATGATTTTTCTCGTTTCACTTGGGTATTCTTTATGCATGACAAGAGTGTGGTGCAAGAGAAGGTCAAGATGTTCATACGAAGAGCTCAAAGGGAGTGGTGATATCAGACCACAAGAACTGCAGGCTACTGATCAGGACGGTTCTCAAGCTGAAGCCCCTACTGGGACTGGTGATATATAGTCCCCGGCAGTGCCGGCCTTGGCCCCGGCAGTGCCGGGCAAACCCCAGCAGTACCGGGCACTCCCAGGGGAGCTGCAGCTACTCCACTTCATGGAGTAAACCTACAACCCATCTTCGAGCAAGATGAAGAAGACGCAGAAGATGAAGCAAAACTCATTGATCATCCAAGGCTCAAGCAAACTATTCAATGGGATCATCCCGTTGACAACATCCTTGGGAGTCTTCGAAAGGGGGTAACGACACGCTCTCATTTGACAAATTTCTGTCAATATGACTCGTTTGTTTCCTCTTTGGAACCTCTCAAGGTAGAAGAAGCTCTTGAAGATCCAAATTGGGTGATGGCCATGCAAGAGGAGCTTAACAACTTCGAGCGTAATCAAGTATGGTCACTTGTGGAAAGACCAAATACCAATGTTATTGGAACCAAATGGGTCTTCCGCAACAAGCAAGATGAAGAAGGTGTGGTGACAAGGAACAAGGCAAGATTGGTAGCTCAAGGCTTCACTCAAGTAGAGGGCTTGGACTTGAAGAAAAATATGCACCGGTTGCTAGACTCGAAGCCATTCAGATTCTTTTAGCCTATGCAGCCCATCACAACTTCAAGCTATATCAAATGGATGTGAAGAGTGCATTTCTCAATGGCCCTATATAAGAGTTGGTGTATGTTGAGCAACCACCGGGTTTTGAAGATCCCAAGTTCCCTAACCATGTCTTCAAGCTCCAAAAGGCGCTCTATGGGCTTAAACAAGCACCTAGAGCATGGTATGAATTGAAGGACCGAAAGAGCTACCAAAGTGTTGGGGGACCGCAAAAGGGGTACCCCCAATCAACGCAAAACAAATAGGTTAAACCTAGAACACCAATTAATAAACCCAGCTAGACTAACCTTCCAAAAAAACAACCCCTCGAGGCCTGCAACGCTGGCCCACCGCCAGGGAGCGTGGGCTCGCCAAAGCCCTACCAACCGCCTCTTGGTAGCCTACCCCTCGAGCCCCGGCGCATAGGCCTCGAACCCGCTACAGCCGTACACCGCCCCTCAGGACCCCGCGCAAGGACCCGAGCCTCTCCAGCACGATAGCCTATCCCTCGAGGCCCGTCGCCACCCGGGCCTCGAACTGGAGCCGACCTCCGCTCACCCGAGCCCTCCGCGCCAGGCCTCGGGCGAGCGCTCCACTACCCTTCGAAGCCCCCCACGAAGAGGAAGCTTCCCGCTCCCCAGCTCTGACGACCGTACCAACCCCACGCAGCGCATTTAATGCTTTCACCTACTTCGGTCATGTCCTCTGGCACACGATGCGTGTTACAGCGAGCCAGAGTTAGGGTCAAACCTCGTTTTCACCACAGGCATGGTCAAAAGTGGACGTACAACACTGTTAAGCCATACCTTACGCTGCTGCACGTCCAAGCCACGTCTCGAGGCCCGGATACCTGCTGCTCAATCAGGTTTCCCGGGACTTGCCCAAACCTGCGGGGACTCGAGCCCCCCGTAGGCGCCACCTCGAGGCCGGCTCTGAGCCCCTCGAGCCCTGGCTACTTCATGCTATTGGAGGACAGGTACCCCAAGACTCGGAGGGACCAACCACGTCATGTGCGTGCCGGAATGGGCGCTGCATGGCCTCACGTCGCCATGCTCCACGTCCGCGCCCGGAGGGAGGCCATGCTTCAAGGACGCTTCAACAGCAACCCCCACGTCGGCTCCAGTGGCATCGACAAGACGGGATTCCACTCTCCGCCGTATTGGGAACTGTACATCTCGACTCCTGTATCACACCTATGTAACCTTGGCTTCCTCTTGCTCTATAAAAGGGGACACCAGGGACCTTCACTCCCCGGTTACACAGATACGGCTAGACACACGAATCTGCACAAGTCCACACCACACACGCAAACGAGTCCGGACTCCTGTTGGCGCAAAAAGTGGCGCACTACGCCAATCACACAGCAAGCCGAAGGAGCTGGCTTCAATCGTGGCCGGGTGCTCAGAAGTCCGGTGCGTGCCAGTCAGTTTGCCCTGCAACTACAAGGGAGATAAACTGTTAAATATAAAGCTGGAACGTGCCGGGTATGACCAGACAGTTCCAAGATGTACGGCCCTGAAGCCACTTACGACGACACATAGCTATGAAAGCTATCTGCCAACAGGTTTAAAAGACTATTCGGCAATATGAACAAAGTTACGTGAATAACAGGTTGCCGAACACGTTTGCATGAGAATCGTAATTGCGTGATATATTAGGTATAAGTTAAAACTTAACCAATCTCGATTGTACAACCGAGTTGGGGTCCATGGAGATTGAACATACAAACTAAGCATGACTAAGCTAATCTAAAGCCTGCGCCTGCCGCACGACACTAGCCTTGTCATAGATCAAACACACCTAACATGCATGAACCCTCACCACGTGGCAATCCAGATACGATCCGATCGGCTATTACGAACAATAGATCTACTACATGAAAGACTTTATGATAATAAACGTGAGAGGACAGAGCAGATATAAAAGATAAAGCCGAACCGAACGTTATCTGGATTGGGCAAAGTGTTACGATGAAATAAACATAACATAACACAGGGTAACTTAATGAATCTACTAGACTGCCACATCTAATAGAGCCGATAACTATCTTTATTCGTGTCTCAATCCGCCGCACGATACAAGACATAAACAAAGACCTCCCGTCATAAGCTTAAATCCGCCGCACGATACTAAGCTTAACATACGAGACTACTTGCACCATATCTAAATCCGCCGCACGATACTAGACATGATAACAAGGTTGCCGGAACTTACGGAGGTCGACGGATCGATGGCCCCTCTCGAAGAACACGACGACACGACTTGGACTCGAAGACGGCACGGGGCCGGGTTGGTTGTATTTGATTGTGAACATTTTACAATAGTCTCAGGGTTTATATTTATACCCTGGTGCTTTTGAGTCCTAGAAGGATACGATTACAATGATAGAATAGGAAACTTGTCAAAATATGATGCCTTCTACTCTAAGCTCCCTTAATAACCGGTATGCACTAAGGTGACGAGACCCTCATCGCTAAATCTTCTTGTCATGCCGTACTTGTCATCCTCTAACGCAAACCGACTTGGTTTGAGATAGCCGACCGCAGCGTCATGTTGCCGAACCTGCTTGCTGTTGACTAGTTGCCTTCACAGCCTTGCCGAATGTATTGAGTTAGCCGACCGCGTTCGCTATCTGCCGAATCCCCTAGGTGGCGACTTCTTCCGAATCTGCATCGTGCCGGCCCACTTGTCATAGTGCGAAAATTCTGTGTTAACACATGCCCCCTCAATTTCCGAACAAAGGCATTTGTTCTGAAATTGGCCACAAGTCCTCTTTCCTCTAGGTTTCCGCGTTCTAGCGCTCCAGCCGCCATCCGATAATCCCAAAATTTTCGCGCAGTCGACCTTTACCTCAAGCTTCTGATGGCGACTCAAGACAAGATCCCAGAGGTAAACTCCACTTACTCGTCAATTTCTCCTCAGTCTTCTCCCCGACTCATTCCTTCGCCCTTTTTGCTATTTTCTGAAGGAATATGAGAACCAGATTCTGATCCCTTATGCTGCCAATCCTGACTCTTATCTTCTTGGTCCAATGGGAAATCCCAATCTGGCGGACATTATTGAGAAAGAAACTGAAAGAATCCCCTTCAAGTCCGGAATTACTCCACCGAGTCACTGGCCAAACACCTTCAAGAACTGGCCCTTTCCCCCAATTGTCGGATGGCGGAATTGGTATCGGAGGATACTTGAAAAGAGAAGCAACCACTGGGAAAACCAGGACATCGGTCATTGCCTAGAATTATCTTTATCAGAAATGCCTAGAAATGACTCCCTTCTGATAGCGGTGTCTCATTTCTAGTCCAATGCTATTAATGCATTTATCTTTGGCCATGGTATGATGACCATCACCTTAGCCGATATCTTCATGATGACGGGTCTGAATATAGCCTTGCCGGTATATCCATATAGATACAAGAACAAGAGCAGTCAAAGAGCCGTCAGCTCCGGATGCGGATGGGCCAAATACATTCAGACCTATATGGAGTCATCCAATACTGTTTCTGACAAAGAATCGAAAGCTTTTATGAACATGTGGCTGTGCCGATTTATTTTCTGCGGAAAATCCAATGAGCCTACTCTAAACCATATGGTGATGGCCGAGGACTTATCGGCAGGCATCCAAATTCCACTAGGCAAATACCTCCTGGGGTCCGTTTATCACATGATGCATCAAATTACTATCCAGATGCACACAGGCAGAGAGGTCGCTTGTGTCAATGGCCCTTGGTGGTTGGTCCAAATGTGGCTTCAACTATATATGCACCAGATAGTATCCGTGAGCTTGCTTAACTTGAGTTTCCTTCAGTCAATTACGCCGAAGGCCAATCAGCAAGAGTTAAAGCCTGCCAAACCTACGGAGAAGCAGCATCATCCATCAACATTGACATGGATACTGGCCATCTCTTCAAGCTATTCTTCAAAGGTTTGGTAACGTGCTTTGGTTTCCTTACAGGGAGAACGAGAACTTGACCTTCCCTTGTAAGTTTAATTATGAATTCGGCTGTGTGGATCAAACATCCATAGATATCTTCAATTCCTTTATTAAGCCCTGCGCCCTGCCAGCCGAATTCCATCACGGAAGACTGGTACAGTCTACCTATGAATTTTACTACCAAAACACAGCGGCCAGGCAATTAGGATGCGGCCAGTTGCCCCCTAGATTCTTCTTTTCAACAGTAATAAGGCCCAGGGAAATCATCACAAAAGGTATAATGGCCAAAAAAGTTTTTGAACTTGGATGGGAGCTGCCAACATACAAGCCATCTCCATTTGGGATAACAGATGCAACTCACTCCTTCTTCACTTCTTGGTGGGGAGAATGGCATACTCATATCTTCAACGTGCCAATCCATCCTTTATGTCAGAATTTACAGTCTGACTTTGCCTCTGATAGTGAGGTAATTTCATTACTCTTGTCATTCTCCGTTTCTAAATCCAATCAGTCTTTAACATTCGGTCATATACAGGATCCCGAACCTATACCTCCTGCCAAAGTGCCCAAATATTATCAGGCTGGGCCGAATCCTACCCTTGGATTTAATGCTCCAAATCTGGCCAGCTTTATGAAAATCCCTGCAACCTCTACTATCATGTTCCCAGAAGGAAAAGGCAAGAGGAAAGCATCTGAAATTGTCTCTTCATTTAAGAAAACAAGGACTAGAAGAGTGAAACCATCCTCCGAGGTATGAGCTTTCATTCAACGCCAATCAACCTCATTTGGCAATGACTCTGACCAAACCTCCGTTTTATTATTCGTTCTGGCCACAGGTTGAAATTCTGAAACCCAGTAATACCTCAATAACTGCCGAAACATCCTCTGAGCCCCCTGTAAGGAATGTTCCAGATGAGGATGAGCATCAAAAATCTCCTGATGCTTCAAGGAATGAAGATGTTGACCGGACCATAGGTGCTATATTTAGTTATTCTTCCCTCTGCTATTATATGTCCATATTCTCTACCTGAAACAGATACCATTTTGAAAGTACCAGGAGCAAAGTCACCCCTCGATCACATTCCAGGTTCCCCCCCGGAATCTCAACAGAGTCCTCAAGTGAGTCAGGGTGTAGCACCTTCCAATGATCAATCAATTCAACAGGTAAAGCTCCTCTTTTTTTCTGCATTTTACCCAAAACATCTACTCGGCCACTCTTCCTCTTTCTTCTCCAGAAAAACACCAAAGAGCCGAAGTTATTCTTTCCCTACCGAAGACTACATCACCGAGAGGGGTGAGGAGAGTACCTCCCGACAGACCCTATCAAAGGAAAACCAGGCCCGGTTGAAAGAAATAACCAATTTTCTGAATAAAGACATCATTGATTTGGTTCAAAACGCAGATCAGATAAGGGACACTCTGGAGCTCATTGATGAAGACATTCCCCCTGCCTCTTTAGCTCATCTAGAATCTGCAGCTTGTCTTGATGACTTCTTCAGCTCAGTGAAGAGAGCGATAAAAACATATCATCCAAAACTGCCCTGCAGCTTAGTAGGTCTTCCAAAAAACAGGAAGTAAAGAACCTGCATTCTGATATCCAGATTGCAAAAACTTCCCTGGAAACTTTGGAATCCGAACTGAAAGTAATGGAGGAAAAGAAAAGCAAGCTGGAAGCTCAGTTAGCCGATCTTAACACCAAAATCCAATCTCACAAAGCTCGCATGGCTGATTTGCCGAGGAACATAAGGACAGCTTCACTGAAGGTAACTTCAATCCTCAAAGAAGATCAGCAAATCAAGATCAGACTCTCCAAGATCCAAAGTTCCGCAGATGAAGATCAACAAGTTCTAGATGCCGTCAGTCGAATTAGAGCAGAAGCCATAAAGACGATCAACCAGCTCTTGAACGGGTGAACTGATAATTTCTGTGACAGATCGAGCATAGCATATTTTGCCCATTCTCCTGATACTTGATTCACTCGAAGTATGCAGTCCGTTTTCCCACTCTGTGCTTGTTGAATGTTTTATTTATCTAGCCGATGGCACAGCACCGCGTGCACTTGGCCTTGTATTTCTGCGTTTTTTGCACTAGAGGCGACACATGCCGTGCCGGCTGTTTTTGTTCTAAGGGCGATAGATTCTATCGGCCATTTTTGAGCTAAGGGCGATACAACCTCGTATCGGCCGTCGGTGCCCGCTAGTCCTTGATTCCGTCATGCACCGACCTCCACGCTAGGGTGAAATCTCTTCAGATAGCGTCCATTAATTGCCCTAGTGAACTCTTCTCCTTGGAGGGTTTTCAGAATGTACGCATTACCCGGAGCACGTCTCAGAACTCGAAAAGGTCCTTCCCAGTTAGGGGACCATTTGCCGAATACCTTGTCTTTGGTACCGATTGGCAAGATAATTTTCCAAACCAAGTCTCCTTCTTCGAATCCTTTTTCTCTCACTTTCGAATTGTAGTACTTGGCAACGCGTATCTTGTTCTTCTCAATATTTTCCAAGGCCTTGAGACGAATCAAATGCAAATCCTCTACTCATCCATCATCAAATCCTTATAATTCTCTTTAGCCAGATCGTTTTGCAATGTAACTCGTCTTGACCCCGACTGCAACTCCCATGGTAGAACTGCGTGATGCCCATAGACCAACTCGTAAGGTGACGTTTGAGTTGACCCATGACAAGCCATTCGGTAGGCCATAAAGCTTCGTTGAGCACCAAGTGCCACCTTTTGGGCTTCTCTTCGATCTTCTTTTGAATGACCTTAATCATGATTTTGTTAGAAGCCTCTGCCTGCCCATTGGCCTGTGCATAATAAGGGGAAGAATTATAGAGCTTAATCCCCATCCCTTCAGCGAAGTCACAAAACTCCGAGGAAGTGAACTGAGTTCCCTGATCGGTAGTGATGGACTGGGGAATGCCGAATCGGTAAATGATGTGCTCCCTGACGAAGGATACCATGTTTTCTGATGTCACCTTCTTCAATGGGATGGCTTCAACCCACTTAGTGAAATAGTCTGTGGCTAACAACACAAACTTATGTCCCTTGCTAGATGGAGGGTGGATCTGGCCGATCAAATCAACGCCCCATCCTCTGAAAGGCCAAGGCTTAATGATCGGATTCATGGCCGATGCTGGGGCCCTCTGCACATTGCCGAATCGCTGGCAATCCTGACAACCTCTGTAGTATTCAAAGCAATCTTCGAGCATAGTCGGCCAAAAATATCCAGTCCTCCTGATTAACCATCTCATACGGTGAGCCGACTGGTGTGCACCACATACGCCTTCGTGCACCTCGTACATCAGTTTCCTAGCCCCGTCTTGGTTCAGGCATTTAAGCAAAACCCCATCTATGGATTTGTAGTACAATTGATTGTCCAAGAGCGTGAACTTAAGAGCCTTGTACCTGAGTCTTCGGGGAGACTTTCCTGGATGGGTCCCTGAGGTAATCGGCAATGTCGTCTCTCCAGTCTTCAATTGTCTGATTGACCTGGGACTGCTTGATCATCTTCTGGGGTTGCTTGCTCTTCCTCAAGTGCAAAAATGTTTTGATTTTCCCTATACCCGGATGCTGCCTGGGCCAACTGGTTTGCTTCTTCGTTTTGCCCCCTAGGAATATGTTGCAAGGTTGCCGACCGGAACTGTTTGAGGAGCTCTCGGCAACCTTCGAGATATTCCTGCAGCATGTCGTTCTTGCACTCGTATTTGCCGGTCAATTGCTTGATCACCAATTCCGAGTCACCAAAGACCTCCACGGCGTCTGCTTTAATGTCCACAAGCAACCGCAGCCCTCGGAGCAGTGCTTCGTACTCTGCTTATTATTAGTCACCGGGTACTCGATCGGTATAGAGTACTTGAAGGGTGCCCCCTGGGAGAAATCAACACGATCCCAACCCACCACCTTTGCTGCACGAGGATCCATCAAAAAACAATGCCCAAGGGATAATGGTTACCATGTTAGCATTAGGATCACGGTGGTGAGTGACAAAATCAGCCATAATCTGGCTTTTAACAGCCTTTGCCGATTCAAAACGCAAATCAAATTCAGAAAGGGCCAAAACCCATTTGCCAATCCTTCCACTTAAAAATGGCATTGATAACATGTGCTTGATTACATCAAACTCTGATACTACCACGCATTCGGCATTCAACAGATAGTGCCGAAACTTGGTACAGGAACAGAAAACGCACAAGCACAACTTTTCTGTAGCCGAATACCTTGTTTCGGGGTCCAGTAGCTTTCGGCTAAGATAGGCTATGACTCTCTCTTTTCCTTCGAATTCTTGCATGAGGGCCGACCCTATTGTTAGGTTGTCGGCCGCCACGTACAACTTGAAAGGCTTGTCGAGTTGTGGAGGAACCAACACTGGTGGTGCCTTCATGTACTCCTTGATCTCATCGAAAGCCTTTTGTTGCACGTCACCCCACACGAACTCCTGATCTTTCTTGAGCTTCAATAACGGAGAAAATGGCAGCACGCGCTCAGACAAGTTGGATATGAACCTTCTGACAAAGTTGATTTTGCCGAGCAGTGATTGAAGTTCTTTGAGATTGGTCGGCGGCACTACTTTATCAATTGCTTCCATGCTCTTCCTGCCGACTTCGATCCCCTTCTTGTGGACCAGGAATCCCAGAAACTCACCAGCCGACACCCCAAATGCACACTTGGTTGGATTCATCTTCAAACCATGTTCCTTGTGCACTCCAAGGTCTTCCTTAAATCGGCCAAGTGTCCTTCTCTGCCTCTGGATTTGATCACCACATCATCAATGTAGATCTCCACGACTTTGCCGATCAGCTCGTGGAATATGTAATTCATGGCTCGCTGGTAAGTGGCATCGACATTTTTCAAACCAAAAGTCATGACCATCCATTCAAACAAACCTATATGGCCGGGGCACCTGAAGGCGGTCTTTGCCACATCCTCTGCAGCCATGAAGATCTGGTTGTAACCTGCGTTGCCGTCCATAAAGCTTATGATTTCAAAACCGGCCGAAGCATCTACTAGCAAATCGGCCACCGGCATTGGATAACCGTCCATAGGAGTGGCTTTGTTGAGGTTCCTGAAGTCGATGCAGACTCTCATCTTCCCGTTCTTCTTGTACACCGAGACAATATTGGAGATCCATTCCGCATATCGACACGGCCGAATGAAGTTAGCTTCTAGTAATCTTTCCACTTCCTTCTTCACGTCGGCCAACACCTCCTCCTTGTAGATCCTGCGCGGAGGTTGTTTGTATGGGCGGTATCCAGGTTGATCGGCAACTATGCTCAACAATGGACCGATCTAATTCGGGCATCTCTGTGTAGTCCCACGCAAAACAGTCTTTGAACTCCTTTAGAAGATCTACTAGTTGCACTCTGAAATCAGGTTCTAAACTGGAACTCACAAACATTGGCCTCTTCTTACTCGTATCACCAACATCCACCTCCTCTAACTTGTCGGCCGATGTGAAACCACGCCCCAGTTTGCCCTCGCTGTTGTCGGTTGGGTTGTCCATCTAAAAGAAGCTTTGAGAGCCGATTGCTTGGATCGGCTGTTGATCCCTGCCGTAGACGTTGACAGGACCTTCTCCCCACACGCGATCGGAGAAGCAGTCTACTCCGTCGAATTCCCAGTAAGTGGGTGCAATGGTGGCAACACTCACCGAGTCGTCGGCTTGGACAACCTCGATGTCATCTCCAATCCATTGTATGAGTTTTGATGCATGGTTGAAGGTATGCAGCAGTTGGCGTGGATCCAGTCCCTGCCCAGAAGCAAGCTATATGCCCCCTTGCCATCAATGACAAAGAAGGTCGTAATGAGCGTCTTGGATCCAATCGTCAGTTCCACGTGCACGGCACCCCGAGTATCGGAGGGATTGCCGGCAAAGTCGCGGAGTATCATATCTGTTTTGAGCAGGTCTTCATCGTTCATGCCCAGCTTTCTGAATGTGGCGTGAGGCATGATGTTGATTGCTGCGCCGCCGTCAACAAACATCTTGGTTAGCGGTTTCCCGTTGACGTACCCCTTGACATACAACGGCTTCAAATGCCGATGCTTGGCTGGCTTGTCAAATGCTGCCTTCTGAGACAACACGAGCTGTGCCGCGAGCTCGCTGTGCTCGGCCTCGTCGGAGTCCGAATGCGCTTCGTCCTGTGCCCCCTGGCCGATTGGAGCCATGAATTCCAGGGGAAGGAAAAAGGTCATGGCCACGCCAGCGCCTTTGCCAGTGTCGTCTGGTTTTTCCTTCGGGCGCCATTCTTGCTTCTTCCCATTGGCGGCTGCTTCTTCCAACTCCCTGTTCCGGAGGCGCTGCACTCTCCTTTCTGGCTTTTTCTGAGCCCTGGTGGGCACCACTGCCCCTTTTGCCACCTATATGGGCGGGGCTGTGCCTCCTCGCTGTCGTCCTGGTGGTGCACCCACTCTCGATCGGCATATCTCTTGGCTTGCTGATCCGGGCTCCTTATTTTTAGGCGCCGATCGTCCATTGGGATGCGTGCTCCCAATCTTTCATGGACGGGACGGCGGTTGACCCGATCCTGCCTATATCCCCTGTACTGATCGCTGCATTCGGGGCAGTTGTTGACGGCAGGCAGTTTCAAGCCTTCGTTCCAGCAGTGGCGGAAGAACGGGCAGCCCCAGTGCTCTTGCTCCCGCTCTTGGCGGCGTTCTTGTTCCCAACGATGGGCCTGTTCTCTGTGGTAAGCCCTCTCCTCCAGACGATACCGGTGCTCTCCCGTGTGACCATCTTCACGCTGGTATCCTCTTCGAGTTCTCGCTCTTCGTGTTGGATACGCCTCTGCTCTTTCTCATTTTGCCGGCGCCATTTGTTAAGGAGATCTCTGTGGGTAGGCCTGCGCCTGGAAGATGACTCTCCGTGCTCGTATCGGCTATTCGTGGTCTGGGCGCGCTGCCGGAGCTCATCGCCAGTGATTTGCCGATCGGGATCCACTGCGCCAGATTCGCGTGCCTTGACGGAGGTGAGGACTTTGACTTTGCCCTTGCTTCTGGGATCCGCTGGGGTTACCATGTTCACTGAGCAGAACACGGCGTTCTGGGAGAAGGGGTTTGCATCGATCTTCATCTTGCCATTGAACTTGATATGGCCGTCCTGGATGGCTTTCTGGATCCTGTCCTAAACACACGGCAATCATTAATAGAATGAGTGTTAGTGTTATGAAAGCCGCAATATTTCTTGTCTTTAACCCCTCCAGGACGCAGCATCGGGTGTTCCGGGGGTAGCCTGACTCTCCCTTCGGCAACCAGAAACTCGAAGAGCTTGTCAGCTTTTGTGATGTCGAAGTCGTATGCCCCCTTCTGCTGGCGCAGCCACTGCTTGTTGGCTTGGGTTGGCTCCTTGTCCCAGTTGAGCTCTGCAGCGGCCACCTCATCTTCCGTGTCGGTATAGTCATCGGCTTCGTCCAGGAAAGCCTGATACATCTGTGCCGCGACATTGTCCTTCTGGAAACACCTTCTCTCCGGAAGCCTTGCGCTTGGATAGTCATTTCATTCAGCCGGCGAGAGAGATGACCCAGGTCTTCAAACTCCTGGCCGAAGAGCTTGTCTCTGATGCTCGGGAGCATGCCTGCCACAGCCAATGGTGGAAGCTGGTCGTCTGGTAGGTACATGCCGAAGCACTGGCTCTTGACTTCCCTAAACCTGCGCAGGTAGTCCTGCGGCGTCTCATTGGCCTCTGGCGCACATACATGATGTCCACCAGCTTTTTCTCCTTGGTGCCCGTGTAGAAGTGCGTATGGAACTTCTGTTCCAAGTCTGCCCAAGAGAGAATAGAACCCGGTGGCAGAGACGTGAACCAAGCGAACGCCGCCCAGTGAGTGACGATGGGAAGTACCGAACCCTGAAGGCGTCTTCGGTATTGGCCTCCCCAAGCTGGAGCAGATAACGGCTGACGTGCTCCACCGTGCTGGTGTCGTCCAAGCTGGAGAACTTGGACAGGTCCGTTGGCACTTTGACTCTGGGAGGTAGAGCCACGCGGTGGAACCACTCGGGGAACGGAGATCTGTAAGCATAAGTACCCTTGGGCTTCAGGCCGAAAGTGCGTTGCATCATATCTGCCATCCTTTCTAGCATGACATCGACATTAGAGTCGGCGGTCTTCTCGGCCGTCGGCTTCCCGTATCCTGGATGCGGGATGCCCTCTATGTTGTGAGGCTCAAGCATCTCATGGTACCCATTTCCGTAGTAGTCCTTTATGAGCCTATAGGTTCGCGGGGAGATCTTGCGTGTTGACTCTGGCGGCTGACCCTTAGTGCCGAACGTGAGCTGCCCCATGGTCGGCAACTGGCCTTCTGGCGTGTGCTTCTCTTGAACGGTCATCCCGCTTGATTGAGCCTTAGGCGGGGTCTCCTCACCGACAGCTCCTGCCCCCTTGAGGTGATTCGGCAGATTGAAAAGATGTGGTCCTGCTATAGGGCCAAACTCGCCTCCATAAGCTCATCGGCCTTGGGGCCGAATTGGGCGATCATGATGGTACGGAAAGTGTTGAGAAACGCCCCATGCATGCGACCGATGGCGCCAGAGACAGCTTCGTTGACAATGTGAGACATCTTCGACACTGCCTCCGCTTCCCCGGGATCATCCGGGTTGAGCTGGACGGGCTTCGGCAGATCGTGCAGACGGCGAACCTTTCCGCTCTTGTTCTTGGAAAAGGCTTCTAGGCACTTGGCCTGGAACTCGGCACAAGCGTTATCCATTGCTCTTTATACTCGTCAGGTAGCTCAGCGAGCTGCACCTGCACGAGCCCCGCCTTGTTGCTGGCCTCAGCTTCAACGACTTCGACCATTGCTGCAGGAAAAAGGGGTCCACCGGGCGTGCCAAAGTGTGTTGGCGCAAAAGTGGCGCACTACGCCAATCACACAGCAAGCCGAAGGAGCTGGCTTCAATCGTGGCCCGGGTGCTCAGAAGTCCGGTGCGTGCCAGTCAGTTTGCCCTGCAACTAACAAGGGAGATAAACTGTTAAATATAAAGCTGGAACGTGCCGGGTATGACCAGACAGTTCCAAGATGTACGGCCCTGAAGCCACTTACGACGACACATAGCTATGAAAGCTATCTGCCAACAGGTTTAAAAGACTATTCGGCAATATGAACAAAGTTACGTGAATAACAGGTTGCCGAACACGTTTGCATGAGAATCGTAATTGCGTGATATATTAGGTATAAGTTAAAACTTAACCAATCTCGATTGTACAACCGAGTTGGGGTCCATGGAGATTGAACATACAAACTAAGCATGACTAAGCTAATCTAAAGCCTGCGCCTGCCGCACGACACCTAGCCTTGTCATAGATCAACACCACCTAACATGCATGAACCCTCACCACGTGGCAATCCAGATACGATCCGATCGGCTATTACGAACAATAGATCTACTACATGAAAGACTTTATGATAATAAACGTGAGAGGACAGAGCAGATCTATAAAAGATAAAGCCGAACCGAACGTTATCTGGATTGGGCAAAGTGTTACGATGAAAATAAACATAACATAACACAGGGTAACTTAATGAATCTACTAGACTGCCACATCTAATAGAGCCGATAACTATCTTTATTCGTGTCTCAATCCGCCGCACGATACAAGACATAAACAAAGACCTCCCGTCATAAGCTTAAATCCGCCGCACGATACTAAGCTTAACATACGAGACTACTTGCACCATATCGAAATCCGCCGCACGATACTAGACATGATAACAAGGTTGCCGGAACTTACGGAGGTCGACGGATCGATGGCCCCTCTCGAAGAACACGACGACATGACTTGGACTCGAAGACGGCACGGGGCGGGTTGGTTGTATTGATTGTGAACATTTTTACAATAGTCTCAGGGTTTATATTTATACCCTGGTGCTTTCTGAGTCCTAGAAGGATACGATTACAATGATAGAATTAGGAAACTTGTCAAAATATGATGCCTTCTACTCTAAGCTTCCCTTAATAACCGGTATGCACTAAGGTGACGAGACCCTCATCGCTAAATCTTCTTGTCATGCCGTACTTGTCATCCTCTAACGCAAACCGACTTGGTTTGAGATAGCCGACCGCAGCGTCATGTTGCCGAACCTGCTTGATGTTGACTAGTTGCCTTCACAGCCTTGCCGAATGTATTGAGTTAGCCGACCGCGTTCGCTATCTGCCGAATCCCCTAGGTGGCGACTTCTTCCGAATCTGCATCGTGCCGGCCCACTTGTCATAGTGCGAAAATTCTGTGTTAACAACTCCGGTCCACGCTCATTGAGCTTGTATTGCCCCTGTACAAGCACTTAGGTGCAAGTTATACAAGAACCTCCTCCCCCGCTGGACGTAGGGCCTTCTTTGCCCGAACCAGGATAAATCTTGTGTCCCCTTGCATCACCATCCACAAAGAGAGCACGTGATCATATTACTAGTTGGTGTCAGACCCCCAGGGTAAAAACACCGACAGTTGGCGCGCCAGGTAGGGGTTTTCGCGTGTCGGATTCGATTTCTCGCTGATTTCTGGATGGCTTCTCCCCCTCCTCCGTTCTCTGCTGGTGCCGTCGTCTGGTTCGGGAGCCTCGAGTTCCTGGCCACCGGCAGCGGCAACGAGCTGACTTTGCTCTCCACGGAGAGCCCGAGAGGAGGGCGTGTCACGCCATCCCGCGCGGGGGGCGCGGCGCGTCGCCCGCACCATCACGCGTCGCCACCTCGTGAGCGGCGCCGTCGTCGTCATCGCCGCCAGGCACGCGGTGCCGCGGCGTACACCCACTTCCCCGCGGCCGGCGCAGAGCCCCCGAGGGGAAACCTGCCCGGCGCGCGGCCGGAGACTTCCGGGGCGCACGCGCACTCCCCCAACGAGTTCGCGTCGTCATGCGCACGGACCGGGAGCCTGGCCAGAGGCCCCGAGCCGTGCTCCGTCAACGCCACCTGCCTCCTCCCGCACGGGGTGTACCGCTCTCGACGCCAGCGGCCCCCGTTCGGCCTCAACAACTCCGCAGCTGCCTACGCCCGCCACCTCGACGAGCGTCATTAGGGCCGGGCGGTGGCGGAGCGGGAGGAACGTCTGGGCATGCTCCTACGAGCCACCACCAACCTGGAGGTCGTCTACCCCGCGCACGTCGACCGCGGCTTCTCACGAGTCGTCGAGCCACCCCGACCAGCCACCATCGGAGAGTGGTACCGCGAGCTGCAGTCCCAGCATGAGCCAGGGCAGCGCGACGTCAACAGCTCCGACTCCGACGAGTACGACTACCACGACCCTGACCTCTGGGATCCCACCAGGGAGTGCTTCTAGCTCGAGGGGGTCGTAAGCGACACCGAGGACCACGGCGACGACAACAGGCCGGCGCTCAACCTCGAAGAGCCCGGAGACGTGGCTGCTGCAGGCGGATCACGCGTTCAGGGGAGGAACGAACCCCCGGCGCGGGCCGCACCATCTCGGCACAGCGACGACCGGGCGGCGCAGCTCGCACAGCTGCGGGAGGCCATCGCCAAGGCTGAGGAGGATCGACAACGCCTGCTGCAGCTCGAAAAAACCCTAGTGCAGGAACCAGCCCAGCCTCGAGGCGCCGGTGCTCGTGGCCGCGCTCGAGAGGTCCACCGGCAGATCCTCGAGGACGGGGCACCAGCACGCCCCGAGGTACATTTCTTGCGAGCCGGACAGAACGTGGTGGCGGCCGCAATGCTGCTCTGTGATCTACCTGCCGTCTCCAACCCTGACGCTAGGCGCATGCTCGGGGAAATGAAGAACCTCCTCGAGACAGTCGCTGTGCAGCAGGCGAGAGCTCAGCCTCGCGACGGCGCGGGGCAGCCTCGGGGAAGTGTGGCAGAACATCCCAATAATGTGGCCCACCTGCATACGTCATCGTCATACGGAGCCCAATGACTGTGCAAATGAAACACGTTACTGGAATGATCCGTCGGGTGTCCCTGCGGAGACCCCGAATTATCCACGAGCCACAGGACCATCATCATGAAGGTTGGATTAATCACAACATACAACAGTTGGTACAAATACCATCGGAGTGCGGAAGCAAGATAGATAAACTTTACAAATTATGAAGATGTTACTTTTACATAAAAATAACTGGGTTGCGGAAGTAGAGTAGTATTACAGAACCACACTTAGGCGGAGTACCTAAGTTGGAGATGAGGAACAACCAGATCACGTCAAGCCCACTGACATGATCAGGATCAACGCCACCTATTAGAAACCTGCAACAGGGGTTAACAAACCCTGAGTACTGGGGTACTCAACAAGACTTACCCGACAAAGAAAAAGGGGAGGAGACTCAGGAATGAAAGGCTTAGGTAAGGCTTGAACAAGATCGAGAAATTGCAGAAAAAAATTTTGAGTTTTTCCGCCAGCAACAAGCACCTCGGGACTCTAACCCAAGAGTACAGGTCCTGTTTGCAGAAAAAACATCTTGTAAAACTTGTTTTATTTTGGAAAGGTTCAAGTATTCCTCAGTTCTTCATTGACCATGATTCATTTTACATTTCAAAACATTCCTAGTTGAGAACCACTCTCCGTTGACAGTCAGTGACCAAGTCTCCATAACCGAGGAGCAACGTTAATCCGGATAAAGAATACTCAGCTGAGGATCCCTATTCACACTGCATATGTAGCACCCAAGCTTGCATATGCCAACTCGTCTTCCACGATTCCTCCAAGATTGGGCCCGGTCCTACGCCACCCGGAAGTACAGTACACCACTCCAATCCGGGACTCTAACCACGTGGGTACATGCTACTTCCGCCATCTCTCCACTCCCAGTGCGCGGTTGTCGGTCCAATAATGGATTTCTCGGAGCCAGAGCTTTCCGTAGTATGTGAATAGTTGCAAGTCTTGGCCAGCAGGCCCCCATACGGATGGTCCCTAATTTTCCAGCCAGAACTATACCTTGGTCATATCTCACCCAAGCGTAATAGTCCTGTCAGTTTTTCAACCCTGTCCCGGTCGGTGTCAACTGTTGGTCCCGGACTACAACATGACGGCACCGTACGCGCGGACAACCTCTTCTCGACAATGACCACATGCTAGCTAGGCAAGCAGTCATCGAACGAGAAGTAAAGCCAAATTCCCATAAAGATTCTTTCAGTGATCACACTTTTGAAAATGGCATTTTATTGCAAATCTATAGTATAGCATCACTAAGCATTTTGCAAATAGTTTTAAAGCAGGGCTGGTGGATCTTCTGGTGGAGGTAAATAATGCAGGTAATAGGTCATCACACAACTCCTATAACCTAATGCAGTAGTTTAACTCAAAAGCATTTAAGGAAAACATTTTATAAATGGAAGGGTTAAATGCACCGGGGCTTGCCTTAAAGAGAGCGGGCTCGAGGGCGGCGGACCAGGAGTCGGAGCTCGAGGTTACTTCGGGGTAGGTTCGTCGGCGGCTGGCTTGACGTTGATTCCTTCTGCTTCGGTTACTATACGGATGCAATGATGTATGCTTATGAGGATGCTGACATGACAAACAACACAGGACAAAACTTTCTATTTTTCCTAATTCATTTTAAAAGGTTGTGTTGTACAGTTGCTCCAAAATTTTCCAAATTAATCTCATAGGTTCATCATGTGTAACTAGTTAACAGAACAATTTCATAACCTATGGAGCTATACATGATTTTCTAAAAATCTAAAACTATCCATTTATTAATTAAAAGGAGATTTTTCATTTTTTAATTGTTGCAGAAAAGTCAAGTTTCTTATTTTTCTAAAATACTACAAGTGTAAAGAGTCTACCATTAAATTTTCAGAATTTTAGGAGCAACACAGAAAATCACACAAAAAGAAGAAAGGAAATACTATTCACATTTGCTAAAAGAACAGGAAAAAGGAAAAACGCACTGTGCGCGACGGGACGCTTGCCTGACAAGACGCGGCGGCGGACGCGCTGCTCGGGATCTCGGCTGGGCTCGGTCGAGACGGAACGTCGCTCGTCCTGAGGCTGACTGGGAGGCTCGGGCGAGACGGAAACGCGGGCTCGGCGAAGCGGAGAAGGCACGCTCGCTCGAGACTTGGCTCGGGCGAGGCGGAGACGCTTCGTTCGTCCGAGACCGGGCCGGGAGGCTCGGGCGATACGGAGAAACGGTCGTCTGGCCGAGGCTGGCTCGGAGACTCGGGCGAGGCGGACGACTCGGCGAGGCGGATCTCGACGGTGGCGAGGCTTCGGTGAGGCTCGGCTACTTTCCGAGGGTGGTCGCGGCTAAGTTTTTTGAGGGCGGCCTCGGCTAACTTTCCGAGGGGGGCTCGGCTGCTCGAGGGGCGCGGCTCGCAGGCATGCTCGAGGGTGAGGCTCGGGGCTGTGTGGTTCGAGGGTTGAGGGTTGGGCTTGGTCGGTTCGCCGGGGTTGGAGAGAAGCTGCTGTGCCGGCGAAGGAAAGGATGGAGGGGCGAGAGCGGTGGTTCAGGGAGGTGGGAGAGCTCAAGGCGAAGGTAGTGGCGGCTTCGGCGGATGCTGGTGCTGCCTGGGTTAGCGAGGAAGTGCTGGTGGTGGCAAAGAGAGAGCCGGTGGCTTTTATAGGCGCGGGGTGATGCCGGGGTCCGGGCGAAGAGGACGGTGGGGGTCTGGGCAAGGACGTTAGGGGGTCCGGCGATAGGAGCGCTGGCGTCGGCCTCGGGCGACAAGGGACGGGAGCGGCCGGGTTTGGGCTGCGCGGGTGTTGGGGCTCGGACGAGGCGAAGGTAGGGGCCGAGAGCGCGGCTCGTCACCACGCGGCGGTAGCTTGCTGGGCACTGTGGGGGACGCCGAGAGTCAGCGCTTTTGCGCAGAACGGTATGATGGCGCGGTTCTGGTCGATGGCGACGGGTCGGCTTCGGGTGAGGCTGCCAGGCGCGTGCGCACTCATCAGCCATGAACAGGAGTAGGGTCTAGGTTGACTTTTGAACTGGTTTTTGTATTTTGCAAACTACTGCCAAAAGTTGAACTGAGCAACAAAAACTCAAAACACCAAAGTTGTTTAGAAAAAAGAAATCTACAACTTTGTCAAAACGAACATTTTCAAAATCCAAACAGTTTTGAATTAAACTTGAAAACAGAAAAGGGAACACTTTTGGGATTTTAATAAATTCAAAATTACTTTTGATTTTGAACTGAAACATGAAAATCTGTAAACATGAAAGTTGTTCCTTTTATCAAAACCTACAACTTTGCTATTATACACTTTCCTGAAACTCATTAGTTTTTGAACAAATTTTGAAACTGAAAGGGGACAACAACTGGAATTTGAATGAATTTGAAATAACTCAACATTTGTACTGCAACTTGAAAATCTGTAAATACCAAAGTTGTTCCTCTTGACCAGATCTACAACTTTGCTTTTTGAACCAACTCCAAATTTTGAATAGTTTTTGAAGTATTAAAAGAGGGGTAAAACTACAAATTGGAAATCAGGGTTTTGCAAAGAGATTTGAAATCAGATTCTGATTTTTGAACTTTGGTCAGCACAACAAAACATCAAAGCACGAAACTGAAAGAAGAATACAAAGAACTAGACACAGAGGTGAAATTACCATTTTGTCCTTAAAGTAAAATTGGGCAAAAAGGGTTTTGAAAAGGGATCAAGCATAGCAATTAAGCAATTCAAATGCATCACAGAAATGATTAATGCTTAAGATGATGACATGACAGGTTAATTATAATTAAACACCAGGGGTGTTACAGTCTTCCCCTAAAAGAAATCTCGTCCCGAGATTTAAGAAGTGCTTTAAAGGCTGGGGTTGAGTAATGGAAAAGGAAAAGTGTCATACTTGTTTACTCGCAAGGAGTTCACAAGGCAACTGGGTTAGGGTTAGGATTACAACCGGGATCAGAACACGGTTGCAAGTAGCAAGGTAGGGGATTTTGAGTGGAGCAAGGAAAAATATCAAGAGCCAAGAGAGAGCGTATATTAGTTACGGGCTATATTGGATCATAACTGTAGACTTCGATACCTGCGCGCACCCAACGGAAAACTTGTGCAACTCGGCACACAAGATTCTTCGGGTTCCGACGCGGCACTGTGGTCACCAATTATGGCACCATAATAGAGCATAACTTCTATAACTCTCATCCCATAAAGAGGGAAATTATAACCAAAAGCAGGGATTGGTCATAATTACAAGGAAAGTGGCTTTGAATTCCCTTTCGGGCATCCAGAAATGAAAGCACTTTAACGGTGGACTTAGAAAGAATCATGACGATAGGCCTGTATATTAGCGAGCACCTGACAGTAACTCCCTATGGTGGCCGTCCATAGGTGACTCCAGGTTCCTACACTTTTATCCGGTCCATGGATCACGGTCCTTTCAAAGAACACAATTTCAGTAACTTTCAACCACCATTCGTCGTTTTCACGACACCAAGCAACCAGCACGTGCCAATTCAAGGCATGACACGCGCTTTCCAGAAGAACCAAGGACTTTACCATGATTCTGACTTTATGTGGTAGAGTGTATGAAAGATATCCAAAAATTCCCAAGGATTAGGAACTTATGGAATGAAAGTAGCAAGAGCAACAAAATTAGGGACGATCAACTATCGGGGATCATAGCTGCTTTTAGAATTTAGAGAAGAAGCACATTTTATTATTATGCATGATATGATGCATGCTCGTCCTATACGACCTCTCACTGACAGGAGATCTCTGTCTCCACCTGTTAGTTAGATATAGGGCTATACTTTATATACTAGCTTCACTGACTTGGTACCTTCTGTCGGAATCACTAGTATAGTCTTCACGAAGTCTTCCAGCAAAGCAAGAAACTTAGGGAAGGATCATTTTTAATTTGTTACTTAAAAAAAACTTTTAGATTAAGAAACCATTTTGAAGTTTTTCAAAAGTAATGTTGTAACCAGTCTTCCCTTGATGACAATCCTGCTCCGATACCATTCTGTGGCAGAACCTCCCAATAATGTGGCCCACCTGCATACGTCATCGTCATACGGAGCCCAATGACTGTGCAAATGAAACACGTTACTGGAATGATCCGTCGGGTGTCCCTGCGGAGACCCCGAATTATCCACGAGCCACAGGACCATCATCATGAAGGTTGGATTAATCACAACATTACAACAGTTGATACAAAATACCATCGGAGTGCGGAAGCAAGATAGATAAACTTTACAAATTATGAAGATGTTACTTTTACATAAAAATAACTGGTGTTGCGGAAGTAGAGTAGTATTACAGAACCACACTTAGGCGGAGTACCTAAGTTGGAGATGAGGAACAACCAGATCACGTCAAGCCCACTGACATGATCAGGATCAACGCCACCTATTAGAAACCTGCAACAGGGGTTAACAAACCCTGAGTACTGGGGTACTCAACAAGACTTACCCGACAAAGAAAAAGGGGAGGAGACTCAGGAATGAAAGGCTTAGGTAAGGCTTGAACAAGATCGAGAAATTTGCAGAAAAAGCATTTTGAGTTTTTCCGCCAGCAACAAGCACCTCGGGACTCTAACCCAAGAGTACAGGTCCTGTTTGCAGAAAAAAACATCTTGTAAAACTTGTTTTTATTTTGGAAAGGTTCAAGTATTCCTCAGTTCTTCATTGACCATGATTCATTTTACATTTCAAAACATTCCTAGTTGAGAACCACTCTCCGTTGACAGTCAGTGACCAAGTCTCCATAACCGAGGAGCAACGTTAATCCGGATAAAGAATACTCAGCTGAGGATCCCTATTCACACTGCATATGTAGCACCCAAGCTTGCATATGCCAACTCGTCTTCCACGATTCCTCCAAGATTGGGCCCGGTCCTACGCCACCCGGAAGTACAGTACACCACTCCAATCCGGGACTCTAACCCACGTGGGTACATGCTACTTCCGCCATCTCTCCACTCCCAGTGCGCGGTTGTCGGTCCAATAATGGATTTCTCGGAGCCAGAGCTTTCCGTAGTATGTGAATAGTTGCAAGTCTTGGCCAGCAGGCCCCCATACGGATGGTCCCTAATTTTCCAGCCAGAACTATACCTTGGTCATATCTCACCCAAGCGTAATAGTCCTGTCAGTTTTTCAACCCTGTCCCGGTCGGTGTCAACTGTTGAGTCCCGGACTACAACATGACGGCACCGTACGCGCGGACAACCTCTTCTCGACAATGACCACATGCTAGCTAGGCAAGCAGTCATCGAACGAGAAGTAAAGCCAAATTCCCATAAAGATTCTTTCAGTGATCACACTTTTGAAAATGGCATTTTATTGCAAATCTATAGTATAGCATCACTAAGCATTTTGCAAATAGTTTTAAAGCAGGGCTGGTGGATCTTCTGGTGGAGGTAAATAATGCAGGTAATAGGTCATCACACAACTCCTATAACCTAATGCAGTAGTTTAACTCAAAAGCATTTAAGGAAAACATTTTATAAATGGAAGGGTTAAATGCACCGGGGCTTGCCTTAAAGAGAGCGGGCTCGAGGGCGGACTGCAGGAGTCGGAGCTCGAGGTTACTTCGGGGTAGGTTTCGTCGGCGGCTGGCTTGACGTTGATTCCTTCTGCTTCGGTTACTATACGGATGCAATGATGTATGCTTATGAGGATGCTGACATGAACAAACAACACAGGACAAAACTTTCTATTTTTCCTAATTCATTTTAAAAGGTTGTGTTGTACAGTTGCTCCAAAATTTTCCAAATTAATCTCATAGGTTCATCATGGTGTAACTAGTTAACAGAACAAATTTCATAACCTATGGAGCTATACATGATTTTCTAAAAATCTAAAACTATCCATTTATTAATTAAAAGGGAGATTTTTCATTTTTTAATTGTTGCAGAAAAGTCAAGTTTCTTATTTTTCTAAAATACTACAAGGTGTAAAGAGTCTACCATTAAATTTTCAGAATTTTAGGAGCAACACAGAAAATCACACAAAAAGAAGAAAAGGAAACACTATTCACATTTGCTAAAAGAAAAGGAAAAAGGAAAAACGCACTGTGCGCGACGGGACGCTTGCCTGACAAGACGCGGCGGCGGACGCGCTGCTCGGGATCTCGGCTGGGGCTCGGTCGAGACGGAAACGTCGCTCGTCCTGAGGCTTGACTGGGAGGCTCGGGCGAGACGGAAACGCGGGCTCGGGCGAAGCGGAGAAGGCACGCTCGCTCGAGACTTGGCTCGGGCGAGGCGGAGACGCTTCGTTCGTCCGAGACCGGGCGGGAGGCTCGGGCGATACGGAGAAACGGTCGTCTGGCCGAGGCCTGGCTCGGAGACTCGGGCGAGGCGGACGGCTCGGCGAGGCGGATCTCGACGGTGGCGAGGCTTCGGTGAGGCTCGGCTACTTTCCGAGGGTGGTCGCGGCTAAGTTTTTTGAGGGCGGCCTCGGCTAACTTTCCGAGGGGGGCTCGGCTGCTCGAGGGGCGCGGCTCGCAGGCATGCTCGAGGGTGAGGCTCGGGGCTGTGTGGTTCGAGGGTTGAGGGTTGGGCTTGGTCGGTTCGCCGGGGTTGGAGAGAAGCTGCTGTGCCGGCGAAGGAAAGGATGGAGGGGCGAGAGCGGTGGTTCAGGGGAGGTGGGAGAGCTCAAGGCGAAGGTAGTGGCGGCTTCGGCGGGTGCTGGTGCTGCCTGGGTTAGCGAGGAAGTGCTGGTGGTGGCAAAGGAGAGCTCGGTGGCTTTTATAGGCGCGGGGGGTGATGCGGGGTCCGGGCGAAGAGGACGGTGGGGGTCTGGGAAGGACGGTAGGGGTCCGGGCGATCGAGCGCTGGCGTCGGCCTCGGGCGACACGGGACGGAGCGGCCGGGTTTGGCGCTGCGCGGGGTTGGGGCTCGGACGAGGCGAAGGTAGGGGCCGAGAGCGCGGCTCGTCCACGCGGCGGTAGCTTGCTGGGCACTGTGGGGACGCCGAGAGTCAGCGCTTTTGCGCAGAACGGTATGATGGCGCGGTTCTGGTCGATGGCGACGGGTCGGCTTCGGGTGAGGCTGCCAGGCGCGTGCGCACTCATCAGCCATGAACAGGAGTAGGGTCTAGGTTGACTTTTGAACTGGTTTTTGTATTTTGCAAACTACTGCCAAAAGTTGAACTGAGCAACAAAAACTCAAAACACCAAAGTTGTTTAGAAAAAAAGAAATCTACAACTTTGTCAAAACGAACATTTTCAAAATCCAAACAGTTTTGAATTAAACTTGAAAACAGAAAAGGGAACACTTTTGGGATTTTAATAAATTCAAAATTACTTTTGATTTTGAACTGAAACATGAAAATCTGTAAACATGAAAGTTGTTCCTTTTATCAAAACCTACAACTTTGCTATTAACACTTTTCCTGAAACTCATTAGTTTTTGAACAAATTTTGAAAACTGAAAGGGGACAACAACTGGAATTTGAATGAATTTGAAATAACTCAACATTTGTACTGCAACTTGAAAATCTGTAAATACCAAAGTTGTTCCTCTTGACCAGATCTACAACTTTGCTTTTTGAACCAACTCCAAATTTTGAATAGTTTTTGAAAGTATAAAGAGGGGTAAAACTACAAATTGGAAATCAGGGTTTTTGCAAAGAGATTTGAAATCAGATTCTGATTTTTGAACTTTGGTCAGCACAACAAAACATCAAAGCACGAAACTGAAAGAAGAATACAAGAACTAGACACAGAGGTGAAATTACCATTTTGTCCTTAAAGTAAAATTTGGCAAAAAGGGTTTTGAAAAGGGATCAAGCATAGCAATTAAGCAATTCAAATGCATCACAGAAATGATTAATGCTTAAGATGATGACATGACAGGTTAATTATAATTAAACACCAGGGGTGTTACAGTCTTCCCCCTAAAAGAATCTCGTCCCGAGATTTAAGAAGTGCTTTAAAGGCTGGGGTTGAGTAATGGAAAGGAAAAGTGTCATACTTGTTTACTCGCAAGGAGTCACAAGACAACTGGGTTAGGGTTAGGATTACAACGGATCAGAACACGGTTGCAAGTAGCAAGGTAGGGGATTTTGAGTGGAGCAAGGAAAATATCAAGAGCCAAGAGAGAGCGTATATTAGTTACGGGCTATATTGGATCATAACTGTAGACTTCGATACCTGCGCGCACCCAACGGAAAACTTGTGCAACTCGGCACACAAGATTCTTCGGGTTCCGACGCGGCACTGTGGTCACCAATTATGGCACCATAATAGAGCATAACTTCTATAACTCTCATCCCATAAAGAGGGAAATTATAACCAAAAGCAGGGATTGGTCATAATTACAAGGAAAGTGGCTTTGAATTCCCTTTCGGGCATCCAGAAATGAAAGCACTTTAACGGTGGACTTAGAAAGAATCATGACGATAGGCCTGTATATTAGCGAGCACCTGACAGTAACTCCCTATGGTGGCCGTCCATAGGTGACTCCAGGTTCCTACACTTTATCCGGTCCATGGATCACGGTCCTTTCAAAGAACACAATTTCAGTACTTTCAACCACCATTCGTCGTTTTCACGACACCAAGCAACCAGCACGTGCCAATTCAAGGCATGACACGCGCTTTCCAGAAGAACCAAGGACTTTACCATGATTCTGACTTTATGTGGTAGAGTGTATGAAAGATATCCAAAAATTCCCAAGGATTAGGAACTTATGGAATGAAAGTAGCAAGAGCAACAAAATCTAGGGACGATCAACTATCGGGGATCATAGCTGCTTTTAGAATTTAGAGAAGAAGCACATTTTATTATTATGCATGATATGATGCATGCTCGTCCTATACGACCTCTCACTGACAGGAGATCTCTGTCTCCACCCGTTAGTTAGATATAGGGCTATACTTATATACTAGCTTCACTGACTTGGTACCTTCTGTCGGAATCACTAGTATAGTCTTCACGAAGTCTTCCAGCAAAGCAAGAAACTTAGGGAAGGATCATTTTTAATTTGTTACTTAAAAAAAACTTTTAGATTAAGAAACATTTGAAGTTTTTTCAAAGTAATGTTGTAACCAGTCTTTCCTGATGACAATCCTGCTCCGATACCATTCTGTGGCAGAACCTCCCAATAATGTGGCCCACCTGCATACGTCATCGTCATACGGAGCCCAATGACTGTGCAAATGAAACACGTTACTGGAATGATCCGTCGGGTGTCCCTGCGGAGACCCCGAATTATCCACGAGCCACGGACCATCATCATGAAGTTGGATTAATCACAACATTACACAGTTGGTACAAAATACCATCGGAGTAGTGCGAAGCAAGATAGATAAACTTTAAATTATGAAGATGTTACTTTTACATAAAAATAATGGTGTTGCGGAAGTAGAGTAGTATTACAGACCACACTTATGGCGGAGTACCTAAGTTGGAGATGAGGAACAACCAGATCACGTCAAGCCCACTGACATGATCAGGATCAACGCCACCTATTAGAAACCTGCAACAGGGGTTAACAAACCCTGAGTACTGGGGTACTCAACAAGACTTACCCGACAAAGAAAAGGGGAGGAGACTCAGGAATGAAAGGCTTAGGTAAGGCTTGAACAAGATCGAGAAATTTGCAGAAAAAGCATTTTGAGTTTTTCCGCCAGCAACAAGCACCTCGGGACTCTAACCCAAGAGTACAGGTCCTGTTTGCAGAAAAAACATCTTGTAAAACTTGTTTTTATTTTGGAAAGGTTCAAGTATTCCTCAGTTCTTCATTGAACATGATTCATTTTACATTTCAAAACATTCCTAGTTGAGAACCACTCTCCGTTGACAGTCAGTGACCAAGTCTCCATAACCGAGGAGCAACGTTAATCCGGATAAAGAATACTCAGCTGAGGATCCCTATTCACACTGCATATGTAGCACCCAAGCTTGCATATGCCAACTCGTCTTCCACGATTCCTCCAAGATTGGGCCCGGTCCTACGCCACCCGGAAGTACAGTACACCACTCCAATCCGGGACTCTAACCCACGTGGGTACATGCTACTTCCGCCATCTCTCCACTCCCAGTGCGCGGTTGTCGGTCCAATAATGGATTTCTCGGAGCCAGAGCTTTCCGTAGTATGTGAATAGTTGCAAGTCTTGGCCAGCAGGCCCCCATACGGATGGTCCCTAATTTTCCAGCCAGAACTATACCTTGGTCATATCTCACCCAAGCGTAATAGTCCTGTCAGTTTTTCAACCCTGTCCCGGTCGGTGTCAACTGTTGAGTCCCGGACTACAACATGACGGCACCGTACGCGCGGACAACCTCTTCTCGACAATGACCACATGCTAGCTAGGCAAGCAGTCATCGAACGAGAAGTAAAGCCAAATTCCCATAAAGATTCTTTCAGTGATCACACTTTTGAAAATGGCATTTTATTGCAAATCTATAGTATAGCATCACTAAGCATTTTGCAAATAGTTTTAAAGCAGGGCTGGTGGATCTTCTGGTGGAGGTAATATAATGCAGTAATAGGTCATCACACAACTCCTATAACCTAATGCAGTAGTTTAACTCAAAAGCATTTAAGGAAAACATTTTATAAATGGAAGGGTTAAATGCACCGGGGCTTGCCTTAAAGAGAGCGGGCTCGAGGGCGGACTGCAGGAGTCGGAGCTCGAGGTTACTTCGGGGTAGGTTCGTCGGCGGCTGGCTTGACGTTGATTCCTTCTGCTTCGGTTACTATACGGATGCAATGATGTATGCTTATGAGGATGCTGACATGAACAAACAACACAGGACAAAACTTTCTATTTTTCCTAATTCATTTTAAAAGGTTGTGTTGTACAGTTGCTCCAAAATTTTCCAAATTAATCTCATAGGTTCATCATGGTGTAACTAGTTAACAGAACAAATTTCATAACCTATGGAGCTATACATGATTTTCTAAAATCTAAAACTATCCATTTATTAATTAAAAGGGAGATTTTTCATTTTTAATTGTTGCAGAAAAGTCAAGTTTCTTATTTTTCTAAAATACTACAAGGTGTAAAGAGTCTACCATTAAATTTTCAGAATTTTAGGAGCAACACAGAAAATCACACAAAAGAAGAAAGGAAACACTATTCACATTTGCTAAAAGAAAAGGAAAAAGGAAAAACGCACTGTGCGCGACGGGACGCTTGCCTGACAAGACGCGCGGCGGACGCGCTGCTCGGGATCTCGGCTGGGGCTCGGTCGAGACGGAAACGTCGCTCGTCCTGAGGCTTGACTGGGAGGCTCGGGCGAGACGGAAACGCGGGCTCGGGCGAAGCGGAGAAGGCACGCTCGCTCGAGACTTGGCTCGGGCGAGGCAGAGACGCTTCGTTCGTCCGAGACCGGGCCGGGAGGCTCGGGCGATACGGAGAAACGGTCGTCTGGCCGAGGCCTGGCTCGGAGACTCGGGCGAGGCGGACGGCTCGGCGAGGCGGATCTCGACGGTGGCGAGGCTTCGGTGAGGCTCGGCTACTTTCCGAGGGTGGTCGCGGCTAAGTTTTTTGAGGGCGGCCTCGGCTAACTTTCCGAGGGGGGCTCGGCTGCTCGAGGGGCGCGGCTCGCAGGCATGCTCGAGGGTGAGGCTCGGGGCTGTGTGGTTCGAGGGTTGAGGGTTGGGCTTGGTCGGTTCGCCGGGGTTGGAGAGAAGCTCCTGTGCCGGCGAAGGAAAGGATGGAGGGGCGAGAGCGGTGGTTCAGGGAGGTGGGAGAGCTCAAGGCGAAGGTAGTGGCGGCTTCGGCGGGTGCTGGTGCTGCCTGGGTTAGCGAGGAAGTGCTGGTGGTGGCAAAGGAGAGCTCGGTGGCTTTTATAGGCGCGGGGTGATGCCGGGGTCCGGGCGAAGAGGACGGTGGGGGTCTGGGCAAGGACGGTAGGGGGTCCGGGCGATCGAGCGCTGGCGTCGGCCTCGGGCGACACGGGACGGAGCGGCCGGGTTTGGCGCTGCGCGGGGTTGGGGCTCGGACGAGGCGAAGGTAGGGGCCGAGAGCGCGGCTCGTCCACGCGGCGGTAGCTTGCTGGGCACTGTGGGGGACGCCGAGAGTCAGCGCTTTTGCGCAGAACGGTATGATGGCGCGGTTCTGGTCGATGGCGACGGGTCGGCTTCGGGTGAGGCTGCCAGGCGCGTGCGCACTCATCAGCCATGAACAGGAGTAGGGTCTAGGTTGACTTTTGAACTGGTTTTTGTATTTTGCAAACTACTGCCAAAAGTTGAACTGAGCAACAAAAACTCAAAACACCAAAGTTGTTTAGAAAAAAGAAATCTACAACTTTGTCAAAACGAACATTTTCAAAATCCAAACAGTTTTGAATTAAACTTGAAAACAGAAAAGGGAACACTTTTGGGATTTTAATAAATTCAAATTACTTTTGATTTTGAACTGAAACATGAAAATCTGTAAACATGAAAGTTGTCCTTTTATCAAAACCTACAACTTTGCTATTATACACTTTTCCTGAAACTCATTAGTTTTTGAACAAATTTTGAAAACTGAAAAGGGGACAACAACTGGAATTTGAATGAATTTGAAATAACTCAACATTTTGTACTGCAACTTGAAAATCTGTAAATACCAAAGTTGTTCCTCTTGACCAGATCTACAACTTTGATTTTTGAACCAACTCCAAATTTTGAATAGTTTTTGAAGTATTAAAAGAGGGGTAAAACTACAAATTGGAAATCAGGTTTTTGCAAAGAGATTTGAAATCAGATTCTGATTTTTGAACTTTGGTCAGCACAACAAAACATCAAAGCACGAAACTGAAAGAAGAATACAAAGAACTAGACACAGAGGTGAAATTACCATTTTGTCCTTAAAGTAAAATTTGGGCAAAAAGGGTTTTGAAAAGGGATCAAGCATAGCAATTAAGCAATTCAAATGCATCACAGAAATGATTAATGCTTAAGATGATGACATGACAGGTTAATTATAATTAAACACCAGGGGTATTACAGGAAGCCAGCAGACGCGCCCCGCAACGAGCGGGAGATGTCCGTCCACCGCCGGGACGCCCCTCGAGCCAGGCCAGTCCGGGACGCCATCGTCGACGACAGACCACTTCGAGATGCCAATGACGCCCGCAACGACATCAATCGACGGCGCAAGGACAAAGGGGCTGAGGAGCGTGGCTATAACGCCCATCGAGGAGGGCGCTACGACAGTGACGAGGATCGGCAAGCCCTCGAGCCCCCGGGCCCTAGGGTCTTCAGCCGGGCCATCCGCAGCTCAGCCCTCCCCGACCGCTTCCGACCACCAACCAACATCGTGAAGTATGACGGGGAGGTCGAGCCCAAGCTCTGGCTCTCCGACTTCCGCCTAGGCTGCCAACTGGGCGGAGCGAAGAGCGACGACCGCGTGATCATACGCCAGCTCCCACTCTACCTCTCGAACACCGCCCGCCGGTGGCTCGAGGTGCTCCCGCCGGATCGGATCCATGACTGGGCCGACCTAGTCAGAGTCTTCGGCGGGAATTTCAAGGGGACTTGCGTACGCCCAGGCAACCCCTGGGATCTACGGCGTTGCAGACAGGCAGCAGACGAGCCCCTCCGCGACTTCGCTCGGCGGTTCTCGAAGCAGCGCCTCGAGCTCCCCCACGTGCCTGATGAGGATGTCATCTCAGCATTCCTCGCAGGCACCACATGCCAAGAGCTAGTTCACGAGCTAGGGCGCTACCGTCCCAGGACGGTCGAGGACCTGATGGATCGTGTCACCAGCTTTGCCTCAGGCGATGAGGCACTGGGGCCTTCTTTGGCCGCTCCACAGACAAAGGCAAGGTGGTGGCCCGCACCAGAGGGCTCGAGCAAGGGCAACGACGTCAGGAACCGCAGCAACAACAACAACAAAAAGAAGAAAACAAGGCAAAAGTCAGAAGGCAAAGCGCGACGCCAATGACGACGACGATGAAGAAGTGCTCATGGGCGCCCTCGACCATAAGAAGCCTCGAGGCCCCCTGACGGGGCTGTCTTCGACCAAATGCTCGAGGACCCCTGCCCTTATCACAAGGGCCCCGTGAATCACAAGTTGAAGGACTGCCGACTGCTGAAGGGCTTCTACTCCAAGCTCGGCGACAAGAAAGAGGACGTGCCTAAGGGCAAGGACAACCATCGACGCGACAACGGTGACGTGGACTTCCCTCCGGTGCGCGACTGCTTCATGATCTACGGGGGCCCGACCGTCGGGCTTTCAGCTCGAGAGAGAAAGAAGGAGCGCCGGGAGATCTTTGCACTCCACCACAACGCCCCCCGGTACCTCGACTAGTCTGATGCGCCGATCACGTTCGACCGTGAGGACCATCTGGATCATGTCATAAACCCGGGAGCATATCCTATTGTCGTCGACCCCGTCATCGTCGATGTACGGTTCTCCAAGGTGTTGATGGATGGGGGCTCGAGCCTCAACATCATATACCTCGAGACCCTCGACCTCCTAGGGATCTCCAGGGACCAGCTCCGACCCAGCGTCGGGGGGTTCCACGGAGTCGTACCAGGGAAGAAGGCCCACCCCCTCGGGCGCATCGACCTACCTGTCTGCTTTGGCACGCCAGCCAACTTCCGCTGGGAGACGCTCACCTTCGAGGTGGTCAGGTTCCAAGGAGCCTACCACGCCATCATCGGCAAGCCCGGCTACGCCATTCATGGCGGTCCCCAACTACACATACTTGAAGCTCAAGATGCCGGGGCCGAAAGGAGTCATCACCATCGACACCTCCTACGAGCACGCGTACCAACTGCGACTGGAGTGCGTCGAGCGCGGGGAGGCCAACGTCCCCTCGATTCGCTCGAGGCCCTAGCAGCCCTGGCCACCGAGGAGGCCCCTGAAGCAAACGCCACGCTGGCACCTTCGAGCCGGCAGAACACACCAAGCGGATACCCGTCGACCCGACCTCGACCGATGGCAAGACGCTGGCCTCAGCGCCAGCCTCGAGCCTAAATAGGAAGCAGTGCTCGTCGACTTTTCTCCGCGCAAACATCGACATTTTGCGTGAGCCCCTCGGACATGCCAGGCATACCGAGGGGAGTCGCCGAGCACGCCTTGGAGATCCAGGCCGGTTCCAGACCGGTGAAGCAACGCCTGCGCCGCTTCGACGAGGAAAAGCGCAGGATCATCGGCGAGGAGGTACACAAGCTTTTGCGGCTGGATTCATCAAGGAGGTATTTCACCCAGAGTGGTAAGCTAACCCTGTACTAGTCAGGAAAAAGAATGGAAAAAGCGGAGGTTTGTAGACTACACTGGTCTAAATAAAGCATGTTCCAAAAGTTCCATTGCCTTTACCTAGAATTTGTCATGATTGTGATCAGATTGTCGATTCCACTGCGGGGTGTGAAGTACTTTCGTTCCTCGATGCGTATTCCGGCTACCACCAGATTAAGATGAAAGAATCCGATGAACTCGCTACCTCTTTTGTTACGCCCTTCGGTATGTATTGCTATGTTACAATGCCCTTCGGCCTTCGAAACGTCGGGGCAACGTATCAACGTTGCATGCAGCATATCTTTGGCGAATACATAGGCAAAACCGTCGAGGCCTACGTCGATGACATCGTGGTTAAGACCAAGAAAGTCGGGGACCTCATCAGCGATCTCGAGACCACGTTCGAGTGCCTCCGGGCCAAGAATCTGAAACTCAACCCCGAGAAATGTGTCTTTGGTGTGCCTCGGGGCATGCTACTTGGCTACATTGTCTCACAACGGGGGATCGAGGTCTCAGCAGTCACGAGGATGGGCCCGATCCGAGACCTCAAGGGCGTACAGAAAGTGACGGGCTGCCTAGCCGCTCTCAGCAGGTTCATCTCGAGGCTAGGGGAAAAGGCGCTACCCCTCTACCGTCTGCTGAAGAAAACGGAGCGCTTTGCGTGGACCGTCGAAGCAGAGGAGGCCCTGACCAAACTGAAGGGGTTGCTGACTTCCGTGCCGATTCTCGTGCCACCACGACCAGCCCAGGGTGACGATCCCCCTGAGCCTCTCCTCCTCTATGTGGCCGCAACCACCCAGGTGGCAGCGCGGTCATAATCGTCGAAAGGCGCGAGGAGGGTCACGCGTTGCCGGTCCAACGGCCGGTGTACTTCATCAGCGAGATGCTCTCCGAGGCCAAGGTCCGGTACCCGCACATCCAGAAGCTGCTCTACGGCATCGTCCTCACGAGGCGCAAGCTCCAGCACTACTTCCTCGCTCATGCCGTAACGGTGGTGTCATCCTTCCCCCTCGGAGAGATCATCAACAACCGGGAGGCCACGGGGCGCATCGCCAAGTGGTCTGCCGAGCTAATGGGGGAGGCCATCACCTACGCTCCGCGAAAAGCCATCAAGTCGCAAGCGTTGGCGGACTTCGTTGCTGAATGGACCGACACCCAGCTCCCGCCAACGCAAATCCAAGCCGAGCTCTGGACTATGTACTTCGACGGATCCCTCATGAAGACGGGGGCAGGCGTGGGCCTGCTCTTCATCTCGCCCCTCGGAGTCCACATGCGCTACCTGCTACGCTTGCACTTCCCCGCCTCCAACAACGTTGCTGAGTACGAGGCCCTCGTCAATGGGCTGCGCATCGCCCTCGAGCTCGGTGTCCGACGCCTCGACGCTCGAGGGGACTCGCAGCTCGTCATCAACCAAGTCATGAAGGCCTCGAGCTGCGTCGACCCCAAGATGGAAGCTTACTGCGGGGAGGTGCGCAAGCTAGAAGATAAGTTCTACGGCCTCGAGCTCAACCACATCGCTCGAAAGTACAACGAGGCCGCAGACGAGCTGGCTAAGTTGTCATCCACGCGCGGCACCGTCCCACCAGATGTCTTCTCAAGGGACATTTTTGAGCCATCCGTCAAAATCGGCCCGGGGGCTGGCCCCTCGACGCCACCCCTCAAGCCGGACACGGGGGGACGACTTCAATGCCACCCCTCAAAAATGACCCCTCGACATCTGCTGAGGCAATGCAGATTGATGCGCCCGCCTCTTCTTCATCACGACCCCTCGACTGGCGGACGCCCTTCCTCGACTACCTGACGCAAGGCGTGCTGCCGGAAGACAAGACGGAGGCCCGACGCATCGCTCGAAGGGCCAAGACCTACGTCATCTACGGCGACAAACGAGAACTGTACCGTCGAAGCCCATCTAGGACCCTTCAACGCTGCATCCCCCTCGAGGAGGGACGCAGGCTCCTCGACGACATGCACTCAGGGGCTTGCGGCCATCACGCAGCACCAAGGACCCTGGTAGGGAACGCCTTTCGACAAGGCTTCTACTGGCCAACCGCCATCGGAGACGCCAAGCGCCTGGTCCAAGCCTGCCAAGGGTGTCAGTTCTACGCCAAGCAAACACACCAGCCCGCACACGCCTTGCAGATGATCCCCATCACTTGGCCGTTCGCCGTCTGGGGGCTCGACCTCGTGGGCCCCCTCAAGATGACAACTGGAAAGTACACGCATGTGCTCGTAGCCATTGACAAATTCACCAAGTGGATCGAAGCTAAGCCTATAGGCGACCCCACCTCTGAGAAGGCCGTCGAGTTCATCGCCGACATCATGTACCAATTTGGTGTGCCTAACGTCATCATCACCGACAATGGCACCCAATTCACGGGCAAAAATTTGACCAACTTTTGCGGCGACAACAACATTCGCATGACCTGGGCATCGGTCGCATACCCTCAATGCAACGGGCTGGTCGAGCGCGCCAACGACATGATACTTCACGGGCTGAAGCCGAAGCTGTTCAAAACCCTCAAGAATTTCGGAAAGGGGTGGGCTGCAGAGCTCCCCTCGGTGCTGTGGGGTCTCAGGACTACGCCGAGTCGAGCCACCGGGTTCACTCCGTTTTTCCTAACCTACGACGCCGAAGCTGTCTTGCCTACGGACCTCGAGTACGGCTCCCCTCGACTTCGAGCCTACAACGAACAAAGCAACGACGAGAGGCTTGCCAACGCCAAGGACCAGCTCGAGGAGGCTCGAGACGTAGTGCTCATCAACTCCGCGCGCTACCAGCAAACACTTCGACGCTACCACGACAAGCACGTGCGCAAGAGGGACCTGGCGGTGGGGGACCTCGTGCTTCGATGGTTGCAAGATAATCGAGGGCGCCATAAGCTCACCCCTCCATGGGAGGGCCCATACACCGTAGCTGAGGTGCTCAAGCCAGGAACGTACAAGCTCTACTTAACCTTCACCTTGCCTTTGATCACTGTATCCGTGCTCGACACCTGCACAACACAAGCCAAAGAACATGCGCATTATCCTAGTTGACAATCACTCATCACTCAGAGACTCGGCATACACCCATGTATCCGCAATCTCCCCCTTGATGAGTGCATTGTCAACTACCAACACAAATCATAATAGAATAGAGGAAGGAAGGAAGAAGAGAGAACTCGACCAAATGACCCAAAAGCATATCAAAGCCGGAGAAGGTCAAGTGGAAAGAGCAAAACAACTTGGTTCCCAAAGGCATGGGCAACGGCTCGACGCAACCAAGCAAAGCAAAGCTAGCCCTCAAGAAGAGGTAGAACAGGCTCAACACCACAAGCGAGAAAGCTCGATACCAATTGGAAAATCAATTGAAAATCAAGCAAGACAGAGCTAGCCCTCAAGAAGAGGTAGAACGGGCTCAACATCGCTAGCGAGGAGGCTCGATACCAACTGAAGAGAGCTAGAAATCAGCTGAAGAGCATAAAAAGCAAAGGTGCTAGTCCCTCAAGAAAGAGGCAAAGGCTCAACACAACTAGCCACCAAAAATGCTCCGAGCCAACTGTTTATAAACTCGAAAACATAGCAGCGAGCAAACTCCCCCTCGAATAGTGCACACAACCAGGAAATTCACATGATTTGTGAATATTTTCTCCCCCTTAGTTGAAAATGCACCAACAAGCAAATTTCTCCCACTGGATAGAATAACTCCCCCTTCCAAATGCATAGGAGTCAAAAATGCAAGTTAGCAGCTTCAAGAATATAGTCGATAGAATATGAAGATGCTCGATAGAGTGCTGATCTGATGACTCATAAAATGCACAGAATGCTAGCAAAGGCTCAAACTGATCACTAAATATGAAATATGAACATTTGAGCAATAAGAGCAGTTTTCAGCCAAAAAGGTATTCACCATCAACATAGCACGAAGCATGTATGGACAAGAAGTCAAACAAGTGCTAAACATGTATACAAGGTGAACTACCCCTAGCACAGCTCAACCATCATGCTATAGAATGAAACATAGACTTGTGTATCCAAATTTTATCGGAGTTGCAGCGGTTAGATTACACAAGTTCAAATTTTAGCACGATGTTGCGAGAGGTTGAAAGCCTGTCAATGCCTAACTTTTCAACTGTGCGAAGCCTATGCAGAAGCAATCAGAAGCTTAAAGCAACAGTTTCAGTCATACACTACACAACTCAAGTTTAACTCAAAGTGCAATGAGAAACAGTCTCGAAACTGTGATGTGCTGACAAGCAATCCCATCTCGATCTTTCCAAAATACTTGACTTGGTTCAGAATTTAAAGCAGAATATGAACATACCAAGCAAAGGAATGACTCAGAACTAGAGACATAGCAACCTAGCATATATGAAAAGCACGAGTGAATTCTACACATCCTACACATGCTAGTTGCATATCTCAATGGTGAATATTTTCAGATTATAGGTTTATTACACAAGTTCACCGTTCATAAAATAGCTCAGCTCATAACATGTATCAGTGATCAGAAAGAGCATAAGCTACAAGTAAAGCATCGGAGCATATACTACACAGAGCATAGTCACATTCTAAATTATATACATGAAGCAGTGAATGTAAATATGCAAAATGAAATGCAGAAAGGATGCAAGAAGAAACCAATTGAAAAACAAAAGTCAGTTTATGATACAAGAACCAAAATGTTTTCCCCATCTAAAAGGGGAAACACACACCAAGCTCACCTCTCAACCTAGCAAAAGTTGATTGGTCCAAAGGCTTGGTGAAAATATCAGCCAACTGATGATGAGTATCGACATGGCGAAGGTCGATATCACCCTTCTCATAGTGGTCTCGCAGAAAATGAAAGCGCACATCAATGTGTTTGGTCTTAGAGTGCAGCACGGGGTTCTTAGCAACGCTAATAGCACTCGTGCTGTCACAAAGCAAAGGAACGTGAGAAAAGCTCAGACCAAAATCACGCAAAGTGGCCATCATCCAAAGCAACTAGGAACAGCAGCTAGCCGCAGCAACATACTCAGCCTCCGTGGTAGACTGGGCGACACTAGACTGCTTGCGAGAAGACCACGATACAAGAGAAGAACCAATAAACTAGCAAGTCCCAGAAGTGGACTTGCGATCAATACGGCAACCAGCAAAATCAACATCAGAGTAACCGCAAAGGGAGAGGGTGGAGGAAGCAGAATACCAAATCCCAAACTCAGGAGTGAAGCATAAGTACCTCATAATGCGCTTGACTGCCTGACGGTGAGAAGTGCGCGGCGACGACTGAAATCACGCGCACAGACACACCGCGAACTGAATGTCCGGGCGTGTCGCCGTCAGGTACAGCAGCGACCCGATCATACTCTGGTACTCCTTCTGGTCCACAGTTTCTCCATCCACATCCGCATCCAGGGCCGCCGTGGTCGGCATGGGTGTTGGAAGAGGCTTGGCCTCACCCATGTCGAACTTCTTCAGGATGTCCTTGGTGTACTTGCCTGGTGCACGAACGTCCCCTCTCGGGATTGCTTGATTTGCAACCCGAGGAAAAACGTCAACTCGCCCATCATGCTCATCTCAAACTCCCTGCTCATAGTGTCTGCAAACTTGGCAACCAAAGCGTGAGAAGAACCACCGAAAATGATATCATCCACGTAAATCTGGACCAAGAGAGTGTCATTGCCTTGCTTGAGGAGAAAAAGTGTTTTATCCACACATCCCATTTTAAAACCCTTAGCAAGCAAAAAGGTTTTCAACCTATCATACCAGGCTCTAGGGGCTTGTTTCAAACCATATAAAGCTTTGTGAAGTTTAAAACATGGTTTGGAAATTTGGGATTTTCGAAACCGGGAGGTTGTCTCACGTACACTTCCTCTTCTATGTAGCCGTTTAAGAAGGCACTCTTGACATCCTTTTGAAAAAGTTTAAACCTTTTGGATGTAGCAAAAGCCAAGAGTATCCTAATTGCCTCCAAATGAGCTACTGGAGCAAAAGTCTCCTCATAGTCTATCCCCTCCTTCTGACTATACTCCTGGGCTACTAGTCTGGCCTTGTTTCTCACAACATGGCCATCCTCTCCTTGTTTGTTTTTGAAAACCCATTTTGTCCCAATAGGGTGACACTCAGGAGGAAGAGAAACAAAAACCCAAACTCGATTTCTTTCAAAATTTCTAACTCCTCATGCATGGCATTGACCCAATCTGGATCAGATAAAGCGTGTCCAACATCTCGGGGTTCAAAATCAGCAACAAATGCAGAATGAGCAAAGTGAGAGATTTGTTGTGACCTTGACCGAGTGACACGTTCGCCGATGCTGCTGATCATCTGTTGAGGCGGGTGCTGGCGCTGGATGTGTCGTGGCGCCTCCGAACTGATGTAGCCTCCCCCTCAATAGCAGCTGGCGCCTCCTCGGGTACAAAGGGTACCGCTCGAGGTGGCGGATCCCACGGCCCCCAAGATGAAGAAGTGTCGGGGCCGTGAATCGTAGTAGAGCCCGCTCCTTGCGGCACAGCAGGTGGAGGGGGTGCTGGATCATCCATACCTTCAGCACCTCATCCTCGTCATCAAAGAGAGGCTCGCCAACCTCATGATCACCTGCACGCTCAAAACGAGAAGAAGGACAAACCATGGTCTCGTCGAAGGTTACATCTGATGTCTCCATGACTCGGTTAGTGTCAAGGTTAAGTACACGATATGCACGAGTATGAGTGCCATAACCCAAAAACACGTCATCAGAAGAACGAGACTCAAACTTGTCCAAGTTGCCCTTTTTGAGTATAAAACAACGGCAACCGAAAACTCGAAAATAACTCACTTTGGAAGTTTTCCAAAACTCAACTCATAAGAGGTCTTTTTTCAGAAAGCTCGGAGAAAAATGCGATTGGAATTTAGCATGTAGTGCTCATAGCTTCGGCCAAATATCGCCTAGGAGTCATATGCTCATCGAGCATTGTCCTGGCCATCTCTATAAGGGTCCGATTCTTCCTCTCTACAACACCATTTTGTGGCGGTGTGTAGGGGGAAGAAAACTGATGCTCTAAACCCAAAGAGTTACAAAACTTCTCAAAATCCGAATTCTTGAATTCGGAACCGTTATCACTCCTAATAGCTCGCATCGAGTTCAAAGGGAACTCGTTCTGAAGACGCAAAATCAGATTGCGAGCAAAGGAGAAAGTCTCGGTCTTCTCAGCTAAAAAGAAGACCCACGAATATCTCGAAAAGTCATCAACAATAACAAGCACATACCACTTCCCCCCAACCGAGCTCACCCGAGCCGGACCAACAAGGTCCATGTGCAAAATCTCTCCAGGGCGCTTGGTCATGACCTAAGTCACTGGATGGTGGGGAGCGACAACCATCTTCCCATGTCTACAAGAATGGCAAACAAGATCCTTCTCCATGGATAACTTGGGCAATCCTCGGATTAGGCCAAGTGAACTAAGCCTTGCAAGCAAGTCGAAGCTCAAATGTCCAAGTCTCCTATGCCACTTCCCAAGATCAGAGGAGGAAGGTCCAGCCACAAGACAATGAGAAATGCCAAAAGACTCCGAGAAATTTGCACGAAAGACTTTTCCAAAGGGCGAAATCAAAACACAAGATTGCCCTGAGGATCCAAAATACGACTGAGATTTGGTTTAAAATGAATCTCATAGTCATCATCAAAAAGTTGCGAAACAGAAAGAAGGTTAAAATGCAAGTTAGAAACAAGAGCAACATCGCACAACACAAAGTGCTCATTAACTCGCACCGACCCACGAGACAACACTTTACCTTTGCTATTGTCGCCGAAGGTGATAAACTCCTTTCCGGCGACCGGACTAAGACTGGAGAACCACTTGGCGTTTCCGGTCATGTGCCTCAAACCCCGGAATCCACCAACCAAACGTTCTCCAATCGTTTTACCTACATCAATAAAAAGACATAGGGTGAGCATACGGTCCAACACTGGGGTTAGTGAAGTAGGGAGAGTACCAGTGTTGGGCCGGTTGCTCAAAAGAACGGTTAGCAGAAAAACCATTCCTAGCACGCCTACGGGAAGAGCGATCACCACGTAGAGGAAAACGTGGTCTGCTAAGGGAGGAGCGTCCATCGCGATACTCAAAACGCGGTGGGGGAAAATGCTTAACTACAAAGCCACCACCACGGGGTCCATAGCCTACAACTGCAGGCTCCCGCCGGGCACGACCTCCTCGCGGCCTAGGCCTAGGAACTTGAGGTTTTGGACCTCTAGGCCTAGCAGCACGCCTCTGAACATTCGGCACATGTACATCATGGAAAGGATGGTACATGTCTGTGTTGTTCATCTCCTTTGCACGGCGCGCCTCTCTCTTGCGCCGAAAGCAAAACTCACTCAAGTGTCCATCTCTCCCACAGTGCTCATAGTGGTACCTCACCGCTCTCATAGGGGGTTGTTGGTACTCACGGTAGTGGGTGTGGATCACTTTGCCCTTCTGTGGAAAAAGCTCCTCTTGGATGGGTGGCATGGTGTCCAACTTGTTCTTGAGGTGGTTTGGTTTTGGAGCCCATGATTGTTTCTTTGGTGGAGCTCTCGGAGGTTCAACAAAGACCCCATCCTTGGTGTTAGGCTTGAGAGGCTCTTTGGGTGGAATCTTGGTAAGCTTGGGAGTAGTGGTGGAGTTGGGCTTCTCACATGGGTTAAGACCACTCGACTCTCCAATCTTTCCAAAAGACGAAACATCAACACCCGAGCAAAACCTACACCAGGACCTCCAGCAGCTCGCTTGAATTGGGAGATCATCATCCCGAGCTGCGGCTCACCACTAGACACCCATGACAAGATGGTCCGAAGGTATGTGTTTTCTTCCTCGGTTTGCATCTTGTCATGCTTCACATTCGCAATCTCCATCTCCGAACCCTCACAAAGAACACACCTAGCCACACATGTGCTACCCGAGTTGGCCTCTTCAAGAGACACAATCTTGGCATTCTTCTCTGCCAACTCAGATTGCAAGCCCGCACAGGACTTGCATGCACCCGACAACGAGGATCTAGCCTTCAGCTCATCCACCTCTCCTACCAACACAACATACTTGCTTCTCAAAGTGAGAAGGTCAGTCATGTGTGTGGTGCACATCTCACACTCCTCCTCATCGGTAACAACTACGGTGGACTTGACAGATTCAAGTTCCTTCACCGTATCCTCCCACTTCTGCCTAAACTCCTTGCGCTCTCTAGTAGCACGCCTAAGCAGCTTATCTTGACTAAGGAGGGCGGCAGTAAGTTTCTCGACCTCAGCAGAAAGCTCGTCGAGGGTCAGAGATACCTGGGAGGTGTCGTCGTCGTCGTCGTTCCGAGGGGTCTCCTCCAGCTCGCCGTCGACCTCCTTGCCGAGGGCCATGGTGCAGAAGCCCTCGTCATCGGCGAAGAAGCAGAGACCGTTGAGCTTGTCCTTGATCCTCTTCTTCTTCTCGGACTCGTCATCGCTTGAGGAAGCAGAGTCGTCATCCCAGTCGTCGACGTCGCTGAGCATGGCGAAGAACGCACGTTGCTCAGCCTGGGCCTTCTCCAAGTACTTCGTCTTGATGTACTCCTTGTTGAAGCCACCCTTTCGCTTGTGCTTCGCGGGAACGTACTTCTCCTTGCGCTTGCCGGAGTCGTACTTGTGCCCATGATCCGGCTTGCCGAAGATTTGCTTGTTCTTCTTCGGGCAATTAGCGATGAAGTGGTTGGGGTCGCCGCACTCAAAGCATCCTGAGCGTCCTCCTCCGCGGCGATGGTTCATGCGGTTGTTGTGGAACCGCGAGAACCGGTTGGCGAGCAACACCAGCTCGTCATCCCCCATGAACTCCAGCTGCTCCTCTATGACAGAAAGAAGGGAGGAAAGTGCAAAGCCTCCAGAGGTGTTAGTAGAAGAGCCAGAAACAAAGCCATCGACGGGCAGAAGGATTTTCATAAGAAGCCTCGCCATGGCGTCAATCTCACTAGACTTGAGCTTACTAAAGAGCTCGTCGCACGTGAGGGTCTCATAGTTAGGCGATTTGATGATCGCCTAACCTTGGAATCCCACACCGACCGATCAGAGTATGGAGTAGCTTGAGAGCTCTCTCATGATCGTCGAAAGGCAACAACTCCTTGTTAGCCCTCATCCTGTTGACAATCACCTGAAAGCGAGCGAATAAACTTTCTATGCTCTCGCCAGGCATGTGTCGAAAGTTCTCATACTCTCGCTTGAACGACTCGTAGAGACGGGTTTTGACTTGAGTGGTTCCCTCATGAAAACGCATGAGGGTAGCCCAAATCTCCCGAGCCGTAGCAAGGTGAGAAACGCGATCAAACCCACTCATGCTCAGACATGAGAAAAGAGCATTACAGGCTCGGCTATTGGCATCGTGCTCATCGATCTGAAGCTGACAGACACGAGCAGCCAAGACCACGTAATCGGCAGAGTTACAAATATCCCAGATGGAAGCACCCAAACTCTGGAGATAGGCCGACATGCGTATCTTCCAATACGCATAGTTCGTCCCATTGAAAAATGGCGGTTTGCCCACGCTGCGATCCATGTTGTGACACCCTAGTGTCAAGCACTGCATTAGAAACTACATTTAGCTACTAAAATGCATAAGCAATGCATTGCATCATTTCATGTGCATCAAAGTGCTTTTGTCTCTAATTTATTGTCTGGATTTTGGTTTCTATTGGACTTGGTTGTTTGAGTGACTTTCTGACTTGGCAATAGTTTTATAAAATAGAGAATAATGAGGCTAGTACTTTTCATGTTGACACTTTGATTTAGTTCAAAATTATCATCGAATAAAAATAGGATAAACAAATGGTTTATGTCTCAAAATTGGCTTGTTCATATGGAGGTTTTAAAAATGCTTTTCAGCAAAAATGTTCTATATGAAAGTTATAGAGAAAATTATTTTGAGCAACTTTTATGTGGAAAAAGTTTCTGTTATGGCTTAAAGTCCTTTTGCTGATTTCTTGGAATAAGTGTTAAGGTGTTTATGTGTCAAACTAAAATATGGGAAAATTTGTGCAGTCTCTGTGTGTGATGTTCAAGCTAAGAAAAATATTAAACATAGGTTGTTGTATGGAAAAATGTGAAGTTGCTGTACAAATGTACTTTTTCTGGTTTTCCTTGAAAAATCATGTAAGAAATAAATATGTTCTGTTCATGGAACTTTCTTGATAAATATGAAATGTGGAGTAGAATCTGGGAAAAATATGAAACTGAGTTAGCACCCTTTTCAGTAGGGTTGTAGTTCATTTGGGTTGTTTTGGGTTCTATTTGTTTATTTTGTGTAGGGTGATATATTTATGTTTGGCTGTGCACTTTCTGCAGTAGAGTGTTTATGAGTAGATGAAGCTAGGAAATTTTGAAATCTGCTGTTTGACACTTTTGTGTGAAAAGTTAGTTCAAAGTACCTTTTTGAGCTGTGTATTTCATCTTTTTGTAGCCGTTGTTCGGTATTTTATTTCCTGCTGAAATTGTTCAGTAAACTTCAGTTGGTGTTAGTTGCTTCCTAAATTTTTGTGGATTTTTTTTTGATTCAGAAAAATACACTTGCAGTTCAAACTCGAGTTTCTTTTGAATTTCTAAATAGGAAATAGTGGAAATAATGGTTTTTGTTTTATGAGGTAAATAAGTGTTTACCTCAATGTCAAAATGGTTCAACAAGTTGGCTTTGTTGGTTTGCAAGAAGCATTGCTTTTCATACCGCCACATCTCGCACCCGCATTATTTAATTATTGTACCGCATGCAATAGGATCGACACCCCCGGAGCCCGACCAGGAGCAAGAGGCAAACGTCGAGCAGGAGATCCCGAAACTTCATCAAGCCGAGGAGGTCGACCCCGCAGCAGAAACTAACTTGCCTGAGTGCCCCTCCCACGAGGTCTCGGTCTTCGCTCAAGGCAAGCCCCGGAGCATATTAAGCCTCCTATCTTTTGCAATTAAAATTACTTGAGTCCTTTTAAATTGTGATGCATTAGGACAGGAGTTGATTGAATCCTACTTGCCGCATTACCATTCCTTGATTATTGATTATTACCTGCCTTGTTATCCTGTTACTTATTTATATGTAGAATTGCTTAGTCTGCTAAATAAAAGTAGTAGTTAAGGATATTCCCGTAATACCCTGGTGGGTATTTACCGGATCACGGTTGGCTATATTTGCTATCGTGGAAAAGAACCTGAGTTGTAGTGAAATGCGGTCAACTGGAAGGCAACGCACAAGTTTGGAAACTTGGGGCAGTCCGTCCGTTGGATCGTGTAGGTTTGTATCGATGTTGGCCTCGTTCATTTTGAACGCGCCCTTTTACTTAGGGATATGTTGGTGCCGTAATCATCGACCCCAAAGCCGGTTAGACGCTGTTCGGGCCGGTCTCAACCCGTGTCGCACCTCTAGTATGGAAACACGATCTGCCTCGGAATGGCCATCGTATAGTTCCAATTGGGTGGTCCGTGCGTGAGCCGCGACGATTACCACCACGAACAAGCATTGAGCGGTTGCCCAATGCTTGGACCCGACGGGGAAAGTGTGGAGTGGTATTAAAGGTCTTTCACCAGCTGGTTGGAATTCGATTCGAGTCGCCGTTCCCCCGGTTAGTGGGAAACTATGGCGAGCTTCACCACGATGCAACTCCACGTAATGTCTTAAAGGTTCAACTAAAATGTGGATAAGTCAACTGGATATGGTTATATTATTGCTTGTTAGACTCAATGTGTGTAATAGTTCAGGTGCGAACCTAGAGTAAGAGATAGGTCAAAAACTGACAGCTCATCAATGTCATTAATACTCTTATCTTAATTGGGGAGCTTTCCGCAACTAAAGATCCCAGCTCCACCAAAAGGCCTTGCATATCCTTGGTGTCTTTATTTTCAGTTGGACGGGTAAGTCTAGCTGAGTACATTCCTGTACTCAGGGTTTATCCCGTTTGTTGCAGATGGCCAGGTGTACTATAGCTATTGTAAGCACTGCCTCTACCCAGTGGAAGGTGATGAGGAGTAGGCCCAGGGCAGGGTCGTCCAGAAGCTTCCCCTTTTCTTTTGCTGGTCTGAGACTACTGGTGGCACATTACTTAAAAAGGGAAGAGTGAGTTGTGTTGAGTTGGAGTTTTAAAACAATGTTTATTTTGGACCACATGTGTGGTGGTCGTGTTTCAAAACTTATTTAAGCTTCCGCACTTTAAATTCGGTATTGTAATAACTCGATTTTAAATTCGCACTCTGATGTTTTAAATCCGATTTCGTTTATCTGTGTTGTATCCTTTCGAATGTAATACTTGAACGATGCGATCCTGTATGTTGTACGATGTTGAAATCCTTCGAGATTTCCGGACTACCGGGGTTATATGGCTTCAAGTGCGGGTCGATGTCAGACGTAATTGACTAAGATGGTACTTGAGTCCTTATAATCAGGACGTTTCCGCCACACATGTCGCCTTCTGTGGATCTGGAACTGGCTAAGGTGGAAGATCCTTAACCCGCTCTGATACCAATTGAAGGACCGAAAGAGCTACCAAAGGCGACCAGAGGGGGGTGAATGAGAGCTTTAAATTTTCCTTTCGGAAACTTGTTGCCACTGTCCCGAGAATCAACCCCAAGAGCAAAACCGATGCGCGTGATGTCCACGACCCAAGAGAATGGGTGGATGTTCCCTAGGAACACAGCGGGACACCCCAAAAATTCTCTCGCCTAAGTTCACGCAGGTCAACTAGTGACAGGGTGAACTTTGGGTAACCTCAACCTCCCCCGAGCAACGCGAGAGGGATTCAAGCTATTTTGTACAGCGAGAAGCCCGATTTATGTAGAGCACGAAGTCAGGAATTCAACACAACATGCGGATCTCAAATCGAAAGTCGGACGAACAAACTGCGGACAAAAACGTGCAAGATAGCTCTGACCGGATTCACTGGTGCGTCCGGTCAGTAGGCACCGGACGCGTCCGGTCGAGCAAAACCCAAATTGGGAGCTCTCTGAGTTGGACCGGACTCTGATGAACAGAGCGTCCGGTCACAAAGACAGAAACCGATGAACAGTATCAAGGGTGAGTCCGGTCAGTGGGTGTCCGAGCGTCCGGTCAAGTAACAGGAAATCACACAAATTCACGAACATTCAACGCCGGACGCACTGTGTCAGCGTCCGGTCAGCCCGACGCCAGCGTCCGGTCGCCCCGAGTCAGCCCCGTTCGTCCACCGATCCAACTCGATCTCACTCAAAACAAATCCTCTAGGGATCAAACTTGGGGAGAGGAGTCACAAGGATGATAGTGAGCTATCTCTAAGAGATCATGGATCGAACCTATCTCCAAATCGATGAATCGAAGAAATTCAAGAGAAGGGTGAAAAACTTGACTCGAAACGAAAATCGACCGATCTACTAGCTCGTGAGGTTAGAGGAGAATTCCTTCGGTGGAATGAAGTGCCTCACGATCTAGAACATCTTGGTTCAAACGGATTTGTAAAAGAAGCACCAAGTAGAGAGATCGATCAACGGGAAAATCATGAAGAAAAGCACCCCGCGAAGAACACGAACAAAACGCGAATCACACCCACGAATTTGCAACCGTGTGGCTACCACACGCTACAATAGTGAGATTACGGTCTCACTTTCTCAAAATCTCACGGACACAGAGGTATGGTTCTCTTCTCTGTGGATCTCAGTTCGCTACAGCAGGGGAGTGGGAGAGCAGGAAAACCTAGAAGGCAAAATAGCAAATGACTGAGATGAAATGGGAGGAGGGTGTCTCCCTCTACTTATCCTAATTCTAATTCCTACTCTACCCCTCACTAATTACAGAGCGAACCAGCTAAACCCTAAGGTTATTCTGGACCAACTCAAGGTAGGTGGTGATCAGACGGCCACGCCCGCACAACTGGTAGCGTTGCCTCGACGCAACCTCACCGATCGCCGCCACGTGCCGCCACCGCTCTGCTTGTCCTTTTCCCGGACTTCGCCCCCTGTTTTGAGGCCCAAACCGGGAAACCAGCCTTCATGACCAACCCCCGGTTTTGAGGCCCAAACCGGGAAACCAGCCGTCCATCGCCTGAGTTTTGTGGCCCAAACTCAGAAACCCGCAGCGCCCAGGTTTTGAGGCCCAAACCTGGAAACCGTCCTCAACCCGAGTTTTGTGGCCCAAACTCGGAAACCATCAGTGCCCAGGTTTTGAGGCCCAAACCTGGAAACCGTCCACTCAGTGGTTTTTCTGTGGCTCAACCACCAAACCGAGCCGTAGAGGGGATGCACACCACCGTGCACCCCGTCCACCGACACGTGTCCCCAGGTCCTCGACCCAGGCAACACCGTGCCCGCAGGTCTTCGCTCGTCGCTGTCCCAGGCTGCCAGCCACCACAGCTGATCCTCGGGCCACCGGTCCCTCAGTCCAAGCCTCACGTCCGCCCTTCGCCACTCTCGGTCCATCGGCATGGCACGTCTCTACTTGACCTTCACCTTGCCTTTGATCACTGTAACCGTGCTCGACACCTGCACAACACAAGCCAAAGAACATGCGCATTATCCCAGTGAACTAAATATCCTTGACTCTTGTAACGTAGTTTGAAACCTAGTATGCTTGATTGATCAACTAGTATGACCTAGGCAAAACCGATTTCAAAAACTTTCATACATTGTGTTTCAAAATCTTTGAAAAGGCAACTTGCTTGAAATGACCATTGTTCTGTATTGGTTGATTGTCACTGGTCATAACATGCAAGTTGTACTTGTCCACTCCATAGAAGAGGTGTAGTGACTTAGAGATAAATCTGCTCTGTGGTAGCTGTCCGGCAGTGCCACGGCCGGTGCGGCAGTGCCGCGACTTATCGATTCAGCCTGAGTCGACTGTTACCGGGTGGGGCCAAAGGAAAAACTTTTCTATTCTACCCGATGGCTCTACCTCTCTCTCTCCCTCATTCTTATCCAGCCCATGAAAGTAACTCCTCTCTCTCTCTCGGGCGGTCAAAAGGGTGGAGGGCGACCGAAGCTTGCTCCGACGGTTCCCCGGCGATTCTGGCCTTCGGCTGAGCTGCTCCATGCTCCCCTCCGTTGCTGCATCCTCTTCCCTTCCCCAAGGGTCTCCTTCCCTTTCCTCTCCATCTCAAGGTGAAGTTTTCAAATCCCTAACCCTAGTTTTCTTGATTTGTAAAATGTGTCATAGTTGTTGTACTTAGAGGTTGTAGAAGGGCTTGTAGATGATAGGGAAGTAGTAGAGATGATGGATATGGTGTTTCTTGGCTCAGACCTGGCCTGCCCGCGCGGCAGTGCCACGCTATCCGCGGCAGCGTCGGGCCCCGGAAGTGCCGCTCCCCGAGCGGCAGTGCCGGACCATAAGCAGGGGCTTGATCCAAGCAACACCCTATCCATCAAAGTCTATTGCCTCACTATAACCTACTAGCTCTTATACAGTCTTCTAATTCATAGTTTCCATGTTTTAGATGCCGGGAGGAGGAGATGATGAGAGAAGGGTGAAGCAAAGGATGGATCCGCTCAGGGGGAGGAGCAAGCAGCGGTCTCACGGAGGAGGTTCTAGCTCTCAGGGGGAGGATGTGACCGCGAGGCAGCAGATCCGTGATGAAGTTCGCCTGCAGATGCAAGGGCGACAGATTCGGGATGACCTTTATCCCAACACACTAGAGCACCTTGCAGAGGTCAGCAGATCCCACCTACAGCCCTACATAGAGGACGTGCAGGAGAGGCCTCCACAGGACACCAAGGACAGGCAGCCTGTGTCTTATTATCAGCAGTTCAGCTCAGTGAAGACACAGCGCCAACTCAATCCCTACAACACTCAGAAGGATATTGGCATTGACTACAGGTTCTGGAATGAGTTTCATTCCGACTTCTACCGTTCTGTCCTGTATAATGCCAAGAAGCAGAAGATTCTAAATATGAAGTATGTTGATTGGGAGCACCTGGAGGCCAAGCATGATCGTGACATTGACAGAGTGGTGGTAGCTTGCAAGGCAAGGAACATGTATGACTTGATGGGATTCAGCTACAATTGGAACACAGAGATCATCCATCAGTTTCATCGCTCTATGTGGACAATGTGGTGGAGGAGATGCATTGGATGACCGAGAGTCGTCACTACAAGGTCTCTTTTGAGACCTTTGCTAGGATCCTCGGTTTGGGCAGCGAGGATAGAGAGCTTGACAGTCTGCACTAGGAGAGGACATTGACTGATAATGAGATTGCATTCATGTATGAGGATCCTCGGAAGGCAGACGGGTTGGTCAAAGGGCTGAAGGACTACTATTACATGTTGAACAACCTATTCAGGCAGTCTCTCAACCCCAAAGGGGGTTCCCATTCTAACCTATATGGATATGGCAGGAATATGTTGGCTAGAATGGCTCCCAGGGCAAATCACTTCTCCATCTCCAGTTTTATTTGGACTGAGCTTCAGGTGGCAGCCGAGGATGCTAGGAAGGCAGTGCTCTATGCCCCCTACATCATGTATATCATAGAGATGGTCTCCGGCTACACCTTCGCTAAGGATGGGTTGCATGAGCCATACAGAGCAGAGAAGAAGAGAGCAGTAGCAGGAGCAGCAGCAGTTGACAGGCCAGAGAGCTCCCACCCTTCCTCCTAGAGGAAGAAGAAGAGCAAGCTGACCAAATGGATCAAGGCCATCTTCTCTACTTGCACCTACGTAGCCCAGACAGCTCACCAGGCACTAGTTGAGCAGCGCGCAGAGCGAAAGCGGGCGGGTCGTTCTCAGTTACCTCCACCCCGCTCTCCACCTCAGTTTGACCTCTCCAACCTCGACTCAGATGACATAGACTCAGACGGCGATGAGAAGCAGGAGGAGATAGTGCCTGAGCCGTCTCGTCGTTCTACACGTACCTCGACACGCTACACCAGTAGTACCCATCGCCATGGGAAGGCCGTTGTAGAGTCTGATGACGACGACGACGATGGCGATGATGACGACGACGACGACGACGATGATGAGACCAAGGTTCAGTGGGACACGATACCTTTTGATGATGAGTGAGTGTTTGGACACTCTTCTCTTCTCTCTACTTCTCTCTTTTTGGTGACTTGTTGCCAAAGGGGGAGAATTAGGTGAAGTGAAGAGAAGGGGGTTGTTGGGTATTTTAAACGCACACAAAAAAATCTGCAAGCGCACGGATACTGATGTAGCTTTCACCCGAGAGTATTCCAGGGTATCGATTTCCACGGGGAACGTGAAGTGTACTAGAAGAATTAAGAACGTCCAAGAAAAGAATGGTAATATGGGTAGAGAGAGATATAGGGTTTTCTAAGCGGGACTATTTAATTAAAGGCTCACTATACTTTTACTTACTTCGGAGCAACAGTACCTTTCCGATTCTCGAAAAAGACTGGGAAATGGTAATCGGGAGAAGGCTGCCAAAAAGCTCTACGAAAACACCAATCCTAACGTGGTGGATTATAACAATCTACAAAGTTGTCACCCCTGTAGCTACCACAACTATCCGGAGGATTGGGCGCAAACTCAGGTAAACCCTAGTCTAGACACCAAGTCTACACTAACACTTACTACTCTAATTACTGCATAACTAGAGCACTCAATACGAGAGATCAACTACCAGAACTAATACAATAATACTAGAATAGCATGAAGAACTGAGATCTTGAAGACGATAAATACAAATAAAAGTAACAAGAACTGAAATCTTAATATAGAAACTTAGAAAAGAAAATTAAAGAAACCTGGAGTTACTTGAAGTACGAACAGATGCTGCACCAATACAATGAGAGGAAGATTATGACAGATCCGGATACCTCCTATCCGGCTCCTCTCAGCTCTCTCCTTCTCCTCTCTCAAATCCAATCTCTAATTACAACTAGATGAACTAGACAACTAGAACTAGAAGAACTAGAACTAGATCTAATTCTAGATGAACTAGAAGAGATTCATCTAGAGGGACCTCTACTTTTAATTGAAACCCTAGTTTCTGATGTAGAGATGAATAATGAAGAAGGAGATGCCTGGAGAGGGGGGTCTCGGTCTGGTTTTATAGCCCGGAGCGTGGAACGTGAGTCCTTGGATCAAACCGACTTCAGGGACGGTGGAGATGCTTTCTAGGAGGCGGTGGAAGAAGGTTCCAGAAGATGGAGGTGAAACGGCCTCCGTGGCCGACCGGTCAGTCATGGGGTGGGACCGGTCGGTGTGGCCCAGTGGGCCCACGTGGCGGGCCGCCTCGTGGTGTCTTCTGGTGTCTTCTAGATCCTTCTTTTGCAGATTTCGTTATGAAATTAATATCTTTTCTTCCGGGACTCCGAATATAGCAAATAATATGTCCGTTTCGATCGTCTCGACGAGCTCTTTGCAATGGTGTACTCCAATTCATCACTTGAGATACTTTTATATGGTGAAATATTGATATCCTACAAAACAAGTGAGAGCACCAAAACTCGTGGAACTTGTTAGTTTTAAACCCTACAACTATGCTTTGTAATTCATTTAGTGTCATTTCATGCAATAGTTGATGGTTAATTATGAGCATTAGTGAGCGTCAACAAGTTCCCCCAAGCTTAACCTTTGCTAGTCCCGAGCAAAGCCAAACTCAATGGTGGATGAGAGTTGCTGCCATATCTTCACTTCCAACAAGTACACAAGCATTCAAATAGAAGTTCTCGTATGGAATAGAAAAAAGTATCATATTATTCATCACGGGGCTTAGTACTTTACCTTGAATCCTGAGTAATTGAAAGATAGAATGGTCAAATCAAGCACTATGTCTCTAGTTCTTTCACTTCACTATTATTCCAGAGTTTTTATGGATTTTCAGAAAAGATTAATGACATATGTTGTCAAATTAAACAATGGATCCAAAGAGAAAGTCAACCACACCATTTAATCGAGAAGTGCATGTGTATGGAGAATGGAGTCGGATGCTCTTTTGAATATATATCACTCTCTTCTGTCTATCACAGACACATGGCTATCAAGCTAATTCTACTATCGGGCACGTGCCCATTTTTTTTAATATATTTTTTTCTTTTTCGAGATTTCGGACACTTGTCCCTTTTTATTTCCTCGGATCTTTCTTTTTGAGGTTTCGGACACTTGTCCATTTTTATTTCCTCGGATTTTTTTTTCTCATTTTTTTCAATAGCCACATGCTTCCAACAAACTTTTGAGAGGATTGGAACAAATAATCATGAGCATTTATGCGAAAAATGGATGGAATGTGTAAGTGATCTCAATTAAATAGCATGATAACTTCTCATAGGGTCAACAAAGCTTAATTTAACTCAATGCAATTATTAGTCATATTAATATTGGAAACTCTCCGGAACTCTAGTGTTGTTTAGAACAAGGTAATAGCAGCTTAGATCATCACATGTCATATCTGTCAACTACCTAGACTCTAGGTCAAGCATTTACTACCTATGCATTTAATTTCATTTTTAAGCATCATTATTAATTAGGAGAACTCATGCTTTAAAGGCTAGGTACTTAGAAAAAACTAGATAGAGCAACTATTCATCATTTCCATGTAAAAGATCAGAGAGAGTGTTCTTCTTTTATTTTAACTTCTTAAAACAAACTTAACATACTATTTATTTAACCTAACACACACTTATTATAAATAACTAAGATAGTAAATAAAACATACCTGGATTACGAAGATAACAAAGGTGCGTCTCCCCCAATCTGGTTCCCTTAATAGCGTTGGGCCTTCATGTGCCCATATTTTTTTCTTTTTAATTAATGGTGAGCCTTCATGTGCCCACAATAATGTTTTTTGTTTTACATTTTATTTTTATTTATGTATAGAAGAAAAACTTAAGAGGATAAGGATACTTACCTGGATACACGGGGGTGCTTTCCCCCAAGCTGAATGTTGACGTAGTCGTTCATTCTTGCCATGTAGCAAACTAGCAGTGAAAATGTACTTCCTCTATCGGAGCTTTGATTGATGTTGATGTTTGTTGAGATAGTGCTCCAACAGGGATGGAGCATTCACTCGCTCGTCAGCTTTTCTTGGCCTTTCAATCCTGTGAAACTCAAATAGACAACAAAACTTGTGGAACAGATTAAGCGTTAGTGGTTGGCCACTTAAAGCCTTACTTGTCTAGAATTTCAGTAAAATCTCTTTCTCATATTTTTGTATTTTATAGGCAAGAGAAAATGCACAGGATGAATGCATGCATATTTATTTTTATATATTTTTATGCCACCACAGTGAACATTCCTGTGGGTTTTTACACACCATAGAATTATTCACATGGGCTTTATGATGCAGTGAAATATTTTTATTTTTTTTTCTAATGTAATGCAGAAATTTAAATGTGTTGTGAATTAAATATGATGATACAAGAAATGGTTATGGATAAATATGAGAAATATGCAGCAAAGTAAATATAAAGATAACTAGCGATTTTTACCTTTTGGTGAAGGTTCGGATATTTAGGTCCGACGAACCGGACCTTCCCTTGGTTCAGACCTCCAAGGTTGTCAGACGTTTGGAAGTTGTTATTGATTGTACCTCTTAGGTGCAGACTTTTTCTTCCATACTTTTCTTGGTCTGAGTCTTCACTTCCTGTAGTTCACTGTCTTGAGGTTTCTCTTCTTTTCTTTTCTAGGACAGTGTCGATAGCTTCTTCTTCGTGATTGCCTCTCTCTATTCTTGATAGTTTGTCTTCTTTGGCTTTGAGAGCGGCGTCTTTCACTTCTATTCTTCTTGGGTACTTCATTGGGCATGTAGTTGATGAAGTTGCATCGTGCATTTTCTCCAGGAAAGTGAAAATGGATTTCCTCTTGTAGATGATTGTACTTGTAGCGTAGAGGAATGGTCTTCCTAGGATGAGGTGAACATCATCGTCTTCTCATGTCGAGGATCAAGAAGTCTGTGGGGACTTCATGACCTCTAATTCTGACTACGATGTCTTCCATCATTCCTTCTTGTTTATGCCTCTTGATATGGTGTCACTCATGTTATTTGTTCGTCCAGTAGTTTGAAGTGAAGCGTTAATTGTGGACGTTGGCAACATCTTGCTCAATGTGCATGTTCTTGTAGATCTAGGACCTTCACTCTTTATCATTGAAGAGTGATGTGTCGAACCACCTTGTGGAAGCTTCTCTTGTCTAGCTGGTTGTTGTTCATGAATGGCTTGTCTTCTCTTGCTCATCTCATAGTGGCCTGAGTGATGGGAGCTTGAGAGGAGGAAGGACATAGTGGGATCATCTTTAAAGGGATCAGCCTTCCTTCTCTATGCCTTGACCTATCAGTGAAGGTGTGTTGTTCCTCAGGTCCCTACCAGGACCTCTCTCTTTTAGCTTGTGTTTATTGTCTGATATGAGAGATGAGGATTCAAGTGCCCGTACGATGGTCTCTGTCTTCTAGTGGCCCAGCTCAGACTTGTTCACCTATTTCCACGGAGCGAGTGCTTTGATTGTAGGTATTGTTTTGTGGCACTCATCTTCTGTCTTGTTCTACAGATCTCACTTCTCCATGACTAGTGAGTTGTGTCTCCCTTGCGCAAGTTGAAGTTCATGTGTCTCTTCATCTCTAGTGTGGGTTCATCTCAGGACTTTCCCAAATTGATATTGAAGTTTTCCTGCAGGGGTTAGTCCACCAAATATCTAACATCCACTATAGCATACTATTAGTTCAAAAATCAACCTAGACACCACGTCTAATTTGATTTAGGAAGACATTTTAAGCTAAGCATGCTTAATTTAAAAACCTTTGAAAGCAAGATCATCACTCCTAAACTAGGCACCATGCTCAATTTAAGAGATGTATGAAAGTACTTCAAACCTAAACATATTCTATAGTAGATGAAGGTAGCATTAAAACATTAAAGAGATTTACTCAAATGGTGATGAAAGAGCATGATTAATGTATAGCACATGAGCATGTCTTAAGGTAGGGACAACCAATATAGCAACATGTTAAGAGATGTTCTTACAAAGTGTATCCCCCCAAGCTTAGATTTGCAAAAATCAAGATTGGATGAATGTAATTCAATGTTGCATGATGATTAGTTGGACATACCTTGTGTTTGTCATTCCTTCGAACTCTTTGCTCCAGACCTGCAAAGGTTAGTGGCAAGAATACCCGAAGGAATATTTTAACAATTATATCCCTATGCTCATTACACAAGGACAATGTAGCAGGAAGGTGAACACTGATCTGAAAAGTGCTTGTTTTAGGACACTAAGCTTGTCTTTTGGGAAACCTTCAGAATGAGATTTGGTGAAGTGGTTTCCCCTCCAACACCATCTTAAGAGCACAACGAGATCTACAAAATTTGTGATAAGGTTGGGTGTTCCTCCTCCTGTTGGTCGGGGTTAGGCTCGACTTCTTCTTCTAGGAATTCATCAAAAGTGCTAGTGTAAGGAGTGTTTTCAAGGATTTTCTCTAGGATGTCTCTTCCTTCACTAACAAGTTTTATGTGAGAATGATCCTCCAGAAGCTAAATCGAGATGTAGAGCAGTTTCCTTGTTAAGACCACAATAAAAGTGAAAGTGTAGCACATGGTCTGGCAAGGAAAGGTTTGGGCCAGAATTGGTAAGGCATTTGAACCTAGCCCAAGTGCTCCTAGTATCTCCTTCTCTTTTTGTTTGAATGTAAGAACTTCGATTCTAAGATCAGCGATTCGAAAAAGAGGGAAGAAGCAAGACAAAAGTTGTCTCGAAGTTCATCCCAATTCCCATTTACGCCCCTTACGGAATGGTCATACCATTTCTCGCTCTTCCCAAAAGGGAGAACGGGAATAGTTTCCATTTTATGGTCTCTTGTGTCATGCCCAATAGTCCGACAAGAACACAATTGCTCAAATTCCTAAGGTGGGTGTATGGATCTTCGTCTTCTGATCCAGAGAAGGATTTCTCCCGAACCATGACTATAAGAGCAGGGCGAAGCTCATAGCCATCTGTAAGAATGAGGTGTGATGATGGTGGAGGCTCCAACAAGTCACCCTTTGGAGCAAAGAATTTGAAGATAGGAGTGAAATCCATGTGGTAAGAAGTGTGTGGTGAGGTAAAGGTGGTGATAAGAAAAAGGTGGTAAAAGAAAAAGAAACACGGACGATCCTGGTTCGATTCTAGAACAGCTACCGTTCCCCGGCAACGGCGCCAGAAAGCTTGTTGGGTATTTTAAACGCACATAGAAAAATCCGCAAGCGCACAGATACCGATGTAGCTTTCACCCGAGAGTATTCCAGGGTATCGATTTCCACGGGGAACGTGAAGTGTACTAGAAGAATTAAGAACGTCCAAGAAAAGAATGGTAATATGAGTAGAGTGAGATATAGGGTTTTCTAAGCGGGTCTATTTAATTAAAGGCTCACTATACTTTACTTACTTCGGAGCAAACAATACCTTTCCGATTCTCGAAAAAAGACTGGGAAAAGGGTAATCGGGAGAAGGCTGCCAAAAAGCTCTACGAAAACACCAATCCTAACGTGGTGGATTATAACAATCTACAAAGCTGTCACCTCTGTAGCTACCACAACTATCCGGAGGATTGGGCACAAACTCAGGTAAACCCTAGTCTAGACACCAAGTCTACACTAACACTTACTACTCTAATTACTGCAGATAACTAGAGCACTCAATACGAGCGGAGATCCAGTAAATAAAATAAAGCAAGAACTGAAATTAAATACAATACTTAGAAATAGTAAATGAAGAACCTGGAGATTACTTGAAGACGAACCAGATGCTGCACCAATACAATGTCGAGGAAGATCCGACAGATCCGGCTCCTCCTCAGCTCCCTCCTTCTCCTCTCTCTAATCCAATCTCTAATTATAACTAGATGAACTAGACAACTAGAACTAGAACTAGACCTAGAACTAGAAGAACTAGAACTAGATCTAATTCTAGATGAACTAGAAGAGATTCATCTAGAGGGACCTCTACTTTTAATTGAAACCCTAGTTTCTGATGTGGAGATGAATAATGAAGAAGGAGATGCCTGGAGAGGGGGGGTCTGGGTCTGTTTTTATAGCCCGGAGCGTGGAACGTGAGCCCTTGGATCAAACCGACTTCAGGGACGGTGGAGATGCTTCCTAGGAGGCGGTGGAAGAAGGTTCCAGAAGATGGAGGCGAAACGGCCTCCGTGTTCGACCGGTCGGTCATGGGGTGGGACCGGTCGGTCTAGCCCAGTGGGCCCATGTGGCGGGCCGCCTCGTGGTGTCTTCTGGTGTCTTCTAGATCCTTCTTTTGCAGATTTCGTTGTGAAATTAATATCTTTTCTTCCGGGACTCCGAATATAGCAAATGATATGTCCGTTTCGATCGTCTCGACGAGCTCTTCACAATGGTATACTCCAATTCATCACTTGAGATACTTTTATATGGTGAAATATTGATATCCTACAAAACAAGTGAGAGCACCAAAACTCGTGGAACATGTTAGTTTCAAACCCTACAACTATGTTTTGTAATTCATTTAGTGTCATTTCATGCAATAGTTGATGGTTAATTATGAGCATTAGTGAGCGTCAACAGGGGTACAACACTTTCTTTTTCATGTCCCATCGCTTTAGTAGCAGTGAGTTGTGAGAGTTTGATTCGATCAAAACTCTATTTTGTGATATTACTCTATGTTGCTACTTCTTAGACTTGGATGTGGACATGTACGTTTGTTTGGTTATTTCAACTTGTTATATCTTGTTTAGACCTGTTGTTTATTATGCTTTGTGGCTATTTTCTTTTCCACTGCGTTTGCGGTCTAAAAGCCTGAGCGGCAGTGCCGCTCCAAGGCCGGCAGTGTCGCGCCTAGAGCGGCAGTGCCGCTCTGGCTGACAGGCAGCAAACCACTCTGATGTGCTTAAACTGTCATTCGCATCACGTATTTGATCTTGACACAGTGTTTCGCACCCCACAAAGCTATTAGATGTGAAACTGAACCTACTTTACACTTTTAAATATGTGAATGTTGGCCTCTAATGCCATTTTGAGATTTCAGCTCTCATTCACACATTTAGGGGGAGGTTTCACACCTAAGCTTCTAAATCTCAAGTATTGTACCTTTCTATTGTAAGATTCAATTGTGTTGTCATCAATCACCAAAAAGGGGGAGATTGTAAGTGCAATCAAGCCCTAATTGTGAGTTTTGGTGATAATGACCACATGATTGGAGAACTAATGAGATTTACCAAGATGACAAGCAGGTTGATAATGAGAAAGGATGGTGCATTTGTGTTGGTGGACCCCTCATACTACATTTCATCGGTTCCAGACTCAAAGTTCTACAACGAGCTTTTTCATTTGAATTTGAGTTATAGGATTGTCGTACTATCAATGTGGGATGCAAATGCATCGCTATGGCTGAATGATATGTGCTCAAAACCAACTCAAGCCATCCTTGCTTTTAACCAAAGACAGCTGCACACTAAATTCTGATCTTCTGTCTGTCTAGTAGGCGCGGCAGTGCCGCTCAGGGCGCGACAGTGCCGGGTCGCGGCACTGCCGGGCGAAGGCCGGCACTGCCGCGACTTGTTTCAACCATTGGATAGCAGGGGGTATTTACTCCACTCCTGCCACCCCAACGGTCATCCATGACCATAACTCTTCTCCTACCTCCAGACAAGGCTTCTTCTCCCCTTTGAAGGCCCCCAAGCTCTCTCTCACCTAATCTTCGATTCTCATTGATTCCAAGTGAGTTAGAGCCTCAAACCTTCATCAAAGAGAAGCCCTAGCTGAGATCTACTCCCTAGAGCACTTGATTTGAGCCATAGCCGGTGGATTTGCTTCTATTACTCTTTGGTTCTTGGAACCCTAGCCGGCTAGGCGTCGCCCTTGAGCTAGCCAACTTGTGTGGCGGCCTTGGGAGGTTTGTAATCACTTGTGCAACTAGTATTATTATCCCTCATCTCAAGGATTCGGTTCCTTGACTTGAGAACGAGGAAGAGTTGCAAAGCTCATAACCTAAGTGGTCAACCTCAACAACGCGGAGGTAGGCAAGCCTTGGTGGCGAGCTAAACCACGGGATAAATCACTTGTCTCTTGTGCTTACTTGTTGTTATTCATCATACTTGTGAGCTTGTGATAGATTCTAGGGTTGGGCCCCGATCTACTTCATACACCATATTTGGCTTGGTTGAGTTGGTTCTGCTGGTTCAGGAAACCTAGTGTAACATTTCCATCATATAGATTTAGTTTCGTGTGGCTGGATTTCGAATTGCAGGCTCGGGAAGTATTCTGCGCGGCAGTACCGAGCTGAGGCCGGCAGTGCCGGGCAGCGGCAGTGCCGGGCTCAGGGCGGTAGTGCCGGGCCTCACTAATTAAGTGTTGAGCTGTGATTTTTGACATGCCTATTTACCCTCCTCTAGGCCACACAGGTCCTTACACAAGTATTCATGCCTTTTTGGAACTATAAACTTTTCATGAAGGAACATCATGTCAGGATTATTTAACTATATTAGGTGAATAATAACTTTTTATTAATGGAACAGTCTGGGGTATCATATGAAAGCAATGGATTTTTTCTACCGGGGTGATCAAAACCTATCTAACAATTTTTTTAAAAAAAAAGTAGAACAAATAAATCATACTAGTATAATACTGACTATAGTGAACTGAAGAAATACAACTAAAAATTTTATAGGATATTTTGAGAATATGGATCAATTTAATTGCCCCGCCAAAACAATAATTTTCACGGGTGAAACCACCGATATATAACATGGAACAATTAGTGTGTTCTTGTTTGTAATAATCAAAATGTAGTTAAAAACATCCTATAGAACAACTCAAAGGTTCATACAAAGATGATTAAAATACCAGGAAAACAAAACAATAAATTATCATAATGAAACAATATGAATCATAACGTGAAACAATGATTTTTTTTTCTATTGCTATACTCATAATACTTAATGCTTCATGCATGCAACTAAAGATTGATGTGACGGGGAATCTAGAAATATTTGGAAAAGGTTGGGGAAACTAAACAAGGCCTTAGTAAAATTCGAAGTTGACCCCAACAACTATTGTCCAGCCCAAGATAATGTGTCTTGTTTTATTTGCTAGGCTAAAGAAGCCCTAAAGGCCACCGTCTGGCATGAACGTGGAGTTGTTTTCCCATTGATGACTCAAGCGTTAAGCAAACAACGCAACCCAAAAGGCCCAAAGCCAACCAGCTCATCGTAACATCGTCTTAGGTCATGAGAAAATTTATGCATATTAAATAGTGTGTCACATCAGTCTTTTACATGTAATTGGAAAGAGAGAGAAGGAAAATGTTTTATCACCACAAAACATTTGAGAGTTGTTTTCAAAATGGTGAAATCTTAGAGCAACTCCAACGGTTTTGTATTTTTTATTTGGTAAACATGAAATTTGTCAACTCTCAAATCAATATGAGGAGGAGAAAAAGCCTACCTCCAACGGTTTGGCAAAATTGACTTGTCAAAATCTAAAAAAGGAAATCCGGCGGCGTGCGGGGGGGGGGGGGGGGGGGTGGAAGCGCGCGGGAGTAGTACACGAGACGAAATGCCAAGCCGATCGCAAGCTTGCATATATGTCAATCCATCTCAGGATTTTGCCAAGTTAACAAAATGCAAAACTCATTTGTCAAACCGTTGGATAAGAGTTTTGTAGAAATTTTTGCAAAAATAAAAATGCAAAGTTCATTTGCAAAACCGTTGGAGTGCTCTTAGTGAAATCCTCATTGAGAGTATGATTGTGTTTCATACCGTGTGACACTGACAACTTGATTGAAAGAGGAAAAGAAAGAAAGAGGGATTATGGGACCCTGAAGATATATGAAACTGTACATTGAAACTATACAATGAGAGAGATTTATTTTATCTGTGATTTTATTTATCTTGAAAATCAGAAGATAAAACTGCACATTAAAACTGACTTTATAGCAGTATGGCGTCGTCCGTTTGCATATTTGCGTCCTACTGGTGACAGACCTGATGTTCGAAGCTCTCTGCTTCTAGAGCGTTTGCAATTGCAAATCCCTGCACCAACTAGTACTAGCTCATGTTGGTTTTTTTTTTTCAGTTGGTTAATTTAATTAGACCAGATTTCACAAACTATTTATAGAAAGAGTATTTTTTCTAGTAGCAAATGAGGATCGAGTAGTATAAAACTTAGTTGATTTGAGAAAATGTCAGGCAAGAAAACATCTAAATTCTAATAATTTAATCATGCTGCTTATAGATTACTCAATCTCTACTTTAGTATTTAATTATTTGTCTAATTATACTATTCTTCCTATCGCCACAACATCAGTGAAAAGGTCTTTTTATTAATGAAAATTGTGAAGACAAATCTACAAAATCTTATCGGGTGAATTTATGAATAATTGTGTCGTTTGCTTCGCGGAACAACCTTTCTTCTTGCAATTCCAAATGATGGTGTCATGGTTCGCTTTCAGAATATGAATGACTGTTACTCGTCGAGTGAAATTATAAGAGTTAAGCCACTATTGTAAAAAAATGCTTTGCATTACTATGATATTGCTAATTTCATCCCTCAATATATGAATGCTTGATTTTTGCAATATTTATCATTATTAATACTTATGTATATGATACGTAATGACTAATGAGGATACTGTTAGATTTCTACAAGTTTGGATGATATGAGTCTGCGCCGACCTCCGTGACAACTTCTAGATTTGCCACTGTTTCTAAATCTTCAATGAATTCAACAAAATATGATTACCAATTAAAAGTTCATATTTGAATCAAAGGATATGAAAATTAAGCTAATAAAAAAATTTCCACTAGTCAACTACAAAAAGAAACTCACAACAGGTAGATTAAGTGAAATCCTCAAACAGTAACAAGCACAAGTTCAAACGACAAGCACATACGAGAAACCAATTTTACCTCTTTCCAGTAATCTAGAATGGAGCCAACCCATTCCAGTTCATCCCGGAACCAAACACACGGTAAGTTCGCTGGTGAATAGAAGTGTCGAGTAGATTCGTGAGTCGGTTTCCGAGCTAGCTAAGCTCATAATCTTCTTTTGTAAACCTGGTGTTCCTAATTGATTTAAGTCTAAAAGCCACATCAAAACGAACACCTAATCGATCGCAGGTTTGTTCTGCTGCACAGTCTGGTATAACTTTTTCAACTGCCTCGGTTAATCGGGATTAATCGAGACGGTTACTTAGCCCGTCTCCAGGGGCGGATCCAAAGGGGGGGCTGCCGGGGCTACAGCCCCCCTAAGTACCCTGATTCTTTCATTAATCTTGTTGCTTAGTATGAAATCACCATGGAATTTTAGCTTTAAACTTAACACTTCTTTATTTAGCCCCCCTTGTTCTATGTACTGGATCCGCCACTGCCCGTCTCGGTTAATTAATTAACCAAGGCAGATCATTTATAAGGTGTCCGTCTTGGTTAATGATTAACTGTCGGTGTTTCGAAACAGGGGGTATGACACCAACGAGTAATATGATCGCGTGCTTCTCTTCCTGGATGGTGATGCAAGAGGACACAAGGATTTATCCTGGTTCGGGCAAAGAAGGCCCTACGTCCAGCGGGGGAGGATGTTCTTGTATTACTTGCACCTAAGTGCTTGTACAGGGGCGAATACAAGCTCAGTGAGCGTGGACCGAGTCCGGACTCGTGTGTGTATGTGAGAGTGGATGTGTCTCTTCTTCTTTTTTCCCCCCGGAATGAGGGCCCTGGCGTCCCCTTTTATAGAGCAAGGGGAGGCCAGGGTTACACAGGGTATTACAGGTGTCGGGGTGTATTGTGTCCCTTACGAAGAGGGTAGGAACCTGTCTTGTCGAAGACATTGTAGCCAACGTGGGCGTTGCTGTTGAAGCGTCCTTGAAGCGTGGCCTCCATCCTGGGCGCGGATGTGGAGGCGTGGCGAGGGGGAAAGTCGTACAGCACCCATCTCGGAACGTACAGGACGCGGCGGGTCCCTCCGGGTCTTGGGGTACCTGTCCTCCAATAGCATGAAAGTAGTTAGGGCTCGAGGGGCACGGAGCCGGCCTCGAGGCGGTGCCTACGGGGGGCTCGAGTCCCCGCATGTATGGGCAAGTCCCGTGAAACGATTGAGCGGCAGGCATCTGGGCCTCGAGGCGTGGCTTGGACGTGCCACAGTGCAGGGCGTGGGTTCACAGTGCTACACTGGTGCCTTTTGCCCATACCGGTGGTGAAAACGAGACTTGACTCTGCCCCAGACCACTGTGGCACACGTTATGTTACAGAGGACGTGACTGGAGTAGGTGGATGAATTAAATGCGTGGCATGGCTGGCATCCGATGTTTGGCGCTGCTCGAGGGAGGCGTGATGCGCCTCGAGGGATAGGCTGTCGTGTTAGAGGGGCTCGAGGTCTCCGCGTGGGGTCTCGAGGTGTGGTGTCCGGCGTGGTGGGCTCGAGGCCCGTGCGCCGGGGCTCGAGGTGTAGGGCGCGCTCGTCCGAGGCCTGGAGGGCTCGGGCGAGACGGAGAACGTGTGGCGTCCGAGGCCTTCGGGAGGGCTCGGGCGAGACGGAAAAGACGCGTTCGCCCGAGGCCTGGCTTGGAGGGCTCGGGCGAGACGGAAAAACGAGCGTGCGCCCGAGGCCCTGGCTTGGAGGCCACGGGCAAGACGGTGGGCTAGCGTTGTGGGCCTCGGGGGGTCGGTTTTTTAGGAGTTTAGACTAGTTAGGTCTGTCATTAGCCAGTGTTCTAGGTTTACCCTATTTGTTCGCGTTGATTGGGGGTACCCCTTTTGCGGACCCCCGACAGTAGCCCCCGAGCCCTTGTTCGAGTGCTTGCACTCGAGCAGGGGCTCCCGACTGGGATCTCGTGGTTTAGCTAGCTGGCCTCGAGGGTTACGTCGATTTGATTCCGTGGGTGTCGTGCGAGCGACACCCGCGGGTGTTACCCCCGAGGCCACGGGGGAGTGGTTAGAACTTCCTTGTGGGCCTTTTGCGAGTTTTAGTTGCGATTTTTAGGTTCGGGGGTGTCAGGTCCCCGAGTTTTTATACCCTCTTTCGTCGAGGGGTGCCAGGCTGAACCGGCCGGCCGGCTCTTCGAGCTGTCCGGCGCACCGGTTGCCCTGGCTTGTCATCCCGCGAGTCCTTTCGATCGGATGCGAGGGGGGATGCCTCGTACTACCCCGAGTGGGCGAGTATCAAGGTTCCCGGTGAGCTGGTAACGGGGAATCCAAGTGAGAGCTCGTGCCCCATTCGATAGGGGTCGACTGTGGCCGGAGGCGGTCTCATAAAGCATGGGTGCTCAGTCTGCAGGAGTGTCGGGTCCATTCGATAGGACCCGGTGGCTCGATCCCTCCCTCCGAGGGGATTTTCTCACTGCATGTCGAGCTCCCCGCCTTGGATACACGTGAGGGCCTCAAGGCTTGGCCCTCGAGTGATGCCGCGAATGGCGCCCCTTGGTGTCCCTGACTCGGGTGCTCGAAGCCGGCTGTCGAACCCTCTTTCGTCGAGGGCCAGCCTTCGCTGCTTCGAGACTTAGGGCCGGGGCCCGTTTTTGGGCGCTCGAAGCCGGTTGTCGAACCCTTTTTCGAGGGCCAGCCTTCGCTGCTTCGAGACTTAGGGCTGGGGCCCGTTTTTTACTTCCGGAAGAAGCCTTCGTCGCTTGGAATCCTTCTGCCCGTTGGGCGCGCCTTTTTAGGCGGAAACCGCCAGGGAGTGGAGATCGTGGCACCAGGGCGGCGGACGCGAAGTCGGAGCGGCGGCCGCTGTGGGCCCCGGCCGTTGAGCGAACGGTGAGCTGCCGCGTGTTCCCTGCACCGGCTCGAGACGTAGTTAGGTGGGCGCATTAAATGCTATGCGGTTACCTTTTTCGTCGTGAGAGACCCCGCCCGTCGGGGTTTCCCCTTATAAATATCGAGAGAGGGGAAAAGGAACCCTTTACTTTGACTTTGCCTTCACCGCCGCCGTAGCCTTCACGCGCCCTCTCCTTCGAGCTAGTTGATTGGGGACTTTCTGGCTGCCCGTCCGCTGCTCGGGTCCGCGCCGCGCCACCACCATGGCCGCCCAGACGCAAGTGCTGCCGCCCGAAGACTGGAGCTTGTCGAAGGTGACGCAGGGCGAGATGGACTCGTTGGTGGCCAGGGGCTCCTGCGTCCCAACCCGGAGGAGGGACCCGCGTGGTGGGTTATCCCGTCGGCGGAGCACCGGAGTCGCACCCGCCGGAGGGGTACGTGGTGAGCTTCACGCGCTACCACTGTATGGGGCTCGGCGTCCCGCCGAGCCGCTTCATGCGGGGGCTGGCCCACCACTTCGAGGTGGAGCTGCAGCACTTCTCCCCCAACTCCATCTCGCACGCCGCCATATTCGCCGCGGTGTGCGAGGGGTACCTGAAGATGGAGCCGCACTGGGAGATGTTCGTCCATCTCTTCCGGGGCGAGCTCTTCATCAAGGCCCTAAAGCCCAGCGGGAGGCGGCTCGTGCGCATGGGCTCCCTCGCAATCACTGCGAGGGCTGGGACCTCGTCGGCCAACGTCCCCCGTGAATACCTGCGATACAAGCTTTCCACCAACCAGGCCGGGTGGGACGACCATTGGTTCTATCTGCGGAATGAAGATGGTCTCTTTCCACAGTACACCGGCAGGGTCCTCGCTCAACGCCCGGAGAAAGTGGACCTGGGGCGTCGCGGCGGACAGGCAACGCCACCTGGCCCGCTGATGAAGATGATGAGGACGCTGGTGGATGAGAAGAAGTTGACCGTGCAAGCGGTCATTTGGGCGTTCCACCAGCGAAGAGTCCTCCCGCTGGCGGACCGCCCCCTTCTTATGCACGAGATGGGGCCGGAGGCCAAGCTCGAGGCGCTTAATCGATCGAGGATGGCCGAGGAGAGGCTGTCCCGGAACGAGGGCGTCTCCCGGGTGTCAATCACGATCCCGGGGCCGTTCATCCCTGAGTACACCCACCTGGTCGCCATGGCACCCGACGAGGGGTGTCTCGACCTGGTGAGCCTCCCTCGAGCTGAGCTATTCCAAGCCCCCTCCCCCTTTCTCCTCCTTCGAACCTTTTGCATTCATCTTGTGGTTCGTCTCGTCATGCTCCTTCTTTTTTCAGGGGGCGTTTACTTGTCGCGCGTCGAGGCCCCCGGTGAGGGAGGACGACGCAGATACTCAGGTGAGGCGCCTCTCTGCTCAAAAAGACAAGGAGAGCAAGGATGCCAGGAAGAAGAAAGAGAAAAACAAAAACCTGCGTCGCTTGGCTCGGGAGCAGAGACTGGCGAAGGCTCGTCGCAACCGTCAGCCTGGGGACGGGTCCCCCGAGCTGAGCTCCTCGAGCTCGGAGGAGGAGAGCAGTGACGAGGAGGAGAGCGATGACAAGGGGATGGATGCACGCCTGAGGCGCGCGGGGGTCGTCGATGACAGGGCTGACCGCTCCTCTGTGCAGGAGGGTATGCTGGAGGTCCCCCCGGCGAAGGGACCGCGCGGGACGCAGCCGCGGAAGGCGACGCCGATCCCTGCCTCGTCGGGGGCCCAAGGTCCGTCGAGCTCTGCGGCGGACGTGCCTCCGGTCGGGAGGAAGCCCCGAACCCGGAGCGCCTCCGCCACAGCACCAACGGAGGCCGCCCCCGCGCCAGTCCAGGCAGGTGGTCTAGAGAAGGGTCGGGCCTCGAGAAGCGGCCGACAGGTCGAGAAGGGTTCCGGGCCCGACCGCCGCGAGCCGTCAAGGGCGCCGTCGAGCCCGCGGAGGAGCGGGCATCAGGAGGAGGCGTCGAGCCCGCGCCATCACGAGCGTCGGGGAGGGAGTCCCCAGGCGTCTCGTGGCCAGGGGCGCGAGCGTCCCCGGAGCCCGTCGCCGCACCGCCGCCGGGACTCAGAAGCGGACGCGGGAGGGCGCGACCGCCAGCGCGAACGCCAGAGCGGGTCCCGGAGCCCGCGCCGGAGCGGGAGCCACTACGACAGCATGAGGGAGGTACGGTCGCCCTCCCGCGACGTGGGGCGGAAGGAGGGCTCTCCCTCGAGGTCAAGCCACGGGAGGCGTCGGGAGCCCTCCCCCCATCCCAGCCCTGCGGAGATGGCCCAGGCGCGGGGCTCGAGCCGTGGGGTGGGCTCGAAGCCCCCGAGTGGGTCCGGCGATTCCGAAAAGAAGCCCAGCCGCCGCTTTGGGTGAGTAATTTTCTTGGACCTCGTCGGCAGCGAGGCTTGACTTCTTTACTTTTGATGATGCATGCCATCTTTGGTCTCTCAGAGGGAAGCGCTCCTACCCAGAGGTGGACCTTGCTGCGTCCAAGCGGGCGAAGGCCTCGAGCCCCGTCGAGGCACAAGCACCTCGAGGTATGGCACCCTCCTCCGCTAGAGAAGCCGCTTGGCTGGAGAAGGCTCGAGCTGCCATGGCTCGAGGTGGTCAGATGATCGTCGCGAATTTTGGTGAGGCCGTCACCGTCGACCGCGGGGGTCGAGGCATTCCTCTTGATTCTGACATCAATGTCATCTCGTATTGCAGGGGCTACAACGGCTGTTCCGGGGGAAGCGCCTGGAGTGAGCACGGCCCCGCCGGTGTCGGGGACCGAGGAGACTGCGCCCCTCGAGGCCCCGACGGTGGAGGACCTCCTGAACGAGTTGGAGCAGGGGCCGCCCCTCGCCGCGGGCTTGCCGATGGTGGAGGCGCCCGAGGCGCCGGCCAGTGCTGACGAGACGCAGGAGGGCCCGGCCAGGGGAGAGCCAGGGCCCGTGCCGTCGGGCGACGGGCCACAGCTGGGGCAGCTCGGGACGGAGGAGGATCAGCTCGACATCGAGCTCGACCGACCAGTGTGGCTGTTTCCTGACGCGCCAAGCCCGCCCCTTGCCATGGTCCACGTCGAGCGACCGGTCCAGCGAGGGGCTCCTCGCGAGGTGCGGGCCATCTTTCGAGAGGTGGCCGAGCTCAGGCGGAGGCGGAGCGGTCCTGCTCCGAGGGAGGCGGACCGGTCCGCACAGGTGTCGGGCGCCCTCGCGAGGGCTGAGGCGGAGCTTCAAGATCTCCGCGCTGAGCTGAGCCAGAATGCCCAAATGGCGAGCCGGCTCAACGAGGCGGAGGCGGAGGTCCGGGCAGCTCGAGGTGAGGCCGCTCGATCCAAGGAGGAGGCCGCCGCCGCTCTCGAAGCATCGAGGAAGGAGGCCGCGGACGCCCGAAGCGAGGCCACCTCCGCCCGGGCTGAAGCCGAGGCGGCGAAGCAGGAGGCCGCTGACGCCCGTGGCGAGGCCGCCGCCGCCCGAACCGCAGCGGAGGCGGCGAGGAAAAGAGGACCGAAGACGCCGAGATTGGTGTCGCCACCGCCCGAGCTGCCGAGGGGGCGGCGCGGCAGGAGGTGATCCGCAAGGATCTGGCCCTTGTGGATGCGGGCCGGCTGATCGAGGACCTCAGGTCCGAGAGGCTCCTCACGCTGGCCGAGAAGCGCAGGCTTGAGCAGCGTGCCGAGGGCCTGACCAGCGACCTCGCAGCACTGGGGCAACATTGCGACGGTGAGGCTTACACCTTGTTCTTGTTTGGGTCTCGAAGTTTTTTGTTACGCCGCAGTCTCACTCTTCCTTGTTCGTTGCGCAGGGGTCGAGAAGACGGTCGAGGAGCTCCGCGGGACGATCCAGGCTCTCTTGGACCAACTCCAAGACGAGACGATGGTGGCGGAGCGGGCTCGCACCTCCCTCGACCGGCTTGGCCCCATGTGGGGTGCTCCTCCAGTGGCTGCGGCAGAAGGTGCGGTGGCCCGGGGCGACGCCTTGGTCGACGCCTTGTGCTTCTTCGACGCAGCGGCGCGGGACCGTGTCCGGCAGGCTCTCCATCATGGCGTCAAGCAGACGCTCGTGGTCGTTCGCTCCGGTTTCCGCTTCCCGGTCCACGTTGTCGCCAACGGCTTCATCGAGATCAAGGGGAAGGACGAGGAGTGAACAACCGCCGTGTCGACAAAATTTTGGAGAAGATGGAGAGGCCGGGGACATCGCTCGCCAAGATTTTTGAGGAGGACGTGCTGCCTCCTGACGCCAGCAGCGGTGTCGAGGGCCCTCCTCCTTCTAACTCGGGTGTCGAGGCTGAGCCCGCCGTGGAAGACCTCGGGGAGGAGTACCACACCGACGAAGATTAGGGCCTGCGTGCCAAATTTGGGCGTCGAGGCCCTTGTAAGAATTTTATGGCATTTGATGAGGGTCCGTCGAGACCCATTTGTATACATGACTTGTTTGCTTAAAGGTGTTGTTTTCTTTTCAAATGCGTTTGACCACTTCTCTTTGTTGCAAGCTCGAGTTTCTGCTAACTTGGTCTGTACTCCTTCGATACGTCGCGAGCCCCTCGAGGGGAGGCGTAAGCAGGGTACCGTAGCCCGGGGGCGTAGGTGGCCGTCTACGTCGACGCCTCCCGACCCTTGGAGGCTCGAGGCATTTTGGGATTTAGACGTCGCTAGCTCACTCGAGGCACGAGTCGAGACGAGGGTCGAACTTTTTGAAAAGAAAACACACATTTTTTCCAGAGTCTGGGGGGCGGTTATCCCCCTGTCAGCCCCCGAGGGAGGCTCGACCCTGAGCAAGGCAGGGTCGAGGCTACCTTATGCTGCTAAGCAAAATGAAAGACAACGCACGAGATTGTTCATTCATATTTGACATGTTTGTACAAAGCAGCAAAATGAACAAGGCCTTGAGGCCCTTAAGGATAGAAGCGACGTAGCTGAGATATGTTCCATGCGTTCGCCAGGATTCTGCCTTGATCGTCGTAGAGCTTGTATGTTCCTGGCTTGAGCACCTTAGCCACGGTGTATGGGCCCTCCCACAGAGGGGTGAGCTTGTGGCGCCCTCGGTTGTCTTGGAGCCGTCGAAGCACGAGGTCCCCCACTGCTAGGTCCCTCTTGCGCACGTGCTTGTCATGGTAGCGTCGAAGTGTTTGCTGGTAGCGTGCGGAGTTGATGAGCGCTACATCTCGGGCCTCCTCGAGCTGGTCCTTGGCGTTGGCAAGCCTCTCGTCGTTGGTTTGCTCGTTGTAGGCTCGAAGTCGAGGGGAGCCGTACTCGAGGTCCGTAGGCAAGATTGCCTCGGCGCCGTAGGTTAGGAAAAACGGAGTGAACCCGGTGGCTCGACTCAGCGTAGTCCTGAGGCCCCACAGCACCGAGGGGATCTCTGCGGCCCACCCCTTTCCGAAATTTTTGAGAGTCTTGAACAGCCTCGGCTTCAGCCCATGGAGTATCATGCCGTTGGCGCGCTCGACCTGCCCGTTGCATTGAGGGTATGCGACCGAGGCCCAGGTCATGCGAATGTTGTTGTCATCGCAAAAGTTGGTGAACTTTTTGCCCGTGAATTGGGTGCCATTGTCAGTGATGATGATGTTAGGCACTCCAAACCGGTACATGATGTTGGCGATGAACTCGACAGCCTTCTCGGAGGTGGGGTCTCCTATCGGCTTAGCCTCGATCCACTTGGTGAACTTGTCGATGGCCACGAGCACTTGCTTGTACCCTCCACTTGTCTTTTTGAGGGGACCCACGAGGTCGAGCCCCCAAACGGCAAATGGCCAAGTGATTGGGATCATCTGCAGGGCGTGTGCGGGCTGGTGCGTTTGCTTGGCGTAGAATTGACACCCATGGCATGCCCGTACCAAGCGCTTGGCGTCTCCAATGGTGGTCGGCCAATAGAAGCCTTGTCGGAAGGCATTCCCAACCAGGGTCCTTGGCGCTGCGTGGTGGCCGCAAGCCCCCGAGTGCATGTCATCGAGGAGCTTGCACCCTTCTTCGAGCGGGATGCAGCGCTGAAGGATCCCGGTCGGACTTCGTCGGTACAGCTCCCGCTCGTCGCCGTAGATGACGTAGGTCCTGGCCCTTCGAGCGACGCGCCGGGCCTCCGTCTTGTCCTCCGGTAGCACGCCTTGCGTCAGGTAGTTGAGGTAGGCCGTGCGCCAGTCGAGGGGTCGTGGTAAAGAAGAGGCGGGAGCGTCGATCTGCATTGCCTCATCGGGTGTCGAGGGGTCATTCCCGAGGGGTGGCGTTGAAAGTCGAGCCCCCGTGTCTAGCTCGAGGGGTGGCGTCGAGGGGCCAGCCCCCGGGTCGACTTCGACGGATGGCTCGAAGACGTCCCTCGAGAAGACGTCTGGTGGTACCGTGCCACGCGTGGACGCCAACTTTGCCAGCTCGTCTGCGGCCTCGTTGTACTTTCGAGCTATGTGGTTGAGCTCGAGGCCATAAAACTTATCTTCCAGCTTGCGCACTTCCCCGCAGTATGCCTCCATCTTGGGATTGATGCAGCTTGAAGCCTTCATAACCTGGTTGATGACGAGCTGCGAGTCCCCTCGGGCGTCGAGGCGTCGGACCCAGAGCTCGAGGGCGATGCGCGGTCCATTGACGAGGGCCTCGTACTCGGCGACGTTGTTGGAGGCGGGGAAGTGCAAACGCAGCAGGTAGCGCATGTGAACCCCGAGGGGTGAGATGAAGAGCAGGCCTGCGCCTGCCCCCGTCTTCATGAGGGACCCGTCGAAGTACATGGTCCAGAGCTCGGCTTGAATCTGCGCCGGCGGGAGCTGAGTGTCGGTCCATTCAGCAACGAAGTCCGCCAACGCTTGCGACTTGATGGCTTTCCGCGAAGCATAGGTGAGGGTTTCCCCCATCAGCTCAGTAGACCACTTGGCGATGCGCCCCGTGGCCTCTCGGTTGTTGATGATTTCGCCGAGGGGAAAGGATGACACCACCGTTATGGGATGAGTGAGGAAGTAGTGCTGGAGCTTGCGCCTCGTAATGACGATGCCGTAGAGCAGCTTCTGGATGTGCGGGTACCGGACCTTGGCCTTAGAGAGCACCTCACTGGTGAAGTACACCGGCCGTTGGACCGGCAACGTATGGCCCTCCTCGTGCCTCTCGACGGCTATGACGGCGCTGACCACCTGAGTGGTTGCGGCCACGTAGAGGAGGAGAGGCTCGGGGGAATCGCCAACCTAGGCTGGTCGCGGTGGCACGAGAATTGGTGCGGAAGTCAGCAATCCCTTCAACTTGGTTAAGGCCTCCTCGTCTTCGACAGTCCACGCAAAGTGTTCCGTCTTCTTCAGCAAGCGGTAGAGGGGTAGCGCTTTTTCCCCTAGTCTCGAGATGAATCTGCTGAGAGCGGCTAGGCAGCCTGTCACTTTCTGCACACCCTTGAGGTCTCGAATTGGGCCCATCCTCGTGACTGCTGAGATTTTTTCGGGGTTGGCCTCGATCCCCCGTTGTGAGACAATGTAGCCTAGTAGCATGCCCCGAGGCACGCCAAAGACACATTTCTCGGGGTTGAGCTTCACATTCTTGGCCCGGAGGCACTCGAACGTGGTCTCGAGATCGCTGATGAGGTTCCCGACTTTCTTGGTTTTAACCACGATGTCATCAACGTAGGCCTCGACGGTTTTGCCTATGTGCTCGCCAAAGATATGCTGCATACATCGCTGGTACGTTGCCCCGGCGTTTCGAAGGCCGAAGGGCATTGTAACGTAGCAATACATACCAAAAGGCGTAACAAAAGAGGTAGCGAGCTCGTCGGATTCTTTCATCTTAATCTGGTGGTAGCCGGAATATGCATCGAGAAATGAAAGCACTTCGCACCCAGCAGTGGAATCGACAATCTGATCAATTCTAGGTAAAGGAAATGGAACTTTTGGACAAGCTTTATTCAGTCCAGTGTAATCTACACACATCCGCATTTTTCCATTCTTTTTCCTAACTAATACAGGGTTAGCTAGCCACTCTGGGTAAAATACCTCCTTGATGAACCCGGCCGCCAAAAGCTTGTGTACCTCCTCGCCGATGATCCTGCGCTTCTCCTCGTCGAAGCGGCACAGGCGTTGCTTCACTGGTCTGGACCCGACCCGGATTTCCAAGGCGTGCTCGGCGACTTCCCTCGGAATGCCCGGCATGTCCGAGGGGCCCCACACAAACATGTCGACGTTCGCGCGGAGAAAGTCGACGAGCACTGCTTCCTATTTAGGTTCGAGGCTGGCACTGACGGCCAGCGTCTTGCCACCGGTCGAGGTCGGGTCGACAGGTATCCGCTTTGTGTGCTTCGCCGGCTCGAAGTTGCCAGCGTGACGCTTCGCTTCAGGGGCTTCCTCGATGGCCAGGGCGGCTAGGGCCTCGAGCGAGTCAAGGTGGATGTTGGCCTTCCCATGCTCGACGCACTCCACGTCGCAGTGGTATGCGTGCTCGTAGGAGGTGTCGATGGTGATGACCCCTTTTGGCCCTGGCATCTTGAGCTTCAAGTACGTGTAGTTGGGAATCGCCATGAACTTGGCGTAGCCTGGCCGGCCGATGATGGCGTGGTAGGCCCCTTGGAACCCAACCACCTCGAAGGTGAGCGTCTCCCGGCGGAAGTTAGCCGGCGTGCCAAAGCAAACCGGCAGGTCGATGCGCCCGAGGGGGTGGGCCTTCTTCCCTGGCACGACTCCGTGGAATCCCCCGACGCTGGGTCAGAGCTGGCCCTCTGAAATCCCCAGGAGGTCGAGCGTCTCGAGGTATATGATGTTGAGGCTCAAGCTCCCATCCATCAACACCTTGGAGAACCGTACGTCGACGATAACGGGGTCGACGACGAGGGGGTACGCCCCCGGGTTTATGACACGGTCCGGATGGTCGTCACGGTCGAACGTGATTGGCGCATCAGACCAGTCAAGATACCGGGGGGCGTCGTGGCCGAGCGTAAAGATCTCCCAGCGCTCCTTCTTTCTTTCTCGAGCTGAGAGCCCGACGGTCGGCCCCCCGTAGATCATGTAGCAGTCGCGCACCGGGGGGAAGTCGCCGTCCGCGTCCCCACCGCCGCGCCGATTGGTATCCTTGCCCTTAGGCGCGTCTTCTCTCTTATCGCCGAGCTTGGAGTAGTAGCCTTTCAACAGTCGGCAGTCCTTTAACTTGTGATTTACGGGGCCCCTGTGATAAGTGCAGGGGTCCTCGAGCATCTGATCGAAAACAGCCTCGTCAGGGGGGCCTCGGGGCTTCTTAGGCTCGAGGGCGCCTGCGAGCACTTCTTCGTCGTCGTCGTCGTTGGCGTCGCGCTTCGCCTTCTGATCTTTGCGTTTGTTCTTCTTCTTTTTGTTGCTGTTATTGTTGTCGTTCTTGGCGTCGTTGCCTTTGTTCGTGACCTTCGGCGCGGCCACCGCCTTGCCTTTGTTCGTGGAACGGCCAAAGAAGGCCCCCACTGCCTCGTCGCCTGAGGCAAAGCTGGTGACACGATCCATCAGGTCCTCGACCGTCCTGGGACGGTAGCGTCCTAGCTCATGGACCAGCTCTTGGCAAGTCGTGCCTGCGAGGAACGCTGAGATGACGTCCTCATCAGGCACGTGGGGGAGCTCGAGGCGCTGCTTCGAGAACCGTCGAGCAAAATCGCGGAGGGGCTCGCTCGCCGCCTGCCTGCAGCGCCGTAGATCCCAGGGGTTGCCTGGGCGCACGCACGTCCCCTTGAAATTCCCGTCGAAGACCCTGACTAGGTCGGCCCAGTCGTTGATCCGATCTGGCGGGAGCCCCTCGAGCCACCGGCGGGCGGTGTCCGAGAGGTAAAGTGGGAGTTGGCGTATGATCACACGGTCGTCGTTCTTCGCTCCGCCCAGTTGGCAGCCTAGGCGGAAGTCCGAGAGCCAGAGCTTGGGCTCGACCTCCCCGTCATACTTCACGATGTTGGTCGGCGGTCGGAAGCGGTCGGGGAGGGTCGAGCTGCGGATGGCCCGGCTGAAGACTCTGGGGCCCGGGGGCTCGAGGGCTTGCCGGTCCTCGTCGCTGTCGTAGCGCCCCCCTCGATGGGCGCTATAGCCACGCTCCTGGGGCCCCCTTGTCCTTGCGCCGGCGGTTGATGTCGTTGCGGGCGTCGTTGGGGTCTCGAGGTGGCCGGTTGTCGATGATCCGTTCGCGGACTGGCCTAGCTCGAGAGACGTCAGGTTGGTGGACGGATGCCTCGCGCTCGTTGTGGGGCATGTCCGCCGGCTTCTCCGAGGCTGCTCCACGCCGTCGTGACGCCGAGCTCTCGGCCTGCTGCACAACGGCTGTCTCGAGGAGGTTCTTCACTTCCCCAAGCATGCGCCTGGCGTCGGGGTTGGAGACGGCGGGTAAATCACGGAGCATCATCGCCGTCGCCACCACGTTCTGCCCGGCTCGCGGGAAGCATACCTCGGGGCGTGCTGGCGCCCCGTCCTCGAGGATCTGCCGGTGGACCTCTCGAGCTCGGCCACGAGCGCCAGCACCTCGAGGCTGGGGTGGTTCTTGTGCTAGGGCTTTCTCGAGCTGCAGCAGGCGTTGTCGGTCCTCCTCAGCCTTGGCGATGGCCTCCCGCAGCTGCGCGAGCTGCGCCGCTCGGTCGTCGCTGTGCCGGGATGGTGCAGCCGGTGCCGGGGGTTCGTTCCTCCCGTGAACACGTGACCCGCCTGCCGCAGCCACGTCTCCGGGCCCTTCGAGGTTGAGCGCCGGCCTGCCATCGTCGTCGCTGTCATCCTCGGTGTCACATACGACTCCCTCGAGTTGGAAGCACTCCCTGGTGGGATCCCAGAGGTCGGGGTCGTGGTAGTCGTATTCGTCGGAGTCGGAGCTGGTGATGCCGCGCCACCTTGGATCGTGCTGGGACTGCAGCTCGTGGTACCACTCTCCGATGGTGGCTGGGCGGGGTGGCTCGACGACTCGCGAGAAGCCGCGGTCGTCGTGCGCGGGGTGGACAATCTCCAGGTTGGCCATGGCCTGCAGCAACACGCCCGGGCGCTCTTCCTGCTCCGCCGGCTGTCGGCCCCGACTGCGTTCGTTGAGCTGGCGGGCGTAGGCTGCCGCGGAGCGGTCGAGGCTGAACGGGAACTGCCGGCGTCGAGCGCGGTACACCCCGTGCGGGAGGAGGCTGGGTGGCATCGACGGAGCACGGCTCAGGGGCCTTTGACCTGGCTCCCGGTCCGCGCTCGCGACCAACGCGAACTCGACGGAGGAGTGCGCACGCGCCCTGGAAGTCTCCGTTCGCGCGCCAGGCTGGTTTCCCCTTGGGGACCCTGCGCCGGCTACGAGGACGTGGGTGTTCGCCGCGGGCACCGCCTGTGCCCGGCGACGATGGTGACGACGGCGCCGCTCACGAGGTGGCGACGTGTGGTGGTGCGGGTGACGCCCCACGCCCCCCGCGCGGGGTGGCATGACATGCCCTCCGCTCGGGCTCTCCGCGGAGAGCAGGGTCAGCTCGTCGCTGTTGCCGGTGGCCAGAAACTCGAGGCTTCCGAACCAGACGACGGCACCAGCCGAGGACGAAGAAGGAGGTGAAGTCATCCAGAAATCAACGAGAAATCGGCTCGACACGCGAAGGCCCCTACCTGGCGTGCCAACTGTCGGTGTTTCGAAACAGGGGGTATGACACCAACGAGTAATATGATCGCGTGCTTCTCTTCCTGGATGGTGATGCAAGAGGACACAAGGATTTATCCTGGTTCGGGCAAAGAAGGCCCTACGTCCAGCGGGGGGAGGATGTTCTTGTATTACTTGCACCTAAGTGCTTGTACAGGGGCGAATACAAGCTCAGTGAGCGTGGACCGGAGTCCGGACTCGTGTGTGTATGTGAGAGTGGATGTGTCTCTTCTTCTTTTTCCCCCCGGAATGAGGGCCCTGGCGTCCCCTTTTATAGAGCAAGGGGAGGCCAGGGTTACACAGGGGTATTACAGGTGTCGGGGTGTATTGTGTCCCTTACGAAGAGGGGTAGGAACCCTGTCTTGTTGAAGACATTGTAGCCAACGTGGGCGTTGCTGTTGAAGCGTCCTTGAAGCGTGGCCTCCATCCTGGGCGCGGATGTGGAGGCGTGGCGAGGGGGAAAGCCGTACAGCACCCATCTCGGAACGTACAGGACGCGGCGGGGTCCCTCCGGGTCTTGGGGTACCTGTCCTCCAATAGCATGAAAGTAGTTAGGGCTCGAGGGGCACGGAGCCGGCCTCGAGGCGGTGCCTACGGGGGGCTCGAGTCCCCGCAGGTATGGGCAAGTCCCGTAAAAATCGATTGAGCGGCAGGCATCTGGGCCTCGAGGCGTGGCTTTGACGTGCCACCGTGTAGGGCGTGGGTTCACAGTGCTACACTGGTGCCTTTCTGCCCATACCGGTGGTGAAAACGAGACTTGACTCTGCCCCAGACCACTGTGGCACACGTTGTGTTACAGAGGACGTGACTGGAGTAGGTGGATGAATTAAATGCGTGGCATGGGCTGGCATCCGATGTTTGGCGCTGCTCGAGGGAGGCGTGATGCGCCTCGAGGGATAGGCTGCCGTGTTAGAGGGGCTCGAGGTCTCCGCGTGGGGTCTCGAGGTGTGGTGTACGGCGTGGTGGGCTCGAGGCCCGTGCGTCGGGGCTCGAGGTGTAGGGCGCGCTCGTCCGAGGCCTGGAGGGCTCGGGCGAGACGGAGAACGTGTGGCCGTCCGAGGCCTGCGGGAGGGCTCGGGCGAGACGGAAAACGAGCGTTCGCCCGAGGCCTGGCTTGGAGGGCTCGGGCGAGACGGAAAACGAGCGTGCGCCCGAGGCCTGGCTTGGAGGCCTCGGGCGAGACGGTGGGCCAGCGTTGTGGGCCTCGGGGGGTCGGTTTTTTAGGAGGTTAGACTAGTTAGGTCTGTCATTAGCCGGTGTTCTAGGTTTACCCTATTTGTTCGCGTTGATTGGGGGTACCCCTTTTGCGGACCCCCGACATTAACGGAGACGGACATTTGTAAGATGTTCGTCTCAGCAACTTTTAGGAATCAAACGTAGAACCTCACACTTCACACCACCGTGTCTTTACCACTACACCTCACACTTGTTCATGTCTATATATAATACATTATTGTTTTATATCAATATTTCGTAATCTTATATTGAATATTTAGGCTACTAAATGAACTCAAATGAAAAAACTTATAACTACAAAGTTTTAAATCTTGTTAAGTATTACAACTTTGGTATAGGATGTATCTCCATCAGAGATAGTTTAAAAAATTCAAAAAGTTGAGTCTCAAAATATGTGAATTTCAAACACATATTTAAGACTTTAAACGAATTTAAAATAAAAAGTTGTCAATATCAAAGATCTAGCTTAGATCGGTCACTACAACTTTAGTATTAACTATGTAAATATTTGAGATCGTTTAGGAATTTTAAATTTCAAAATCTATAACCTTCGAACACATTTTTGGGACTCTAAATAGTTTCAAATTAAAAAAAATCAACTACAAAGTTGTATATTCTATTGAGAACTATAACTTTTGTGTAAGACATGTCAACATATGAGATCGTTTGATAAGTTTAAATTTCAAATTTTAAAATCTATGTACTTATAAGTTATAACCATATTTTTGGACCCTAAACAGTTTCAATTCAAAAACTTTTCAACTACAAAGTTGTAGATCTCGTCGAGGGCTACAATTTTAATATAAAGTTTGTCTTCATCCAAGTTCATATGAAAAATTATGAATCATTTTCTGTTGCAGTCATTAACCGAGACGAACACCTTCAGATATCCACCTCGGTTAATATGAATTTATCGAGGCAGACGCTTAAAACGACCGCCTCAGAAAATAGTTGATTAACTGACGCGGACACCGGATGCCCAACTCGGTAAATATTAACCGAGATGGACATTGGACGACCGCCTCGGTTAATTCAAGACAGTCTTGAAATCATTTGTGTAGTAGTAATCTTTGACTTGCTTTCACAAGCCTGACACAGTTAAGTGATTAGAGCCAGAACTATCATCCGACAGCGCGCAGATGGGGCTGTCAAGTGTCAACCAAGCAAGCTATACGTATAAATCTCGATAGTAGATATTTGGCAAACTCACGTAATCCTCAGAATGACTGCCTCGCCAATGCAATTATTTAACTAGTAAAATCAAACGCTACATTTCTTCAACTCCATTAATTTATCAAAACACATGCACGTATAACAACACCACACACAGTCCACACACGGAGACACAGATACACTGACAACGTATACTACAGCTAAACACCAATATCCTCAACTGGCCCCATTTTATTTGCTGCGTGCAGCGCAGATTATATACTGCTCCAAAGAGTGCCGGTGATGGCAGTCATTTCCCAAAGAGCGACTTGAACCACCAGACTCCCTTGGTGTCGGTGGGCGCGGCGTCGCTCTCCGGCGGCGGGTCGTCCTGCGGCGTCCTGTGCAGCTTGCTCACGTCGTAGCCTTCCTCCTTGGCCCGCTCCATCAGCTGGTTGTACACGTCCTCGTCGATGCTCGTCTGCCTGCACAGAATCTGCACACGCATATATACGCACGCGGATTGAAGATCCATGAGCACACACAGCTTCGAGGAATTGAGGTGAAATTAAGAGAACTAGCTTGATCGACATCTGGCAAGAAGCTTATTATATAATATATATACATACCCAGAGGTTCTTTCGGCGCGGCTCGCCGACGAGCGCGTACTGGTAGTCGTCGTCGACGTAGAGCACCCAGTAGTCGCCGACGACGGGGATGACGGGGAGGAAGGGCGGGAGGTAGAACTTGACCTTGAGCTTGGCCTCGTCGCTGCCGGGGTCGGCCTTGTAGGCGGTGCCCTCGATGTAGTCGCGCTTGCCCTTGCTCCACGTCTCGTTGAGGACGTGCACCGTGGCGCCGTCCTCCAGCAGCCGGTAGGTGGCGCGCGTGTCCCGCCCATCCCGGGGCTGGAAAAAGGACGGGAACGACGCGATCTCGTACCACCGCCCCATGTACCGCGCCACGTCCAGGCCCCGCACCACCGTCATTTGCCCATCGCCGGCGCCGCTCTTCGTCGTCGCCTCCGCCGCCATCTTTAATTTGCGAGCTCTTAGTGCCGGCAGGCCGATCGATCGCCTGTTTGACGATCTGGCGTGACTGATGCCGCTAGCTGCTGGCTTGTTTCAGTTGCAGTGTTGCTTGCTTTGAAGCGCGCTTGCTTGCGATGGCGGATATATAGAAGCCAGGGCCGAAGGGGGGGAGAGGAGGGGCTTTTGGGTCGTTTATTTGGAGTACCAGAGGATAAGGTGTTGGCGCGAGGAGAGAGACGTGGAGGGCTCTCGAACGCTTAACAAGTGTTTGTTTGCTTGCCCATGGCCAGGGCGCGGGCGCGGGCGCGGGGCCAGTCCCGTCGTCTGCACGTGGAGACTTGTACGCGAAGGTAGACTGTTTTACTGTACATCTCTCCAGCTATACCATGTTCCAAGCACACTGTTTTGTTTGGTTTTTCCTCGGAAAATCATCGTGGTTGTTAACGTCGACCTCCGAATGCGAACGCGGAACGCCACCATTTCTGGAACCGCACGTCCGAAGCCATTTTGTATGAAGCCTGTCTCACCTTTTTATTCCAAATAAAAGTCTTGTTTGAATGCATCAATTAAACTTTAGCTGACGAAATTTAGCTGCTAGACATCCAAACAACCTAGCTAAAGTTTAGCTAAATTTAGGGGGTGTTTGGTTCTCACCCCCTAGAGTTTAGTCACTAAAGTTTAGTAACTTTTAGTCACTAAAGTTCCAAACACCCCCACTAAAAGTCACTTTTAACACTACAACTCCAGTGACGTCCACTAAATTTTAGTGGCTAAACTCTAGGGGTGGGAACCAAACACCCCCTTAGCTATTCTAACCCAGCTAAAGGTAGCTAAAATTTAGTTGAGTCTATTAGCTGGAACATCCAAATACCCTAGCTAAAATTTAGCTGAGAAACTTTTAGTTAGCTAAAATTTTATATTGAAATTTTAGTTGGTTATATCCAAACAAACCCAAACATCGATGATAATTCCTTCATTTTGGCGCTGTCCATGTGAACTTATTAGTCGTACTATGATAATATGACTATTAAAACAACTAAAATTAGTTGAACTAAACTTAAATAAATACAGCCGAAGGAGCATCCCTATTTTCCTTTTTTTTTTGGCAGACGGACAAACACAGCCGCGCTGCCTCGCATGATACTTTTTTTTAACAAACAAAGGAAAACATTGCACCGCAGGGGTTATGCGCTGCCTCGCATGATTAAATTTGAACTAGTTTGGATATATTCTTCCGTTGAGGGACTGAGGGAGGGAGTATCTCGTGAACCTAAACACTGAACAGAGCCTCAAGCGACAATGACCAGTTTTACATGGCGAGATCACGTTTCCACGGGAGACTCCGGAGTAGTCCAGAATATTCGAGCCACTGCTCGATAACGCTGCGGGATTCTTCCTTGCTCTCCAAGGCTGAAACACTTAAAGCACAGTGACAAAACGAGGAAATTGATCGGCGAGACCGCGACACCGGCTTTCTTTTAGCCTAGCGTTGCAGCTTCTTGCTCCCCCGGCCGTGTCCATGTCCATGGAGGGAACACACCTGTTGGCGTCTTCGGACCCGAGGTGTGCGCCGAAAACCCAGAAGCGCGTCACCGTATCGTTCTTGGCCTTGGACGAACGGTAGGTAGACACGTATGAGTTCAGAAGTTGCGTACGGAGTACTCGGCGTTGGAGAAGGACGGTCCTCTGGATTTCTTGTACGTTTCACATCTTGTACAGATTCAGTCCTTTTTCTTTTGTTTTTCCAAACTCTTCAGTCCTTGTGGACGCAGCAGAGCCTGTTGCAGTTCAAATCTTGTACATTTAGATTCAGGTCTCGTTCACCTCCCAAAATCTCTCCAAAAATGTTGCGCAGTATCTATCATATCGAATCTTTAGACACATACATGAAACATTAAATGTAAGTAAAAAAATAACTAATTGTACTTTTAATTTGTTCATATTGAGACGAATCTTTTAAGCCTAGTTAGGTAATGTTTGGTACAAGAACTTTTTCATCCTAAATTTCACGAAATAAACAAGACCTCAATTTTTTTTTTCAAATTCAGATTCAGCCTGTTGCAGTTCACCGCTTGCATACTCGCATCGTGAGAGATCGAGGATTCGAGGGGGAACTCATCTCCACACCAGGGGGCACTGCTATGTCACACGGCATTGTGGCCCCCATTGGTGTAAGCTCCCAAGACCCAAGCGGGCAGTGGTCTCGCGTTAATCTCATATCACTCCAACAACTTGGTATAATTTACTTGCTAGCAAGTTGCTAATTTATTTGCTAAGTGAAAAAAAGACTTCTCTCCAACAACTCTCTAAAACACACTTGCCAAAACCAACGAACGAAGAGCCGGATCCGCTAGTCATAGACACGGGTATAATTTTTTCAGCTAAAAAGAATAAAAAAAAAGAGTAACTTGAGGGGAGGGGAGATGCAGGCCGCGGGGGAGGGGGCGTACGCGCCCGGTTCCGCACTGCAGGAATTTACGCGCGCGAGAGGGCTGTTTAGGAAGTTTAGAAAAATACCAAGTTAGTTTAAAGAGTTGTTGGAGAGAGTTTTTTGAGTTTTTGCCAAAATTATAAGAATAACACGTGAATTTACCAACTTGTTAGAGATGGTCTAAGTACAATACCAAGATCAGACCGGAGTAGGCATCTGGCGTCACCGCGTCAGCAGCAAAACAGCACCTCATTGGTTCTTTCAAAGCCTGTCTAAGGTTCTTTTTATTAAAGGACAAGATCAATACGTGAAGTCGAAAATTGTAAACATGATTTACGACAATCATGCATTCTATCGCAGGATACCAGACACCATAAGATGTCTGGATGTATGGGAATGGGATCCAATGATCCATCATCCATACAAATTAGGCAGAGTCGGCCGTCTGAGAAGAACCCACATAATCACAACCAGCAAAAAAAGTTGCTGTCACCTGTGAATGCAGAAAAATAATCGTCCAACTGAGACAATGCCACCAGTACGTCACTCAAGATTTCTACTTGACAATATTGCTGAATTCAGCACACTTGATTTTTAGAACTTCCCACATAATTCCGAGTCAAAAATTTTAGTACAGATGGCCTACAGAAACTGATATCAAAATCTCATGACCTATAGCTTTTTCATAATCTTCTCATGATCTATAGCTTTCAGAATCTTTGATGTATTCCTCTTCCTCAGGCAGCAGTGAATGCCTTCTTCACTGCACCACTCTTTGATCCGGCAGGGATCACTTTCAGCACATTAAACCTCACCGTCTTGGAAAGAGGCCTGCATAGGTACATGGCACAACAGTGAGTTTTTTAGAGTTCAGAGTGGCATCGAGCAGCTATTATTGGCACAGCAGAAAATATAGTATCTAGTAATGCCATAAGCGTATTGGGAAAAGCGGTGCAAATGTGAAGATATGTTGTGGAAAGACCAAGCTTAACTTCAAAATAATCAGAACTGTTTTTTTACCTGCACTGGCCAATGATCACATGGTCTCCTTCCTTCACACGAAAGCAAGGGGAGATGTGGGCGGGGATGTTAGAGTGCCTCTTCTCATACCTATACAAGAATACCAGAATTAAGTTAGTATGATGAAATAATCCGATACAAGTCTGACATCAAAGAATATTCACTGACCTCTGATATTTCTTGACAAAGTGAAGGTAGTTCCTACGAACAATGATAGTCCTGTTCATTTTAGCGCTGTGGCATGTTCCAGCGATGATGCGTCCTCTAATTGAAACAGTGCCAGTGAACGGGCATTTCTTATCAATGTAGGTTCCTGCAGTACAAGACAAATTAAGAAAACATTTACGGCTCAAAGTTTACAGAGTTCTGCACTGAACAAGGTATGGCACGTTTCAAATATTTATTAACAATGCCCCCCCCCCCCCCCCCACAGAGAGAGACTAATCATAAGTGGATAGCAAACAATCTAGTTTAAGGGAGCAGAAATGTTCATAAAGAAGCTGGTACATAAAGCACTTGTGTCCAGATGATCAATGAGGAATTAAAAGACAAATCATCACGCCATTCATACTGTTTCTTCTACTCACACCTTCAGGTTGGATACAAAGCATATAGCATAATGTCCATATCAATGTGCATTAAGAGAACTAGACACTCCTTGCAGTATAGCAACATCACCATATGCTTGCTAATATTTTCTATTTCAGTACAGTCCAAGTGTTGCAGAAAGGATCAAATACATTTATATAACAGATAAAATCACAGAGTATGGTTCAGTTGTGGATTGTGCTAATCTCTCTAAAGTGATGAATCAGTGAATACTACAAGCCCATAAGTTAGTTACATTAAGCTAACAAGTAACATCAAATTAGGGAGTTCTGAAATGACAAATTGTTGGACAAGCGAGCTCCAGGACAAACCTTCGATGGCTTCCCTGGGAGTCTTGAAACCAAGGCCAACGTTCTTCCAGAACCTGTTGCCCCCCTTGCCAGGCTTATTCCCCTTGGTGGCCTTCTTCGAGCTGCAATTATACAAATGAAACCATGATTAGTAGTTCGTTAAATAACAAAATACCACGAACCAATTTACAAAGAATAACACTACTTTATCTTACCAGAGGAAAACCTTAGGCTGCTTCAGGAAAGCCTTCTCTGTCTGCAAAAACCAGATAAGTGTTTAATTTTTATTACAAACAAAATGGTGACAAGTTGATAAAATTTTACTGGTAAGATAACGATAGCAATGCAATTGTGCTAAATAGAAGTAGACTGATCCACATAGATCTGGTGCTCGACTGAATATTTATCTACATCTACTTTAGACCATCACAACTGAATCAATCAGTGAGGAAAGAAGCTACCCACATCCATTTCATAGTATCAGGATTGAACAAGTCGACGCTAATGACGATCAATAGACGTCTACATAAGAACAAGGACACCTCGACAGAACAGCACTAGACCCGAAGGTGTCAACATGACTCACAAGCAAGACACCATAGCAAATTGGGCCAAAAGAACACTGCGACTGCGAGAAGGCTACTATTCCCCACTCGGACTTATCGAAAGACAACAAATGGATAGGTCGTCGTGCAGTCCACGGATGCAACTCACCTGTTCCGCCATGGTTGATGTTCGAGAGGACTAACGGGCAGCGGCGCACGGCGTAGGCGGCGGCGGCGCGAGGATAGAAGGCGTGCCCAAACAGAAACCCTACTCATCCGGCTGGTTATATGTATGCGAGTTAGGTGGGCTTTTGTTCTTTTCTTTTGAGGTTACATGGGCTTTTCCTTCTTGGGGCCCTTTTGCAGACTGGTTACATACTGGGCTTTCCTACTACCTCGGGTAAATTTTTTTTAAAAAAAATATAGTAGTGCTAAATTAAACAAAAAATAAATAAATACCTGTTCCGAATAAAAAAGTGGACAAACACCTCCCACCAATTGAAACGGGGATAAAGGAAAGTGGATAAATTCAAATCTCGTGTTCCATTGCCATTGGTAGCAATTCCCATTTCTGCACAACTCACTAAAAAAGTCTTATATGAGTTCATGGTGTTTTTATTTGGAGCTATTTTCATGCTGAAATAATAGATACAATATTAATATCTGAACAATGTATTGATTATTTTAGCACAAAATAGTAAATAGTTTCAAAAAAGATATTGTGAGTTATAAAGTTCAAGTGTTTGTTCAAGGTCAAACTTTATACAAAATAGACTAGCACCCGTGTATTCATTCATGTTTTAACTTGATTTTCTTGAAGCATTTTAATGCTGCATTGCGTAGAACCCATTAACTTAATCATTTGGAAGTATTATTGTTTGGTTGAAGCCATTAATGATACGCCAAGGGAACGGGTCACAGCCATATCAGAAACGTAGTCGCTATTTTCTTGATTTTGTCTGATGAGCTGGTTTGAAGGGATATATCTAGGATGGAATCCATAACGCTCGATGGTGGGTGGGATTGACCTTAAGGCCCCGTTTGGATCAAAGGAACTTCATAGGAAAAGTGTAGGAATATGAAATGGAGGAAAGGAATGCAAAATGGGTGTTTGGAACAAAGGAAGTCTGGGCTCCTTTCCTATGGAATACTGTTCTTAGATGCCGGACCAGAAAATCCACTCGGATCCCATGGTTTCTCTTCCTCGGCCGTGTAAGCCGGAGGCAGCTCACATGCACAAGATGAATAACTATGGTTTTTTTATTAGTTGCTCACAGTCTCGCTAATTAGTAGCTCGCATGCAGAATACTGTACCTATTGATGTGTGTGGATCCATAGTTTTCCTTTTACTGTTACATCAACCAAAGGAAGGTTCATATACTTTTTGTTCCTGCATTCCAAACACATGTTTCAAAACTTTCCCGTGTTTTTCTGATCCTCTGTTTTGACACTTCATTCTTATCTCTTTCCTGTGTTTTTCTTATTCCTGTGTTTTTTATTCCTTTGTTCCAAACAGGCCCTAACTGTTTACAACGCAAGAAGAGTAAGAGCAACTCTAATGGTTTTGCATTTTTTGTTTGATAAAATATGGTATTTGCCAACTCTTAAATTAATATGGCAAAGGTAAAAAGAGCTCATCTCCAACGATTTTGCATTTAGACTTAGCAAAACTAAAAATTTGTGCACGCGAAAGGGAAATATCCCGCGAGAGTAGCACGCGAGGGCGATTGCCAAGTGAACCGTGGCTTGACATATATGCCAAATGTTGGGATGGTACCCAGACCGCTGGCGCCTCCGGCCCGCAATACCGAAGGAAGACGGGGCTTTCGCGTGGAAACACGCATTTGCTTTCGGCCCGTGAGACCGAAGGAAGACGGAGCTTTCGTGCGAAAGCTAGCATTCGCGCGGAAGCACGTCGTCGCCCGGAAGCACGCGTTTGCCTTCGGCCCGCGAGACCGAAGGAAGACGGAGCTTTCGTGCGAAAGAAAGCATTCGCGCGGAAGCACGTCGTCGCCCGGAAGCACGCATTTGCTTCCGGCCCGCAAGACCGAAGTAGGACGGAGCTTTTGTGCGAAAGGAAGCATTCACGCGAAAGCACGCATCCGCACGAAGAGGGGCGTAGAGGCAGCTTCCGAGCGGAAGCACGCAGGCGGGCGGTTTTCGTGCGAAAGAACAGCAACGAGTGGATCGAGCTGTTTTCGCGCGAAGTGAGCCCGGCGTTTTCAGCGGGAACTTTCGTCGTTCACGACTTCGGTTTTTCACAGGCTTTCGCAGGTCGCCAGAAGCCTCGGTCGAAGGGAGCGGACCCACCGGTCAGGAGAAGGAGCCGGGGGGCGCAAGGCCCGTCGACGGGCGGTGTTACGGAATAGCCCCTTAGGTCGCCGAGGGCGGCAAACAACCACAAAGTAGTTGAGTAGGGTATGATTGTAATTGTAACAGAGTGGTTGGAGGGGCATTCTTGTACTTTCAAACTGATCTGGATTAATATAAAAAGCTCCCAGCCTCCCAAGGGATGGGGAGAGGAACACTGTTCACTTCACTCGATTTCCCACTCTCTTCCGTCTACTTACGCTTTCGCTTAGTGTCTTAGCTCGTGCGACAACCTGCTGTTTTGGGGTCTAGGTCCCAAAACAACATTGGCGCTCACCGTGGTTGTCGCCCGAGCTTACCATGTCACCGAGGAAGGCGCCGAAGACGGTCGACAATCCCGAAACGGTTGCCGCGAATAGGGATGGCCAAGGCACCGTCGCGGCATCCGCCACAACCACTCAAATACCACCGAATACAGCCCCAAACACCCAAGCTTTCGGCGGTACGCTCCCGACAGGAACCCAGCTACCGCCGGTAGCAACCTCAAGCCATGACTTGCAGCCTCTCGACAGAGATGGCACGCCGGAAGGGAACGTCCAAGACGAGCCCAGCGACGAAGAAGACGACGATGCTCAAGTTACCAGGCATGCCCAAGCAATTAGAATGCTGACGGAGCAGCAAGAAGAAATCGAAAGGTTGGTTCATCAAAGACATCAGTTACAAAGGCAGCTCGCGGCAAAAGCAAGGGAAGATGAAACTCGCGACGCCTTTCGTCAGGCGGAGGCGCAGAGGAGGCAACTGAAAAAGGAAATTCAGGAACTGCGAAAGGCTGGAGGAGGCCCGATCCCAATGATTCAAGAAAATGTGTTCGTGCCAAGGCGAGAGCAGCCACCAGCTTTCGACAATGCAATCGACGAAACCTCCCCGCTTTCAAGAGAATTGCAAGCCCATCCGTGGCCGCTCAACTACAAGCCACGCATTCCGACTTTCGACGGCAAGACGAATCCGCGCAAATTCTTGGCGAGCTACGAGACAGCCGTCTTTTCGGCAGGCGGGGACAATCAGGCCCTGGCGAAATCTCTCATTCTGGCAGTCGAAGACGTGGCGCACGATTGGTACACCACACTCAAGCCACTATCCATCTATTCGTGGGCTCAGTTGAAGGCCGAATTGCTCGCCACTTTCCAAGGATTCCGGCCGGATGTCAAGACCACGCGAGACCTCATGAATTGCACCCAACAAGACGACGAACTCTTATCCGAGTACCTTAAACGCTTCATCCAGCTAAAAGCTCAAGCTCCGAATGTGTCGGAAGCTGCCGTAATTGCAGCAACAACCGAAGGTTTGGGAACCGGGCAGTGTGCCGCTCACTTGTCCAGAGAACCGCCGAAAACTATCAAGGAATTGTTCGATGTGATGAACGCATATGCAAGGTCAGATGATGACTTTCGGCGGCGCAAAGCCGCCCGCTTGATACAGAGACAAGCGACGAAAGCAAGTCGACCGCCGCCAGTGCCGAATCAAAGGATGGTTAGACCCTTCCGGTCAATCAACACTCTGCAGGAAGAACTAGCGCAATCAGCGGCGGTCATGGAGAGGCCGGACATGGCCAACTTTCAGCCCCAAAGGGGGTTCGATCAACCTTTCCACGGAGGGCATGGCGGAAGGACAGGACGTGGCGGCCGAGAAGGTAGAGGCCACGGAAGAGGAGCCAAGCCACCATATTGTGTCATCTGCGACGACAATTTCGGCCACACCACCCGAGAATGCAAATACAACAAAATGGCAAAAGAGCTAAAAGACAAGGACCAAGCTTCAGCTTATGGCAAAAGCTCCAAGCATGTCTTCCATAATTCACAAGACATGGCAGCAGGAGCCGCATCGAACCACAGTTACGCAAAAACACCTATGCATATCCCGCAGTGCGTGCCCCCCCCCAGAATTTGCACTGGTACAATCCGGCGTATTAGGGTTACCAGTTCCCAGTCTTCGCGCCACAGTCTGTAGCAGTTTCGTCGCCCATGCACTATCAGCGTCAGCCAACACCGCTGCCAGCGCTTCCGGCTCAAGCCCAACCCCAGGGGCAGCCAGCTCAACCCAACTACCAACAGGGGCAGGAGACAGAAAATGAAACCAGCGCAATCAACAACATCCTTCCGCCAAGAGGCCACATTTTCGCCATCACGGGCGGATCCAACTTGGAGCACAAAAGCAAAAGGGCAAGAAAGGACTATCATCGAAGAGTTCAAATGGTATCACCAAGGCTCCCGCTGAACAGGTCAGCCTGGTCGTTAGCACCGATATGTTTTGACGAATCGGATTTCAAAGTTCGTGACTACCCACATTGCGACGCTTTCGTCGCAACGGCCAATGTGGCCGGTTTCACCTTGCATAACATCTTAATTGACACCGGAAGCTCAGCAGACATTCTGTTCGTTGTTGGTATTTCTTAGCGTCGCTACTAAGAATAGAGTTTTAATCTATCCCCGGCAACGGCGCCAGAAATGCTTGTTGACACTTCTTAACGCAATCACTAGAAGTAGACTATGGAGCCTAACCCCAGCAACGACGCTAGAAGTGTCTGGTTGGTAAAACTAATGACTATTGGATTAATTCTGCAAGCGCACAGAAATTACCAATGTAGCACTTCACCCGAGAGTAATCCAAGGTATCGTATTTATTTTATCCCAAAGGAAGCGATGACTAGAAAGACTAATAAGAAAGAAATCCTATCTTACTATAGCTATAACTATTGTAGAGGGTGATAAACGAAGGGTAAAGGAAGGTGATGATTCAGGATAATCAAATGAGATAATTAAAGGTAACTAGTGTAGTATAGCTAGATGGGAGGACAACGAGTGAGAAAGGTTCCTGTGAAATTCTTAATCCACTCCTGTGTTCTAATTAATCAAATAGTAGATACTACTAGGATTGATTACCTTCACCTTGGTTGCTAGGGATAAACGAGAGAGTAAAGCGATAGAAGGTTGTTCACCTAACCCAGTACTCAAGCGGATATTTGGCATATAGACGCCTTACCTTTTAAAAACTAGCCTGAGTTCACGTGAGGGGATCTAGGTAGCCAGGCAAAATCTGTCACCTTTTGCCCATGCGCCCCTACTGTTCGTGCAAGCCAGCGGCAACCAAAGATAAGTCTTAGCCTAAGCACCACGCTTATGCTAATCCTTATTACTCTAGCTAATATATGATTAACTAAAGCACCATTTTACGGGCGATGATAAACAACCAAGATGTTTGTGTAAGGATCACAATCTAGTATGTAACTACTACAAGACTAACTAGAGCACTGCAATACTATTGCAAGAATAATACTGCACAAAGGATAACACTTTGAAATGCAGAAGAAGAATATATATAATAAAATAATTCTGGAAAGAGAAAGATACAAGAGCAATACCAGACTCCCAGAAGACGACTCCGGAGACCCCGAGCTTGCTCGACTCACTGTAACTCCCACACTAGACTACACTACAATTAGAAGGCTAACACTTGTATCTCATATGAAGTGAATCCTCTAATGAACCATGTCTTGAGAGGGTGGATGAAGCCTCTATTTATAGGGGAAGGTGGAGTAGGGGCTACTCCGCGCCACGTCATCGATCCATGTGCTCCCCATCTCTCATCCCTTGGATCTACCGTCATTGTAACCGCCATGGATGGATGGCCTTGATTCCTTCACGTGTGAAACATGTGCAAACAACTGACATTGGATGGGTTTCACCCTGGGGTCGGCCGACCCCAGCCAATGATAGGTGGGCCCACCACTTTGCTTCTAGAAGGTGCTGATATCATCAGGCTGAATAGTGTAGCCAGGGCCCACCAGGGGGGGTCGGCCGACCCCCCTATGACAGGGCTGGCCCACCAACTTGTGTCCCCTGATGTCCCCACATGTCATGGAGCATGGTGTCATATGTTGGTTGCATTTTCTTTCTTATGTGGGCCCATGGATCCATGTGCTTCTCATCTTTCACCGTTGAATGCAAACACATTTCTGATCTGATGGTGGAAAGTAGCTTGGTGAAGCTTCACTTGGATAGTGCCACGTCACCAAGCCCGAGGAGCTCCCATGGTGGGGTCGGCCGACCCCACCTTGGGTGGGTCCAGGTGTCCATTTCCTTATTATTCTGTTATATCTGCAAATCAAATACTAAGAGTACAAGTGGAACCTTTTATTGATAAAACATATCTATGTCATGTCATTCTTCTCTATTTTCGAGCCTGTTGATGATATTTTGATATGTATTTTTATGCTATAATTATCGTCAACAAGATCCCCCAAGCTTAACCTTTGCTCGTCCCGAGCAAATAATCAAACTTAGTCTCGGTGGATCAGGAGTTGCTACAGTGTTTATATTTCAAGAGTACCATGTATGTAACAAGATATTTCTCTTAAGCATAGAAAATTTAGCTAAGTAAAACTCACCCATATTACCTTAGTCTTTCATGGGGCTTATGGCCTTTCCTTTGTCTTGGGAAGTTGAGAGACAGAACAGTTAAACTTGAGCACTACTTTCTCATTCTTTGCAAGTTTCATACCGGAGGTTTTTGTAATATTTTCAAAAGAAATCTTAATGTTCCTCATATGGTTCTCTCATGTCACTCAAAGGGTGTATGATTCCTCACCAAGGCATATGGTAAGTGTTGCCTTCTCTAATTCATCTTACTTCTAAAAAGGTTTATATGGAGCTTAAGGTAGGAGTGACAAAGAATAGCATACTTACTGAGCATGTATTGTCAAGTTAAAGCTTGGATCCAAGAAGAGAAGTGGCATACCCCCAGATCAAGATGTGCAAGTGTGTGATATGTAGTGGACTAGAGTGCTTCTCTATTTGATAAGATCTCTCTCCTTTTTTTTATTGAGACATGGCTAGCATTTTTTTTCTTTTTTTTGCATGGACTCTCATATGTCCATAAATATTTATTTTGCCTAGCCTTTTGTGTCTCATTTATTGATTCATACTTGGAGAGAGATATACTAAAAACATGAAGCACTCTATTTTTTGTGTAATGAATAAATGGCATGTTTGTGCGTACTTCCAGTGTAGAAGCAGCAAGGATGTATATATGATGTGTGTACGTGATCTTGATCTTAGGAGTATGAAAAACCTCTTAACACGGATCAACAAGACTTAACAAGACTCAACACTAAGCAAGCAGCTTATGTGGAAGGTTTTTCACTACATCATATATATAAGGCTGTGGTAGGAATTTATCACCATTGAGGAACAATTAAGGTTTTGATTATTTTAAGAATAAATTCTCCGGTAATCATGCATGCTTAGAATAATATTATAGCAGCTCTTGTCTCACTATATTATGTCTCACAACAACTTAGACTTAGTTCTAGCACTTACTACCCACAAAAGTGTTCAAGTTCATGGCGGTCTTATGTGAGCTAAGTGATCCATACTTAGAAAATAGCAAGCTGTATACTGGGTACTAAGAAAATATTAACAGAGCAACTGTTCATCATTTCCAAGAAAAGTAGACATGGATGGCATATGAGAAAGCATAAATAAGCATGAGAAATTTTTTTTTGGTATTTTCTTATTATTTATTTATTTATATTATTAAGATACGATAAAAGAAATAATAAAAATGCTAAGATAGAATACTTACCTTAGTGGGGGAGAGAATCTCCCCCAAGCTTGTCTCTTTGTTATGATTTTTGTTTTTCACTGGGGTGGATAGTATGACGGGTATTGTGGAGGATACTGTGGAGGATATTGCGGAGGCGGGTATGGATGTGCATGCTGTGGTGGATACTGGGGAATATATGGTGGTACGGGGATATTGTGGTGTGCATAAAGGTTGGCCCAGTTTCGGCCACTAGTTTCCTGGAGACTCATGAGCTGCTGCTGGGTTTGGACTGCAGTGTTGTGTATGGCTTCATGGCTGGTGCGCAGCATGCCGAACTGGTTATTGAGCAGCTCCATGTCATGACGCTCGCTGCGGGACCTGGTTTCTTGCGAAGAAGACATAGAAACTCGGGCACTCTGTACCCCAGACCTGTGTCTACTTCCGGGCTGTGAAGTGTGCATGGCGTCTCTCTCGTAGTCGCTGTCATCATCAGAGTCTTGGCGTTGAGCTGCCTGAGACTTCCCACGTGTGTATGGTCCTGAAAAACTCTGACGACCTCCCACTCCAGGAATGTTAGGGATTAGCGGTTGGCCCCCATATAATTTTAATTCCGGACATGGCAAAGTAAGTCTTGTTTCCGATTTACGGAACTTGAATTCAATGGTGTTGTTGGGACCCCTCGCAATGACAAGTGCTTGGATGAAGTGCTCTTTTCTTAAGATGGTTCTAGGAGTTCTTATGAAATCATTAAACCCATCAAGAATGTTTGCATGACTACAAAATTTTGTGATTATGGATGTGAAATCAAAAGATCCTAATCTTGATGGTGCACTTAACCAATGTTGTACCATGGCTTTTACCGGAGCTATTCGAATTTGATTAACCATGGCATATAGAATCCTAGCATCAATCTCCCTAACAATTCTTATGTCATCTCTAGGAAACAACGTGATGCCTATCCACCTATGCATGAATCTTAAAGTGGGGTGACAAATATGACTTGTGTGTGGTTGTGCTTTCCCAATTATGTTATCCCCAGTTATATTATACCAAAACTCTAATTTGTCAAAGTCTGGCATGGCTAGCTCAATATTTGTTGCACAGTTAACAAAGCCCAGGCATGTTGCAAATTGATCCCAGCTAAAATTAAATTCATTACCGCACAACCAGAAATAGATGGTACTTTGAGTTATTTTTGCGGTGCTCATGAACTCTAGAGTAAGAAGCTTGCTGCCCGGATACTGAGAAAAATCCCAGAAATCACCCCAACCTATTGCAGAAAAAACATCGGAGAACTCCTCATCCATACCTGTGCAGTAGAGGAGATCGGGATTGAATACCTTGGTGTGCTCGAAGTTGCAGTTGCGGATGGAGTTGAGAGTGGCTAATTCTTGAGCGGTTAGCCATAACCCAGTTCCTGGGTCTTGAATCCTCAGGGGTTGCGCCTCTTCGTCGGGTTGTTGCTGCGAGTCCTCTATGTCATGCACCGACTGCCCACTGGAGCTGGTGGGTTGAGAGGGTCTTGATGATGAGCTCCTGCTGAGAGCTGCGCGCGTTTTCTTTGCAGCGGACTTGAGTGGGTTCTTCATGCCTGGTAAAACGACGAACACAAATCGAGCAAGAGAGGTTAGTGGTAAGTGATAACCCTTCTTACCTGCCAATTACCTCTCTTGATTTCGTTGAGTGTTGATCACTGAAACAATGAACGAGGGTGTCGAAATTTTCTGCTGGTGGCTCTGGTGAAGCAACATAGGAAGGAGTGTGTGAATAAAAAGGAGGGAAGAGAAAGAGTTGCAGGTGCAAGACATGGGGTCGGGCGACCCCCCCTCTGGCAACCCTCTTTGCAAAGTGACATGCATGGTGGATGTCAATCCTTGTCCAACATCTTTGCAAAAGAACATGTCTCCTTGGATGCTTGCTCTTCTTTCTTGGAATGAGTGATGGGTGGAAGAAAGAACAAAAGGAGGGAGCAAGACATGACCTTGGCTAGTTGGCATAATGTGCATGGTGTGCTCACGGGGTGCATTGTCCAAATGGTGGTTTGCTTAAGGAGTTAAGCAAATGTCTTAACCAAGGTTGGCAAGGAGTGATAGAATTAAGGGTTGCATGAGTGAAATTAGGAAGAGAGACTTACCTACTTCCTCAGGTTACTCATGAATGATTGAGTATGTGCACTCCTCTCATCAAGTTTATTTAAGCAAGAGATGAGAGAGGGATCATTATTCTAGGTCATAGAATGCAAGTCGACAAGTATATGTCTGTTGATTCTTGCATTTCTGTCTAGATGGCTCATGCCAGAAGGTGAGATGAGGTGGGGCCTACCATGGGGTCGGCCGACCCCATCATCCCCACTTAAATTGTTCTGAGCAGAGTATACTAGTACTAGAATATGAAAGTGCACACAGAGTGACGGAAAATATTTTGAAAGATTAGCATACTAGCTTTATTTACATGTTCAATTAGAGCAATGTAGATTATCATGCAATTTCTTAAGTGTTGTCGTGGATGTAACAAATGTTGCATGGGGAGCATCTCATGACATGCAAGTTGGTAGGTGACAAACACCTGGGTGGGGTCGGGCGACCCCACCATATACCCTGTGAGATGCTGTCCATAATCTAGGTGCACTAAGACATGTGTATGCTTTGGGAAAAGACTAAAAGAAGTTGAGAGGTTGCCATGCTAGGTTCATTTGAATGATCAAATAGGCTAAGTGAAGTGACATGCTATGTGATTGGCTATTTAACGAAGCAGCATATCAAGGCATGACATAGATTTAACATAGACAAAAGTTGGCAGGTGATGGTCACCAGGGTGGGGTCGGGCGACCCCATGGTTGGGCCCACCTGGTGTCTAAGTTTCAGTGGTGTTAAACTAGATGATTAAGTTAGTTTTATATTTTAATTAAAGTCAACAGAAACAGATAGTGAGAAATTAATGAAAAAAATAGAGTAAATGAAAGTTAAATTAAGTGTTAGTGTACTTACCTTGATGGAAGAGTGATTTCCTCAGGTTCCTGTAGCAGGTCCTTGGACCGGGGCAGGAATTTTCTTCGGAAGTGTTGCCGGTTGTGTCACCTTTTTCTTCCATATTCGCTTGCTTTTTGCCCGTGGTTTTGGATTGGCCTTCTTCTTTGTACTATATATGAGACTGACTACCTCCACGTCCACGGCCATGATTAGTGAGCATTGTGCAAGCTTGGGTTTGAAGTGGAATTTCTCTTGGGTCCCATTAATATTGAACTGAATTTCTCCGGCTCCAACATCAATATGTGCATTGGCGGTGCTGAGAAATGGTCTTCCGAGGATAAGTGAATTCTTCTTGTCTACTTCCATGTCTAGTACCACAAAATCCACGGGGATGAAGAATTCACGTATCTTGACGAGAATATTCTCCGCTATCCCCGCCGGATGGCGAATTGATTGATCCGCTAACTGCAAATATATTGATGTAGGGGACAAAATAGCATGGCTTAACTTATCAAAGATTACCTTTGGCATGACACTGACGCTTGCTCCCAAGTTGCACAGTGCATGCTCGAAGTGTTGTGTTCCAATGGAGCATTCAATGGTGGGACACCTAGGATCCTTCTTCTTTCCCGGCACTTGGTTTAATATAGTCGCATTGCATTCTTCGGTTAATTTAATTACCTCAGTTGTAGGCAGCTGACGCTTGTTGTTGAGAATGTCTCTTAGGTACTTGGCATAGGTTGGAACCTGCATTGCATCAAGTAATGGAATATTGACATACAACTGACGAATTACCTCGACGAATTTGCCGAATTGTTCATCGGTTGTTTGTTTCCTCGTCCTTGGAAAGGGCAGCAATCTACTGGTGTCGTAGAAGTCATGTGGAGCCGTCTTTCCATGGAACTTGGTGTCATCTTCCTTGGATGGTTGTTCCTCTTCTTCTTTTTCTGCCTCATCTTCCTTGTCTTTTCTCGTACTCCTCCTTGTTGTTATATTAGGATTTGGTGGATCACGAGTGGTCTTACCCCCTCTCGTGGTCACCGCATTTAAGGTGTTGCAAGAATTTACAGAAGATGGAATAGTAGCAGCTATTTGTGCTAATTGAGACTCTAATATTTTATTAAAGTTCAATTGATCTTTGACAGAAGAAGCAAGAGAATCAGTTTTAGAAGTTAAAGACTCAAGAACCTTGTCATTAGTTAGCAATCTTTTATTCATTTCTTCATTGATTTTAGCTTGCTTTATGACAAGATCTTTAAGTGAAGGCCAATTGGGGTTACCTTGGCCTTTGAAGCGCGAAGTCGTTCCTCCTTGTTGAGGTTGCCCATTGTTGGTGGCATACACAACTTCATGGCTTACATTTTGCACCTCGCTCTCTTGATTTGATTTCTATGCATGTGCTGAGGCGTACTGTTGGATGGCCTCTTGATCTTTCTTGAACTTGGCTCGTTCATCCAATTTCTTCATCAAGAGCTCCATCTTGTTGGAGATGGCATTCACTTCTTCGATGGTGTTCATGCCTCTCTTCTTAGGTTGAGGACGTTCTCCACTCCACCCTTGATTTGTCACTATGTTCTCAATGAGATTCTTGGTTTGAGTGATATTCAGGGAGGTGAACGATCCTCTTGCAGCGGCATCAAGGTGACTACGGGCTACTGGAGTTAGCCCATGATAGAAACCTTGAATCAGGAGCCATTCCTTGATTCCATGATGTGGACATTCTCGGATGTACTCCTGAAGACGTTCCCATGCTTCGGGAATAGTCTCGTCTGCCTGCTGTTGGAAGCTCGAAATCTTGGCCCGTAGAGCAGATGTCTTGCCCATTGGGAAGAATTTCGTGAGAAATGCATTGGCACACCTTCTCCAGGTGTTAACATCATCGGGTTGAGCGTAAAACCATTGCTTCGCTTTCCCAGTCAAAGAGAATGGGAATAAGCGAAGACGGATGGCGTCAGCTGTGACCCCTTTGATGGCAATGGTGCCACACACCTCTAGAAAGTGCTGGAGATGTGCATTTGCATCCTCATGTGGCTTTCTACTAAATGTACTGGCTTGCACCATAGAGATTAGCGATGGCTTAAGCTCGAAGTCTACTTCTTCTACTTCTACTCTCGGTCCTAAAGTTATTTGGGCGACTGAGGGAGATGAGAAGTTAGGGACTAAGGGGTTAGCCATTGGCTGCTTGAACGATGGTGCTGAGCCTCCTTCCTTGAGTGAATCCAAGTGTGAGCTGAATCTCCGAGGGGACACTAGATGACGTCTAATTCTCCTTCGAGATATCTCAGGATTTTCTAATGTGGTTGCCTTGAATTGGTACTCACTCATACACTACCTTGCTTCACAATATAGAGAAGCAAAGGCAGAGGGGTAAAACCCCCTACAACTAATTGATACTAAACTAAAGATAGATTTCTGGATTCGTTCTTATTAAAAATTTCTAGGCTATGCTCCCCCGGCAACGGCGCCAGAAATGCTTGTTGACACTTCTTAGCGTCGCTACTAAGAATAGAGTTTTAATCTATCCCCGGCAACGGCGCCAGAAATGCTTGTTGGTATTTCTTAGCGTCGCTACTAAGAATAGAGTTTTAATCTATCCCCGGCAACGGCGCCAGAAATGCTTGTTGACACTTCTTAATGCAATCACTAGAAGTAGACTATGGAGCCTAACCCCAGCAACGGCGCTAGAAGTGTCCGGTTGGTAAAACTAATGACTATTGGATTAATTCCGCAAGCGCACAGAAATTACTGATGTAGCACTTCACCCGGGAGTATTCCAAGGTATCGTATTTATTTTATCCCAAAGGAAGCGATGACTAGAAAGACTAATAAGAAAGAAATCCTATCTTACTATAGCTACAACTATTGTAGAGGGTGATAAACGAAGGGTAAAGGAAGGTGATAATTCAGGATAATCAAATGAGATAATTAAAGGTAACTAGTTTAGTATAGCTAGATGGGAGGACAACGAGTGAGGAAGGTTCCTGTGAAATTCTTAATCCACTCCCGTGTTCTAATTAATCAAATAGTAGATACTACTAGGATTGATTACCTTCACCTTGGTTGCTAGGGATAAACGAGAGAGTAAAGCGATAGAAGGTTGTTCACCTAACCCAGTATTCAAGCGGCTATTTGGCTTATGGACGCCTTACCTTTTAAAAACTAGCCTGAGTTCACGTGAGGGGATCTAGGTAGCCAGGCAAAATCTGTCACCTTTTGCCCATGCGCCCCTACTGTTCGTGCAAGCCAGCGGCAACCAAAGATAAGTCTTAGCCTAAGCACCACGCTTATGCTAATCCTTATTACTCTAGCTAATATAGGATTAACTAAAGCACCGTTTTACGGGCGATGATAAACAACCAAGATGTTTGTGTAAGGATCACAATCTAGTATGTAACTACTACAAGACTAACTAGAGCACTGCAATACTATTGCAAGAATAATACTGCACAAAGGATAACACTTTGAAATGCAGAAGAAGAATATATATAATAAAATAATTCTGGAAAGAGAAAGATACAAGAGCAATACCAGACTCCCAGAAGACGACTCCGGAGACCCCGAGCTTGCTCGACTCACTGTAACTCCCACACTAGACTACACTACAATTAGAAGGCTAACACTTGTATCTCATATGAAGTGAATCCTCTAATGAACCATGTCTTGAGAGGGTGGATGAAGCCTCTATTTATAGGGGAAGGTGGAGTAGGGGCTACTCCGTGCCACGTCATCGATCCGTGTGCTCCCCATCTCTCATCCCTTGGATCCACCGTCATTGTAACCGCCATGGATGGATGGCCTTGATTCCTTCACGTGTGAAACATGTGCAAACAACCGACGTTGGATGGGTTTCACCCTGGGGTCGGCCGACCCCAGCCAATGATAGGTGGGCCCACCACTTTGCTTCTAGAAGGTGCTGATGTCATCAGGCTGAATAGTGTAGCCAGGGCCTACCAAGGGGGGGTCGGCCGACCCCCCTATGACAGGGCTGGCCCACCAACTTGTGTCCCCTGATGTCCCCACATGTCATGGAGCATGGTGTCATATGTTGGTTGCATTTTCTTTCTTGTGTGGGCCCATGGATCCATGTGCTTCTCATCTTTCACCGTTGAGTGCAAACACATTTCTGATCTGATGGTGGAAAGTAGCTTGGTGAAGCTTCACTTGGATAATGCCACGTCACCAAGCCCGAGGAGCTCCCATGGTGGGGTCGGCCGACCCCACCTTGGGTGGGTCCAGGTGTCCATTTCCTTATTATTCTGTTATATCTGCAAATCAAATACTAAGAGTACAAGTGGAACCTTTTATTGATAAAACATGTCTATGTCATGTCATTCTTCTCTATTTTCGAGCCTGTTGACGATATTTTGATATGTATTTTTATGCTATAATTATCGTCAACATTCGTCAAGGATTTCGAAGCGATGGGAATGGACAGGCGCAGTTTAGACCCTACCGGCAATTCCTTGTACGGATTTGGAGGAAGGAAGATCGACGCTATCGGCAAGAAACAAATCCCGGTATCTTTCGCCGAGGAGGAAAGAGTGCGCACCGAAATGGTGACGTTTGATATAGTGAACATGGACTACCCATACACCGCCATTTTCGGCAGAGGTTTCACCAACAAGTTCAATGTCATAATCAAACAAAGCTACTTGTGTATGAAAATGTCATCCCCTTTCGGCATCATTACCGTGCACGGAGATCAGCAAGCCTCAAGAAGAATCGAGGGCAGACCAACCCCGGGCTACAGCCTTATAAATGAGGTAGCAAAGAAAGACGAAATGCAAGCAACCGCCGAAGAGCACGCTATCGCCAGCTCGCCGGAATGTAAGGTCAAAGCAGCCGAAGAGACGGTAAGGATCCCACTTATGGTTTCCAGGCCCGAAAGGGTTGTGCACATTGGGTCAAGCATGCCAGAAGGGGAAAGGAATGCTTTGGCAACTTTTCTCACGGACAACGACGACATTTTCGCCTGGTCAGCAAATGACTTGCAAGGCGTCAGCAGGGATCTCGCTCAGCATAGTTTGAACATCGCAAGCGGCTCTAAGCCCAGAAAGCAAAAATTGAGAAAGATGTCAAACGAAAGGGCAGACGCGGCAAAGGCCGAAGTGCAGAGGCTACTTGATGCGGGAGTGATCCGACCAGTCCAGTACCCCGAATGGTTGGCGAACGTTGTCCTGGTGAAAAAGAAGAATAGAAAATGGCGAATGTGGGTCGACTTCACCGACCTCAACAGATGCTGCCCGAAAGACACGTATCCTCTGCCTCGTATCGACAAGCTCGTCGACATTGCAGCAGGCTGTGAAATAATGAGTTTGCTAGATTTTTTTTCAGGGTACGACCAGATATGGCTTCATCCAGAGGATGAGGAGAGAACCAGTTTATCACTCCAACCGACACATATTGCTATCGGCGAATGCCGGAAGGGCTGCGGAACGCAAGTCCAACTTTATCGCGGATGACCGACAAGGTTTTCGAAAGCCAGAAGCAGAAGAAGAACTTGCTAGCTTATGTTGACGATATAGTAGTCAAGAGCGACAGAGGCGAAGATCACCAAGCTGACTTACTGGAGACTTTTGACAATCTCCGCAAAAGTGGCTTGAAGCTCAACCCAGACAAATGTATTTTTGGCATCAAGAAAGGCAAGCTCCTGGGTTGCCTCGTATCGGCAAGGGGAATTGAAGCCAACCCCGACAAAATAGAGGCGATCATTAACATGCAACCGCCCACGAGCCGAAAGCAAGTGCAAAAGCTGACCGGAAGGCTGGCATCTTTAAACAGATTTATTGCAAGGTCCGCCGGAAAGGGATTGCCTTTCTTCAGAACTCTACGTAGCTCCGACTCTTTCGATTGGGGGGAAGAGCAACGGCAGGCTTTCCAGTAGCTAAAGGAGTACCTGACAAGGCTAACTACGTTATCCAAACCATCGCCGGAAGCGACGCTCTTGTTGTATCTCGCAACATCTCACACTACCGTAAGCGCAGTTCTGGTAGAAGAAAAGAGCATGAAAACATGATGACGCAGTTCCCAATCTATTTCGTCTCTGAGGCATTGTCAGGAGCAAAGCTGAATTATTCCGAGTTGGAAAAAATAGCATACACAGTGGTGATGGCTTCTAGGAAGCTAAAACATTATTTTGAAGGACCGGATTAGCGACCAGAGGGGGGGTGAATGGGAGCCTCAAATTCAACTCGTGAATAGTATGGCCCTTGTCCCAGAAAGTCACCCAAAAGCAAAGACTCGAAACGACCGGAGAGTTCACGACCTACAAGTAGGTGGATACCCTAGGAGATGTCCTAGTGGTACAACGGAACCTCCGAAGAAACCCCAAAATCAGCTGCCAAAACCTTGGAGCAAAACTGCAAAGACTGCAGGTTCGCGGACTGTCCGGGGTCAGGATCCCGGACTGTCCGCCCAACGCCGGACTGTCCGACACTGGAAGTCCGAACTGTCCGCCGGCAAAAGATGAGAAACATGACTGTTCTGCAGGTCTGCTGGAATGGTCCCGGACTGTCCGCGGGTTTGTACCGCGGACTGTCCGCCGTTCACTCAATAGTGAACAGTCAGGGGTCTGCTCCTGACTGAACCTGAAGAAACCCGATTCGCGGACTGTCCGCCGTCAGGGGCGCGGACTGTCCGCCACCACCCAGAAAACACAATCTTGCTCGGGCTCAAGAACAACTCCAAATCGATCTCAACCAAATCGAGAGGAACTTCGATCAAACTCCTCTCAGATGATCCTCTATGTATTGGGGTGCTAATCCTAGGAAAACATTGCACCAAACCAAGTCAATCAAGAGAAATTCGTGGATCAATGAGAAAGGGGGAAGAACGAAGAACAAACACGAAATCAACCCGATCTATGGATTCGTGAGGTTAGAAGAGAATCCCTTCAGTAGAAAGAAGGGGCTCACGACCAAGAACGAATTGATTCAAGTGGAATCGAAAATCATCTCGCGGAGAGGAAGAACGAAGCAAATCTCCAGAAGATGAAAAACCAAAACGTGAAGAACACAAGACACGATTTGATTTCAGCCGAAATTCCTCCACACGAGGAGACAACGAGAATACGGTCTCGTTTCCTCAAAAGATCCAAATACACAGAGGTATGATTCTCGTCTCTGCGGATCGCTTGCAGCGAGGTATGATTAGAACCTAAGCGAGGGCTAGAGAGAGAGCTCAGGAACAAATGACTGCAAGGATAGAGGGAGAGGAGGGGTGCCTCTCTTATTTATAGCCTAAAACAATAATCCCCTTACTACCCCTAGATACACGAGCGAAGCGGCCAACCCTAGGGGTATCCTGATCCAACTCTACTGATAGTTGATCTGACGGCCACGCGCCTTCCTCATCCTTAGCTTCGCCTCGACGCAAGCCTCAGGATGCCGCCACGTGCCGCCCAGTCAACCGCCGCGCCTACCTCGTGGATAGCCACGCCTCCGCGCCAGCCTCTCCACGCTGCCACGCGTCGACCGTCCTTTTTGCGGACCTCCCCCCGATTTTGAGGCCAAAACCGGGAAACCTGGGCCTTCCCCCGGTTTTGAGGCCAAAACCGGGAAACCTGTCCTCAGGCTGAGTTTTGTGGCCCAAACTCAGAAACCCGCGCGCCCAGGTTTTGAGGCCCAAACCTAGAAACCATCCTCGCCGAGTTTTGAGGCCCAAACTCGGAAACCGGCCACCCCGAGTTTTGAGGCCCAAACTCGGAAACCGTCGAGGGTAGCTTTTTGAGGCTCAGCTACCGAACCCGTGCCGTAGACGGGATGTGGTTCGCACACCCCGAGTTCCAGCACCGATGCCGGAGCATGTCCAGCCTCCACGCCGGGCATCCTCCCGACTCGGCCGATGCACCGCGCATCCCCATGTACTCTTGCTTGTCAACGCCACGTGCCAGCTACCACAGTTGATCCTCAGGTCTCCTGGTCCATCGGTCCAAGCTCCACGTCCGCCCTTCACCGCTCCCGGTCCGTCGGCACGGCACGTCCCCACTTGACCTTCACCTCACCTTCGACCACTGCCCGAGCTCCGCACCTGCACATCAACACAGCCAAGAGACATGTTGCCCGTTGATCGATCACTCATCACTCAGGAAGGGAACCACAAGGGCACATATCAACCTTGTGTTCTCAATCTCCCCCTTGATGAGTGCATCGTCAACTCATAGTATCTGTAACCAGAGTAGAAGAAAGCATAATTAGATAGAAAGAGAAAAACTCACTCGAAATGTCCAAAAGCCAGAGAAAGGGCCAAAGAAGAACAATTCGAGATAAGCGAAGCTTGGTCCCCAAAGACATGGGCAACGGTTCGACACAACCAAGCAAAAGATCGGAGCAACAACTCATCAAGAAGCAAAACTCAATCAAAATCAGAGCACAAGACTTGGTTCCCAAAGACATGGGCAACGGCTCGACGCAACCAAGTCAGAAGCAAGCTAGTCCTCAAGAAGAGGCAGAAGGGGCTCAACACCACTAGCTGAAAGCTCGAACACCAAATGAAGACTGCATAAGAAGCAGCTACTGCTAGTCCCTCAAGATAGAGGCACAGAGGCTCAACACAACCAGCAGTAAGCCCGATACCAATCAAGAACCACTAAACCAAGATGAAAACAGCTAGTCCCTCAAGACAGAGGCACAGAAGCTCGACGCAACTAGCTAAAAGGATCGATATCAACCAAAAATACTCCCCCTCACTTAAAGAACTCCCCCTCAACAAGTGAAGCATAAATTGCAAATTGTCACCACAACAAGACATTCTCCCCCAATTCTCCCCCTTGGGGGCAATTTGCAATCAAAAAGAGAAGGAAAAGAGCTCAAGTAAGTCAAACAGAGCTAGGTCATGCCTATCGGAGTCAAGCACATGCACATGAGTCAAAAATGCATGTTAGCAGCTTCAGGTATATACTCGAAAGAGTGAAAGAATGCTCTAATGAGTGCTGATCCGACTACATAGCAACATACACAAGTGCTAGCAAAGGCTCAAACTGATCACTGAAAACAAGATATGAATGCATAAGCTCAGTGAGCAGTTTTAAGCCATTTAGAAAGGAGTTTCACAATCAAATTAGCACTAAGCATATATAGACAGGAAGTCAAACAAGTGCTAAACATGTATGTAAGGTGAACTACCCCTAGCAAGGTTCAACCATCATGCTATAGAGTGAAACATAAACTTGTGTTTTTAGATTTTATCGGAGATATTTGCAGCGGTTTTTACACAAGTTCAGATTCAGCATGTGATTGCGAGAGGTTGAAAGCTTGTCATTGCCTAACTTTCCAACCGTGCTAAGCCTATGCATATGCAATCAGGAGCTTAAAGCATCAGTTTCGGTCTTACACTACACGGCTCAAGTTTAACTCAAAGTGCTATGAGAAACAGTCTCGATACCGTGATGTGCTGACAAAGCAATCCCATCTCGATCTTTTCAATTCACTAAAACTTGGTTCATTTTAAGCAGAATATGGATAATCCAAGCAAGTGAATGACTCAGAACTAGAGACATAGCAACCTAGCATATATGCAATAGCTCAAGGGACCTCAACACATCCTACACATGCTAGTTGCCAATCTCAATGGTGAACATGTATCAAGTTTTAAGTTCATTAGACATGTTCAGCATTCTGAAAGAAATAGCTTATCTCACAAAATGTAACAGTGATCAAAGAGAGCCTAAGCTACAAGCATCATCAGATATCATCGAAGCATACACTAATCAGAGCATAATTCATTCTAAGGAATATAGACATGAAGCTTGAAATAAAAGATGTATGCATGATGAAGTTAGAATCGGAGCCAAAGCAAAAACAGAAAGACTCAAGACCCAAAAACCAAAAAGGATCAGAAAGTCAGTTTATTTTACAACAAGCAAAATGTTTCCCCCATCTAAAAGGGGAAACACACACCAAGCTCACCTCTCAACCTAGCAAAAGTTGAGAGATCCAAAGGCTTGGTGAAAATATCCGCAACCTGGTTATGGGTGTCTACATGCCTAAGATCAATGTCGCCTTTCTCATAGTGATCACGAAGAAAGTGAAAGCGAACATCGATGTGCTTGGTCTTGGAGTGAAGAACAGGGTTCTTTGCTACACTAATGGCAGAAGTGCTATCGCAAAGCAAAGGGACCTGACTGAAATCTAGACCAAAATCACGCAAAGTAGCAACCATCCATAAAAGCTGCGAAGCACAAGAAGCAGCGGCAACATACTCGGCTTTAGTAGTAGACTGGGCTACGTTCAACTGCTTGCGAGAAGACCACGAAACCAAAGAAGAGCCAAGAAACTGACAAGTCCCAGAAGTAGACTTGCGCTCAAGCCGACAGCCGACAAAATCCGCATCGGAATAACCATAGAGCGAAAGAGTCGAAGAAGAGGAGTACCAAAGTCCGAACTCAGGAGTGTAATGGAGGTACCTCATGATGCGCTTGACCGCTTGCTTGTGGGAAGTCCGAGGGGACGCCTGAAAACGAGCGCACAGACACACATAAAACTGTATATCTGGCCTCGTTGCCGTCAGGTACAGAAGCGAGCCAATCATGCTTCTGTACTCCTTCTGGTCAACTGGGTCTCCGTCCTGGTCCGCATCCATTGCCGCAGTCGTCAGCATGGGCGTCGTAAGAGGCTTGGCCTCGCCCATGTCGAATTTCTTTAGGATATCCTTCGTGTATTTTCCTTGATGCACAAATGTCCCATCTCGGGTTTGCTTAATTTGCAACCCGAGGAAGAAAGTCAACTCGCCCATCATACTCATCTCGAACTCCCTGCTCATAGTATCTGCAAACTTGGCCACAAGCGCATGAGAAGAGCCACCAAAGATGATGTCATCCACGTAAATCTGGACTAATAGGGTATCGTTGCCTTGCTTGAGGAGAAACAACGTTCTATCGACCCGTCCCATTTTAAAACCCTTGGAGAGTAAAAAGGTTTTCAAACGATCGTACCACGCTCTCGGGGCTTGTTTCAAACCATACAAAGCTTTTGAAAGTTTATAAACATGGTTTGGAAACTTGGGATCTTCAAAGCCAGGGGGTTGCCTAACATAAACCTCTTCCTCTATATACCCATTCAAGAAGGCACTCTTGACATCCATCTGGTAAAGCTTAAAACCCTTCGAAGCAGCAAAGGCTAGAAGGATTCTAATGGCTTCTAAACGGGCTACAGGGGCAAAGGTTTCCTCATAGTCTATACCCTCTTTTTGGCAAAAACCTTGAGCTACTAGTCTAGCCTTGTTCCTCACTACCATCCCGTCCTCACCCTCTTTGTTCTTGAAAACCCACTTGGTACCTATAGGGTGGCATTGTGGTGGAGGTGGCACTAAGGTCCAAACTTGGTTTCGCTCAAAGTTTTCTAACTCCTCATGCATGGCATTGACCCAGTTAGAATCAGAAAGTGCGTGTCCAACATCTTTGGGCTCAAAAGAAACAACGAATGCAGAATGAGCAAAGTGAGAGATTTCATACGCTCGCGACCGCGTGACTCGCTGGTCGATGTCGCCGATCATCTGTCGCGGGGGGTGAACTTGCTGAACGCTTCAGGGCGCTTGCCTCGCCGAAGTTGCCTCCCCCTCGCCAGATGTTGTCGCTCCCTCAGGTGCAGCGGGTGCTCGCTGGAGAGGTGGCTCAAGAGGACCCCAGGAAGAAGTCGTGGGATCGGGTCCTCGAGCTGAAGTAGTCGTCGCAGGGTCGACGGGGGCAGCCAGTGGAGTTGGCTCGGGATCACCCCAATCGGCATTCTCCTGCTCCTCCTCCACAAAGATGGTCTCTCCCATCTCCTGTTCTCCTGCAACATCAAAAGCAAAAGAAACACAAGCCATAGTTTCGTCGAATGTGACCTCGCAGGTCTCCACTATCCGGTTAGTTTCAAGGTTAAGAACTCGATAAGCACGTGAATAAGAGGCATAACCAAGAAACACCCCATCAGCAGAGCGAGATTCAAATTTGTCCAAATTGCCTTGCTTCAGGATAAAGCACTTACACCCAAACACCCGAAAATGAGATACCTTGGGTACCCGTCCAAAACGCAACTCATAAGAAGTCTTTTTCATCAAAGCACGAAGGAAGATGCGATTTGAAACATGGCAAGTAGTGTTGATCGCCTCGGCCCAAAAACGCCTAGGAGTCCTATGCTCATCGAGCATCGTCCTGGCCATCTCAACAAGGGTCCGGTTCTTGCGCTCAACAACACCGTTCTGCTGAGGGACATAAGGAGAAGAAAACTGATGCTCGATTCCATTAGAAGAACAGAAGGAAGCAAACTGAGAGTTATCAAATTCAGTACCATTATCGCTATGAATAGCTCTAATGGTATCAGGTGGAAACTCAATTTTCAACTTCAGAATAAGATCACGAGCAAACGGAAAAGCTTCATCCTTACCCTCCATAAAGAACACCCAAGAGTACCTCGAAAAATCGTCAACGATCACTAGAACGTACCACTTCCCACCCGCTGAACAAACCCGAGCTGGACCAACTGTGTCCATGTGAAAAAGCTCGCCGGGTCGCTTTGTCATCACCTGATTAACAAGTGGGTGAGAAGCAGCGACCATCTTCCCGTGACGACAAGGATGGCAAACGAGGTCCTTCTGAAACTTAAGCTTGGGCAATCCTTGGATTAGGCCAAGTGAGCTAAGCCTTGCAAGCAAGTCAAAACTCAAGTGACCGAGCCTCCTATGCCACTTCCACAAATCAGAAGAAGGACCAGCCATCAAACACCTAGCAGAGCCGAAAGACTGAGAAAAGTCGGCTCTGAAAACACGGCCAAAAGGGACGATCCGACAAACAAGATCTCCCCGAGGGTCTAAAACACGACTCAAACCCTTCTTAAAGCGCACTTCATAATCATCCTCAAGAAGTTGCGAAACAGAAAGCAAGTTGAAATGCAAATTAGAAACCAAGGCAACATTCTTCAGGACAAAGTTCTCATTGAGCCGGATAGCTCCCTGAGAAACAACCTTACCTCTACTATTATCCCCGAAAGTGATGTACTCCTTGTGCATCACGGGGCTAAGGCTGGAGAACCATTCCTTCTTTCTGGTCATGTGGCGCGAACACCCGGAATCCATGAGCCACATGTTCTCTAACCGAAGTTCCTGCATCAATAGAAAGGCAGGAAGTGAGCATATGGCACAACACTGGGGTTAGTATACTGAGAAGGATACCAGTGCTGTGTCATAGGCCCAGAAAAAGTGTTAGCAGCAACACCAAACTGTCCTCGTCCCATGGGTGGATAGCGATCACCACCAACCTGAAAGGGTGGTCCGCTATGGAACGGAAAACCTCCAAACTGACCTACATGTCCCATCTGAGAAAAGCGATCACCACCATACTGAAAAGGTGGTCCGCTATGGGACTGAACAGCAAAACCTCTTATACTCGGCTCACGATCGTACAGAGGACGACCGGAACTACGACGGGCACGACCACCACCCTGTGGTCTAGCTGCCTGGGGCCTAGCAACCTGAGGGGGTGCTCTTTCAGGTCTAGCGCCCTGCCTCTGAACTCCCCGACCTTGCACACCATGGAGAGGGTGGTGCCTGGCCTGGTTGTTCAGCTCCAACTCCTTCCTAGCATCTCTCTTCCTCCGAAAGCAGAACTCAGCTAGGTGACCCTCGCGGTGACAATACTCGCACTCGAACCTCACCACTCTCTTGGGTTGTTGGTTCCTATTATTGCGAGGGTTGTTCACTCTAGCTGGTTGCTTGCCTCTCGGAAGGGGATCACTAGAGACGTCAGGAAGGGTGTCAAGTGTGTTCCTAAGATGGTTAGGTTTTGGAACCCACACTTGCTTGCGAGGTGGAGCCTTGGGAGGTTCATCAAGGATGCCATCCTTGGTGATAGGCTTAGGAGGCTCAGGTGGGGTGATCTTGGTAAGCTTAGGGATAGCGGATGGTTTCTCACTCGGGTTCACTCTGCTAAACTCACCGATCTTACCAAAGGTACTAGCGCCCTTCCCACCTGAAGTAAAGCCTACTCCCGAGCAATCAGTTCCCCTCTTGAACTGACTGATCATCATGCCCAACTGCGGCTCACTGCATGACACCCAACTCAGGATGGACCGAAGGTATGTGTTTTCCTCCTCGGTTTGCATCCTGTCATGCCGACAGTTGGCAATCTCAAGCTCCATCCCCACGCATCGCTCACATGGAGCGGACAAGGTGCTAACTGAGCTGGCCTTCAAGGCTTCAGCAAGCTTGGCATTAACTCCTGCCAACTCAGTTCGCAAGCTAGGACAAAGCTTGCACGCACCCAGCAAAGAAGACCTAGCCTTCACTTCCTCCAGCTCTTCCTTCAGGGAGGGACACTCTTTGCAATCACCCACCAAGTCTAGCCTACTCTTCAGCTCATCATACACCTCAATCAAAGAGGCATACTTGGTTTGCAGGGTGGCAAAGTTTGTCATATGCATCGTGCACTCCTCACACTCCTCCACATCGGCTACCTTCACCTCGGACCTAGCGAACACAAGCTCCTTACGCGCCTCTTTCAACTTAACCTTAAACTCACCGCGCTCTTGGAAAACTTCCGTAAGCCTCTTCTCCAGAACTAGGACTAAATCCGCAAACCTATCCCGCTCCTCAATGAGACGATCGACTTCAGAAGAGTTTGATACCTCAGAAGCGTTGTCGTCGTCGTCATCGTGGGCGTCATCGTCGTCCTCTGCCTGGTGCTTGCTGTCCTCTTCATCCAAGGCCATGGTGCAAAAGCCCTTGGAGGATTTGCCGAGGAAGCAGAGTCCGTTGAAGCGATCCTCCATCTTGTGCTCGGACTCGTCGTCGCTGGAGTCGTCGTCGGAGGTCTTCTCGCCATCACCGATAGTGGCGAGGAAGGCACGCTTGCCGGCGTCGAAAGCCTTCTCCATGTCCTCCTGGCGGTAGAAGCCATTCTTCTTCTTCTTCCCGGCCTTGTTTTCCGGCTTGCCCTTGCGCCTGAAGTTGCGGTTCTAGCCGGGGAAGTTCTTGTCGTTCTTGGGGCAGTTCGCCATGAAGTGGTCTAGATCACCACACTTGTAGCAGCCCTCGCATGCGCCACCACGCCGGTGATTCAGGCGGTTGTTGTGAAACCGCGAGAACCGGGTGATGGCGAGGGCGAGCTCGTCGTCTCCAAGCGCCTCCAACCGCTCCTCTGTGACTGTATGCAAAGAAGACAAAGCAACAAGAGGAGGTGAAGCGTCAGCAGAGAAAGTCGATCCACCTGTGCCTGAGACGAAAGCCATGGTGTGTGAAGATGGGTTCTTCAGCTTGGCCTGAGTCAGGTGGTCGATCTCGGTGGACTTGAGCTTGCTGAACAGCTCGTCCACGGTGAGGGTGTCGTAAGCAGGAGACTCAATGATGGTCGACACCTTCACCTCCCATACCCTCCGATCCAGGGCGTATAGCAACTTGAGAGCCCTCTCATGATCGTCATAGGGTAGGTTAGCCCGATTGGCACGCATCTTGTTCACGATCGTCTGGAAACGAGCGAACATAGCGTCAATCGTCTCTCCCTCCAACTGAACAAAGTTCTCGTACTCTCGCTTGTAGGTCTCGAAGAGTCTGGTCTTGACCTGAGCGGTCCCCTCGTGATAGCTTTGAAGCTTCACCCAGATCTCTCGTACCGTCTCAAGCTCTGAGATACGTTCGAACTCAGGAAGAGAGAGGCTGGCCAGAAGAGCATTACGAGCCTTGGAGTTGGCCTCGTGTTGGTCAATCTGGATCTGACCCACACGAGCCGCAAGGACTACGTACTCAGCGTTCTCACATATTTCCCAGACAGAAGATCCGATGCTGTTGAGATAAGCACGCATCCGAATCTTCCAATAGGGATAGTTCGTTCCATCGAACCAAGAAGCCTTGTTGTTCCCTCGTTCCATGTCGCCCTTAGGATCCGAAACCGATTAAGGTAGGAGAGATCCTTAACCGGCTCCGATACCAATTGAAGGACCGGATTAGCGACCAGAGGGGGGGGTGAATGGGAGCCTCAAATTCAACTCGTGAATAGTATGACCCTTGTCCCAGAAAGTCACCCAAAAGCAAAGACTCGAAACGACCGGAGAGTTCACGACCTACAAGTAGGTGGATACCCTAGGAGATGTCCTAGTGGTGCAGCGGAACCTCCGGAGAAACCCCAAAATCAGCTGCCAAAACCTCGGAGCAAAACTGCAAAGACTGCAGGTTCGCGGACTGTCCGGGGTCAGGATCCCGGACTGTCCGCCCAACGCCGGACTGTCCGACACTGGAAGTCCGGACTGTCCGCCGGCAAAAGACGAGAAATAGGACTGTTCTGCAGGTCTGCTGGAATGGTCCCGGACTGTCCGCGGGTTTGTACCGCGGACTGTCCGCCGTTCACTCAATAGTGAACAGTCAGGGGCCTGCTCCTGACTGAACCTGAAGAAACCCGATCCGCGGACTGTCCGCCGTCAGGGGCGCGGACTGTCCGCCACCACCCAGAAAACACAATCTTGCTCGGGCTCAAGAACAACTCCAAATCGATCTCAACCAAATCGAGAGGAACTTCGATCAAACTCCTCTCAGATGATCCTCTATGTATTGGGGTGCTAATCCTAGGAAAACATCGCACCAAACCAAGTCAATCAAGAGAAATTCGTGGATCACTGAGAAAGAGGGAAGAACGAAGAACAAACACGAAATCAACCCGATCTATGGATTCGTGAGGTTAGAAGAGAATCCCTTCAGTAGAAAGAAGGGGCTCACGACCAAGAACGAATTGATTCAAGTGGAATTGAAAATCATCTCGCGGAGAGGAAGAACGAAGCAAATCTCCGGGAGATGAAAAAACAAAACGTGAAGAACACAAGACACGATTTGATTTCAGCCGAAATTCCTCCACACAAGGAGACAACGAGAATACAGTCTCGTTTCCTCAAAAGATCCAAATACACAGAGGTATGATTCCCGTCTCTGCGGATCGCTTGCAGCGAGGTATGATTAGAACCTAAGCGAGGGCTAGAGAGAGAGAGAGCTCAGGAACAAATGACTGCAAGGATAGAGGGAGAGGAGGGGTGCCTCTCTTATTTATAGCCTAAAACAATAATCCCCTTACTACCCCTAGATACACGAGCGAAGCGGCCAACCCTAGGGGTATCCCGATCCAACTCTCCTGATAGTTGATCTGACGGCCACGCGCCTTCCTCATCCTTAGCTTCGCCTCGACGCAAGCCTCAGGATGCCGCCACGTGCTGCCCAGTCGACTGCCGCGCCTACCTCGTGGATAGCCTCGCCTCCGCGCCAGCCTCTCCACGCCGCCACGCATCGACCGTCCTTTTTGCGGACCTCCCCCCGGTTTTGAGGCCGAAACCGGGAAACCTGGGCCTTCCCCCGGTTTTGAGGCCGAAATTGGGAAACCTGTCCTCAGGCTGAGTTTTGTGGCCCAAACTTAGAAACCCGCGCGCCCAGGTTTTGAGGCCCAAACCTGGAAACCATCCTCGCCGAGTTTTGAGGCCCAAACTCGGAAACCGGCCACCCCGAGTTTTGAGGCCCAAACTCGGAAACCGTCGAGGGTAGCTTTTCGAGGCTCAGCTACTGAACCCGTGCCGTAGACGGGATGTGGTTCGCACACCCCGAGTTCCAGCACCGATGTCGGAGCATGTCCAGCCTCCACGCCGGGCATCCTCCCGACTCGGCCGATGCACCGCGCATCCCCATGTACTCTTGCTTGCCAACGCCACGTGCCAGCTACCACAGTTGATTCTCAGGTCTCCTGGTCCGTCGGTCCAAGCTCCACGTCCGCCCTTCATCGCTCCTGGTCCATCGGCACGGCACGTCCCCACTTGACCTTCACCTCACCTTCGACCACTGCCCGAGCTCCGCACCTGCACATCAACACAGCCAAGAGACATGTTGCCCGTTGATCGATCACTCATCACTCAGGAAGGGAACCACAAGGGCACATATCAACCTTGTGTTCTCATATTTTCAGTCTCATCACATCATAGTTCTATCGGTCCAACCATTGGAGGCTTTGTTCCGCAACAATGAGGCTATCGGCCGAATTGGCAAGTGGGCGGCGGAGCTAAACGAATATGTGATTGACTTCCAGCACCGGTCCGCAATCAAGTCGCAAGCATTAGCGGATTTCATAGCAGATTGGACTCCGTCGACTTTCGACACAACTCTTGAATTCGAAGAGCCCGCATGGACTGTAAATTGTGATGGCGCTTGGGGAATGGCGGGAGCCAGAATCTCGGCGATCCTAACCCCGCCAAGAGGACCGAAAGTCATATTCGCCGCAAGGCTGCAGTTCCTCACAACTAACAACATTGCCGAATATAAAGCCGTGCTGCTAGGCTTACGAAAGCTCCGAGCGATCGGAGCGAGAAGATGCATAGTCAAGTCAGATTCCCAGGTGGTCGTCGGCCACGCCGAAAAGGACTTCACGGCAAGGGAACCAGAGCTAGCCAAGTACTCCCTCCGTCCCAGAAAGGAAGTCGCTATGGGATGCGTGTGAGTCAAATTTTCTCAACTTTGACTAAGTTTATAGAAAATATGTGCAATATTTATATGTTCTAATAAATTTATTATAAAAGTACATTCAAAGATCTATCTAATGATACAAATTATGTATTACAAATATTAATATTTTTATATATATTGTTGGTCAAAGTTTTAAAAAGTTGACTCCTCGGGAAGTGAGAACGACTTCTATTTTGGGACGGAGGGAGTATCTAGCAGCAATCAGAAGAATGGAGAAATATTTCGCAGGCTTCACTTTATGCCACATTCCAAGAGCCGAAAACACAGAGACAGACGAATTGGCTAAAGCCGCGGCACAAAATCTGCCGTTACCACCAGATGTGATGACTGGAGGTCGGAAATATTCGCCTACTTAGCCGGAACATACGAGCCGGAGTCCAAAAAGGACACCGAAAGGATGGCAGGCAGAGCGAAAGGCTACTCAATCATCGGGGAGCAACTGTTCAAAAATGGGATAGTAGCCCCCCTATTAAAATGCATAAGCAGGCACGAGGGCATTCAACTACATGAAGAAATACACGCCGGAATGTGCGAAGCACACAGGAGACCTCACGAGATAGCACACAGAGCAATGAGGCAAGGATTCTATTGGCCCTCCGCCGCATCAGACGCCAGAGAACTGGTCAAACATTGCAAAGGCTGCCAATTGTTCGCCAAAAACCAGAAAGCGCCGGCAAACGAAACCACGCTGATAGTCCCAGCCTGGCCATTGCAGAGATGGGGCATCGACATAGTCGGGCCACTACCAGCAGCCCCGAGCAACCTTCGTTTCGCAGCGGTCGCACTCGAGTATTTCACCAAATGGATAGAAGCAAAGGCCCTCGCAAGCATAACTTCCACTTCCTTAACCAAGTTCGTCTGGCAGAGGATAATCTGTCGTTTCGACGTCCCTTCCTTCATCACTTGTGACAATGGAAAGCAATTTGACTGCACCGAATTCAGGAGTTTCTGCGACGAACTCAACGTCCAGCTCAATTTCGCCTCAGTGAACTACCCGCAAGCAAATGGGGCTGTCGAGAGGGCGAATGGATTAATCTTTTTGGCAATATCAAAAACCTTGTACGATTCGCCGAAAGGCAAATGGGCCAACACCCTAACGACAGCGGTATGGGGGCACAATATCTCACGTTCCAGAGCTACCGTCTTCACTTTATTCCGTTTGCTTTACGGCGAAGAAGCAGTCACTCCGGAAGAGGTAAAATTGGGCTCCTTCCGAACCGAAATGGCTCCAGGGACTCAGGAGCAAAGGCACCTCGAGCTCGACACCATCGAGGAGGTAAGGCTGCAAGCAGTAGACAATCTTGAAAAGTATCATGCGGAAACAAAGCACCACAGAGACAAAACCATAGTCCGGAAGGACATCAAGCCTGGTGACATGGTCACCATTCGGCAGCCGGACAAGCAAGGTAAGCTGCAGTCGCAATGGCAGGGCCCTTTCATCGTGGCAAGCATGGCAGCACCGGGTGTATTCCGGCTGCTGAATGACAAGGGCGAAGAATCAGCTCACACATGGGACGCAAGCAACTTGCGTCGCTTTTACCCATAGTTTGTCTTCTCAAACTTTGATGTAAGTTTTTCCTTGTTTTTTGCTTTCACCTTTTTGTAATCAAAATCGACTGCACTCTTTTTCCTCGCCGGGGAAGCCCTTCATCGGGGTGCGAGGTTTTTTAACGAGGCAGCCGAATGTAACCGCTACATTACGAAAGTACTCGTAATTCCCCAAATATATTATGTGGCACGCCAAAGGACGAAATCAACCGAACATAAGGTTGAGACATTCGTCATTCTGATGTGATGAGCGAGAATGTCGGTTGGGTGGGCGAAAGAGATCCTCCGCATCCACCGACAATCTCGACAGCCTGCGGGCAATACAAAAACCGACCCTCCGACAAAACGAGAGGGCGGAATAAAAGCCTGCGGGCAATACAAAAACCGACCCTCCGACAAAACGAGAGGGCGGAACAAAAGCCTGCGGGCAATACAAAAAACGACCCTCCGACAAAACGAGAGGGCGGAACGAAAGCCTGCGGGCAATACAAAAACCGACCCTCCGACAAAACGAGAGGGTGGAACGAAAGCCTGCGGGCAATACAAAAACCGACCCTCCGACAAAACGAGAGGGCAGAACGAAAGCCTGCGGGCAATACAACAACCGACCCTCCAACAAAACTAGAGGGCGGAACGAAAGCCTGCGGGCAATACAACAACCGACCCTCCGACAAAACGAGAGGGCGGAACGAAAGCCTGCGGGCAATACAAAAACCGACCCTCTGACAAAACGAGAGGGCGGAACGAAAGCCTGCGGGCAAAACAAACCATCCCTCCAACAAGACGAGAGGACGGTAGCAAAAGTCAAGCTGAGCAACCCTCACGGGGTCCCCCATGACAGGAAAGACAGATATCAGCCTTCAGTAGGTGCAAAACTTAAACGCCATCTTAACTACCCACCTACCTAAAAGCCGCAAGTACAGCCAAAACAATAAATACAGTCCCCTCGTCGCATAGACAGGTCAATATAAATAGACACCAAAGCGCAAGCTTTTCCAACCATCCAAAGCCACAAAATCTTTTCAAGTGCAAACCCCGAAAAGCCCACCCAAGAGGCATAATGCGAATAGGAAGCACCAGGAACCAAAGTTTCGCTTTGATGATTGTGTCATCGATGCCGCATCCAGATAACGCCACCAATCCAGTAACTGTAGGCGAAAGCACCATCAAGTAGCATGCCCATCTCAAACTACAGCTAGAAGATGAGAAAAAGCAAGCACGCTGCTAGATGACAACGAGAGCAATACCGCGGGCATGACCAGGCGCAACTTTTCCCATCAAAATTGTAAAGTTACTTTCATTAACCAGTTTTCAAGTGCAGCAAACCGCTAGCAAAGGTTCCTGCAACGTATCGGCCGAGGGGCTCGCAACGAAAGCGCCTTTGCGTGAATGCTACCGCCCCTCGTCTAAGTGTGTGTGGGGGGGGCACGTCTTTACTATCGGACGAGGGGCTCGCAACGAAAGCGCCCTCGCGCGAATGCCACCGCCCCTCGTCTAAGTGTGTGGGGGCGGGCGCGTCTTTACTATCGGCCGAGGGGCTCGCAACGAAAGCACCCTCGCGCGAAAGCAACCGCCCCTCGTCTAAGTGTGTGGGGGCGGGCGCGTCTTTACTATCGGCCGAGGGGCTCGCAACGGAGGTGCCCTCGAGCGAATGCTACCGCCCCTCGTTTAAGTGTGTGGGGGCGGGCGCGTCTTTACTATCGGCCGAGGGGCTCGCAACGAAAGCGCCTTCGCGCGAATGCTACCGCCCCTCGTCTAAGTGTGTTGGGGCGGGCGCGTCTTTACTATCGGCCGAGGGGCTCGCAACGAAAGCGCCCTCGCGCAAATGCCACTGCCCCTCGTCTAAGTGTGTGGGGGCGGGCGCGTCTTTACTATCGGCCGAGGGGCTCGCAACGAAAGCACCCTCGCGCGAAAGCAACCATCCCTCGTCTAAGTGTGTGGGGGCGGGCGTGTCTTTACTATCGGCCGAGGGGCTCGCAACGAAAGCGCCCTCGCATGAATGCAACCGCCCCTCGTCTAGTTGTGTGGGGGCGGGCGCACCTTTACTATCGGCCGAGGGGCTCGAAATGGAGGCGCCCTCGCGCGTAAGCTATCGCCCCTCATCTAAGTGTGTGCGGGCGGGCGCGCTTTCGCTATCGGTCGAGGGGCTCGATCGCACGGAAGACACTCCCAAACGACTACGCATGCGGAGGCAAGAGGTTTCGGCCACCCAACGGGCGGCCACCACCCTCAAACCAGACGAACAAAAGAACGAGGCTCGCATTTTCAAAAATATATGTATATAAACGCAACAATGACAACAGCAAAAAATGATATCATTATAACCTGCTTCCTTACATTCAATGTTTAAGCAAGTGCATACAGTGTTTTCAAGCTCACGAATTACTCCGGCGAGCGAAGCAAAATGCTGTATCGCCGTGCATCTGGCGAAAGCACGGCGTCCTCGGGCTCCACCTTAACAAACGAGGCGCTCTCAAAGCCTGGCGACGCGCGCAAAGCCTGGCGTCTCCTCCGCCTCGCCTCAAGTTCGCGTCGGTCGAAGTGTTCATAAAAAGCACGCAAACGCTCCTCCGTGCGCTTAAGTTTTCTAGCGCGCTTATTCAGATAAGACGAAAGTGACGCCGTCGGAAACTTAGACCGAAAGCTCCTCCACAAGTCACCTCCGATACAGATATTGCCTTACCTAATCATTAGTGGGCAGATGTCGAGAACATCCGGGGTTCCCGCATCCGCATCCTATTCAATACAACATTCGAGTTTAAGTTTAAAAGCCTCACACGGCAACAAGTCTGGCGGGTACAACCAACAAATAAAAAAAAGCAGGCCCTAGTCATCCATCTACCGCATCTTGGGGAGCTTTCGCGTCGCGGGAAGCAGCGGTAGCCGAGCTTTCGGGGGCCTCCTCATTTGGCTGGGGCGAGCTCGTTTCGTCTTTCGGCTCAGCTTCACGTGCTCGCCTCTCGGAGATGTAGTCCAAAAAAACTTTTCGGATGTGAGCTTTCTCCTTCGGAGTCTGCGTCAAAAGCGACAGGTCAGAAGGGACGTCAATCATGCCACAAATAGAAGAGAGAAGGATCAAACGAAAGCACAAACAACCGTCTCAAACTACCTTTCCGCGGCCCATGGCGGACTGCATGAGCGACATATCATTCCCACCCGCTAGCCAGAATTCATCGAAGAATCTCTTGCCCAGGACCTTCACCGCCTCAGGGGTGCGCCAGTAGTAGTCCACCTCTTTGACCGAAAGGTCCGTGATATGTGAGCAGCCGGCGTCAACAAGGCTATGACCGATCGCCTTGATGCCAGTGACGGCGGCGTAATCTCGGCCGAGGGCCATGTGTCCCTCCAGCGACTCCATCTCGGACCGAATCCAGCCAATAAGGCTATCGACATTACGCTCTGAGGGATCTTCCGCCTCGACGTCGATGCTGCGAAGGCACTCGCGGAAGCGAGACACGGCCTCCCCAGCGGAAGTCAGAAGCGCCTTTTCCCTTTCGGCCTGGGCGGCCCGTAGCTGCGAAAGCTCCCTCCTGAGATTTTCAACCTCTTTCTGGCTCGCCTTCCTGGAGGTGCGCTCATCCTCGGCTTTCTTGGTCTGCAATTCAAGATCGGCGACGAGTTTCTTCACCTGGGTGTCAAACTTCTTCACCTGAGTGTCAAGCTCATGCTTCTCGCGCTCGATCTTGCGAGTGTAGAGATCTCTCTGGTTGCTCTGGCTGCGAGCGACAATGGCAGCCTGCGAATAGCAATGAACCAAAGGCAAAAAGTTAAAAAAGGAAGCTAGACCAAAAGAGCCACGAAGCCCACAGCGAAACCAAACACTTATGCCCGCCAGGTGAAAAGATAGTGTGTCATTGAAAGGTCCGAATGGCTAGAGGGGGGGTGAATAGCCAATTTAAAAATCTAGAATCCTGAAACTCAAAGCTCGAAATAGATATCAGATCACACAGTTGGTACTACCGACTATAGGGGCCGGTACTACCGAGGTCGGTACTACCGGCTCCAGGGGTCGGTACTACCGACAACCTAGGAACAACTACGAAATCGGGATGAACGAGATGCAAGATTGAATCTAGCTTATACCAAGGTTTTCTTAGGAGATGTAGATGAAGTTTATACCTTGTCCAAATGGTGGCTCCTCCTTAAAGAGTAGATCGAGCCTTCCCACACCTAGAATGAGAAAGGAGGGAGGAAGAACACGAAGAACATGAGAGCAAACGAAATCTCCAAAGATGTGAAATCAACAAGCACACGAGACACAAGATTTAACCCGAGGTTCGGCCACTTCACTAAGAAGCACCTACGTCCCCGTTGTTGAGGTGACCACGAAGGTCGGAGTCTCTTTCACCTCCTTGCCTCACTCAATCAACCACAAAGGCTAGTTGAGTTTCTTCACTAAGAATCAGAGGGTAATACAAACACTTCGGAGTGCCCTCACAAATGAGTCAATCACGGGCAACAACCGAAGAACACCTAACCGGCTAGGATTCCAAGAACCCAAGAGTAAAGAACACAAATCAAGCCGGAGAGATATTGGATCCAAGTGCTTTAGATGTAGATCGATGCGTCTCACTCTCTAATCTCACTTCCCTAGCTCAAAGCTTGCAAGAGATTCACTCTAGAATCAAAGGGGGAGAGAGAGGAGGTTAGTCAACACTTGGGAGCTCTCTTTCTTGTGTTTGGGCGCAATGAATTGAAGAGGTAACAGTAAGAAGCCGGCCGAGCGGCTACTTAAACAAGTCAACTGCACCACGGTCGGTAGTACCGACCCCATAGGTCGGTAGTACCGGCCTTATGGCGGTACTACCTCTAGGCCAAAACTCCTCCGAACAGAGAGTTTGCGCGCTGCCTACAGAGGGGTCGGTAGTAGGGTCGGTACTACCGGCCCTATGGCGGTACTACCTCTAGGCCAGATCTAGATCTACACAGAACGCCTCCAAACTTCCTCCAAACGTCGGTACTACCAACCGGGGGGTCGGTACTACCGGGGTCGGTAGTACCGGCCCTATGGTGGTACTACCTTTAGGCTAGATCTAGATCTACACAGAGAACCTTCAAAACGACTTCGATCGCCGGTACTACCGACCAGGGGTCGGTACTACCGAGGGTCGGTAGTACCGGCCCTATGGCGGTACTACCTCTAGGCCAAAAATGGCCCCAATACAGAGAGCATGCAATCTGTTCGCGGAGGGGTCGGTAGTACCGGCCTTATGGCGGTACTACCCCTAGGCCAAAACTCCTCTGCGCTAAAACGGCCATAACTCTTAGCTCCGAACTCCGATTTCGATGATCTTGGACATTTTGGAAAGCTTATTCAGAGGGCTACACATCCCACATACAAAGCTAATCCAACTCACAAAGGGTTAGTACAGAATTCCAATCCAAGATCCATCGCTTATCTTTTTCAACCAAAGATTTCTCCGAAAACTTCTCCGAGTTGATTTACTTCAACTCCAACACCTTCTCCTTTGCAAATGTGCCAATACCACCAAGTGTATACCACCTTGTGCATGTGTGTTAGCATTTTCACAAACATTTTTCAAAGGATTTTCACTTTCACTCACCACGCCACTCGATCCTAGCAACAACGCAAAGTTAGATCGCTCAAGTGGCACTAGATGTTAGACGTCATGAGCAATTTTCACCACATCTAGCTAGCCTAATTTATATCCCTCTTGATAGTCCAGCTTGCCTATACTCAAGATCAAAAGAAGGAAATAATCTACCACTTGAGCAAGGCATCTTTTCTCTTCTTCATTTCACCAATGGTAGAGCACTTGATCACATGAGTGCTTATGGCAGTCACCATCCTCCATGGTGGCCACCTTGCTAGCTCCACCAATGGCTTGGTCATAATCCTTTTCAATTAGCTACACACATTCTTCATAAAAGGATTAGACCAAAATAGGTTTCATCAATTAACCAAAACCAAACTAGGGCTTTCAGTTATCGTTGGTATAAATTAACGCACACTCTACTTTATCCGCAAGCGCACAGATAAGATCTACCGATGTAGCACTTCACCGGAGTAACCCAGTTTTAATATCGAACCCAAAGGAACGGATAGCGTTAAGTCTTAAAGTCTATCCCCTGAGTAGCTAACAAGGACGGAGAATCTAGAAGTGCAGAGGGGATCACTAAGGCTGTCTAATTCCAATTTAAGAGTGATATGTTTATATTATTCTTAGTGGGGAAGTTGCCATAAAAGGTCACAAACAGAGTATGAGTCTTTTATGCAAATGTATAATCCTACCGAGCCTACACACGGGTAAGTGGACTATAGAAGAATCAACAAGGCTATAAAAGTCACCCTTGCGAACAACCACTACTACCGGCGTTATAGGAGACATTTATGAGCTATCAAGTCTAAGCACCACGCTTACACTATCCAACTACTCTAACTCTAGAGCAACTTAGAATTAAAGTACTCAAAAGAGAATCATAAACCTTAAGAATAATAAGAACAATAACTCAAACTTAAATATAGACGTTGATTACCGAAACAATCGCTGAAGCAAGTTGAAGATGAACATGAATCCGCAGGTACAAGATGAAGAAGTTGATCCGACAGGCCGGAGCTCCTTCTTGATCTCTTCCTCTCTCTCTCTCTTCTAGTTCTAATATAAGACTAGGTTCTAAACCTAAATAGAGGGGTAACTAGTCTTCTACTTGATAGCTGGCTCTTGATTACAACTAGATGAACTAGATCTAATTCTAGATGAACTAGAAGAGATTCATCTAGAGGGACCTTTACTTCTAATTGAAACCCTAGTTTCTGATGTGGAGATGAATAATGAAGATGGAGATGCCTGGAGAGGGGGGCCTGGGGCTGCTTATATAGCCCTGAGGGATCAACCGCGGCCGTTAGATCAAACCGACTTAAGGTACGGCTAAGATGCATCCTAGAGGTCGGTGGAGGAAGCTTGCAGAAGACGGAAGCCAGCGGGCCCGGGGGGAGACCGGTCGGTCTCCTGGTGGGACCGGTCGGTCCCACCTGGTAGGGTCCCACGGTGCCCGACCTCCTGATGTCTTCTGGTGTCCTCTGGAGTCTTCTAGAATATTCCTGACGTACCGGTTGCGTTATCTCGCGTTGGTTTCCTTCTAGGGGAAGCAATCAGTGCTGGTTTCCTGGTTTAGTCCCTGCAGAATCATAATTCACCAAAACTCGTGGAATATTGTCAATTAAAACCCTAAACCTTTGTTGGTGATTGAATTCATGCCCTTTTCATATTTATTTATCCTTTAATTTTGATAGATAACCAATGTCAACAATTTCCCCAAGCTTACCTTTTGCTAGTCTCTTAGCAAAACCAAAACTTAACAATGGATCAGGAGTTGCTATAATATCTTCACTTCCAACAAGTATACCTGCTGTTAAACAAAAATTCTCCAAAATATATTATGTTAGTCTTCATGGGGCTTATTACTCTTACCTTAGATCTTGAGTAATTGAGAGATTGAACGATCAGATCAAGCACTATGTCTCTAGTTCTTTCACTTCACCTTTATCCCGGAGTTTTAATTAATTTTCAAAAGCATTAATACATATGTTGTCAAATTAAACGATGGATATCCAAAGAGAAAGTCACTCAACCATTGAATCAAGAAGTGCATGTGTATGGAAAATGGAGTCGAATGCTCTTTTGAATATATTCACTCTCTTCTGTCTATCAGAGACATATGACTATTAGGCTAATTCTACTGTCGGGCACGTGCCCATTTTTTTCTTCTGACCCTTTTTTTTGTTCGAGGTTCCGGACACTTGTCCCTTTTTATTTCCTCGGGATCTATCTTTTTGAGGTTTCGGACACTTGTCCCTTTTTATTTCCTCGGATCTTTCTCTCTTTTTTCTCTTTTTTTTAATAGCCATATGCTTCCAACAAACTTCTGAGAGGATAGCAACAGATAATTATGAGCATTTATGCGAAAGATGGATGAAATGTGTAAGTGATCTCAATTCAATGGTATGATAAACTACTCATAGGGTCAACAAAGCTTAATTTAACTCAATGCAATTATTAGTCATGTTTATATTTAGAAATCTCCGGAACTTTAGTGTTGTTTAGAACAAGATAATAGCAGCTCAGATCATCACATGTCATATCCCAATTACCTAGACCTTAGATTAAGTATTTGCCAACCCCATGCATTTAATTTTATTTTAAGGCATCATTATTAATTAGGAGAACTCATGCTTTGAAGGCTAGGTACTTGAAAGAAATTAGATAGAGCAACTATTCATCATTTCCATGCAAAAAATTAGAGAGAGGGTTCTTCTTTAGTCATCAACTTCTTAAAACAAACTAGACACTATTTTATTTATTTAATCTAACACACTTTAAGATATAAAATAAAAGCTAATAATAGTAGTAGTAATGATGATAAAGACATACCTGAATCGCGAAGATAACGGGGGTGCGTCTCCCCCAAGCCGGTTCCCTTAATAGCGTTGAGCCTTCATGTGCCCATATATTTTTGTCTTCTCTTTTTTTTTAATTAATGGTGAGCCTTCATGTGCCCATATTTTTTTTGTCCTTTTCTTTTTAAGGGTGAGCCTTCATGTGCTCACATATTTTTGGTGTTTTTATTTTTAAGAGTGAACCTTCATGTGCTCACATATTTTTGGTATTTTAAATTTGTTTATAGAATGAAAAACTTAAGAGGATAAAGATACTTACGTGGATACACGGGGATGCCTTCTCCCAAGCCGAATGTTGACGTAGTCGTTCGATCTTGCATTGTATTAGACTGGCAGTGGACATGTCCTTCCTCTATTAGAGCTTTGATTGATGTTTGTTAAGACAGTGCTCCAATAGTGGATGGAGCATTCACTTGCTCATCAGCTTTTCTTGGCCTTTTAAATCCTGTGAAACTCAAATAGACAACAAAACTTGTGGAACATATTAGCGGTTGGCCACTCAAGCCTTTATTGTCTAGAATTTCAGTAAGATCTCTTTCTCAATATTTTTATGTTTTTATATTTTTATGATGCAAGGGAAAAATGCAACAGGATGAATGTATGCATATTTATTTTTATTATTTTTTTATGCCACCACGGTGAACATTCCTGTGAGTTTTTACATACCATAGAATTATTCACTTGGGGCTTTATGGTTTATGATATAGTGTAACAATTATAATATTTTTATTTTCTTTTCTAATGAAATGCAGAAATTAAAATGGTTGTGAATTAGATATAATGATGCAAGAAATGGTTATGGATTAAATATGAGAAATATGCAGTAGAGTAAATATAAAGATCACTACCGGTTTTTACCTTTTGGCGAAGGTTCGGATATTTAGGTCTGACGAACCGGTCCTTCCCTTGGTTCAGACCTCCCAAGGCATGCCAGACGTTTGGAAAGTTGTTATTGATTGTACCTCTGAGGTGCAGATATTTTTCTTCCATACTTTCTTGGTCTGAGTCTTCACTTCCTGTAGTTCACTGTCTTGAGGTTTCTCTTGTTCTTTCTTTTCTAGGACAGTGGCGATAGCTTCTTCGTCATGATTGGCCTCTCTATTCTTGATAGCTTGTCTTCTTTGGCGTTGAGAGCGGCGTCTTTCACTTCTATTCTTCTTGGATGCTTCATTGGGTATGTGATTGATGAAGTTGCATCATGTCTTTTCTCCAGGAAAGTGAAAATAGATTTCCTCTTGTAGATGATTGCACTTGTAGTGTAGAGGAATGGTCTTTTTAGGATGAGGTGGACATCATTGTCTTCTCCCATGTCGAGGATCAAGAAGTCTATGGGGACTGCATGACCTCTAATTCTGACTACGACATCTTTCATCATTCCTTCTTGTTTATGCCTCTTGATATGGTGTCACTCATGTCATTTGTTCGTCCAGCAGTTTGAAGTGAAGCATTAATTATGGAAGCTGGCAGCATCTTGCTCAGTGTGCATATTCTTGTAGATCTAGGCCCTTCTCTCTATAGAATTTGGGAGTGATAAACTTCTCCATGTTTGCTCAAGAGTGTGTCCTGCTCATAAAGACAAGGTAGAGATCAAGTGCATGGGCTCTGTTGGTGGAAAAACACCAACAGAACCAAAAGTTTTGTTTATTCCCCTCTATCCTTAGGCACATTGCACAAGACAAACTTGTTGTTTATGTGTTCTATTCAATCTTAACATGAGTGATAGGATCAGAAGATGAGCATAAAAGTAGCATCTTAAAATATTTAACAGATCAAATTACTTAACCCAAGGAAGGATAATCTATGCATAAAGTGTTTATCTTTTCATGATTGAGATATATCATCTTCCAAAGGTTAGATGCACAACATTTTAGCTCATTTAGTTAAATCAGTGAGATTCAAGAGAGTAAAGCTAGGATCAAAGATCAAAGGACTGAATATGTTGAGTTGATTAGGTTCGATCAAGTGAGGTGCAACTTAAACATGTTTAGTTCTTTATTTATGTTCATACTAGAATCAAGAAGAAGCTTTTACAGTGATAGTTACTTACCTTGAAATGTTACTTTGTCATTGAAGAGTGATTGTGTCAAACCACCTTGTGGAAGTTTCTCTTGTCTAGCCGGCTTGTCTTTTCTTGCTCACATTATGCTTGAGAGGAGGAAGATCACAGTGGAATCATCTTTATAGGTATTGACCTTCCTTCTCTTGTGTCGACTTATCAGTGAAGGCGCATTATTCCTCAAGTATGCTGACTAGGATCCTCTCTCTTTCTTGTATTAATTTTGTACAATGAGGATGTAGGGACAGTTCCACATTATTCTCTTGTCAACCTTTCCTGTTTTCCTTTAATCATTGGGTTGGCAACAGACTTGAATTTAGAGCTGCTACTCGAGTGCCTCTATGATAGTCTTTTGTCTTGTAATGTCACAACTGAGACTTGTTCTCTCAACAGTGTCTAGATGATGGAGATCTTATCGACTGTTCTTCTTGATTTGCTGGCTGAGGTACTATCTCTCCATCTTCAAACTCTTGTGGTGCAGTGGCTTCATCCTTCATGATGCCCTCCTCAATTCTTGGCAGTTGGTTCTCCCTTTGATGTCTTCTCTTGGTTCTCTTTGGCTGCTCATAAGTGATGTAGATGTTGAAGATGCAGCGGAAGATCCAAAAGTTGTCTTCTCTAGGTCTGACATAGATGATAACATTGATGGTGTTCAAGAACGATCTTCCAAGAATGAGTTGTGGATAATATTCTTCTTCTCGACTGGGATAGCATCTAGTGGCTTGTATTGATCAAAGTGGTGGGTAGGAGATCAATATGTTTGAAGTTGGGTTTCTCCTTCCTCCCTTTGATTGTGAAACACATCTAGACAACGGAATTGTCTCTCCCAGGCTGCCTTGTGATGTAGATGGACTCCCAACAACATGTTCATGTGTTTGACTTGTAGATCTTGCTATTGTTGTAGTGGTACCATCTTGTCTCCCAAGCTAGCTCTTTATTAGAAGAGAAGATAACTCCCCACTTCTTGTCTTGATGTCTTGGACAATGATGGTTGCAGGCATAGGTTGTCTCATACGAGGTAAGTTGCATCATGTTTGTCATCAGCGCCCAAGCAAGACTCAAAGCTAGGCTAGCACCATTTGGGATCTGAGAGTAGGTTTGTGTGTCTATGGTTTGGGTTTTGGATCTTCAATGTTCAGACCAAACCATGGATGAACAAAATCTCTCTCCTGCATAACGTTAGTGGATATATACCCGAAGGATTGCAAGAATTTGAAACATGGGTTATTATCCATAACTTATGTATTTTGCATCTATGCTAATAAAAAGATGTTTTTAGGATTATTTTAGCATAGACTATTATGTGTTGGCTGCACTTTAACATGATTCAAGGCAAAAGATAACTTGCAGTAGAAGACAAAATAAATAAACTTTGATACTCACAGTTCTTTCATCTATGATGAATGAGCTGAGTCTTCATTGTGCAAAGTTGTTGAAGTTCATTGTACGCCTTGCTTCATCTCCAGTGTGAGTTCATCTCCGGACCTTCCCAAATTGATATTGAAAGTTTTCCTGCAGGGGTTAGTCCAACAAAATATCCAATATCTACTATAGCATACTATCAATTCAGAAATCAACCTAGACACCACGTCTAATTTGATCTAGGAAGACATTTTAACCTAAGCACCATACTTAATTTAAAAGCATTTAGAGGTAAAATCAGCACACCTTTTAGCTCAAGAATCAAACCAGACACCATGTCTTACTTTAATTCATGAAAACAGTTAAACTAAGCTCCATGCCTAATTTAAAAGGTGTATGATAATACTTCAAAACCAAAGAATATACTATAGCAAATAAAGATAACATGAAAGCATTGTAGAGATTTATTCAGATGGTGATGAAAGAGTATGATTAGTATATGAGCATATCCTAAAGTAGGGACAACCAACATAGCAACATGGCAAGAAATATTCTTAGAAAGTCTATTCCCCAAGCTTGGATTTTGTAAATCAAGATTGGATTAATGTAATTCAATGTTGCATGATGATTGGTGGGACATACCTTGTGTTTGTTGTTCCTTCGTTCTTTTCTGCTCCAGACCTGGAAAGGTTAGTGACAAAATACCCGAAGGAATATTTTCATAATTATATTTCTATGCTCATTACAAGGACAGTGCAGCAGAAATATAGGCATAGCTCATAACCAGGTATTATGATGGGGTATAAGGATTCTACTGGTTATAGCTTGCTCATCGGGTAGTGATAGATAAGAGTGGAATTCAAAAACAACATTCATAAGAATGAAAACAAAAATAATGAAAAGACTAGGACAAAAAGGAAAAACATAAAAGTATGATTACAAGGTTAAACTAAGACTTAAGATGATCTACCGTTCCCCGGCAACGGCGCCAGAAATGCTTGTTGGTATAAATTAATGCACACTCTACTTTATCCGCAAGCGCACAGATAAGATCTACCGATGTAGCACTTCACCGGAGTAACCCAGTTTTAATATCGAACCCAAAGGAACGGATAGCGTTAAGTCCTAAAGTCTATCCCCTGAGTAGCTAACAAGGACGGAGAATCTAGAAGTGCAGAGGGGATCACTAAGGCTGTCTAATTCCAATTTAAGAGTGATATGTTTATATTATTCTTAGTGGGGAAGTTGCCATAAAAGGTCACAAGCAGAGTATGAGTCTTTTATGCAAATGTATAATCCTACCGAGCCTACACACGGGTAAGTGGACTATAGAAGAATCAACAAGGCTATAAGAGTCACCCTTGCGAACAACCACTACTACCGGCGTTATAGGAGACATTTATGAGCTATCAAGTCTAAGCACCACGCTTACACTATCCAACTACTCTAACTCTAGAGCAACTTAGAATTAAAGTACTCAAAAGAGAGTCATAAACCTTAAGAATAATAAGAACAATAACTCAAACTTAAATATAGACATTGATTACCGAAACAATCGCTGAAGCAAGTTGAAGATGAACATGAATCCGCAGGTACAAGATGAAGAAGTTGATCCGACAGGCCGGAGCTCCTTCTTGATCTCTTCCTCTCTCTCTTCTAGTTCTAATATAAGACTAGGTTCTAAACCTAAATAGAGGGGTAACTAGTCTTCTACTTGATAGCTGGCTCTTGATTACAACTAGATGAACTAGATCTAATTCTAGATGAACTATAAGAGATTCATCTAGAGGGACCTCTACTTCTAATTGAAACCCTAGTTTCTGATGTGAAGATGAATAATGAAGATGGAGATGCCTGGAGAGGGGGGTCTGGGGCTGCTTATATAGCCCTGAGGGATCAACCGCGGCCGTTAGATCAAACCGACTTAAGGTACGGCTAAGATGCATCCTAGAGGTCGGTGGAGGAAGCTTGCAGAAGACGGAAGCCAGCGGGCCCGAGGGGAGACTGGTCGGTCTCCTGGTGGGACCGGTCGGTCCCACCTGGCAGGGTCCCGTGGTGCCCGACCTCCTGGTGTCTTCTGGTGTCCTCTGGAGTCTTCTAGAATATTCCTGACGTGCCGGTTGCGTTATCTCGCGTCGGTTTCCTTCTAGGGGAAGCAATCAGTGCTGGTTTCCTGGTTTAGTCCCTGCAGAATCATAATTCACCAAAACTCGTGGAATATTGTCAATTAAAACCCTAAACCTTTGTTGGTGATTGAATTCATGCCCTTTTCATATTTATTTATCCTTTAATTTTGATAGATAACCAGTGTCAACAGTCATCGAGTTTCACGCTGCTAACTTTGAGATCTCTTTCGATCTTTGGCGCGGCGAAAGCTTTTTGTGAGAACTCCACAAACTTATTGGCCTCTTCACTTCCGCCAGGAAGGATTCCAGCCCGTCGATAGTCAAGTCGGCAGGCGAGTTGGGCGTCCGAGGCTGCACCCAAAGAACGAGCAACACGATAAGACTTTTCTTTCGCTTCATCAGTTTCGCTCGACGAACTCAGGCCAGTTTAAAAGCACGGGTTCTCGTAGTCCGAAGGCACCCCGTCGATAACCATTCGCCCGTAGCCGAGAAGTTGCCCTTCCACCATCTCCTGCGTCAGGCGAATGCACCGTGACGAAGATTGTGACTTACCTTTATCAACAGCAGCGGGAGCCGACATGCTACCAGACCCGGGCCCTTTCCCGCCAGGAGCTGCCTTCTCGCCGATGACCCGAGAAGAGGGCTCGGGGCGCGGAGCTTTCGGCTTCTTGGCCTGGCGCTCTGTGGCATCCGGCGGACCCGAAGCCTTCCGCGAGCCAAGCTTCGCGAAGGTCGGAACCTCAGCAACTGAGGCGTCATCATCAAACGCCGAGTGCGAGAGGTGCACATTCGGCCTTTTTCGAGCCATCTCAGCAGCGTAATATGCACTCTGTAAAACACGCCAAAAACAGAACGTTTTAAACGCACAGCTAGAGCCTTAAAAACGAAGACAACCAAAGCGCGAGACGAAAGACAAAAATCATATTCATGCCGAAACCAAAGCGAAGAAACTAACCACCCTCGGGTGATCGAAAGGATCAATGTCGGGGATTGACTCCAACACTCCTTTTCCGCTCTTAAGCATAGGTTTGGCGATTAAACGCCCGATGAAGATATCACCAACCTTGATAGCTTTTCGCCGAGGGACCACACCGCTCCGCCCCCCACGCCGGGCCACGGCCTTGCCCTTCGCCTTGGGATCCTCAGTTTCTTCTTTGCTTTCGTCAATCAGAGGCCTTTCGGCGTACTTCACACCCATAGCGTCGAAAGCTCGGTTCAAGCGACGACTTCGGCCGAGGTTGCCGAGTTGGAAATCACTTTCCTTTCGCAAATACGGCCCACAGATCTTCCTCGCTTCACTTTCAATATGCTTCACGTAAAGTTCATCATCAGCAAAATTCGCAGGCTTCTCAAGCAGTAGAAGGGGGCCCCGATACCCATCCTTGTCATCCCGATAGCCATCCACTCTTCGACCAAGTCTCGGCTAATCTGAAACCGAGTAGTGAGTGCGAATGCGTCTCCACAGCGAATAGCTTCTTCGTCACTCAATGCAACAGGCGGAAGATGTCTCCCGGGGCATCTCTCTAAAACCGACACAAGCGGAGATGCTTTCTTCTCCCCTTTACTCAACTCGGCGGCGACAGTCTCGTCCGAGCAAACTCGGTAGTAGAACCAGAAGCGATTCCAATCCGGCCATTTGTTCCGATAGGTAAGCGAAATGGAAATGCTACCCCGGTATACGTGGCCATGCAGCCCGCGGGCCTCCGGCACGGCCCACGGCCCGACAATTTGGCCCGGCCCAAGCACGGCCCGGCCCGGTGACCACCGTGCCCGGGCCAGCCCGGCCCGAGGCACCAGGCCGTGCTTGGGCCGCCACCCTGGCCCGTAGCACGGCCCGGGCACGGCCCGCTACACCACTGATTTTTTTTAAAAAAAAATATCCCAAAGAACACAGCCCACCAGTGGCCAGCCCACCAAATATACCCACCAGGCCACCCACTCTCTAACCCTAACTCCCCACTCACCTCCGTCACCCCAGCCCGGCAGCCCCAATCCTCCATGCTCCACGGCCGCACTCCACCCCGTCCCCGTCCCCGTCCCCGGCTAGGCGGCTCCCCGTCTCCACTCTCTCCCAAGCCGACAAGGATGAAGCCCCGGCCCCCGCGTGGCCGCGTCCATGCAGATGAAGGTCGCGGCGAAGCCCCAACCCCGGCCACTAACGGCGCCCCTCCAAGCCCTCTCGCCGGCCGCCGCACCCTCGCGTGGCCGCGTCCCCAATCCCCGGCTCGCCGCCGCTGCACCGCAACCCCACGTGGCCATGCCCCACTCAGCGGTGGCGGTGGGCGAGCGTGGCGTGGGCGTGTGGGCGGCTGGCCGCGACCTGCTACTCGGTGACGACGACGAGCCGCCACCAACAACGACGACGCGGCCGACGGCTCCAGCCTCCAGCTCCCCCGGCGGCCTCCTCGACGGCTCGACTGCGGCTCCGCCTTCTGCCGGCCTACGACTGCCGTTGTTGCGCTCGGGCCGCCCGCGGCACGCAGGGGCCCGCTGTGCTGTCGTGCCGGCCCGACGGCCCACAGGCCGTGCCTTGGGCCGAAGGCCAAGCACGAAGCCCGCAGCGGCACGGCCCGTGAGGCACGACGACACGGCGAGGCACGAGCCCTATCAGACCGGCACGGCATGACGTTGGGCCGGGCCGGCACGGCACGGCCCGTTGGCCATCTATATACCCCGGGTCTTCCGCGGAACGAAATTGATGCACCCAATCTCGCTGGGCAGTTTGCCTCCCAAGAAAGGGTCGTTCACTTTCGTCGGTCGATGATGAATGTCGTAAAACCGCACGAAAACATCCGCGCGTGGCGTGCAATCAAGCATTTTCATCGCCATGGCGAAAACGCCGAGTCTGACGAAGGCATTCAGCGTCAGCTGGTGGAGTTGTATGCCGAACCCCGAAAGAACATCCGAGACAAATTATTCAAGTGGAAAATCCAGGCCAGCAGCAAAATAGTCGCGAAAGACAATAGCTTCGTTAGGCCGCGGAATGGGCACCTCCTCATCCCCAGGGACACGACAGCTCGCGAGATGGTCTCTCCTCAAAGGTCCTTTTTTGGCCATTGACTCCAAAGCAGCAGATGTCATTCGCGATGCGCCCAAGTAAAAAGAACAGTCGGTAGGCACCGAAACCAAGCCAGAGTCCCCGTCGTCAGACAAACTCCCACTGTGACCCGAAACTCGCGGAGCACCCCCAGATCCAATGGACACTTCAGCGCTATGTTCGTGGCGAGAGGACCCAGAAGCGCCAGTGCTTTCGCTAGACGAGCTCGAGGTCGACGTCGAGCTAGAAGACGCCACCTAACATGGCGCGAAAGACAAATAAACAAGAATGCATGCGAAAGGAAAAAAAGAAAAGGGAGAGGACAGAGGCGGAAGCAAACAAACTTAAACAACCAGTTCGAAACATGACATAAGCCGAAAAGAAACAAAGACAAGAGAAAAGAACTACGCACCACAGCTGTCGCCCAGCGAATGATCGGAGCAGACACCAGCAGCTTTCGCCAAAAACGAATGATGTGAGGCTTCACAAGCGCGATGCAACGGGGCAGAAGTGCGTTAGGTGGCCAAGTAGCCTCCCCGCTTGAAGCCCTCGCGCTTATATACAAGCAGCCAACACACGGTTTTCGAGGAAAACGAAAAGACACCCGGGCACGGGATTCGAAGCGTCGCAAAGGCATGCTAATACGGTACACGGTTTTCGAGGAATATGACAAGACGTCCGGGCACGAATTACGAAGCATCGCAACGGTCTAACAGACGTTACACGGTGTCAGGGGTGACAAGACGTCCTGGCGCGTGAAACGATGCGTCAAAAAAAACTTGGCTTCGAAAACGAAGCAAAGGTTTTTTTTGGGCGGGCGTAGGCGCCTAGCGAAAGGACACGGTCGAACTTCGTAAGCTTACGGATCCGACCGTGAGGGGCTATTGTTGGGATGGTACCCAGACCGCTGGCGCCTCCGGCCCGCAATACCGAAGGAAGACGGAGCTTTCGCGCGAATGCGCGCATTCGCGCGGAAACACGCATTTGCTTTCGGCCCGTGAGACCGAAGGAAGACGGAGCTTTCGTGCGAAAGCTAGCATTCACGCGGAAGCACGTCGTCGCCCGGAAGCACGCGTTTGCCTTCGGCCCGCGAGACCGAAGGAAGACGGAGCTTTCGTGCGAAAGAAAGCATTCGCGCGGAAGCACGTCGTCGCCCGGAAAGCACACATTTGCTTCCGGCCCGCAAGACCGAAGTAGGACGGAGCTTTCGTGCTAAAGGAAGCATTCGCGCGAAAGCACACATCCGCGCGAAGAGGGGCGTAGAGGCAGCTTCCGAGCGGAAGCACGCAGGCGAGCGGTTTTCGTGCGAAAGAACAGCAGCGAGTGAATCGAGTTGTTTTCGCGCGAAGTGAGCCCGGCGTTTTCAGCGGGAACTTTCGCCGTTCACGACTTCGGTTTTCCACAGGCTTTCGCAGGTCGCCGGAAGCCTCGGTCGAAAGGAGCGGACCCACCGGTCAGGAGAAGGAGTCGGGGGGCACAAGGCCCGTCGACGGGCGGTGTTACGGAATAGCCCCTTAGGTCGCCGAGGGCGGCAAACAGCCACAAAGTAGTTGAGTATGGTATGATTGTAATTGAAACAAAGTGGTTGAAGAGACATTCTTGTACTTTCAAACTGATCTGGATTAATATAAAAAGCTCTCAGCCTCCCAAGGGAGGGGGAGAGGAACACTGTTCACTTCACTCGATTTCCCACTCTCTTCCGTCTACTTACGCTTTCACTCAGTGTCTTAACTCGTGCGACAACCTGCTGTTTCGGGGTCTAGGTCCCGAAACAACACCAAATATCACCCAGTATTTGCCAAGTTGCTAAAAATGTCAAGCTCATTTGTCAAACCGTTGGATAGAAGATTTTTAGACTTTTTTGCAAAAACAAGAATGCAGAGCTCATTTGCAAAACCGTTGGAGATGCTCTAACTAAACACCACCATACATATTCGCTTTCCATCGACTTTCGTTGCCGAAAATGATAGACCACAAAGAGCGCAAATATTGCTCTATTCCGCATGACTTATAAGCCGGCTGGTAAGTTAAAATAACTGATTTGTTGTGAGAGAAAAATATTGTTCTACGACTAATTTATATGAATTAAAACTGGTTTATAGCTCAAGCAAACAGAGCACATGTTGTTCTTGAGATATCACTGACATACGAATTGGACGTGAATCCGAAAAATCGAGGCATTGACAATCTTCTTCATCAAGGTAAACTAGGTGAAGTTAGCAAGATTTTTGCCAAAGCTTACCACTTACAGAAGCCACGTTACTCATTGAAATATTCTCGATGTCACTGCCTAGGAATTTTGAATAAATAAAGGAAATTGAAAAGGAACATTTCTTTCGCATGCATATACCTACTTCCTACGAAGCCGGGCCTCGGCCGGTTGTCTTGTCTCCACGGCACAAAATAAGGAAGCCCAACAAAGGCGGGCGAATCGCTTATTCCTTCCCTCCTCGCTCGCATTCCGGCAGGCTCCGCCCAACGTCCGTGCGTCCCCGCGTCGCCGCTTCCCCCCTTCCTTCCTCCCGTCCTCGGCGAATCGAAGCCGCTAGCCCCCGACACCCATGGCCGCGTTAACCCGCCTCCGATCCGCCTTCGAGCGGCTCGGGCCCTCCCGCGCCCGCGCCCGCGCCTTCTCCGCAGCCGCTGCTGAGGCCGAGGCCGCGGGGCCGTGCAGCGACTCTAGAGCTTTCGCCGCGGTCCCGGTGGCCGCCGGCTCGGGGCTGGGGATCTGGATGCTGTCCTCGAACCCGCAGCCGCTCGCGGACTCCGGCCAGGTGGAGGATGCCGCCACCGCAGGCGGCGGAGGCAACAGCGGCTTCCCCGCAGCTTTCGGCGGTCTCGGAGCAACCGGGGAGCAGGAGGGCAGATTTCTGTTCCGAGGTGGGCACCCTTGGTTGAATCCGTAGCGTCTGCGATATTTGTGTGTAGATAAAATGTGACGGTGACACGTCGGAGCGTGTGGATTTGTGGTTTGACGAGCATTTTAGTCATGCATATTACATATAACATATTTAAGTTAATTTGGTCATAGTTGATAGAAACGGCATGATGATTTTGTTATCGTCGTCTTATAGATTCATATCGTCGAAGGGTGTTTTTCAAGTACGAGAAGAGGATTAGGACGCGCAGCCCTCCAGAGAAGGTAGTGTAGCATTCCATATTCAGAATAACCATTCTACGTCAAATGGCTTGATAATTTTCCCATTCAAATTCTTGTGCTGCTTCTGCTAGATCTTTGAGTACTTCGCATCCGTCCACAGCCCGGAGAGTGAGATGTACATGTTACCAACCGACCTGATGAGGGCGGTTGTTCCCGTTTTCCCCCCATCCGAGTCCAAAGTTGTCAGGGAAGGGAGATTGAGGGGGGAGCGCCACCCTGGCGAGCTACAATGTGCCCCATCTGAGTTTTTCATGCTATTCGATACAAATGGTGATGGAGTCATCTCCTTTTCTGAGTAAGTGGGTTGTGACTTCAACCAAAACGATTGTTTGCCGTTTGCTCTGCCCTATACCTGCATATTGGCAATTTCTCTCTGCTCTGTCATATTTATGCAATGAAATAGTTAAGGGCCTGTTTGGAACGCAGGAATTTCATAGGAATCAGTTCAATTTCACAGGAAAAACGCAGGAACAGGAAAAAATTCCCGTATTTCAAACAGGGCCTAAGAGAAGATACTGTAGGGATATATTATCATATATAGGTGCTGTTATAACATCCTCTCAGCTATGCAAGCATAGGGATGACACTGACACATCTAGGCATCTAGCTATCTTGTGTCACATGCCTTTCTGTACTATTTACTTGATTTCCATATGCCATATGTCATTCTTAATTTTTAATGTTACCTCATGCAGGTATATCTTCTTTGTAACATTACTTAGCATTCCTGAAACAAGCTTCAATGTGGCTTTCAAGATGTTTGACCTTGACCACAATGGGTATGTTATCTTCCAGACACTGGACCCCGTTCATATCCATATTCTCTAGTTGCTTCTTTATGCATCTCAGCATCTGGTCCCTCTTTTATTATTTTAATTTAATTAGCTCTGCGCCATTTAATTGTTGCAAGCATGCTCACTTACATATTTTAGTTTGGAATTTTCTTTGACTAGTCATATCTTGTTTGGAAATACTGGTGTCAGATGACTATGGTCATATGTGCGATCTTCCACAGCTAATGATATCTCGGGGAAATGCAATCCCATGTTTCTTTTGGCAGCAATTGATCACATTTAGTATATAGAACTCCCGATGTGACCCCACTGGCAAAATGTCACCTCCATGGATTCAAAGGAAGCACCAGATCTCGACAAAGAACAAACCTCCAAAGCCCTCCACTCCACCCCCCAAATTTTTATCACAACATTTCATAGAAAATCTAATATCCATTTTAATTAAGAAATTCAGGTTATACATGAATTATTGCATTGGAACAATTAACCAATGTAAGTCCTTAGAATTAAAAACTGTGAATGCCGTAGTTCTGGAAGAAAATCAGATAGAGTAAAAGAAATATCTGATATTGCTAGTTTTGACTTCTGCATTTTTTGATCCCTTTAAACTTGACCTTTTTTTTTCCTTTTCTGAATCTATTAAAATTATGTGGTGTGCTTTACATTTTGATATGTGCTTACAATCATGCCTACATGTTGTTTACATTTGGTAATTCATGTACAGTTTGTCATCCAGAAAAAATCTGCTTTTTGAGCATGCCCAATCATCTCAGATGTTATTAAGGGTATGATTAAATTTGACAAGCTATTTATCTGTTTATTATTCTTTGTTCTCACTTGCTACTATGTCTTCACCACAGGGAAATTGACAAAGATGAGTTTAGGAAAGTGATGACACTGATGCGATCCTATAATAGACAAGGAGCTGCCCATAGGGATGGTTTACGCTTTGGACGTAAGGTTTGTCAGCCGGTAGAAGATGGTGGACTGGTTGAGTACTTCTTTGGCAAGGATGGGAATGAACATCTACACTATGATAAGTTCTCTAGTTTTTTGAAGCAATTGCATGATGAGGTGATCTATTTCTTTTCATTTTTTTGTTCATTAAAATATTATCAATGTAGATAATGTTTCTATTGATCAACTGCATTTGTCAGCATTTGCTTCTGTATTTCTTCAGAGCTTGAAACAATCCGTTCATTTCATAAAGGAAGATTATGTGTCACAAATAGTTCTATTTTCTAGAAAATGTTGATGAACATGACTATACTATATGTAAGTTTGCAGATTAATTTGTATAGAGTTGTATTTGGTTTTATATACTTTCTATAAAGAAGCAAATTGTGGAGAATCAGAAACCAATTATTTGTACATGGAAAAGACTTTAACTTCTGGAATTTAGAAAAGGAAGGGACAAGCTCGCACTATCAAATTCCAATTCGTTCCAGATTTTGAACGCACAACTTATGAGAGTTTCCTTGTTTTGAAATTATTTAGTGTGTTTGTCTTTGAGTTGCAGAAACTGAACTTTTGATAAGGTCAAAGTTCAATGTTTTTACTGTCCAAGTGCTTCTCATTTTTTATTGGTGTAGATTAGTGATTATTTACATTGTATTCTACCTCTTGACCAGCATCTGGGTTACCATCATAGAATAAACACTAAAAGTCCTTGTGAAAGGATTCAGTGAAAGCATGAAAGTTTTCATAGCACCCAAGCCTATGTAGTACCCCCCCCCCCCCCCCCCCCCCTCTCATTATGCGTAGTCCATTCACGAGAAACTTTTAACTCTTGTGTTTTTCCCCCTGGTTGAATCTTCTGCAGATTGTCCGCTTGGAGTTCAGTCACTACGATGTGAAATCATCCAACACAATACCTGTGAAGGACTTTGCTTTATCCATGGTTGCTTCTGCTGATATGAACTACATAGACAAGTTACTGGATAGAGTCGATGATTTGGATGACAATCTTGACCTCAAGGATCTGCACATTACCTTTGAGGTTGGAATATTAGCTATCCCTCATCAATCATCGTTATTCTTGGGTTTACCATTTGTTCCATTTCAAATTACAATCTATAATTTCAGGAGTTTAAGGCATTTGCTGATCTTCGAAGAAGGTTGGAACCATTTGCAATGGCTATCTTCAGCTATGGCAAAGTAAATGGTTTGTTGACAAAGCAGGATCTAAAACGTGCTGCATCACATGTAAGGTCTTCTACACATGCCCTGTGTAGTTTCAATTAGCTATTACCAATTGAAATAAATTTCTTCCAGGTTTCCTTAGAAGAAGCACTGAGTTTCACATTTCTCTAATTATGTAGTGTTCTGCCCTAGGCCGCTAGCTACCCTGTTTGTTTATAGCTGACATGCTCCAGTTATTCACAAATATTTGATCCATTTTCGGATTGATTTCCTACTCTTTGATATATAGGTTTGTGGAGTGGACTTGACTGACAAAGTAGTGGACATAATTTTCCACGTGTTTGATGCTAACTGTGATGGTAACCTGAGCTCAGAGGAGTTCCTAAGGTCATTACAAAGAAGAGAAAGTGACATTCGCCAGCCAGCAACTTCAGGTTTCCTAGGGGTGATAGCCTGCTGGCTGAACTGTACAAAGTGTTCTCTTCAACAGATGCTGCCCCAGTAGATTCTTTTGACGCTCATGACAGTGTCTTCGTTGCCCTTGGTTGCTCTGTGTTTAATGTAGGTTTGCCGTACTTACCTTTTGTTTAGTTTCATTATTCAGTTTTCATAAAATTTCAACTACTACTCGTTAATCGCTCATCTAGGTACATAATAATCGTCTTCATCTATTTTGCGATGATTTGGTTGTGTGCAGGAGCCAGAGAACTTGATCGACAACAGATAGAGTTCTGAAGTGCGAAGAGGTTTTTTGGTGTAAATATTACCATGCGGCCCCTGCTTCATATTGATTAGAGTTGGTCATACCACGTAGCTGTAAGGAATACCTTCCGTTCTCGTCCAAGGGCTCCGATGACATACATCGTCTTTTTTTTTTTTTTTGATTGGGATGACATACATCGTCTTAGCCCTGATGCTACCTATCTTGCTTTTAGCTCACCCCTGATGCTGAAATTCTGTGTGGATTGTGGCCGGACAATCACACTTGTAATGACTAATCGATGCTTCTCTTTTACTGAATAAGTGAATGGTAATGTGATCCGCTGGAAAGATTATATTATTGGAAAAGGTTGTGACATAACTGAGAGATTGTAAATCAGGAGTTGGTGATGTGATCCGCTGGAAAGATGCTAGAGCAACTCCAATAGTTTGCTAAAAATCACTTGTCAAATTATTCATTTGGCAAGTGACTAAAACATATAGCAAGTGGAAAAGGTTTACATCTCCAATAGTTTGCTATTTGTGCTTGGCAAAATTAGTAAATATGGTTCACTCCATCAACTGATCAACTACTGTCTGGCCGCATGCCCCTGCGTGACTCCTCGCTTGACCCCTGCATGCACGATGGCAAGCGCGAGGACGCGCGCATATTTGCACGTGCAGGAGGCTCGAATAAAAACTACCTATAATTTGGCAAGGCAAATGGCAAACTGTTGAAGTTCCATTCATCTTGTTTTGCCAAAAAATTTAGGATAGCAAGTCCATTTAGCAAACTATTGGAGTTGCTAATACATGTTTCAGCAAAAGAAAAAAAAACAGGGTAAAAAGAACGGGAAAAATAAGCCACAAGTTTTTCAACAAAAGAGAAAAAAAAAACTAGGTAAAGAGAACGAAAAAAAATAAGAGGCGTTCACTATGACAAATATCTTGGAAATTTTAAAGGTATTGTCTTTGTTTCAGCCTGTAGGATTTTTTTTGGCACCACTTAGACAAGGGAGCTGTCATGGTCTCAAGAGCAACTCCAACAGTTTGTTAAAACTCACTTGACAAATCTATAGTTTTGTCAAGTCCTAAAACCAAATGTCAAGTGAAAAAAGAGGTCTTCTTCAACAGTTTGCTATTTGGGTTTGGCGAAAGAACTTGACATCCTAAAATTTTTGCCAAAATCATAAAATTGAGCCTCCAACAAGTTGGCAAAACTAGTTGGCAAATTGGAATACACGTGATGCCAAACGATGGAAGACTTGACATATTTGGCAAGTGAAGGGAGAATTTTGCCAAGCTTGTCAAATTGTCAAGTATTTTTGTCAAGTTGTTGGAGGAGGTTTTTTGTGGTTTTGGCAAAAATCCTAGGATGTCAAGTGGTTTTGCCAAACTGTTGGTGAGAGCGTTGTCTCTAAATTGAAATAAAATGGATATGAAGCATAGTGTAATGTGTATATAGGACATGATGTTCGTAGTTCGTCCATCGGATCAATCATGCCTTCCAAGTGGTCTGGACTGTATGACCAGTTCCTTCAATCAAATGTTTTTTTTCGGTGTAGTCAAAAATATTTGCAGTTTATAAAGAGCTTACTGTAAATGTGCCCAGGAAACCATTCAGCACAGTTCGTTTTTTACAAACTATTTCGGACCGCTCTCCAAAACTTTTCAAGTAACGATGAAGTAGCAATATATATCAAGAAGTCTACGTTCAAGCCTTTTGTTTTAGAAGAAACTATGTGCTACAGTTATACTATCCATGTGAATTGAAACTATACTTTTTTTGTCCTAAAAAAGGATTGGATTGGACTGAGTTAAGCTTCTCTAAGTTTGACTAAGTTTATATAGAATATTATCAACATTTATGACTCTATACTATGAATATTGACACTTCGGAAACAGTTAGGGTTGAATATCAAATCTTTACCTACCTAGAACTAGGTAGCTAGAACCGTACAATATAATCTTCAACTCGTTCAGAATCTCATATTAAACACATTTGACAGTCCATCATGAAGGAAAAAAAAAATAAAATCTACTACTATCAATAATACATGCCCCGAGCACATGAATAATGTACAATTAAACGTGCGTGTTGAATGAACCTGACTGAAACCTGCATCGATCAGTACGGGAGCCTAACGTTGAGCCTTCTGAGCCAGATGGAGTGCAGCACCATGCGGATCATGTCGAACCGCCGCGCCGGCCGGTGCACCACGAAGTGCCTCTGCGCCTGCAGCACCCTGGCGCGCAGCACCCGGTACCTCCTCTCCGACACCCCCTTGAGTATGGCCTTGAGCTCCGGTATCCTCGCCGGCGGCACGGTCACCGACATCTTGCTCCAGTCCAGCACGTCGCTGAACGGCGGCGGGTACCCATCGGAGATGATGACGGGCACGCAGCCGGCGAAGACGGACTCGACCACCCTGGGGCTGGCCACCTCGAAGCCGCTGGGGCAGAGGCAGAAGCGGGCCCTGGCCATGAGCGCGTGGTAGTCCTGCCCCGCGGGGAGGTACTCGTGGATGTCCATGTCCGGGTCCTCCTCCTCCTTCCTGCCGAGCCAGTGCCCCAGCAGCGCCTTGCGGATGTGCCCGTGCGTGCCCCCCGCGAAGAAGGCGAGCGTGGTGCGGTTCTCCGGCGGGAGCCCGGGCGTGGGGCGGCGGAGGACGCCGTCGGCGAGGTTCACCTCCGGCAGCGTGGCGTCCTTGCGCGGCCTGAACCCCTCCGAGGTGTTGGCGTTGCACAGCACCCGGATCGCGTTGGCGTGGAGCTCCCGGTTCGCCTCGGAGACCAGCGGCGCCCAGTCGTGGCACGAGACGATGACGTGGTCGGCGCCGCGCGACCGGTTCCAGTAGGGGTGCCTGCGGGCGACGACGTCGACGTAGTCGGCGAGCGCGCGGCGCATGTGCGCCATGCGCGCCGTGGTGTTGAGCCTGTAGACGTAGTGCACGAGGTTGCAGACGCTGACGGGGAGCAGGAAGGCGTGGGCCTCGCCGGGGTGGCCGGCGGCGAAGGGGTTCCGCGGGTCCTCGAACTCCTCCAGGAACTGGCCCTCGATGGAGTAGATGTCGGCGGACGGGCCCACGTGCGCCAGCGGCGGCTCTCCTTCCCTGTACGTCCATATCTTGAACTTCCTCTCCATCTCCAGGTAGCTCCTGATCGATGATCCGCCGGCGATCCATGCCAAGATGGAGTTTTTATAATTTATAGATCTGTGCACGACGACGACGGACATTCGGGAGAAGAGAACGAACTACAGTAACGCATGCGTGTTGTTTACCTGTGGAAAGCTCGGGGGTTTCGGTAGATGGCGCCGCGCGGCACGAAGGCGTCGCCGACGTCCTTGGAGCTCCGCCGAGCGCTCTCCGCCGCCGCCGTCGCCGGGGCCCCGCGAGCCGCGGCGCGGATGGCCGCCCGAGACCGAGCCAGGGATTCCTCGATTGGCCCGACGCTCACCTGATGCACACGTACGTAGAGATCAAACGCGACGACTTTCCGCAGATTTGGTTTGCGTGGTTTCCATGCATGAGCATGATGCGGAGTTTGTTGCACACCGCGGGCGTGCGCGTGTCACGTGTACGTATAGTATACGTTACCTTCTCGTCGAGCTGCGCGCTCGCCGGCGTCTGCGACGCCTTCTGGGACTCATGCGGAACGTGCCGCAGCAGGAGGTGTTCTCGGGTGCTGGCTGGCTCGGCGGCGCCGCCCAAGAAGGCGGGAGGAGGCAACACGAAGGCCGCGGCCAGGAGCGCGGAGGCGAGGAGAGGCACGGCGATCGCAGCCAAGCGGCCGCCGTTCTCCATGAAGGCCTGGATGCGACGAGCCGACGATCCGCTCGCGTGAGGCTACTCCAACGACCGCGCGCGCATGCTGGAGTAAATTAAAACTCGGAACTGCCAGTCCAACCCGCTGGTAAAAGGCGCATGCACGCCGTCCTTGTTGCGGGTAGGAAGGGAATAGTGTAGCCAGAGTTCGTTCTCGTAATCTCGTTCCTAAACAGAAGCTGCGCGGCTGCGGCCGCGGCGCAGTTTGGCAGTCCGGTTTTCGGGATCTAATCTACTATGCCCGCTGCATGCGGCGCGCACCGTGCAGCCCCCAGCCGCCAGGGCCGTATTAGAGGAGGTGCAGCGGGTGCGACCGCCGGGGGCCCAACTTGCGAAGGGGCCCAGACCCAAGTATATGTATTTCCTATATACTCCCTCCATTCCAAATTATAAGACGTTCCAAGAATTTTGGAGAGTCAAAAATTTTCAACTTTGACCAAAATTATAGAGAAAAATATAAAGATTTATACCATCAAATATACATATTATGGAAATATAACTAATGGAGAATCTAATTGCACTTAGTTGATATCATAAATATTATTATCTTATTATATAAATTTGGTCAAAGTTGAAAAACTTTGACTCTCCAAGATTCTTGGAATGTCTTATAATTTGGGATGGAGGGAGTATGTCGCAACTTCCCGACTCCTTATCTCCTTGCTCGTGAAATAGAGAGACGTCGCTGCTCACGGCCGATGCAACGACGTCGCTTCGCTATGTGCTGCATTGAGATATCTTAGACATTATTGATCTCGACATTGTCTTCACTAATTTTGCATCAAGAAAAGCTCGAAGAAGTCTCTTTTCATAATGGGAGTTTGATTTATTTAGGATTTTGAGGTAATTAAGTTGGGACCCGTTTGGATTCTTGGAATTGAATCTATTTTAAGAATCATAATTTATACACATATTAATTAAGCTAATATAATTGTATACAGATTATATTTGTATATTATTGTTGGTTATACGAGAGAGATACTCATATGTTGTATTTCTATCATAGCTGAGTGAATTGAAGAGAGTGTTATAAGTTGTATAGTAGAAATATAGCATGATAATCTATAGAATCTATTTCTGTCTCTCACCCTATCAATTTAAGATAGGTTTATATCAAATTCTAAGCCAAATAGGCTAGCTTATTGAGTGGATGCGGTTCCCTCCAAAATAAAGGGATCCAAACGGGCTTCTTAATGTAATTTTCTTGTCCTTCTAGACATTGTATGCTGGTATTTTCATTGCTCATTAATTAACTTATATATGTATATATATACCTATATACAATTGCGTATATTTGTATCGTATGTGTGACCACTGTAGCCATAAGGCCCATTGCCAAGTCCGCCCCAGGGCCTTTGAAAATGTAGAACCGGCCCTGCCAGCCGCACACGGCACACTCGATCGAGTCGGCGGCACCGGTCCAACGACGAGGGCGTGCGTGATCGACTGCGTGCACACCGCACACGCGACGCCCGTGTACGGCAGGTGAGTTCTAGTTCTAGTTTGGTAGTACATCTTTTGGTGAATGTTGGGTCGAGGCAATATACCCTGGAGATTTCTGTTGCTCCGCACGAAAAATGCTTGGCTCAACGCAGCTCTCGTGTTTTGCGGATGTCGTTGAGGCGTTGAGCTGGAGGTTGGGCTGACCACGTTAGCAAGAAACAAACAGGACTGCAAACCAGACGACATTGTTCCTTTGAATGCCATTATGCATTGGCGCTGTTCCTTCAAATGTCATTCTGTATTTTTTTTTTCTGGCGTGCTGTTCGTATCGTGCTAAGGATCCCGCCACCGAATTTAAGAACATTAAGAGCTTGTTTGGTTGCCGGCCTCCATGCGCCACGTCACACCTGCGGCAGCCACGGGGAGTTGGGCAACCGTGTGGTTCCGTGCCGAGTGCGCCACGCCACATACTGCGGCAGCCACGATGAGCCAGGCGAGCGTTTGGTTGTTGTCGTATCTGTGGCCGCCACCACTGTTTTCAGCATAAAATCTCGCCGCATCTGTGGCGACGAAAATCATCGCCACATCTTCGGCGGCGCCACAGATATGAGTATGGCGAGCCACAAAAGCAGAGGCAAGGCTTCGGCGGCGCCACAGCTAGCGAGGCAGACTACGGCGGTGAACCAAACGGACCCTTATTTTACAATTTGATGAGTTGGGGGTTAAAGAGAAGTGACAGCCTTTCATGGCGCAACATGTTTCTGAGGCTATGTTTGCTTGAGCTTAATCAGGCAGAATCAGTTTTACTTTTCAATCATGAAATAATGTTTTTCTCTCACAACAAATCAGTCACAATCACAATAAATTTTACCGAAGAGAACCTCTGTCGGTCAATACGGTGACACTTAAAACATTCTCCCTAAGAAGATCTTAAAAAAATTCTTAAACTCACTCTGAAATTATTATTAGCAGATCCATTTGATAAAAATCTCTCTCTACATCCTTTTACCCCCAACTTTTCTATATCTTATACACACTCTAGATAGTTAGCACTATTCTTCGTCTTTGACTAGTGAGAAATCCGAAATAGAAGATGTCTATATTTAGATATTTAATTAAAAAGACATTAAAATCTCTATTGCTATATAATACTTTTGAAGTTGCTCTAAGTGGAGTAGACCACTCACCTTCTTAAGGAAAGGCACTAAGAACAACCCACTAAGAGTCCTCGAATCAGAGCTCATACTCTTGATTTAAGAGCTTCCCTTTGCTTTTGACTTTTGAGGGTCTTATTTTTTAAAACTACTTCAACAAGAGCTTTCGAATCAGAACCTTCAATTTTGTCCATATTTGCCAAAGCTCTAGTTCTACAAAATCTATAGATTTCCTAAAGCTGGTCACTTGGTGCTCTAGGAAATCTTGAATCTAGAGATGTAGGCATGTTAATGACATTTACATAACTAATTCATTTATATTTAGATTGAATAATTTTTATAAACCACTTTAATTTAGTCTACAAATCATAGATTTATCATAGATATCAGAGCTAGAGCTATGACAAACGGGCCCTCCATCCAAGTAGACACTGTCATATGAAACCCCCTCGTCGTTCTCCGTCGTTCTGCTCATCAGCTGAGCTAGGGGGAGCAAGGCTAGGAGCACTAGGACAACATGGTGAGGTCCTTGCTGAGGGAGCTACACCGAAGGAGGGAGGGTTTTACCTGTATGCCATCGCGAAAAATGGCCCCAACCCTAAGGTCCCTGAAAGATCAAAGCGAACCTGTGTATCCAATCTCATTTTGGTTTTGTCTCATATGTCACTCCGTCCGGATTTTTGTTAGATTTCGCCGTTTGGGCGCACTGACAGGTGGGTCCGAGCCAGAAAAAGACCAAAATACCCCCCTCTCTCTCCTTCTCACATCTGGGCGTGTCTCATCTCATGTGCACGTCCCCCTCGCGCGCAATCAATGCGCCGGGGCCCGCGCGACATGTCACGGCAGCAAGTACGCGTACCATCGACCACTGCTCTGCTCGATCCTTCCAACTGCTTCCATTCCATTGCCGCGCGCGATCGAAAAGGCCCGCCCGGGAGCGAGAACAAATCCTCCTGTGCACCGTGTACGTACACGTCCTTGCAGTTGCAGCTAGCCCGGCGCCCCGGCCCGTACGTGCATGTGTGCCATGTCGTCCGATACAAAGATACATACAGTATCGGCCAAACAGTGATTGCTGCTGTACTTTTTCACGGAGCCTCGTGCGGTAGAGAGAGCTAGCGCGATTGCGCGAAACGCCGCCGATGGTTTCGGTCTCGGTCGATCATGCGTGCACGTGCACTGGCGATTCACGAGTTGGCTAGCGATGATTTGTTTTCCTCCCGTTGTGCGTGCACCGCGCGGCACTCGCCGCCATCAGGTCCCCTGGGAGGGACCCGAACAAAACGAACGAATGCCCGGACGCAAACCTGGAGCCTGCACGCAGAGCCGTGTGCGTGGCTCCGTCTGCCCCGCCGCGTCAACGTCGTCGTCGTGGACGGGCCGCGATGCGGCGCAAGCCATTGGATGGATGGTACAGCCAGCTCATCGCCCTGCGATCCTCTCTGGTCCAACCATCCGGCCGGAAGCATCGATCCGGCCGGCGGTCTATAAATACCGCAACTCCATCGCCTTTTGGTCATCGCACCATCCTATCGATCGATCGATCGCAGTGTCAGTAGTCTTGCAGAGACGACGAACTGATCGAAATCTGAACAACCGATCGATCAAGCTCTGACGATGGCCTCGTCCGCCGGACGAGCTCCCATATCATGAAGTCGTGGGTTCTGGCGGCGGCGACGACGGTGCTGCTTCTGCAGCAGCTGCTGCTGCACGACGAAGGAGTACTACACGCGAGCGCCGCCGGCGGCGGCAACTTCTTCCAGGACGTGGACATCACGTGGGGCGACGGGCGGGGCAAGATCCTGAACAACGGCGAGCTCCTGACGCTGTCCATGGACAGGTCCTCGGGGCTCGGGCTCGGGCTTCCAGTCCAAGTCGCAGTACCTCTACGGGCGCTTCGACATGCAGCTGAAGCTCATGCCGGGCGACTCCGCCGGGACCGTCACCACCTTCGACCTCTCGTCGCAGGGCGGCGCGCACGACGAGATCGACTTCGAGTTCCTCGGCAACGCTTCCGGGGAGCCCTACACGGTGCACACCAAAGTGTACAGCCAGGGGAAGGGCGGCCGCGAGCAGCAGTTCCGGGCGTGGTTCGACCCCACGTCCCCACCGCCGACTTCCACGCCTACTCTGTGGTCTGGAACCCCGCCCACATCGTCTTCTACGTCGACGGCGTCCCCATCCGCGAGTTCCGCCACCGCCGGGACGACGCCGCGGTGCCGTTCCCGACGTCGCAGCCGATGCGGGTGTACGACACCGTGTGGGACGCCGAGGAGTGGGCCACGCAGGGCGGGCGAGTACGGACCAACTGGTCCAAGGCGCCCTTCGTCGCCTCGTACCGCGGGTTCGCCGCCGACGGGTGCACCGCGCCCGACGCCGCCGCGTGCGCCAGGTCCAACGCCGCGTGGATGTCGCAGGAGCTCGACAGCGCCGCGCAGGAGCAGCTCTCCGCCGGGCGCAGGCCAGCTACATGATCTACAACTACTGCAGTACTGCACCGACAAGTACCGGTTCCCGCAGGGACCGCCGCCCGAGTGCTCGTCGCCGGCCAAGTAGGGTATATATTAGAGAGGTGAGAGGTCGTATATTACAGATGCGTATTCGATCGATTGGTCGGTTACGTTATTATTATTATACGGCATAAGTTCGGCGGATATACCTCTACGTAGAAGCCATGCATGTCTATTGTGTATTATGCATGAGAAAGAGAGGGGGTATTTTGGTCTTTTTCCGGCTCGGACCCACCTGTCAGTGCGCCCAAACGGCGAAATCTAACAGAAATCCGGACGGAGTGGCATGTGAGACAAAACCAAAATGAGATTGGATACACAGGTTCGCTTTGATCTTTCAGGGACCTGAGGGTTGGGGCTATTTTTCGCGATGGCATAGAGGTAAAACCCTCCTGAGGAGAATAGGGTGGCACATGAGAAAATAGGAACTAAAAAAGACGCACAATACAATGGCGGATTTAGGATAAAAGTTTAGGAGGGGCTAAGTTCGAACTATTTAGCAAAATTAAGACATAAATCTTCTCTTTGTGACATTATCTTTTGCTCCAAACTCTTTTAAATCTTGTCGCATGACTAAAAATTCATGGAGGGGCTAAGCAGGAGCTCCATAGACGCGGTCACCGTAGAGGGGGGGGGGGCTGCAGCCCCCTGGCAGATCCGCCCCTGGCACAATAACAAGTTAGTATCGAAAACAATTCTGTTGAAGAAACTAGGAGATAGAGCCAAGGGAAAGATTTAGAGGACTTCATAGAGTAGGGGGAGTTGGATTAATTTTTTTCTCCCGACACAAATAAGAGAGTAAGGGTCCTGCTTAGGATCTCATTGAAAATGCTCTTACACAAAAGAGTGTGAGCAGATGGCCGCATGGACGGGGAGAAGCGGTACCAAGGCGCAACATGTTCGTTGGGCGATTTTTAGGAGATCTCCTAAATAAAAAAGACTAAGAGCGACTCCAACAATTTGCTAAAACTCACTTGGCAAATCTATAGTTTTGTCGGTCTCAAAACCAAATGCCACGTGAAAAAAGAGACCTTATCAATCAGTTTGCTATTTAGGCTTGACAAATTGAAGGGCGTGCGCGACCAGGGCCATTTGCAGCTGCCACCACGTGGAGCTAGAAGCCACATGTTGGCTTGCATATATCTATACGTGATGGCAAGCGACGCCAGGACGTGCAAATTTGCGCCGGGAAGAGGAAAGAATGTCAAGCTCTCAAAATCGCCAAGTACTTTTGTCAACTTGTTGGCCTTTGGGAAGGGGAAAGGCTGTTTTCACTTGCAAATTGTTGGAGTTGCTCTCCTCCTCCCTATCCCTAAAGAAACAGAGACAACTTTATTTACTATAACAGTGCCCAGTGCCCTCTCAGCCTCTTAGCTAGCGCCTAACTGAAAATGTAAATTAATTCTACAGAAACCAGGGTCAGCTGATGTCCCGTCGTTAGCCGAAACAACCTGACCTGCGCTTCTTGGGCCTGTTTGCTCTAGCATCCATCCCTCTCAAAATCGCCAAGTACTTTTGCCAACTTGTTGGCCTTTGGGAAGGGGAAAGGCTCTCTCCTCCTCCCTATCCCTAAAGAAACAGAGACAACTTTATTTACTATAACAGTGCCCAGTGCCCTCTCAGCCTCTTAGCTAGCGCCTAACTGAAAATGTAAATTAATTCTACAGAAACCAGGGTCAGCTGATGTCCCGTCGTTAGCCGAAACAACCTGACCTGCGCTTCTTGGGCCTGTTTGCTCTAGCATCCATCCCTTGCGTTGGACGCCTGGACTAGGATGCAGAAGACAACTCAACTACTCAAGGTAACCGGGTCTTTCGGAAAAGGAAAAATGAAAACACGAACACTGTACCCACACCTGAGAGACTGGGGCCTGCGTCAGTCGATACCACACCTTAGCCGTAATGATGACTTTGTCATTGCAGAGTGATGCGGGAAAAACATGTATAACAGCAGCATGGGTGAGAAAATAAGCACTCGATGCTAATCGAAAAACTCCAATCCACCCAAAGGCCAAACATAACAAGATCAACATACATGAGCATCCCAGATGGCGAGGAAGCTGCTATTTACAATTTTGTCTCTTCCCATCGCGCCTTGTACACGGTGCAAAGAACTGCCAGTTCTTCAGCATTACCCCGAAACGAACGAGCTCGTTGACATACATACAGCACAAGACCTAGCACTCGCTAAAACCATCGACAACTTATATACCTGCCTTCAATTCAGGCTCTTCCAAGATACTTATCTACACAGCAGCCTGCTCGAACCTGATGATTATTTACAACAGGTACCATGTGAAAAGCTACTCTGGCCGCATGATGACCAGACTAGGCAGCATTGTTGCTCGGAGCTTCCTCATCTCGTTTGCCGTGACCCTGGTGGAGTCTAGAGACAGTGAACGCACGTTTTGCAGGTCACTCAGGTGTTTGAGACCAGCATTGGACACCCGCGAGTTTGACACGTTCAAGTTGACCAAAGCAGTCAGGCCTGTAAACCAGATGGACATGAGATTTAAACTGTAAAAAATAAGTAAACTTATTCCGGTATGGAAGAACAATACCAGAGATCAGCTCCAAGGTTTTGTCTGTCAGATTAATATTTTGAGAAAGATTCAGCAGCGTCAGAGCCTTCAGATCCTTGATGTTCTTTACTCCAGCATCAGTAACGAACCCACCACAGACTTCAAGAGAAAGAAGATTCTTAAAAACTGCAACAACATAAATTGTGTCAGATGATGTGGCCTGCTTAGGCGCAGAAAAGATAACTAATGTCAAACAATGTATCCCAAAATTATCTTCAAATAGGAACAGGGATGCCTAAATAACATGACCAACAGGCTCGTCTACTCAACAGGGCCCAGCAAAAGGTATCTCTGCACAGTGCTTCAGTCATTTTCATATTTTATATATACTCCTATATGACCACCGTCATAACAGACAAATGTAGTGTGCCAAAAAAAAATTTATAACATAGTGTGCCAAGTTAGTTAGGGTATTGTTCCATGAAACTCACCTCATAAGTAAGGCTGGTATTACTGCACATTAGAAGACTATTGACTACTGGAAAGTATAAACTAGCTGTGACTAGCATCTGGATAGAACACATCAATTTTTCATAGCTTAACAACCAATTTTGCAACTGAAACTGATTTTGAAGTACGCTCTTACATCTGAAGCAGTTTGTGCCATAGTCAGTTATGTGAGCTCCAAAAAGGTCAAGATGAGTCAGCCTAGTGAGACCTGCATCATCCAACTCCATCTATTAGTGGGAACTATCAAAGACCAGTAGTAGTATACCATAAATGGAACAATAAGGATAATGTACAAACAATCCATGTATGATACATACTTGTAAGTGCTGCCAGGCCAACATCAGTAATTTGGCGATTGTCAAGGTTAACTGACTTCAACGAATTCAACATGGAGATCTTCTTCATACCAATGTCCATGACCAAAGTAAATGAGAGATTAATACTTTGCAGATTACGAAGACCTGCGGAAATACACAGAACACAGAGATCTTCTCCATGAAACTATTTAACGACTAGAAAAAACAGTGCATTCATAAACATGCCACTGAAATAATGCATTTAGAAGGGAAAAAGAAGTCGCACGGTGAAACAAGTAAAACATGCGCTTATAACTCCAATATTCACATAAACCATGTTTTTTATGAGTCACATAGTCTCCACAGCAACTTTGCATCACAAATTAGAAGTTTAGAACATTCTCTTTCTATACTTGGTGAAAGCACATACATTAGTATATTGCTGTCAAAAGCAACCCTACAACTTTCATCAAGGGTTGTACCATGTATAAGATTCAATCAGTCTAAGAGGTAAGAGCTAAAAAAGATGAGTTCATTTTTTTTTTTTTCAAAAGTCAAGACAAACCAGATAGATGCTGGAGTCCATTGTTTCCAACTTCAGTATCAGAAAGCTCCAAGCTTTGCAGTAGCACAAGACCTGCATTAACATAGGCTCATAGTGTTACAAGCACAAATATTCCTAAAAGGATTTAAGAAGTAACAGACATTCACAGATACAGATGTATGAATTCTGAATCAAACAAATAGTTAATAACATACCATTGACGAAAACCTGCAGGTATATAGGCACAAAATGGATTTGCAGATATAATAAATGCAGTAGATTGAAAATCAGTAAAACTGTAACTCACCTTTCAGATGTGATAGACCATCATCTCCAACCTTGCATGAATCCAAGTTCAAAGACTCCAAACTGATTAATTCTAGAAGCAACAAAATCACAGGAACTTAGCTTTAACCATATTGAAGTTGTACTCTACAATGATTCGTTTGGATTTTCAGTATCTTTAAAAGCAACAAAGTAGAAAAGGAGGTCATCCTGTGGCAGCAATATGCATGGATATAAAAACGTATGAGTGCCACATGCTTTAATTTTATATCTTTTGGTTTTGGAACATATTTCTCTCTAATTTATGTATTTTGTTATTTCGATTCTTTTTTAGGTCCAACACTTAGTTACACAAAAAGTGATGCCTGCTTATTGATCAGGGCATCAAGAACAGGAAGTAAAATTACTAGCTCAATTTATCAATGAAGAATAATATCCATCCAAGCCCCTGAAAGAACCAGTCCATTTTAATTCTTGAAAGGAGAAAAAACTATTGGATAAACTAGTGAGGTAATGCTATGTGCAAAATCGACTCCTCCAAACAAATAACCACTACTGAAATAATAAATACTGTAAAATATAAATTCGATATATACATTGTATTGTGCAGACATCCAAATGTAAAAAAGTTGAGTTCTCAACTACATTAAGATAATCATACCTTTGAGATGCACCAAACAAGCATCTGTAATATTGTTAAACCCCAAGTTTAAAACCTTCAACTTTTTAAGATCTGGAATGCAGCAATAGGCAATGAATTAGACACCAGTAAAGCATGACATAAACATGCACAAGAATGATTAAATCAGTTATCAGGGTAACTGTTGTGGACACTTTCATTGGAAAGCAGTACACCAGGAAGAAGGTGCCAGCATACTCTAGTGGCTGATTTTGGGCCAAAGTTATCTGTTAGCGGAGATTCTGCTACAAGTTAGGACTGGAGAGTAAGAATAGAAGATTGGTTGCAGGTTTGTTAGTGTGGAACCGGCCATTAGAGGATATAACTAAGGGCCGGCTAACTGTTAGGGTTAAGCAGAAGCAGAGTATTGTCGATCAGAGCCTCCAAGGGAGGGTGATCTGGCTCTGCTGCAGCCATTACTTAGTATTAGCAATTGTTAACATTAATAATCTTCAGATCATCAATAAATCCCCTAGTTCCCTATCAGTAACACATGCTCAGTAGCTAACTAAATGCATGTATCATGTACGGCACATAAAGCAGGTAAGAACTTCTAAGTACTTGAAACAAACAGGTCTTTTGCAACCAATTTCATGTTATTTGCCTATTATTTACTAAAAACCTGGGGCATTATACAGAGGAGAACAAGGAAAGGTGGGGAGCAGGTTCATAAACATCCTTCCAGATTTCATCTAATGTTGCACGCACTCATGTACACTCACAAAAACACGCAAATGCACACACACAAAACCATTAAACATATAAAACGCGCCACTTAACAAAAGGGAAAAAATCACCCAAACAAAATGTATGGCGCCCCATTAAACATATAAAACACACCTCAATACGTATGCCGCTTAGTATTAATGTTTGCATATTGTAAAAACTGCCCTAGTGCTGACTGACTACTTTGTCCAGAAAATAGTTAGCAAGTAGCATTACATTTACCTTCAAAGTTTTCACAGCCATCATCGTATATACCACAACGGTTCAAGTTCAACAATACCAGTGAAGACAGTCCTACAAAAAGCGAATGGCAATGAAGTGAAGATTCTTACAGACCAAACAAAACTAGCCATTGCTAAGAAGATGCATTTGACATCTACAACTGATATCCTTCAGCATGCAAGTGGGTCACATTTAATTGACCCAAACACTAACCCATCCTACCCAATTTTTTTTTTAGATTTTGGGTCAACCCAATCCATTCCGTGTTTGGGTTCTGGTTCCACCAGAAAGCACCAAAAAGCACCAAATCTCTATCAGCTCCATCCCCGGCAAGGATGTTGCTCTCGCACTTGCTCAAGAGACGCCTCGTCTTCAATCTCCCGCTAGGATGCCGCTCTCGTGCTTGCTCAAGACCCGCTAGGATGCTACATCGGCTTCAATCGCACTCGATCCCATCCTCTTCATGGCCATCCAGATCTGCATGGCCATACCCCTAATTACAGCCATCGACACCAGTCGTGGAACTTCCAAACAGCAAGCCACCATGGACATCGAAAATAGAATGGATGGAGCGATGGGTGAATCGGTGTCGTCGGAGCTGCCGCCGACGGGACGGACGGATGCCTGGTTTTTCTGGCTCCAGGGGAGGTAAGTGAGCGACAAGATTGGCGGCGTCACAGGTTCATGAGGCGCAGCCTGGAGGGCCGCGGTTGGAAGTCCCCGACTCCGCGGCGGCTGCGCTTGCACGGGCGCTGGCGATCCTCTAGAGGAGCAGCACGCGCACGGACTGCCCCTGGGCCGCTCTGTCACTACCAGCGCCGCCCCTGCTGCTGCTGGCGCCGTGCACCGCCTCGCTGGCGCCGCCACCGCCCCGTTCCGGTGCCGGCTGCAGCGGAACGACCCCGGGTGGCTCGTCGGCGAGCAGAGGCACGCCATCTTCTTGTTGCCGGCAGCGGGGGCGGCGGAGGATCTCGAGCATGGTGCGGAGGCCATGGCTGATCCTAGTGTGCGTGTTGTCCGCCAAGCTGCTGGTGGTGTTGCCGCCGCTGCCGCCGCTGCCGCCACATGCGTCTTGTGCGGCCGGCACGGGGCGAGATCTCCGGTGGGCGGTGGGCCAGTGGAAGTTGATCTTAGCGTTGCGGCCGCTCATGGACGGCAGTCTCGTCGCACGCCCGCGTTTCTAGGTAACCCACTGACCCACAGGGGTTAGAACCAGATAACACCAATATTTTTTGGGTCGGTCTTATAGTGTTTTTGCACTGCTACTCGTGAAATGGGTTCTGGGTCATTGGGTTGACCCATAAAAATCTGCATCTTTAGATATCCTAGAAACAGAACACAAGACAGAAAAGTATACATCAATGACCCATATAGATCAATGATCAGTGCAATATATGTCATATGATCAGGCAGCCAGATTCTCATCTGCAAGAGTTGTGTCCTAAATCCTAAAGAAAGCTAGCATTGGTTATAATAAATATAAGAAAGCAATTGTACTAAATGTCAATCTGACTCTATTTGCTCCCAGAGTGAGAAATGCCTCGTCTACACATTGTTCTTAAAGGTTGTAATTTTTTCTGTAGAAGCGTCTATCTAATGACTAAGCGGCTAAGCGCTTTATTATGTACAAATTTCATAAGCCAGCCTCACATGAATCAAGAGTTAGTGTTGCATGCAGATTGCAGAACAGTTTGTGGCACCTAATTAGGGAAAAGGTCAAAAAGTCATAACAAGTTAGTACATTCTCATTCCATAGAAGTGCAACAGAGGTAGAACTCTGAACGCTGATGAACCAAGAAAACAACAGAAACAGATATGAAACTTTGACTGAGGTCACATAATATCAAGATTCAGAGGCACAACACAAGACACCATTAGGAAACAATTCAAGACCTGAAATAGCTTCCAAACAAGAAGCGGTCACTGGGCAGCCCTCTAGGTTCAAGTGAGTGAGCTTCTGCAAGCCTTCAGGGAAGAATAAGCATACTTGGTCAAACTTTAGATCGACTTACAGCACAGTCAAACACAGGTCGTAAATATCAACATACATTAAAAAGTTAAATAAAGCACAAAGCAGACAGCAGTACATCCACAGAAAAAACGATCAACATCCAAACAGAGAATCTTGTGATACTATTTACCTCTGATATACGACACTCCCAGATCTGTGATCTTACAACATGACAATTGAAGGTCCTTCAAATTTGTAAGATCTGCAAAAGAAAGGTGATCATCAACCATGCAAAAATGACAATAGATAAATTTGCAAAAATGTCAACAGATAAATTTCTATCAAGACAACTGCTTTGACTGATAGACTGATATCATATGGTGTTTCTGAGGGAAACACAGAAATAAACAGATATGCTGCTACCTTTTAAATATTTGATATCTGAATCCGCAATATAATTGCAGTATCTCATATTCAATGACTCGAGCTTTGTCAGATCTGGAAAATAAAAACACATTGCAACTAAAATTTCAAATCAACAACTCGGAAAGTAGTGAAAGATCATGAGGACCAGAGGAGACCTTTTAAATGAATAAGGCCACCATGAATCTTTACGCAACCTTCAAGGTCGATATTTAGTAAGTTAACTAAATTTGCAAAGGCTCTCATTCCTTCAGCAGTAACAGCATTACTTCTCTTGAAGCTTAAAGAAGTCAGGTTTGACAGTCCTGCAGATATAGAAGCATTAAGTTTAAGTATAACAAAATACAAGTTCTGAAGCATAGCAAGTTAACTGACTAATAGTCTATAACACAAATTTAAATAGGGACTTGTATTTGAAGTGCTACCAATAGGACAAGTTTAGGGTAAGGGTTGGACTTGTTAGCACATTTGAGTTTGATAATAAGCCAGAAGCCTCCATAACCAACTAGATTTTAGTGCATTAATCTTGCACGCAGAAAAGAGTTTTTAAGTTCATTCTTAAATCCATCTTAAGTGAACTAAAGTCATTTAAACAAGCAAAACCTCATTAAGAAAAATGTGACTAACCTAACAACACTCCCAGCCCACTTTCGGATATTTGATCACAGTAATTACATGCCAAGCTTTGCATGCTTGAGCAATCTCTAAGAAGATCTATCCCATTATCAGTTACTTCAGAGCAAGAAATATCAACCGACAACAATGACTGCCTTTGAGATGCCACTACTTCCATCCAAGCATCCTTTACTCCAGGGTACTCCCCTAAGCCAATGTCCTAACAACGAGGCAAGAAAGAACAGTTATCACAAAAGAGAAATAGCCTCATATTATCATGCAAGAATCATCCTCAAAAGTGAAAGCTGGTTTCAGATAAAGTCCTCAATAGAAAAGTGATTATGAATTCCAAATGAGAGGAAAGAGCATTTAAGCACCTAATAGAAAAACATCTAACAAGAGGTTCCAAACTTCCAATAGCCGCTTGCTAGACAGCACTGTTTATTGTAACTACTAGATACCACCTCTTGTTTTTGGCATGCATCTCATGGGAGCAACCTATGTGCTATACTTACAAGCAAGGTAAACAAATTTCTTTTGGGGGAAAACAGTAGGGGCATACTCCTACAGGAATGCTAGACATGACAGAACAGAAACCTTACCTGCAGAGCACAATCCCTAAAAATTTGAAGCGATGCCTCCGTAAGACGGTTTGAATTTACCAATTCATTGAAAATCTGCTGGCTGAGATCCCTAGGCAGCATTGCAAAAGTACAATACTTGTCGATATCCTGCAAATATTACTGGGTTCAAGAAAAAAGACATTCCATATCAAAATTCAAACAGATGTAGCCACAATACTACCTGGCAGACTCTAGCCACACAGAGCTCCATGAGGGACGGGCACTGCCCAGGAGCATTCCCCTGCCCCTTCCCGGAGACATCAGAATTGCTGCGTGGCAGTGTAAGCAGCAGCCATTTCAAGCTGCTGGTCTTTGAGAACCTTGGGGATGTCTGGAGAGCGTCACCTTCATCCACCAATTGGCTTCTCTTCCTTGAGCAGACACCACCCATGATCGAGGTGAAAGTATTGAACTAATTCAGTCACTCCTCTCGCTATCAACAATTTGGTTCTAGAAAACTAGTAGCTGCACAGTGACTATCCTATAATCCAATTGTGGCGTAGTTAGAGACCATGGCAGCCTTCGTCACCTCCCACTCCATTCTGCAACATGAACATATTTGTTGAGGTTTTGACGGTGACCCAAATCTGTAGATGAACATACTGTACAACCTCTTTTGCTAACTTTTTTTACGAGTGTATGGGTGCTCAGATTACATTAAACAAACAGTAAATCGATTTTTTTTTGTGAAACATCGATTCGACCCTACCCTAACTGACCAAAATAGACAATCAAAAATGAAATCGAAACTGAGAGAATAACACACCAATTAACCAACACGACTTCTTCAGTACGATCCTACCGGAATCAACAATCCTCTACGGATCAAACAATAGAACTCTGGCCAAGTAGTGGTACCAAAATTAAAACTCAAAAGGCTTACAAAACACCACAGCGACACAGCGATCGAACGCCAGCACAAATCCAATAAAGCAGAGAACCGGAACGGCAGAACCTTCCTACACATCATCGATCAGTGCTTCTCAGTTCTCAGGTAAAAAACTGGAAAATCCCAAGGTCGATAGATTATCGCACGAAAAGCGGAAAAAAAGTTCGGCCAAATTGAGGGGAAATGAACAGTGCCCAACCACCCCCGCACCGAGAAAGTCCCCCACACAAACATGGAATCGCCAGTACAAGCCGGTCGCGGAATTCTCACCCACCCGGAGACCATGCGGGCCGTCGCCGACGCCGACGCCACCAACCCAGCTACCCGGCAGCTAGGGTTTATCCACTCGCGTCTGAGCCCCAGCGCTGCGACTGCGAACGCGAGCACGAGCAGGAGGAGCACCGAGCACGGGAGCGAGAAGGGATTAACCCGCGGCTGCGCTCATAAATATCTGACGAGTTCTCGCGTGTTGGCAAGGGAGGGGAAGGGAAACGAAGGGGGGGAGGAAGGGAGGGATTGCAAGTGGTTTCGAGCGAGAGAGCCGGCGCCGCGACAGAGCTCCACGTGTCCCGTGGGCCGACGGATCAGTTTCGCTGATGAGTGGGTTCTACCGGGAGCGGGAGGCCAAGAGCGGCTTGTGGCCTTGTGGCCTTGTGGGGAAGGGGAGAGCCGGAGAGGGGCTGCAGGTGGACCCGTGGAGCGGAGGGGATAAGGCGAAGCGGGCACGCAAGTGATCTGCCGCACGCTACGCCCGCTGATTATGCGGCCGAATGTGTGTCCCTTTTACTATCGGCACTTCGGCAGGGCCATTCGGCAGTTCACTAGAGTATACATGTCGGTGGGCTCCACAGTGGATTCTTCTTCATTTTTTTTTGGCAGCAATTCTTCTTCATTAGTACAAGGCAAACAAATGATTATTATATACATCGAGTACTCCACTGTACTCCCTTCATACAGTAAATAAATGTCGTTTAGAACAACGATAAGGTCTCCAAAGCATAACTTTGATCACTTATTTCTTTAAAAAATATTTGTTGTAAAATGACACCCCTCCATCCCAAATTATAAGGCATTCTAAGAATCTTGGAGAGTCAAAGTTTTTTAACTTTGACCAAAATTCTAGAGAGAAACACAAAGATTTATGACATCAAATGTGTATATTATGAAAGTATAACAAATGAAGAATCTAATTATACTTAGTTAGTATCATAAATATAATATTTTATTACATAAATTTGGTCAAAGTTGAAAAACTTTGACTCTCCAAGATTCTTGGAATGTCTTAGAATTTAGGATGGAGGGAGTATATATATATTTTTATAAAATACTTTTGAAAAAAAATATATGATTTTTGTATTTCTAAACTTAACAATTTTAAAGTTATGCATGATTTATATTCTTAATATTTGACTCAAACCTTATCCAAAATGATATTTATTTCTTATATGGAGGGAGTATTTACTTGCGCTTCTACGGAGTATGTCCTACACTCCTGCTTAAAGAAAAATTTACTAGCATGGCGGCTGCTAAATTCTTTTGGTTACCAAAGTATATATATAGTTTAAGCGTGAATTTTAGCTTCGTCTATGTGGTCGATCAAAAGGATACAGAAGTGATTTTGTGTTTTATATACTCCCTCTATACAGAAAATAGATATCATTTTGGACAAGATTTAGATTAAACATAGGAAATATAAATCATGAATAACTTTTAAATGGTTAAGTTTAGACATGTAAAATAACATAAACAAATTTGTCTTTAAAAGTATTTTCATAAAAAAATATACACATACCATTTTACAACAAATATTTTCAAAGAAATAAAGTGGTCTAAATTATGCTTCGAAGACCGTGTCGCTGTCCTAAACGACTACTATTTTCTATATAAAGGTAGTATTAGATAATGTATGTATTCCTATCTCATTAACTAAAGTGGTGAGTCATCATTGCCAAGGATTACATAAAGATATGATGAAAGCGGGCTTGTAAATTAAAAAAAAATCACAGAAAAATAGGTGATCTCTTTGTAGCTAAGAGAAGCTCATGACTACTCGTCCTATCTTTTGTTTGTACAACCTTTTCCCGTTGGGCGTGATCCGTACTAGAAGTCTAGAACAAACTCAGGAGTTTTTCTTTCCTTTTTTTTTTGCGAGGAAAGCTCGGACAGTTCCTGTGGGCAGGGCCCGAGATGAACAGCGAAGGCAATCGCCAATCCGTAGTGTCCATTCACATAACCGTGAGTACGAGGCCGCAAAAGATCTCCCACCGCAGGCGTGTACGGGCAAGGACACACATGTCACACAGGCCATCGCAACAATCAATATCCCTGCTGTACTACGGAGTACTCTGTACTACGGAGTACTCTCCGTCTGTCCGTCTCTTTTTAATTGTCGTCCGAAAAACGTATATGTAAAGGAAACATGGATTTTTAGAGACAATTATTTAGAGACGGAACAAGCGTAAGTGCCACGTTTACACCGAATGCTCTGGAAGCGGCTCGACGAGTTGTGGGAGAGCTTTGATCCTGGTGCCAAGTGCAAGCGGACTCGTGGGGATTGCTTACCCCGGCAAGAACGCATTTCCGGCGAGCGGAGCGGCGAGGCACGCAACCGATTTCCCACTCACTCTCGGTCACTCTGCTTTTTCTGATCCGACAGCCAAAGCGTCTCTGAACGTCTCGTCGACCTTTTGCTCCATCCAAACGAAAGACAGAGCCATCGGTTTCACCTTTCAGAGAATCAGAGTGCTCCTAGTGCTAGTGTCGCCCGGTCATCGCTATGGCATCTGCTTTTCACTGTACCAGCAGCTTGGCCGGAGAGCTTCCGTGAGTAGACAGTACTGTACTCCGTAGAGTATAGGCTCTGATTCGTACCGGTCGTCGGCGAGATTCACAAGGGCGAAGAGATGTCAATCAAAAGAAAGAAAGAAAAACGGATGCGTCACCATGCATTATAATAATAAAAAAAGGAGCATACGATGCGATAGGATGGAAGGGAGTACTCACTCCGTCTTTATCGTCGAAAAAAACGTGTGTGTGAGGGAACACGGATTTCCAGAGACACTTGTTTAGGGCGTCCGCAATGGTGTTCAAATCGTTAGCTATTTGATCTCTAAGAAGAATGTTATTGACTCTCAATGACAACTTACAAATAGCTAGCTAGATGAGACAGATAAATAAATACTATTTTGATGAGCCAACTTACAAAAGTGGCACTCTTATTGGCTATCGAGGAGAGAGATCAAATAGTCGCTAGCTATTTGATCTCTCTTCTCGATAGTCAATAAGAGTGTTACTTTTTTATTATTTTTATACGTCATCTCGCAAGCTATTTGTAAAGTGCTATTGAGAGCTAATAAAATTCCTCCTAGCTATTTGACAACCATTGCGGATGGCATTAGGGACGGAGGGAGTATATATGGACCGTATGCCGCCATGCCGGTTGGCCCACGACCCACACGCACGGCGGCGCTGACGCCACCAAACAAACATGCACCTGGTGACCCTAAAATTGATCCATCACAAACCGTCGCTCGTGTCTTCTTCGACGCGTCTCTGTGCTGACTCAGGGACACGTGAGCGTACGTATTGATTAGTTTAGCAGGTTTTTGGACACGCGTCGGGATAATTCGCTGACTCATCAGGGGGCCATGCGGCTATGTGCTGTCCTTCCGGCTCATTGTTCATTTTTTTTTTAACAAACTACCCTTCTGAGTACAATCAGCATGCCTAGCAAGGTTATAATTATAAGGTCAGTCTTAGTGGAGAGTTTCATTACAGTTTTCTTTCCAGACTGCTATGTCATATAAAATGAAATAAAACTTGAAAGAACTCTTTATTGAGAGTGAAAGTTTCATTCTATAGTTTCATATGCATTTAATTGTATGACTAATAGAGAGTTGATAATCGTGTCAAAAGAGTTTCATCTAGATAAAACTCGGCTCTCCTCTCTTTTCTTAAATACACTGTTATGTCATAAAAAATATCTATATGACAATCTATTTAATACAAATAAAACTTATGATAATTTATTTAATGCAAATGAAACTCATATGAAACTTTCATTGAGATTGGTCTAAAGCATCCGTGCGTACTAGGAGTATAACACTAGCGGAGCTTAGCGGCGGAGCCATAAATTATACATAATACTTAGCTACGGCTGACCGAGAAAACCAACTTGTAAAATCTGAATGTGTCTCAACCAAATAGATCTTTTGTGGTGGTCGTTTGGGTTAATTCATTGAGTTGACACGACTCGTGGTGACCCTATTCTCTCAATGTTATGCGACATGCCCATTGAAGCAAGCCTCTACGATGACTTCATAAATCTCGGGATTTACCGGGTTACTCTTTCGTAGATATTCATAGCGATGATTTCATTTCTAAAAATTATTAGTAATATTTATATCTCTAAATAAATTTATTATAAAAAATATATTAAAGGATATATTTAATGGTATTAATTACATACTATAAATATTGGTATTTCTTATATATTTAGTTAAAAATGAAAATGTTTAACTTTAGAATGACACTTTTCACTAGATAAAAGGAGTTGAAGATATTAATAGGTATATATAAAAATAATTTTGTTATATTCTTTCATTAAATATAAATAAAAATATAAGATTAAACTAATGTTTTTTTGTTGACATATGTTAGGGGGGTCATGGCCCCCGTAAGAATGGCAATGGGTCATAGCATTTATGCTTCTTTTTACAATGTAACTAAGCTCTATTAAATTTTAGTTTAAAATCATATAATATTATGATCTGATCTTTATTAAGCTCAATTTTTAAATTTGTTTGGTCAAATTATTGGCCCTTTACCACCTCTGGCTGGCTTCACTTCACTCGCCAGAATTCTAAGTCTCGTTGTGCATATATAGATTTTTTTTATGCTTGCCAGTCTAATTAATAGCCGTGTGCAGCTTTACTTGAGAATTCTTATTGCAGTCTTCTTCATACAAAAAATTGAGCAAGGAATAGCTTCCCAGTTCCCACTCAGGGCTGAATTAGCAGAATCGCCTCCAAGCCGATCCACTACCTTCAACCTAGCCTGGGCGTTCGGGTTACTCGATTTTTTCGGGTCGGGTAATTCGAAATTTAGGTAATGAAAATTACTACTCGAATTTAGTCATGAAAAAAATACTACCCGCAATTTCGGGTACCCGATAATTCGGGTTCGGGTTCGGGTATTACCCGATATACCCGAATTCATATAAAAGAGCAAATTATACAAAAATTTAGTAGAAGTTCATACATAATTTTAGCAACATCTTGTATAGAACTTTAACACTAATATGCAAAGAATAACATATTACAGTCACTTGTTCAAATGGAGAGAATAGTATACTAATGAAATGATAAATTCATTTATTTAACTAACAACATATGATAAATACAAAGACAAAAATACAACTTCGGATAATTCAGGTAGTTCGGGTACCGGGGGATATTATCCGAATTACCCAAACTAATTTCGGGTAATCAAAATCAGTATCCGAATTTAGAATCGGGTACCTCGGGTTCAGGTAATTCGGGTCTGGATTCGGATAATTCGGGTAATGGATAGCGGATATTTTGCCCAGACTTACCTTCAACGGCCCTAACTGGACGTCAAGCCGTTGGGCCGTTTAGTAGGAGGCCGGAGGTCCACCGTCCACATCAAACAAAGGCAAGGCGCGCGCGAGTGGCTGCGCTGAAAAAGCCGGGAATTGATCGACGTCCTGCGTCGGCAGCGGTTCGGTGGCCACCTGAATTACCCGGTACTTGAACATGATCCTCACGTATTCGATACATATCTATATTAGATACTTCGATATATCATTATACTTTAATTTACTATAAAGACTGATGTATCCACATATTCCTATCCAGCCGATACGGGATACATGTATTCGCATCCGTGCAGTATAGCCGCATAGGTGTCCACTTGCCCCGTTGTAGGTCGTACCATTGGGCAAGAGCCCAAGAGGTGCGGTTGAGACTCGAGTCACTCGACCGAGCATTGACTAGCATTATTTCTCTCTGTTTCCAGGTTCCTAGCACTGCTCCGATCAAAAAAAAAAAAAAAAAAGTTCCTAACACTGCTAAAAAACAAAGCCCCCCCCCCCCCCCCCCCCCCGCCCAGCTGAATGCGAGCAACCTAAGAATGCGCCAGAAAACGTTGGGCGGCAAATCAGGATATCGATGTGCCAAAGGATATCGATGAACCAAAGTTGGCACAGGAGATAAATAAAAGAGTTAAGTACATGAGCAGACCCTAAACTTGCAAGCGGTGCCGCTTAGATCCAAAAACTTTAAAAACATATTTTTAGGCCACTAAACTTCAACCGGTGCACCATAGTTAGCGGTCCGGAAATGAACCTACAGTCCACCTTTTTTACAAGTAGAGAACCTACAGCTCACCCTTTTTACAAGTTTGTACGCTGCACCAGTAACAAGTTTAAAGACCCAGAAATATGTTAGTTCATAAACCTAAGTGACACTCTTTAACAAGTCCACGGACCACTGATGCATTTGACTCCAAATAAAATAACCGCAACTCTCCTCGAAAACAAATGAGAACCTGAAGGGCTTTTAGAAGTGAACAAGCACAACCATTCCCATAGCTCTCCACTTGTACCTGGTATTTCCATCGGTTTCCTTGATTATTACATACATTATTTCATATCAACCCCTTTAGGCCCATGCGATATCAAGCCGACGGCACTACCAAACAAGTACAAGAAGAAAGCCTGACGTGAGGCCAGGAACAAAAAGGCTATCACGTTGGGCTTGCTCAGCGGCTGCAAAATACGCCCAGGCAAATGTGGCCCGTTGAATCAAATGCACAAAATCAGCACATCTTCTCACTCAGCTCTGATTGAACCAGCGGCCTGACGCGCCGTTCAGGTGCCCATTCCCATGGATCCCTGCACCGTTGGGTGCCATTGGGGATGTGGGGATCCGTGAGGCTGGAGGGCCAACTGCCACTGAAGGAGGCGAGGAGAATAGGGCGGGGATGTGAGAAAGGGCGGTGCCACCCAAGAGATGGCTGCTACCTTTCCTTTGCTGGATAGCTTTGATCTGTCTTAAACTCTGCTCATGGATGTTTGCAAGTGCCTCCAGCTCATCCAACGACAACGATTCAACGCCAACACCATAGAGTGGAGCATGCCGAGCCATCTCTTCTTGAAGTGACGTTTCAAGTGTCCGAATGTATTGCTGAAAAATGATGATACATCAGTAAACATTATAGGTTAGTTGTGACGCAAGGTTCTAACTAGTAATAAGAGCAGTAGCAGGAAAATAATGTGAAATTGCCAAATTGGTCGTGATAATGAGTACCCTGGGCCATTCAAAGTTGTTCATAACCAGCGCATACTGGCTGAAGAACAAGTACATGTCATCAGGTGGTAATGACAGACATAAAAAATTACCAGTCCGCCACAGAAATTTGTATGTTCGCAATGTTGTCATCGGTAAGGTCCATAGAGTTTTGCTCAGCATTCAATTAGATCAGTTAAAAATAACGCAGGGTTCATCCAAAAACTAGGCATACTATTTGACTATCTTTCTAAAAATCAATAAGCAAAATACAGTTAATGGAAAATTATATGGCCCCCAAGGAGGTTGGCACCCTCTTTAGCTAAAATATCATGTTGCAATATTTCAAAAAAATCATCAGAAAAATTATGTATGTAGTACACTTAAAATTAAGTGTAGCCACAATAATTCAGTTTGAAATTCACCTTTGATGTTGATATTAAAAAACAAAAGTGTCACTGTCAGCACATGATGAACACTGCCAAGTTGACTGCTTGTCTATTTTGTTTCTTCACATCTGGCAGTAATTTCAAACTGAATTGTTGTGGCTATACTTAACTTTATGTGTAGCCAAGTTGGCCATACATGATTTTTGAAACATTGCAACGTGGTAGTTTAGCTAACGAGGGGACCAGCCCTCCTGAGCGCTAAATCTGCACTCTGTTTCTAGATATCATGGGCAAGTCCCTAAAAACGTATGATGACATTGACTAATACATTTTTGCGACAAAAAAAAAAATCCAAAGAAAACAATTGTCATACTTTTAACAAGGCATTTGAAAAAGTAGCCAATATAGGTGAAAGTGTGAAACATACACTAGTGGTGGAAACATAAAAAAAATAGCAAGGTGGAAACCTGGCAAACTTGCAGTTTCGATTCCATCCCATCTATGTATGCTTCACAACGAGTAATTTGCTCTTCTTTTTCCTTTTTTTCTCCCTCTGTTTGCCCAACTGTCTGTGTCAGCCTTCTCACTTCATTCTCAAGAGATTTTCGAATTTCTTCACGAGTCTGTGTTTCAGCTGCATAACGTTTTAATTCATCATCAAACCTTTTCCTTGAAGCTTCAGCATTCTTCAGCCGTTCTGCTAATGTATTTTTCTCCTTTGTCACTTTCTGCAGCACATAGCACATTAGTTTAGTTGTTTAAAAATGTATAGCAAATAGATTGGTATCGTTTGAAATGCAAACAGTTACATGAAGATCATGATCTCGGTCCAGTTTATAAGGCGCGCACACACACACATATCAAGATTCAAAATTCAATCTTTGACCAATAATTTGAAACAATTTTTAAATTGTAAAACAAACTTGATACAGTTAGATTTATAATCAAATACCATCAAATGATCATAATTTTATAATCATAAAAAATAAAATATAGAATAAATGAATAGTCAAATTGTAATTTGGAAGGCCGGTCCTTAATCCTTATAAATTGGACTGGAGGGAGTAGTAGAAAAGGAAGTAAAAAAAATACTTCACGTAAATGATAAATCATATAATTTCTACAGTTTGTCATGAGTAGTTGAGTAGCTTCTAGCAACATAAACCTACAAGAAACCTCTAGGATAAATCTGTAAAATGGCTTCTACTGCAACTAGTAAAGACACCAATGCATTCTTTAGCCATGGATTCACAAGGCAAGTCTGAAGGAAACATCGATACAAGTAGATGCCATGGCACACATTTAGGATATACTTTAAGGAGTAAAATAATAAATGAATCCAACAAATGATGCCTTAGGGCCTGTTTGGTAGAGATTCACCATTGTAAATAGTGAATCTGAATCTGGGATTCACCATGGATCAAATCCACTATGGATCTGAGATCCACTATACAACCGTTTGGCAAATACATGAACTCCAGATTCATCCAAGGGCAATTTTAATGGAATTGTCTAATTTGCCCTCAGGACAGACCCCACGCGTCAGTGTCTACAAAACAAAATCGCACATCCTCTTCTTCGTTCGGACGGAGAGGACGACGCGAAGGGGAGGGGCGAACATGCGTGGCCTCGCCGCCCAAGGCAGGCAGCCCGCAGCGGACGCGTCGTCTAGTGCAGCCGGGCCAGCAGCAACCGCTTGCGGCTGGCCTAGGACGGGGCCGACGCGGGGCGCGAGCGGCCGGGAGCAGAGCGCGGACGGTCGGGGCCGGGGGCGGTCTGGGCGATGAGCGCTCTCCGCCGGCACGTCTGCCACCTCACCGGCGTCCTTGGTCTGCTGGGCAACAAGGTACGTGCGTACGGGAGAGACACATGAACACACAAGGCAGGCAGCTCACATGATCCATGGTTGTGCACGGTGCACGCATAGGGGCGATGACCTTCCGGTTCGTGCTACAAGGAACCAACTTTTGCTTCGTCTGCTATCACCTGGCCTCCGGTAGCAGACTGCAGTGGTCGCGCCGTCTGGAACAAGCAGCAGCAGGCAAGCCAAGCACGAGCTGCTGGGAGTGGAACGCGAGCGGTGGGGGACGCGACCGCCGTGGGGCACGACCGGCCAGGGGTTGAGAGTGGAGGGCCAAGGACGGGGTTGGCGAGAGGAGCAGCCGATCGGGGGCAGAGCACTGGCGGCCAGCGACGGGGAGCGGCCCGCCAGGGGCGGAGCGCAGGTGGGCGGTGGATGTGGAGCTCTCGCGAGGAAGATGAAAAATAGAAACGAACCGGTATCCTGTGTGTAACCAGTGGCAGTGGTGGGTAATTTTTGCCAGATTCACCAAACTCAGTTTGGTGGAACACCTCTTGAGAAGCTCCACCAAAATAGTGAATCCAGCCTCTAGATCCACCAATTTGATGAATCCGAATCTAGTGAATCTAGACTGTTTGGGAAATATTTTGGTGAATCCAAGCTAATGAATCCGAATTCGGTGAATCTGAATCCCTGCCAAACAGGCCCTTAGTGTTAGCATATGAAACAGCATAGATAGACATGATTCATATTGTGAATGATCCCTCTTAAGTCTTAACATGAACCAAGATCCTCTAAAACCTCAAATAGGTATACTATGGAAATAGAATTAATGAAGAATCTAATGATACTTAATTGGTATCATAAATATTATTATTTATTATATAAATTTGGTCAAACTCGAGATGTTTTGACTCTCCAACAAAGTTGGAATGACTTATAATTTGGGATGGAGGGAGTATATAGACAAAATTAGCTCAAGTATCTTTGTGCAACAGATAGTCAATGTGACTAAAAGAAGTTATTTAAGGCAAATGACAAATCGTTATCAAGATATGCATCTTCAATTTTTCTCGGACATGCAGGAGAGCTGCATGTCTTTCACTAAAGAAGAAAAGTCTAACATACGACCCAAGACCCCACACTAGAAAGAGACTACATAATTGAAACAATTTTTACATAGTAGTGAAATTCCAAAACCACCTTTTGGAAACAATGCTGAACCTCACTAGGACACTGCTGCTTCTGGTAACTCAGAAAGCAGGTTGTAAGTAACAAACTAAAAGGTACATATGTAAGTCTACAGTTTCTTAAAACAGTAAGTGCACTTTCATCCTACACTCAAACCTCAATCGTAAGGGATAAGCTTTGCATACTGCATATAGAGACTAAAGGTCAAGGTGTACAGACATTAATGCTGAATATTGTGTATTGCATACTTGGGCTAACCCTAGAAGGGTAGCAAAGTAGATAGAGTTACATGGGCCTCATGGGCCTAACTCATACACTCTAACACCCCCCCCCCCCCCCCCCCCCCCCCGCAGTCTGAACTACCGGCGCAGCGGAGTTTCAAGACTGGGCACGAAAAGAAACACATCACGCGCACACGAGCCCCCCCATAGACTCAACTAGCCACTAGTGATGTTGAGGCTGGAGCGAAACTCGGAGAACGTCGAAGACGGCAGGCCCTTGGTGAATATGTCGGCGAATTGGGAAGTGGTCGGGACGTGGAGAACCCGAACATCGCCGATGGCCACTCAATCGCGGACAAAGTGTAGATCAATCTCCACATGCTTGGTCCGCTGGTGCTGAACGGGGTTGGTGGAGAGGTACACCGCACTCACGTTGTCGCAGTAGACCAGCGTGCTCCGAGTCAGGGGACTGTGGAGCTCGCTAAGGAGCTGCCGGAGCCAGGACGCCTCAGCCACGCCGTTAGCAACCGCGCGGTACTCCGCCTCGGCACTAGAGCGGGAGACCACCGGCTGGCGCTTGGAGGACCAAGACACCAAGTTGCCGCCGAGGAAGATTGCATAGCCGGAGGTGGACCGGCGAGTGTCTGGACACCCGGCCCAGTCAGCGTCGGTGTAGACAACGAGCTCGGTGGAGGCAGACCGGTGGAGGAGCAGGCCGTAGTCGACAGTGCCGCGTAGGTAGCGAAGGAGGCGCTTGAGAGCCGTGAGGTGAGGCTCGCGCGGATCATGCATATGGAGGCAAATCTGCTGAACTGCATAAGTGATGTCCGGGCGGGTGAATGTGAGGTACTGAAGCGCCCATGCAAGACTCATGTATGCAGTGGGGTCAGTGACTGCAGTGCCCTCGGTCTCTAACAGCTTGGCCTGAGTGTCAACTGGGGTGGAGCAGGACTTGCAGTCAGTCATCCCAGCTCGCTCCAGGATATCGAGAGTGTACTGCCGCTGGTGAAGAAAGAGAACCCCTGGACGAGTCTCAACAGTGACCCCGAGGAAGTGATGTAGCACACCGAGATCCTTCATCGCAAACTCCTGCTGAAGAGAGGTGATGATCCGCCGCAGCAGAGTCGGGCTGGAAGCAGTGAGTACAATGTCATCGACATAGAGCAGCAGATAGGCAGTCTCCCCGTCGTGGTGATATATGAACAGAGAAGTGTCGAACTTGGCCTCCACAAAGCCCAGGGTGAACAGGAAGGCAGCGAACCGAGAGTACCACGCCCGAGGGGCCTGCTTGAGGCCGTAGAGAGACTTGTTGAGGCGGCACACCAGATCAGGGCGAGAGGAGTCAACGAAACCCGCAGGCTGACTGCAGTAGACTGTCTCAGCAAGTGTCCCGTGGAGAAAGGCATTCTTGACATCCAGCTGATGCACGGGCCAGGAGCGAGAGAGAGCCAGCGAGAGGACCGTGCGGACCGTAGCAGGCTTCACCACTGGACTGAATGTCTCATCATAATCAACTCCAGGCCGCTGGGTGAAACCCCTGAGAACCCAGCGAGCCTTGTATCGCTCGAGAGAACCATCAGCCCGTCACTTGTGTGTCCAGATCCACTTCCCGGTAACGACATTGGAGCTAGGTGGACGGGGCACCAGATCCCAGGTCTGGTTGGCGAGAAGAGCCGCATACTCCTCTTCCATCGCACCGCGCCAGTGTGGGTCGGCCAAGGCGTCGCGCACGGAAGAGGGTACCGGAGAGACCCTCGTGGCACCAGTCGACGAGGCGAGAGCCCGGGGCCGTAGTACCCCCGCCGCATGCCGCGTCACCATGGGGTGAACATGACGCGGGTGGCGGTGAAGAAGTGGCGGGTGGTACACGGGCCGCTCGACCCGAGCAGCTGGTGGAGGAGGCGGCGGCAGTGGCGTAGGCGTCGACGGCAGGGAGGCGGCAACGGGAGACGGAGGTGGCGATGTGTCCCGCCCTGGGGGCGGCGAGGCCGCGACGGGAGACCGAGGGGGCGATGACGACGACGCGTCCCGTACCGGGGGCGGCGAGGCCGCCCGTGCACGGCGCTGGTAGACACGCACCGACTGGGCAAAGCGCGCTGGAGGTGCGAGGACGCTAGACCCGCGTCAGGCGCAAGGTCCGACGGAGCACTAGAGGACGGTGCCGCCGAACCGGCGCAAGGCGCAGGGGCCGGCGTAGCGCCCGAGGACGGCGAGCCGGGGCACGAGCCCGGCGGTGGACGTGGTGGAGTGGTACCTGCAGGGTAAAACAGTAAAGGTGGCTGGGCCACCGCGTCAGTGGGAAACAGAGAGGACGGGTCAAGGTCATGGGTGGGAGGTGGAGTGGAGGTAGGAGGAGAGGTGGTTGTGGAGAAAGGAAAATCGGACTCGTCGAACACAACGTGACGGGAGATGAGAACGCGACGAGAGGAGAGGTCAAAGCAACGGTACCCCTTGTGATCCGAGGAGTACCCGAGGAAGACACACCGAGTGGACCGGGGAGCCAGCTTGTGGGGAGCAGTGGCAGTGGTGTTAGGGTAGCACGCACACCCGAAGACACGGAGGTGGTCGTAGTGAGGAGGGGTACCGAACAGGGCGTGGTGAGGAGTGGGAGCAGGACAGGCAGCGGAAGGTAGACGGTTGAGGAGGTATGTGGATGTGTGAAGACCCTCGGACTAGAAACGAGCCGGAAGAGAGGCTTGCAAGAGAAGGGTGCGAATGTTGTCGTTAGTGGTGCGAATCATGCGCTCGGCTTGGCCGTTCTGGGAGGAGGTGTAGGGGCATGACATGCGCAACTGCATGCCATGAGAGAGGAAGAAAGCACGAGACGTGGAGTTATCGAACTCACGCCCGTTGTCACACTGAACAGCCTTGATGGTGAGGCCGAATTGAGTGGGCACCCAGGCAAAGAAGTGAAGGAGCGTGGAAAAAGTGTCAGACTTGGCACGAATGGGAAAAGTCCAGGAATAGTGAGAGAAATCATCCACCAACACAAGATAGTATTTATAACCAGAAATACTCATGACAGGAGATGTCCATAGGTCGCAATGTACAAGATCAAAAATGTGGGTCGCATGGGAAGAAGAGGTAGGAAAAGGAAGGCGAACATGACGACCCAGTTGACACGCGTGACACAAATGCTCATCGTGAGCCCGAGTACATGGTATGTCGGAACTACGACTAAGCCGCATCAAAATGTCTCGGCCAGGATGTCCAAGACGACGGTGCCAGGTAGTGGAGGAAGCCGTGGCGGCGAAAACAGCTGACGAAGTGGAAGACGGGGACGGAGGAAGCCGAATCGTGTAAAGGGGTCCCGAGCTGTCACATCGGAGAAGTGTACGCCGAGAAGCCAAATCCTTCACAGTAAGACCAGAAGAGTCAAATTCAACAGAACAAGAGTTGTCAGTTGTAAAACGACGAATGGAAAGTAGGTTATGAACCATGGAAGGGGCAATTAAGACATCAGGAAGACGAAAGGAGCCATGGGTGCCGGCAGCACCCACAGAAGTGACGGGAATACAAGACCCATTTGCGACCATGATGGACGAAGGATAAGGAGAAGGAGGGTGAACGGAGGAGAGTATGCCAGGGTCAGGAGTGGTATGGAACGTGGCCCCCCGAGTCAGCGATCCAGTACTGGCCGACTGGAGGCGTGAGGGTCATGGTGCTGAAGGAGCGAGCCAAGGCCGTCGAGTCCCAACCGACGGGCCCGGGCGTCCCAGCAGGTGGAGCCCACGGCGACTGAAGTGGAGGGGCAGCCACCGCAGGCGTAGTCCACGACGCCAGGAACAGAGCTGCGGCGGGGATAGCACCCGTGAGCATGGCCGCTGGAGCACAGTGCTCGCCACCAGCCGCCTGGAAGGGCTACATGGAGATGCACCCTGACCACAGGTTGTGGAAGGAGGGCCAGGGGGCCGCCGGAGCGGTCCCACGACCGGACCCCGTACCACGGCCCCCTCCATGTCGACGACGTCCACCACGGCCCCCCTCACTCCCACTCGGCCCGGGAGGAGGAGGACCCAGAAGAGATGACGCTGGCGGTGCAGACGAACGCGGAGGAGTGGCAGCCAAAGCGATCGACGAGGATCCTGGAGCGGAGTGAGACCCAGGCTGGATGCCCTGAGTGAGCTCTTCCATGACAAGGTCGTCACGGACCTGCAGGAAAGAAGGGAAGGGCCGCTGCCGGGTGATCCAGGTCCGGAGGTGGCCGTAGCGGTCGCTGAGGCCGCGGAGGACGTTGAGGACCAAAATCCTGTCGTCCACGGGATAGCCAAGGTCACCCAGAGAGTCAGCCATCCCCTTCATGCGACGGCAGAACTCGCCCACGGAGAGGTCGCCCTGGACGAAGGTACGGAAACTCGCATCGAGGCGCAGGGCCCGGGCCTCGGCGTTGCCCAGGAACTGCCCCTCGAGAGCTAACCATGCCCGGCGAGCGTCAGGGGTGTTGCGGACCAGGTCGTGAAGGTCGAGGGAGATCGTGCCGAGGATCCAGGAAAGGACGATGCTGTTGAGCCGCAGCCACGCCGGTGTCAGAGCCGCAGCCGGAGCGTCGAGGAGGACGTGGTCGTCGAGGGCGTAGCGGCGGAGAGTGAGGAGGACCAGGTCCTGCCAACGAGCGTAGGAGGGCGACTCGGGCTCCAGGACGACGGGGACCAGACTCCGAATGTTCTGGACACCACCGGCCTGGAAGTGCAGCTGCGTCACGAGCAGATCGACCGGATCGGGCCAGGGGACCGCCGTAGTTAACGGACGAGGAGCAGTAGAGCCGGAGGATGTGGCACTGACGTCGTGGCGGACGGGGAGGACGAGGAGCTGCTCCGCCTCAGCGATGCGGCGAGCGAGGGCATCGGTTGCATCCCGCCCGCGCTCCCAGGCCAGAGCAGCAGCGCGGACACACGCCTGGCCCGCTGCGGCAGCTGCACGGGCCGCGACGAGGGCAGCAGCGAGGCACTCATCGGGCGAGAGACCCCTGGCCGTCCAAGCCAGCGACGAGAGGGTTGGCCGCACCCAGTGGCCCACCCTGTTGGCCCGAAGGAGAAGGGGGTGGAGGCGGAGGTGGTTGGTGGCCTCCAGGCCCCCCAGGCAGAGGCTGCGGGCGGACGGCGGCGCCATGAAGAAGCAGTTGCGGGCGGACGACGTGGTGCAGGGGCGCCCCGTGCAGGATTGGCTGCGGGACAGGCTGGGAAACGGCGGGGATTTGCGGCAGGACGGCCTCGGGAACGGCGGCCGCGTCACCGGCGACGGGCGCACCAGGGAGTCCCGTCGGCTAGGAGCTCGAGGCCCTCCGCGCCGGGAAGCAGGCCGCCGGCGCCGCCCGGGCCCGCCGCGCCGGGGAGCCGGCCGCGCGCGCCCTCCGCACCGGGGAGCAGGCCGCCCGCGCCCACGGCGTGTGCTGCGGCTGCGGCAGCGACGGCAGCCGCGCTGCTCTCCGCGCCAACGTGCAGAGCGGGGAGCGGCCACGCGCGCCCAGGAGAGGGGATGAGGGAGAGGAGGGAAGGCCTGGAAGTAGTGGGGAGGGGGAAGAAGCTCCTCACCGCCGGCCATGGAGGCAGCGGCGGCGGCGGCGGCTGGAAGAGGTGGCGGCGCCGGATGGGAGAGGGAGGGAGGGAGAGAGGAAGACCTAGCTTGATACCATGCTGAATATTGTGTATTACATACTTGGGCTAACCCTAGAAGGGTAGCAAAGTAGATAGAGTTACATGGGCCTCATGGGTAAAGATGGCAACGGGTACCCGATACCCGATACCCGACGGGTATTTGATCCATTAGGGGACGGGGATGAGACGTTATTTGTACCCACGGAGATTTAAATGGGCAAGAACCCATCCCCAACGGGGATGGCGAGGACGGGGACGTTCCCTACATACCCGTCCCCGTTACCCGTTGGGAAACCCGCTATTGCTATTATAGTGTGTATATATATAATATAAAATAGGATTAGTGCACATATGATGGCCCTAGCCCAATTAGAATCATATAAAAAGGATGCTAACCATAATCTATGCTCACAATATATGATGTATCTATACATTTACTTATTCATTGTGTTATTGTGACATGTAATATATGATTATACATGGGTGCATACTCGGGTACGGGTACCCGACGGGTATGAAATCCCCGTCGGGGATGGGGACGGGGAACATTCTATCCCCGCGAGCGAAAATGGGGATGGGGACGGGATGGATTTTAGTTCGCGGGGATGGGAACGGGATGCCAATACACGACGGGGATGTACACGTTGCCATCCTTACTCATGGGCCTAACTCATACACTCTAACAATTAAGAATAACTCAGCACAAACTACAATGGTAGCCAAAAGAAAACATATTCAGGTACGATGTACTTACGGCAAGGAAACAATTAAAAAACACTTATTTCAACAATGATATCATAACCAGTCTATCAAAGAATTGATGATTGAGGAGCAACAAGTGAGGGCGGTCTTGGGTGTGCAGGCTGCACCTTTTGAAGCCAAATATCTTGGCCTCCCTTCGCCATCAGGACGTACGAAAGGCGAATGTTTCCAACCCCTAAAGGAGAGAATGTGCAAAAGGCTAAACGATTTTACAGAGAAGAATATGTCGGCCGCAGCTAAGGAGGTGCTAATTAAATCAGTGGTGCAAGCCTTACCGACTTATATTATGAGTGTTTTTAAAATTCCTTTGCTCTTATGTGATAGCCTTAGCTCCATCATTAGAGATTTCTGGTGGGGAGCAGAGAAAGGGCACAGGAAGACAGCATGGGTGGCCTGGCATGACCTAACAGCAAGGAAATTGCAGGGTGCACTCGGTTTTCGGGATATGCGGATTTTTAACCAAGCTTTGCTGGCACGTCAGGCGTGGAGGCTTATTGATCATCCGGATAGCCTATGTGCACGTTTACTTAAAGCAAAGTATTTTCCTAGAAGCTCATTGATTGATGCAGTGTCTCGAGTGGGTGCTTCACTGACTTGGCAGGCGATCATGTATAGGCTTGAGCTACTAAAGGAGGAACTCATCTGGCGAATTGGCAATGGATCCAGTGTCAGAATTTGGAGAGACCCGTGGATCCCCAGGGATTTCTCTTGCAAAGTCAAGTCACAGCCCGTAGGGGACGATACCGTTTCCACTGGGTTTCAGACTTACTGAACCAGGATGGACACAATTGGGACTTCAACAGATTGGTAGAGATTTTCAATCCGGCAGACTCTGAAGCAATCGCCAAGATAAAATTGTCAGAAAGAAGAACTGAAGATGTGCTAGCGTGGCACCCAGAGAAGTCCGGCTGCTTTACAGTTCGGAGTGCTTACAGGCTAGGAGTAAATCTCCAACGCGCAGCAGCGGAAACAGCCTCAAGCGCCTGCCCGGACGGTGATCGGTCCCTATGGAGGAATATCTGGAAGGCTAATGTGCCACCAAAGGTACGCATGTTTGCTTGGAAATTAGCAAGAGATGTGCTGCCCACGAAGAAGAATAAACATATCCGAAAGATGGAGCTGAACGGCTGTTGCATGCTCTGAGGGAACGCTACTGAAGATAGCTTCCATGCCACCGTGGAATGTGTCCAAGCCAGAAACTTGCGGTAGGCTATGAGAGATCACTGGCCTCTCCCAAACGAGAATCTGTTTACAAAAACTAGACCCCATTGGCTACTGCTTCTCCTTGACCGATGCACATCGGAGCAAGGGGAGTTGGTCTTGCTCTTGCTGTGGAGAGCGTGGACGGTTCATAACTACATCACGCACAACTCAGGTTCCGCTAACTTGACAGAATCGGTCCATTTTCTATTGAGCTATCGGAGTACTCTGTCGCAGGTCCGGCAAAATGACGTGTCGACGGACAGTCGGACACGAAGGGTAAAGGCCCGCAATGGCAGCCTACTCGTGTTCCTGCACCTGACACCGAGAGGATGGAGAAATGGACTCCCCGCCGGAGGACTGGTTGAAGATGAACTTGGACGGTTCCTTTGTCGCGCAAACTGGGAAGGCGGGTGTCGGTGTCGTTATCAGGAATAGCAGAGGCGAAGTTGTTCTGACAGGTTGGAGGGTTTATTTCGATGTGCATCGGCACTTGAGGCAGAAGCTCAAGCATGCACAGAGGGGCTCCCATTAGCCTTGCAATGGTGCCCAGGACCAATTATTGTGGAATCAGATAGTGCTACAGTCCTTGCCGCGATTGTGTCAAGCAACATGGACAGATCCGAAATCCGATATTATCTTGGAGGCCAAGAATACCTGCAAACGTTGGTGGAGTGGAAATTCCAGAAGGTAAAGAGAGTGCAACAAGGTGGCTCATGAGCTAGGTCATTTAGCAAGGCGAAATACTCACACGGCTACTTGGTGGAGATAGGCACCTGCATGTGTCTTAGGTCTTCTAAACGATGATTGTAATGTTTCGCCAAGTTAAATAAAAGCTCTCTTTACGCCGCAAAAAAAAAACAATTGATGACAAGAAACACAACAGATAAACAGTTTCTTTTGATCAGCATAAACACATTTTTGACACACATTGTTTAGGATTACTACAACTTTACCTTTAGTTCTTCACGTTTCCGTGCTTTCACCAAGGAGAGTTGTGACTCTGCATCATTAAGACGATCATGAAGATTCCTCTTTTCAGCAGAGAGCTTTGCAATCTGATCATCTTTCTCTGACCGCACCCATTCCAACTGATTCTCCATCTCTCGCATCTGATCGGATAATGCCTTCTTCTCACGAGTAAAACGATCCCTCTCAGCTTTTAGCTCAGACTACAGCAATGAGAAAATCAATAAATGTTAGGGTAACAAACAAAGATGAAAAAAAGGTTAACAGCTGGGTCACAACAAAGAAATACCCTTAGACCACCAATAGTTGCCTCCAACTCAGTTAGCTGTTGGTTTAGTGCACTCTTTTCGTTGGTGAAATTTGTTTGCTCCATTTCCATGTCTTCTCGAAGACGAATATTTTCATCTTCGGTAGCACATATTTGGTGCCAAAGATTAGCACGGTCAGCCTGAGCAACTTCAGCAACCTCACGCATCATGTTTAAAACAGGTCTCGCGATCCCAAACTCCTCCTTAACAAGAAATACCAAGACATCCATATCGATGTCAACTGCTCGGCTGCTATCTGATGTATTTGTTGCTCGTTCAACAAGGCCCTTAAGAATTCTATATCTATAATGATCCTCAGCATAGATCTTAAATATGATAGCGTAAAGCATCCGCACAAAATCTTGAACCTTCGTTTCTGTAGATAGAGATAATACCTCGCCAAGTGCAAGGACTGAAGTGAAATCATTTTCTTGGACAGATAAAGGTTCAAACTGCCCATCTAACAGAACTTGTTTGTTCTGTGAATCATTCACAACAGACCCAGACTTTGAACTTGACCTGTAAGAATGTCTTCTTTCCAGCACCATGGCTACTAATTGTAGACCAAAGGACCCTCGCAATAAAGCCCTCTCAAAAACCTGTGCGACTTCAACAAATAATCCAGGCATTGATAACATTTCTATCAGTGCAAAAACATCTGATAGATGACTTCTTCCATGCACAGCTTGCTCTTGCCAAGAATACATCCCTTCAGCGGAAAGCCCATCTGTAGAACAAGTACTACAAGGCGATGTTGATGATAGGCACTTGTTTTCAGGCTCACAATCAGAATCAATATCCTTCAATATAGCTTCAGCTACATCTGGCTGGGTTTGGATTGTTTTAGACAAAAAGTCAAGCACGCAATGTGGAACTTCAGTTCCCAAATCTTTCAATCTCCATCTAACAGCTCTAACCTTTGGAAATAAAAAACCAAAGCAGTTAATGATATGAAAAGTGAGAACATGTTGAGCAAGCAGAAAGTCAAGAAGCATGACTGGTAAACATACCGCTACAGAAAGATGCTGACACTGTGATGCCGCCTTAAGAACATAAGTAATGGCAGCTACAAGAGGCTCATCGTTTGAGTCAGACAATAATTCAAGCGAATGAACAGATGCTTGTTTCCAGATATCACTTTCAAGTTCTAACTCGGAAAGAGCACCAAAAACCTACCATAATTAAATTGAAAAAAGGACGTATCAGGTATTAGTTGTTCACATATATTTTATATAAGCTAATCAAGCACAATAGATATCCACCAATACAATCATACAAGTCACAAACCCACAATACATACAGTAGAACAAATGCAGATACATCAGATATTCATTCAAAAAATAGTGGAAACCATATGCTTTCACACAACAAAACTACTGAAAATTCACACAACAAAATTACTGAAAAGTGTCCAAAAAATTAAATTAGGCAAAACCATAGTCCTTTGCTTTTTGTAAGGGCCACACACAAATCAAGATGCAAACTTCTCAATATTTGATAAATAATTTTTAAGATTTTGTAGATTATAACATACAAATTCAGAATAATTGGATTTATATTTGAAAGTGCTTTCATATGATGTCAATCCCATGGGCATTAACAATATAACATAAGAGATATTAACAGTCAAAGTGTAGCCTTCAAGACTCATAGGAGGTAAACTTACTGGCAATCTCAATGAAGGCTCTGCATCTGGCTTTTGAAGATGATCTAACAGGGCACAGGCTGCAAGGGAGTGTTCCGAAGCATCCACCAACTTTGGTACGAGGGAAATCAAATCTTGCTGGAGCTGTTTTGGAGCTTTCTCGAGGACAAGTGCAATCTTCCGAACAGCCTGGGGTCGCCTTCTTGGTTCACGGCATCCATGTGGGACAGCGCTGTCCAATGCCCTCAATGAATTAACAATCAACCCTAACAGTTCCTCTGATTGCTCTGGCCATTTTGACTGAGAAAAAAATTGGTTGGGTCATACACTAACTGAAGGAATGTGGTCGTAAAAATTAAAAAATAATAAACTTCAAATCATACCCAGGAAGCCTGCTCGGGGCCTTCATCTGCAGGCAAATCAGCAGCAGATGTTTCAGGAGGAAAACATGAATGTTCTAGATTATTTACAGCAACCTCAGTTGCAGCCAAATCTGCATTAAGCGTTGCAGGACTATCTCGAATATCATCACTATTAGATTCCACCCTCGCATACACATCACTGCATGCACATTCTGTTAGTTCACCTTCAACGCTAAGCTCTGGTGGAGAGCTAGCCCCATTTGAATCGGGAGAAGCTTTAGTGCTTGCTGAGGAACCACTTTCTTCTGAAGGTTGGCAACACTCAACCATTATATCTAGAAGCAAATCTATGATAGCCTGCTTCAAGGCACTAACCCCCATCAACAAACTAATGAGACTTGTGGAGCTTGAGCTTGAATCACACTTTGAAGCATCTTTCTTTCCACCACTCTTGGTGGATACTTTGGTTGGAAGAAGCATACGCTTAACTTTTTCTGGGTTATCAAGATAAACACGCAGACCAGTAAGGAATCCAGCTATCGCAGTAGCATCTGTTAGAATTTTCTCTCTTAAAGTAACCTGTGGTTGAGTATAGTTATCTTCGTATGTAAGGGAAAATCCAGCTCTCGAGAGGAGGCTACGGAATATATCCTCTTCATCGCCACTCATATCTTCGCTATCTTCAGAATCAGCAAGTTCATCAGGATCTGTGGACAACTCATCCTGGTCATCATCTGAGGCCCAAACCTGGTAGACAAGTTAATCATGAGCCTAATAAGAATAGAGCACTGTCTTCCATATGAGCACATCTGGTTATCAGTTCCAAGAATGTACCATGAACAAAACAGATTTTGATATCAGTGTCAGTGTCACATTAGGAAGGACTAACACTTGTGCACAAGCACAGCTACAACTTAGATACAAATATCATGCTATGACCCATATAAAATCCTTCAAAGGTCAAAGACTGAAGTCTACTTACTCAACAATAGTTAACTAATACAGCACATACTGTTATCTTCCGAAGAATAAAACTGCTAGAGTCATATGACATCCGTCAAAAAGGAAAAAAAAAAGGTGGGGGGTAAGAGGGCATCCCATTGCTTTGAGTGAACTAGCAGATATGAAGCATCATTGCAGTAAACAGAAGGACACGTTCCTATATGCCATAGCTAGGCCAGCATAGTCCTCAGCATAACAAGCACAAAAAATGTAACTAAAACAGTAAAAAAAGGGCCAAGAGATGCCTCCTTCAACATGGATAACTGATGCTACACAAACCTCATTAAACAATGCAATTCATTCAAAATTATGGGTTCACAGGACTCTTAATTGCAATCTGATAGGTGTAGAGGTTGCTACGCTTACAGTTGTTTTCATTGGCATATGTCGTAGCAAATCAGTAAAACTCTACTTATCAGCTGCTTCACTAAACTTCCCTTTGCCTATGCATTAAAAAGCACAAATAGACAAGACATGAAGAAAAAGCAAATGAAAACTCACCTCAAGATCAGAGAAATCAAACCATGGGCAACAGTCTATGATTTCACAAGTAAAAATAACAGTGTCCCGAACAAGAAAGCCAGCATCAGTGTCAACCATGTCCGCAGTCTTCATAAACTGGAGAACTGAATTATTCCATGTTTTCGTGCAGATTGAAGATTCCTTGCACACAGTTTTTGCAGAATTCTTCTGGTTAACTATAGCCATTTTATAATGCACCCAAAAGTTCTTATCAGGGTCATACCCAGATGACTGATCGCTCTCCAAGTATATGCAGATTGTATCAAACGACTCATATACACCTGCAAGTTACAATGAGGTAAACACAAAGTAAGGGTTTGGTGCAGCTGCATAAGACAAGGAAGTGAATAAATTTACTTTACCTATCCGCAGCTCACAACCCCCAGCCTGAAAAAATTTACTAAAAATCTTTCTTGACTCCATAATCTCCTTAAAAGACAAGAAATTTTCCACTTTCCATGTGAATGATGGCCGCTTTGGTAAAGCTTCAATCTGACATCCATAAGTTGAACTGCATATTTCAAAATCTTCATCGGTAAGCTCTTGCATAGTTGCTGTTTCCTTCAGAATGAGAACCTCAGCTGAAAACACAACGGTATCCTGCACAAGAAAACCTGCATCCTGATCAAAGAGGCTAGTTAATGTCACAAATTCGCGCCAGCCCCAATCTTTCGCTGACTTAGAGTAACGATTCTGAGACTCTTTCGTGATTGACTTTTCCTCCACTTTTTGGTTGATGACAGAGAGACGATGGCTCACAAAGCAGCTCCATTCAGTAGTTGTATTTCGGGGATCTGTAACTTCCAGAAACACTGACAGGTGGCAAGGTGGTTGAGACTGCCCTGGTTGCAGCAACATAAACAAAACCAAGTGAAAGGATCAGTATCCAATTCTAAGAATGCCCACATATGCAACAAGTATCAGTGCCCAATTCTAAGAATGCCCACATGTGCAACATTAACAAGTAATCATACTCGTGCTACTGAAAAATGGACACGATTTTCTTGTAGTGAAAACAAGTTCAAACCTCTAATGGACTAAAACATTGGGGACTGCCATAGGGGTTTAGCTTATGACATGTTTGGAAGCCCTCGACCAAACAAGTATTTCACGGGAAGACGACAAGGAATTCCATTAACAACCGACCATTTTATGGACTCAGTGGCAGCAGTTACTGCCCCCAAACAAAACTAAGTACTTGGTCTATAGTACTGAATTCAGTATCGAGTGAAGGAGCCCCAGGAAACCCAAGTTGTGGCTGCCTTTGCAAGTGCATATTCTACTTCGGAAGTGGAATTTAAGGTCAATTTGATGCTTCAATATAGTCTACAATCATATAGTGTAATCATGAGTCAACTCTTGGATCAGCTCCAACATAAATTAGCACTGTTTTACAATCTCAAGCAAAATAGGGGATTTAATAACAGAACAAAAGAAAAAAAATCAACACTCACTGTGGTGCTCTATGAATGCTGCTACATGGGAAAAATAACACTTGTCAGTGGTATCCATTGGTTTATGCCACATGAATAAGCACTTCATTAACAGTGACCATGGATGGCCAAAATGGGAAATCAGCAGGGATATATTGTTTTGGAAGAGGCAGCAGCTACTTATATAAGATAAAAGTGTGCCTGCCCTCCACAAGGACAAGTAGGACAGCTTATATGAGAGCAATAGTTATAAGCCACACCTAAGAGAGAAGTTATGCCAACGTATTCATTGATTGCCTGATTCGTGCATTAACTATTAGCTATTGTTTCTAGGTAAAAATAAGAATTGATTTTTATGGTGAAAATTTCATTAATTCCAAATGAATGGTGAACATCAAATGCATGTCTGGATTTCACCGTTACAATTCCCAAACCAATTTAACCAAGCGCTTCTGACCATTGATTCACATTTTTTTCAACCATTTAGGTATCTAAAAGATTAGAAAGACCATGCAGGTTTACACATGCTAAGTTGCCTACAGCATTTCACCAAGTTTCACTCCACAAACAGTTCAATGCATGTCCAAACAGAATCCACAAAGTCAATTTCAAAGCTACCATATGAGAAGCATAAGCCCTAGTGCTTACCCCGTGGATAAACAATAAGACGGCAATCTCGATTCCCAACTTGAAACCGTCTGCTTTTGATACACAGACCTGCGATCTTGCGCTTTTTTAGAAGCTCCTTGAGTCTTGTGAAGCTTTCGATCCTCCACACAAACTTACCAAAGTGTCCATCTGACTTCCTAGCCCCAGCACGCCCACCACCAGCACCACATATTCCGGGAACCATTGGCAAGCTCCTAGTGAATGAGTTTGACTCCTTTATGACATGCACTGAGGCACTAAACACCACAGCTCCATCTACCAGATATCCGCTATCAGCAGCCAAGAACTCATCCATCTTGATGTATTCCCCCCAACCAAGACTGGAACTGTCCGCCCCAAACCGACCATAGGAGTCCTTGTGGATATGGCTCCCACCAGACCTCTGATTAAGGATCGAAATGCGGAAAAGACACCAGCAACCGCGATCACCATCTGGCACACCACTCCCAGTACCACCTGATGCCAATGCCGATGCCGATGCCGATGACCCAGATGCTACCTGCACAACGGGCTCCTTGCTTTCCAGACAAACAGATAAATGTTCTGCGCCAGAGACATTGCTCTGATAGACGCTAATCCGGAGCCCGCAGTCAGTTCCGCCAGCAGAGGCAGCGGCAGGGAAGAATGCAGGGCTCATGATCTTCTGTGTGCGGATCATTTCTCGGAAGAGGCCAAAATTGAGCACCTTCCAGGTAAAACGACCGTCAGCGTCAGCGAAGGAGGCCGCCTCGGAGAGCACAGATATGTCGGCAGCAATGACGAGGGCGTCGTGGGGCTGGAAGAGAAAGGGGGCGGCGGAGGAGGGCGCAAAGTCGCACCAGCCGTGGGAGCGCTTCTTGGACGAGAATCGGTGCCAGGAATCGCGGCCCACCGACTTGGCGGGATCGGTGGGGTGAACAACGGAGAGGCGGTAGCTGAGGAAGCAGTCCCATTTGGAGGAGGTGGTGGTCGTGGTGGAGGACGACGACGACACCGGGGTTTTGGGGTCGAGGACCTGTAGGTAGAGGGAGAGGTACCCCGGCAGCGCCTGCGAGTCGCCGCGCGGGTAGAGGAGGAGGCGGCAGTCGAAGCCGCCGACCTCGAAGTACCGGCTGTAGAAGGTGCGGGCGCGGGTGCGGGGGAAGTCCGGGAGCGTCCACCGGCAGGAGGCGGAGGCGTCCCCGCGGCGGTCGACCGTGAACGTTGCCGACGTGGAGTCGGACGGCGAAGGGGAAGGGTCATCGGTGGTGACGGCCGCCGCGGCGGCGGCGGCGGAAGTGGTGGGCTTCATGGATTGGGGATTTTTGGTTTGTTTTTCGGGGTGTGTTTTCTCTCCCTGTTTTTTTTTCCCCTTGGTCTTTGGCTCTAGGAGATGCAGGAGCAAAAGGCTTGGTTGGGGAGGCGAGGAAGGTGCCACTGGCGTGCTGTTTTTTATTTGTTTGTTTATTTCTGTTTTCCTAGTTTCCTACCCTTCGGTTTCTTTATTTTTGGTAATCAATAATGCCACCTACGAATGTATGATTCACCTTTCATATTTTTTTTCTCCTACTAGATGAACCAGTAGACTACCCCGTGTGTTGTCGCGGAATTACGGATTAGTAGATTACTGATATGATGATATAGATAATAAAATATTTATGTATCTTGCTGATATGGATATTACAATTATATATGCTAGTGGATTTTAATTGTATCTAATATTTTATTGCCTAGTTACGTAACTTGTATGTTAAGATAAATAGCTAGTATAGTTTTGTTTAGTGGATGTTAGTTGTATGTGACAGTGCATTTGGCTAGTTGGATAACTTACATGTTAAGAGAAATAGTTAGTGAAATATTTAGTTAGATCGCTTACGTGTTTAAAGAAAAGAGCTAGTGGAGTTTAGTTTTACAGAGTTTATAGGTGTGCTATGTGAATAAACCTCTGAGTGCAGGTTTAAAAAGGTTGGTGGGAAGAAAGGATGGAGGTTTTATGAGCTAACTTAATCTTTCGATTAATATAACAATCAGGGTTGATCATTGTTCATGTATGTGACTGGTTTATTAATATAAACTAGATTGATATTATATTTTTTGTATTTGTAAAAGAAATATATGCTTTAGTTCTTGGATAGTTTGTAAATTCGTTATACGGCAAAAAAAAAGATGTGGGTTTATGAAATATGTTTAATACAAACATAGAGCAACCAAACTAATAAATAAATGACTCAAAGTTAGTGAAGGGACTATGACGCGTGAGAAGGAGGGTGAATTAGACAACTTAAAAATTTACTCTAAATTATGATCTCAAATATCCACCTAGTCAAAACCTACGCAAAGAAGTAATCTATCTAAAAGTGCAACTATGGTTTTGCTAGGTGTGTTGATATCTCTACCGTAAAAAGAGTTATGCAACTTAAGTTCCAATCAACTAGCTTATGAACTAAGTTAGGAAAGGTAAAGCACACAACCAAGATAACAAAGTAAATGTGGAAGTAAAGATGAAGTAGAGAAGCAAACTCCCGCCGACGACTCTGGTATTTCTACCGAGGTATCGAGAAACACGTAAGCTTCTTCCTAGTCCTCGTTGGAGCCCCTCGCAAGGAATCCCTCGCAATGGCCAAGCTCTCGGTCGGGTAACTCCGTGGATAGCCTCAGACCTTCCCCACGCGCAAGTGGGTCTCTGATGTGTCTTCTGTCAAGCCTCTTTCGGATGCTCTCGCCGTCTTAACTATCAAGCTTCCAGCTGAAACGTCACGAGCCTTGTTCCCTCGATACATGGTGGCGGCCACACCACAAACTCAGTTCTTGTAGTTCTCGCAAGACTAAGCCCCTCCGATATACACCAATGGTGCGCACAAGTACCAAGTAGCAAGAGGTATGCGAACCTCATTAAACACTAGGCCTAAACTTAGAGAAAGCACACAAGCAGTGGTCTAAATAGTCAAGCACTTCGCAAAGCATCTAGACTAATCATCATATGTATCACTAAATACTATACATGTAGACGATACTAAGATGATGCAACAACACCCTTGGTATGTTCTCTTACTCCTTCACACCTCATTTGCCAGTTAGAGGTGATATTTATAAGCCCCAACTCGAAACTAGCCATTGAGGGTTGAAATCATCATTTTTGTAGTGCATTGGATGCTATAGTAAAGGCATCAGACGCGTCTGGTGAGGCTACGTTGAATTGGTGTTGGAAAATCAGTCGTTATACTTATTTTCTGAGAGCATCAGACGTGCTTGTGGGCATTCGATGCGCAGCATCGAACTCGCATGTGTTACTGTTCACTTCGGGCTGATTTTTGTAGGCATCAGACGCGCCTAAGAGGAGCATCGGACGCGTTCGTTGTTGTTTTTCAGTGTGATAGACTTTAGTATTTTGGGCATAGCTTTTAGCTCCGAATTCCGATTTTGGTGATCTTTGACTTGAAAAGCTAATGAAAAGTTCTACAGCTTTGAGCTGGTGTCATGTCAGTTTGAGTAGATCCAAGGTTTCGTTCTAATTCAATCAGCTCTTGTCTCGGCTTGAGCGACTCAGTTTTGTTTATGTCTGGACTTCTACTTCTCTGTCTTGGACTTTGCTTGATCTTTGTAAGTTGTCAATACATCTTCTAAGATCTTGCTTGAGGTGTTGATCTTCGGATCACCATGTTGCCTTTGTCCAAGTCACATCTGCACCCTATTGGACTACAAAACAAACAATTGCAAACATATTAGTCCAATTTGATTGTGTTGATCATCAAACACCAAACTCCATTTTCGTTACCGATAGGTTTGAAAGTGTATTCGAATATCTTAGTCGCTACATCAGGAAAAAAATGTTTATTTCTAACATTTGGCATATTTTATACTTAGACCAATATATGCATAGTACATCATGTAAAAAGATACTAAACTCGTACAGAATCATAGAGAAATGTAGCTCAAATGTACAATTCTTAAGCATTGTAAAATAAATGGTAAGAAAATTGACATCTATTATAATTTATAATATTTGAAAATGAGAAAGTAAAACATGTATTAGCATGTTTGATAACAATAACCATGAGTAATAAAACAACATAAATGGCTAGATATACACTTCAACAAATAATTAATTTATCTATAGCATATATGTAATAAAACCAAGTGGACATCGACTCACTGAGGTTCTGCTAGGGGAAGATGCGTACAATTGTAGGTTATAAAATTGAACCTAAGAAATTCAACTCAATAAATGGGTCTCGGGCAAAGTTACACCGGTCTTGTCTACGACAAGACGTTACCGCAAAGCACCACAGTTTTGACACTATTTTATAGGCAACGCAGAAGAATTTTTTTGTTATATTATAGGAAACAATCATTTTACAATAAAAATATATATCTATATGATTTTAATGGGATTACATAAAAGTAAAAAAACTAACAAGAAATAAAACTAGAATACAAAACAAATTAATATATTTATGTTACTAAGGATGAAAACGGAACGGAAATATCCCGAACCGAACCGCATCTTTTTCTATATTTAATCCGATCGAATTCGTATTTTCTTGTCCGGTTTTACCGTTTTCGCTTCCGTTTTCGTATTTCAAATGTAGAAGTAGAAAACGGTTGAGGAGTTTTTCGACCGAGTTCGACCGTTTTCTACTTTTCTACTTTTAATCTGAAATATCCTTAATTTAAAATTCATTTTAAACCGAATTTGGTTGTTGGTCATTACTGTCCAGACAAATAGGCAAAGGTAAATGTGGAGTACTGATGTCCATGGACCGTATTATATAGGTAGCTCACCTCGTCGCGCCTCCCTGAGTCGCTGAGGCGGGACTAATCACTCGTATGGTGCTGCACGGCTGTTGTTATCCTTTCTAGTCTAGTTACGATGGCATCTCAAATTTTCCTCTTGTTTTATTTTCTTTTTTTTCTCTTGTGAAAGAAATTAAATTGATAAGTGTTCTTTCTTGCGATCGAAATTTACCACAATGACACTTGTTAATTGTTATGCATCGTGGGTCGGTATTTCGTATTGATTTTTCGTATATTGTTCATGTTCGGTATAATTCCGCTCGAATTGGTTCGTTTTCGAAATTCTGGGTATTCCGTAAGTTCGTGTTCGTTTTCGTGTCCGGTGTTATCGCTTTCGTTTTCGTATTCAAATGTAAAAGTAGAAAACGGTTGAGAAGTTTTTCGACCGTTTCCGACCGTTTTCATCCCTATATGTTACGACATAAAAATCTAATGCTTAAACACAATATTACTATATTATGACATAAATGTTTTCTTTGTCCCCCGCGCTGCCATTGTCGTGGCCATGGGCGGAGCCTCATTGGTGCCATAGTGGGCCATGGCATCCCTTACTTTTTGCAAATTTGCATAGAATATGATAGATATATGTATAGTTTGCTAATGAATTTTTATAATAGCCACTCCAACACTCTTTAAAACCATGTATATTTTCTTGTTGGCCCCCTCTATAATTGTCCTCAAGCTTTGCCATTGATCGTGGATTCCATCACTTTAGGTCAACGCTATAGATAGATTCAATGCTAGTTTTATGAAAAATGGTCAAAACATTTATAACTTTGTTGCCTCTTTTTCCTCTTTTTCCAACCTAAGTAGCCTTCACTCCATCCACATAGCGATGAACTCTGTCGACCCCACATATTGTTGACCACATCCTTCATAGGCCAACAATGTTACATTGCAATGCTAAATTGCTACACGTAGACACGATGCCACAAGGTTGCATCGTGTGCTCTCACATAAGCACCATCATATATCTTGATACCAGTTTCAGTAAGCCACCTTGCCACCACGGGGCACCACATTGATTGCTCATCGCTAGAGGTTCAACCACTCGACTCATCAACCACTAACCCACGTAGTCCATAGTGTGTGTATGATCAAAGATACAAACCAGGGGTATGTGTTTTTAACTAAAACTCATGACATTAGACAAAATTAATTATTAGCACAATAGAACTTTTTTACACTATGATTACTAGGTGAAGGTTTACAGCCTATGGTAGGCATTGATTTCTGTGTTGAGAAGATCTAGTGGAACTCTTATCATAATCATACATGTGTGTGTTTTAGTCTATAGAAGTTTATCTCATGTCACTCTCTTGAGACTTAGAAGTAGAGACATAATATAAATAACGATACCTTGGAACTCTTCTAGGTGAAATGCTACAACAGGTGTATTTTATCTGTACGCTTGCGGATAATCTCATTTCATATTTTATAAAGACATGATCATAAATACAACCTCATCTCTAGTGTTGCTGCTACTGGTGACAACCTAGCTTTAAAGGTGATGACGTTAAGATTTGTCTACCCGCATTTCTGACGTTGTTATCTGAAGTGATGCTAAGAGATGTCAACAGCACCCTCACACCATCGAGTTGGGACCAGGTGGAAACTTGATCTTCGTCTTGCCATACTATGTCGCCCATACCAAGCAGGTATACGAGCAACGTTGTGCGAGGACTGGCGGTACGAGGAGTTGGTATGTGGTCTTGTCAGGGTGTGCAGTTGCGATAGGGGCTGTGACCGGGGTCGTCCGAGTCGGGCTCGGGCGAATTGGTGTTTTGGCTTTCGTCCGAGGCTTGGGCGGGGGCCTCGGGCGAATCGGGGAACACGACCTTCATCTGAGGCCTAGCGCGGGAGGCCTCTGGCAACGCGGAGAGTGGTCGTACTCCCAGGCGGGTCGAGCGTACGTGCCACAATGGGTTTACACATGTGATCACCTTTATTAGATTCGCCAGGACCGAAATCCTGACGAGCTCTCTTTATTGAGGCGTAGGTGTCGTGCGGCCAGTGAGGCACAACAGCTGACGCCGCCAGCCGTTCGAATGACCGATCGACGACCGGTCTTACGGGCTGTAGCGGCACAAATAGGGAGGCGTGTCGTGGAAGCAGTTGCCCTTTCAGGGCATACCGTGATAGCCAGTCGTTCACGCATGTCGTGAGTTGGCATGTTTGACCCGATGATGGGACGACAAGTTTTTAATTGGGCGAGGATTTCATGACGCTCCACACCCGCTTGGGGAGTGGTCGTACCCTTGACTTGGACGGGCGTGGCCCGGGCGGATAGGAGAAGAACCGCTGCCGCCCCTAGGGGGAATGAGGTCAGATGAAGTGGAATGCTTGGACTCCGTCCGAGGCCTGGCTCAGGGAGCCTCAGACGAGGTGATGGTACAAAGAGAGAGAAAGAGGGGAAGAGAAGGAGAGGCCTCTCCGCTGAGGTCTCCCTTTGAGGGATCAGCCGAGGCCAGAATTCGTCGGCGGACAGTTGGTTTTTTTCTCGGGCGTATTCAATCTACTTTTTTAGGGTATCCCTTATTTTGGTACCCGACAGGTACTACGAGGATAAAGACCACCATGCAGGCCATGCCTCTAGAAGAAACCGTCTTCTTCACCCTTAGTCAATCAGGAAGCCACGCGTGGCCGTTCCAAATGTAACCCTGTGCTCTCCTTGCGCCTATAAAAGGAGGAGCCAGGGAAGTTTTAGGACAAGGAGAAACAAAGTATTCAAACGCTTCAGCTCTCCACACTGACTCTCTCTCTCACACACACACACCCCTTGAGACTTGGGACCGGCTCCCTCTCACCCGCTTGTAATCCCCAACCACGAACACTCCGACGCAAGATAATACAAGAATCTCTCCCCCTCACTGGACGTAGGGCACTACTTGCCTAAACCAGTATAAACCATTTATGTTCTTCTTGCGCCACCATTCGGAGTAGGAATACGCGGCCCTTCCCACAAGACAAATCTACTTGCCAATCTCGGGACCCCCCCGGTTCCGAGCGCCGACACCCGCAAAAGCACATCAGGTCACTAAGAGCAAAATCACACAAAAATCAAGACATATTCTACTCCACGCCGAGCCATCTCTTGAGGCTTCTTTACCACTCTTGCTTCATGAGCACTTGCAACCTTCTTTAGCTTCTTCTTCACCGGAGTCTTCTTCTTCTTCTTTGGTACCTGCTTGTTTGCACTTGTCTTTTGCTTCTTCTTTCTTGGTGTCTTGCTCAGCCCTTCATCTTCTTCTCTGGCCTTGCAACAAATAGTTGACATTTAATGTTTGAGTTCAAGCAAAATAAAAAAAGATTATGAGATGTTCCTACCTTTTAAGTGATGCAAGTGTAGATGCCTCAACAATATCGTCATCAACTTCTGTTGGTTCAGCAAACTTGTAGGTCTTCTCAAAGTGCCCAAAGCCTTTGCACCTTCTGCACCTCACTTTCTTTCTGTTTGCCCTTTGTTCCATTCTACCTCTGATCCTAACTACTCTAGGTCTGTCTGCTCTCCTCTTTTGCAGAGGTGGATACAGTTTGTACCCTAGTTCCACTTGAGGCCAGTCGGCTCTATCAGGCATGGGAGGAACTCTGTCTGCATATGCTGCTCTAAACCTATCAACAGAGTGGTATTCATGCACAAAATCCTTGATTTGTAGACCTCTGTTGGATATGATCCAAGCTAGTGCATGCCTACAAGGTTTTCCAGTGATCCGCCATGCCTTGCAGTTGCTTTTATGGTTGACAAGGTCCACAATGTGCCTTTTTGTGTTGTTCCAGTCATCAAGTAGGGTTACCTCAGCAAAATCATCATCACTAACTGTGACTTTGACTACCTTCAAGTGGTTGCTAATTAGGTTGAGCTCTTTGATAACACTTGGCAAAATGTATTCACTCATATCCCTTCCAACCTTTCTCCTCAGAAACCTCTTCTCCATCATCATCTCTCTGCGCCCATCAACTAACTCATGAATGAGCAAGCCTTTCATATCTTTTACCGCACTATTAAAGCTCTCTGATACATTGTTAGATAGGCACATTTACTGTCCTTTGAGAACCCACACTTGTACCAAATTTGGTTGTGGTGATCCTGCAAGTATTGAATTGCATTTGGAGCAAAATCATATATCTTCTGCATGTGCCACTTGAATAGTCCTTCAGTGTAGCTCCTAGCAGCTGGATACATATGAGTTGTGAAAATATCTCCTGTGTAATGCTTCATGAAGTTGGAATACAAATGTCTCATACTCTTTGTACTCAGCCTGAGGAAAGACAACACCCACTGCCTTCTCCAAGACCTTACATGCATCAACACATATAACTAGCCCTTGAGGACTCCCAACAACCCTTCTCAACTGACGCATAAACCACTTCCAGTTGTCCTCATTTTCTCAGTCAAAAAATACATATGCAATGTAATACAACTGGAAGGCAGATGCCAACTCCAGTCGCAGATGCCAACTGTCTTGTGTATCTACCAGTTAGACTAGAGTCATCTACGCCAATGAATGGCCTACAATCAGCTAGAAACTCATCCACACATGGTTTGAGAGCTACAAATACCCTCTTAAACCTTCTTTTCTTGCCAACTTTCTGCACATCTGTCTCTACAATGCTACCATGATAAGTTATCTCCATCTGAGCTTTCCAATTAAATAAGAATTCGAATGACTCTTCATATTTACCATGAATTTGCTGCAGTGCTAGCTGCATGCCTGAATATGCTTTGTTGTACTTCAACTTTATTCCATAATCTCCCTCAACCTTCTCCTTTGCTGCCTTCAACCCCTTGGTTGGATTCTTCTTCAACCAGTTTGTGAGTCTATCTGCCACCCAACTTTGAGAAGCCATTTTTTCCTTCAACAAGCTTTGTGGTTGGACAATTGTGTTCTTTAGGTAGAACCTTAATCTAAGCAAGGCAAGCATGAGTAGGTAGTGTACACATCAAAACTAAATTAATACAAGGGTACAAGAGCTATTATGTACCTATATAGTTTTCTGATCATGAATTCTTGAAGCATGAATACGCCAAGGACAGCCAGGGTGTTTACACTTTGCAATAAACCCGGTAGGGTCAGTCTTGATGCCAGGAGCGAACTCAAATCCTATCTTCATTGCATAGTGCCTCACTGCTTTCCTAAAGGTTGTTATGTCAGGAAATAAGACACCCTTCTCTATTCTTGGGTTCTCAGGATCGTGGAGGACCCTTACCTCATCAGGATCTGCATCAATAACCTCTGCCTCAGGAGGTATAGCTCCTTCATTAGCAGAATTATCATTGACATCATTAGTGGGCACAAATGAATCTGCTTGTGCATTCATAGATGGCTGTGCAGGTGGAATTGAAATGTATATATTCTCATCATTGACACCAACATAGAAATCATAACACAAAAGAAATGAGCACGAAAATAGTCATAGCTGAGTTGACGCTCTAGCAAAAGGCAAGAACAATAGTTTTGGATCTCCAATGAAAACATAGAAATCCTAGCACAAAAGAAATGAGCACGTGTTGACACTCCTTAATGGATTCACTCTAAGAATGAGTCACATAAAATAATAAACTAGTGAAAGCACAAAAGAGTGTACGGGACACTACTAACTCCACTTAACGTTAAGTTGTCATCCCCAACATGAAGCTAGCAATGTAATTATATCAGGGCACTGGATTTTAGAGATAGATATTTACCCGCAAGCACACAGATAAACATACCCGTTGTAGAGCATTTCACCCAAGCTAGTCTCAGGTATCGTTATTTATATTTTAGCCTAGAGACTAATCAATTCAAGATATGATGGTATTATAAGGACTAAACAGTATTTAATATGGCACACACTTATAGCAAGACTGATAACACACTAACTACTATGAACAGGAATCGGGTACAGAGTAAAGGATATGGTAAATAATTGATAAAGGATAACAGAGATCAGATCAATCAAGGATAAACTTAGAACAGTACTGCCTAACAAAATGATGATTAGAACAAGTATTAATAAGGAACATTCCTAAGTTATTCTAATTACAAGTCATAGCATACATTGATTAGTGCAATTATATTTGGCAATCATTGGCTAGGTCACATCATATTTATAATCAAGAGGCAACTCCATAGCTAAGGTGTTAAACAAAGTAACCCTTAAACCATGAGTTAACTGAGCCATACTGAACACTATATTCGGGAGGTGGAATACAGAGGACTCAACAGGTCTGTCACACCCGCGATCTACCACTCTATCCGGAACATAGGACGCATTCGCAGATAAATAATGTATAAGCACCATGCCTACACAACATTCATCACTCATCCGTTGTACTTTAAGATGAGCATTATACGAACATGATTATAAACATAAAGATGAACTATCTATGCCAAATATATAATCAAAGCAGACTATAAGCATTATAACTAAGAATATAATCATTGATGTCTTAATCATATCAATTGTATTGCTATCTAGAACACAATAATGAACAATAAGGTGAATTAGATCATCGAGAAGAACTAAAGTACGAACTAGAACATGAACTAGAACAAGATTATGAACTAGAAGATGAACTAGACGATGAACATGAACTAGACGATAAACTAGAACATAAACAATGAAGAACAATGATGAACTAGAAAAGCAATTATGAAATAGATCCATAATGTTAATACAAGAGAGAAGATCTTGGGTTTACCGAGCCTTCTCGTGACTAGATCAGGAATCCAAGCGAAGCTTGCCTCCTCTAATCCTATTCTATCTACTAATCTAGGTGGATGTAGTCCTCAAGCTTCCGATTGATCTCCTTCTGGTTGGTCTAACCCTGATGAATGAATTGCCCTAAAACCCTATTGCCTAGAGAGGGGGGTCAGGGGTCTGTTTATATAGCCCTGGGCGATGAATCGTGGCCCTTGGATCAAACCGACTTGAGGTACGGTCGAGATGCATCCTGGAGGTCGGTGGAAGTAGCTTGCAGAGGACGGAAGCGTGGGAGCTCCCTGGCCGACCGACCGGTGGGCCCTGTGGGACCGGCCTCTGGTGGTGTCCTTCCTTGTGGTGTCTTCTTACGTCCTCTGGAGTCTTCTAGAAGTATCCCGACGTGGCGGTTGCGTTATCTCCCGTCGGTTTCCTTCTATGGGAAGCTATTGGTGCTAATTTCGTGGTTTAGTCCCTGCAGAATCATAACTCACCAAAACTCATGGAATATTGTCAGATGAAACCCTAAACCTTTGTTGGTGATCATATTCTTGCCCTTTTCATATTTATTTTTCTCTTAATTATGATAGTTAACCAGTGTCAACAACTCTCCCAAGCTTACCTTTTGCTAGTCCCTTAGCAAACACTTCATGATGAATCTGGAACTGTTACTATGCCTCCACATATGTTAAAACAAAAATCTTCCTTGGTTTAGAGTTAACTATTCTGACTTTCTCATATTACCTTTAACTATGGAGCTTTTGCCTTCACCTGGGTCTTTAAACAATTGAAAGACAGAACAATCAAGTTTAAGCACTGTATCTCTAACTCTTTGATCAACCTTCATTCTGGAGTTTTTATATATTTTTCAAATGAAAATCAGAGATTCCTTTGTATGATACTCTCAAATCGCTCTTTTATATTTTATGATTCCTCACTGATGCACTTTTCCTTCTTTCTATGGATAAATATCTGGAGCTTTAAGAAGTGAAAAACATATCTTACCAAGTCAAAGTTCAAAGTTTAGGAAGAAAGATGTCATACTCATAGATCAAGATCTTAGAAAATTTGAAATTTGTCATCTCTTGCTGGCATATTGTAATTAGAGAAACCATGGGCTATCATTCTTTTTATCATACTTTTATCATAACTTTCTTCTCTTTTTTTTTCTTTGAGGTAGTCGGACACTTGTCCCTTTTTATTTCCTCCTTTTATATTTTTGCATAGCCCATGCCTCTAACACAATACTACTTCGGAAGAGTGAATCTTTTAATAAAACATTCTTGATCTCTAGAGCATGATAAATTTCTCAACCATAACTAAAAACTTAGAACAAAGCAAGTAGTCTTATCTTAAAATTATATTAATGGCTCTGGGTAGGAAATCATGTTATGTCATACAGGATCTCATCATGTGTTTTTTTTAATCTTTTCAAAATGTAAATCTCCAGAACTCTAGTATCTCTAGGAATTAGATAAACAACAGCTCAAACTTTTTTATGTCATATCTCACAATTATCTAGATTTTAGATCAAGCATTTGCCATCCACAGGTTTTAGGTTCAGAGTTTATTCAGAACAACTTTGTCTAAAACTCAAGAAAATTTAAGTTTAAACACCATGTACTAAAAAGGAATTATAGCAGAGCAATTGTTTATTATTTTTATTATGAGCAAAATTAATCTTTTATCCACCTAGATATTTATTCATTATATAATCTCTTTATTTGGTTTTGTAAAAGTTATTTATCTTTTTAGGAATATTTATTGACCTGATCTAACTAAATTGAACTAATAGATAATGATACTTATCGTGGTAACTGAGGGTGCTCTCCCCCAAGCTGGATCTTGACTTATTCTTTTTCTCCAGAAGACCGTTAATGATTTCTTGAGTCCTTCTCTTCTTCTCTTCCTGCTGAATTCAAAGGTAGACAACACAACTAGTGGAACTTGATTAAAGGTTAGTGATAAATATTCCTCTATTTGTCTAGTTGTTTTAAAGCTCTTAAGATTATTTATATTCTTTCTCTCCACTAAGCAGAGTTTCAGCAGTGTCTCTTTTAGGTTTTAATGGTGAGCCTTCATGTGCCCATATATTTTTGTTGTTTCGAATTTATTTATGAAAAACTTAAGAGGTTAGAGATACTTACGTGGATACATGGGGGTGCCTTCCCCCAAGTTGAATGTTGACGTAGTCACTTTGTAATGTAGCAGACTGACAATGGATATGTCCTTCCTCTATTAGAGCTTTGATTGATGTTGATGTTGTTAAGACAGTGCTCAAATAGTGGATGGAGCATTCACTTGTTCGTTAGCTTTTCTTGGCCTTTTAAATCCTGTGAAACTCAAATAGACAACATAACTTGTGGAACAGATTAAGCATTAGTGATTGACCACTCTAGCCTTCGTTGTTTAGAATTTCAGTAAGATCTCTTTCTCAATATTTATATATATATATATATTTTAATGTAGATATAATTGCTTTAAGAAGTAAATATGATAGTAAAATGATCATGCTACATTTACTAATTATGCAATGATAAATTTAATGCTAATGATTATGGATAACTACCGAGTTACCTTCCGGCGAGGATTCGACGTTTATAGTCTATCGAACAAAACTCCTTGTACGCTCTTTATTCTTCCTTAGGTGTATCAGCGGATCCTCCTTTACTTCTTCGTCCTTTGTTTCCTTCAATGGGACATCTTCACTCCTGGTGACTTCTCCTTCATAGTCAGCCCATCCATCCTTGATTTGTCGTCTCTTGTTGTGTTGGGATGTGCGGCGTCTCCTCCTTGAGTGGTTCTTCTTTTCCTGTACATTAGTGGCATAACTATTGAAGTAACAACGTACTTTCTCTCTGAAGAACTGGAAGTGGATCTCTCCAGATCTCATGTAAATGATGGCGCCAGTGGTGTTGAGGAAGGGTCTTCCTAGGATGATGTGAATGTCGTCTTCTTTTCCCATGTCTAGTACTAAGAAGTCGGTGGGAACATAGTGGTCTTTAATTTGGATCATCACGTCTTTTATCATTCCTTCCGGAAATCAATAAGTTTGGTCCGCCATCTGCAGCTGCACATATGTCGAATACATAGGTCTATTTTTATATAAGTGTTCATATGTTACCTTAGACATTATATTGACACTTGAGTCAATATCACAGAACGTCTTGTGCAATGTACTTCCTTCGATCTTGCAATCGATGGTGGGTACGCCTGGGTCATCTCTCTTAGCGAGGAATGGTGATGCAAGAAGGTGGTCGTATTCTGTTTGGACAGAGTTGACCATCCATACTATGTCTTGATGTGGTTGTGTAGCCTTGTTCTTCCTTCTTCTGTTTCTATTCTTCTTCTTTGATGATATGATGTTTGTATCTTCATGGGGTATCTGAGGGTGGACTTTGGTAGTGAGTGTACGGCTCTTGAAGCTGCATCTCTCTTTGTTTCCTGTGATTGTGAAACAGATCTTGGCGCTGTCCGCGTAGATGATGGCTTTGGTTGAGCTTAGGAACGAGCGTCCAAGAATGATGGGTGCTCTTTTGTCTCCACCTGTTTCAATGATCATAAAGTCTGCACACACATACGAGCGTCCCACTCGTACACAGATGTTTTCTAAAATTCCCAATGGGTAGCGCAGTGTCTGATCTGCAAGCTGCAAACACATGGTTGTATATAATAGAGGTGCACCATGCATTTGTTCGTATATTACCCTTGGCATAATGTTGACGCTTGCTCCAAGGTCACAGACTGCTTCTTCAAAACTGTGAGGTCCAATATGAATTGGAATCACAGGTCTTCCTGGATCTCCTTTCTTTGGGGCAATGGAATCGTCCATCCATTCCCTCGAAGGTCAAGGTATGGGGTGTCCTGCATCAAAGATGTCTACAAGATTTGCAGTTTCTAGCTCTTTTGGACTTCCTGGAATCTTACCGTTTTCAATCATAGGGACTGAAGCTGCTAACTGAGATAACTGAGATTCTATCATCTTATTAAAACTATGCTGATTCTTTATGGCAGAAGTAAAACTATCCATTCTAGTATTAATATTTTCAAGTAGTTTATCATTGGAAGCTATCTTCTTAGACATATTATCAATAATTTTATTTTGATTAGATATCATCTCTCTTAAAGGTGGTTGATTAAAAGTATTACCTTGGTAGTTACCTGAGTAATTAGGCCTTGATTGCTGGTTCTATCCTTGAGCTTGTTGAGGACGATAGTTGGTGTTGTTGTTGATGTACTTCGCATCCTCTTGAATCTCAGGGCAGTTGCTCCCTGAATGACCAATGCCTCCACACTCTTCACATGTCATGCGAGATTCGTAGATTTGCTTGACGTCTTCTCTCTTGGGAGTGTGTTCATCGAACTTCTTCATAAGTAGGTCAAGTTTAGCAGACAACATGTCTACTTTCTTTAGTTGATGTATTCCTCCCCTCTTGCGTGGCTGAGAGCGTTCCTCATTCCATCCTTGGTTCGAGGCCATCCTCTCTATGAGTGTAGTTGCATTGTTGATTGTGAGTGATAAGAATGATCCTCCAGCAGCGGCATCTACATTCTCACGGGTACTTGAAGTGAGCCCGTGGTAGAAGGTCTGCATGAGTAGTCAATTCTCCATCCCGTGGTGAGGGCATTCTGATATGTAGTCTTGAAAGCGTTCCCAAGCTTCTGGGATTGATTCTTCATGTTGTTGTTGGAAAGTTGAAATCTTGGCACGGAGGGCATTCGTCTTGCCCACTGGAAAGAATTTTGCTAGGAAGGCAGTTGAACAGATCGCCCACGAGGTGTTTTTATCTTTGTTGGCGTAAAACCATTGTTTTGCTTTTCCCAAAAGTGAAAATGGGAACAAGCGAAGTAGAATGGCGTCCCTTTCAACTCCTCTGATGGTGAAAGTGCTGCAAATCTCCAGAAAGTGTTGGAGATGAGCACTTGCGTCTTCATGTGCCTTTCCGCAAAATTGATTAACTTGCACCATGTGGATCAAAGCTGGCTTGAGTTCAAATCCGTTGTCCCCCACATTGACTGTTGGTCCAGTCCTGATGTTGGCAGTGGTTGGTGCAGAGAACTCGCGGAGTGTCTTGTCGGCCATGGTGTCCAACACTGGTGTTAAACTTCTTCTTATCTGGCTAACTTCTGGTAGTGGTGCTGAGGGTCTCTTAAGTTTGCGTCTAGTTTTCCTTAGTAAAGCTTCGAGATCCTCAGTGTAGTTGTTCGGAAGTTGGAAACCAGTCATACATCACCCTGCATAAGATATAAAAGATAAACAAAAGCCAGGGTAAGCCTGTAAAAGTAAATAATTAGTGCATCATCAAATGTGTGTAAGTAAAATGATATGTTCTCGCTACCGTTTTAAATGCTGTTAATGCAATGTCCTTATCAATGTTCATAAAGATTTTAATGAAAAACCCTAGGTACCATCCCTAGTTGAATTGATGCGGTCCCCGATAACGGCGCCAGAAATGCTTGTTGACACTCCTTAATGGATTCACTCTAAGAATGAGTCACATAAAATAATAAACTAGTGAAAGCACAAAAGAGTGTACGGGACACTACTAACTCCATTTAACGTCAAGTTGTCATCCCCAACATGAAGCTAGCAATGTAATTATATCAGGGCACTGGATTTTAGAGATAGATATTTACCCGCAAGCGCACAGATAAACATACCCGTTGTAGAGCATTTCACCCAAGCTAGTCTCAGGTATCGTTATTTATATTTTAGCCTAGAGACTAATCAATTCAAGATACGATGGTATTATAAGGACTAAACAGTATTTAATATGGCACACACTTATAGCAAGACTGATAACACACTAACTACTATGAACAGGAATCGGGTACAGAGTAAAGGATACGGTAAATAATTGATAAAGGATAACAGAGATCAGATCAATCAAGGATAAACTTAGAACAGTACTGCCTAGCAAAATGATGATTAGAACATATATTAATAAGGAACATTCCTAAGTTATTCTAATTACAAGTCATAGCATACATTGATTAGTGCAATTATATTTGGCAATCATTGGCTAGGTCACATCATATTTATAATCAAGAGGCAACTCCATAGCTAAGGTGTTAAACAAAGTAACCCTTAAACCATGAGTTAACTGAGCCATACTGAACACTATATTCGGGAGGTGGAATACAGAGGACTCAACAGGTCTGTCACACCCGCGATCTACCACTCTATCCGGAACATAGGACGCATTCACAGATAAATAATGTATAAGCACCATGCCTACACAGCATTCATCACTCATCCGTTGTACTTTAAGATGAGCGTTATACGAACATGAGTATAAACATAAAGATGAACTATCTATGCCAAATATATAATCAAAGCAGACTATAAGCATTATAACTAAGAATATAATCATTGATGTCTTAATCATATCAATTGTATTGCTATCTAGAACACAATAATGAACAATAAGGTGAATTAGATCATCGAGAAGAACTAAAGTACGAACTAGAACATGAACTAGAACAAGATTATGAACTAGAAGATGAACTAGACGATGAACATGAACTAGACGATGAACATGAACTAGACGATGAACTAGAACATAAACAATGAAGAACAATGATGAACTAGAAAAGCAATTATGAAATAGATCCATAATGTTAATACAAGAGAGAAGATCTTGGGTTTACCGAGCCTTCTCGTGACTAGATCAGGAATCCAAGCGAAGCTTGCCTCCTCTAATCCTATTCTATCTACTAATCTAGGTGGATGTAGTCCTAAAGCTTCCGATTGATCTCCTTCTGGTTGGTCTAACCCTGATGAATGAATTGCCTAAAACTCTATTGCCTAGAGAGGGGGGTCAGGGGTCTGTTTATATAGCCCTGGGCGATGAATCGTGGCCCTTGGATCAAACCGACTTGAGGTACGGTCGAGATGCATCCTGGAGGTCGGTGGAAGTAGCTTGCAGAGGACGGAAGCGTGGGAGCTCCCTGGCCGACCGACCGGTGGGCCCTGTGGGACCGGTCGGTCCCACAGGTCGGCCTCTGGTGGTGTCCTTCCTTGTGGTGTCTTCTTACGTCATCTGGAGTCTTCTAGAAGTATCCCGACGTGGCGGTTGCGTTATCTCCCGTCGGTTTCCTTCTATGGGAAGCTATTGGTGCTAATTTCCTGGTTTAGTCCCTGCAGAATCATAAGTCACCAAAACTCATGGAATATTGTCAGATGAAACCCTAAACCTTTGTTGGTGATCATATTCTTGCCCTTTTCATATTTATTTTTCTCTTAATTATGATAGTTAACCAGTGTCAACAGCACGAAAATAGTCATAGCTGCATTCATATATGCTTATCAAAGATGGCAGACATTTCTTCATCAACGCCTTTGGATTGTTTAGGCAAAGATGGATCAGGTTTGTGGTGGATCATGCTGCATTTCTGGACCAAGATGCATTGCTGGATCAGGCTGCATTGTCAGATCTAGGGTAGGTGGAAGCACACAGAGGGGTACTAAATCATCATACTCATGTTGTCCCCACATGCTTTTATCCACCACAACTACAAGGACTTGACAATGCATCTTTGACTCATACATTTCGAACAAATTTTGGAACTGGACTTCATCTACAAGCATTACATCCTCACCCACAGTCTTGTCGAAGAACCAAACTGTGGCCTTCTGGTTAGAGCTCCAACTGACCGCACTAGATAGGCTAGAAAGCAGTAAATCAAATGTAATTGTGCCTACCTCCACAACCCAGTTAACAACCTTTCCCTTACAGTACAATTTTTTCCCACCACTATCTTTCGTCATAAAGGCTTCAACTTTGATCTCCAATGAAAACATAGAAATCCTAGCACAAAAGAAATGAGCACGAAAATAGTCATAGCTGAGCTGAAGCTCTGGCAAAAGACAAGAACAGTAGTTTCTCGATTCAAACCCTACCAACATATATCCCCATGGAACGAGCTAACGACACAATCAACCACGAGTTAGTGCGCGGCTTCGAGAGAGCATAACTGGAGCCGTCGATGTCTTTTGGCGACGCCGCCGTTACTGTAGCCAAGATTTCGCGGGTCTTCATGGCTACTACAACACTATTAGACCGTTGTCACAACAATGTCCACTGTCATGGTTGGAGGATGCCCACTCCACCAAATCTGCGCCGAAGACCAAGTCCACCGCCAGACGCCTAGCCGTCGCCGGTGAAGAAGAATGACGCCGCCACTCAAGTTCTAGGGTTAGGGATTGGGGAAAGAAGTAGGGAACGGGGACGACGACCGGACATGGAAGGCGAGCGTGCGCGGCCTTATCCTTTGGCGCGGGAGGGCAAAACCGTCCATACGAAAATACAGATCCTCCTTGTACGTCTACAAGTGGGCCTAAGACGGTGTCGTGCGTACATAGTGGCATAACTCAAATAACAACACAATTATAATGGCACTGGTGTAGTTTGTCAAATAGTAATGGCGCGCTTCAAAAACATGACAATTATAATGGCGCAGATCCAATTAACCCTTAAACTAATAATTTATACTCGCTCCATCTTAAATCAAAAGATATTTTATTTTTTATACATAGTTTTTACTATGTGCCTATACATATACTATGTCTAATAAATTAGAAAAACTAAAATAATTTATTATTTAAAACAGATGAAGTATTATTTTGCAAACAGAATAAGAAGGGTGGTAAAGTTTTGATGTACTAAGAGGAATCCCCAAAAGACCCACAACACACCCCACCCCCCCCTAGTCCCGCACGCTCCTGCCTCGTGGGCACGACCACAGCTGGGCGTCTGGTGGCACTCTGGTCCGGCCGTCCGGGCGAACCCCCTCCCTCCACCGCTCCGCGCCCCCGCTTTCCCTCTCCGCGGCGACGTGTGCCCGGGTCTTCTTCGGGCCCTTCGCCGGCGCGAGCACCACCACCCACCAGCCACCAGGTACGCGGTACGCCGCGCCTTTGTCTTTCCTTCCCTGCTGTGCGATACGGAGCACCCAAAGCCCCAAACCCTGTACTGGGATCTGATCTAGTTATAACGGCATGCATGTATTATCCTTATTACTAGCTTGGATTGTTAAAAAATATTGGGTGTAGATACATCTGCACACAGCACACCCATGTCCTTAATTTCCTTGTTTAAGCAGAAAAAATCATGCCACCTTGGAACCTTTGGATGCTAGAATAGGTCAATCTTCGTTTTAGATCTTGCCAGAGCTATAGAATTTGCTCCATTTTGTGCTCATAGCCATAGCCCTGCACTGGGAAATTGCAGAGCCATGAAACCAAATAATCAGTGAATAGATTATTTTGCATGCTCTCAGCCTTGTGTAACATTGTCCATGCCACTTGAGGCTGTGATCCTTGTTGGCTCTTGACTTATTGAGTGATGCCAGTTATATTGATAAAGGAAGTCAAATAAGGTTATAAATTTACAAATCTCTAAGACTACTGAGAGAGTCTTGCGGGATAATTGGCTCTTTGAGTCTCACACAGTCACACCAGCTAACACCTGTATTCTTCTGTTATTTCTTCCTCGTTGTTATTTGTTAGTTGTGTTAAGAGGCTGGCTTTCTTATTCTGGAAGACCCTCAATTTTGCACCCACTTCTTACGTAACTAGAATGCGCAGCAATGATGTAGTTTTCCTTTGTCGCATCCTAGCCTGCTTTAAGTCTAAGGACAGCCAACGATTGTTCTGAAGGAGCTGGAGTCATGTTTTGGGTGGTTCATGTTATCAAGCCACTTTATTACCATGCTGTGCTGATGTGCTTGGTCTGTTATCACTTGGACAAAACATGTAGCTTGTGACTCCATCTTTTGATAAGGTTCTGGGAGCTATTGTGGACTTCTGTAGAGGATGTAGCTGGTGATATCGTAGTCCAGTCCCACCATCTTTCCCAAAAATACTGTCGTTTTACAATGTTTTTTTTTGTACCTTTAGCACTAAGGATATCTGGGGTTTCCATGTTGAAAAACTGCTTTTCTAGATTTCTAACATATATTTAGTTGCACTGTTGAAAGCACTTTGATTTCTCAACAAGTTTGTCCATGACTGTAATATTAATGTGAAAGGAAGGACCGTCTCAATCCTGCGAATTAAGCTTATCAGCCTGTAGAGGGCAACCTCATCTGCCCCTTCTTTTTTGGGATAGGGTATCAGAGGCTTTCTGTTCTGGGGTTGAAAAAAGCATTCAGAATGGCTATTTGGTTATTTTTTATGATTCCAGATCAGTATTTGTACAAACTAGAACTCATTGGTGTAGCCATGTAGTTTGGTGCTTTATCCCCTGGCATCTGAGAGATGGGCGACAGTAACAATGGTTCATCTTGCCAGAATAGTTTTTTTTTAACGTAAAATATAGCAGGGGAGGCCCCACTGTAGATATTTATTAGAAAAAGGATGCACTATACAAATGGGAGGCTTTTACCCAAGCCAAAACAGACAAAGAAGAAGAACAACAGATGCAAGTTCAAGGAGAGCTGCAAAGCTAGTGTAGGGAGTCTACAGAGAGAAGGAACTCATGACGTTTGTCTTCACAAAGCCTACAAGCCTACAGCCTGGCCTCTTCACAGAAGAGACATTTCCAAGGCTCCAGGGAAGGACGACCCCTATCAAAGATGAAGCTGTTTCTTTGCTTCCAAATCTGCCAAGCAGCAATGATGAAGATCTCCATGAAGGAGTGGTGGAACTGCTGTTTTGCCTGTCTCATCATTTGGAAAAGGATCTGCTAAGTCCCAGTGAATTCCTAAGAGCTGCCAACAGGCTTGACTGAAGGGGCAGCTGAAGAACAAGTCAAAGGCAGTCTCTTCGACGTTGTTGTTGCATAGAACTCAATTGTAGTTGTTGCCTTCTAGCTTATGCTTCTTCTTTAGGAATGAATTCCTCTTGTGGGAATGGTGCATCTAGGGACTGTATATAAGTATCATTGCTGGTCAATAATGTGTTAATATAAATATATAATGCAATCAGGGTAGGTTCTTCACTTCTGTCATTTGTGCCTCATGTTTAACAATTTTGTACAATCTGTCCTGTACTCCTGTATATTTATGGCCTTGTTGTTTGCAGGTATTTAAACTATTTTCAGAGCATTAAACTGCCATCTCACTTGTTGAAATGGCGAGCACAGCATGCTTTGTGATTGTTAGTAAGAATGACATCCCAATCTATGAGGCTGAAGTTGGATCTGCTCTCAAAGTACGTTTCTTTCAATACACTCTTAGGATTAATGTTGTATCAGCCGAGATTCTTTTGTACCATATTATGCTGTATCTGTGGCGACAATAGTTTGTACACAACCATATGCTAGGATTTCATTCACTTCTCCATTCAGTTATCATGGTTTCATATGCTAGGATTTCATTCACTTTTTTCATTCCATTATCATGGCTTCATGATTAGTGTAAACATGATTTGTGATGTTTGTTTGCTGCTCATTGTGATCCTTCAAATTACTTCATCTGGCAGAAAGAAGATTTAGCTCATCAGCATCAGTTCATTTTGCACGCTGCATTGGATGTTGTTCAGGACCTTGCATGGACTACTAATGCAATGTGAGTGGTGGACTTTGTCTGCTATCTGTTCTTTTACTTCTTTTTTGTCTCTGGCTTCACATAATTTGTTCACCAGTTTCTGCATTTTCAGGTTTCTGAGATCAGTTGATAGATTCAGTGACTTTGTGGTGTCCGTATATGTAACTGCTGGCCATATCCTTGTACTATGATATCAGTCAATTTATAGAAGTCATTTCAATTTATATTCTAAAAAAATCTAGAAACTTAAAGAAGTTAGATAGTGATTAACTGATTATTCGATTTGCACAATCTCGACACAGATCACTATTTTCCCTGTTTGCAGCCATGGAATGTTTTCTTCACATGGTTGTAGTTATCGTCTGTGCTGCAGCCATGATGTCCTGCTCTATCTTTGTTTCAATATTTCCTCTTTCCTAGAGCTTTTTACTTCCTTGACGAACATTGTTGGCACATACCAGATTTATGTTGCTTCATGATTCCCGGAGCGATGATGGAATAAAGAGTTTCTTTCAGGAGGTCCATGAACTTTACATGAAGGTTAATAGTCATTGGATATAGTTCATGCTTTTTTTTTTCTGGCTATTACTCTGTGATGACTGCGATATTACAAAAATTTCAACCTACACCATTGGTTTTTTTTTTTGGGGTGCAATCCATTATTCTTCATCCCTTCTTTCTTCTGATATAATGGACTTCTCTTTGTGGAACTTTTGCTGTGCAGATATTCCTCAATCCGCTCTACTTGCCTGGTTCTCGCATCACATCGTCCCATTTTGATACCAAGGTCAGGGCGCTTGCAAGGAAATACCTTTAGCATCCACTCCGATGAAGACCCTGTTGTGGTGGTCCTTGTCTTTCCTCCCATTTCATATATTCTTTTTATTAGTCAATGTCTGATATATGCTGAACTTGTCCATAACAAGATGCGCCTCGAGCCATTTTTTTCACTCTGATAAATTCAGAGCATTGTGCAAGAACACTTCTGTTTCAGCTGTTCTCTTTAGTCGATGGCGGGTTATATCCTGAAATGTGCTATATCAAAACACGGCTTTGTTCCAGCTGTTCTCTTTGTAGAGCGTTGCACGAAGGAAATCTTTAGAAATGCCTTGAGCCTTTGCAGATACAGTAGTATATCTTTCTGAAGTATGATTTTGCTGATTACCTACCTGCTTATTTTCTACCAGCCTTTTTGAAATTGCCACGGTGCCTTCACCAGTGCCTATGCCGAGAAATGGAGGCAGTGTCGCCTTGCAGCTAAATACAGTACTGAAGGAGTACTAGTACTGTATCAATTTCAGCTGTGGGTCCAATAATTTTGTGCACGGCAGATAAAATCTGTTCCAATTAAAGGCTCATTAGTCGCTTGCGCGCAGCTTTTACGATCTCTGCGCCGACGCCGCACATCTGCCTAGTTATTGCCGTCAGTAACTGCAAGGCTGTGGAGCCCGGTCTGGGGGATGTGAGCTGCTGCTGCACTTGCAAGTGCAGCAGCGACCGAACTGCTCTCCCAAGTCCCAAACCCCGCGATCGTGCAGCCCGTACGCCCCCGAGCCCATCAGCCATCGACAGGTGCGCCGTGCGGCAGTAATGCGCTTGCCGCGGCGGCCCAGGCAGCTCGTCGTCGCCTAGCTTATCAAATCGGCACCGGATCCGGGCCAAGATTTCACTGGGATTTGAGGGCGGCAGCACATCGTGTTCGCAGGCACATCAGAAATCAGAATCCAGTCCAGCCACTCGGGCGCGGGGTGAATAACTGGCTAACTGCTCAGTCACCATCGCCACTATTCCTGTAGCCTGATACCGAACAACAACCTGAACCTAGGACTAGGAGCAGAGCAGCCGCTCAAAAGGCCCAGGACTTGAAGGCACGCAGGCTCAGAGCGTCCGCAATGGGTGCCTCGTAAGCTAGCTCTTAGCATTCTTTTCATATTTTAATAGAAGAAAGAGAAGAACTAACTCTTGATTAAGAGCTAGACTTATACACATATTTCGAGATGATGTGAGTATGTTATGTGGGCCTTACTGTATTATGAGCTATTGGTAAAAGCTAACATTATTGGAGAGGTTAGCTTAGAGCTAGCAGCTGACTCCTGTTGTCCATGCTCATCTCATCCATGCGGAAAAAGAGCAGCAGTGGCACTGAGTAGTGAGAGTGGCCCTCTCTGCCTTTGAGACGCCGGGACCCGGGACGAGATCACCGCCACCGGCATGCACGGCATGGCTGGATTGCATGCAGTTCAGAGGATGCAAAGGGCGGGCGGGGCCGCTCAGGATTCGGTGACGGGTGACAAAACATGGCGTCACTGAAAGAGGACGTCCAGCCGTGATCCGATCCGAGCCTGATCTCCGGTCCAATCCGATGGCGGTGCGGCGAAGCATGCATGGGATGTCGGGGGGGGGGGGGGGGGGGGGGGGGGGGGGGGTCTCTTCTCTTTGTGCGCTTGTGCGGGTGGATCCTGCACTGTCGCAGATCGTTATCTCGCCCGATAAGTACGGGCACTATCTCGCCAATGGAAGGGGGAGCTAGATTAGCGAGTCACGTCAGCAGCGAGGAGGCACAGGCGCAGGCACACCCTCAGCTTAATTTTCGCTTTCGTCGTCTCAAAGTGGTACGTCTGCAACTTGCAGCACTTAATCGGTCGCTCTCTCTCCCAACCCGGTTTTTCCGCAATGGGTTGCGGCCGCACCCCCTATCCTATGGTTGTAGCTGTTCCAAGATTCGTGCCCATCAACGTATCATTTTCACTCTATTTTATTTCCATCCTAGCAAGAATCGCAAAGCAAAATGGACGGTAGGAGATAGGGAGTGCCCCCGCATGCCATTGCCGTTTTGTTCATCCGCTCTCTCTCTACTTTGAGTCTTTCTTGGACAAAATATTGAACGAGATGCTCACCTTTCAGAATGTCAGTCACAGTCGGTAGTGATGTTAGCTAATGCGAATTCCTTCTTTTTCTTTTGAAGGAGAGCCTCCTGGATTGATTGAATTATCAATGAAACAAGATTATCGAGAGATTGGTTCTGTATCATCAATATTCTCTTTGCGAAAAAAAACGTTAGTACCTAGCTTATGATGAATTGAAAAAGGCACCAGAGAACGAATAAGAAACTCTCGATCAGTCTGTGTTCTTGTTTCCGGTCCTGTCTAGGCACCTGCTTCATCTTCAGCTCATTAGAGCTCCCTACAATGGCGTGTGGCATTTCCAAAAAAAAAAAAGCACGGAAATCCAATGGAATTCACATGCTCCAAAGTCCAAACAAGGGCCCGATGAACTCATCTCCTGCGACGTGAACGTGTTAAGTATTCGAGAAGAACAAAAGAGGGTCTCCGGTCTGGACTCAGGATCCGCTCAGATGCCACTTGCCTCCACTGACTGACGCCTGATCGAAAAACCCCGAGAGCGACACCTCGTTTTGTCTCTCGGCGCGATAGCACAAATGATGCCGGCTTTTGACGGACGGGGCGCGAGGCATGTTGTCACAGGCAAATCTCGGCGTTTTTCCATGCCAGAATCGCTGGAAAGGACCTCGATCGATCTCGTCAAGGGCCACCGGCCGCCGTTGGAACACCATCAATCACTCGCTCGCTCGCCTGACAGCAGCATCGTCGCGTGGATTCGGTCCTCCGGATCGATCTCGGAGTAGACGGAGTCGGAGGACGAGACACTCCGCAGTGGGGAGATAACTGCACGCACGATGGCGAACGGCCAGCAATTTGTCTGACGGGCGGGTAAGATTATCGTAGGAAGATTGACGCCGACGAGATCGCTTCTTTTTGACGATCCGGCCGGCGGCAGGCTGATGGTGAAAAAAGCTTCTTGTCCGGCCCGGCCGGCCGCTGGGTGGGTATGCAGCCACACACCACACACGTCCGGTTCTGCAATTTCCCTCATGGCAGAGCAGTTGCGAAAAGCAAGGCACGGCGATGCTAGCAGCTACTACTACGAGTTTGAATGGTCCTAGTAAGAGTAGCGGACCAAATTTCAGAAAGCAGATACTAGACCACAGCAACGTACTACTAGCTAGCGAAACGTACAGTGACAGAAAGCACATGAATTTCAATTATGAAGATGGCTAGCCAGGATTTGAGGAAGTCTTCCCACTGATGAAAAGCTCAGCATTGTTGCGAGCATCTGTTCAGTACTCACTTCAATGCAACAGTAATATGAGGATTCACCACTTTGTGAACAGAGGATTCACTTAAAGGCGAAGAAGCCCTCCTCCCTTGTCACGAAAAAAAAAGAGGCGAGGAAGCCCTTGAGAAAAGTCGTCCTCTGGTGCATACTGTTGAGCATTGTTTTTCTTGCACAAGTGCTGAGTTGCTGAGAAAGAGAAGAAGGCCTGACGAAAAGGTCCCCTCCTTTTTTCGGGTTGAATGAAAGGCTGCCCAACTAGGCTTGTAGATTCTGGATATCACCTCTCTCCAATCCTATCTCCAGAGTGACTTTGCTAGAACTGGACTGGAAGCATACTACTGAGATTTCTGATTTTACAAATGAATAATTTTTCCAGGCCCACAAATATCCCTAGCTATATATGTTAAAAGAATAGACAATTTCCAGATTAAAACCAGAATATAAATCATGATAAATTGATGATCTAGATATCTCATATTGTATTGTTTACTAGCATAACAAAACATGCATAACATAATCTCAAACATGACAATCGGTGTAAGCATAGCTCGTACACCAGATAGATTAAAAGGCAAGATCAAAGACATAAGATCTAATATAAACATAGACATTAGATCACGAACGGCGTACCTTTCGTTAGCTGGAGAAGACGGTGGCGGAGTCGGTGTTGGCTGATCGTCGATGAGTGCTGGAGGAATAGCTCGGAGCAGTTGACGACGAATACGCCTGGACGTAGCGCCGCCTGACTTGGACGGTAGACGACCCGTTGTTGTAGACGAGAGCAGTCGCGCGACGAGCGCTTCCCAAAAACCTTATTTGCCTTCTCCCGGTGCAGGATCGCAAAGACGAGGGTTCCGGAGACCTGCTCGCCCGGTCGCTGGTGCACGCAAGCGAACGGACTGGAGACGACTAGACGGCAGCGCAAAAGCGATATGAGGCAAACCCTAACTCGAGAGGTGTTGAGATACGTTTTGGCGTGGCCGATAGGTTGCTTATATAGCCCTGTTGAACCGACCTCGTGTCGCGATCACGATCTAAATCGGTTTAGGACTCTGCAACTTGAAGGCCAAGAAACCAAAAACTAAAACTGCAAAAGGAGACCGCGCTCCCGCAAGGCGAGGAGCCGGATTTCGGTGGACCATTCACGCAGGTGCCGCGCACCCGCGCAAGTCGCCCCGGCGCGGCGCGGCGAGCGAGCGCGCGCGTGTGGACTTCTCTTTCTCCTTCTCACACTAGACTTGAGGAAGTGGAGAGAACTTCCATATTTAAGCAAGTTCTCCTCCCCTTCCACTAGCAAGGTGGGACTAAAGAGTTCCACTTCCCCTCTTTGCTCACATATGAATGGGCCTTTGAGATTTATTATGAAATTCAGAATTTGTTATTGGGCCAAGCCCATATAAATTCTAACAATATAGACATGATCATTCGGAGCCATCATTCACACCTCCATTTGCCACCTTCAATTTCCGCGAGGGTTGCCACTTTTGCCACTCTTACACTAGCTAGGATCTACGGAGTACTACACAAATTGCAGGAAAAAAAATCCAGGGCAGCAGCAGCAGCGCGGGTCAAAAGTTGCATCCATGATACTACAAAAAGTTGGCAATGATGTCCACTTGGGATCAGAGCTAGTAGTAGCTAGCCAGTAGGAGTCGCCAGGAGGCCCTCCTCCTATGGCACGGCAGTCACACACAAACAGACGATGATCCAGGATCGGCAGAAGATACTCTCACAGAGGAAAGGGAAATAAAAGCGGACGCCCCCTGAGAAACCTTTTTCCCCAGCGGCCACACGCGGTCGTTGTTGCCTGCCGTCACCGTGTGGTGGTGGCGCCCATTCTCGTTGAAGCTGAAAACAAACGCCTTTCGCACGCAGGCACGCAGCGGCGTCAAGTTGTCGCGTGGCGACTGGCGCGGCGCGGCGCGGCGAGACTCGAAAGGGATATCGGCGGCGCGGCGCCTGATCATTTCCGGTCTCCTCTGTACGTACGTACACGGGCGATCGGGGATCCGGCGAGATGCGGACGCACGGCTTCGTGCTTGTGCTCGATCGGGGCTATACCACAGCGGCTAGACCACGGGTGCCCGCTCCCAGCACCCGCGACCCAGGGCAGCCATCCCTGGACAGGCTGGACTTGTGTAACGGCCGGACGCTCATCACGGGGGGCGTAAGCGTAACGGAACGCGGGGCTAGCTCGTCGGTCGGTTCCTTGCTCGCCAAATCGGCCAGCCGCCCGGCGCGCTCGATTGCGGCGTTGAAAGCCGATCCGATCCGATCCGGTGAGCCTCACGTTGTACCCGGCCAGTAGGCTTGTTGCGTCTAGGTCTTGCCTTGGCGTCACGCACCATGCGGGGGCGCTAGAGGGCTGACATGCATGCATGCATGTTATCGATCCGCGATTAGGTTGGAACGGACGAGACCTCCGGTGCGGTTTCGAGTCTAAACGCACACTCATGTCATCTAGGGGACTGTTTGGTTCATGTATTAGCAGAGTCTGGCTCGTATTTGAGAGCCTGGCTCATATGAGACAGGCTGAGTATATGCAACACTAGTAGAGAAAGGGCCTTTAGTCCCGGCTAAAATGGGCTTTTAGTCCCGGGTATGCCAACCGGGACTAAGAATTCGGGACTAAAGGTCCCGGCCTTTAGTCCCGGGTGCATTCAACCGGGGCTAAAGGTCCACAGAGGAAAAATAAATATGTGCTGTGTGAGATTCGAACTCAGCACATCTCGCCTCAGGCACGCTTACCAACTGAGCTACGCAACTCACGTGATGTAGTTCTGGACGTTTTCCTTTTGAATCCACTCGGGAAGGACCTTTAGCCCCGGTTGGTAACACCAACCGGGGCTAAAAGGACCTTTAGTCCCGGTTGGTAACACCAACCGGGGCTAAAGGTTCACCCTTTAGCCCCGGTTGGTATTACCAACCGGGGCTAAAAGCACCTTTAGTCCGGGTTGATAATACCAACCGGGGCTAAAGATTCACCTTTAGCCCCGGTTGGTAACACCAACCGGGATTAAAGATCTTTAGCCCCGGACGCAATTTTTGTTCGAGACTATAGCTCAATTGATAGATCGTCCAAAGGCCTGTTCTCTAGTAGTGCAACTTATCATGTTTGGTTGCATGTATATGTTTAGCCTGGCTGGGACGAGATGTTGTTTGGTTGCCTGTACGAAGACATATTATATGAAATTAAAATATTATAAAATTATGATCAAAATTTTTATTTTGTAGAAATACGATCTTAATATTCTTATTTTATCTAATTGTGTCTTAAACATCTTTAAAATATATTAATATCACTTAATATTTACTAATTATAGACTAATACTATCATTAGCAGACTAAGCAGCCGCCCGAGCGAGCCAGGCTAAGGAAAAACGGCCGATTCCCATGTTTCTGTGGAGCCTGGCCTGAGGGTACTTTTTGCATGCGCCGAGAGCAGGTAACCAAACAGCAAACAGCAGTACCCTGCATGCCGCCAGCCTGATCCAGGCGGATGCAGAGAACCAAACAGCCCCTATATGCCCCCTCACCCAAGCCAACCGCAAATAAACCCGGCCGGCCGGGATCGATCCCAGGGAAGAACGAAGAAGATTCGTTTCGCTCTGGAGCTGCCACCCACACCCCACGGCAGCTGGCGGCGCGTATCGCATGGCTTGGCTGCTCGCCTGCTCCGGACGTGCATGCTGCAACCAGCTAGGCCGCCGCGGCGCCGCGCCGCCTCGGTATCAGTGACGGATCTACAATAAAAATTTAGGAGGAGCTAAGTTCAAATTACTTTAACAAACTTGAGGTGTAAATCATCTTTTTGTGTATCATCTCTCACTAAGCTCTTTTTATCCTTCTTATATGGCTAAAATTTCATAGAGGGGCTAAGGAGGGGCTCTATGGACGTGGTCGCTGTAGGGGGGAGGGCTGGAGCCCCGACAGACCCGGTGGTGGATCCGCCCCTGCTTGGTATAGTGTTAGGTCTTGTTTAGTTTTCCTCCAATTTTGCAAAATTGTCAAGATTATCCGTCACATCAATCTTTAAATATATACATAAAAAATTAAATATAGATAAAAAATAATTAATTGTACTTTTAGTATGCACATGTCGAAACGAATCTTTAGAGTCTACGTAGTCCATGTTTGGATAAAGTTTGTCAAATAACAACGAAAGTGCTCCATGAATTTATTTTGCAAAATTGAGCAACTAAACGTAAGTTGTGCTGATAAAACTACGACGACTACTTTGTGCTGATGCTGACACGATAAGTTGGAACTGATTCCAGACGACTTCATTTTGTAAAACTTAACTTTTCTTTATCTACTTCAACCCGTGCATGCATTTCTTCTTGGAACACACATACTTATTAGTTTTTGTGCATGCACATATACTCCTTCCTTATAGAAAAAAAGTTGTTTTGGACAAGGTTTTGTTCAAACATTAGAAATATAAATCATAAATTACTTTTAAGTTATTCAGTTTTAAAATATAAAAGTTATATGAATAGATTTGTATTGATAAATATTTTCATAAAAAATATACATATATTAATTTCTAATAAATATTTTTTAAAAAACAAGGAGTCAAAGTTATACTTTGGAAACCGTATCATTATTCAAAACTACCTCCTATTTTTTGCTAGAGAAACCGTATACATAAGCCACATCCACATGCGCTTGATTGTCGGCCCGACAATTTTTAACACTCTCGATTTGGTGTCAACCATATATACTCTATCCGTATCAGAAATAGATATAGGTTTGGACAAAGTTTGAGTCAAATATTAAAAATATAAATCATAAATAACTTTTAAATTATTGAGTTTAAAGATGTAAAAATTATATAAATAAATTTGTCTTGAAAAGTACTTTTATAAAAATATACATATACCAATTTACAATAATTATTTTTTAAAAAAATGAGTGGTCAAAGTTACTCCGAAGACCGTGTCGTATATATGTCTAAATATCCTATGTGATAGGTAAAGTTTTTGGTTTAGATCTAAGAGCAACTCCAACAGGCTTGGTATATTCTTCCTAAATGTTAGGAATAGATATTTTAACAAAAAATTACACTCCAACAGCTTATCTAAATGATTATTCAAATATAGTCATCTTCTATTCCGGATTTTTCGCTAGCCAAAAATAGAAAAAAAATGGCTCTCTAGACTACATGCGAGATAAAGAAAAGTTGTTGGAGATTACAAAGATATAGAAAATTATTTTTATGCAAATGACTCAATAAATGATGGTTTAGAGAGTGAGATTTAGAAAAACTCTCGGAGATGCTCTAAACATGGCGTAGATGGCGTGAGAGACAGAACGGCCATGCATCCGTCCTGTTCGAGTTGACGGAGAGACGATGCCAAGGCTCAGGCCACGTTTAGATTCCTAAATACTCTCAAATATTTTGCACAGTAACCGTCATATCGAATTTTTAGACGCATACATAAAATATTAAATATAAGTAAAAATAATTAATTGTACTTTTAGTCTGTAAATATTGAGACAAATCTTTTAAGCTTATTTAGACCATATTTGGACAAAGTTAGTTAAATAACAACAAAAGTGTTTCAGTAATTTTTCGCTATAAATTTCACGAAGTGAACGAGGCGTCACACATGCATGCTACATTGCTACTAGTACGTTACGTACGTCCCGGTGGCGTACACGGTACACAGTACAAAGACAACACGATTCCTCCACCAGACCACCACACAGTTTCGATGATGGCACAGCGAGCAGGAAAGAGATTCATACCGCGCAGAAACAACGGGCCGGGGCCTGGCTGCATGCAGCAGCTTTATTATTTTGCCATGTCCATGCAACTATTGGTATGCAATGCAAGGGCAGACCTGGCCCTCACGTAAAAAGTGACACCGGCCGGCGCTTTCTAACAATTCGGCGATCGATGAGCATACTACGCATCTGCAGCAAAGATTTTGCAGTACGGCGTGATTTTCGCCGTGCGCGTCCGTGGAAAAAGGAGGATTATATGCATGGATGAGGTGTGCGGCCAGGGCGATATCTGCGATCGTGCAGTACGTGTGCGCCCGGCTTCCACCACCAACAGCAACAGCTTTACCGTCGTCTCTTGTGTTCTTCATAAATCTCTGGTGTGTTTCTGCTCATGTAAATAACAATTGTACGAGCAGTCTGTCCTGGCAAAAACAAATTAAAAAACAAACAAGCAATTGCACTACACCACAACCCTTAAATACCATCTAACCGCAGTTGCTAAAAGTTGATAATCAACGTTGGACGGTGAGTCGCTAAAACTTTGTGAAGGACAGTGAGTTGCTAAAACCGAATACGGCGATGGATAGTCTGTTGCTATAAAATTTTTATTTTTACAATGGATCGTCCGTCGCTATACCGTGGTAACAACATCGGATGGTCCGTGGCTAAATAAAATTTCTCATCAGTGGTCCCTTTATTTTGGTTCCGAAAAAATAATGAAGTCTCGTTAACTCCATCTCGCGTCCGTCGGCACCCCTCCCCCCACCTCCCGTCTCCCTGAGTGAATGACATCACAGCAGCACACAGGCATCACAGCACCACAACCACAACAGATCATCGCCGGCTCGGCGCTTTAGCCACCTTCTCCTTGAACCCGATGGCTCTCGGCGACAGCGGTACCCCGCCAGTGGCCAAGCTCTCCATCTCCGGCGCGGCCCTCGCGGCGCTCCTGCACCGCTGCGCGGCCGCCGCCGGCGACTGCGACGGCCTCCTCTTCGGCCGCGCGTCGCACTTGCCCGCGCCGTCGGCCGTCCTCCCCGACTACGACGACACCGCGGCGGCGGCCCCGCCCGCCCCCGCGCTCTCCATCTCCGTCTCCGGCCACTGCTCCCTCTCCCACCCTTCTTCCTCCTCAGATTCCCTCGGCCGCTTCCAACCCCCATCTTCCTCTCCCGCCCCCATCGGCTTCTTCTCCTCCCGGTGCCGCACCGCGCTCCGCCCCTCCATGCGCGAGGCTGCGCTCGCCCACTCCCTCTCCGAAACCCTAGCCGCCGCCCACCCGCTCGTCCTCATCCTCCGGCGCATGGGCACGCTCACACCATCGCGGAGCAGAAGGCGGTGGATAAAATGGTGGATGTGTTTGGGGTCGCGAGGCTGCAGGAGGTCCTCGGCTCTACGGTGGGGCAGGCGGCCGAGATGGATGAGATGTATGCAGGGATGCTCGGGAAGCTGGAGAAGGTCGCCAGGGAGGTGGAGAAGAGCAATCTCCGTGTGCTCGAGCAGGTCTGGTTCTCGAATCCCGCGATTCATGTCTGCACTGTTGATGTTCAACAAAGATTGATTCTCCTTGCACAATTGTGCTTCTATGTGATTGATTGGCTTAATAATTGGTTAAACTGCCTACTGCTAGAATCGTGCATTGTTAGATAGAATAATGCATTCTTGCATTGTGGAATTTTTTGTCAACGTGGGTAACTTAGATAAGCCTTGCATAGCTGGGTTATTGTAACTACCATAAGTTTTCGGTGCCTAAAATGTCTTGTAATGCTAGATTCGGCCATTTAACAGAAGGCAACTATGGGTTCCACTAAGTATCACCATAGGTTACCTGAATTCACCCATGCACACTGACCTGAAATCACCATAGTTCAGTTCCTGCAGATTACGAATTTCATTTTCAGTCTGCTTTAGTGTTACACTTACATTGAGCTGATGTGACAGCAACTCTACAAGTGGAAGGGTTAGTAGAAGTTTCTGATTTTTATTTCATTGCTAGATCTAAGCGCCATTGATTTTTTTATAATGTGGTCTATCAAATAAAAAATTATAGTCACCTCAAAATTTTATTATGATTACTGGAAAGTTTAATAGATGAATTTTGTTGTTTCATTTATCTGGACTAAACTGTCCACCTAAAAGTCATGGAATATTTGTTATAATTTGATATAAATAAATGTTTATTGTCATCAAGTTTCAGTATAATCACAGATTAACTCTATGTTTCAGTTTGATGTGCATGCAAAATAGATAAAAGCTTCAAATCATTTAATCAGTATGTTTACTGTTTCTATAGCTCAGGTGCTGCCTAGTACAAGTATCAATGGATTCCTGTTAGACTATTAATATTTGGGACTGTTAGACTACTAATATTTGGGTGGAACTGATTGCCATCAACTGTACTAATTCCTATCTGCAAAATATCAACTGTACTAATTCCTATCTGCAATGCATACCTGGGTCAATGACACCTTTCCTTTAGATGTGCTGCATTCTGCAAAACATGATTCTTATGCAACAATGTTGATTATTTGGTGGTTGATTAAGAAGGCTACTTTCATTATCACTTTTGCAAAATTGCAGGTAAGTGAACTCTTGGCGTGGAGGAGGAGAAAGTACTGCCATCTTGCACCACAGAGCAAGTTTTGGAATGACTGACCTGCCATCTTACACCCATCTGTTTTTTTTATGATTTTTCCTTTGTTTGTTGCAACAAAGCAGAAACTTGAACCCTCAGTAGAAACGTGAAACCAAGAAGGAAATTCAGCCCAGGAGAGACCCAAAATTTCCAAAAAGAAAGTGGTAGGGATCAGTAATCTCTTGCTATTCTTCATTGGTCCTTTTCTTCAAATGACTTCTTGTGTTATTTCTTTTATTACTGAAAACTGAATGACATTTGACTTGCAAGGATCTATGTACTGTCCATGTGTACGTAAGTCAAGAACAAAGCTATTACTTGAATTAAACAGCTTATCTGCACCTGAAACCATTCCCCTATCACTGGATGCACTTGAGGGTTTTTCTCTCTTTTCTTAACTAGCAAGTAAGATAGCCGGTAATAGGGAATTTCTGTTATCTATCTAGCTTATCTACTGACTTGAAACTTAGCTTATTATGCCTATCTGCTCCTTAACATACACTCCTTAACATGTTAGGTTACTAGAGATTTTCTTTTTTGAAATCAGTATATCAAGAATTTATTAAAAAAAACCATTGTCCATGTGTGAAACTCATCCTTTCATAACAGTTAATGCACACGTGCGCAGTTCAGTTTATTTTTGCTACAAGTGCAGCAATTGTTTACTAATTGTTTTTTTCTTGACTTACCAGAAACGATATGATAAAGTTGATGTAGAGAACAAATTGAATGCTTGAATAATCTCAGGTTCTTTTCTACAATTCTTCCTCTCCATTTTCCCATGAGCTGAGAAAGTAATTTGTCTTTACATAGATGTACACTAACTAATTCTTGCACATTCTTGTGTATCACAAGGTAGTAATAATGTTCTCTTTTTTAGGTCTTCTAATGTGGCATCAGAAGAGGACTTGAATCTATCTTCTGGTCAGTGTTGGATGGCTTTTGCTCAATAGGAAAACAATGCTTGATGTACAACCTAATGACTTAGCTAGATTTTGTATTCAACTACTATATGCTTGTATCTTGCCCTGATGGTAAGAAGCTTAAGCTAGTGACATGATTATATATGTATTCATTTGATATGGATGAATAAGAATATGATTTGTGCATGTCATTCACTATTGTATTGGTTCTGAATGTGGTCTAGTTTTAAATATAGTTGGATTATTTTTTTTAAAGCTATTTAATTGAGCTCGATAGACTATCCGTTGCTAAAAGTTCTTACTGCATTGGACCGTCCGTTGTTGAAAGTTCTAACAGGCTGTCCGTTGCTAAATTCTGGGACGACGGACGGTCCGTCGCTAAAGATGAAGTCCGTCGCTGTATATATACAACGATGACTTCAACAACAACTGGTAGGGTCCGTTGCTATAACTTTTAGCCACAGACCGTCCATTGTTATACACCCCTTATAGCAACTTTAAGTCAGTCGCTGATTAAGGGTTGTGGTATAGTGTTGTACGAGCAATCTAAAGGCAACTATCACTTGATTTTTGTCACCTTGGCATAGATCAAATCTCTCTCTCTCCATCTTATCTTCTTTTATTATTTTATTTTTGTATATATATAAAATGTGTGTACTTGCTTTGCACTAGAGCCCGTCAGCCCTGGTCCGGAGCAGGACAGACACTACACGTCCTCTAAAACCACGTGGAAATCGGAGACGCGTACTACCGGAGCAGCCCCTGAATCACTGACGCGATCGCGCGTCCTTGTGCAATCCTGGTTGGCCCGGCCAGCACTGGCCACACTCCCTCCACTTACAACCATGCCAGCAAACGTGGCTCCCCTGGCTACCTCCATCGATACTGTAGCTGCTGCTCCCAGCCACAGAGCGGTGGTACTCAGTAACTGACTCCGGTACACGTGGAAACAGTAGCGAGGCAACGATGCCAGCGCGCGTGGTCTCAGCGTGTGCATTGCCTGCGACTGCGACACTGCTCATCCACGCTGCATCTGTGTGACGGAGACGGAGTACCATGACGACCAAATTCGACCACGGTCACGAGAGTGCAAATTGATGACCCTTAGCTGCAACACTAACCCTTTTTGGTTTAAATATTTCGCCACAAGCATTCCTCTGGCAATTCTGGTAACCTATTTGCTGGAAACAAGTTTTGGATCCATGCATCCATCCAGCCAAAGGATACGCACGCAATGTGTGTGCGTGCCGCGTGCGTGCTTGCTTGCTTGCCCGCCGGCGCATGCGGTGCCGTCGAAATCACGAGGAGTTTGGCGACGACGGATCATCTTTTCCCGGCGGGTTCCCTCTCTCTGTACTCCTAAGTCTGTAGTCTGTCCTGTCCAGATCGCAAATATTTCCCGCAGGGGGCTGGGAATCTGGGGACTGGGATTGCCGGGATCGGGACGGGAGAAGCAGAGGCGGACGTAACCGCGCGGCCAACGAGCTGCGGACACGGCGATGGACCGGTCGGTCTCACGCGCTTGGCGTAACCTGGTTTGGCCTAGAGCCCGTACTATGTTGCTGCTGCTGCCGTGATCGGCGTGAGGCGCGCAGGCGCACAGGCCGCGCCAAGCCAGCCAGCGGCACGAGGGTTTTTCTTACCGATCGGTAACCGGTCGGTATGGCCGGTTACCGGTCATACCGGACCGGACCGGTTTCGGTTCGGTCCGGTTTGGTTTTTTTAAATTTTAAATTTTAAATTTTAAAAATAAATTCTGAAAAAATTCTTAAAAATAGTTCATGATTTATAGAAGCTAATGGTGTAAATTTTTTTCAAATTTGAGTTCGTTTAGTATTTATTTAGACGTTTAGAAGTTTGAAGAAAAAGAAAAAGAAAAAGAAAAAATATATAGTCGACGGCCCATTAAATTAAGAAGGTCGAAAAACATACTAAACACACTCAAATTTGAAAATTTTTGACATCATTGGATTCTATAAATCATGAAGTATTTTTAGGAATTTTTTAGCATTTTTTTTAAAAAAATAAATTTGAATTTTGAAAAAACCTCTCAAACCGACCGGTAAACCGCTCAAACCGGTCGGTAACCGACCCAAACCGACCGGTTTACCGATTCGAAACCGAACAACTGAGGCGTTTGAATTCAAACTTCAAACCGGCCGGTACCGGGCGGTTACCGATCAAACCGGTCCGGTAAACCGCTACCGGTGGCCGGCGGTTTTGATCAACCGGTCGGTAAGAAAAACCCTGAGCGGCACCGGGGGTCCGGGGTACGGCCGCGGCACGGTTACGCCGAAAACCTGGACGGAGTAACGGGCGGGGTTGGGTGACATAAGTGCAGTGGTGGTCAGTGGCGGATCCAGGATTTTACATCAGGGTATGCCGTCTAAAAATTTGTATATAAAATTTGGTAAAACCATTTGACAATTTGATAATAAACTATAATATTTTCAACGTAATTTGGTATACATGCATTAAATAATACAATAAGTCTTAAATTTCCAACATCGCCATCTTCTTTGTTGCATGCTTATAAAGAATAGATGCAATATCTCTAGTTCTCTTTATAACTACATAATTACTAAAAATTATGATTGAAACAATTAAATAAATTGCAGTTGCACCCATTAAATTCTTGACCTTCATATGTGATTATACAAACAACCGCATGATATTATGTACTTATTTTTTTTATCAATCACAATGACCTCCGATGTTGGGCGAATTCCTAATCTCGGCACATGAGGAATGACTAGTTGAAGTTAGCAATGAAAGTAGATGTGTTTTTCCTATAGAAAGAAAATGATAAAAGAGCAGAGATAAGATCTCACCTCAGTGCCCTAAGCGGATCCTCGATCTGACGATCTCAATCCCAATTAGTCACGACATCACATACGAGAAGTCTAGAAGCTTGGCATGAACACCTGTGTGTGTGGATCCATCAATTGGAGGCGGCGGATGAGACTCCCTCGCAGGTCACGCTTCGCAGAGTTACTCCAAATCTACGGTAGCCGATCTGATGTGCGGCATCTCAACTCTGAGGACGATGGACTCATGTGTACCCTCATGTGGTCAATGTGTCATCGCATTTACTATCCTAGTGTTGTGTGGCCGCGGGCCGCGTCGTCGCTGGGTGAGGCCGTATGGCCCAGAAAGGGGGAAGCCTGTTCAGCTGCAGGCTGCACGGGTCCTCAGCTCTTCCAGGTAAGTTTTCTTGAGTTTTTTCACAGGTATACATACATACACGTACCCGGCGTACCCTGTAGATCCGCCCTTGGTGGTGACGCCGTGGTACTGCTGCTATGTCTAGTACACCCTACTACTACCCCCCAGGCTACCCGCACCGGCACCACCGCTGGCGGGGCGCTGCTGCGCCTGCACGGCAGCGGGCAGCGGGCAGGCGAGAGGCGCAGCGGCAGCGCGATGCGGCATCGGATCCCCACCCCACCCGGCCCTGCCGCCGCGAGTTCCGACGAGCCGCGGTGTACTCACAACCGAAATCCGGGGCGCAGTGCGGTGCGGTCCGGTGGCTACTGCTACTGGGTAGGCTAGGCGCGGGCCAAGTGGATGTGGATCCCCGTCCGGGGGTGGAGCAGAGCAGCGGCAGCGCCCTACGGCTTTGGCTGGCTACGGGCTAACGCACCCCGTTTTCTTTCCCTTTCCTCTCTGAAACGGCTAGGCGCGCTGCTCATCAATACTGGGGCTAGGGCGCCAAGCTTTTTTCACCAAAAGAGAAAGAGGGACGCCCGGTACCCTCTCACATTGTCACGTACAACAACTGTACGTACAGCGGGGGCACACTGCACACCCCGAGAGAGAGAGAGAGAGAGATTGTGTGGCTATGCAGCTATGGCTATGCACGTACGAGTAGAATCGTACAGGGGCTATGTGTGGTGTGGGCTGCCGTGCCAACACTGCGCTCCTGCCCTCCTCTTTAACAGAGCAAAGGGTAGGCGCGAGGAGGCCAAGACGAGAGCTCACTAGTCCAGTACTAGTCACTCCACTACTCCCCGCCCGGGTTCCCTGCTCTGCTCGCTGCCTCGGCTATATATATACGCGGGCGCACCAGTCCACCAAGCAACAATAAAGGCGGGGCGGGTGTCGAAGAGGAAGGAGGGTAGGGGAGGAGCTTGGACCGAGCGAGCGAGGGAACCGAGAGCCGATAGAGAGCTGAGAGGAAGGAATTAATGGGTGAGGAGGCCAGCTGCAACGCCGTCACCGTGATGGAGGCCGCCACCATCACCAACGCCAAGCCGGCCAAGGAGAAGGAGAACGGCTGCGCGCCGGCCGTGGCCGAGGCGGCGGCGGGGGCCGTAGCGGCAGCGGCTGTGGCCCATCAGGACCTGGAGCCGGCCCCCGTGGCCGCGGCCGACCCCCGGCTGCAGGGCATCTCCGACGCCATCCGCGTCGTGCCGCACTTCCCCAAGCAAGGTGCCGCGCTTCTCCTCTCCTCCATCCACGCCCTCCGATTAATTTTGCTAACGCTGACGGCTGATCGATCGTTTCGCTCTTGTGCGTGTGCGCCCGCGCGCATGCGCCGTTGGGGGCCCGGGCTGGTGGTGCAGGCATCATGTTCAACGACATCACCACGCTGCTGCTGCGCCCCGGGGTGTTCAAGGACGCCGTCGACCTGTTCGTGGAGCGCTACCGTGGGATGGGCATCGACGCCGTCGCCGGTAATCAATCAGCATCAGAACCCGACTGACGCCTTCGATTCGTCCCGTCGTCGTCCCCCCCTCTCTGTTCTCCGCCGACTGGCGACTGACTAGTCTCTCACCGCCCGCGTCTCCGGCGGGTTGCCCGAAGCGCGCGGCGCGACACGTCGTCGCTGCCCCTTGCGCGTACAGTACGTGCAGCCGTGCAGGTGCGGCCGCGGGGGAGCCGAAGCCGAGCTGTGGGCAGAGTTCTGAGATTCCGTAAAATCTCTGGGGGAGATCTCCCCGGGTCCTTTTGCTCCCCCGCGCTTTTGTCGTCGCCCGCACCTGCTCTGCCCCAGTGCCCCGGGCCGGGTCCGTCTGCCGTCCGTCCGTCCGCTGGCTGCTGCTACGACGCCTTTTCTAGCGTCGCTCGCTCGCTCCCGCACGCCCGTCGCAGCTCGGGCCGCGGCTTTCCTCGGGAGGAACATATCATAATCGCCTCTCAATAATCCTCCCACGCTACTGTTGCTGGATTTGCGAGCGCGGCCAGGGCCAGCTCCGTCCGTCCGCTGGAAGCCATATCCATCCGTCCGTCAGGTGCAAAGCCGCGGACCGATAATAAATGCGCGAGATCGCGGTGGACCGTCGTCGCTGACACCGGGGGGCCTTCTCCTTCCCATGTGCATGTGCCCTCCGGCACTCCGTGGACCGTGGTCGTGGATCCTAACCTCGTCTGCCGCCTGCCGGTGCGGTTTGAGTGCACGCTTGGCGTTGCCAGTGCCAGCCCAGCAGGCAGCAGCCCTGTTGCCCGCCTGGCCGCCTGCCTGAACCAACCGGCGAACCGGCCATGCATGATGCACTGCACAGGGCGGTGCATGCGTGCGTGGCAGAATGTTTGGCGCAGCGTACTCCTCTCCTCCCCGTCCTCGGCACATGCATGACCTGGGCGCGCCTTTCCAGGCTTTCCCGCCGCGGCCGCTCCCGGAATCTGCCGCGTCCAGTACCGTATCGGGGGGTGGCACACGTAGAAGGAGGCCCCTGCCTGCCCTGCTACGGGCACGGATCCCGTCCCGCGCGGCAGGGGCCAAGGGGGGTCAAGGCCGCGGCCCGCGGCAGCATGCAGATGCAGCAGCGTCCGTCCGGGCCGGCGTGGCCCCGCGTGATTGATCGGACGGGCGCGGCAGCTGGCTGACGGGATCGGGCGGGGCGGGGGACACCCGCGGTACGCCCCGTCATCGCCTCTGCTGGTGCCGCCCGCGCCCTGATGTCACGCGGCATGTGCCCGATCCGCTGTCGTTATCGCTGCAAAGTACTGCTTCTGAGATTTTGCTCTGTTGCTTGTTGGATACTCTGTCCGCTTCTGCGGGGCTTTGTTCCTGGATTTTCATTTTCATACTTCCCCTCTCCTTCTCACCTTTTCCGTTTACTCCATTTTTTTAAAACACACACAGACACACACGACGAGCTTTATGCTTTAAATCAGTTCATGTGTCGCTGCTGTTGCTTATGTGGCACCATCTTTTGTTAGATATTATTGTCTCTGTCAGAAAATTATTATTATTATTACTACTACTTGGCAGTGCCAGCCAGTCCCGTTCATGCTTCCCATTCAGCATTTGCGCTATACTAGTTCTGACCTGTTTGTTCCTCGTTTCCTCCAGGGATTGAGGCCAGGGGCTTCATATTTGGCCCCGCAATTGCGCTGGCTATTGGCGCCAAGTTCATACCTCTGCGCAAGCCTAGGAAGCTCCCAGGTGATCGAGATTCCTTCAACATGATTTGTTTTGATTCTGAAGTCTGAACTCATTCCCATATACTGTAGCCAGCTGTTGCTTTTTCTAGTGCCCAGCTTGTGGTGACACCCTGATTAAGCTTAAGCATGCGTACTATATGTTTAGTGAGGGTACTTGCTTATTAGCAGGCAGTAAAAGCACGAGCCTTGCCCATAATCTCTGACACCAAAGTTGTTTCTCTAGCCCCTGCTCCGCACTTTTGTGCATGCAGCCCATGATGGGATATTAAGAAATGCATCAGACTTTTATACAAGATCATTCTGCACTTTTGTCCACATGTTTGTTCTATTACCCCAAGAGATGCTGTGTGCAGTGCCACTTACCCAAAGTGTTCGTCCTGAGTGACTTGGTAGTTAAACAAAGTTTGTTCGGCGGTAATCAACATGTGCTAACATCGCCTCTTGAAAAATATATGGAAGGTGAGGTGATCTCTGAGAAATATGTTCTCGAGTATGGGACTGATTGCTTAGAGATGCATGTTGGAGCTATCGAACGACCTGGTGAGCGTGTGGTGATCGTCGATGACTTGGTTGCAACAGGAGGGACACTTTGTGCTGCAATTAGACTTCTTGGTACGTATCTGGTAATTTCATCTTTATGCATTGCATTCAAATAAATCATGACCAAGGCTTACATGCAAACTATACATGATGGTTAGATACCGATAGAACCTACTCTTGTGCAAAGAGTGATGTGGAATATCCACAGTAAAGTGTGTCTTGCAAATGTTACATTTCCCTGTTTAATGGATGCTCTCTGTCTCTCTCTCTCTGAAACTTGAGACTACTGCTTCTGTTTTCACATTCATGGCACGCTATTCATGGACCGGTTGTAGCAGTTAAACTTTAAAATTGGGCATTATGCATCCGTGACATTATAGCAAGCCTTGTGCTGTTTCTAGCAAAAAGAAGAAAAAAAGCATTGTGCTGTGTGCATCACAGCATCAGGCGCGTGTCAGTCTGGGTCAGCATCAGATTATCCAGTGCTGCTTGTGTTGGAACTGTGCCAGCACAATATAGTCAGTAGCATTTTTTTATCAGTTAAACCCCAACTATTACACATTAGTTGCCAGCTATATTTTGACCTGAGAAATGTGGTCAGTAATACTGTAAAGTAATAGTGATGGGCTTTTAATGTGTTATAAATGTCAGTAGCCTCCTATCCAATAGTGATTAGGGCAGAGTGTTAATAGTTTTCTGGTACCTATGGCCTTCAGATGGAAAACTGTACTTGTTCACAGTTTGTATAGTATGCTTCAAGGTAGAATTTGAATTTTGAGAATGCATATTCCTGCTAACTTATCAGTGGCTATCTATAGTCTTGGTCTTCTACTACAGTATTTGCCTTTTATGTTTGAACTCATAACTAAGTGAACAAATTGCTTTCCAGAACGTGCTGAAGCTGATGTGGTCGAATGCGCATGTCTCATTGGGCTCCCAAAATTCAAGGTATCGTTGCTGGACTCAACTAATCTGAACTACTGATAAGCAAAACCAGCTGATTATTATAATCAGTGGCGGAGCTTGAGCCAGAGAACAAGGGGGGCCATGCTATGTAATTGATTACTAAAGGGGGGCCAAGCTATGTAATTTATCACTGAACATTGATGAACAATACAATAATTACTGTATACACAATAGAAATTACGGGTGAGCAGGGGGGGCCATGGCCCAGCTTGGTCTTAACCAAGCTCCGCCCATGATTATAATGTAGGTGCCATAATGCCACATGCACTATTTAGATAATGCTGGCGCTGCATACATCTGTTAGTAACTGTTAGTGCTGTTGTAGCTTTACAGATTGTGTAGCCCATGGTTTTGTTATGCACAGCCACAAGGAACAACTTGCCTTGTTATTAACTGTTATATAAGTACGAACAACATGAACATGTCTGCTCTGTTGCCGACACATAAGATTACTGAATATCTGTACCAGTTGGATATCCATACATGAGATTTGGGTGGACATTGTATGTTACTTGTCTAAATAAAACTATAGAGGGTACATGCACTGCACCAGTCTTATTTGGTTATACTATTACTTTGTTTTCGCACGGGAGCATACCTCTGTTGTGTAAGCATGGTTTCAGGATGGAGAAGATCCTGTAAGGTTCCAGGATAAATCAAGCTGAGACATCTGCAACGTAGTCCTCCTAATTTTGCTTCTTGTCAGTTAATCTATTTCAATCTCAGTAATAACCAACCACATTAGTAATTTGCAATGAAGCATTTGTTTTTATGTCCTTAAATTTCAAACTGGTTGATAGATACGGGAAAAGGATTCAAACATATATGTTAACTGATGTAGTAACTTCCCCGCAGGATTTCTACAAGTTGAATGGAAAGCCTGTATATGTGCTGGTTGAGTCCCGTGAATCAGATAAATAAGAACTTATGGTCAGGTGAGAGATACTGACTGCATTCTTTTCTTTATGAAGTATACTGAAGAGATCAATATGTTCGTTAAGGAATGCCAACTTGAACTCTAGCTGCAAGTAGTGTTAGTCATTTATACTTATGTTGCTCATTTCCTTTGCTTCCTGTTTTCTATCAGGAATGCTGGTGGGTTTATTCCCTGCTGCTTCGATTGGACAGTGGAGGGACATGGACAAGACAACTATGCGGTGCATTACTAAAAGGCTAGCTGCTAAGTCTTGGTGAAGGGAGAGATTAGAGTGTTGAGTGTAGTCTTGTAGGCTGAGTAGTTTTTCAGAGTACTGAAGAGCTCGTAGTTCTGTCCGGAACATGGTTATTAGTTGAATCAAGAGTGTTGCAATTCCATTGTTGAATTTTGTGGTTTTAGTTTGAAGGGCGCAAGCATGGATGGAGCGCGGGGGAAGAAGTTCGACAGCAATAAACATAACTAACATTGAAATAGAGAAATAAGCATAACTAACATTGAAATAGGAACGGGATGGAGCGTGGGGTAAGAACTTCGACAGCGATACACATGCTTAACGTCGAAAATAGGAACCTGCTACTCGTTACTCTATCTCTGAACTCAGAAGTACTTCGACAGCAATACACGCTCTATTTGCTTGACCTATTTAGCTAAAGTTAGTCCTTTTTTAAAAAAACATAGATATAGGAAGTGAAAGTTTACCACCGCTTTAGGTTTTGTTTGCTTAAATTTATCAGTCAGCTTATGAGCTATACTACAGATTTATTCTTACTCATAAAACACTATTAAAATTACTGGAATCAGCCAAAGTAAATAATAGCCCGTTTTGGGCTCCTGCAAGGCGTAGTATTCTTGAGCATTGACGGTTTGCAATGCTGTTATCGCCTGCCTTGTCGTCTGACAAGCGGCGGCACTGCGGCACGGGCGCACGGCGCATCCCATCCATGACGCCATCATGGGTGGAAATCCCGCGACGGGGCATCAGAAAACCGCAGGCGTGTACTCCCAAATTTGAATGCGTCGACCGCTACGTGCATGTCACCTCGCGTCCTCCTCCATGCATGGATCCCCAGGCGACGTGTTGTCACATCGCCCGGCAGGGGCCGCAGGCCTGCTAGTCTACTAGTACTTATACGCTACGCCTAGCCCAGTAGCCCGTACCCCCGCCCGAGCCGAGATGATAGAGTGTTCTGTACCGCGGGGACAAAGCCTGGCCCAGCGTACGTGCGCGTGTAGGTCTACGCTCGGCGCACACCGCGAGGTTGCCGGCTCAGCAGACGCCGGTGGTGGCGGCATGCCGCCGCTGCGCGCATGCTGGCCTTTCCGGCGCCAAATCGGACGACGGGTGGCAGGGTGGCGCAGATGCACAGCGCCATGCCCATGCGGTATCTCCCGCCGGCCGCAGCGGCCAGAATGAGGAGAGCACCCACCGCCCTACGTATCGTACCAGCTCAAGCTACCTGTTGACCGTTCGGCCCGTCACCTCGCCATAATTCAGCCCAAACGACCAGGGATGATGCGGGCCTGTTTGGTGCAGTACCCATATAAGGTTGTCTGGTGACGGGTGTGGCTCAGCATGGACGTTCGGTTCTTTGGCACATATGCAAATTTAGGGCCTGTTTGGTTTGTTGCCATAACTTGCCACGCCAGACCTTCGGCAAACTGTGGCTGCCACAGAAAGTGTGGCGAACAAAATCGAAGCCACACTTGTGGCAAAGTTTGACACGAAAATGAGTCTATGACGTGTGGGACATTGTGCTAAGAAAGTATGGCGTGTCATAGCTGTGACAGTAAACCAAACGGCTGCCAAAAAAACTGTGGCACGACGAATCTGTGGCGTGGCAAGTTCTGGTCACCAACCGAAAAATGGTACCGATCTATTGCTAAAAAAACTCGGTATTAAGAAAATTCGGTTCGGTTTCGGTATTTACCGAACAGATCACGGTAGTAGGTTTAAAAGCTAATTTTGACATGATTTCATAGAGAATAATAATGCAAAATACATATACATACAAAAGTCCCCATGACTATAAGTGTGACTACCAAAAATAGATACAACAGTACAATCAATAATATAACAACACCTAAACTCATCACATTTTCAGTAAATTCGGTTCGGTTTCGGTATTTACCTTGGTAAATCTCGGTAAATTTGGTTCCTGTGAACTTGGAATCGAATAGGGAACCGAATTTTTTGGTTTCGGTAAATTCGGTTCAGTTATCGGTAAATTTAGGATCCTCTAAAACTCATTGGATGTTTGGATAAAATTCTAGGATTTTAATCTATTTGATTCTTAAAGAATCCCAATGATCTAGATGCTACCTAAAATGTTACTGTTTGCCCCGTCCATAAAAAAAATGGAATTATAAGATTTTTTGGCTACTAGAGTTTGGATTCATAGGAATTCTAAGAATTCGGATAGGAAAGTGCTAAAAATCGTAGAATCTCCACCATGCCCCATGAGTCAATGCCTTACTCAACACCATCTTGTGGACCCTAGCTTAATAAACACATTTGTTCACTAGTCGTCACTTAATTACCAAACTAAATTAGGACTTCCAATGCCGAGGTTCGTCTTCAGCTACATGGAAGTATTATGTGTCGTGGGAGTATAAGAGTCTCGGCGTTGTCCCCATAAACACTACCCCCTCCATCCTACTCCATAATAAGGCAAGTGGTACGTACGACTGTACGAGTAGGTCTTGTGAAATCGGTTCTAAGCCCTTGGGGAGACCAAGCAAAAACCTCTCCATATGGAAGCTCAATCTCCTGTGCCCCATTAGGTCAGTCTGAGTGGAGTTTCATGAGAGGTTTCATACACATTAAGAGGGTGTTTGGTTTCACCCCACTAAACTTTAGTCATTAAAATTTAGCCCATTTTAGTGGCTAAAATGTTAAACACCCCCACTAAAAGAGACTAAAAAACATTTTAATCCCTTTTAGTGGGGGTGTTTGATATTTTAGCCACGAAAAGAGACTAATGTTTAGTGACTAGAGTTTAGTGGGGTGGAACCAAACACCCCCTAAGGGTCTGTTTGGATCCCACCCACTAAACTTTAGTCACTAAATTTTAGTCACTTTTAGTGGCTAAAATACCAAAATACCTCCACTAAAAGGGACTACAAAGTCTTTTTATTTTCTTTTAGTCCCTTTTAGTAAGGGTGTTGATACTAAAAGTGACTAAAGTTTAGTGGGTGGAATCCAAACAACCCCTAAATAGAGTGTCACATCAGTTTTTTTTGCATTAAACTAGGAGGAGAGAGAAGGGAAACGTTTCATCCCCATGAAACCTTTGAGCATTGTTTTCAAAACGGTTGCGTTTCATCTCATACAATATGCGCGGTTCGAGAGAGGAAAAGAAGAGAGAAAAAGAGATCATGAGACCACAAAGCATATGAAACTGTACATTAAAACTCGACATTGAGTGAGAGATCTATTTCATCTGTGGTTTCATTTGTCTTAGAAACCGAGAGATGAAACTATGCATTGAGACTGGCCTAGTGGCACCTCCTTCCCCGGATCTCACACAACAAAGAGGCGTTAAGAGGAACATAAAACTTGTTGTAAGGAAAATGGACCTCGACTCATTTATCTTTGGATTTTGGTGTTTGATGATCAACATAACCAAATTGGACTAATGTGTTTGCAAGTGTTTGTTTTGTAGTCCAATAGGATGTGCATGTGACTTGACAAAGGCAATATGGTGATCAAATCATCAACACCTCAAGCAAGACCCTACAATATGTATTGGAGGCTTACAAAGATCAAGCAAAGTCTAAGACACAAGAAAGGGCCGGACGCAAACAAAGTTAAGCCGCTCAAACTGAGACAAGAGCTGATTGAATTGGAACTGACTCATGATTTTGGATTTGATCAAACTGACATGGCACTAGCATAAAGTTGTAGAGCATTTCATTAACTTTCTGAAAAGTCCAAGATCATCGAAATCGGAGTTCAAAGCTAAAAGTTATGCCCAAAATATGAAAGCTTGTCTCAGTGGAAATGGAGCAACAGATGCTCCGATGCTGAGCAATGGACGCACGTCCGATGCCCTCCAAAATCGGCCCGGAATGAACAGTGTTATGGTAGGGTCCGATGCCAGCGTCTGATGTCTTACTGTAGCGTTCGATGCCCCCGAAAAATAGGTCTAATGGCTAGTTTTCCAACGGCTACTCAGCATATGAGCATAGGACGTGTCTGATGCCTTCACTGTAGCGTCCGATGCTCTACAGAAAGCTGTTTTCAGCCCTCCCTAACGACTCTATTTGATTGGGGACCTATATATACCACCTCTAACCGACCAAATGAGGTGTGGAGGAGTGAGGAAACATACCAAGGGTGTTGCTACACCATATTAGTGCTTCCATATGCATAATGCTTAGTGATTCACATGGTGATTAGTGTAGGTGCTTTGCGATGTGCTTAGGCGAGTTAGACCACCGTTCATGCGCTTGCTCTATGTTTAGGCATAGTGTTTAGTGAGGTTTGCATACTGAAAGTGCAATGGCCCCCTAATGTGGGTTTTGGTATTGATGACACTTAGCTTAGGGACTAATATGTTTAAATGAAGATAACTCGCAACTTTAGTCCCTTGGAAGTAATAGAAAGGTTAAGTAAGGCAAAGGAAGTCCCTCAATTCGATCATCAACATGCGGAAACTAAACTTGAAGAAGAGCATCGATCGTTTCTTTTTGCTTTGAGTTTAGGAATGCCGTACTATTAAGAGGGATGCAAAGTTAGGTGGTCTGAAGAGGATAGAGTGCTCAAGTATAAAAATAAAATCAAAAGAGAGACGCTAAACCACCACTCGAGAACTTGGAGTTGCCTGCTGTCAACTTCCAGTGTCGGAAGTTCTGACCTTAAAGTCGGAAGTTCCGGCCCTGGGAGTTCCAGCGAGTTGTGGTCTAACTTCCCAGCGTCGGAAGTTCTGACGTCCCAGCGTCGGAAGTTCCGACGTTCCAGTGTCGGAAGTTCCGGCGTCATATGTCGGAAGTTCCGACAGTGCTTTCTCAGCCTGCTCAGCCTCCTGCCCGGGGAAACGTCGGAAGTTCCGGTTATCGCCCAGAAGTTTCGACGTGCCGGAAGTCCAGGCGGACTTCCGGTTGAGAACAGTGTTCGTAGTAGAAGTCGGAAGTTCCGAGATCTGCGTCGGAAGTTCCGACTGTGTTAAAAAGTGACCGTTGACCCTCTATGAACAGTGTTTCCAATAGACGCCGTAACTTCCGAGATCTGGACCGGAAGTTCCGACGTTTACTTTTTCAGCAGCCCGTGGGTTGACCTATAAATACCCCTCTTCACTATTCCAACCGTCACCTAACCTATTTACTCCGACCTAACTCTGTCCAAACTCACCACCAAGCATTCAAGGCTCCTCCCAAGTCTCCCCTTCTTTCCCTACTTCAATTCCAGCAAGGATTTGAGTGGAGAGCTAGTGGATTGAGTGAGATTGACATCTAGCAAGCTTGAGCACTTGAGTTCTTCGTCACGCCGGTTGATTTTGCATTCTTTACTCTTGGGTTCTTGGAACCCTAGCCGGCTAGGCGTTCTTCAGGAGAAATTTGCTCTTTGTGTTGATTTCCCCGAAGTGTTTGTATTTACCCCTGTGATTCTAGTGAAGAAGCTCAAGAAGCCTTTGTGGTTTCTTTGAGAGAGGCTAAGGAGGTGAAATAGACTCTGACCTTTGTGGTCACCTCAACAACGAGGAAGTAGGAGCTCCTTTGTGGAGTGGACGAACCTCGGGATAAATCCTTGTGTCTCGTGTGCTTCTAGTTGTTGAGATTATTGCATATATCACTTGTATTGTTCTCTCTCTCTCTCTCTCTCTCAAAGTTACTAACTAGGTGGTGGACAAGTTCATCCGTTGGAAGGCAATACAACATCGAGGAAGGGTCTCTACGCCCTCACCCTTTAACTAGGTTGTGAGGTTGTAAGAAAGCTCTAGCTCAAAGTTCATTTCTGCACTTGTTGTAGCTTTCACGTAGGTGTCGGAACTTCCGACAGTTAGCGCCGGAACTTCCGACTTCCGGAAGTTCCGACCCTAACTGCCGGAACTTCCAACTTGCTACTGACAGTTTGACCTTTAGTGTGTGTAGAATTTTACAATTGCCTATTCACCCCCCTTAGGCACTGTTTGATCCTTTCAATTGGTATCGGAGCCTAACCCTCGTGTTAGCGCTTCACCGCGTGAGGGAAAAACAATGTCTACTCTAAGTGAGCAAGAGCTAAACTCGATTGCCGAGAAGATTGCGAAGCAAATTATGGAAAATCAAGCAAAGCAATTTGAGGACCAATTGAGCAAGATGCAAAAAGAGATAGAAAGCTTGAAGGAAGCCTTGAGCAACAAAAATGATGCATCCATTGGTGGGTCAACTCCTCAAGGTGGTGGAAATGAGGATGGTGCAAAAGGTAGTGGAAATGAAGATGATGGAAAAGGTGGAGAAGACTTCACTCATACATCGTTTGACTATAACCAAATGAGCAAGGTCCTTCAAATGCCTAGTGTCAATCTTGGCAAACCACCATCATTTGATGGCATCAACTACAATGATTGGTCGCACAAGATGAAGCTACATCTCATTGCGGCAAGAGCTTAGGAGATTGTTGAGATTGGACCTAGTCACATTGAAGGAGAAGAGTTCACCGCCCAAGATGCTATAGAGATTCAACAAAATGCTCAAGCCGCCTCCTTGATCCTATCATGCCTCAAGCCCGAAGAAAGCGCCAAGGTCCATGGCATGGAGGTTGCCAAACAAATTTGGGACACTCTCAAGATATCGTTTGAGGGTGATGCTAGTGTAAGAAAGTGCAACATTGAGCTACTTCAAGGAAAGATTGAGAACTTCAAAATCAAGAGTGGAGAAACAACTCAACAAATGTTTGATAGATACATGACCTTGATCAACAAGATAAGAGCCCTTGGAGATAAAAAATGGGATGACAACTCAGCGGCAAGAAAGCTATTGAGAGCTTATAGGAAAAAGAACAAGACACTTGCATCCATCATTATGGAGAGACCAAACTATGAGAGTATGGGACCTCATGAGATGCTTGCTAAGATAAAGCATCATGAAGTGCTTGATGATGAGGCGATAGAAGATCAAGAAGCAAGCAACAAGAAAGTAGTGGCTTTCAAGGCAAATCAAGAAGGAAGAAGAAAAGCTCAAAATGATCATTCAAGTGAAGAAGATGATGATTCCGATGAAGAGACCACGCTTCTTGTCAAGAACTTTAGAAGAATCATGAGAACAAAGATGTTCAAGAAAGGTAGTGGAGGTGACTACAAGAAAGCAAAGAAGAGATTTTGCTATGGATGTGGTGCGGATGATCACTTCATAGCCGATTGTACAAGTGACAAGAAGAAGAACAAGTACAACAAGGATGATGACAAGAGGCAAAGAAGAGGAAGAAGAGGTGAAGCTCATATTGGGCAAGAGTGGTACTCGGATGATGACTCAAGTGATGATGAGAAGAGCAAAGGGAAGAACAAGGAGAAGGGAGCCGCCAACATTGCTATTCACAAGACTTCTTCTCCAAGCCTCTTCACCAACAATGGTTCAACAACTTCTTCATCACGCCTCTTCGAGTGCCTCTCCGATGATGACTTCACTCATTCTTGCTTCATGGCTAAGGATGAGAAGGTACCACCTAACTCTCCTATTTGCTCTAGTGATGAATATAGTGATGATGATGAAGTTGAATATGAGCAAAACATGATAAAGAAATTTGGAAAGAAAGGTGGACCTAAAATAATAAAATTGCTAACTAAGATAGAGAGTCGGAATGCGAGTCTTTCTATGCAAGGGGACATTATCTCTCAAGAGAGACAAAAGAATCTTGCATTGGAAGCCTCTCTTGCCAAGGAGAAGTTGAAGGTTGAGAAATTGACCTTGGAACTATCATTAGTCAATGATTCCTACAAGAGATTGACTAAGGAGTGTTCCAAGGACAATGACTTAATTGCTGCTCTAAAGAATAAAGAAAGCTTGATTCAAGAAAGCCTCACAAGCTTGCAAGAGAAATATCAAACTCTTGAATTAAGTTACAATACTTTTTGGAATAGCACCTCTTCAACTACTCCTAAGGATTCCGATAGACCTAGTGCCTCAACTAGTCAAGGTTGTAAAAGATGCTACAAAATTGATATAAATGCTTGTGCAACTAACCTTGTTGAGTTAGAGAAGAAGGACAAGGAGATCCATAGGTTGAACATGATCTTGAAGAATGGTTGCAAATGTAAGTTGCAACAACCTAAGGACATCCTCAAGACCGCAAGGCATCCTTCCATCAAGGAAGGCATTGGCTATAGTAAGTATGATGGAAAAGCCAATGGAAGGAAGATGGTCAATGGAGTACCCTTTGTTAACTTTAACAAAGGAGCCTCTCTCTTTGACCTCATGAACAAGGTCAACAAGGTTGTCATTCCAAAGACAACACTTGCAAGTGACAAGAACAACAAGAAGAAGCAAGTGGAGACCCCAAGCAACAAGTGCCCATCTCTCGCAACTATGCTAGTGATTATATGTGTTGTTGGGGCAAGGATGGCAAGATAGTTGTAAAATATGTTGGTGCACTCAAGAGAAGAGAGATCATGAAGAGTGTTTGGGTGCCCAAGACTTATGTGACTAACCCCCTAGGACCCAAATCTATTTGGGTACCTAAATCAAGAACTTGATCTTGTTTTGTAGGAATATGCCTCTGGTGGAACAAGTTGGGTGTTGGATAGTGGATGCACCAATCATATGACCGGGGCAAAGGATATGTTCACTTCTTTCCAACCAAACCACAACTCATGTGACAACATTGTGTTTGGTGACAATGGGAAAGGAGAAGTGCTCGGTTTGGGTAAAATTGCTATCTCAACCGATAATTCCATATCTAATGTTTTACTTGTGCATTCGTTAAGCTACAATTTATTATCCGTTTCTCAACTTTGTGAAATGGGTTATGATTGTCTCTTTACGGATAAGGGTGTGACCATCTCTAGAAGAAGGGATTCCTCTATTGCATTCACGGGTGTGTTGAAGGGAAAACTTTACTTGGTTGACTTTTCAACTAGTAAAGTGGAACCTAAGACATGCTTAATGGCAAAATCTAGCATGGGTTGGTTATGGCATCGCCGACTAGCTCATGTTGGGATGAGGAACTTGGCCCAACTTCAAAAGGGTGGGCACATTCTTGGACTAACGAATGTCTCTTTTGAGAAAGATAGAATTTGTAGTGCATGCCAAGCCGGGAAGCAAGTTGGAGCCAAGCATCCAACAAAGAACATCGTGACAACCACAAGACCGTTGGAGCTACTACATATGGACCTCATCGGACCCGTTGCTTACCAAAGCATTGGTGACAATAAGTATGACTTTGTTATTGTTGATGATTATTCTCGCTTCACTTGGGTGTTCTTTTTAGCAGATAAAAGTGAGACCCAAGGTGTATTCAAGAAGTTTGCAAGAAGAGCTCAAAATGAGTTTGAGCTCAAAATCAAGAAAGTGAGAAGTGATAACGGGACCGAGTTTAGGAACACCAACATAGAAGAGTATCTTGATGATGAAGGAATCAAACATGAGTTTTCGGTTCCATACACTCCACAACAAAACAGTGTTGTGGAGAGGAAGAACCGAACTCTTGTTGAAGCCGCAAGATCTATGTTGGATGAGTACAAGACCTCTCATGACTTTTGGGCAGAGGCAATGAACACCGCATGTCATGCAATCAACCGCCTCTACCTTCACAAGCTAAGAGAGAAGACTCCATATGAGCTACTAACCGGTAACAAACCGAAGGTGCATTACTTTAGAGTCTTTGGTAATAAATGTTTCATACTTAACAAGAGAACCAAAAGCTCAAAGTTTGCACCCAAGGTACATGAAGGCTTTCTACTTGGTTATGGTACTAACGAACATGGCTACCGTGTGTTCAATAATGTCACCGGCACTATTGAACTAACGGTAGACGTGACCTTTGATGAATCCAACGGCTCTCAAAAGGAGCAAGTGAATGATGAGCTTGTAGGTAATGACATGTCTCCATCCCAAGCTATCAAGAAGCTCGCCACCGGTGATGTGAGGCCCATTGAAATTCAAGATGAAGAATATGAGCTTGTGCATGTTCCCCAAGATTCCTTTACTCATCATGTGCACTCAAATGTGCATGGTGAAGCTTCCGCATCAAGTACTCCGATTGGTGGAAATGCAAATGAAGCTCAAGTACCACATCAAGATGATGACCAAGCTCGACAGGGTGATCAACAAGGAAATGGAGACAACTCCACACATGGTCATGATCTTGATCCTCCCAATGATCAAGGACATGATGATGATGAAGACGATGAAGATGGATCTATCCAAAGGAGGTCACTAGTACCCCATCCTCGGGTGCATCATACTGTTCAACGGGACCATCCCATTGACAACATTTTGGGAAGCATCCGGCGTGGGGTAGTCACTCGCTCTCGTTTAGCTTCTTTTTGTGAGCATTACTTGTTTGTGTCTTCTCTTGAACCTCTCAAGGTAGAAGACGCTCTCAATGATCCGGACTGGATGATGGCGATGCAAGAAGAACTAAACAACTTCACTCAGAATGAAGTCTGGTCCTTAGTGGAAAGGCCAAATCAAAATGTGATTGGAACCAAATGGGTCTTCCGCAACAAGCAAGATGAATATGGCGTGGTTACAAGAAACAAGGCAAGATTGGTGGCTCAAGGATTTACTCAAGTCGAAGGTTTGGATTTCGGTGAAACTTATGCACCTGCAGCTAGGCTTGAGTCAATTCGTATATTACTTGCCTATGCTACTCACCATGATTTCAAGCTATATCAAATGGACGTGAAGAGTGCATTCCTCAATGGCACCCTATCCGAGTTGGTGTATGTTGAACAACCACCGGGTTTTGAAGATCCAAAGTTTCCTAACCACGTCTACAAGCTTGCCAAAGCACTTTATGGGCTCAAGCAAGCCCCTAGAGCTTGGTATGATTGTCTAAAGGATTTTCTTCTCCAACAAGGGTTTGAGATAGGAAAGGCCGATCCCACTTTATTTACTCGCAAAGTCAAAAATGATATATTTTTTTGTGCCAAATATATGTCGATGACATAATATTTGGTAGTACTAATGAAGTTTATTGTGAGGAATTTAGTAGGATCATGACAAATAGGTTTGAGATGTCTATGATGGGCGAGTTGACGTACTTCCTCAGATTTCAAATCAAGCAACTCAAAGAAGGGACGTTCATATACCAATCCAAGTACACAAGAGACATGTTGAAGAAATTTGACATGGACAAGGCCAAGCCTATGAAGACACCAATGCCAACAACCGTGCACAATGATCTTCTCAAAGAAGGTAAACCCGTCGATCAAAAGGTATATCGTTCCATGATTGGATCCCTCCTTTACCTTTGTGCATCTAGGCCCGATATCATGCTTAGTGTTGGTATGTGTGCAAGATATCAATATAATCTGAAAGAATGTCATTTGATGGCGGTTAAGAGAATCTTTAGGTATTTAGTCCTCACTCCTAATCTTGGCCTATGGTATCCTAAGGGCTCCACATTCGATTTAGTCGGTTACTCCGACTCGGACTACGATGGTTGTAGAATTAATCGAATGAGTACCTCCGGGACTTGCCAATTTCTTGGTCGGTCCTTGGTGTCATGGAGTTCCAAAAAGCAAACGAGTGTTGCCATGTCCACCACCGAAGCCGAGTATGTTGCGGCCGGTGCTTGTTGTGCCCAACTACTTTGGATGAAGCAAACCTTAAAAGACTTCGGTTGTGAGGTTACAAAGATTCCCCTTTTGTGTGACAACGAGGGTGCCATTAATTTGGCAAACAATCCCGTAAACCACTCTCGTACAAAGCACATAGACATCCGGCATCACTTCTTGAGAGACCATGAAGCCAAAGGGGATATTGCACTTACACATGTGAGAACCGATGATCAACTAGCCGATATCCTTACAAAGCCCCTAGATGAGTCAAGATTTTGTGCTTTGAGGAGTGAACTAAATATCATTGATTCTAGTAACCTAGGTTGATATGTTGCACATGTATTTGCTTGCAAAACTTTTGTGAAAATTCTTGTGCAAATTTCAAAATCTATATTCCATATTCTTCTCAAAAGTGACTATTGCTATGTGATGCTTGCTTGACATCTAGTCACATTTGAGAAGTTCTGTCCATCCTGGTGCACCTCATCCATCTCTTGAGCCTGCTGTTTTTACCAGCGTTGGAAGTGCCGACGTTATCGTCGGAAGTTCCGACCCTGGTGCCAGCCGAAGAAATTTTCCTAGAGTCAGAAGTTCCGACATCTGTGTCAGAAGTTCCGACCCTGGAGTACGCAGAAACTGTTTTCCCAGCGTCGGAAGTTCCGAGATCCAAGCCGGAACTTCCGACACTGGTTCGGCCGACCGTTTTGGGGTAAAAAGTTCTTGACCGCCCTCCTTCCAGTCATTCTCTTTTCACCCCCCAGTCAAACCCGCCTCCTCCTCCCTCCCGTCGCCCCCCTCCCGTGCTCGCTCCCTCCGTTGCCTCCTCTCCGGTGGGAGCTCCGGCCGGCGCCCCCACCCCCTCCCCACCATCCCCTCCTCTCTCCCATCCAATCCCTTTCTCTTCTTGGTGAAGGACTTGAAGCCCTAAGTGGACGCCATGGTGGTTTCGTGAAGTTCTTTGGTGTTCTTCGCGTTTGGTGCTTGGTGGAGCCGTGGGAGTGGTGGATCTACCCCGGGAGAAGGCTTGGCTAGTGGATTTCTTCGGATTTCTCCGCTTCTCCCTCCTCCCCAAGGTATATAGTGGTGCTCGCGCTCCTCTTATCAATGTACCTTGTGGTGGCATGTTTTTCCACCCTTCTACGTATCTAGTCCTAGTTTGTGCGATGTTTGTGTGCTCAGATTTGGAGATTCTTGTGGTAGTTCGGCCTGGTCCGTTTTGACAGGGTCAGAAGTTCCGCGATTCATGCCGGAACTTCCGACCGTCGAAACTGCTGACGTTATCGTCGGAAGTTCCGACCCTGGCTGAACAGACCGAACAACCCTAGTCTCGCCATCTCTTGGCTCACTTTCTCCACAACTTTGAATCGGCTCTTAGCCTTTGTTTTATCGTTTCAGTGCCTCCCATGGATGCCGGTGGCAGTGGAGGTGGTGGTCGACGTTGAAAGGTCCTTGTTTGGTTTTGGTAATTGAGTGACAACTTAGGTGGACTAATATGTGTTTGAAGTGAATTACACAGGTAATTAGTCCACAACTGATCATGTGTGAGCAACATATGCCATAGAGGAGATATGGCTTGGAATATGTTGCAAGGCTCACACATGTGATGGAGGAGCTTAAGGCACATGAAACATGACATGTGGTCATGTGGCTAAGATGGTGAAGATCAAGGCAAGACTTGGCTTGATGGACCGGTTGCGAAGGTGAAGGGCAAGTTGAGGCTTTGAAGCCGTTGGTACCGAGTGTCGGGAGGCTTAAGCAAGACTTGGCGCCGAAGGACCGAAGTGATGGTGAAGAGCAAGTGATGTCAAGATCGATGGACCATGGAGGCCATGTGATGATATGAAGTGGATCATATCATTTGATGAAGAGGTTGGTGCATGTGTTGCATCAACACCGGAGGAGATGGAATGGAATGCGCAAAGCAAAGGTATACTTGTAGGGCATTTCATTTCACCGGTCATAGGTGTGTAGGGAAGATTATGACCGGGTTTAGGATAGATGGCCGTACTATTAAGAGGAGCAAACTTGTTTGCATATCGGTCATCTAGTGCCACTTGAGCGATCTAACTTTGCGATGTTGCTAGGATCGAGTGGCGTGGTGAGAGCAAGTGAAAATCCTTTGGAAAATGATTGTGAAAATGCTAACACACATACACATGTTGTACACTTAGTGGTGTTGGCACATTTGCAAAGGAGAAGTTGTTGGAGAAGAAGTTGTGTTGAAAGGAGTCATGGAGAAGTGGGAGAAACTAGTGTATAGTCCCTCTCCCTCCTGTCGAGCTTGCGAGGCAGGATTCAGCGGTTTTCAGAGGAGAAGTGAAGTGCTCTGGGAGCATCGGACGCTGGGCCGAGCGTCTGATGGTAAACCCTAGTTTCTGTCAGAAGTTGGAGGAGCATCGGAGGCTGGCAATGGACGATGAGGAATCACGGTTGCAGAGTCCGATGCAGGTGACATGGCGCGAGCATGCTTTCCAGGGAGCATCGGACGCTGGCCTGCGTCCGATGTGGAACCATCGGACGCGTCTGATGTGTTTCTGCCCTCTCTGGAACCTCTCTGGTGTGTCATCGGACGCTGGGGTTGAGCGTCCGATGCTAGAGTCTCGGTGCGTCCGATGTGAGGGCGATCTTGCACAGATTTGAGCAGAGGCATCGGAGCGTCCGATGCTAGGCTTCGGCGCGTCTGATGCCACTTTAACTGGCGCGAGAAGTAATATAGCCGTTGGGATCGCTCGGCCGGAGTTGAACGTGGGGGACACATGGCGAGCATCCGTGCATCGGACGCTGGCCCCAGCATGCGGATACATGGGTGTATGCCGGGTCTCTGAGTGATGAGTGATTGTCAACTGGGATGATGCGCATGTTCTTTGGCTTGTGTTGTGCAGGTGTCGAGCACGGATGCAGTGATCAAAGGCGAGGTGAAGGTCAAGTAGAGATGTGCCGTGCCGATGGACCGAGAGTGGCGAAGGGCGGACGTGAGGCTTGGACTGAGGGACCAGAGGCCCGAGGATCAGCTGTGGTGGCTGGCAGCCTGTGACGACAACAAGTGAAGAAGTGCGGTCATGTGTTGCCTGAGTCGTGGACTTGGGGACACGTGTCGGTGGACGGGGTGCACGGGAGGTGCATCCCATCTACGACGTCGGTTTGGTGGTAGAGCCAGGGAAAAACCATCGGGTGGACGGTTTCCAGGTTTGGGCCTCAAAACCTGGGCGTGGATGGTTTCCGAGTTTGGCCACAAAACTCGGGCTGAGGGTTTCTGAGTTTGGCCTCAAAACTCGGGCTGAGGACGGTTTCCAGGTTTGGGCCTCAAAACCTGGGCGCTGAGGGTTTGCTGAGTTTGGCCTCAAAACTCAGAAGCTGGTGGGCTGGTTTCCCGGTTTGGGCCACAAAAACGGGGGTGCAGAGCGAGGGCGGCACGTGGCGGCAATCGGGAGGTTGCGTCGAGGCAACGCTACGAGTTGTGCGAGCGTGGCCGTCGGATACACCTACCACCGAGTTGGTCCAGAATAACCTTTGAAAGTCCTTGTTTGGTTTTGGTTAATTGATGTCACCTAGAGTACTAACCTTTGTCATGAAGTGTTCATAAGCTAGGTCGGTACACACCAAGTGTGGGAGCTAGATGATGACCATGGTGTTGGTGATGATGACCAAAAGATGGATCAAGTGCTCCACATTTGGAAAGAGAAGAAGAGAAAAGCAAAACCCTATGGAGATCAAGGCAAAGGTATAAATAGGGATTTTGTTTTGACACTCAAGACACCATAGAGGGTGTGAGTGTGTTTAGGATCGATAGCCGTACTATTAAGAGGGGACTATCTCGGTGGTTGCGGTTATCAAGTGCCACTAGGTGAATTCATACATGCATATGCATTAGGACCTAGTGTGCTAACCTCAAATCCTTTGAAAAATGTTTGAAAAATGCTAACACACTTGCACAAGGTGATGTACACTTGGTGGTGTTGGCACATTTGCAAAGGAGAAGAAACCGGAGTTGAAAACGTGTATTTCAGGCTTGACCGGACGCTGGAATAGCGACCGGACGCTATTGACGTGCGTCCGGTCACTAGTGAAACACTGACCGGACTCTGCTAAAACAAACGACCGGACTCGCCTGTTCCACTGTTCACGAGAGGCATCGGTTCAAATAGAGTGATCGGACGCTGAGTGAGTCCGGTCATTGGTGACCGGACGTGTCCGGTCGATGAAAAACCTCTCTGGAACCTCTCTGTGTTTGACCGGACGCTGAGTGAAAATCTGACCGGACGCTAGTGAACTAGAGTCCGGTCACTACTTAAACTTCGACCGGACGCTACTGAAATATTGACCGGACGCGTCCGGTCAGTACGAAAACTGCCCAGTGAAGGGGTAACGGCTCTATTTGATTGAGGGGGTATATAAATATGAGTTGGCCGGCTTTGGGAGGTCTCCCTTGGCACCCTAACATCTTGGACATCCCTTTGAGCTAAACATACTCCCTCCCACTCATCTCCTTGCTTGATAGCGCGAATCAAAGTGAGATTGAGTGATTCCAAGTGCATTTGCTTGTGTGTTTGCATCTAGTGGCACTTGGGGATCGTTGTTGCTGCGGTATTCTCTTTACTCTTGGTGGTTGCCGCCACCTAGACGGCTTGGAGCAGCGGAGGAGCATTGGCACGAGTTGGTGATTGTTCGTGGCCATCTCCCGGTGACTTGTGAGGGGTATTGTGCCTTCCCCGGCGAAGAGCCAAAAGGTAACTCTAGGAAATTGCGCGTGTCATTGAGTTACCTCCATTTGTGGGTCGGTTCTTGTGGCGCTCAAGTGTTGAGCTAGGTTTGTGAGCACCTATTAGCCACCGAACCACCAAGTGGTTGGTCGACACAACGGGGAGTAGCGTGCCGGCAAGCACGTGAACCTCGGGAGAAAATCATTGTGTCTCTTGCCTCTTTGGACATCTCCCGGAGTTTCTTGGTATTCATATTGTGATTGATCACCTCTTGCCGGTGTTGGTATATCTCTCTACCACTTGAATTACATTCTTTTCTTCTTGTGTAGTGGTAGTTTATCTTGCTAAGTGTTAGCTCTCTAGTTCATTGTATTTAGCTCTTGCTAGCTCACTAGAATAGAGAGTAGTGACATAGATTTTGTGTGCTTTAGAGACCATACCATACTAGAATTGTTTTGTTAGGTGGCTTGCATCACTTAGTAGAGCTAGTGCAAAAGGCTTAGCTTTGTAATTGTCTAACAAGTCTCTCTAAGTGTTTTGTAGAAATTTTTATTAGGCTATTCACCCCCCCTCTAGCCATTTAGGACCTTTCAAGTGGTATCGGAGCCGTGGTTACCGTTTGCATAAGGCTTAACAACCTTCGGTGTTGAAATGGCTCAAATTGTGTTTAACCATGTTGGGGGCAAACCACCGTTCTTTGATGGCACATCTTTTGATTATTGGAAGAGAAAGATGAGAGTGTATTTGGGTTCAATCAATGACAAGGTGTGGGATGTGGTAGAAAATGAGTTTGTGATTCTTGATTCTATGAATCCAACACCAAATGACTCCATCAACAAGCAATGCAACACAATGGCGCTCAACACCATATACAATGCCATTGATCCAAAGGTGTTTGAGCAAATCAAAGATCTTGACAATGCAAGTGAGGTGTGGAAAAGATTAGAAGAAACATATGAGGCCACTTCAACGGTAAAGAGTGCCAAGTTGTACATGCTCAAGGACAAGCTCACCAACTTCAAGATGAAGGATGATGAATCAATTCCGGAAATGTTCTATAGATTGCAAGTCATCATCAATGATCTCAAGTCCTTGGGAGAAAAGGTGCAAGATGAAGACTTCACTCACCGGTTCTTGAGTTGCTTGCCCAAGAGATTCAAGACACTTCGCACCATCATTTTTAGAGGAGGCTTGAAGAATGTGACTCCAAATGAGGTGCTTGGTGATGTCATGACCGAGGATCAATACAATGAAGATAGTGAAGAAGTGATCAAGGAAGAGGACAAGAAGAAGAAAAGTGTGGCATTCAAAGCCACCTCGTCAAAGAGCAAGGGCAAGTCCAAGAAGGAAGAATCAAGTGACAATGAAGAAGCTAGTGACATTGATGATGAAGCCTTAGCTCTCTTTGTGCGCAAATTTGGGAAATTCATGAAGAAGAAGGGCTATGGTGCAAGAAAGAGAAGAGATTACAACAAGAACAAAGACTATGTGAGAAGATGCTACAAGTGCAAGAGCAAGGATCACGTTGTAGCGGATTGTCCCTACAATAGTGACAATGATGAAGATGAAAATAAGAAAGATAAGAAGGAGAAGAAAGAGAAGAAAATGAGCTTCAAGAAGAAGAAGGGTGGCTCATATGTTGTCACATGGGATAGTGATGCATCATCCGATAATGAAGACTCAAGTGATGATGACAACAAGAAGAGCACCAAGAAGAAGGCACTTGCAAGTATTGCTATCAACAACAAGCCTTCTCTATTTGACACTCCATCATGCTTCATGGCCAAGCCAACTAAGGTACAATCCGATGATGAGAGTGATAGTGAGAGTGATGAGGATGAGGAGCACTCAAAGGAGGACCTCATGGACATGTTGGAGCAAGCTCACACTTGCTTTGAGATGAAGAGGAAGGAGTGCAAGGATTTGCGCAAGAAGCTTAGTGCACTTGAGCAAACCCTTAATGAACTCAAGTCTACTCATGAGAGGCTAGAGGTAGCCCATGAGAAGCTTGGCAAGGCTCACACCAAGCTTGAAAAAGCTCACTCCTCCCTCCTTGATCAAGTCAAGGTTGAGGACATTGTTCCAACATGTAACATAGGAGTAACTTGTGATATTCTTGATGAATCATTTTATACTCCTATTGTTGTTGCTCCCACTAACTCCTCATGTAGCTCATCCACTACTACTTCTACTATGAGTGATGGTTTCACTTGTGATGCCTCACTAATGGTGGAGAATGAGACCTTGAAAAATGAGGTCAATGAGCTCACTCGTGCCTTAGGCAATGCCTATGGTGGAGATGCCCGCTTGCTTAAGTGCTTGGGTAGCCAACGGTTCTCTCTTAACAAAGAGGGATTGGGCTATACCCCCAAGAATGGCAAGGCGGCCTTTGTGACTCACAAGACTAGTTTTGTGAGAAGCAATGGTCGGTTTTGCAAGAAATGCAAGCAATCCGGGCATATAGAGCAATATTGCAAGAACAAGAATAAAAATGCTAATGTATCCTCAATTCAATTTGATTCTTGTTATTTGCTTACCAAGGGTGTAAATGGTATAAAGGCTAAGTTTATTGGTGCTCCCATTGTTGGCCCAAAGAAGAAGGCAATTTGGGTGCCCAAGAGCTTAGTAACTAACCTTGGAGGACCCAAGCAAGTTTGGGTACCTAAGAAGAATTGATCATTTCTTGTAGGTCAATTATAAAGCCGGAGGAAGGCATTGGGTGCTTGATAGTGGGTGCACTCAACACATGACCGGAGATGCAAGAATGTTCAATTCAATCAACAAGAATGATGACAATGGGATTGATAGTATTACATTTGGTGATAATGGCAAAGGCAAGGTCAAGGGGCTTGGTAAGATTGCTATATCAAATGACATGAGCATATCCAATGTATTGCTAGTAGAGAGCTTGAACTTCAATTTGCTATCCGTGGCTCAATTGTGTGATCTTGGATTCAAATGCATATTTGGGGTTGATGATGTAGAGATCATAAGTGTAGATGGCTCAAACTTGATCTTCAAAGGCTTTAGATATGAGAATCTATATTTGGTTGATTTCAATGCTAGTGAAGCTCAATTGTCAACTTGTTTGTTCACCAAATCTAGCATGGGTTGGTTATGGCATAGAAGACTTGGTCATGTTGGAATGAAACAATTGAATAGATTGATTAAGCATGATCTAGTTAGAGGCTTGAAAGATGTGGTGTTTGAGAAAGATAAACTTTGTAGCTCTTGTCAAGCCGGAAAGCAAGTTGGAAACACTCACCCTAAAAAGAGCATGATGAGCACTAGCAAAGCATTTGAGTTATTGCACATGGATCTATTTGGACCAACAACATACACTAGCATTGGTGGAAACAAATATGACTTTGTGATAGTGGATGATCTCACAAGATATACATGGGTGTTCTTTCTAAGTGACAAAAGTGATACATATGCTACATTCAAATCTTTTGTCAAGAGATGTCACAATGAGTTTGAAACAACCATCAAGAAAGTGAGAAGTGACAATGGTAGTGAATTTAGAAACACAAGAGTTGATGAGTTATGTGATGAATTTGGAATTAGACATCAATTCTCGGCCAAGTACACTCCACAATCAAATGGTCTTGTTGAAAGGAAGAATATAACTCTCATTGATATGGCAAGATCTATGCTTAGTGAGTACAATGTGAGTCATTCATTTTGGGCCGAAGCTATCAACACGGCTTGCTATTGTAGCAACCGCCTCTATTGTCACCCTATGATGGAGAAGACACCTTATGAGCTATTGAATGGAAGAAAGCCCAACATTGCATACTTTAGAGTCTTTGGTTGCAAATGCTATATCTTGAAGAAAGGGACTAGATTGAGCAAGTTTGAGAAGAAATGTGATGAAGGCTTCTTGCTTGGTTACTCCACTACAAGCAAAGCATATAGAGTTTGGAATTTGGCTAGTGGTACTCTTGAGGAAGTGCATGATGTTGAATTTGATGAAACAAATGGCTCTCAAGATGAAGAAGAAAATCTAGATGATGTGAGAGGAACTCAATTGGTCAATGCAATGAAGAATATGGATATTGGTGATATTCGGCCTAGGGAAGTGATTGATGTTGAAGATGACAAAGATCAAGTGCTCACTTCTCCAATTATGCAAGCTAGTGGTTCTCAATTGCAAAATCAACAAGTGGCTAGTACATCTCAACCAAATGATCAAGCAAGTACAAGCAATCAAGTCCAAGTGCTCCAACCAACCAATGTTGCAAGAGATCATCCTTTAGATCAAATCATTGGTGGAATTCAAAGTGGTGTGCAAACTAGATCAAGATTGGCTTCATTTTGTGAACATTATTCTTTTGTATCATCCATCGAGCCAACCAAGATTGAAGAAGCATTACAAGATGTTGATTGGATCAATGCCATGCATGAAGAGCTTAACAACTTCACAAGAAATCAAGTATGGGAATTGGTAGAGAGGCCTAAGAACTACAATGTGATTGGCACTAGATGGGTCTTTTGCAACAAATAAGATCAAGATGGCATCGTGGTGAGAAACAAAGCAAGATTAGTAGCACAAGGTTACACTCAAGTAGAGGGGCTTGACTTTGGTGAAACATATGCACCGGTTGCAAGATTAGAAGCAATAAGAATCTTATTAGCTTATGCTTGTTCCCACAACATCAAGTTATATCAAATGGATGTCAAGAGTGCATTTCTCAATGGCTACATCAATGAGTTAGTATATGTTGAGCAACTACCCGGTTTTGAAGATGACAAGAAGCCCAACCATGTTTACAAGCTCAAGAAGGCACTTTATGGCTTGAAACAAGCACCAAGAGCATGGTATGAGAGGTTAAGGGATTTCCTTCTCTCTAAAGGGTTCAAGATGGGAAAGGTTGATACTACTCTCTTCACTAAGAAGATTGGAAAAGACTTGTTTGTGTTGCAAATCTATGTTGATGATATCATTTTTGGTTCAACCAATCAAGATTTTTGTGAAGAGTTTGGTGGATTGATGGCAAATGAGTTTGAAATGTCCATGATTGGAGAGCTTAGCTACCTCCTTGGTCTACAAATCAAGCAATTGAAGGAAGGCACTTTTGTTAGTCAAGGTAAGTACATAAAGGACATGATCAAGAAGTTTGGATTGCAAGATGCAAAAGCCATTAGCACGCCTATGGGGACAAATGGTCAATTGGATAGTGATGCAAGTGGCAATATGGTGGATCAAAAGTTGTATCGGTCTATGATTGGAAGCCTACTCTATGTGACCGCATCAAGACCGGATGTCATGTTTAGTGTATGCATGTGTGCAAGATTTCAAGCCTCACCAAGAGAGAGTCACTTGAAGGCAACCAAGAGAATATTGAGGTACTTGAAGCATACACAAGATATTGGTTTGTGGTATCCAAAGGGGTCAAACTTTGAGTTGATTGGATATTCGGACTCTGATTATGCGGGTTGCAAGGTTGATAGAAAGAGCACATCGGGCACATGTCAATTGTTGGGAAGATCACTTGTGTCTTGGTCATCAAAGAAGCAAAATAGTGTGGCACTTTCAACCGCCGAAGCCGAATACATATCCGCCGGTAGTTGTTGTGCTCAATTACTTTGGATGAAGGCAACTTTGGATGACTTTGGAATCAAATTCAAACAAGTGCCATTGCTATGTGACAATGAGAGTGCGGTGAAGCTCACAAACAACCCCGTGCAACATTCAAGGACAAAGCATATTGACATTAGGCACCACTTCATAAGAGACCATCAACAAAAGGGTGATATTTCAATTGAGAGTGTTGGTACCGATGATCAACTTGCCGACATATTCACCAAGCCACTTGATGAGAAGAGGTTTTGCAAGCTAAGGAATGAATTGAACATACTTGACTTCTCAAATATGTGTTGATGCACCCCACTTATATGACATGCCTCTCCTTCGACAAAGCAAGGTAAAAGTTGATTGGCATACACATTCATACTTTGGTAGGACATGTTTAGTGCATCTAGTCATTCCTCACAATCATTAGGCTCATTCATGGAAATAAAATGATTATGATTCTCATATGATGCCACTATAGTTTCTATGCTTGATATGATCTAGTGGTAACATATGACATGTTTATGGGCTTGCAATCCTAGTGTTTAATCTAGAGAATGAGCAATGGAATGTTTAACCAATGTGGGTACGATAACCATTGCAAGATGTGTGAAGAAGCTTACTCTAGAGCAAACCGTGTTAAATGTTTCATGCAAATGATCTAGATTGAACCAAATATGAAAGAACTAACTCTCTCTTAAACAATTTGAACCTTTTTATGCAAACCTTTTATGGAAATGGATGACAAAGGGGGAGAGAAAAGTCACAAAGATCAAATGAAGGGGATCAAGCAAGCTCATGAACTTGGTTGTTGCATTTGTTTTGTGCATGTTCATATGCTTGCTTGCATTGCACAAGTCGTTTAAAACTTGATATTCATGCTTGTGTGGTGTATGCTAGAAATATATTTTGAATGATAATTTGCAAAACTAGCATGCATAGGTGGTAGCTAGATGTAATTTGTTTTTACATGTGATACTAGAGCCTCTCATATAATGTTGATCTCATGAGGTATCTAGTGTTTTTGTAAAGTCTAGTTAACCATGGTGCTAAGGATGGTATACATTGGCAACTCCGATTGGTATCACGCTTCAAAGGTCCATTCTTTACACCTTAGCATCATTTGATAGTATTACTCTCCCACATTTCATATCTATGCATATGTGCCGAACTTGAACCAAACACTATAGCACATATGTAGGGGGAGCTAATACTAACAAAGAGGTGACTCAAATTTTCAAATACATATCTTTGTGAAGGTTGTCATCAATTACCAAAAAGGGGGAGATTGAAAGTCCTTGTTTGGTTTTGGTTAATTGATGTCACCTAGAGTACTAACCTTTGTCATGAAGTGTTCATAAGCTAGGTCGGTACACACCAAGTGTGGGAGCTAGATGATGACCATGGTGTTGGTGATGATGACCAAAAGATGGATCAAGTGCTCCACATTTGGAAAGAGAAGAAGAGAAAAGCAAAACCCTATGGAGATCAAGGCAAAGGTATAAATAGGGATTTTGTTTTGACACTCAAGACACCATAGAGGGTGTGAGTGTGTTTAGGATCGATAGCCGTACTATTAAGAGGGGACTATCTCGGTGGTTGCGGTTATCAAGTGCCACTAGGTGAATTCATACATGCATATGCATTAGGACCTAGTGTGCTAACCTCAAATCCTTTGAAAAATGTTTGGAAAATGCTAACACACTTGCACAAGGTGATGTACACTTGGTGGTGTTGGCACATTTGCAAAGGAGAAGAAACCGGAGTTGAAAACGTGTATTTCAGGCTTGACCGGACGCTGGAATAGCGACCGGACGCTATTGACGTGCGTCCGGTCACTAGTGAAACACTGACCGGACTCTGCTGAAACAAACGACCAGACTCGCCTGTTCCACTGTTCACGAGAGGCATCGGTTCAAATAGAGTGATCGGACGCTGAGTGAGTCCGATCAATGGTGACCGGACGCGTCCGGTCGATGAAAAACCTCTCTGGAACCTCTCTGTGTTTGACCGGACGCTGAGTGAAAATCTGACCGGACGCTAGTGAACTAGAGTCCGGTCACTACTTAAACTTCGACCGGACGCTACTGAAATATTGACCGGACGCGTCCGGTCAGTACGAAAACTGCCCAGTGAAGGGGTAACGGCTCTATTTGATTGAGGGGGTATATAAATATGAGTTGGCCGGCTTTGGGAGGTCTCCCTTGGCACCCTAACATCTTGGACATCCCTTTGAGCTAAACATACTCCCTCCCACTCATCTCCTTGCTTGATAGCGCGAATCAAAGTGAGATTGAGTGATTCCAAGTGCATTTGCTTGTGTGTTTGCATCTAGTGGCACTTGGGGATCGTTGTTGCTACGGTATTCTCTTTACTCTTGGTGGTTGCCGCCACCTAGACGGCTTGGAGCAGCGGAGGAGCATTGGCACGAGTTGGTGATTGTTCGTGGCCATCTCCCGGTGACTTGTGAGGGGTATTGTGCCTTCCCCGGCGAAGAGCCAAAAGGTAACTCTAGGAAATTGCGCGTGTCATTGAGTTACCTCCATTTGTGGGTCGGTTCTTGTGGCGCTCAAGTGTTGAGCTAGGTTTGTGAGCACCTATTAGCCACCGAACCACCAAGTGGTTGGTCGACACAACGGGGAGTAGCGTGCCGGCAAGCACGTGAACCTCGGGAGAAAATCATTGTGTCTCTTGCCTCTTTGGACATCTCCCGGAGTTTCTTGGTATTCATATTGTGATTGATCACCTCTTGCCGGTGTTGGTATATCTCTCTACCACTTGAATTACATTCTTTTCTTCTTGTGTAGTGGTAGTTTATCTTGCTAAGTGTTAGCTCTCCAGTTCATTGTATTTAGCTCTTGCTAGCTCACTAGAATAGAGAGTAGTGACATAGATTTTGTGTGCTTTAGAGACCATACCATACTAGAATTGTTTTGTTAGGTGGCTTGCATCACTTAGTAGAGCTAGTGCAAAAGGCTTCGCTTTGTAATTGTCTAACAAGTCTCTCTAAGTGTTTTGTAGAAATTTTTATTAGGCTATTCACCCCCCCCCTCTAGCCATTTAGGACCTTTCAACCTTAGGGTTTAGCTGGTTCGCTCTGTAAGTAGTTAGGGTAGAGTGGGAAATAGGAATAGTTAGGATTAGGATAAGTAGAGGGAGACACCCACCTCCCTTCCCATCTCAGTTAGTCATCCTGTCATTTGCTCTTGGCTTCTAGGGTTTCCTGCTCTCCCAATCCCCTGCTGTAGCTAGCTGAGATCTGCAGAGAACCATACCTCTGTGTACTGGAGATTTTGAGGAAGTGAGGTCGTAACCTCACTGTTGTAGCGTGTGGTAGCCACACGGTTGCAGATCGATGTGTTGATTCGCATTTTGATTCGTGTTCTTCGCGTTCTTCGTTTCTCCGCGATTTTCCCGTCACTCGATCTCTCTCTTCCGTGCGTCTTTACGAAATCCGTTTGAATCAACTTGTTCGTATTTGAAAGGAGATCATTTCCACCGAAGGAATTCATCTATCTCCCTACGAGCAAGTAGATCGGGTTGATTTCGTTTTCGTGGCGTTTTTTGGTTCATCCTCCTCCCCTTTTGATTTCCCGGTGATTGACTCGATTTGAGTGGATGATTTCTTGGGGATAGTCTCCTAACTACTCCATGATCATCCTCTCCAAGTTTGGGAACGTGAGATTTTTATTTGAATCGATTTGGAGAAGATTTGGGAGAAGGGCGATCAAAATCGCCCTCCCTGAGTGACCGCGGACAGTCCGCCACTCAGGGCGCGGACAGTCCGTGCGTCGGGGCTGGTTCAGTCCAGCCGCGGCCAGTCCCTGCTGGTTTTGGCTCGGGTCACCGGCGGACAGTCCGCCGTGCTAAAGCGCGGACAGTCCGGGACCGAGCAGGGGGACTTCAGTAGCAGTGTGTTTTTGCTGACTTGACCGGCGGACAGTCCGCCACCAGAGCACGGACAGTCCGCGGTAGGGGCGGACAGTCCGGGACCCCAGGGCCGGACAGTCCGGGAATCGTCTGAAGCTTCCGGTTTAGTGCGTTTGCTCTCCCGGCTTGTTCGCTTGGTTTCCGGACTTCTCGTTTGGCCCTAGAGTTGACCAAGGAACCTCTCTAGGTATCTTTGCTACTTGTTAGCATAGGTATTTAGGAGTTTCTCGACGTAGCCGTTTATCTACGTTCGGGACTTGGTTTTTGGGGTTGTGTTCGAGCCGGAGCTTTTTGGCATTTGGGTTGCTATCTTCTTGTGGTGCCTCGTTGTGGTCCTAGGGATCATCCACCCTCTTCCAAGGGTCGTGGGCATCACGGTTTCGGTCGCAGTTTCTCGGGGTTGATTTTGGGACATTTGGCCAAAGTTTCGAGAGAAATTTTTGAGCTCCCATTCACCCCCCCTCTGGTCGCCTTGCTAGTGATTTCTCGGTCCTTCACAGCATCCGATGCCCCCGATCCGGAGCGTCCGATGGTGGCGCAGGTTGCCCAGTGAAGGGGCAATGGCTAGTTAGCCTTTGGGGCTATATATGTCGTTGGTGGCCGGCCTTGGGCGGGGCGTTGAGCACTCTAGAGCCTTTGTGGCTTGTGTGGATGTGCTAGGGAGCCCTCTAACTCGCTTGTGCTTGCTAGTGTGTGAATCGATAGCGAGTGAGTGATAGCTAGTGCGTTGCATTGAGAGATTGCATCGAGTGGCACTAGGTGATCGTGTTGCAAGCCAGTGGTGCTTGTTACTCTTGGAGGTTGCCACCTCCTAGATGGCTTGGTGATCGAGTCTCCGTCGTGAAGCCCGCGTGAAGATTGTGCGTGGCTCCAGAGAAGCTTTGTGAGGGGCATTGTGCTCGCCCTGCGGGAGATCGCGAAGAGCAACTCTAGTAGAGAGAGGCGCGAAGAGCACCAAGTGGACCGGCCAGATCGAAGCTAGAGCTCTTGGTGAGCACTCCATCATGGAGAGTGTGACTTAGGGTTACCACTAGCAAGAGGATCGGCGGTAACCTTGGGCTTGCCTCAACGGGGACTAGCTTGGTAGCGACCAAGTGAACCTCGGGATAAAATCACCGTGTCAACCTTGTTCTTCCCGTTGGTTTGCATTCCCCATACACAAGCTTGTAATTACTTTCATGTATATTGTGCTTGTGTAGTTGCTCTTGTAATTAGTTAGCTTGTGTAGCTTGCTAGTTACCTTCTTTGCTTGTGTAGCCTAGAAGTAGCTCTCTTGCGTGATTAGTTGACTTGTAGTCTTGCTAGTCACATTGCTTAGTTTGTGTAGCTAAGTTGAGCTCTCTAATTTGACTTGTGTAGCCTTGTTATTGAGCATTGCTAGTGAGCTTAGGCTTTGTGCTTTGCTTGCTAGATTGTGTAGGAGCTCCCCCGTGCTTGAAGTACTAGTTGCATAGGCTTGTGTGACCTTGCTTCTAGAATTGGTTAGGTGAGCTCTAGCTAGCCCGACACCTTATTTGCATTGATTAGGATCTTTTGTAAGGTGTCATAGAGTATAAGTAGAGGGGTGTAGTCTTGGCTAGACCGATAGTTTTAAATTCCACATTTGTTTCGGTTAGCCGGTAAGATTAATTTTAGAAAAGACTATTCACCCCCCCTCTAGTCCGCGATCTCGACCCTTCAAACGTGCGAAGCGTGCTTCCAGTGGCGCTCCTCGCGAGAGGCGTGCCAAGCAGCGCCAGGATGCTCCTCCCCGTGCTTCTCGGGCTCGGGGTTTTGCTGCTGCTCGTGAGCCTTCGGACAAGGAGCGACTTGATCGTGTTGGTCGCTCCCTGGCTGTGGAGATTCCCCACACTCCTCGGGGGCCTGCTGCGTATACTGACTTGGTGCCCTTTGATGGCCCTATGTCAGTGCTTCGTCGTCCGGAGCTTGCTCCTAACCCGGACGCCGCGTGGCAGCCCCATATGAGGATCAATTATCGGTCAAGGGTTTGAGATATTGAGCATTGGCCGGCCACCAATGTCTATGCTGACAATGCTAAGGATGTCAGGTTGGAAGACAGGTTCTATCATCACTTCCACTTCGATTTCTATGATAGCCTCATCTTTAGCAAGTTTCAGTCCAAAGGGAAGCCCCCTGTTCTTCAAATGAAGTGCATTGACACTCAGGCCCTTAGGCAGTTCCCTGAGCCCGAACTTCAGCAGATGGTTCGAGATTTGGAGAAGCTTAAGCTCGATTAGCTCATTGCCTTCAAGAAGGATTGGAACAATGAGATCATTTGCCAGTTCTATGCTTCCTATTATCATGAGATCGTTGATGATATTCCTATCATGCATTGGACGACTGAGGGCAAGCACTACAAGATTGATCTTCCTACTTTTGGCCGGCTGCTTGGGTTTGGGCGTAGTGATCATGCAGCTGTTGATGTTCATGATCTCCCGGATGTGGCATTCAGTGAGCTCCAGCATATGTATCTCCGGGGATTTGCCGCTGATGGGCAGACCACATATCTTTCAGCTTCATTGTTTGTGCTCAACTTGATTTTTCGGCAGACTCTTTATCCCAAGATTGGTGACTCGACCTGGCTCCGCGATGACACCCTCACAGTTTTGAACTGTTTTGGGGAAGACTTCACCTTGTTTTCGGTCACCGGCTTCATTTGGACCAAGATCCGGATTGCTAGCACCGACACTGTTCGGCATTATCCATATGCCCCGTACCTCATGCATATTATTGAGCAAGTGTCCGGTCTAAGCTTTCCATGTGATGCCAAGCACTCCACTCTCGTCGTCACAAACAAGATGTCCAAGACTGCAGTTAAGGCTCTAAAGAAGGACAAAGGTCCAGCTGTTGGTGGGACCTCCGGTGCTCGCTCCCGAAGGGAAACTTCTCATAGTTCCTCCAGTGAGCGTCCCACTTCTTCTCCTGCTCCTCACCGTGCCAAGAAGCCTTCGCGCTTCAAACATGCTATTAGCAAGATCTTTGAGATGCTTTGCTATTCTATGGAGAGTGAGGACAAGCGGCTTCGCCGTTTGGAGGAGAAGGCTGGTCTTTCTCCTCCTTCCCCTCTTCGTGGCTTTCGCGATCCCAATGAGCTTTATGATGAAGAGTATGGCTCTTCTTCTCGCCCGCATGGCAAGGATGTGGCTCGTGATGATTCCTCTGAGGAGGAAGAGGAGGAGGACGAGGAGGAGGCCACCCCACCTTATCGTCGTCAACGCCAGGATGATTCTTCAAATGATGGTGATGAGGACTATGATGGCGAGGAGTAGCCTATGATGGTTTTCCCATGCAGCCTACCCTTTTTGGCATTTGATGTCAAAGGGGGAGTGTTAGGCTTTATCTTTATGTAATAGGCTAGTTGGTTCCTCCAAAACTTTTAATCTATGGGCTTGTAATAACTTCTTATGTGGTGCTACTAAATGATGGACAACTATGTATTAATGTGTGATGGATGTTTGTAGGACAGATTTATGCTTAATTATCTATCTACATGTTTGTGCTTTACCTCTCTTTTATTATGATGAAATGTTATTTGTGTATGGCTAAATGCTTCATATTGATTTATCTTGTCTTTGGCCATACTTTCTCTTTTTGTTGATGGAAATAACTTGTCATATTGCATCACACCTTTGTATACTTGTCTCACTCACACCTTAGGCACCCCACGAATTGCAAGATTTAGGGGGAGCAATCCTTTTAAACATATGCAAATGATTGATGTATATCAAGTCTATGGAATTCAAATACCATGCATATGTTAAGGGGGAGCTTTCCGTAAATATTGGAATTCAAAAGCTAAATTTATTTATCCTCTTATCAAAGCCTAAGTTGGTTGTCATCAAGTACCAAAAATGGGGGAGATTGAAAGTGCAATGGCCCCCTAATGTGGGTTTTGGTATTGATGACACTTAGCTTAGGGACTAATATGTTTAAATGAAGATAACTCGCAGCTTTAGTCCCTTGGAAGTAATAGAAAGGTTAAGTAAGGCAAAGGAAGTCCCTCAATTCGATCATCAACATGCGGAAACTAAACTTGAAGAAGAGCATCGATCGTTTCCTTTTGCTTTGAGTTTAGGAATGTCGTACTATTAAGAGGGATGCAAAGTTAGGTGGTCTGAAGAGGATAAAGTGCTCAAGTATAAAAATAAAATCAAAAGAGAGACGCTAAACCACCACTCGAGAACTTGGAGTTGGCTGCTGTCAACTTCCAGTGTCGGAAGTTCTGACCTTAAAGTCGGAAGTTCCGGCCCTGGGAGTTCCAGCGAGTTGTGGTCTAACTTCCCAGCGTCGGAAGTTCTGACGTCCCAGCGTCGGAAGTTCCGACGTTCCAGTGTCGAAAGTTCCGGCGTCATATGTCAGAAGTTCCGACAGTGCTTTCTCAGCCTGCTCAGCCTCCTGCCCGGGGAAACGTCAGAAGTTCCGGTTATCGCTCGGAAGTTCCGACGTGCCGGAAGTCCAGGCGGACTTCCGGGTGAGAACAATGTTCGTAGTAGAAGTCGGAAGTTCCGACTGTGTTAAAAAGTGACCGTTGACCCTCTATGAACAGTGTTTCCAATAGACGCCGGAACTTCCGAGATCTGGACCGGAAGTTCCGACGTTTACTTTTTCAGCAGCCCGTGGGTTGACCTATAAATACCCCTCTTCACTATTCCAACCGTCACCTAACCTATTTACTCCGACCTAACTCTGTCCAAACTCACCACCAAGCATTCAAGGCTCCTCCCAAGTCTCCCCTTCTTTCCCCACTTCAATTCTTGCAAGGATTTGAGTGGAGAGCTAGTGGATTGAGTGAGATTGACATCTAGCAAGCTTGAGCACTTGAGTTCTTCGTCATGCCGGTTGATTTCGCATTCTTTACTCTTGGGTTCTTGGAACCCTAGCCGGCTAGGCGTTCTTCGGGAGAAACTTGCTCTTTGTGTTGATTTCCCCGAAGTGTTTGTATTTACCCCTGTGATTCTAGTGAAGAAGCTCAAGAAGCCTTTGTGGTTTCTTTGAGAGAGGCTAAGGAGGTGAAATAGACTCCGACCTTTGTGGTCACCTCAACAACGAGGAAGTAGGAGCTCCTTTGTGGAGTGGACGAACCTCGGGATAAATCCTTGTGTCTCGTGTGCTTCTAGTTGTTGAGATTATTGCATATATCACTTGTATTGTTCTCTCTCTCTCAAAGTTACTAACTAGGTGGTGGACAAGTTCATCCGTTGGAAGGCAATACAACATCGAGGAAGGGTCTCTACGCCCTCACCCTTTAACTAGGTTGTGAGGTTGTAAGAAAGCTCTAGCTCAAAGTTCATTTCTGCACTTGTTGTAGCTTTCACGTAGGTGTCGGAACTTCCGACAGTTAGCGCTGGAACTTCCGACTTCCGGAAGTTCCGACCCTAACTGCCGGAACTTCCGACTTGCTACTGACAGTTTGACCTTTAGTGTGTGTAGAATTTTACAATTGCCTATTCACCCCCCCTCTAGGCACTGTTTGATCCTTTCACATATCTCTTGCTACTCGGTGCTTGCGCGCACCATTGTTGAACATCAGAGGGGCTTGTAGTCTTATGAAACCACACCAAACACGTTTGTGGTGTGGCCGCCACCATGTACCGAAGGGAACAAGGTCCGCGGTGGTTCGGCCGGAAGCTTGACAGTGAAGACGACAGAGAGCGGTCCAGGAGAGGCTTTGCCACGAGTGACTTAACCGGAGACCCACTTGCGCGTGGGGAAGGCCCGAAGCTATCCACGGAGTTACCCGACCGGGAGCTTGGCCCTTGCGAGGGGCTCCAACGAGGATTAGGGGGAAGCTTGCGTGCTTCTCGATACCTCGGTAAAAATACCGGAGTCGTTGATGGGAGTTTGCATCTCTACCTTACTCTTTAGCTTCCGTATTTATCTTGCTACCTTAATTATGTGCTTTACCTTTCCTAGCTTAGTTGATAGGATTGGAACCTAGGTCGCATAACTCTTTTGCGGTAGAGATAGCAACACACCTAGCAAAACCATAGTTGCACAATTAGATAGTTTACTTTCTTGCATAGGTTTTTAACTAGGTGGTAATTAGAGGCCAAAGTTGAGTAAAGTTTTTAGTTGCCTAATTCACCCCCCTCTTAGGCGTCACAGTCCTTTCACTTGCTAATTAGTGTATCAAAGTACTTACCATCTACAATCGTGCATGGTGGCCTACTCCTTTCGTCCCAAAATAAATGCAATTATAGGACTAGCTACGATTACCAATACATTAGTAAAATTACCAAAATACCCCTATAAAAATATAATCATTACATTTTGATTAATGAAAACATACAAAAGGACAAATAGAGTTCACGTGTCTTGTATGTAGAATTGCATTTATTTTAGGATAAATTTTGAATTTTAGAATTGCATTTATTTTGGGACAGAGAGAGTAATGCTTGCAGCCCTTTTTTTTGGGTAAGATTGTTAAATGTGTGATCTGAATCTTGTTGGAACTACAACAATATAGCTGGAAATCATAGAATTTTAATTGCTAAAAACTGAAAAACAATCGAATCAAGGTAATTAAGTAAGAATCATTAGACGATACAAACAAACTTTTAACAACTACTCCCTTCATCTTGAAATAAATAACTTTTTGAGATTTACAAATTATCATTCTACAAAAACATGAGATACTAATAGGCTGTTTAACAAGCTGAAACGTTTCGGGTTCTTGCCTAGAATCCAACAATGACCAACAACAACTTTTTCTGCCTAATACGAGTGTGAATCGGTGAAAATATGATTTTGCAGTGATTCAGATTTTGCAACCAAAGGATATAGTGATTCTTATTCGTCATTCAAATCGTTTCCTGAAAGAATCTGGACCTGAAAGGTTTACTTACTAAACGGGCCTTAACTCCTAATGCAGAGCTACTAATAACAGGTGCGTACAAATGATAACTGTCAAGTCCTAGAGATATCCTCTAGGAAAAGGAAAGCAAAGAAGGGTACATGCGTCCTTTGTCAACATTCTTAATCCATCTAATAATTTATAGAAAGTAATTTATATATGATTAAAGCAACAAGTAAATTTCTTGTATGGCCACATTAAACCTCGATATTGCTTCAGGATTTTAGAGTGCTTATTTTAAGCAACAAATAACTCTTTGTGTGGTAAATCTTAATATCTGTGTCAAGGTTTTAGAGTGCCCATTTAAGTGCTATAAGATTTTGCTTTTAATCTCAATAAAGTTTTGTGTGGCAAAAATAAAATTTAATTTGCCAATAGGTTTCTTGAGCGGCAAAACTAAACCTTGATTTTGCTCTAAGATTTTTTTAGTGTTTATTATTTTTAATATGCGCTTGCAGATAATCAGGGATGGCGGGATGCACCTCTAACTATCTATACGCGTTATGAACCAACGGCGGAAATGCTTATGTAAGATATGCAATTATGCGTCCTTAATAAGGTGGAAAAAACCAGATCTCCAATTACTTCCAAAAAATGAGTGACGCGAAGAATCATATCGCCAATGTAGATCCTCGATCCGTTGCCCTGGGCTGGGCAGATCGGGTTTACGAACACCAGAATCGCCCTTCCATTTTAGCGCATGCCGTTGCCACCGGATGAACGACACCGAGCGCCACCGTATCCCGGCTGGTGGATCGCTGGATCTCATCCCCTCGCCGAGGATTATCTTCCTTTTTTTTGACGGGAACGTATCCTATGCAAGACTTCTGTGCAAACTATGCAAACTTTAATCAAGATCATAAGAATCTAATCTGATGGCTGGTAATTTTAGCACTTAAACCCCTCTAGTTGGCTTTTTTGACAACAAGGATTATCTTCTTTAATCAGGCCCCGGCTCGTGAGTGCCCGATGGTGACATCGCACACTTACCCGGCTGTACTGTACCCCCACCTATCCCAATCTTTCGTCCACTGATCTGTGACCTGACACGATCACGATGTGACCAACGGTCCAACGCCGTGAAGCAGCGCAAGTCTCAACGTGACGCGCGAAGGCAGGCGGCAACTTGCCAAAGCGCACCCGCCCGACCGCTTCCAATAAAAGGCGGCTGGCTGGCTGCCGCGCTGGCCAAGCCTGGCAGGCGCGGGCGCGGCCGAGCAGAACCTTCCGCATCCGCAGTCCAGTCCCGCACCCGGGGTCGCTGACCGGTGACCGCATCGCCGACTCGGTCAGTCGCCTCGGCGAGGCCGAGACAGACGACCCCGCACCCCGTAACCAGCGCGGCGCAGGGCACAGCGGCAGCGCACGAGACGGCCAGTTTTATTCCGCTGCCGTCGCGTGCCAGGGCCAAGTAAGTGGGTGGGGACAGAAATATCCTCCTGCTGCTCCTCCTCCTCGTCCTCGGCCTCGGCGTGCTCGCGGGCGGGCGGAGCAGGAGGGGCGAGGAGGCGGATCGGGGAGCGGAGATCCCGGCCGGAGGAGGTGGGATGGCGAAGGGCGGCGCGGAGAGGGGCACGCTGCTGCCGGTCTCGGCGGACGACGGGAAGGGCAACGGCGGAGGGGGAGGCGGCGACGATGCCGTGCTGTTCAAGGGCTCCGCCATGACCCGCCGCGGCGCCGCCGCCGCGCTCTCCTACATGGCATGCTCCGGTACGCGCTAGTACGCCCGATCCGCGCCCTCCTTGGCGGGCTGCTTGGTTGCTTGTTTCTGCGGCGGTCGCGCCGCCGCGTGGACTCGCTCGCGCGGTTCGGGGACCGAGTGGGCTGTTTCGTTCGTGGTCGCGTTCAGGGAATTTGGGGACGGGAGAGCACCTGCATCACGTGTTTGGCTTGTGTTGCTTGTGCTAGTCGTCACGCTTTTCTGTTGAATTCAGCTACTCCCTCCGTTCCAAATTATAAGTCATTGCAAGAATCTTGGAGAGTAAAGTTTTTCAACTTTGACCAAAGTTACACAGAAAAGTATAAAGATTTATAACATCAAATATGTATATTATGAAAATATAACTAATAAAGAATCTAATGATACTTAGTTGGTATCATAGATGTTATTATCTTGTTATATAATTTTGGTCAAAGTTGAAAAACTTTGACTCTCCAAGATTAGGGAGTACTTGATTTTGGAGTTCGTGCGGGATGGTTGACTCGTGCTTTGCTCTTTCGGCTTTTGCCAACACGGCCGAGCCTTTTGGGAAGAGAGACCATTTTCGTAGTTCTGTTGCCTGTGGGTTATATGCAAAGTACAAAGTACATAGTTCATACGAAATTCTATATACAATAAGTAGGAACTGGATATTTCATACAGATAACTGAATTTGCCATCATGACGAATCTGTGACATACTGTCCTAGTGTTAGCTGAATTTTGGTCGTAGCAAATGGGGCTACTGTGCTGCCTTATCTGCCTTTGGAGTTTGGAGTGGGCCTATGCTTATTGCTCGGGCGCACTTGTAGGAGAACATGACCACAGAACCCTGTTGGAATAGAATTTAGAATCCAATACGCCATTTAATGATTGAGGTTTTCTATGTGGCATATGTCTGAATTTGGATCACACAGAGGGCCTGTTAGGAAGAGTGATGGTTCCCTGTTATCTCAAGTACTATATCGTTTGGTGCTGATGATAGGTTGTAAATTGCTTCAGTCCCCTGTTTGGTTCAATTGGATAAGAATAATCATTTAATATAATAGAATAGATACATCATTGTCCTCATCTAACTATCTAGCTAGCCTTTTGAACTGAAACCTGCCCATTTGTAATTAGTTGCATGACAAAATTGGAACAAAGGAAGGTGGTCCCACTGGGAAAACGCAAGTGGAAAACCAGCAAAACATTTTCACTTTAGGGGGGGGGGGGGGGGGGGGATTGGTATGGAAGATTTGAGTCATTGTTAAGTGATGAATGAGGTTTGGATTGCACAATTAAACTCATCTTCCATTTATATGTGCTTGCTGGAGGTTGGAGAACTGTGAATGGGTTACTGTAGTTGGACTTACTAATGATACCCCCTTTTGCATTCATGACTAAAATTGGACTGGAACTTACTTTTGCATTCAAAATCATTCATCTAACCCAATCTCTATGCTGCGAGTTTGGACATTGTGTTCTGCTGATAGTACCAGTTGAAGGAGTTCTGCACAATGCATGGTAGACAGTTTTACTTGAATAGTTTCACCTTAGTTTTGGTTTATTTCCGTTGCTTCTTTCAAATATTTAGATAGATCGCGTATTTGCATCAAACATCTGGTTGAACAAGGTCAATTGAAAAAAGATTCTTGATCATTGTATAGATTGTTCTGTATTCTCCTTAACATGTGCAGTGTGCCAATGCAACTTTTTATGTTGTCTCCACATGTTATACTTGTGCCTCAAATTATCTTGCATACTGTTAATCTGCTACAAGTTCATACCCATACGTTCATTTGAGTTCCTTGATGATTCACTCTGTCATGCCATGTTTTTTAGCACTAGAAGTAACCAAATAACCAATGTCCACAGAGATATGATGTGGTGTTATTGTTTCGTTTTCCATTTTCAGAACCCATTTGTTGCACTAATTTTGGGACTTTTCAATTTGCAGTGTTGCTAGTGATGTTTAACAAAGCAGCTCTGTCTTCGTATAATTTCCCTTGCGCGAATGTAATCACGCTCCTTCAGGTACTGGATGTGTTCTGGGGAAATCTGTGGGCTGCATGCTTCATGCACTTTTCTGGATGGAGCATGTGAAAGTATTTGTTATTGAAAATAATTAATTTCGTGCCATTGTCTAGTTTCAAATATCAACAAGTACTCCATTTACTCTTATTTCAAGAATGTTCCAAGTCTTGTTTGAAGTGCTGCAAATATTTCAATTTTGATCATCCTTGGGAAATAGTAGATCCCAATCTTTCGGTAGCTGTTGATGGAACGTAGCTTTATGAAACCTTCCTTTGCCTTTGAATGTCTGTTGTCTAAACTTCTAGTTTACATTTGTATTCTATCAGCTGTGTATTTCTCCTTTCTTTGTTAACACTTAACAAACATGTGCAGATGGTGTGCTCAACGTGCCTCCTTTATGTTCTGAGACGGTTAAAGATCATCTCCTTCATAAATAGTGATCCATCAGTGCCTTCTGATTCACTATTCTTTGTGCCGTTTAGGTTATTGTTGCGCACCACACCTCTTTCCTTTGCTTATTTACTCTACATGGTATGCTGACTCCCTTACATACAAGATTAATGTGTTAAATAATCAGGCACATGCATTTCTGCTCATGTTGAATTCTGACTGGTGTTTACTGTTCTTTTTTTTGGGGGTAAAAAGCTAGCTTCAATGGAATCGGTCCGTGGAGTTAACGTTCCTATGTATACAACTCTACGACGCACAACAGTCGTGTTTACAATGACAATGGAGTATTTCCTGTCAAAGCAGAAGCACACCCCACCTATAATAAGCAGGTAAATATATGGATATTTGTTCTGTTCACTGTATCTCATTATTACTAATACATGGTTTGTTCTAAGAATGAATAGTGTGTGGTAGTTAGGTAGTGTAAGTTTCATTTCTTTTTTTTGCGAGACAGTGTAAGTTTCATTTCGTTTAATGCATTTATGCCCTAGGTAGTGTCAAACATAAGTATTTGAACACATTATCCATTTTGTATAAACCTTTGATTATATGATTATATTTGTTGCATCCAGTAGTAGTAGGTTTCTGTGTCTACTACTGTATCTGTACCCTTTTTCTTTGGATACAGCATCTGTTATGCTGAACATTTTCAGAACTTGGTAGTGTTCTGAATCTATAATGTTCCACTACCTGGTTGTTAACCGAGGTTTTATCAGTGTGGCTTTGATTGTATTCGGAGCATTCATTGCTGGAGCTCGAGACTTGTCATTTGATGCTCGTGGGTATGCTATTGTCTTTGTGGCCAACATTACGACAGCTGTTTATCTTGCTACTATCAACCGTATAGGTAAAGCAGTTTCCTTTTCCAACATATAATGTTCTTTCATTTTACATAATCTTTCTGATCAGATGTTCCTTTTCTCCCCTAGGAAAATCTAGTGGCCTCAATAGCTTTGGCTTGATGTGGTGCAATGGTATTATTTTGATTGCCCTTTTTTCCTTCTCGAACACTATTTTTATTGCTCGTAACTTCAGATCAAACTTCTTGTGTCTTAAAATGTTATACCCTGTCTGGATTTCAGGACTTGTTTGTGGACCTTCAGTACTGTTCTTGACATATATTCAGGGGGACCTAAGGAGGACCATGGAATTTCCGTACCTTTATTCCCCTGGGTTCATGGTAACACTGAATTCATGCTTAAGTTAATTTGTGCATTGCCGACTCTCCTTTTGTCAGTTTTACTAGGCATTTAAAGACTGTTTGTGGATGCACATCACGAAATTCAAAAACCACCATGAGTCATGTTATTTATCTTCATCGCTGTGCTTGTACTGTCAATTAGCCAGTTAGCCTTTGGACTCATGCTGTGGCTATAAGTTTAGTTTGCAAGACATTGTTCTGTTTGTGTACTGTCAATTAGCCAGTTAGCCCTTGGATTCATGCTGCGGCTGGAAGTTTAGGTTGCATGGCAGTGGTTCTGTTTGTTTCACTATCTTCGAGATCCGGTCATTCAAGTTCAGAAATTAGCTTGGATTGCAAATGTTACTGAAGCACGTGAGCACTACCTTGGGCATAGTCACCGAGTCTCACCCACTCTCACCCAAGTCAAGTTTTTCTGGTTCTAATAATTTTGATAACACCACCCTCTAGTCCTTTTAACATCATTTATCATGTTCTAATTTACCAAAAAATATCCATAATACCATACCAAGGGACATGTTTCAGCCACTATTATGATGACACTGATATTGCCTCCAGTTTGGAACCTCAAAATTCTTTCATTCAGTCCAATTACTAGTGTATATTATAGCTTGCTGTAGATGATCTTGAGGTCACTTTACATGCTAATTTGTTTATTTTTCATACTAAATTTAACACTCAAAACAGGTAGACAACAAAATAGTCAGTAATGTCATGTGAAGTAGAATAATGTCAATAATGTTAAGTTATGAATGTCACTAATAACGAAATTTTACTTGTAGGCTGTGCTGCTATTTTCATGCATCTTAGCATTTCTACTGAACTACACTATCTTCTGGAACACAATCCTGAATTCTGCACTCACACAATCGATGTGTGGGAACTTGAAGGTACGGCTGCCATCCAGTTATTCCACTGAACCCTATAGGCAACATGCAAAACATTCTTGAGTAGTGATATTCATGTTCGATGTTTCTGCAGGATTTCTTCACCGTCGGATTTGGTTGGGTTCTATTTGGTGGGCTTCCTTTTGATCTTGTAAGTTTTGGGGCTTGTTTCTTATGTGCCACTTATCTTTGTATAATCTCTAAGTGAATACTGAACCCAAGTTTTCGTATGCAGCTTAATGTTATCGGACAGGGTCTAGGCTTTCTGGGCTCTGGATTGTATGCCTACTGCAAGATCAAAGGAAAGTAGATGCTGATGTCTAGTGGGATCAAATGGGACTAGATTTTGGTGTGACTTGAGTTTCATTCAGGGGCCAGTGTGCTTAACAAAAATAGTTTGCTCCTACATATGGGAGAGAAATTTTGTAGGTTTCCTGTATGTATTAAACTTCAGCCCTCATGAACACTACAAAACTGACAAGGAAATAGAGTATACCGAATGTTTACTGTCGCTTTATGACTGTTTCTCTTTTAAACTTGAATAGACGCACAAAATACAATGAATAATTTATGTAAAAAGGCACAGATATACTTCATTCCAAATTATAAGTCATTCCAAAAATCTTAGAGTCAAACTTTTTCATGTTTGACCAAAATTAGAGAGGCAAAGATTTATGACGTCAAATAAGTATACTATAAAAATATAACTAATACTTAATTAGTATCATAAATGTTATTATTTAATTATATAAATTTAGTCAAATTTAAGAAACTTTGACTCTCTAAGATTCCTAGAATGATTTATAATTTGGGATGAAAGGACCGAAGGAGTACTTGAATAACCAACCGTTCAGAATACAATGAACTTAAGTCAAAGGCACATGATACAGAACGATTTGATCGAAAATCAATTACTCTACTTCAGGCTCAAACGTGAAACATGCACCGGTCCAAAATTGATTACTGTACTTTCACCTTTCAGTCTTCAGGCTCAAATGTGAAACATGTTCCGTCCAAAAATTGAAATGTTCATTCAAGCGTAGTTCGGAAGCACAAAATCGTGTATCACTCATTTTATGCATACCCGACAAGAACCAACGATGCGACTAAACAAGCTAACTTCCAAGAACAATTACAAATACACTGAGCACAGGTTTTGGAATAACATAATTGCTGCAGACGTCTTGTTGCAATGTACACGCTGCTTACTCGAGATTGAAAAGGTGAGTACATGTCATCACAGATATCGCACTGTAATTTGTAATCCGTAGAGCAAAACTTCGTAGCTTTTGAAAAGCTCAAAGGAGGTCATAATAAAGTTATGCATCTAGAGCTTGTATAAGCCGGCAGAACTAACAGTTCAAACTGAACTGAGATGATCTCTTGTGTGCTCCAAAGATGTTGCACATTTTTGCCCAGGGTCTACCTACCACAGTTGAAGCCATCTGAAAATTACTCGGTTGGCTTGTCCGGGTCATCTTCCTCAGGTTCTTCCTTGTCCGGATCATCCTCCTGTGGTTCCTCCTGAGGTTGTGGTTGTTCTTCCTCTTCCTCTTCGTCATCGTCATCCAGAGGATCATCAGCTGGTAATGGATGGGGCAATGGCGTCTTCATTGGGCTGAACTTAGGGAAGATATCAGGTCTCCTCCCAGGCTTTGGTCTCTCCCATTCCTAGCAACATTCAAACAACCGTAGAGATTAATGTTGATGCCAGCATAAAAGCTAAACTGGACAGATCCCCAACACCAATGACTAGAATAATATTGGACAGGAGATTTGCATACACTACTTTAGTTACACATTACTCCCTCCTTCCCTCCCTCCCAAAATAAGTGTTATATTCTCATTTCATGAGAAGTCAATTTTTTAAAAAACTTTGCATAATCAGTATCATTAGATAAATCGTTGAATAAATTTTCACAATAACCTTATCTGGAGATATAAATGTTGCTAATATTTCCCATAAATCTAATCAAACTTAAGAAAGTTTGAGTAGTACACATCCCATATTGACACTTATTTTGGGATCGAGGGAGTACAAAGAAAGGCTAGTATCAATATGCTCATATATCACAAAATGTAATACAGTTACGAAGCCATGAACAATAGGAGTGAGTGGGTTTACCAAAACCAGCTCATGACTGCTCTTAAGTCCCAACATTCATCACTTTGATGATGGTAGACAATAGGGAACCTTGTTTGAAATCATTTTCTAATAGTGGATATAAAAAAAATCTTAAGCTCTAAATATCTATTTACACAAGAAGATACTAGCTACCATCGCAATGGGTGTCTTTGATGGAGCAGCTCCAGACCTTGCTGGCGCTCTAGTCATAGCTGGCAAGGACTGCCATTTGTGGTCTATGTCAGGAGCTCGAGGGCTATCATTCTTTTTTTTTGAAGCAGTCAGCAGGGAAGTTCCCTGCCTTTTTTTTTTGTATTTTTATAAAAAAAGGGGGAGCTACAAAAGATACAGGTTACAAGGATCTCAGAGCCAAAACAAAGAAAACAGAGATATTAAAGAAAATTCTCACACCAACTAACAAGGTCGTTACAAATTTCCTGCTTGGCTTTGATGCAAACCAATCCAAGCTCTTCTCTAAATGCATTTTTCCAACTCGTAAGATTACAACTTTTCCTGTAAAAAATAATATCATTTCTAGCTTTCCAGATCACCCAACAGGCTGTGATTACCAATTCCCTGAGGCTATCTGCACTCTTCGTACTCTAAATCCATCCTCTAAAAGGAATATTTCATCCTGGTCATTCCTCTATATCACTTTCTCCCGCATTCATTCATCTTCTATATCTCATACTCTATACTAACTCCTAACAATGACCCTACTTGTCATCTTGTATAAATTTTATTTAAATATATTCATATGAGATCTTGTTTTAAAGAATTTATTGAAACAAATTTAATGATGTAATCGGAATTTAATTTGGTCTTTTAGTTTGTGAGTTATAAGATTTTTTTGTTACATAAAAAGGTAGGGCCGGTTGGAAAGAGTGAATGGATTAATTGGGCCAACCCTAGAAGGGTAGCAATACTAGCAGCTGTTACATGGGCCTAGACTCATTAACTCTAACACCCCCCGCAGTCTGAACTACCGGCGCAGCGGAGTTTCTAGACTGGGCACGAAAAGAGGCACATCACACGAGCCCCCCCACAGACTCAACTAGCCACTATTAATGTTGAGGCTGGAGCGAAACTCGGAGAACGTCGAAGACGGAAGGCCCTTGGTGAAGATGTCAGCAAACTGGGAGGTGGTCGGGACGTGGAGAACGCGAACATCACCGATGGCCACCCGATCACGGACAAAATGGAGGTCGATCTCCACATGCTTGGTCCGCTGGTGCTGAACGAGGTTGGTGGAGAGGTACACCGCACTGACGTTGTCGCAGTAGACCAACGTGCTCCGGGTCAGGGGACTGTGAAGCTCACCACGGAGCTGCCGGAGCCAGGAGGCCTCAGCAACGCCGTTAGCAACAGCGCGGTACTCCGCCTCGGCACTGGAGCGGGAGACCACCGGCTGGCGCTTGGACGACCAGGACACCAGGTTGCCGCCGAGGAAGACAGCATAGCCGGAGGTGGACCGGCGAGTGTCCGGACACCCGGCCCAGTCAGCGTCGGTGTAGACGACGAGCTCGGTGGAGGCAGACCGGTGGAGAAGCAGACCGTAGTCGACGGTGCCGCGGAGGTAGCAGAGGAGGCGCTTGAGGGCCGTGAGGTGAGGCTCGCGCGGATCATGCATATGAAGGCAAATTTGCTGAACTGCATATGTGATGTTCGGGCGGGTGAAGGTGAGGTACTGAAGCGCCTCCGCAAGACTCCTGTACGCGGTAGGGTCAGTGACGGTGGCGCCCTCAGTCTTTGACAGCTTGGCCTGAGTGTCAACAGGGGTGGAGCAGGGCTTGCAGTCAGTCATCCCAGCTCGCTCCAGGATATCAAGAGTATACTGCCGCTGGTGAAGAAAGAGACCCCCGGGACGAGGCTCCACGGTGACTCCGAGGAAGTGATGGAGCACACCGAGGTCCTTCATCGCGAACTCCTGCTGAAGAGAGGTGATGATCCGCCGTAGCAGTGTCGGGCTGGAAGCGGTGAGCACAATGTCATCAACATAGAGCAGCAGATAGGCAGTCTCCCCACCGTGGTGGTAGATGAACAGCGAAGTGTCTGACTTGGCCTCCACAAACCCCAGAGTGAGCAGGAATGCAGCAAAACGAGAGTACCACGCCCGAGGGGCCTGCTTGAGGCCGTAGAGTGACTTGTTGAGGCGGCAGACCAGATCAGGGCGAGTAGAGTCAGCAAAGCCCGCCGGCTGACTGCAGTAGACTGTCTCAACAAGTGTCCCGTGGAGAAAAGCATTCTTGACGTCCAGCTGATGCATGGGCCAGGAGCGAGAGAGAGCCAGTGAGAGAACCGTGCGGACTGTAGCTGGCTTCACCACGGGACTGAACGTCTCGTCATAGTCAACTCCAGGCCGCTGAGTGAAACCCCGGAGTACCCAGCGAGCCTTGTACCGCTCAAGGGTGCCATCAGCCCGGCGCTTGTGTGTCCATATCCACTTGCCGGTGACGACATTGGAGCCAGGTGGACGGGGCACCAGATCCCAGGTCTGGTTGGCGAGAAGAGCCGCGTACTCCTCCTCCATCGCACGACGCCAGTGAGGGTCGGCCAGGGCGTCGCGCACGGAAGAGGGTACCGGAGAGACCCGTGTGTCGCCGTGCGTCGCGGCAAGAGCTCGAGGCCGCAACACCCCCGCCGCATGCCGCGTCACCATGGGGTGAACATGACGCGGGTGGCGGTGAAGAATAGGGGGGTGGTACACGGGCGGCTCGACCCGAGCAGTCGGCGGTGGTGGAGGCGTCGACGGTGGAGAGCCGGCCACGAGCGGAGACCGAGGTGGCGACGACGGCGACGGAGCCAGCACCGGGGCGGTGGGGCCGCCCGAGCACGGCGCTGGTAGACACGCACCGGCTGGGCGAAGCGCGCGGGAGGGGCCGCAGGCGCCGGACCTGCGTCGGGCGCAGCCCCGGGGAACGTGGCCGCCGGACCGGCGCACGGCGCAAGGTCTGACGTAGCTCCAGAGGGCGGGGAGCCGGGGCAGGATCCCGGCGGAGGGCGCGGTGGAGCAGCCCCAGAGTACGGCGAGCCGGGGCACGGGCCCGGCGGAGGGCGCGGGAGAACAGGAGAGCCGGGGCACGAGCCCGGCGGAGCGCGTGGAGGACCTGCAGGGTAAAACAGTAAAGGTGGTTGGACCACCGCGTCAGTGGGAAACAAGGAGGAGAGGTCAAGGTCGGAGGTGGGAGGTGGTGTCGAGGTGGGAGGAGAGGTGGGGGTAGGGAAGGGGAAGTCGGCCTCGCCGAACACGTGTCGGGAAATGAGGACGCGACGAGAGGAGAGGTCATATCAACGGTACCCCTTGTGATCCGGGGAGTACCCGAGGAAGACACACCGAGTCGACCGGGGAGCCAGCTTGTGAGGAGCAGTGGCAGTGGTGTTAGGGTAACACGCACACCCGAAGACACGGAGGTGTTCATAGCGAGGAGGGGTACCGAAGAGGGCGTGGTGAGGAGTGGGAGCGGGACAGGCAGCGGAAGGTAAACGGTTGAGGAGATAGGTGGAGGTGTGAACACCCTCGGCCCAGAAGCGGGCAGGAAGAGAGGCCTGGAAGAGGAGGGTGCGGATGGTGTCGTTGGTGGTGCGAATCATGCGCTCGGCCTTGCCGTTCTGGGAGGTGTAGGGGCACGACATGCGTAACTGCATGCCGTGAGAGAGGAAGAAGGCGCGAGACGTGGAGTTATCGAACACACGCCCGTTGTCACACTGAACGACCTTGATGGTGAGGCCGAACTGAGTGGACACCCAGGCAAAGAAGTGGAGTAGCGTGGAGAAAGTGTCAGACTTGGCACGAAGAGGATAAGTCCAGGAATAGTGAGAGAGATCATCCACCAAGACAAGATAGTATTTGTAGCCAGAAATGCTAGGGACAGGGGAGGTCCACAGATCGCAATAGACAAGGTCAAAGATATGGGCCACATGGGAAGAGGAAGTAGGAAAAGGAAGACGAACATGTCGACCCAGTTGGCACGCATGACACAAATGCTCATCGCGAGCTCGAGTGCATGATATGGAAGAGCTACGATTAAGCTGGGTCAAGGCATCGCGGCCAGGGTGACCAAGGCGACGGTGCTAAGTAGTAGAGGAGGTGGTGGTGGCGAAAGCAGCAGACGGAGTGGGAGGCGGCAACCATGGAGCGGAAGCAGGAAACCGAAGAGTGTAAAGGGGCCCCGTGCTGTCACAGCGGAGAAGAGGACGTCCGAAAGACAAATCCTTTACAGTGAGACCAGAAGGGTCGAATTCAACCGAACAGGAGTTGTCAGCTGTGAAACGACGAATAGAAAGAAAGGTTGTGAACCATATTGGGAGCAACTAGGACATCGGGAAGAAGAAAGGAGCCATGAGTGTTAGCGGCACCCACGGACGTGACCGGAAGGCAAGAGCCATTCGCGACCATGATGGACGAAGGATGAGTCGAAGAGGGAGGATGAACGGAAGATAGGAGACTAGAGTTGGGAGTGGTGTGGTAGGTGGCGCCTGAGTCAGCGATCCAGACGGAACTGACTGGAGGTGTCAGGCCGAGGGTGCTGAAAGAACGGGCCAAGGCCGTCGGATCCCAACCGACAGGCCCCGGCAGGGTCCCGGGAGGTGGAGTCCACGGCGACGGAAATGGAGGAGCGCCGGGGACAGCCCCAGCGAACATGGCTGTCGGTGTGTGTGTGTATAGCGAGACTCGCCGCTGGCCGCCCAGGGGACACCCGAGCCGTTGTACTCCCACGGCCCCCTCCCACTCACGTTCGTCTCGGGAGGAGGAGGACCAAGGAGAGACGATGGAGGCGTAGGCGACGGCCGGGGACGCGAGGAGCCGGAGGAGGTGGCACCGGTGTCGGGAAGCGTTGGGAAGACAGGGAGCTGTTTCGCCCCAACTTGCTGACGGGCAAGAGCGTCGGCGGCAGCACGTTCCCGCTCCCAGACGATGGCGGCTGCACGGACGCACGCTTGTCCCTCCGCAGCAGCGACCTGAGCAGCGGCGAGGGCTGCGTGAAGGGTGTCGTCAGGTTGGGGAAGAAGCGGCGGTGGGGTTGGTGCCTGGAAGTAGCCACCGGCCCCGGCGCTCAGGGCTAGAGCACCCCAGCCTGGGCCCATAGCGCCTTGCAGGCCGTGACCTGTGCTGCGCGCGCCCCCGTCAGCAGGCTGAGAGCCGGCTGCAGGGAGGAGGCCGGTTGGGGGCGCAAGAGGGAGGAAGCCAGAGGTGCTGTTGGAGGCGTAGCTGCCCGCGCCGAGCAGAGGAGGGGCGCGGAGCAGAGGAGGAGCGCCGAGCAGAGATGCGCCGGAGCTGGCGCTGGTTGACCCGCCGGAGATGGTGTCGCCCGCGGCTGGGCCGTTGCCCGAGCTGTGGCCGCCCGCTCCCGGGGGCAAGGTGGCCGCGCCGGAGCCCCGCGCGCCCGCAGCGACGGGCGGCGGCGGAAGAGGAGCCTGGGGGCGAGCGGAGGGGAGCAGAGGATGCTGGCGGGCCTCCGGCGGCGGCGGACGCTGCGTTGGAGGCGGGCGTCCCGCCGGCGGCGGCGGAGGAGGCTGGCGGCCGGTGGCGCCCGCGCCGGGCTGGAGTCCCGCAGCCGGCGGAGAGGTCGGTCGCCCGGCGGCGCCAGCGCCGGGAAGGGTCGCGCCGGAGCCCGTCGCGAGCGACAGGTCGGGGCCGGCCGCGCCCGCGCCTGCAGCGTCGCCCGCACCGGTGGAGGCAGGGAGGAGGACGGCGGCGGCAGCAGCAGCGGCGGCGACGCCTGCGCCGGCGTGCATGGCCGCGGCCGGGGTGGAGGCAGCCACACGGGCCTAGGGGAGGGGATGGGGAAGGGGAGGGAACACCTGGAAGTAGTGGGGCGGGAGAGGAAAGTCCTCGCCGGCCATGGAGGCAGCGGCGGCGCCGGCAGCAGAGGAGAGCCGGCTGGGAGGGAGGGAGAGAGAAGGTGAAACCCTAGCTTGATACCATGTTGGAAAGAGTGAATGGATTAATTGGGCCAACCCTAGAGGGGTAGCAATAGTAGCAGCTGTTACATGGGCCTCATGGGCCTAGACTCATTAACTCTAACAGGGCCCATGCTCTCTCTCCTCTCTCCTGGTGTCTCTCTCGCATGCAGGCACTCAGCGCTCATTCTCTCTCCTCATTGGCCAGCGCAGCTTTTCTCTCTCTGGCATGCAGGCATTCATGCTCGTTCTCCCCGTTCATTGGTCTGGCGCAGCTTTGCGTCCCTCCGCTATCACGCCAAGATTGGCGGATGGAGCTCGTGTACCGTTGCTTTCCTAGTATCCGGTGCAGATGTTTTCTCCTCTATATATTCCTTCAGGACAGGATGAAGTATCGCGCTGCAGTCAGTCTGAAGACACTGCTCCCGAAATCAGCCCTAGCTTGTAACATCATGTCCAGTGGTTCCTCCTCCCCGATAGTTAGTGTGTTTAGCTCAATAGTTGTCGTCTTGTGTGTTTTTTTCACGGGCATGAATGTAACACTTCTACCTGTTGGGGCGTGAGTACATGTGGGGTGTCTGTGGTGTTTGTGGAGTTGTTTAGGCTCTTGCGTTTTTCTCTTCTTAATATAACGAAGCACACCTCTCCTGCGTTTTGAGAAAAAAAGAAGCTACTAGCTGCACAAGCATACGTGGAAGCCTATGGCAATTGGCAAGCAAAGTTTATGTTTGGACTAGTTACAATCAGTTGAGTTAAATCATCATTTTTCCTAGTGGCACCTTCTTCAGAGATCTACGAATTGGCCAAACCCTAAAAAAAAAATAGATTGAAGGACGAATCGACATCCTGAAGCTAATGAGCATCATCCTACCCAACCAGAAGAACCCGTGCACACCACAACCTATATGTACCATTTCAACCGATTTTATCGACCCCCAGCCGTCTAATTCCGCCAGGACTAGCATCTAAAACCAGATGAACTGAAGGTAAGTTGAACAGCAAGAGAATTACGAGGGGGAAATCCAGGGGGGACCGCTTGGTAATCTTCTCCTCGTCTGGGGCCGCGCAGACCACGAGCGCGCTCCACCTGCGCCGCCTACTTCCGGGAACCGGCAGGCGCGCGAGGGCGGAGGCCGACGCAGAGACGCCGAGGACGCCGGGCGCAGCCGCCACCGGCGGAGCGGCGGCCGGAGCCGAGAGGCACCACGGGGACGCCATGCGGGAGGGGAGCTCAAGGGCCCTCGGCTCGCTTGCGCTGCTGGCTGGCTGGCTGGCTGGAGGAGTCGGGATGGAATTTTGGGTTCCGTCTCCGTGTGGCTTGGTGGAGCACCGGCGGCTTGTGAAACACCGGCGGCGGCTGTCTCTCTACAGTACTCTCTAGAGAGTGGAGACCGCTTTCGGCTCTGCCTGCTGGGCGATAAGAGTCGACTTCGACATCGACTCTTGGAGTCGGCGATTACACGCGGTGCTTATTCCAGCCCACTGCTAGATGGGTCCATACCAATAAATGAATGAGGCCCATATCCTGGGCCATTTCCGCGGGCCGGGGTGAACCAGCAACTAAATCGGCCCGAGACGTCCCCGCTCGAGAGACCCAGTGGGCCGTGACGAGCTGCCTGCCACCACAACGTGCTACGTGCGAGACTGCGAGTGTGTGGTGCAGCCGTGCTCGTGCAGTGCAGTCGTGCACGCAGCACGCATGACATGAGGCGACGGCGACCAATGACCAGCCATGCCTGCCCTGGCCCGGGAAATCACCAGGGCCGCATGGCGGCTGCCACCTGCAGCCCATGCATGCGCTGGCGGCGACGGGCAGGAGGCGGTCTCGCCGCGCCTGACACGCGTTTGCATGCGCAGCGATAAGTTTAATCGCCGAATCCCAGCTCTCTCACGCGCGCATTTTCAACCAAAAAACTCGCAGCCCCCACTACCGGTCAGTAAATTATTCGTCGGCAGAGTGCCACTGCCGAGCGGAGCCAAGCTGATCGAGCAATAATAAAATTAAACTAATAACCTTGCCACTGACCAAATAACCCGAACGTGCAACGTGTGTGTGCATGCGGCAGCATCTAGCGAAGAAACGCGAGTGTGTGCACACGCACACGGTCGCACGGACGTTTGTTTCCACGTGCCGAACACACGGAGTCTACGCACGGACGGGACGGGGCGAGCCTGCATGCATATGCGCCTAGCAGCAGATTGTTGAAAACTGGTGGCAGCGCGCACCACCACCAGCAGCTGCTGCGAGAGTAACGTACAGATGGTAGCAGAGGTGGCGGTCCTTTCACCTTTTTGTCTCACCCCCCTCCCCCCTGGACGGAGCGCCCCGTATATTTGACCGGCGATCACAGGCCTCCCTTTGTTTAACCCGTAGCACACACGGCGTAACCGAGGGGGGTTAAACGTGTTCTTCAACAGCTTGTTCCTCCCAGAGCCAGAGATTAACCCCCCGTTCAACGGCATGTGTTTCACTTTTTCACCGCGACACCGCCACCCTGTATTCAGTAGTAGTACTCCTACTAGTCATCAGGCAGGCAGGCAGCCCCTGCTTGGCTAGCGCCGCCCGCCCCGGCCGGCCGGCTCCGCGCGCGCGCGCGCGCTTTGACGGTCAAAGCTAGCTTGGGCAGGAAGCACGGGAACCGAGCGCAGGACCGGTCCGGACGCCAATATTCTATCCCAGGATCAATACGCCGCTCGTGGCCGCACTGTACGTACTGATGCGCTACCTATAGCTACCCTGCGCCATGCTGGTGCTGCTGCTGCGCCGGGTGGAGAAGGTGGTGGCTCTCGCTCGTGGCTGGGGCGCGCGCGCGGCCGCGGCCGAGGAGGAGGATCCCATGCATAGTGCGCGCACAGCGAGTGGTGCTGTGCCTGTGCCTGTGCATGGGGAAGCTACACGGCGCCTCACGTGCACCGTGGAAAACACCAACGGGCTGCCTGTGTGGATGCACTGGCCCGCGCGCGCGCGGCGCGCAGAGAATAGCTGAAGGGGCATGGCGAGGGAGGATCGACCGACATTTTCGGACGATGGGGGCAGGGCGCCACCCGCCAGCCGCCAGGGCGAAATGCATATGCATGCATGCATGCGAGGCGCGGGATGAGTGCTGACAAGTTGCTAGCTCCTGCATGTGGCGGGGTATATTTACAATGCGATCTCACTGGTGAGATCGATATATATGTGGAAGCATGTCTGGCGCAGGTGTTGCGTGTAGATGTAGACACCACGCATGGTTTCGCGGGGAAAAAAAGAGTGCGCTAAGCTAGCTAATTGATCTGGTATGCATGTTTTAACATGTAGGACGACGACGGCCACAAATTGCATGCACGGGCGGCGTAAATTGGTGGGCATGCGTATTTGGATGATGGCTGGCTGGATTATGCCATCTTAATAGATTATTACAACCAGGTACTCCCTCTTTCTATGTTTGATAGGCGTATTAGCCGCGGAAACGTTTTTAAGATTCGACAAGTCCTATAATCGGTTGCATGTCTCATTTCAATTGGATGAAGTTAATGCAAATGGTTGCATACAAAGCTATAATTGGTCGCTTGCTTGTTTCTCTCTTATCAAATATCTAGTTTTACACGTGAGTTAATACATATTTGGTCTTTGTACAAAATGATTATGGGCCCATAAAACTTAGAAGGTGGGAGTAGTATTACGTTATGTACTCCCTCCGTCCCATAATAGAAATAACTATATATAGGTACGTGTAAGTCAGCGTTTCACAACTTTAATTGTATTGGTAGAAAATACTTATAATTAATTACGAGTATGAAAGTATATTCAACAATCTATCTAATGTTATAAATATTAATATTATTTAATATATAATTCATTAAAGTTGCAGAAGGCTGACTACTATATATGCATGCATACGCATGTACACATTGCTCGCCTCTAGGCTCTGTTCGGTAGGACTTATGAGTCAAATGATAAGCTAAAACAACTGATTTGCTGTGAGAGAAAAATATTGTTTCACCATTGATTTGTGTGGATTAAAACTGACTTATAGCTCAAGCGGCCTAATTTGGTTCACCCTATATATACCTATAGCTTAGCTAGCTACCAGCCGACCTCTACTGTACTGACTACTGACCGAGTATCCTATATAGTAGCTAGCCGACCTGCACGCTATACCTAATCGCCTTGCCCATGCATGGCCCGTGAGGGATCTGCGCAGGATCGGAGAGGACGGTCCCCCTGCGTGCGGGGGGCATTAGGCATGTTCGCAGAGACGTTTAGGGCACTCCTCGGGTGCGTGCAGCAGCACTGTTACGGTACGATCCCCTCCTAGTGTGCCCGGAAGACAAGGGTGTGTGTCCTCGTAGAGGGCACAGCTTGCAACCCCAGCGCGCCTACTTTATTCCGAGTCACCGTGACCTTTCTTTAGGATTAACCTTTCTCGCTCTTTGGGGCTGGATGGGCGCTTCTCGATACAATACACAGATGGACTCCCGACTGATGCGGGGAAGACCGTGGGTCTGGATCATTTGATTATGGTACCAAGGAATGATCAAGAAAAAGATTACTGTACAACGCATTAGAATATGTATCTGTGACCAGAGAAGGCAGAGAGAGTGAGCCGCTTCACACTAGCACTAGCTATACTGACACTTGCAGTTTCATTCAGTACGTCTTCTATTTTCAGAATATAAATTTAAAGTTGCTAAGCTGCTAGGTGATTTGACTTGTCTACACTGGCGCAATTCGTCAAAAAGCTAAAAATAAACCACCAAATCGTTGAAGTCTTTATCTATCTATCGATCACTACTGCGCTCTGAAATAAGCTGTTTTATTTTTTCCTCTCGCGCATGCAGAACATCAACCTTATAGTAGCAGCACAATGAATGAACTCATCACACGCAAGTGATGAAAGTGATCGAGAACATTCATCAGCTACATACACTGCCATTAATTGGTTGTTGGCTTCAGGGCTCAGGCACGCCCGCTGCATGCAAAAACCAGAAACTGGTCGATCTGATGATGCGCCATCTCCGAAGTGTGGCGATTCGGTCAGCAGTCCAAGCAGGTCATACCAGTCCATGTCCAATCCAGCGATTCACCTCGAAAGCACCAGCCCCGCGCCCGCGCGCCGAATATTATAGAGCGGGCAAGCCTAGGCTGCCGCCGCTGCCCGCGTAGCCTTGTGCCCTATTAGTCGCGCCCGGGTTGGAACTCGGAGGCGCACGCGCGGGCGGGCGCGGACGGGCGCGCATGCCGCGGCTCGCGTCGCCACGACATGTCAGAGATCGATCGGCTAGCTACTACGGGTTCCACAGGTGTGCGTGCGCGCGGCCAGGCGGGGGCGGGTTTGACCGCGCGCGCCGCGGCGAGCGCGAGCGCTCGCTCTCGGCCCTTCCTTTTTCTTGTATTTTTTACGGGAATCTTTCGCTGGATTCGCCGTCGTTGGACGGATGAACCGTCCGCACAGTAGCTGCCGGTCGCGCGCGCGCTCGCGAGTGCATGCATATGCATGCATGCGCGCGTCGGCGCACCGCGCACACGGTTGGCGCGTGCACACACCTTATCGGCGGATGCTTCTTCTTCTACTTCTTCCGATTGGTTGATTGAGATCCAAGGAAATGCTGGGCAGCGGGCGCGTTTTCAAACTGGCTGGCTGATCGGCTTCGTGCCATGCATGATCTGATTATTCCTGTTCTCTGATGTGTGTTCATTCCGTCTTTCCGATCGAGTCAGCTTTCTTTTCAGACTACTGTAGGTGCGAAATGGATAGGATATGTAATACTGACCATGGATTAATGCCAAAGAATAATGGTTTAACTAATTACTAGTATGTGTGAAAGCTCTCCCTGGCCGGAATGCATACGAACAAATAGAGCTAGCAATGCATGCAGTTCAAGAGCCACGCGTAAAAAGGTTAACCTTTCCGTTTGTAACAACCTATTAGTTGCCTGAATTTTTTTTTTTGAGGGATTGTAATTTCTGGTGAACCTTGAATCTTGTACAGAGAATGATGTGCTGACTGATCAAAACGTGGTTCCACTTTCCTCGGCAAAAAAGAAAATAATTTTTTTGGTCCACTTTATTAAAACAGGACGACTAATACTTGAAAATAACTAAACCAATCGCGCAGCCAAATAAAAAATAGATGCAACTTTGACATTATAGAGCTTGTGGTTAGCTGAAAAGCAAAATGTACTCAAAATAACCTCCATGTGCTCCAAAAACTTCATTACATTTTTTCTTCACTTGAGTCTATTACTAACATTTTTTGTCAATAAAAAACATTTGATTAGATCTTATATATGCCTTTTTCCCTTGGACTGAGATTATCCTTAACTAAGAAACATTACACGGGACTACTCTGTGTTCTTAACACCTTGGTGCTTGGTGCTGTTAGTGTCTTGGGAGCTCTGGAAAGAACGGAACCGGAGAACCTTCAACGCGCAGTCCACCTCGACGACCATGCTTCTGCGGCGCATCAAGGAGGAGGCTGACTCATGGGTGGCAGCAGGCTTCAAAGGACTGTCCGCTCTCGCTGCTATCGCCGCCTGACCAAGCGCTCCTCTCCATCTAGCGGATTAGTGTTCTTTTTTAGTACACCTTTAGAGCTCCACCGTTCATGTCGGTGCCATGTGTCAAGTGTCGGCCGTGCTCTAGTGATGGCAGCTCGCCATTAACTAGTCAGGGTTTGTATCGAATCTCTAATTCCTTTTAAAGCAGTACGTGCAAAAGCACGATTTTCGAAAAAAAAACTTCTCTTATAAATACAGACCTTGCACAACACTTTCACCTCCTCTCAGGTGGGCATGCAGGTGGCCAGGATATTTTTTCTGGCCCCTTCCTGTGCCTGCCCTCTTCACATTGACCCGAACATGTGTTGTGCTATCCCTGGAAAGCTATACCTCCTTCCCCCTATCAGCTTCTCCTCACATCTCCTTCTCGTCTCGTCATCGCCAATGCTATCACCGCTCTGATCACAAGCAAAACAAACCCTCACTGTTCTATCACACCGCCCTTCACTAGAGATGGCTTCCGCGAACAACTGGCTGGGCTTCTCGCTCTCGGGCCAGGATAATAACCCGCAGCCTAATCATCAGGATAGCTCGCCTGCCGCCGCCGGTATCGACATCTCCGGCGCCAGCGACTTCTATGGCCTACCCACGCATCAGCAGGGCTCCGACGGGCATCTCGGCGTGCCGGGCCTGCGGGACGATCACGCTTCTTATGGTATCATGGAGGCCTTCAACAGGGTTCCTCAAGAAACCCAAGGTAACAGTCTGTTTCTTCGCCTGATCGATCGATGATCTATGTTGCTAGCTAGTTCTTGTATCGTATGGTGCACTGATGGACACTATATTCCATGATTTCTTTTTCACGTTTTTTCCCCTTGATATTTGATGTGGGTGCTCCTGCTCGCAGATTGGAACATGAGGGGCTTGGACTACAACGGCGGAGGCTCGGAGCTCTCGATGCTTGTGGGGTCCAGCGGCGGCGGCGGCGGCGCCAGCGGCAAGAGGGCCGTGGAAGACAGCGAGCCCAAGCTCGAAGATTTCCTCGGCGGCAACTCGTTCGTCTCCGAGCAAGATCAGTCCGGCGGTTACCTGTTCTCTGGAGTCCCGATGGCCAGCAGCACCAACAGCAACAGCGGGAGCAACACCATGGAGCTCTCCATGATCAAGACCTGGCTCCGGAACAACCAGGTGCCCCAGCCGCAGCCGCCAGCAGCTCCGCATCAGCCGCAGCGGCCTGAGGAGATGAGCACTGACAACGCCAGCGCCAGCAGCTTTGGCTGCTCGGATTCGATGGGCAGGAACGGCACCGTGGCGGCTGCTGGGAGCTCCCAGAGCCTGGCGCTCTCCATGAGCACGGGCTCGCACCTGCCGATGGTCGTGGCCGGCGGCGGCGCCAGCGGAGCGGCCTCCGAGAGCACGTCGTCGGAGAACAAGCGAGCCAGCGGCGCCATGGATTCGCCCGGCAGCGCGGTGGAAGCCGTCCCGAGGAAGTCCATCGACACGTTCGGGCAAAGAACCTCTATATATCGAGGTGTAACAAGGTTAGAACGTTGATTAGTTTGAGTCTTCGATACATAATTTTGTTATTGTTCTTTGTTCGTTCGTCTTCGTTTCCAATTGGTCTAGTACTCTAGAGTTATTTATTTAGAGCCTTATATAGACGATATAACTATCATCCAGAGAACATAGCTTTAGCATAGCCTTGTTCTAGTACTACTCTAGCAAAATATCATGGCCTTGTTGAGTGATCAATCAATCCATCGAAACCATAAATTGTCATATATCAGAGATCTATGCTAATGCAACCTTTTGAGACAGTGGCATGCTATTTTGCTTTTAATTTTATTTAGTAGTTCATATGATATGCACTTAGAAGATAAGATAACACTATTTCCGAAGTATATATGCTATTTTTTTACTAAGAAGTGGATGCAATATACTGAATCTATTTTTCATATGTGCTGTGATGACGGCAACATATATATGCCACTGATCACTTAGTTGATTGAGAACGGAGTATATATGCATGTACAATTCATGACTAGTTGTGAAATGGTTAACATTTGAAATGGTACTCCTTGAGTGCAATGTTATCGTTGCTTTTATTCTACTAATTTGCCAATGAACATCGAAAGCTATATATATATATATATATATATATATATATATATATATATATATATATATATATATATATATATGCAAGCGTATTTTTTGCTTAATTTTTTGGATATTTATAGCATATATATAGACGTGTTTGAGGGTGGTAATAACAAATGTTTTTTGAACGCGCTATATATGCATAATTTTGAGTTTTCTTGTTTACCTATGGATTGTATATGCTCTTGCTTTTGGTTTGTGCAGACATAGATGGACAGGGCGGTATGAGGCTCATCTATGGGATAATAGTTGTAGAAGAGAAGGGCAGAGTCGCAAGGGTAGGCAAGGTAATGAAATATTATCCATAATAACCACTTATATCCTCATAGATAAAACATATATATACAGTATGTACAACTTGAGCTACTGATGAAGCATTGTCTTTTGTTTCCGTCCACACAATGGCTTCACACACATTGCCTACCGGAATGATACCAACAATAATATGCAGTTTACCTTGGTATGCATTCAGCGTAGCTCCTGCCCTTGCATTTTCATTGTATAGGTCTTCCCATTTTAACGATTAATTTGCCTTGTGGTTGTATATCCACTGTATACACTTATAGGTGGCTATGACAAGGAGGACAAGGCAGCAAGGGCTTATGATTTGGCAGCTCTCAAGTATTGGGGCACTACAACAACAACAAATTTCCCTGTACGCAAAGTTCTATATACATATGGTTTTCTCGATGAATGCTTATAACAAAGGCATTTTTTATTTGTTATTTAAATATTATATTAACCTTTTGTTCTTGAATGCATATTTTCCCCCAAAATTTTATCGTTGCAGATAAGCAACTACGAAAAGGAGCTAGAGGAAATGAAACATATGACTAGGCAGGAGTACATTGCATACCTAAGAAGGTAGTATTTTGATGCTTGTATCATTCTCATTGTTTCATTATATTTCCATAGATGATTTGACTAACAGTAATATTATCCTATACATTCATTCAGAAACAGCAGTGGATTTTCTCGTGGAGCATCAAAATATCGTGGAGTAACTAGGTAACTAAATTTCACAAGGCTGATTGTATAATAATATCATCCCCCTAGTGTGCCATGTTTGTGGTGCGTTGTTATAACTTTAAATATTTTCGTTATTAATACAAAGATGAACAAACCTTTTAAGTATTCGAGAAAAAGGGTAGTAAGCAATATATGATTTCCGTTCATACAATCAAAATTCTCCATGTTTTTATTTCACATTATCATTAGAGATGCCTGCTGTGGGAAAAGCATAATTATTACAAGAGATTTATGGAACTTATTTTAATTTTATTTTATTTATTATTGAAATCAATGTTGTTTATCGAGCAGACATCATCAGCATGGGAGATGGCAAGCAAGGATAGGGAGAGTTGCAGGAAACAAGGATCTCTACTTGGGCACATTCAGTAAGCTAGCTGCCTGCTTCTTTTCTTGTTTGTTTATTTGTTTGTTTGTTTTGAGAACTCGATCGGTGAAGCTAGCACCTATTAAGTGATCAGTAATCCGACTCAACAAAACCAAATTGCTCGGTTAGTGGAGATCCTTAAGCTAGTTAATGACTACTCATTGTGTTAAATATGTCCCCAAGATCTAAGTCATCTCGCCCCGTACTTGTTTAGTCAAATTTCTTGAAATCTTCGTACGTCTCGTAGAACTGAAGATTAGATATATATATTATTCTATACATTGCCCTATGAGAGCATAAAATAGTGATCACGGCATTAACAATGTCCCAAATGTACCTTTCCAAGTTTTTGTCTCAAAGTTGTCTGAGAAAATCGGGGCATGCGGTCAAAGGGTCGAGCGGAAAACCCTAGTGCTTTGAATCACACAGTTCGCACCCTGCATGCATGCATGCAATATGCAACATATAGTAGCTACGATCTAGCTAACCTGCATTGGGAAACAACCCTAATCATGCACCCTATATATAGCTAATCTCGTCGTGCACATTCCCTCAATCCCTCGTACGTAGGCACCGAGGAGGAGGCGGCGGAGGCCTACGACATCGCCGCGATCAAGTTCCGCGGTCTCAACGCCGTCACCAACTTCGACATGAGCCGCTACGACGTCAAGAGCATCCTCGAGAGCAGCACGCTGCCTGTCGGCGGCGCGGCCAGGCGCCTCAAGGACGCCGTGGACCACGTGGAGGCCGGCGCCACCATCTGGCGCGCCGACATGGACGGCGGCGTGATCTCCCAGCAGCTGGCCGAAGCCGGGATGGGCGGCTACGCCACGTACGGCCACCACGGCTGGCCGACCATCGCGTTCCAGCAGCCGTCGCCGCTCACCGTCCACTACCCGTACGGCGGGCAGCCGTCCCGCGGGTGGTGCAAGCCGGAGCAGGACGCGGCCGTCGCCGCCGCCGCGCACAGCCTGCAGGACCTCCAGCAGCTGCACCTCGGCAGCGCGGCCCACAACTTCTTCCAGGCGTCGTCGAGCTCGGCATCAGTCTACAACAGCGGCGGCGGCGCCAGTGGCGGGTACCAGCAGGGCCTCGGTGGCGGCGGCAGCTCCTTCCTCATGCCGGCGAGCACCGTCGTGGCGGCCGACCAGGGGCACAGCAGCACGGCCAACCAGGGGAGCACGTGCAGCTACGGGGACGATCACCAGGAGGGGAAGCTCATCGGGTACGACGCCGCCATGGTGCCGACCGCAGCCGGCGGCCCCGGGGACCCGTACGCTGCGGCGAGGAGCGGGTACCAGTTCTCGCAGGGCTCGGGATCCACGGTGAGCATCGCGAGGGCGAACGGGTACTCTAACAACTGGAGCTCTCCTTTCAACGGCATGGGGTGACCATGGTACGGCCGGTCGACGAAGAGGGCTAGTGGCTAGTGATAGGGGATTAGCTAGCTAGAAGATCCAAGTCTAGGTTAGAGTTATTTGGTCATCGTTGTCGTGTTTCGACGTACTCATCAGGTTCTCTGGTTCTGCACAATTAACCCCGTGCATGCACGTAAGACGTGTGCTGCCTTTCTGGAAGCTGGTAATGGCAGGTCAGGGTAAAGTAAAGTTAGCGTTGTAAGTTACCCTGATATGCTGTTAGTTTTGGGTAGTTTCAGAAGGTCCAGTCAATCCCTTCCGAGGACTCACAGTCATATCATCGTGCACTCGTGCTATGAGAATAACTTATCATCACATTTAATTTTTTTCTGGATCACAGTTACTTTTTCGATCTGGTACTTACTACTCTAGCTTTGTGTTCGTCTGTAGTTATTATTATACATATATCGATGATCTTTTTCACATGTTAATTATATTATTATAGGCCAACTCATTACTGTTGTGCTGCTAATTTAGCCATGTCAACGGCCCGTTCCCGGATTCTCCACGGGAAATTCATCCATTAGGAGACGGAATGGTACAAATCTTATCCCATTAGAAATTAAATATGGAAAAAATTATCTCCGTCAGGTACGATGGGGATGGTGATGGTATGCAGTTTCCCGTTCCCGTTCTCTGCGGGGACCGGAAATGATTAAAGGCTCATCTAAGAAAATCCAATTCGTATGTACATATACAAGACCATGTCTTACGTGCATACGGATTATGATAAATTGTTGGATACATATGTCTGTTGATTATTTAAAATCATGTAATATTATTTACTTATGTGTATTTGAGATTTATCATCTTACTTTGCTAAGTGTCTATTTTATTGTCATGTAGTATATTGCTGATGCGGGAATGAGGATCCCCATGGGGATAAATCCCCGAGCGGGGACGGGGATAGGGAAGAATTATTTCCCGTCATCCTTCACGGGGACAGGGATAAGGAAAATCCCCCTAGGGATGGGGCAGTAATAACCCGATGGGAAATTCCCCGTTGACATCTTCATTAGCTAGCGAAATGGTGACCGAGGAAAGAAAAGCAAGATAATAGTGCTAATAAGAAGCATTGTCATAGCTAGAATATACTATAATAATTAAAGAACGAACTGAAGCAAAGTCAAGCTACAGAGAACATAAAATCAACCGGCCGGACCAACCTAGAGCAACAACAACGTGTCTGGAATAGCTAATCTGGCCGCCACTCACCGCACGTACATTTCCGTGAAGGAAGCTCAACTTCTACTAAGCTTGCAATCACCACATGCATGCCGCGTGAGAGGAGGCATTGCAGCCAGCTCTGCCGCACCTATGCACGGGTCGTACTCGACAAAGAGGTCTTTTACGATGGCGTGTTTACAATGATCAAATCATATAGGGCGGTTTGGCCTAATTGGACCTCTAAGACAATATTATATATAACTTGCATTCGTAATGTTGCTGATCTTGATCACATTGTGGTTGACTGCAGCGGGGGAGTGTGAACATTAAAAGGGGCGGGGGGGGGGGGGGGGGGGGGGGGGGTTGTTAGATTTTGTTTAGTGGAAATTAATGCATATGAAGAAATTTTTGCAGCTTTACTCTATTTTCTTATTATCTTGTCTTCGTAGTAATAGGCCAATCTCAATATATAGTTTCATCTCCCGATTTCCAAGACAAATTAAATCACAGATAAAATAGATCCGTCTTTCAATATACAATTTCAATACATAATGTTATAATGTATGTCTTCATGGTCCCACGATGCCTCTTTCTCTCTTTTTTTCCTCTCTCGAGCCGCGCGTGTTGTACGAGATGAAACACAATGACGCTTTCAATGGGGATTTCACTAGGATTTCACCGTTTTGAAAACAACGCTCAAACGTTTCGTGGGGATGAAACGTTTTCCTTCTCTCTCCTCTCAATTTCATGCAAAAAGCTGATGCGATACCCTATTTAATGTGCATGAAATTCCATTGAAACTGGTCTTACTTGAAATCAATATTTCGTATAGCAAAGAAAAGATTAGCATTCTATGAAGTATCAACCTTCCTTTCTACTTTAATTAGCGTATCTATACTATAGAATAACTATTACTCCTTCCATTCCGATATACAAGGCGTAGGCTGTTTTTTTTAAATGGCCATTTTACTAGGCACAACACTGTAGCATGTATTGTAATTCAACAACTAACATGCAACATTTACGAAGTCTTTTATAGCAAAGGCACTATTCTCAGTTTCTCACTGCATGCATGCAAAAAAAAATGATGACGATTTCAACAAACGAAGGGTCATGACAGCACCACCAGCTAGAAAAGGAGGGGGGGGGGGGGATGGCCTAGTTTCGCCTCCGAGACACTTCGGCGGTGGTTGACCGGTTTCCATGTAGGTCATTGTTGGGAGCACACTTGCCTTACCCCCGCTCACGCGTAGGGGAGCGGCGAAGGTGGCCGGTCGTCAAAGCTAAGCGCGAGGGTACTAAACAAGAACAGTGGTACTGTAGCTCTATTCCCAAAAAACCGTCACTATTACACTGTTCATCCCATGGTATTTATAGGGAATGCCATGGGACACCGACCAAATTACAAAAGGATACAAGAAAGATTCCTTCACGCTGTACAACGGAAGGGCAGAATCGTACAAACACAGGGAAAGTGGAAACCCTAGCTCGACTTCCTCCTGCCCGCCGCCACTCGGCTCCCGCACACCTTCGCAGGAAAGCAATGGTCAACTTCTCGGCTTCGCCAATCGTGAGGCCTGCGTTCACTCCCCACCCGCTGAGCTCGACGTCTTCAGCGAAGGTACCCTCGCAGGAACGCGCGAGGGTCATCTTCAGTGTTCTTCACTCCTATAGCCTGCAAGAGCCACAAAGTCACCGAGGGTCGAACCAATATCCGAAGGTTAGGAAAGCGACCCGAGGGACTCGACAAAAGTCGTGGGGGTGCGTGGGTCGAGCGAAGGTCGTCTTTGAGCCAGCCTGCGTGGCGCCACTGCCGAGGGTCCCTTCCCCAAACAGTAGCCCCTCGATGTCTTGGATCTAAAGAACGATACTTAGGCCCAAGCAGCTCCCCTTGATGTGAAACGTAACGTGACCCTTGGCAGCGACGCCCGCGGCTGTTCTTGGGCCGGGCCGTTGTATTTTGTTTGTACTGTTGAGGTCCACCTCATTTTTTGCGCCGTGGATTCCAGGGGTTGTGCCTGTTTTGTCGGTTGGGGTGGCTTGTCTTCCGGCCTATAAATAGGTGGGGTTGGTGGAGGGTTTAAAATCGTGCCTTCCTTTTGCTATAGCCGTCCTGCTGTTGCGCGTTATTTGTTGTGAAGGTTGGTTTTGTCTAGCTGCGAAGGTTGTGCGTATTGTGTCCTGCGAGGGTTTTAGTTTGAGAGATGGCTAGGTCCAAGCAAACCGCTCGTGTTGCTTCTCCCTCCGCTGCGGATGAAGGAGTGTCTTTTGAGTTCGGACTCAGCCGTGTTTGCAGTTCGGAGTTGGCAGCTTATGTCAAGCGAGGTTGGATCGAGGATGGAAAGGCGAGGACCAGTGCTGGGGAGACTGTGCCGAAACCGGATGGTGATGAGGTTGTTTTGTTTGAGGAGTTCTTTTCAGCTAGTCTGCGCTTCCCTGTTGATTCCTTTGTGACTTCGGTTCTACAGAGGTTCAATTTGAAGTTTCATCAGCTCACACCATCATGCTTCACGAAGCTTTCAGTATACGTTTGGGCGTGTCGCTCGCAGGGTGTTGTCCCCCACGTCGAGGGTTTTATCCGAACTCATCGTGTGCATATGCAGCCTCGCAAGATAGTGGATGGCGAAGGTAACACCAGCCTTGGTCAGTTTGCTGTGTACACTTTTTTTTCATCGCGCTGGGGCGGAGTTGCCGGTGCAGGCCCAGAAGAACAAATGGACTAGTAGGTGGCAAGAGTTTTGGTTTTATTACAAGCTTAGCGGAGTGGCCGAGCTTTGTGGTGAGCTTCCGCCTCTCGGTGATGTGAGTGCCGAAGCTAAGATGAACGCCGAGGCGCATGCCGCAGTTGATTGTCTGAGGGTTGTTGTGCGCTCTCAGTGTGCTCGTGACTTGGTCGAGGAGTATTGTTGTGCCAAAGTGTGGCCCCTTAGCCGGAGGCAAAACTGGTTTCCAATTGAGGATGACCCGAAGTACGAGGGTAAAGGTTTGAAAAAGCCGAAGTTGGAGTTAAACAGGATTTGGGAGAATGTCCTTAGGAAGTTTCCCAAGCGTGAGGATGGTGTCGAAGCTATCTATAAGCGTGTTCAGCAGAGGGCAGAAGACCTCATTGGAAAGCTGTCTACGCTGGAGGTTAAGGCTATCCACAGCTCGGTGGGTAGCGGTGGTCGAGTTAACAGGCTCTTCGACATTCTAGAGATCCGGTATGCTGACTGGCCCGCACCTTCGAGCGAGGATGCGCTGAAGAAAAGGAAACGCGCTACCGCTGAGGAGAAAGGGGTTGTCTCGCGGCCGAAGAGGGGTCGGGGTAGAGGCCGCGGAGGAGCCGGAGGCCGAGTGAAAACGCTTGCGACGAGGGTTGCTGTTGGTTCGGGAGCCGCCGACACTTCCTCTTCCTCGGCCGTTGTTTCGTTGTCAAGTGGCCGAGGCCCTTTGAGGGCCGGAGGTCGGGTACCCCGCATCGGCGGGATTGACGCTCTTATCCAAGTTTCGGACGACGAAGAAGTCTCCGACGATGAAGAGAAGGAGGAAGAAAAGGAGGCCGACACTGAAGATGATTCTTCTGATGATGTTAGCGCCACTTCCAGTGGCGAGGGTGACTCCGATGTTGAGGTGTCCATTGAAGATGACCGTGGGAAGGCGGTTGCCTCATCAAGAACTGATGCAGAAGCCGCACGTGATATTGATGAGGTGCTCCGTGATCTCGAGGTTGATAGTCCCGAGCGAGGGTCAGTGCCCGAGTACGCGGGGTCGCACATCTGGGTTGATGGTGTTGAGGTGGCTGGTGACCTTGAATCTGAGAGGATCCCAGGCAAAAGGCCATATGGCGAAGCTAGCCGTTCTGCTCTGCCTTATTTTGCTAGTAAGATTGGTGTTGCCGATCCAGCCACGGAGCTTTTCACGAGTCTTGACCTTCGAGAGTGCCATTTGCAATGCACTCCGGAGGAAAGGCGTTTTCTTGGCCGTGTGTTTGGTCGAGTTTGTGTGCCGGAGGCAGAGCTTCGGCTGACCAACTAGCCATTGGGCGAGCTTCAGGATGATATTGATGTTAAGCTGGCTGAGTTGATGCTTCTCAGCCGCTCTGCGCGTCGAAGGGCTGGTTGTAACCATGACTACATGAGCACGCGTTTGGCAAGAGTTGAGAAAGAGAATAAAGATCTCCGGCGAAGCTTGGAAAACAAAGAAATTGAGCTTAAAGCGGCTTTGGAGAAGGTTAAGAAAACCCGAGAAGAGGCGCAGGTAGTTGTGGGCCGTAACACTGAGCTGCTATCTACCTGCCGTGATAAGGATAAAAACTTGATTTCTGCGAGGAGTCTCATAGAAGAATTGACCTCGGAAATGGCTTCGCAGTCAGATGCGTGGCGGGAGAGCATGGGAAGAATAAAGAGCAAGGTTGATACCTGCTTGACTGAAGCCGGTGGCTCTGCCGGGGAGCCATTGCCTGCTGTCAATGCAGAGGCCTTCGAAAACTGGCTGTGTAACGAGCTTGATGTGTTTAGCTCTTTGGTTGGTAATGCAGCTGACTTTGGGGGCTATGCCGGGGCTTTAGCAATGGCTGGAACACTTCGCCAGGCAAACTACGAGCACCTTCGAAAGATTAGAAAGCCAAATCATGTTTTCCCGACGGTCGACGAGGTGCGTCAAATGAAAGTTGATGACGCGGAGGTTCGGAATTGTGCGATGCGCTTGCTTCGCAAATTCTGGATTTCTGGGGGAGGTCGAGCTCTTGCCTTTGAGGAAGCTGCCGAAGCCACACGTCAGGTTGTTATAGCGTGGAGGGTTTTGTTTTTGATTTGTATGTTTATTGATGGAAGTGTTAGTATTTATCTTTGTGTTCTTTTTTGCAGGCTTGGAAGGATGCGCAGCCCTCGCCAACTGCAACCGGTGACGTTGCGGGTTGCTCCAAAGCTGCGCCTACGCACAGTTCTGCGGAGGTCCCACCAGTCGAGGTAATACCTTCGGCTGAGGAGATCCCTGCCACTGGAGAGGCTAATGTCGAGGAGGCGGCGACGGTCGAAGCGCCTGCTGCTGAACCTGCTACAACTTTGGAGAGTCTGGACGCTGCGACCGACGATGATTTGGATGCTCTATCTAGCGAAGCTGAGGCAAGGGAGCATGGTGGTGCCGAGCAGGTGTGAAAATTAGGGATAGCTCACGCGAAGGTCATTTTGTAATGTTTTGGTTGATGTAGAATGATGTTGTAAAGACTGAGTGTTTTCTTAACTGTTTGACAATGCAGGTTCCTGATGGAACCGTGCTAGAGGTGTTTGATGTGACGCCTCTGACGTTAAATTACCAAGACACTTTTATAACTGGTGAATCCTGGGCTCGGGCTAAACTTAAGCATCCTTCGCTGTCTTTTGAACGTTTTTGGTGGTCTAAGGTGCGAAGGTACGACTTGAAGAACAGTCGATCGAGCCGTTTTTGGCGTGACACAGATTATACTGATCGGCAAGCTACACGCTTTTTGTTTGGTTCTTCTTCTTCGGCGCAACCTGTTGATGATGATATCGATGATAGTGCAGCTTTGGATTTTTTGTTTGGACGAAGCAACCTTGAGCTGGGTCCAGACGGTTCACTTGTAATCCCGAAGGAGGAGCCTTCGGAGGTTGGAGATATAGATCGAAGGTTTATGTATAGGGCGAGGGTTTTGCCTGGGGAGCTGCCAATTGTTTCTGCGGCTCCTTTGTTATGGGGTCCCATAGTTCCAGTGGACATAGGACTTGAGGAGGATTGTTGCGAGGGTTTTGATGATTTGATGTTGATTGAGGATGGAGATGGTTCCTTGTAATTTTTTGCTTTATATTGATTGTGTGCCATATTGCGATTGATATGAACATAAGCGGGAAAATTTTAAGATTGTGATGTCCTCGTTGTCTATTTGCGAGGCCCGTTTCTTTTTGTGTAATGTTATTGCTTGTGGTCTCGCTTTTCTTTTTAAAAGAGATGTTTAGTAAAACAGCGACGCCCCCTTTTCTTTTTGGCGAGACTCGCTTTTCGTTTTAGAGAGAGGTGTTTACAAAAACAGCGACGCCCCCTTTTCTTTTTAGCGAGGCTCGCTTTTCGTTTGAGAGAGAGGTGTTTACAAAAACAGCGACGCCCCCCTTTTCTTTTTAGCGAGGCTCGCTTTTTGTTTGAGAGAGGTGTTTACTAAAACAGCGACGCCCCCTTTTCTTTTTAGCGAGGCTCGCTTTTCGTTTGAGAGAGGAGTTTGCTAAAACAGCGACGCCCCTTTTCTTTTTAGCGAGGCTCGCTTTTCGTTTGAGAGAGGAGTTTGCTAAAACAGCGACGCCCCCTTTTCTTTTTAGCGAGGCTCGCTTTTCGTTTGAGAGAGGAGTTTGCTAAAACAGCAACGCCCCTTTTCTTTTTAGCGAGGCTCGCTTTTCGTTTGAGAGAGGAGTTTGCTAAAACAGCGACGCCCCCTTTTCTTTTTAGCGAAGCTCGCTTTTCGTTTGAGAGAGGAGTTTGCTAAAACAGCGACACCCCCTTTTCTTTTTAGCGAGGCTCGCTTTTTGTTTGAGAGAGGAGTTTGCTAAAACAACGATGCCCCCTTTTCTTTTTAGCGAGGCTCGCTTTTCGTTTGCCTCGCGAGCCCCTGGCGTGTTTTGTGAGTGTGACTTCGTGCCTCCCCTTGTCTTAGGTGGAGGTGAAGTTTGCTTTGCGAGCCCCTGGCGTTTTCTGCGAGGGTACTCGACTTTTTTTGGACTTCGCGCCTCCCCTTGTCTTAGGTGGAGGTGAAGTTTGCTTTGTGAGCCCTTGGCGTTTTCCGCGAGGGTACTCGACTTTTTTGGACTTCGCGCCTCCCCTTGTCTTAGGTGGAGGTGAAGTTTGCTTTGCGAGCCCCTGGCGTTTTTTGCGAGGGTGCTCGACTTTTTTGGACTTCGCGCCTCCCCTTGTCTTAGGTGGAGGTGAAGTTTGCTTTCCCTAGGTTTGTTTCGAAAAAATTTGTGTTTCGAAGCAATCTTCATGGGTTGTCATCGATTATAAGTGCTCTTGGATAAGAGCTGCTTTTATCGATGTTTATGGGAAACTGAAAAAGACTTTTTAGAGTTTTGTTTTTTTTTCGGGGGTTGATGCCTTTATTAAGGGCTTGGAAACTGCCTCGTTAAAAAACATTACGCCCCTTCGTAAGGAAAAAGAGTGCAACTCCTTTGTTTGTGTTACAAGTATAGTGCTGAAAAAAAAGAGATTAAAGGCAAATTACATGTTGCGAGAGCTCGCTAAGGCTCCGCTATGGGTAGAATTTGCGAAGGTCGTCAACATTCCAGGTGTGAGGCAGGCGTTTTCCTTCGCTGTCAGAGAGATGATAGGACCCAGGACGATTGCATTCTACTATCAGGTATGGTCCCGTCCATTTTGGCTGAAACTTACCCGCCATGCTGGCGTTTTGTTTCCGAATGAGGACGAGGTCACCCTTCTCCAGTTCTTTGATTCTCACCTTTTTGTCTCTCCACTTTTTTGTTTCTTCTTGATACTTGCGAAGGTTGTGCACTGCGTTGCATCTCGTTTCCTCGAGCAAATCTTTGTCAAGCAGCTGGTTTTGTTCATTTGGTTCGAGGGTTGCTCTGAGAGAGCCATGCTTCAATTCTTCTGGTAACAAAGCTTCTTCGCCAAATAGGAGCCTGAAAGGTGTGAATTTGGTAGCTCTACATTCCGAAGTGTTATGGGACCAGGTTACTGAGATTAGCTCTTCCGCCCACTTTCCCTTGGGCCTACCTTGTAATTTTTTGGATATGGCTTGGAAAATTGTTGCGTTGGTTGTTTCAACTAAGCCATTGGATTGAGGGTGCCGGACTGAGGCGAAGCACAAGATTGTTCCAATTTATGCACAAAATTCCTTGAAGACCTCGCTGTCAAACTGAGTGCCATTGTCGACAGTTAGGTGTTTGGGAACTCCGAAGCGGCAAATTATTTGCTGCTAGAAGAATTTTTCACGGCTAGGGAGGTGATAGAAACCAACGGTCTAGTCTCAATCCATTTGGTGAAGTATTCCACAGCTACCACCGCGTAGCGGAGGTTTCCTGGAGCTGTTGGTAGTGGACCAACGAGGTCCATTGCCCATCTATGCATGGGCCATGTTGGGCATATCAGCGTTGTTGGGGCCCCTGGGGCGTTTTGTGTTTTTGTTGTTAATTGGCAACCCCCGAAGCGTTTGACGATATCTTCTGTGTCTCGTAAAGCTGTTGGCCAATAGAAGCCTTGACAGAAAGCTTTTCCAACTAGCGCCCTTGGACCGTTGTGTGAACCGCAGATACTTTCGTGAATAAGTTTGAGTATATCCGTTCCTTGATCCGTTGATATGCATTTCAGCCATGGCGAGGTCACCGAGGCTTTGATCAAAACATTGTCCACTATTTTGTATCCTCGAGTTCTTTGTTTGAGTCTGTTTTCTTCCTCCTTGGACTCGGGTTCGTGCAACCTGTTGATATAGGCCATGATAGGTGCTCTCCAGTCTTCGCTCTGGATTGCATTGATCAGCTTCGCTGTCTTTTCAGAGGCTTCGACTGCCGATTGAGTTGTTACTTCGTGAAACACGTCAGGGGGCAGCTGTAGTTGTTGTGCTGCTGCTTTTGCCAGGCTGTCTGCCTCGCTGTTCTCTGACCTTGGAATTGCTTTCACTGTTATGCCGAGGAAGAAGGATTCTAACCTTCAGACATATTGTAAATATTTTTGTAGCTCTGGATCTTTTGCTTTGTAATTTTTCTCAATATGGCCCGCGATGACTTGGGAGTCTGTGCTAATGACCGCCCTTCGGACTGATAATGCTCGGAGCCCTGAAAGTGCTAATATTACAGCTTCGTATTCTGCGGAATTGTTTGTGCACTTGAAGTTGAGTCTTTTTGCGTATCGTAGCTTTGATCCAGATGGCGAAACTAGGATAGCCAAGGCTCCTGCTCCTGCTGTCCCCAAGCTCCGTCGACATACACTGTCCAAAATGGATCTGTTACAACTTCATCTCTGCGAGAGTCTGGAGTCCATTCGGCTATGAAATCTGCTAAGGCCTGCGATTTGATAGCTGTTCTTCCCACGAAGGTTATGGTGTAGCTGTTCAATTCGATTGCCCATTTTGCTATCCTGCCGACTGCCTCATTGTTTTTGAATATGTTTTCGAGGGGGTATGCTGAGGGTACTTGGATCTCGTATGCCTGGAAATAGTGCTTTGGCTTTCACGATGCCATGACCACGACGTATGCTATCTTCTCGAGCTTTGAGTAGTTTCGCTTGGGACCCTCGAGGGTTTCTGACACATAGTAGATTGGGGCCTGCCTGGTTTTGCTGTTTTCAAGCACCTCTTTGATCAACACCGCGCTGGTTGCATGGGGCAAAGCTGCCACATACAGTAGTAGCAAGTCCCCTTTGCTAGGGCTGGTTAAAACTGTCAAGTTGTTGAGATAGTTTTTCAAGTCCTCGAAAGCTTTCTGCTGCTGAGGTCCCCAGTTGAACGGAGCAGTGCTTCTCAGAGTTTCAAAGAAGGGTAAACCTCGCTCAGCTGATCTAGAGATGAATCTGCTTAGTGCTGCTAAGCGGCCTGATAAACGCTGAGCTGCTTTCTTTGTTGTCGGGGGTTCCATGTTGATGATGGCGTCGATTTTCTCGGGTTGGCCTCAATTCCCCTTGATGAGACGATGCAACCAAGCAGTTTTCCTTCGCTTACCCCGAAAACACATTTTTCGGGGTTTAGTTTTAATCCGGCTGACCGAAGGTTGTTGAATACTCTTGCCAAGTCTGAAATGTGGGTCTCTTTTTGTTCACTTTGAACAATCAGATCATCGACGTAGGTAGAGATAGCATGTTCATCTTTGAAGACTTCAGACGTCATGCGGGCGAAGGTAGACCCTGCGTTTCTCAAACCTTCTGCCATTCTTAGAAAGCAAAAAGTGCCAGAAGGTGTGATGAAGCTTATTTTTTCCTCATCTTCTTCATTCATCCAGATTTGATGATACCCCGAGAAACAGTCGAGGAGAGAGAGCATTTGGCAACCAGCTGCTCTGTCAACCAAAGTGCTTATGTTTGGTAGGGGAAAATCATCCTTCAGGCAAGCCTTGTTTAAGCATGTGAAATCTACGCACATTCGCCACTTCTTGTTCTTCTTCTGTACTAGGACCACATTTGAAAGCCATGTTGGGTATTTTACTGGGCGGATGACTCCTGCATCCAGGAGTCTTTTAACTTCTGCCCTCGCTGCCTCTTTCCTTTCTTCTGACATTTTGCGAAGCTTTTGTTTGACTGGGCGATATCCTTGCTTTATGTTCAGGCTATGCTCGATCAAGATTCTGTTTACTCCCTTGAGGTCCTCCGCAGACCAAGCGAAGGTGTCGGAGTTTTCCTTGAGGAAACAGATAAGGTTATTTTCTGACAGGGAGTCTAAGTTGGCTGAGATGAACACATTCTTTTCTGAGTTGCCCTCAAAAAGTTGGACTTGTTTGGTTTCTTCTTTGGGTGACGCTTTTCTTTGGTCAGTGCAAACTTCACCTTCGGTGTTGTGGTTTGTTGCTCGAGGCTTTGATAGGTTGTGGACATTGCGTTGCCCAGGTGCTATTGTTCCCTCAGCTGCCCTTGCAATGTCTTGATCTCCATATACTGCAACAACGCCCTTTGGGGCAGGAAGCTTAATGCAGACGTATGCGGGATGGATGACAACATTGAATCCATTGGTGACCCCTCGACCAAAGATTGCATTGTAAGGATAAAACATGTCAACCACATCGAAGGTTATGTGCTCTGTTCTGCAGTTCACCTGGTCTCCGAAGGTTACGGGTAAAGATATTTTCCCAATAGCTCTTACTTGTTGACCGCCGAAACCGTATAGGGGGTTGCCAGCGGGTTGCAAGAGGTTTCTGTCAAGCTTCATGCTGTCGAAGGTTGTGGCAAACAGAATGTCTGCGGAGCTTCCGGTGTCGACCAGGATTTTGGTGACTGTCCATCCTGCTAGATTGGTTTCGATCACCATAGCGTCAGTATGAGGGTAATCCCTTAATTTCATATCATCGGAGTCGAAGGTTATTGGGATATGGGACCATCGCCCAAATTTGTGCGGTCCTTCGATGGCTACGTGGTGCACTCTTCTAGTGTATTCTTTCCTCTGCCTTTTGTTGCCGTGATCTTCGTTGGAGCCACCGGTGATAGCTAGTATCACACCGAAGGTTGATGTTGGGTTGTTGATGGTTGTCTGGGTTTGGGTTTCGGATTTGACAGGTTGGGGAGCTGGCAAGGCTGGTATTGGTGGTGGTGGTGGCAGAGTGTTGCTCACTTGCTGGTTGGTTTGGGTTTGAGGGGTTGTTGGGAATGTGACAGTGTATGGTACATTTTGGCGTTGAGGAATCGAGGTTGGCTGATATGAGGTGTGGTTGTAGTGTGGGTGTTGAGCGTAGAATGGTTGGTGCGAGGGTAAGCCATAGTTTATTGGGGTGCACTGGTAAGGAGGTTGGGTTGGGTTGAAGTTTGGCTTTCTGGTATGATTGATGGTTCTGTTTTCTGTTGAAGAGGCTCTTTTGGATTCCTGGTACTCTTTCCCTCTGGCGAAGCACTCACATTGTTTGGTTGTATGCCCTTTTCCAAGGCCACAAAAATGGCAATACATTTTGGTCGGGTCCCTCTGTTGATTTCTTTGGTCAGGCAGGGGTGGGAATCCTTGTGGATTTTGGTTGCCCGAAGGCAAAGTGCCCCTTCTCTGATCTTCGAGTGGATTTGCCTTGTTGATCGCGCCAATGTTGCTTTGATCTTGGCAAGGGTTGTTCTCTCTTGCTTGGGGCCTCAACTGTGGTTTTTGCTGTGACCTTCGAGCGTCGGACTTTCCATTGTATCATGAAGCTCTTCGATTGTGTTTGCTGGTTTCCTGGCAAACTTTGAGGAACATGGGCCTGGACGCAGGCCGCTGACTGCAGCGAGGATCACGACCTCATCGGATATCCCCGGAGTTCTTGCTCTAATCTGGATGAACCTTCGCCAGTAGTCTTGCAGCGGTTCGCGCTCTTCTAGTTTGCAGTTGAACAGTTCGATGGGGTTTGATGGGGCTGCTGTGATGCCCTTGAAGTTTGTGCAGAGTCTGTCTCTGAGGTTGGCCCAGGAATCCACAGTTCCGGGGCGAAGGTTGCTGTACCAAGTCTGCGCAATGTCACGAAGGATGATTACGAAAGACTTCGCCATTATTGATTCTTCTCCTCCTGCTGCAGCGACTGCCGCTTCATAGCTCATTATGAATTGGCGAGGGTCAGTGAGTCCGTCATAACGGGGCAGATTTTGTGGATTGTAGCATGGTGGCCAGGGTTGGGTTTGCAGTATTTGGGAGATTGGTGATCTTGGGTCGTAGGGCATCTGGTGTTGTTGGGCCCTTCGCTGAATGCGAAGGTTTGGCTCTCGCTCTTCTAGGTAAAGTTGGCGAAAATTTGGTGGTGGTCGGAGTGGTGGTGGCTGACGGGCGTTGCCTTGACCCAACTCCTCATTCCCCTCTTGAAGGGGCGACATTTCTCTTTCATTCCAACCCTCGGCTTCGGCTTCAGCTGCTGCAAGGGACTCTTCCATTCGGCGAAGCTGTTCCCTTGCTTCATCCGCCTTTTGCCTGATGGCACGCAATCGGTTGTGCCTTTCAAGCTGGTCTAGGCGCCTTTTCTTCTCCTGCAACTCAGCTTGGAGCCTGTCCAAGGCCTCGAGGCCCAACTCCTCTTCATCTCCTCTTCCACCTTCTCCGGAGGTGTGGGGGTGCGGCTGTGATACTAGCCGAGTGTGAGGGCCTGGGACCTCCGTCCCTGGAGTGACTTCCTCTTCTCCCGAAGGTTCCACATTTTCTTCTACAGGTTGAACCGTCACCGCGGCCTCTCTGGCTGCGCGGTTGTCTCTGGTTGAGGATGCTCTTCTGTTTCCTGCCATTACGAACTTCGATCCCCACGGTCGGCGCCAAACTGTTGGGAGCACACTTGCCTTACCCCCGCTCATGCGCAGGGGAGCGGCGAAGGTGGCCGGTCGTCAAAGCTAAGCGCGAGGGTACTAGGAAACAAGAACAGTGGTACTGTAGCTCTATTCCCAAAAAACCGTCACTATTACACTGTTCATCCCATGGTATTTATAGGGAATGCCATGGGACACCGACCAAATTACAAAAGGATACAAGAAAGATTCCTTCACGCTGTACAACGGAAGGGCAGAATCGTACAAACACAGGGAAAGTGGAAACCCTAGCTCGACTTCCTCCTGCCCGCCGCCACTCGGCTCCCGCACACCTTCGCAGGAAAGCAATGGTCAACTTCTCGGCTTCGCCAATCGTGAGGCCTGCGTTCACTCCCCACCCGCTGAGCTCGACGTCTTCAGCGAAGGTACCCTCGCAGGAACGCGCGAGGGTCATCTTCAGTGTTCTTCACTCCTATAGCCTGCAAGAGCCACAAAGTCACCGAGGGTCGAACCAATATCCGAAGGTTAGGAAAGCGACCCGAGGGACTCGACAAAAGTCGTGGGGGTGCGTGGGTCGAGCGAAGGTCGTCTTTGAGCCAGCCTGCGTGGCGCCACTGCCGAGGGTCCCTTCCCCCAACAGTCATGTGAGCTTGTATACCTTGTAGGCACATTAGGAGTCACTAATACAACGGTAGGATGTCATGAATACGAATTACGCGTTTGATCAACAAATACATTTATCTTATATTATATATAATAGTGATTGTCAAAATTGGATAGAAAGAGAAGAATAAGAGGGGTAGCCTGTAGGGTGGGAGGAGAGTGGGGAGGGACCGGATGAGGAAACCATGGGTGTTGACTTGAGCGACGATGCCTAAGGTTCCATGAATCACAACCTAATCCATCGCCATGGAGCTAGCGAACGAAGCTTCATTGGCACAAAGTATGTCCAGGTCCTCTACCCAAGAACTGACGAGCTATTTGAGATGAGACATTGTGCCCTTGAGCAGTGAGGTTCAACGTCATGTCATGAGGCCATGGTGACCTTCGTTGCCAATCAGTCTGAGGGTCGCAGGAACGCCTAGACGGAGTATGATTCGTTTATCGAACCACTGGCACCAAATTAAAGCTTAGTGTGCACAAGTGGTGTAGGTTCCAAAATATAGTAATCATAAAACTGGATCAGTAACTTTGTCACCCTACCTAGAGGTGGCGATACATTTGTGGCGAGCTAGTGGTAGGAGGTACACTACAACTGACATCATTTTTAGAGGCAGACATATTGGATTTCAAGAGGTGCCATGACGTCCACCTCTAGCAAATGGACATTGGCAATCTTCCATTGGATCTATACCACCATTACATCTAACTAGAGATCACACATATCTAGATGTAGATCTAGACTACCATATGAACTAGCACCATAAATATCTTCTCTCTCTCTCTCTCTCTCTTCTTACACTATTAAAACTAGATCTAAACCATAATGAACTACCACAAAAGCATCAAAAAATTGGAAAGAGCACAAAATGAGGATACGAGGACACATACCAATCTCCTATAGCCACTTCCCTCAAAGAAACCAACATCGAAACCATCCCACCCCCTTGAGAAACACCCATAGATGTTTTTACACGAGGGCCTTCTCAGTTAACAAAGGCGGGCAAAGCGTCCGCCTCTGACAAAAGGCCTGTGTTAACTCGGCTTTACGAAGACAAACATTGTGCCCACCTCTGTTCATCCCATTAACAGACGCAGACGCCTTAAAATCTCCGCCTCCGTTAATGCCATTTACGGAGACGGTCGCCTTAAGACAATATTTTGGGAACCTAAACAGTTTCTCTCGCTTCCACTGTAATTTGCATGCACTAGGGCTAGGGCCATGGACTTCCCTTCCGCCGTAAACTCTATCTTTCTTTCAAGGAAGAAGTTCATGTGACTTTAACAACAATACATGTGTCATGTAATGATGTGAGCACGTCATATTTTATCCTATTTAGGTCCTGTTTTGGCATAGTTGTAGGGAGAAATATTTCCATGAGAAGCTACACAAATAGAGGAAAAGTAAAGCAAAAAGAGCTAGTCAGACCTAGTTTTTAGGTTTAGTACAAACAAGGCCTTACGAGAAGCGTGGCTAGAAAAAGTTGCAAAAATGTGTTGTTTAGCTTCTAGCTTCTTCAACTACCGTTCGTTCCAAAATATAGAATGTTTTGGTTTTCCTAAATACATTATTTTCACTAATCAAGTATCTAGACATAGTGTGTGTCTAAGTTTATCGCAAAAGTTATATATCTAGAAAAGCCAAAATATTATATTTTATAATTTGGAATAGATGAAGTACACAACAAACCATTAGTATGAACACAAGTGTCACTTGATTCTATCAATGATCAGATTATAGTGTACAAAGCATGGAGTGTTTTGGTCGAAGACTGGATGACATGACTCACATGTATCACTCCACAAACACTAGTGTTGGGTATATAGAAAAGGGGTACCCCAAAACCTCGCTCGACTTCGAGAAACTAAACTACGGCACAACCCATAATCGTCCTTCAACCACAACGTCAAAACTGGCCCAAGTGTCGATCCATGCTGGGCCGACCCGCAAACAAACCTCAAACAACGCACCACACCCACGAGGATTCCCTCCTTGAGACCGTGCCAAAGCCCGCTCGAGGCGTATCGCGGTGACGGAAACTCCCCGAAGCAAATGGGGCAGGCCTCAACTACCTCGCCTCAAACCCCCTCACTCCTCGAGCACCCGTCGAGGGGCACTCCCTCGAACGAACCTAGGGCAGGCCCCGACCGCCTCGCCACACGTCCCTCGAGGGACATCCCGCGGACATCCCTCGATTATGGAACCCTTCCGAGCGAAGGAAACAGGCCTCGACCGCCTCTCCGCGTACCTCATCGGATACCTACCTCCTGTACGACCCAGGAGCATTTAATGCACTCTGCGTGCTCCAGTCTAGCTCGTATGGCTACAGCAGGCACCACAGTGGACCGTACCCCGGTTAAGTCCAACTTTAACCGCCCATACCCGAGAAACGGGCACGACGTACAACGCTCTTGCATCACGTCACACACTGTTCCTCGTCAAGCGTACCCTCGAGGCATGTTTGTCAACGCCTTTTTTGCAATATCCGAGGCTTGACCCCATCGACTCAAGCCTCGACCGCCTTGTACCGCCTCATGCACCTCGAGCACCCCTCGAGCACCCCTCGAGTACTCCTCGAATGACTCCTGTGCAGCTTCAGAAGCATTTAATGCACCTGCCTACCCCCATCCAAATCGTATGGGCATGGCGCATGCCGCAACGAGTCGTACCCGGTTAAATCTAACTTTAACCGCCCACGCCCGGGTGAAAGGATCAAATCAACCTAGAGGGGGGTGAATAGGTGATTTTCTACAATCTGAAACTTCACAAACTAAAACTTGTAGTTAGATAACAACCGGTATTACCGGTTTGTTTGGGTAGGTACTACCGGGTATGACACACCGGTACCAGGGTTTTTCTTACCGATCGGTAACCGGTCGGTTTGGTCGGTAACCGATGAAACCGGTCCGGTCCGGTTACCAAACGGACCGGTTACCAAAATTTGAATTTGAAATTTTAAATTTTAAAAATAAATTATGAAAAAATTCTTAAAAATAGTTCATGATTTATAGAAGCTAATGGTGTAAATTTTTTTCAAATTTGAGTTCGTTTAGTATTTATTTAGACGTTTAGAAGTTTGAAGAAAAAGAAAAAGAAAAAGAAAAAAATACATAGACGACGGCCCATTAAATCACGAAGGTCGAAAAACATACTAAACACACTCAAATTTGAAAATTTTTGACATCGTTGGATTCTATAAATCATGAAGTATTTTTAGGAATTTTTTAGCATTTTTTTTAAAAAAAATAAATTTGAATTTTGAAAAAACCGCTCAAACCAACCGGTAAACCGCTCAAACCGGTCGGTAACCGGCCCAAACCGACCGGTTTACCGATTCGAAACCGAACAACTGAGGCGTTTGAATTCAAACTTCAAACCGGCCGGTACCGGGCGGTTACCGATCAAACCGGTCCGGTAAACCGCTACCGGTGGCCGGCGGTTACCAGCAACCGGTCGGGAAGAAAAACCCTGACCGGTACTACCGACACAAACAAACGACACTACCGGAACCCTAAAGGAAACTACAAATCCAAAGTATGTGAGTTATGAACATAAATCAAAGAAATGCCCCACTTTCCTAAGTATTGTAGATGACGAATCTAGCCTCTCTAAGCCTTGGTTGCTTCCCACGGTGTAGATCGAGCCTTCCCAACCTAAGAAAGAGATAGGAAGAGGAAGAACACGAAGAACACTAAAAGTGCATTCGCCCCCATTGTGGGTTTTGACTAATTAATGACAATCAAATTAGGGACTAACGGATTTATAAAAGCATATATGCAGGTGTTAGTCCTTAGAAAGATTTGAACTGTTGAAATCTCGTGAACAAAGCACGTTGGATACATTTGGACATAAAGATACCTAGCTCGAGTGGTGGTTTAAAAGTTTGATTTTAAACTTGAGTTATAGGTAAGCCGGACTATCAAGAGGGTCACAAATTAGGTTGGCTAGATGTGGAGAAAAGTGCTCAAATCGACTAACTAAAGTTTGCTTGAGAGACACCGCACAATCACGAACACATAGAGGTAAATCTGTGTGGTCGGAAGTACCGACCATGGGTGGTCGGTAGTACCGACCACGACTGCTCTGCGCGATGCTCTAACAACCTCTCTGTGTAGACTCGAAAATGGCCTAGCGGTAGTACCGTTATAAGGCCGGTACTACCGACCCTCGGTGGTACCGACCTCGGTCGGTAGCAAGTCAGTTTTTGCAACCTCTCTGTGTTGACTCAAAATGACTTGGCGGTAGTACCGCTATAGGGCCGGTACTACCGACCCTCGGTGGTACCGACCCTGGTCGGTAGAAAGGCAGATTTGCGGAGCTCTCTGTGTTGATCCAAAATGGCTTGGCAGTAGTACCGCCATAGGGCCGGTACTACCGACCTTCGGTGGTACTGACCCAAGCCGGTAGTAAGGCAATTTTGCAGGGCTCCCTGTGTTGGCTCGATTTTGACTTGGCGGTAGTACCGCCATAGAGTCGGTACTACCGACCCTCGGTGGTACCGACCCTGGTCGGTAGTAACCGAGGGACCAAGTCTCATTCCGCGGAGCTCTCTGTGTGCGGCCAATTTGGCCTGGCGGTAGTACCGCCATAAGGCCGGTACTACCGACCCTCGGTGGTACCGACCTGAGGCCGGTAGTTGACTTTAGGTCTGATCCAGATCTGTGCAACGGTTAGTGTCTGGTCGGTACTACCGACCATGGGTGGTCGGTACTACCGACCAGCCTCGGGACTGAGGGAGTATAAATAGCTCTCCTCTTCTCATTTGACCGTGACCCACTCATTCCACTCACTTATTGCGACCTAACTTCAAACAAAAGAGCCTCCAAGCATTGACTCCTTCCCTCTCTCTCTCCCCCCTTTGCTCCTAGATTCACTTACTTGCAAGATTTGAGCTAGGGAAGTGAGATTAGAGAGTGGAAAGCTTCAATCTACGACTTGAGCACTTGGTTTCCATTTAGCCGGCTTTGTTTATGTTTGTTACTCTTGAGCTCTTTGAGCTCTAGCCGGTTAGGTGTTCTTCGTGGTAGCCCGTATTGATTCATTTGTGAGGGCTCCCCGAAGTGTTTGTATTACCCCTGTGATTTCTAGTGGAGAAACTCTAGTAGCCTTTGTGGTTGCTTGAGTGAGGCTAGGAGGTGAAATAGACTCCGACCTTTGTGGTCACCTCAACAACGAGGACGTAGGCACTCCTTAGTGGATTGGCCGAACCTCGGGATAAATCGCCGTGTCCCTTGTGCTTGTTGTTATCTCTACTTTGTATATTACTTGTGTTCTTCGTGTTCCTCCTCTCCCTATCTCTTTCTTAGGTTGAGAAGGCTCGATCCACACCGTGGAAAGCAACCAAGGCTTGGTAAGGCAACATTCACAATCTATCATACTCAGGGAAGTGGGGCATACACTTGTATTACATTCATAGCTCACATATATTGGATTTGTAGTTTCTCTTTAGGTTTCCGGTAGTGTCGTTTGTTTGTGTCGGTAGTACTGGTGTGTTACACATGGTAGTACCTACCCAAAAAAATCGGCAACACCGATTGTTATCTAACTACAAATTCTAGTTTGTGAAGTTTTAGATTGTCAAAAATCACCTATTCACCCCCCTCTAGGCTGATTAGATCCTTTCAATTGGTATCGGAGCCTAACCCTTGTGTTAGCGCTTCACCGCGTAAGGGATAATCATGTCTACCCTAAGTCAAGAACAAGTGGATGACATTGTCAAGAGGATCTCTACTCAGTTGCTAGAAGATCAAGCAAAGAAACATGAAAATCAAATGAAAAAGATGAACGATGAGATTGAAAGCTTGAAGCAAGCTTTGGCCAACAAAGGCGAAACATCTGGAAGCGGAGAAAATCCGCCACAGCCCAAAGAAGATAAGAAAAAGGAAGATGAAGTGAAAGGCAAGAGGGAGAAGGAGTTCTCTAACATGTCTTATGACTATAGCCAAATGGGCAAAGTCATTCAATTGCCTAGCGTCAATCTAGGCAAACCACCCTCCTTCGATGGAATCAACTACAATGATTGGGCACACAAGATGAAGCTACATCTTCTTGCCGCAAGAGCTTGGGAGATTGTTGAGAATGGACCAAGTCATGTTGAAGGCGAAGAGTTCACCGACAATGATGTGATTGAGTTCCAACAAAATGTTCAAGCCGCATCATTTATCCTATCATGTCTTAAGCCCGAAGAAAGCAACAAGGTTCATGGAATGGAGAATGCCAAGAAGATTTGGGACACTCTCAGGATATCATATGAGGGTGATGCAAGTGTGAGGAAGTGCAACATAGAGCTTCTTCAAGGAAAGATCGAGAACTTCACTATCAAGAGTGGTGAGACCACTCAACAAATGTTTGATAGATTCATGACATTAATCAACAAGATTAGAGCTCTCGGAGACACAAAGTGAGATGACAACTCAGCTGCAAGAAAGCTATTGAGAGCATATAGAAAGAAGAACAAGACACTTGCATCAATCATCATGGAGAGACCCAACTATGAGAGCATGGGACCTCATGAGATGCTTGCCAAAATAAAGCATCATGAAGTCTTGGATGATGAAGCTCTAGAAGATCAAGAAGCAAGCAACAAGAAGGTGGTTGCTCTCAAGGCAAACCAAGAAGAAGGAAGCAAGGCCCAACATGATTCATCAAGTGATGAAAGCGATGATTCCGATGATGAGATTGCTCTCCTTGTGAAGAAATTCCGAAAATTCATGAAGAAGAAAATGTACAAGAAGGGAAAAGGTGGATACTTCAAGAAGTCAAAGAAGAGGACTTGTTATGAGTGTGGTGCGGATGATCATTTCATCGCTGATTGTCCACAAAAGAAGAACAAGAACAAATACAGCAAGAGTGATGATAAGAAGCAAAGAAGAAGAAGAGGTGGTGAAGCTCATCTTAGTGAAGAATGGTTCTCCGAAGATGACTCAAGTGATGAAGAGAAGAGCAAGGGCAAGGAGAAAGAGAAGGGAGCGGCCAACATCACCATACACAAGACTTCTTCTCCAAGCCCCCTCTCCAACATGACCACCTCGACCACTTCATCACGGTTGTTCGAGGACCTCACCGACGATGAGGATGACATCGCTCATTCTTGCTTTATGGCTAAGAATGAGAAGGTATTACCTCACTCTCCTACTTGTTCTAGTGATGAATTTAGTGATGATGACATGGATGAATTTGAAATTAGTATTATAAGAAAGTTTGGTAAGAAAGGTGGACCAAAGATACTAAAATTGCTTAGTAAATTGGAAAGTCGGAATGAAAGTCTTGTTTTGCAAGGGGACTTGATCTCTCAAGAGAGAGAAAAGAACCTTGCACTAGAAGCCTCTCTTGCCGAGGAGAAGTTGAAGGTTGAGAAATTGACTGTGGAACTATCTTTAGCTAATGACTCTAACAAGAAGTTGGCTAAGGAGTGTTCCACGAGCAATGACTCAATTGCTAATCTAAAGAGTAAGATTAGCTTGGTTCAAGAGAGCCTCACAAGCTCTCAAGATAAATATCAAACTCTTGAACTAAGCTACAACACTCTTTGGAGTAGTACCTCTTCAACTACTCCTAAGGATTCCGACAACTCTAATGCTTCAACAAGTAAAGGTTGCAATAGGTGTTATAAAGTTGATATCAATGCTTGTGCAACTAACATTGTTGAGTTGGAGAAGAAGAGCAAAGAGATCCAACGATTGAACATGATCTTGAGAAATGGTTGCAAGTGCAAGATGGAACAACCAAAGGATATCCTCAAGACCGCAAGACACCCATCCATCAAAGATGGTATTGGGTACAATAGGTATGGTGGCAAGGCCAATGGAAGGAAGATGGTCAAGGGGGTACCCTTTGTTAACTTTAACAAAGAGGTTCCTCTCTTTGACCTCATGAACAAGGCCAACAAGGTTGCCAACCCTAAGGCACCACTTACTAATGGTAAGATCAACAAGGAGAAGCAAGTGGAGGTCCCCAAGCAACAAAAGCCTATATCAAGAAGCTATACATGTGATTACTTGTGTTGTTGGGGAGAGAATGGCAAGATAGTAGTCAAGTATGTTGGTGCCCTCAAGAAGAGGGAGATAATGAGAAATGTTTGGGTGCCAAAAGTTTATGTGACTAACCCCCTAGGACCCAATCTCACTTGGGTACCTAAATCAAGAACATAATCTTGTTTTGTAGGAATATGCCTCCGGTGGTCAAGTTGGGTGTTGGATAGTGGATGCACCAATCATATGACCGAGGCAAAAGAAATGTTCTCCTCCTTCCAACCAAGCAACGACTCATGCAACAACATTGTGTTTGGTGACAATAATGGAAAGGGAGAAGTGCTTGGTTTGGGTAAAATTGCTATCTCAACTGACAATTCCATATCTAATGTATTACTTGTGCATTCGTTGAGTTACAATTTGTTGTCCGTTTCTCAACTTTGTGAAATGAGTTACGATTGTCTCTTTACGGATAAGGGTGTGACCGTCTCTAGAAGAAGGGATTCCTCTATTGCATTTAAAGGCGTGTTGAAGGGAAAACTTTACCTAGTTGACTTCTCAACAAGTAAGGTAGAACCTACAACATGTCTAATGGAAAAATCAAGCATGGGTTGGCTTTGGCATCGCCGACTAGCTCATGTTGGGATGAGAAACTTGGCCCAACTTCAAAGGGAAGGGCACATCCTTGGACTAACCAATGTCTCGTTTGAGAAAGACAGGATTTGCAGCGCATGCCAAGTCAGAAAGCAAGTTGGAGCAAAGCATCCAATGAAGAATGTCGTGTCAACCACAAGACCATTGGAGCTACTACATATGGACCTCATCGGACCCGTTGCTTACCAAAGCATCGGCGGTAACAAATATGACTTCGTTATTGTTGATGACTTTTCTCGTTTCACTTGGGTGTTCTTTTTAGCAGATAAAAGTGAGACCCAAAGCATATTCAAGAAGTTTGCTAGAAGGGCTCAAAATGAGTTTGAGCTCAAGATGAAGAAAGTAAGAAGCGACAATGGGACCGAGTTTAGGAACACCAACATAGAAGAATATCTTGATGAAGAAGGAATCAAGCATGAGTTCTCCGTTCCATATACCCCACAGCAAAATGGGGTTGTGGAAAGGAAGAACCGAACTCTAGTTGAAGCTGCAAGATCTATGTTGGATGAATACAAGACGTCCCATGGTTTTTGGGCGGAGGCGATGAACACCGCATGTCATGCCATCAACCGCCTCTACCTCCACAAGCTAAGGGACAAGACGCCATACGAGCTTCTAACCGGTAACAAACCGAAGGTGCATTACTTTCGAGTTTTTGGCTGCAATTGTTTCATACTTAACAAAAGGGCCAAAAGTTCAAAGTTTGCACCTAAGGTACACGAAGGCTTTCTACTTGGTTATGGTACTAACGAACACGGCTACCGCGTATTCAATAATGCCACCGACACTATTGAGTTAACGGTAGACGTGACTTTTGATGAATACGATGGCTCCCAAAAAGAGCAAGTCAATGATGAGCTTGTAGGTAATGACATGTCTCCATCCGAAGCAATCAAGAAGCTTACAACTGGTGATGTGAGGCCTATTGAGATTCAAGATGATGATGATGATCCATTGCACTCTCCACAAGATTCAAATGTCCATCATTGTAACACCTCGGGTTTTTAAATAATTAAAATTAAATAGAATTTAATAAGGAAAATGGCCAAAACCCTAGACGGAGGAAAATTTCTAACCAGATGGTTGTTGCATTCATGTCGTTGCATATTTTATTGGGTGAAAAAGAATTTTTGTTAAACCCGTTTAGGGCGAATCGAATTTATTCTATTTAGAAAATAAATAAAATATTTATTTAAATTTAACAAAATAAATCTCAAAGTTTTATTTAAAAAAAAAACTAGGGAAAATATTTCTAAAACTTGGCAAAACATTTTGATTTCAAAACTGATTTGAATTTGAATTTAGAAATACATTTGAGAAGAAAAAGAAAAGAAAAAGGAAACCTCTCCCTCTCTCGGGCTCCCCTTCCTCTTTTCAGCCCAGCCGACCACTCGAACCCCGGCCCAAACCCCCTCCTCCTCACCCTCAGCCCGCAGGCGCCGCCGGCCCACTCCTCCACCTGCTCCCTTTCCCTCTCTCCCCCCCGTTTCTCTCCTGGGCCAAGCCCCTCCCGCGTCCCCGCCGGCCCGCTCCCCCTCTCAAGCCCACTCGCTCGCCACCGGGCCAAGGAACGGCAGTAGCCGCTCAGATTCCCTCCTCTCTCTTACAGTTCGGCCCACTGGTCATCCTCCCTCTCTCGCTGCCTGTGGGTCCCGCCTATAAGACCCGCCCCCAACCTCCAGACCGAGCCTTCCGCGCGGCCGACGCCCGAACTCTGCGGTCGTCCGCCCCCGCTGCTTCTCCCTCGCCCTAGGGTTTCCCATCCCTCATAAAACGCATCCCAACACCACAGCTCCACTGAGCCGCCGCCACACCCCTCCACGTGCCCTCTCGACCTCTCCAGCGCCCACGCCCATCACCGCCGCTGCCATGGATGAGTTCACATCGAGCTCGTCGATTCCGTCCGAGAGACCGCCTCCGGCACCACCGCGGGCTCCTCCGGCACCGCAACCCCACGCCGCATCCGCCTCGCCCCTCCCCTTGTCCCCTTCCTCATACCCGAGCCGCAGCCGCACCACCGCAGCCATGGACGAGCTCGGGTCGAGCTCATCGATCTCCATGCATATGGCGTCAAACCCCTCACCGACTCCTCCTTTGGCACCGCAAGGACACGCCGCGTCCGCTCAATCCCTTCCTAGCCTCACTTAGTGCCCAAATCAACACCTCCGCTCACGACCGAGGCCACCGACCGGCCGCCGATCACCCCACCACTCGACCTCCCTCTCTGTACCTTTCCGCCACCAAAACGCCCACCAGAGGGTGCGCCGAGGCCCCCTACACATCCTCGGCTGTTCGCTGAAGCACCCCAGTCGCCAGAGCACCGCCACCGCCAGTCACCGGCGAGGCGCCGCCGTCGGCGCTCTGTTTGGACCCGCGCCCAGGAACAGTGGAGGAAGGACGGTCCTGCGCCGTCCATCAGCAGATGTGCGGCCCAGATCCCATCTTGACCGAGTCAACACCCGGTCAAGTGCTCGCCACGTCATCGTCGTCCTTCCAATCAGCAGAAGCCACGTAGCAGTCAAAAGCCACGTCAGCAAGGTCAAGCCCCGTCACCCATCTTATGCGATCTAGCCCCTGATTTTCCCTTTAATTAATTCACTATTTTCTGTGCCTTGTAAAACTTCGTAGCTACCCCCTGTTAGCTATGGTTATTCCTGTTTAGATCCGAACAGCGAGGGAGAATGGATTTCTTTGTTTTAAAATGTGTTTAAATGTTTTATTTGGTTCCATAAATGATTAATGATGTTATTAAACTAATTAGTAATGTCACTAATCTGTTTTGGTTCACAAAATGAAATAGTTTTATTTTGTTTTATTGGAAAGTTTAATGCTTTTATAAACTCTTTTATAATGTCTATAAATGTGGTTTGCTTATAAAAATAATTCTAAAATGCTTTTGTTTACAAATAAGTCTGTTAGCTTTTAATAAACAAATTAGGGTCCAAATCTTTTAAATTTTAGTCACTGATTTTGAAAAGTAATTAAAAGCAAATTTTGTTTATTTACCAAATTGCCCTCCAAACTTCAAAATGGGTAATTTTCAAACCGTAGCTCCGTTTTCAGCGGTTTTTGCACTCACGCGATCGTAGAAACAAGCCTTACGTGTTAGTAACCTTTTTAGGATGTTTTTATAATGTTTGGTGTATTGTTTTATTTATTTGTATATGTTTGTTTGTATGTTTGCGCGACCGAAGTTTGCCGCGATGGAAGAAAAGCCACTGATGGATTTCGAAGACGCCGAGTATATGTTGTATCACGTTTTCCTATCAAAGGCAAGTGTCCTTGAACATCTTGCACCTACTTAATTTTACTTTTGGTACTAGAGTAGTTAGATCTTGTAGATGCATGCTTGTCATTAATTTGAATCCCATGTTATGGTTTACTAGAATTTGTACATATTATCCTTGTCGCCTGTTTTGGGATGTTCGGGTAGGTGTCTTGCTTAGCCCTGCAGTCATGGTTGGGATGGGAGTTAAAATGTTTATAATCTTGATTAATGAACTATGAAACGAATGTGGACATGGTAATTTTGTAGTAACATGGTTATTAGGTAAATCCGGCAGGATGGACCCGTATTGGTGGTTTTGTGCCGTGGGACTCGGCAGCTGCTTTTGGTTTTTGGTTCTGGGCGAGTGCTAGATTTATCCTGCTTGGATCCCTAGGACCCGGTTCTTGGACAAGTAACCCGGCAAAACAGCGCAACCATGAGATCTGGATGGGCTGGACCTGGCTAATTAATTAACAACCTTTAAGTTGAGGGTCCACACGGGGTTTGTTTTAGTGGCTCACGAGGGGGCCCTGGGGGTCGTAGACCTTTGTACGGGGTGAAACCTTAGAGGTACGTGTGGAACGGACTTGGAGGGGGCTTTGTAAAGGCCTTGCAGTGCAACCCGCTATGCACCTCGGCAGTGTTTAGCGTGACGGGAACTGCACGACTCATGGGTAACGATGTGCAACCTCTGCAGAGTGTAAAACTGATATATCAGCCGTGCTCACGGTCACGAGCGGGCTTGGACTTCTTCGAGATTAGTTGGTTACTGGTTGGTTTTGGGTTCGGGTCATCTGATGGACTTCAGGTGCGGTTGCCTGATGGACTTCAGGTGTTGGTTGCTCGGTGTGACTCCGAGTGTGGCTTGCTCGGTGCGACTCCGAGTGTTGTTACTTTTCTACAGTATCTGTGGCTATAACCTAGTAAATAGGTGCATAGGATTAATAGGATTAATAGGGTGTGTTGCTTTAGGCGCTTGAGTCAAACAAAGTCAGCCTACCTTTGTTATAAGCCTCATAAGCATATATTTCCCACACTTGCGGAGTACATTTCGATGTACTCACCCTTCCTCTTTGTCCCCCCTGCTACCCCACCCAGACGCTGGAGACTACGCGTACGAGGAGCAGGAGTATCCAGAAGACGGAGGCTACGACCCTGACGACCTGTACTAGGATGGCGCTACCCCCGGTCGACCTTCCTGTGGAGTGGAGTCCAGACCTTCCGCATCGACACCAGGGTTTATTTTAGAGTTAGACTGAGAGTCTATACTTTTCTTTTGGACCCGAGGGTCATTTTTGTAATAATGTACGATATATTAATAAAGCATTGTTTTGATATTTACTATGATGTGGATATATGTATGAAAATTGATCCTGGCATACATATATTGTGATGAAGGTTCCGCAACTCCGATAGATGGAGGTGCAAATGATGGTCAAATGCAACATCAACTTGCTGATCAAGCACAAGCTCAACATGAAGACCAACGAGATGATGGGGACATCCACACATATGACGAAGATGATGAAGATGGACCCATCCAAAGGATATCACTTGTGCCACATCCAAGAGTTCATCACACAGTTCAACGGGATCATCCTGTTGACAACATCTTGGGGAGCATACGACGTGGGGTAACGACACATTCTCGTTTAGCAAGTTTTTGTGAACATTACTTGTTTTTCTCCTCCTTGGAACCTCTTAGGGTGGAAGAAACACTTCATGATCCGGATTGGGTGATGGCTATGCAAGAAGAGCTGAACAACTTCACCAGGAATGGAGTCTGGTCCTTGGTGGAAAGGCCCAAGCAAAATGTGATAGGAACCAAATGGGTCTTCCGCAACAAACAAGACGAGCATGGTGTGGTAACAAGGAACAAAGCACAGTTGGTGGCTCAAGGTTTTACCCAAATTGAAGGTTTGGACTTTGGGGAAACCTATGCACCTGTAGCTAGGCTTGAGTCAATTCGCATATTACTTGCCTTTGCTACTCACCATGATTTCAAGTTGTACCAAATGGATGTAAAAAGTGCATTCCTCAATGGCCCCCTCTCCGAACTGGTGTACGTGGAGCAACCACCGGGTTTTGAGGATCCAAAATTCCCCAACCACGTCTACAAGCTCGACAAGGCGCTCTATGGGCTTGAGCAAGCCCCTAGAGCTTGGTAAGATTGTCTTAACGACTTCCTACTCAAAAAGGGTTTTGAGATAGGGAAGGCCGACGCTACTTTATTTACTCGCAAAGTCAATGATGATATCTTTGTGTGCCAAATATATGTCGATGACATAATATTTGGTAGTACTAATTTGACTTTTTGTGAGGAGTTTAGTAGGATCATGACCAAACGGTTCGAGATGTCCATGATGGGTGAGTTGAAGTATTTCCTTGGATTTCAAATCAAGCAACTCAAGGATGGCACGTTCATCAGTCAAACCAAGTACACAAGAGATATGCTAAAGAAGTTTGAGATGGACAAGGCCAAACCCATCAAGACCCCCATGCCTACCAATGGACATCTTGATCTAAATGTGGATGGTAAGTCAGTGGACCAAAAGGTATATCGCTCTATGATCGGTTCATTGCTTTACCTTTGTGCATCTAGGCCTGCTATTATGCTTAGCGTGTGCATGTGTGCAAGATTTCAAGCTAATCCGAAAGAATGTCATATTATGGCCGTTAAGAGAATCTTTCGATACTTAGTGCACACTCCTCATCTTGGCTTGTGGTATCCCAAGGGCTCCACTTTTGATCTACTTGGCTATTCCGATTCGGACTATGCCAGTTGCAAAGTAGATCGAAAGAGCACTACCGAGACTTTCCAATTTATTGGAAGGTCTTTGGTGTCATGGAGTTCCAAGAAACAAAATAGTGTTGCCCTATCCACCGCCGAAGCCGAGTATGTGGCGGCCGGCGCTTGCTGTGTTCAACTACTTTGGATGAAGCAAACACTAAAAGATTTCGGATGTGAGGAAAACAAGATTCCACTTTTGTGTGACAATGAGAGTGCCATCAAGCTAGCTAACAATCCCGTAAACCATTCTCGCACAAAACACATTGACATCCGACACCATTTCTTGAGAGACCACGAAGCCAAAGGAGATATCTCTATACGCCATGTGAGCACCGAAAAACAATTAGCCGATATCTTCACAAAGCCTCTAGATGAGTCTCGATTTTGTACTTTGAGGAGTGAACTACATATCATTGATTCTTGTAACGTGGCTTGATGTCTTACAAACATTTGTTTTCACCTAGAGACCTAGATAAATGCTTTTATCAAATATTGTGTGTGATTTCAAAATCTATTTTGCATGCTTCACTTGTGTCCATAGTTATGTACTGCTTGTATGAAATCTGGACATGATTGAAGTGTGTGTAGTATACCACACATGGTTCTCCTAGAATAGCTCTCTGTCCGCTCTGGAAATGAACGGTCGGTAGTACCGCCATAGGGTCGGTAGTACCGACGTCGGTAGTACCGACCCTTATGGGTGGTAGTACCGACCGGGTTTGACCCGGATATAAAAGGTCGCAGTCAAATCCTTTTCACCCCATCCGGTCAATCCTTTTCACCCAGCCGCCGCCGCCTTGCGCCCGTGCCTTTCTGCCGCCGTGTCTCGCCCTCTCTCTCCGATCTCTCTCCTCCTCCACCCAAATCCAAATCCCTCCGGTGGGAAGGTGCGTTGGAGCAAGGAGATCGTCTTGGTGTTGTTCGTGAAGCCCGGAAGTTCCTCCTACATCGGATTTTGGCCTCTTCTTCTCGAGTAGCAAGGTACTAGGGTGTTCATGCCTGATCTCTCAATGTACCATGTTCTCGGTCGATTCCTTTGGTAGGATTGCTCTATCTAGTGTGTAGATGCTTCTAGGATGTATGGTTTGCAAGTTTATGGGCAATTTGGTTGATTGGATTGAAGTGAACCGCACGCTGCAGTGTGGTCGGTAGTACCGCCCCCTACGGTCGGTAGTACCGACCGCGTGCAACGTGCAGTTTTCTTCCCCGATCTTGATCGTTTCCCTCTTTGCTCCATCTGTTGAAGGTGTCTTGCTTTTGCCAATATCTCATATGCGTCTATGTAATCTTTTTCTAGATGTCGCATAGCCGGAGGTCCTCTCGTGATGCTCGTCAGGCTAGAGATGATGATGATTGAAAGGATCTAATCAGCCTAGAGGGGGGTGAATAGGTGATTTTTGACAATTTGAAACTTCACAAACTAGAAAATGTAGTTAGGCAACAACCAGTGTTGCCGGTTTGTTTGGGTAGGTACTACCGGGTGTGATGCACCGGTACTACCGACACAAACAAACGACACTGCCGGGATCCTAAGAAAGAACTACAAATCCAATGTAAGTGAGCTATGAATGTAATACAAGTAGGAACCCCACTTCCCTAAGTATGATACACAACGATTCTAGCCTTACCAAGCCTCGGTTGCTTTCCACGGTGTGGATCGAGGCTTCTCAACCTAAGAAAGAGATAGGGAGAGGAAGAACACGAAGAACACAAGTAATATGCAAAGCAGAGATAACAACAAGCACACGGGACACGACGATTTATCCCGAGGTTCGGCCAATCCACTAAGGAGTGCCTACGTCCTCGTTGTTGAGGTGACCACAAAGGTCGGAGTATATTTCACCTCCTAGCCTCACTCAAGCAACCACAAAGGCTACTAGAGTTTCTCCACTAGAAATCACAAGGGTAATACAAACACTTCGGGGATCCATCACAAATGAATCAATACGGGCTACCACGAAGAACACCTAGCCGGCTAGAGCTCAAAGAGCTCAAGAGTAAAAGACACAAAACAAGCCGGCTAAATGGAAACCAAGTGCTCAAGTCGTAGATCGAAGCTTCCCACACTATAATCTCACTTCCCTAGCTCAAATCTTGCAAGTGGGTGAATCTAGGAGCAAAGGGGGAGAGAGAGGGGAGGAGTCAATTCTTGGAGGCTCTTTTGTCTGAAGTTAGGTCGCAATAAGTGAGTGGAATGAGTGGGTAACCGTCAAACGAGAAGAGAGGAGTTATTTATACTCCCTCAGTCCCGAGGCTGGTCGGTAGTACCGACCACCCATGGTCGGTAGTACCGACCAGACACTAACCGTTGCACACATCTGGATCAGACCTAAAGTCAACTACCGGCCTCAGGTCGGTACCACCGAGGGTCGGTAGTACCGGCCTTATGGCGGTACTACCGCCAGGCCAAATCGGCCGCACACAGAGAGCTCCGCAGAATGAGACTTGGTCCCTCGGTTACTACCGACCAGGGTCGGTACCACCGAGGGTCGGTAGTACCGACTCTATGGCGGTACTACCGCCAAGTCAAAATCGAGCCAACACAGAGAGCCCTGCAAACTTGGTTTACTACCGGCTTGGGTCGGTACCACCAATGGTCGGTAGTACCGACTCTATGGCGGTACTACCGCCAAGCCATTTTGAGCGCGAACAGAGAGGTCTGCAGAAACCAGCTTTACTACCGACTAGGGTCGGTACCACCGAGGGCGGTAGTACCGACCATATGGCGGTACTACCGCCAGGTCATTTTTGAGCCTATACAGAGAGGTTGTAAAAATGGCTTGGTACCGGCCAAGGTTGGTACCACCGAGGGGCGGTAGTACCAGCCTTATGGCGGTACTACCGCCATGCCATTTTAAGCGCGAACAGAGAGGAAGTTAGAGCAGCGCGCTGAGCAGCCATGGTCGGTACTACCGACCACACAAATTTACCTCTATATGATCGTGATCGTGCGGTGTCTCTCAAGCAAACTTTAGTTAGTCGATTTGAGCACTTTTCTCCACATCTAGCCAACCTAATTTGTGACCCTCTTGATAGTCCGACTTACCTATAACTCAAGTTTAAAATCAAACTTTTAAGCCACCGCTCGAGCTTGGTATCTTTAGGTCCAAATGTATCCAACGTGCTTTGTTCATGAGATTTCAACAGTTCAAATCTTTCTAAGGACTAACACCTGCATATATGCTTTTATAAATCCATTAGTCCCTAATTTGATTGTCATTAATTAGCCAAAACCCACAATGGGGGCGAATGGACTTTCAAACTCCACCTTTTTGGTAATTGATGACAACCAACTTAGGCTTACAATAGGAATAGAAAGAATTGAAGCTTTTGAATTCCAAAAATTTAGTTCGAGCTCCCCCTTAGTGTATGCTTTGGATATGAATTTCAATCCTTGACTTAAAGCAAGGTTGCATACACAAGAACAAGAGCTCCCCCTAAATTTTGCAATCCGTGGGGTGCCTAAGTGTGTGACAACATCATATAAATCAATTTGTGATGCAGAAACAATATGGCATGGTGATTCACATAATATCATAACAAGAGATAGCCAACGAAAACAACAACCACCAACCATGACAAGAGCAGAAATATAAAGGATGAAACATACATGAAATTAACATAAAGCTCAAATGATTTACATCCTCATCACATCACAAATAAACAAGTAGCATAACCACACTTAGTTCTCATAGTTTAACTCTCTCTCACGAAATAGCTATTACATCAAAAGACGCCTAACACTCCCCCTTTGACATCAAATGCCAAAAAGGGTAGGCCATGAGAAGCATAAGAAACTAGTAATAGCCACTGGAAGAACCTCCAAAGCCACCAAAGATGGAGGAGTAAGCACTAGCACCAACATCACCACCTGGATATGACGACGAAGGAGCGGTAGAAGGATCAAGCGGAGGAGAAGGGGCGTGAAAGCCACCACTCCCAGCTGGATCGGCGTTGGGGACAGCAAAGCCCATGTAGGAGCCACCACCACCACCTTGATATGATGTGGATCCGCTCGGAAAGGACGAACCCTGTGACACCCCAATTTTAAGAACAAAATTGGAGCACAATATATGTATGCCAGGATCAATTTCCATACATATATCCACATCATAGTAAATATCAAAACAATGCTTTGTTAATAATAACGAACTTTATTACATAAATGACCCTCGGGTCTGAAAGAAAAGTACAGACTCTCATGAAACTGACTCTAAAATAAACTCTGATGAAGATGCGGAAAGCTGGACTCCATCTCCACAGGAAGGTCGACCGGGGGTAGCGCCATCCTAGTACAGGTCGTCAGGGTCGTAGCCTCCGTCTTCTGGATACTCCGGCTCCTCGTACGCGTAGTCTCCAGCGTCTGGGTGGGGTAGCAGGAGGAACAAAGAGGAAGGGTGAGTACATCGAAATGTACTCCGCAAGTGTAGGAAATATATGCTTATGAGGCTTATAACAAAGGTAGGCTGACTATGTTTGACTCAAGCGCCTAAAGCGACACACCCTATTAATCCTATTAATCCTATGCACCTATTTACTAGGTTATAGCCACAGATACTGTAGAAAAGTAACAACACTCGGAGTCGCACCGAGCAAACCACACTCGGAGTCACACCGAGCAACCAACACCTGAAGTCCATCAGGCAACCGCACCTGAAGTCCATCAGATGACCCGAACCCAAAACCAACCAGTAACCAACTAATCTCGAAGAAGTCCAAGCCCGCTCGTGACCGTGAGCACGGCTGATATATCAGTTTTACACTCTGCAGAGGTTGCACATCGTTACCCATGAGTCGTGCAGTTCCCGTCACGCTAAACACTGCCGAGGTGCATAGCGGGTTGCACTGCAAGGCCTTTACAAAGCCCCCTCCAAGTCCGTTCCACACGTACCTCTAAGGTTTCACCCCGTACAAAGGTCTACGACCCCCAGGGCCCCCTTGTGAGCCACTAAAACAAACCCCGTGTGGACCCTCAACTTAAAGGTTGCTAATTAATTAGCCAGGTCCAGCCCATCCAGATCTCATGGTTGCGCTGTTTTGCCGGGTTACTTGTCCAAGAACCGGGTCCTAGGGATCCAGGCAGGATAAATCTAGCACTCGCCCAGAACCAAAAACCAAAAGCAGCTGCCGAGTCCCACGGCACAAAACCGCCAATACGGGTCCATCCTGCCGGATTTACCTAATAACCATGTTACTACAAAATTACCATGTCCACATTTGTTTCATAGTTCATTAATCAAGATTATAAACATTTTAACTCCCATCCCAACCATGACTGCAGGGCTAAGCAAGACACCTACCCGAATATCCCAAAACAGGCGACAAGGATAATATGTACAAATTCTAGTAAACCATAACATGGGATTCAAATTAATGACAAGCATGCATCTACAAGATCTAACTACTCTAGTACCAAAAGTAAAATAAAGTAGGTGCAAGATGTTCAAGGACACTTGCCTTCGGGCTGGGTCGAAACTGCAGGATCACAAGAAGGGTCTGGAGCAACGAAGGCACAAGGTTGATCCAGGGGTTCCACGTAGCTCGCACTCGCTGGATCAAACATCAAACATGGCCCAAACATAGCAATATAAGAAACAGTATATCAACAGTAGTAAAACGGTATATAAACTGATCTACTGCGTAGAGCTTGACAAGACGAATCTAACGCAAGTTGAATGGGTCAAAACGGAGTTAAAACGTAAAGTTATGGGCATTTGAAGTTGGGTGGCAAAATTGTAAATAAACTGAACTCATTTTGCATTTAAATTAAATAAAATCGGAAAAGGAACTGCAGCTGGACCCGGCATCGTTTTCCAAAAAGGTCAAGGGCTAAACAGCTAGAGCGCCAAGACTCATAACATGGATTTTGGACGGCGGGTTGATTCTGAATAAGAACCTCAGGGGCTTATTTGCAAAATAGGCAAGACGGTCGGCGCAGGTGTTGTGGTGACGCCGCGTGGCACCCACCGATTGGCCGGTGCACGCACTGTGCCATGGACGCGGGTGCGGTGCAGCTGGGACCGAGTCCACGGTCGCTGGACCGAGCCTCAATGTCCGAAAACAAGAGGGGCTAAACTGAGAGTTTCCCTAGACTCAATCAACAGTATAGGTGGGACGGCGGGTTGATTCACGGAAAGATTGAGGTTACTTTTGCAAAACAGCCAGCGGTCGGTGTGGTCAGCGCGGCGGCTGACGTGTGCGCGCGTGGGCCGTGCGGTTGGTCCGGTGTACCAGCGGTGTCGTGGGCGAGCGGATGTGGCCGGCTGAGGACCAAGTCCACAGGGCGTGGACCGGGTGCATACCCTTCGCGGGGTGTTTAATCTGTGTCGTCCAAGACAGATCCAGTGGCCCAGAGCAGGAAGGGAGGGACTGGGTGGCCGCCGGTGGTGTTAGAGACGGCGGCGGCGCATGGCTTGCACGGCGGCGCCATGACCGCCTGCTCGGACAATGACCTAGAGGCCGGTAGCGACTGCGGGTAGGTGTGCATAAGAGAGAGGATCTTACGGTGATCACGATGGGGGGTTGTCGACGCGGCTCGTGGCACGGAGGAGGAGTTCCGGCGGCGATGGCGGATGGGGTGCTCGGGCCCTGAGGAACAATTCGGTTAAGGCCGCGGATTACCAAATTGAGGGTGACAGGGGAGAGAGGAGAGGAAGGCGAACCTTCTGGAAGCCTTTTCGTAGTTAGAGATGATTCGGAGAGGAGGAATCGACGGCGGGGCGGATGCTCTGCTCTGTTCGAGGTGGCGGCGGGCTTGTTTCCCCCGGCGTCTCCCCTGCGCAGCGAGACAGCGCGCCACAGCCCCCAAGTGAAGGCGTCGGAGCAGCTGGGTGGGACGTGACGTTTCTGCGAAGTCGGAGGGAAGGATGGGGAGGCGAGGGCTCGGTGGGATGCCTGGCAATGGCGACAGCAGTGCTAGGGCGTGGGGTTGGTTTGGGGTTCTTGTAGGCAGAGGGTATGGGGTGGCGGCGCGATCCTGGTGCAACGGGGACGCAAGAGAAGGCAGGGGGGGAGGGCGTTGGACGGCCGGTGGCGAGGCACAGGCACGCGGAACAGGGAGATATCGGCGGGCGGTGCGGTGTGGCTGTTGGGGACGACGGCTGACAGGTGGGCTCCACTCGTCAGTGGGGAGGGGAGAATGACGGGTGGGCCCTGGATGGCGGTGGGGAGAGAGGGAAGGGTTGCGGTCGCTCATGGCCGGTCATGCGTCCGCAGGCCGACGCGACCCAGTGCGGTTGAAGGGGAGAGGAGGCGGGGCGCTGGGCCGGGGCGAGAGTGGAGGCGGGTAGGGGCCGTCGCAGGCTGGGCCTGGCCCAACTCGGAGGGAGGAAGGGAATGGGAAGGTGGGGAAGTGGGCTGGCCGGAAGAATGGAGAAGGAAGAAGCTTAGTTTGCCTGTTGGCTTTCCTTTTACTTTCCCAAAATTTGCAAACCCTTTGGAAATCCCCAATTTCAAATCAGTTTGAAATTAAATATACTTTTGCAAACTTTTAGAAATATTTTTCCTAGGTTTTACAAATAAAATTTGAGTTTGATTTTGTAAATTTTCATAAATCTTTTTATTGCTTTCTAAATAGAATAAATCCGATTCGCCCTATTCGGGTTTAACAAAATTCTTTTTCACCCAATAAAATTGTGCAACAGCATGAATGCAACAAACATCTGGCTAGAATTTTTCCTCCAACTAGGATTTTGGCCATTTCTCAATTAAATTCTATTTAATTTTAATCATTTAAAAACCCGGGGTGTTACAAACCCGCACCATAGTCAGGGTAGTAGGGAGGAGGCTGGCACGAGGGCGGAGGCTGAAGAGGCTGATATAAGATGGAGGAGAAGATCCCGGCCTCATCACCACCCGGCTGCTGCTAGCCACCATCGTCATCGTCATCATCATCATCATCGCGCCGGGGCTGAGCATCATACTCGGCGAAGGGGTCTGGGAAGGGGCGGAGCGGCGAACGCGGAAGAAGACCAAGGTGCTCACGCACCTCCTGCTGATGCCGCTCGTCCCGCTCGGCCTTGTAGCAGCACTGAAAGCCCTATTTTGATTTTGGTTAATTGATGAAACCTATTTGGTCTAATCCTATTGCTAAGCATATGTGTAGCTTATAAGAGAGGATTGTGACCAAGCCAAGTGGTGGAGCTAGCTAGGTGGCAACCATGAAGGATGGTGATGGCCACAAGCACTCAAGAGATCAAGTGCTCTACCATTGATGAAACTTGAGAAGAAGAGAAGAGATGGAGCAAAGAGGCTCGAAGGCAAAGGTATAATCTGTAGGGTTTTTTGTTTTGGTGATCAAGACACTTAGCGAGTGTGATCACATTTAGGATACATAGCCGTACTATTAAGAGGAGATTATTCATGGCTTATGCGATGTTCAAGTGCCACTAGGAGTTCTCTAACATATCGATGCTATAGACCTAGTGAGTGACTAACAAAACCCCTTGGAAAATGCTTTGCAAAATGCTAACACACATGCATATGATGATGTACACTTAGTGGTGTTGGCACTTTTGGGATAAGGGGATGTTAAGGAGTTGTGGAGAAGCGGGAGAAACTAGTTTATAGTTCCTCTCTATCCTGCCGAGCTTGCGAGGCAGGATTCAGCGGTTTTTTGGAAGTAAAGTGGTGTGCTCAGGGAGCATCGGACGCTGGTCCTAGGAGCATCGGACGCTGGCTGAGCGTCCGATGGTTAACCCTAGTTTCTGTCAGAAGTTGAAGAAGCATCAGACGCTGGCAACGGACGCTGAGGAAACACTGTTGCAGTGTCCGATGCAGGTGACGTGGCGCGAACATGCTTTCCAGGGAGCATCGGACGTTGGGCTGCGTCCGATGCCAATCCGATGTGGTTTGGAGCGTTCTGGAACCTTTCTGTTGTGTCATCGGACGCAGGGGTTGAGCGTCCGATGCTAACGTTCCGGCGCGTCCGATGAGGCGTAGAAAAGTGCTGAATCGAGCAGTAGCATCGGAGCATCCGATGCCTGGCATCGGCGCGTCCGATGCCACTTTAACCGTGGCGCGAAGTGATATGGCCGTTGGGATCTAACGGGCAGATTTCATATCAGAGGGACATGTGGCTCCATTGGGAGCATCGGACGCTGGGGCAGCGTCCGATGGTCGCGCATCGGAGCGTCCGATGGTCGCGATTTCAGCCCAATGGCTAGGCCAACTTGGGTGGCCTATTTAAGGGGCTTGGCCGGCTCACTTGGTTTCACCTTTGCACATTCTGATTCCTAAGCATACTAGTGAGCATTGGCAAGCCTCCCAACTCATCTCCTAAGTTGATTCGATCAAACCAAGTGAGATTGAGTGATCTAGTGCGTGATTTGAAAGAGTTCAACCTAGTGGCACTAGTTCTTCGCATCGGCATTGAGTTTTCTTGTTACTCTTGGCATTTGCCGGTGCCTAGACTGCTTGGAGGTGTTGAGGTGGTTGTTGGCAAGATTGGTGATTGCTCTTGGCCACCACCGATCGAGATTGTGAGAGGTTTTGGAGCCTCACCTCGCCGGAGCGGCAAGAGGCATCCTTAGTGGATTGCTCGTGTCATTGAGACCTCACTAGCGGTAGATTCTTGTGGCGCTCTTAGTGAGCTTGGCTTTGCGCTGATTAGCCACCGGTCACCTAGTGTTGGTCGACACAACGGGGAGTAGCGTGCCGGCAAGCACGTGAACCTCGGGGAAAATCTTGGTGTCCCGTGTGCTTATTGTGATTGCTTCCACATCTTGGTGATTGGTCTTCATATTCACATCTTGGTGATTGGTCTTCATATTCACATCTTGGTGATTGGCATCACGAGTGGATTTCACCGGTGATTGACTCTCTACTAGGTGATCCCAAAGGCTCGGTGAAACCTCCTCTATCTAGCTCATTTACTTTGTGTATTTACATTGAGTTATTTCTCTTATGTAGATACTATCACTTGTTGTATATCTCTTGTTATATTCCTTGTGTAGCTAGTTGTGATTAGCTTGCTTAGTCTATCTATTGTACACACTTGTCTCATATATATTTTGTATATCATACTTGTACTAGAGCTAGTCAGTTTTATTCCGCATTAGATATTAGCTCCAATTGCTTGTGTGACATAGATATATTAGGTAGAATTGTTGGATAGGTGGCTTGCAACACACTGTTAGGCTAGTGCAAAAAGCTTCGCCATTTGTTATACTAATAGTGTTTGCCTAAGTAATTTTGTAGAGTTTTTAATTAGGCTATTCACCCCCCTCTAGCCAATTTGGACCTTCAAGCACCACTGGAAGAACTTGCCGAGGGCGAAGCGAACGCCACCACTCCTACGCCTCTCACGACATGGAGGAGGAGCGGCAGCAGGAGGCACCTCCTCGCGAGCCTGCTCCTGGCCATGAGCCTCATCAGGAGCTGCTGCTGCTGCTGGAATCTCACCACCTTCATCAACCTTGTCCTTGCCCATTGAAGAGAATTTACGAACACTGTACTCCTTCAGGCTCCTGTCATACTCAAAGGTGGCTCCAACAACATGCTCAATGATATGCATTAAGTATGGAGCAAAAGACAGGTCCTTGTGCGGGTCATTGTAGACATCTGAGATCTTCTGCCAAAGGAAGTGAGAGATGCTAAAACGACCATCTGGCTGAGCAAACTGGACAAGAACTTTTGGAGCGTCATTTCTCAAATTATCGTTGTCTCCAACCTTGGGGTCCAGGGTAAGGCGCATCAAGTTGTTAAGCACAAATTAGGTAGGCTTCAGGCCATTGACCTTAAAGTTTACCACTGCGCCATCCATGTAAATTCCATAGTTCTCCAGATGCTCAGGATACATGCCCCCACCATACATCTCAGACAAACGAGGAGCATTCCTGTCTTCACTGTTGAACCCCAACAGCCTGGCAAAGGTGACAAAGTTGCATCGGTAATGGACCCCTTGGGTCATCCAATGCAGCACCTGAGCCTGCTGATCAATGAATAGGGTGGCCCAGAACTGACAGATGATTTCCTGATTGTAACTGCGCTCACCAGTTATCAGCCCCATTATTCTCCAGTCCTCTAGCCTCTGCACCAAAGCTTGAATCTCTTCTGAATCCTTGTCTGTCAAGGAGCGGATTGCCAGCCGCTTGTGCTCAAAGATAGGAGGATGTCCCTTAGCACAGAAACTCTTCCAGCAGACAAAACAGTAGTAGCTGCTGAAAGCGGACCAAAACCTTCTATCCACTGAATATCCTCACAAGAAGATATGGATTTTCCAACCTCTGGGTCCTCAACAAGTTTGCCCACTTCCTGTCAGAATAGTCCATGACATTACCAAGATGAGCGGGGGAAGACATCAAGGCACCGGCTTTAGGGTGCAGGTGAAACAGCCGGTTGATCAACAACAGCCCGGCAGTCAGAGGAGAGGGAGGTCCAACTCGAGGATCAAGAGAACAACCCTCTCGCTCAGGACCAGCCCCTGAGCCACTCCTCCCACTATCACACTGTGCAGACGCCGGGAGGACCATTGACAGGGGGCAGTGGAGGTGGAGGAGCAGCATGACCACTGCCACCAGCACCACTGCCACCAGCACCACTACCACAACCCCTACCGCTGTCGACACTCCGACGGCTCATGGACGAACGTCCACGAACCTGTCGAGTGACATCCTCGCTGCTCCCACCGGCCCGGGCACGACGCCCGGGATTGCGGCGCTGCGGCTCTCCCTGCTGCACATCACTTAGCCCCAAAGCAACATACTCTTCCTCTTCATCATCTCTAGCCTGATGAGAGGACCTCCGGCTATGCGACATCTAGAAAAAGATAACATAGACGGATATAAGATATAGGAGAAAGCAAGACTACTTCAAAGGATGTAGCAGAGACGACGATCAAATCGGGAAGGAAACTGCTCACTGCACGCGGTCGGTACTACCGACCGTAGCGTGCGGTACTACCGACCGCACTGCAGCGTGCGATTCCCTTTGATCCAATCGCACAAATCGCCCATGAACTTGCAAACCATACATCCTAGAAGCCTCTACACACTAGATAGAGCAATCCTACCAAAGGATCGACCTAGAACAAGGTACATTTAGAGATCAGGCAAGAACACCCTAGTACCTTGCTACTCGAGAAGAAGAGGCCGAAATCCGATGTAGGAGGAACTTCCGGGCTTGACGAACACCACCAAGATGATCTCCACACTCCAAGGCACCTTCCCACCGAACGGATTTGAATTTGAGTGGAGGAGAAAGGAGATCGAGAAAGGAGAGGTGGGCGCGGCGGCTGCAAGGCACGGGCGGCGGCGCGGAAGCGGTGAAAAGCAGCTGACCGGATAGGGTCAAAGGGTTTTTCACCGTGGCCTTTTATACGGGTCAAACCCGGTCGGTACTACCGCCCTAGGGGTCGGTACTACCGCCCCTGTTGGCGGTACTACCGATCGTTCACGTCCAGAACGGACAGAGGGCTATTTAGGAGAACCTTGCGTGGTATACTACACAAACTTCAATCATGTCCAGATTTCATACAAGCAGTACATAGCTATGGACACAAGAGAAGCATGCAAAATAGATTTTGAAATCACACGCAATATTGTTAAACTTGTCTAGGTCTCTAGGTGAAAACAAATGTGTGTGCAAAACATCAAGCCACGTTACGAGAATCAATGATATTTAGTTCACTCCTCAAAGCACAAAATCTAGACTCATCTAGAGGCTTTGTGAAGATATCGGCTAGTTGTTTTTCGGTGCTCACATGGCGTATGGAGATATCTCCTTTGGCTTCGTGGTCTCTCAAGAAATGGTGTCGGATGTCAATGTGTTTTGTGCGGAATGGTTTACGGGATGTTTGGCTAGCTTGATGGCACTCTCATTGTCACACAAAAGTGGAATCTTGTTTTCCACATCCGAAATCTTTTAGTGTTTGCTTCATCCAAAGTAGTTGGGCACAGCAAGCGCCGGCCGCCACATACTCGGCTTCGGCGGTGGATAGGGCAACACTATTTTGTTTCTTGGAACTCCATGACACCAAAGACCTTCCAATAAATTGGCAAGTCCCGGTAGTGCTCTTTCGATCTACTTTGCAACCGGCATAGTCCGAATCGGAATAGCCAAGTAGATCAAAAGTGGAGCCCTTGGGATACCACAAGCCAAGATTAGGAGTGTGCACTAAGTATTGAAAGATTCTCTTAACGGCCATGATATGACATTCTTTCAGATTAGCTTGAAATCTTGCACAGATGCACACGCTAAGCATAATATCAGGCCTAGATGCACAAAGGTAAAGCAATGAACCGATCATAGAGCGATATACCTTTTGGTCCACTGACTTACCATCCTCATTTAGATCAAGATGTCCATTGGTAGGCATGGGGGTCTTGATGGGTTTGGCCTTGTCCATCTCAAACTTCTTTAGCATGTCTCTTGTATACTTGGTTTGACTGATGAACGTGCCATCCTTGAGTTGCTTGATTTGGAATCCAAGGAAATACTTCAACTCACCCATCATGGACATCTCGAACCTTTAGTTATGATCCTACTAAATTCCTCACAGAAAGTCACATTAGTACTACCAAAGATTATGTCATCGACATATATTTGGCACACAAAGATATCATTATCGACTTTGCGAGTAAATAAAGTAGCATCGGCCTTTCCTATCTCAAAACCCTTTTGAGTAGGAAGTCCTTAAGGCAATCATACCAAGCTCTAGGGGCTTGCTTGAGCCATAGAGCGCCTTGTCGAGCTTGTAGACGTGGTTGGGAACTTGGATCGTCAAAACCCCTGGTTGCTCCACGTATACCAATTCGGAGAGGGGGCCGTTGAGAATGCACTTTTCACGTCCATTTGGTATAGCTTGAAATCTTGGTGAGTAGCAAAGGCAAGTAATATAATTGACTCAAGCCTAGCTACGCTACGGTGCATAGGTTTCCCCAAAATCCAAACCTTCGATTTGAGTGAAACCTTGAGCCACCAACCGTGCTTTGTTCCTTGTTACCACGCCATGCTCGTCTTGTTTGTTGTGGAAGACCCATTTGGTTCCTATCACATTTTGCTTGGGCCTTTCCACCAAGGACCAGACTTCATTCCTAGTGAAGTTGTTCAGCTCTTCTTGCATAGCCATCACCCAGTCCGGATCATCAAGTGCTTCTTCCACCCTAAGAGGTTCCAAAGAGGAGACAAACAAGTAATGTTCACAAAAAATTGCTAAACGAGAATGTGTCATTACCCCACGTCGTATGCTCCCCAAGATGTTGTCAACGGGATGATCCGATTGAATCGTATGATGCACTTTAGGATGTGGCACAAGTGATCTCCTTTGGATGGGTTGATCTTCATCATCTTCGTCACATGTGGGGATGTCCCCATCATCTTGTCGGTCTTTATTTTGAGCTTGTGCTTGAATATCAAGTTGATGTTGCATTTGACCACCATTTGCACCTCCATCTATCGGAGTTGCGGAAGCTTCACCATGTACATTTGAATGCACATGATGGACATTTGAATCTGTGGAGAGTGCAACAGATCATCATCATCATCTTGAATCTCAATAGGTCTCACATCACCAGTTGCAAGCTTCTTGATTGCTTCGGATGGAGACATGTCATCACCTACAAGCTCATCATTGACTTGCTCCTTTTGGGAGCCGTCAGATTCATCAAAAGTCACGTCTACCATTAATTCAATAGTGCCGGTGGCATTATTGAATACACGGTAGTTGTGTTCATTAGTACCATAACCAAGTAGAAAGCCTTCGTGTACCTTAGGTACAAACTTTGAACTTTTGGCTCTCTTGTTAAGTATGAAACACTTGCAGCCAAAAACTCGAAAGTAATGCACCTTCGGTTTGTTACCGGTTAGAAGCTCGTATGGCGTCTTGTCCCTTAGCTTGTGAAGGTAGAGGCGGTTGATAACATGACACGCGGTGTTCATCGCCTCCGCCCAAAACTGTGGGACGTCTTGTATTCATCCAACATAGATCTTGCGGCTTCAACAGAGTTCGGTTCTTCTTTTCACAACCCCATTTTGCTGTGGGGTATATGGAACGGAGAACTCATGCTTGATTCCTTCTTCATCAAGATATTCTTCTATGTTGGTGTTCCTAAATTCGGTCCCATTGTCGCTTCTCACTTTCTTGATCTTGAGCTCAAACTCATTTTGAGCCCTCCTAGCAAACTTCTTGAAGATGCTTTGGGTCTCACTTTTATCTGCTAAAAAGAACACCCAAGTGAAACGAGAAAAGTCATCAACAATAACAAAACCATATTTGTTACCGCCGATGCTTTGGTAAGCAACGGGTCCGATGAGGTCCATATGTAGTAGCTCCAATGGTCTTGTAGTTGACACGACATTCTTCATTGGATGGTTTGCTCCAACTTGCTTTCTGGCTTGACATGCGCTGCAAATCCTATCTTTCTCAAACGAGACATTGGTTAGTCCAAGGATGTGCCCTTCCCTTTGAAGTTAGGCCAAGTTCCTCATCCCAACATGGGCTAGTCGGCGATGCCAAAGCCAACCCATGCTAGATTTTGCCATTAGACATGTCGTAGGTTCTACCTTACTAGTTGAGAAGTCAACTAGGTAAAGTTTTCCCTTCAACACGCCTTTAAATGCAATAGAGGAATCCCTTCTTCTAGAGACGGTCACACCCTTATCCGTAAAGAGACAATCGTAGCCCATTTCACAAAGTTGAGAAACGGACAACAAATTGTAACTCAACGAATGCACAAGTAATACATTAGATATGGAATTGTCAGTTGAGATAGCAATTTTACCCAAACCAAGCACTTCTCCTTTTCCTTTGTCACCAAACACAATGTTGTTGCTTGAGTCGTTGCTTGTTGGAAGGAGGAGAACATTTCTTTTGCCCCGGTCATATGATTGGTGCATCCACTATCCAACACCCAACTTGACCCACCAGAGGCATTTCCTACAAAACAAGATTATGTTCTTGATTTAGGTACCCAAGTGAGATTGGGTCCTAGGGGGTTAGTCACATAAACTTTTGGCACCCAAACATTTCTCATTATCTCCCTCTTCTTGAGGGCACCAACATACTTGACTACTATCTTGCCATTCTCTCCCCAACAACACAAGTAATCACATGTATAGCTTCTTGATATAGGCTTTTGTTGCTTGGGGACTTCCACTTACTTCTCCTTGTTGATCTTACCATTAGCAAGTGGAGCCTTAGGGTTGGCAACCTTGTTGGCCTTGTTCATGAGGTCAAAGAGAGGAACCACCCCTTTGTTAAAGTTAACAAAGGGTACCCCCTTGACCATCTTCCTTCTATTGGCCTTGCCACCATACCTATTGTACCCAATCCCATCCTTGATGGATGGATGTCTTGCGGTCTTGAGGATATCCTTTGGTTGTTCCATCTTGCACTTGCAACCATTCCTCAAGATCATGTTCAACCGTTGGATCTCTTTGCTCTCTTCTCTAACTCAACAATGTTAGTTGCACAAGTATTGATATCAACTTTATAACATCTATTGCAACCATTACTTGTTGAAGCATTAGAGTTGTCGGAATCCTTAGGAGTAGTTGAAGAGGTACTACTCCAAAGAGTGTTGTAGCTTAGTTCAAGAGTTTGATATTTATCTTGAGAGCTTGTGAGGCTCTCTTGAACCAAGCTAATCTTACTCTTAAGATTAGCAATTGAGTCATTGCTCGTGGAACACTCCTTAGCCAACTTCTTGTTAGAGTCGTTAGCTAAAGATAGTTCCACGATCAATTTCTCAACCTTCAACTTCTCCTCGGCAAGAGAGGCTTCCAATGCAAGGTTCTTTTCTCTCTCTTGAGACATCAAGTCCCCTTGCAAAACAATACTCTCATTCTGACTTTCCAATTTACTAAGCATTTTATATTTTTTGGTCCACCCTTTTTACCAAACTTTCTTATGATACTTAGTTCAAATTCATCCATGTCATCATCACTAAATTCATCACTAGAACAAGTAGGAGAGTGAGGTGATACCTTCTCATCCTTAGCCATGAAGCAAGAATGAGTGACGTCATCCTCATCGTCGGTGAGGTCCTCGAACAGCGTGATGATGTGGTCGAGGTAGTCATGTTGAGGAGGGGGCTTGGAGAATAAGTCTTGTGTATGGCGATGTTGGCCGCTCCCTTCTCTTTCTCCTTGCCCTTGCCTCTTCTCCTTCATCACTTGAGTCTCTTCAGAGAACACATTCTTCGCCAAGATGGGCTTCACCACCTCTTCTTCTTTCTTTGCTCTCTTATCATCACTCTTGCTATATTTGTTTCTTGTTCTTCTTTTGGGGACAATCACGATGAAATGATCGTCTGACCACACTCATAACTTTCTCTTCTTTGTGACCTCTTGAAGTATCCACCCTTGCCCTTCTTGTACATCTTCTTCCTCATGAATCTTCTAAAGTTCTTCACAAGGAGAGCAATCTCATCATCGGAATCGTCGCTCCCTTCACTTGATGAATCATGTTGGGCCTTGCTTCCTTCTTCTTGGTTTGCCTTGAGAGCTACCACCTTTTTGTGGCTTTCTTCTTGATCTTCTAGAGCTTCATCATCCAAGACTTCATGATGCTTTATTTTGGCAAGCATCTCATGAGGTCCCATGCTCTCATAGTTGGGTCTCTCCATGATGATTGACGCAAGTGTCTTGTTTTTCTTTCTATATGCTCTCAATAGCTTTCTTGCAGCTGAGTTGTCATCCCACTTTGTGTCTCCGAGAGCTCTAATCTTGTTGATCAATGTCATGAATCTATCAAACATTTCTTGAGTGGTCTCACCACTCTTGATCTTGAAGTTCTCGATCTTTCCTTGAAGAAGCTCTATGTTGCACTTCCTCACACTTGCATCACCCTCATATGATATCCTGAGAGTGTCCCAAATCTTCTTGGCATCTCCATTCCATGTACCTTGTTGCTTTCTTCGGGCTTGAGGCATGATAGGATCAATGATGTGGCTTGAACATTTTGTTGGAACTCAATCACATCATTGTCGGTGAACTCTTCGCCTTCAACATGACTTGGTCCATTCTCAACGATCTCTCAAGCTCTTGCGGCAAGGAGATGCAGCTTCATCTTGTGTGCCCAATCATTGTAGTTGATTCCATCGAAGGAGGGTAGTTTGCCTAGATTGACGCTAGGCAATTGAATGACTTTGCCCATTTGGCTATAGTCATAGGACATGCTAGAGAACTCCTTCTCCCTCTTGCCTTTCACTTCATCTTCCTTTTTCTATCTTCTTTGGGCTGTGGCAGATTTTCTCCGCTTCTGGATGTTTCGCCTTTGTTGGCCAAAGCTTGCCTCATAGTCTCCATCTCATCTCTCATCTTTTGCATTTGATCTTCATATTTATTTGCTTGATCTTCTAGCAGCTGAGTGGAAACCCTCTTGACAATGTCATCAATTTGTTCTTGACTTAGGGTCGACATGATTCTCCCTTACGCGGTGAAGCGCTAAAACAAGGGTTAGGCTCCGATACCAATTGAAAGGATCTAATCAACCTAGAGAGGGGGTGAATAGGTGATTTTTGACAATTTGAAACTTCACAAACTAGAAAATGTAGTTAGGCAACAACCAGTGTTGCCGGTTTGTTTGGGTAGGTACTACCGGGTGTGATGCACCGGTACTACCGACACAAACAAACGACACTACCGGGATCCTAAGAAAGAACTACAAATCCAATGTAAGTGAGCTATGAATGTAATACAAGTAGGAACCCCACTCCCCTAAGTATGATACACAACGATTCTAGCCTTACCAAGCCTCGGTTGCTTTCCACGGTGTGGATCGAGGCTTCTCAACCTAAGAAAGAGATAGGGAGAGGAAGAACACGAAGAACACAAGTAATATGCAAAGCAGAGATAACAACAAGCACACGGGACACGACGATTTATCCCGAGGTTCGGCCAATCCACTAAGGAGTGCCTACGTCCTCGTTGTTGAGGTGACCACAAAGGTCGGAGTCTATTTCACCTCCTAGCCTCACTCAAGCAACCACAAAGGCTACTAGAGTTTCTCCACTAGAAATCACAAGGGTAATACAAACACTTCGGGGAGCCCTCACAAATGAATCAATACGGGCTACCACGAAGAACACCTAACTGGCTAGAGCTCAAAGAGCTCAAGAGTAAAAGACACAAAACAAGCCGACTAAATGGAAACCAAGTGCTCAAGTCAAACTACCGGCCTCAGGTCGGTACCACCGATGGGCGGTAGTACCGGCCCTATGGCGGTACTACCGCCAGGCCAAATCGGCCACAAACAGAGAGCTCCGCAGAAAGAGACTTGGTCCTCGGTTACTACCGACCAGGGTCGGTACCACCGAGGGTCGGTAGTACCGACTCTATGGCGGTACTACCGCCAAGTCAAAATCGAGCCAACACAGAGAGCCCTGCAAACTTGGTTTACTACCGGCTTGGGTCGGTACCACCGATGGTCGGTAGTACCGACTCTATGGCGGTACTACCGCCAAGCCATTTTGAGCACGAACAGAGAGGTCTGCAGAAACCAACTTTACTACCGACTAGGGTCGGTACCACCGAGGGCGGTAGTACCGACCATATGGCGGTACTACCGCCAGGTCATTTTTGAGCCTATACAGAGAGGTTGTAAAACTGGCTTGGTACCGGCCAAGGTCGGTACCACCGAGGGGCGGTAGAACCGGCCTTATGGCGGTACTACCGCCAGGCCATTTTAAGCGTGAACAGAGAGGAGTTAGAGCAGCGCGCTGAGCAGCCATGGTCGGTACTACCGACCACCCATGGTCGGTACTACCGACCACACAGATTTACCTCTATGTGATCGTGATCGTGCGGTTCTCTCAAGCAAACTTTAGTTAGTCGATTTGAGCACTTTTCTCCTCACATCTAGCCAACCTAATTTGTGACCCTGTGACCCCTTGATACCGGCTTACCTATAACTCAAGTTTAAAATCAAACTTTTAAGCCACCACTCGAGCTAGGTATCTTTAGGTCCAAATGTATCCAACGTGCTTTGTTCACGAGATTTCAACAGTTCAAATCTTTCTAAGGACTAACACCTACATATATGCTTTTCTAAATCCGTTAGTCCCTAATTTGATTGTCATTAATTAGCCAAAACCCACAATGGGGGCGAATGCACTTTCAATGATGAGGAGTATGCTGCCTTGGAGCAAGGTGGTCTAGAGCAAGGGGAGCCGCAGCGACGCAATCCCGGGCGTCGTGCTCGGCCCGGTGGGAGCAACGAGGACATCACTCGCCAGGTTCGTGGGCGTTCATCCATGGGCCGTCGGAGTGTCGATAGCAGCAGGGGTGGTGGTAGTGGACAGGCTGGTGGCAATGGTCATGCGCCTCCTCCGCCTCCACCGCCCCCTATCAGTGGTCCTCCCGGGCGTCTGCACAGTGTGATAGTGGGAGGAGTGGCTCAGGCGGCTGGTCCTGAGCGAGAGGGTCGTTCCATCGATCCTCGCATTGGACCTCCGTCCCCTCCAACATCCGGTTTGCTGATGATCAACCGGGTGGTTCACTTGCATGGGGATGCCGGTGCTCTGATGTCGTCCCCCGCTTATCCTGGTAATGTCATGGACTATTCTGATAGGAAGTGGGCGAACTTGTTGAGGACCCAGAGGTTGGAGAATCCATTTCTTTTTGTCAGGGATGATTCAGTGGACAGAAGGACCATGTACATTTCTTTTTGTCTGCTGGAAGGGATTCTGTGCTAAGGGACATCCTCCCCTCTTTGAACACAAGCGGCTGGCAATCCGCTCTCTGACAGACAAGGGGATTGAAGAGATTGATGCTTTGGTGCAGCGTCTTGAGGACTGGAGGATTCTTGGGCTGATAACTGGTGAGCGCAGTTATAATCTGGAAATCATCTGTCAGTTCTGGGCCACCCTTTTCATTGATCCGCCTGCTCAGGTGTTGCATTGGATGACCCAGAGAGTTCACTACAGATGCAACTTTGTCACCTTTGCCAGGCTGTTGGGGTTCAACAGAGAAGACAGGAACGCCCCCAGGCTGTCTGAGATGTATGGTGGGGGCATGTATCCTGCGGATCTGCAGAGTTCTGGGATCTACATGCAAGGCGCGGTGCTGAACTTTCAGGTCAATGGGCTGAAGCTAGCTTACTTTGTCCTAAACAACTTGATGCGCCTTACCCTGGACCCCAAGGTTGGAGACACTCCAATTTGAGAAATGATGCTCCAAAGGTCCTTGTCCAGTTTGCTCTGCCAGATGGGCGATTCAGTATCTCCCACTTCCTTTGGCAGAAGATCTCGGATGCCTATAATGACCCGCACAAGGACCTACCTTTCGCTCCATACCTAATGCATATCATTGAGCATGTTGTTGAGCCACATTTGAGTATGACCAGAGCGTGAAGGAGTACAGCGTTCGCCAGTTCTCCTCGATGGGCAAGGCAAGGCTGATGAAGGTGGTGATGCTCGTGCAGCAGCAGCAGCTTCAGGCGAGGCTCATGGCCCAGAGCAGGCTCGTGAGGATGTGCCCCCTGCTGCCCCTTCTCATCCGCGCCCTGAGAGGCAGAGGAGTGGGGGTGGTGGGGCTGTTCGCTATGCGCTCAGCAAGTTCTTTTCTTGGTGTTGCTACAAGGCTGAGCGTGACGAGCAGCACCAGCGCGAGGTGCGTGAGCACCTCGGTATCCTCCGCGGTCTCCCTCCTCCGACCCTCCCAGACCCCTTCGCCGAGTACGATGCTCAGCCCAAGCGCGATGATGATGATGATGACGATGACGACGGTGCCAGCATCAGCCGCAGCAGCATGGTGGTGATGAGGCCGGAATCTTCTCCTGCCGACATGTATCAGCCTCTTCAGCACCCGCCCTTGTACCAGCCTCCGCCTTTCTACCCCGACTACGGTGAGGGTCCATCACATGGTGTGGATCCACCTCGTACCAGGGTGGTGGTGGCGGCTCCTACATGGGCTTTGCTGCCCCCGACGCCGATCCAGCTGGGAGTGGTGGCTTCCACGCCCCTTCTCCTCCGCCGGATCCTTCTACAGCCCCTTCGTCATCGTACCCAGGTGGTGATGTTGTTGCTAGTGCTTACTCTTCCATCTTTGGTGGCTATGGTGGTTCGTCTGGTGGCTACTATTAGATTCTTTGCTTATCGTGGCCTACCCTTTTTGGCATTTGATGCCAAAGGGGCAGTGTTAGGCTTTATCATGATGTAATAGCTAGTCTTTGTGAGAGAGAGTTAAACTAAGAGAACTAAGTGTGGTTATGCTACTTGTTTATTTGTGATGTGATGAGGCTTGTTTATTTGTGATGTGATGAGGATGTAAAACATTTGAGCTTTATGTTAAATTCATGTATGATTCATCCTCTTTATTTCTGCTCATGTCATGGTTGGTGATTGTTGTTTCGATATGGCTATGTGATTTGAGTCCTTTTCTTTCTTCCATAGTCATTCGATGTTCTCTCTTTTCACTGTTATATGATTCACCATGCCATCTTGTTTATGCATCACAAATTCATACATATGATGTTGTCACACACTTAGGCACCCCGGATTGCAAAATCTAGGGGGGGTTCTTGTTCTTTTGTATGCAACCTTGCTTTAAGTCAAGGTTTGAAACTCATATCCAAAGCATACACTAAGGGGGAGCTCGAACTAAATTTTGGAATTCAAAAGCTTCAATTCTTTCTATTCTTATTGTAAGCCTAAGTTGGTTGTCATCAATTACCAAAAAGGAGGAGTTTGAAAGTGCATTCGCCCCCATTGTGGGTTTTGGCTAATTAATGACAATCAAATTAGGGACTAACGGATTTACAAAAGCATATATGCAGGTGTTAGTCCTTAGAAAGATTTGAACTGTGGAAATCTCGTGAACAAAGCACGTTGGATACATTTGGACATAAAGATACCTAGCTCGAGTGGTGGTTTAAAAGTTTGATTTTAAACTTGAGTTATAGGTAAGCCGAACTATCAAGAGGGTCACAAATTAGGTTGGCTAGATGTGGAGAAAAGTGCTCAAATCGACTAACTAAAGTTTGCTTGAGAGACACCGCACAATCACGAATACATAGAGGTAAATCTGTGTGGTCGGTAGTACCGACCATGGGTGGTCGGTAGTACCGACCACGGCTGCTCTGCGCGATGCTCTAACAACCTCTCTATGTAGACTCGAAAATGGCCTGGCGGTAGTACCGCTATAGGCCCGTATCTACCTACACCTCGTCGCTGAGCCTCGGCCGGTAGCAAGTCAGTTTTTGCAACCTCTCTGTGTTGACTCAAAATGACTTGGCGGTAGTACCGCTATAGGGCCGGTACTACCGACCCTCGGTGGTATCGACCCTGGTCGGTAGAAAGGCAGATTTGCGGAGCTCTCTGTGTTGATCCAAAATGGCTTGGCGGTAGTACCGCCATAGGGACGGTACTACCGACCTTCGGTGGTACCGACCCAAGCCGATAGTAAGGCAATTTTGCAGGGCTCTCTGTGTTGGCTCGATTTTGACTTGGCGGTAGTACCGCCATAGAGTCGGTACTACCGACCCTCGGTGGTACCGACCCTGGTCGGTGGTAACCGAGGGACCAAGTCTCATTCTGCGGAGCTCTCTGTGTGCGGCCGATTTGGCCTGGCGGTAGTACCGCCATAAGGCCGGTACTACCGACCCTCGGTGGTACCGACCTGAGGCCGGTAGTTGACTTTAGGTCTGATCCAGATCTGTGCAACGGTTAGTGTCTGGTCGGTACTACCGACCATGGGTGGTCGGTACTACCGACCATGGGTGGTCGGTACTACCGACCAGCCTCGGGACTGAGGGAGTATAAATAGCTCTCCTCTTCTCGTTTGACCGTGACCCACTCATTCCACTCACTTATTGCGACCTAACTTCAGACAAAAGAGACTCCAAGCATTGACTCCTTCCCTCTCTCTCTCCCCCCCCTTTGCTCCTAGATTCACTTACTTGCAAGATTTGAGCTAGGGAAGTGAGATTAGAGAGTGGAAAGCTTCGATCTACGACTTGAGCACTTGGTTTCCATTTAGCCGGCTTTCTTTGTGTCTATTAATCTTGAGCTCTTTGAGCTCTAGCCGGTTAGTGTGTTCTTCATGGTAGCCCGTATTGATTCATTTGTGAGGGCTCCCCGAAGTGTTTGTATTACCCCTGTGATTTCTAGTGGAGAAACTCTAGTAGCCTTTGTGGTTGCTTGAGTGAGGCTAGGAGGTGAAATAGACTCCGACCTTTGTGGTCACCTCAACAACGAGGATGTAGGCACTCCTTAGTGGATTGGCCGAACCTCGGGATAAATCGGCGTGTCCCTTGTGCTTGTTGTTATCTCTCTACTTTGATATTACTTGTGTTCTTCGTGTTCCTCCTCTCCCTATCTCTTTCTTAGGTTGAGAAGGCTCGATCCACACCGTGGAAAGCAACCAAGGCTTGGTAAGGCAACATTCGCAATCTATCATACTTAGGGAAGTGGGGCATACACTTGTATTACATTCATAGCTCACATATATTGGATTTGTAGTTTCTCTTTAGGTTTCCGGTAGTGTCGTTTGTTTGTCTCAGTAGTACCGGTGGGTTACACACGGTAGTATCTACCCAAACAAACCGGCAACACCGGTTGTTATCTAACTACAAATTCTAGTTTGTGAAGTTTCAGATTATCAAAATCACCTATTCACCCCCCCCCCTCTAGGCTGATTAGATCCTTTCAAACACAAGTACAAGCATAATATCCAAAGTAGAGACAACACAAGCACAAGGGACACAACGATTTATCCCGAGGTTCGGCCAAACCACTAAGGAGTGCCTACGTCCTCGTTGTTGAGGTGACCACCAAGGTCAGAGTTTCTTTCACCTCCTTGACTCACTCTAGCAACCACAAAGGCTACTCGAGTTTCTCCACTAGAAATCACAGGGGGAATACAAACACTTCAGGAAGCCCTCACAAATGAATCAACATGGGCTACCACGAAGAACACCTAACCGGCTAGGGTTCAAAGAACCCAAGAGTAATAGACACAAACCAAGCCATGGAAACCAAGTGCTCAAGTCGTAGATCGAAGCTTCCCACTCTCTAATCTCACTTCCCTAGCTCAAATCTTGGAAGGGAATGAATCTTGGAGCAAAGGGGGAGATAGAGGGGAGGAGTCAATGCTTGGAGAGTGTTTTGTCAGCTGGTAGGTCGCAATAAGTGAGTGGAATGAGTGGGTAACGATCATAAGTGAAGTGAGAGGCTATTTATAGTCTCTCAGTCCCGAGGCTTGTCGGTAGTACCGACCACCCATGGTCGGTAGTACCGACCGGCCAAAAATCGTTGCACAGATCTGAGTTGACCTAATACCAACTACCGACCAAAGGTCGATACCACCGAGGGTCGGTAGTACCGGCCTTATGGCGGTACTACCGCCAGGCCAAATCGGCCGCGAACAGAGAGCTCCGCAGAAAGTCCCTTGACCCCTCGGTACCTACCGACCAGGGTCGGTACCCACCGAGGGTCGGTAGTACCGGCCTTATGGCGGTACTACCGCCAGGCCAAATCGGCCGCGAATAGAGAGCTCCGCAGAAAGTCCCTTGACCCCTCGGTACCTACCGACCAGGGTCGGTACCACCAAGGGTCGGTAGTACCGGCCATATGGCGGTACTACCGCCAAGTCAAAAACACGCACCAACAGAGAGCTCCACAAATCTGTCTTTCTACCGGCTTGGTCGGTACCACCGATGGTCGGTAGTACCGGCCTTATGGCGGTACTACCGCCAAGCCATTTTGAACACGAACAGAGAGGTCTGCAAAAATGACCTTCCTACCGACCAAGGTCGGTACCACCGAGGGTCGGTAGTATCGGCCTTATGGCGGTACTACCGCCAGGCCATTTTTGAACCTACACAGAGAGGGTGTTAGAATGATCTGGGTGGCAGATACTACCGCCTTATGGCAGTACTACCGCCAGTTCAAAATGAACTCTACCCAGAGAGTATTGCTCGCTGCCTCCCTGGTCGGTACTACCGACCCCCATGGTTGGTACTACCGACCGTACGAAATTACATCTATGTGTTCGTGATCGTGCGGTGACTCTCAAGCAAACTTTAGTTAGTCAATTTGAGCACTTTTCTCCACATCTAGCCAACCTAATTTGTGACCCTCTTGATAGTCCGGCTTACCTATAACTCAAGTTTAAAATTAAACTTTCAAACCACCACTTGAGCTAGGCAACTTTTGTCCCAATACAATCAACGTGCTTTGTTCACGAGATTTCAACATTTCAAGTCTTTCTAAGGACAAACACCTGCATGCATGCTTTTATAAACCCGTTAGTCCCTAATTTGATTGTCATTAATTAGCCAAAACCCACATTGGGGGTGAATGCACTTACACCGGGAAAGGGGCGACTCGTACGACGTGTTGCTCCATACCGCGAACTATTCCACGCCATACCCCCCCTCGAGGTTCGATTGTCAACATATTTCCCGTGTTTCCGGAGCTCGACCCTGCTCGCGTAAGGGCTCGACCCCCCCCCCCCCTTGGAAGCCTCGACCGCTTCGACCACCCCCTCGAGCGCGACTCCGCCAGGACCGGTCAGCACTTCAACTACTCCCGACGCGACGTCTTCACATACGCCCGCGCATGGGCGTCGTCCTTCACCAGCATCACCAGCCACATTGCTACAGGGCCAAGATCGCCTCCACAGCGGCACCGACATGACCAGCAACGTCATCGCCGACATCATCATTGTTGATGCTCACTAAGTGTTATATTCTTAGCATCAACAAGGTCATATAACGCAACACAAGGACCTAAAATCAACCAAAAACCTTTTATAATCTAACGATTTCCACTTGTCCTTGAGTTTTATTTGAATGTAGGTAATTGCAGGGTTTGTGAGCAAAATGACCAAGAGGACCCACTAGGAGGCAAGCCCACTCACCTGGGCTCACTTTGGGCCAAGGTGGGGTGACGTCCGCCACCCCTAGCTGGTGGCCGCCAGGAGAGTGAGGCCCAAACTCCTCCCCTGCCACGTCACTAATCCAGGGGAGGCGTGCCACTCATTTTGCCGCCATTGATCACTTAGGTCAGTGCATCCAAGGGCTAAGAAGAGATGTCACGTGGATCATGATCTAATTGCCCATGTGACGGTTATTTGGACATGCAACCGACTTTGGAACCGCCTTGGAGGAGTCCTTGGAGACCGTAGGATCAATGACGGTGCATCCAAGGGCCAGGGGGGTGGCGGCCGCCACCTAGGGCTGGCGCCCCCCAACTCACTCACCCCCCTAACCTAACCCTAGGTCCCTTAGGCTATAAATAGGATCCCCCGAGCTCATTTGTACTCAGACCTCACCTCATTAGTCCCACTCTCTTGTAAGCGAAGCTCTGGTGAAGTAACACTCTAGTTGAGAGACTTAGAGTGAGAGCGAGAGTGTAGAAGAGAAGAGCTGGAGTTGTAATAGAGGATCTTCCAGAGTCTCTGGTATAATTCCAAGTCTTTCTTCATTTATCTTAGTGTTCTTCTACTTTTAGCATTTACTTTAAGTTCTGTACTTATTATTCTTGTTGAGTGCTTTCGATCATAGATAACTTAGTATTTAGTTTGTATCTAGTTTGGGCTCTTCGCTGAGTAATCAGTGCTCTAGTTTTGGACGCAAGATTAGAGTAGTATATATTAGTGTAAGCGCGGTGCTTAGACTAATTATACCTTAGTTTGTGGCTAGCCCCCCGGATAGCTGTGGTAGCAAATGGGTGGTGACAGCCCTGGGAGCCTTGAATTCCACTATGTAGTTGGGTTAGTTTTTAAATCATAAACATCATTGTGCACGTCTGAGGTAAATAGTCCAGAGGGTGTGTACGGTTCGAAGAACTAGATAAAATCTTTATTGCTAAGTTAGTTGTGTTCGTAAGTGTGTAGGAAAACATTAATCTGTTCATCGGCCAGACCCCGCCGATTTAATTTAATAGTAGTTAGTCTTTCTTTCTTTTAGTAGTAGTAGAAATCAACCCCATTCATACATTTCGATCAACCTTGCTAGAATCACTAGTTGTTCATAGCAGTCCTAGTGGTAGTTTTTGCCATAGTAGCTTCCCTGTGGAAATAAATACGATACTCGGTTACTCCCGGGGGAAGTGCTACAATTGACTTATTCTGTGCGCTTGCGGAATTTACCAATAGTCATACGAATAGTTAGTTATACTTCTTACATTAAGAAGTACCAACAAGCCTTTCTGGCGCCGTTGCTGGGATAGATTCCATAGTCTACTCCTAGTAACGACGTTAGCAAGTGTCAACAATCGTCAACGTCATCGCCTATGATAGCCCTAAACTCATGTAACCCTAAGTCTCCCCTTCGCCTATAAAAGGGGACGCTAGGGCTTAGGACAGGGAGGGTGAGCACGACTTACAGGAAGTCCCCATATACATTCTCGCACGACATAGACTCTCACAAGCACACAAGCACACTCCAGCTTCTCACCATAGCCAAGGACTCCAGAGCTCAGTTCTCTAGTTCTAGCATCTCACTGCCATCCCCCGTTCAATCTCATGCTTGTATTCGCCCTTGTACAAGCACTTCTGTGCAAGATAATACAAACTCTCTCCCCCGCTGGACGTAGGGCTTTCCTTTGCCCGAACCAGGATAGATCGATGTGTTCTTCTTGCATCACCATCCGGATTAGGGAGCACGCACTTATAAATTCACTCGTCGTGTAGACCTCCGGGTTTCGAATACCGACAACTAGTAATATAAAGTAAGTTTAGAAAAATAAATAAATATATGATATATAACAAGAGTATCTACTAGCAAGAGTAATCCATGTCACTTGGGTCATGTTTGGATCCATAAAACTAACACCTAATTGAGATAGTTTTTTATTAGTTCCTAATTAAAGACCGAATAAATAGGTAGACTAATTGTCAGCCCACTAATCGTAGACTAGTTGTTAGTTCCTTCTTCAGGCTTAGTCCATCCAAACATGCCCTTAGCCTTTTAAGTAGTCCATAGATTATTAGTATGCACAGTCTGATAGTCCAGAGCTAATAGACTAGATGTTAGTCTTAGTCGATCCAAACATGCCCTTAACCTTTTGAGTAGTTTGGTTGGTCAACATAGATTAATTATAATAGATAACTTTAGCATTTGCTAGCAAATAAACACAAAAGAGTCCATAGATTATTATTCAAGTAGTTTTAATCTAAGCATCATAAAACATAACATGATTTTAAAGCAAAATATGAAACTAGTTTAATATTTTTCTAAGCTAAAACAAATTCTCTATGATTTTTATTAGATTAGAATATATATATAAGATTTTTAGCTGCACTATTAAAAATATTTATTATTTTCAAGATAAAAATATAGTTTGATTTACCCATAAACTATCTATGAAGTTGATTTACCCCTTGCATTAAATCTAGCGTGGCACGAATGACATGACGTTGATGTCCAAAACTTATTAGGACATCACAATGCATACTCTATCATAGAGTCTAAGACTATTCTTTATACTCCTATTTATAGTATTTTACTGATGTGATAGTAGGTTTAGTAAAGAAAGAGAGCGAGAACCAAAACTCCAATTCTTATTAAAACTCTAAGTCCACGATATTTTTTGAGGTAATAAATAGGCTTAAACTCTATGGTGGAGTCTGTATTGTGAGTGCTCTTAGAGTGAAAAAAACAAGTTTTTAAAAATTGATGGTTTAAAACCATTTATGTAAATAAAAGATGAAAATTGGACTATCCTAATAGTTTATGGACGCGACTAAAAAACGACCGACCGTGCGTTAAGCGCCCCGCACGGCCGGCCGCTCCATGTAGGAACGCCCCCGTCTTTGAACGTGTGAGCCCGCTAATCTCGGTGCCTCCAGTCCGCGAGCCTCGACGCCCCGTCCCCGGCGCGGACCTCAACGCACCCCGCCCTCGGCGTCACGCGCATGTGAAAGGATCAAATTAGCCTAGAGGGGGGTGATAGGTGATTTTCTGCAATCTAAAATCACAAAACTAAAACTTGTAGTTAGATAACCAACGGTATTACCGATTTGTTTCGGTAGGTACTACCGGATATGAAACGCCGATACTACCGACACAAACAAACGGCACTACCGGAGCCTTAAGAGAAACTACAAATCCAATGTATGTGAGCTATGAATGTAAAACAATAAAAATGCCCCACTTCCCTAGTAGTATTGTCGATGAAGATTCTAGCCTCTCCAAGCCTTGTTTGGTTGCTTCCCACGGTGTAGATCGAGCCTTCCCAACCTAAGAAAGGGATAGGGAGAGGAAGAACACGAAGAATACAAGTACAACCGTAATATCCAAAGAAGAGACAACAACAAGCACACGGGACACAGCGATTTATCCCGAGGTTCGGCCAAACCACTAAGGAGTGCCTACGTCCTCATTGTTGAGGTGACCACCAAGGTCGGAGTCTCTTTCACCTCCTTGCCTCACACAAGCAACCACAAAGGCTACTAGAGTTTCTCCACTAGAAATCACAGGGGAAATACAAACACTTCGGGGAGCCCTCACAAATGAAACAACACGGGCTACCACGAAGAATACCTAACCGGCTAGGTGTTGGTAGTTCTTAACTACACCTAGGATAGGGTAGCTAAAGTGGGGATGGTGTATGAGTCGAGTCAAGGAGGGGATGAAAGTCGAAGAATAAGAAAAGGGAAGAGGAGAAGGGAGGAGATGAAAGGGATGAGAGAGGATGAGAGGCTAGAAAGAATATATGGATGGATAGGTAAGGATGGATGAAATGGCTAAGGTAAGGTGGATAAATAGGTAGATGGATAGAATGGGATAACTAAGGATAACTAACTAATAAATAACTAATAAATATAATTACTATTTACTCCTAGATAACTACGAAGCAAGATAGTAGCTACGAAGCAAGATAGGCAAATGTCAATTAAGCAACCAAGTTAAGTATAGTTTTATTCCTATCTTATCAAGTATCGAGGCGTACTAGCCTTTACCACTGACTTAGGTTGAACGCTAGCACAACGAGTCTTACTGTTAAACTGGGCCAACTACGTGGTGGAATTCAAGGCGCACAGGGCTGTCACCACCTGCTTGCTACCACAGCTATCCGAGGGTCCAGCCGTATCTGAAGGTAAGTCTATAACTAAGCACCACGCTGAATTATATTCTAACTATCTCTACCCTAGCTTTGAATAGAGAAACCCTTGCGGACGTCAGAAGCAAATACTTGACTTAATAAGATAAACACTAAACTAACTAAGCAACCTATTGGCAAAGATCAAACACTAAGCTCACTAGAGATTAACTACTATGGCTAAGTGAACTGAATTGTAGGGTAGCTAGGCACTCAAGCAATCAATCAAGTATACTACAATACTGATAAGTAGAATAAAGTAATACTTGAAATGATGAACTAGAATATAGTAAAGTGCTTGAGTAACAAGAGCAAAACTTGAACTGGAGACGAAGGAAGACTCTTCCCAGCTCCAGGACCGATCACTCGCACGCCTCTACTCTTGAGCTAAGCCTTGAGCAGCGCTTCCGCGAGGGCAATGAGGCAAAGATGCCTTGCTCTACTACCTACCTACTTGCCTAAGCTTGGCTAAACCCTAAGCTATTAGCCTTGCTTCTTTGCTTCCTTGCTTTCTTGTGTGTGTGTGTGTTACTTCTGAAGTGATGCCTCCAGGGGGTATTTAGCCTTGTGGAGTGAGGGGGGTACTTATAGGGGACAGCTAACCGACCTAGGGCAAACCCTAGTGGCGGGCGCCAGCCCTAGGTGGCGGCCGCCACCCCCCTGGCCGTTGGATGCACCGTCATTGATCCTACGGCCTCCAGGGACTCCTCCAAGGCGGTGGTTAGGTCAGTTGCATGTCCAAATAACCGTCATTCGGTCATGATCCACGCCATTCCCCTCCTGAGCCCTCCGATGCCACTGACCTAGTGACCAAGGGCCAAGATTTGGCCCTGTGGGTGGTCACACGGATCAGTGACATGGCAGAGGGGAGGTTTGGGCCTCTCCTTGTGGCGGGCGCCACCTAGGGTGGCGGGCGCCACCCCACTAGGGCCCAAATGGGCCTTGCTGAGTGGTCTCGGCCTCTAGTGGGTTCATGCTCCAAATTTGGTCAAAATCCTACATTCAAATCAAAATCTATGGACATGTGGAATTTAGTTAGTTTGAAACCTATTTGACTACATTTCATGCCTTTTTGGTAAATTTTAAGGTAACATGTTGATGGTAAAACAGGTGTTTAAGGACCATCAACAAGCTCCCCAAGCTAACCTGTTGCTCGTCCTCAAGCAACAATGTGGTTTAAGCATTGAGCATGAAATAGATAGCAACTTAAGATGTATACAAGTCCATATTGTATAGTGAGAAATAACTTAGTATATCATTAATCATGGCAATGTGGGGCTTATAGCTTTTGACTTCAAACATGCAAGAGTGAAATAAAGCAGTAGATAAGAAACTTTTATCTTGCTTAGGTTTGAGTAGGATTCTGTCTGGAGGTTTTTTTAGGTTTTCAAAAGATAAAAACTTGCTTAAGTCCTCCAAGATTCACTCAATCACTCAATGGTGTTTAAATCCTCACTTAGGCCAAAATATAGTCTCTCCTATTTCTAAAGAATGATATGTGGAGTTATAGGTAGGCTAAGAATCATGAGCAAATTGCCTAATGTTTATTGCTAAGCTAGACACTCAGATCATAAGGAGCAGCAAATCATAAAAATTGATCAAGATGTGCATGTGTGGTTATGTGGAAGTGTATAGAGAGATATTTCATAATCCTTCCTAGTTAATTTCTGGGGTCTAGAGCTAATGATAACTCTCTCTGTCTCTCTTTTTTCGATACATAGTGAGTAGACAAAAATGTGTCCTCACATTTTCTTAGGACATAGTCCGCTCTTGAGCTACTTTGCTCACTTTTTTTTATATCTCTTTTTTCTAGCTCTAGATTTCCCCAGATTATCTATAGGAAAGGATTTTAGAAATGAAAAGGGGGGAAGAGAGAGAAATGCTTATTCCTAGTGTAGGAATAGCATAAGGCTAGCAATGAGACGTTTGACAAGGTATTGCATATCTCCAGTGTAGAGAATGAGCAATTTATTTGGTGGTTGCAAACTTCTAAAGTGGAGAGTAGGCAATTTATGGTGGGTGTGTGAATCTTGATCAAAAGATATGATAAGCTTCTCTACTAAGATCTATGAGGTCTAACAAAGCTCAACACAGACAAAGCTCTTTGTGGTTTTGACTAACAAATATTTGGCTAGTGGTGGGATGGGATAAAATCCAGGAGGAACTTTTAGCAAGGTTTTCATGATTTTTTTAAAGAAATCCTCCAGATTAGGTCCTAATTTCACCTTAGCAAGTTTAAAGAATTACTCCATTTCTTACTAACTTTATTCACTAAGCATGATTTCAGTTAAAGCATGTGCAACCCACAAAAGCTACAACTTAGATACGACCAGTTATTCTAACTATAACAATAGCATTTGCATGACATATTTCAAATCTTATTCATGTTTCAATATGTTTAAGCAGATTTTATCATTTTTATTCATGGGATAATTACTTAGGCAAGCATATAACATTCAAAAGATATAGAATTTAAGAACCGAACGTAAAGAGTAAGGTTGAAACATACCTTATTGGCGCGAGGATCTCCCCCAAGCTGGCTTCTTGCTTGGTGAAGGGTCTTCATCTTTCTCGATCGGAGCTCTAGTTCTCATTTTATTAAAAGGGAAACTATCTAATGTTGTGAAAAAGGGAAACTATCCTATTATGATATTTTATTATTCTAGCTAAGTTAACATATACTTATGCATATAACTAATGATAACTGATTTTTTTAGTTACATGCATGACATATGTTATTTATTTGAAAAAGGGAAATTTGAAGGGAAATTTAAAAAGTAAATCCATACCTTAGATCCATGGAATTTCATCCTTTATCGGGTGGATCTTCTTCCTTGGGTGCTTCTTCTTCAAGTACTTCATCAGGTTCTTCTTCTTTTGGCACCTCTCCTTTGTCATGTGAATTACACAACTCAGGAGGAGGTGGTTCTTTCTTTCTGTTCCACCTTGTTCTTGGGCGCCTCTTCTTGGTTCGAACGGGTTTTGCTTCCTGCATGTTAGCGGCATATGCGGGACCACGGGAAAAAGAGAATATTTCCTTCCTCCCTCCTAATGTCATTTGCATTTTACCATTCCCCAGATATATGCAAGCATCAACAGTGTTCAAGAAAGGTCTACCTAAGATTAGAGGCACATCTTTTCTATTTCCCATATCTAAAATCATGAAATCAGCAGGAACATAGGAGCCTCTAATTTGAACAGGTAAATCAGATACTATCCCTTCTATATAGCAAGTGGATTGATCAGCTAGCACAACATAGGCAGATGTGGATGACATGGGTGGAAAGAATGAGTTTTCATAAAAATCTTTAGATAGAATGTTCACACTTGATCCTAAATCACACATGGCATTTTTAAAGACTTCAGCAAAGATTGAGCATCTAATTATGGGACTACCAGGATCACCCTTTTTAACAGTCATGGTTTGATCTTCATAATAGTTAAAATATTTTATTTCAACCATATTTGCAGTTTCCATGTCAGGTTTAGCAGGAATTTTGCCAGTTCAAAAGATGGTATGATAGCAACAAGTTGAGCTAATTGGGTTTCTAACATCTTATTAAAGCTAAGTTGATTTTTCAGAGCAGATGAGAAATCTTCCAATTTAGCATTTATGTTCTCAAGCATTTTATCATTTGACATTAATTTCTTATTCAAAATTCAGTAGTTCTACCTTGAGAGTAGACTAGATTCTTTAAGAACGAGAAATTATCAGTACTTTGGAAATTAGAGCAAGGGAATGAATTGTTACCTTGAGAATTTGCAGGCTGATTCCATCCTTGATTCTGTTGACGGAAACCGTTGTTGTTGTTGTTGTTGTTGATGAAGTTCAAATCTTCATGTAACTCGGGGCAGTGGTTCCCAGAATGTCCGGTTTCTCCACAGACTTCACAAGTCATGTAGGATTCCAGAGATGGACACTCTCTTGTTGGTTCATCTTCTCATAGCTGTCCAGCTTCTTTGCCAGCAGGTCCATCTTGGCCACGATCATGTCAGCCTCCTTAAGGGAATGCATACCTCGCTTACGGGGCTGCAGTCTCTCGTCATTCCATCCTTGGTTCGACACCATTTTCTCTATGAGAGCCTTAGCATCTGCAACATTCAGAGAAAGGAATGCACCGCGGCGGCGACATCCAAATGGCTTCTAGAGAGTGGGTTAGGCCATGGTAGAAGTTCTGGATCAATAGCCAGTCCTCCATACCATGGTGCGGACAAGCAGCGCGACGTACTCTTGCATTCTCTCCCAAGCCTCGGGAATAGATTCCTCGGCTTGTTGCGTAAAGCTGGAGATTTTGTTGCGAAGAGCATTCGTCTTGCCCATCGGAAAGAATTTGGCGAGAAAAGCATTGGAACATTTGTCCCATGTGTCTACAGTGTTGCGACTGGTATAGAACCATTGCTTCGCTTTTCCTAGAAGGGAAAAGGGAAAGAGACGAAGACGGATGGCTTCTTGGGTTATCCCCTTAATGGTGAAGGTGCCGCAAATCTCCAAAAACTATTGGAGGTGAGCATTGGCATCCTCATGAGCTTTGCCACAGAACGGGCTAGCTTGGACCATCGTGATCAGAGCCGGTTTCAACTCAAAATTGAGGGTGGCATCGATCACGTCTGGTCCTGTCGCTATATTGGCGGCAGAAGGAGCAGAAAACTCACGAATGGTCTTATTGGCCATCATGAAGATAGAACGAGATAAGAAAGAAAGAAGTTAAAGAAGATGAAGGAAAAAGATAAGAAGGACTAAGGAAAGAAAGAATTGGGGTAAGATGGGATTCGCTAAGCGGGAGCTTAAGCGAAGATAAATTCGACACGAACTCAACCGATACACCGATTGCCTTCCCCGGCAACGGCGCTAGAAATGCTTGTTGGTAGTTCTTAACTACACCTAGGATAGGGTAGCTAAAGTAGCTATCTACTAATGCCAAGCGGGGTTGTCAGTCCCGACACTAGTAGGAGCTAACAAGCGAGAATGCAATCTACCAAGAGCAGATTCTGCAAGCGCACAGAACTATCGTAGTAGCACTTCCCTGGGAGTACCAGGTGTTGATTTATTTGATCCAAAGGAAGGCTAGGGTGGTGTATGAGTCGAGTCAAGGAGGGGATGAAAGTCGAAGAATAAGAAAAGGGAAAGAGGAGAAGGGAGGAGATGAAAGGGATGAGAGAGGATGAGAGGCTAGAAAGAATATATGGATGGATAGGTAAGGATGGATGAAATGGCTAAGGTAAGGTGGATAAATAGGTAGATGGATAGAATGGGATAACTAAGGATAACTAACTAATAAATAACTAATAAATATAATTACTATTTACTCCTAGATAACTACGAAGCAAGATAGCTACGAAGCAAGATAGGCAAATGTCAATTAAGCACCAAGTTAAGTATAGTTTTATTCCTATCTTATCAAGTATCGAGGCGTACTAGCCTTTACCACTGACTTAGGTTGAACGCTAGCACAACGAGCCTTACTGTTAAACTGGGCCAACTACGTGGTGGAATTCAAGGCGCACAGGGCTGTCACCACCTGCTTGCTACCACAGCTATCCGAGGGTCCAGCCGTATCTGAAGGTAAGTCTATAACTAGCACCACACGACTGAATTATATTCTAACTATCTCTACCCTAGCTTTGAATAGAGAAACCCTTGCAGACGTCAGAGCAAATACTTGACTTAATAAGATAAACACTAAAAACTAAGCAACCTATTGGCAAAGATCAAACACTAAGCTCACTAGAGATTAACTACTATGGCTAAGTGAATTGAACTGTTGGGTAGCTAGGCACTCAAGCAATCAATCAAGTATACTACTCAATACTGATAAGTAGAATAAAGTAATACTTGAAATAATGAACTAGAATATAGTAAAGTGCTTGAGTAACAAGAGCAAAACCTGAACTGGAGACGAAGGAAGACTCTTCCCAGCTCCAGGACCTATCACTCGCACGCCTCTACTCTTGAGCTAAGCCTTGAGCAGCGCTTCCGCGAGGGCAATGAGGCAAAGATGCTTGCTCTACTAGCTACCTACTGCGTAAGCTTGGCTAAACCCTAAGCTATTAGGCTTCCATTCTTTGCTTCCTTGCTTTCTTGTGTGTGTTGTTACTTCTGAAGTGATGCCTCCAGGGGGGTATTTATAGCCTTGTGGAGTGAGGGGGGTACTTATAGGGGGCAGCCAACCGACCTTGGGCAAACCCTAGTGGCGGGCGCTAGCCCTAGGTGGCGGTCGCCACCCCCTGGTCGTTGGATGCACTGTCATTGATCCTACAGCCTCCAGGGACTCCTCCAAGGCAGTGGTTAGGTCGGTTGCATGTCCAGGTAACCGTCATTTGGTCATGATCCACGCCACTCCCCTCCTGAGCCCTCCGATGACACTGACCTAGTGACCAAGGCCAAGATTTGGCCCTGGGTGGTCACACGGATCAGTGACGTTGCAGGGGAGGTTTGGGCCTCTCCTTGTGGCGGGGCGCCACCCCACTACGGCCCAAATGGCCGTGCTGAGTGGTCTCGGCCCCTGGTGGGTTCATGCTCCAAATTTGGTCCAAATCCTGCATTCAAATCAAAATCTATGGACATGTGGAATTCGGTTAGTTTGAAACCTATTTGACTACATTTCATGCCTTTTTGGTGAATTTTAGGGTAACATGTTGATGGTAAAACAGTGTTTAAGGACCATCAACACTAGGGTTCAAAGAACCCAAGAGTAATAGACACAAATCAAGCCGGCTATATGGAAACCAAGTGCTTAAGTCGTAGATCGAAGCTTCCCACTCTCTAATCTCACTTCCTTAACTTAAATCTTGCAAGAGAATGAATCTAGGAGCAAAGGGGGAGAGAGAGGGGAGGAGTCAATGCTTGGAGAGTGTTTTGTCAGCTAGTAGGTCGCAATGAATGAATGGAATGAGTGGGTAATGGTCAAAAGAGAAGTGGAGAGCTATTTATAGTTCCCTAGTCCCGAGGCCTGTCGGTAGTACCGACCACCCATGGTCGGTAGTACCGACCGGCCAAAAACCGCTGCACAGATCTGAGTTGACCTAAAACCAACTACCGACCAAAGGTCGGTACCACCGATGGTCGGTAGTACCGGCCTTATGGCTGTACTACCGCCAGGCCAAATCCGCTACCAACAGAGAGCTCCATGAAAAGATAACTCGTCACTCGGTAGCTACCGGCCAGGGTCGGTACCACCGAGGGTCGGTAGTATCGACCTTATGGTGGTACTACCGCTAAGTCAAAAACACGCACAAACAGAGAGCTCCGCAAATCTGACTTTCTACCGGCTTGGGTCGGTACCACCGAGGGTCGGTAGTACCGACCTTATGGCGGTACTACCGCCAAGTCATTTTGAGCACGAACAGAGAGGTCTGCAAAAACGGTCTTGCTACCGGCCGAGGTCGGTACCACCGAGGGTCGGTAGTACCGGCCTTATGGTGGTACTACCGCCAAGTCATTTCTGAACCTACACAGAGAGGGTGTTAGAATGGTCTGTGGTCGGTACTACCGGCCTTATGGCGGTACTACCGCCAGTTCAAAATGAACTCTACCCAGAGAGCATTTTGCGCTGCCTCCCTGGTCGGTACTACCGACCCCCATGGTCGGTACTACCGACTGTACAGAAATATATCTATGTGTTTGTGATCGTGCGGTGACTCTCAAGCAAACTTTAGTTAGTAGTTGATTTGAGCACTTTTCTCCACATCTAGCCAACCTAATTTGTGACTCTCTTGATAGTCCGGCTTACCTATAACTCAAGTTTAAATTAAACTTTTAATCAACCACTTGAGCTAGGCAACCTTTGTCCAACTATACTCAACGTGCTTTGTTCACGAGATTTCAACATTTCAAATCTTTCTAAGGACTAACACCTGCATACATGATTTTATAAATCCGTTAGTCCCTAATTTGATTGTGATTAATTAGCCAAAACCCACATTGGGGGCGAATGCACTTACAAACTCCCCCTTTTTGGTAATTTGATGACAACCAACTTAGGCTTACAAAAAGATAGAAAGAATTGAAACTTTTGAATTCCAAAATTTAGTTCAAGCTCCCCCTTAATGTATGCTTTGGATATGAATTTCAAACCTTGACTTTAAGCAAGGTTGCATACACAAGAATAAGAGCTCCCCTAAATTGCAATCCGTGGGGTGCCTAAGTGTGTGACAACATCAATTATATAACAGGTTTTTGAGTATGAACAAGATGGCATGGTGATTCACATAACAATAAGATAAGAGAAGACGAATGGCTATGGAAGAAAGAAAAGGACTCAAATCACATAGTCATATCGAAAACAACAATCACCAAGCATGACATGAGCAGAAAATAGAGGATCAACCATACATGAATATTACATTAAGCTTAAATGTATCAAATCCTCTAACACGCATAGATCATCACAAATGTAGCATCCACACACTTAGTTCTCATAGTTCAAACTCTCTCAAAGGCTAATAACTATTACATCATGAATAAAGATTAACACTCCACCTTTGGCATCAAATGTCAAAAAGGGTAGGCCACGATATGCATAGGATCTAATAGTAGCCACCGGAAGAACCATCATAACCACCATGATAAGGGCCTCCAAAGAGAGAAGAGTAGGAGCTGGCACCAACATCACCACCGGAACGACGACGAGGGAGTACTAGAAGGATCCAGCGAGGAGGAGAAGGAGCGTGAAAGCCACCACTCCTAGCTGGATCAGCATCGGGGGCAGCAAAGCCCATGTAGGAGCCACCCCCTCCACCCTGGTATGAAGAAGACCCGCCACCATGTGACGGACCCTCACCATAGTCAGGAGAAAAGGGAGGAGGCTGATACGCAAACGGAGGAGGATGAGAGGCTGAAGCATAGCTGAACTGAAGATGTCGGCCTCATCATCACCTCGCTGTTGCTGCTCATCATCATCATCATCTTGACCATGCTGGGCATCATACTCTGCAAACGGATCCAGGAAGGACCGAAGAAGAGACTACTGGGGAAGCCAAGGTGCTCTTACCTGCCTTTGATGTCGCTCGTCGCGCTCAGCTTTGTAGCAAAACCATTTGAAGAATTTGCTGAGGGCGAAACGAACAACCCCACCACCCTCACTCCTACGCCTCTCACGACGCGGAGGAGATGGAGCAGCAGGCACACCCTCACGAGCCTGCTCCTGGCCATGAGCCCCACCAGGAGCAGCTGCTGCAACAACTGGAGCACTATCACCTTCTTCATCTCTGTCCTTGCTAGTGGAGGAGAACTGTCGGACGTTGTACTCCTTGACAACCCGATCATAATCAAAAGTAGCTCCAACCACATGCTCAATGATATGCATCAGATACGGAGCATAAGGCAAGTCATTGTGGGGACCATTGTACGCTTCTGATATCTTCTGCCACATAAAATGGGAAATGCTGAAGCGCCCATCATGCATAGCAAACCGGCAAAAGACCTTTGGAGCATCATTTCTCAGATTAGTGTTGTCTCCGCTCTTTGGGTCCAAGGTGAGCCTCATCAAATTGTTCAACAAAGTAATAAAAACTTCAGGCAATTCACCTGAAAATTGGCCACCTTGCCGGGCAGATAGATACCAGAATCCTACAGCTCAGAAAGAAACATCCCCTCACCATACATCTCAGACAGTCTGGGGGCATTGCGATCATCACTGTTGAAACCAAGCAACCTAGCAAAGGTGACAAAGTCACACCTGTAGTGACCCCTTGGGTCATCCAATGAAGCACCTTACCAGGTGGTCAATGTATAAAGTAGCCCAAAACTGTGAAATGATTTCTTGTTCCAGCTGCGCTCACTTGTGATTAGCCCAAGAATCCTCCATTCCTCAAGCTTCTACACCAACGCATCCATCTCTTCTGAACCCTTGTCAGACAAAGACCGAATCCCCAGACGCTTGTGATCAAAAAGCGGAGGACGCCCCTTAGCACAGAAACCCTTCCAGAGGACAGACACATAGTAGTCCTGCTGAAAGCGGGACTAAAAGCGTCTGTCCACAGAAGCATCTCTAACAAAAAGATAGGGTTTTCTAACCGCTGCTCCCTAGCAGATTTGCCCTCTTCCTTTCTGAATAGTCCATAAACATTCCTGGAAATGCTGGACCAGCCATCAAAGCCCCTGCCTGAACATGAGGATGAAATGCACGGTTGATCAGCAGCAAACCAGATACCGGAGGAGAACGTGGCCCAACGCGAGGATCGATGGCATGACCCTCCCTGTCGGGACCAACCGGCAGGGTCTGGCCACCAACCAGCACGCTATGCAAGCCGACCAGGAGGACCAGCAGCAGGAGGCGGCGACGGTGGAGGTGGGACATGCCCACTGCCATGACCACCGTCCCGACCCACACTCCGTCGACCGTGGACGAACGCCCACGAACGGACCGAGTAGGGTCCTCGCTACTCCATCGGTAGACCTAGCACGGCGTGAGGGATTGCGTCGCTGCTGATCACCTTGCTCCAAAGCGACATACTCTTCTTCTTCTTCCTCCCTTGCCTCCCTAGCAAGCCTTGTGTCACGTGAAGCCCTTTGGTCATGCGACATCAAGAATAGAAGTCATGGACCAATATGAGTCACAAGTAACAACAAGACAACTTTAAAGGATGTAGCGAATAGAAACAACGATCGAGATCGGAGAAGGATGATCGTTCACTGTGCACGATCGGTACTACCACTCATAGGGTCGGTACTACCGACCGCACAGCAGCGTGCGGTTACCTTCGATCCAATCACACAAAACACCCCCAAACTTGCACAAGATACATCCTAGAAGCATCTAAGTACTAGAGAGAACAATCCTACCAAGGAAACGGCCTAGAACAAGGTACATTGAGAGATCGGGCATGAACACCCTAGTACCTTGCTACTCGAAGTGAAGTGAAGAGACGAAATCCGATGGAAGAAGAGCTTCCGGGCTTGAGAAACACCACCACAACGATCGCCTTTCTCCAACACACCTTCTCACTGAGGGATTTGGATTTGGGTGGAGGAGGAGGGAGATCGAGAGGAGGAAGCCCGACGGTGGCCAGGAGGCACGGGTAAAAGGAGGCGGCGCGCACGGTGAAAAAGACTGAGAGGATAAGGGGAAAACCTTTTCACCGCGGTCCTTTATACCAGGGTAAAACCCGGTCGGTACTACCGCCCATAAGGGTCAGTACTACCGGCCCTTATGGCGGTACTACCGATCGTTCACTTCCAGAACGGACAGAGAGCTTTCCTAGGAGAACTTTGTGTGGTATACTACACACACTTCAACCATGTCCAGATTTCATACAAACAGTACATTACTATGGACATGAGAGAAGTATGCAAAATAGATTTGAAATTGCACACAAATTTTGTCAAACTTATCTATATCTCTAGGTGAAAACAAATATGTGCAAGATATCAAACCACGTTACGAGAATCAATGATATTAGCTCACTCCTCAAAGCACAAAATCTTGACTCATCTAATGGCTTTGTGAAGAAATCGGCTAGTTGCTTTTCGGTGCTCACATGGTGTAAAGCGATATCTCCTTTGGTTTCGTGTTCTCTCAAGAAATGATGTCGGATGTCTATGTGTTTTGTGAGAGAATGGTTTACGGGATTGTTTGCTAGTTTGATGGCACTCTCATTGTCACACAAAAGTGGAATTTTGGTTTCCTCACATCCAAAATCTTTTAGTGTTTGCTTCATCCAAAGTAGTTGAGCAAGCATGCGCCGGCTGCCACATACTCGGCTTCGGCGGTTGATAAGGCAACACTGTTTTGTTTCTTGGAGCTCCAAGACACCAAGACCTCCCAATAAATTGGCAAGCCCCGGTAGTGCTCTTCCGATCTACCTTGCAACCGGCATAGTCTGAATCGGAATAGCCAAGTAGATCGAAAGTGGAGCCCTTGGGATACCACAAGCCAAGATTCAGAGTGTACACTAAGTATCAAAAGATTCTCTTAACGGCAATAATATGACATTCTTTTAGATTAGCTTGAAATCTTGCACACATGCACACACTAAGCATGATATCGGGCCTAGATGCACAAAGGTAAAGCAATGAACCGATCATAGAGCGATGTACCTTTTGGTCCACTGACTTACCATCCTCATTTAGATCAAGATGTCCATTGGTTGGCATGGGAGTCTTGATGGGTTTGGCCTTGTCCATCTCAAACTTCTTTAGCATGTCTCTTGTATACTTTGTTTGACTGATGAACATGCCATCCTTGAGTCGCTTTATTTGGAAACCGAGGAAGTACTTCAACTCACCCATCATGGCATCTCAAACCTTTTGGTCATGATCCTACTAAATTCCTCACAGAAAGCCACATTAGTACTACCAAATATTATGTCATCGACATATATTGGGCACAAAGATATTATTATTGACTTTGCGAGTAAATAGAGTAGCATCGGCCTTCCCTATCTCAAAAACCCTTTTGAGTAGGAAGTCCTTAAGGCAATCATACCAAGCTGTAGGGGCTTGCTTGAGCCCATAGACCGCCTTGTCGAGCTTGTAGACGTGGTTGGGAAATTTCGGATCCTCAAAACCCGGTGGTTGCTCCACGTACACCAATTTGGAGAGGGGGCCGTTGAGGAATGCACTTTTCACGTCCATTTGGTACAGCTTGAAAACATGGTGAGTAGCAAAGGCAAATAATATGCGAATTGACTCAAGCCTAACTACAGGTGCATAGGTTTCCCCAAAGTCCAAACCTTCGATTTGAGTGAAACCTTGAGCCACCAACCGTGCTTTGTTCCTTGTAACCACGCCATGCTCGTCTTGCTTGTTACGGAAGACCCACTTGGTTCCTATCACATTTTGCTTGGGTCTTTCACCAAGGACCAGACTTCATTCCTGGTGAAGTTGTTGAGCTCTTCTTGCATTCCATCACCCAATCCCGGATCATCAAGTGCTTTTCCCCCCTAAGAGGTTCCAAAGAGGAGACAAACAAGTAATGTTCAAAAAACTTGCTAAACGAGAACGTGTCGTTACCCCTCGTCGTATGCTCCCCAATATGTTATCAACGGGATGGTCCCGTTGAATCGTATGATGAACTTTTGGGTGTGGCACAAGTGATCTTCTTTGGATGGGTCCATCTTCATCATATGTATGGATGTCTTCATTAGCTTGTTGGTCATCATGTTGAGCTTGAGCTTGATCATCAAGTTGATGTTGCATTGACCATCATTTGCACTTCCACCTTTGGAGTTGCGGAAGCTTCACCATGTGCATTCGAATGCACATGATGGACATTTGAATCTTGTGGAGTGTGCAATGGCTCATCATCATCTTATTGAATCTCAATAGGCCTCACATCACCGGATCGCAAGCTTCTTGATTGCTTCGGAAGGAGACGTGTCATTACCTACAAGCTCATCATTGACTTGCTCCTTTGGGAGCCGTCGGATTCATCAAAAGTCACGTCTACCGTTAACTCAGTAGTGCTGGTGGCATTATTGAATACACGGTAGCCATGTTCGTTAGTACCATAACCAAGTAGAAAGCCTTCGGTACCTTAGGTGCAAACTTGAGCTTTTGGCCCTCTGTTAAGTATGAAACACTTGCAGCCAAAGACTCGAAAGTAATGCACCTTCGAGTTGTTACCGGTTAGAAGCTTGTACGATTGCTTGTCCCTTAGCTTGTGGGAGGGTGAGGCGGTTGATTGCATGACATGTGGTGCGTCATTGCCTCCGCCCAAAAGCCATGGGACGTCTTGTACTCATCCAAATAGATCTTGCGGCTTCAACAAGGTTCAATTCTTCCTTTCCACAACCCCATTTTGTTGTGGGGTATATGGAACAGAGAACTCATGCTTGATCCCTTCATCATCAAGATATTCTTCTATGTTGGTGTTCCTAAACTCGGTCCCGTTGTCGCTTCTCACTTTCTTGACCTTGAGCCAAATCATTTTGAGCCCTTCTAGCAAACTTATTGAAGATGCCTTGGGTCTCACTTTTATCTCTGCTAAAAAGAACACCCAAGTGAAGCGAGAAAGTCATCAACAATAATGAACCATTTTGTTACCACCGATTAGACCTGAGCATTTTCAGCCCGGCCCGCGGGCCCGGCTCGGGCCCGCCGGGTTTTGGCTCGCCCACGAACCTTACTGGATAGGGCCTGGGCAGAGATCTTGCTGCCCAGAAAAAAATTTCTCGGCCCAAACCCGGCCTGAAATGCTTATTTAGCTGTTTTACACTATAAATTACGTGGGCGGCGGCCGCCCAGGCCCGGACCCGCCCGAGCCCGGCCCGAAAAATAGCAGGCCCGACTCGTCCAGTGGATAGTAATGGGTAGGTTTTTTTGGCCCGACATAACCGGGCTTTTTTTCGGCGCCGGCCCGAACCTGGCCCGGCCCGCAAAATGCTCAGGTCTACTACCACATGCTTTGGTAAGCAACTGGTCCGATGAGGTCCATATGTAGTAGCTCCAATGGTCTTGTGTTGACACGACGTTCTTTATTGGATGCTTTGCTCCAACTTGCTTTCAGGCTTGGCACGCGCTGGCAAATCCTATCTTCTAAAACGAAACATTGGTTAGTCCAAGGATGTGTCCTTCTCTTTGAAGTTGGGCCAAGTTCCTCATCCCAACATGAGCTAGTCGCGATGCCAAGCCAACCCATGCTAGATTTTGCCATTAGACATGTCGTAGGTCCACCTTACTAGTTGAGAAGTCAACTAGGTAAAGTTTTCCCTTCAACACACCTTTAAATGCAATAGAGGAATCCCTTCTTCTAGAGACGGTCACACCCTTATCCGTTAAAGAGACAATCGTAACCCATTCACATATGAGAAACAGACAACATTGTAACTCAACGAATGAACAAGTAATACATTAGATATGGAATTGTCGGTTGAGATAGCAATTTTACCCAACCAAGCACACTTCTCCTTTTCCATTGTCACCAAACACAATGTTGTTGCATGAATCGTTGCTTGGTTGGAAGGAGGGTGAACATTTCTTTGCCCCGGTCATATGATTGGTGCATCCACTATCCAACACCCAACTTGATCCACCGGAAGCATATTCCTACAAAACAAGATTATGTCCTTGATTTAGGTACCCAAGTGAGATTGGGTCCTAGGGGGTTAGTCACATAAACTTTGGGCACCCAAACATTCCTCATAATCTCCTCTTCTTGAGTGCACCAACATACTTAACGACAATCTTGTCGTTCTCTCCCCACACACAAATAATCACAAGTATAGCTTCGTGATATAGGCTTTTGTTGCTTGGGGCCTCCACTTGCCTTCTCCTTGTTGACTTGTCATTTGCAAGTGTGCCTTTGGGTTGGCAAGCTTGTTTGCCTTGTTCATGAGGTCAAAGAGAGGAACCCCATTGTTAAAGTTAACAAGGATACCTCGTTGACCATCTTCCTTCCATTGGCCTTACCACCATACCTATGTACCCAATCCCATCCTTGATGGATGAGTGCCTTGCGGTCTTGAGGATGTCTTTTGGTTGTTGCACCTTACACTTGCAGCCATTCATCAAGATCATGTTCAACCGTTGGATCTCTTTGCTCTTCTTCTCTAACTCAACAATGTTAGTTGCACAAGCATTATATCAATTTTATAGCATCTTTTGGCAACCATTACTTGTAAGCATAGAGTGATGTACCTTAGAATTGGTTGAAGAAGTGCTACTCCAAAGAGTGTTGTAGCTTAGTTCAAGAGTTTGATATTTATCTTGAAAGCTTGTGAGGCTTTCTGAACCAATCTATCCTTACTCTTTAGATTAGCAATTGAGTCATTGCTTATGGAACACTCCTTAGCCAACTTCTTGTTAGAGTCATTAGCTAAAGATAGTTCCACGTCAATTTCTCAACCTTCAACCTCTCCTCGGCAAGAGAGGCTCCAATGCAAGGTTCTTTTCTCTCTCTTGAAGAACAAGTCCCTTGCAAGGCAAGACTCTCATTCCGACTCTCCCAATTTAGTGAGCATTTTAATATTTTTGGGTCCACCTTTCTTACCAAATTTCTAATTATGCTTAGTTCAAATTCACATCATATCATCATCACTATACTCATCACTAGAACAAGTAGGAGAGTTAGATGATACCTTCTCATCCTTAGCCATGAAGCAAGATGAGTGAAGTCATCCTCGTCGTCGGAGAAGGCTCTCGAACAAGCGTGATGAAGTGTCGAGGTAGTCATGTTGGAGAAGGGGCTTGGAGAAGAGGTCTTGTGTATTGTGATGTGTCCGCTCCTTTCTCCTTCCTCCTTGCACTTGCTCTTCTCTTCATCACTTGAGTATTCATCTTCTGAGAACCACTCTTCAGCAAGATGAGCTTCACCACCTCTTCTTCTTCTTTGCTTCTTGTCATCACTCTTGCTATACTTGTTCTTGTTCTTCTTTTATGGACAATCGGCAATGAAGTGATCATCCGCACCACACTCATAGCAATTCCTCTTCTTTGACTTCTTGAAGTATCCACCTTTCCCCTTCTTGTACATCTTCTTCCTCATGAATCTTCTAAAGTTCTTCACAAGGAGCGCAATCTCATCATCGGAGTCATCGCTCGCTTCACTTGATGAGTCATGTTGGGCCTTGCTTCCTTCTTCTTGGTTTGCCTTGAGAGCTACCACCTTCTTGTTGCTTGCTTCCTGATCTTCTAATGCTTCATCATCCAAGACTTCATGATGCTTTATTTTGGCAAGCATCTCATGAGGTCTCATGCTCTCATAGTTAGGTCTCTCCATGATAATTGATGCAAGTGTCTTGTTCTTCTTCCTATAAGCTCTCAATAGCTTTCTTGCAGTTGAGTTGTCATCCCATTTGTTATCTCCAAGAGCTCTAATCTTGTTGATCAATGTCATGAATCTATCGAACATTTGTTGAGTGGTTTCACCACTCTTGATAGTGAAGTTCTCGATCTTTCCTTGAAGAAGCTCTATGTTGCACTTCCTTACACTTGTGTCACCCTCATATGATATCCTGAGAGTGTCCCAAATCTTCTTTGCATTCACCATTCCATGTACCTTGTTACTTTCTTTGGGCCTGAGGCATGATAGGATCAAGGATGCCGCTTGAGCATTTTGTTGGAACTCGATTACATCATTGTCGGTGAATTATTCTCCTTCAATGTGACTTGGTCCATTCTCAACAATCTCCCAAGCTCTTGCGGCAAGAATATGTAGCTTCATCTTGTGTGCCCAATCATTGTAGTTGATTCCATCGAAGGAGGGTGGTTTGCCTAGATTGACGCTAGGCAATTGAAGGACCTTGCCCATTTGGCTATAGTCAAATGGTATGCTAGAGAACTCCTTGTCTCTCTTGCCTTTCTCCTCATCTTCCTTTTTCTTATCTTGTTTGGGCTGAGATGGAACTTCTTCACTTCCAGATGATTCGGCTTTGTTGCCCAACTTCAAGCTCTCAATCTCATCCTTCATCTTCTTCATTTGATCTTCGAATTGCTTTGCTTGTTGCTCCAACAGCTGTTCAGAAACTCTCTTGACAATGTCGTTGACAGCTTCTTGACTTAGGGACGACATGATTTTCCCTTACGCGGTGAAGCGCTAACACAAGGGTTAGGCTCCGATACCAATTGAAAGGATCAATCAGCCTAGAGGGGGGTGAATAGGTGATTTTCTGCAATCTAAACTTCACAAACTAAAACTTGTAGTTAGATAACCACTGGTATTACCGGTTTGTTTGGGTAGGTACTACCGGGTATGAAATGCCGATACTACCGACACAAACAAATGGCACTACCGGAGCCCTAAAGAGAAACTACGAATCCAATGTATGTGAGCTATGAATGTAAAACAAATAAATGCCCCACTTCCCTAAGTATTATCGATGAAGATTCTAGCCTCTCCAAGCCTTTGGTTGCTTCCCATAGTGTAGATCGAGCCTTCCCAACCAAAGAAAGGATAGGGAGAGGAATAACACGAAGAATACAAGTACAACCGTAATATCCAAAGAAGAGACAACAACAAGCACACGGGACACAGCGATTTATCCGAGGTTCGGCCAAACCACTAAGGAGTGCCTACGTCCTCGTTGTTGAGGTGACCACCAAGGTCGGAGTCTCTTTCACCTCCTTGCCTCACTCAAGCAACCACAAAGGCTACTAGAGTTTCTCCACTAGAAATCACAGGGGAAATACAAACACTTCGGGGAGCCCTCACAAATGAAACAACACAGGCTACCACGAAGAACACCTAACGGCTAGGGTTCAAAGAACCCAAGAGTAATAGACACAAATCAAGCCGGGTCGGGTAGATGGAAACCAAGTGCTCAAGTCGTAGATCGAAGCTTCCCACTCTCTAATCTCACTTCCCTAGCTCAAATCTTGCAAGGGAATGAATCTAGGAGCAAAGGGGGAGAGAGGGGAGGAGTCAATGCTTGGAGAGTGTTTTTGTCAGCTAGTAGGTCGCAATGAATGAATGGAATGAGTGGGTAATGGTCAAAAGAGGAGTGGAGAGCTATTTATAGTTCCCCAGTCCCGAGGCCTGTCGGTAGTACACAGAGAGGGTGTTAGAATGGTCTGGGTGGCTGGTACTTCCGACCTTATGGCGGTACTACCGCCAGTTCAAAATGAACTCTACCCAGAGAGCATTTCGCGCTGCCTCCCTGGTCGGTACTACCGACCCCCATGGTCGGTACTACCGACTGTATAGAAATATATCTATGTGCTCGTGATCATGCGGTGACTCTCAAGTAAACTTTAGTTAGTTGATTTGAGCACTTTTCTCCACATCTAGCCAACCTAATTTGTGACCCTCTTGATAGTCTGGCTTACCTATAACTCAAGTTTAAAATTAAACTTTCAATCAACCACTTGAGCTAGGCAACCTTTGTCCAACTATACTCAACGTGCTTTGTTCATGAGATTTCAACTTTTCAAATCTTTCTAAGAACTAACACCTGCATACATGCTTTTATAAATCCGTTAGTCCCTAATTTGATTGTCATTAATTAGCCAAAACCCACATTGGGGGCGAATGCACTTACAACATGTGAACAGCCGCCGCAGCAAAGGAGCAGGGACAAACGGGAGCAGGCGAGGAGCCCAGAAACGAAGGCAGAAAATTATTCAGCAAAGCATCATTGAAAAAGCAAATTGGTCAAAATGAAAAGGCAATTTTAGGTTAATGAAAAAGCAATTTGGTTGAATAAAAAAACAATTTGGTTCAACCGAAAAGCAATTTAGATTTAATTGAAAAGCAATTTATTTAAACTGAAAAACAATTTTGGATTACCTGAAAGCAATTTTGTTCAGAAAAAAAAGCAGAAAAACAACTTTGATAGATCCATCTGAAAGGATCAAGATACCCAAGAGGAGGGTGAATTGGGCTTTTCTAAAACTTTTGCAATAATTAAATCCTAACAAGCCCAATTAACCTCATAGTGCCTAGAAGTGTGTTTCTAAAACTCTACCGCACAAAAGACTATCGCTAAACCATTTCTACTCTAGCATGGCAAATCAACTTAAGAAAGAACAACAAGTAAATTGCGGAATTGGATTGCTCAAAAGTAAATGCGTATGTAAAGAGAGTAGAGATGACACGACGATCTTTTTCCCGAGTTATCGAGGTGTCGGCACACCCCCTAGTCCTCGTTGGAGCATCCGCGCAAGGGTATTGCTCCCCCTTGATCCGCGCAAGGATCAAGTACTCACTACGAGCTGATTCTTCGCCACTCCGGCCGGTGAATCGCTCGCTACCGGTCACAACTTGGCTTGGGTCATTCACAAAGCCTCCGAATGATCACCAAGCTCTCCGATCACCACCAAGCCGTCTAGGTGATGCCGATCACCAGAGTAACAAGTTAGAACTCTCACTTGACCAAAACAAGGCCAAAGAGATGGATGGATGCACACTTGCTACTCAATTCTCATTAGGAGGTCATTAATTCTCTCAATTAGCTATTCTCTCAACCTCACTAGGGCTCTTGCTCTTTCTCACACTCACTATGTGTTTCTCAGCAGAGGAAAGTGGCAAGAACACTCTAATGGAGGAGGCGGAGGAGTATAAATACTCCCCTACCGGCCATCCAATAAAGCACTGAACAGGTGTTTCTGCGGGGGCATCGGACGCTCCGATGACCTTGACCAACGGTCGACTGTACAACCTGTCAGACAAGTTAAAGGAGCATCGAACGCTGGGCAGCGTCCGATGCCATCACAACGGACGCGTCCGTTGTGATTTTACCCTCTCTGGAACCTCTCTGCATGGACATCGGACGCTGGCCCTCAGCGTCCAATGCCAGCGTCCGATGCAAGCCCAAGTTCACTCGTAAGTGAATAGTGGCACGAGCGCGTCTGATGTGGCAACACCGGAGCGTATGATGCCACGCACCAGACTAAACCCTAGTCGTCCGATGCTCACCAGACCAGCGTCTGATGCCTGTTTCACTGGCAAAACTCACTCGGATCGCGACGCGGCCTTAGCGACTTTTTATCCTCACAACATAAGGCATCTCTCTGAGCTACCTAGGGCTATGAAATAACAAGTGTGCACCACACCTACCTCAATAGACTCATCTAGGTCAAGCTACTGATTCACGCTCCCCTTTATAGTACGGCCAAAGGAAAAACAAAGACCTATGACTACCTAAATGTCCTCCAACACCATACGACACTTAGCCTAGTCTACCACCGTCTTCGTCATTCGTCCTTTGAAAACCGAAACGATTTCCATCGCCAGGGGACATGAACTCCATATGTTGTATCGTCGCCATTACCGTAACCTAACTCATCCCTGTTTCTGCAAAACACACGTTAGTCACAGTAATCTTGTTTCATCCAATCACCGAAACCCACTAGGGGCCAAGATGCATTCAATCTCCCCCTTTGGTGATTGATGACAACACGACCTCAAGTATATAGAGAAGAGGTTTTCAAATCATGACATGTATGAACTTGCAATGAATAAGAGAAAATGATTAGAGGCAAGCTCATACATATCATGCCAACATCCTGCATCAACAAGTTAGAGTGAATAGCAAGTGCAAGAGTAAACAGCTCGAATACATAACAAGTGAGAATTAAGCGCAAGTAATTGAGTGAAACGATATGACATGTCATATAATATAGCATAGTGAGCACAAAAAACATGTCATGAGGTCCATAGCACAAAGTATGTAACATAACAACGTGCAAAAGATGTGATAAGCAAAGAGCGTATGTGAAACATAACACAACAAAAGAAGAAGCAAATCCCTCTCACATCGCTCCCCCTATCGCTATACTCGACTCACTCTCCCCCTTTGGCATCAAGCGCCAAACTAAGCGTCGAAGGGCGGAGGTGGCGCAGACGAGTAGGTGCAGTCTCTGGAGAGCGCTGGGTGAACTCGAACTGCTGTAAAATCGCCTCAGAATCTGACGAAGAACACCCGGGCAGTCTGACCACGTAGGTGTCCTCTCCCTCTAGATATGCAAGCTCCTGCTCTGCGAGGGCCGGACAGTCTCGTCCTGCTCCTGAGCAGACTCTGGCACCTCGAGCCGATGTCGCGAGCTGGACGGTGCACCCTTGCTGCTGCTGCCTGCGGTCCCGACCGTGTCCAAGAGCTGACTCATGTTATACGCGGGGAACATGGTCGCGGAGCCTGTAAGTGACTGGTCTGGACGGCTCCCGGTGGTGGCAGCTACCTTCCAAAGTATGTAGGAAATCCAGTGCGCGTACGGTAGCTGCCTGCGGGCCTTGATGCCCTCTGCCACGGTGCCCTCCATCTCACAGATAATGACATCCAAAATATCAAACTCCTTCTGCTGAATCAAATAAGAGAGAAGTCATAGTTGGAGTCATGAGATGCCTCCCTGAAACTGACATGGGGCAGCAAGGTGCGCCGAAGAACCTCGTGGAGGATCCGAGACGTAGGAGTGAGATCCTTCGGCGCTCGGTTCGAACCCTCCCCAAGTGCTCACGGAAACACGAGCGCACCAGGTCTGTGGGGGGCTGCTCTCCACCGTGAGGGCGTTGCGATGGCTCAGTCCTGTCGTAGCACAGGTCGTGAATCCGAGTCCGCGAGTGACGAATGCCAAACCAGTCTCTGATCTCTGAGGTGAACAACCTGTAGTGCTCCCCGCCAAAAGCAAACTCAATAGTCGCGCGGTCCGGGTGCACCCACAGTGAAGCGTAAAACTGGAAGACCCAATCCTATGTAGGAGCCAGACCGTCCCAGAAGATCTGCCAAACCAAGCAAGTAAGTGAGAGCTAGACGGAGCTGCTCGGACACTGAAACCAGGGCCTCCAGAGGGCAGACCCTCTGTGAACGCATGCTGATCCCGGCGTTCCTGTAGCCTCTGTAGAAATCCTCCTGCAGCACCGTGAAAAAATCTTCCCCTGCCTGCTGCTCCTCTCCCTGGTGTGGGGATATAGACCCAGGGGTACACACGATGGTACATGGGCCGCACTACTAGGGGTCGTCTGACCCATAGGATGCAGACGTGCGGCGCGCACGACATGCACCGCACAACAGTTGTAATCTAGATATAGTACCAACTGTAATACTTACCATGTAACTCTGTCCCTTCGAATATATAAGGAGGGGCAGGGGTCCTTCGAGAGGACAAGTGAGGGTCACAAGCCAGATCCAATCAATACAAATCAACGCAGGACGTAGGGTATTACGCTTAACCTAGCGGCCCGAACCTGGATAAAACCTCTGTGTTCATATTGTTTTGCCTTGCGTCAACGTCTAGGTCATCGTCTTGCGCACCTCCCCTCTAATCTACCACCTTGGGCATACCCCTAGGTGGACTATCGACCATATTTCGTCGACAGTGGCGCCCACGGGGGCATGTGCACGGACGTCATGACGACTCAGATGGTTTCCTTCCTCGTTTCCATGACTCTTCCGGAGGCTTCACGTTCGTCGTCGCACGTTCTCCTGGACCATCGACGTCGACGGCGCCGCCAGGGTCGTGGAGGCGGTGCAGGCTGTGCTCTGATCCCTTGCTCCTGAACAGCTGTCATTCCGACAGATCTGCTTCCACCACTTCAGCGTCGGCGAGACCAGCCTCGACATCTCTTCGAGATCATCTTCCCTGGCGCTCCGACCACGCTTCCCCGCTATCGGGGGCGAGCGTGTCGACAACACCGATCCGATCAAATCCCTCGATCGGGTCACAACAGGCATCACCGACACTCTCGCTCTCGTAGATCTGATCAGAGATCGATCTCCCGAGCACAACGTTGCCCGTACCTCTCGCTCCGACCTCTAACCGTGTCGCAATGATGATCGCTGTAATAATCAGCGCTATGACGACCACGACCGGGAGGAAAGATCGAGGGCTAGGCAACTCCATCCCGTCGACAAGAAGACATCGTTGGCTCGGCTGATCAACTATGACGAGGATTACGAGAAGCAGCCGACGACCCGTGCCCTATGCTCGCTCTGATCATCTACAAGCCAGAAGCGAGCCATCACGTCGTCGTCGAGCCAAAGACGAGCCATCGACGAGCCAACGAGCCACCTGCGAGCCTATGAGCTAAATGTGAGCCATCACGTCATCGACAAGCCAACGAGCCAAAATAACGAGCTTCGTCGAAGCCATCGACGAGCCACCGACAGGCCACCAACGAGTCGACGAGCCACAAGCGAGCCATCACGTCATCATCGTCTCACCGCCATCCTCGCCCGACCGCTCGTTGGTGAATCATCGCCGTCCTCGATGGCCTCTCGTCGGCCACGCCTACTCGACCACGACTCGACACGTCTACAAACAAAAGCTAAGTGATATCTTTTTGTCGGTGTTTCGTACCCGGGGGTATCACACCAACAAGTAATATGATCGCGTGCTTCTCTTCCTGGATGGTGATGCAAGGGGACACAAGGATTTATCCTGGTTCGGGCAAAGAAGGCCCTACGTCCAGCGGGGGGGGGATGTTCTTGTATTACTTGCACCTAAGTGCTTGTACAGGGGAAAATACAAGCTCAATGAGCGTGGACCGGAGTCCGGACTCGTGTGTGCGTGGACTCGTGTGTGCGGGTGTCGTCCTCCGAATGAGGGCCCTAGCGTCCCCTTTTATAGAGCAAGGGGTGGCCAGGGTTACAAAAAGTATTACAGGTGTCCGGGCGCATGGTGTCCCATACGGAGAAGGGTAGGGACTCTGTCTTGTCGGGGCCACTGGAGCCGACGTGATCGTCGCTGTTGAGGCGTCCTTGAGTCGTGGCTTCCATCCGGGCGCGGACGTGGGGACGCGACAAGGCGGGAGCCGTACAGCACCCATCCCGGAACGTACAGTACGCGGTGAGGTCCCTCCGGGTCTTGGGGTACCTGTCCTTAATAGCACGAAAGTAGTTAGGGCTCGAAGGGCGCGGAGCCGGCTTCGAGGTGGTGCCACGGGGGCTCGAGGGGCGCGGAGCCGGCCTCGAGGTGTTACAGTGCAGGGCTCGTGGGGCGCGTAGCCGGCCTCGAGGGGTTACAGTGCAGGGCTCGAGGGGCGCGTAGCCGGCCTCGAGGTTACAGTGCAGGGCCGTGGGGCGCGTGCCGGCCTCGAGGGGTTGCAGTGCAGGGCTCGAGGGGCGCGTAGCCGGCCTCGAGGGGTTACAGTGCCGGCGTGGCCGAACAGTGCTGCACTGGTGCCCTTTCGCCCATGCTGGTGGTGAAAACGTGACTTGACCTTTACACCGGTTCACTGTGGTACATGCCGTGCACTAGTGGACGTGACCGGAGTAGGTGAAGGCATTAAATGCGTGGTATGGGCTGGTACAGCTGACTGTACAGCTCGAGGTCCGTGCGTTAAGGCTCGAGGTGTGGAGGCGCGCTTGCCCGAGGTTTGGAGGGCTCGAGCGAGACGGGGAGCGGTCGTGCTTGCCCGAGGCCTCGCGGAGGGCTCGGGCGAGACGGAGACGGAGCGTTCGCCCGAGGCCTCGCTGGGAGGGCTCGGGCGAGACGGGGAGCGGCGTTCGCCCGAGGCCTCGCTGGGAGGGCTCGGGCGAGACGGAGACGGAGCGTTCGCCCGAGGCCTCGCTGGGGGGCTCGGGCGAGACGGAGACGGAGCGTTCGCCCGAGGCCTCGCTGGGAGGGCTCGGGCGAGACGGAGAGGAGCGTTCGCCCGAGGCCTCGCTGGGAGGGCTCGGGCGAGCGGGGCGAGACGGAGGTGTTTGCGTTGATTGGGGGTACCCCTTTTTCGTACCACCGACAGTAGCCCCCGAGCCCTTGTTTGAGTGCTTGCACTCGAGCAGGGGCTCCAGGTCGGGATCTCGATGGGTAGCTGACTGGTCTCGAGGGTCTTGTCGATTTGATTCCGTGGGTGTCGTGCGAGCGACACCCGCGGGTGTAGCCCCCGAGGCCATGGGGGAGTGGTTAGAACTCCCTCGTGGCTTTCCGAAGAATCCTTCGTCGGTTGGGAGCCTTCTGCCCGGCGGGTGCGCCTTTTAGGCGGATATCGTCAGGACGCGCAGATCGCGGCGCCGTGTGTACCTGTCAACAGGCTCGAAATGTGGTTTGGTAATAATATTTAAATGTTCGAAGCAACCTTTCCTTTGTCGTGGGGGACTCCGTCCGAGGCTTGGCTCGGAGGGCTCGGACGAGATGGAGAGCAAGCGTTCGTCCTGGGCCTGGTCTCGAGGGCTCGGGTGAGAAGGAGGTCGAGCGTTCCCCCGAGGCCTGAAAATCCCATGTTCAGACAAAGAAAGAGATTAGTCGTAACTGTCCGAGAGTTTTTAGACCCTCTTTCGTCGAGGGGTGCCAGGCTGAACCGACTGGCCGGCTCCTCGAGCTGTCCGGCATGCCGACTGCCCTGGCTTGTCATCCCGCGAGTCCTTTCGATCGGATGCGAGGTGGGATGCCTCGTACTACCCCGAGTGGGCGAGTATCGAGGTTCCCGGTGAGCTAGTAACGGGGAATCCAAGTGAGAGCTCGTGCCCCGTTCGTTAGGGGTCGACTGTGGCCCGGAGGCGGTCTCATATAGCATGGGGGCTCAGTCTGCAGGAGTGCCGGGTCCATTCGATAGGACCCGGTGGCTCGATGCCTCCCTCCGAGGGGATCTCACTGCACGTCGAGCTCCCTGCCTTGGATACACGTGAGAGGCCTCGAGGGTTCGGCCCTCGAGTAATGCCGCGAGTGGCGCCCCTTGGTGTCCCTGACTCGGGTGCTCGAAGCCGGCTGTCGAACCCTTTTCGAGGGCCAGCCTTCGCTGCTTCGAGACTTAGGGCCGGGGCCCGTTTTTACCTTTGTGAAGAAGCCTCCGTCGTCTGGAATTCTTCTGCCCGTTGGGCGCGCCTTTTTAGGCGGAAACTGTCGGGGAGAGCGACGGGCGCGAAGCCGGAGCGACGGTCGTGGCGGGCCCGGGTAGTGGAGCGAATGGAGAGGTAACGCGTGTGACCTGCACCCGGCTCGAGACGCGGTTAGGTAGGCGCATTGAATGCATTCTGTTACCTTTTTACGTCGTGGGAGATCCCGTCCCTTTGGATTTCTCCCTATAAATATCGAAAAGAGGGGAAAGAGAACCCTTTACTTTGCCTTTGCCTTCGCCGCCGCTGCTGCCTTAACGCGCCTCTCCTTCGAGCTAGCCGCCGCCCGTCCGCTGCTCGGATCCGCGCCGCGCCACCGTCATGGCCGCCCAGACACAGATATCGCCGGCCGAGGACTGGAGCCCGTCGAAGGTGACGCAGAGTGAGATGGACTCGCTGGTGGCCCAGGGGCTCTGCGCCCCAATCCGGAGGAGGGGCCCGCATGGTGGGTCATCCCGTCGGCGGAGCACCGGGAGCCGCACCCGCCGGAGGGGTATGTGGTGAGCTTCACGCGCTACCACCGCATGGGGCTCGGCGTCCCTCCGAGCCGCTTCCTGCGAGGGCTGACCCACCATTTCGAGGTGGAGCTTCAACACTTCTCCCCCAACTCCATCTCGCACGCCGCCATATTCGCCGCGGTGTGCGAGGGGTACCTGAAGATGGAGCCGCACTGGGAGATGTTCGTCCATCTCTTCCGGGGCGAGCTCTTCATCAAGTCCCTGAAGCCCAGCGGGAGGCGGCTCGTGCGTATGGGCTCCCTTGCCATTACTGCGAGGGCGGGGACCTCGTCGGCCAATGTCCCCCGCGAGTACCTACGGTACAAGCTTTCCTCCAACCAGGCCGGGTGGGGTGGGACGACCATTGGTTCTACCTTCGGAACGAAGGTGGCCTCCTCCGCAGTACACCGGCCGGGTCCTCACTCAACGCCCGGAGAAGTGGACCTGGGGTGTTGCGGCGGACAGGCAACGCCACCTGGTCCCGTTGATGGAGATGATGAAGACGCTGGTGGATGAGAAGAAGCTGACCGTGCAAGCGGTCATTTGGGCGTTCCACCAGCGAAGAGTTCTTCCGCTGGCGGACCGCCCCCTTCTTATGCACGAGATGGGCCCGCAGGCTCAGCTCGAGGCGCTCAACCGTTCGAGGATGGCCGAAGAGAGGCTGTCCCGGAACGAGGGCGTCTCCCGGGTGTCGATTACGATCCAGGGGACGTTCACCCCTGAACTCTCCCACCTGGTTGCGATGGCGCCCGACGAGGGGGGTGTCTCGACCTGGTAAGCTTCCCTCGAGTCGAGCTATCTCGAACCTCTCCCCCCCTTTTTCCTCCTTCGATCCGTTTGCATCCGTCTTGTGGTTTGTCTCCTCATGCTTCTCCTTTCTTCAGGGGCGTTTACTTGTCGCGCGTCGAGGCCCCCGGTGAGGGAAGACGCCGCGGATGCTCAGGTGAGGCGCCTCTCTGCTCAAAAGGACAAGGAGAGCAAGGATGCAAAAAAGAAGAAAGAGAAAGATAAAAACTTGCGTCGCTTAGCTCGGGAGCAGAGACTGGCGAGGGCCCGTCGCAACCGTCAGCCTGGGGACGGGTCCCCCGAGCTGAGCTCCTCGAGCTCGGAGGAGGAGAGTAGTGACGAGGAGGGGGACGACGACGAGGGGATGGATGCGCGCTTGATGCGCGCGGGGCTCTTCGATGGCAGGGCTGACCGCTCCTCTGTGCAGGGGGGTACGCTGGAGGTCCCACCGACAAAAGGGGCACGCGGGACGCAGCCGCGGAAGGCGGCGCCGATCCCTGCCTCGTCGGGGGCCGAGGTCCGTCGAGCTCCGCGCCGGACGTGCCTCCAATCGCAAGGAAGCCCGGACCCGGAGCGCCTCCGCCACTGCGCCAGCGGAGGCCGCCCCCGCGTCAGCCCAGACGGGGGGTCTCGAGAGGGGCGGGCCTCGAGAGGCGGCCGACAGGTCGAGAAGGGTTCGGGGCCCGACCCCCGCGAGCCGTCAAGGGCGCCGTCGAGCCCGCGGAGGAGTGGGCGCCAAGAAGGGGCGTCGAGCCCGCGCCATCATGAGCGTCGGGGAGGGAGCCCCCGAGCATCTCGTGACCAGGGGCGCGAGCGTCCCCGGAGTTCATCGCCGCACCGCCACCGGGACGCGGAGAGGCGGACGCGGGAGGGCGCGACCACCAGCGCGGGCGTCGGAGCAGGTCCCGGAGCCCGCGTCGGAGCGAGCGCCATGACATCAGCACGAGGGTGGTGCGGTCGCCCTCCCGCGATGTGGGGCGGAAGGAGAGCTCTCCCTCGAGGTCGAGCCATGGCAGGCGTCGGGAGCCCTCCCCCCATCCCAGCCCTGCGGAGACGGCCCAGGCGCAGGGCTCGAGCCGTGGGGGGGCTCGCAGCCCCCGAGTGGGTCCGGCGACTCCGGGAAGAAGCCCAGCCGCCGCTTCGGGTGAGTAGTTTCCTTGGACCTCGTCGGTAGTGAGGCTTTACCTTTTTACTTTTTGATGACATACGCTATCTCTGTTTTCTCAGGGGGAAGCGCTCCTATCAGGAGGTGGACCTCGCCTCGTCCAAGAGGGCCAAGACCTCGGGCCCCATCGAGGCACAGGCACCTCGAGGTATGGCTCCTTCCTCCGCTAGAGAAGCCGCTTGGCTGGAGAAGGCTCGAGCTGCCATGGCTCGAGGGGGCCGACTGGTCGTCGCGAATTTTGGTGAGGCCGTCGCCATCGACCACGGGTCGAGGCATCCTTCCTGATTCTGACACCGCTGTTTATCTTACTGCAGGGGCCTCTGCTCATGGCATCGAGCCTGCCACGCCGTGTCCGCCGAAGCGCTGCCTCCTCCCCCTCCTCCTCCCGCGATGGTGCCAACTGGGAGCGCCATCCTTCCCCTACCACGACGGCTGTTCGGGGGGGAAGCGCCTGGGCGAGCACGGCCCCGCCGGCGTCCGGGCTGAGGAGACTGCGCCCCTTGTGGCTCCGACCAGCACGGGCCGGGCTGCGGAGGAGGGAAAGGGGGGAGAGGCATCGGCGGAGAAGGAGCCGACAGTGGAGGACCTCCTGAACGAGCTGGAGCAGGGGCCGCTCCTCGCCGCGGGCTCGATGACGGTGGAGGCGCCCGTCGTGACGGCTAGCGCCGACGAGCGCCGGAGGGCCCGGCCAGGGAAGAGGGCCCAGGGTCGAGCCTTCCATCGACCGATCCGCAACAGGAGGCGCCGGCGGAGGGACGGAGGGAGCCGGGGCCCGTGCCGTCGAGCGGCGGGTCGCTGTCGGGGCAGCTCGAGGCGGAGGAGGGTCTGCCCGACATCGAGCTCGACCGACCGATATGGCCGTTTCCCGTCCCACTGAGCCCGCCCCTTGCCGTGGTTCCCGTCGAGCAGCCGGCCCAGCGGGGGCACCGCGCGAGGTGCGGTCCATCTTCCGGGAGGTGGCCGCACTTATGGCGGAGGCGGAGCGGTCCTGCTCCGAGGAGGCGAGCCGATCCGCACAGGTGTCAGCCGCCTTCGAGCGGGCCGAGGCGGAGCTTCGAGATCTCCGCGCGGAGCTGAGCCGGAACGCCCAGATGGCGAGCCGGCTTAACGAGGCGGAGGCGGAGGTCAAGGCGGCTCGAGGTGAGGTCGCCCGATCCAGGGAGGAGGCCGCCGCCGCTCTCGAAGCGTCGAGGAAGGAGGCCGCGGACGCTCGAAGCGAGGCCACCTCTGCCCGGGCTGAAGCCGAGGCGGCGAAGCAGGAGGCTGCTGACGCCCGTGGCGTGGCCGCCGCTGCCCGGACCGCAGCGGAGGCGGCCAAAAAAGAGGCCGAGAGACGCCGCGAGTGGCGCCGCCACCGCCCGAGCTGCCGAGGGGGCGGCGCGGCAGGAGGTGATCCGCAAGGATCTGGCCCTGGTGGAGGCGGGGCCGGCTGATCGAGGGCCTTAGGTCCGAGAAGCTCCTTACGCTGGCCGAGAAGCGCAGGCTGGAGCAGCGTGCCGAGGGCCTGACCAACGACCTCGCCGCACTGGGGCAACACTGCGACGGTGAGGCTTACATCTTGTTTTTGTTTGGGTTTCGAAGTTTTTTCGTTATGCCGTCGTCTCACTCTTCCTTGTTTATTGCGCAGGGGTCGAGAAGACGGTCGAGGAGCTCCGTGAGACGAACCAGGCTCTCTTGGACCAACTCCAAGACGAGACGATGGTGGCGGAGCGGGCTCGCACCTCCCTCGACCGGCTCGTCCCCATGTGGGGTGCTCCTGCGGTAGCTGCGGCAGAAGGCGCGATGGCTCGAGGCGACGCCTTGGTCGACGCCTTATGCTTCTTCGACGCAGCCGCTCGGGACCGCGTCCGGCAAGCTCTCCATCACGGTGTCAAGCAGACACTCGCGGTTGTTCGTTCCGGTTTCCGCTTCCCGGTCCATGTTGTCGCGAATGGCTTCATCGAGATCGAGGGGAAGGATGAGGAATGGAACAACCGCCGAGTTGACAAAATTTTGGAGAAGATGGAGAGGCCGGGGGCGTCGCTTGCGAAGATCTTCGAGGAGGACGTGATGCCTCCTGACGCCAGCAGCGGCGTCGGGAGCCCTCCTCCCTCGAGCTCGGGCGTCGAGGTCGAGGCTGCCCCTGCGGACCTTGGGGAGGAGTACCGCACCGACGAGGATTGAGGCCTGCGTGCCAAATTTGGGCGTCGAGGCCCTTGTAAGAATTTTGTGAGATAAATGAGGATAAGTCGAGATCCGAATGTATACGTGATTTGTTTATGGAAAGAGTTGTTTTCTTTTCAAATGCGTTTGACCGCTTCTCTTTGTCGCAAGCTCGAGTTTCTGCTAACTTAGTCTGTGTTCCTTTGATACGTCGCGAGCCCCTCGAGGGGAGGCGTAGGTAGGGTACCGTAGCCCGGGGGCGTAGGCGGCCGTCTACGTCGACGCCCCCGACCCTGGAGGCTCGAGGTACTTTTAGGATTTAGACGTCGCTAGTTCACTCGAGGCGTGAGTCGAGACGAGGGTCAAAATTTTGAAAAGAAAACACGCGTTTTTTCCGGAGTCTGGGGGGCTTTTACCCCTTGTCAGCCCCCGAGGGAGGCTCGACCCTGAGCTAGGCAGGGTCGAGGCTACCTTAAGATGTGAAGCAACATGAACGATAAAGCACGAGTTTGTTCATTCATGTTGACATGTTTGTACAAAGTGATAAAATGAACGAGGCCTCGAGGCCTTTAAGGGTAGAAGCGACGTAGCTGAGATATGTTCCACGCGTTCGCCAGGATCCTGCCTTGGTCGTCGTAGAGCTTGTACGTGCCTGGCTTGAGCACTTCGGCCACGGTGTATGGGCCTTCCCACGGAGGGGTGAGTTATGGCGCCCTCGATTATCTTGCAGCCGTCGAAGCACGAGGTCCCCCACCGCCAGGTCCCTTTTGCGCACGTGCCTGTCGTGGTAGCATCGAAGTGTTTGCTGGTAGCGTGCAGAGTTGATGAGCGCCACGTCTCGGGCCTCCTCGAGCTGGTCCTTGGCGTTGGCGAGCCTTTCGTCGCTGGTTTGCTCGTTGTAGGCTCGAAGTCGAGGTGAGCCGTACTCGAGGTCCGTAGGTAAGACGGCCTCGGCGCCGTAGGTTAGGAAAAACGGAGTGAACCCGGTGGCTCGACTCGGCGTAGTCCTGAGGCCCCACAGCACCGAGGGGAGTTCCGTAGCCACCCCTTTCCGAAGTCTTTGAGGGTCTTGAACAGCCTTGGCTTTAGCCCATGGAGTATCATGCCGTTGGCACGCTCGACCTGCCCATTGCATTGGGGGTAGGCGACCGAGGCCCAGGTTACGCGAATGTTGTTGTCATCGCAGAAGTTGGTGAACTTTTTTGCCGTGAATTGGGTGCCGTTGTCGGTGATGATGACATTAGGCACCCCAAACCGGTACATGATGTTGGCGATGAACTCGACAGCCCTCTCGGAGGTGGGGTCTCCTATCGGCTTAGCCTCGATCCACTTGGTGAACTTGTCGACGGCCACGAGCATGTGTGTGTACCCTCCATTTGTCCTTTTGAGGGGACCCACGAGGTCGAGCCCCCATACGGCAAATGGCCAAGTGATTGGGATCATCATTTGCAGGGCGTGTGCGGGCTGGTGCGTTTGCTTGGCGTAAAATTGACATCCATGGCACGCTTGGACCAAACGCTTGGCGTCCCAATGGCGGTCGGCCAATAGAAGCCTTGGCGGAAGGCGTTCCCAACCAGGGGCCCTCGGCGCTGCGTGGTGGCCGCAAGCCCCCGAGTGCATATCGTCGAGGAGCTTGCGCCCTTCCTCGAGTGGGATGCAGCGTTGAAGGATCCCGGTCGGGCTTCGTCGGTACAGCTCCCGTTCGTCGCCGTAGATGACGTAGGTCTTGGCTCTCGGGCGATGCGTCGGGCTCCGTCTTGTCTTCTGGTAGTTCGCCTTGTGTCAGGTAGTCGAGGTAGGGCGTCCGCCAGTCAAGGGGCCGTGACGACGGGGAGGCGTGTGTGTCGACCTGCATCGCTTCTGCGGACGTCGAGGGGTCCTTCTCGAGGGGGGTGGCGTCGAATCTCGAGCCCCCGTGCCTAGCTCGAGGGGTGGCGTCGAGGTCCAGCCCCTGGGTCGATCTCGACGGATGGCTCGAAGACGTCCCTCGAGAAGACGTCTGGCGGTACCGTACCGTGCTGCGCGTGGACGCCAATTTTGCCAGCTCGTCTGCGGCTTCGTTGTACTTCCGAGCTACGTGGTTGAGCTCGAGGCCGTAAAACTTGTCTTCTAGCTTGCGCACCTCCCCGCAGTACGCCTCCATCTTGGGGTCGATGCAGCTTGAGGCCTTCATAACCTGGTTGACGACGAGCTGCGAGTCTCCTCGGGCGTCGAGGCGTCGGACCCCGAGCTCGAGGGCGATGCGCAGCCCATTGACGAGGGCCTCGTACTCGGCGACGTTGTTGGAGGCGGGGAAGTGCAGGCGTAGCAGGTAGCGCATGTGTACTCCGAGGGGCGAGATGAAGAGCAGGCCTGCTCCTGCCCCCGTCTTCGTGAGGGATCCATCGAAGTACATGGTCCAGAGCTCGGCTTGAATCTGCGCCGGCGGGAGCTGAGTGTCGGTCCATTCAGCAACGAAGTCGCCAACGCTTGCGATTGATGGCCTTTCGCGGGGCATAGGTGATGGTTTCCCCCATTAGCTCGGCGGACCACTTGGCGATGCGCCCGTGGCCTCCCGATTGTTGACGATCTCTCCGAGGGGGAAGGGAGGACACCACGGTGACGGGATGAGCGAGAGGAAGTAGTGCTGGAGCTTGCGCCTCGTGACGATGATGCGTAGTAGAGCAGCTTTTGGATGTGCGGGTACCGGACCTTGGCCTCGGAGAGCACCTCACTGGTGAAGTACACTGGCCGTTGGACTGGCAATGCATGACCCTCCTCGTGCCTCTCGACGACTATGACCGCGCTGACCACCTGAGTGGTTGCGGCCACATAGAGGAGGAGAGGTTCGGGGGAATCACCGTCCTGGGCTGGTTGCGGAGGCACGAGAATTGGCGCAGAAGTCAGCAATCCCTTCAACTTGGTCAAGGCCTTCCTCGGCTTCGGCGGTCCACGCAAAGTGTTCCGTCTTTTTGAGTAGGCGGTACAGGGGTAGTGCTTTTCTTCCCAGCCTCGAGATGAATCTGCTGAGAGCGGCTAGGCAGCCTGTTACTTTTTGCACACCCTTGAGGTCACGAATCGGGCCCATCCTCGTGACTGCTGAGATTTTTTCAGGGTTTGCCTCGATCCCCGTTGTGAGACGACGTAGCCAAGTAGCATGCCTCGAGGCACACCAAAGACACACTTCTCGGGGTTGAGCTTCACATTCTTGGCCCGGAGGCACTCGAACGTGGTCTCGAGGTCACTGATGAGGTTCCCGACTTTCTTAGTTTTAACCACGATGTCATCGACGTAGGCCTCGACGGTTTTGCCTATGTGCTCGCCAAAGATGTGCTGCATACATCGTTGGTATGTTGCCCCGGCGTTTCGAAGGCCGAAGGGCATCGTAACATAGCAGTACATACCAAATGGCGTGATAAAAGAGGTCGCGAGCTCATCGGATTTTCTCATTCTAATTTGGTGGTAGCCGGAATACGCATCAAGGAACGAAAGTACTTCGCACCCAGCAGTGGAATCGACGATCTGGTCAATTCTAGGTAAAGGAATGGAACTTTTGGACATGCTTATTCAGACCAGTGTAATCTACACACATCCGCATTTTTCCATTCTTTTTCTAACTAGTACAGGATTAGCTAGCCACTCTGGGTAAAATACCTCCTTGATGAATCCGGCCGCCAAAAGCTTGTGCACCTCTTCGCCGATGATCCTGCGCTTTTCCTCGTCGAAGCGGCGTAGGCGTTGCTTCAGGTCTGGACCCGGCCTGGATCTCCAAGGCGTGCTCGGCGACTTCCCTCGGTATGCCGGCATGTCCGAGGGGTTCCACGCAAACATGTCGATGTTGCGCGGCGGAGAAAGTCGACGAGCACTGCTTCCTATTTGGGCTCGAGCTGGTGCTGATGGTCAGCGTCTTGCCATTGGCTGAGGTCGGGTCGTCGAGGGTATTTGCTTGGTGTGCTCGGCTGGCTCGAAGGTGCCGGCGTGACGCTTTGCTTCTGGGGCCCCTCGGTGGCCAGAGCTGCCAAGGCCTCGAGCGAGTCGAGGGTGGACGTTGGCCTCCCCCGCTCTACGCACTCCACGTCGCAGTGGTATGGCGTGCTCGTAGGAGGTGTCAACGGTGATGACTCCTTTCGGCCACCGGCATCTTGAGCTTGAAGTACGTGTAGGTAGGAATCCGCCATGAATTGCTGTAGAATGGCCGGCGTGATGGCGTGGTGAGGTCCCTTGGAAGCCGACAACCTCGAATGGTGAGCGTTTCCTGTCGGAAGTTTGCCGGCGTGCCGAAGCAGACCGGTAAGGTCGATGCGCCCGAGGGGGTGGGCCTTCTTTCCTGGCACCACTCCGTGGAACCCCCGACACTGGGTCGGAGCTGTCCTTCTGAAATCCCCAGGAGGTCGAGGGTCTCGAGGTATATGATGTTGAGGCTCGAGCCCCCATCCATCAACACCTTGGAGAACCGAACGTCGACTATGACGGGGTCGACGACGAGGGGGTAAGCCCCCGGGTTTATGACCTGGTCCGGATGGTCGTCACGGTCGAACGTGATTGGCGCATCGGACCAGTCAAGATACCGGGGGGCGTCGTGGCCAAGCGAAAAGATTTCCCGGCGCTCCTTCTTTCTTTCTCGAGCTGAGAGCCCGACGGTCGGCCCCGTAGATCATGTAGCAATCGCGCACCGGGGGGGGTCGTCGCATCTGCCTTCCGCCGCCGCGCGTGATCGGTATCCTTTCCCTTAGGCGCGTCTTCCTTCTTATCACCGAGCTTGGAGTAGTAGCCCTTCAACAGTCGGCAGTCTTTCAACTTGTGGTTTACGGGGCCCTGTGAAGGTGCAGGGATCCTCGAGCATCTGGTCGAAAACAGCCCCGTCGGGGGGGCCTCGGGGCTTCTTAGGCTCGAGGGCGCCCGCGAGCACTTCTTTGTCGTCGTCGTCATCGGCGCCACGCTTCGCCTTCTGGCCTTTGCGCTTGTTTTTCTTCCTTTTGTTGCTGTCAATGTTGTCGTTCTTGGCGTCGTCGCCCTTGTTGGAGCCCTCCGGTACGATCACCGCCTTGCCTTTGTCCGTGGAACGGCCAAAGAAGGCCCCCACTGCCTCGTCGCCCGAAGCAAAGCTGGTGACGCGATCCATCAGGTCCTCGACCGTCCCGGGACGGTAGCGTCCTAGCTCATGAACAAGCTTTTGGCAGGTCGTGCCCGCGAGGAATGCTGAGATGACGTCTTCGTCAGGTACGTGGGGGAGCTCGAGACGCTGTTCGAGAAACGTCGAGCAAAGTCGCGGAGGGGCTCGTCCGCCGCCTGTCTGCAACGCCGTAAGTCCCAGGGGTTGCCTGGGCGCACGCAGGTCCCCTTGAATTCCCATCGAAGACCCTGACTAGGTCGGCCCAGTCATGGATCCGATCCGGCGGGAGCCCCTCGAGCCACCGGCGGGCGGTGTCCGAGAGGTAGAGTGGGAGTTGTCGTATGATCACGCGGTCGTCGTTCTTTGCTCCGCCCAGTTGACAGCCGAGGCGGAAGTCCGAGAGCCAGAGCTTGGGCTCGACCTCCCCGTCGTACTTCACGATGTTGGTAGGCGGTCGGAAGCGGTCGGGGAGGGTTGAGCTGCGGATGGCCGGCTGAAGACTCGGGGGCCCGGGGGCTCGAGGACCTGCCGGTCCTCGTCGCTGTCGTAGCGCCCCCCTCGATGGGCGCTATAGCCACGCTCTTGGGCCCCCTTGTCCTTGCGCCGTCGGTTGATGTCGTTGCGGGCGTCGTTGGGGTCTCGAGGCGGCCGGTTGTCGACGATCCGTTCGCGGACTGGCCTAGCTCGAGAGGCGTCCGGCTGGTGGACGGACTCTCGCGAGCGTCGTGGGGCGTGTCTGCCGGTTTCCCTGAGGCTGCTTCGCGTCGGCGCGACGCCGAGCTCTCGGCCTGCTGTACCGCGGCTGTCTCAAGGAGGTTTTTCATTTCTCCGAGCATGCGCCTGGCGTCGGGGTTGGAGACGGCGGGCAGTTCACGGAGCATCATCGCCGCCGCCACCACGTTCTGGCCGGCTCGTGGGAAACATACCTCGGGGCGCACTGGTGCCCCGTCCTCGAGGATCCGTCGGTGGACCTCTCGAGCCCGGCCTCGAGCTCCGGCTCCTCGAGGCTGGGGTGGCTCCTGCATCAGGGTTTGCCGGAGCTGCAGCAGGTGTCGCCGTTCCTCCTCGGCTTTGGTGATTGCCTCTTGCACTGCGCGAGTTGTGCCGCCCGGCCATCGTCGTGCTTGGGCGGCACAGCCGGTGCTCGAGGTTCGTCCCTTCCCAGGACGCGTGATCCGCCTGCCGCGGCCACGTCGCTAGGTCCTTCTAGATCGAGCGCTGGTCTGCCGTCATCGCCTCGTCCTCGGTATCGCACGCGACCCCCTCGAGTTGAAAGCACTCCCTGGTGGGATCCCAGAGAAGTCGGGTCGTGGTAGTCGTATTCGTCGGAGCGGAGCCGTCGACGGCGTGCCGTCTTGGCAAATGCTGGGATCGCAGCTCGCGGTGCCATTCTCCGACGGTGGATCGCCGAGGTGGCTCGAAGGCTGGCAAAGAGTCGCGGTTGACGCGCGCGGGGTGGACGATCTCCAGGCTGGCCATGGCCTGCAGCAGCGTGCCCGGACGCTGCTCCCGGTCCGCCATCGCCTGGTCCTGATGGCGCCCGTCGCGGCGGTGGGCGTGCACAGACCTGCGGGGAGGCCGACCGGGAGCGCTGGCGCCAAGCGCGGCGCGACCCGCGCGGGAGGAGGCTGAATGGCGTCGGCGGCGCTCGGCTCGGAGGCCTCTGGCCTGGTTCCTGGTCCGTACGTATGACGAATGCGAAGTCGCTCGGCGGGCGTGGGTGCGCCCTGGAGGTTCCGGCCGCACGCCGGGCTGGTTTCCCCTTGGGGACCCTGCACCGGCTACAGGGCGCAGGAGTTTGCCGCGTGGGGTACCGCCTGCGCCCGGCGATGACGGTGACGACGACGCCGCTCGCGATGTGGCGACGCGTGGTGGTGCGGGGGACGCGTCGCGCCCCCCGCGCGGGGTGGCGTGACGCGTCTCCGCTCAGGCCCTCCGTGGAGAGCAGAGTCAGCTCGTTGTCGTTGCCTGTGGCCAGGAACTCGAGGCTCCCGAACCAGACGATGGCACCAGCCGAGAACGGAAGAGGGGATGAAGCCATCCAAGAATCAACGAGAAAACGGCTCGGACACGCGAAGTCCCCTACCTGGCGCGCCAACTGTCGGTGTTTCGTACCCGGGGGTATCACACCAACGAGTAATATGATCGCGTGCTTCTCTTCCTGGATGGTGATGCAAGGGGACACAAGGATTTATCCTGGTTCGGGCAAAGAAGGCCCTACGTCCAGCGGGGGGGATGTTCTTGTATTACTTGCACCTAAGTGCTTGTACAGGGGGGAAAATACAAGCTCAATGAGCGTGGACCGGAGTCCGGACTCGTGTTGTGCGTGGACTCGTGTGTTGCGGTGTCGTCCTCCCGAATGAGGGCCCTAGCGTCCCCTTTTATAGAGCAAGGGGTGGCCAGGGTTACAAAAAGTATTACAGGTGTCCGGGCGCATGGTGTCCCATACGGAGAAGGGTAGGGACTCTGTCTTGTCGGGGCCACTGGAGCCGATGTGATCGTCGCTGTTGAGGCGTCCTTGAGTCGTGGCTTCCATCCCGGGCGCGGACGTGGGGACGCGACAAGGCGGGAGCCGTACAGCACCCATCCCGGAACGTACAGTACGCGGTGAGGTCCCTCCGGGTCTTGGGGTACCTGTCCTTAAATAGCACGAAAGTAGTTAGGGCTCGAAGGCGCGGAGCCGGCTTCGAGGTGGTGCCACGGGGGCTCGAGGGGCGCGGAGCCGGCCTCGAGGTGTTACAGTGCAGGGCTCGAGGGGCGCGTAGCCGGCCTCGAGGGGTTGCAGTGCAGGGCTCGAGGGGCGCGTAGCCGGCCTCGAGGGGTTACAGTGCAGGGCTCGTGGGGCGCGTAGCCGGCCTCGAGGGGTTACAGTGCTGGCTCGAGGGGCGCGTAGCCGGCCTCGAGGGGTTACAGTGCCGGCGTGGCCGAACAGTGCTGCACTGGGCCCTTCGCCCATGCTGGTGGTGAAAACGTGACTTGACCTTTACACCGGGTCACTGTGGTACATGCCGTGCACTAGTGGACGTGACCGGAGTAGGTGAAGGCATTAAATGCGTGGTATGGGCTGGTACACTGACTGTACAGCTCGAGGTCCGTGCGTAAGGCTCGAGGTGTGGAGCGCCGCTTCCCGAGGTTTGGAGGGCTCGAGCGAGACGGGGAGCGGCGTGCTTGCCCGAGGCCTCGCTGGGAGGGCTCGGGCGAGACGGAGACGGAGCGTTCGCCCGAGGCCTCGCTGGGAGGGCTCGGGCGAGACGGGGAGGGGGAGCGGTTCGTTCTCGCCCGAGGCCTCGCTGGGAGGGCTCGGGCGAGACGGAGAGGAGCGTTCGCCCGAGGCCTCGCTGGGGGGCTCGGGCGAGACGGAGACGGAGCGTTCGCGAGGGCCTCGCTGGAGGGCTCGGGCGAGAGACGGAGACGGAGCGTTCGCCCGAGGCCTCGCTGGGCGGGGCGGGCGAGCTCGGGCGAGACGGAGGTATTTGCGTCGATTGGGGTACCCCTTTTCGTACCACCGACACTGTTAAATCGAGTTAAATATTCCTTGATTGTCATATATCGACTCTAGAGCTAGCATTGTGTGCTCCCGTGGCACGCGTTATTTTTATAATGTTTCTTCATTATTTGATATATACCACTGAGGATGAATAGGGTCTTCCAGAGCAGTCATGTTACCACTCGTGCTTTCCAGAGACGGCCTGTCTCCGGCTCCTCCTACACGTGAATGCAGGGCTCCGCGCTCTGAGTTACGGCGTGTCGCAGCGGCTCTCGGTGACGCGGTGGTGCTCTTACGCGTGCTGGGCTCCGCGCCTCACGCCCGGAGTTACAGCTAGCCGGGGCTGGCAACTCAGTTACAACAAAGTACTCAGGGGAATTTTATTTAATGCTGAGCGTTCAATCCAGCTGACTGACCGCTGAGAGGCACATGCTGTTTCTTTACCGCTATTGTTTTCTCCATATTTTATTTACGTCCATGTACTACCATTCTTTATGTTTATTTTACAGGAACCATGTTCGGTCTGCAAGCTAATTCTTTACGCTCGGGGACTGGACCAGTTATGATGGACGAGAAGATCATTGCTTGGGACAAAATAGCGCTCGGACTTCGTCGCCGACCAGCTGGTCGCTTCGCTCGGTGCTCACCACCTGGCGCTTGGACTTCATCATCGACCAGCTGGTCGCTTCGTCGTTTGTGCTCACCGCCTGGCGCTCGGACTTTGTCGCCGACCAGCTGGTTGTACCCTTCGACGCTCATCGACGGCTACACCGAGAGCTCACTAGCTGAGCTGGGGACTCCTCGGTGCTCGGGTTCGTCGCCACTTTGTCGCTTTGCTCGGAGCTCACCCACCTGGTGCTCAGACTTCGTCATCGACCAGCTAGTCGCTTCGCTCAGTGCTCACCGCCTGGCGCTCAAGACTTCATCGCCGACCAGCTGTCGTGCTCTTCGCCGCTCATCGACGGCTACACCGAGAGCTCACCAGTTGACCTGGGGACTCCTCGGTACTCGGGTTCTTCAAGCCAACATCGTCAACAGCGCTGGTCGGATCGCTCGGTGTTCACTGCCTAGCGTTCAGACTTCATCGCCGACCAGCTAGTCAGACTCCTCGACGTTCATCAACGGCTACACCGAGGGTCACCGGCTAAACTGGGGACTGCTCGGTGCTCGAACTCGTCGCTGAGACCAGCCTCGACATCTCTTCGAGGTCATCTTCCCTGGCGCTCCGACCACGCCTCCCCACTATCGAGGGCGGCGTGTCAACAACACTGATCTGATCAAATCCCTCGATTGGGTCACAACAGGCATCACCGACACTCTCGCTCTCGTAGATCTGATCAGAGATCCATCTCCCGAGCACAACGTTGCCCGTACCTCTCGCTCTGACCTCTAACCGTGTCGCAATGATGATCGCTGTAAAAATCGGCGCTATGACGACCACAACTGGGAGGAAAGATCGAGGGCTAGGCAACTCCATCACCATCGACAAGAAGACATCGTTGGCTCGGCTGATCAACTATGACGAGGATTACGAGAAGCTGCTAGACGACCCGTGCCCTATGCTCGCTCTGATCATCTACAAGCCAGAAGCGAGCCATCACGTCGTCGTCGAGCCAAAGACGAGCCATAGACGAGCCACTTGCGAGCCTACGAGCTAAAAGCGAGCCATCACGTCATCGACGAGCCAACGAGCCAAAAGCGAGCCATCATCGAGCCATCGTCGAGCCATCGACGAGCCATCGTCGAGCAACCGACAAGCCACCAACGAGCCGATGAGCCACAAGCGAGCCATCACGTCATCATCGTCTCACCGCCATCCTCGCCGACCGCTCGTTGGTGACTCATCGCCGTCCTCGACTGAAAGGTCGAGATGGTGGACTAGAGGAGGAGTGAATAGTCCTTTTTAAAATTAAACTTAATCTGAGCGGCTAACCGAAACAAAAGCGGAATTAAAACTATCGGTCTAGCCAAGACTACACCCCTCTACCTATACTCTATGACACCTTACAAAAGATCCTAATCAATGCAAATAAGGTGTCGGGCTAGCTAGAGCTCACCTAACCATTTCTAGAAGCAAGGTCACACAAGCCTATGCCAACTAGTACTTCAAGCACGGGGGAGCTCCTATGCAATCTAGCGAGCAAAGCACAAAGCCTAAGCTCACTAGCAATGCTCAATAACAAGGCTACCCAAGCAAAATTAGAGAGCTCAACTTAGCTACACAAACTAAGCAACTAAACACTAGCACAAGACTAAATATTGCAATACAAGCTAGTGCAAACAGCAGGCAGTCGGTACTACCGAGCTGTAGGGCCGGTACTACCGATGCCGGGTACTACGGGCTTCCAAGCCGGTACTACCGAGCACCTGCAGGAAGGCTACGAAATCGAAGGGGATGAGATGCAATTCAGATCTAGCAATACCCCACTTCCCTAGATGTTGTAGATGATGATTGTAGCTTCCTCCGTCTGATTCCTTGCCCAAATGTGGATCGAGCCTTCCCAACCTAAGATAGAGTGATGGAGGGAGGAAGAAACACGAAGAACACACAAGAACAAGCGTAATATGCAAAGGAAACAAGAACAATAAGAGCAAACAAGAGACGGGACACAATATTTTATCCCGAGGTTCACTTGGTGCCACCAAGCTAGTCCCCGTTGAAGCAAGCCAAGGTTGCCGCGATCCTCTCGCTAGTGGTGACACTAAGCCAACCTCTCCACGATGGAGTGCTCACCAAGAGCTCTAGCTTTTGATCTAGCCGGACCACTTGGCGCTCTTCACGCCTCTTCTCTACTAGAGTTGCTCTTCGCGATCTCCCATGGGGCGAGCACAATGCCCCTCACAAAGCTTCTCCGGAGCCACGCACAATCTTCACGCGGGCTTCACGACGGAGACGAGCACCAAAGCCGTCTAGGAGGTGGCAACTCCAAGAGTAATAAGCACCACCGGCTTGCAACTCAATCACCTAGTGCCACTCGATGCAATCTCTCAAAGCAACGCACTAGAATCGCTCACTCGCAATAGATTCGCACACTAGCAAGCACAAGCGAGTTAGAGGGCTCTAAGCACTTCCCAACCATGGACACAAAGTCCCTAGGGTGATCAAACACTCCCAAGGGCCGGCCACCCCTCTATTTATAGAGGGGAGCCACAAACTAGTCGTTTTCCCCTTTTCCCGAACTCCCACGCCTATGGTCGGTACTACCGGGGCGAGGGTCGGTACTACCGGCGGTCCCAAAAGACCGTTAGAAATGACTTTCTACACGGGCGTAGTAGTAGGGTCGGTAGTAGGGTCGGTACTACGGGCCCTGGTACTACCGGCTTATAGCGGTACTACTGGTAGGATAAAACTTCCCTACACAGAGAGCCTCCAAACTCCTTCAAACCTCGTTACCACCGACCCCTATGGTCGGTACTACCGTGCCCGGTACTACCGGCCTTATGGGGTGCTACCGGTAGGCCAAACCGTCTCCCGAACAGAGAGTTTGCGCGCTGCACACCGGGGTGGGGGTAGTAGGGTCGGTAATAGGTCGGTACTACCGAGGTTATGGCGGTACTACCGGTAGGCCACAAATCTTCGAACAGAGAGTTTGCGCGCTGCCTACACGAGGGGTCGGTAGTAGGGTCGGTACTACCGACCTTTGGCGGTACTACCGACTTCAGCATCCTAAGCTCCTCGCAAAAATGGGCCTAAACTCTTAGCTCCGAACTCCGATTCGATGATCTTGGACAATTGGGAAAGCTTATTCAGAGGGCTACAATCCCACATATAAAGCTAATCCAACTCACAAAGGGTGTACAGAATTCCAATCCAAGATCCATCGCTCTCTTTTTCACCAAAGATTTCTCCGAAAACTCTCCGAGTTGATTCAATTCAACTCCAACACCTTTTCCTTTGCAAATGTGCCACACCACCAAGTGTAACCAACCTTGTGCATGTGTGTAGCATTTTCACAAACGTTTCAAAGGATTTTCACTTGCTTTACCGCGCCACGATCCTAGCAACATCACAAAGTTAGATCGCTCAAGGGCACTAGATGACGATATGCAACAAGTTGCTCCTTAATAGTACGGCCATCTCTAAACCCGGTCAGAAAACTTCTCTACAACCTATGACGGTGAAATGAAATGCCCTAAAGTAGTATACCTTTGCCTTGCGCATTCCATTCCATCTCCTCCATTTGTTGATGCAACACATGCACCAACCTCGATCAAATGATATGATCCACTTCATATCATCACATGGCCTCCATGGTCCATCGATCTTGACATCACTTGCTCTTCACCATCGCTTCGGTCCTTCGGCGCCAAGTCTTGTTTAAGCCTCCCGACACTCGGTACCAACGGCTTCAAAGCCTCCAACTTGCCCTTCACCTTCGCAACCGGTCCATCAAGCCAAGCCTTGCCTTGATCTTCACCATTTCAGACACATGACCACATGTCATGTTTCATGTGCATTAAGCTCCTTCATCACATGTGTGAGCCTTGCAACATCTTCCAAGCCATTTCACCTTATGGCATATGTTGCTCACACATGATGTACCTGTGGACTAATCACCTGTGTATCTCACATAAACACCATTAGTCCACCTAAGTTGTCACTCAATTACCAAAACCAAACTAGGACCTTTCAATCTCCCCCTTTTTGGTAATTGATGACAACTCTACAAAGATATGGAAATTATGCTTATTCCAAGTAGCACTTCACAAGAATGTAAATTGCTAACTTGGTTTGGATTCATGTTGCTTGCCCAAGCTATTTTACCATGTGTAAAGGATTTTGGACAAGTAGCACAAACCCTAATTGGTAGTATTAGCTCCCCTACATATGTGCTAAAGTGTTGGAAATGAAACTTGCACATATGCATAGATTGAAGTGTGGGAGAGTAATCACTACCAAAAATGTGCTAAGGTGTATATAATAACCTTTGAAGCGTGTTATCGATGAAGTTCATAGTTGTACACCTTCTTAGCACAATGAGTAGCTAGACATCATAAAAACTAGAAAACCCCGTGAGATCAACTTTAGAAGCAAGGGTCTAGTTTGCATGAAAAGCACAAGTCTAGCTATCAACCTATGCATGCTAGTTATCAAATCATCAATTAAGCCCTATAACTAGCATACACCACAAAAGCATGCATATAAGATTTAAAAGCTTATGCATTGCAAGCAAGCACATGATTATGCACATATCAAATGCAACAACCAAGTTCATGAGCTTGCTCCCCCTACTTGTGTGCTCAAAAATATTTTCATTTTATCTTTACATTCTCTCCCTCATTTTATCTTTGTTCTCCCCCTTTCATTTTATCTTTGTTATTTTTCCCCCTTTGTCATCTATTTCCATAAAAGGTTTGCATAAAGGAGGTTCAAATTGTTAAGAGAGAGATGTTTGTTTCATTTCATTTGTGGTTCAACCTAGATCATTTGCATGAACATTCAACACGGTTTGCTCTAGAGTAAGCTTCTTCACACATTTTGCAATGGTTATCTTACTCACGTTGGTTAAATGTTCCATTGCTCATTCTCTAGATTAAACACTAGGATTGCAAGCCCATAAACATGTTATATGTTACCACTAGATCATGTAAAGCATATAAGCAATAGTGGCATCATATAAGCATCAAAACATTTGATTTCATGGATGCTCCTAGATAGTATCACAAGGATGTCTATATGCTCTAATCAAGTCCTAAGCATAGTACGAATGCATATGACAAACAATGATACCTTGCTATCTTGGAGTAGAGGTTAGTCATTTGATTCCAACTCCGAAATAGCAATATGAAGTCCATGGTGAAGATCAATAGATACCATTTGAAAGACCAAATCTTCACCCATATGATCAAGTGCACTATCTTGTTGTGGTTAGCTTGCTTCTTCATTTGACCTTTGCTTGCATATAGATACCACTTGAGTTGGCATGATTTACTTGTCTATCTTGGATGTTGCTTGCTTCTTAGATCAACCCTTTTGATATCTTCAACTAAGCATCTCAAATGACACTTTAGATCACCACTTCCATGTTAGCCTTCCAAGCCTTGCTTAGTTAACCTACCAAAGGCGGCAAGCCCCTACAAAAGGGAGAAGTGACCTTTCTCCAAAGAATCATCCTTAATACTCACTTGAATTGACCTTGTTTGATTGATCCAATTGAACTCTTCTTGAAATGTGACTTTGAATCCTTCTTTGAGTTCTTCTTTGAGTCCTTTTCTTTCTTCCAAAAGATCTTCAATTGATACTAGGACTTGATCTTTCTCTTCATCTTGATGTTGGTCTTGATCTCATCTTTGTCATACTTCTAGCTCATTTCAAAACCAAACATAGGTCCCTCAATCACTTATAAACATGATTCCAACTTGAGGGCCTTTCAATCAAAGTGACTCTAGATTAATCCAATAATTGTCACTTTTCTGGCAGATTCTTTCCTTCTCAAGGAAACATGCATATCTCCCAAAATATAAGTCCAATGGCCATGAAATTTGGTAGAGATGTGCTTCTATAGTGTTCTAGCAGCCATAAAAATTGAGCTTCATTGGCTTTCTAGATTGCTACCAGATTTCAGTTCTTTCCATAGTACTATATGCTGAAAACTGCTGCACTATAGTTGACAAGATCTACTCCAAAACCAAAGTACATCTTATCCAATAATCATGAATTTTGCATAGCATCTAATATCATAAGTGTAGTGTAGAGCATGTGTACCAAATTTAAAGCCAATCCAAATAGATTTGATCACTCAAACATGGCTATCTTCTCAGCTCACTCAGATTTTGCAATATTGAACAACTTTGAGCAATTGAGCTATACTCTACCAATTTGAATCAAACTTGAGCTAACATGTTTGAATACTCTCACAAGACATATATCCATTCAAATCACTTACTAAAAGAAGTATCATAAATATATCCATTCAAACTAACTCAATTTTGATCACTAAGCATCAAATCCATTCAATCATCTTATAGCAAGCAACATATGCATATATATCCGATTCAATCATCTCATATGCATCTAAAAAACATGATCAACTAGAGATATACCTTAGTAGCTCATGATCATGAAATAGCAAGCTTCTTCATCTACCATTTGCAAGCCTTCAAATATAACCAATCAACCACCACAACTTGATCTTTTGCACTTGTTCGTTGTAGCACTTGAACTTCATTCTTTTGTCTTGGCATTGGGATGGATTTGCACTAGGCTTTATTACTTGACCCAATCATATGATGAAAAATGAATACCAATTGAATCAAGCCTCCAATGCCATGGTACCTACACACATTCATCCACTTTTTGATGGTACCCAAACTAGTTTGGGTCCTCTCAAGTTAGGTGCAACATACTTGGCAATGTCTTAGTATGAATAGCGGGATGTGTTGCAATAGCAACCAATGTGGTACCATTACCATCCTTTCTAAGCAAAAGATTATCATCAATTGAAATAGGCTTAGAAATTTTACCTAGGGGACATGAATTAGCCATGTGTCCCCTTTCCTGGCATGAGTAGCAAATTCTCTTTGATTGAGCCTTCTCTTCCTTGCTCAAATGTTGCTTCTCAATGCCTTGCCTCACTTGGGTTGCTTGAGCCTTCTTCTCAAGCTTGTTGGGACACTTTGAGGCAAAGTGACCCATCTTCTCACATTCATAGCACTTGACTTGGGCGAGGTCTTGTGTTGATCTTGATCTTCTACCTCCCCTTCTTGTCTTCTTCCCAAATCACCATCTTCATGGTTGATCTTGATTTGAGCTGGGGGCTTCTCTTGTTGGGGCAAGCTTTTGCAAGATGTCCCATCTCATGGCATCGATAGCACATGAAATGAGATAGCTTTTTCTTCTTCTTTCTCTTCAAATCTTTCAAATCTTCTCTTTGCCCCTCTCTTGCCTTTGACATTGCTCTTGTTGAAGCCAATGCCACTCTTGTCACATAGCTTCTTTGATCTTCATCATGTGCTCATGGGTGACTTTTGATCTACACCACCTCTCTAACTTGTTGCTCAAGTTCTTCACTTCACTTTTGAGCTCGTTGTTCTCCTTCAAAATGTTAGTCTCACAGGACAAGGAAGTAGAACAAGCATCTATATGTGAAGAACATGACATAGATAATAAATCTTCACAAGAGGTGGATACATGCTTCTTTTCTACATCACATGGGTTAGCACAAAATATGTGATTGATCATTTGACCCAAGTGATGATCTCTCACTAGTTTTAATTTCTTCATTAGAAAGCTTCTTAGTGAGAAAAGCATGGTCTTTACCAAGTTATCATGAGCAACACTAAGTTCCTCATGAGTCAATTTAAGCTCATCATGTGAACAAATAGTAACATAAAGTAGATGCTTTTGTTGTTCACATGCATTCTTTAGAAATGAGTTTTCTTTTCCAATTTTGCATTTTTAGACATCTCATTTTCTAAAGCTTTGGTGAGTCTACATACAAGCTCTACATTTGGATCATCACAATCAACTACCACATTTGCAATTGGTACCTTAGTGTCACCATGTGACATGAAGCATTGTGGTGTAGAGGGAGAGCTTGTGGAGACGTCACTCTCATAGCCATCATCCTTGTCAAGTGATCTTGTGGATTGATCATCATCTTCATCACTTGACAATGAGGTGGAGCAATCCTCCACAACTATCATGTTGTGGTCATGCTCAACATCCTCATGTGCCTTTTCCTTGAGCTCTCTAACATCATCATCATTGGGGCCCTCCCATACTTGTCGTTGAGAAACTTCCACATGTGATGGGAGGACTCCATATCCATGATCTCACTAAAGATATTATCATGCAAAGATCTAAAAATGATGTTAGTAGCTTGGCACTCGAGATCTAGGCATTTCTCTTGTGCTTGAGTTAGATTCTTTTCATCCAACACATGAGAAAAGCCTACATCTACGATCCACCACATTTGAGGGCAAATAAACTTGAAATTGCATATCATCCAAGTTTTCCAATGTGTAAAGTGAGTGCCATCAAAAATGTGTGGACAATCAATGCCTAGCCCGTAAGTCGCCATCCTCTCGGGTCGGTAAAGACCACAAATGAGAGACCTAGCTCTGATACCACTTGAAAGGTCGAGATGCGGACTAGAGGGGGGGTGAATAGTCCTTTTTAAATTAAACTTAATCTGAGCGGCTAACCGAAAACAAATGCGGAATTAAAACTATCGGTCTAGCCAAGACTACACCCCTCTACCTATACTCTATGACACCTTACAAAAGATCCTAATCAATGCAAATAAGGTGTTGGGCTAGCTAGAGCTCACCTAACCAATTCTAGAAGCAAGGTCACACAAGCCTATGCAACTAGTACTTCAAGCACGGGGGAGCTCCTATGCAATCTAGCAAGCAAAGCACAAAGCCTAAGCTCACTAGCAATGCTCAATAACAAGGCTACCCAAGCCAAATTAGAGAGCTCAACTTAGCTACACAAACTAAGCAAACTAAACACTAGCACAAGAATAATAAATTGCAATACAAGCTAGTGCAAACAGCAGGCAGTCGGTACTACCGAGCTGTAGGGCCGGTACTACCGATGCCGGTACGGTACCGGGCTTCCAAGTCGGTACTACTGAGCACCTGCAGGAAGCTACGAAATCGAAGGGATGAGATGCAATCTCAGATCTAGCAATACCCCACTTCCCTAGATGTTGTAGATGACGATTGTAGCTTCACATCTTGATTCCTGCCAAAATGTGGATCGAGCCTTCCCAACCTAAGATAGAGTGATGGAGGGAGGAAGAACACGAAGAACACTAGAACAAGCGTAATATGCAAGGAAACAAGAACAATAAGAGCAACAAGAGACGGGGACACAATATTTATCCGAGGTTCACTTGGTTGCCACCAAGCTAGTCCCCGTTGAAGCAAGCCCAAGATTGCTGCCGATCCTCTCGCTAGTGGTGACACTAAGCCAACCTCTCCACGATGGAGTGCTCACCAAGAGCTCTAGCTTTTGATCCGGCCGGACCACTTGGCGCTCTTCACGCCTCTTCTCTACTAGAGTTGCTCTTCGCGATCTCCCGTGGGGCGAGCACAATGCCCCTCACAAAGCTTCTCTAGAGCCATGTGTTGGGCATTCTTAACGTCATTACCAAAAGTAGACTTAATTCTCTAATTCTGATAACGGCGCCAAAAATGCCAAACCTATCCCTCATGCCACTTAAGCCAAGTTGTCATCCCCAGCATGACATGAGAGACGCGGTATTGAAATATGCAATTGCTCATCAAGATAAATAATAAAGGGAATCTGCAAGCGCACAGATTAATACCGATGCAGCATTTAACCGGGAAGTATTCCAGGTATCGTTATTTATATTTTTACCACTGGGAAGGGATTCTAAGCATCGTAGTTGATCGTGGAATGAGAATATAGAACTGAGTATCTATCATTGCATGTATAATATAGAGCATCTATCTATCTCATCATACAGGGATAAATGTCACATAGAATATAGATAAATATGAATAGTGACAAGGATAATTAATCTGATCAGCATAACTAGCCACATATAATAATGATAAGCACCTCAACAGATATTCTAGCAAGTCATTAGCATGGAATTAGGATGAACTACAAAGATATTCCCTAAGTAATTATTAACTATAAAGTCTAGCATTATCATAGTTAGTGCAATTATACGGCAATCATAGCGAGAAAAGACTACACCCATGCATAGTGAATATTAGCAAGGAAGATGAAGAACATAGCAATCACTCCCCGTAATAATGTTGCTTGCCTGCCCTATACACGAGAGGGGGACTATATAAGAATCAACGAAGTGTCACTATCGCGAACTACCCACCGATCCGGATATAGGGTGCAATCGCAGATAAAGACGGTATAGACACCACGTCTACACAATATTTATCATCACCACTGCGCACATGGATAAACGCTATACGATCCTAGGCATGTATATAATTCCAATCTAACTATGCCAAGCATATAACTACGATAAACTAAGAACAATATAATGCTAATATAATCAAGTAGGAGCAAAGTCATATTCAATATATTGAAATAGAACAAAGTAGTATTCATAATATTGAAGAACAATGATGAACAATTGAAGAACAAGAGAGAAATTACCAAGAATCCTCTTGACAGATCCGGGAACCAATCGAAGATTGACTCATTCTAGTTCTAATCCTATGTAGCTATGCTTAAAATAGAGATCTAGTTGATGTGGTGGCTCTAGGGCTTGATCAGAGACTCTCTCCTCCTGATGACTGAATTAGGAACTGAATAATGAGACAGAGGTGCCTGCTCCAGGGTCCAGGGCCTTGCTTATATAGTCTTTTCGGGTGAATCTGGGCCGTTGGATCAAACCGACATTGAACGGACGGTTTTCCTTAATCCTTTAGGTCGGTGGAGCATAATCCGTGAGACGCAGCCTGATTGGCTGAGGGGGCAGGGCGGGCGCCCTAGGCACTAGGGCGGGCGCCCTGGTCCCGGGCCCGTTCGGCCTCCCGCTCGTTCCCGTGGCTTCTGGACTCTTCCACATTAAGGAAAATTGGGGGTTACGTTAATTATCCGTCATTAACCCGACATGTGGGCCTTTCCTTCATATTTCCTGATAACCCCCTGCAGAAATAGATAAACAGCAAAACTCGTGGAATTCTGTCAGATAAAACCCTAAGTCTGGGTGTTGGTTTCATTTAGATCCTTTTCTCTATTTATTTGATAGATATAATTGATACTTAAGGACCGTCAACAAACTCCCCCAAGCTTACCTCTTGCTCGTCCCTGAGCAAGGATAGTCTCAGTGATGGATCAGAAGTTGCTGAATGCTTTTGAATTTTGACGGTACACATGCTTTCAAATAGAGTCTTATCTCTGAGTTAGAGTAAACTGTCAAGACTTAAAACTTACTCATTGTGCCTTTCACTATGGGGCTTGCAACTGTCACCTTTGTCTTGAGCGGTTAAAAGATAGAACAGTCTAGTCAAGCGCCATGTCTCTTATTCTTGATCAGCTATAGCTCTGGAGTTTTTGCAGATTTTCAAATAAAACTCAGAGATTCCTTGTATGACTCTCTCAGGTCTCTCATTTGTGGTATTTCTGGATCCTCACCAAGGCAGTAATGGTGTTTGCCTTCTCTCAAAGCAAAGTATGTAGTATTTGTGGTATAAGGCAGAGTGACATTGCCTTCTCTCTCAACCTATCCTAATAAGGTTTTTGATATCTGGAGCTCATAGGTGGGAGATAAGGTATACATACTTACAAGACATTTATTGCATAGTCAAACCATGGATCCAGAGAAACAAGTCAATAAGTCAAATCAAGATGTGCATGTGTGGTGAATGAATGGTGTATGGTGATAATGGTGATAATGGTGGAGAGTGTCTAATTCTACTTTTGCTCTTTTTGAGGGGATACATACCTTTCTTGCTTTTGGTGCTCTTTGAGGAGGATGAGATGCTCTATATTTTTATTTATTATTTTTTTTTCTTTCCTCTCAGGTGGGTATCTTGTACCCCTAATTCTACTGTCGGACACTTGTCCATTTTTACCTCTCTTCTCACACTTTTTTACTTCTTTTTTTTTCATCGAGGTTCCGAGCACTTGCTCCTTTTTATTTCCTCGTAATATTTTTCTTTTCGAGGTTCCGGGCACTTGCCCCTTTTTATTTCCTCGGATAGAGCACTCATCTCCTTAGAACAATTTAGCAAGTGGTAGTAACCAAAATAACTTGAGCATTTATTTCACAGGGAATAACAGGAAATAGGAAAATGTTTTTGGCTATTCTCTCCCGGGTTAGGAGTAGAATAATTTTGTGTGGATCTGGAGATGGGAATGGATGTATGTGGATGCGTACTTCCGGAGTAGAAGCAGCATATATGAGTGAACGTGCAAGTGAATCTTGATTTAACCACATGACAAGCTCCTAAGGGTCTACACAGCTTGACTACACTCAATGCTCATAAGTAGTAAAAGCAAATGTATGGCTTAAAGTCTAGCAAGCATGTATGTATGGCCGTGGTAGGAATTTAAACTCTCATCATAAAGGAACTCATCATGTAGCATTTTAAAGATTTTCAAAGATAAAATTCTCCAGAATTCTAGCATCTCTAGGAATAGATAAACAGCAGCTCGACCTTTCCATATCATATCCGTTAACAACTTAGACTTTAGATCAAGTTCTCTTCCCACAAGTTCAGGTTTAGAGTAAGCTTTTAAATAATAACAGTTATGTCTAAACTAGAGAGAGAACTTCTAATTGAAATTAGGCAGAGCAACTATTCATCATATCCATGCTAGAGTTTTATTATCTAGATTCATTTTAGCATAGCCACTTTATTTATTTATTAAACACACTAAGCAAAAGATATAGATATATATATATATATAAGCACAAAATCTTTATTTGGTTTTTCATCGTTTTATTTTAATATAGTATAAGTATAAATATAAAGATAGATATAGAAATACTTAGCGAGATAACGGGGGTGCTCTCCCCCAAGCTGGATCTTGACGTAGTTTCTCTTGATGTAGCTAGCAGATAGCGGAGGTGTATTTGAAAGTCGGCAGCACCCTGACAGCGATTAGAATGTCCTCCGTCTGCTAGTCCTCTTGGATTCTGTGAAGCTCAAATAGACAACAAAGCTTGTGGAACTGATTAAGTGTTAGCATAAATATCTAGCCTTTATCATGTTGAGCCTCCTTGATTATTTTTATGTTTTCATTTTATAAAGCAGAAGAAAATATTTATTTATTATTTTTTTTATGCCACCACAGTGAATGTACTTATGGGTTTTATGCCACTCGTATACTCACATGGGGCTTCTAGAGTTTTTTTAACATTTTTATTTTCTTTCTAAGATAACATGAATATGATTAACTAAACAAACTATTAAGTAAATATCTGAGAAGGGAAATGGATAACTACCAAGTTACCTCTTGGCAAGGCGTTCGGCATTTTTAAGTCCTCCGAACGGGACTCTATGTGTACTCAGTTGTCTTGGGAGTCAGTGGATGGCGTAGTCGGTGGTTCCGGCAGCGCCTCCTCCTCGTGTTCAACTGTCTTTTCTTTCCACACTTGTCTTGGTGCTTCGGTCTCTTCAAGACAGTGCTGATTGAGTGGTATGTCCTCAGATCTTACCACTTCTCCTTCGTAGTCTGCCCATCCATCCTTGATGACCGGTTGCTTCTGGTTGCGGTTCCGCCTCCTTCTCCTTGTCCTGACCTGCTTAGATTCTTCAAATACGTAGTTGGGGTCAGTAAAGTAAAGGCGTACCTTCTCAGAGGGGAAGTGCATGTGGACTTCTCCAGTTCCAATGTAGATGATTGCTTTGACAGTACTGAGGAACGGTCTTCCAAGGATGATAGGTGGATCATACTCGTCTTCTCCCATGTCAACAACCTGAAAGTCTGTATGGACAAAATGATCGTCTATCTTGACAGGGACGTCAGTTACTGTACCTTCAACCTGTCGGAATGTCTGATCTGCCATCTGGAGATGAATGTATGTCGGCTTCAAGGGCATGGTTCCGAACAGCAGTTCATAGGTGACCTTGGCCATTATGTTGACGCCCGACCCAGTGTCGCATAGTGTCTTGTAGAAGTTGTACCCATTAATGGAGCAATAAATGCTTGGCATACCTGGGTCGTCCTTCTTGTCCAAGAATGGTGACTTGAGTTGGCGATCTTGACCTTTGTGCACGACAGTGACCATCTTGACTGATTCGGTCCACACTTGCTATTTGCTCTTGTTCCTCTTGTTGGTCCTCCTTGGTTCATATTGGGGTTGCTCTAGGATTTGTACGGTCTTGTTCTTGAAGGAAAACATTTCCTTCCTCCCCTTTATGTGGAAACTGATCTTGGCAGCACTAGCATAGATGACAGCTCCCGTGGTGTTCAGGAATGGCCTCCCTAGGATGACGGGAGCCCTCTCGTCAGAACCGGTCTCTATTACTACGAAGTCTGCTGGAGCGTACGAGGAACCAACTCGGACACAGATGTTCTTCAAGATTCCTCTTGGGTAACTTAGTGTCCTATCTGCAAGCTGCAAACACATGGTTGTTTCTAATAATGGTTGTGAAAAGAGTTTTTCGTAGAGTACCCTGGGCATGATGTTGACGCTTGAGCCAAAGTCACAGAGTGCTTCTGGGAAGTCTCGCATGCCGATGGAGATCGGGATGACGGGGCGTCCTGGGTCGCCTCTCTTGACTGGCAGAAGTTCAGTACTTACCTCAATGATGGGGTTACTCCAGTAATCTCCTGCATCAAATATGTCTACAAGATTTGCAGATTCTAATGCATCCGGTTGTGATGGCATACCGGGGTTAGTAGCAGGAACAGCAGCAGCTATTTGATTCAATTGAGATTCAATCATTTTATTAAAGCTAATTTGATTCTTGATGGTAGTAGAAAAATTATCCATTCTATTATTTATATTTTCTAGAATTTTATCATTAGATGCCAATTTCTTAGACATGTTATCCATTAGCTTTCCTTGATTAGACACTAACTCTCTTAAAGGTGGATAATTATTATTACTGAAAGAATTGTTACCTTGGTAATTACCTGAGTAGTTAGGCCTTTGTTGATTCCAACCTTGATTCTGCTGAGGACGGTTGTAGTAGTTATTGTTGTTGTTGTTGATGTAGTTCACGTCCTCTAGCAACTCGGGACAGTGATTGCCCGAATGTCCAACACCTCCACACTCCTCACAAGTCATGTGGGAGTCGTAGACGTGCATTACTTCCTTCTTCTCTCCAGCTCGGTCATCGAGCTTCTTCATGAGTAGGTCTAGCTTGGCAGACAGCATGTCTACCTCCTTGAGCTGATGCATACCTCCACCTCTCTTGCGGGTCTGAGTTCTCTCTTCATTCCAACCTTGGTTAGACGCCATCTTCTCCACAAGAGCTGTGGCTTGTGGTATGGTGAGTGATAGGAATGCTCCTCCAGCTGCAGCATCCATGGTCTCACGGGCACTATTGACGAGCCCATGATAGAATGTCTGCATCAGCAACCAGCTCTCCATTCCATGATGGGGACATTCTAGGATGTAGTCTTGAAAGCGCTCCCATGCTTCTGGAACGGATTCATCGTGCTGTTGCTGAAAGCTTGTAATCTTCCCACGGAGAGTATTTGTCTTGCCCATGGGAAAGAACTTGGCTAGAAAGTTCGTGGAGCAGAGTGCCCACGTAGTATTCTTCTCCTTTGTAGCGTAGAACCACTGCTTCGCTCTCCCCAATAGTGAGAATGGGAAAAGGCGAAGTAGTATGGTGTCTCTAGGAACATCAGCCATGGTGAAAGTGCTGCAGATCTCCAGGAAGTGTTGAAGATGAGCACTAGCATCCTCGTGCGGCTTCCCACAGAACTGGTTAGCTTGCACCATGTTGATGAGCCCAGGCTTGAGCTCGAAGTTGCGGTCGATCTCCACAGCAGGTCCAGTGCGGATGTTGTCCGTAGTGGGAGCTGAGAACTCGCGGATCGACTTGTTCGCCATAGCTTCGAATTCAGCTGACAAGTTCCGGACGAAACTTCGGCGGTCTTCTGATATTTGGATGAAGTTTTGCGCTGAAGTGTTGACGATTTGAGCTTGGCTCTTGTTCTTCTGAATAAGGCTTCGGGGTCGTCAACAAAGTTGTCTGGAAGATGTCTTCTATTCATACATCACCCTGAAATAAAATAAAAAATGGAAAATGCAGGGGTAAAACTGTACGAGAGAATTGATAAGCTCGAATATATTAGTGATGCGAATGATGTCTCAAAGTTCTTTATTCATTCCAACTTAGAAATCAACCTTCCCCGGCGACGGCGCCAAAAATGCTTGTTGGGCATTCTTAACGTCATTACCAAAAGTAGACTTAATTCTCTAATTCTGATAACGGCGCCAAAAATGCCAAACCTATCCCTCATGCCACTTAAGCCAAGTTGTCATCCCCAGCATGACATGAGAGACGCGGTATTGAAATATGCAATTGCTCATCAAGATAAATAAATAAAGGGAATCTGCAAGCGCACAGATTAATACCGATGCAGCATTTTAACCGGGAAGTATTCCAGGTATCGTTATTTATATTTTTACCACTGGGAAGGGATTCTAAGCATCGTAGTTGATCGTGGAATGAGAATATAGAACTGAGTATCTATCATTGCATGTATAATATAGAGCATCTATCTATCTCATCATACAGGGATAAATGTCACATAGAATATAGATAAATATGAATAGTGACAAGGATAATTAATCTGATCAGCATAACTAGCCACATATAATAATGATAAGCACCTCAACAGATATTCTAGCAAGTCATTAGCATGGAATTAGGATGAACTACAAAGATATTCCCTAAGTAATTATTAACTATAAAGTCTAGCATTATCATAGTTAGTGCAATTATACTTGGCAATCATAGCGAGAAAAGACTACACCCATGCATAGTGAATATTAGCAAGGAAGATGAAGAACATAGCAATCACTCCCCTGTAATAATGTTGCTCTGCCTGCCCTATACACGAGAGGGGGACTATATAAGAATCAACGAAGCTGTCACTATCGCGAACTACCCACCGATCCGGCATATAGGGTGCAATCGCAGATAAAGACGGTATAGACACCACGTCTACACAATATTTATCATTCACCCACTGCGCACATGGATAAACGCTATACGATCCTAGGCATGTATATAATTCCAATCTAACTATGCCAAGCATATAACTACGATAAACTAAGAACAATATAATTGCTAATATAATCAAGTAGAGCAAAGTCATATTCAATATATTGAAATAGAACAAAGTAGTATTCATAATATTGAAGAACAATGATGAACAATTGAAGAACAAGAGAGAAATTACCAAGAATCCTCTTGACAGATCCGGGAACCAATCGAAGATTGACTCCTTCTAGTTCTAATCCTATGTAGCTATGCTAAAACTAGAGATCTAGTTGATGTGGTGGCTCTAGGGCTTGATCAGAGACTCTCTCCTCCTGATGACTGAATTAGGAACTGAATAATGAGACAGAGGTGCCTGCTCCAGGGTCCAGGGCCTTGCTTATATAGTCTTTTCGGGTGAATCTGGGCCGTTGGATCAAACCGACATTGAACGGACGGTTTTCCTTAATCCTTTAGGTCGGTGGAGCATAATCCGCGAGACGCAGCCTGATTGGCTGAGGGGGCAGGGCGGGCGCCCTAGGGACTAGGGCGGGCGCCCTGGTCCCGGGCCCGTTCGGCCTCCCGCTCGTTCCCGTGGCTTCTGGACTCTTCCACATTAAGGAAAATTGGGGGTTACGTTAATTATCCGTCATTAACCCGACATGTGGGCCTTTCCTTCATATTTCCTGATAACCCCCTGCAGAAATAGATAAACAGCAAAACTCGTGGAATTCTGTCAGATAAAACCCTAAGTCTGGGTGTTGGTTTCATTTAGATCCTTTTCTCTATTTATTTGATAGATATAATTGATACTTAAGGACCGTCAACACCATGCACAATCTTCACACGGGCTTCACGACGGAGACGAGCACCAAGTCATCTAGGAGGTGGCAACCTCCAAGAGTAGTAAGCACCACCGGCTTGCAACTCAATCACCTAGTGCCACTCGATGCAATCTCTCAAAGCAACGCACTAGAATCGCTCACTCGCAATAGATTCGCACACTAGCAAGCACAAGCGAGTTAGAGGGCTCCTAAGCACTTCCCAACCATGGACACAAAGTCCCTAGGGTGCTCAACCACTCCCAAGGGCCGGCCACCCCTCTATTTATAGAGGGGAGCCACAAACTAGTCTTTTTCCCCTTTTCCCGAACTCCCACGCCTATGGTCGGTACTACCGGGGCGTGGGTCGGTACTACCGGCGGTCCAAAAGACCGTTAGAAATGACTTTCTAACACGGGCGGTAGTAGGGTCGGTACTACCGGCCCCGGTACTACCGGCCTTATAGCGGTACTACCGGTAGGCTAAAACTTCCCCTACACAGAGAGCCTCCAAACTTCCTTCAAACCTCGGTACCACCGACCCCTATGGTCAGTACTACCGTGCCTGGTACTACCGGCCTTATGGCGGTGCTACCGGTAGGCCAAACCGTCTCCCGAACAGAGAGTTTGCGCGCTGCACACAGGGGTCGGTAGTAGGGTCGGTACTAGGGTCGGTACTACCGAGGTTATGGCGGTACTACCGGTAGGCCAAAACTCCTCCGAACAGAGAGTTTGCGCGCTGACTACAGAGGGGTCGGTAGTAGGGTCGGTAGTAGGGTCGGTACTACCGACCTTATGGCGGTACTACCGACTTCAGCATCCTGAGCTCCTCGCTAAAACGGCCATAACTCTTAGCTCCGAACTCCGATTTCGATGATCTTGGACAATTTGGAAAGCTTATTCAGAGGGCTACACATCCCACATATAAAGATCATCCAACTCACAAAGGGTTAGTACAGAATTCCAATCCAAGATCCATCGCTTCTCTTTTTCAACCAAAGATTTCTTCGAAAACTTCTCCGAGTTGATTCAATTCAACTCCAACACCTTCCCCTTTGCAAATGTGCCAACACCACCAAGTGTATACAACCTTGTGCATGTGTGTTAGCATTTTCACAAATGTTTTCAAAGGATTTTCACTTGCTCTTACCGCGCCACTCGATCCTAGCAACATCGCAAAGTTAGATCGCTCAAGTGGCACTAGATGACCAATATGCAAACAAGTTTGCTCCTCTTAATAGTACGGCCATCTATCATAAACCCGGTCATAAACTTCTCTACACACCTATGACCGGTGAAATAAAATGCCCTACAAGTATACCTTTGCATTGCGCATTCCATTCCATCTCCTCCATTTGTTGATGCAACACATGCACCAACCTCGATCAAATGATATGATCCACTTCATATCATCACATGGACTCCATGGTCCATCGATCTTGACATCACTTGCTCTTCACCATCGCTTCGGTCCTTCGGCGCCAAGTCTTGCTTAAGCCTCCCGACACTCGGTACCATTGGCTTCAAAGCCTCCAACTTGCCCTTCACCTTCGCAACCGGTCCATCAAGCCAAGCCTTGCCTTGATCTTCACCATTTCAGCCACATGACCACATGTCATGTTTCATGTGCATTAAGCTCCTTCATCACATGTGTGAGCCTTGCAACATCTTCCAAGCCATTTCACCTTTATGGCATATGTTGCTCACACATGATGTACCTGTGGACTAATCACCTGTGTATCTCACATAAACACCATTAGTCCACCTAAAGTTGTCACTCAATTACCAAAACCAAACTAGGACCTTTCATCGACGCCTCTCGTCGACCACGCCTACTCGACCACGACTACGACACGTCTACAAATAAAAGCTAAGTATTATCTTTTACATCGATTAAATATTCCTTTGATCGTCATATATCTATCTCTAGATATCATTGTGTGCCTCCGTGGTCACGCGTTATTTTTTATAATGGCTCTTCGTTATTTTATATATACCATCCTGAGGATGACATATGTGTCTTCCCGAGCAGTCACGTTTACACTCGTGCTTTCCAGAGACGGCCCTGTCTCCGGCTCCTCCCTACACGTGAATGCAGCTCCGCGCTCTGCGTTACGGGTGGTCGGCAGCGGCTCCTCCTCGGTGACGTTGGTGCTCTTACGCGTGCCTGGGCTCCGCGCCTCACGCCCCGGAGTTATTGGCTAGCCGGGGCTGGCAACTCAGTTACAAACAAACTGCTCGGGGGAATTTTATTTAATGCTGAGCGTTCAATTCCGCTGACTGGTCGCTGAGCAGCACATGCTATTTATTTACCGCTATTATTTTCTCCATATTTTATTTGTACGTCATGTACTACCATTCTTTATGTTGATTTTACAGGAACCATGTTCGGTCTGCGAGCTAATTCTTTACGCTCGGGGACTGGACCAGTTATGATGGACGAGAAGATCATTGCTTGGGACCAACTGGCGCTCGAACTTCGTCACCGACCAGCTGGTCGCTTCGCTCGGTGCTCACCACCTGGCGCTTGGACTTCGTCATCGACCAGCTGGTCACTTCGCTCGGTGCTCACCGCCTGGCGCTCGGACTTCGTCGCCGACCAGCTGGCTGTACCCTTCGACGCTCATCGACGGCTACACCGAGAGCTCACTAGCTGAGCTGGGGACTCCTCGGTGCTCGGGTTCGTCGACCACTTGGTCGCTTTGCTCGGAGCTCACCACCTGGTGCTCAGACTTCGTCATCGACCAGCTAGTCGCTTCGCTCAGTGCTCACCGCCTGGCGCTCAGGACTTCATCGCCGACCAGCTGGTCGTGCTCTTCGACGCTCATCGACGGCTACACCGAGAGCTCACCAGTTGACCTGGGGACTCCTCGGTACTCGGGTTCTTCAAGCCAACATCGTCAGCAGCGCTGGTCGGATTGCTCGGTGTTCACTGCCTAGCGTTCAGACTTCATCGCCGACCAGCTAGTCAGACTCCTCGACGTTCATCAACGGCTACACCGAGGGTCACCGGCTAACTTGGGGACTGCTCGGTGCTCGAACTCGTCGTTTGGCAACCTGCTCGACCGACATACTGCTTTCACTATAGTAGATTGCCCTTTTTTATAAGTCTGCTACAAGATTCATTCTTCATCTTCTAGCAGCCTTGGGGACTACCGTGTATACATGGCGCTCGTTCGCGCATGTATATAAGTTTGATTATTCTTAAGACCCTGGCACCACGTGACCGAGTCACGTGCTGTCAGGCTCGGGGACTAGCTGTGGGGATATAGACCCCAGGGTACCACACGATGGTACATGGGCCGCACTACTAGGGGTCGTCTGACCCATAGGATGAAGACGTGCGGCGCACGACATGCACCGCACAACAGTTGTAATCTAGATATAGTACCAACTCTAATACTTACCATGTAACTCTGTCCCTTCGGAATATATAAGGAGGGGCAGGGGTCCTCCGAGAGGACAAGTGAGGTCACAAGCCAGATCCAATCAATACAACTCGATGCAGGACGTAGGGTATTATGCTAAACCTAGCGCCCCGAACCTGGATAAACCTCTGTGTTCATCTTGTTTTGCCTTGCCTCAACGTCTGGGTCGTCGTCTTGCGCACCTTCCCCTCTAATCTACCACCTTGGGCATACCCCTAGGTGGACTATCGACCATATTTCGTCGACACCTGGGGAACCACTGCTCCACTGGAACGAGCCGGAGCGTCTGTATCTGCGAGCACGTGGCCGCACGGAGGTCTAGCCGCGGAATCTGCAGTGGTGGACGCCTCGAAGGAGCACGTGCACCCCGCAGAGGGACATCGGGCCAGGGTGGCACCTCTATCCGGCGACGAGACGACCGGCGCCTGGGAACCTCCTCCTCGGCCTCTGCCTCTGCCTCAACTGCCTCTGCTGTCACGGCCTCTGCCTGGCCCTGCCCGGAGCTCTGGGGCTGCACACCCGGAGAGGTGAAGGTCGTCCGACGACCGGCAGCCATGAGCGTGCCAGTCGGCGAATGGTGAAAGCTCTCAACCTCCTCAATGGCACGCCTCTGCTCTGGCGTCAACTGGTCCTGTATCCTCAGGCCACCACCACGACCTCCCTGCTCTGCACGCTCAGCGGCGTCTGCAACTGCCCTGGCCTGATCGGCCTCTCGCTGCTCTTTGGTGCGCTTCCTGCGCGTGACGAGCTTCCCCTTCCCGGGTCGCTGACCGGAAGGAGAGGGACGGGGAGGAGAGTCCCCGGGAGCACCACCAACGTTCTTACAGCGCATAGCTGACAAGAACAGAGAAACACTGCCATTGAAAGTCTGGACTGCCGCTGAAAGAACCACTGACACTGAAATCCCCTGACAAGTCAACTGACAAGAAGCTGAACTGACAGAAACTCCCTGGACACTGACAAACCAACTGCCGTTGTCACTCGCGACGCTTGGCCTCGATCCGTACCCGCGGGCTTGGCCCCGGGTTCTCTGACACTGCCAACGGACGCTGACTCGCTGCATAGAATAGATGGGATATAATTAAGAGAAACATATATGCTAGAGAGAAGAGAGCCTATGGAAGCAAAGCAATGTGGATAAAGAGTGGAATCGGCTTTGCTACCTGACGAACGACGAGACGACCCAAGCACAAGATGAGACTCGACGTTCGAGGACCCACGAATCACACCAAGGGGGACTGCAAAGAGTTAGAGTGAAAACGAGGTCAAAACCTAAGTGAACGGTCGTTGGAGATTTTATCAAGCACCTTGAGGGCATGAGTTATGGAGGTGGGGAGGAGATGCTCACTGGGTGGTTGGCCTGCTGGGGAAACGACGCCGAAGGTGGAGATGAGCACGGGAACGATGAAGGGCAACTCCGGCGAACCTCCAGCGAGGACAGGGTCGGCTCCGGCGAACAGGATCTCGGTGGCGGCGAGGAGCAGAGCGGCCGAGCGTGCGCGGCTGAGGTTGGACTGAGTGCGCGGTGGAGCGGGGCGGAGCACGACGGCCGGCGAGATGGAGCTGCAGCGGCCAGCGAGGGTGGGCGCGATGGCGAGGGAGCGAGGTCTAGGGCACGACGGCACTGAACTCGGGCTCGGGGCTGGCGCGGGGAGGACGAAGGGGTGAAAGTGTGACACATGGGACCCAGACATCAGAGAAAAGAGCTTACTGCGCCGCTTAATGGGGCATCGGACGCGCCAATGTGATCACATCGGCGTCGGACGCGCCGATGTGATCACATCGGACGCTCCGATGTCCACTCAGAGAGGTCCAAAACGGCCAAAAGCACATCGGACGCGTCCTTTGCCTTGGCATCGGACGCTGACAAATCACTGTTTCAGCCGGGTCTACCTATAGTGCAGGCATCGGACGCTGGAGCCAGCGTCCGATGCAGCGTCTGATGCTGCATTTTGGGCAGTTTCAAAGATCTCCGTTGCAGCTCCCTCTCCCAACCAAGTTCCAACTCCAAAAAGAGGCAAATAAACACCAGTTGGAACCTAGTATGAGCATCCTCGCATAAACCCTCAATTTTGTAAATATTTTGCCAGAGGCTACATATCATTTTTAGGTAAAATAGGCGATAAATCCCAAGGAGACAACATGTGGCCACCAAAACTAGGTGACTCAACCATTAGGAGCTTCAAAAGCTCCCCCTAGCGCTGGACGAACACAGCGGTTACTCAAAGCTTAACCAAAAAGAAACGACAAAGCAACACACATGCATATGCAATGCAATACGGAATTTGAATCTAGGTTGTTTGTCAAGTTTGCTCATGGGTAAGCTTCTTCACACGCTTTTTAGGGCGGTTATCTTAACCACGTCTGACAAGCCTATGTGCATAGCATAATTTAAACATGGCATATGATACAATGCAATGCAAAGACAACCCCCTTTCACCTTTTGACAAAGTTACTTAGATCAAGCACATTAAGCTCACTTCGCAATCTACAAAGGGTGTTCTCATCTAGTGGTTTTGTGAAGATATCCGCCAATTGATCTTCGGTTCTAACTCCCTCTAAGGATATGTCTTTCTTGGAAACATGGTCTCTAAGAAAGTGATGGCGAATATCTATGTGCTTTGTGCGAGAGTGTTGAACCGGGTTGTTAGCAAGCTTAACCGCGCTCTCATTGTCACACAACAAAGGTTACACCATAGTCTAAAAGGGTTTGTTTCATATAAAGGATTTGTGCACAACAAGCACCCGCGGCTATGTACTCCGCCTCGGCGGTAGACAAGGCCACACTATTTTGCTTCTTCGAACTCCATGAAACTAGTGATCTCCCAAGCAAATGGCACCCTCAGGATGTGCTCTTTATATCAATTTTGCAACCCGCGTAATCCGAATCAGAGTACCCAACGAGTTGGAAGTTAGCTCCTTTGGGATACCAAAGGCCAATGCTTGGGGTGTGCTTTAGGTACCTAAGGATTCTCTTCACGGCTATGAGATGTGATTCCCTAGGATCGGCTTGAAACCGAGCACACATGCACACACTAAACATGATGTCAGGCCTAGATGCGGTCAAGTATAACAAGCTACCAATCATAGAGCGGTAGAGAGTTTGATCAACCGGGTTACCTCCCTTATCTAGGTCAAGATGTCCATTTGTTGGCATTGGAGTCTTGATAGGCTTGCAATCATCCATATTGAAGCGCTTGAGGAGGTCTTTTGTGTACTTCTCTTGAGATATAAAAGTCTCCTCCTTCAATTGCTTGACTTGGAAGCCTAGGAAGAATGTGAGCTCACCAATCATGGACATTTTAAACTCCTTCGACATCAAGTCACCAAATTCCTTGCAATAGGCTTCATTTGTTGACCCCGAAGATGATATCATCAACGTAGACTTGACAAATGAAGATATCTCCATCAAGCTTCTTGGTGAATAGTGTGGTGTCGACCTTCCCAATGGTGAAGCCCTTCTCAATGAGGAAGTCCCGAAGGCGCTCATACCACGCTCTAGGGGCTTGCTTGAGCCCATATAGCGCCTTGGACAACCTATAAACATGATTAGGATATCTAGGGTCTTCAAACCCGGGAGGTTGATCAACATAGACTAGTTCATTTATGAAGCCATTTAAAGATGCAATTTTCACATCCATTTGATATAATTTAATGTCATGATGTGATGCATATGCAAGGAGGATACAAATAGCTTCTAATCTTGCAACCGGTGCAAAGGTCTCTCCAAAATCCAAACCTTCAACTTGAGAGAACCCCTTTGCCACTAGCCTTGCCTTGTTTCTAACAACCTTGCCTTGATCATCTTGCTTGTTCCTAAACACCCATTTTGTTCCTATGACTCTTGCGCCTTTTGGTCGCTCTTCAAGTGTCCAAACTTGATTGCGGGTGAAGTTGTTTAGTTCTTCATGCATAGCATTCACCGAATCCGGATCACCTAGAGCTTCATCTACAATGGTAGGCTCAACAAGAGACACAAAGGAGTGATGTTCAATAAAAAGAGCAAGTTTTTTAGATCGAGTCATTACACCCCTTGTTGGACTCCCTATGATGAGATCTTGAGGATGAGCTTGTAGTAGAGGAGTAGTCCTTTGATCAACCACTTGATGGGCCGCTTGAGGAGCATCAACATCTTGAGCTTGTACCACCATTTGATCATGGGAGACATGAGTATCTTCAAATGGCTCTCTCCCATCTTTATCATCTTGTGGTATATTTGATGAGGATGGCTTGTCAATGACTTGCACATCATCATCATCATCTTTAGGCTTGATGGCTCCAACCGGCATATTCTTCATTGCTTCCCTCAATGGTTCATCACCTACATCATCAAGATTCTCATGCTCTCCTTGAGAGCCATTAGATTCATCGAATTCCACATCATATGTTTCTTCTACCATCCCGGTGGCATAGTTGAATACTCGATATGCTTTGGACTTCAATGAGTAACCAACAAGAAAACCAATATCACATCGGCGTTGAAACTTCCCTAGGTGTTGGCGCTTCTTGTAGATGTAGCATTTGCACCCAAACACTCTAAAGAATGATACATCCGGCTTCTTGTTGTTGAGTAGCTCATAGGGGGTCTTGCCAAGGAGACGATGGGGGGACAACCGGTTTGATGCATAGCAAGCGGTGTTGATTGCTTCCGCCCAAAATCTTTCTGGTGTAGAGTACTCATCTAACATTGTCCTTGCTAGGGTGATTAGAGTCTGGTTCTTCATCTCAACTACCCCATTTTGTTGTGGTGTGTAGGTTGTGGAGACTTCATGTTTGATCCCAACTTCATCACAATATTCCTCAATATGGGTGTTGTCAAATTCCTTTCCATTGTCACTTCTAATCTTCTAGATCTTTAAGTCAAATTCATTTTGGGCTCTCTTGGCAAACTTCTTGAATGAAGGGGTTGCTTCGGATTTGTCATGAAGAAAGAATACCCAAGTGTATCTAGAATAGTCATCAACAATCACTAGACAATAGAGATTTCCACCCAAGCTAGCATATATTGTTGGCCCAAATAGATCCATGTGAAGTAGCTCCAACTCTCTTGATGTTGACACAAAGGCTTTGGTTGGATGAGTATTTGCAACTTGCTTGCCGGCTTGACATGCACTACACAGTTTGTCCTTCTCAAATTTGACATCCTTCAAGCCTCTAACCAAATCCTTCTTCAATAGCTTGTTGAGAGTGTTCATTCCCACATGAGCCAATCTTCTATGCCATAGCCAACCAAGTGATTGCTTAGTGAACAAACATGTCTTCAAGTTGGCATCTTCGGAGGAGAAATCCACTAGATAGAGATTGTTGTATCTAAAGCCTTGGAAGATCACTTGTGTATCATCTTTCTTGGTCACAACCACTTCCTTGTCGGTGAACAAACATTGAAAGCCAAGATCACAAAGTTGCCCAACGGATAGCAAGTTGGAGCTCAATGATGCAACAAGAATCACATTGAAGATGGTATGATCATTTGATATTGCCACTTTGCCCAACCCCTTGACATTTCCCTTTGAGTTGTCAACAAATGTAATCTTTTCTTGGTCATCGACATTCTCTTCTAGTGAGGTGAACATTCGGGGATCACTGGTCATATGTTGTGTGCAACTACTATCAATCACCCAATGAGATCCACCGGTCTTGTAGTTCATCTACACACACAAGAAATCAAGCTTGAGCTTTCGGGACCCAAACTTGTTGAGGTCCCTTAACCTTCTCAACTAGTGACTTTGCAACCCATATTTTATTTGGCCTATTCTTGTTAGGAGGTCCCATAAACATGACTTTCACTTTGCCACTAGAATCTTGTCTAAGCATGTAGTGAGCATTGAAAGCAAAGGGCCTAGCATGCTTGGGCAAGGGTGTGGGTTTTGACTCTTCACAATCATGAGCAAAGTGTCCTTCTTTTCCACACTCATAGCATCTCCCAATCTTCTTCTTCTTCTTTGGCTTTGTGATGATCTTGCGCTGCTTCATCTTCTCTTCAAGAAAGCCAATGTCATTTCTATTTGTCTTCATTACAGTGTTCATGAGTAGCTCACTTTGAAGACATTGACCCTTGGTGAAGTTTCTCAATCCGGTGGTGAGGTGCTCTTTCTCCTTCTTGAGCTTGTCATTCTCTTGTTGGAGTTCCAATTGAGATGGTGTCATTTTGTAATCCCTCTCCATCTTCAATCTCTTGTTTGCTTCTTTTAGCATGTCTAGCTCAAGTGTCATGCCATAATCATCATCTTGAGTCTCAACAATGACTTGCTTTGTGGTTGCAAGCTTCTCTAGATCACTCTTGAGCTTTGCATTCTCATTCTTGATCTTGATGTAGTCATCATAGTGATCGGCCACAACCACTTTCTTGCCCTTGCCACTAGCTCTTTGCTCATCATGCTCACTAACCAAGTCCTCACAAGATGTTGCTATATCACACTTAACAATAAGGTTAGGAGCATCATGTGTCTCATGAGAAAGCATATCATAAGCAACGGTGAGAGTATCATGATCAACTTTCACTTGAGTGTATTGTTCTTTTAGCAAAGCATAACTAGTGGTAAGGTCACTATGCATCTTATCAAGTTTTTCATTTTTAGCTTTGAGCTCCTTGTTAGAGGACTTGAGCTCCTTGATAGAGGATGACATAGTAGCAAGTTCATCTTTTAGCTCATCACTAGCATGTATAGCATTGTTATATTTTTCAACAAGAGCTTCATTGTCATGAACAAGCCTATCATTCTTAGCTCTAGTCTTCCTTATGATTTTAGTGTAGTTGTTTAGCAATTCAACAAGTTCATCATAAGTAGGAGCTTGGAACTCTCCATCACTCTCATCATCGCTAGAGTCATCATCACTTTGTACCTTCCGATCACCCTTTGCCATAAGGCATAGGTGTGTAGAGGATGATGGCGACGGTGGAGGTGGTGGTGTAGAGGTCCCAATCACTAGAGCGGCCACCTTCTCCTTCTCATCATCACTATCTTCATTTGATGAGCCACCGGAGGAGTCAATGTCGGTGAGCCAATCACCAACAATGTAAGCCTTGCCACCTTTCTTGTGGTATTGCTTCTTCTTCTTGCCATCCTTCTTGTAGTGCTTCTCACTCTTCTTCTCATCTTCGCTAGATGAGTCATATTTCTTGCCCTTGTTCTTGTTCTTGTAGCTTTCTTTCTTGGGCTTGGGGCATTGATGAGCAAGATGGCCAAGATCACTGCAATTGTAGCAATCCATTTCGAAGATTGGCCTTCTCTTGCTACTAGTGAAGAACTTCTTCTTTCTTGAGTCAAAGTTGACTCCATTCTTGTGAAGCTTCTTCAACATCTTGGTGGTCTTCCTCACCATGAGAGCAATGTTGGAATCATCTTCATCATCACTTGTGCTCTCATGATGCACCTCAATTGCCTTGGACTTGCCCTTCTTGTCATGGCTTGCTTTGAAGGCCAAGTCCTTCTTCTTGTCAGTGGAAGAGCCACCACTTGGTGTGATGTGCATGTACATCTCATGAGTATTGATCTTCCCCAAGACTTGTGTTGGTGTGGATGTGGAAAAATCACCTTGATGTAGCACCGTCACAATGTGTCCATATTTGTCAATTGGAAGGACACATAGAATCTTCCGCACAACATTGGATGGTTGCATTTGTGTGAGGCCAAGACCATTAAGCTCCTCTACAAGAACATTCAAGCGTGAGTACATTTCATTGGCATTTTCATGAGCAAGCATTTCAAAAGAATTTAACTTTTGCATGACCAAATGATAACGCTCCTCACACTCACTCTTGGTTCCCTCATGGAGCACACAAATGTTATCCCATAGCTCTTGGGCATTCTTGTGGTTCCGGACACGATTAAACACATCCTTGCAAATGCCTCTAAAGATGATGTTTTTGGCCTTTGCATTCCACTTCTCATTTTCCTCCTCATTAGGAGTTAGGCTTGTGCCCTCCTTGGGCTTGGTAAAGCCGGTGATCGCGGCTTGGCGGCATTTCACATCAACCGCTTCTAGGTACGACTCCATACGGATTTTCCAATATGGGAAGTCGTCTCCCTCGAACATGGGAGGTGGTCCACCACCCACGGACATCTTAACTCTAGGCGGTTAAGCCTAAATCGAGAGCACGAGGCTCTGATACCAATTGAAAGGATCAAGATGCCCAAGAGGGGGGTGAATTGGGCTTTTCTAAAACTTTTGCAATAATTAAATCCTAACAAACCCAATTAACCCCCTAGTGCCTAGAAGTGTGTTTCTCTAAACTCTACTGCACAAAAGACTATCGCTAAACCATTTCTACTCTAGCATGGAAAATCAACTTATGAAAGAACAACAAGTAAATTGTGGAATTGAATTGCTCAAAAGTAAATGTGTATGTAAAGAGAGTAGAGATGACACGACGATCTTTTTCCCGAGGTATCGAGGTGTCGGCACACCCCCCTAGTCCTCGTTAGAGCACCCGCGCAAGGGTATTGCTCCCCCTTGATCCGCGCAAGGATCAAGTGCTCACTACGAGCTGATTCTTCGCCACTCCGGACCGGTGAATCGCTCGCTACCGGTCACAACTTGGCTTGGGTCATTCACAAAGCCTTTGGATGATCACCAAGCTCTCCGATCACCACCAAGCTGTCTAGGTGATGCCGATCACCAAGAGTAACAAGTTAGAACTCTCACTTGACCAAGACAAGGCCAAAGAGATGGATGGATGCACACTTGCTACTCAATTCTCATTAGGAGGTCATTAATTCTCTCAATTAGCTATTCTCTCAACCTCACTAGGGCTCTTGCTCTTTATCACACTCACTATGTGTTTCTCAGCAGAGGAAAGTGGCAAGAACACTCTAATGGAGGAGGGGGAGGAGTATAAATACTCCCCCCTACCGGCCATCCAATAGAGCACTGAACAGGTGTTTCTGCAGGGGCATCGGACGCTCCGATGCCTGGCATCGGACGCTCCGATGCCTGGCATCGGACGCTCCGATGCCTGGCATCGGACGCTCCGATGACCTTGACCAACGGTTGACTGTACAACCTGTCAGACAAGTTAAAGGAGCATCGGACGCTGGGCAGCGTCCGATGCCATCACAACGGACGCGTCCGTTGTGATTTTACCCTCTCTGGAACCTCTCTGCATGGACATCGGACGCTGGCCCTCAGCGTCCGATGCCAGCGTCCGATGCAAGCCCAAGTTCACTCGTAAGTGAACAGTGGCACGAGCGCGTCCGATGTGGCAACACCGGAGCGTATGATGCCACGCACTAGACTAAACCCTAGTCTGAGTGAGCATCGGACGCGTCCGATGCTCACCAGACCAGCGTCTGATGCCTGTTTCACTGGCAAAACTCACTCGGATCGCGACGCAGCCTTAGCGACTTTTTATCCTCACGACATAAGGCATCTCTCTGAGCTACCTAGGGCTATGAAATAACAAGTGTGCACCACACCTACCTCAATAGACTCATCTAGGTCAAGCTACTGATTCACGCTCCCCTTTATAGTACGGCCAAAGGAAAAACAAAGACCTATGACTACCTAAGTGTCCTCCAAGACCATACGACACTTAGCCTAGTCTACCACTGTCTTCGTCATTTGTCCTTTGAAAACCGAAATGATTTCCATCGCCAGGGGACATGAACTCCATATGCCTGTATCGTCACCATTACCGTAACCTAACTCATCCCTGTTTCTGCAAAACACACGTTAGTCACAGTAATCTTGTGTTTCATCCAATCACCGAAACCCACTAGGGGCCAAGAAGCGTTCACCATCAAAACCATGTGGAGACGTCGGGGGCTCCTGGGCGCAGGCTCCAGCTGGGGACGCTGCAGCGGCACAACCAGGCCCCTAGGAGCGGTGACGGGCAGCTCGGAGGTGCAACTCCTCGCGAGGAGGAGAGCAAGCGGCGGCGCTCGACGCGTCGCTCATGTCTCGCCCTCGACGCCAGCTGCGACTTCGCGGGAGGTGGAGGGCACGACGCTTGGGGCTCGCCTCAGCTCGATGTCGACCCGGCCTCCCGTCTGGCTGCATCTGAAGCTCGTCCTGCGCGTGGGGGAGGTAGGACCGGGGAACTGGGCGTGGAGGCGGAGGGAGCAGAAGTCGTCGTGGGGAGGTGCGACCGTGCGAGGCCATCGGCTGCGGGAACTGGTAGTGGGAGTGGGAAGGGATTAGACATCGAGGGAAAGGATAAGGACCGCGGGAGAGGACGGACGTCCGTTTTTTTATCAGGTACAATTTGGACGCACACAACCCACGCACTCCACACTCACACCACACGCACACACAACGTGCGTGTCCGTACACACGCAAAGAGAGATTGGGAAGCTCACCGCCTCCAGTGCGCAAAGAGAGATTGGGAAGCTCGCCACCAAACGCGCACCACACGTACACACTGTTAGGATTAGTCCCACATCGGTAATAGATGGTGGGGGAGCACAACATATAGGGCGGGGGCAGTCCTCACCTATCGGGCTAGTCTTTTGGGTTGAGTTAGGCCCAATGTCTGATATGTTGTGGGCTCCGGTGGACCTGGGCTTGAGGGGCGTCGGCTCGTGGGTATAGCGAGCTGGGCCGAATTCCGCTGCGCACTCTAACAAGTGGTATCGGAGCCCATGGTAGGTAAAAAACCTACAAATCTCAACGGCCTGGGGGCCGTTGACGTCTCGGAGGTCACACGAGTTGTGTGTGATAAGGCGTTGGACTCAGGGCCGGAGGTCACACGTGATAAAGGGGGAGTCCGTTAAGCTCTCGGAGGTCACATGCGGTGTGTGATATGAAGCGTTGGACTTAGGACTTGGAGAACTTCTTCTGGAGATCGCACGAGGTGTGTGATGTGAAGAGTTTGGGTGCGATGTGTGGCAGGGGGAGATTGTTAGGATTAGTCCCACATCGGTAATTGATGGTGGGGGACACAACATATAAGACGGGGGCAGCCCTCACCTATTAAGCTAGTCTTTTGGGTTGAGTTAGGCCCAATGTCTGATATGTTGTGGGCTCCGGTGGACCTGGGCTTGAGGGGCGTCGGCTCGTGGGTATAGCGAGCTGGGCCGAATTCCACTGCGCACTCTAACACACAGCGTGTGCGTCCGTACACACGCAAAGAGAGATTAGGAAGTTCGCCGCCTCCAGTGCGCAAAGAGAGATTGGGAAGCTCGCCACCGAACGCGCATGCGTGCGTGTACCTGTAAAATTCTGGAAAAAATTTAGAAAAATATGCGACACCAGGATTTACTGTCCTACCACTGGACCACAGACCCTTTTGCTTAAGTCAATACCAAAGTTTATTTAGGGTCAAAAGAACATTTTTTCCTTCTTCCAACTCCAGGTAGATCTGTCATACGGTTCGCCACCGGCCTTGGCCCAGTAAGTAACTCAAGGAAATTGTCAGCCCATGGCCGTGCTATACAGGCCTGACAGGCCGCGGCGAGCACACTCAACTAGTCGGCCCAAGCGGCTTCACAGAGACGCGCCGACGTCTCGAGCCTTTGTCGACTCTCGTAGTCTCGTCCTTTCTCTTACTTGCTCCACGGACCACGGGGACGCAAAGCACAAATTTGCCTAATCCAAACCGACCTTCGCTCGTTCCGGTTCCGGATCCTCTCCCCTCCCCTGCGCGGCTCGGCCTCTCGGCGTTCCGCGTTCGCCACGGTCGGCTGGTGCCCAGCAGCCGCGCCGTCTCGTTGGCCTTGCGCGGTTGCGCCGTGCTCCAGGCAATGGCGAGCCAACAGCAAGCAAAAGGCATAATCTTGTGAGGTATTTTGATTTCTGAATCGGATGATGTGTTCTTTAGTCAAGGAAATTACTTGTATTTCTATTATCCAATGTGGGTACTTCTTTGCTGTTTAGGTTTTCGCCCAATAATCGTTGGTCCGCCACTGCCTCCTCCTATCGTGGTCCTCATCCCTTCTGGATTATCACAGAGCAGGGATCCATCTATAGCAGGATTCAGTTCTTCCATTACTGGTAACAAAGCCCTAGCTTGCTTGGGTGCATTGTTTGGGGCCGAATTTGTTTTCCAATCTTTGGGGGGATTTAACACTAATCCGTAAAGCCCCTTGTTAGGTCCACCACACGATGTTTCCCTGTCATGGAGTGGCTACTGCAAATCCTCAGCTGCTTGGCGCTCTTGCTGCAAACCGCTATGGTTCTTACACGAGGCCATCTTTTTACACTAGTGCGGCGTTTCTGAGGCTGCAGGGTCCTGCACTTCGTCATGAGAAGAAATCCTTGGCTTTGAGAGGTAGATCCACTTCTATTTTCTTCCTATAGGAATTTTTTACTTGTGCATGAATATTATTGTTTTTTTTCTCCTCGGAGCTGTGTGCCATTTCATTAAGAAGAGAAATGCAATTGACTGGCAAATCCTGCTCCTAGAAACACCCAACACATGACCCGAATGTGAATGGATATTCTGTTTATGCTTGTGCTTCATCTGAGCACTTTGAAAATGCGATCCAATTTATATGTATTTGGTACCTCCGGTAGGCTATTGGATTAGCGTTGGTTGAATTAGCATCTGGATATGCCTGGGTGTAATTAAGCTGTGCTTATGGGCTTATTGCTACCACTGACTCTCTATCTCAATTGGCGAGACCAATAGTTTTTTTGGGAAGAACTACCTTAGTTTGGTATATTATGTGACATAGTTGGGAAACGTTTGACCATCTTTAGTTTAAGCTTCACCTTTTTATTCCTCCTGACAATTGTCAGCATTTGCTTTTCTTTTAAAAAGTGGAAAGTTGCATGATCAAAGGGGCATAATTTCAACTTGCTACACGCTTCCATGGCAGAAGTGCTCACTGATTTTCTGAGATCAATACAAAGCCGTTGATAGGGTGAAAAGGAATATTTTGCATGCTTGTCTGTTAACTCTGAAAAAACCAAAGTGTTTACTGGATTATAAGTTATTTAGTTTTGTCAATGATGAGGGGAGTTTGTAATTTCAATGTACAAAATATGTTAGTGAAAGTTAAAGTTTGCTAAGGTTCAGTCCACTTCACGATAGTACGGCATTGACATCTTATCTTTATCAATGCATGTTGAAGTTGTTGTCCATGTGAAGACAACACTAAATGAAGATTCTAGTCCAGTTCAGTTAAAAGTTTTTTGTTCTATGCTGAAGACAATTGTACATACATGGATTGATTCTGGCTTAAAATTACAAGCTAACAAGTAATATTGAGTTCGATGAGTATTCTTAAGTTATACTTCTTTGCTTGTTTCTAACTATCAGTCATAGCAAATCTTCTTTGAAGTTATAGTGAGTACATTCTTTTCTCAATTATTTCTCCTTTGTGCTGAAGTTGCCATCTGCATTTGAGGTGAAGTATCTCTACTGTAAACCTTCTTGCTATGCCAATGATGATGTTGAGTTTTTTTCTAGATCTTCGTATGACAAGAAATTTCTTCCTTTCAGCTGGTGCAGATTTTCACCGTTATGCGATATCTTCATCCTTTGCAAAGTATGATCCTGTCAAGGGCATGAAGCCACTACTGTCATCCCCAAAATTGAAACCAAGAACTCAAGTTGGTTGTCAAGCATCTTTGTCGTCATTCAGCTACCCTGAGTTATCTTCCAAACCAAAATGGTGGTGGAGGACCCTAGCATGTGTACCTTATCTTCTTCCACTGCACAACATGTGGGGACATGCAGATGCTGTCTATCAGCTTCATTCATACTTGCAAAGATTTAGCCTGCCTTATGCCTTCATCGATACAATGGCTCTACTCCCCGGGTGGCTTTTCCTGGCAATCTTCATGACCATATACTTCTTTGTTGTGAGGCGGAAGTGGTCGCCGCACTTCTTGCGGTTTCATATCATATTGGCTATCCTGCTTGATACGGGCTCACAAGCTCTGGCCACTGCTTGCAACTGGAATCCAAGCATTGTTTTTCAGGGTAAACAAATGGCATATTTCTGGATGACAATGGCCTTCATTCAGATCTTCACGACGGTTGAGTGCATGAGGTGTGCACTTTCAGGGGTGTATGCAAATATTCCATTTATATCTCATGCAGCATTCATCCATTCAGATCTTAACCTGTTCAGGTAGTTGATCATTGCAAAGTGCAGTTTTTGGAATTAAGAGGTACTGAGGTGGTTTGGCAATGTGGACTCTCAAATAGAAAAGGACTAATCAGAGAGGAAACCAATGTTACCATTGCTCTTCACTGCATTGTCGCCTGTGCTGTTGTTGACGTCATGTATCTGAATTTATGCTTGAGTGGCACCAGGCTTGGTAGTGCCTTTCTTCTTCCTTCCACCCACTTTAGCGCCACAAACTTTGAGAATTTATTTAAGTGGATAAATCCTTATCGATCGGCTAGTGTGGTGATCCTTGTTCTGTGCATTCTAGTCGTGTGGTGATCTTTGATCGTATGCTATTTTATTCAGTTTTGTTAGTCGTATAACAAATTTTGTAGCCGCTTCTCCCAGGCGCGAGGAGATTTGGGGTGTGGGCAAAGAGCTGCCTTGGGATAACCCCAGGGTCCGATGGTTTCACGGGCTGCTTTTACAAGAGAGGGACATTGATGCAAGGACCTTTCACTAGGCCTAATACTGCTGTCCAAATCTGCCGAACCCAAGGGAATCCGGGATTACAAGCCCATCAGTTTGATGCACAGTTTTGGGAAAGCTGTGGTAGGCTGATAGCCTTCATTCCTTGGCTAGAGTCACGAACTCGACACTCCATTTCAGTTGCCAGTGCAAGCACGGAAGGCCAACCAACGGGAACAAGTGCTGGCCCAATCCTTTTCATCACCTCCTCTCACTTGCAGAGCACCCCCGCCCGGCACCTCATCTCAGTGCGATGTCGCCGCGCAACCAACCGGTTGACCGCTCATCGGCCGGCCAATGATGGCCCGTGAGTCCGTGACCGAGCCGAGAACGAAGTGCTCGCTGCACCCCCACTGCAAAACGCCGCTAGTGGTTCGGTGCCGAGCTCATCTCACGCGCCTGCCCCACGCCCACGGCAGCGGCAGCCGGGCGACGGGGACGTGTCTCTCTCGCGCGCTAGTGACAAGTGCGTCCTGTTCCTGTCCTGGCAATGGCATTCCATTCCCATCCCGTCGTCGGGGACGTGGCTACGCTACGCACCTCCCCAACCGCTGCAATCCAGCGCTAGCCCGTGACAAGTGCAGAGGAGCTGCCGCTTGCTCTTTAAGGATCTTGTACGCACACGCACGTACGTGTACGTACGTACGTTAGTGTCCAAATCCAAGTATGCAGTACGGAGTAAGAGATTGTACGTACCGAAGAATCTTGCTGCTCATCCGGTCAGTCCTTGCCCCCCCCCCCCCCCCCCCCCCCCCCCACCCCAAAAAAAAAAACGAAATGCGATTCTGAAGTCATGTCTCACGGATTGGTGCACTGCATGATGGTGGCTTTGATTCAGCACCAAAAGCGACGATCTTTTTCTTTTCATTTGAGTAAGATTCACACATGTGTGCTGCCGCCTGCCGATGGACCGAACTCGTGGAGAGCATGTCCGATGTCGTGCTTCGCATTTCTCCTGTGTTCGGACGACGATTTCACAAGTTTCCTGACGCGACGCGGTACGGTACTTGGCTACTTGCCAGTGTACCGACTGCTCAGTGATTTTTTTGGGGGGTCTTAGAAACCTCAACAGCTGACGGCGCCATTTTACCGGCCTGTCTTCGTCTACCCAACGTCCACGAGGTGCAATGCCACATCGATGCTCTGTAGAAAAAAAAAATACTCAGTAACCTAGTATCTGGTGGATAGGTAATTCAGGCTGTCGACGAAAAGAAATGCAGATTATTTTTCTGAGGAAAAACAAAACATGCACACTAATATCAATCTCGTTCTAATTAAGAAGCATAAAAGTATAGAACTCATGAAATCGATGGGCCGGGAAAAAAATGGAATCGGTAACAAATTCCAGTCGTCCCGTGCATACTGGTTATCCTGATCCGCCAGCGCCAGCAGAGCAGGCGAGCAGCCATGTCATATGTCAAGCCAGCCGTCGAGTGGAGGAAGAAGCCACCGCTGATCTCCGGCGGGACGTGTGTGGTCGTACCACCGGCCACCCAGGCGGCCAGGCCAGAACTGAACAGCCCAACTGCCGCTAGTCCTGCTCTCATCAGTCTCTCTGACAGCATGCCTGAACCACCAGGTTTCCGCGTCTTCTTCTTCCCTGAGACCCTGACTCCTCCGCTTCCCGCCGGGCGAAAGCGCCACCCGCGCTGCCCCCCTTGGCGCCTTTCTCCTCGACAGGCTCCACTCCTGCAACTGCAGCTGCAAGCAACCCACACCGACCAAACTGCCAGTACCGCCTGCACCTTACCACCACCCAAGCTGCGTGCGTGCTGACGGAATGCCTTGACCCTTGAGCGAGTGAGGCTGCGCTCCAGCTCCACTCATTGCCAGTTCAGTTCTTGCTTCCAGTCCAGCTCCTGTTTGTGGTTTCTTCACTCAGGAGCTTGCTTGCTATGCATCCCTGCTGTGGCTGATGGATTGCGTAGCCTGATCAACCAGGTACTGGAAATCTGGAATAGACTTTGTCACTTTGGTTTTGATGCTTTTCGGCGCGAAAATGTCCTGCACTGCGCTGCCTTTTCTGTTTCGAGTTATTGGAATGCTGAGTTTCAGTTTTGCAGCTAGATTGGTACATCCTGTGTTCGTAAAATTCAGTTGATACACATTATCAGATTTCCAGTTTTTTTGTCCTTCATCGCTACATTTTCGATACTTCAGTCTTTAGCTAATAATAATCTTACACTTTTTTTTTATGAACTCAAACAAACGGGCAGTTGTTAGAAGACCAGCAGTTTCATCAGTCTTAAATTGATTGGACAATCTCACCGGTCTTAAATTAGACAGTCAATATCAAATTGTGGATCATGGGTTTAGATGATCATCGTACTTTTCAAAATAAACGGCATACAGGGTCGATCAGTATGATCCAACAGTACAGAAGCATGATTTCTCTAGCTAGTTCTGTTACAGCTCACATGGTTGGGGTTTAGGTGGTCATAATTTGAGAGGAACTAATGTTCAACTTCAACGCTTTTGACGACAACGAGTTCAGTTAACAGCAAGTTTTCTTTTTCTTCGGAATGAGACATATCAACTAGTAGGGGTTGCTTCAGAACACACATATTTCTATTTCCCCTTTACAAAAAAGCTTTGGTGGATGGAATGATCGAAGAACTGTTCACTTCTAGGACTATTTATCTTTACCAGCTGGTTGGCAAAACGTGAGAACCAAACTAGTGTAAAGTTGTTGGGGGTTCATACATAAGCAAGAGCATCATGCAAGCCTAATTGGCTTGGCCAACAACACATAGCTTTGAGTTTCTGATAGAAGTTGTTAACGTAAATTCTTTATTTACTTCCCACAGATTCTTTGTTTCTGCATAATTTTTTAGCTGAATATCCTCATTGCTCAGGTTGAGCTAACAACGCTTGCCACTACTCGATCAGTGATTATTGTCAAGGGTTAACCTGGAGAAGCAAGCATCAAGGTAACAATGGCTGAAATGGGAGAAGCCCTGAGATCCTGCATGGAGCGGCTGGTCATTGCCAGAGAAGAGCGGGAGCAGATCATCGTCGAGGCGGCCAACGAGATATCCTCCGAGAAGAAGAAAGTGCGCGAGCTCCAGCAGAAGCTGGAGGACGCGAACAAGAAGCTCGCGAAGCTCGCCGCCGAGAACAACCACCTCTCCAAGGCCGCTGACTCCAAGGACGTGCTGATCGGGGAGCTGAGGCAGTCCGCCGCGGCCACTGGGGGCAAGCTCGCCGACGCGACGGCGAGGCTAGAGTCGGCGCAGAAGCAAGCCGGGTCGTTGCAGTACGAGGTGCGCATGCTCCAGAAGGAGGTGGAGGTCCGGGGCCAGGAGCGGGAGTACGACCTCAAGTCCGTCGACGCCGCGCGCCGGCAGCAGGCGGAGCACCTGAAGCGGATCGCGCAGCTGGAGGCCGAGTGCCAGCGGCTGCGCGCCATGGTCCGCAAGCGGCTCCCGGGGCCGGCGGCGATCGCCAAGATGAGGGACGAGGTCGACCAGCAGCCGACCCAGACCCCCACGGCCAGCCCGAGCCCGAGGCGGCCGCGTCCCGCGACGCCCTCCTCGCCGCGGTCCGTCGTCGTCGCGCCGTTCTCGCCGCGGACCCCGTCGCCGCGGCGCTCCGTCTCGGACGTCGAGGGCTACGCGTTCAAGCTCCGCGCCGTGGAGGACGAAAACAGGGCGCTGAAGCAGGCGCTCGCCAGGAGGGAGAGCGAGCTGCAGTTCATGCAGATGAAGTACGCCGACGAGGCCTGCAAGCTGACGGTGGCTCAGAGGCAGGTCAAGGAGCTGACGGAGGAGAACAGGCAGCTGAGTGACGCCAACAGTCAGTCTGAATCCTGGGCTTCTGCTCTGGCTTCTGAACTGGACAAGTTCAGGTCAGGCAGCCAGAACGGTGGCGCGTCCGTCATGGCATCATCTGAGATGAACCTGCTCGATGATTTCGCTGAGATTGAGAAGCTGGAGATGGCGTCAGCGTCAGGTGATCAAAAGCGCAATGGGCAACGTGCATCTCTGCAGAAGGCGGGTACAGGACTGGTAACGCAAGAACAGAATGGCAATGATCCTGACCTGGATAGTAGTATCTCCAACTCCAACGGTCATCCTGAAAAGGTTGAGAGTATTTGGGAACTAATTGTGCACAGGCATGAAGCAAGCGGGGAAAGTGTTGAAACTATTATTGAACAGATAAGCCAAGCACTGGATCAGACAGCTATTTCTGCCAAGAGAGATGATTCATATGCACCGAGTGACTGGTCTGAAATAGAGAAGGCGGTGAGAAATATGGCTGAGGAAAACACTTCCATGATCCGCACATCTTCAGAAGACAATGCTGCAAGATCAAGAACGCGGTTGCACAACAATTCTGAACTTCTTCGCCGCCTTGAGCGCCTGGTTCAGGTCTGTCATGACCTACTAGAAGGGAAATGTAACCTTGGAAAGTTCATAGATGAGGTTTGCCTTATCCTAAAGTATATAGTGAGCCAATACTTCTCAGATCAAGATCAGACCGACACTGTGAACAGTAATTCAGAGGATTTTGATGAAGTTAAGTCATCGAGTACAGTTAACGCAAATGGTACACATGACACTGCAAAACCAGCAGCATCTTCAGCTATTCAGAAAGAAGCAGTGGAAGAACCAGTTCAGTCAGTTGAAAGCCAGATTATGACCAGTCATCTACAGAAGCCTGATACAGAACTGGTACATGGCATACAAGCCAAGGATGGTAGTATCCTTCCAGGAAGAAAATCGGCATACTGTGAAATAAAAAGGTAGATTTATTATATGTCGCTACGTGTACTACTCATTTTTTTTTAAAAAAAAAGCTATTGGCAACAATTTAAATTTTTTATGTATATTCTTTATCAATTATCATGCAGCCCTGCTGCTGAGGCAAGCGTGGAACATTGTGCAGCTCAAGAGGAAAGCCATTTAGCAACAGTAAGTTATGGTGTCATTGCTATACATTTTTACATAATATTTCACTTAGAAAAGGAAGATTTTATTTTATCCTAAGATCGGTATATGGAGTTGATTCATGGCCTTGGAACAACCTCCCAGCCTCTGCCTAAATGATAGGTGTACAACTTATAAGATCAAAACTATTTTGAGCATACTCTAGTAACATTTAATCCCAAAACTAGCCACCAATATGCTCGAGTAAAGATATTCTTCAATACTTGCTCTAATTGTCATGATGCCGCCACAACCATATTCTAGAAGTCCGGCCGCTGAAGGATAGCCCTTGAATGGTGCCTGTGGGAAATTATATAGATAACCTGCAAAGGAGAGTATTAATTTTTCTTTTAAAAAACAGTAACTTGTGTCATATGTCAAAGAAGCAGCAGCGGTTGCAGGACTTGCAGTTGCCAATAATGGCTTCCGAACAAAGTTTATATCATTCCTTCCTGGTCAACCATATAGATCAACATGTCACTGCTGCCCCCAAGAACTCAGAGATTGTAACAGGAAAATATAGTATAGGAGTAGTAATAGTTACAGTTTTCAGTATATCATCATCATGAATTGAAGTCACAGCGTCAGAATTCACTGCAGAACTCAGAGATCCTTGCAGCAGCTGACAAGCTCGCCGAGTGCCAGGAGACGATCACGATTCTGAGCAAGCAGCTGCAAGCTCTAAAGATGCCAACAACTTCAGGTCCTCTAGACACCTCCTCCATCTGCATCCCCAGGACGAGCTCGGCGAAGTCCGACTACAAGCCGCAGTCGCTCGCGAGCATCCTCGCCGAGGAGTTCGCAAACGCCGAGGCCTCCATGCCTCCCACCACACCCAGGCAACAACTGCTGTCCAAGAAAGACGAAGGTGGTCAGGTCGTCTGTGCTACGCCGATGAGGAGCGCGGCACAGCAGCAGCAGGAGGAGAACGCCGGCGCTGACGACAAGGACTCGATGCAGCAGGTCGTCCTCCATCCTGTGTTCGCCGCCGCGCCGCGGCAGGACGGTGTCTCCGCTGACCCGAAGAGGAAGAAGAAGACGAGCCTGCTGGGCAGGATCATGTTCAGGAAGAGAGTGGAAGCAGGCAGCTCCTAGACCGGCTGCGCTGAACCTGAACTGCATCGACATGGTGGATGCATTCTGCAGCCTGCAGCCTGCAGGTGTGACATGGATCCGGCCGGTGCCGCTAGATCAGTGATTTGTTAGCGTGTTCTGTCTATGCTTTTCCTTCTCCCAGTGAGCGATCTTTTTGGCCATACATACATTCTGTTCCAGAGCCTTGTGGTTGTGGCTGATGGCAACTGGTTCTGGCACATGGTGTGAGACTTTGAGCTACGTGTCTGCCTTTTGTTCTTGACGTACATGGACAATTTTTTCTTTGTGTATTTATGAACACCATGGTTGTGCAAATGTTAATTTATTGAAGGAGGATATGTTCTTTTATCCTTACAGTACTAGAACAGAATTGTGTTCTCTGAGCTGTTCTTGCACTTGCCAATACTGCAGGACTATTTATGGCGAGAGGACTTGATCATGATGCAGTGGAAATTCAAAAGGACTACGGACAAAATCAGTGCAGCAAATTTATCCTTATAACTACAATACATACTTGTGGACACATCGGCACATCAAACTTGCTTGTGAGCAAGCTTGAGAGGCCCAAATTACCTTTTTGAATTTGGTTGGATGGCACTGCAGATATCTGAATGCATAAGCACTGCAGGATTGTTTAATGTCATGGCATAAGTGCTCATCGCAAGATGGCTTCTCAACGGGAATGTGATGTTCTGAATTAATTACTTTGCTAAACAAATGGAAAAGGAATATAGCAGTAACCTAATCCTGTACAGAGTGGGCTGGACCAGCTGACCTCAACATAAGAAAAAAAAGGGACGGCAGCAAACTGCATGGGTCACGGCTGCACACAAACGTGACAAACCTCAGCTTCTAGATGAAGCAGCGCCGTCCGAAACCGGCTCACGCAAGGACGGCCGTATTCTAGAGGGCGGCTGAAACGGACAGGAGAGAGCCCCGGCAACACCTCGAACGCACAGAGGTTTCAGATGCTGACAGCTCGCACACGAAAAAGTCCGCGGGTGCCGCGGCAGGACACGGACAGAAACGTCGCTGGTTTCGCGTGCAGCTAGCTCCAAATCGGCGATGCCGCCATCGACACCTTGGAGGCAGAGGAGGCACCTGGATTAGTTCTAATCCAAATCATTACATGGATAGATTATCATTCGGGCAGCAGTGACGTTCGCCGTTCGGGACGGCACGAGCATGTTGTTTTTTCCACCACCTTTTTTAATTGACCAGTGGCGGCAAATGCTTGTCACTTCTTCTCTGTTATCTGTGCCCGCGTTGCTGGATAGCGTTATTCGGCAGGGAGGCAAGTCATGCATGGGCTCATCTTATTCTTGTATGCTTTTCTTTTTTCTCGTGGAGTTCTTGTGAATATGAAACCGGGTGGCCAAATGGCAAGTTGTGGAATGGTGCGGATTCTTTGCCGTTGCGTCTGCTGCGCCTGCGCTGCGCGGGTTGATGGGACGCTCCCATATGGTTCTTATCGCCACAGCCCACAAGGTTCCCGGGGCACACATGTCTGGATGCCATTACTCAAGCTACCTGTTGCTTGAGATGCCATTTATCCAAATTACAGATTCTTTCCTCCGCATGCTCATCCTTTGTGCAGTCACTGACAACTCATTTGAAGGAAAGGGGTTGCTCTAAACTAAAGCCCAAGTTTCTGTCTTTTTTGTAGGCAAAGTTTTAAAATTAAAAAATCTATCCTACCTCTCCACATGTTGCAAAATAAAGTATCAGATAATGAATAGTGACCATATAAACTATTAAATTTTCATATAGAAATAGTATTACTCACATTTTCATGGTATAGTTTTTTTTTAAAGAAAATCAACACATACTTGAAAAAATGATTATATATAAATAGATGTCATTTTGGACAAGGTTTGAGTCAAATATTGGGAATATAAATCATAAATAACTTTTAAACTATTGAGTTTAGAGATATAAAAATCATATAAATAAATTTGTCTCGAAAAGTACTTCCACAAAAATATACATATACCACTTTACAATAAATATTTTTTAAGAAACAAGTGGACAAAGTTATACTTTGAAGACCGTGTCGCTGTCCTAAACAAACATCTAAAGCGATACAGAGGGAGTATATATATACTCCTCCATTTTAAATTATAGGACATTCTATTTTTTGAAAGGCACAATTTGCTATCAATGGACCTGAGCTCTCAATCTGAACAAAAGTTTTGTAATTGAAATATAGTAAATAAAATGAGAATAAGTGGTAGAGAATTTCGATATAAAAATTAGAGCAAAGTGACGACATGATTATGATAGCATGGACCAATATTTAAATCATATCTATTAGCAAGTATAATATTGACAATAATGAAGAGCGAAAGTAAGATAATCTACAAACTTATGGTAAAGTCATGATCGATATAGCGGTACATGCACACATGGATTCTTTATCCATGCAACTGCCCGGGCTAGTTGACAAGTGAAAGAGAAGGCATGATATACAGCCTCATTAAAATAATATATAAGGTTTGTTTATAACTTGCTCCTTCCACTCCAAACTATATAAGTCATTCCAAGAATTTTATAGAGTCAAACCAAGATGGTTTGATTAAAGTTATAGAAAAAATTGTAAAGATATGCTATGAAAATATAATTACTAAAGAATATAATAATACTTAGTTGACATTATAAATATTTTCTATCCTATAAATTTGGTCAAACCTTATGATGATTTATCTCTCTAAATTTTTTATAATAATTTATAATTTGGGATGAAGGTTACAGTAAACATACGAAACTAGTAAGCATTATCACTTTTTTTGTATGTCATTTGTTGTTGATGCAAGCACCAGCAACAAAATCACAATCACGAGGGGCTAGATACTCTGCTCCGTGCATCTATTAGGGCACCCGTAGTGGTATAAGCTAGCTGCTAACTCTAAGTCAACCTCTTCAATAGTACTAACTCTTAGCAATAGCTCATAGTATAATTATGTCCACATTTCATTCACACATAGTCTTGGAATGTGTATGAGCCTAGCTCTTGAGCAAGAGCTAACTCTTCTCTTTCTCTTATTAAAATATAACAAATATTTTAAGAGCTAGCTTATGAGCTAGCCATTGTGGCTACCCTTAACAAGGTTTATTTATTGTCAATGGGTGCGCCCATTGGGAATTTGGGAGTCAACTGATGCTGTAAAGCAAAGACATGCAAAATTTTCTGTTATAAAAAAACAAAAATTTCTCAAAATATAAAAAAACAGGTGAGGTGATGGAAGCAGTCACCAACAAAAGTATATAAAGGGCATCGACTTTGCAAATCAAGATAAAAAGATTACCATTATTAGCTATGCAAATGTGAATCACAGGAAGATTCGTCTTTTCAAATTGTGGTGTTTTCTAGTCACGTTTTTTTTTCTCCTCTTTATTCGAAATTCTAGTCCCAGAATCTATCTCCACCATCTGTACATCTTGAATTAAAGCAGATAAAGATAAAAAGACACACACACACACCAGGGAATAAAAGAAGAAAACAACGAATCAAAAGCTCATTGCATAAGACAAGCTTTTTATCCTTTTAGCCTACCTATATAATACTTTTCATTCACATCTACTAGTAGATAACAACAGCTAGACGATGATGATGCATCAACAGCAGCAACAACAACGACGGCCAAATCAACCTGCGTGTCCTAACTCCTAGGCATGTGTCAGTACCGCCGTGACCATTCGCCATTAACTACAACTAATTCCTGTTTGACAAATGGGCCACCAGCAGTCGGTCTCCGGCCATCGCGTTCACCATCAGTCTCGTAGCGGGATCTCGAACAGGTCGGACTCGGCCTCTGGGTCGCCGACGGACGCCGCGCCGGAGCCGCCGCCGCCGCCGATGCTCTCCTTCCTGCTCCTGCTCATCATCTTCGCCGTCTCCAGCCACCCGGAGTCCACCCGCCCCATGGAGAAGAGCTCGCCGCTGTCGTCGAAGTCGAGCCCCATGGAGCCGCCGCTGCCGCGGGCGTCCACGTCCACCGCGGACGCGGCGCGCACGAAGCACGGGTTGGCCGTGCGCCGCGCGTTGGCCGGCGCGTACCGGAACTTGCCCTGCCCGAGGTTGACCAGCGCCATCACGTCGAAGCTGGAGGCCAGCGCCGGGTACATCGGGCTCGAGAACGCCTCCGCGTTGCAGCTCACGGCGTGGACCAGCTGCCCGTCCACCGTGAAGAACACCTTCCGCTTCGCCGGCTCGAAGCCGCACCCCACCACCTTGTCCACGCCCGCCCACGACGACTTGTCCGATTCGTACACCAGCTTCATCCCTGAAAACAATCCGTCAAAGGAACCCCCCAGCTCAGATCATGACTTGCAGTCAAGAAAGAACTCTTGTTGAAAAGTAGAGTGCCTTGTGCGTTTTTTTGCTAATTAATTACCGTCGAGGTAGACGGCGCCGTCGGAGTGGAAGCCGATGGACGACGCGAACGTTCCGGCCAGCGACGGCCGTTGCGGCGCGGCGGACGCGGTGGCGAGGCCGAGCGACATGACCAGATGCCTCCGTTTGTCCTGTTCGCCGTCCTTGGCGGCTGTGTTTTCCTGGACCGGTTTCTTGGCGTCCGGTGCAAAACTGATGAGCTTGACGCGGTCGCTCTCGCTGGTGGTGCCGTTGCCGTCCCGCCCACGCCTGATGCTCGCCCTGGACGCTGACCACTCGGGCCGTTTCGTGTTCAGGTAGATGATGGTGATCTCGAAGTAGGCGTCCTGCGGGAACGGCGCGCCGGCGAGGGGCGGGCCGGGCAGCGGCAGGCTCATCCTGGCGACGCACAGCGCGCTGGGGTTCCCGTTTCCGCTCCCCGCCGCGTCCGTGTCGCCGCCGCGGAGCGGGCTCGGGATGCTCCCGGGGAGCCACTTCTTGCCGGACGCGGCGGCGGCGGCGGCGGCGGCCGGATTGAGCCGCACCGCCTGCATCCGCTCGGACGACCCCGCGGGGAGCTCCCACGCGGCCGCCTCCGCCATGTCGCGGCTCGTCCCGGCGTCGCAGAGCGGGCACGTGCCCCACAGCGGCGACGACGACGCGGACTTGGACCGCGGCGGCGCCACCGCCACCGTGAACACGAACTGCGCCCACCCGTTCTCCGCCGCCTCCGTCACCAGCCGCGGGTGGTCGGCCCACTGGAACGCGCCCTGCTGCGGCGCGCCGCCCGAGCCGCGGTGCACCGCGTCGACGCGGGCGTGGTGCCGGTGCTGGTGCAGCTGCTGGAACCGGAGCCCCACGCGGCCGCCGCTCGCGGCGTTGTACCGCATGTTGAGCTTCGGCAGCCCCGGGCTCGCCGTCGGCTTCGCGTCGGCCGTCGGGGAAACTTCCGGCAGCTCCGGCGGCGCATTACGGGGCGAGCTCCTGCGACGGTACACCAGAAGCACGACCGCCACCAGCGCCGCGATGGGGAGCCCGACGGCGAGCAGCAGCCTGAGCCACAGCGCCAGCATGCTGCACGCGCGTTCCTTTCCTGCCCTGCCGCTGTTGCTCGATCACTGAGAAGTCCGGAGGAGCTGCGTCGACGGAGCGGCGGCGGGCATGGACATGGTCACGGATCACGAATTCACGATTCTCTTTTGGGGGGTGCGGGTTGATTCTTTCTGCGTGCTGTTGTTGCGTTCTTGGAGCCTGGTTTGGTGGAGGGTCTCGGAAGGGAACGCTTGACCGCCTCAACAAACAAAAACAGGCAAACGACGAGCGGGTTTTAAATTGGGCGGAAACGGCACGCATCGGCGTGATGCTGCAGGTGCGTGTGGGTTTATTTGCTCAAGGGCTGACCAAATTGGGGCTTAGAGCCTGTTTAGTTGCGAGAAATATTTGGAATTTGCACTGTAGCACTTTCGTTGTTATTTGACAAACTTTGTCCAAACATGGACCAACTAGGCTCAAAAGATTCGTCTCGACATGTAGATACTAAAAGTACAATCAATTATTATTTTTACCTACATTTAATGCTCCATGCATGTAGCTAAAGATTGATGTGACGGACAATCTAGAAATATTTGGGGGAAGTTGGGAAAACTAAACAAGGCGTTATTTGCAACGGGCACACGAACTCATTGCACGGTGCAGGTTATGTTGGTGACGTGACATGTGAATGCTTTTAACGTGACCGTATTTATTTTTCAAAATTCGTGAAAGGTCGGCCTTGTTTAGATGAGGTGAGTGAGTTTTTTTCTCAACTGTAGCACTTTCGTTGTTATTTGACAAACTTTGTCCAAATATAACCCAACTAGATTCAAAAGATTCGTCTCGACATGTACATACTAAAAGTACAATTAGTTATTTTTTACCAATATTTAATGCTCCATGCATGCGTCCAAACATTGATGTGATGGTGATGTGATAGAGAGAAAGTTAGTTGGAGGTATCTAAACAAGGCCGTCATGTGAGAATTTTCAATCATGAAGGCAAGATTCACTGAACATTTGACATTTTCAGATCTTAAAATGAGGTCAAGCTTATATAGTATATAACACTTTGTTGAGAGTAGGATATACCCAATGATGACAGGATCGAATGGTAGAATCATGACTTTATCAATTCCTTGAGAAAATGAATGTATTTATTTGCATCCTTAATTATATTCTATATTTAGAAGTCAATAATTCTAATTTTGACAAAAATTTAGAATCTTGAATGCACTTACTCATATATATTACACAGCTTTACTTTGAGAAATTTTGATGTTAGATCAAGATCTTGTGTGGTTCTATCGGTTCAAGGATCCAATTCACACAATCAAACATACTACAAATCAAAGCTCCATTTGGATCAACTAGAGCTATATACAGAGTTGCTAAAAAAACTCTACGACTGATTTGTTGTAAGAGAAAAACACTGTTCTACGACTGTTTTGTACGGATTAAAGCCGACTTGTAGCTCAAACGAACAGAGCCTTAATTAATCCAAACAATCCAATTCACTCTCTCTGTCCTGGAGTATGATGTATTGAAGCATTGAAAAATTATCCCAAGTTATAAGATATTCTAGGTGAATTGTCTCCCTCAAAGTCCCAGTCACATGTCTACTTGCTATTAGTGTATACAACAAGGGTCAAAATATGGTAATCACAAAGTCTCTCGATAGTTAATGAAGGGCTACATGTGTCATTTGCATTATCCCATAATTTGTCCTAAACTTACTAGAGTACCTTATATTTTAGTATGAAGAGAGTTAGAACTATCCAATCATCTAGTATAGCTTATAAAAAGCTAAAATACTGTTGATATTGTGATTTATAAAAGTTGAGAGGATCAAACATGCCCAATATACTATTGCCCTATTTTTAAAAGTAGTCTATGAAATCGATGTAATAATAATGCAACATTGAATTTAAGAACGTTCACATTAATATTTTGAAACATAGATATGCTTGACAGTTTTTACAGTTTTATTTTGTGCAAAAACAAATATCATTCCCCAACTCTCAACCTAGTGAATAATATAGTGCCGCTACATTACATGATCCATATTGAAGTTTTAGGATACCTGTTGTACATGTAGCATTTCTTTAAAGAAGATTTATGGTAATTAGCAGTAGTTGATCAGTTACTATCACTTTCGTAATCACTATGCAAAGACAAAGTGATATAGTTTTCCAACAGAAGAATGAGAGATCAAACTTCCACCTACTTCTCTTTACTTTATTTAGGAGGAACTTACAAATAAAATCATCAATAAACCATTAATTCATTTTAAAAAAAATGTATTACTATTGTATATGTACTTTCCTTTGTATATTCAGGCATTTTATAATATTAAACACTTCCATTGCAAAAGATTTTAACCTATACAGCGTTAAAATGTACAGCAGAGTTCAATGACACAAACATCGAATTCCAGGAGTCCATCGACAAGGTAACTGATGAGTTCTCGTTACTTGGTTTCATGTGGAAACCAGCACTAATGCCGGTACGACCATACAAAACTTTTCCACGTTGTTTTTATAAGATTTTTCGACGCTTTGATATCTCTCAACTTCAAACCTTGTCACCTTGATGATGCTGTTTGACAGGATTCAAGAGGTGCAAACAACGGGTGGACGCAACACACAGTACACATGAGAGACTTTTTTCTTCCTTCCAGATATACCAATTTGATAAGAAAAGTATTTGGTTCGGCCAGCCGGTGACCCGGTGTCGAAGCTCACGTCAGATGTGCCGGCCTGACGGCCGCCTGATCATGTTGTTCCATTCAGAATTCCTTTCTCTTTCTATAAATAATAATTATCCCCTTCACTAACCTCTCTTTTTCTTTGGCACTAATCAATGGCACGTGGGGGAGGGATCTCACGTGGAGGGAGGATCTGGGTCTTTGCTTGAACTGAAATAAAAAAAAAATACTCCCGTATATATATAGTGCCTTGGAAGCGATCGTTGGCCCTTCACACTCTCAAGCTTTTTGTTGTGTTTATTTTCAGTGCCATCAGTTAGCGGTAGCGCGGTTCTCTTTTGAGGATACAATTTGCTGTCGCTTTGAAAACATTTCGATCGAACCACTGGTTGTTCGTAACAGTCAGTCGGATAAGAGGCAATGCCATCTGTGCGTTTCGTGTTGTTCACTCAACTTCATAGTTTCTGTATAACAATTCTGTAAATTTCTCAAGAATTTTCTTTTTTTAATCGTGTTTATAGAGTAATTGTAGGTCTTTTGCCTATTTTCAAACAAAAGTTCCTTTAGGGTCTGTTTGGAAGGCCGGTTATAAGGCAAAAACCCTTGTAAAATAAACATAAATTTGTTGTTTGGATGGCTGGTGAGGCTACTAATTTTATATCTGGATTAAGCCAATACCGTTGTAAAATAAAAAACGCCTCCCTCGGGCTGAAAAAGAAAACGACGAATGTCAGGCTCTTCCGCTCGACTCATCTTCTCGCTAAACTCCTTGAAAGTCATGGTGGTGCACAATTGGTGGTGGCGGCGCCGGGTTAGGGGCTCCTTGATCCCTCGAGTCGGCTGAGGCACTGCATGGATCCAAGACGAATCATCGCAGCGGGTTACAAGACTGCTGCTACCGGACCTGATTCCTCGGCGAAGGGAAGCTAATCCGGCAGCGGCGCAAGCAAATCCATGGCGAGCGGCGGCACAAGGCGCTTCCATCATGACGTGGGGGCCTGCGGACGCCCGCAGCTAGCTTCCTCCTGCTCCTGCCCCGTGCGCGAGGAGCAACAAGCTGATGCACGCGAGCTACACCCTACACGACGGTGTGCGGCCTCGGCGGCGGCCTTGGCTCGCTGTGGCCTAGGTGCATGGTGGTCGTGGCTTCGGGTGAGTGACAGCCTGAGCGCACGGCGGGCCTGTAGCCTGATTAGTTCTTCTTCCTAGACACATCTTATGGCTCTTGCTTGTTTCCTCTATGGTCATGGGTTATAGCCTGCTTGGTTTCAGTTGTTTCTTCTGAACTTATACCCAAACAATCGTGTTGTTTGGTTGTGCGCTGTAAAAGCAAACACAAAGGAAATGGAAAACAACGTTAATGGTAACAGATGAAGTTAATTCCGGATTTTGTTTGGTTCAACCGTGTAAACGTAAATAGCCAATGGCCGATGCTCGGTGGGGATCTCGACTCGCTTCCTGGAGCGGACTAGGGCAGTCCCAATAGGATATTAATGATGATTTCTATCCCTCTTAATTACAATGACAACTCAGCAATTTGCTGATGTGGTAAAGCAGTTATTGAAGAGAGAGAGTACAAATAGAAGAAATCGTTTCCTCCTCAAGGAACGACGTCCTCACACAGATCAAAGTGCCAAGAAACGACGGAAAACGCGTTGGGTAGAAACGACTGGTTTCCATTGCCTTCTCCGTATTTACTGCGCAAGCCGTCGTGCAGCAGAGCGCCCCGCTCGCATGCTGATCGCCGCGGGCTCGCCTGCTTGCCGCCGCCGGGCTTGCGTGCTTAGCCGTCGCGCGCTCGTCTGCTCGCCGGCAACATGCTTGTCGGCCGCCGGGCTCGCGTGCTTGGCCGTCGTGCGCTCGTTTGCGTCTGCTCGCCGGCCCTCGCCGGCCACATGCTTGTCGACCGCCGGGCTCGCGTGCTTGGCCGTCGCGCGCTCGTCTGCTCGTTGGCTACTACTCGCCGCCGCCGCGCTCGCGTGCTTGGCCACTGCGTGTCCGAACGCCGGCCGCCACACGCTCGCCTGCTTACCGCCACCGCGCTCGCGTGCTTGGCCACTGCGCGCCCGAACGTCGGCCGTCGTGCTCTCGCGTGCTTGGTCGTTGTGCACTCGGATGCCGGCCACTACGGGCTCGTGCCACCACGTGTGCTCGCTTGCGTGCTAGCGAGATCCATGGTGAAGGCGAGCATGAGCAAAATGATGATGTCCACGTGGTCCTCACCACCATACAGGCCACGCCCGCTGCTCACCCCTTGCCGCAGCGGCAACCAGCGATCTTATCTCTCGCTCTCTTGTTGTGCTTGTTCTGGTTCCTGAAAGAGAAAAGAATCCTTGCAGTGTTTGTTCTAGATGGTGGGTAACAGAGAAGGCAACAGCGGGAGGAAGAAGGTGAAGTTGAGAGAGAAAAAAAAAATAAAAAAAGCAACATTTATTATGGAAAGAAATCAGCATTGTGATGAGCAGTTTCTAGAGATAGTTTGTTGCTGATGTGGCTGTTCTGGAAACCGTGCGCAGTTTCAACCATTGGGACTGCCCTTACGGCCAAGGAACACCGGTATCAATTTTCTATACGCTGGTATTCGTTTACGGTGTAGCCGATTACAGACTAAGCTGAAACAAACAAATCCAACACAAATTGGATCCCCTCCGTTATCCATTTACGTTACAAAAGCACCAACTAAACACTGTCAATATTTTACGAGAGAAAGATATTCCGGTTGTCTTTCTGTGCACAAGAAATTACAGACGGAAGCAAACTACAGATAGAATAATTTAAAAGGCACCCAAACAGGGCCTTATGAGTAAAAAAAAAACAAATGTTTCGTTTGTTAGTAAGGGCCCATTTAGTGTGGACCGTATTAAAGTGTGGGCTGTATGGCTACTGCGACTTTGATTTCTTCGCTTCACACAGGAGGTTTTATTGGATTTCAAAGAGAAAGGAAAAAAAAATCCTAGGCGCCGATGCCAAACAATACCGCTACAACTGCTACAAACAGTTAAGAAGTCACGTCATAGACCATTAATGATAAGATAGTAACCTACAGTCCTGCAGTGGTTTAGGCCTTAGGGCCCATGGATGTGTTTGCCTGAGCGGCTAGGCAACGGATTTATAACTCTGATTTAATCCGAACAAATTAATCGTGTAATAGTATTTTTCTCTCACAACAAATCAACCGTTTTAGCTTTTCAGATGACTCATAAGTTTTTCAAGAAAAAAAAACCCCTAGAAGTCGCTGATTTTGGTCAATCTGACGACCGACGATGTCTAGCGGAGAAGCTTCCTAGGCCACCAACATGTCGTCTTCCTGTGTGCTTGCAAGCGTTTGATGTTGGAGAGCTCACAAGTGTTTGATGATGGATGCCTGAGGCTGTAATCCCCGCCTGGTGCTAGCCTCGCCTGGCAGTGGCAGGCTGCAAAGCAGACATTTTGGGCGTGTTTGGATGGCGTCCTCGCCTGGGCTTGCCTGCCAGGCAAGCGATCCCAGCCCCAGGCGATCAAAATCGGACGCCTGGGGATGCTGCCTGGGGTAGAAGCTGCCTGGGAGGCAGCATCCAAACACGCCCAAGTGTGTCCATAGCGGGGACGCCTAGTTACCGACCAGGTGACACAGAGCTCAGCGCCGACCACCAGAATTCTTTTACTCCGTTGCGCGCCCTGCCGATTTGGGCCGATTTCGGCCCAGGTTCGTAGCAGCCGGGAACTCGCTCCCTCCTTCCCACTGAGTGTGGCCTAGACGCAGCAACCCCAGAATTTTCCAGTCCGACTCCTTCCCACTGAGTTCATCACCAAAAAAAGAAGAAAAATATAGGATGCAAATTTCCGTCCCACTTAGAATCTTTCTTCTCTTATAAAAAAATAGTGTATCACCACTACACCATGTAGGTGACTGATATTTGTACACTTATGATATATTTGAATATTATAGTAGCGTCTGATCATTTAACTAATTGTGAATAATTTAAATGTAATAGTAAAGCATCTCATCTATATTATATGAACATTCCACAATAAAATTATATATAGAACAAATAATAAAGCATTAGACCAAACATAAGAGAAAAGAAAAAAATAGAAGAAAAAAGAGGAAAAGTAAACATGACATCATATGAATACTACTTCAACAATCTAAAATATACCATAGGACATCTCATGGGTATTCAAAATATAATTGTGGAATATTCCATTTATACAACATAAATATTATAAAATGTATCATACGACAACATACTCTGTCCGTCTCACTGCATGTATGCATTTTTATTGTTCACATCATCATATCACGTAATCCACCAAACCGTGATTCCCGCAGCAACGCGCGGGGTAGTCCACTAGTTTATACTATATGAACATCCGAAAACAAATAAGCAACGTAGTAGAGAAAAAAAACATCACACTAATATTGTTTAAACAACCTAAAATCGATTGTAGAATATCTTATAGGAACTCCATAAACATTCAACGATATTCCTGAAAATACAGTTTATACTATAAGAATAGATCAAAGAAAAGAAAAGAAAAATATTACATATATACTATTGAACATTACAAAATATATATCCTAGGACATCACACATTACTACTAAACATCATAAAACATCATATTTATATTACACAAAAATCAAAAAATATAGCATAGAACATCACATTTATATTACACGAACATCAAAAAATATAGCATAGAACATCATATTTATATTGCACGAACATCACAAAATATAGTATAGAACATCACATGTATTCTACGTGCATTTGAAAAATGTATGTAAGAATAAATAAAGACAAATAGAATAAATAAAAATAATTAGGTAGATTGAAAAACAAATGAAATAAAAATAACAAATAAATAAAATGAAAAGAAGAATAAAAGACCATGTAAAAAGGAAAGGAAACTAAATGAGTGATTTAAATAAGAAAAGGAAAATTTTTAAAAAGATTACATGTATCCTACAAGAACATAACATATATCTCATGTAACATATGAAATAAAAAAACTAAAAAAACAAAAGCATGAAAATTATTAAATAATAATAATTTGATTAAAAATATAATTAGATTATGAAAACAAAAATAAAAGAAGTCTATATAAAGACAAAAACACAAAAATACAAAACGTTAATACTTGAAAGTAAAATATAATGAAAATAATTAAAGAGCATAAATAAAAAATGAATAAAATAAAGATAAAAATATAAAGAAATTGAAAAGAATAATAAAAGTCCATATAAAAGAAAAATGACAAATAAAACAGAAAATAAAAAAAGGAAATATAAATTAAAAACAATAAAAAAATAAACAAAGAAAACTAAACAACATAGAAAGGGGAAAATAAGAAAATAAAAAAGAAATATACGTGCTGCTCAGCGTGAAAATGTTCGCTGTATGCAGCATACGTGGGCAGGCTTTAGGGTCCGCATGGTCATGGGCCGCGCTTGGGGGAATATTTTGGCACTGCACATGGGCCACACCAGACAGCTACACGTAGGCCTGCTAATGGGTTGGGTATTGTTTGGAGTTTTCGGGTTGGGTTATGCTATGAAACTTTTTGGATGGGTGATAATGGGTTTAGAGGTCAAATGGGTTGGGATGTGTTGGGTTTACTCGCAAATCAGGTTGGGATAGGCTGGAATGGGTCACATCACTTCCCAAATCAATATGTGGGTCCCAAATCAATGCTTCTCAGTAAAAGATCGCATTCGCACTATAAAATTTTATCTGAATTGACTCAAATTTATTATAGATAATTTAATTTAACAAGGAGCTACTTCATATCAATTGACACTGCCCGATCAATATGTGGGTCCCACATCAAAGTTGGACCCTAGAAATAAAAGCTCGCGTTCACATTATAAAATTTTACCTGAATTGATTGAAATTTATCGCAGATGATTTAATTTAACAAGCAGCTACTCCATGCTAATTGGCACTGCCAGATCAATATGTGGGCCCCATGCCAAAGTCGGACCCTAGAAATAAAAGCTCGTGTTCACACTATAAAATTTTATCCAATTTGTCTGAAATTTGCTGCAGCTGATTTAATTTAAGAAGCAGCTACTTTATGCTAATTGACACTACCAGATTAATACGTGGGCCCTACGCTAAAGTCGGACTCTAAGAATAAAAGCTCGCGTTCACACTATAAAATTTTATCCAATTTGACTAAAATTTGTTGCAGCTGATTTAATTTAAGAAGCAACTACTTTATGCCAATTGACACTGCCAGATTAATATGTGAGCCCCACGCTAAAGTCGGACCCTAGAAATAAAAGCTCGCGTTCACACTATAAAATTTTAGTTGAATTGACTGAAATTTATTGCGGATAATTTAATGTAACAATCAGCTACTTCATGCCAATTGGCACTGCCAGATTAGTATACGGGCCCCACGCTAAAGCTAAATCCTAGAAACAAAAGCTAAACATATTACAAATTAATATATATATAAATCTCAATCCATTCAAACCCAGTTTTGTATTAAATTCAACCTAATCCAATCCATTCACTAGCAATTTCTTTCTACGTGTACCATCGCTTCCTTCCGTCCTCAACACAAGAAAAGCGAAGCAACAGTGTAGACGAATTCATGGTAACCCACGGTAGCAGAACCCATGGGAACCCGAGACAGAGTGGGCTGGGACGGGTTGGGTATAAATTGGTTTGGAACGGGGTGGGATGGGGTTAGAAAATAATTAATCAGATTTGGAACGGGGTGGAAATGGGTTGGAATCTCACCCATTAGCAGCAGGGCTAGCTACACGCGGGAGGAGACGGGTGGTCGGCACATCGACCAGTCGGTGCGGAAGATTTCCGGTCCATAGCGCCATGCGGGCAGCTGGAGGCCTGCCCTCTTGCAAGGCACTCTCGTATGTTACCCGACTGACTACTGGAAAATGGGCCTTAACATAGCCTTATAGCAAAATTATAGAACTGGACCTGGATTTTGGTTGTGGCTGAAGTGGACCAAGAAACCAAGGAGTGTGCCTCCGGAGGCCCAATAATTGCCGTTACATCGATTACTCAAGCAATGAGCCCAAGTAGTCACGACTCACGACTCGACGATGCTGACACTCCTGTATGCAAGCAGTGTGCGAAAACTGGTAAAACTTACTTTGACGGACTCAACGTCTTTGAAGCAACTGGGCGGCGGTCAAGCGAAGGCAAGGCGTGACAGTGGCAGGTGAAGTGCAAGTGTGTGGTGGGTGAAAGGACGATGTAAAATAAAGCTCTTCTTTAAATAAACCCCTCAAGCAAAGCAACCGAGAGTATCCAACTCAACCTTCACGGTTCTCACAGTATTGCAGCCACTGACCCAAAGATCAACAAGGCGTTGTGTTGTGCGCTCCGGACGAACACAGGTACGCATTTTCCCTGAATTTAACACTTGCCTTGCCTTCGATCCGTCGTGATTAATAATCCGAACATCTCTTTTAGTTTTTCTTCCTGGCTGAAAATTCTTCGTGCTCGTGGTTGTCGATGTTCATTAGTAAAGCAATTATGCTATTATTTGCCTTGCAGATACGATAAGGGTGTTATCCAAGCAAATGGCGAAAGTGGGCATGCATATGCTGTTACCATTGCTGCTGCTGCTGCTACTGTGTTTGGGAGTTGGCAACACCTGTTGCTCCACAATCCACGGCAACAGAACGGACCTGCTCTCACTCCTAGACTTCAAGAACGGCATCACCAACAACGATCCACATGGAGCCTTGAGCGATTGGAACAACACCAGCAGCAGCATCCACTTCTGTCAGTGGCATGGTGTGAGCTGCAGCTCCACGCGACCATATCGCGTCACGGGGCTCAACCTCACCGGCCAAAGCTTGGTTGGCCAAATCAGCTCCTCCCTTGGAAACCTGACCTTCCTTAACACACTTGATCTTGCCAACAATAGCTTCCGTGGCCCCATACCTCTTCTTAATCGTCTCCAATTCCTGAATACACTTCATCTTGGAAGAAATCTTTTGCAAGGTGTTATTCCAGAGGTTCTTACAAACTGTTCCAGCTTAGTCAAACTAGATCTCTCTAATAACAACCTCACAGGTGCGATTCCTTCTAAAATCGGCTTCCTTACCAAGCTTAAAGATATCCTCCTTTACACTAATCGTCTCACTGGGCCCATCCCTCCCGCCTTGGGAAAAATCACCACATTAGAACAAGTTGATCTTTCAGAAAACCAACTCAGCGGAACCATTCCCGATGAGGTTTGGCAAATGCCAAACATAAAACAGTTGTTCCTTTATGAAAATAACTTATCAGGCGGAATCCCCCAGACTCTATCTAACTTATCTTCTCTTACGATGTTATCCTTGACGTCTAATAACCTAGGCGGTGCATTGCCATCAAACATAGGCTATGCCCTCCCTAATCTTCAAATACTTTTGTTGGGAAACAACACGTTTGAGGGTCATATTCCAACTTCCTTTGCCAATATTTCGGGTCTAGAAGTTATAGATCTGTCGTATAATTATTTCAGTGGACAGATCCCACGCTCTTTTGGAAACTTTCCACAGTTGAGAGTCCTAGACCTTGGCACCAACTTGCTTGAAGCTAGGGATATTGAAGACTGGAAATTCCTCGATGCCCTGGCAAACTGTATTTCTCTACAAAAGCTTTCGCTGGCTGGAAATCAGCTACACGGAGCTATACCAAAGTCGGTTGGTAATCTGTCCACCAGTCTTAAATATCTACTGATTGGTGCGAACAACCTATCAGGAATAGTTCCCCCAAGTATTGGGAAACTTAGTGGCTTAGTTCAACTATCACTAGACCAAAACTATCTTGCTGGTACAATTGAAGGATGGATCGGAAATTTGACAAATCTAGAACATTTAAATCTTGAATCGAACAGCTTTACAGGAACGATTCCACCTTCCATTGGCCATTTGACACGTTTAATATCTTTCTCTCTTGCTAAAAATCAATTCACAGGTTTTATACCACCTAGCTTGGGAAACGTAAAACCAATGTTAATTCTGAACCTAAGCTACAACAATTTCCAAGGGAGCATACCTGTTGAGTTTGGTAACTTCAAACAACTCACCATGATGGATCTTTCATCCAACAGATTTAGTGGGGAAATTCCTGAAACAATGGGCCAGTTTCAACAGATATATACCATTCAAATGGACCAAAATGTTCTTACAGGAAATGTTCCAATTTCATTCAATAATTTAAAGAGCTTGAGCATTCTCAATCTTTCCCATAACAATTTGTCAGGCCCCATCCCAACTTGTCTACAAGATCTAGAGTCTCTCACTAAACTAGACCTATCTTTCAATGATTTTCAAGGAGAAATACCAAGAAATGGTGTATTCAATAATGTGACAATTGTTACCCTCAATGGGAATTCAGGACTTTGTGGAGGAGCCATATATTTTCATGAGCCTTCATGCCATGTTATCTATAGAAGAAAAGCCGGCATCATAAACTATATGGTGAAAATATTGATCCCAATATTTGGCCTCATGTCACTCATGATGCTGATTTGCACTATAATAATATATGTGAAGAAAACAACAAGAAGACCGTACTTATTGTTGCTTTCTTTTGGTAAGAAATTCCCTAGAGTTTCTTACAAGGATCTAGCTCAGGCTACAGGGAACTTCTCAGAGTACAATCTAATTGGAAGAGGAAGCTACGGTTCAGTATACAGAGGAAAGTTAACTCAAGCTAAAATACAGGTTGCTGTTAAGGTTTTTGACCTTGAGATAAGGTATGCAGACAAAAGTTTTGTTTCAGAATGTGAGGCTCTGAGAACCATTCGACATAGGAATCTTCTTCCTATACTAACTGCATGTTCAACAATAGACAATAATGGTGATGATTTCAAAGCCTTAATATATGAGCTCATGCCCAATGGAAATTTGGATACATTGTTGCATCAGAAATGTGGTGGTGTAGCTCCAAAACTCTTGGGCTTAGCACAAAAAATAAGCATAGGTGTTGATATAGCCGATGTATTGGCCTACTTACATCATGACTGTGGAAGTTCTATTATCCACTGCGATCTGAAGCCAACTAATATCCTTCTTGATGATGATATGAATGCTTATTTGGGAGACTTTGGCATTGCAAATCTCGTTGTTGATTCCAGATCAATAGCAGTTGGACACTCAGGTTGTAGTACTTCATTTACTGTGATGGGAACTATAGGGTATATTGCTCCAGGTATAAATCAAGAATGTCGACGTCTTCTCATATATGTATATAAGGCAATATGTTATGCACAAATAAAATAACTGATTTTTCTCTATATTTTGTAGAGTATGCTCAATGTGTTCATGCATCAACCTGTGGCGATGTTTATAGTTTTGGTATAGTACTTTTGCAGATGATTACAGGCAAGAGACCAACTGATTCTATGTTTGAAGGTGAGCTCAGCATTGCCAATTTTGTAGAGAGAAATTTTCCAGATCAGGTGCTACATATCATTGATGCTCATCTCCAGGAAGAATGCAAGGGCTCTAATAAAGCAATAATGGCAACAGAAAACAAGGCCTATCGATGTGTGCTATCCCTTGTTCAAGTTGCCCTTGCTTGCACGCGTCGATTACCAAGAGAAAGAATGAGCATGAGAGAAGTAGCCATTAATTTGCATGCAATCAGAAAGTCATATGTCAACAATTAATGAGACCAAGCCATGCTTCTATGAATCTTGTGTAATTAGCTTAGGCTGTCTTTGAATGTAATTGGCGTAAAGATGACAAATCAGGCATAAGTAGCATGCTCACATTGATGAACTACCAGCTAGAAATAAAGTTATCTGTGTTGGACAGATAACTTGTGTGTAGTACAAGGCTACCAGTTCATACCAAGATTTGATTTTTGAACATTTGAAAAATGGATATGTTAAAGCATTAATTAGTTATTTTCGTGAAGCTGAAGTGTCACATATTTCTTTGATGGACAGTATGTTGTTTGACCATGCTTGTTTGTCTGTTCACACAATCACACTCAACCATTGTGTTGTTTTATCAGTCCCATCGTTAGAGCAGTTTTTTCAAGATACCACTAGTAGAAATGAGCTCTAAGCCTGCGGTCCTCTTTTTTTTTTACTGGCGGTTTCACTTCAGGGCCGGCTGTGTAAAGAAAACGGTGGACCACGACTTAGTAACCGCCTGTGTAAATACATTTACACTGGCGGTTGTCCTAACCAAACCGCCTGTGCAAATGTTATATTTACACTAACGGTTGGCTTATGACAACCGCCTGTGTAAATCGATTTACACAGGCGGTTGTCGCCAACCGCCAGTGTAAATGTAACATTTGCACAGGCGGTTCCGTTAGGACAACCGCCTGTGTAAAGGTGTTTCCATTGGCGGTTTCTTAAGCCCGCCGCCAGTGAAAACTGTATTTGAATTTAAAAATTTTAAAATATGAATTTTTAAAAATAACTTAGATGGAGAAACATCCAATATGAAAGTTGTAAACTTTGTAGTTGACAACTTTTTGATTTGAAATCATCTTGTCAACGAAAACTACGTTTCAAATTCTCAAATTTGAAATTTAAATTTTTATAAACGACCTCGGATGGAAAAACTACCAAAATAAAAGTTGTAGATCTCAAAAAGTTATGAAACTTTATAGTTGATAACTTTTTGATTTGAATTTGTTTAAGGCCTCAAATAAGTAAATTACACTCGGTTTAATATAATATGTGGGAACTGAAACGGAATATGAATGTATGTGAGTGTGTAGTGCAGTGGTAGAGGAAGCTCCGCGCGATGGAGATGTCATGGGTTCAAATCCTGCTGGCCACGAATTTTGCGCGAAAAATGCCGCGACTTCGACAGAGACGCAGTGGGGGCCTCCCCCGATTAAATAAAATATTTTTCTATTTTTTCAGGTTTTTTTTACTATTTTTTTTATTTTTTACGGGCAACTATTTACGCACGATGGAGATGTCATGGGTTCAAATCCTGCTGGCCACGAATTTTGCGCGAAAAATGCCGCGACTTCGACAGAGACGCAGTGGGGGCCTCCCCCGATTAAATAAAATATTTTTCTATTTTTTCAGGTTTTTTTTACTATTTTTTTTATTTTTTACGGGCAACTATTTACGCAGGCGATTCACAAGCAACCGCCTGTGCTGTGGTCTCATTTTCACTGGCCTCCAGCACAGACAGTGCTGAAAAACGCTAGTAGAAATGAGTTCTGAACCGCCTGTATAGTATGTCTCTGTACTAGTGTTATAGTTCGTTGTTGCTGTGAAAACATTTGGATCGAACCACTGGTTGTTCATGCAGTTGAGTTAGAGGCAACACCGACCATCCATGCCTTTCGTACTGTTCATTAACTTTATTTACTCCTTAGAAAAAATATCGTCTCCAGAGTATCTCTTTTTAATATGGCGTTTCTAGAGTTGTTGAGTCACTGTTTAGCCTGTAAGCCTTCCGCTCGTTTTCCAAATCTACAATAATAAATCTTCGCCATGGTCGCATGGGAGCTCTGGAAGGAGAGGAATACGAGACGCTTCCGCGGAGCCAACACCCGGGTACACGGCCTACTCGCGCTGATCAAACATGAAGCCGAGTCCTGGGTGCAAGCAGGTGCGAAAGGCCTTGGTTGTCTTCTGCAGCGAGTAGTACATTAGACTTTTAGCAGGAGGGGGGCTCAACCGCTCAAGCTAATAGATCATCTGTACGCCCCGCCTTGTCTTGCATTCAAACTCTATTCTCCTTAATATAAAAACACGAAATCTTTTACGTGATCGAGAAAAAAAATCATGTGCCCCAATTGCTTGTGGCAACAACGCCGCGGCGCTTGACATCGACAAGATAATATAACTCGGTAGTGCTCTGCTATTTCAAGTCCGTAACCTGATTGGCCGTTGATCGTACGAGAATGACATGGAGAAGATCGGAAATGGGCTTTAAGACTTTAACATGGCCTTACAGCAAAATTATAGAAGTGGACCTGGATTTGGGATTTTGAGTAGCGACTGAAGTGGTCCAAGAAACCAACGATGTACGCTGAGTATATTAGAAGCCCCCGTTGAAGGGATTACTCAGCCAAGTCTGTCTTTGGCTCTTTGCTGTACCTGCACTGGACGCGTGCAAACCGGCAAGTTTGACAGACTCGAGGTCTTCGCAGGCGCGCAGCAACGGCGGTCAAGCTAAGCTAAGGTGATAGTGGCAGATGAAGTGCAAGTGTGTGGACGTGAGAATGCTGTAAAGTATTCTTAAACCCCGCCTGGCCTGAAATCTTGAATTTGAAACCCCAGCCAAGCATCCAAACAAACTCAGTCGTTCTCAGTTCTCAATCTCACACCATCACCCGGCAGCAAAAGGGCTACAAAGGCATCGTGCGCTCCAGCCAGTATACAAGCACTGCGATCCTCCCTGTAATCCTGATTTAAAAGGTTAGTACTCCTGCTGAACATCTCTTCTAGCCTTTCTCCTGTCTGCAACTCTGTCGTGCTTGTCGTTTCGTGCAAATGAATGAAGCTGCTAGCAGCTGTGCACTTGTGCTATTCTTTGCAGATGCCAAGTGTATCATCCAAGCAACCGGTGAAAGTGGACATGCTGCATATACTGCTGCTGTTGCTGGTATTGTGTTATGGAGCTACCAACAGCCATTGCTCGACGGTGAATGAGAGCAGTCAAGATCTTCTTTCACTGCTCGATTTCAAGCAGGGTATCACTAGTGACCCACGTGGACTCCTGAGCAATTGGACCATGAGCTCCCACTTCTGTCGGTGGAATGGTGTGATGTGCACCACGACGCGACCATTGCGCGTCTTGTCTCTCGTCCTCAGCGGCTCAAGTTTAGCTGGCCAAATCAGCTCCTCTCTTGGCAACCTTACCTTTCTTTATGAGCTTGATCTCTCCAGTAATAACTTTACGGGTCCCTTGCCTCTTCTTGCTAGCCTCCAACAACTGCAGTACCTTTTTTTTAACAACAACAATTTGTCTGGAATCATTCCTGACACACTTACAAATTCCTCCATCTTGACCTCCTTAGATTTATCTTCAAACTCACTAGTGGGTTCAATTCCTCCGAAGCTAGGCCAACTATCAAAACTAGAATATCTCAATTTGCGTTCAAATCAACTCGAAGGAAGCATTCCTAGTGAGCTTGGCCAACTGTTGAATTTACAAGCCTTGCTCCTGGACGCCAATAGGCTTTCAGGTGAAATCCCATATGCCATCTTTCAACTTTCCTCTCTAATGTATCTAGGTTTATACTCCAATATGCTTGGCAAGGCATTGCCACCTAACTTGGGGGACCTTCTTCCTAATCTCACACAACTTGAACTGGCACACAATAATTTCGAAGGCCACATCCCAGCTTCCCTAGGCAACGCTACTAGGATAACAAAGATAGGTCTATCATTTAACAATTTCACTGGGAAGGTTCCTGTTTCGCTGGGCAAACTTTCAAGGCTGATTTCTCTAAACCTTGAGGGGAACCAGCTTGTAGCTAGAGATGACAAGGACTGGGAATTCTTGAATGCGTTAGCAAACTGTAGATCTCTACAGCTACTGTCACTCGCTAGTAACAATCTTCAGGGATCTTTACCTGCGTCAATTGGTAACCTATTCACCAGCCTTGAACATCTTTTGCTGGGAGCAAATAGATTGTCAGGACAAATTCCACACAGTATAGGGAAACTTAGCACCTTGATTCGACTGGGACTAAGTGAGAACTATTTTAGTGGTACAATTGAAGGATGGATTGAAAACTTTAAAAGCCTACAAAATCTTATGCTTGATTCGAACAACTTCACTGGGTCAATACCATCCTCCATCGACAACCTTACCGAGTTGGTATACCTCTACTTAAATAAAAATGAATTTGAGGGCCCCATACCTGCCACCTTGGGAAATCTTCCACACCTCTTACAGTTGGACATTAGCTATAACAGCCTTCAAGGCTATATACCAAAAAATCTTGAAAACCTTGAACAGCTCATTCTGTTAGACCTTAGCCACAACAATCTACAAGGTGAAATAGCTCTAGATATTAGCAAATATGAACAGCTCACAGACCTACGTCTTTCATCAAACAAGCTTAGTGGAGAAATCCCAGTTACTTTTGGCCAGTGTCAGCAATTAGAAACCCTCGAAATGGGCCAAAATTACCTCATAGGAAACATTCCAACATCATTTAAAGGCCTGCAAAGCTTGAAAACACTAAATCTTTCTCATAATAACTTGTCTGGCACTATTCCGTCCTTTTTGAAGGATTTATCACTTCTCAGTAAGCTGGATCTTTCGTACAATGACCTCCAAGGAGAAATACCAACCAAAGGAGTATTTACAAATGCAACGACTGTTTCTCTCACGAACAATTGGGGGCTTTGTGGAGGAGTGATGGATCTCCATATGCCTGTGTGCCCTGTAGTTACTCGGGGAACAAAATGGAAACACCATTTGATCATCATACCAATTCTTGTATTTGCTTTCATGACACTCGGGATGTCGATTTACATTATATTCCTTGGGAAGAAAACATCAAGAAGGCCATATTCATTGCTCGTTTCTTTTGGTAAAAAATTCCCTAGAGTTTCTTATAATGATATATCTCAAGTTACACAGAACTTTTCAGAGTCAAACTTAATTGGAAAAGGAAGCTACGGTTCAGTATACAGAGGGAAGTTAAATCAAGCAAAAATCCAAGTTGCCATTAAGGTTTTTGAGCTTAATATAAGATTTGCAGACAAAAGTTTTGTTTCAGAATGTGAGGCTTTGAGAACCGTTCGGCATCGGAACCTTGTTCCAATACTAACTGCATGTTCAACGATAGACAATAATGGTAACGAGTTCAAAGCTCTAATTTATGAGTTCATGGCCAACGGCAATTTGGATACCTGGTTGCATCAGAAACGTGGTGTTGTAGGTCCAAAAATTTTAGAGTTAGCTCAAAGAATAAGCATATGTGTTGATGTAGCTGATGCATTGGCCTATTTACACCATGATTATGGAAGGCCTATTGTTCACTGTGATCTGAAACCAACTAACATACTTCTTGATGATGACATGAATGCTCATTTGGGGGACTTTGGGATTGCAAGCCTTGTTGTTGATTCTACTGGACAGTCGGATTGTAGTAGTTCACTTGCTGTTACGGGAACTATAGGATATATAGCTCCAGGTATAAATCCAGAACCTTGTCTTCTCATCATGTTTTTTTAGATAAGGGATGAAATATCCGGCCTCTACATCCGAGGATGTACACAGCCAATTATTACAAAGTCATTCAACGCACGCAAGATAAAGAACAAGCCAGAGTTTGAATCTAAAACATATGACACTAGAGCAAAAGATAAACATGATTTCACCCTCTATTTGGAATCTCCAAAGCAATCACTTCTATCTTCTTGCTTATCAACGAGAGGGTGTCCTTGGCTTGCTCATCACGCTGCAGCTGAGCCCAGGAGCGTAGCCAATACGCTCCCCTGAAAATGACCTGCGAAATAGAGTTAAATTTTATTTTATTAAAAATAACATCATTCCGGCATCGCCAGATAGCCCAGCACATGGCAGCAACCCCAACCCAAATTAAATCTTTGATATGCTTAGGCAGATTAATAAGCCAATTACCAAACATATGTCTGATAGATCTCGGTTGGGTCAAATTGGTAGCGTAAAAGATAATCCTCCAAATCATTTTGGCACAGGGACAGTCTAGGAACAAGTGTTGGATAGTCTCATTCCTATTGCAACAAATACATTTTTAGCTCCCTGTCCAGTTTTTCCTAGCAAGGTTGTCCTTGGTTAGGACGACCCCCCGCTGCAGGAACCACAAAAAAATTTTAATTTTTAGAGGAACTTTTATCTTCCAGATCTTCCTATAAAGGAAAGGTGGTTGAGTATCTATAAGATGAAGATACATAGAGCGTACGGAAAATAACCCAGATTTGGTTAAGCCCCATTTAAAGAAATCCGAACCTTCCACTAAGTGAACATTGGAGATCTGCGCTACCAAATTAAGTCACTCTAAAAGTTTATTATCCACCAGAGCCCTTCTAAAAGAGATATTAAGAGGACTTGTGGTCATTATTTTCGATACAGTTGCATGTGGATCACGTACTATATTATATAAGGACGGATAAATAACTTTTAGAGGCCTGTCACCTACCCAGGTGTCATCCCAGAACCTTGTACTGGTCCCATCTTTAATATCGAAAGAACCTATAAACAAAATCTCATCTTTAATACGCATAAGGCCTCTCCAAAAATGGGAGTCATTGGGTTTGGCTGTCACTTGAGAAAGAGTCTTTGAATATAAGTACTTTTTCTTAAGCATCGACTGCCACATGCCATCTGAGTTTAGTAAATTAACCACCCATTTGGCCAATAGGCATTTATTCTGTAAATGTAAATCCAGGATGCCTAGACCCCCTTGTTCTTTAGGATGACACAAGATGTCCCATCTGACAAGTCGGAGGAACCTTGCCAAAAAAAACCTTGATCTGAAATGGAAGTTTTTTTAGTACTCCTTTAGGAATCTCAAAGAAAGACATCATGAACATGGGTAGGCTGCTTAGTACAGAATTAAGTATGATTAGTCTTCCTCCGTAAGACAAATATTTTGCTTTGCAACAAGAGAGTTTTTGTTGAAAACGCTCTTTGATCTTTCTCCAATCCGAATTTAAGAGTTGTCTGTGGTGCATTGGGATTCCTAAATATCTAAAAGGATACTCCCTTGCATTACATCCAAAGAGAGTAGTATAATAGGATTCATCTCTTTGGCTGCTCCGTAGCAAAAGATTTCACTCTTATGAAAATTAATCTTAAGCCTAGATAACTGTTCAAAGGCGCATAGCAAAAGCTTTAGATTCTTTGCCTGCTCTGGATCGTGATCGAGAAAAATAATAGTATCATCAGCATACTGCAGAATAGACAGACCATGATCAATAAGGTCTGAGATGACACCTCTTATTTGGCCATCGGCTTTTGCTCTATTAATAAGAAGAGCTAGCATATCAGCGACGATGTTAAATAAGATTGGCGACATAGGGTCGCCCTGTCTCATCTCACGCTTCGTTTGGAAGTAGGGGCCAACATCATCATTGACTTTAATCCCCACACTTCCTCCTGAGACCATAATTTGAATCCACCTACACCATTTGGGGGAGAAACCTTTCATCTGTAAGGTTTGCTGAAGAAAGGACCATTTAACCTTATCATACGCCTTTTCAAAGCCAATCTTGAAAATGACGCCATTTCTTTTCTTTGTATGCAGTTCATGGATAGTTTCGTGTAGGATAAGTACACCTTCCATAATATTCCTGCCCGGCATAAAAGCGATCTGCGTAGGACTGACCACTGTTTTAGCAACCTTAATCAGTCTATTTGTGCCAACCTTAGTGAAGATTTTAAAGCTAACGTTAAGCACACAAATAGGTCTGTATTGCTGAATTTTGTTGGCATCTTGAGTTTTAGGGATTAGAGTAATGATCCCAAAATTCAGACTAAAAAGGTCCAAAGCCTCTCTATGCAGATCGGCAAAAAGAAATAAAAGATCATCCTTAATCACCCCCTAAAATACCTGATAGAATTTCGCCGGAAAACCATCAGGCCCTGGAGCTTTATTATGCTCCATCTGGAAGACTGCCTCCTTCACTTCAGATTCCGTGAAGGGACTAATAAGGACATTATTTTCCTCTTGAGAAACTTGTGGAATATCTAAGATTTGATCTTCCATCAGGGTGATCCTAGAGTTTTCCGGTGGCCCAAAAAGTTTTTTATAATAATGAGTAATGTGGCTCTTGAGATGATCATCACCAACAACAACTCCTTGATCATCTTCGAGTTTATAGATATGCTGCTTACGGTGTTTGCCATTTGCCACTAGGTGGAAGAATCTTGTGTTAGCATCACCCTCCAAAAGGGTTTTGACTTTGGCTCTCTCGTACCACTTGTGCTCTTCCTCTCGCAAGAGGCAGACTAGGCGTTCTTTTAGATAATGCTTAAGATTAATTTTCTGGTCAGACAAGGAATTACTCTCAGCTTTCTTATCCAGATTCTCTAAAAGAGTTAACAGAGTCTTCTTCTCTTTTCTATAAGACCCTGCCGTGTGCCTTGCCTAGCCCCTCAGATGCTGTCTAAGTCTTCAAATTTTAGACTGCCACCGTTCTAGAGGGGTTGACCTAGAGGAATGAGATTGCCAAATATTTGCAACCATGTCATGGAAACCATCCCGAATAAGCCATCCCCTTTCAAATTTGAAGGGTCTGTTCTCGGTCTGGTGAGTCGAAGCTCCAGTATTAAGAATAAGGGGAGTATGGTCTGAAATGTTTGTGTCTCTGGGCTCGACCGTCGCCAATGGGAACAGGTCTTCCCACTCCGTGCTGACAAGAACTCTATCTAATTTCTCATAAGTTGGGTCATCGCCTGGCCCCGCCCACGTGTATAGGCGACCTGACATCACTATCTCCCTTAGATCCAGAGACTCGATGACCGCATTAAAAAGATTCAGCCACTTAGGATCAAAAACACCAGAGCTCTTATCACCCGGAGACCTCATTATATTGAAATCACCTCCAATAATATAGGGGAGGGATTCTTTGGAGCAAGTATTGGCAAGTTCAGAAAGGAAAGCACTCTTGTCAATATGTTGTGCTGGCCCATAAACTGAATAAAGAACAAATTTGAAGCCATTTGTCTTATATCTTAGGGTAAAGTTTACATAAAAATCTCCCTCAGCAATGGCTCCAATATCAAATATATTCAGATCAACACCGAGAAGGATGCCACCTGATCTACCCCGGGGCGCCACGGTATGCCAAAGGAAGTCATGTCCGCCACAAAGATTTTTGAGGACATGGTCCGGAAAAGAATCTCTTAGAGTCTCGGAGAGGGCAATAAAATTAATCTGCTCCTCCTTAACTAACTCCGCCAAAAACCTATGTTTAGCCAAGTCTGCTAGACCTCTGCTATTCCAGAACACCCCTTTTATTTTAGAATAATTTTTGAAGGGGTCTTTGGTTTATTGGGGAGTTTGCCTTTTTTTTTTGTACCTTTGGCATTATGATACTTCCCCTGGCGACGGAGTGGAGAGAGATCAATGATTTGATCGTTCTCCACATCCAGCAAATTCTCATTTAGATTTCCACACGCGTGGCTGAGAACTGCTTCAAGACAATTTTCCCGCTCATCATCACTCTCGGTAACAAAAGTGTTAGATTTTAGAGGGCGCTGTTTTTTGGTATTAGCATGGACAATTAGTCTATCAACCTCTAGATTTTTAATTTGAGCTATGTCCGAGGGACCTAGGTTGATGCCTATCCTACCAAGGTTTGACGATATACAAGAATCTAGAAAAGAGACAAACGACGTACCTGAAGATTCGAGGTTCTTTTTTGCCGCTAGTCATTCTGCCTTGTGAAGGATAGGGACATCCGCCGAAGCTGCATTTCGTGTGCTTCGACGCGGCTTCTGGGAAAGAAATGCTTCGGAGCCTGGAACAACAAACGCAGCATCAACGCCCGCGGCCCCAGCCGCGGGGACGGCGACCAGCCCACCGGAGCCCGGGGCCGCCACAGCGGCTACTGCCGGTGCGCCAGGCGCGGCAGGGATGGCGAGCTGACCACCCGCCCGCGCCGTCCCGCTCCCGGTGGACGCATCAGCCGGCAGCACCCCAGCCAACGAGGCCGCGTTCGCCCGCGGAACGGCAGGAGAGGCACCCTCCGCAGCTGAGATCGTGCCACCCGACTGGGGGGAAGGAACAGAGGATGCGTCCCCCCCCCCACCATGGGAGCCAAGATCGCCGGCTCTGAAGACGAGGAGGCAACCCCCCCCGGCAACACCAAGGTCGGCGAAGGCTGCCCCGAGACACGCAGGTCCCCCGATGGTGGCGCGGTGGTGGCTGAAGACGACGAGGAGCCGAACGGTCCCACCGGATCGGCGCCGATGAGGTAAATATCCTCGGTGGTCGGTGCGCCTACGAGCGAGGCAGCACCACCCTCAGGAGGCGAGGTAGCAGTACCTCCCGCCGCGGAAAGGTCCAGCGTGGGAGGGGAGGCAGGCGGCGGTGAAGATCCCCCACTCCTAGCCAGGACGACGTCGGGAGCCACAAAACCTGCTGGAAGCTCGGAGGAAGAAGGCACAAAAACAAAGGATGTGTGAATTTTATTAAGAGAGCCCACCAGGGAATTATACGTTCCCAACTCCTCTTCCGCCAGAGGAGAGAATTCCTTCCGAGCGACCCCATCATCATGCTCAATCATGACCTTGAAACTAATCTCATTAATCAGTTGCTCGCAGGCCAGGTCCAGACTCTTTTCAATCAAGGAAGCTTGCTGTTGTGGAGGAACGTTGTGAAGAGGGGCCTGGACATTTTCAGAGGCATTATTCGAATTTGGAGGAGGCAGATCCTGAGCCTCCGCATCTTCCATCTCACGGTCAGACCCGTCCGGATTGTTGTCATTGTTCCCATCCCCTAGCAAGTCATCATCTTCTGGGTTGAAGTCATCAGCCAGAGCCACTTCATCCGGCTTAAAAAAGAGACGATAAATACTGCTAGCCACACAAACATCAGCCTGCTTCGGGATTTTTTAGCATCAAAAACAGCTACAAGGATGCGGACCTGACCCGTAGCCCGAAGGTGCGCCATATCGACCTTCTGTGTGGCCCCAATAATAGACCCCACCGCCCACAGAGGAAGAAAAGACCGAAGAACGCGGGGCACCTTGGAAACAGTCACCCATACTTGCTCCAGGGATTTAATGGGCTGAACATCATCAACGAATTCATCAAAAATGATAGTGCCCTCTTTGTTCTTCGTAGTGACAGTGCGGATGGCGATCATGCGTTCAAGCTCCTCTTTACTCGGAAACGGGACTACAAAAAATTTGGGCCCCTGCTCTTGCACTTCCCACACCCAACGGACAGGGATAATCCTGGACAGCTCCGACAGCAGCAGAGGAGCAGAAACATCTTCGGATTCGACAGTGATCAGAGCTGCGACGGACGCCTGAGCCAGATTAACAATGTGATTGCTCCTCGCGGCCTGAATCTGAAAGAAGCCCATGCCATCCTTGGCAGCACCACAGAAAGCAACTGAAGGTTTAGGCCCACGAAGCTGCGGGCACTGGTTAGTATAATGTTCCTCTGCACAAATGGTACATTCCAACCTCGGCATCTGCTCCCTGCGTTTTCTTTTTTGCTTGCCCTGGTCATCATCAGCAGAAACAACCGGGGGATCATCCAAGATAGCCCTGTCGCGATCAGCATGCACAGGAGGTGGAACCGGCTGGCCAGCAGCGGCCAGGGCGCTGGCATGGCCCCGCGACCCCCCAGGCACCTGCTCGAGGGGGGGGGGGGGGGGGGGAGGACCAGCGCCAGGAGCAACGGGCGCCGCGCCGGCGCGTCCACGGCCGGCAGGCGGGGGGCCACCGCGGCCAGCGACCAGAGCCGTGGACAATAATTGTTTTTCTTCTATTTATTTAAAGTATGCTCAAACTGTTCATGCAACAACCTATGGGGATGTTTATAGTTTTGGAGTAGTACTTCTGGAGATGCTAATAGGAAAAAGACCAACTGATCCTATGTTTGAAGGTGAACTCAGCATTATCAGCTTTGTGGAGAGAAACTTTCCAGATCAGGTGCTAGATATCATCGATGCTCATGTCCAAGAAGAATGCAAGGGATTTAATAAAGCAACAGCGGCAGCAGAAAATGAGGCCTATCGATGCGTGCTATCCCTCTTGCAAGTTGCCCTTGCTTGCACGCTTCAATTACCAAGAGAAAGAATGAGCATGAGAGAAGTATCCATTAACTTGCACGCAATCAAAAAATCATATACGCTCTCATGCTCATGTGGAAGTAGTCATTTACCTCTGCCTTAGAAAGTAATATAATCGTGGGAGTATTTCGCATTAACTAGATGTGACCAAGCCATACTTTTGTGGTTCTTATGTAATTATTTTAGATTTTATTTGAAATTGGTATAAAGATGGCAAATCAGGCATGAGTAGCGCGGTGAAACCGCATAACTATCTTACTAGTAAACTATATATATGTGCTGGACAAACAAGTTGCGTGTAGTACAAGGCTATTAGCCTATACCAAGATTTTATTTTTGAACATTTCAAAAGTTATTTTGGTTAAGCATAAATTTGTGATTTTCATGAAGTGTTATGACGGATCGCTTTAATGGATAATATCTTGTTTGACCATGCTCATCTCTACTCATGTTGCTGATGGCTGATGAGACACCAAATCCGAAACATTACCTCAAAAAATAGAAAGAAAACACACCTAGCCATGGGTGCAACGAATGTTCATGGCCTGACCTCTACTCAGGCGACTTCGCCGAGTGTCAATGGATTTCAACGGTCTTGTCTCTCGAGTATCGATTCTTGATGAGACAGTCTAGCATCAGTGGGCTCATCCATCTAATTTCGGACATAGGGCTAGCTACACCTGTGTACTCATGTGTACATTCGTGTGAATAGCCGTCTCTAGAAATTGATTCGTGGAGACAATTTTATTTTTGTTGCTAGTTGTATCAGGAGCAGGCCAAAGACCAATCCGACAATTCGAGCAAAAACAAGGGTCGCGAGCATTGCTTGGAGTGTGTCTAGGTTTTATTATGACCTTATCTTCACGAGAATTTTTCTGGTGCAATCACTACTACAGAACAGGGTCATAGGCCGATTCTCAAAATCGCCTTTAGTCTCGGCGTTTTTGCCGTCCGGGACTAATAGACCCTTTAGTCCCGGTCGGTAACACGGACCGGGACTAAAGGGCCTGCCCCAACGGCTACTGCGTAGAGCTGCCGGGGCAGGGCACTCTTTAGTCCCGGTTGGTGCCACGGACCGGGACTAAAGATTTAGCCACGGTTTGTGGCTTGCCCCGGGATAAATGATCATCTTTTAGCCCCAGTTTTTAATACGAATAGGGACTAGAGCTCCTGGTTTTATAACCAGCCAACTTCTTCCTCCCCCGAGCCAGAGACATTCAAATTTCAGTGAGCTTCTTGCTTGTTCTTAGTGTTGCTATTGCTTGTTCTTGCTTGTTCTTCATTGTTCTTCGTCTCCGGCGTCAATTGGTGATCTTCTTCGACTCCGTCATCGTCTTTTTGCGTTTAGAGGTAACTATTTTCATCTCCTACCATGTCTTTTGAATATGAGAGGAATTTAATTAAAATATATAGTTTGCAAGAACAAGCATAGAGAGTTGAGTAGTTTAAATTGGTTCATCACAATCACTTGATAGTTTTCTACTGCTAGATAGTATCCATTTTATATTTCATACTTATGCAAGACGAGTAATATTGAATTTTAGTGTCTTTTTAGTATATTTTCTTTAGAAAAATGTGGAATTTATAATAGTTTGCAACAATAAATATAGAGAGTAGATAATGTGGAAATTGGTATTGTTATATCATATTTTTCGATTATCTAAACAAATAGAAAAATTTAGAGTCTTTTTTATTTATAATTGTTTAGAAAATTAGGAATTTGCATGTAATAGTTTAAAAATGAGCATGGATATAGTAGATGGCAACCGTGACCGGGTCCTCAGCCTCTCATCATCGGGATCCGAAGTGTTTGCGGCCGGATCTTCCTCTCATTGCTTGCGGCGAGTGTAAGCAGAAGATTGTGAAGGAGTACCGAGTGAAAAAAGAGGGAATCAACAAGGGTCGTATATTCTACAAGTGTCCGGACCATGAGGTGGGTTATTATTTACCCGCATTTGATTAATATGGTTCATTCATATCGGTTTTGCTTGATGATGTTGTTTAAATTTCTTATTCTTTGTTCTAATTGCAGTGGGAGGGCACCGGCGGATGTAAAGGTTGGTACTGGGAGGAAGAGTACGTTCAGCACGTACGAAATTCTGTTGCACAGGAGGTTGCCGCTGAAGGTGATGAGGCAGTGAGTCAGCGGCAGCAGCCCATCCATGTTGATGAAGCGAATGATCTGTCTATTTTAGTTGGGATCGGACACGATCTAATTATGTTGTTTAAGTGCATTTTATTTTTAGTTTTTTTAGTGCTAGCTGCGATAGTCTTCGTTGTAGTCAAGCTTGTTTGAATTAATCAATCATGTGATGTCATGAGTGTTGTGCAATAACATGAGAAACTACTAAGTGCATGGTTGTAATATTTAATGCAGATGTTGTCACGCACTTGGTACGCAGATGTTTGCAATCAACAAATGCTGCATGAAGGCTTCTAAAGACGGTGATGTCAATTGGATTTCTGTCCGAATTCGGAACCATCACTACTTCCGTGGCGATGACCTAATCTTAGTCCAGATGGAGGAATTACACCAGCTATGTCATATGGACGCACTGGACAAATCGCTCCTTCGCTGCTACTGTTTGTAAGTGTTTCTTTTATAGTTTTCATTGAACTCTCTGGTATGTGTATATAGTAGTATTCTTACACACATACTTGTGGATCGACTCGATATTTTGCAGGTATCAGATGACTCAGCTCAGAGATAAACACGACAATTCTATTGGGTTTGTTGATCCATATGTTGTTTTCAAGGCTCCAAACCCTTCAGCGACTTGGAGCGATGAGTCGTGTACGAATCTCATGAGGTTCTTCGTGAACCAAAAAGATAGAGAAAGAATTCTTTTCCCATACAACTTTAAGTGCGTGAGACATATATAGTTCATAATAAGTATGTGCACATTTTATTTTACTTAACCCTAATAATATATATATGAATCATGTGTATGAACAGCTATCACTGGATATTGATGGTCATCGATCTCAAACAAAGCAATGTGTTAATCTATGACTCGTTGAGCAAACCACAAGCAGATTACCAAGATATGATAGACATCCTCCAAAGGTAATTTTTCGATCCCTACCTTGCATGCTTATAGTATAGACTAAGCTTGTATATGTATACTAATTAAATAATGATCCAACTATTAATGTTTCATTGGCCGGATTAGGGTTTGGGAAAAATTCATTGCTCGGGAACATATGAGTCAGTGTAAGGCCCCACTTACAATAAAGCCACGACTACCAGTAAGTTTACATCTTCGTCAATGTACGTGTATCTTTATTATATCATGTCATATATCATATCTTTATTACAAGTTGAATCTTTTCATTCTACAGTGGATTTTGAGACAAAAACAGGGCAACAACTTATGCGGATTCTATGTTTGCGAGTATATGACGATAGAATCAAATAAAATTCCTGAAGAAATCATCAAAGTACGTAACCTGTTTCTTTTTATTTTTTATAGACTTAATATTGATAATATAGATATAACTAATATCTTCTTTAATTCCAATTGAAGACTGACTGGTTGAAGCAAAAAGTGATGTTACAAGGCCAATTGAAAGCAATACAAGAGACAATAGCAAGATTTCTTCGGGAACAAGTCATAAATCCAAAGGGCGAGTTCTACTATAATACCAACGAGAAGTTGATTCCAAACAATGATGATCATTTGTATGCCCTGTAGATCTTTAGATGGAGTACAACTTGTAATAGGTTTACAGTACTAACTTTGGAGTACAACTTGTGTAGATATATATTTGGACAACTTCTATATGTATATTGCTTGTAATTTTATGTACATATATTTATATATATATATATATATAGTTCTATAGTTCAATTATATATGCATGCAATAAGCTTATTGTGTTATGTTGCTAATATATTAGCAGCAAAGAATATATATTGAAAAACCTATTAAATAAATAAACAAAACTGAAAACAGAACTGAAATAAAAATAAAAAGGAAAAAACCAGGGGACCCTTTAGTCCCGGCTGGTAATACCAGCCGGAGCTAAAGGGTGCTGCTGTGGTGCACCGCTGGCAGCACCCTTTAGTCCCGGCTGGTATTACCAACCGGGACTAAAGGGTGGGCTTTAGCCCAGGTGGCCGGAGCCGGGACTAAAGGGAGGGCCTTTAGTCCCGGAAGCGTAGTCCCGGCTCGGCAACCGGGGCTAAAGACCCTTGCCGACCGGGGTTAAAGGCATGTTTCTGTAGTAGTGAATTGATTCACAAGGTGAGAGAAGAATGCACATGCAAAGCTTTCTCCTAGCCCGAGGTTTTCTTCCCAAGGTTTCTTTATCCAAAAGAGTACAGCAAGGGTGCGACTGCGTGAGAGACGCGAGGCCGTGAGCCGAGGACGACGCGGCTGGGTGCGGATGGCACAGGCGTCGCCAGTGTTAGCGACATGTATTCTACTTAGTTAGCACGTCTCTTGGCTCTTCTTGAATCTAGCTTCTGTCAGTTATCTGACTGCCGTAATGTACATGTATATGAGGCGTAAGCCCTGATCAATACAAGCTGAGTTGTCTGTATTCTTTCCTTCAGTTCTTACATGGTATCAGCCGTTCCACGATCCTAACTCTCCGCTGCCTCAACTTCCGACCCCGACGCCGCCATGAGTTCGTCTTCGTCCTCATCGTCGTCGGCCTCCAACAACTCCGACGCCGAGTCAGGCCTTCCCCACACCCTCCGCGTCCACACCGAGCCCGCCACGCCGGCCGTCGTCCATGGCATCAACATCCTCAACCGCGTGCCGATCGTCCTCGACTTCAACGACGCGAACTACGTCGCCTGGGCGCGCTCCTTCTCCGCCGTCTTTGGCCAGTTCGGACTCCGCGACCACGTCGACGGATCCGCCGCCAAAGGTGACAGCGACTGGGTGCAAAATGATTGCGCCATCGTCTCGTGGTTTTACAACCGCATCTCCCCCGAGCTTCTTTCCATGGTCTCGGAGGACGCCGACACCGCTTACTCCATATGGCGCGGCGTCCGCAACATCTTCCGCGACAACAAGGATACCCGCGCTGTCTACCTCGGCGCTGAGTTCCGCAACTTCTACCAAGGTGATCTCAACGTCCTCGACTATTGCTCCCGCATGAAGGTCATGGACGATCGCCTCGCCAGTCTCGGTGCCACGGTGAATGACAAAGATCTCATCTACAACATCGTTCGCGGCCTCAACCCTCGTCTCCACCACGCGATCCCCCACATCACCCTTCGTCGTCGTCTGCCGTCGTTCCTCAAGACGCGATCCATGCTGCAGCTCGAGGAACACCGCATCAACGAGTCGGAGAAGTTGCAGGCTGCGACGGCGCTTGTCGCTCACGCCGTGAACGCCGGCACATCGTCTTCCATGACACCCAACGCGACACCATCGGTCGCTCATCTTCAGTCCGCGGCGGCCTTCGTCGCGAACGCCGCGCCCGGCGTACCTTCGTCGCACGGCACACCGGCCAAACCGCTAGCGGCGCCGACTTCGTCCTTCAATGGCGGACGACCTCAGTCGAGCTCCTTCTCCAACAACAAGAAGAAGAAGGGCTCCGCATCAACCACAACACCGCCACCTGGCTTCTGGCCCACACTGAACCCATGGACGGGTATGGTGCAGGCTTGGCCATTCACCTCCTCGTCGAACGCTCCTCCGACCATGGCCGGCGTCCTTGGCCCTCTCCCTTCCTCCACAGCTCCGCAGGCCCATGTCGCCGGTGCGTCCTCACAGCTGGACCCGCAGCTACTTGCCACACTGAACAACATCTCGCTCCAGTAGCCCCAGTCCACCGGTGATTGGTTCCTCGACACTGGCGCCTCCTCTCATATGTCACAAGGCTCCGGTAACATCTCTTCTCTCCTTCCCAATTCCTCCTCCACCCGAATCATTGTTGGTAATGGCACTTCCTTACCAATTACACACACTGGTTCATCTTCTATTTGAAGGATCAAAAATGCTAAAGCAAGGCGACCAGAGGGGGGTGAATGGGAGCCTAAAATTTCTTCTCAGAAATTACGGCCTTTGTCCCAACAAAATCAACCCCAAAAGCTTCGGACTCAAATGTGATGCCCACGACCCTCGGAAAGAGGGTGGATGATCCCTAGGATCACAGCGAGGCACCACACAAGAGAGCAAACCAAAACTCTCAAAACCCCGAACCAAGTTCGTGCCTAAAAGACCACTCCCAAACGTAGATAGAGGGCTACGTCGGGATTCCTCCAAATACTGATGCTAACGCGTAGCAAGAATATCTAGAGAGGTTCCTAGGTGAACTCTAGGAGCGAACGAGAAGTCCGGAAGCGAACCGGAAAAGCCGGGAGGACAAACGCACTACAACTGCACAAGCTGCAGAATCCCGCACAGTCCGTCGTCAGGCTCCCGGACTGTCCGGTCAAGGCCGGACTGTCCGCCACACGGGAGCCGGACTGTCCGCCGGCAAAAAGCCCAAAAACGAACTATTCTGAAACAGCCCTGGACAGGTCCCGGACAGTCCGCGGTTTGCACGCCGGACTGTCCGCGGTTCACGTGAACAGTGAACACAGAGCGTCCGATGCCTGCCTGTAGCAGTGTGCGATGAAGACCCCGGACTGTCCGCGGGTCCTGGCGGACTGTCCGCCGGCTACGAAGAAAAACAGCAACGCTGCTGCAAAGTCCCTGCTCGGGCCCGGACTGTCCGCGCCCAACACTGGCGGACTGTCCGCCGGTCACCCGAGGGGAAAACGCCCGAGGCCAACAGCCACTGCTCGGCTGAAGCCGCGATGCGTGGACTGTCCGCGACCAATATGGCGGACTGTCCGCGACCTCCCAGAAAACCCAAAAACACCACGGGTCAAAACCAAAATCGATTGGATCTTCACCAAATCGAACGGGGCTGCAACCAAACTTCTCCCAAGTGTTCTTCTACGTGTTGGGAAGCTAATCCTAGGATATCATCGCTTCAATCCAACTAAACCACGAGAAATCCGAAGAACACTAGAAAAGGGGAAGAGGGAAGAACAAAAACGATTTCGAGCCGATCTACTTGTTTGTGAGGGTAGGGATGAATTCCTTCGATGGAAATGTTCTCCTCACATCAAATAACAAGTTGATTCAAACGGAATCGCAAAAGACGCAGCGTAGAGGGAGATCGAGTGAGGGGAAAATCGTGGAGAAAAGAAGAACGCGAAGAACAAATTCAAAACGCGAATTCAACCACGAATTTGATCCTTGGATTCAGCAAGATGAATTGATTAAGCACTCGGTGTCGGGCTACAAGCCAATCCTAGCAACACAAAGCTTGGATGGCAAAAAGCTCAAGAACAAGAGCCAACTCTCCCTAACCCTAGCCTTCTCTCACCTAAACAAAATGAGAGTGACACCTCCAAGGATACGGCTGCCCTAGCAGCCCCCTCATATATATATAGGTGCACGTCCGAAGACCAAAACGCCCTTACATTAAGCACTCAACCCAAATACCCCCAGGGGTAAAACCGTCCAGTCTTGACAGTTTCGATCTGACGGCCACGCCCGCACATCCGGTACCTTCGCCTCGACGCGACCTCCCTGATGTCGTCACGTGCCGTCATGTCGACCACCGCGCCTTCCTCGTGGATAGCTTCGCCGCCGCGCCAGCCTGTCCACGCCGCCACATGTCGACCGTCCTTTCAGACCAACCCCCGGTTTTGAGGCCCAAACTGGTAAACCCGCCAACCCAGGTTTTGAGGCCCAAACCTAGAAACCGTCCACCCCGAGTTTTGAGGCCCAAACTCGGAAACCCGCGCGCCCAGGTTTTGAGGCCCAAACCTGGAAACCGTCCTCGCCGAGTTTTGAGGCCCAAACTCGGAAACCGGCCACCCCAGGTTTTGAGGCCCAACCCTGGAAACCGTCGATGGTAGCTTTTTGAGGCTCAGCTACCGAACCCGCACCGAAGACGGGATGTGGTTCGCACACCCCGACCACCGGCACCGATGCCGATGCATGTCCAGCCTCCACGCCGGGCACAACGCCTTCGCCATCCTCCTTGACTCGGCCGACGGCACTTGCGCCGCATGCAAGCCCGTGTCCGACCTCCCGCCAAGTGTCATGACGCCACGTCTTCCTCCTGACTCGGCCGATGCACCGCACATCCCCATGTGCTCTCGCTCGCCGATGCCACGTGCCAGCTACCACAACTGGTCCTCTGGCCCTCTGGTCCGTCAGTCCAAGCCTCACGTCCGCCCTTCACTGCTCTGGGTACATCGGCATGGCACGTCCGCCGCACGGCACGCCCATCCTTCACCGCTCCCGGTCCGTCGGCACGACATGTCTCTACTTGACCTTCACCTCGCCATAGACCACTGTATCCGAGCTCCACACCTGCACATCAACACAGCCAAGAGACACATGTTGCACACACACGCCAACACAGAAACACAACACAACTCACGCCACCGATTAGTCATAACAATAAGCGCATAACTAGATATGGACTAAACCGGGTAAAAGCCTCAAACCTTCCTCATCAAAGTCAATCATTCATCATATATGTTCTCAATCTCCCCCTTGATGAATGCATTGACTAAAAATAAACCACAAAGGAAGGGTTTGAAGGCAAGCCTCATTCAAGTGCCCAAAAGCCAAGCAAAAGCAATCACAAGGCTACTTGAGATGAGGAAGGATCATGAAAACTCCAAATAAAAGCTCTCAGTCCCGAAAGAAATGGGAAAAGCGGGCAAAGCCTCCACACAACCGAAGAGTCAAGAGAAACAAGAGTTTCATGAATCCCAAAAGGTACTCGAAAACCGATCTCAAATAAATTGTCAAACAATCATCACAAAAGAAACCAAGGTACTTATCCACTTGGATTCACTTGGGTCGAGATTTCTCCCCCCTTTTCTCTTTCTCTTTCTCTTTCTCTTTCTCTTTCTCCCCCTTGATGATTGAATTGACAAAGACTAGGCACAAGAGATGGTTTGAGATACCCAAAACCGAAAATCTCATTCAAGTGATCAAAAGCCATAGAAGGGCAAAGAACAAAGTCACTTGTCATGAGAAGATTATCCATTCAAATGCCCAAAAGCCAAAGAAATGCTAAAGAGGGGGCAATTTGAAATGAACAAAACTTGGTCCCCAAAGACATGGGCAACAGCTCAACGCAACCAAGCAAGCGATCGGAGCAACAGCTCATCAAAGAGCAAAACTCGATCACACAGAGCGAAAAACTTGGTTCCCAAAGACATGGGCAACGGCTCGACGCAACCAAGTCAAAAATGAGCTAGTCCTTAAGAAGAGGCAGAAAAGGCTCAACACCACTAGCTCAAGACTCGATACCAATTGAGGCTGAATCAACGCATAAGAATGCAAAACTGATCACAGACAACCAAGAATTGGTGAAAACAACTAGTTCCTCAAGACAGAGGCACATAGGCTCGACGCAACTAGCTGAAGGGTCCATACCAATCGAAAAATACCAAGCAAAAACTGCTAGTCCCTCAAGAGAGATGCTAAAATGGCTCAACACGACTAGCAGGCTCGATACCGACTGAGAAGAACCACAAGAGAAGCTCAACACTAAAAGGAGCACAAACACTCGGAGCACGCGGAGAAGCAGCAAGACAAAAGTGACTCCCCCTGAAAGCAAGCCTATATACAAAAGCTATGCAACAAAGCTCATGACACCAATTGCATTCCATACCAAAAGATGGATACCAATTGAAACACATAAAAGAGCTATACCGAGTGAAGAAGAACATAAAAGAGCTAAACTCCCCCTTGCTCAAAGATCTCCCCAAAATGCATGACTCTCCCCTTTGTGACAACACTCAAGCTCCCCCTTGCAAACAACTACTCCCCCTTGACAAAAGGGAACATGCTGAGGGGTTTCGACATTTCTCCACAAAATTGACACAAACACAAGACAAGTCAACAACAAAAAGCATATGGGGGCTATGAAAAGCACTGAAAGTGACCGCAAAGTGTATCTGAGCTGGGGGTATGTACACTAAGCTAAAAATGCATGATACGCACAATGAACAGCTTCAAGTGTATAGCAATCAGAATGAAAAGATGCTCAAAAAGGGTGCTGCCCTGAAAGTGTAGCAATCAATACAAATGCTAGCAAAGGCTCAAACTGATCAAATGAATACGAAATATGAACAATTAAGCATATGAGCAGTTTTTAAGCCATTTGAAAAGGAGTCCACCACTAAAATAGCACTTAGCATGAATAGACAGGAAATCGAGCAAGTGCTAACTCAAGTATAAAAGGTGAACTACCCCTAGCAAAGTTCAATCATCATGCAATAGAATGAAGCATAAACTTATGTTATTTTCAAATTTTTATCGGAGATTGCAGCGGTATTAACATAAGTTCAATTTAAAGAATGTGATTGCGAGAGGTTAAAAGCATGGTCATTGCCTAACTTTTCAACCGGGCTAAGCCTATGCAAGAAAAGCAATCAGAAGTTTAAAGCACCGGTTTCGGTCTTACACTACACGGCTCAAGTTTAACTCAAATGTGCAATGAGAAACAGTCTCGATACCGTGATGTGCTGACACATGCAATCCCATCTCGATCTTTTCAATTCACTAATACTTGGCTCAAATTTTAAGCACAAGCTAACTATGAACAGTCCAAGCAAGTGAATGACTCAGTGCAAGAGACATAGCAACCTAGCATACAAAAGATAGCACAAGTGATCTCAACACATCCTACCCATGCTAGTTGCCAATCTCAATGGTGAACAAATTAAAGGTTTCATAAATGATTAGTCAAGTTCACCATTTGCAAAAAAATAGCTTAGCTCATAACATGTATCAAGTGATCAAAAAGAGCCTAAGCTACAAGCATCATCATGAATCAATAGGGCATACCAAAAAGAGCATAATCTCATTCTCATTGTTATATACATGAAGCTCTAAAATGCAAGATGTACATGATGAAATGCATGCAAAGCTAGCCTATAAGGAAAACCCAAAACAAAAGGGTATCAGAGAAGACCAACTAAGATACAACAAGCAAAATGCTTCCCCAACTAAAAGGTAAACACGCACCAAAGACACAAGCGAACAGCCAGGAAACGCTCAAGCGACAGCCATCAAAAACCACATCGAAAAGACCACACAGCAAAAAGAGGTCAAGGAAGAAGAGTACCAAAACCCGAACTCAGAAGTGGGTCGGAGGTACCTCATGAAGCGCATGACCGCCTGCTGGTGTGATACCCGAGGGGACGCCTGAATCTGCTGAACTCTGGGGTGCCTGCCTCGCCGAAGTCATCTCCCCCTCGCCTGATGCTGTCACTCCCACAGGTGCAGCTAGTGCCCGCTGGAGATGCTGCTCGAGCGGAACCCCAAGTCATGGAAGAAGTGGGATCGGGTCCGTGAGCCGAAATGCTCTCTCCAGGCTCCTGTTCTCCTGCACACTCAAAAGCAGAAGAAAGCACAAGGCATTGTCTCGTCTAGTGTGACCTCAAGGTCTCCACGAAAACGGTTAGTCACATAATAAGCATAAGGTGAACTCTCAGCAAAAAGAGATCTACCTATGAATGATACCGCAAGGAGATCTGAACTCAACCTAGTCAAGACTACCATGCAACAGGATAAAGCACTGTATAGCAAAAGCAGCCTAAAGACATGATCAACCCAAACACAGCCTAAACCTCAACACATGCTACAATGCAAGATAATGATAGCAATAGATCCAAAAGCATGTAACATGATAAAATCGTGGAAAGGCTAGTGCTCAACCTAAACATATCAACAGGGTACATGTAGCTAACCAAAACTAGCACCTGATGAAAAGTGGAATAGCCACCAAAACTGTACACAAGGCTAGCATGACATGATATACAGGATAGCACATGCTAGACCAATGCAAAACATGATACAAAGGAAAATGTACATGCAAGAACTATACAAGTGAGCACATGATGATCCATCTCATACCACAAGACATAAATCATGGAAGTACAAGGTATGAGTGTATAAGAAAGCTCACCAGGCTATAAAAGCCTCTTTGGAGGCAAAACTAAGCGGGGTGTAGAGAACCATCAAATCTTGATCACATCTAAAAGATCAAGTTCCATTCGGCGCATGTTCTCCACCCCGCGTCCTCATATCTACACACAAGAGGACAAAGTAACCCGAGTCTTGGATCCCGAAGGGTTAGCAAGCATGTACTTGGGAATCCAGGACTTGGTCAACAATCTCAACTTATCATGTGGGTTAGCATGATGCAAATGTTAGTTCAAATGCAATTGTGAAACACCCTTGGAAGCATTCCTCAAAAGGACAACTCGAGGAGAAGAACAAGTCGTACCACGGGAAAAGAGGCAAACATCTTCCAAGGTCTTTGTAGAAGAACCAATAGAAGCACTATGAAAAGCATGACGTGGACCAAGAGAAGAAGCAGTAAAAACATGTCCACGACCATGACCTATCCCACTAGAAAAGGAGTCATAAAACCCATCAACAAAGAGGGGCTTCTTACTAGGAACACAAGCGTTCATGCCATGAGAAGGGCTATGAACCACCAACTTCCTAGAAGAGCGAGCTTGGTGCAAACGTTTGGCACGCCGATAGCAAAAGCTTTCTTGATGCCCATCTTTCTCACAAAAAGAGCAATGGTACAAAGGCCTACTGGAAGGCACACCATTCTCCGGCAAGTGAGAAGTCCCTTGGGACTTAGAACAAGAAGCATCAACTACCAACTTGGTGCCAATACTCGGAGCACACGTGCCATGGGAAAGGCTACGCGGCTTCCTAAAAGCCTTAGCTCGAATACGCCGTTCGTGCTTGACACGGCGAAAACAAAAATCGAATGAATGTCCATCCTTCTTGCAAAAGGTGCAATGGAAAACCAGATTGGGAGCACGAGTCCCAAAAATATGAGAAGCACCCTTGTCAAGAGAAGTCCCTTGGACATCATTCGAAGAGACAGCAAGGTTGGGAGTAGCTATGAAAGAGCTATCCGAAACCTTGACACTAAAGCTATAGTCAAAAGACTCACGCGCAGCACAAGAACTCAACTTCGGTTGCAAAGATGCAAACTTAGAAATGTCAACATCGGAGTTGCAAGAAATGCGTGACTCAAAAGACTTAGCACAAAGACTCTTGTATCTTTTGGCTAAAACCTCATTTTCAAACATGAGGCGATCACAAGTACCACAAGGAGTGTTTTTCAGATTTTCCATCTCCTCTCTAATGCACTCGGCATATGTGGTAGGCAAGAGTTCATTTTCTTTTTCAAGGTTGGCACTCATATCATTGTGCTCAACCAACTTGGCGCTCATATCATCGCGCATTTGCTTCAAAACCAAAACTTCTTTTTCTAAATCAATGCATGATGTGCAAATGAAATCGGTGGAAGAAACATCACCAATCACATCAAGCAAAGAATCATGATTAGCACAAGAAGTAAGGCAAACACTTTTATTCACAGAGCACAAGCTACAAGGCCTAGCATTTATCTTAATAATTTCAGCCCTAGCATGCTCAAGTTCATCTACACATGTGGAGTGAGTCAATTTTAGTTCATCAATTTCAGTACACAAAGACTCACAAGAACCACATGGTAACAAAGCATTTGACTTAAGCAAGGCTATTTCAGTTTTAGCACAATCAAGGTCCTTACCCAAGTCAATGCAAACTAGACATGGTTTGGAAGCATTGGATGTCAACATGTCATTTTCAGATTTTAAGCTAGCAAGAGAAAAGCCTATCTCATCATTCTTCCTAACCATGTCACTACAAGAGGTGCAAGGCAAAGAGGCACTAGACTTCAAACTAGCAATGGAGCATTTCAACTTTTCGACCTTTCTACGCAAGGTACTACAAAGCTCAACATTCCTAGATCGAGCCTCATAAAGATTGTGCAAGGTCACAAGACCCCAAGCAAGTGTACCTTTCTTGGCCTTGCCAAGTTGATGTAGAAGATCCTCTGGTGAAAGTTCATCATCACGTAGAAGATTCAACAGCTCATTCTGTTGGATATATGCCCTAGAGGTAATCATAGAGATGATGATATTTCTATTGTATCCATGATTTATTATATGTTCATTGAATATCCATTAAAGACAACTAGTATTGATTGGCAATTATGTGAATTGTCTGTGAAACTCTTTTACTTGTATGGTTATTCGATAGTTGTCCCTGATCGGAGTTCATGTGAGGACACACATGAATATTAGATCAGCACATGTATTAGTTGATGACTATGTTTCACAAGTCATAGACATGGAGATGTCAAACTAATAATGTGGGCACATGTATGACATGGGGCTGGACTGACCCAACGTGAGATGTTCTTATTATCTCTTTACACATCATGTACGTTATGTCCTTCGACCTGAGATTGTGGTATGTTCTCAAGATGTGAATCGACTTACTTAGGGACTATCAAACGCTACTTCGTAACAGGGTAGTCATAAAGATAGTCTTCGGGTTTGTCAGGAAACATGCTGTGAGACATAGACGATCAAGATGAGATTTGCCCCTCTCCATGCAAGAGAGATATCACTGGACCACTCATATGATTGGATCATAAAATGCATGGCCGTGCTTAGGTTAAATGTTAACCTATGAGTTGGACCAAATATTGTGTGGCAAGGGAATTACGCATATGTGATCGTGGTGGTTCGTCAGATATGATCTTTGCGTATACATAGGAGTTGACACGTCTTGCTAGAGGCCGCTGTCAACTATCGGGCGAGTAGGAGTACTCGGGTCGTGTCTATGTGTGCGTGAACCCATAGGGTCGCACGCTTAAGGGGCTGGAAGCCTGATTCGAGTTGGACTCGAGTCAGACCGGGATTAGGGTTTGCTAATGGGCCTCCAGGTCGGTGGGCTCATTAGGGACGCCTATATAAAGAGGGGTGGCGCGACCAGGGTTTTGTACACGTCAATTGTTGACAGCCGTCGCCCACCCCACGCCCGCGCCTATTGCTCCTCGCAGACCTAGCAGTCTGGAGGTGTGACGCTTCCTCCCTGTACGTGTGGGATACCTCGGAGGTGCTGCATCTGGAGCACAAGGACGAACCGCACATGGAGACATGAAGGACGGACGTGAACATCTACACGGCATCGCTGCGACGCGCACGTCTACACCAAGACGTCTTCCGCTGCACCTGCGCGTCTAGTGGTAATCCCGTGATCTATAACTAGCAGTAGTTCCTGGTTTATGGGGTTGAAAAATTTTGTTTTTCGGCTAGCGTAGCATCCTCGTAACCCTACACATTCACCTCGCGATCCCTTTCATCAACTGTGCTCCTCCTTCTTCCCAAGATGTCGTCCTTGGAAACATTCAAACCAAAAGACAAAGACATAGTAGAAGAAGAACTTGGTGCCACTTCTAAAAGCACCGTTAGTGTTAGCAAAGCAAAAGCTCAACACCTCGACAAACCACGTCGGAAGCCAAACCACTCTAAAAAGGTCGCCTTCGCGGATCCGGAACCGGTTAAGGTAGAGAGATCCTTAACCTTGCTTTGATACCAATTGAAGGACCGAAAATGCTAAAGCAAGGCGACCAGAGGGGGGGTGAATGGGAGCCTAAAATTTCTTCTCAGAAATTACGGCCTCTGTCCCAACAAAATCAACCCCAAAAGCTTCGGACTCAAACGTGATGCCCACGACCCTCGGAAAGAGGGTGGATGATCCCTAGGATCACAGCGAGACACCACACAAGAGAGCAAACCAAAACTCTCAAAACCCCGAACCAAGTTCGTGCCTAAAAGACCACTCCCAAACGTAGATAGAGGGCTACGTCGGGATTCCTCCAAATACCGATGCTAACACGTAGCAAGGATATCTAGAGAGGTTCCTAGGTGAACTCTAGGAGCGAACGAGAAGTCCGGAAGCGAACCGGAAAAGCCGGGAGGACAAACGCACTAAAACTGCACAAGCTGCAGAATCCCGGACAGTCCGCCGTCAGGCTCCCGGACTATCCGGTCAAGGCCGGACTGTCCGCCACACAGGGGCCGGACTGTCCGCCGGCAAAAAGCCCAAAAACGAACTGTTCTGAAACAGCCCTGGACAGGTCCCGGACAGTCCACGGTTTGCACGCCGGACTATCCGCGGTTCACGTGAACAGTGAACACAGAGCGTCCGATGCCTGCCTGTAGCAGCGTCCGATGAAGACCCCGGACTGTCCGCGGGTCCTGCCGGACTGTCCGCCGGCTACGAAGAAAAGCAGCAACGCTGCTGCAAAGTCCCTGCTCGGGCCCGGACTGTCCGCGCCCAACACTGGCGGACTGTCCGCCGGTCACCCGAGGGGAAAACGCCCGAGGCCAACGACCACTGCTCGGCTGAAGCCGCGATGCGCGGACTGTCCGCGGCCAATATGGCGGACTGTCCGCGACCTCCCACAAAACCCAAAAACACCACGGGTCAAAACCAAAATCGATTGGATCTTCACCAAATCGAACGGGGCTGCAACCAAACTTCTCCCAAGTGTTCTTCTACGTGTTGGGAAGCTAATCCTAGGATATCATCGCTTCAATTCAACTAAACCATGAGAAATCCGAAGAACACTAGAAAAGGGGAAGAGGGAAGAACAAAAACGATTTCGAGCCGATCTACTTGTTCGTGAGGGTAGGGATGAATTCCTTCGGTGGAAATGTTCTCCTCACATCAAAGAACAAGTTAATTCAAACGGAATCGCAAAAGACGCAGCGTAGAGGGAGATCGAGTGAGGGGAAAATCGTGGAGAAAAGAAGAACGCGAAGAACAAATTCAAAACGCGAATTCAACCACGAATTTGATCCTTGGATTCAGCAAGATGAATTGATTAAGCACTCGGTGTCGGGCTACAAGCCAATCCTAGCAACACAAAGCTTGGATGGCAAAAAGCTCAAGAACAAGAGCCAACTCTCCCTAACCCTAGCCTTCTCTCACCTAAACAAAATGAGAGTGACACCTCCAAGGATACGGCTGCCCTAGCAGCCCCCTCATATATATATAGGCGCACGTCCGAAGACCAAAACGCCCTTACATTAAGCACTCAACCCAAATACCCCCCAGGGGTAAAACCGTCCAGTCTTGACAGTTTTGATCCGACGGCCACGCCCGCACATCCGGTAGCTTCGCCTCGACGCGACCTCCCTGATGCCGTCACGTGTCATCATGTCGACCACCGCGCCTTCCTCGTGGATAGCTTCGCCGCCACGCGTCGACCGTCCTTTCGGACCAACCCCCGGTTTTGAGGCCCAAACCGGTAAACCCGCCAGCCCAGGTTTTGAGGCCCAAACCTGAAAACCGTCCACCCCGAGTTTTGAGGCCCAAACTCGAAAACCCGCGCGCCCAGGTTTTGAGGCCCAAACCTGGAAACCGTCCTCGCCGAGTTTTGAGGCCCAAACTCGGAAACCGGCCACCCCAGGTTTTGAGGCCCAAACCTGGAAACCGTCGATGGTAGCTTTTTGAGGCTCGGCTACCGAACCCGCACCGAAGACGGGATGTGGTTCGCACACCCCGACCACCGGCACCGATGCCGATGCATGTCCAGCCTCCACGCCGGGGACAACGCCTTCGCCATCCTCCTTGACTCGGCCGACGGCACTTGCGCCGCACGCAAGCCCATCTCCGACCTCCCGCCAAGTGTCACGATGCCACGTCTTCCTCTCGACTCGGCCGATGCACCGCACATCCCCATGTGCTCTCGCTCGCCGATGTCACGTGCCAGCTACCACAGCTGGTCCTCTGGCCCTCTGGTCCGTCAGTCCAAGACTCACGTCCGCCCTTCACCGCTCTGGGTACATCGGCATGGCACGTCCGCCGCATGGCACGCCCATCCTTCACCGCTCCCGGTCCGTCGGCACGACACGTCTCTACTTGACCTTCACCTCGCCATAGACCACTATATCCGAGCTCCACACCTGCACATCAACACAGCCAAGAGACACATGTTGCACACACACGCCAACACAGAAACACAACACAACTCACGCCACCGGTTAGTCATAACAATAAGCGCATAACTAGATATGGACTAAACCGGGTAAAAGCCTCAAACCTTCCTCATCAAAGTCAGTCATTCATCATATATGTTCTCACTATTCCTACTCACTCGTATCCACTCTCCCTGCCTAATGTTCTTATCTCTCCATCACTCATTAAAAACCTCATTTCAGTTCGTGCTCTTACTCGTGACAATCCCATTACAATTGAATTTGACAATTGTGGTTTCTCTATCAAGGATCGCAACACCAAGGTGGTACTTCTCCGTAGTGATAGCACCGATGATCTCTACCTCCTCCACCGGACGCCAGCCTCTACATCCACCCACTGCCTCGCCACTGTTTCTGCAGACGTCTGGCATCAACGGCTCGGCCATCCGGGGAAGGAGTCCTTTCATCGCCTTCTTCAATCTTTTGCATTCACTTGTAATAAAGATTTGTCACACACCTGTCATGCTTGTCGCATTGGCAAACCTGTGCGCTTACCATTTGCTCCATCTCAGCACAAAACTACTGAAGCCTTTGAATTAATTCATTGTGACGTTTGGACGTCACCCGTTTCCAGTTTCACTGGCTATCGCTATTATCTTGTGCTCCTGGATGATTTCACGCATTTTGTCTGGACATTCCCTTTGCGCAACAAATCTGAAGTCGCTGCAAAGATCATGTCATTCCATGCTTACGTTCGCACACAGTTCGCCTATCCTATTCGCGCGTTCCAGACTGACAACGGTCGTGAGTTTGATAACTCAGTCCTGCGCAAATTCTACTCTGACAATGGCACTCTTCTACGGCTCTCTTGCCCATACACATCCCAACAGAATGGGAAAGCTGAGCGCATCCTACGCACTCTGAACGACGACGTTCGTGCCCTCCTCCTTCATGCAGCTATGCCACCGATATTCTGGGTCGAGGCACTCCAGACATCCACTTTTCTCCTGAACCGCAAACCCTGCAAGCCTCGCTCCATGGCGACCCCTTTCTCCCTACTCTTCAACTCCAACCCTGACTATGCATCTCTTCGCATCTTCGGGTGTCTATGCTACCCAAACACCGAATCCACTAGTCCTAACAAGCTTTCACCACGTTCAGTGGCTTGTGTTTTCATTGGATACTCGCATGATCATCATGGCTATCGCTGCTACAACCTAACGACGCGGAAAGTTCTGACATCGCGCCACGTCCACTTCGACGAAGCCGTGTTTCCATTCCGCTCAGGGCTCACGACGTCGTCCCCGACGAACTGCGCCTACGATTTGTGGCGCCCGGATCTCACTGATGACGCGGTCCCTCCGCCCATGATCCCGGATCCGTCATCTCCGCGATCACCGGGTACCCATCCTGAACCGGGCACGCCACACGGACCTGACGCCACCTGCGGCTCTCCGCAGGCCTCGCCCTCGTCCACAGCCACAACTCCAACTACCGGATCTCACTCCCCGTCGTTCCAGCCCGCATCGAAACCTGCAACTCCTGACGTGGGTACAGTCGCGGACATCTGTGCCCCGCACCCGATGGTGACCAGGGCACGCGCCGGGGTCTTCAAACCGAACCCACGCTACGCCGGCACTGCTACCACGACGACTACCGCTACCACGCCTACTTCGCCGCTCTCACCGATCCCACGGACAGTCAATCAGGCTCTCCAAGACCCCAACTAGCGACAGGCAATGCAGTTCGAGTTCGACGCCCTCCTCGCCAACAACACGTGGGAGCTCGTTCCAAGACCTCACGACGCGCATGTCGTCAGCGGAAAATGGATTTTCCGCCACAAGCTCAAGGAAGATGGAAGCTTCAATCGGTACAAGGCACGATGGGTGGTGCGTGGGTTCACCCAGCGCACCGGAGTTGATTACGGCGAGACATACTGTCCCGTCGTAAAACCGGCAACGGTGCGCACGGTGCTCACGCTGGCTGCACAACGTCGCTGGCCTGTACACCAACTCGGCATCAACAACGCCTTCCTTCATGGCGTCCTCGACGAACAGGTCTATGCTCGCCAGCCCGCCGGCTTCGTCGACTCATCGGCTCTGACATCGGTGTGTCGCCTTGCCAAGAGCCTTTATGGCTTGAAACAGGCGCCTCGAGCGTGGTACATGCGCCTCGCGACGTTCCTCGGCACGATGGGGTTCAAGCCTACTCGATCCGACAGTTCACTCTTCATCCTCCGACACGGCACGGAGTCGGTGTATCTTCTTCTCTACGTTGACGACATAGTGCTCACGGCATCGTCCAACGACATCCTGCGACGCATCGTCAGCACCATCAACGCCGAGTTCACTCTCAAGGACATGGGCCCAGTCCACTACTTCCTCGGCATCCAAGTTCAGCGCAACGACGACGGCTTCTTTCTCCAACAGCAGCAGTACGCCATTGATCTTCTTGAACGAGCTGGCATGACTGACTGCCGCCCCTGCGACACGCCGGTCGACACCAACGGCAAGCTCTCCAGCGACTCCGGCTCGCCCCTGAACACAGCGGATGCCTCGGACTACCGCAGTCTGGTTGGTGCTCTTCAATATCTCACGATGACACGACCAGACTTGCAGTATGCCGTGTTGCAGGCTTGTCTGTTCATGCACGCTCCAACAACGACGCATCAAGCTCTCGTGAAGCGAATACTTCGCTATGTCCGTGGCACCACGGCTCTTGGCCTTCATCTACGGCGCTCCAACCAAAACGATCTCGTCGCCTACTCTGATTCAGATTGGGCCGGGTGCCCGGACACAAGACGCTCCACCTCGGGCTTCTGTGTGTTCATGGGTGATGCCATGATATCGTGGTCATCCAAAAGGCAGACGACGGTCTCTCGTTCAAGCGCCGAGGCTGAATACCGAGGCGTCGCCAACGCTGTAGCCGAGTGCACTTGGCTCCGGCAACTGCTGGGTGAACTGGACAGTCCCCTCACAAAGGCCACCATCATCTTTTGTGACAATGTCTCGGCCTGCTACATGAGCTCCAATCCAGTGCACCACAAACGCACTAAACACATTGAGCTTGATGTGCATTTCGTCCGGGAGAAGGTCGCAGTTGGACAATGCCGCGTTCTACATGTACCAACAGCACAGCAGTACGCCGATGTCATGACCAAAGGTCTACCAACGGCAATCTTCAAGGAGTTCCGAACCAGTTTGTGCGTCGCCTGCAACGACGCTGGGGGGTGTTAGCGACATGTATTCTACTTAGTTAGCACGTCTCTTGGCTCTCCTTGAATCTAGCTTCTGTCAGTTATCTGACTGCCGTGATGTACATGTACATGAGGCGTAAGCCCTGATCAATACAAGCTGAGTTGTCTGTATTCTTTCCTTCAGTTCTTACAGCGAGGAGATGGGCGGACGACGGACTAGCGCGGCCAGCGACGTGGTTGGCGTTCGGAGATGTGGGAGGGCGCAGCGGCGGGCGTATGCTTGCTTGTGCAATCCTGCTTGCTTCTTGGTGCTCTATGCTATGATTCCTCTATCTGATGTGTACGGGCGGAGCTTTGTATAGGCCAAGGTAGGCCATGACCCCTTTAACTGAAAAATTTATCAAAGAGCACTTAATTTCACCACTTAAATGCTGAACAATTGATAATTTGGACCTCTCTATTAGCACTTCAATTTTGATTGTCCCTCTCTCAATTTTAGTTCAAGTTCCGCTACTGCTGATGTAATTGTATTGCATTGTTTGCTCCTTCGTGCCTCCTGTTCCTTTTCTACTTTTTTTTTTGCTTTTGATGAGATGCTTCAAGTGGACTACTATTATAAGATGAGATGTGCTTGCTATATGGTGGTTAATTAGCGGCATGACAACGGATGACGTCCACGACAGAGGACGAGGCGAGCAGGTGGCTCAGACGGGTTGCGCGTCAGCGAGCCCGAGCGGCGTGAGTAGGTTTCTGGCCGCCGCGACTCCGCGAGCGTGGATGTGGGTTGGCGGCGCGCGCGTCTACGAGCCGGTGAGCTGGGCAAGGCACGATGGAAACGACGAGGATTCCCCAAATGCCAAATCACTCTTTTCCTTACGCCTAGGTACACGAGTCGACTTTGTTTCTCAGATGAGAAACGACTTCCAGCGATTTTTATCTCTTTCCTCGTTAACTCCCCTTCCACCTCAAAATTTTTGCCTACTCCCTCCGTCCCAAAATGTTGATCGTCCGAAAAGCGTATCTATGAGGGAAACACGAATTTCTAGAGACAGACATTTTGGGACGGATGGAGTACATGGCAGTATCTTTAACGCTATAGAAACTGTGCTAGTTTCAGAGTTAGGACTGCTCCTATGACGATGTCTTTATTTTTCATCCATCGTGAATGCCAACCACCTCAATGATGGTGATTTGGCGTAGTTTGATCTTGAACTTTCAATTTAAGGAAAACTAACTATAAGGTTAGTATATATTTGATTCTTTAGAATACTCCAATCCTATTTTTTTCTTGTCCTCCGATTAGTAAGTTCTTTTTATTCTATTTTGCGGATACATGGGTGTAGTCCGAAGGCTCTGAGTGATGAGTGATTGTCAACAAGGATGATGCGCATGTTCTTTGGCTTGTGTTGTGCAGGTGTCGAGCACGGAGACAGTGATCGAGGGTAGGTGAAGGTCAAGTTGAGACGTGCTGTGCTGACGGACCGGGTGCGGTGAAGGATGGGCGTGCCGTGCGGCGGACGTGCCGTGCCGATGTACCGAGCGGTGAAGGGCAGACGTGAGGCTTGGACTGAGGGACCGGAGTACCTGAGGATCAGCTGTGGAGGCTGGCAGCCTGTGACGACGACAAGCAAAGAAGTGCGGTCATGTGTTGCTCGGGTCGAGAACCTGGGGACACGTGTCGGTGGATGGGGTGCACGGGAGGTGCATCCCCTCTACAGCTCCGGTTTGTTGGTTGAGCCAGGGAAAAACCAACGGGTGGACGGTTTCCGAGTTTGGGCCTCAAAACTCGGGTGGACGGTTTCCAGGTTGAGCCTCAAAACCTGGGCTGGATGGTTTCCAGGTTGAGCCTCAAAACCTGGGCTGGACGGTTTCCAGGTTGAGCCTCAAAACCTGGGCTGGATGGTTTCCAGGTTGAGCCTCAAAACCTGGGCTGGACGGTTTCCAGGTTGAGCCTCAAAACCTGGGCTGGATGGTTTCCGAGTTTGGCCTCAAAACTCGAGCGGTGGCTGGTTTCCCGGTTTGGGCCTCAAAACCGGGGGTACAGAGCAGAGGCGGCACGTGGCGGCAATCGGAAGGTTGCGCGGAGGCAACGCGGACGAATTGTGCGGACGTGGCCGTCGGATACACCTACCACTTGAGTTAGTCCAGTATTAGCCTTAGGGTTTGGCTGGCTTGCTCTGTACTTAGAGTAGAGAGGGGTAGAGTAGGAAATAGACTTAGGCTAGTTGTAGTATAAATAGAGGGAGACACCCTCCTCCCTTCCTATCTCAGTTAGTTGCTTTTGTTCTTAGGGTTTCCTGCTCTCTCATTCCCTGCTTGTAGCTAGTTGAGATCCACAGAAGAACTTGTTCTGTGTTCTGTTGGTTCAAGGAAGTGAGGCCGTATCCTCATTCTTCCGAGCAGACTCGTGCTGTGCACTGTGTTCTTGGACCGAGCCCTCCGATTGGCTGTGTTGTGCACTGTGTTCATCGCTTTTTGGCTCTGCTCGTTTTTCCTCGTTGCTCGATCTCTCTCTTTGCTGTGTCTTTGCGAAATCCGTTTGAATCAGTTTGTTCGTATCATTGAGGAGGTCACTCTGACCAAAGGAATTCATCTAACTCCTCATGATCGAATAGATCGGGACAATTTCGTTTTTGTGGCACTTTTTGTTCATCCACTTTCCCTTTTGATTTCTCTGTGTTCTTGGTTATTCTGAGAAGATCTCTTGGGGATAGTCTTCTAACTACCCTGTGATCTTCTTCCTCAAGTTTGAGAACTTGGGATTGTGTTTTGAACAAGTTTTGGAGAGATTTCCTTTTCGGGAGAAAGCATCCAGATCCGAGCTTCTGTGTGGCCAGTACGCAGTAGGCTCGGGTGTCGGAACGTGCCGAGGCCTCCTTCGTACGGAGCCTCTCGAGTGAGCTAAGACCACCCTCGGGCGAGGCGGAACTTTTCCCGAGGCCTCTTGAGCCTCGGACGAATCGGAGCTTTTTCCGAGGTCCCCTCAGTCACGGGCGAGTCGAAGTTTCACGTTGAGGCCTCTCTCGAGTCTCGAGCCTCGGGCGAATCGGCTTTTTGGTCCGAGGCCTCTCTCTTGAGCCTCGAGCCTCGGGCGGGACGGAGTTTTGGCTCTGAGGCCTCTCTCTCGAGCCTCAGCCTCGAGCGAGACGGAGCTTTCCTCCGAGGCCTCCTCCAGCCTCGGACGAGTCGGAGTTTTTGATCCGAGGTCTCCCTCTCTCGAGCCTCAAGCCTCGGGCGAGTCGGAGTTTTGCTCAGAGGCCTCTCTCTTGGACCTCAGCCTCGGGCGAATCGCTATTTTGGCCTGAGGCCTTTCCAAAGCCTCGGGCGAATCGGAGTTTCGCCCCGAGGCCGCGTGGCTCAGTCTTTCGCTTGGTCCGCTTGTGATTTTCAGTCTGTGGTGCCTCGCTGTGATCTCTGGGATCATCCACCCTCTTCCAAGGGTCGTGGGCATCACGGTTTTGGTTGGAGTTTTGGGGGGTTGCTTTTATTGGGACAGAGGCCTCATTTTTGTGAAGAAATTTTTGAGGCTCCCATTCACCCCCCCTCTGGTCGCCTGGTTTTGACTCTCTCGGTCCTTCAATTGGTATCGGAGCCAGGTTGAGGATTTTCCACCTTAGCCGGTTCCAGATCCACAGAAGGCGACATGGATCGCGGCGTGGGCAAACCGCCGTTTTTTGATGGGACGAACTATGCGTATTGGAAGATACGTATGTCAGCCTATCTCCAGAGCATGGGCTCTTCTGTTTGGGAGATTTGCAACAACGCTGATTACGTGGTCTTGGCTGCTCGTGTCACTCAACAACAAATTGATGAGCACGATGCCAATAGCCGAGCCCGTAATGCTCTCTTTTCTTGTTTGAGCATGGGAGAGTTTGACCGCGTTTCTCACCTCTCTACGGCTCGGGAGATCTGGGACACCCTCATGCGTTTTCATGAGGGTACCTCTCAAGTCAAAACCCGACTCTACGAGTCGTTTAAGAGAGAGTATGAGAACTTTCGACATCAACCTGGCGAGAGCATAGAAAGTTTATTCGCTCGCTTTCAGGTGATTGTCAACAGGATGAGGGCTAACAGAGAGCAGTTGCCTTTTGACGATCATGAGCGTGCTTTGAAGCTTTTGCACACTCTTGACCGTTCGGTGTGGGACTCCAAGGTTCAGGCGATCATCGAATCACCTAACTATGAGACCCTCACCTGCGACGAGCTCTTCAGTAAGCTCAAGTCCAGTGAGATCGACGCCATGTCGAGGGCTGCTTATTCGAACCCTTCTGGCCCGACTATGGCTTTGGTGTCTAGCTCCTCCAACTCCTCTGGTGGCGTTGCTCTTGCTTCTCTTTTCTCCGTCACCGAGGAGCAGCTGGAGTCTTTGGGGGATGACGAGTTGGCTTTGCTTGCCAACCGGTTCACGCGGTTCCACAACAACCGCATGAACCGTCGCCGCGGAGGAGGACGCTCGGGATGCTACGAGTGCGGCGACCCCGACCACTTCATCGCCAACTGCCCCAAGAAGAACAAGCATCTGGGGAAGGGTGATCATGGGCACAAGTACGACTCCGGCAAGCACAAGGAGAAGTACGTCCCTCCAAGGCACAAGAAGAGGGGCGGCTTCAACAAGGAGTACATCAAGAAGAAGTACTTGGAGAAGGCCCAGGCTGAGCAGCGTGCGTTCTTCGCCACGCTCAGCGACGTCGACAGCTCGGATGACGACTCCGCCTCCTCGAGCGACGACGAGTCCGAGAAGAAGAAGAGGATCGAGGATCAGCTGAACGACCTCTGCTTCTTCGCCGACGACGACGGCCTCTGCACCATGGCACTCAGCGATGAGGTCGGAGGCGAGCTGGAGCGCAACCCTCGGAACGACGACGACGACGCCTCCCAGGTATCGCTCACCCACGACGAGCTCTCTGCTGAGGTAGAGAAGCTTACTGCTGCCCTCCTTAGCCAAGATAAACTGCTTAGGCGTGCTGCTAGAGAGCGCAAGGAGTTTAGGCAGAAGTGGGAGGACACGGTGAAGGAGCTGGAGTTCGCTCGATCCACCGTAGTCGTGTCGGAGGAGGCCGAGTGTGAGTCATGCACAGCGCACATGACTGACCTTCTCACCTTGAGGGGTAAGTATGCTGCGCTGGTTGGAGAGGTGGATGAGCTCCGTGCTAGGCCTCAGCTGTTGGGTGCGTGCAAGACTTGTCCTGTCTTGCAAACTGAGTTGGCAGAGAAGAATGCCAAGATTGTGTCTCTTGAGGAGGCCAACTCAGATAGCACTTGTGTTGCAAGGTGTGCTTTATGTGAGGGTTTGGAGATGGAGATTGCGAATGTCAAGCATGACAAGATGCAAACCGAGGAAGAAAACACATACCTTCGGACCATCTTGTCATGGGTCTCCTGTAGTGAGCCGCAGCTCGGGATGATGATCTCCCAATTTAAGCGAGCTGCTGGTGCTCCTGGTGTAGGTTTTGCTCCGGGTGTCAATCTTTCTGCTTTTGGGAAGATTGGGGAGTCGAGTGGTCTAAATCCCAGTGAGAAGCCGAACTCCACCACTACTCCCAAACTGACCAAGCTTCCACCCAAAGAGCCTCTGAAGCCTATCACCAAGGATGGGGTGTTTGAGGAACCCCCGAGAAATCCTCCCAAGAACCAAGTGTGGGCACCCAAGCCGAGCCACCTCAAAAACAAGCTCGACACAATGCCACCCGTCCAGGGGGAGTGCTTGCCGCAGAAGGGCAAAGTGAGCCACACCCACAGCCCTGTGTACCAACAACCTCCTGTGCGTATGGTGAGGTACCAGTGTGATTTTTGTGGGAAAGATGGTCACTTGAGCGAGTTCTGTTTTAGGCGCAGGAGAGAAGTGCGCCGTGCTAAGAAAGGGGCACCGAAGCCCGCTGACAGGTCCAGGGGCTCAGGACCTCAAGCTTCGAGGCTTCAGCCTCAGATATCGAGGCCTCAGCCTCGACCTCGAGCCCCGAGGGCTCAGCCTCAGCCTCAAGCCCCGAGGCCTCAGCCTCGTGCTCACAGGCCTCAGTAGCGGAGGGCTCCGAGGAGAGAGCCTCGGCCTAGAGGTCCAGAGCCTCGGCAGCATACTGAGCCTCAGGCTCCCAGGCGAAGGCCTCGTAGAGAGCGTGCCCGACGGGGTCCTGCTTTTGCAGTTGACGGACCCCGTGACAGAGGCTTTGTTGAGCGTTTTTCCCCACTGCAGTTTGAGCATTGCAGTGAGCGCTCCTTCCCTAGCGGACCATGTTTTCCTCAGCATGGTGATCGCTCCTCTCGTAGACAGTATAGGAATGGTTTTTATCCTAACCGTTCTTTTGAGCAGCCGGCCCAACACTGGTATTCCCCTTATTTCACTAACCCCAGTGTTGGACCGTATGCTCACCCTATGTCTTTTTATTGATGTAGGTAAAACGGTTGGAGGACGTTTGGTTGGTGGATTCCGGTTGTTCGAGGCACATGACTGGAAACGCCAAGTGGTTCTCCAGCCTTAGTTCTGTTGCCGGAAAGGAGTACATAACCTTCGGCGACTATAGTAAAGGTAAAGTATTGTCCCGCGGATCAGTGCGGGTTAATGAGCACTTCGTGTTGCGCGATGTTGCTCTTGTTTCTAACTTGCATTTTAACTTGCTTTCTGTTTCGCAACTTTTTGATGATGACTATGAGATTCGTTTTAAACCGAATCTCAGTCGTATTTTGGATCCTCAGGGCAATCTAGTATGTCTAATTTCGCCCTTTGGGAAAGTCTTTCGTGCGAATTTCTCGGAGTCTTTTGGCACTTCTCGGTGTCTTTTGGCTAGTCCTTCTTCCTCTGATCTTTGGAAGTGGCATAGGAGGCTCGGTCATTTAAGCTTTGACTTGCTTGCAAGACTTAGCTCACTTGGCCTAATCCGAGGATTGCCCAAACTTTCGATGGAGAAGGATCTAGTCTGTCACTCTTGCAGACACGGGAAGATGGTTGCTGCTCCCCACCATCCAGTGACTAAGGTCATGACCTCGCACCCTGGACAGCTTTTACACATGGACCTTGTTGGTCCAGCTCGGGTGAGCTCGGTTGGTGGTAAGTGGTACGTTTTGGTCGTTGTCGATGACTTTTCGAGATATTCGTGGGTCTTCTTTTTAGCTAAGAAGACCGAGACTTTTTCCTTTGCTCGCAATCTGATTTTACGTCTACAGAACGAGTTCCCTTTGAACTCGATGCGAGCTATTAGAAGTGATAATGGCTCCGAATTTAAAAATTCGGATTTTGAGAAGTTCTGTAACTCTCTAGGTTTGGAGCACCAGTTTTCTTCCCCCTACACACCGCCACAAAATGGTGTTGTAGAGAGGAAAAATCGGACCCTCGTTGAGATGGCCAGGACGATGCTCGACGAGCACAGGACTCCCAGGCGCTATTGGGCCGAAGCTATAAACACTGCGTGCTATATTTCAAATCGCATTTTTCTGAGAGCGTTCTTGAAAAAGACTTCTTATGAGTTGCGTTTTGGTCGCCAACCTAAAGTGAGTTATTTAGAGTCTTCGGTTGCCACTGTTTTATTTTAAAGAAAGGCAACCTGGACAAATTTGAGTCTCGTTCCTCTGACGGCGTGTTTTTGGGTTATGGCACTCACACTCGGGCCTATCGTGTACTTAACCTTGACACTAACCGAGTCATGGAGACATCAGATGTCACCTTCGACGAGACTCTCGTTTGTCCTTCTTCTCGTTTTGAGCGTGCAGGTGATCATGAGGTCGGCGAGCCTCTTTTCGATGACCGGGAGGAGGGTGCCGAGGGTATGGACGACCCTGCAGAGGGTATGGACGGTCCAGCACCCCCTCCACTCGCCGAGGCCCATAGAGAAGCCTCGACGACGATCCATGGCCCCGAGACCTCCTCTTCCTGGGGGCCGTGGGATCCGCCACCCCGCGCGGTACCTTTTGTACCGGGGGAGGTACCAGCTGCTGCTGAGGCTGAAGCCGAGGCCACCTCGGCCAGGGAGGCTCCGCAGCACATCCAGCGTCGGCACCCGCCTCAGCAGATGATCGGCAGCCTCGACGACCGAGTCACTCGGTCCAGGTCTCAGCAAATCTCGCACTTTGCTCACTCTGCTTTTGTCGCTAATTTTGAGCCCCGAGATGTTGGACACGCTTTGACGGATCCAGACTGGGTCAATGCCATGCATGAGGAGTTAGAGAACTTTGAACGAAATCGGGTTTGGGTTCTAGTTCCACCTCCACCTGACTGTAAGCCTATTGGGACAAAATGGGTTTTCAAAAACAAGCAAGGAGAGGACGGCCTAGTTGTTAGAAACAAGGCCAGGCTTGTGGCAAAGGGTTATAGTCAGAAGGAGGGAATAGATTACGAGGAGACTTTTGCTCCTGTAGCACGTTTGGAGGCTATTAGAATACTCTTGGCTTTTGCTGCATCCAAAGGATTTAAATTGTTTCAAATGGATGTCAAAAGTGCCTTCTTAAACGGCTACATAGAAGAGGAAGTGTATGTCGAGCAGCCCCCCGGTTTTGAAAATCCCAAGTTTCCGAACCATGTTTTTAAACTTCACAAAGCCTTATATGGTCTGAAACAAGCCCCTAGAGCCTGGTATGATAGGTTAAAAACCTTTTTGCTTGCTAAGGGTTTTAAAATAGGATGTGTAGATAAAACGCTTTTTCTCCTCAGGCAAGGCAAAGACACTCTCTTGGTCCAGATTTACGTGGATGATATCATTTTCGGTGGTTCTTCTCACGCTTTGGTTGCCAAGTTTGCAGATACTATGAGCAGGGAGTTCGAGATGAGCATGATGGGGGAGCTTACCTTCTTTCTCGGGTTGCAAATTAAGCAAACCCGAGAGGGAACGTTTGTGCATCAGGGCAAGTACACCAAGGACTTGCTGAAGCGGTTCGACATGGGTGAGGCCAAGCCTCTACCGACGCCCATGTCAACGACGACTGCCCTAGATGCCGATGCGGATGGAGAGGCAGTGGACCAGAAGGAGTACCGCAGCATGATTGGATCGCTCCTCTACCTGACGGCGACACGCCCGGACATTCAGTTCGCGGTGTGTCTGTGCGCCCGCTTTCAAGCTTCGCCGCGCACCTCTCACCGTCAGGCCGTGAAGAGGGTCTTCAGGTACCTTCGGTTCACACCCGAGCTCGGTATATGGTATTCGGCCTCATCCACTCTCTCCCTCTGCGGTTATTCTGATGCCGATTTTGCTGGGTGTCGTATTGATCGCAAGTCCACTTCCGGAACTTGCCAATTTATCGGTTCTTCTCTTGTTTCGTGGTCTTCTCGCAAGCAGTCTAGTGTCGCCCAGTCTACCACGGAGGCTGAGTACGTTGCTGCGGCTAGCTGTTGCTCCCAGTTACTCTGGATGATGGCCACTTTGCGTGATTTTGGTTTGAGCTATTCTCGAGTTCCTTTGCTTTGTGACAGCACGAGTGCTATTAGCGTTGCTAGGAACCCCGTGCTTCACTCGAAGACCAAACACATTGATGTGCGCTTTCATTTTTTGCGAGACCACCAGGAGAAGGGTGATATCGACCTTCGCCATGTCGATACTCATCATCAACTGGCCGATATTTTTACCAAGCCTCTAGATGAATCAACCTTTAATCGGTTAAGGGGTGAGCTTGGTGTGTGTTTCCCCTTTTAGATGGGGGAAACATTTTGGATCCTGTACAGTTTTTCTTCTTTCTCTCTTTCTTTTGATTCGGCATTTTTAGTCACTCTCTGAGCCTCAGATTGATATTTACTAGAATGTGACTATGCTCTGTATAGTGAGGCTCATGCTGGCTGGCTGTAGCTTATGCTCTTACTGATCACTAGTACATGTTGTGAGCTGGGCCATTTTAAATGGTGAATTTTGCTAAATAAATTACAATCTGAAAATGTTCACCATTGAGATATGCAACTAGCATGTGTAGGCTATGTCGAGTCTACTCGTGCTTTTCATATATGCTAGGTTGCTATGTCTCTAGTTCTGAGTCTCTCACTTGCTTGGTCTGTTCATATCATGTCTAAAAATTCTGAACCAAGTATTAGTGACAGAAAAGATCGAGATGGGATTGCTTGTCAAACACATCACGGTATCGAGACAGTCTCTCATTGCACTATGAGTTAAACTTGAGCCGTGTAGTGTATGACCGAAACCGTAGCTTTAAGCTTCTGATTGCTTCGGCATAGGCTTCGCTCGGTTGAAAACTAAGGCAAAGACAAGCTTTCAACCTCTCGCAATCACATGCAATTAATTAAACTGTGTATTTTCACCGCTGCAACTCCGATATAAAATTGGAAATCACAAGTATATGTTTCAGTCCTATGCATGATGATTGAACTTTGCTAGGGGTAGTTCACCTGGTATACATGTTTAGCACTTGTATATACTCCTGTCTACGCTTTGTTAGTGCTACTTTGATGGTGAATACCTTTTTGACTCAAAACTGCTCACTATTGCTCATATGGCTCATATTTCGCATCTAGTGATAAGTCTGAGCCTTCGCTGAGCCTCTATGCCTTTGCTGCACCCCTCGGACTATACCGTTTGGAGCATTTCGCATCTTTTGGCTATAGTCTGAAGCTCCTGCCTCGCATTTGTATCATGAAGGGAAAAAAATAAATTTTTGACTCTTGATAAGTGCATTTTCAACTAAGGGGGAGAATTTTTGGCAAATCATTTGTTCCCTGTTCCCCCCCTGGATGTTCCTCGAGGGGGGGAAAAAGGGGGGGGAGTGTGTTATCTGGCACTATCAAGGAGGGAGGAGGAGCGAGGGGTCTCGGAGTTTTAATGAGCTTTATTCTGTTTGGGTCGGGTCCGACCGAGAGCCCCGTCCGAGCCTCGGCTCGAGCCCTGCCACGAGCCCCGCCTCGAGCCTTGGCCTCGAGCCATGGCCTCGAGCCTCGAAGTCTTGCGCTTTCTCGCATCGGTAAGGATTGGTGTTTGAGAGCGTTTCTGTGCTAGTTGGTGCTGGCCTGTTGCCTCTTTCTTGAGGGATAGCAGTTTGTCTCAGACTTTTCCACCATTACTTTTAGTTGTTGTCGAGTCTTTCTCTGGAAGCACTCGAGTGATATTGGCTAGCGGTGTGTTGAGCCTGTACGCTACCTCTGTTGCGGGCTAGTTGCATTTGCTTTGGTTGCGTCAGAGTGCCCGTTTGCACAAATGCTGTTTGGGAACCTAGTTGTTGTCTGCTCTTTCCACTTGACGCTTTTTCGGTATTTGCGATGCTGTTGTGGTCATGTGGTACCGCTGAGTTCTATCTCTTCCTTCTATCCTTCTTTTTCTTTTTTACTAGGATTGTGACTTGGTGAGTAGGTTGGACAATGCGCACTCATCAAGGGGGAGATATTGCGGATACCATGGGGGTGTCGAAGGCTCTGAGTGATGGTGTTGTCAACAAGGTGGACATGATGCGAGTTTCTTTGGCCTTTGTTGTGCAGGTGTGAGACGGAGGACAGTGATCTCTTCCGAGGGTAGGTGGAGGGTCAAGTTAGACGTTTGTGCTGACGGACCGGGTGCGGTGAAGGATGGGCGTGCCGTGCGGCGGACGTGCCGTGCCGATGTACCGAGCGGTGAAGGGCAGACGTGAGGCTTGGACTGAGGGACCGGAGTACCTGAGGATCAGCTGTGGAGGCTGGCAGCCTGTGACGACGACAAGCAAAGAAGTGCGGTCATGTGTTGCTCGGGTCGAGACCTGGGAACACGTGTCGGTGGATGGGGTGCACGGGAGGTGCATCCCCTCTACAGCTCCGGTTTGTTGGTTGAGCCAGGGAAAAACCAACGGGTGGACGGTTTCCGAGTTTGGGCCTCAAAACTCGGGTGGACGGTTTCCAGGTTGAGCCTCAAACGGCTGGACGGTTTCCAGGTTGAGCCTCAAAACCTGGGCTGACGTTTCCAGGTTGAGCCTCAAAACCTGGGCTGGATGGTTTCCAGGTTTAGCCTCAAACCTGGCTGGACGGTTCCAGGTTGAGCCTCAAAACCTGGGCTGGATGGTTTCCGATTTGGCCTCAAACTCGGGCGGTGGCTGGTTTCCCGGTTTGGGCCTCAAAACCGGGGGTACAGAGCAAAGGCGGCACGTGGCGGCAATCGGAAGGTTGCGCGGAGGCAACGCGGACGAGTTGTGCGGACGTGGCCGTCGGATACACCTACCACTTGAGTTAGTCCAGTTTAGCCTTAGGGTTTGGCTGGCTTGCTCTGTACTTAGAGTAGAGAGGGGTAGAGTAGGAAATAGACTTAGGCTAGTTGTAGTATAAATAGAGGGAGACACCCTCCTCCCTTCCTATCTCAGTTAGTTGCTTTTGTTCCTAGGGTTTTCTGCTCTCCATTCCCTGCTTGTAGCTAGTTGAGATCCACAGAAGAACTTGTTCTGTGTTCTGTTGGTTCAAGGAAGTGAGGCCGTATCCTCATCCTTCCGAGCAGACTCGTGCTGTGCACTGTGTTCTTGGACCGAGCCCTCCGATTGGCTGTGTTGTGCACTGTGTTCATCGCTTTTTGGCTCTGCTCGTTTTTTCCTCGTTGCTCGATCTCTCTCTTTGCTGTGTCTTTGCGAAATCCGTTTGAATCAGTTTGTTCGTATCATTGAGGAGGTCACTCTGACCAAAGGAATTCATCTAACTCCTCATGATCGAATAGATCGGGACAATTTCGTTTTTGTGGCACTTTTTGTTCATCCACTTTCCCTTTTGATTTCTCTGTGTTCTTGGTTATTCTGAGAAGATGATTTCTTGGGGATAGTCTTCTAACTACCCTGTGATCTTCTTCCTCAAGTTTGGGAACTTGGGATTGTGTTTTGAACAAGTTTTGGAGAGATTTCCTTTTCGGGAGAAAGCGCCCAGATCCGAGCTTCTGTGTGGCCAGTACGCAGTAGGCTCGGGTGTCGGAACGTGCCGAGGCCTCCTTCGTACGGAGCCTCTCGAGTGAACTGAGACCACCCTCGGGCGAGGCGGAACTTTTCCCGAGGCCTCTTGAGCCTCGGACGAATCGGAGCTTTTTCCGAGGTCCCCTCAGTCTCGGGCGAGTCGAAGTTTCACACGTTGAGGCCTCTCTCGAGCCTCGAGCCTCGGGCGAATCGGCTTTTTGGTCCGAGGCCTCTCTCTTGAGCCTCGAGCCTCGGGCGGGACGGAGTTTTGGCTCCGAGGCCTCTCTCTCGAGCCTCAGCCTCGAGCGAGACGGAGCTTTCCTCCGAGGCCTCCTCCAGCCTCGGGCGAGTCGGAGTTTTTGATCCGAGTTCTCCCTCTCTCGAGCCTCAAGCCTCGGGCGAGTCGGAGTTTTTGCTCAGAGCCTCTCTCTTGGCCTCAGCCTCGGGCGAATCGCTATTTTGGCCTGAGGCCTTTCCAAAGCCTCGGGCGAATCGGAGTTTCGCCCCGAGGCCGCGTGGCTCAGTCTTTCGCTTGGTTCGCTTGTTATTTCAGTCTGTTGGCCTCGCTGTGATCTCTGGGATCATCCACCCTCTTCCAAGGGTCGTGGGCATCACGGTTTTGGTTGGAGTTTGGGGGGTTGCTTTTATTGGGACAGAGGCCTCATTTTGTGAAGAAATTTTTGAGGCTCCCATTCACCCCCTTCTGGTCGCCTGGTTTTGACTCTTTCGGTCCTTCCGATGGTATCGGAGCCAGGTTGAGGATTTTCCACCTTAGCCGGTTCCAGATCCACAGAAGGCGACATGGATCGCGGCGTGGGCAAACCGCCGTTTTTGATGGGACGAACTATGCTATTGGAAGATACGTTGTCAGCCTATCTCCAGAGCATGGGCTCTTCTGTTTGGGAGATTTGCAACAACGCTGATTACGTGGTCTTGGCTGCTCGTGTCACTCAACAGCAAATTGATGAGCACGATGCCAATAGCCGAGCCGTAATGCTCTCTTTTCTTGTTTGAGCATGGGAGAGTTTGACCGCGTTTCTCACCTCTCTACGGCTCGGGAGATCTGGGAACCCTCATGCGTTTTCATGAGGGTACCTCTCAAGTCAAAACCCGACTCTACGAGTCGTTTAAGAGAGAGTATGAGAACTTTCGACATCAACCTGGCGAGAGCATAGAAAGTTTATTCGCTCGCTTTCAGGTGATTGTCAACAGGATGAGGGCTAACAGAGAGCAGTTGCCTTTTGACGATCATGAGCGTGCTTTGAAGCTTTTGCACACTCTTGACCGTTCGGTGTGGGACTCCAAGGTTCAGGCGATCATCGAATCACCTAACTATGAGACCCTCACCTGCGACGAGCTCTTCAGTAAGCTCAAGTCCAGTGAGATCGACGCCATGTCGAGGGCTGCTTATTCGAACCCTTCTGGCCCGACTATGGCTTTGGTGTCTAGCTCCTCCAACTCCTCTGGTGGCGTTGCTCTTGCTTCTCTTTTCTCCGTCACCGAGGAGCAGCTGGAGTCTTTGGGGGATGACGAGTTGGCTTTGCTTGCCAACCGGTTCACGCGGTTCCACAACAACCGCATGAACCGTCGCCGCGGAGGAGGACGCTCGGGATGCTACGAGTGCGGCGACCCCGACCACTTCATCGCCAACTGCCCCAAGAAGAACAAGCATCTGGGGAAGGGTGATCATGGGCACAAGTACGACTCCGGCAAGCACAAGGAGAAGTACGTCCCTCCAAGGCACAAGAAGAGGGGCGGCTTCAACAAGGAGTACATCAAGAAGAAGTACTTGGAGAAGGCCCAGGCTGAGCAGCGTGCGTTCTTCGCCACGCTCAGCGACGTCGACAGCTCGGATGACGACTCCGCCTCCTCGAGCGACGACGAGTCCGAGAAGAAGAAGAGGATCGAGGATCAGCTGAACGGCCTCTGCTTCTTCGCCGACGACGACGGCCTCTGCACCATGGCACTCAGCGACGAGGTCGGAGGCGAGCTGGAGCGCAACCCTCGGAACGACGACGACGACGCCTCCCAGGTATCGCTCACCCACGACGAGCTCTCTGCTGAGGTAGAGAAGCTTACTGCTGCCCTCCTTAGCCAAGATAAACTGCTTAGGCGTGCTGCTAGAGAGCGCAAGGAGTTTAGGCAGAAGTGGGAGGACACGGTGAAGGAGCTGGAGTTCGCTCGATCCACCGTAGTCGTGTCGGAGGAGGCCGAGTGTGAGTCATGCACAGCGCACATGACTGACCTTCTCACCTTGAGGGGTAAGTATGCTGCGCTGGTTGGAGAGGTGGATGAGCTCCGTGCTAGGCCTCAGCTGTTGGGTGCGTGCAAGACTTGTCCTGTCTTGCAAACTGAGTTGGCAGAGAAGAATGCCAAGATTGTGTCTCTTGAGGAGGCCAACTCAGATAGCACTTGTGTTGCAAGGTGTGCTTTATGTGAGGGTTTGGAGATGGAGATTGCGAATGTCAAGCATGACAAGATGCAAACCGAGGAAGAAAACACATACCTTCAGACCATCTTGTCATGGGTCTCCTGTAGTGAGCCGCAGCTCGGGATGATGATCTCCCAATTTAAGCGAGCTGCTGGTGCTCCTGGTGTAGGTTTTGCTCCGGGTGTCAATCTTTCTGCTTTTGGGAAGATTGGGGAGTCGAGTGGTCTAAATCCCAGTGAGAAGCCGAACTCCACCACTACTCCCACAACTGACCAAGCTTCCACCCAAGAGCCTCTGAAGCCTATCACCAAGGATGGGGTGTTTGAGGAACCCCCGAGAAATCCTCCCAAGAACCAAGTGTGGGCACCCAAGCCGAGCCACCTCAAAAACAGTTCGACACAATGCCACCCGTCCAGGGGGAGTGCTTGCCACAGAAGGGCAAAGTGAGCCACACCCACAGCCCTGTGTACCAACAACCTCCTGTGCGTATGGTGAGGTACCAGTGTGATTTTTGTGGGAAAGATGGTCACTTGAGCGAGTTCTGTTTTAGGCGCAGGAGAGAAGTGCGCCGTGCTAAGAAAGGGGCACCGAAGCCCGCTGACAGGTCCAGGGGCTCAGGACCTCAAGCTTCGAGGCTTCAGCCTCAGATATTGAGGCCTCAGCCTCGACCTCGAGCCCCGAGGGCTCAGCCTCAGCCTCAAGCCCCGAGGCCTCAGCCTCGTGCTCACAGGCCTCAGCAGCGGAGGGCTGCCGGCGTGGTGACCCCTGCGTCTGACTAGGTCCCTGCAACATTCAAAATAAATGTTAGCAAACAACTTAAATATATCTGACGAACTTAAATGTATAGCGGTCAACTTATGTACCTGCACGTCCTCCTGAGTAGGTAGTGGAGCTCCACCTAGCTGTGAGTACCCCAGCTCCTGTGCTGCGCCCTGCTCTGGCCAAGGCTGCCAGCCAGGGCCGGTGTAGTAGCCACTAGGGTAGTCGTAAGCACCAGGTACCTGTGCCGCCGTGTCGTCCAGGCCACCTCTGGAGGAGGACCCTCCAGCGTAGTGCGAGCTATGGCCGAGGGCCATGTAGCCTGCACTAGCCGTGTAGGGTGGTGTCGTGCGCTCGACGTACTGCTCCTCGTCCTCCTCCTCCTCCCCCTCCCCCTCCTCCTCGGGCTGCTCCTCTGCAGCGGGGCCCTTTCCGCGTGGATCCGCAGAAGTGCCTCCCGTCCGAGCGTCGGACGACGCTGCTGCTGCTGGTACAGTGTCTGACACCAAAGGGCTCGAAGGCTGAGGAAGGTGCGGTGGGGCCCACGCTGTGTCCATGCACCCAAGCTTCTGAGCAAGCTTCCTGCAGCCCTTCCTGATTTTCTGCAAATAAGAAATAATAATAATAAATATTAGTACAGTTTATGACTTCTTAAAATTTACACGTGTAGTTCGAATGTGTTATGATACCTGCAGAAAAGCCTGTACCGGGGCGTGGTCCCCAGTAGAGCTGGTGTGGTGTATAAGCTGCGCTGCCTCGTCGGAGTACCGAGACAGCTGCGCGACGCCTGCCGACACAAGACCAGGGGGTAAGTGCACCAAGTACAGAAACACAAACATAGTTGAAGGACATGATATATTACCACGTAGCTGTGTAGAGGGGCTCTGTCAGGCTGAGTCGATGCCCTAGTGGTAGCATCGTACGGGTCCTCGTCGTCGTCCGACTCGTCCTCAGCGGTGACCTCGTAGTACGGTGGCTTAATGTGCAACCGGGTGCTCCGGTGCAGCCACTGTAGGTACTGGTCGAAGACCCCCTGGTCGTACGGCTCGCCGTCGTCAACGTCCTGCTGGTACCTGTTTGTCCAACTCAGGACATGATCGGCGTGCTCCGCGCGCCAATCAACGGGATTCTTCCGTCTGCTTTGGCGCTTCACCATGCATTGCAAAGGAAACCCATCTGTTAGAGCATAAGATAGAATTTACTAGAGTAACTGAACAACACTGTGGAGGATACTTACTTGTGCAACCTCTGATCCGTGCTAATCAGAGGTGGAGGAAACTCCTGTCGTAGCCGAACTGACGCATCACCCTGATGGGCAAGTGCATCTCGACCACGTAGAAGCAGATAAGAGGGACGGTGCAACGCCAATCTAAACGGTCCAGCTCCGTGGCGGGGTCGAACACGTTGTCGTACAGGTCCCAGGGGTCCCAACTGACCTGTTGTAATGAACAGACATAGTTAGTCATGTTCCTTTTTCAATATAAAAAATTGAACTCATTCCGGAATTACCTGGTGCTGTGTCAGGACGTCTAGCAAGTCCGTGTACAGGTGGTAGCGGCGCTGGGGGTTGCCTCTAACTGCCTCTGCGTGGACCAGACAAACAGAGCAGTGGGTCGGGTGTCCGGGTGCGTCCACACCTGCATTCCAATTCGAATCAGTTAAATGACTGTAAATTTGTAAAAGCACACGCACGCAAGAGGTATGTACTTACCGCCTCCTCTCGTACGCGGGGACGACCCACAGGCAGCCGCTGCCAGGCCCAACCCTGGAGCAGGGGCAGACACCCTCCCAAGCTAGAGGAGGCCTGCCTCCGCCGGCACCCCTCGCACAGCTGTCTGTACAGCCATGCTAGAACAGCGCTCCCCCAGCTGTAGCCGGCGATGTTCTCCCACGGCTGTGCGAGGATGGGGACGAACATCCAGCTGATGGTGTTCCCCGATGAGTCGGGAAACAGGAAGGCCCCAATAAAGTGCCAGAGCCACACTCTGGCATACCTCTCGACTACCTGTGGGTCAGCGTTGAGGGGGCAATACGAAAAGTGCTGGGTGATCCACGACGAAGGCACCCCAGTAGTCTTCCTGTTTGTTTACAAAAAGTAAAAGTTAGGAAAGGATAGTAGCACATCGTATGCAACTAAATTAGAAAAAAAATAGCTTACTTGTTCCCTCTTAGCGTCTGCGTCGTCGGGGGCGTACGACCACAGAACTGGTGGACGGTGTCCATCCACGTGTCGGTGTCAAGAATCCCCGTCACGGGGAGGCCGCCCAGGCGTAGACCAAAAATCTTGGCCACGTCCTGTAACGTCACGGTCATCTCCCCACAGGCTAGGTGGAAGGTGTGCGTCTCGGGACGCCACCTGTCCGCCAGCGCGGTGAGGAGCGCGGGGTCGAGCTGCAACCCCACGTCGTTGGCAACGCGGGCTAGCACCAAGAAGCCCGCGCGCCGCAGGAAGGGTGCGTAGCGCTCGTCCCACCGGTGCCATAGGTGGGTGCGCGGCCTCAGCAAAGACAACCTCTCCGGAGGGGCGTAGTCGGTGAGCCTGTGCGCCCGGTGCTCGCCGTCGTAGAACGGCTCAAGGAGAGGGTACCGCCGGAGGGTTCGCCATCCTGTTTAAACAAAACATGGTAACAAGTTAGTACAGCGTCAAAAATAATAAAGCATTAAAACAAATGAAAGACATATGTACAATAATAGCAAAAGCATTCAATAATTAATATAAGTAAAGATAACAATAATAAAGCATTAAAACAAATGAAGACATATGTACACCTGTTTGTGTTTGTCTACGATGGAAGGCTGCATTATGCCCTGGCATGTGGCAAACAGAGCATAGGTTCGTGCTCGGTGTCTGGTCAAAGTCCCTCCCGCCATACCTATCCATATTGTCCATGTCACCCTTTAGTCTCTTCTTCCTCCTCCTACCCTTACCTAACTTCAGCAGCTCAGGATCAGGCATGAAGTCTCTACCCAAGTATGGAGGCCATTGAGTGGGATCAAGGTAAGGCTCGAAGCTGCTCTGCCATATTGCGACGGTGTTGCTCCGGCGATAGTACTCGGACATATATGTACGGCCTTGTAGTTATATCCGCGCGCTCTACAGGACGCAATCATGTGAGAGCAAGGGGCATGCATTATCTGCGGCACGTTACAACTGCATTCCACTCTTTGAAGATCGATCCGATAGTTGCGACCACCATAGCGTTCCCCGCCCATGGTAGTTCCACCCTTTGCTCGAACATTATAGATTTGTCTGGTTGGTCCATAAGCCTCACAAGTTAGCTGCGTTGCCCAGATCTCATTTTCCTGAATGTGCTCATTCCCTCCCGCCTTTCCAAATTCACCATCCGTTTGTAGGTTGTCTTGAGCAATGGACCACCTTTTCACAAAATACTCGTTGGTCTTGTGAAACGAGTACTCAACGATTCCAGAAACGGGCAAGGCTCTAACACCGGTGAATACCTTGTTGAAAGACTCCGATGAGTTGGTGGTCATTATGCCGAACCGGAAACCGCCCTCATCGTAAGCAAGCGCCCACTTCTCCTGTGTTCCATCTGTCTCTCGATCCAGGCCCTGGCAGCACTGTTTAACATTTTGTCCAACTCTTCCATTGTTTTCTTTGAATTTGTGCTCAGTTTTAACACAACATAGCTCTTTCACCTTGGCACAAACCTCCTTTTTTCTCTGCCGACGCCAGAAATTGGCGGCAAAGTGACGCATGCACCATCTGTGCACTAGAGGAGGACAACCCTCTATCTCCTCCTCTGCGGCACGAAGCAACCAACATGACGGTCCGAAATCAAACATATTGTCCGAGAAGGCCTAACACTTGTATCCGTAGCAGGGCCATGAACCAAGACCAAGACTCAACGTTCTCCCCCTCAGCCAAGGCGAAAGCAATTGGAACTATCTGGTCCTCGGGATCAACAGCCGCCGCCATCAACATCACACCCCTGTACGCTCCGGTCAAGAAAGTACCGTCCACAAGTATGACTGGACGACAGTACTGATACGCATGCTCTGTTTGTGCAAAAGACCAAAATACACGCTGAAGCACATGTGTAACCTTGCCGGTGTTGCGGTCTATGTACTGCCCATTGGTGTGGGGAAACCATTTAAGGCCAGGGTTATAGTATGCCATTGCACACAAAATCCGAGGAATCCTGTTGTACGCTTCATCCCAACCACCCCAACGAATTGCAAGGGCGATCTGCTTCGCACGCCATGCCTTTCCATAAGTCACCTTATAGCCTGTGAATCCAAATATGGAGATAAGCAATTGTGAAACAGATACGTCGGCGTCATCATCAACAAATGCCAAAATGCGCCGTGCAAGGTATCTTGCCGTCAACTGAGGATGTTTTCTTGTCCCTTATTTGTAAAACAGGTATGCGGTTGTACTACTTTACTGATTCTCCACTTGCCATCAGTTCTCTTGCGAGCATTCAGCCTCCACGGACAACTATGATGCATACACCTGATGTGGTACCTCAAATTATATCAGAATGGCTGACCGTGTACGGTCGATGATGATGCACAGCATAGTGCTGAAGGAAAAGCTTCAGCTCACTCATAGTGTTGAAAATCAGGCCCTTCTGAAGAATACAATCTGTATGGTCCTGCAGTGTTTGCTTGCACAGGTTCAATCCAGTATCAACAAACGCCTGGTCCACCATACTGACATCCCTATAACTTGGAACGCCTCTAAACTGCATGTTACCGACCTCAATTTGCTGCAGCTCTGTCTCAGTCAAAGGATCAGGCGGAACATAATACCGTGCTTCGCTAAAACGCCCCCACGCATCAAAATGTATGATCCTCTGGTATATCAGTGACTAGTCTCCCTGGAGGATGCATATTCTGAGGAACCGGCTGTGGCATAGCACGAACCGGTTGTGGAATAGCACGAACCGGCTCTGGCATAGCAGAAATATAACTGTCCTCTTCTTCGTCATAGTCTGAATCATCATCAGAATCATAGTTTTCATCAAATAGTTGTGCCTCATGCTCCTCCTGCTCCTCCCCTCTATGTCGGCCACATCAAAATCATTGTTTATTTGACCGACGTCAGCGTGGGCATCTTCAGTTGCATACACCGTCTCCTGCGTGGGGTGACCATCAACGTCCATAGTCATCGGAGCTGCATCGTCATCATCCCCTACCTCCTGTGCTTCACCATCGTTGCCATCATCGGACGCCTCTGCCTGCTTCCTCAAACCATCCACTACCACGATCTCACCCCCATTGTCGAATTGGATGCCATAACGATCGTCTGGTATTTTGCCCAGTCAGCCTGGTTGCGCAAGGGCAACAACGCATAGTTCGACCTAATCTTGCCACTGTCAAATCTCCCTTCAACGAGAAATCACCATCAAACTTCTCCTTCAGACGCAACATAAGGTCCGTAAAGGAAGGACGCCTCATCAAATACTTCGAGTTCTTGTTCCATGTTATCATCAAACAACCCGTCTCGTTTACTAACTGTGCCTCCATAAAACAATGTGAATACAGTGTCCATCTACAAAGTCAATAGTGCAACTAAGGTCAAGTGATGGTCAAGTGATGGTCTTCTCTAAAATACAGAATGACATAAATACTAAGTTGTCTTCACTAACCTAACTAACATATTAACCTAAACCCTAAACCCTAAACCCTAAACCCTAGACTAAGTAACTAACCTAACTAAGTAACTAACTAACTAAACCTAACCTAACTAACTACCTACCTAACTAACTAACTAACTAACTAACTAACTAAACTAACCTAACATAAACCTAACTAACTAGCTAGCTAGCTAACTAGCTAACACACTAACTAACTATATAACTAACTAACTAACTAACCACCTAAACTAACCTAACCTAACTAACTAATCTAACCTAACTAACTAACTAACTAACTAGATAACTAACTAAGCAAATAAATAAATAATAACTAAATTACTAACCTATTTAACTAACTAATTACGCAAACTACAAAAAAATAACAAAAAGAAAAATACCTTCCGGTCGTGGACGATGGTGGAGACGGTGGTGGAGGGGGGCGCCGGTGGCGCCGGTGAGGCCGGGGGCGCCGGTGTCGCCGGGGGCGGCCGGTGCGGCCGGGGGCGCCGGTGGTGCACGGGGGCGGCCGGCCGGGACGGGGACGGGGACGAGGCTCGGGGGCGCCCGGGGCGGGGACGAGGCACGGGGACAGGGACGAGGCACGGGGGCGGCCGGCCGGGACAGGGACGGGGACGGGGGCGCCCGGGGGCGGCCGGTGACGGCGGCGGCGGGGGGGCTCGACGGCGGCGGCGGCGGGACGGAGGCGCGGGCGGCCGAGAAGGAGGAGAAAGGAGGAAGAAGCCGCGGCGCCGCCAGATCTAGATGCGCTTTGCCGCGCCACCCCCGCCTGGCGCGGCAAAGCCGTTGACCGCGCCAGGCCGCCTGGCGCGCCAGCCCGCCTGGCGCGGCAAACTGACAGGCGGGGCCCACGCGGGCCTGCGTGGCCGGCCGGTGCCACGCTGGCACCGTTTGCCGCGCCAGCCCGCATGGCGCGGCTAACGCTTTTGCCGCGCCATGCGGCACGGCGCGGCAAAAGGGTTAGTTTTGAAAAAAAAAAATTAAACAGTGTTATTTATGAAATTTTTTATTTAATTGGGTTATTAATAAAAAAAATTCCTCATGTTACGGGGAACTTTTCGGAGTCCAACTTAATTGGAAGCGGAAGCTACGGTTCAGTATACACTGGGAAGTTACAAAAGCTAAAATCCAAGTTGCTATTAAGGTTTTTGACCTTGAGACAAGATTTGCAGACCGAAGTTTTTTTCAGAATGTGAGGCTTTGAGAACCATTCGGCATCGGAACCTTCTTCCTATACTAACTGCATGTTCAACGATAGACAATAATGGTAATGATTTCAAAGCTCTAATTTATGAGTTCATGGCCAACGGCAATTTGGATACATGGTTGCATCAGAAACGTGGTGGTGTAGCTCCAAAATGTTTAGGGTTATCTCAAAGAATAAGCATATGTATTGATGTAGCTGATGCATTGGCCTATTTACACCATGACTGTGGAAGGCCTATTGTTCACTGTGATTTGAAACCAACTAATATCCTTCTTGATGATGACATGAATGCCCATTTGGGAGACTTCGGCATTGCAAATCTTGTTGTTGATTCCAGGTCAATAGCAGCTGGACATTCAGATTGTAATAGTTCACTTGCAGTGACGGGAACCATAGGGTATATAGCTCCAGGTATAAATCTAGAATGTTGCCATCTCATCTTGTACTTGTATAAATCAATCTGTTGTGCACACAATAATTGTTTTCCTCTATTTTTTCAGAGTATGCTCAAACTGTTCAAGCAACAACCTATGGGGATGTTTATAGTTTTGGAGTAGTACTTCTGGAGATGCTAATAGGAAAAAGACCAACTGATCCTATGTTTGAAGGTGAACTCAGTATTATCAGCTTTGTGGAGAGAAATTTTCCAGATCAGGTGATAGATATCATTGATGCTCATGTCCAGGAAGAATGCAAGGTATTTAATAAAGCAGCAGTGGCAACAGAAAATGAGGCCTATCGATGTGTGTTATCCCTGTTGCAAGTAGCCCTTGCTTGTACACTTGGATTACCAAGGGAAAGAATGAGTATGAGAGAAGTAGCTATTAACTTGCATGCAATCAGAAAATCATATATACTCTCATGCTCAGGTAGAAGTAGCCATTAACTCGCCCCAGAAAATAATATAATCGTGGGAGTATGTTGCAAAAACTAGATGAGACTAAGCCATGCTTTTGTGGATCATCTGTAATTAGCAAGATTGTATTTGGATAAGATGGTTAATTAGGCATGTGTAGCATGGTGAAATTGCCAAACCATAAAGCTATTAGTGTCGGATAGACATGTTGCGTGTACAAGGCTAAGATTTGAATTTGAACATTTTAAAAATCAATTTGGTTAAGAATTAATTAGTGATTATCGTGAAGTGTCCCAAGTCGCTCTGATGGATAATATCTTGTTCACTATTCTCGTCTCTGTTTATTTTGACGATCAGACACCAAGTCGGAAACCTTACCTCTCAAAAATAGGAAGAAAACCCATCCAGTCATTGGTGGGGCCTCAAGTCTATTCAGAGGGAACTTCTCCGAGTACAACCTTATTGGCAGATGAAGCTATGGTTCAGTATATAGAGGGAAGTTAACTCAAGCAAAAATGCAAGTGGCTGTTAAGGTTTTTGACCTTGGCATGAAATTTGCAAACAGAAGCTTCATATCAGAATGTGAGGCATTGGGAATCATTCGGCATCGGAACCTTCTTCCTATACTAACTTCATGCTCAACTATAGACAATAGAGGCAATGATTTCAAAGCTCTAATATACGAGTTCATGCACAATGGGAGTTTAGATACATAGTTGCATAAAAAATGTTGTAGTGTATCTCCAAAACTTTTGGGCTTAGCTCAAACAATAAGCATAGCTATTGACATAGCCAATGCATTGGTCTATTTGCACCATGACTGTGAAAGGCCTATTGTCCACTGTGATCTGAAGCCAACCAATATCCTTCTTGATGACAACATGAATGCCTATATAGGAGACTTTGGCATTGCAAATATACTTGGATATTCTGGTTCCAGTAGTTCAGTCGCTGTGACAGGAACTATCGGATATATCGCCCCAGGTAAAGATCATTCCCATATTCTTTATCTGTAGTACTCTACTTGACCTGTTATATACCCATGACCATCCATACTTTACACCATATAAACCATGATTTTTTTATCTGTGTTTCTAGAGTATGCTCAAAGTGTTCATGCATCAACCAGTGGGGATGTCTACAGTTTTGGAATAGTACTTCTAGAGATGCTGATTGGAAAACGACCAACCGAGTCTATGTTCGAGGGTGAACTCAACATTGTTCGCTTTGTAGAGAGAAACTTTCCAGATCAGATGTTACATATCATTGATGCTTGTCTCCAAGAAGAATGCAAAGGATTTATTCAGGAGGGCACAAAAAATGAGGCCCATCAATGCTTGTTGTCCTCGTGCAAGTTTCTATTTCTTGCACGCGCCTATTACCAAGAGAACGAATGAATATGAGAGAAGTGGCTGCTCACTTACACTCTATCAGAAGGTCATATGTTGCAGCAATTAAGCAAGAGCAAGCCATTCTTTGCTAGGACTAATGTACTCCCTCCGTCCCTAAATGTCTGTCGTTTGCGCTTCCCAAGAAACAACTTTGACTAAATATATATTAAAAAATATGAATATGTATGATACATAATTAGTATCGTTGGATAGATATTTGAATCTAGTTTTTTAACAAAATTATTTGGAGATACAAATGTTGCACACATTTGCTACAAAATTGAGTCAAACTTGTGGCACGCATACCAACGGCGACGGTCAATTAGGGACGGAGGGAGTAGTTGTCATGGGTTGTTTTGAATGCAATAGGTATGAGGATAGTAAATTAGAGCCTTGTGCATAGAAATTGATGAACAACACTGGCAGAAAATTGCGTACCGGGAAGGAAAGTTGTAAGCTAGTACTAGTTGATAAGCACATTTGGTTTTAATTTACATTTGAATTCTGATTTTAGTTAAGCATCAATTGCACTGGAGTACTCGGTGACTGCATCGACGAGCAGGAAATTTGAATTCTGATTTGACGAAGTGTCTTTCAACTACATCGACGAGCTTCTCTTGTGTGACTGGGGTACTCGGTGACAATTTTATACAAGGATTAGCAGAAATAATCGAACTATAACTACAGTCAGCTTGGACAGCTTATCCAAACACCAAACTCCAATTGCACCAGCACTCCAGCAAGTACGAAAGAAACGAGAAACTTCGCATACCTTTGGGAATTCGGATGCGGCGGCCGGCGGCGTGCTGCCGTGCTGGGTCTTGGTGTCTCCCACACATCCAACAATGCACCGCAATTGGCGGTTATGCAACCCGTGCTAATTATGCCCCCTTCTCTGCTCCACTTTCCTCGCAGCCCACAAGGCCACAACGCGCGATGGCGTTGTATTCCTTGTGACGTGCCTGCGCAGCTGCTCGCCTGCTCCCCGCCACGCCGGTTCTCAGCTTCTGTAATGCTCTATTTAATCCTTTATATCGTGCTGGCCCCTGCGCCGCCGTACTCCTTGTCTCCGGCATCTTCTACCGCCACAGAAGTAGCCGCGCTCACCTGGCTTCGCCGGAGACGCCATATTGACGCTCCCGCGCCTGGCGGCACCCTGCCACCTAGTCGACCCACCCACCTACTGCACCCACAGCCAACCACCGGCCACCCAACGACCTCCCTCTATGACTGTGCCTCGCGAGTGTAGCCCTTCCCCGAAAACCGTGACCCCTACTACTCTACTAGGCCATAGGCCCTAACTCGGCAACCGCGCGACGATGGCACGGGGACGGCGGCAGCGCGTTTCGGGAGGAGGAAGAAGACGTGTGCTAGTGGGCCGTCACGTCCATGCGGGCCGAATTCGGCGAGCAGCTCATCTAGTGGGCCCAAGTTCCTCTAACCCTCGGAAGCCCGCTCGTACAGATTATTCCTCGACTTTTGCACTCGTATCGTGCTTTGATTGAAGTGCATCTTGATTTCTCATTTTTAGGTCAATCTTAATGGGAGTTTTATTTGAGTTTTATTTACATTAAATGTGTTGCCATATAAGCATTTTGATGACATGACAGTGTATTTAAGAAGAGAGAGGAGAAATGAGTTTCATTTAGATAAAACTCTCTTGGCACGAATACCAACTCTGTATGAGTCATGAAATTTAATGCCTATGAAACTCTAGAATAAAACTTCCACTCTCAATGGAGAGTTTTATTGAAGTTTTATTTTATTTTATATGACATGACAGTCTTGGAAACAACGCAATGAAACTCACCACTGAGATTGACCTTATACACAGAAGACAAAAATGTGTCTAACAAAACAATCACTGATGAGTGTGCAGCTACTCCAGTTACTCAAGGGTAGTATGATCTTTTTTTCTCTGTCATATTGATCTGTCCTAAATTTAATAGTTGTTTATTCAGTGACAAAAATAGTATTATAATTGTGAACTGAGCATAGCTCAACTGGTTGGGTTTCTTATGGTGGGACCTGCCCATCTGGATTCAAGTCCTCGGCTTTACATGAGTGCTCGTATTTTTCTGGATTTATTTCAGATTTAACGGCGCTATTCTTTCAGTGGTAGGCGACGTGCCCCTCGACAGCGAGACGCCTGTGGTGACTTCTTTCAGTGGTAGGCGACGTGCCCCTCGACAGCGAGACGTCTGTGGTGACTTCGTCCATCTCGAGATTTGTCGGTCCAACTTGGTTCTTTAGAGCTGCTCAACTTTGGTGCTTCCATGGTTTCAAAGATGGTTTTGAGTAAGTATGTATTTTCTAAAAAAATAATTAAATAATAGGTAAGTCCCTAAAATTCATAGCTACAGTTTGTTATACAACATTACATTCCATGAGGACAAATGTATGGAATATTAAATGTAGACTAAAAAAAATAGCTAATTACACAGATTGCAATGACTCTGCGAGATGATTTTTTAAGCCTAATTAGTCTATGATTTGATAATATTGTGCTATAGTAAATATATGCTAATGAGTAATTAATTAGTCTTAATAATTTTATCTCGTGGTTTTTAAACAAAATATGTAATTTATTTTTTATTAGTTTATTTTTAATAGGCTAAATTAGTGTTGCAACATTCGATGTGGCACGCAAAAACTTTTCGTACTCTAACTAAACATGCCCTAAACCGAAAAGTTACGTGAAGTAGAACATAAATTTCTGAGTAAGGGCTTGTTCCAAAAAAAACTTTTCACCTATCACATCGAATATTTAGACATATACATACTCTTTCCGTCCCAAAATAGAAGACGTTTTGGGTGTTCGTGCCACGAGTTTGACTAGATTTGTAGAAAACGCGCGCAATATTTGTTTCTCCAAATAATTTTGTTAAAAAACTAGATTGAAAGACATTTTCGATGATATTAATTATGATACTAATTGTTGATATTATTATTTATAACAATTGCCGACAGTTGTTTCTCGGGAAGCGAAAACAACCTCTATTTTGGGACGGAGGAGGTAGAGTATTAAATGTAGACTAAAAATAACTAATCACACATATTGTGATAACTTTACGAAACAATTTTTTAAGCCAAATTAATCTATGATTTGATAATTTGTGCTACAGTAAACATGTTTAATGATGGATTAATTAATCTTAATAAATTTGTCTCTTGGTTTCCAGATGAAATTTATAATTTGTTTTTTATTAGTCTATTTTTAATAGACTAAATTAGTGCCGCAACATTCGATATGACACCCAAAAAAATTTCACCCTCCAACTAAACACACCCTAAAAATGAATTCATAAAAATGGTCCAAAAAAGGGAAATGTCAGTGAGTATTTTTTGTCATGTTTTCATCTCATGGACTAGCAATACATAACAAGAAATTAAAACCTATATTTCTCATCTTCCAGCGATACTCAGCACCGTATGAAACATGACGTTGTACAGACGAACTATAGGCTGATGCTACAGACAATTTTAGTGTCCACATTGGATACATACAAGTTGACTTGACCTGCAAATTTATCCGAGATAACCCGTGAATGAATCGTGTACACACGATACGTTCTGGAAGACATCTCGATCATCACAAAGGAACCAAATCGCAATTGGGAACGAAAATCCAGCGCCCGGTAGACCATTCCACAAGCTAATTTTTGCCAGCATCGAAACCGCAGCGAACAGGTCGCACATCAGCCTGGAATATCTTTGTCGGTTTCATGCTGAAAAATACTCTGGGATTCGAAATTGGACATGCCGCAACAATCTTGACTCTGTTCGCTTAAGCTATAAATTAGTCTTAATCCGTATAATTAGTTATAAAATAGTATTTTTTTTCTCACGTCAAATCAAAATCAGTTTATCAGTCGGTTCATAGATCCTGCCGAGCTCCGCTCAAACAACAACGACGGCGCCGAGCGATAGGATCGAAGGTGAAAGGTGAAAGGTGGTGGTGGTGGTAACTAGTCATCAGTTTGACGGATTCGGCGTCTTCGCTGAGAGAGCGGTCAAGCTGAGCTAAGGCGCGGATAACGCCGATTTGCGGATGTAATGTAAAACGCCACTTTTTTCTAAACATTAACCCCCCTGGAGCCGTCTCAGCCAGCTGAGCATCCAACACAAATTGCAGGGGAGCAAGCAAAACAAGCACAAAGGGGGTCGTCATTGTTCACGCTCCGGACGAGCTGAGGACTGAGGTCCGCTACTCTTCTCTCTCCGTGTTGCATTTTATTTGAGGTTAGGGAGGTTACTAGCCGTGATTGCAGGTGGTGCAAAGCAGCTGCGCTGGTGAATCGTGAACATAGAAGCCAAAATGTTTATGATTCTTCGTTTTGCAGCTAACAAGAGCCTTATGTTCTTTGAACAGGCCATCAAACTCTATGAGTTTGGTTTATGGAATCACCTGTGCTTTATTATTAGATAATGTATCATAACTTTATCCTATAATTTTTGGAAAAAGTCTACTTAACCCCCTCACCTATTAAGGGTTGTCTACTTAATTCCCCAACCTATGAAACCGTCTGTTTTACCCCCTGAACTTTATAAAACCAGTCAAATTACCCCCAGGCGGTTTTAGACGATGGTTTTGCTACCGTAACAATGGTTTTGGTTTTTTCTTTTTTATTTATTTTGGCCGAATCTTTAAAAAATCATAGTAAATCATACAAAAATCGTAAAATAGAAAATCTAATTTTATTGGACTCCACACATGAGCAATCTACACAATGAATATATAATATGGTATGCTTTAGTACAAAGTTTTTGTTGTAGATTTAAATCTGTTCTTTTTTCAAATTAATTGGAACAATTCATAACTATAGTTTCTATGGTTCATTTATGGTGAAATTTTTATGGTGACCTAATTATTGTATGATTGAACTACAGTAAAAATTTTATACTCATTGGATCATATATAACTTAGTTATAGATTTATTTAAATTTAACAAGCATAAACCCTAAATAAATCTATAACTAAGTTATACTTGATCCAATGAGTATATTTTTTTACTATAGTTCAAGCATACAATAATTAGGCCACCATAAAATTTTCACTACAATTAGACCATACAAACTATAATTATGAATTATTTCAATTAATTATAAAAAAGAATAGACCTAAATCTACAGCAAAAACTTTATACTAAAGCATATGATATTATATGTTTTATGTGTAGATCTACTCATGTGGAGTCCAATAAAATTAAATTTTCCATTTTACGATTTTTCTGTGATTTACTATGATTTTTTAAAGATTCAGCAAAAATAAATAAAAAAGAAAAAACCAAAACTGTTGTTACTGTAACAAAACCACCGTCTAAAACCGCCTAAGGGGGTAATTTGACAGGTTTTATAAAGTTCAGGGGCTAAAACAGACGGTTTCATAGGTTCGGGGATTAAGTAGACAACCCTTAATAGGTGAGTGTGTAAAGTAGATTTTTTCCTATAATTTTTGGAAGAATCAACACATTCTTCATGCATACTACTCCGTCCCATAAAAAGAGTCGCTATGGGATGCGTGCTGGTCAAACTTTCTCAACTTTGACTGAGTTTATACAAATGTGTGCAATATATTTGTCTCCAAATAAGTTTATTATAAAAGTATATTCAAAGATCTATCTAATGATTCTAATTATGTACCATAAATATTAATACTTTATTATATATATTTGGTCAAAGTTGAAGTTTGCTGACTTTTTGGAAGCGAGAATGACTCTTTTTTTTTGGGACGGAGGGAGTATACTACTAATTATTAGATTATAAATAGTGATGGATAAACTTATTTTATTCCATAGACCAAATAAAAAATTGAGGTGAGTGAAAAAGATGAATCGCCTCGTTCCTCAAACCAAACACACTAATATTCATATAAATGTTGGTACTGCTGCTAGCTGTTGTCTCGCTATGTTTGTAACGTCTGTTGCTTCACGGTCTCAATAACAACATGGATGTGGTCGCACTGCTCTAGTTCAAGCCAAGGATCTAGGATTCAGCCTGAATGGACCGAATTTCACCAAAATTCCTTCAATTCGGCCCAACCGAGATAAGCTAAAATGGTCAAAATATTTTGGCCCGGTTCAAATTCTTAGCTCTTCATCATTATGACGTTAAAGAGTAAAATGCATGGTTAGTCTATTAGCTTGTGAGCCTCTTTCACAAGCATAGACCTTGCCACAGCGGTGCCTCGCTCGTGCTCCCGTCAGGCCATGACGGCCAGCCTAGCTAGAGTGCCTGTGTGGATGCGGTGGCCGGCTGTGCTCATGTGGCCGCGGGGGCCGACCTGCTCAAGTACCTGCCTAACTGCGGGGGCTGGCTTTGCCAGCGCGCCCGCCTGGTCACAGCGGCTGGCCTGCTCGCACGACCGTGTGACTACGATGACGCCTCACCCGTACGCCTGCTTAGTGGCTTCAGCGAGCGCGGTGTTGGCGGTGCTCGGCCCAATGCAGTGGCTGGCGGCCGTGGTGAGGGTGACTCTCCGAGCGGGCAGAGGGCGAGCAGACCAGGGTGGCCGCGTTGCTATGCTTGGTCCACCGTTCACTGAGAGGCGTGGCACTCCGGCAAGCGTAGTAGTGGGAAGGAGCAGAGCGCCGGTGGTCAACTCGCAGAGGCCTGTGGCCCTAGCTGCTAGTCGTGCTCAGCTTCGATGGAAGCCAACTGCAGCTGGGTGGTGACGGTGGCAATGCCTCTAGCATGCGGAAGGAGCATGGGGCGCAAGTGGTGCTCGTGGTTGGGGGCGTCGGTGTCGCAGCTTCGACAATAGAGGCGAGCATGGTGACGGTCTCGGCAACATCGAGCGGCACAAGCCATAAGGCATGGCCCGTGAGGCTCAGCGATGAGTGCAGGCACAAGGCTGTGTAGTCCTTGGTGGCGCTCATGCTTAGCTCAGAGTGAGCAGAGCGGAGAGCGGCTCTGGCATGAGGTGCTCGGCTACGACGCAGGCCGACAGTGAGCAACGGACAGTGAAGGTAATGGGAGGGCTACGCTTGTGAAAGAAAAAAAATGGAGGGAGTTTTCTATTAATAAAAAGATAAAATGAAGGGGTATGGACTCTTTATGTACTGATAATCAAGGTTTTAAATCTAAAAATGCACTTTCAAAATTGATGGACCAAATCGACACACGTTGATAAGTTGATAGACTAACCATGCATTTTACTCTCTTAAAAAAACTTCCTCACGGTCCCTAGGTCTCTTCCGAGCCGCTACCAGCAGCGTAGTCTCTAGCTCTCCGCTCCTCACTGCTTGTGCCAGTGCTACTGCCGTCACCCGCGTGCTTCCCTATGTCTAAGCTCGTGCTAGGTACACTTCTCGATGCCAATCGTCGTTGCTGCCATCTGCACCCCCTGCTGCCGCCATCTTGTTGTCGCTGCTCTCCCCGAAGTCCCGAACTTGCGTGTTCCCCGGCAGCCGTGCGTGCACCCTCTCCAAGCCCACCCCTATGCCTGATCGTTTGGGAAAATTTTATTCAAAATTTCTCAAATTTCATTCAAACTTTGAGTGGATATCGGTCCGAAATTTCTGCATTTCGTCAAATCTGGTGGGCTTTTCCCAAAAAATTGGTTCAAGCAGGCCATCACTAGCCATCCAACGGAGCAAGCCTTCAGCAATTCTGCAATTGGAACAGAAGCGCCAATATCTGTCAGTGGCAAGGAGTTACATGCAACCCAAAGAACCAAGGACGGGTAACAACGCTCAATCTTGCTAGCCTTTGCTTGTCTGTTGTCTGAGGCTATCATCGCCTCTGTTGGAAACCTTAGGGCGTGATTGGTTCACCGGCGAGGAGAGCCTGGCTCACTCCTACCGGCCAGGCAAGCTGAGACAGGCCAGTCATATGCAGGAGCCTGAAGTTTGGTTGATAGAATCGATGTACACAGGCTGGATTCATCAGTTGATTGGTTACCTGTTCGTTTGGCACAAAAAGCCTGTTTGGTTCCTGCATTCGCTCGGACCAGGATGGCGGGATGCAGAGACCGACTGTTTGGTTGCATGTTCACCTGTTCGAGCGAGGCCCTGCACGTGCACGAGGCACCCCCCGGCCAGGCTCTGCAGAAACGAGCAAATCGAGCGTTTCTGCCGGGCCTGGCTCGCTGGATGCGCTCCTTTCTCGTCTAATTACATTATTAATGTATAATTAGTGAATATCAAGTGATATTAATGTGTTTAAAGATGTTTAAGATATAGTTAGATAAAATAAGTACTTTAGGAGTGTATTTGTATAAAATAAAAATTCTAATTATAATCTTGTAATATTTTTACCACATGCAACATATCTCTGTACAGGTAACCAAACAACGCTCTTCTTAGCTAGACTAAGTTGATGCGGTCAACCAAACACGGCAGGGTCTCATGCCCTCAGCCTGTCCCATGTGAGCCTGGCTCTCATATACGAGTCAGGCTCTGCTAGTATGCGAACCAAACACACCCAAAGCGTACTCATCCCGGCCAGGCCCGATAGAAACGAAGGCGATCCGCGTTCCTGCGGAGCCTGGCTCACGGAGGTGCTTTGCATGCGAGCAATCTGGCTCTGGTAGCCATACAACCAACCAAACACAAGATTCATGTACTAGTAGATGCATGCATGTGAACATGAGGCCAACCAAACACGCTCTTAGAGTGTGCTAAGAAGCTTTGCCCATTTGGCTCACATCGCCTAGCCTGGATAGCGCACTCCATGAGATCCTTGCTAGCCTGGACGAGCCATTTTGGCTCTCTCGGGCCAGCAAGGAAAATCTTGCTAACATAAAATCGAGGCAATGGAACCAAACAACTAGCAATGTCCATTACCTTACTTGTCTAGGTAAAGCAGTACCAGACAAGAGTACCAAGCATCCCGATAAATCAATTCTCTGGCCAGATACCTCCTTTGAGCAATCTCCACAAACTCAAGTCCTTGATATGAGCACAACCTCAATGGAGGGTAACATTCCATATGCAATAATTACAAACTGTTCCAGACTAAGGATAGCTTTTTGCAAACTCGTTTCTTGGTATAATTCCTTTAAAAATTGTTAAAAAGTGGCTACCTCTCCAATCTTTCGGATCTGAAACTTTATGATAATAGCCTTACTGGGATCATTGCACCATCAATCCAAAACATCATTGGTTTAAGTGTACTTGATATCAACAAAAATCAACCAAGCGGAATCATACCTGATAGCCTTGAAAACATTGTGTACCTTTCTTTGGCAAGCAACCTTTTGGACGGTGTTATTTCCAATGCAATTACAACCTATTTCAAGTTAACCATCCTTGATCTTTCTGAAAACAACCTCACCTGCATTATTCCTCCTAGTATGGGTTTTCTTAGAAGCCTCAAACAAATTAATTTTCATAGAAATAGTCTATATATAGGGGAATTCTACCAAGCCTTGGTAGCCTCATCAAACTAACAATAACTGATTGGACGACTGGAAGGTCCAAATTACCTAGGGGGTGAATGGCATAATTAAAAATCTACAAAATCGTTTATGTAAAATTAATTAGCAACATAAATAGCGAAGCTTTTTGCACTAGCTTAAAAGTCAGTCAATGCCGCTCATAGCTCCTTGGCACCATGCAGTGTCGTTCTTTCGACGAAAAAGGCGTAGTAGCCAGAGGAGCTAGAGTACTGCCCGCTGAACGTCCACCTCCACTCAATGCGGTCCTAGACTAGGTGCTCAAGGTGGACGTCTTCCAACAAGTTCCAGAGTCACAAGAACTTAGTGATGAACCTGGTGGTCAGCGCAGCAACCTCATCCCATGTCCACTGGTTGTCCGTCAATGCCTCTTTCACAGACCGACGCTGCCACCGACTAGGCACAACACGGAAGACGTCCAGGGCGAAGTGGCACAGCGTCCCCCCGGGAGCCATTGGTTAGTCTAGAAGCGTACCAATTCACTGTCGCTGAGGATGAAGGAATTCGAGGCGCGGAACATCTCATCGACCTTGCTCTCAGTTCGCGTCGGCAGGCGTGCCCAGGCAGCGTCCGGGGAGGTTCGTTGTATCCATTTCCATCGTAGTCGCAACACGAACCCAAGAATGCAGAGGTTCAACAATCCAAACCCCCCAAGTCGCGCCGCGAACATACTATCGGCCAAGTGTCCTTACATTTACCTCTAGCGACGGAGTTGGAGCTGGCCCAAAGGAAGACGCGTCGGGTCTTGTCGATGGTATCGATTGCCCATGCCGACATGGCTCAGCAGATAGAAACATGGATGGGATAGCAGTTAGCATTGTGCGCGCGAGGGTGGCTCTGTCCGCCACATTTAGAAGACTGACCTTCCAGGTCGAGATGCGGGCTGCTACGGAGTCGGCCAAAGCCTGCTCCTTATCGTGGCTGAGCCTGTGTTGGGTATTTTAAACGCACACAGAAAAATCTACAAGTGCACGGATACCGATGTAGCTTTCACCCGAGAGTATTCCAGGGTATCGATTTCCACGAGGAACGTGAAGTGTACCAGAAGAATTAAGAACGTCCAAGAAAAGAATGGTAATATGGGTAGAGAGATATAGAGTTTTCTAAGCAGGTCTATCTAATCAAAGGCTTACTATACTTTACTTACTTCGTAGCAACAGTACCTTTTCGATTCTCGAAAAAGACTGGGAAAAGGGTAATCGGAAGAAGGCTGCCAAAAAGATCTACGAAACACCAACCCTAACGTGGTGGATTATAACAATCTACAAAGCTGTCACCCATGTAGCTACCACAACTATCCGGAGGATTGGGCGCAAACTCAGGTAAACTCTAGTCTAGACACCAAGTCTACACTAACGCTTACTACTCTAATCAGATATCATAATTAGAGCACTCAATACGAGCGAAGATCCAGTAAATAAAATAAAGTAGAACTGAAGTTAAATAGAATACTTAGAAATAGTAAATGATGAACCTGGAGATTACTTGAAGACGAACCAGATGTTGTACCAATACAATGTTGAGGAAGATCCGACAGATCCGGCTCCTCCTCAGCTCTCTCCTTCTCCTCTCTCTAATACAATCTCTAATTACAACTAGATGAACTAGACAACTAGAACTAGAAGAACTAGAACTAGATCTAATTCTAGATGAACTAGGTTCATCTAGAGGGACCTCTACTTCTAATTGAAACCCTAGTTTCTGATGTGGAGATGAATAATGAAGATGAAGATGTCTGGAGAGGGGGGTCTGGGGATGCTTATATAGCCCGAGGTGGAGTAGGGGGCAAGGAATCGCCATGTCATCGATCCGTGTCACGTTTATCGCCCACCGTTGGATCAAACCGACTTCAGTGACGGTGGAGATGCATCCTAGGAGGCGGTGGAAGAATTTTCCAGAAGGCCGGAGGCGAAACGGGCTCCGTGGCCGACCGGTCGGTCTCCAAGTGGGACCGGTCGATCTGGCCCAGTGGGCCCACGTGGTGGGCCAGCTCGTGGTGTCTTCTGGTGTCTTCTAGATCCTTCTTTTGCAGATTTCGTCGCGAAATTAATATCTTTTCATCCGGGACTCCGAATATAGCAAATGATATGTCCGTTTCGATCGTCTCGACGAGCTCTTCGCAATGGTGCACTTCAATTCATCACTTGAGATACTTTTATATGGTGAAATATTGATATCCTACAAAATAAGTGAGAGCACCAAAACTCGTGGAACTTGTTAGTTTCAAACCCTACAACTATGCTTTGTAATTCATTTAGTGTCATTTCATGCAATAGTTGATGGTTAATTATGAGCATTAGTGAGCGTCAACAAGTTCCCCCAAGCTTAACCTTTGCTAGTCTCGAGCAAAGACAAACTCAATGGTGGATCAGAAGTTGCTGCCATATCTTCACTTCCAACAAGTACACAAGCATTCAAATAGAAGTTCTCGTATGGAATAGGAAAAAGTATCATATTATTCATCACAGGGCTTAGTACTTTACCTTGAATCCTGAGTAATTGAAAGATAGAATGGTCAAATCAAGCACTATGTCTCTAGTTCTTTTCACTTCACTATTATTCCGAAGTTTTTATGAATTTTTAAAAAAGATTAATGGCATATGTTGTCAAATTAAACAATGGATCCAAAGAGAAAGTCAACCACACCATTGAATCGAGAAGTGCATGTGTACGGAGAATGGAGTCGGATGCTCTTTTGAATATATATCACTCTCTTCTGTTTATCAGAGACACATGACTATCAGGCTAATTCTACTATCGGCACGTGCCCATTTTTTTTAATATATTTTTTTTTCTTTTTTTTTTCGAGGTTCCGGACACTTGTCCCTTTTTATTTTCTTGGGATTATCTTTTTTGAGGTTTCGGACACATGTCCCTTTTTATTTCCTCGGATTTTTCTCTCTTTTTTTTTCTCTTTTTTTTCTTTTTTTTCAATAGCCACATGTTTCCAACAACTTTTGAGAGGATTGGAACAAATAATCATGAGCATTTATGCGAAAAATGAATGGAATGTGTAAGTGATCTCAATTCAATAGCATGATAACTTCTCATAGGGTCAACAAAGCTTAATTTAACTCAATGCAATTATAGTCCATATTAATATTGGAAAACTCTCCGGAACTCTAGTGTTGTTTTAAAACAAGATAACAGTAGCTCAGATCATCACATATCATATCTGTCAATTACCTAGACTCTGGATCAAGCATTTACTACCCATAAATTTATTTTATTTTTAAGCATCATTATTAATCAGGAGTACTCATGCTTTGAAGGCTAGGTACTTGAAAGAAATTAGATAGAGCAACTATTCATCATTTCCATGTAAAAGATTAGAGAGAGTTCTTCTTTTATTATTAACTTCTAAATAAACTAAGCAAACTAACATAGTATTTATTTAACCTAACACACTATTTATTAACCTAACACACTTATTATAAATAACTAAGATAGTGAATAAGATATACCTAGATTACGAAGATAACGGGGTGCTCTCCTCCAAGCCGGTTCCCTTAATAACGTTGAGCCTTCATGTGCCCATATATTTTTGTCTCTTTTTTAATTAATGGTGAGCCTTCATGTGCCCACATATTTTTGTTCTTTTCTTTTTAGGGGTGAGCCTTCATGTGCTCACATATTTTTGGGTGTTTTGAATTTATTTATAGAATGAAAAACTTAGAGGATAAAGATACTTACGTGGATACATGGGGTGCCTTCCCCAGCTGAATGTTGACGTAGTCGTTCGATCTTGTAATGTAGCAAACTGACAGTGGATATGTGTTTCCTCTGTGGAGCTTTGATTGATGTTGATGGTTGTGGAAACAGTGCTCCAACAGTGGATAGAACATCCACTTGCTTGTCGGCTTTTCTTGGTCTTTTAATCCTGAGACTCAAATAGACAACAAGACTTGTGGAATAGATTAAACGTTAGTGGTTGGCCACTTAGGCCTTAGTTGTCTAGAATTTCAGTAAGATCTCTTTCTCAATATTTGTCGGGGGAACATCAAAAGGTACCCCAACCCAATCAACGCAAACCAATAGGTTAAACCTAGAACACCAATTAATAGCAAAACCTAGCAAGTATAACCTTCTAAAAAGCCAACTCCTCGAGCCCCGGTACATAGGCCTCGAGCCCTCCGCAGCCATACATCGCTCCTCGAGACCCCACGCGGGACCTCGAGCCTCTCTGGCGCGACTGCCTATCCCTCGAGACGCTCCACGCCTCCCTCGAGCGGCCACGGGCACCGGATACCAACCCCATACTGCGTATTTAATGCGTTCACCTACTCCGGTCACGCCTTCTGGTGCACGGCGACATGCGCCACAGTAAACCGGAGCCACACAGTCAAATCTCGCTTTCCACCTCAGCATGGGCAAAAGGCGCGAGTACAGCACTGTTGGGCCGTGCCCTGCACTGTAGCACACTCGAGCCTCATCCCGAGGCTTGGGATCCCGCTGTACGCCCGGGCGTTCTGGGACTTGCGCGTACCTGCGGGGGCTCGAGCCCTCCGTAGGCGCCACCTCGAGGCCGGCTCCGCGCCCCTCGAGCCCTAACTGCTTTCACGCTATTGGAGGGCAGGTACCCCGAGACCCGGAGGGACCCCGCCGTGTCCTGTACATACCGGGATGGGTGTTGTACGACTTCCACATCGCCACGCCTCCACGTCCGCGCCCGGGATGGAGGCCACGTATCAAGGACGCCTCAACAGCAACACCCACGTTGGCTATAGTGACTTCGACGAGACAGAGTTCCTACCCTTCGCCATATCGAACGCTGTACATGTCAATCCTGTGTAACCCATGCCTCATCTTGTTCTATAAAAGGGGACGCTAGGGCCCTTCGCGCGCAGGAGAAGAGACACACGAGTCCACACACAAAAACACGAGTCCGGACTCCGGTCCACGCTCATTGAGCTTGTATTGCCCCTGTACAAGCACTTAGGTGCAAGTAATACAAGAACCTCCTCCCCCGCTGGACATAGGGCCTTCTTTGCCCGAACCAGGATAAATCCTTGTGTCATCTTGCATCACCATCCAGGAAGAGAGCACGCGATCATATTACACGTTGGTGTCATACCCCGGGTTCGAAACACCGACAGTTGGCGCGCTAGGTAGGGGACTTCGCGTGTCCGAGCCGATTTCTCGTTGTTTTCTGGATGGCTTCGTCCCCTCCTTCGTTCTCGGCTGGTGCCGTCGTCTGGTTCGGGAGCCCGAGTTCCTGGCCACCGGCAACGGCAATGAGCTGACCCTGCTCTCCACAGAGAGCCTGAGCAGAGGGCGTGTCACGCCCCCCCGCGCAGGGCGTGGCGCGTCGCCCGCACCACCACGCGTCGCCACCTCGCGAGCGGTGCCGTCGTCACCATCGAACACCCCGGGCACGGGCGGTGCCCGCTTCGCACGCCCCACTTCCCCGTGGCCGACGCAGAGTCCCCGAGAGGAAACCTGCCCGGCGCACGACCGGAGACTTCTAGGGCGCGCGCGCACTCCCCTAGCGGGTTCGCGTTCGTCACGCGCACGGACCCGGGAGCCTGGCCAGAGCCCCCGAGCCGCGCTCCGTCGACACCACACCATTCCTCCTCCCGCACGGGGTTTTACCGCCTCCCGACGCCAGCGGTTCCCGTTTGGCCTCAACAACCCCGCGGCATTTCCGCCCACCGCCTCGGCGAGCTCCGTCAGGACCCTCGGGCGGCACAGAGCGGGAGGAGCGTCCGGGCGTACTCCTACGAGCCACCACCGACCTGGAGATCGTCTACCCCGTGCACGTCGACCGCGGCCTCTCACGAGCCGTCGAGCCACCTCGCCGAGCCACCTTCGGGGAGTGGTACCGCGAGCTACAGTCCCGGCACGAGCCAGGGCGGCGCGGCATCAGCAGCTCCGACTCCGACGAGTACGACTACCACGACCCTGACCTCTGGGATCCCACCAGGGAGTGCTTCCAGCTCGAGGGAGTCGTAAGCGATACGAGGACCACGACGACGACAACAGGCCGGCGCTCAACCTCGAAGAGCCCGAAGACGTGGCTGCGGCAGGCGGGTCACGCGTTCAGGGGAGGAACGAACCCCCGGCACCGGCTGCACCATCTCAGCACAGCGACGACCGGGCGGCGCAGCTCGCGCAGCTGCGGGAGGCCATCGCCAAGGCTGAGGAGGATCGACACGCCTGCTGCAGCTCGAAAAAACCCTAGTGCAGGAGCCAGCCCAGCCTCGAGGCGCCGGTGCTCGTGGCCGCGCTCGAGTGGTCCACCGGCAGATCCTCGAAGACGGGGCACCAGCACGCCCCGAGGTACGTTTCCGCGAGCCGGGCAGAACGTGGTGGCGGCGCAATGCTGCTCCGTGATCTACCCGCCGTCTCCAACCCTGACGCCAGGCGCATGCTCGGGGAAATGAAGAACCTCCTCGAGACAGCCGCTGTGCAGCAGGCCGAGAGCTCAGCCTCGCGACGGCGCGGGGCGGCCTCGGGGAAACCAGCAGACACGCCCGGCAACGAGCGCGAGATGTCCGTCCACCAGCCGGACGCCTCTCGAGCTAGGCCAGTCCGGGAACGGATCGTCGACAACCGGCCGCCTCGAGACCCCAACGACGCCCGCAACGACATCAACCGCCGGCGCAAGGACAAGGGGGCCCAGGAGCGTGGCTATAGCGCCCATCGAGGGGGGCGCTACGACAGTGACGAGGACCGGCAAGTCCTCGAGCCCCGGGCCCCAGAGTCTTCAGCCGGGCCATCCGCAGCTCAACCCTCCCCGACCGCTTCCGACCACCGACCAACATCGTGAAGTATGACGGGGAGGTCGAGCCCAAGCTCTGGCTCTCGGACTTCCGCCTAGGCTGCCAACTGGGCGGAGCGAAAACGACGACCGTGTGATCATACGCCAACTCCCACTTTACCTCTCGGACACCGCCCGCCGGTGGCTCGAGGGGCTCCCCCGGATCGGATCGACGACTGGGCCGACCTAGTCAGGGTCTTCGACGGGAATTTCAAGGGAACTTGCGTGCGCCCAGGCAACCCCTGGGATCTACGGCGTTGCAGGCAGGCAGCGGACGAGCCCCTCCGCGACTTTGCTCGGCGGTTCTCGAAGCAGCGCCTCGAGCTCCCCCACGTGCCTGATGAGGACGTCATCTCAGCGTTCCTCGCGGGCACGACATGCCAAGAGCTAGTTCATGAGCTAGGACGCTACCGTCCCAGGACGGTCGAGGACCTGATGGATCGTGTCACCAGCTTTGCCTCAGGCGACGAGGCAGTGGGGGCCTTCTTTGGCCGCTCCACGGACAAAGGTAAGGCGGTGACCGCGCCAGAGGGCTCGAACAAGGGCGACGACGCCAAGAACCGCAACAACAACAACAAAAAGAAGAAGAACAAAAGCAAAGGTCAGAAGGCGAAGCGCGACGCCGACGACGACAACGATGAAGAAGTGCTCATGGGCGCCCTCGACCATAAGAAACCTCGAGCCCCCCTGACGGGGCTGTTTTCGACCAGATGCTCGAGGACCCCTGCCCTTATCACAAGGGCCTCGTAAATCATAAGCTAAAAGACTGCCGACTGTTGAAGGGGTTCTACTCCAAGCTCGGCGACAAGAAGGAAGACACGCCTAAGGGCAAGGACAACAATCGACGCGACGACGGGGACGCGGGTTTCCCCCCGGTGCGCGACTGCTTCATGATCTACGGGGGCCCAACCGTCGGGCTCTCGGCTCAACAGAGAAAGAAGGAGCGCCGGGAGATCTTTGCACTCCGCCACGAAGCACCCCGGTACCTCGACTGGTCTGATGCGCCGATCACGTTCGACCGTGACGACCATCCGGATCATGTCGTAAATCCAGGAGCGTACCCTCTTGTCGTCGACCCCGTCATCATCGATGTACGGTTCTCCAAGGTGTTGATGGATGGGGGCTCGAGCCTCAACATCATATACCTCGAGACCCTCGACCTCCTGGGGATTTCGAGGGACCAGCTCCGACCCAGCGTCGGGGGGTTCCACGGAGTCGTACCTGGGAAGAAGGCACACCCCCTCGGGCGCATCGACCTCCCTGTCTGCTTTGGCACGCCGGCCAACTTCCGCCGGGAGACGCTCACCTTCGAGGTGGTCGGGTTCCAAGGGACCTACCACGCAATCATCGGCAGGCCCGGCTATGCTAAGTTCATGGCGGTCCCCAACTACACGTACTTGAAGCTCAAAATGCCGGGGCCAAAAGGGGTTATCACCGTCGACACCTCCTACGAGCACGCGTACCACTGCGACGTGGAGTGCGTCGAGCGTGGGGAGGCAAACGTCCAACTCGACTCGCTCGAGGCCCTAGCCGCCCTGGCCACCGAGGAGGCCCCTGAAGCAAAGCGCCACGCTGGCACCTTCGAGCCGGCGGAGCACACCAAGCAGATACCCGTCGACCCGACCTCGACCAACGGCAAGACGCTGACCATCAGTGCCAGCCTCGAGCCTAAATAGGAAGCAGTGCTCGTCGACTTTCTCCGCGCGAACATCGACATGTTTGCGTGGGGCCCCTCGGACATGCCGGGCATACCGAGGGAAGTCGCCGAGCACGCCTTGGAGATCCAGGCCGGGTCCAGACCGGTGAAGCAACGCCTGCGCCGCTTCGACGAGGAGAAGCGCAGGATCATCGGCGAGGAGGTGCACAAGCTTTTGGCGGCCGGGTTCATCAAGGAGGTATTTCACCCAGAGTGGCTAGCTAACCCTGTACTAGTTAGCTTTTGAAGTACTTTCGTTTCTCAATGCGTATTTCGGCTACCACCAGATTAGGATGAAAGAATCCGACGAGCTCGCTACCTCTTTTGTTACGCCTTTTGGTATGTATTGCTACGTTACAATGCCCTTCGGCCTTCGAAACGCCGGGGCAACGTACCAACGTTGCATGCAGCATATCTTCGGCGAACACATAGGCAAAACCGTCGAGGCCTACGTCGATGACATCGTGGTTAAAACAAGAAAGTCGGGAACCTCATCAGCGATCTCGAGACCACGTTCGAGTGCCTCCGGGCCAAGAATGTGAAGCTCAACCCCGAGAAATGTGTCTTTGGTGTGCCTCGAGGCATGCTACTTGGCTACATTGTCTCACGACGGGGATCGAGGCCAACCCCGAAAAAATCTCAGCAGTCACGAGGATGGGCCCAATTCGAGACCTCAAGGGTGTACAGAAAGTGACAGGCTGCCTAGCCGCTCTCAGCAGATTCATCTCGAGGCTAGGGGAAAAAGCGCTACCCCTCTACCGCCTGCTGAAGAAGACGGAACGCTTCGCGTGGACTGTCGAAGCCGAGGAGCCTTAACCAAGTTGAAGGGGTTGCTGACTTCCGCGCCAATTCTCGTGCCACCGCGACCGGCCAGGGTGACGATCCCCCCGAGCCTCTCCTCCTCTACGTGGCCGCAACCACTCAGGTGGTCAGCGCGGTCATAGCCGTCGAGAGGCGCGAGGAGGGTCATGCGTTGCCGGTCCAACGGCCGGTGTACTTCACCAGTGAGGTGCTCTCCGAGGCCAAGATCCGGTACCCGCACATCCAGAAGCTGCTCTACGGCATCATCATCACGAGACGCAAGCTCCAGCACTACTTCCTCGCTCATCCCGTAACGGTGGTGTCATCCTTCCCCCTCGGCGAGATCATCAACAATCGGGAGGCCACGGGGCGCATCGCCAAGTGGTCCGCCGAGCTAATGGGGGAGGCCATCACCTACGCCCCGCGAAAAGCCATCAAGTCACAAGCGTTGGCAGACTTCGTTGCTGAGTGGACCGACACCCAGCTCCCGCCGGCACAAATCCAAGCCGAGCTCTGGACCATGTACTTCGACGGATCCCTCATGAAGACGGGGGCAGGCGCAGGCCTGCTCTTCATCTCACCCCTCGGAGTCCACATGCGCTACCTGCTACGCTTACACTTCCCCGCCTCCAACAACGTCGCTGAGTACGAGGCCCTGTCAATGGGCTGCGCATCGCCCTCGAGCTCGGGGTCCGACGCCTCGATGTTCGAGGGACTCGCAGCTCGTCATCAACCAGGTTATGAAGGCTTCAAGCTGCATCGATCCCAAGATGGAGGCATACTGCGGGGAGGTGCGCAAGCTAGAAGATAAGTTCTACGGCCTCGAGCTCAACCACATAGCTCGAAAGTACAACGAGGCCGCAGACGAGCTGGCAAGGTGGCGTCCACGCGCGGCACCGTTCCACCAGACGTCTTCTCGAGGGACGTTTTCGAGCCATCCGTCAAAATCGGCCCGGGGGCTGGCCCCTCGACGCCACCCCTCGAGACAGACGCGGGGGCTCGACCGTTAACGCCACCCCTCGAGAACGACACCTCGACATCCGATGAGGCAATGCAGATCGACACGCCCGCCTCTTCTTCATCACGACCCCTCGACTGGCGGACGCCCTTCCTCGACTACCTGACGCAAGGCGTGCTACCAGAAGACAAGACGGAGGCCCGACGCATCGCTCGAAGGGCCAAGACCTACGTCATCTACGGCAACAACGAGAGCTGTACCGTCGAAGCCCATCGGGAATCCTTCAACGCTGCATCCCCCTCGAGGAGGGACGCAGGCTCCTCGACGACATGCACTCGGGGGCTTGCGGCCATCACGCAGCGCCAAGGACCTTGGTAGGGAACGCCTTCCGACAAGGCTTCTACTGGCCAACCGCCATCGGAGACGCCAAGCGCCTGGTCCAAGCTTGCCAAGGGTGTCAGTTTTACGCCAAGCAAACGCATCAACCCGCGCACGCCCTGCAGATGATCCCCATTACTTGGCCGTTTGCCGTCTGGGGGCTCGACCTCGTGGGTCCCCTCAAGATGACAACCGGAAGGTACACGCATGTGCTCGTGGCCATCGACAAATTCACCAAGTGGATCGAGGCCAAGCCCATAGGCGACCCCACCTCCGAGAAGGCGGTCGAGTTCATCGCCGACATCATGTACCGGTTCGGGGTGCCTAATGTCATCATCACCGACAATGGCACCCAATTCACGGGCAAAAGGTTCACCAACTTCTGCGACGACAACAACATTCGCGTGACCTGGGCCTCGGTCGCATACCCTCAATGCAACGGGCAGGTCGAGCGCGCCAACGGCATGATACTCCATGGGCTGAAGCCGAGGCTGTTCAAGACCCTCAAAAATTTCGGAAAGGGGTGGGCCGCAGAGCTCCCCTCGGTGCTGTGGGGCCTCAGGACTACGCCGAGTCGAGCCACCGGGTTCACTCCATTTTTCCTAACCTACGGCGCCGAGGCCGTCTTGCCTACGGACCTCGAGTACGGCTCACCTCGACTTCGAGCCTACAACGAGCAAACCAACGACGAAAAGCTCGCCAACGCCAAGGACCAGCTCGAGGAGGCCCGAGACGTGGCGCTCATCAACTCCGCGCGCTACCAGCAAACACTTCGACGCTACCACGACAAGCACGTGCGCAAAAGGGACCTAGCGGTGGGGGACCTCGTGCTTCGACGACTGCAAGATAATCGAGGGCGCCACAAGCTCACCCCTCCATGGGAGGGCCCATACACCGTAGCTGAAGTGCTCAAGCCAGGAACGTACAAGCTCTACGACGGTCAAGGCAGGATCCTGGCGAACGCGTGGAACATATCTCAGCTACGTCGCTTCTACCCTTAAGGGCCTCGAGGCCTTGTTCATTTTGTTGCTTTGTACAAACACGTTGAAATGAATGAACAAACTCGTGCATTGTCTTTCATTTTGCTTAGCAACTTAAGGTAGCCTCGACCCTGCTTGCTCAGGGTCGAGCCTCCCTCGGGGGCTGACAGGGGGACCCCCCCAGACTCCGAAAAAACGCGTTTTTCTTTTCAAAAATTCGACCCTTATCTCGATTCGCACCTCGAGCGCACTAGCAACGTCTAAGTCCGTAAATACCCCGAGCCCCCAAGAGCCGGGGGCGTCGACGTAGACGGCCACCTACGCCCCGGGCTACGGTACCCTACCTACGCCTCCCCTCGAGGTACTCGTGACGCGTATCGAAGGAACACGGACTAAGCGGTAAAGCTCGAGCTGAGACAAAGAGAATTGATCGAATAAATTTGAAAAGAAAACAGCTTCTTTAAATAAACAAGTCATATATACACATGATTGGCCTCGTCAGGCCACAAGTAATGACACAAATTTTTACAAAGGGCCTCGATGCCCAAATTTGACACGCAGGTCTCAATCCTCGTCGGTCTGGTACTCCTCCCCGAGATCTTCCACGGAGGGCTCGCCTCGACGTCCGGGCCAGGAGAAGGGGGGCCACCTACACCGCTGTCCGCATCCGGAGGCAGCACATCCTCCTCGAAGAGCTTCGCGAGCGCCGCCCCCGGCTTGTCCACCTTCTCGAGGATCTTGTCGACGCGGCGATCGTTCCATTCCTCGTCCCTCCCCTCAATCTCAATGAAGCCCTTGGCGACGACATTGACCGGGAAGCGGAAGGCGGAACGGACGGCGCGAGCGCCTGCTTGACGCCATGGTGGAGAGCGTGCCGGACTCGGTCCCGTGCGGCCGCGTCAAAATAGCATAAGGCGTCGACCAAAGCGTCGCCTCGAGCCACCGCGCCCTCTGCCGCGGCTACCGGAGCGACGCCCCACATAGAGTCGAGCCTGTCGAGGGTGGCGCGCGCTCATTCTGTCACCATGGTCTCGTCCTGGAGTTGCCCCAGGAGAGCCTGGTTCGTCCCGCGAAGCTCCTCGGCGGTCTTCTCAACCTCTGCGCAAACAAACAAGTAGAAGGAGTGAGATCGCGGCGTGACAAAAACCTCGAGATCAAAACAAGGCAAGGCATGAAAATTACCTTCGCAGTGCATGCCCAGAGCGGCGAGGTCGCTGGTAAGGCCCTCGACGCGCTGATCAAGCCTGCGCTTCTCGGACAGCAACGCGCTTTTCGGCCCTGAGGTCTTCTACCAGCTTGCCCGTCTCTGCGAGGGCCAGATCCTTCCGGATCACCTCTTGCCGCGCCGCTCCGCCGCGGATCGGGCGGTGGCGGCTTCGCTCTGGGCATCCTCGGCCTCTTTCTTCGCCGCCTCCGCTGCGGATCGGGCGATGGCGGCTCCGCTTTGGGCGTCAGCGGCTTCCTTCTTCGCCGCCTCCGCTTCAAACCGGGCGGTGGTGGCCTCGCTTCGGGCATCGGCGACCTCCTTCCTCGACGCTTCTAGAGCGGTGGCGGCCTCCTCCTTAGCTCGGGCGGCCTCCCCTCGAGCCGCCTGGGCCTCTACCTGCGCTTCGTTGAGCCGACTCGCCATTTGGGCATTCCGGCTCAGCTCAGCGCGGAGATCCTGGAGCTCCGCCTCCGCCCTAGCGAGGGCAGCCGCCGCCCGCGCGGACCTGTCCGTCTCCTCCGAGAAGGACCGCTCCGCCTCCGCCATGAGCTCGACCACCTCCCTGAAGATGGACCGCGCCTCCCGCGGGGCCCCCTGTTGGGCCGATCGCTCGACGGGGACCATGGCTCGGGGCGAGCTCGGCGCGTCAGGAAACGGCCACACCGGTCGATCGACCTCGACGAGGGGCAGGCCCCTCCTCCGGCTCGAGCGGTGCGGCTGCGGCCCACCAACCGGTGGCACAGGCTGCGGCTCCCTCCGCCCCTCCTCCGTCTCCGCCGCTGTCCGTCTCCTCCCGGGGCGACGGCGCGGCCTCGCGTGGAGGCGGGGACTCGAGCGGTAGGTAGCGGATCGCGGGGGGTGGCTCGCCCCCAAGCTCTCCTCCCTCGCCGAGTCCTCGGCGCCTTGTCGCCCCTGGCCGGGGCCTCGAGCGCTTCTTCCAGTGTTGAGCCCTCGACCGGAGGCGGCACCCGCTCCAGCTCGTCCAAGAGCTCCTCCACCGTCGGCACCAACGCCTCTCCCTCCTGCCCCTCCTCCGCGGGCCGACTCTCGTCGACTGGGGTCTCGGGGACCGCCGACCCCCGGCCTCAGACACCGACGGAGCCGCGCCTATCTCCGGTGCTCCCCCCAAAATGGTGTCATGGCGGGGGGAGAAGCGGCCCTCTCGGTAGGTACCACCGGAGCAGGAGGAGGCGGTGTCGCGACGGACGCGGTGACGGCAGGATCGATGCCAGAAGCTGCGGTCCCTGCTGAAAAAGATAACGACGTTGTCAGAGTCAGGAAGATGCCTCGACCTCCGTGGTCGATGGCGGCGGCCTCACCAAGATCCGCGGCGGCCATCCGACTTCCCCGAGCCATGGCCGCTCGGGCCTTTGCCAGCCAAGCGGCCTCCCCAGCAGAGGAAGAAGCCGTACCTCGAGGTGCCTGTTCCACAGCAGAGCTCGAGGTCTTAGTCCGCTTGGACGCTGCGAGGTCCACCTCCTGCCAGGAGCGCTTTCCCCTAAAAAACCATAGACGGCGCGCATCACAAAAGATAAAAAAAGGGGAGTAAAACCTCACTACCAGCAAAATTGAAAAACACTACTTACCCAAAGTGACGGCGGGCCTTCTTCCCCGAGCTGCCGGATTCACCGGGGGCTTCGAGCCCGATCTATGGCTCGAGCCATGCTCCCGAGCCGTCTCTGTGGCTCGACCTCGATGGGGAGCCCTCCTTCTGCCCCTTGTCTCTAGGGGGCGACCGCACCCTTCGAGCAGTCATCTCGGCGCCTTTCCCGGCGCGGGCTCCGAGACCTACTCCGGCGCTCGGGCCGGCGGTCGCGCCTCCCCACATCTGCCTCCTTCTCCCGGCGGGTGGTGCGGCGACGGACTCCGGGGTCGGTCGCGACTCTGGTCGCGAGACGGCCGGGGACTCCCCCCTCGACGGTCATGGTGACGGGGGCTCGGCGCCCTCTCATGCTGCCCGCTCCTCCGCGGGCTCGACGGCGCCCTCGACGCCTCGTGGCGGACGGCCCCGGCATCCCCTCCGCGCGTGATGATCACTCCTCGAGGTCCGGCCCTTCTCGAGACCCCCCGCTTGGGTCGATGTGGCCGAAGCCTCCTTCCGTGCCGCGGCGACGGCGCCCCGGGTCCGAGGCTTCTTTGCGTCCGGGGGCACGTCCGGCACGGAGCTCGACGGTCCTCGTGCCCCGACGAGGCAGGGCTCGGCGCCGCCTTCCGCGGCTGCGTCCCGCGCGATCCCTTCGCCGGGGGGATCTCCAGTATACCCTCCTGCACAGAGGAGCGGTCAGCCCCGACGTCGACGACCCCCGCGCGCCTCAGACGCGCATCCATTCCCTCGTCGTCACTCTCCTCTTCATCATCACTCTCCTCTCCGAGCTCGAGGAGCTCAGCTCGGGGGCCATCTCCAGGCTGACGGTTGCGACGAGCCTTCGCCAGCCTCTGCTCCGAGCCGAGGCGACGCAGGTTTTTGTTTTTCTCTTTCTTCTTTCTGGCATCCTTGCTCTCCTTATCTTTCTGAGCAGAGAGGCGCCTCACCTGGGTATCCGCGGCGTCCTCCCTCACCGGGGGCCTCGACGCACGACAAGTAAACGCCCCCTGCAAAAAAGAAGAAGCGTGACGAGACAAACCACAAGAAGGGTGTGCCAGGTTCGGAGAAAGAAAAAGGGGGAGGAGGCTCGGGACCGCTTAGCTCGAGGGGGCTTACCAGGTCTAGACACCCTTGTCGGGTGCCATGGCGATCAGGTTGGTGTCCTCGGGATAAACGACCCTTGGATCGTGATCGACACCCGCGAGACGCCCTCGTTCCGAGGCAGCCTCCCCTCGGCCATCCTCGACCGATTTAGCGCCTCGAGCTGGGCCTTCGGCCCCATCTCGTGCAAAAGAAGGGGCGGTCCGCCAGCGGAAGAACCCTTCGCTGATGGAACGCCCAGATGACCGCCTGGACGGTCAGGTTCTTCTCGTCCACCAGCATCTTCATCATCTCCATCAGTGGAACCAGGTGGCGTTGCCTGTCCGCCGCGACCCCCCAGGTCCACTTCTCCGGGCGCTGAGTGAGGACCCTGCCGGTGTACTGCGGAAGGAGACCACCTTCATTCCGCAGGTAGAACCAGTGGTCGTCCCACCCGGCCTGGTTGGTGGAAAGCTTGTAGCGGAGGTATTCGCGGGGACATTGGCCGACGAGGTCCCAGTCCTCGCAGTGACGGTGAGGGAGCCCATGCGCACGAGCCGCCTCCCGCTGGGCTTCAAGGCCTTGATGAAGAGCTCGCCCCGGAAGAGATGGACGAACATCTCCCAGTGCGGCTCCATCTTCAGGTACCCCTCGCACACCGCGGCGAAGATGGCAGCGTGCGAGATTGAGTTGGGGGAGAAGTGTTGCAGCTCCACCTCGTAGTGGTGGGTCAGCGCCCGCATGAAGCGGCTCGGCGGAACACCGAGCCCCATGCGGTGGTAGCGCGTGAAGCTCACCACGTACCCCTCCGGCGGGTGCGGCTCCCGGTGCTCCGCCGACGGGATAGCCCACCACGCGGGTCCCTCCTCCGGGTTGGGGCGGAGAAGCCCCTGGGCCACCAACGAGTCCATCTCGCGCTGCGTCACCTTCGTCGGGCTCCAGTCTTCGGCGGCAGCGCTTGTGTCTGGGCAGCCATGACGATGGCGGCGCGGACCCGAGCGGCGGACGGACGGGCCGAAAATTCCCAATCGACTAGCTCGAGGGAGAGGGCGCGTGAAGGCTACGGCGGCGGTGAAGGCAAAGGCAAAGTAAAGGGTTCCTTTTCCCCTCTTTCGATATTTATAAGGGAAAACCCCAACGGGCGGGGTCTCCCACGACGTAAAAAGGTAACTGCATGCATTTAATGCGCCCACCTAACCACGTCTCGAGCCGGTTGACAGGTACACGCGGCAACATCTCATCCGCTCAACTACCGGGGCCCTCCGCGGCCGCCGCTCCAACTTCACGTCCGCTGCCCTGGCGCCACGATCTCCACTCCCTGACGGTTTCCGCCTAAAAAGCGCGCCCAACGGGCAGAAGGATTCCAAGCGACGAAGGCTTCTTCAGGAAGGTAAAAACGGGCCCCGGCCCTAAGCCTCGAAGCAGCGAAGGCTGGCCCTCGAAGGGGTTCGACAGCCGGCTTCGAGCACCCGAGTCAGGGACACCAAGGCGCCACTCGCAGCATCGCTCGAGGGCCAAGCCCTCGAGGCCCCTCACGTGTATCCAAGGCGGGGCGCGACGTGCAGTGAGATCCCCTCGGAGGGAGGCATCGAGCCACCGGGTCCTATCGAATGGACCCGGCACTCCTGCAGACTGAGCGCCCATGCTTTATGAGATCGCCTCCGGGCTACAGTCGACCCCATCGAACGGGGCACGAGGTCTCACTTGGATTTCCCCGTTACCAGCTCACCGGGAACCTCGATACTCGCCCACTCGTGGTAGTACGAGGCATCCCCCCTCGCATCCGATCGAAAGGACTCGCGGGATGACAAGCCAGGGCAATTGGCGTGCCGGACAGCTCGAAGAGCCGGCCGGTCAGTTCAGCCTGGCACCCCTCGACGAAAGAGGGTTAAAAAACTCGGGGGCTCGACACTCCCAAACCTAAAAAACGTAACTAACACTCGCAAAACAGCCCACGAGGGAGCCCTAACCACTCCCCCGTGGCCTCGGGGGCTACACCCGCGGGTGTCGCTCGCACGACACCCACGGAATCAAAACGGCCAAACCCTCGAGACCGGTTAGCTAACCCTCGAGATCCCAGTCGGGAGCCCCTGCTCGAGTGCCAGCACTCGAGCAAGGGCTCGGGGGCTACTGTCGGGGGAACACCAAAAGGGTACCCCCCCCAATCAACGCAAAACCAATAGGTTAAACCTAGAACACCAATTAATAGCAAAACCTAGCAAGTATAACCTTCTAAAAAGCCAACTCCTCGAGCCCCGGTACATAGGCCTCGAGCCCTCCGCAGCCATACATCGCTCCTCGAGACCCCACGCGGGGACCTCGAGCCTCTCTGGCGCGACAGCCTATCCCTCGAGACGCTCCACGCCTCCCTCGAGCGGCACGGGCACCGGATACCAACCCCATACTGCGTATTTAATGCGTTCACCTACTCCGGTCACGTCTTCTGGTGCACGGCGACATGCGCCACAGTAAACCGGAGCCACAGTCAAATCTCGCTTTCACCTCAAGCATGGGCAAAAAGGCGCAAGTACAGCACTGTTGGGCCGTGCCCTGCACTGTACACTCGAGCCTCATCCCGAGGCCTGGGATCCCGCTGTACGCCCGGGCGTTCCGGGACTTGCCCGTACCTGCGGGGGCTCGAGCCCTCCGTAGGCGCCACCTCGAGGCCGGCTCCGCGCCCCTCGAGCCCTAACTGCTTTCACGCTATTGGAGGGCAGGTACCCCAAGACCCGGAGGGACCCCGCCGTGTCCTGTACGTACCGGGATGGGTGCTGTACGACTTCCACATCGCCACGCCTCCACGTCCGCGCCCGGGATGGAGGCCACGTATCAAGGACGCCTCAACAGCAACACCCACGTTGGCTACAGTGACTTCGACGAGACAGAGTTCCTACCCTTCGCCATACGAACGTGTACATGTCAATCCTATGTAAACCCTGGCCTCCTCTTGTTCTATAAAAGGGGACGCCAGGGCCCTTCGCGCGCAGGAGAAAGAGACACACGAGTCCACACACAAAAACACGAGTCCGGACTCCGGTCCACGCTCATTGAGCTTGTATTGCCCCTGTACAAGCACTTAGGTGCAAGTAATACGAAGAACCTCCTCCCCCGCTGGACGTAGGGCCTTCTTTGCCCGAACCAGGATAAATCCTTGTGTCATCTTGCATCACCATCCAGGAAGAGAGCACGCGATCATATTACTAGTTGGTGTCATACCCCCGGGTTCGAAACACCGACAATATATTTTTTCTATTTTATATTTTTATGGATGCAAGAGAAAATGCAACAGGATGAATGCATGCATATTTATTTTTATTATTTTTTATGCCACTCCATGAACATTCACGTTGGGTTTTTTACAACAATAGAAATTATTCACATGGGGCTTCAATAGTTTAGTGATGTAGTGTAACAAATGCAATATTTTTATTTTCCTTTCTAAATGCAAATGCAGAAATTAAATTGTTTGTGGAATTAAATATGATGATACAATGATTAAATATGATGATGCAAAAATAACTAAGAATTAAATATGAGAAATATACAGGAAAATAAATATGAGGATAACTACTAATTTTACTTTTGGCGAAGGTTCGGATATTTAGGTCCGACGAACCGGACCTCTCTTGGTTCAGACCTCCCAAGTATGTCAGACGTTTTGAAAGTTGTTATTGATTGTACCTTTGAGGTGCAGACTTTTTCTTCCATACTTTCTTGGTCTGAGTCTTCACTCCTGTGGTTCACTGTCTTGAGGTTTTTCTTCTTTCTTTTCTGGGACAGTGTCGATAGCTTTTTCTTTGTGATTGGCCTCTCTATTGTTGATAGTTTGTCTTCTTTGGCATTGAGAGCGGCGTCTTCCACTTCTGTTCTTCTTAGGTGCTTCATTGGGCATATAGCTGATGAAGTTGCATCGTGCCCTTTCTCCAGAAAAGTAAAAAATGGATTTCCTCTTGTAGATGATGTACTTGTAGCGTAGAGGAATGGTCTTGCTAGGATGAGGTGGACATCATCGTCTTCTCATGTCTAGGATCAAGAAGTCTGTGGGGACTTCTGACCTCTAATTCTAACTACGACGTCTTCCATCATTCCTTCTTGTTTATACCTCTGATATGGTGTCACTCATGTTATTTGTTCGTCAAGTAGTTTGAAATGAAGCATTAATTGTGGACGCTGGCAGCATCATGGTCAGTGTGCATGTTCTTGTAGATCTAGGACCTTCACTCTGTAGAATTTGGGAGTGACAAACTTCTCCATGTTTCTCAAGAGTGTGTCCTGCTCATAAAGACAAGGTAGAGATCAAGTGCATGGCTCTGTGGTGGAAAAACACCATCAGAACCAAAAGTTTTGTTTATTCCCCTATAACCTTAGGCACATTGCATAAGACAAACTTGTTGTTTATGTGTCCTCTTCAATCTTAACATGAGTGATAGGATCAGAGGATGAGCATGAAAGTAGCATCTTAAAATATTTTAACAGATCAATATATTGTTTAACCCAAAGAAGGATAATTTATGCATAATGTGTCGATATTTTATGATTGTGATATATCATCTTCCAAAGGTTAGATGCATACATTTTAGCTCATTGGTTAATAGAGTAAGTTAGGAACAAAGAATAAAGAACTGAACATGTTGAGTGATTAGGTTGGATCAATTAATGTGCTACTAAAACACTGTTTGGTTCTTATTTATGCACATACCAGAATTAAGGAGAAGCTTTTGAAGTGATGGTCACATACCTTGAAATGTTTACCTTTATCATTGAAGAGTGATGTGGCGAACTACCTTGGGAAACTTCTCTTGTCTGACTGTTGTTCTTCATGAATAGCTTGTCTTCTCTTCCTATCTCTAGTGAACCTGAGTGATGGGAGCTTGAGAGGAGGAAGGTATAGTAGAATCATCTTAGAGGATCAACCTTCCTTCTCTGTGTGTCAACCTATCAGTGAAGATGTGTTGTTCCCCCACGATGGTCTTTATCTTCTTGTGACCCAGCTCAGACTTGTTCACCTACTTTCATGGAGTGAGTGCTTTGATTGTAGATAATTGTTTTGTGGCAGTCATCTCTTGTCTTGTTCCATGGATCACATTTCTCCATGATCAGTGAGCTGTGTCTCCCTTGCGCAAGTTGTTGAAGTTCATGTGTCTTTCATCTCCAGTGTGAGTTATCTCAGGACTTTCCCAAAATTCATATTGAAAGTTTTCCTACAGGGGTTAGTCTAACAAAATATCAACATCCACTATAGCATACTATTAGTTCAAAATCAACCTAGAACCCACGTCTAATTTGATTTAGAAGGCATTTTAAGCTAAGCATGCTAATTTTAAAACCTTTGAAAGCAAGATCATCACTCCTAAACTAGGCACCATGCTCAATTTAAGAGATGTATGAAAGTACTTCAAACCTAAACATATTCTATAGTAGATGAAGTAGCATTAAAACATTAAAGAGATTTACTCAGCAAATGGTGATGAAAGAGCATGATTAGTTATAGCACATGAGCATGTCTTAAAGGTAGGGGCAACCAACATAGCAACATGGTAAGAGATGTTCTTACAAAGTGTATCATACCCCCAAGCTTAGATCACAAAAATCAAGATTAGATGAATGTAATTCAATGTTGCATGATGATTAGTTGGACATACCTTGTGTTTGTCATTCCTTCGAACTCTTTGCTCCAGACCTGGAAAGGTTAGTGACAAGAGTAACCGAAGCAATATTTTTAACAATTATATCCCTATGCTCATTAGACAAGGGCAGTGTAGCAGGAAGGTGAACACTGATCTGAAAAGTGCTGGTTTTCGGACACTGAGCTGTCTTTGGGAAACCTTCAGAATGAGATTTGGTGAAGTGGTTTCCCCTCCAACACTAACTTAAGAGCACAACGAGATCTACAAAAAATTTGTGATAAAATATGCATCGACAACCACCCTTTGAAGTTTTTGAACAGAAAGCAGGTGGGGGGTTGAAAATCTCGAGTGTGGCAATGTTAGACAGACCAATTGAATCAGGGAGATGTTTCATATGAGCATGGATTTAAAGAGGTGTTTTGAAGTAGCTTTCATGCTCTTTGATATCCTCCTCCTCGTTTTCAGAGAAGAACACCGAAGGATAGGGTCATCATTTTCTAAAGTGTAGGTGTTTTCTCTAGAGAAGGTTCTGTGACAACAAATTGGGAAGGATTTGAAGGAATTTCAAATTCAGTTTTGTGTTCCTCCTCATGTTGGTCGGGGTTGAGCTCGACTTCTTCTTCTGGGAATTCGTCAAAAATGCCAGTGTAAGGGATCTTCAAGGATTTTATTTAGGATGTTTCCTTCACTAACAAGTTTATGTGAGAATGATCCTCCAAAAGCTAAATCGAGATGTAGAGCAGTTCCTTGTTAAGACCACAATAAAAGTGAAAGAGTAGCACATGGTCTGGCAAGGAAAGGTTTGGGCTAGAATTGGTACGGTGTTTGAACCTAGCCAAGCTGCTCCTAGCGGTCTCCTTCTCTTTTTGTTTGAATGTAAGAATTTCGTTCTAAGATCAAAAGATTCGAAAAAGAGGGAAGAAAGCAAGACAAAAGTTGTCCCGAAGTTCATCCCAATTTCATTTACGCCCCTTACGGAATGATTATACCATTTTCTCACTCTTCCTAAAAGGGAGAACGGGAATAATTTCCATTTTAATGGTCTCTTGTGTCATGCCAGCAATAGTCTGACAAGAACACAACTGCTCAAATTCCCTAAGGTGGGTGTATGGATCTTCGTCTTCTGATCCAGAGAAGGATTTTCCCGAACCATGGCTATAAGAGCAGGGCGAAGGTCATAGCCATCTATATGAATGGGGTGTGATGATGGTGGAGGCTCCCACAGTTGCCTTTGGAGCAAAGTATTTTAAGATAGGAGTGAAATCAATGTGGTAAGAAGTGTGGTGGTGAGGTAAAGGTGGTGATAAGAAAAAGGTGGTAAAAAGAAAAGAAACACGGACGATCCTGGTTTCGATTCTAGAACAGCTACCGTTCCCCGGCAACGGCGCCAGAAAGCTTGTTGGGTATTTTAAACGCACACAGAAAAAATCCACAAGCGCACGGGATACCGATGTAGCTTTCACCCGGAGGTATTCCAGGGTATCGATTTCCACGGGGAACGTGAAGTGTACTAGAAGAATTAAGAACGTCCAAGAAAAGAATGGTAATATGGGTAGAGAGATATAGGGTTTTCTAAGCAGGTCTATCTAATCAAAGGTTTACTATACTTTACTTACTTTGTAGCAACAGTACCTTTTCGATTCTCGAAAAAGACTGGGAAAAGGGTATCGGGAGAAGGCTGCCAAAAGATATACGAAACACCAACCCTAACGTGGTGGATTATAACAATCTAAAAGCTGTCACCCCTGTAGCTACCACAACTATCCGGAGGATGGGCGCAAATCAGGTAAACTCTAGTCTAGACACCAAGTCTACACTAACGCTTACTACTCTAATCAGATATCATAATTAGAGCACTCCATACGAGTGGAGATCCAGAGTAAATAAAATAAAGTAAGAACTGAAGTTAAATAGAATACTTAGAAATAGTAAATTGAAGAACCTGGAGATTACTGAAGACGAACTAGATGTGTACCAATACAATGTCGAGGAAGATCCGACAGATCCAGCTCCTCCTCAGCTCTCTCCTTCTCCTCTCTCTAATCCAATCTCTCAATACAACTAGATGAACTAGAACAATAGAACTAGAACTAGACGAACTAGAACTAGAAGAACTAGAACTAGATCTATTTTAGAATGAACTAGAAGAGATTCATCTACAGGACCTTCTTCTAATTGAAACCTTAGTTTCTGATGTGGAGATGAATAATGAAGATGGAGATGCCTGGAGAGGGGGTCTGGGGATGCTTATATAGCCCGAGGTGGAGTAGGGAGCAAGGAATCGCCATGTCATCGATCCGCGTCACGTTTATCGCCCACCGTGGATCAAACCGACTTCAGGGACGGTGGAGATGCATCCTAGGGGCGGTGAAAGAATGTTTAGAAGGCGGAGGCGCGAAACGGGCTCGGTGGCCGTCCGGTCGGTCTCCAAGTGGGACCGGTCGGTCTGGCCCAGTGGGCCCACGTGGTGGGCCAGCGTGGTGTCTTCTAGACTCCCTTTTGCAGATTTCGTCGCGAAATTAATATCTTTTCATCCGGGACTCCGAAATATAGCAAAATGATATGTCCGTTTCGATCGTCTCGACGAGCTCTTCGCAATGGTGCACTCCAATTCATCACTTGAGATACTTTTATATGGTGAAAATTGATATCCTACAAAAACAAGTGAGAGCACCAAAACTCGTGGAACTTGTTAGTTTCAAAACCCTACAACTATGCTTGTAATCATTAGTGTCATTTCATGCAATAGTGATGGTTAATATGATGAGCATTAGTGAGCGTCAACATCCTCCTGGTGATCGACAAAGGGACCCAAGATACTTGGTTGGAAATAGAGATATCAACGGGAAATTCGTCGTCGGGGTTACTACCCCATTCTTATCCTCGCGGGGGAAATTTTCTCATCCCTATCTCTGTGAAGGCTAGCGGTTAACACTTCTTCCCCATCTCCATCCCCGTTCAGGGATTTAATCCCCGCGGAGATGCACATCCTCACATCAGCAGTATACTACATGACAAGACACTTAGTAAAGCAAGATAATAGATCTCAAATACACATAAGTAAATAATACATGATTTTAAATAATCAATAAACATACATATCCAATAATTTATCATAATTTGTATACACATAAGACATGATGTTATATACTCCCTCCGTCCCATTGAGAGTGTCGCCCGAGAAGCGTGTTTGTGAGGGGGACATGGTTTTCTAACGACACTTTCAATGTGACGGAGGGAGTATGTACGTAGGAATTGGGTCTTCTTAAATGGACTTTAAGCATTTTGGGTCCCCGCGTGGAACGGAGACGAGGGACTGCATACCATCCCCGCCTCCGTTATACAGTACCAAATAGAGATGATTTTTTTTCGATTTAATTTCTTATGAGATAAGATTTATATCATCCTTGTTTTCTAATGGGTGAATTTTCTGTGCTGAATTGGAGAACGGGGCCGTTGATATGGCTAGTTAGAAAGTTCTCCACCCTCCTCGGTAAACTTTCGTGTTTCACCGGCCTTTCTCATTGACGGTTGCCTTAAACTAGTAGAACCGCATGAACACAGCTTTGCAGTACGCCAGTACTAGTGGATGCTACAAACAATTTCTGTCCACATCGAATACATACAAGTTAACTTGACAGGCAAATAATTTGTCCTAGATAACCCGTGAACGAATCATGCCCACACCATACCTTTTTGGCGTACCGATCGTCACAAGCAACCACATCGGATTTGGAAAAAACCCTCCAGCGCGGGAAGGTGCCGAATCCAGCCACGAAGCTTCATCGGGGGACTCGCGATCATTTGATTAACACAAAACAGGTTAACAGTTTAACACTATTGATGTAGAGCCAGTGACAGATGCAAACACGATCAAAAGGAGGGACGGATCTCTTCTTCTTTCTCTATTTCTTCATTTTTTTTCTTTTCTCTACTAATTTTTCTTCTAATTATCCCTAATTTTACATTAATGTACCAGCTGTAACGGGGACTTAGCCCCCTTTAGATCCGTCCCTGTGTACAGCAACAAACAATGATTCTCTACTGATTTTTTTGACGTACGTCGGGGTCACGCGACCCCAATAATACAGGGCTAGACTCGCCCTTTCCACGAGCTAAAATTTGTCAGCAGCGAAACTGCACCAGACAGGTCGCACATCAGCTTGGAAATGCCTCTGTCCGTTTGCTGCTGAAAAATATTATGGGATTCGACTCTGGACACGCCGCAACAATCTTCCAGCTCAAACAACAGCGACGGGATGGAAGCTAAAAGGTCGATCAGCTTGACGGACTCGGGGTCTTTGCAACAGCGGTGAAGCTAAGATCAGGCCACTGTTTAGCTGTTTTTATTAAACACCCTGGGGCCTCAGCCAGCTGAGCATCCAGCTCAAACTTCACACACTAGTGCACCACGGGGGAGCAAGCAGAACAAGCAGAAAAAGGCTATCGTCGTTGTTCAGGCTCCGGCAGTCTGGCCACGAGCAGAGAGGTCTGCTGCTCTTCTCCCTCTCTCTCTCTCTCTTCTGGTTGCGTTTTATTTTGGGCCAAGTTGTACTGTCAAGTTTATCGTCTTTGTTGTTTCCAATGGAGTGTTTGAAAATGGTAAATTCTTGAAATTTACCGTATGCCAGTGAACCGTGAACACAAAAGCCACAATACGTTCATGCTTTCACGTTTTGCAGCTAACGCAGGCCTTATATATGTTCTCTAAACAGGCAGGCCGGCCATGAAACACCACATGTTTATACAAATGCTTGTGCTGCTCTTTTGCGGTGTCTGCAATATCTGTTCCTCAACAATAATCACGAATAATAACAGCACGGATCTGCTATCGCTGCTCGAGTTCAAGCGTGCTGCCAACGACCCACAGGGAGCGTTGAGTAGCTGGAACACAAGCACCCATTTCTGTCACTGGAAGGGCGTCACATGCAACCCGAAGAACGGAGGGCGAGTGACGGAGCTCAACCTCGCGGGCCAAGGATTATCGGGCACAATTGTGGACTCCGTCGGAAATCTAACTGCCCTTCATGTCCTTAACCTGTCCAGTAATCAGTTTTCTGGCCAGATACCTCCTCTGAACAGTATCCGCAATCTCGAAGTCCTTGATCTGAACACCAACTCACTGGAGGGGAATATTCCAGACACACTCACAAATTGTTCCAGCCTAAGGATTTTATGGCTTTACACCAACGCCCTTACTGGTCCAATTCCTCCAAATATAGGCCACCTTTCCAATCTAGTGAATTTCGACCTTTCCGGGAACAATCTCACCGGGATCATCCCACCAGCAATTGGAAACATGAGCAAATTGAACTTACTTAATCTTGGTACAAATGAGCTGACGGGAAGCATTCCGGATGCGATAGGGGAGCTGTCAAAATTGTCTGTGTTGGAACTGAATAGTAACTTTCTATCAGGTGGAATCCCACCGATCCTTTTTAATTTGTCATCTCTTCAGACACTAGACTTGGATACAAATGCACTGGGTCAGACCCTTCCATCTAACATGGGGGATAGGCTCGTCAGTCTCCAAACTCTTTACTTAGATGGGAACAAGATTGAAGGTCAGATACCATCATCCATTGGCAGTGCTTCAGAGCTACAGATGATATCTATAGCAACAAATAGATTCTCTGGCCCAATTCCATCTTCTTTGGGTAACCTTTCAAAGCTTTTAAAGCTGAACCTCGAGCAAAACGCTCTTGAGAACAACCAAAGCTGGGAATTCTTAAACGCTTTGAGAAACTGTAGCCTTCTGAACTCACTTTCACTAGATAACAATAATCTACAGGGAGTGTTACCAGATTCAGTTGGCAACCTGTCCCCAAGTCTTCAAGTTCTACGTATGGGTTTCAACAACATATCAGGAGTAATTCCTCCAAGCATAGTCAAACTAAAAAACTTAATTACGCTAGGACTAAGCCACAACAGTTTTACTGGAAGAGTCGGAGAATGGCTTGGAAACCTGGAAAACCTACAATACATAGATCTTGATGACAACAACTTTACTGGGCCTATCCCATCTTCTGTTGGAAACCTTAAACAGCTCTTATATCTCCATCTAGCAAAAAATGAATTCGAAGGTTCCGTACCAGCGAACTTTGGTAACCTTCAACAGCTCGCGGAGTTGGATCTTAGTTATAATAAACTCCAAGGTAGCATACCTGATCAGGCTCTTACTTCAGCAAGAATGAGGAAATGTGTATTATCCAATAACAATTTAGAAGGTTCAATACCACTTGATTGTAGCAAGCTTCAGCAATTAAAGGAACTTTATCTTTCCTCTAACGCACTTACAGGGTATATCCCTGACAGTATAGGCCAATGTCAAATGTTGGAGATACTCGAAATGGACAAAAACTTCCTCACGGGAGACGTCCCAGCAAACTTCAGCAAGCTACAGAGCTTGACTACTCTCAATCTTTCCCATAACAATTTGTCAGGTCCCATCCCATCAATTCTTAGTGACCTACAATACCTGACACGCCTAGATATTTCTTACAATCACTTCAGCGGAGAAGTTCCAAAAACTGGAGTGTTCGCAAATGCCACAGCTGTTTCACTTGAAGGCAACTCTGGACTATGTGGAGGAGCAACGTTTCTCCATATGCCTCCATGCACAACTAGATCTAAGAGGGTGGAAAGACAATACTATCTGATCGAAGTTTTGATCCCAGTTTTTGGCTTCATGTCACTTGCATTGCTGATATACTTTTTGCTCGTTGAGAAGACGACAAGAAGACGGCAAAATTTGCCGTTCCCTTCTTTTGACAGGCAATTTCCCAAGGTTACTTATCAAGATCTTGCCCAGGCAACGAAACACTTCTCGGAGTCTTACCTGATCGGCAGAGGAAGTTACGCATCAGTGTACAGATGCAAGTTGAAGGAACATGGGATGGAGATGGCAGTGAAGGTTTTTGACCTTGAGATGCCAGGTGCAGAGAGAAGCTTCTTGGCAGAATGCGAAGCACTGAGAAGCATTCAGCACCGGAACCTTCTTCCCATCGAGACTGCATGCTCGACGGTCGACAACAGAGGCAGCATCTTTAAGGCTTTACTTTATGAGTTCATGCCTAATGGGAGCCTAGACACATGGTTACACCCTAAAGCCGGTGGGAAAGCTCCGAAGCGTCTAGGATTTTCTCGAAGAATAAACATAATCGTTAACATGGCTGATGTGCTGGATTATTTGCACCACGAGTGCGGGAGGCCAACTGTTCATTGTGACTTGAAGCCCAGCAACATCCTTCTAGACGACGATTGGAATGCTCTTCTGGGAGATTTCGGCATCGCGAGGTTTTATGCTGACTCCAAGTCAACGCCGGTTGACCAAACGACTAATAATTCAGTCGGTGTGAGAGGGACTATAGGATACATTGCTCCAGGTATGTTTCTACTTTCTATGGCTTCCGTTAACAATCTTTAGTTAAGGAAACATTTTTCCTTCATTTTCTACAAGAATCAAATCAAATAGTAACTATATTCTATATGATATATGTGAACCCCTACAGAGTATGCAGGAGGTGGCCGTCAGGCATGTACCTCTGGAGATGTTTACAGTTTTGGGATAGTTGTTTTGGAAATGATGACAGGCAAACGACCAACAGATCCTATCTTCAAAGATGGGCTGGATATAGTTAACTTTGTAAGCAGAAACTTCCCGCATCAAATATCCCAAGTCGTCGATGCTCATCTCATCGAAGAGTGCAAGGAATTTTCCCAAGATATGATGGAATCAGAAAATGCGATCTGCCAGTGTTTACTGTGCCTGTTACAGGTAGCACTTTCATGCACACACCCGTCCGAGTGAACGGATCAACATGAAAGAAGTAGCCAACAAACTTCATGCAATCCAGATGGCATATGCTGGAGAGAAAGCAAAAAAATAAAGCATGTTTCAGCATAGTGACACCTGCATGCTACGGAACAAAGACAAGCGTGGATGTAATTTTCTTAGAGCTGTTTCGCCGTGTTCCTCCCTGCTCCGGCTCAGGCACTACTTGAGGGCTCAGGCACAAAATGAACGCGGGAAGTGAGAGCGTACCTCCACAAACCAGCAGTATTGTGGCTTTGCATCGGCACTGGTCAGGTTGAAACAGGTTCAGACCCGACAGTGATGTTCTGATCTGTGGCAGTGACATACCTCCACTGCTTGTGAAAACAAGCAGCTTAGGAACAACATGGCACCTAAATTGAGTTTTGAGATATATGGTATGATAAAAGAAGTCTCATTTTTCTATAAGTAAGTGCTTGAGAATTTTATTCTAAAAAGATAAATAGCTCAACAACTTCTTGATGGTGAGAAAATTCCTAGCAAGGCCATATGCTGATCTACTTGTTAAAAAATCCTACGTGTCATTGTCAGGTCGGAACTTGTTGACAACTCCTACATATCACTGTTCTGGTATTTACATTGAACTTTGTCAAAGTCTTGTGACCCTTTGCGAGATGTTTTTCACACTTTCATGATCAAGAATCAAGATCAGTTACACACCACCCTAATATGACATACTTCTACACTGGAAGTAGACAACAACTGCTTTATGGCACTCTTTATGGCACCACTGCTTTATGGCACTCTTTAGAGGACCCAAGGAAAGGCAGTTACCCAAGGGGTAGGTCGGTTTGGACAAGAAAGTGAAGGAGAGGATAAGTAGCTCGGAAGGGACCCTGTCGGGGGCTGGCAAGGCATGTGTGGGTATAAGGCCCCCTTTGGTTGGGCTTTTCAACCTGCTTTTGCTTTTGCAAAAGCCAAAAGCCAACCAAAGGGCTAAAAAGTCACAACTGCTTTTACCCAAAAGCAGCTTTTGCTGTAGTACAAATGCAAAAACACCTCTTCCCCTGCTTTCACTGGCTTTTGGGTCTAGAAATTACCCACCTGCCACTGATTACGAAAGAAAACGATTCGTTTTTTTTTCATCCGCCTCCTTTCTCCCATCCACAAGCACGGTCGCGACCCCGACCCCGACCATGGAGCGAACTCCTCCGACCCATGGCGCGCGGCCGGCCCCCGGTGTGCTCCGCGGCGGGCCCCGGCGGGTGGCGCTCCCTCCTCCCATGGCGTGGTCGCCCCCGCGGGCGGCGCGGCCAGCCCCAGCAGGTGGCGCGGCCCTCCCAGACGAGCGGTGCGGCCAGCCCCAGCAGGTGGCGCGGCCCTCCCAGGCGAGCGGCGCGGCCTCCTCCCATGGCACGGCCAACTCTGCCCGGCGGGGAGCGGCGCGGCGGCGCGGCCTGCCCCGGTCTCCCCCGCCCCTTTCCTCTCCTGCGACGTGAGTAACCTCCCTGCCAGAGGAAGAAGAAGATCTAATGTGTGTATGACATGTGGGGTCCGAATGAAAGTGATACTAGCTTTTCCAAAAGCCACAGCTATCGAACCAAACAAGCTTCCACTTATCCCACAGCTGCTTTTCCACAACAGCTTTTGCAAAAGCCACAACCCACAACAGCTTTTGCAAAAGCCACAGCCCAACCAAACAGTGCCTAAAAGGCATGTGTTGGTATAAATTAATGTACACTCTAGTTATCCGCAAATGCACAGATAATGTACTGATGTAGCACTTCACCGGGATAACCTAGTTTTAAATATCGAACCCAAGGGAACAGATGTGGGTGTGGTTAGAGTCTTAAGCTTAAATCCCTGAGTAGCAATAATATATCAAGGACGAAGAATATACAAGATAAAAGGGATCACTAAGGTAGTCTAGTTCTACTCTTAGCAAGATATGTGATTACAATTCAGCTGGGGAATCACGTTAAGAAGACCACAATCAGAGTGCGAGTCTACTAAATAATAGATCCTGCTCGCCCTATAAATAGGAGGTGGACTATACAAATTCAACAAGGCTATAAAGTCACTGTTGCGAGCTATCACCGGTCTGGAATATAAGGTACATTATACAAGCAAATAAATCTAAGCACCGCGCCTACACTACGACGGCTACTCTAACCTAGAGCCACTAGGATTAAAGTACTCAAAAGAGAGTTGCAAACCAGATTAAAGTACTCAAAAGAGAGTTGTAAACCAGAAGAACAATAATAACAATGTTACTTACTGAAGAATAGAAGTTGATCACCAGAGAAATCTAAGACGCAAGTCCTTGAAGAACTTGAATCCGTAGGTTCAAGCCGTAGAAGTAGCACCGACAGGCCAGAACTCCTTCCAAATCTCTTTCTCTCTCTCTCTTCTAGTTCTAATACAAGACTAGCTTCTAAACCTAAACTAGAGGAGAACTAGTCGTTCTTTGAAAGCTGGCTCTAGAGAGGTTATCCTTTCATGGGACACCTCTGATCCTATTTGGAAATATGAATTATGAACAAGGATGCCTTGCCTCAAGGGGGGTCTGGGGTCTGCTTATATAGTCTGTTGGGGTGAATTGTGGCTCTTGGATCAAACCGACTTCAAACAAGGGTCAAGATGCGTAGTAGAGTTTGGTTGGAAGCCGTCACGCAAAGGAGAGGTGACTTTCAGGTGGGCCCATGCCGATCGCCCTAGGGTTAAGGCCTGTCGGCCTCCCCTGGCCGCTGCCAGCCTCCCGCTTTGTTCTGGTGTCTTCTGGAGCGCAATGTATTGTACCGTGGTTGGATTCTTCCCTTTCCCAGCTTCTGTTTAAATCCTTGGAAAATAATAATTCATAGAATTATGGAATTCTATCAGTTTAGCCCCTGAAAATTATGGTGGTGATGGTTCTAGGGTGTTCTAGAGACTTTCCAAGTCTTATCCATCAAGGACTATCTCTTTAGGACTCTAAATATAACAAATGATATGTCTGTTTCGATCGTCTCGATGAACTCTTCGCAATGGTGTACTCTAATTCATCATTTAAAACACTTCTATGTAGTGAAATATTCAATATCCTGCAAAACAAGTGAGAACACCAAAACTCATGGAACTCGTTAGTTCAAACCTCTGCACCTATGTTTGGTGACGGAATTAAGCACATATGCAGATTATATTGATGGTTTAAAATTGACATTAACTACCGTCAACAACATGGAACCGTGATGGGCTGCCCTGGCGCTAACCTAAGAACTCTAGAGCTTTATCATTGTTGATCCACCGGCCATGCAACAACAATGAAGAACTAGGATGAGTTTTTGTAGATAAAGGATAGTATTTCATACCCGGGTTCATCTACCAACAGGTAGAATCAGGCCAAATTATTACAACAGAGAAAATTAAAATAAAAGAAACTGGCGGAGGGAAAAAAATATCCCAACAAGGAACTCTAGTAGTCCTACGCGATAAATGACTTGCTCCGTGATGTCGACTCCACAAGAGTATAACCACCAACGTCGAGACAATGCCGCCACACACGTCTGTCAGACCTAATAAAAGTACTGAAAGATTGTTGGACACCGACCACCTTGAAGACACTGGATATTGTATTCCGGCAACAGCACGAAGCACCTGGTAGATATGCAAAGGAGTCACCATCTCGTTGCCGGCACCAAAGCCAACAACCCAAGAAATCTTCCAAGAGAGATGCCTCCAACGAGAAAATGACATCCGCAAACACCATCATCGCCCCGCCAGAGAACTGGACATGGATTTTCACCCGGGAAGATCCGCATGAAAGACGACGCCTCCAGCAAGGAAAGTGGCGCCCACAGGCGTCACCGCCGTCAAAACATGATAGCACTGCCATTACCCACCAATTGCCGAACTGTTACGCCATTGATTGCCGCCTCCGTTTTGATCTGGCCATCGTCGTACACGCCTAGGCCGGTTGCCACCGTTACACGAGTAAGGCCGCCAATGTCCAGGCACACGACGGCACTGGCTCCGCCGAACCCGCCTTCAGCGGCGGCGCGGCGAGACGTCGACTGAGTCGCGCGGTGGCTGATCCAATTTTTGCGGACTCCACCAGATTGGGTCGCGAAGGGCCAAATCGGATGAGCCGCAATCAGATCCGCCGCCCACGCAGGCAAGCGCCATCGCCGGCCGCCCAAGTTCGCCCCTTCTTCGTCGCGCCAGAAACAGGGCATCGCCGAGACAAGGCCCCGCCGCCACCATCATGGTTTGCCGCCCGGGCTCCCGGTGGCGCGCTCTGGCGGCGGCGAGGTGGAGAGAAAGGGATGGGAGGAGGTGGCGGCGGCGGCGGCTAGGGTTTCGCCCCCACGAGAGAGGATGCCCGAGAGGTTCGTCCCCAGTCTAACCTGGCATGAGAACTAGGATGAGTAGTAGATGGAAAAGATATGGTAAGAGTGTAGTGGATTGCTTTTATCAATTGGATATAGACGAATACTCAATCGGATGTGATCCTCTCATATAAATAAATGGAGGTGTTCTTACCTAGTAGAAAACCTATTCGACACACAATTTATAAGATTTCCATGAGACTGGATGAGTTTCCAAAAGAACACGAAATTGGCTAAGACTGCCAGAACTGTTCTAGGCTGGTTTAAACATGGCTTGGGCCGATTTTCCAAGATGTTTCAAAACATGTCAAATTTGATCCTTTTTTGCTCTCTTCTTGTTTGCACATGTTTTCTAATCCATTTTCAACCCCCCGATCATATTTTGGTCATCAATATTACAATGTTTGGTTAGTGAAAGTTGAGAGTAGAGAAAAAAGTGGAAGCAGACCATTTCCAAAAACATACCCTAAATATGTTGTTAGTAAAATGTGTGTTTTTTAGGAATTGTTAGTAAAAATGAGTTGTGCAGTCTATTATGTGTTATGAACTCACTACTGGAAACGGTGGCTTTGCCGAGTGCCTGTAGCACTCGGCAAAGGCCATTCGACACTCGGCGAAGCCTATGCCGAGAGCAGCCCTCGGCATAGAGCTCTCGGCAAAAAACCTCACGGCAAAGGATCCTTTGCCGAGGGCCATTTATCGGGCTCTCGGCAAACCTTTTACCGAGGGCCCGATTGGCTCTCGGCATAGAAAAGTGGTCGTTAACGGCTGTCCCTATTGACGGTACGTTTGCCGAGGGCTAAGCCGGCTCTCGGCAAAGGCGTTAGTGTGCCGAGAGTCGGGCCTCGGCAAAGAGATAATTTTTTTTATTATTATTTTCTGTGCCGAGGGTTATCAGGGGTCAGCTCTCGGCAAAGAAATTTCGAATATTTTTTCTGGAACCTCTTCGCCGAGGGCTATCTTAGCCGGCTCTCGGCAAACCTCGGACTTTGCCGAGGGCTATGACCAAAGCCCTCGGCAAAGCCTTGGAAATTACGTTCTGCCTCCCCAGCTTTGCCGAGGGCTATGGCCAAAAACCTCGGCAAATCTGGGTAATTTTTATTTTTTTGTTTTCCAGTTCTGTTTTTCCTTTTCTCCGACAATATCACACAGATATATATCACATTCATCACATATCACATATATATCACATTTCACGTCACAGAACATTATATATCACATCACATAGTTCAATAACATATATGTCCTCAAATCACATAGTTCACATCACATAGTTCAACAAACATGAGACTTCAGTGCCACGAGATCTACTTACCACCCCGGCCAACGGGCCACCCTGAGAACTGTTGTCGCCTGCTTGACCCCCGGTCGGGTTCCATCCAGGAGCGTGGCGTGGCGGTTGTTCGAACCTTCTGAGGAGGAGGCTGCAAAAGGTCATGTTAGACAAGAAAATGAAATAAATGAAACACTGAAGTATTGATACTCACAGGAGCAACTCGGGGGTCCAGAGCGGCGGGTGGAGGAGCCATGAGCGTCTGAGGCACGGCCATGCCCTGGGAGGCCATGAAGGCGATGAGCTCCGCCATCTGCTTAGCTTGAGCCTCCATCTGGGCCGACATCTATGACCGCATCTGGGTCTCAGACACCTGGCGCTCCTGCCTTTCTATTTCCAGGCGGGCCTGCGATAATACAAAGTGAATGTTAGAACAATGCAAACATTTAAAGATCAATGTACGATGAGTTAAATAGAAATAACCTCGAGCTCGGCGACCCGCGACTGCGCAGGCGACGGGCGTGGGCGTATGGGGACGCTCCCGCTCCGCTCGCTGTGCTCGTGCTCGGAGCTGGGACAGAGTGGGAGTGGAGGCCGTGTCGATGACGCCGTCGCCAAGCCAGAACCGCCCGTGCTTCTTCCCTCCTCCAATCCTCATGACGATGCTCCCGTCCAGGTCCGCGGTGGCGGGATCAAAGTCGTCCCCATGGACCGCCCTTGCCGCCTCTGAGTAGTCAGTGAGGCGGGAGTGGACGCTGGAGTTGGTGTACGCGTCGGCGGGATCGTCGGGGTTGTAGGAGGTCTCCGCTGCCGTGGCCTTGCCTTGTGGGACATGGCGTATGCCGCCACCGTGCCGCAAGGCTGGCCACCGTGTGCCTCCGACTGCGAGGAAGACAACAAGATGATTAGCAATCAGGCAACATTTGATCGAGAAATTGATAAAGTCTTTCACGTACCCAAGCTTGTGCGTACTCGGCGAGGTTGCGGTTGCCCTGGTGGTGTGGTACACCTGGCATCTGCAGACGCGCCTCCCGGGCCTCGGCGTGGTGGGCCGCCCACTCTTCAGAGAGCCACCGGTCCACGATCATCTCCCAGCACTCGGGAAACGACTGGCACCATTGGGGGATCATCTGCACATCATCAAGTATTTCACGTCTAAGCGTTAGATGAAAAGTACCAAAAGCTTAATCTCAAAAGAAAACACTTACCTGCAAGAACTGCGCCCGGCCCAGCGTCATGCCTCTCGCCTGGGCCTTCGTCACCCTCGTGGCCAGGACCGTGGCGTGTAGGTGATGATGGCCTGCAGTCTCGCCTCGTAGATCATGTCGGTGATGAGCTTCCTACAGGCCCGGGTAGCCGTCACCTCCGCCACTGCCTCCTTCCCCGGCTCGCACTTGAAGTAGTTCTGCATACAGACACAATACGAGGCGAGACAGTAATTAAAGAGAAAATATGATGAATTTGATATTGTTTGACGAAGACTTACCCACAGCTCCGCTCTAACCGCGCCGCCTTGTTGGGGAAGTCTGGGTCTGGGGCGACGCGTTGTAGTGGTCAAAGGTGTAGGCCGGCTCGTGCCTCCGGCATACTGTACTATGCCGGGGTAGTGCTCGCGGCACAGGAGACCCAGGACGCCGTTGGGTTTGCGGCCTTTAGGCCCCACAAAGTCCCATCCCCTGCACAAGTGATAAAAAAGATTATTAGCTTCTATTTCTATTTTGAGTCTCATCGTACGAACAGTAGTTAGAACATGTACTTTTGTCCGATGGGCGTGATCACTGGGCGTCGGGCACGTGCCGGCAACGCCGGGAGGCTGGCGGGGCCTCTCAAGTAGGGCGTGGACACCCCCTGAGGCACCCGAACACCCGTCCGCCTTCCTCCTCCTGCTCGTCCTCCCTCCTCTGCCTCCTCGGCCAATGGTGCCTCCTCTGCCGCTGGGCCTCGGGCGTGGCCGGCACCTCCTCCTCGACCTCCTCCTCCTCCTCCTGTGAGACGGCTCCCTCGGCGGCGGCCACTCCTCGTCGAGGCCCGTCGGCCTGCGAGCTGCGGTACAACCAACTCAACCGCCTCTGACGTCCTCCCGGCATCTTGCCTCGACCTCCTGCATTAAAAAGAACAAGCAATGTTGTATTAGAAATAACATAACCAAATTATGTGCAATATAAATAAAACAATAGATCCTAAAAATATAACATAATATTACATGTATTAGAAATAATCTGGATCATCCGGATTAGCCGGAGCATGAGTCTCCTCATCACTGTCAACCATGTCTAAGTACTCCTCAGTATCCGAAGACAGGTCGTCGTCTTCATTTGCTTGGCCTAAACGGAATCGTTCTAGCATTTCTATGTCCTTCTCATTTACCACCTCATCCCCAGCGTCCTCGTCATCATTCTCTACTTCCATTTCCATCGCTTCGGTTAAGTCTATCGTGAACGTCCCTTGCAACCCAGATTCTTGAAAGAACTCACCGTCATACGTGTTTGTGTTAAGTTATAATCCTCATCATTGGGGAGAGGTAGTTTACCATGTGGTGATATCTTGTGCACAATATACCAACCCAAGAGATGCTCTTTGCTTTTGCACGCGTATGGCGTGTAATAAACCTGCGTGGCCTGTTGAGCCACAATATACACATCGGAGCCTGGATAGACAGAATCCTGTCGAATTTCGGCTAGCCCAAGATTAGGTGTCAGCCTCGTTCTTCCAGGATCAAACCAATGGCATTTGAACATGACAGGATTCAAAGGCTTTTCACCATGAAATGAAAGTTCGTATATTTCTTCAATCTTCCATAGTAGTCACGGTTGTCATTGCCTGGAGTACAAACACCGCTATTTGTGGTTTTTCGATTGGGCCGACTCTGCTCGTAGCTTGATGTGTGGAAGCGAAATCCATTCACGTCGTAACCGTTAAATGACTTGACCCTACGGTCAAAGCCTTTTGCAACCTGTCTCAGCTCTTGACTCATAGACGCATCGGTTTGAGCCTGCAAGGCGACGCAAGATATATCGTTATACGGTCAGAACGTAAGAGCAAGTTGGAACGTCAGACTAAGTACGACCTTGGTAGGACGGTACCTTTTGTCGGAACCAAGAAATGAAATCAGGCCTCCCTTGCCCCCACCATTTGCAATTAGGGTTTCAGCTGCCGCATCAGAAAGAGGCCTTGGTCCATTCGAGAACAAATGAAGAAATTCACTGTACGAAACAAAAAGAATGGTGTTGGAAAGTGACGATGAATGGATGAAGATAGATAACAACTTACCCCATGTACGGGTCCAGCTCATCAAGGTTGGTAAGCACGTATAGCATGATCTTTCGCCACTCTTCATAGTTCAACTGCTTAACTGTGGATCCACTTGCCGTGCCGAGTTGGCCTCGAAAAAGGCTAAGACTCGATTCATTTTCTCCAGCATTGTAACGAGGGGGTGGATTATGCACGCTAGGAAGGTTCTCGGAGTAGTATTCTTCAGTGAAGTTGGACACCTCCTCCAGAATGGATGCCTCTGCAATGGAAGCCTCAATTTTGGCTTTGTTTCTACATTTCTTGCGAAGAGTCTTATATTTCTCTCGACTGGAAAGCACCAACGCCATTGCACAGGCCCTCCCATTCGAACCTCATTTGGGAGGTGTACGATCAAATGAAGCATCGGAGTGAAGAAGCCTGGTGGAAAGATTTTCTCCAGCTTACAGAGCAACACAGGTGCAGCTTTCTCCAAGTCATCAATGACGGACCGAGATATCTCCTTGGCACATAGCTGGCGGAAGAAATAGCTCAACTCTGCCAGGACAACCCACATAGGCTCAGGAACATAGCCTCGAACCATCGCCGGAAGAAGCCGTTCGATCCATACGTGGAAGTCATGACTCTTCATCCCTAGGACTCGCAGAGTAGATAAGTTGACTCCTCTCGTTAGATTCGCTGCATATCCATCAGGGAATGTCAATGTCTGGATCCACTGAAGTATTTCTTTCCTTTGTGGCCTGCCCAAGACGAAATCGACTTGGGCCGTGTCCATCTCCTGCCGGGCTGAGGAGAGGCAGCATCTCTTGCTTGGTCTATCGCACAACAGTGCCAGGTCTAGTCTAGCCTTAGGGTTGTCCTTAGACTTTTCAGTGTCCATGAGTGTTCCCCAAAGCGACTCAGCGATGTTCTTTTCAGTGTGCATTACATCAATGTTATGTGGCAGAAGAAGATCGTCATAATAAGGGAGTCTTTCCAAGCCTGACTTATGAGTCCACATATGCTCCTGACCATACCCCGCAAAACGACCGTCTGTTTCGTTGAACTGGAGAGCATCTATCTGAGCATGAACCTCGGCACCGGTCAGCAACCGAGGTGGAGGATCTCTCACCACGACACCTTGGTAAAGTTCTTGGTGTCCCGTCTGAAAGGATGGTCAAGAGGCAGGAATTGTCGATGTTGGTCGAACGCCGAATACTTGCCACCCTTCTTCAACCAGATAAATCTCGTAGCTGTCTTACAAACGGGCATGAGAACTTGCCATGGACACACCAGGCACAGAATATCCCATATGCCAGGTAGTCATGCAGTGAGTACTGGTACCAGATGTGCATTGTGAAGTTAGACCTTGAAGCTCGGTCGTATGTCAATACCCCTTCATTCCAAGCAGTTTCCAATTCATCAATCAGAGGCTCCATGTACACACCCATGTTATTCCCCGGGTGTCCAGGAATTATCAACGACAAGAAGACAGTATGACGTTGAAATAGGACGCCGGGGGGGAGATTGAGGGGGATAACGAAGACGGGCCAACAGGTGTACGGGACAGCCATGAGTCCATAGGGATTGAAACCGTCCGTTGCAAACGCAACACGAACATTACGAGCCTCTCTAGCTTTGTCATGATGGATGCGATCGAAGTGGGCCCATGCTTCACCATCGGCGGGATGTACCAACTTCTCAGGATTGTATCGGGTACCCTGTTTGTGCCATGTCATCTGTTTCGCGGATTCCTCGGTCATGTAGAGACGTTGGATCCTCGGTGTGAACGGCAGGTAACGCAGGACTTTCATGGGGATAGAAAGCTGCCTCTTCGGGCCTTCACCATCGTCTACCTCCATGTATCTCGACGCTTTACACTTCGGACAGTAACCTGCATCCGTGAGATCTTTCCTGAAGAGGACGCACCCATTTGGACAAGCATGTATCTGCTCATACGGCATCTTCAGTGCACGAAGCAGTTTCTGTGACTCGTACAGGCTCTTTGGCAATATGTGGCCGTCCGGAAGCATGCTACCAAATAGGGCCAACATACCATCGAACGCATCTCGACTCAGGTTGAACTGGGACTTGAACCCCATCACACGGCCAATGGCATATTAGTGAGAAAACCGTTGTCGATCGTGAAGGGGTTTCTGTGCCGAAGACATCATCTCGTAAAACGCCTTTGCGGTCTTCTCCATCTCCTCCTCCGTACGTCCTTCAGCGTACTGTGCTTCTTGGAAGTCATCTAACATGTCTGCTACCCCCGCATCAGCATCAAAGTCCTCCAGACGTGGTCGCACTGCCTCCGCCTCTCAAACGATGTGCTTCACCATGGTAGATCCACGGGTGTAGTCCGGCGTGAATCCATTGTTCACAAGATGTTTAGCCATGTTCTCCTTGTCTTGCCTTCTCCGGTTCCCACATCTGCTGCATGGGCACAACACTTTGATCTCTCCTCGCCGAGCCGCGCCAAATGCATTGTTCACGAAAGCATCTGTCTTGCGCAACCATTCATCGGTGAAATCACTTCTGCTTCTACGGCCCGAGTACATCCACTGACGGTCATCCATCCTACTGTCATGCATCCGAGAGTACTTACATATCTACCTCCGAGTACTTCCATCCTACTATCATCTAATAGGTGAGGATAGGTCCTAATCCCACCCGCGGATACGTACATGAGGCCAGTTCCCATTGTCTGCCCCGAGCCGAGACAGAATTTCGGCAGCACCTCCCCGATGTTCTCAAGATACACGTCCCTATAGGGAGAGTGTGTATCCGGAGAACAACAGGGAGGTGATGCTGAAACTCCATCTCGAATCGGGCAGACCATGGGAACTAGCCTCATCGACGCATCTGCGGGTTGTCCAAGTAACGTGGACAATCCGAAACAGATACGGTTATCGATATGCAGAGACCTGCATACCTCCAGCCGTATCTCTTTTCGGACGGGAGACACCTAACTGGTTCAATGACCTAGACCCTTTTCTGGGAAGAGACGTTATTTATACCTAGGGTGCCGGTGGAGTCAGGCTAGCGGCGCAGCGGTGAGGCGAAGCGGTGCAGGCAGACCCGCGACGACGACGAAGACGATCGAGGTCGCCGAGGATCTCCGGCTTGGCCCCGACAGGTCCTCCTCCTACAGAAAAGACAAAAAATATAGTATCCATTAGAAATTTTGGCAGAACCTCCCCTGCACGGTGAGGTTTCGAAACCTGCAAGAAACAATGGGGCGATGGCCGACATCCACATATATACGGCACGATGGCCGACATCCACATATATACGGCACGATGGCCGACATCCACATATATACGGCCACGATGGCCGACATCCACATACATTACCACTACACTACTACTTACTACAACAGGTTGCACATGTGCAATGACGTCGGGGCAATCGAGGAAGACTTACGGGCAGGCCAATCGACAATGACCGAGGGAACGAACTCGGGGGGGCACAGCGGGGACGTCCTCTTCTTGCTCCTCTACGACCGAGCGGAGCGACCGGGCCTATGCGGGACGGCTCCTCCTCCTCTTCCTCCTACTCCTCTCCTCTTCCTCCTCCTCCTCTCCTCCTCCTCCACCTCCACATCCTTCTCCTCCTCCTCCCTCCTCCTCTTCCTCTTCCTCCTCCTCCTCCTCTCCCGCGGATGGGCAGGCCGGGCGGCCGGCCGGGGCGCCGGCAGCGGCGGCCGTGCCGGGCGGCCGGGCGCGGCAGCGGCGGAGGCAGGCGCCGGGCGGGCGGGCGCGTGGGCTGGCGCGCGGGCGGACGCGGCGCGGCGGAGTCAGGGCCGGCGTCCGGGCGGGCGGGCTCTTTCTCCTGGCCGGGCGGGCCGGCGCGCCGCGGCGGACGCGGGCGGCGCGGAGGGCGGCCGGAGTGCGTGTGCGTGTGTTGTGCGTGTGCGTTCGGGTGCGCGGCTGTTTTTATTTTTTTTTTCAGTTGCCTTCTTTGCCGAGAGCCCGCGATCCGGCTCTCGGCATATACCGGCCCTTTGCCGAGAGCCCCCTGATATGGCTCTCGGCAAAGGATTTGAATTTTTGTTTTTTTTTAAAAAAAATTATTTGCCGAGAGCCCTCGCCCTGGCTCTCGGCATAGGTGATCTTTGCCGAGGGTTTTAGGAAGCCCTCAGCAAAGCATTTTATTTTTTTTTGTTTTTTGTGCTCCCAATTTTTTCTGTGGCCTTGTTACAGTACTACAAGCCAAGATTTGAAATTTGAAGTGTTTTCCATAAATCTTGCTATTTCGCGCATTTTCTTTAATTTGATGATTTTTCCCGCGGGACGCACGTTTGAACTGCAGGTGCATGAAATAATAAAACTCAGCGATTCGAAAATGGTATTAATTCTTTAGAGGGTATTTCGACACCGTATCCAGGGACAGGCGCGGAGACTCGACCGTCTCGTGCACGAGAAACGGCGACCAAGTTGCGTGATATTGCATTTAAAAAATATTAAAAATACAAACGAAGTCAGAAAATCATGAAAACGGACGAGTGACCTTGGCATCGCATGTAGAGGCTATGAAAAAAATTTGGAAATGTTTGGAGGAAGTGGTGGCGCAGATGGTTGAAACCCTGAGATCTCACTCCTGGCACGACATGTGATGATATGCGGAGATCTCAGGGTTTCAACCATCTTGCGCCACCACTTCCTCCAAACATTTCCAAATTTTTTTTGTAGCCTCTACATGCGATGCCAAGGTCACTCGTCCTTTTCACGATTTTCTGACTTCGTTTGTATTTTAATAATTTTAAATGCAATATCACGCAACTTGGTCGCCGTTTCTCGTGCACGAGACGGTCGAGTCTCCGCGCCTGTCCCTGGATACGGTGTCGAAATACCCTCTAAAGAATTAATACCATTTTTCGAATCGCTGAGTTTTATTATTTCATGCACCTGCAGTTCAAACGTGCGTCCCGCGGGAAAAATCATCAAATTAAAGAAAATGCGCGAAATATAGCAGATTTATGGAAAACACTTCAAATTTCAAATCTTGGCTTGTAGTACTGTAGCAAGGCCACAGAAAAATTGGGAGCAAAAATACAAAAAAAAATAAAATGCTTTGCCGAGGGCTTCCTAAAACCCTCGGCAAAGAGCACCTATGCCGAGAGCCAGGGCCAGGGCTCTCGGCGTAGGGTTTATCCAAAAAAATTTCGGTCCTTTGCCGAGAGCCTAACAGAGGGCTCTCGGCAAATGTAACGGCGCAGGAAGAGCCGTTTGCGAACGACCCGTTCGCCGAGGTGCCGTTTACTACGCCGAGGTTTTAGCCCTCGGCATAGGGTATATTTGCCGAGAGTCGGACTTCGCCGAGAGTCTGGCCCTCGGCGTACATTCTTCGCCGAGATCCGTACAGTGCCGAGTGCCCGTGTTTTAAGCCCTCGGCAAAACGCGGGGCACTCAGCATAGAGCCCGTCTCCGGTAGTGACTGTGGCCACAACGGGCTTGTGACTACCAGGGCAAAATCAAAACCTGGCTCTGCCTCATCGGGTCCTTGAACCCACAAACATGTGGGGGCAAAACAGCACTCTGCCAGTCTGCCTCATCGGTTCCTCCAACCCACAAACATGTGGCCATGTGAGGGGCAAACAGCACCTACCCCCCGCCCACGCCCCGGGTCTAAAACTTGCAGGACCCGACCCAATCCTTTGCCATACCACTCACTGTCTATATATGTACTTACGTACCCAACTAGTTCATATTATTCCACCCGCCGCTGAGCAATTCACAAAACTGAAATGGCCATGATGGCCAACCGACTTAGATTGTTTCTCCCCAATTGCCTCTTCTTGCTGCTATGTTACGACATTGTTGCGATTGTAGCACACCACCCGTCCAGCCCAGATCAAGCATCCCCAAGACGAACCAACAACATCCTCTATCATACAACAACAACAACAACAGCCTACGACCAAAGGATTTTCCAAACGATCGCCTCTACCGCGCTTACCAGGTCATTCAAAGCTTCAAGAGCACGATCACTTCGGATCCCAAGAACATCACCGGCACCTGGACCGGCAACGACATCTGCGGCGAGAAGAGCTACGCTGGCTTCTACTGCGCAACACTGATCGGCCGAGCTGGCAAGGAGGAGCTCACAGTCACGGCAGTGCTTCTCAATGGCTTTGGTCTGCGTGCACCAAGCTGCAAGGCTTCGTCGACCAGCTCCCCGACGTCGCCCTCTTCCACGCAGCCTCCAACAGCTTCGGCACCGGCGGCGGCGGCGGCATCCCCCAGCTCACAACAGGCCTTGGATACTCGTACGATCTCAGTGTCGACGACGACGACGACGACAGTGGTCTCCAAGTTCAGGACTACTCCGAAGTTACTGGGCATGCTGCAGCCAAGGTTCACTGCATTGCTGCCACAGATTGACTTCAGAATTCGTATCGGACTGGCCCTGACAAAGGAGCAGGAGGAGGCATCACTCCTGGAGCTGCGGACGGTAAGGCTCTCCTTTGAATTACAACAACCTGTCCGGGCAACTCCCTGCGGATCTTGGCTTCTCCAAACTGAGTTTCCTCGCCCTGGCCAGCAACAGGCTAACAGGGCCGATCCCCAAATCAGTAGCGCACTTGAAAGACTCCCTTCTCGAGGTTCTCCTCCTCAACAACCAGCTCTCCGGTTGCCTCGCCCCCGAGCTCGGCATGCTCGCCAAGGCGGCGGTCATTGACGCCGGGACGAACCAGCTCACCGGCCCCATCCCCTCATCCTTCTCCTGCCTCCGCAGCGTCGAGCAGCTCAACCTGGCCGGAAACCGCCTTTACGGAGAGGTGCCCGACGCGCTCTGCAAGCTCGCCGGACCACCAGCCGGCCGCCTCGCCAACCTCACGCTGTCCGGCAACTACTTCACCTCGGTCGGGCCGGCGTGCGCGGCGCTGATAAAAGATGGAGTGCTGGACGTGAAGAACAACTGCATTCCGGGGTTCGCTAACCAGAGGCGCCCGGCGGAGTGCGCCGCGTTCGCAGAGACAACCAAAGACTTGCCCAGCGGCGGCGAGCACTGACGTGACGTGCACGTGCCCCAGCGCAGCAGCTGCCAAGGATGCGGTGGCGCCGACGGAGAGGAAGGCCAGGGACTACTTCAGCTATGTGACGTACGCTACGCTGCATGAGTGAGCGGCGTCGGCATGCAGTAGGAGACACGCAGTGCCTTGATGGTATCTTGGCCAACTGTTCGTGTATTGTTTTCGTGATGTGTACACTACTCTGCTTTGGTGCATGTGCTTTGATTTTTGTACATTTGCTCGTCACGTGTATTGCTATCACATCGAGATATAAATATTCATGTGGTCCGAGCCCGTTGGCCCCGGTACACGGAGCCCGTTATCTTGGCCCTGTACACGGAGCCCGTGATTTTGGTTCGACCCAAATACATTATATAGGCCCAGCGGCTGCAGGTTCGGGCCAGCCTGGCATTAAGCAGGCCATGTCTGGACTCTGGTTCTTATCTCAGGTACGTGGGCGGACACGGTCTGGTCTATTAAAATGGTGTAGTAGGTCCAATAAAAACTCGTAAGCCAATTCTAATCATACATATAGTACATAGTAAATCCTAATTTTTCTCCCAATTCCTTCTAGACTATCCACTAAGGGGTGTTTGGTTCCCACTCCCTAGAGTTTAGCCACTAAAGTTTAGTGGAGGTCACTAGAGTTGTAGTGTTAAAAATGACATTTATTGGGGGTGTTTGGAACTTTAGTGATTAAACTTTAGTGGCTAAACTCTAGGGGGTGGGAACCAAACACCCCCTAACTCAGCCACCTGTTCACACAGCGTCGCCCCACTCCCGTTTCTCTCCCCGCGCGACCTGCGCCACCGAGTCCCGTTCCCCCACGGACCGAGAAGATGCCTATGTAGAAATCTGCCTCTGCCACCCCCTTCCTTTCGCTTCGCGCCTCCGCCTCTATTACCTCCCTACGCTGCCTCTACCAGCTCCTATGGGGCCTCGAGCGCAGATGGTGCCATGGCAGGCAACATCATCATTGGCGAACGCACCGGCCATGGGGAGTCACCGACGAGAGCGTGCTCATGGCTCACTCTCTTCTCCGCTCTGTTGTTGCTCCTCGTCGTCTCTCTCGAGAGTGAGGACAAACGACTGTGAGAGCGTCAGCCACCTTCTTCTCTTCTCCATCTGTAGATCTGGTTGCGAAGTTGTAGTGGACCTCGGGCTAGCCTGAGGTGTTGTTTTTGTTGTGCTTTGAGGCCGGCACGACCCGTAAGACAACCCATAATGTCATGACTGGGCCAGAGACGAGACATGTGGCCCTAAGAGGCATGATGTGTCGTGTCGTTCGACCTCGACCCCCTCGGGTTGTCTAGAAAGGCCCGTGCCATGCCGGACCGGTCTGGCCTGATAGACATCTATACATCAAGATCATCTGATCGTTTGTACTGCTATGCCCATTTAATGAAAACTATTCTTGGTGTTTTTGTCTTGGATGTAGTATATATAGATATACACAAGTGTTATTCTATATTTTAGGTGTAGCATAATTTCTACACCAACTGTTATTATACCGAATGTTAGCATGATGTAATTAGGCCTGTATTAGTGAATGTAATTGGGCCCATGCGGTAGGCCTGCGAGCCACCCTAGCTGCCCCTATATGTAATCCCTGCAATCACACTTGGAATACAATCAATCATTCCTAAACTTACATGGTATCACCGCGGTTACGATCCGCTTCCGCAACCCTAACCCCACGCGCGCCGCCGACCCCGATCGCCGTCCCCGCCGCAGCACTTCGCGCCAGGACGCCGCCGATCCAGCTCGCCGCGCCCCCGATCGCCCCGACCTCACGTCTGGCCGCTGATCCCCACCCCTCTGATTGCCCCACCCCGAGTACGGCCGCAGATCACAACTCCGTCGCTCGATCGCCTCGCTGCTCATCGGCTCTCGCGATCGCGGCCGCCCCTCGTCGCCCCCCTCTGCGTCACCATGGCTTACGACGCCTCCTCGCTTGCCCGCGTCCAAGGCGGCCGAGGATCAGGCCCGCGCCGATGCTGCGCGACTCGCCGAGGAGGCACGCCTCCGTGCTGAAGCCCTCGATAAGTTCGAGGCCGCCCATGAGGCTGTCTGGGCGCAAGCACTACCGTCGTCAACGTCAAGGCCATGATCCCGATCGTCCTCGACAAGACCACCGGTACCTACACCAAGTGGCGCGGCATGTTTCTTATGGTGCTCGGCAAATATGCCCTCACCCCGCACGTGCTCGACGACGTGGTGCTGGCCGGCCGCCCCGTCTGGGTCCAAGTGGACTGCGCCGTCCTGTCTTGGATCTTCGCCACCGTCTCCGGTGATCTGCAGCAGTCCCTCATGATCCAGCAGCGCCGTGCACGCGAGGCTTGGTGCTACCCCGAACAACAGTTCCTTCCTCGGGCAGAAGGAATCGCGCGCCCTACTCCTAGACGCCAGTTCCGCAATCTTCATCAAGACGCCATGTCCATCACCGACTATTGCCGCAAGTTGGAGACCATGGGCGCGTCTCTTGCGGAGTTCGGCGACCCCATCGGCGACCGCCAGATGGTGCTCACCCTGCTTTGCGCCTCACGGCAAGTTCCGCCACATGGTGTCTATCCTGAAGATGCATCGCCCGTTCCCGACGTTCGCCGATGCCCGCATGCATCTGCTGCTCGAGAGGTCGCTCGAGGCTCACCCGCCGTCCCCGCCAGCAGCGCTCTTCACCAACACGCCCCCGGCTCCATCGGCTCCGCGCCAAGGGCAGGCGCCACCGCCCGCCGCCGTCCCGCTCGTCCGGTGCGGCCGCGCCCGGTGGCGCGCAGGGCAACCAGCAGCGCAACAGCCGCCGTCGTGGCAAGGGCGCCGTGGACAGGGCCAAGGCGCCTCGGGCAGGGCGCTCCAGCCGCTCAGCACGGCGCGCCCAGCGGCGCACCGGCCAGGTGAAAGGTCCTAGTTTGGTTTTGGTAATTGATGACAACTTTAGGTGGACTAATGATGTTTATGTGAGATACACAGGTGTTAAGTCCACAAGTGATCATGTATGAGCAACATATGCCATAGGGGTGAAATGCTTGAAGGATGTTGCAATGCTCATGCATGTGATGAAGAATGAGCTTATTGCATATGTGACATGACATGTGGTCATGTGGCTAAGATGGTGAAGATCAAGGCAAGACTTGGCTTGATGGACCGGTTGCGAAGGTGAAGGGCAAGTTGGAGGCTTTGAAGCCGTTGGTACCGAGTGTCGGGAGGCTTGAGCAAAGACTTGGCGCGAAGGACCGAAGCAATGGTGAAGAGCAAGTGAGGTCAAGATCGATGGACCATGGAGGCCATGTGATGATATGAAGTGGATCATATCATTTGATATAGGTTGGTGCATGTGTTGCATCAACACCGAAGGAGATGGAATGGAATGCGCAAGGCAAAGGTATAATTGTAGGGCATTTTCATTTCACCGGTCAGAGATGTGTAGAGAAGTTTATGACCGGGTTTAGGATAGATGGCCGTACTATCAAGAGGAGCAAACTTGTTTGCATATCGGTCATCTAGTGCCACTTGAGCGATCTAACATTGCGTTGTACCAGGATCGTGGCGTGGTGAGTGCAAGTGAAAATCCTTTGAAAAATGATTGTGAAAATGCTAACACATGCATGAGGTTGTATACACTTGGTGGTGTTGGCACATTTGCAAAGGAGAAGAAGTTGGAGAAGTTTGGAGAAAACTTTGGTTGAAAAGAGAAGTGATGGTTCTTGTTGGAAAACTGTATTGATCCTTTGTGCTTTGGATCATGAGTTCATTGTGGTTGTGTAGCCCTCTGAATAAGCTTTCCAAAATGTCCAAGATCATCGAATTCCGAGTTGGGAGCTAAGAGTTATGGCCGTTCTCGTGGGAAGCTTTCTGGAGAGTGGCGGACTGTCTGCCATTTTAGTGGCGGACTGTCCGCGGGCCTCGGACGCTCCGATGGGGATGCATCGGACGCTACGAGCACACTGTTCTCGGGTTGACAGTGAACGGCGGACTGTCCCGGGCCTATAAGGGCGGACGTCCGCCGGCTAATTTTTTCGAGAACAAGGCTGCTGGACAGGTTCTGTGTAGCTGACAATTTTCAACGGCGGACTGTCCGGGCCCAACGGCGGACTGTCCGGGGTGACCGTTGTAGCTCCTAACGGCTAGTTTCGTTATAAGGGCGGACTGTCCGGGGTTATAAGGGCGGACTGTCCGCAGTTCAAATTTCAGCACGATTCCAAACGGCTAGTTTGAGCCCTCCCTCTATAAATAGAGGTGGTGGCCGGCCATTTGGTGCGTTGGGCACCTTGGGGACTTAGTGTCCTTGTGTGAGAGTGCTTGGGAGCCCTCCAACTCACTTGGGATTAGTGCTAATCATATCCGCTAAGTGAGAGAGCGATTCTAGTGCGGTGCATGAGAGATTGCAAGTGTGGCACTAGGTGATCGAGTTGCAGCAAGCGTGGGGTGCTTGTTACTCTTGGAGGTTGCCACCTCCTAGACGGCTTGAGGCTTGTGTGTGTCTCCGTGGTAGCACGCTCGGAGATTGAGTGGTGCTCCGGAGGCATCCGCTTTGTGAGGGTGTTGTGCTCACCCCGCGGGAGATCGCGCGAAGAGCAACTCTAGTAAAAGAGAGACGTGAAGAGCGTCAAGTGGTTCGGCCGGTCGATGCTAGAGCTTGTGGTAAGCACTCCTTGGGGAGAGTGTGACTAGTGTAGTCACCACTAGCAAGACCGAGCCGGCGACAACCTTGAGCTTGTCTTAACGGGGACTAGCTTGGTGGCAACCAAGTGAACCTCGGGATAAAATCACCGTGTCAACATTGTCTTCATCTTCTCGGTGGTTTGCTATCTCCATTCACTAGCTTGTATTTCCATACTCATACTTGTGCTAGTGTTTAGTTGTTGCTCTTGTGTAGCCATCTAGCTTGTGTAGCTTAAATAGTTGCTCTTGTAATTAGTTAGCTTGTGTAGCTTGCTAGTTACCTTCTTTGCTTGTGTAGCTTAGAAGTAGATCTCTTGCGTGACTAATTGGATTGAGTAGCCTTGTTAGTCACATTGCTTAGTTGTGTAGCTAAGTATTTTGAGCTCTCTAATTTGGCTTGTGTAGCCTTGTTATTGAGCATTGGTAGTGAGCTTAGGCTTTATGCGCTTTGCTTCACTAGATTGATTAGGAGCTCCCCGATTTGATTAGAGTACTAGTTGTATAGGTTTGTGTGACCTTGCAAGCTAGGTTGATTAGGTGAGTTCTAGCTAGCCTAGCACCTTATTTGCTTTGTTTAGGATCTTTTTTGTAAGGTGCTAAAGTTATAGGTAGAGGGGTGTAGTCTTTGCTAGACAGATAGTTTTAATTCCACAATTTTTGTTTGGTTAGCCGGTGATATTAATTTAGAAAAGACTATTCACCCCCCTCTAGTCCGCCATCTTGACCCTTCAAGTGGTATCAGAGCTAGGTCTCTCATTTGTGGTCTCACCGACCCGAGAGGATGCGCGTTTGCTAGATGTTGAGTGTGACACACATATTTTTGATGGCACACACTATGCACGATGGAAACTTCATATGCTTGATCATTTCCGTGCTTTTGGTCCAAAGTTTTGGTGGATCGTTGTTGTTGTTTACTCATGCCTTGGATGAGAGTAATCTAACCCAAGCACAAGAGGATTGCCTAACACTCGATGCACAAGCCCAATGTTTTCTAACAAATGCTTTGCAAGATGAGATATTGGCAGGGTGATGACTTCGGTGAGTGCCCATGATATGTGGATGGCACTCAAATATCTCTATGGTGATTCTTTCTCTATTTGGGATGATGGCAAATTCAAGGAGGAGGATCACATAGAGATGGTACATGAGATGTTTAGCATGACCGAAACTGTGGTTGGATGAAGGATTGCTCCACCTCATGGTCAAGTGATGATGATTGATTCAATCCATCAAGATCACTTGACAAAGATGACAGTGACATGCCTAGCTCAAGTGGTGCAAATGAATGATGACGCCATTCATGCACACTTGATAATGATGGTGATGACGGCTATGAGAGTGATGTCTCTTCAAGCTCTTCTACTACTCCACATTGCTTCATGTCACATGGTGACACTAAGGTATCAATTGCTAATGTGGTAGTTGATTGTGATGATCCAAATTTTGAGCTTGTATGTAGACTCACTAAGGCTTTAGAAAATGAGATGGCTAAAACAATGAAATTGACAAAAGAAAACTCATTTCTAAAGAATGCATGTGAACAACAAAAGCATCTACTTTATGTTACTACTTGTTCACATGATGAGCTTAAATTGACTCATGAGGAACTTAGTGTTGCTCATGACAACTTGGTACAAGACCATGCTTTTCTCACTAAAAAGCTTTCTAATGAAGAAACTAAAACTAGTGAGAGCTCATCATTTGGGTCAAATGATCAATCACATATTTGTGCTAACCCATGTGATGTAGAGAAGAAGCATGTATCCACCTCTTGTGATGATTTAATATCTATGCCATGTTCTTCACATATAGATGCTTGTTCTACTTCTATGTCTTGTGAGACTAACCTTTTGAAGGAGAACAATGAGCTCAAAAGTGAAGTGAAGAACTTGAGCAACAAGTTAGAGAGGTGTGTAAATCAAGGTCACCCATGAGCACATGATGAAGAATCAAAGAAGCTATGGTGACAAGAGTGGCATTGGCTTCAACAAGAGCAATGTCAAAGGCAAGATGGGGCAAGAAAAGATATGAAGAAGAGATGAAGAAGCAAGAACAAGAAAGCTATCTCATTTCATGTGCTATCGGTGCCATGAAATGGGACATCTTGCAAATGCTTGCCCCAACAAGAAGAAGCCTCAAGTATTGCCACAAGAAAGGAAGCCCCAAGTTCAAATCAAAACAACCATCATGATGGTGACTTGATGAAGAAGAGAGAAAACAAGAAGGGGCAGAAGAGCAAGGCATCCAACTCACATTCAAGATGCCAAGATGATGATAAGCAAGAATGAAGAAAAGAAGAAAGATTTGGCTCACATCAAGTGCTACAAATGTGATGAGATGGGACACTTTGCCTCGAAGTGTCCTAACAAGCTTGAGAAGAAGGCTCAAGCAACTCATGAGAGGCAAGGCAATGAGAAGCAACAAATGAGCAAAGAAGAGAAAGCTCAATCAAAGAGAAGTTGCTACTCATGCCGGAAAGGGGACACATGGCAAATTCATGTCCCCTAGGTAAAACTTCTAAGCCTATTTCAATTGATGATAATATTGTGCTTAGAAAGGATGAAAATGGTACCTCTAAGGTTACTATTGCAACTCATCCCGCTACTCATACTAAGGCTATGCCAAAGTATGTTGCACCTAACTTGAGAGGACCCAAACAAGTTTGGGTACCATCAACTAGTGGATGAATGTGTGTAGGTACCATGGCATTGGAGACTTGATTCAATTGATTCCATATTGTTCATTATATGATTGAGTCAAGTAATGAAGCTTAGTGCTATCCAAACCCAATGCCAAGACAAAAGAGTGAAGTCCAAGTGCAAAACATACAAGTGCAAAAGATCAAGTTGTGGTGGTTGATTCGAAATATTTGAAGGAATGCAAATGATAGATGAAGAAGCTTGCTATTTGATGATCATGAGCTACTAAGGTATATCTCTAGTTGATCATGTTCTTTTAGATGCATATGAGTTGATTGAATTGGATATATATGCATATGTTGCTTGCTATAAGATGATTGAAGGATAAATTGCTTAGTGATCAAGTTTGAGTTAGTTTGATTGGATATGTTCCAAAGATGACCTTTAGTAAGTGGATTTGCATGGATATATGTCTTGTGTTGATGTTCAAGCAAGTTATCTCAAGTTTGATTCAAATTGGTAGAGTATAGCTCAATTGCTCAAATCTGTCCAAAATCTGAAATCTGAGCTAGCTGTGATGATAGCCATGTTTGAATGATCAAATCTAATTGGATTGGCTTGAAATTTGGCACACATGCTCTTCACTTATGGTATTAGTTCTGTGCAAAATTCATGATAATTGGATAAGTGATGCTTCGGTTTTGGAGTGGATCTTGTCAACTATAGTGCAGCAGTTTTCAGCATGTAGTAGTATGGAAAGATGAAATCTGGTAGCAATCTAGTAGTCCAATGAAGCTCAAATTTTTATGGCTACTAGAATACATAGTGAGGCACATCTCCACCAAATTTCATGGCAATTGGATCAATATATTGTGAGATATGATCAGTTCATTGAAGTGTACAGAATCTGCCAGAAAAGTGACAATTATTGGATTAATCTATAGTCACTTTGATTGAAAGGCCCTCAAGTTGGAATCATATTTATAAGTGGTTGAGGGACCTATGTTTGGTTTTGAGATGAGCTAGAAGTATGACAAATATGAGTACAAGTTCATTTGATTGGGAAGTGTATTTGGCACACATTTGGTACTCAAATTGAAGATCAAGACCAACATCAAGATGAAGATAAAGATCAAGTTCTAGTATCAAATTGAAGATCATTTGGAAGAAAGAAAAGGACTCAAAGATGGATTCAAAGTCACATTTTAAGAAGAGTTCAAATGGATCAATCAAACAAAGTCAATTCAAGTGAGTATCAAGGATGATTCTTTGGAGAGAGGTCACTTCTCCCTTTTGTAGGGGCTTGCCGCCTTTGGTAGGTTAACCAAGTATGGTACTTGGAAGGCTAATATGGAAGTGGTGATTCAAAGGATATTTGAGATGCTTAGTTGAAGCAATGAAAGGATTGACCAAGCAAAGCAAGCAACATCCAGATAGAAAAGCAAATCATGTCAATTCAAGTGGTATTCATATGCAAGCTATGTTCAAATGAAGAAGCAAGCCAACCACAACAAGATAGTGCACTTAATCATATGGGTGAAGATTTGTTCTATCAATTGGTATCTATTGGTCTTCACCATGGACTTCACATTGCTATTTGGAGCTTAATTGGAATCAAATGACTATCCTCTACTCCAAGATAGTAAAGGTATCATTGTAATGTGCATGATCATTTCATCCCTTACTAGTATGCGGTTAGTGCATATAGTACATGCTTAATAGGATCATGCATAACAAATGAAAAGTTTCAATTCATAGCCTACCACTATTGCTTGATTGATTATATGATCTAGTGGTTAGTATGTGAGTTTGTTCATGAGCTAGTGAACCCAAGTACTTGATCTAGAAGATGAGCATTCAAGTGTCTAATTCAACATGAGTAAGATAACCATTGAAAGATGTGTGAAGAAGCTTACTCTAGAGCAAACCGAGTTAGATATCTTGTGCAAGTTTAATAGTTCAAGTCACAAATGAGAGGCTCATGACAAGAGTTCAAGAAGAAGACAATAATGCAAATGGATATCAAGTTTAAACTATCATTCAAGTGGTATCTAGACTCATCATTTCTTCACATGGTATCTATTCAAAATGATATATGATCTTTCAAGTGATATTTACCAAGTGGTGTCTAGATCAAGCTCACAAGTGGTATCCTACATGACTTCAAGTGATCCTCAACCTTAAGTGATCAAATCAAGCAAAGCATCCCTCACCAACAAGAGCTTAAGTTTATCAAGTGAATGACTCATGCTAAAAGAGAGGTGCCCCACCGATTGGTATCAAGGTCAAAGATCCTACAAGTGGCTTTCATGCATCTTCACGAGGTATCTACAAGTAGTGTCATTCCAACATATATGGTAGTGTCCATCAAAAATGAAGACTCAAGTGTCAACCATCTACCCTAGTGTCACCCTTTGTGAGAAAAGAGCATACCTTTTATGGTCATTGATGACAAAGGGGGAGAAAGTGCCAAAGATATGATAGGGTGATAATTTGTGGCAAAAATATGTCAAGGACAAAGGGGAGAAAACCAAAGATAGATATGGAGCAAGAGGGAGCAAGATTGGAGAATGGAAAAGGATCAAAATTCTTGGACAAAGAGAACACACAAGTAGGGGGAGCAAGCTCATGAATACTTGGTTGATTCATTTTGATATGTGCATATTCATGTGACTTGCTTGCATAATGCATATGTTTTACATTTGATATATATGCTTGTGTGCAATATTTGCTAGAGCTAAGACTTGGATGATGATTGTTTTCCTTCTATTGATATTTAGAGCATAGTCTTAGTGTAACAAGTGGTAACTAGAACCTTGCTTATAATGTTGATCTCACGTGGTATCTAGTTTCACTTGTTTCTAGCAAGGTTGATGCTAAGGAAGATTCAAATATGGTATACACGCTTCAAAGGTAAAATTCATCTTGTATACCTTAGCATCACTTAGTAGTGCTAACACTCCCACAAATTTCATATTTATGCATGTGTGCAAACTTGAAACCAAACCATTTGAGCACACATGTAGGGGGAGTTAACACTACAAAGTCGGGTTGTATGGTGCTTATCCAAATTCTCTCATATGGTCTTAATGTTGGATAAGTAACATAGAATCCAAATAATCTTAATTTCCATATCTTTGTAGAGTTGTCATCAATTACCAAAAAGGGGGAGATTGAAAGGTCCTAGTTTGGTTTTGGTAATTGAGTGACAACTTTAGGTGAACTAATGATGTTTATGTGAGATACACAGGTGTTAAGTCCACAAGTGATCATGTATGAGCAACATATGCCATAGGGGTGAAATGGCTTGAAGGATGTTGCAATGCTCATGCATGTGATGAAGAATGAGCTTATTGCATATGTGACATGACATGTGGTCATGTGGCTAAGATGGTGAAGATCAAGGCAAGACTTGGCTTGATGGACCGGTTGCGAAGGTGAAGGGCAAGTTGGAGGCTTTGAAGCCGTTGGTACCGAGTGTCGGGAGGCTTGAGCAAAGACTTGGCGCCGAAGGACCGAAGCAATGGTGAAGAGCAAGTGAGGTCAAGATCGATGGACCATGGAGGCCATGTGATGATATGAAGTGGATCATATCATTTGATATAGGTTGGTGCATGTGTTGCATCAACACCGAAGGAGATGGAATGGAATGCGCAAGGCAAAGGTATAATTGTAGGGCATTTCATTTCACCGGTCATAGGTGTGTAGAGAGTTTATGACCGGGTTTAGGATAGATGGCCGTACTATCAAGAGGAGCAAACTTGTTTGCATATCGGTCATCTAGTGCCACTTGAGCGATCTAACATTGCGTTGTTACTAGGATCGAGTGGCGTGGTGAGTGCAAGTGAAAATCCTTTGAAAAATGATTGTGAAAATGCTAACACACATGCATGAGGTTGTATACACTTGGTGGTGTTGGCACATTTGCAAAGGAGAAGAAGTTGGAGAAGTTTTGGAGAAAACTTTGGTTGAAAAGAGAAGTGATGGTTCTTGGATTGGAAAACTGTATTGATCCTTTGTGCTTTGGATCATGAGTTCATGTGGGTTGTGTAGCCCTCTGAATAAGCTTTCCAAAATGTCCAAGATCATCGAATTCCGAGTTGGGAGCTAAGAGTTATGGCCGTTCTCGTGGGAAGCTTTCTGGAGAGTGGCGGACTGTCTGCCATTTTAGTGGCGGACTGTCCGCGGGCCTCGGACGCTCCGATGGGGATGCATCGGACGCTACGAGCACACTGTTCTCGGGTTGACAGGTGAACGGCGGACTGTCCGGGCCTATAAGGGCGGACTGTCCGCCGGCTAATTTTTCGGAGAACAAGGCTGCTGGACAGGTTCTGTGTAGGCTGACAATTTCAACGGCGGACTGTCCGGGCCCAAACGGCGGACTGTCCGGGGTGACCGTTGCAGCTCCTAACGGCTAGTTTCGTTATAAGGGCGGACTGTCCGGGGTTATAAGGGCGGACTGTCCGCAGTTCAAATTTCAGCACGATTCCAAACGGCTAGTTTGAGCCCTCCCTCTATAAATAGAGGTGGTGGCCGGCCATTTGATGCGTTGGGCACCTTGGGGACTTAGTGTCCTTGTGTGAGAGTGCTTGGGAGCCCTCCAACTCACTTGGGATTAGTGCTAATCATATCCGCTAAGTGAGAGAGCGATTCTAGTGCGGTGCATGAGAGATTGCAAGTGTGGCACTAGGTGATCGAGTTGCAAGCCGGTGGTGCTTGTTACTCTTGGAGGTTGCCACCTCCTAGACGGCTTGGAGGCTTGTGTGTGCTCCGTGGTAGCACGCTCGGAGATTGAGTGGTGCTCCGGAGGCGTCCGCTTTGTGAGGGGTGTTGTGCTCACCCCGCGGGAGATCGCGAAGAGCAACTCTAGTAAAAGAGAGACGTGAGAGCGTCAAGTGGTTCGGCCGGGTCAAGTGCTAGAGCTTGTGGTAAGCACTCCTTGGGGAGAGTGTGACTAGTGTAGTCACCACTAGCAAGAGGACCGGCGACAACCTTGAGCTTGTCTCAACGGGGACTAGCTTGGTGGCAACCAAGTGAACCTCGGGATAAAATCACCGTGTCAACATTGTCTTCATCTTCTCGGTGGTTTGCTATCTCCATTCACTAGCTTGTATTTCCATACTCATACTTGTGCTAGTGTTTAGTTGTTGCTCTTGTGTAGCTATCTAGCTTGTGTAGCTTAAATAGTTGCTCTTGTAATTAGTTAGCTTGTGTAGCTTGCTAGTTACCTTCTTTGCTGTGTAGCTTAGAAGTAGATCTCTTGCGTGACTAATTGGATTGAGTAGCCTTGTTAGTCACATTGCTTAGTTTGTGTAGCTAAGTATTTTGAGCTCTCTAATTTGGCTTGTGTAGCCTTGTTATTGAGCATTGGTAGTGAGCTTAGGCTTTATGCGCTTTGCTTCACTAGATTGATTAGGAGCTCCCGATTTGATTAGAGTACTAGTTGCATAGGTTTGTGTGACCTTGCAAGCTAGGTTGATTAGGTGAGCTCTAGCTAGCCTAGCACCTTATTTGCTTTGTTTAGGATCTTTTGTAAGGTGCTAAAGTTAATAGGTAAAGGGGTGTAGTCTTGCTAGACAGATAGTTTTAATTCCGCATTTGTTTTGGTTAGCCGGTGAGATTAATTTTAGAAAAGACTATTCACCCCCCTCTAGTCCGCCATCTCGACCCTTCACCAGGGCAGCGCTCATGGTGCACACGGTCAGGGCGGGGTGCATCCCTCGTTTGGCCAACCCTGGGCCGACCAGCTCCAGATGTGGCCTTACGGCGCCCACCGCCGCCGCCGGCGTTTGTCGCCGCCCCCCAGTACCACTAACCGCCCGGGGGTGCTTACGGCGGTGGACCGCCTCACAGCCACTTCTGCAGCGCCGGCTACCCCTACACCTACGGCAGTGGTGCACCCTCCACGCCAACCTTCCAGGGCACGTCGTACCAATCGACGCCCTGGAACCCCGCTCACGGCGGCGCCTGGAACCAGGACTCCTTGGTGCAGAACTTCAAACACCGTCTGGTGCAGCCCTCGCAGTCGGAGTGGTATGCCGACTCTGGTGCTGGGTCTCACATGTCTGCGGACGCTGGTATACTCTCCACTACCTCCTTGCCCACTTCCTCTACACCTTCATCTATCATTGTGGGCAATGGCGCTTTACTTCCTGTCACAGCCATCGGATCTCGTACTTTTTCTTTTCCACACCGTGCTCTTGTTCTTAAAAATGTTTTGGTGTCTCCACATATTATTAAGAACTTGATTTCCATTCGTCGTTTCACCACCGACAATAATTGTTCCATTGAATTTGATCCGTTTGGTCTTTCTGTGAAGGATTTGCAAACCAGGAACGTGATCGCCAGGTGCAATAGCTCTGGCGACCTCTACTCGTTCTTTCCCACCAGCCACCAGCGCCACCGCACTCCTCGCTGCACCCACCTCCCTATGGCACCGTCGTCTTGGTCACCTTGGGCGTGAAGCTTTGTCCCAAACTCATTAGCTCCAGTGTTATTTCATGTAATACAGATGATTCCCATCATCTTTGTCATGCTTGTCAGTTAGGTCGTCATACTAGACTTTCTTTTGGTACTTCCACCTCTCGAGCTACAAATAATTTTGATTTAATACACTGTGATCTTTGGACATCTCCCATTGTTAGTGTGTCGGGCTACAAATATTATTTAATTATTTAGATGATTGCTCGCACTACATTTGGGTTTTTCCGCTTCGCCTTAAATCTGACACCTTTTCCACCCTTGCCAATTTTTTTGCTTACGTGCGCATGCAGTTTGCCACCACCATCAAGAGCGTCCAGTGCGACAACGGCCGTCAATTTGACAATTCTATGGCCCGCACGTTCTTCCTCTCTCACGGTGTCACCCTTCGCATGTCCTGCCCGTACACGTCACAGCAAAATGGCAAGGCCGAACGCTCGATTCACACCATTAATAATATCTTGCGTTCCCTCTTATTTCAGGCAAGCCTTCCTCCGGCATATTGGATTGAGGCACTCCACACTGCTGCATATCTAGTAAACCGGCTCCCCACAAAAACGCTTGCCTCCTCCACCCCGTACTTTCACCTCTACCGCACCCAACCCTCTTACGATCATCTCCGAGTTTTTGGTTGTGCTTGCTATCCAACATGTCCTCGACAGCACCCCACAAACTCGCTCCTCGTTCATCCTTTGCGTCTTTCTCGGCTATTCCTCGGAACACAAAGGCTATCGGTGTCTCGAGTTAGAGTCGAATCGCATCCTCACCTCCAGACATGTCGTTTTTGATGAAACCTTCTTCCCTTTCGCCGACATGTCTACCACCCCCATGGCATCCTCAGCCTTGGATTTTTTTATTGATGATGATGAGCTAACAGCTTCAATCTTTGGAGCAAAGCTTGTGCATGCAGGTACCTCGGCGCAGCACGTGAGCACCCAGCCAGGTGCTGGACCGCAGGCGCCCGGCTCGCCCATCACCGGGGCGCCTGGCTCACCCGCCGCTGGGCCGTTGGCGCCTAGCGCCTACTGGGCTCGGCTCGCCCCGTCTGCCTCTAGTGGCGCTGGGCCGCTCGGCTCGCCTGCTGCTGGTGGCGCTGGGCCGCTCGGCTCGCCTGCTGCTGGGCCATGCGCGCCCGGCCCTCCACCGCCGCTGACCGAGCCGGCGCTCTGCCCCTGTGCGTACAACACAGGTAGCTGCCAGTAGTGCCCAGGCCACGGGACGCACACTGGCCACGAGGCCAGTACCCGTTGCTCCCGTCGAGAACGCGCACTCCATGCGCACCCGAGGCAAAGCTGGCCTCGCCCAGCCTGTGGATCGCCTCAACCTCCACGTCGCGCCTGTGTCACCGCTACCCCGCTCTGTTCATGATGCATTGACTGATCCGAATTGGCGTGCAGCTATGCAGGCGGAATTTGACGCCCTGATTGGTAATGACACCTGGAGCCTGGTGTCCCGTCCTCCTGGAGTTAATGTGGTCACTGGAAAATGGATTTTTTTGCATAAATTGCATGCAGATGGGTCTCTCGATCGCTACAAAGCTCGTTGGGTACTTCGGGGTTTCACACAGCGCCCTGGTCTGGACTACGACGAGACTTTCAGCCCTGTTGTCAAACCAGCGACAATTCGTGTTATTCTGTCGTTGGCTCTTTCTCAGGATTGGCCCATTCATCAGTTGGATGTCAAGAATGCATTTCTTACACGGCACCCTTGAGGAGACAGTGTACTGTGTGCAGCCCACGGGTTTTGTGGATTCCTCTCGTCCTGGACTGGTACGTCGTCTCAACAAATCACTCTATGGACTGAAACAGGCGCCTCGTGCCTGGCATCACAGGTTCGCTTCACACTTGGCTTTCATTGGCTTTACTGAAACCAAGTCTGATAGCTCACTGTTCATCTATCGTCGGGGATCTGACACCGCTTACTTGCTGCTGTACGTGGATATATTGTTCTCACCGCCTCCTCTGACCAGTTCCCTGCGCCAGGTGATTGAGGCCTTCTTCAGCGAGTTTGCTATGACAGACATGAGCCAGCTTCATCATTTTTTTGGGCATCTCTGTGACTCGTTCTGCTACGGGTATGTTCCTATCCCAACGCAGTACACTTGGACATTTTGGAGCGCGCCGGGATGAGTGCGTGCAAGCCGTGCAGCACGCCTGTGGATCTTCACTCCAAATTATCCGAAGATGGGACTCCTGTTGATGATGCTACCCAGTACCGCAGCCTAGCCGGAGCTCTCCAGTACCTGACTTTCACACGGCCAGATATTGCGTTTGCCGTCCAGCAGATTTGCCTTTATATGCTGATCCTCGAGAGCCTCACCTTGCTGCTATGAAGCGCATCCCTGCACTACTTTACAGGGCACTCCGACACTTGGATTGACTTTGCGCCGCTCACCCCCTGCTGAGCTTGTTGTCTATACAGATGCAGACTGGGCTGGATGTCCCGATACCCGACGGTCGACTTCCGGTTACGCAGTCTTCCTTGGAGACAACTTGGTATCTTGGTCGACAGCACACCGTTCTCTCGTCAGCGCCGAGGCTGAGTACCGTGCTGTGGCGAACGCATCGCTGAAGCCACTTGGTTACGACAGTTTGCTCCTTTTTGAACTTCAGCGCCCCCCTCGCCGTGCTACTTTGGTCTATTGCGACAACGTTAGTGTTGTCTACCTCTCCAGCATCCTGTGCAGCATCGGCGGACGAAGCATGTTAAGATCGACCTCCATTTTGTTCGAGAGAAGGTTGCCCTTGGTCACGTTCGAGTTCTTCATGTCCCTACGACATCACAGTACGCCGACATCTTCACCAAGGGGCTTCCTACTTCCTTTTTCCAGGAGTTTCGGTCCAGCCTGACCGTTAGCGATGCTCCCGATTAGACTGAGGGGGAGTGTTAGCATGATGTAATTAGGCCTGTATTAGTGAATGTAATTGGGTCCATGCGGTAGGCCTGCGAGCCACCCTAGCTGCCCCTATATGTAATCCCTGCAATCACACTTGGAATACAATCAATCATTCCTAAACTTACACCGAACAAAATTTAGTACTGTTTAGTAGTATTGTTCAGTATTTTGTGATACTGATGTATTATACTGACTGATACCGAGCATAATTCAATATTTCGTGATCAGTTTTTGTCTCTTGATGTAGCTACATCTAAGGTGTAGAATAGCACTGGCACGTGCGTGTATACACACGCCGGGGTGAACACCAAAGCTCACTGTATTATTCATTATTGTATTTTTCTGTTTATATGATGATGGACGCCCCGGTGAACGATTTGAACGAGATCAGACCCCTTTTTTGGCTAAAAAATGAGACCAGACCCTATCCAAGGCTCATTCGATCGGGATCCGCGTGCCTCTATGCCAAAGGTCCCTGGGCCCGACGTACAGCGTGACGCCCGGCGGCTTGCCGACCTCTCGCGCCTGCGCGCTCTGCGCTTTGTGTGACCTGTGAGCGTCTGGGCCAGTGCAAGCTAGCTGGAGGCGCTGTCGTTGTCGAACGAGTGCAGTAGTATCCCGATTCCCGTGGTACGGTGTGAAGATATGTGCCCGCAGCACCGACGCCGAGACGAACATGCAATGCATCGCGGCGTCGCATGTGTCACGGACGTCATGGTGCATGCAAAGAGGTACTCCCTCCGTACCTTAAAAAAAAAAGTCGCTTCTCAAAAAGTCAACAGATATCAACTTTGACCAATATATAAAATAAAGTATTAATATTTATGTTACATAATTAGTATCATTGGATAGATCTTTGAATGTACTTTTATAATAAAATGATTTGGAGATAAAAATATTGCACACATTTTGTATAAATTCAGTTAAAGTTGAGAAAGTTTGACCAGCACGCATCCCATAGCGACTCTTTTTTTTTGGGACGGAGGGAGTAGTTACCAATTCTTTTCAAGATTTTCTGTCATATCTCATCTCTAGATTCATGTATGAAGCATTAAATATAGTTAAAAATTAATTATATTTTTATCTGTAAATGTTAAAACGAATCTTTTAAACATAGTTACTCTATATTTAGAAAAAAAATTATCAAATAACAACGAAAGTGCTACAAGAATTTTTTCAATTTTTTTGAAAAATGAACCTGGCCTAAGGTAGGGCTCGGAGCACTCTGCCAGTCCATCTAGCTAGCTAGCCACATATTGGTGTTGTTCGACTGGTCGTTTTTACGGCTGATTTCAGCTGTTTTAATAGTATTTTGTGAGAGAGAATAAACCGAAGTATAACTGATAAGTTGGCTGAAAAGCCAAATGGCTATGACGTATAAAATAATATACACGATAGCCATTTGGAAGATTCATCTCGGCTTGGAAGATCTGTACTAGAGAGCAGTCAACAGTAGGCCTGGGTGTTCGGTCATCACCGAACCGATAAAAATCGGTTCTTCGGTTATTTCTAAAGTTTGGTCATCTAAAAAACGGAGATCAATCGGTTAGTTTCAAAACTCAAGACCGGTTAGTTTGGTTCGGTCTCGGTCATGACCGAATTAACCGAACTATACAAAATATCTACTAATAGTATATAATTTTTAGCAAATGTGAGCAAATTTTTTCTATTTCATGACAAAAATAACAATACAACCTATAGATTAAATAGAGTGATAAGAGTGATGATTGATATAAACCCACTAGAATAAATATTATATCACTAATAATAGTCTAAAGTACACATTATGTCAACAAAAATTAAATGTTTGGTTAGTTCGGTCAGTTTGGTTACCCGAAGGCATATAACCGAAGTAACCGTAAAAAGTTCAGTTAGTGTGGACTCAGGACTAAACTAGCGATAAAAAATTTAGGTCTCGATCTCGATCGGTTAGTTCGGCTCGGTCTTCGGTCAATTATGTCCAGAGTTAGTCCACAGGATCTGGAAGAATACCTTGGAGTTGTACTGTGTCTGAGATATAAGGAATGGTCTTCCATTTGTGGCGCTAGTGAACTTTCATGGGAGAGAGAGCCTCCAACAATCCATCCAACTATCATGTCAAATGTACCCAGGGTAATACATTTAGAGCCCATTTGGATGCTTGGAATTGAATTCATTTTAAGAATCATAATTTAGATTTAGAGACATATTAATTAAGCTAATATGATTATATATGGATTATATTTGTATATTATTGTTGCTTATACGAGAGATACTTATGTGTTGCATTTCTATTGTAGGGAGGAGTGAGTGAAGAGAATGTTATAAGTGCAAAGTAGAAATGTAGCATGGTGATCTACAGAATCCATTTCTCTCTCACACCTATGATGAATTTAAAATAGACATATATGTCAACCTTAGAAGTGGTGGAATGTCAAATTTCAAGATAAATAGACTAGTTTATTGAGTGAATTCTAATTCCTCCAAAATGAAGGGATCCACCTTAGGGAAAAATGAAACTGATGGCCTTGCACAATCCACTCGGCCATAAGGAGCTCAGACACAGCGAAGATGGCCACCATTAGCAATTTTGACTGAAATCGGGGAAGACAGGGGATGACAACCACAAATTTTTTGACCAACGACACTATTGAGGAAGAAGAAGTGGCTGCTGCCAGAGTCAACAAGAATCGGCACCTCGAATCCCAGAAGAAGAAAACCTCAGATTTGCATGGTTCTGGGATGATCCGGGGAAGGTTGCTACGGAGAAGACTCGAGCTTTGGCTTCTGGAAGTCATCTTGACACATGTTCCAAACCTTCTACTGTCTCCGGTCCCTTTATAAGGCGCGACAGAGAATGACACGGTCTCCTAAATTACACTTTGACCATTCATTTACTTTATATTATATTATTTATGTTTATGAATTTATGATTATTGGATAGTACAATTGTTTACAGATCTAACCATATTAAATTTATATTGTAATAGTTAAATATTATTAACTAAATCATTGGTCAAAGTTCTTAAAGTTTGAATCTTGACTCTGTGTGTACGTCTTATAAAAGGGACCGGAGGTTACATGAAGTTGGAGCTCCGGGGCGCACTTGTGAGTTGCGTGACCCGACGCCCATTTCTGGCCGCAGGCACTCAAAACCTAAAAGGCACAAAAGCAATACAACACCACCATGTTCCACAGTCATTAGGCACTGTCGGGCACTCCCTCAATAGGGTCGCGTTCGGGCATAACGTGTTAGGACAAAGATAGAGCTCCTAAAGCCCACAATAGAGAGGCTCCAGGCCCAGCTGGCCCCCCTCTAGCGGAAGAAAGAGGAACCTAACGTGTGAGAGCCTGAGAAGGTTTACCTAGGGAAAGGCACTATCGCGGTACAGAGCACTTGGCGATTAAGGCCACGTTCAGTTGACAACATTTCCCAAAATATTTTGCGCGTAGTAGAATCTTTACACGCATGCATGGAGCATTAAATGTAGGTAAAAAAATAACTAATTATATTTTTAGTCTGCTCATGTCGAGACGAATCTTTTAAGTCTAGTTAGGTCATGTTTGGACAAAATTTGTCAAATAACAACGAAAGTGGTACAGTAACTTTTCGCCAAATATTTCGCGAGCTGAACAAGGCCTAACACTAGGATATAAAAAGAGGAGCCTTTTACTTGTACGCCATTAAAAAGATGGTATAATCGTTCATGTCCCTCAAAAATGGGTTCTAACGTTCTTGTCCCTGAGTTTGAAAAGTTTTCTCTCTCACGCCATTCATCCGTTTTCAGCAACTAACGGTGTTAAATATGGACGGCAAAAGACTTCAATGCCCCTGAGAACTTTGTTTCTCATACGCCACTAACTGCTGGGTGCCTCGATTAGAAAAAAATCTACGAGATGATGTGAGTTTGAGCAGCGCAAAAGCGAAAGTCGTGTGGGCAGCAATCTGAACCATTGATTTTTCACATTTTATAAATACTTAATATTTAAAATCTAGGATAACAAAAAAAATAAAAAAAATCATGTATCGTTCTCCTAATACGGAAATTGTGTGGCCGTATGACAACAAAGCAAATGCAGTCGTTGTTTATTACTTTTTTTTTTTTTAATTTTTTTTTTTATATTATGCATGTTACTAAAACATGGAGGACGATGCCGCGGCGACCACGGGCCGGGCGTCTCCGTGGGGAGGACTGCACCCACGGGCACGGTCACGGGCGCCTCCGCGAGGAGAGACGCGTTCGCGGCCATGGCGGGGCCGCGGCCACCAACCTCAGCGATTGCATATTTGCATCCATCCATAGTGTCCATGCTGTTAATTGCCACGGGTCACTGGAGGGCATCGATCGGCTGCCGCTGCAGCTGGCACTGTTCCTTGCATCAGCCTCGAACTCCGCACGGCGCAAGGTTACTCGTACAGCAGCACTTTTTTGTACAGCAGACACACCCACACGCATGTTGCAAGCTACTGTTTCTTTTGTTCGTCGGTAACCGGAGGTGCCTTTTCTTTTGTTCGTCGATAACCGGAGGTCCTTTTCTTTTCTTATATTCAATATTTTTTTTTCTTATATTTTTATTTTCTTATATCAAATATTTTTATTTGAAAAAAAATCCACGAGACGCGTGTGAGTTCGAGTACATGGGCGGATACAGGGGTATTCCCTGGTATTCCCAGGAATACCCAACTTTTTTGGACCACCATTGTGTATATATGTGTATATACTTATATGTATATATGTGTAATACAACATTCGGTAGCATTTTCAATCAATTTAGTCCAAACCAGCTAAGAAAACCAAACTTTCGGCTTCACTTCCCAAATCTCACGCACACGGGTCGGCCCACTAGGCGTCTGGCCCAATTGGTCACTCCATGGTGTCCCAAAACCTGGCCTAGGCATCCCATCCTCTCTCGCTCTGACTGGGTGGCGCTACACCTTAGGTGGTGGCGTGCAGCGCAGTGAGGCGGACTGGCGGAGACAACGACTTGTCAAGCGGCAAAGCGCACGCAACTGCAAGCAAGGCAGCAACAGCGTGCACGGGCGGACGGCAACTAAGCATGGCAAAGGCAGCAACCGACTGTGATGAGTTCATACATCCACCCCCACCGACTGTGCCACCCCCACCGACTGTGATGGAGTTCATACATCCACCCCCACCGTCGTACCTGCTTCCTGCACCAGAGAGAACTGTGATGGACCGATCCGCCGTCCGTTAGGTAGGCACGCCGTGCTACTGCTATTGCTACCCACGCGTATTTTATTCTGTGACGGGACGGGGAAGGGTGTTGCGACACAGGCCACGCGATGGAGCGCAACCTAGGATGACAAAAAAAAATCTAGCGTGTGAGTTTGATTTTTCACTCAGCCGTCGTGCACTTGTATAGCTCATGCTCGAACACAAGATCGACGTGCATGCATACGGTGAGCTCATCACGCTAGCTAGCTTTCCGTCGTCGCGCAAGCAACACACTACATGGTAAACCGATATAAGATACACGATCTTTTCATTTTTTTTGTTATCCTAGATTTTTAAATTTATTAAATAATTTATAAAATATGAAAAATTAATGGTTCAGATTGCTGCCTACACGACTTTCGCCTTTGCGCTACTCGAACTCACACGCGTCTCATGGATTTTTTTTTTCTAATCAAAGCGCCCAGCAGCTAGTGGCGCATGGAAACAAAGTTCTCAGGGGCATTGAAGTCTTTTGCCATCCATATTTAACACCGTTAGTGCTGAAACAGACGGAATGACGTGAGAGAGAAAACTTTTAAAACCCCAGGGATAAGAACGTTAGAACTCATTTTCGAGGAACATGAACGATTACACCATCTTTTTAATGGCGTACAAGTAAAGGCTCTAAAAAGGGGTGTTAAGGTGGGTGGAGGTTTTGTCGGCCCCAGCTACAAGAAAAAGAAGGACCAGACCGCATGATGACAGCAAAGACAGAAGCCCAAGACGAGAAGCCCTAGGTTATGAAACCAGGCTTTCTAGGACTATACCCTCCTCATCAGTATATAAGGGTAGGCATGTGCTCCATATAGAAGAGATGATCAGGCCTAGACTCCTTGATCGTACTAATCTCACTAAGAACACCACGATACCAAGGCGCTGTCCCGTACCACTCACTATATTGATTCCTCCATTGTAAGAACTCTCATTTGAGCACTCTTTGTTGATTGATCTCCACCAGTTAGGCCCACTGGACCCTGATCTGCGTCCTGATCGGGGACGCTCAGCCCAATAGTAGGCTGGTGGCACTACTTGAGAACAGGCCTTTGGACGATTTGCAAATCAGCATTAGTCACGGAAAAATTTGCGTCCGGGACTAGAAAGGTCTTTAGCCCCGGTTGGTAACACCAACCGGGGCTAAAGTTCTCCTGCCCACGGCTCATTTGTCAGAGGGGCCTTTAGTCCCGGTTGGTGTCACCAACCGGGGCTAAAGGTTTTGCCCCGGTTGCTGTATCCAGCCGGGGCTAATGTTGACATTTAGCCTCGGCTAGGAACAAGGGTCGGGACTAAATGTCCCTCCCTATATTTGAACTGTTTTCCACCTTCTTCAGCCCTGCCCGGCTCTCTCGCGTATTCATTTTTTCATTGAGTTCTTGCTTTGCTGCTTGTTTGGCTCTCTCACTACAAGGATTGTGTTGATACATGACGGTTTCAGTTGGTCATAAACACTAGAAAAACCGTCATCGATAACTATCTATGAGGATCTTAGAAACCGTCACCGAATCAGCGTCATAAACCTCAGTGCGAGAAAAAAAACCGTCATAGACTCACTGAATCCATGACAGCTACGATCATTACAGAATAGGTGTTCGTTTGATTTACGGGCTACATTAGTGACAAAACGAAACGTCATGGACTTAATGCCACGTCACCACTTCCATTTAAGCATGGCGAGGTGGAATCTGACATGGCTATAATTGATAGGTCAGCTTGCTGATGTGGCTCACCAAGCCACATCAGCATTTTTTTTGCTTTTTTCTGAAATGTTAGATGGGTTGGGCTGACAGATGGGCTAGACGGCCCATTTTATTTTCAAATACATCCACAGATTTAAATCTCCAAAATATTACATCACATCACATAAGCATCACGCTTAGATGTTTACTAAAGTCACTGCATCTTACAAAATGTATGCACCCTAAACAGGCTCGAGTTCAATTCCAACTACTTTATTTCTGATATTCTTGCCTCCTGCAAACACATGTAGGAGAAATAAGAGGTTAGCACATACGAGTAAGTACTGCATACTTTACAAAATAGAATATTTTCTTTTCCTAACTATGCAATACTTGGTGCACAGAAATGAAAAACAGTAAGATAACATAATTAATAGAAATTCGAAAATAGCTACTACTACGACCATTTACCATTTGAAACAAAGACACGGGGACTATCTGATTTATACTAAGAAAACATGCATTTACATAAAGATAACTGATTTATACTAAAACATACCTTTACATCAAGATAACTGATTTATACTAAGAAACATGCTTTACTAAAGACAGCATCCTAATCAGATCACTGGAGAATATCATATTTATGCCTCATTCTAAATCAATAAAAAAATGAAAGAGAAGAAAAAAGAGGTTACCTGGTTCCAAAAAAACATGTTTAGCATTAAGGAGACAAGAGACATCCACTGAGCACTGTTACAATAAAAATGAGAGAAAAAAAAAACTATATTAAGACACAGTAGGAAGCAATGACAACTATATCAAGTGAAACAGTAAAAACGGGGTGATTTGTCTTGTTTTCTGAACTGCTAGTGTCGATCAGAAAAAAGAAAGGTAAGCCAAGTTACCATGGACAATAGCAATAGCTAAAGTAAAATGGCAATATAGCAACAGTGAACAAGAACATTTTACTTGTCCAAAATTTACTCATGTCACAACAAACATAACTATGATCTCAGCATTATACATTTAGTGTAGGACAAGTTAGTGTATTATCATGCAATTGCTGAATTGCCTACATTCAGAAGCAAGGACGCAGAACTGTACAAAGTCTATACAAATTCCCACACCAAGCCGAGTTTACAAATGCATGAACTTGGTAGATGGGCCTAAACATTCCCTGCTATTCTCCATTGCATAAACGATCCTAGGAAAATCATTTTAACATATGCAGATATTGTGACAAGGATATCCAATGACAACACAGGAAATCAAAAACTAACAAAGCGTAGTTGATAATAAAAAGTTGTGCATGTATCTAAACCAATGATTGCTAAGATACAGAAAAAAAAGTTGTGCTTGAAATAGTTGCTTACTTTGACGATATTGAAAAAAAACAGATGAATACAGCGGAAGGGAATCCCTACGATGGAAAAAGGAGAGCTGCTGCAACAATATAGTTCGAATGTCTTCTCGAGGTGGCGCAAGTAAAACTACTGTTGTCCAGCAGCAGCAACGCCATGCTCAACACCTGCGCCCACACAATGAGAGTTGTTTGAACAAGTTAAAGTCACAAAACACAGGAACTGAAAAAACATATATATTGTAATTCTCTAACCTCTACTTTTTTATGTTTACGGTAACTTGGAGAGCTGCTGCAACAATATAGGAACTGAAAATAGCACAATAAAATTCTCTAACCTCTACTTTTTTATGTTTACGGTAACTTGGCTCAAATTTTCTAGACTGATCCATGTATATTTTTTTCTTAGATTGAGTTAAATCCTGTAGCCTTTGTAATTTTTACACTTCTGCTAATCTGACTTATATTTTCTAGATCAGTTTGCTTGACACATAACTAATGACTTCAATCTGAAACGATAGATATGAAGAAGCACATAAGAAAAAAAATAGAGATATATGTCAGTTTAATTTGTAATTAGTAGAATTTTAGTAAAAACAGAAAAAGAAAGAAAATGCATTCCTTGCCGCATGGCTTCAAGCAATATCTCAAATAGGGATACAACCAGCTTTGGATCAGGAGCCTTGTATCGCTGCTACATGTGTCGGCACCAGCGGCCAGTTCCGGCACAATCGCCATTTGCAGACAGTGGGCAAGACGACCCTCGCGGCTTCGCCATCTGCTGCTTCCGGCCACCGAGATACCAATTACCAATTCACTGTGACGGGAGATAGGATTGGGAGCAGCAAGCACATGCTCACATGGAGGGGAGAGGGCTCAATGAAATTTCAAACAATTTCAGACAGTTGTGTTGCATCGATACAACTTAGATCAAGATATAAATATCAGATCAATGTAGAGAGATTAGGGGCCCTTGGAAATTGGGGGCCCTATGGAGCCGCGCACAGGCTGCACTCCCACGAGGATGGGTCTGTTTAGCTAAAACTAATTCATTCAGAACCAAAAATGAATCTTCAAGACTGCACGCTGAGACTGAATCTGAAGAAAAATAACCAAGCCACTAACCTTTCTTAGGAACTCGGAGCGACCAATGGTTGAGACTCAAGTTCGGCACCGCAACGTGGGAGACTGAAGCCCGAGCTGGGCGTGGCCCTCCTACGCAGCGCGGCCCAGGCATGGCGGGGCCCTGCTCGGGAACGGGAACGGGAACGGGCGCGCGGCCACGCAGGTGCGGTCGGCCGGCCGGGAGCGCCGGCGCGCCGAGGAGCCGAGGCGGCGAGGCCTGTTCGCCTGTCAGCCGAGGCGGCGAGGCCTGTCACCAACGCGGGAGGGAGCGAGCACCGCCGGGCACCACCGCGGGAGGGAGTGGGCGCCACCGTGGGAGAGTGCGCGCCGCCGACCGCCGGCCACCACCGCTGGAGAGGAGGGGGCGCCGCTGGCCACCACCGCTGGAGAGGAGGGGGCGCCGCTGGCCACCACCGCTGGAGAGGAGGGGGCGCCGCTGGCCACCACCGCTGGAGAGGAGGCCGGAGGGGCGCCGGCGGCCACCACCTGGGACGGGGAGTGTCAGGGTGGGGAGTGGGACGAGAGGAGGAGAGGAGAACTGGATGGCGGCCGCCGCTCCCTGTACATGAGCGATTGGATGAGATCGAATGGGGATGGATCGAATGGAGTGCTTATATACCTAGGGTTTGTTAGTTGGGCCTTTGAATGGATTTGCTGATGGGCCTTGATGCACATCTCGGTCATTTCGGACTTTGTTTTAACAATTCAAATTTTGAATTACAAAAATACAACTTCAAACAAGATTTTGAAAAGCAAATGATTCCAGCTGCAAAAGTCATCACCAACAAAGTTGTACGACCTGTCAACTTGGTCAAATATGTATATTATGAAAATATAACTAATAAGAATCTAATTGCACTTAGTTGATATCATAAATATTATTATCTTATTATATAAATTTAGTCAAAGTTGAAAAACTTTGACTCTCCAAGATTCTTGGAATGTCTTATAATTTAGGATGGAGGGAGTATTATATAGCGACCGACAATTCAACACTAAATAAATATTTATAACGACGGGTCACGTATAGCTAAATTTCTTGTAGTGTCAACACGCTCCCACCGCCACCGTCACGCTTGCACAGTTTCTATGATGTTTCTTTAGACTGTCATAGACAACTACACAGACAAGTACATAGACGATGACGGTTCACGTCGTCACAGAGCAAATACCTGATTCTCAACCGTCATAAAGACGTCATAGATTCACTATGCGATGACGGTTTCAGAAACCGTCATCAGAAAACCATCATGGATCAACAGGATTCTTGTAGTGTCTTCTCCGGTGATTTTTGTTTGTTAACATATCTCCGGCGTTGATCTATTTCATCACATCTACATCGACATCGACTCGTTCAAAGGTTACTACTACTTCAGTTTTTCATACTTTTAGCTGCTATATATATATATATATGTGGTTTTTGAAGCTATTTTGAGTTCATTCACTTGATAGTTTAAATTAGTACCCTAAAAACAAAATGTGACCAGTTTATTTTAATTTTTTAGAGAAATAGAGATCATTAAATCATTTGTTTACAAAAAATAGAAATATATAATACTTTAGTTTACAAAATGTGACCGGTTTAATTAGTTTTATTTTATTTTTTGGAGAAATAGAGATCAGTTAAATCATTTGTTACAAAAAATAGAAATATATAATACTTTAGTTTACAAATGTGACCGGTTTATTAGTTTATTTTATTTTTTTGGAGAAATAGAGATCAGTTAAATCATTTATTTACAGAAATTACAAATATATAATACTTAGTTTACAAAATGTGACCGATTTAATTAGTTTATTTTAATTTTTTGGAGAAATAGAGATCATTTAAATCATTTGTTTACAAAAGTTACAAATATATAATCCTTTAGTTTACAAAATGTGACCGGTTTAATTAGTTTATTTTTAATTTTTTTGGAGAAATAGAGATCATTTAAATCATTTATTTACAAAAATTACAAATATATAATACTTTAGTTTACAAAATGTGACCGATTTAATTAGTTTATTTTAATTTTTTTTGGAGAAATAGAGATCATTTAAAATCATTTTTTTACAAAAAGTAGAAATATATAATACTTTTAGTTTACCGTAGTTTACTGCTCAACTACAAATGCAGAAGGATGCCTGCTTGGTATGTTGTTTTCGAGGGCACTGAGCCAGGTATTTACACCAGCTGGGCGAGTGCAGTCAATATGTCCTCAAAGTTAAGAGAGTTATGCATAAAAAGTACAAGTCTTTTGAGGAAGCTTCTGCAGCTATAGAGGCTTTCAACTCAAGAATCAACTCAATTCCTACTGCACCACCTACCCCTACCTTACCTTCCTATCAAGTTGGAGTGGCAGACAGTCCATCTTGTTAGACTGTGATGTGGGAAAAATGTGTAGGTGTTGTTAGTTGCTTTGGTTGTGGCCAAGTTGATGAGGCTGCACTGTTATCTTGATGTAATAATTAATTAGACAAGTTCAACTGCTACTACTTATATGCCACCAGTGATGCTTACTAAATTTAGGTGTCATGAACTTGTTTATAAATTTGAGCTAGAAAATTAAATTTGTTGATAAGAATGTGAGATATAATTTGTTATATGTCATTTTATAATTTCATTTGTTTATAAGAATGAGAGATATAATTATGTGATATGTCATATAATGCAGATGATGACACGTCACTGGATGTACAATGCCGATCGTCGCTCAAAAGAATTCATTGATGGCGTGCATTATTTTTTAGAGTGGCCGAGGCAAACAAGCGGAATGGTTTTATGTGTTGCCCATGTGCCCTTTGTAATAATTCGAAGGAATATTCTAGCTCAAGGAGTCTTCACTCACACTTGTTCAAGTCGGGTTTCATGCCAAACTATAGTTGTTGGACGAAGCATGGAGAAACTGGGGTTATGATGGAAGAAGGTGGAGAAGAACAATTAGACCCTGACGATGATATTATTGCTCGATACCTTGGTGATACTGCAATGGAGGAAGGTGAAGAAGAGGCAAGTGCAGAAGACACCTCGCTGAAGATGATGCTCTTGGTGATGTCATTCGTGATGCACAAAGAGATTGCGAAAGTGAAAGGGAGAAGGCTAAGTTTGACTGTATGCTAGAGGATCACAGGAAATTACTATACCCGTCTGCTGCAGATGGACAAAAAAAGTTGGGTACAACACTTGAGTTGCTATAATGGAAGGCACAGAATGGTGTATCTGACAAGGCATTTGGACAATTATTGAAGATTATAAAACAAAAGATGCTTCTGAAGCCTAACGAATTGCCCGCCACTACGTACGAAGCAAAACAAGTCATCTGTCCATTGGGTTTAGAAATCCAGAAGATACATGCATGTCCTAATGACTGCATCCTGTACCGTGACAAGGAATACGAGAATTTGGATGAATGCCCTGTATATAAAGCGTCACGATATAAGATCAGGCGAGATGACCCTGGCGATGTTGAGGGTGAAGAATGTCCCCGGAAGAAAATCTCTGCCAAGGTTATGTGGTACGCTCCTATAATACCACGCCTGAAACGTCTGTTCAAAAACAAGGACCATGCAAAGTTGGTGCGATGGCACAAAGAAGACCGTAAGGTAGACCATGTTGAGACACCCTGCTGATGGGTCCCAGTGGAGAGCAATAGACAGAGAATTCCCGGAATTTGCAAAAGACGCTAGAAACTTAAGGTTTGGTTTAAGTACGGACAAGATGAATCCTTATGGGGAACAGAGCAGTAGTCATAGCACGTGGCCTGTTACTCTATGTATCTACAACCTTTCTCCATGGTTATGCATGAAGCGGAAGTTCATTATGATGCTAGTGCTCATCCAAGGCCCGAGACAACCTGGCAACGACATCGATGTCTACCTGAGGCCATTAGTTGAGGAACTCCTACTTTTATGGAGTAAATCAGGTGTACGTGTGTGAGATGATTACAAACAGGAACACTTTGACCTGCGAGCATTGTTGTTCGTAACAATCAATGATTGGCCTGCTCTAAGTAATCTTTCAGGACAGACAAACAAGGGATATAATGCATGCACACATTATTTTGATGACATGGATAGTATATATTTGAAAAAATGTAGAAAGGTAGTGTACCTTGGCCATCGTCGATTTCTTTCTGTGAATGTGAATCACCAGGTTAGAAAGAAAGGCAAGCATTTTAATGGTGAGACAGACCACCGGAGCAAGCCTCGCAACAGAACTGGGGAGATATACTTGAGATGATCAAGGATATGAAAGTAGTCTTTGGAAAGGAGACGGGCAGTGAACCTGTTCCGAAAGACGCTACAGGACATGCACCCATGTGGAAGAAGAAGTCAATATTTTGGGAGCTACCCTATTGGCATGTACTAGAGGTCCGCCACGCGATCGACGTGATGCACCTGACAAAGAATCTTTGTGTCAACCTTCTAGGATTCATGGGTGTGTATGGAAAGTCTAAGGATACACTTGAAGCACGACAAGACTTGCAGCGCATGAAAGAACGAGACAACCTACATCCAGAGAAGACAGATGATGGACGCCATTACTTAAGACCTGCTAGCTATACTCTTAGCAATGAAGAGAAGGAAATCATGTTTGAATGCCTAAACAGCATCAAGGTCCCATCTGGATTCTCCTCCAATATAAGGGAATAATAAATATGCAAGAGAAGAAATTCCTAAACTTAAAGTCGCATGACTGCCACGTGCTTATGACGCAATTGCTTCCGGTTGCTTTAAGAGGAATTCTACCTCCACATGTACGTCTGGCCACTGTGAAGCTATGTGTTTCCTCAATGCAATTTCTCAGAAGACATTAATCCACTAGAACTAGCTACTCTACAGAATGATGTGGTTCAATGTCTTGTGAGCTTTGAGTTGGTGTTCCCTCCATCCTTCTTTAATATCATGACACACCTCCTAGTTCACCTGGTCAAGGAGATTCATATTCTCGGTCCTATGTTCCTACACAACATGTTCCCCTTCGAGAGGTTCATGGGAGTACTGAAAAAAATATGTTCACCAACGTGCTCGGCCAGAAGGAAGCATCACCAAGGGCTATGGGACAGAGGAGGTCATAGAGTTTTGTGTTGATTTTATTCCTGACCTTGACCCGATTGGTGTTCCTGAATCGCGGCACGAGGGGGGCTGTGTGGAAAGGGAACACTAGGGAAGAAATATATATCGGTACGGAGAACGATTATTTCAATAAAGCGCACTACATAGTTCTTCAAAACTCATCAGTGGTGGATCCATATATCGAGGTACACAAGGAGTTCCTACGATCCCAATTTCCTGGGAAGAATGAAGTTTGGATTACATGTGAGCACATGAATACTTTTAGCACTTGGTTGCGAAAAGAATGTCTGGGTGATAACAATATTGATGAGCAACTATATTTGTTGGCTGGGCAACCATCATGGCACATCCTCACGTACAAAGGGTATGAGATAAATGGAAACACATTTTACACCATTGCCCAAGATAAAGGAGCACAAATCAAAACAGTGGTGTTCGCGTAGATGCCACAGACCCAATGGGAAGATGCAAACATATTATGGCCACATAGAGGAGATTTGGGAACTAGACTACGCACCTAATTTTAAAGTCCCTTTGTTTCGATGCCAATGAGTCAAGACGACCGGAGCCGGAGTAACAGTTGACAAGGAGTATGGAATGACAACAGTGGATCTCAACAATATTGAATACAAAGGTGAACCATTCGTCCTTGCTGCTGATGTGAATCAGGTTTTCTACGTGAAAGACATGTCTACAAAACCCAAGAGAGGGAAAAATGATGATAAATCAACCAAAGAGCCAAAACGCCACATAGTTCTTTCAGGAAGAAGAAACATCGTGAGAATTGAGGACAAGTCACACATGTCAGAAGATTATGAAAGGGATGACCGAATACCGCCCTTCAGTGTGACCAAAGATCCAAGCATCCTGCTAAATACTGAGGAGACTCCATGGTTACGACATGATCATAACCAAGGGACATACGTCAAGAAGAAGATCACCAGTGTACCCGCTTGATATATAGTTATGCTTTAACTAATATTATGTATTACAGTTTTTGTGTAATTAATAATGATTATGGATAGTCATGGTTCGTTGATGTCGGTGTCGAAATGACTTGATTTATTACATTATTTTAGTTATGGATAGTCATGGTAATAATGATTATGGATAATCATGGTTATTAATAATGATTATGGATAGTCATGGTTCGTTAATATGAGCCCAAATTGATGCCCCACACGAGGTGTTAGATTTTTCTGATCATTATTTTTAATTATTGGAGGCCAAATTGATGCCCCACACGAGATGCCCAAATTTTTCCAAGTCGGAGGCCTAGTTTATCCAATAATTATTGGTGACGGTGCGCGGTAATTCGATTAACCGGAAAAAGTAGGAAACCATCTCCGAAAAATCACAAACTTGTTGGTTGCCTCACCCGTGCCACGTGACAGCCCAACAAAAAGTTTGAGACCAATAAGACACAGAAACGTATATGAACTACACAAATTTATCTTTAAAATTAAATTGTAATTTAACAGTGAATTTGTCTATCGTGCATTTGGACAATAAAAGATGAACAACCCAAAATTTAACGTTCAGATAATGCAAAAATATTTTCCTATCGAGAACCGGTTTGTTTCAGATATTTAAATTTAATATTATATTTTTGCATTAACAAAATATGAATTGTTATTTACATTTATATTTGTTATTATAAGAAAAGAAAAGAATTTATGTTACAAATTTTCTACTATACAATAAAGTAAAAGTAAATACAACTGCTATTTTTAAGAAATTTTATGCCTAATATTTAATTTACTATGCAATTAACAATATTACAACATATTTATATAATGAAAACTTAATACAAACCCAAAATACTGCAAACCCAAAACATTGGCGAGAGAAACCCCTTTAGTCCCGGGCGGTGACACCCGTAAGCCACCCGGGACTAAAGGTCCAAACCTTTAGTCCCGGACTTTTAGTCTCGGGTGGTGCCACGGCCCGGGACTAAAGCACCCCGCGTATATAGGGCACAGTGCCCTCCTCCTTCCTCAGATCGACGTCAGACGACTCCCTCGCCGCCGCCTCCCTCGCCGACGTCGCCTCGCCGTCGTCCTCTCCCGCCCCCGCCATCCGCCCTAGCCGTGCCTCGCCGTGTGCCTCGCCGTCGTCCTCGGCCGCGCCGCCATCCGTCCTCGCCGTCCGCCCTCGACGTGCCTCCCGGTCCGCCGTCGCGCGCCCTCGGCCACTTGCGGCGTCCTTGGCCTCCCGCCGCAAGTACTCCTCTACAAAGTCAGCAAGTACGTAACATGTAAATGAATTTATTTCATTTTTTTTGCTTTTACATAAATATTATGTATGCTAATACTTTCTTTTTCTTTTAATCCAAATTGAAGGAGACATGGTTGAAGAACCAGGTGATGGATAAGGTCCGCCTCAAAGCAATTCAAGAGACCATCGCGGGTTTCATTAATGACCATGTCCTTAAGTCTGGCACCGAGTATTGGTTTAACAAAGATGAACCAATGAAGCCAAACCAAGACGAACACTTGTATGACCTCTCAGTCAGGAACAATATTTGTGTTGTAAATATCAAGTTAAGGATGCATGATGGATAATGTTGTATATTTTATGTACATATGTTATAGCTAGCTCGATCTATAATATATATATAGTTTCATAATTCATTTGTGTGTAATTGTAAATTTTATGTATTTATATATATTTATTAGCAACGAATAATACATATTTGAAACCCTAATGGAATATATTACTAGCAAAGAATACGTATTGGAAACCCTAATGTAATTGTAAAACCAAAAACAATAACCATTGAAAAGAAAAGAAAAAAAAAAAAAAGAGGCGGCCTCTTTAGTCCCGGTTGGTAATACCACCGGGACTAAAGAAGCCAGCAACCGTGGCTGAGCTGGAGACCTCTTTAGTCCCGTCCAACGGGGGCTAAAGGTCCCCTTTAGCCCCAGGCGAGGGAACCGGGGCTAAAGGTCGGGCCTTTAGTCCCGATTCCTTAGCCCCGACTCCATGCCGGGGCTAAAGGCCAAAATGGCCCGGGGCTAAAGGCCCGTTCTCCAGTAGTGTGGGGCCCCCATCGCACAATGCCTATAAGAGGAGTGGGGGCAAGGCTCTAAACGAGAGGTTAATGAGAATATATATGATGAATGATTGACTTTGATGAGGAAGGTTTGAGGCTTTTACCCGGATGAGTCATTATCTCGCTATGCGCTTAATGTTTATGACTAACCGGTGGCGTTGAGTTGTGGTGTTTCTGTGTGGTGTGCGTGTGCAACATGTGTCTCTTGGCTGTGTTGATGTGCAGGTGTGGAGCTCGAATACAGTGGTCAATGGCGAGGTGAAGGTCAAGTAGAGACGGGCCGTGCCAACGGACCGGGAGCGGTGAAGGATGGCGTGCCGTGCGGCGGACGTGCCATGCCGATGTACCCAGAGCGGTAAAGGGCGGACGTGAGGCTTGGACTGACGGACCGGAGGGCCAGAGGACCAGCTGTGGTAGCTGGCACGTGGCATCGGCGAGCAGGAGCACATGGGGATGTGCGATGCATCGGCCGAGTCGGGAGGAAGACTTGGCGTCGTGACACTTGGCGGGAGGTCGGACACGGGCTTGTGTGCGGCGCAAGTGCCGTCGGCCGAGTCAAGGAGGATGGCGAAGGCGTTGTGCCCGGACGGACATGCATCGCATCGTCGGGCGGTGAACACACTGTCTACGGTGCGGCTCAGTGCTGATCCGGTGGTCGGGGCGCGAACCTCCGTCTTCAGTGGGTCTGCTGATCCTCAAAAAGCTACCATCGACGGTTTCTAGTTTTGAGCCTCAAAACCTGGGTGCCGGTTTCCGAGTTTGGACCTCAAAACTCGGCGAGGACGGTTTCTAGGTTTGGGCCTCAAAACCTGGGCTCGCGGGTTTCCGAGTTTGGGCCTCAAAACTCGGGGTGGACGGTTTCCAGGTTTGGGCCTCAAACCCTGGGCTGGCGGGTTTACCGGTTTGGGCCTCAAAACCGGGGGAAGGTCCAAAAGGACGGTCGATGCGTGGCGGCACCGAGAGGCTTGCGTTGCGGCGAAGCTATCGGTGAGAAGGCGCGGCGGTCGACGTGACGGCACGTGGCGGCATCGGGTGAGGTCGCGTCGAGGCGAAGCTACCAGATGTGCGGGCATGGCCGTCGGATGGAAATCGCCAGGACTAGACGGTTTTACCCCTGGGGGGTATTTGGGTCGAGTGCTTAATGTAAGGGCGTTTTGGTCTTCGGACGTGCGCCTATATATATGAGGGGGCTGCTAGGGCAGTTGTATCCTTGGGGAACTCTTGGACGGTGTCTCTCTCATTTTGTTCCTGTGAGAGAAGGCTAGGGTTAGGGAAAGTTGGCTCTTGTTCTTGAGCTTTTTGCCATCCAAGCTTTGTGTTGCTAGGATTGGCTTGTAGCCCGACACCGAGTGCTTAATCAATCATCCATTCCTCTGAATCCAAGGATCAATTTCGTGGTTGAATTCGCGTTTTGAATTTGTTCTTCGCGTTCTTCTTTTCTCCACGATTTTCCCCTCCCCCGATCTCCCTCTACGCTGCGTCTTTTGCGATTCCGTTTGAATCAACTTGTTCTTTGATGTGAGGAGAACATTTCCACCGAAGGAATTCATCTCTACCCTCACGAACAAGTAGATCGGGCTGAATCGTTTTTTTCTTCTTTTTTCCCTTTTTCTAGTGTTCTTCGGATTTCTCATGGTTTAGTTGGGTTGAAGCGATGATATCCTAGGATTAGCTTCCCAACACGTAGAAGAACACTTGGGAGAAGTTTGGTTGCAGCCCCGTTCGATTTGGTGAAGATCCAATCGATTTTGGTTTTGTCTCGTGGCGTTTTTGGGGTCTCTGGTCATTGGCGGACTGTCCGGCCCCCCAGTGGCGGACTGTCCGGCCATCGGGCTCGGCCAGACCAGAACAGCGCAGCGCGCACTGCTCACGGTCACTTCGACCGGCGGACAGTTCGCCGTATAAGGCGTGGACAGTCCGCGAGTTGCGCAGGGGTTTGCAGCAGCGTTGCTGTTTTTGTAGCTTGGCCGGCGGACAGTCTGGCCCCCTCGTGGCGGACAGTCCGGCTCACACACGGACAGTCCGGGAGCCTGACGGCAGACAGTTCGGCAACCTGCAGTTTGTGCAGTTTTAGTGCGATCGCTCTCCCGGCTTTTCCGCTTCGTTTCTGGACTTCTCGTTTGCTCCTAGATTTCACCTAGGAACCTCTCTACATATCTTTGCTACACGTTAGCATCGGTACTTAGAGGAATCCCGACGTAGCCCTCTATCTACGTCCGGGAGTTGGTTTTTGAGGCCGAACTTGATTCGGAGTTTTGGGAGTTTTGGTTTGCTCCCTTGCGCGGTGCCTCGCTGTGATCCTAGGGATCATCCACCTTCTTTCTGAGGGTCGTGGGCATCGCGGTTGAGTCCGAAGCTTTTGGGGTTTATTTTGTTGGGACAGAGGCCGTAATTTCTGAGAAGAAATTTGAGGCTCCCATTCACCCCCCCTCTGGTCGCCTTGCTTTAGCATTTTGGTCCTTCAATTGGTATCAGAGCCAGTTAAGGATCTCTCTACCTTAACCGGTTCCGGTTCCGTGAAGGCGACCTTTTGAGAGCGGTTTTGTTTCCGACTTTTCTTGTCGAGGTGTTGAGCTTGTGTTTTGGCTAACACTAACGGTGCTTTTGGAAATGGCACCAAGTTCTTCTTCCAGTGTGTCTTTGTCCTTAGGTTTGAGTCTTGGACATGCGATCGAGGATGACACTTTGGCAAGAAGAAGGAGTACGGCTCTAGAGGTGGAACGCGAGGTGGATGCTTTGCTGGGCTTCCTAGGAGATGATGAGCATTCAACGGAGGATCGTATACGCGAACTTGGCAAAGCCAAGAAAGGTATTCTCGCTGCTTGTCCTGGGATTTTATCCCAATAATTTGAAGCTTGTTGTGATGATAACTTGAGATATGATGAGCTTTGCGATACCTTGCATAGAAAGATCAAGAAGTTGAAATGCTCCATTGGTAGGTTAAAATGTGGCCTTTTTTCATTGGAAGTCTAGTGCATCTTTACCTTGCACCTCTTGTAGTGACATGGTTAGGAAGAATAATGAGCTATGCTTTTCGCTTGCTAGCTTAGAATCTGAAAATGAAATATTGAAATCAAATGCTTCCATACCATGTCTTGTTTACTTTGACTTGCGCAAGGACCTTGTTTATGCTAAATCTGAAATAACCTTGTTTAGGTCAAAAGCTTCTTTGCCATGTGGTTCTTGTGAGTTTTTGCATGCTGAAATTGATAAAATAAAATTGACTCACACCACATGTGTAGATGAACTTGAGCATGCTAGGGCTGAAATTATTGAGATAATTCTAGGCCTCGTAGCAACATGCTCTTTGAATAAAAATGCTTGCCCTACTTCTTGTGCTATTCATGATTCATTGCTTGATGTGAATGGTGATGTTTCTTCCACCGATTTCATTTGCACATCATGCATTGATTTGGAAAAAGAATTTTTAGCTTTGAAGGTTTTGCACAATGATATTAGTGCCAACCTTGAAAAAGAAAATGAACTCTTGCGTACCACATATGCCGAGTGCATTAGGGAGGAGATGGAAAATTTGAAAAACACTCCTTGTGGTACTTGCGATCGCCTCATGTTTGAAAATGAGGTTTTAGCTAAAAGGTGCAAGAGTCTTTGTGCTAAGTCTTTTGAGTCACGCATTTCTTGCAACTCTGATGTTGATATTTCTAAGTCTGCATCTTTGCAACCGGAGTTGAGTTCTTGTGTTGCGCGTGAGTCTTTTGACGTTAGCACTAGTGTCAAGGTTTCGGATAGCTCTTTCATAGCTACTCCTAACCTTGTTGTTTCTTCGAGTGATGTCCAAGGGAATTCTCTTGACAAGGGTGCTTCTCATATTTTTAGGACTCGTGCTCCCAATCCGGTTTTTCATTGCACCTTTTGCAAGAAGGATGGACATTCGCTCGATTTTGTTTTTCGCCGTGTCAAGCACGAGCAGCGTATTCGAGCTAAGGCTTTTAGGAAGCCGCGTAGCCTTTCCCATGGCACGAGTGCTTCTAGTGTTTGGCACCAAGTTGAACGTTGATGCTTCTTGTTCTAAGTCCCAAGGGACTTCTCACTTGTCGGAGAATGGTGTGCCTTGTGATAGGCCCTTGTACCATTGCTCTTTTTGTGAGAAAGATGGGCATCAAGAAAGCTTTTGCTATCGGCGTGCCAAACGCTTGCGCCAAGCTCACTCTTCTAGGAAGTTGGTGGTTCATAGCCCTTCTCATGGCATGAACGCTTGTGTTTCCTAGTAAGAAGCCCATTTTTGTTGATGGGTTTTATGACTCATTTTCTAGTGGGATAGGTCATGATCGTGGACATGCCTCTAGTGCTTCCTCTCTTGGTCCACGTCATGCTTTTCATGGTGCTTCTATTGGTTCTTCTACAAAACCTTGGAATGTTTGCCTCTTTTCCTGTGGTACGACTCGTTCTTCTCCTCGAGTTGTCCTTTTGAGGAATGCTTCCAAGGGTGTTTCACAAATTGCATTTGAACCAGCATTTGCATCATGCTAACCCACATGATAAGTTGAGATTTGTGACCAAGTCCTGGATTCCCAAGTACATGCTTGCTAACCCTTCGGGATCCAAGACTCGGGTTACTGTATCCTCTTGTGTGTAGATATGAGGACGCGGGGTGGAGAACATGCGCCTGATGGAGCTTGATCTTTTAGATGTGATCAAGATTTGTTGGTTCTCTACACCCCGCTTAGATTTGCCATCTCCAAAGAGGCTTTTGTTATCTGGTGAGCTTTCTTATACACTCATACCTTGTATTCCATGATTATGTCTTGTGGTATGAGATGGTCTTTCATGTGCTCACTTGTATAGTTCCTGCATGTACATTTTCCCTTGTATCATGTTTTGCTTTAGTCTAGCATGTGCTATCTTCTGTATCATATGTCATGCTAGCTTTGTGTATAGCCTTGTGGATATTCCACTTTTCATGCTAGTCTGTGATCCTCATGAACATTATGCCATGCTTTACCATACTTTACCATGAGCTTTACTTGTAGAGGTATGATGTTCATTAGGTATCACTTTTCAGGTGCTAGTTTGGGTTAGCTACATGTATACTGTTGATATGATTAGTTTGAGCACTAGCCTTTCCACAATTTTATCATGTTACATGCTTTTGGATCTATTGCTATCATTATCTTGGCGTTGTAGCATGTGTTGAGGTTTAGGCTGTGTTTGGGTTGATCATGTTTTTAGGTTGCATTTTGCTATACAGTGCTTTATCCTGTTGCATGGTAGTCTTGACTAGGTTGAGTTCAGATCTCCTTGCGGTATCATTCATAGGTAGATCTCTTTTATTGAGAGTTCACCTTATGCTTATTATATGACTAACCGTTTTCGTAGAGACCTTGAGGTCACACTGGATGAGACAATGCCTTGTGTTTTCTTCTGCTTTGAGTGTGCAGGAGAATATGAGCCTGGAGAGAGCATTTCGGCTCACGGACCCGATCCCTCTTCTTCCACGACTTGGGGTTCCGTTCGAGCAGTTCTCCAGCGAGCACTAGCTGCACCTGTGGGAGCGACAGCATCAGGCGAGGGGGAGACAACTTCGGCAAGGCAGGCGCCCCGAAGATTTCAGCAGATTCAGGCGTCCCCTCGAGTATCACACCAGCAGGCGGTCATGTGTATCATGAGGTACCCGACACACTTCTGAGTTCGGTTTCTGGTACTCTTCTTCTCCGACCTCTTTCTGCTGTGTGGTCTTTTTGATGTGGTTTTTGCTGGCTGTCGCTTGAGCATTTGTTGGCTCTTTATTTGTGTCTTTGGTGCGTGTTTCCCTTTTAGTTGGGGAAGCATTTTGCTTGTTGTATCTTAGTTGGGCTTCTCCGATACCCTTTTGTTTGGGTTTCCTTTTTAGGCTAGTTTTGCTTTGTCCTTGATAGACTAGCTTTGTGCATGCATTTCATCATGTATTCTAGTGCATTTAGAGCTTCATATTTAGAGCAATGAGAATGAGATTTATGCTCTTTTTGGTATGCCCTGTTTATTCATGATGGTTGCTTGTAGCTTAGGCTCTTTTTGATCACTTGATACATGTTATGAGCTAAGCTATTTTTGCAAATGGTGAACTTGACTAATCGACTATGAAACCTTTAATTTGTTCACCATTGAGATTGGCAACTAGCATGAGTAGGATGTGTTGAGATCACTTGTGCTATCTTTCGTATTCTAGGTTGCTATGTCTCTTGCACTGAGTCATTCACTTGCTTGGATTGTTCATATTTACCTTGTGCTTAAAATTTGATCCAAGTCTAAGTGCAATGAAAAGATCAAGATGGGATTGCATGTGTCAGCACATCACGGTATCGAGACTGTTTCTCATTGCACATTTGAGTTAAACTTGAGCCGTGTAGTGTAAGACCGAAACCAGCGCTTTAAGCTTCCGATTGCTTTTCTTGCATAGGCTTAGCCCGGTTGAAAAGTTAGGCAATGTGAAAGGTCCTAAATGGCTAGAGGGGGGGTGAATAGCCTATAAAAAAATTTCTACAACAACACTTAAACAAACTAGTTAGACAACTAAATGGCAAAGCAAAGTTTGCGCTAGCTCTACACAGATGCAAGCCACCTATTCGCAATTCTAGATAACCACAAACTCTAAGTCACACAATATCAAAGGAACTATTCAACAACTAAATAAGCAATAATGTATATCACTACACAAGATAAGAGAATGTAACTAACAACAGGTATAAAAATAACTTGCAAGAAAGTAACAAATGTAAGTACAAGAGATAGAGGGTGTATACCGAGCCGACAAGAGATTAATAAATGAATATCAAAGAATACCACACGAGACAGGTTGACACAGTAATTTTTCCTCCGAGGTTCACTTGCTTGCCGGCAAGCTACGTCCCCGTTGTAGCGATACACCCACTTGGAGGTTCACGCGCTAATAGGCATCACACGCCTAACCCTCAATAGGGTGCCGCACAACCAACACAAAGATGGGGATCCACAAGCTACGAGCAATCCACTAGAGTTACCTTTGGCGCTCCGCCGGGGAAGGTACAAGAAACCCTTACAAATCACCGGGAGATGGCCACGAACAATCACCACTCGTGTCTAATCTCCTCCGCTGCTCCAAACCGTCTAGGTGGCGGCAACCACCAAGAGTAATAAGAATATCCGCAGCAACAACAATCGCCAAGTGCCACTAGATGCAAACTCACAAGCAAATGCACTTGGATCTCTCGATCTCACTTGGATTCGCACTAACAAGCAAAGAGATCGGAGGGAGGGATTAGATCTTGCTCAAGAGGATGTTCAAGAAGTCGGAAGGTCAAGAAGCCCTCCCCAAAAGCGGTCACGGCCAATTTATAGAGAGGGGAGGACGGCAGCCCGAACCCCACTTTTCTGCGCTTCGGTAGTACCGACCCCCCTGGGCGGTAGTACCGACAGAGTCAAACTAGCCGTTAACACACGACCCGCTGATTTAGGCGAAGCACCGACTCTCTGGTCGGTACCTCCGAGGTCGGTAGTACCGCCCTATGGCGGTACCACCGACAGGCTACTTTCGGATCTACACAGAACACATTCAAAAACTTCCTCCAGACCTTTAAACTACTGATCCCCTGGTCGGTACTTCCGAGCCCGGTGGTACCGCCCTATGGCGGTACCACCGCTAGGTCAACTTTCACTCAACTCAGAGAGCTCCGCAAACTTGCCAACCACCGGCCTTGGGTCGGTAGCACCGGGCGCGGTACTACCGAGGTTATGGCGGTACTACCGGTAGGTCTTTTTCCAAACCAAACAGAGAGCTCTGCAAAACTCCTCAGGACCACGGTACCACCGACCATCCGGTCGGTACCACCGCCGGTGGTAGTACCGAGCTTATAGCGGTACCACCGCCAGGCCAAAACGCCCCAACACAGAGAAGGCTGCACGCAACACCTATGGGCGGTACCACCGACCACCCTGGTCGGTACCACCGACCATACACAGAAAACTTCATTTCTTCTCTGTGTTGATCCAAAACTACTTCAACAACTTCTCCTTTGCAAAAGTGCTAACACCACCAAGTGTTCATCATCTTGTGCATGTGTGTTGGCATTTTCACAAACATATTCAAAGGATTTGAGTTAGCACACTAGGTCCTAATGCATATGCATGTATGAATCCACCTAGTGGCACTTGATAACCGTGATCACTGAGATATTCCCCTCTTAATAGTACGGCTATCTATCCTAAATGCACTCACACCCTCTATGGTGTCTTGAGTGCCAAAACAAAATTCCTATTTATACCTTTGCCTTGATCTCCATAGGATTTTGCTTTTCTCTCCTTCTTCTTCCAATGTGGAGCACTTGATCTATCTTTGGTCACCACCACCAATATCCTGTTTTTTTGTATAGCTCCTGCACTTGGTGTGTACCAACCTAGCTCATAAAACACTTCATGACAAGGTTTAGTACTCTAGGTTACATCAATTATCCAAAACCAAACAAGGACTTTCACAATGACCATGCTTTCAACCTCTCGCAATCACATGCTTTAACTTAAACTTGTGTTAATACCGCTGCAAATTCCGATAAAATTTGAAAATAACACAAGTCTATGCTTCACTCTATTGCATGATGATTGAACTTTGCTAGGGGTAGTTCACCTTTTATACTTGAGTTAGCACTTGCTCGATTCCTGTCTATTCATGCTAAGTGCTATTTAGTGGTGAACTCCTTTTTAAATGGCTTAAAACTGCTCATATGCTCAATTGTTCATATTTCGTATTCATTTGATCAGTTTGAGCCTTTGCTAGCATTTGTATTGGTTGCTAAAGTTTCAGGGCAGCACCCTTTTGAGCATCTTTTCATTCTGATTGCTATACACTTGAAGCTGTTGCATTGTGCATTTCATGCATTTTTAGCTTAGTGTACATACCCCAGCTCCGATACACGTTGTGGTCACTTTCAATGCTTTTCATGGCCCCCATATGCTTTTGGTTGATGGCTTATCTTGTGTTTGTGTCAACTTCGTTGAAAAATGTCAGAACCCCTCAGTATGTTCCCTTTTGTCAAGGGGGAGAAGCTGTTTGCAAGGGGGAGCTTGAGTGTTGGCACAAAGGGGAGAGTCGTGCATTTTGGGGAGAACTTTGAGCAAGGGGAGTTTAGCTCTTTTATGATCTTCTTCACTCGGTATAGCTCTTTTATGTGTTTCAATTGGTATCCATCTTTTGGTATGGAATGCAATTGGTGTCATGAGCTTTGTTGCATAGCTTTTGCATATAGGCTTGCTTTCAGGGGGAGTAGCTTTTGTCTTGCTGCTTCTCCGCGTGCTCCGAGTGTTTGTGCTCCTTTTAGTGTTGAGCTTCTCTTGTGGTTTTTCTCAGTCGGTATCAAGTCTGCTAGTCGTGTTGAGCCGTTTTAGCCTCTCTCTTGAGGGACTAGCAGTTTTTTGCTTGGTATTTTTCGATTGGTATGGACCCTTTAGCTAGTTGCGTCGAGCCTATGTGCCTCTGTCTTGAGGAACTAGCTGTTTTCACCAATTCTTGGCTGTTTGTGATCAGTTTTGCATTCTTATGCGTTGATTCAGCCTCAATTGGTATCGAGCCTTGAGCTAGTTGTGTTGAGCCATTTTCTGCCTCTTCTTGAGGGCTAGCTCATTTTTGACTTGGTTGCGTCGAGCCGTTGCCCATGTCTTGGGAACCAAGTTTTTCACTCTATGTGATCGAGTTTTGCTCTTTGATGAGTTGTTGCTCCGATCCCTTGCTTGGTTGCGTTGAGCCGTTGCCCATGTCTTTGGGGACCAAGTTATGTTCATTTCAAATTGCCCCCTCTTTAGCATTTCTTTGGCTTTTGGGCATTTGAATGGATAATCTTCTCATGACAAGTGACTTTGCTCTTTGCCCTTCTATGGCTTTTGATCACTTGAATGAGATTTTCGGTTTTGGTATCTCAAACCATCTCTTGTGCCTAGTTTTTGTCAATTCAATCATCAAGGGGGAGAAAGAGAAAGAGAAAAAGAAAAAAGGGGGAAGAAATTTTGAACCCAAGTGAACCCAAGTGGATAAGTACCTTGGTTCTTTTTTGATGATTGTTTGACAATTTATTTGAGATTGGTTTCGAGTACCTTTTGGGATTTCATGAAACTCTTATTTTATTCTTGACTTTCGTTGTGTGGAGGCAATATCTTGACTCTTCGGTTGTGTGGAGCTTTGCCCGCTTTTCCCGTTTCTTTCAGGACCGAGAGCTTTTATTTGAGTTTTCATGATCCTTCCTCATTCCAAGTGGCCTTGTGTTTGCTTTTGATTGGCTTTTGGGCACTTGAGTGAGGCTTGCCTTCAAACCCTTCCTTTTTGGTTTTATTGTTAGTCAATGCATTCATCAAGGGTATGAATTGAGAATATAATGATGAATGATTGACTTGATGAGGAAGGTTTGAGGCTTTTACCCGGTTGAGTCATTATCTCGCTATGCGCTTAATGTTGGATAGCTAACCTGTGACATTGAGTTGTGGTGTTTCTGTGGTTGGTGTGCGTGTGCAACATGTGTCTCTTGGCTGTGTTGATGTGCAGGTGTGGAGCTCGGATACAGTGGTCAATGGCGAGGTGAAGGTCAAGTAGAGACGTGCCGTGCCGATGGACTGAGGAGCGGTGAAGGATGGGCGTGCCGTGCGGCGGACGTGCCTATGTCGATGTACCCAGAGCGGTGAAAGGCGGACGCGAGGCTTGGACTGACGGACCGGAGGGCCAGAGGACCAGCTGTGGTAGCTGGCACGTGGCATCGGCGAGCAGGAGCACATGGGGATGTGCGATGCAACGGCCGAGTCGGGAGGAAGACGTGGCGTCGTGACACTTGGCGGGAGGTCAGACACGGGCTTGCGTGCGGCGCAAGTGCCGTCGGCCGAGTCAAGGAGGATGGCGAAGGCGTTGTGCCCGGCGGGAGGCTGGACATGCATCGGCATCGGTGCCGGTGGTCGGGGTGTGCGAACCACACTCCATCTACGGTGCGGGTTCGGTAGCTGAGCCTCAAAAAGCTACCATCGACGGTTTCCAGGTTTGGGCCTCAAAACCTGGGGTGGCCGGTTTCCGAGTTTGGGCCTCAAAACTCGGCGAGGACGGTTTCCAGGTTTGGGCCTCAAAACCTGGGCTCGTGGGTTTCCGAGTTTGGGCCTCAAAACTCGGGGTGGACGGTTTCCAGGTTTGGGCCTCAAAACCTGGGCTGGCGGGTTTACCGTTTGAGCCTCAACACTGGGGGAAGGTCCAAAAGGACGGTCGACGCGTGGCGGCACCGAGAGGCTTGCGTTGCGGCGAAGCTATCGGTGAGAAGGCGTGGCGGTCGACGGTGACAGCACGTGGCGGCATCGGGTGAGGCCGCGTCGAGGCGAAGCTATCGGATGTGCGGGCATGGCCGTCGGATGGAAATCGCCAGGACTGGACGGTTTTACCCCTGGGGGTATTTGGGTCGAGTGCTTAATGTAAGGGCGTTTTGGTCTTCGGGCGTGCGCCTATATATATGAGGGGGGCTGCTAGGGCAGCTGTATCCTTGGGAACTCTTGGACGGTGTCTCTCTCATTTTGTTCCTGTGAGAGAAGGCTAGGGTTAGGGAAAGTTGGCTCTTGTTCTTGAGCTTTTTGCCATCCAAGCTTTGTGTTGCTAGGATTGGCTTGTAGCCCGACACCGAGTGCTTAATCAATCATCCATTCCTCTGAATCCAAGGATCAATTTCGTGGTTGAATTCGCGTTTTGAATTTGTTCTTCGCGTTCTTCTTTTCTCCACGATTTTCCCCTCCCCCGATCTCCCTCTACGCTGCATCTTTTGCGATTCCGTTTGAATCAACTTGTTCTTTGATGTGAGGAGAACATTTCCACCGAAGGAATTCATCTCTACCCTCACGAACAAGTAGATCGGGCTGAAATCATTTTTGTTCTTCGTTCTTCCCTTTTTCTAGTGTTCTTCGGATTTCTCATGGTTTAGTTGGGTTGAAGCGATGATATCCTAGGATTAGCTTCCCAACACGTAGAAGAACACTTGGGAGAAGTTTGGTTGCAGCCTCGTTCGATTTGGTGAAGATCCAATCGATTTTGGTTTTGTCCCGTGGCGTTTTTGGGGTCTCTGGTCATTGGCGGACTGTCCGGCCCCCAGTGGCGGACTGTCCGGCCATCGGGCTCGGCCAGACCAAACAGCGCAGCGCGCACTGCTCACGGTCACTTCGACCGGCGGACAGTCCGCCGTATAAGGCGTGGACAGTCCGCGAGTTTGCGCAGGGGTTTGCAGCAGCGTTGCTGTTTTTTTGTAGCTTGGCCGCGGACAGTCCAGCCCCCTCGTGGTGGACAGTCCGGCTCACACCGGACAGTCCGGGAGCCTGACGGCAGACAGTCCGGCAACCTGCAGTTTGTGTAGTTTTAGTGCGATCGCTCTCCCCGGCTTTTCCGCTTCGTTTCCGGACTTCTCGTTTGCTCCTAGAGTTCACCTAGGAACCTCTCTACATATCTTTGCTACACGTTAGCATCGGTACTTAGAGGAATCCCGACGTAGCCCTCTATCTACGTCCGGGAGTCGGTTTTTGAAGCCGAACTTGATTCGGAGTTTTGGAAGTTTTGGTTTGCTCCTTTGCGCGGTGCCTCGCTGTGATCCTAGGGATCGTCCACCTTCTTTCTGAGGGTCGTGGGCATCGCGGTTGAGTCCGAAGCTTTTGGGGTTTATTTTGTTGGGACAGAGGCCGTAATTTCTGAGAAGAAATTTTAGGCTCCTATTCACCCCCTCTGGTCGCCTTGCTTTAGCATTTTCGGTCTTTCAGTTAACAGCCGCTGCTATAGTCCCCCACCGTCCTAACCCTAATCCAATCCCGAGGATGGCACTGCCAGCGGCGGGAAGCTCCACCAGCGCCTCCACTGCTCAACCACTACAACGACCATCGCTGCCCGTGCGCAGCCTCCATCAACGAACCAGGGACAGCCATATCTCGAAGGTATGAACCCTAAACTCTAACCCATCTATCTCCATTCTCTCTGGTTTGATTCTTACCCGAATTCAAAGAGAACCCCAACTGGATCTACTCCTAGCGATCCTAGAAATCTAACAATGGTATCAAAGCCATGATCTCGTGTGTAGATCGTGTGTTGGAGGATTGAAAGAAGGTCGCTGCGGCGCTGAGGGAGAGAGAGAGGATTCGGTTCCCGCTCAAACCATAGATCCAAGCCGTCACCGTCTTGCCGGCATACGGGAAGAAAACTAGAGAACCAACCCTAATCCTAAGGTGCAAAAGAGAAAGGGAAGACTCAAGACTTACCTCGATCTACCGTAGTCGTGCGGTAAGAGTCCCTCGATGCCGCTTCGCCGACGTGTGGGAAGGAGCAGCGTAGCTGGTGTAGCCGCTGTCTCCGACTCCGTGTCACGGGCACCGCTACACTACCGTTCGACGGCGGCGCGCTCACCCTTTGGTGGACGCGCACGTCGGCGAAGGGACGTGCGGCGGCGCCATTTTCCCCCTCTTCGGCTCCGGCCGATTCCCGTCCTCGCCACCGGTCGCTCTCCTTTTGGGTGCTGCGGGAGAAGGCGAGGAGAGAGAGAGAGAGAACAAGAGGCTTGTCATCGGAGGAGCCGACCGGGTCACTCGGCGGGGCGCGACGGCCATGGCGGTCGCGCCGCAGCCGCTTGCAGGAGCGCTCGGGTGTGGCGCTGAAGAGAGCGAAGGGATGAGTGCGCTAGGGTTTGGAGAGCAGTCGGTCGGTCGTTCGGTTTTTGTCCTCCGCAAAAAGAATGGACGGTCGTCCGATTGAGATGAATGGCTGAGAGCCGTTTGGGCCTCTTTAAGCCCAGGTGGGAGATCGTGGGAGGCCATTTTCTCGGCCCAGGCCCAGGTTGCGGCCTGGCACGGGGAATGGCGAGCGCGTGCCGGCTAAGCCGCGTGTCGTAGGCCCGTTTTCGCCTACTAGGCCGCGCAAAGGACAACACAGGCCTGGGCCTTCGGCCGTATGCACAGTATCGCAAAAGTTGTTTTTTTCTTTTCCAGAAGCAGTTTTGTTGAATGGTTTTTTGATCAAATTTTGATGCAAATTTCTGTGCATTTGTATCCAATGCTCAGAAAAATAAAAGTATGTTAAGTGCTTCTGGAAAAATGTTATAAAGATAATTTAAATTGTTTCCGCTACGTATTTGAAGTAGTAATTTTCACTGTTAAATTCGAACCAACGGGAGAATTTAATTTTGAAAATGAATGAAAATCTAGATGTATAAAGGGCAGCCGCAATGGCTAGCTCATAAGCTAGCTCTTAAATTTTTTGTTATATTTTAACGCAAGGAAGAGAAGAGTTAGCTCTTGCTCAAGAGTTAGGCTCATACACACATTCCAAGATCATGTGTGAATGTAATGTGGGCCTAATCATACTATGAGCTATTGCTAAGAGTTAGTACTATTGGAGAGGTTGACTTAGAGCTAGCAACTAGCTCTTACCACTACGACTGCCCTAATGTTGTTATTATTCTGACCAACGTTGATTAATAGCAATATTATGATGATATTTTGAAAGAGTAATTTCATGTTTTCCGCTGCAAAGTTGACATTGATTATCTTCTAATTAAATTAGAACCAACGAAAAATTTAATAAGAGGAATAGTCACATGTTTAAATTGAATTATGATATTGTTATTTTCTGACCAACGTTGATGATAACAATATTTTAAATTTAAATGTAAAGTTTGAATCTCTGATAAATGTCCCTGATAAAGTGAAATGTATTCCGCTGCAATGATATCGATTATCATTAAATTAATTGAGATTGCATACGTTAATTCTATTTCTGACCAACGTTGACCAATTTTTCCAGAGACTATATAAGAATCAAGAAATATCCCTGATAAAGTGAAATGTATTCCGCTGCAATGATGTCGATTATCATTAAATTAATTGAGATTGCATACGTTAATTCTATTTCTGCCCAACGGTGATGTGGAATTAATGTAAAAGGATATTGTTTTATTCTATTTCTGCCCAACGGTGATATAGAATAGAACTGCAAGTTTTAAAGTTTATTGTGCATGTTTTAACTAGACCAACGTAGGGTTATTTTCATGCTCATTGTTGTTGATTATTATTGATTAATGTTTTTCAGAAAAGATCTTCATGCTTTTATTCTTGGAGCAGAAAAGAAAAGAGCTGGGTACTTGTGACTCAGAAATATGCATATTTAATTTGATCAACGTTGGATTAAATGTGTATATTACAGAATATTCAGATTTATTTCTGAATTTGATGATTGAGTGTGAAAGTCAATTCTGGCTTTAATGTCCCTTATGGAAATTGTCGTGCATGGCGGGAAAAAGTGTGTGATGACTCATGTGCCTAAAGTATATCCCAGAGCGGGAGAATGAATGAAAAGTTTGGTAGCTTTTATGCTATCACAATGTTGACCGTGCACTTTTGTTGTGTCATGGTCATGGGTTAAGGCCATGAGGGGAGCAATCCCAGGTAAAGAAAGCACGCAAGCATGACTTGCAAAAGTACTTTTAATAAAGGACTTCGTTAAGTTCTTAAAGTGGAACGAGGAAGTATACTCCCGTACGAATCAAAAGATGACTTTGTTTGTATAACATGGTCATGTGAACAATGCAAAATTATAGATGTCTCCTCGTTCACAAAAGTTTTGAATAGTTTCGAAATTATGGCAGTGAAATTTGTGCCATATTTCGAGGGAGAGAATGGTGAGATTACATTAAGAAATATAAAGATTAAAAAAGATTCTCTTCATTTCCCTGTGCCTCAAAATGCAATGCATAGTATGCATTAAGGTAAGAGTGATCTATAAAATATGAATGTGACCGTTGAGGGAGTACAACGATCATACTAACAATACCCCTAAGCAAAGAAAGAGATAGCTAAATTTCTGTACCTTTATGGTTCTAATAGGAAAATAGCATAGTGAACCAGTATTTGTACTAGATGAGCGGTGCTTAAGGCGCCATATGACTTTGACAGATTAAACCCAAATAAGAAATTTGAGGAAGCACCATCTTTACAAAAGATGGGATAATCTGGGGGAGCATGGTATGTAGAGATCTAGAACTTGAAGAGAAGTGGGACTGCGTGCCCACTTCAATGACTCAAGAACAATCATACCTGTTGATGTTGTATGGTCTATACAACACCTGTTGTTAGCTCTTTTAGAAAGATGAATAATGTATCAAATGCCTCTTGGCAATGAAAGAGCAACAACAACCCATGTAAAAGAGTGTCATTTTGGACCTAAAAAGTCTCAAAGAATAAATGATGAGAAGTTATTCCTAAAATAGCCAAAACAGTAGACTGTAATGGGTCTACAAGATACAATGTGGCTCCGGAGGGAACCTAGAAAGATTATGGTGAAAGGTTTCACACAAAGGAAAGAAAACACTTTAATGAGTGTTAATGGCATATAATGTTTTAGAGGTACATCAGATAGATGTAAAGACAGTATTAATTGATGGAGCCAACAGTTGTCATGGAACGAAAAGAACGTTTAGGTTGTCATCTGAAGAAATCCATTTATGGATTCAAATGAGCATCTAAACAGTGATATTCAAAGTTTGATGTCACATTAGAAAGTTTGAGTTTTTGAAGGGCCGAAAATGCTAAAGCAAGGCGACCAGAGGGGGGGTGAATGGGAGCCTAAAAATTTCTTTCGAAATTCCAGCCTCTGTCCCAACAAAATCAACCCCAAGAGCAAAGCCGACACACGTGATGTCCACGACCTAAGAGAATGGGTAGATGTTCTCTAGGAACACAGCGGGACACCACAAAAGCTCCCTCTTCCAAATCCACGCAAGTCAACTAGTGACAGGGTGGAGTTTGGGTAACCTCAACCTCCCCCGAGCAACGCGAGGGGGATTCAGGCTTTTTCGCAAAGCGGAAAGCCCGGTTGCTATAGAGCATAGAGTCAGGAATCCAACGCAAAAAGCGGATCTCAAATCGGAGCTCGAACGTAAAAGATACGGACGAAAACGTGTGATCACTGTACTGACCGGACTCTGAGGTGCGTCCGGTCAGTGTTGATCGGACGCGTCCGGTCACAAGAATCCTGTTTCGGGAGCTCTCTATGTTGGACCGGACTCTGCGAGGAGATGCATCCGGTCAACACAAAAGCCAGCGTCCGGTCGCAAGCAACGCGATGAACAGTGCGAGCAGCGCGTTCGGTCCAAGCACAGCAGGTGCGTCCGGTCACTAAAAACGGTCTCTGGAACTAACCAGACTCAACACGGGGTGCGTCCGGTCGCGTCCAGGCCAGCGTCCGGTCACCACGCGCGAACTGGACTGCGTGTGTGTTCAACGACCGGACTCTGAGTCGGTGCGTCCGGTCGCTATGAGGCAGCGTCCGGTCACCCCGATCAGCCCTCTGTTCGTCCACTGAATCAACCCGATCTCCCTCAAATCAAAAGCACTAGGGCTCTAACTTTGTGTGAGGGGTCACAAGGATGTTAGTGAGCTACTCCTAAGAGATCATGGCTCGAACCTAACTCCAAATTGGTGAATCGAAGAAAACGGTGAAGAACGGGCAAGAACTCGATCCCAAACTAAATCCGCCCGATCTGTGAGTTCATGAAGTAGAGAAATTCCTTCGGTAGAAAGAAGACTCTCACGAAGCTACACAAGATGGTTCAAACGGATTTGTGAATCTTCTCTCGAAACAAGAATTCTCGTGAAGATCGAAAGAGGGGAAAACGTGCAACGCGAAGAACAAAATCGCAAGACAAATTAAAAGCACGAATTTGATCCTTGGATTCAGTGGAATGGATGATTGATTAAGCACTCGGTGTCGGGCTACAAGCCACTCCTAGCAACACAAAGCTTGGATGGCGAAAAGCTCAAGAACAAGAGCCAACTCTCCTCTAACCCTAGCCTTCTCTCACAAGCACAAAATGAGAGAGACACCGTCCAAGGATTCCCTGGGATGCGGCTGCCCTAGCAGCCCCCTCATATATATAGGCGCACATCCGAAGACCAAAACGCCCTTACATTAAGCACTCAACCCAAATACCCCCTAGGGGTAAAACCGTCCAGTCCTGGCGTTTTTCATCCGGTAGCTTCGCCTCGACGCGACCTCCCTGATGCCGCCACGTGTCGTCATCTCGACCACCGCGCCTTCCTCGTGGATAGCTTCGCCGCTGCGCCAGCCTCTCCATGCCGCCACGCGTCGACCGTCCTCTTGGACCTTCCCTCGGATTTGAGGCCCAAACCGGGAAACCTGGCAGCCCAGGTTTTGAGGCCCAAACTTGGAACCGTCCACCCCAGTTTGAGGCCCAAACTCGGAAACCGGCCACCCCAGGTTTTGAGGCCCAACCTAGAAACCGTCGAGGGTAGCTTTTTGAGGCTCAGCTACCGAACCCGCACCGTAGACGGATGTGGTTCGCACACCCGACCACCGGCACCGATGCCGATGCATGTCCAGCCTCACGCCGGGCACAACGCCTCGCTGTGGCAGAACCTCCTGAATAAAATGGCCCCACGCACCCATCATTGTCCTAAAGACTTCTGATTGGCGTCATGAGTTCCAAATGACTCAAGAGATCTGTCGGGTGTGACGGAAGACCCTAATCCCATGGCCCACGTGTCCCTGTCAACCTCTGACAGCCGAACCCATGTTCCATGTGATTAAGATCTGTTCGCCACCGGGCTACATCAGTGCCCAATGTCCGCAGGATCATCTCACAATTCGGTTACAGCATTGCATACTTTTACAAATAACATCGGAATAAAGAGCGGAAGACTTAAATAACATTAGTTTTACAAACTGAGGTTTCAAATGAGGTAAGGAGTACGATTATTACAGACCATTGTTCGGGAAATTCAAAGTAGACAACGTAGTGGAAACATTAACATAGAGATACATGTAACACCCAGCCCGAGGGTGCACATTTACTCATCGGCCTCATCGGCCTCTTCCTGGACGAAGGTCACGCAACAGGGTGCGAGACACATCGGGGTCTCAGGCATACCTGCAACATGGGTAACAAACCCTGAGTACTGGGGTACTCAACAAGACTTACCCGACTAAAGAAAAAGGGAGAAGACTCAGGAATGAGAGGCTTAGGGTAGTCAAGGTAAGGCTTAAGCAAGATCAAGTATTTTGCAGAAAAGCATTTTTGTAAACCTTATTTTATTTTGAAAGATTCAGTATTCCTCAATTCTTCATCATTCATGATTCATTTTACATTTCAAAACATTCCTAGTTGAGAACCACTCTCCGTTGACAGTCAGTGGACCAAGTCTCCATAACCGAGGAGCAACGTTAATCCGGATAAATAATACTCAGCTGAGGATCCCTATCCACACTGCATATGTAGCACCCAAGCTTGCATATGCCAACTCGTCTACCACGATTCCTCCAAGATTGGGCCCGGTCCTACGCCACCCGGAAGTACAGTACACCACTCCAATCCGGGACTTTAACCCACGTGGGTACATGCTACTTCCGCCATCTCTCCACTCCCAGTGCGCGGTTGTCGGTCCAATAAAGGATTCCTCGGAGCCAGAGCTTTCCGTAGTATGTGAATAGTTACAAGTCTTGACCAGCAGGCCCCCATACGGATGGTCCCTAATTTTCCAGCCAGAACTATACCTTGGTCATATCTCACCCAAGCGTAATAGTCCTGTCAGTTTTTCAACCATGTCCCGGTCGGTGTCAACTGTTGAGTCCCGGACTACAACATGACGGCACCGTACGCTCGGACAACCTCTCCTCGCTATTGACTAGGTACGGATCAGATACCTAGCCAACAGACGGGGAGTAAGACCAAAATTCCCATAAACATTCCTTAAGTGATCACACTTTTAAAATTGGCATTTTATTGCAAAGTCTAATTCAATAAGCATTGCTAAGCATTTTCAAATATTTTTGAAAAGCAGGTATCGGGTGTATCAGTGGTCAAAGTGGATAGTGCATCAATTAGGATAGCACACAACTCCTATAAACCTAATGCAATAATTAACTCAAAAGCATTTAAGGAAATCATTTTATAAAATTCAAGGAAAGGGTTAAATGCACCGGGGCTTGCCTTGAAGGCAAAGACAGCAGACTCGGGGTAGGTATAGGTGTTGGAGCTCGGGGTCGCCTCGGGAGTTGGTTCGTCAACAGCGGCCTCGACTCTGGTACCTTCTTCGTCAACTATACGGATGCAATGATGAATGCTCATGAGAATGATGATATGGACTTATGGTGCAAGACAATTCTACTGATTCTAGATTACTCTTAGGCAAGGTATAATCGAAATCTAGGTTGAGCATAAAAGGTAACCATTTCTTCCTTAAGCACTGTTATTAAAGCTAGGCCTTATTATGATTATCCTAAGCATCAACCAATCATAGCATCACAACCATCATAGACCAAAGGGCAGGGGTCTATGAACATCAATCAATCCAAAGATCACATCATTAAACACTTATTACCAACCCTGATCCATCTTTTCTATTTTTCTTATTTTATTTAAAAGGTCATTTTATGAAGTTGCTCCAAAAATTACCAAATTAATCACATAAGTTCATTAAGGCATAAACAGATGGTAAAACAAATTTCATAATTTTTGGAGGTCATTAAGGTGCTCAAAAAAAATCAGACATTAATTAGCAAAAGGCACTATTAACAATTAAAATAAAAGCTCAAAAATCAACTTGTTCCAAAAGACTTCAAAATTTTACCAGAGGTTCAGCATGTCATAAAAGGTCACAAAAATTTATCTCAAGATTTTTGGAGTTATAGATCACTCTCCAAAAATACCAAAACCTTCATTTTTCAATTAAAAGGGGAATTTTACATTTTCAAATTTTTGCACAAAACTCAAGTTTCATATTTTTATAAAATACTCCAGAGCATAAAGAGTCTACCACAAAAATTTCAGAATTTTTGGATGCACACAGAAAATCATACAAAAAAGAAAAAACAGAACACTATTCACATCTCTCAGAAAAAGAGAAGAGCACTGTGCTCCTTCTAGGCCGGGCTCGGCGAATCGCGGGGGCTCGGGCGAATCGCGCGGGGCTCGGTCGAGACGGGCTCGGTCGAGACGGAAGCGACAGCTTCGTCCGAGGCCTGGCCCGGAGGCTCGGGCGAGACGGAAAGTAAGCCTCCGTCCGAGCCTGACTCGGGCGAAGCGGAGAGCATGCGCTCGCCGAGCTTGGGCTCGGGCGAGACGGAAAAACAAGCCTCCGTCCGAGGCGTGACTTGGAGGCTCGGGCGAAACGGAGTGGAAGCAGAGGCCGGAGGCTTCGGATGCTTACCACGGGTCGGAGGCAGGGCTTCGAGGGTGAGGCTCGACTCGTTCTCGAGGGTGAGGCTCGACACGTCTCGAGGGTGAGGCTCGACACGTTCTCGAGGGTGAGGCTCGACACGTGCTCGAGGGAGGAGACGACCGCGGCGGCGCTCCGGCGATCCGGCGGTCCTGCGCAACACACGAGACCGCAAGGGCCGGGTTAGAGTCGCGCGGACCCGAGGAAGCTGACACAGGGGTCGGGAGAGGTATCCGTGACCGGAGGGGAAGTATTTGACGAACCCGAGTTCACCGGGTTCCGTCGGAGATTGGGAAGATGGGGTTACGCCGGGCAATCGGAGGCGGGGAAGGTGAAATTGGGGGGTGGGAAAGCTTCACGAGCTCAAGGCGGAGCTTTCGGGCTAGATGGTTGAGCGGCGGAGGCTTTGGAGTGGTCTGGCCACGGCGGCGGGGTTGAATGCGGAGCTCGGGGCTCCGGCGGGCTTATATAGCCGCGGCCAGGGCCGGTAGAGAGCACGGGGGTGGGTGGATAAGCTCGGCGGACGCGTGCGCTCTCGATTGCGCGCAGGCGGGAAGGACAGGCGTGCGGCCGGGGCTCGGGCGCAGACAGCGCCGGCCATGGCCACGCGGCGGCGGCGAGCAGGAGCAGTAGGGACGGGGCGAAGTCAGCGCTTCGCGCGTGCGGGTGCGGAAAGATGTCGCGGGCGCGGGCGACAAGTCGGGGGCAGACGAGCGGCTGCCAACGCGTGGCGCGCGCAACGCCGGCTCGGCCACGGCCGGGCCCCCTAGCTGTAGGTGGAAGATGAACAGGGCTAGGTCTTAGGGTTTGACTTTTGGCCATCTCTGTATTTTGCAAATTACTTCCAAAATTTGAACTGGGCAACAAAAACTCAAAACACCAAAGTTGTTCAGAAAATGAGATCTACAACTTTGTCAATATGAACATTTTCAAATTCCAAATAGTTTTAGAACTATATTCAAAAACAGAAAAGGGGACACTTTTCAAATTTGATTCAAATCAAAATTACTTTGGATTTCAAACTGAAACTTGAAAATCATTATATATGAAAGTTGTTCCATTTGACAAAACCTACAACTTTGCTAATATACACTTTTTCTGAAACTCAATAGTTTATGAATAATTTTGAAAACTCAAAAAGGGACAAAAACTGGAGTTTTAAGAATTTGAAATTACTTCAAATTTTATATAGAACTTTGAAAATCTGTAAATACCAAAGTTGTTTCTCTTGGCCAGATCTACAACTTTGCTTTTTGGACCAACCTCAAATTTTGAATAATTTGAATTACAAAAGAGGGATAAAATCCAGGGTTTGGAAATCAGGGTTTTGCAAAAGGGAAAACAAATCGAATCTGATTTTTGAACTTTGATCAATGCAACAAACATCAGGGCACTAAATTTGAACAAGAATTAAATAGAACTAGGCACAGAGGTGAAATTACCATTTTGCCCTTATAGAGAGAATTGGGCTTTTAGGGTTTTTGAAAAGGGAATCAAGGCATAGCAATTAGGCAAATCAAATGCATCACAGGAAATGATTAATGCTTAAGATGATGACATGTCAAGTTAATTACATTAAACACCAGGGGTGTTACAGCCTTCCCCCCTAAAAGAAATCTCGCCCCGAGATTCCACGTCTTAAGAAGGAAAAAGGCAAAACCTTACATCTACAGAGATTCGAGAAAGTCGGGATAGTTCTTTGCTAAGAAGTCTTCGGATTCCCAGGTGGCTTCTTCTTCGGAGTGCTGGTTCCACTGGATCTTGTACCATCTTGTGGTGGTTCTTCGGGTAACACGATCCTTGTGATCCAACACGCGAACTGGATACTCAGTGTATGACAGATCTGGTTCTAGCTCAACGCCTTCAACTTCAACCATATTCAGGTACTCGGAGACACTTCTTGAGTTGGGAGACATGAAACACATTATGAACTGCTGAAAGATGATCGGGCAAACTTAGCTTGTAAGCGACCTTGCCACAACGATCCAGAATCTCAAAGGGACCAATGTAGCGGGGTGCTAACTTTCCTTTGACTCCAAAACGAGTGACTCCTTTAGTGGGTGAGACCTTCAGGTACACATAATCTCCATCTGAACTGCAGAGGTCGACGTTTCTTGTCAGCGTAACTTTTCTGTCGAGACTGTGCAATCTTCATGTTCTCTTGTATTTGCTTGACTTTCTCTTCCATATCTTTTACTAGGTCAACTCCAAAGAATTCTCTTTCTCCGGGCTCAGACCAATTGAGAGGTGTACGACAACGACGACCGTACAGTGCTTCAAAGGGTGCCATTTTGATGCTCTCTTGATAACTGTTATTATAAGAGAATTCTGCCAAGGGCAAACACTGATCCCAAGTATCTGCGAAGGTAAGCACACAGGCTCTCAACATATCTTCTAACACTTGGTTGACTCTCTCAGTCTGTCCATCAGTCTGCGGATGATAAGCCGTGCTATACAATAGCTTGGTTCCAAGTGAGGCATGGAACGCTTTCCAGAACTTAGCGACAAACTGAGTACCACGATCTGAGATGATGGTCTTGGGGATGCCATGGAGCTTCACTATGTTGTTTTTGTACAAGGTGGCATAAGTTGGGGCGGTATAACTTGTTTTGACCGGTAGGAAGTGAGCTTGCTTCGTGAGACGGTCCACTATCACCCAAATGGAATCGAATCCCTTTTGAGTCTTGGGTAATCCATTGATAAAATCCATGCTGATATCCTCCCATTTCCAACCAGGTACTGACAAAGGTTGCAGCTCTCCTCCGGGCTTCATATGCACAGCCTTGACTTTCTGACATGTATCACAACGAGCGACATGTCGAGCGATTTCGATCTTCATCTTTGTCCACCAGAATTTTGCTTCAAGTCTTGGTACATCTTGTTGCTGCCAGGATGGATGGCAAATCTGGTTGAGTGTGCTTCATCAAGGATTATCTGTCTCAGCTCAGGTACCTTGGGAACTACCAGACGGTTCTTGAACCATACCACTCCTTCATCATCAATCCTGAAACAGTCGGCTTTTCCAGCTCGAACCTTTTCGATGATGTGCTTGATTCCGGGGTTATCTTTCTGTGCAGCTATGATCTGTTCTCTGATAGAGGTTTCTACTCTGACATTGCCTAGACTTCCTTGTGGAACCATTTCAATACCCAGCTTCTCTAGTTCATAGCATAGGGAAGATTCATAGGATTTCATAACCAGGCAGTTACAGTATGACTTGCGACTGAGTGCATCGGCGACCACATTCGCCTTACCCGGATGGTAATGCACTTCGATATCATAGTCCTTGATTAACTCAAGCCATCTTCGCTGCCTCATGTTCAGCTCTTCTTGGGTGAAGATATACTTCAGGCTCTTGTGATCTGTGTACACATTGCAGGTACTGCCCAACAGATAATGACGCCATATCTTCAAGGCATGAACCACTGCTGCTAACTCAAGATCATGAGTTGGATAATTTTCCTCATGTCGCTTAAGCTGCCGCGAGGCATAAGCGATCACTCTTCCTTCTTGCATCAACACACAACCCAAACCAGTACCAGATGCATCACAGTAGACATCAAAGGGCTTCTCGACGTTCGGCTGAGCTAGCACTGGTGACGTGGTTAACAACTTCTTCAAAGTCTGAAAAGCTTGTTCACAAGCTGGTGACCAAAAGAACTTCACAGAATTCTTCAGCAACTCGGTGATAGGCTTGGCGATTCTGGAGAAATCTGGGATGAATCGACGATAATATCCAGCCATTCCCATAAAACTGCGGACCTTGTGAACGAGGTAGGTGGCTTCCAATCCAGGATATCTGACACTTTTCCGGGGTCGACTGACACACCTTCAGCGGATAGGACATGACCAAGAAACTGTATCTGATCTAACCAGAACTCACATTTACTGAACTTAGCATAGAGCTGATGGTCTCTGAGACGGGATAGAACGATACGAAGATGCTCGGCGTGATCTTCAGGGGTTTTTGAGTAGACAAGGATGTCGTCAATGAACACGACCACGAATTTATCAAGCTCTGGCATGAACACAGAGTTCATGAGGTACATGAAATGAGCGGGGCATTGGTCAATCCGAAAGACATGACCAAATACTCATATAGGCCGTATCTGGTGGTGAAAGCTGTTTTAGGAATATCTTCAGGACGAATCTTTATTTGGTGGTAGCCGGATCTGAGATCGATCTTGGAGAATACTTTGGCTCCAGCTAACTGGTCAAAGAGAAGATCAATCCGAGGCAAGGGATATTTGTTTTTGATGGTGACCTCATTGAGTGGGCGATAATCAATGCACATTCTGAGAGTCTTGTCTTTCTTCTTTACAAAGATTGCAGGACAGCCCCAAGGAGACGAGCTTGGGCGAATGAAACCCTTGTCCAACAAATCTTGTAATTGGATTTTTAGTTCTGCCAACTCTCTGGGAGGCATTCGATAAGCTCTGCGGGATATAGGAGCAGTCCCGGCTTTAGCTCTATGGCAAACTCAACGTCACGGTCAGGAGGTAGACCAGGTAAATCCTCAGGAAAAACATCAGGGAATTCACAAACCACGGGGATGTCCCGGTTCCAGAACATAGGCGGTATTTATTGAGTGGCTGCTGGTTTTTGAGGCATTGGAAGTTGGAGAAGGAGTTTGGCGGTACTGTTAGGAATATCCACTCTCACAACTCTATTCAGGATGTCGATCATGGCTTTATACTGACACATCCAATTCATGCCTAGGATGACATCTATCTCCTGATCATGAAGCACTATCATGGTGGTGGGAATACATGTTCCCCCACCTTACTGGTATACTGCGAACCACCTCTTTGGTGATTATACGCCCTCCAGGCGATAAAATGCAAAAACTTTCTTTCAAATCCTCAATTGATATGTCATGCTTATGACGAAAGTACGACTGATGAAAGAATGCGATGCACCAGAATCAAACAACACAACTGCAGGATGATTGGCAACGGGAAAACCTACCGATCATGACGGGCTCCCCTTCTGGAATATCGCTGACAGTGGTGTAGTAGACTTGCCCGTGCTTCTTGACGAACTTGCCCTTCTGCACTTGCTGCTGTGGAGCACGGTGTTGCTGCTGCTGTGGTCCTCCAGGACCCTTCTGAGCATTCTGGGCATACCTCTTGGGCTTTGGGCACTCACGAGACCAGTGGCCAAGTTGACCACAGTTGTAGCAGGTATGGTTATAGGCGGTTTTGTGGGGTTGTGATACGAACACCTGGGGCGTTCGGCTGAGTGGGGGCACTTTGTTGGTTGGCGTTGTGGGTGGTAGCCGCGGTACGGACAACCACTTGCTGGTGAGGGTAAGGTGGACGGTTGTGGTGGTGACTAGGATGATATATGACCCTCTGGCGCTTGTGATTGCCAGAGTGGCTGCTAGATCCTGCTTTCTTCTTCTTCTTCTCCTCTTGGTACTGACGGTTACTCTCTTCAAAAGCAACTGCCCGGTCAACAGCCTCATGATAAGAACCGGTCAGGTTGTTTGACATGCTTCTGCGGATCTTAGGGTGCAATCCCCTAAGGAAACAGTCTCTCTTCTTCTCATCCGTGTTGACATATTCCGCTGCATACTGACTCAGATGGTTGAATTGACCCACATACTGCATCACTGTGGAGTCCTTCTGCTGCAGGGCTAGGAACTGATCAAGCTTCATCTTCATCAGACCTGATGGGATGTGGTGTGCACGGAAAGCGGTGCGGAACTCTTCCCAGGTCAACTCATGACCTTCAGGCTGGGCAGCCAAGAGGTTGGCATACCAAGCACTTGCTGGGCCACGAAGCTGCTGCGAAGCAAACCGGGGCTTCTGGATTTCAGTACATCGGATGAGACCAAACTTCTGCTCCATGGTGCGGAGCCAATCGTCAGCTTCGAGGGGGTCATCGGCTCTGGTGAAACCGGTGGACGGGTTTCAGTGAAATCCACATAGGTGGTCTCTTGGTTGTGACGACCACGGTGACCAACATTCTGCTGTCCTTGGTTCTGAGCCATCAGATTGGCAGCGGCGGCCAGGGCTGCAATGGCATCTGCTAGGGTAGCTGGGACAGGTGGAGGGTTTGGGATGTTGGCATCATCAGATCCAGAACCTCCAGCTCCGGTACGGGTGTTCACAGGCATCTGTATAAGCAACTCGGAACTCAGCATATATGGACAAAGGTTCTGAAACGACCGATTGATAGCTTCATTGATACAAAGATAGCTGGCTTGATAAAGATGACAACAGACTGATACAGGCCGATAAAGGGAAAAGATGCGAAAAGAAAGATACATGCCAGACTTGGCAACAGACAGACTAACGCCCCCAAACCTAGACTAAGGTTTTAGGTAAGCAGATGGTACAGACACAAGGAGTCTAGTCGTCATCGATGAAGATCAACTCTTCGTCATCATCATCATCCTCGATGATAAGCTCAGGCTCTTCCTCCTCATCTTCATCTTCAACGTGGACATCTTCAGCAGGTTCCACTTCCTCATTCTGATCGGGCTCGTGTTCCACTTCAGCCTCCACGACTCCGTCTTCGGGGTCCTCAGCAACTGGTGGAATCACGGGGTGAAGCTGGTTGTGCAGCTGGTGTACTTCCTCATGAAGCATATCATTGAACTGCTCGATCTGGGCGGTGTACTGCTGCAGTCCATGGAGCTGGGCTCTGGTGACATCCTCGCGGATCCATGTTGCATCACGCTGCTGGATAGCGCGAACCACATTCTGGTTAGCTTCCTCAAGAGCGGCTCGTGCCTCGTAGAACTCCAGGCGGGAAAGGTAGAAGTCATGCTCCATGTTCTCTATCTCAGCCTTCAGATTCTTGATTTCCTCCTTCAGGTTCTTGCGGGTGCGGCGGGGAAAACGACGACCATTGGAGGATTCTCCAGTCTCTTCTCCGGTGCGTGGCGCCAGCTGGTGACGCGGCACACCGTTCGGTCCAGTCGACTTGCGGGCGGTCAGCTTGATGCGAGCCATATCTGGACAAGAGGTTATAGATGAGAAAGGCTAGCAAGAAAAGGTATAGGTACACTATCCCAACGAACTCATTTATTACTTAAGTGAATATGACATGATGCATGAATCGTTCCTACGGAACAAGGCAATGCAATACTTAACATATATAGGGCTTAAAACATGTTGTTCCACTAGCTAGTGTTGCCATAAGAGACAAGATGAGAGAAGCAATTTGGACTCAAAATAGTCAAGTTTAGTTTGTTTGGACTCAAAAAACTTTTGAAGTTTTCGCAAAAGAACACTGCAACGTTAAAGTGAGATGCTCCGATACCACTCTGTGACGGAACGACCCTAATCCCATGGCCCACGTGTCCCTGTCAACCTCTGACAGCCGAACCCATGTTCCATGTGATTAAGACCTGTTCGCCACCGGGCTACATCAGTGCCCAATGTCCGCAGGATCATCTCACAATTCGGTTACAGCATTGCATACTTTTACAAATAACATCGGAATAAAGAGCGGAAGACTTAAATAACATTAGTTTTACAAAACGAGGTTTCAAATGAGGTAAGGAGTACGATTATTACAAACCATTGTTCGGGAAATTCAAAGTAGACAACGTAGCGGAAACATTAACATAGAGATACATGTAACACCCAGCCCGAGGGTGCACATTTACTCATCGGCCTCATCGGCCTCTTCCTGGACGAAGGTCACGCAACAGGGTGCGAGACACATCGGGGTCTCAGGCATACCTGCAACATGGGTAACAAACCCTGAGTACTGGGGTACTCAACAAGACTTACCCGACTAAAGAAAAAGGGAGAAACTCAGGAATGAGAGGCTTAGGGTAGTCAAGGTAAGGCTTAAGCAAGATCAAGTATTTTGCAGAAAAGCATTTTTGTAAACCTTATTTTATTTTTGAAAGATTCAGTATTCCTCAATTCTTCATCATTCATGATTCATTTTACATTTCAAAACATTCCTAGTTGAGAACCACTCTCCGTTGACAGTCAGTGGACCAAGTCTCCATAACCGAGGAGCAACGTTAATCCGGATAAATAATACTCAGCTGAGGATCCCTATCCACACTGCATATGTAGCACCCAAGCTTGCATATGCCAACTCGTCTACCACGATTCCTCCAAGATTGGGCCCGGTCCTACGCCACCCGGAAGTACAGTACACCACTCCAATCCGGGACTTTAACCCACGTGGACATGCTACTTCCGCCATCTCTCCACTCCAGTGCGCGGTTGTCGGTCCAATAAAGGATTCCTCGGAGCCAGAGCTTTCCGTAGTATGTGAATAGTTACAAGTCTTGACCAGCAGGCCCCCATACGGATGGTCCCTAATTTTCCAGCCAGAACTATACCTTGGTCATATCTCACCCAAGCGTAATAGTCCTGTCAGTTTTCAACAACCATGTCCCGGTCGGTGTCAACTGTTGAGTCCCGGACTACAACATGACGGCACCGTACGCTCGGACAACCTCTCCTCGCTATTGACTAGGTACGGATCAGATACCTAGCCAACAGACGGGGAGTAAGACCAAAATTCCCATAAACATTCCTTAAGTGATCACACTTTTAAATTGGCATTTTTTGCAAAGTCTAATTCAATAAGCATTGCTAAGCATTTTCAAATATTTTTGAAAAGCAGGTATCGGTGTATCAGTGGTCAAGGTGGATAGTGCATCAATTAGGATAGCACACAACTCCTATAAACCTAATGCAATAATTTAACTCAAAAGCATTTAAGGAAATCATTTTATAAAATTCAAGGAAGGGTTAAATGCACCGGGGCTTGCCTTGAAGAGCAAAGACAGCAGACTCGGGGTAGGTATAGGTGTTGGAGCTCGGGGTCGCCTCGGGAGTTGGTTCGTCAACAGCGGCCTCGACTCTGGTACCTTCTTCGTCAACTATACGGATGCAATGATGAATGCTCATGAGAATGATGATATGGACTTATGGTGCAAGACAATTCCACTGATTCTAGATTACTCTTAGGCAAGGCATAATCGAAATCTAGGTTGAGCATAAAAGGTAACCATTTCTTTCCTTAAGCACTGTTAATTAAAGCTAGGCCTTATTATATTATCCTAAGCATCAACCAATCATAGCATCACAACCATCATAGACCAAAGGGTAGGGGTCTATGAACATCAATCAATCCAAAGATCACATCATTAAACACTTATTACCAACCCTAATCCATCTTTTCTATTTTCTTATTTTATTTAAAAGGTCATTTTATGAAGTTGCTCCAAAATTACCAAATTAATCACATAAGTTCATTAAGGCATAAACAGATGGCAAAACAAATTTCATAATTTTTGGAGGTCATTAAGGTGCTCAAAAAAATCAGACATTAATTAACAAAAGGCACTATTTAACATTAAAAAAGCTCAAAAATCAACTTGTTCCAAAAGACTTCAAAATTTTACCAGAGGTTCAGCATGTCATAAAAAGGTCACAAAATTTTATCTCAAGATTTTTGGAGTTATAGATCACTCTCCAAAAATACCAAAACCTTCATTTTTCAATTAAAAGGGGAATTTTACATTTTCAAATTTTTGCACAAAACTCAAGTTTCATATTTTTATAAAATACTCCAGAGCATAAAGAGTCTACCACAAAAATTCAGAATTTTTGGATGCACACAGAAAATCATACAAAAAAGAGAAAACAGAACACTATTCACATCTCTCAGAAAAAGAGAAGAGCATTGTGCTCCTTCTAGGCCGGGCTCGGCGAATCGCGGGGGCTCGGCGAATCGCGCGGGCTCGGTCGAGACGGGCTCGGTCGAGACGGAAGCGACAGCTTCGTCCGAGGCCTGGCCCGGAGGCTCGGGCGAGACGGAGAAGTAAGCCTCCGTCCGAGGCCTGACTCGGGCGAAGCGGAGAGCATGGGGCTCGCTCGCCGAGGCTTGGGCTCGGGCGAGACGGAAAACAAGCCTCCGTCCGAGGCGTGACTTGGAGCTCGGGCGAAACGGAGTGGAAGCAGAGGTCGGAGGCTTCGGATGCTTACCACGGGTCGGAGGCAGGGCTTCGAGGGTGAGGCTCGACTCGTTCTCGAGGGTGAGGCTCGACACGTTCTCGAGGGTGAGGCTCGACACGTTCTCGAGGGTGAGGCTCGACACGTGCTCGAGGGAGGAGACGACCGCGCGGCGCTCCGGCGATCCGGCGTCCTGCGCAACACACGAGACCGCAAGGGCCGGGTTAGAGTCGCGCGGACCGAGGAAGCTGACACAGGGGTCGGGAAAGGTATCCGTGACCGGAGGGGAAGTATTTGACGAACCCGAGTTCACCGGTGTTTCCGTCGGAGATTGGGAAGATGGGGTTACGCCGGGCAATCGGAGGCGGGGAAGGTGAAATTGGGGGGTGGGAAAGCTTCACGAGCTCAGGCGGAGCTTTCGGGCTAGATTTTGAGCGGCGGAGGCTTTGGAGTGGTCTGGCCACGGCGGCGGGGTTGAATGCGGAGCTCGGGCTCCGGCGGGCTTATATAGCCGCGGCCAGGGGCCGGTAGAGAGCACGGGGGTGGGTGGATAAGCTCGGCGGACGCGTGCGCTCTCGATTGCGCGCAGGCTGGAAGGACAGGCGTGCGGCCGGGGCTCGGCGCAGGCAGCGCCGGCATGGCCACGCGGCGGCTCGAGCAGGAGCATGTAGGGGACGGGGCGGAAGTCAGCGCTTCGCGCGTGCGGGTGCGGAAAGATGTCGCGGGGCGCGGGCGACAAGTCGGGGGGCAGACGAGCGGCTGCCAAACGCGTGGCGCGCGCAACGCCGGAGGCTCGGCCACGGCCGGGGCCCCCTAGCTGTAGGTGGAAGATGAACAGGGCTAGGTCTTAGGGTTTGACTTTTGGCCGATCTCTGTATTTTGCAAATTACTTCCAAAATTTGAACTGGGCAACAAAAACTCAAAACACCAAAGTTGTTCATAAAAATGAGATCTACAACTTTGTCAATATGAACATTTTCAAATTCCAAATAGTTAGAACTATATTCAAAAACAGAAAGGGGCACTTTTCAAATATGATTCAAATCAAAATTACTTTGGATTTCAAACTGAACTTGAAAAATCATTATATAATGAAAGTTGTTTTCCATTTGAAAAACCTACAACTTTTGCTAATATCAACTTTTTCTGAAAACTCATAGTTTATGAAATAATTTTGGAAAACTCAAAAGGGACAAAAACTGGAGTTTAAAGAATTTGAAATTACTTCAAATTTTATATAGAACTTTGAAAATCTGTAAATACCAAAGTTGTTTCTCTGTTTGGCCAGATCTACAACTTTGCTTTTTGGACCAACCTCAAATTTTGAATAATTTTGAATTACAAAAAGAGGGATAAAATCCAAGGTTTGGAAATCAGGGTTTTGCAAAAGGGAAAAACAAATCGAATCTGATTTTTGAACTTTGATCAATGCAAAAAACATCAGGGCACTAAATTTGAACAAGAATTAAATAGAACTAGGACAGAGGTGAAATTACCATTTCGCCCTTATAGAGAGAATTGGGCTCTTTTAGGGTTTTTGAAAAGGGAATCAAGGCATAGCAATTAGGCAAATCAATGCATCACAGGAAATGATAATGCTTAAGATGATGACATGTCAAGTTAATTACATTAAACACCGGGGTGTTACATCGGGTGTCCTCGGAAACCCGAATCATCCACGTTACATTTTTTTCAGGAATTCCCTCGTCAAGCATCACAGTATTACAACAGTTTTATAGATAAGATAAATCAGAGTAAAAGCGGGGGGAAGAGTATATAACATAGATTGAAACTTAAGTTTAAAAGTTTACAACCCATAAGTATTATTACATTAAAAGGTTCAGAACTTTATATTACATATACCACACAAATTTTGTTACTTGCCCAAGGTCAAACATCAGAGTCATTATCACTCTCCTCCCAAGAGTGAAGAAGAAACATTGACCACCAAAGGATGATCAATGAACTCACCTGCAACAAAGGTTAACAACACCTGAGTACAAAAGTACTTAACAAGACTTAACCGTCTAGAAAAAGAGGAGAAGACTCAGGTATGAAGGCTTATAGGGATTCAAGGTAAGGCTTTAGCAAGATCAAAACATTCTTTTGCATAAAAGCTTACTAAAAGTAAACCTAGTTTCAAGTTTAAATCAAGATAAACTTTATAACTTCCCAAAGATTCTCAAACTTTCATAAGCATACCACAACTTCGTTCTCATTTCATAAGGATCCCATTCATTACTACGGTGGGGTCAGTGGATTGAGGCTCCATATCCGAGGAAAAACACGGCGATTCGAATCGTTTAAACCCAGCTGGGGATTCAATACCACACGACATATGTAGAACTTAATCTTGGCATATATCAACCCTATCTATAGATCCTCCATACAAGAACGGGTCCAGCGTCAACCGAGAGTACAGTACACCTCGAAACCGACTATCTCATAGCCCCGAGGGGGTAACGCTACTCCCGCCATCTCTCCCACTCCCAGTACGCGGTTGGCCGTTCTCAGTATCGGAATAGCTATAGACGAGGCTTACCACCGCATGTGGGCTGTACTCAAAGGTCTCAATCACAGCAGGCCAACAACAATAAGGTCCTATGTTGAGTAACCTTACAACAAGACTCCATTCTTGATGTAAGTTACTATCATTATCATGTTGTCTCAAGATTCATTCTTTCCATAACATAGCAACCATTTTTAAAAGCACTTACTATAATAAAGTAAGTAAAGCATGACTAAGCATACTAAGCATTTTCATAAAACGGGTATCAAGGTTAAGTATTGGAATCATCAAGGTTGGTAATGCATCAACTAGGATTCACTCAATTCCTATTCACTTAATGCATCATATTAACTCAAGTGATATAAATAACTTTATAAAAATACAAGGATATGTTTAATGTCTGGGGCTTGCCTTGGTGATCAGCGAAGTCCGGAGATTCTGAAAAGCTAGAAGGATCCAAACTCTCAGAAGAAACCCACTGTGGATCTGGTTCTTCTGAAACGAGATCTACACGTAGAAGTGCATATGCATGATCAATGAAATGCTTATGACATGATCAAGGTAAAGATGGAAATTTTCTAAGCTGTAGACACTTATTTGAACAATCTTCCATCACGGTAAAGTTGCAAACCAACAAAACCAACTTAGTTATTAAACTATATATAAAGACTAAGAAAATTTTTTATCTCTATTAAGCAAGGTTATGCAACCAACAAGCAACAAAAGGTCATTTATATAAAGGAATCCATAACCAGGGAGCAAATCATGCTAGTGTTCCCTTGGTTGTCAAACAATTCCAAAAATTCACACAAACCTAAAGGGATTAACAAATTCTATTTATTTTATAAATCCTTTAAATAGCCCTATACTTATAAACAAATCATACTTATTCAATCAGAGTTGAAATTAATCATGAAGGTGGATATTAGTGACATAGACCCACATGTCAAATTTCATGATTTTTGGAGAAACACAAAAAATCACATAATTCATCAAAGTTGCATTTATTAATTAAAGTGCAGATTTAATTGTCAAAGTAAAAGTGCTCCAAAAACAAGTTTTATAATTTTTATATTTCCACAGACATGCTATCATCTATCATGTCAAATTTCACAATTAATAGAGCTATAGAAAAATTATAGCAAAAAAACAAAACTAGCTACTGTGCATAAAGCCATAAAAGAAAAAACGCCATTCTAGCCCAAACTGGGCTTTCGGCCCAGACCGGCGCGGCCCAGCGCACGCGAAGACAGGCCCAGCCTGGCTCCCGCCCGCGTGCTCTGGCACTTTTGCAGAAAAGCCCTTCGGCTTAAACGAAACTAACCCGCAGTCCATGGCGCTATTTACCAAAGTCATGGACTTTGCAACCAACACCCTGACATTTATCGTCTTTACAAACGGGAGGTCCCCGACCCTGGTCCGAACGGACGGCGGCGCACCGAGCGTCGGCGAGCCTTACGCCGGCCAACTCCGGCCAGTAGAGACCTAACGGACGCGAGCACAAGCACCGGCGAGTCATCCGCGGCCGATAGAGCCTCTAACCCTAAACGCTACTACTCCAGTGAGGTCGGGCCACGCACGGCGGCGGACCGAACCGCGGCGGAGCTGTTCCGGTGAACTCAGGCCAGTAGCAGTAGGACGGAGGGGCTAGGAAGCTTCAGTAGCTCACCCTGATGTTGGCCACGTAGTTGGTTCAAGCGGAGGATGAACGGGAAGACGAGGTCCACGGAGCAGTGGCTCGCAGCGGCGAACTCCGGCGAGGCAAGCGATGTTCCGGCGAGACCTGATCACCAAATGGAAAACCACCAAGCCGATCAGTAACCTGGGGTCAAGACGAAGCAGAAACACAAGACAGGGATAGTAGAGGAGTGCCCGGTTGGGCTGACCACGGTGAGGTCGAGCTCGGCGGCGATTTTGCCCGGCGGAAGAAAAACGGCGAGCACAAGCGCGCTTGGGGAGGCAGTAGAGGTCGAAGTGATGGGTTCCGGAGATGCGCAAGGAGATAGGGAGTTTATAAACACGGTCAAACTTGGATGAGGATGAGCAGAGACGGTGAATTTGAGATTGGGTTAAGGTGGAGTCCGTCGGTGCTCCGGTGGCAAAATGGCGATGGCGAGCGCAGGAGGAGACGCCACGACGCGAGGGAGAGTGCCAACAGCTGCTTCACTTTGCCACGAACATGGTTGTGCACTCGTTCGGGAGAGATCGATGCCCAACGCGCTGGCGTTGTTGATCCAAGTCCGGTTGACCACCGCCATGAACAGGGAAAAGAAACTTATCCCCCTCTTCTCCTTACCCTTACTGAAAATAATTTGAAATTACATCAGATTTTTGAATATAAGTTGAAAATATGTTAAAATATCAAATGTTCAGAATTCAATACTGAACATCTTTTATTTTTGCAAAATATGCAGAATATGCTTAGATTTTGAATTAGGGTTTGCAAATCAAAAGGGGACAAAAGGGCAAAAGGATATTATCACAATTACTTCTGATTTCAAATAAGAACTTGAAAAACTTTATACACCAAAGTTGATCCTTATTATAAATGGAGCAACTTTGATTTTTGAAGCATATTCAAATTCTTTTTAGATTTTGATTAATAAGAAAGGGGATAAAACAGGATTTTTGAATTAATTAAACTATTTAATTGGATTTCAACCAAATTTGAATTATAACTCAATGGTGACTTGAAACATGTTCCAAACACACCTTGAGACATAATACCAAGATTTGGTAAAGATTCCATTACTATATTAGAAATTACCAAAATACCATTATATAGCATAAAAGCATTAAACACCACAAAGAAAACATAAACTAGGGTTTCAACTTAAACACTCCTTATCAACTAAGCACAAGCATGATGACTTAAACTTGTTTTAGTGAATGCATAATTAGGTTATCAACTCAAATGAAATGCCAGTGCTTATGATGACATGTCAAGTTTTGTATGTCTTAACACCAGAGTGTTACATTCGCCTTCCTCTTGACTCGGCCGACGACACTTGGCCGCACGCAAGCCCGTGTCCGACCTCCCGCCGTGCCACGACGCCATCGTCTTCCCAGACTCGGCCGATGCATCGCACATCCCATGTGCTCTCGCTCGCCGATGCCACGTGCCAGCTACCACAGCTGGTCCTCTGGCCCTCTGGTCCGTCAGTCCAAGCCTCACGTCGCCCTTCACCGTCTGGGTTACATCGGCATGGCACGTCCGCCGCACGGCACGCCCATCCTTCACCGCTCCTGGTCCGTCGGCACGGCACGTCTCTACTTGACCTTCACCTCGCCATTGACCACTGTATCCGAGCTCCACACCTGCACATCAACACAGCCAAGAGACACATGTTGCACACACACACCAACACAGAAACCCCACAACTCAACGCCACCGGTTAGTCATAAACATTAAGCGCATAGCGAGATATGGACTAAACCGGGTAAAAGCCTCAAACCTTCCTCATCAAAGTCAATCATTCATCATATATGTTCTCACTCTCCCCTTTGATGAATGCAATGACTAACAATAAAACCAAAAAAGAAGGGTTTGAAGGCAAGCCTCATTCAAGTGCCCAAAAGCCAAGCAAAAGCAAACACAAGGCTACTTGAGATGAGGAAGGATCATGAAAACTCCAAATAAAAGCTCTCGGTCCTGAAAGAAATGGGAAAAGCGGGCAAAGCCTCCACAAAAACCGAAGAGTCAAGATAAAACAAGAGTTTCATGAGATCCCAAAAGGTACTCGAAAACCAATCTCAAATAAATTGTCAAACAATAATCACAAAAGAAACCAAGTACTTATCCACTTGGGTTCACTTGGGTCGAGATTTCTCCCCCTTTTTCTCTTTCTCTTTCTCCCCCTTGATGATTGAATTGACAAAAAACTAGGCACAAGAGATGGTTTGAGATACCAAAACCGAAAACTTGGTCCCCAAAGACATGGGCAACGGCTCAACGCAACCAAGCAAAGGATCGGAGCAATAACTCATCAAAGAGCAAAACTCGATCACACAGAGCAAAAGACTTGGTTCCCAAAGACATGGGCAACGGCTCGACGCAACCAAGTCAAAAATGAGCTAGCCCTCAAGAAAAGGCAGAAAATGGCTCAACACCACTAGCTCAAGGCTCGATACCAATTGAGGTTGAATCAACGCATAAGAATGCAAAACTGCTAGTCCCTCAAGATAGAGGCACAAGAGGCTCAACACAACTAGCAGAAGACTTGATACCAATCACAAGCAGCCAAAAATTGGTGAAAACAGCTAGTTCCTCAAGACAGAGGCAAAGGGCTCGACACAACTAGCTGGAGGCTCCAAACCAATCGAAAATACCAAGCAAAAACTGCTAGTCCCTCAGGATAGAGGCAAAACGGCTCAACACGACTAGCAGGCTCGATACCGACCGAGAAAACAAAGAAAACACAAAAAGAGCTCAAAGTCGAATGGAGCACAAACACTCGGAGCACGCGGAGAAGCAGCAAGACAAAAGCGACTCCCCCTGAAAGCAAGCCTATATACAAAAGCTATGCAACAATGCTCATGACACCAATTACATTCCATACCAAAAGATGGGATACCAATTGAAACACATAAAAGAGCTATACCAATTGAAGAAAGACATAAAAGAACTAAACTCCCCCTAGCTCAAAGCTCTCCCCAAAAATGCATGACTCTCCCTTTTGTGCCAACACATAAGCTCCCCCTTGCAAACAGCTTCTCCCCCTTGACAAAAGGGAACATGCTGAGGGGTTACGACATTTCTCCACAAAATTGACACAAACACAAGACACGTCATCAACCGAAAGCATATGGGGGCAATGAAAAGCATTGAAATTGACCACAAAGTGTATCGGAGCTGGGGGTATGTACACTAAGCTAAAAATGCATGAAATGTACAATGCAACAGCTTCAAGTGTATAGCAATCAGAATGAAAAGATGCTCAAAAGGGTGCTGCCCTAAAAGTGTAGCAACCAATACAAATGCTAGCAAAGGCTCAAACTGATCAAAAGAATACGAAATATGAACAATTAAGCATATGAGCAGTTTTAAGCCATTTAAAAAGGAGTTCACCACTAAAATAGCACTTTGCATGAATAGACAGGAAATCAGACAAGTGCTAACTCAAGTATACAAGGTGAACTACCCCTAGCAAAGTTCAATCATCATGCTATAGAATGAAAACATAGACTTGTGATTTCAGATTTTAATCGGAGTTGCAGCGGTGAAATTACACAAGTTTAAATTCAGCATGATTGCGAGAGGTTGAAAGCATGGTCATTGCCTAACTTTTCAACCGGGCTAAGCCTATGCAAGAAAAGCAATCGGAAGCTTAAAGCACCGGTTTCGGTCTTACACTACGGCTCAAGTTTAACTCAAATGTGCAATGAGAAACAGTCTCGATACCGTGATGTGCTGACACATGCAATCCCATCTTGATCTTTTCAATTCACTAATACTTGGATCAAATTGTAAGCACAAAGTAATATGTACAATCCAAGCAAGTGAAAGACTCAGTGCAGAGACATAGCAACCTAGCATACAAAAGATAGCACAAGTGATCTCAACACATCCTACTCATGCTAGTTGCCAATCTCAATGGTGAACAAATTAAAGGTTTCATAGTTGATTAGTCAAGTTCACCATTTGCAAAAATAGCTTAGCTCATAACATGTATCAAGTGATCAAAAAGAGCCTAAGCTACAAGCATCATCATGAATAAGCAGGGCATACCAAAAAGAGCATAACCTCATTCTCATTGCTCTAAACATGAAGCTCTAAAATGCAAGATACATGATGAAATGCATGCAAAAGCTAGTCTATCAAAGACAAAGCAAAACTAGCCCAAAAAGAAAACCCAAAACAAAAGGGTATCAGAGAAGTCCAACTAAAATACAACAAGCAAAATGCTTCCCCAACTAAAATATAAACACGCACCAAAGACACAAATAAAGAGCCAAGAAATGCTCAAGCGACAGCCAGCAAAATCCACTTCGGAAAAAACCACACATCAGAGGGGTCGAAGAGGAAGAATACCAAGCCCGAACTCAGAAGGGTGTCAGGGGTACCTCATGAAGCGCATGACCGCCTGCTGGTGTGATACCCGAGGGGATGCCTGAAACTGCTGAACTCCGGGGCTCCTGCTTTGCCGAAGTTGTCTCCCCCTCGCCTGATGCTGTCGCTCCCATAGGTGCAGCTAGTGCTCGCTGGAGAACTGCTCGAACGAAACCCTAGGTCGTGAAAGAAGTGGGATCGGGTCCGTGAGCCGAAACGCTCTCTCCAGGTTCCTGTTCTCCTGCACACTCAAAAGCAGAAGAAACACAAGGCGTTGTCTCGTCCAGTGTGACCTCAAGGTCTCCACGAAAACGGTTAGTCACATAATAAGCATAAGGTGAACTCTCAACAAAAAGAGATCTACCTATGAATGATACCGCAAGGAGATCTGAACTCAAACTAGTCAAGACTACCATGCAACAGGATAAAGCACTGTATAGCAAAATGTAGCCTAAAGACATGATCAACCCAAACACAGCCTAAACCTCAACACATGCTACAATGCAAGATAATGATAGCAATAGATCCAAAAGCATGTACCATGATAAAATTGAGGAAAGACTAGTGCTCAAACTAAACATGTCAACATGGTACATGTAGCTAACCAAAACTAGCACCTGACAAGTGACACCTAATGAACATCACACCTCTGCAAATCAAGCTCATGGAGTAATATGGTAAAACATGACACAATGTTCATGAGGATCACAGACTAGCATGAAAAGTGGATAATCCACAAAAGCTATACATAAAGCTAGCATGACATATGATATACAGGGTAGCACATGCTAGACAAAAACAAAACATGATACAAAAGAAAATGTACATGCAAGAACAATACAAGTGAGCACATGAAGAACCATCTCATACCACAGGACATAGATCATGGATGTACAAGGTATGAGTGTATATGAATGCTCACCGGATAGCAAAAGCCTCTTTGGAGGCAAATCTAAGCGGGGTGTAGAGAACCATCAACTCTTGATCACATCTAGAAGATCAAGCTCCATCAGGCGCATGTTCTCCACCCCGCGTCCTCATATCTACATACAAGAGGACAAAATAATCCAAGTCTTGGATCTCGAAGGGTTAGCAAGCATATACTTGGGAACCCAAGACTTGGTTACAAAACTCAACTTATCTGTGGGTTAGCATGATGCAAATGTTGGTTCAAATGCAATTGTGAAACACCCTTGGAAGCATTCCTCAAAAGGACAACTCGAGGAGAAGAACGAGTCGTATCACAGGAAAAGAGGCAAACATCTTCCAAGGTTTTTGTAGAAGAACCAATAGAAGCACCATGAAAAGCATGACGTGGACCAACACAAGAAGCACTAGAGCATGTCCACGACCATGACCTAACTCACTAGAAAAGGAGTCATAAAACCCCATCAACAAGAGGGGCTTCTTACTAGGAGCACAAGCGTTCATGCCATGGGAAGGGCTCATGAAACCACCATCTCCTAGAAGAGCATGAGCTTGGCGCAAAACGATTTGGCACGCCGATAGCAAAAACTTTCTTGATGCCCATCTTTCTCACAAAAAGAGCCAATGGTACAAAAGGCCTCTGGAAGGCACACCATTACAGACAAGTGAGAAGTCCCTTGGTGGGACTTAGACCAAGAAGCATCAATGTTTCAACTTGGTGCCAACACTAGGAGCACACGTGCCATGGGAAGACGTCGGTTGGTGTAACCGGCAACTCGTCGTTGAGTAATCTTAGACGATTTGTGTCGGTGGGGATCGGCGTTCGTAGACTCGGCGAGTACACAGGGACAACAATTTATACTGGTTCAGAGCCGCTAAATAGCGTAATACCTACGTCCAGTGCGGACGTGTGCCTTGTGTATTGTTATGATTCAATGTTCGATGATTAGTCGGGTGAGCCTTGTGTATTGTGCCTTATATATCCGGGTGAGCCTTAGCACAAACCGAGTCCTAACGGTTACATCAAAGGAGTCCTATTTAATTACAACACTCCTTTACAACTCGGTAAGTTACAAACGAGAGTCCTAAACCAAGTACACTTCGTAACGAGTCTTCGGATCTCCCGTGCCGTCCGGGATTAGTCGGAGTAATCATCAACTGATGACATCTCTGACATCCTGGTCTGTCAAGCCCCCGAGCTCTTCATCATTTCTTCACGACGTTATCTTCTAATTTCTTCTTGAGAATCTCCGAGTAATGTCTTGAGAAAATCTTTGAAGTGCTCCAAGAGTAAAGAAATTCCATGGTGTGCGCTTTTTACAAAAAAGTGCACCCATAGGGTGTAGCCCCCGAGCCTCTTGTTATTTATAATAACTTGAGGATATTTGGAGCCTTTTCCGAGTAAATCTTGAATAAGAAAAAAACATTCCTTTAGAGATTATACCCTGCAGCCCCCGAGCCTGAGTTCCGAGTACCATAGTAGTCGGTTCTCGGGGTCTTCTAAATGAAGTCATCAGTAATAATATTAAGGTCTTGAGGAGTCGGACTATGACACCAATTTGTTTGCTTAAAACCGTCCGAGTATAATTGTTTCAGCTTCAGGTGGGTAATTGTTTCAACAAACATCCCGTATCACCACCCACTAAAAAAATTACCACGAGGCCAGCAATAATTGACTGGTGACTATTCCAACTGTGCGTAATAATGATGGTTGTCGTTTTCTGCAACTGCAAATTTTGTCGTCTTCGTCTTGAAGTGCGTGTGAGAAACAGCTCTGTTACCCATACCGAGCTTCACATGCACCACAGTACATTGGTTGAATTATTGGTCTAGCAATCACTCTTGTTGATGAACCTGGTCTATAGACCCAGAAGAAATTGCCTATAAATACCCTGCCTGGGAAGCAAAGAGCTCATATCTTTCGAGAGTGTAGAACTTCTTATTAGTTCCATGGGTATTGTAATAGCAGTAGCTAAGATGATCGAGCCCCGGGGGTGTTCATCTCTGTAGAATAGATGAAGTGCCCAGAAGAACTCTTGTGAAAGGACCATCCGTTAGGGTGGTTTCCAGTGGTCGCGAGCAGAGGGACACAGAGGTGCAGCCTAGAAAACTCTTGTGACTACCACTCGTAGATACCTTGGAGTCACAGGTTGTCAAAAGGGCGGTCGGCGAGGGTGATGGTCTTCCCTAGTTCCTTGAGTACTGGGGTGGTACCAAAAGACCCACTTGGGATGCACTGAAAAGATAGTGTCTACCCAAGGTTCTGGGTCTGCTTTACTGCGTCTCATGAACCGGTCTTGGGCTGCAATGGCATCAAGGCTATGTACCTTGAATTCACTAGATGTAGCGTTTTACACCTTGATTCGGAAGGCTGTTGAAAGTTGATGTATCGCAAGATGTTTCCATGCATCCTTTTTGTAATTCCGAAAATAATAACAAAGATCCGGGTACTTGGAATAATTTCACGAGTCCTCTGTCTTGTTTCCCGAGTACTAAATGTATCTTGCGGAAGGAAAACTTGTCTGTTTACTTTCCTGTTCTCTCTCTGACGCCGTCTGACACGTGTTCCCAGCCGTTAGGGTTACAGATGTTGCCATGACGCCGTTTAGGAAAGCCGAACGGTTATCAAAACAAATCTATAAATAAGCCGCCACCGAGCTTGTGCTTTCCTCACGCTTTCATCAAGCCATTGCCCTCAGAGCTAGAAATCCCTTAGCCATCTCTCAGTGAAGCATAGAAAATCTCTTGTCACCCACATGGGTCAAACAAGAGGCAATCTGCGAACGAGAAGAAGAGGCTAGGATCACCACCACCGGAAGCTAAGCATCCAAACCCGCCACTGATGTCTTGGCGTGGAAGTGGAAGAGAAATACAGGACACCACCTGGCCAGAACTGGCCTTCGTCACAACAAGGGTATCTACGAGCGCAACCACTCGACGGCTGGAGAGTACCCATCGACCATCGCGCTCCTGCCCCCAACACCACAGAAATCGTGATGTTTAAAAGCCTTCATAGAGCGGGAATTGGGGCTTCCTGCTTCGGACTTCTTCCGTGGATTGCTGCATTACTATGGTTTGACTCTAAAACATATTACTCCCAATGCGTTCTTCATATTGCAATCTTCGCCCATCTCTATGAGGCTTTCTGGGGATATGTCCTCTATTACCTTTTCCGCTACTTTTTCTGGTTTAAGTGTCAACCTAGTGAACGTTAATACCGAAGTAGTCGGAGGGGCTAGTCTCCATGTTAGATTGGAAGTAGCAAATCAATATATAACCGTTGAGTTGTCAGAGTCGGTAAAAGACTGGGCTACTGGGTGGTTCTATATGGGTAACCCACCCCCAGCTCGTCGTCGTCATGATGGATGGCCACCACAGAAGTGCCGTGAATGGAAGGAGAAGCACACAAGTGAAGAAGTAGGGGCTATCCAACCCCTCCTCATTATGATAGATGCTTTGATAATCAATAGGGTTGACCGGATACACTGTCGTTCAAGACTTTGTGGCCCGGCGCATCCACCCGCTTCAGCAGCGAGCCAACTTTGGGTTCGAATTACCTGGGTAAGAACGACCCGGGTCACCACGCTGTCGAGCAGATGGGCAGACTGCGAAGTCTATGGAGAGTGAAACGGCTGCTTAAGAGCCTGTGAACGCCATGAAGTCTTGCTCCAGTGATGACATCTTCTCCCGCCATTAATCCTCCTCCTCAGGTAAGATACTTAATTTGTCATGTCATCAAGGTTCGGAAATAGATATCCATCTGAAACCTAACTAGATATCCTTCTGTTTTATAGGGCCAGGGGAGAGATAACAATGATTGCCCTCCACTGCCTCCGGCGACTGAAAGAAGGCAGAGGCATCATTTTGGAAGGTCCATCAGAAGTGAGGACCTACCTAACAAACCGAGCTCGCCCGAAAGATCTTGACTGGCTTGACAAGAATCAACTGACTCTGATGTCCTGCCTTATAGACCCCAGAAGCTGAGGGTAGCCGGAAGAGGTCGCCGACTCCTCAACTAGAAGCAGGAGGACCCGTCCTTAAGAAGGCTCGCATGGTAATCGCCGTGCTTGTCGCAAAGTTCTTTTATCACAAGAATTGGCTGAAGAAAAGCATGTAAGCCGGGTGCTCTGGTAAGGAAAACCCGAGTACTTTGTAGTTCTTTTGAGTGTTGATAATCTCTTATCTTATATATGTCGCTGTATCAGATGGGGGGAGGGCGCAAGGATCAAGCAAGTCAAGTGTTGTAGTGTCTGAGAAACCTCCGACTTCAGACCCGCTTATGAAACAGCCGCTCTTGAAACTACCAAAGCCTTGAAGAAGCTTGAGAAGTAAGTTTTCAGCTTTGTAGAGTGTACACAGAGTTCTGATACTGAATGTATACTGTCTGCTTGCAGGAAGGCAAAACCAGGTTTGCAACAGCCTCGAGTACAGTTCCTGATCTTCATAGAGGCGGTAGAGGAGTCGGAGCCGCTGGACAAGGATGACTCAGCGTGCCGCCAACATTCAGTCAGGTAGATGCGCTGTCTGGCTCTTCTCCGTCCAAGTCTCGGGCGATGCTGCTCTGACGCGGATATTCTTCATTGCCTCAGGTTGGTTGGCCGTACTCCATCTTTCGTTCTCCCGCTCAATTGGAGTTTGACCGGGTTTGGAATGACTGTTTGTGCGTACCACGACAGCCGGACGAACCTACCTGGACATGGTCTTGACAGAGATACATGCGGAGCTTCAGCTTGTCAGCAGGGAGGATCTTTAGATGCGCTCGAGTCCTCGCGCCAAGGAGTACTCTTGACGTAGCGGGTACGACCAGGACCTTACTCGGCTGAAGGAACTGAGGGACCAGGTGAGGGTTCCCTTTGAAGCTCTTCACCAATTTGTTGAGGTAAGAGTCTCAATCTCTTCTTGTCATATGTAAACTCATCCGAGTACTCACGATATTATTGCATTGTAGTCCTTTGACTTCAAGGTTAGAGATCAAGTCACCCGGATCCGCCAGGAGAGTGTCTCGTGAAAATCAGGACTCCGGGACTATATTGGCCCAGGACCAAAATAGGTCAAAGGTAGCCACCCAGGTTTTGCATAATCGCATTAATTGAACTCAAAAGGCAAACCTCAAGGAAGTAGTAGCGGAGCGTGAGCGCTGCTAATGACCGAGAGGTTGGGCTGATATCCAAGTCCGCTGCCATGGAACAGAAGTTGAAGGAGCTCAAGAAGAGTTCTAAAAGCAGCTTGAAGGTATACTTGGAGTTTCTGTGTCGAACTGCTCCATGATATTAGTCGGATGGCATGATAACTGACTGTTGTGTATGCAGATGCGAATAAACTGGCTTCTGGGTGGCAGAACGCCTTCAACCGGAAGCAAGCAGAGCTTGAAGAGGTATTTGCTAATGCGCAGAGTACTCTTCAAGAAGCCAAATTGATGCGTGAGGGTGCTGACCGGGACCTTCTGCAGGCTTTGAAGTCTACAAAGGAGTCGGCGGAGTCCTTGAAGGCCTTGGAGCATGCTGTCGAGCCCCTGCTCAACATGATCCGGCGCCAGCAGGAGTCGAGGAGACTTTGATTGAGCGGGCCAAGGCTGCACCTGGACACTGCGCAATACATCAAAGATATGTCGTTTCCGTGGTGGCAGGACTGCTCTGAAGTTGATAGTTGTCGTGTGCAAGGCCTGATGCGACGTCTTCATCTGCCGTCCTTCGACTTGTCTGCTTTGATGACTCTTCCAGAGGACAAAGGTGACGAGGACCTTGCGGCAATGCAAGAGGAGGTGAAGACCGCCGCGGAGGAGTACTCACAGATATTAGATCTTGTAGAGTAGTCTAGACTCCTCAGTCTCTGCAGCTTGTATCTCCTGAAAACAATTATTATAAGATATCAAAAATATTGGTTACTTTTGAATCTTGTGAATTGCATTTATGTCCAACTCCATATTGCGGCAAATTTCTTGGCAATGGGTTGAGTTTATTTGTTGTGGATGTATGACCAGGCGTCTAACTAGACGAGTCTTCCGAGTGCTCGCTAGCACTTTAGTTTGGGTCGTGTGACTTCGTTTCCCTAACCGTTGTGTAGAGAACTTAGTCTTGCCCGAGTACTACTCTTAGTACCCTTGTTCAGGGGATAATTCCGATCAGGCGCCTCTGAAGGACCGTAATGTTGGTTCCTTCAGGGTGGATCGTATCCTCTTGGGGATCGCAGCTTGGGTGCGAAGGGAGGTGGACCTCTGTCCAGGATGTATGTAACAGGGTGAGTACTATCCCGCCTTGTTACGCTTATAGGAAGTAGTCTCCCTATGGTGGATTCCATATTCGCTATAGCTAATAGCCGGTGTTAAGCCGTACAACCTTGTGAGTTGTATTGAGCTCGAAGCTCGTAACTCAAGTATGGTTTCCGCTGAACCAATCTATCCGAGTAATATTATATATTAGTTAGAGGTAAGCCTGTTGGTATTTCTTAGCGTCGCTACTAAGAATATAGTTTTAATCTATCCCCGGCAACGGCGCCAGAAACGCTTGTTAACACTTCTTAACGTAAGCACTAGAACTAGACTATGGAGCCTAACCCCAGCAACGGCGCTAGAAGTGTCTTGGTGGTAAAACTATTGACTATTGGATAGTTCCGCAAGCGCACAGAAGATACCGATGTAGCACTTCACCCGTGAGTATTCCAAGGTATCGTTATTTAATTTATCCCAAAGGAAAGCAAGCTAGGAAAGATGTAAGAGAGGAAAGATAGATCCTTTAGTCTTGCTATAATCTATTATCAATTAGAGAAAGCAAAGGGGTATAGGTGGATATAATGGAGGATAGATAGATAAGATAAATAAGTTAAGCAAAGAGTATATGATATGAAAGATAACTTTAGTAGAGTTAGCTAGGTGGAGGACAGACGAGTGAGTATAAAGTACTCCTATGTTTCTACCTTTACTCCTATGAACTAATCCTAATTAAATAGATGACTTAACTAGATTGACGCCTTGCTACTTGTGTGAGAGGGATAAACGAGAGAGTAAAGCGATAGAAGGTTGTTCACCTAACCCAGTACTCAAGTGGATATTTGGGCTTATGAACGCCTTACCTTTTAAGAACTAGCCTGAGTTACCGTGAGGGGATCTAGGTAGCCAGGCAAAATCTGTCACCTTTTGCCCATGCGCCCTACTGTCCGTGCAAGCCAGCGGTAGTCAAAGATAGATGAAGTATGAGCACCACGCTCACACTTATCTACACCTTTAGCTAACGATCAAAATAGCTAAAGCCCCTATCCTAAGATAGCGATGACGCACACACAGAAGCTATTTAAGGAAATCAATCTAACTAAGACAACTATAGAAACTAAGATAAGCACACACAACAAGACTATATAAATATAGACTTGCACTAAGTAATACTTAAATAAATACTTGGAAAGTAAATACTTAAGTAAATGCCAAGTAAAGTAAGAAGAATAATATATTAAATAAATAAGTCTTACAAAAGAAGAAAGATACAAGGGCTATACCAGACTCCCAGAAGACGATTCCGGAGACCCGAGCTTCGCCCGACTCGACTCTAACTCCCACTCTAGCTACCTACTACTACACTCTTGCTTGATCTCACTAGAAAGTGGAGATGTGTGAGATGGATGTGTGAATGAGAGGGTGAAGGCTCTATTTATAGTGGAGGTGAGTAGGGGCTACTGCTCCGGCGCCACGTCAGCGATCCGTGTGCTCCCCATCTCTCAGCCCTTGATCCACCGTCATTGTAACCGCCATGGATGGAATGTCTTGGATGTTCTTCACGTGTCAAACATGCATTTTGCCCGACTTGGATGAGGGTCACCATGGGGTCGGCCGACCCCTGTCCCTGACATGTGGGCCCGGGGTACACCTTCTAGAAGGTGCTGATGTCATCCTGATGAATATTGTGTTGGGTCCCACCAGGGGGGGGGTCGGCGACCCCCCTATGACAGGGCTGGCCCAACATCTTCTCTCCCTTGGTGACCCCACATGTCATGGAGCAAATCTTGTGAAGTTGGTTGCATTTGGTTTTCGGTGTGGACCCATGAATCCATGTGCTTCTCATCTTGCACCATTGAGCAAAAGCACATGCTTGATCCAATGGTTGATATTGGCTTGAACAGGCTTCTCTTGGATCATGCCATGTCACCATGGCCGAGGTGGCCAAAGGTGGGGTCACCCGACCCCCTTGGTGGGCCCACTGGCCTCATTTTGTTCATTTTGCCATCTCCTATATGTTCACAAGCTAAGAGTACAAGTGGAAATTATTAGTGATAAATATGCTCATGATATGCTATTCTTCCTTGAAACCGAGGCCTGTTGACGGTATTTTGATAAGGTAAAACATGCTATAACTTACGTCAACAAAGCCCTGCTATTGCAGAGACTGTTATGCGACTGAATTGTCGTGATGAGGTGTAGAAAATAGCCTGGATAAAAGTTCTTATGTCGTATGAACTTCAAACTTTATTAATATCCGACTAATAAATACAATTGACCTGAATCAGAATTGTAGCGTAGTCCTTAAGTATGGAATTTCTTCAAGTGCTCAATATTCCATGAATTTGGCAGTGGAGATCCATCTTCAGTGACTAGCTCAAATGACCCGGGTCTTGTTACTTTGGATTACAATATAAGGACCTTCCCATGGACTCATGAGCTTGTGACGTCCAGCGGTGTTCTGAATTTTCTTCAACACCATGTCGCCTACTTGGAAGGTGCGGTGATGGGACGTTCTTATCATAATAGCGCCTCGTCCCTTGAAGGTATCTTGCTGACTGAAAAAGTGCGGTTAGTCGGGCTTCTTCAAGGCTGTCGACTTCTAACCGCCTGGTATCATCAGCTTCGCCTTTGGTGTACTGCTCCGTTCGTGGGGAGTTCCAAATTAAGTCAGCCGGTAGGATTGCTTCAGTGCCATATACCAGAAAGAAGGGTGTTTGGCCTGTTGCCCGACTTCGCTGTGTTCGTAGCCCCCAGACTACCTTAGGCAATTCTTCAACCCACTTCCCGTGTGATCTTTTAGGAGGGTCAAATAGCCTTGATTTTAATCCGACGAGAATCAGGGCGTTTGCTCTTTCAACTTGGCCATTGGACTGAGGGTGAGCAACTGATGCGTAGTCTATCTTGATTCCACAGTTGCTGGCCCATGACTTGAATTCGATAGCCGTAAAGGGGGACCCAAGATCAGTGATGATTCTATGCTGAGCATTCCAAAGCGGTGAAAGATGCTGCATGAATTGGACTGACTTGGAAGCATTGAATTTGACCAATGGCATGTACTTGATCCATTTTGTGAACTTGTCAATTGTGACGTAGATGTACTCGAATCTGCCTGGGCACGCTGTGAGAGGGCCCACCATATCAAGTCCCCAGCATGAGAAGGGCCATGACGGAGGGAGGCATATAGAGTTCATGTGCGGGTACATGCTGCTGCTTGGCAAAGAACTGGCAGCATTGACAGCGGCGGACTAAGTCTTCCGCGTCTTTTAAAGCTGAGGGCCAGTAGTATCCTGTCCTGAAGATTTTTCTGACTAGTGTCCTTGAAGCTGCGTGATTACCGCCAGCAACCCAGAGTGGACTTCATTCAGGATTTCCCTGCCTTCTTCTGGTTAATACACTTGAGGAGGACCCTTGATGAAGCTCCGCGTCGGATACAGCTTATCCCCGACTAGAACATAGTTTTTGCTACGCCTGGTGACTTGCTCTGCTGTATGTTTTGTCGCTTGGCAGTTTATGTTCTTTGAAGTAATCAATGAAAACTTGTGTCTAGTCGGGTGCTAGAGATAGGACCTGGGTTGCGAGTTCTGGCTCGAACTCCTCCTTCTCTTGGATTGAAGGCTTGGATAACTCATGTACGAAGGTACCGCTGGGAACTTGTGCTCTGTCAGAACCCAATTTCGCGAGTATATCTGCTGCCACGTTGAGATCCCGGGTAACATGAATGAGTTCCAGTCCTACAAAGTGTTTTTCCAGCTTGCGTACTTCAGCACAATAGCGTTCATTGTTTCCTTGGTACAGTCCCAGTCCTTATTAACTTGGTGAATGACCACAGAAGAATCGCCATAAACTAATAGCCGCTTAATGCCCCAAGTGACTGCTAGTTTAAGTCCGTGGAGCAGTGCCTCATATTCTGCTTCATTGTTGGTGGCTGGCCACAAAATTTGCAGAACGTATTTGAGCTGTTCGCCAGCGGGTGATACAAGAAGGACTCCGGCTCCTGCTCCTCCGAGTTTTAGGGACCCATCGAAGTAACATCTTCCAATGATCGGGAGTAGCGTTGTCTCTAGTCTGCTGTATTTCAGTCCATTCGACGACAAAATCAGCTAGGGCCTGAGACTTGATAGCTTTCCTCGGAGTGAACTTGATGTTGAGTGCCCCTAATTCAACTGCCCATTTGGAAATCCTTCCAGTAGCATCACGGTTGTGAAGGATTTCTCCTAAAGGAAAATCCGTGACTACCGTGATCTCATGAGCTTCGAAGTAGTGCCGCAGCTTTCTTGAGGATATGAGTAAAGCAATAGAGCAGTTTTGTACTTGCGGGTACCTGACTTCGAGTCAGATAGTACCTCGCTGATGTAATAAACTGGTCGTTGGGTGTTGTAGATGTGCTTGTCGTCTTTGCGCTCCACCACGATTGTTGTGCTGACAACGTGTGTGTAGCTGCGATATACAGCATCATCGGTTCCCGGCTCCGGCGGCGTCAGTACGGGTGAATTGATAAGGTAGCCTTTGAGTTGCTCAAAAGCTCTGTCCGGTTCATCCGTCCACTGAAATTGTCGCCGGCTTAAGCAATTTGAAGAAAGGCAATCCCTTTTCTCCGAGCCATGAGATAAATCGATTTAACGCAGCCATGCACCCGGTTGAGTTTCTGAACGTCTCGGACAGAGGTAGGCGGCTTCATGTTGATGATGGCTTGTGATTGCTTTGGACTAGCCTCGATGCCTCGATGACTAACGGAGGAATCCGAGTAACTGTCCTGAGGGTACCCCAAAGACGCATTTGGTTGGATTGAGTCTCCATTGATACGCACGTAATCGGTTGAAGGTTTCCTCTAGGTCTGATATCAGGGTAGTCGGATCCTTTGTTTTTATGACTACATCATCAACATAAGCTTCTGCATTGCGGCCAATCTGATCACCTAGGCAATCTTGGATGGCGCGTTGATAAGTAGCCCCCGCGTTCTTTATTCCAAAGGACATAGTTTTGTAACAATATGCTCCAAAAGGAGTAATGAACGATGTCTTGGGTTGGTCTTCTTCTTTGAGAGCAATCTGATGGTACCCGGAGTAGCAATCCAGAAAAGAGAGTAAGGCGGAGCCTGCGGTGGCATCAACTATTTGGTCTATCCTTGGTAATCCGAAGGGATCCTTTGGACAATGCCTGTTGAGGTCTGTGTAGTCGACACACATGCGCCACTCAGCAGAGTTCTTCTTCTTGACTAGCACTGGGTTAGCTAACCACTCAGGGTGGAGGATTTCTCTGATGATTCCGGCCACGAGTAGCTTGGCTATTTCCTTCTTGATTGCCTCTTTCTTCTCTGGTGAAAATCGTCATAATCTTTGCTTGATAGGTCTAGAGCCTTCCTTTAACTCTAATCTGTGCTCAGCCAAGTTCCTTGGGACCCCAGGCATGTCTGCTGGTTTCCAAGCAAATATATCTTTGTTTGCTCTAAGGAACTTGGTGAGCGCGAGTTCCTATTCTTCAGATAGGTGAGCACTGATAACCGCTGTCTTGGAAGGATCACCGGTTTCTAGGTCAATGGCTTTTGTGGAGACTTCTGCTGATGATTGAATAGTACTAGCCTTTTTGGTTGGGATTTCTGAATCTCCAGGCTTGGTATTAAGCACCATCTGAGCGAGTTCTTGTACTTCCAGGGCGAGTTGAGCTTTTTCAGCGATTTGGACAGCCTCTGTGTCGCAATCAATGACCGCTTCAAGTCGCCTCTGAAGGTTAAGATTCCTTTGGGACCCGACATCTTCAATAAGAGGTACGGGTAGTGGGGTACTGCCATAAACTTGGCAATAGCAGGTCGCCCGAATATGGCATGATACGATGATTCGAAGTCGGCTACCTCAACACTGATGTACTCCATTCTGTAATTGATCGGAGTTCCAAAAATGATGGGTAGTATAATCCTTCCGAGTGGTACGACCGCTTTTCCGGGTACTATGCCATAGAAGGGAGCGGTTGATGGTGTGAGCTAGGTTGCGAGATCTAGATTCATCTTTCGTAGGGTGCTTGCAAAGATAACATTGAGTCCTGCTCCGCCATCGATGAGTACCCTACCAAGTGTATATCCAGCGACCGTAGGGTCCAAAACTAGCGGGTAATGGCCTGCATTGGAAACACTGGTCCATTGATCTGCTCTGGAGAAATTAATCGGATGTTCGGACCAGTCGAGGTATTTGGGTGTCGCTGGTTCGGTGGACATGATCTCTCGCAGGGAAAGCTTCTGAAGCCTCTTGTTGTCGCTGGTAGTTACTCCCCCAAAGATGACATTAATAGTTCCTTTGGGGTGCTGAAAGCCACGGCGTCCTGTTGAGGATCCTCAGCTGTCTTCTTGCCTTTGTCTTTCTTGTTCTTGTTGAAGTCAGAGTTCAAGCCTCGCTCCTTGAGCTGTCGGCAGTGCCTTGCTTGATGTCCACCTTTCGGATGGAAGGGGCAGGGTCCGTCGAGTAAGTCATCAAAGGTGAATGGCTTGTTTCCCTTTTCTGAGGCTCCATGGCAGCAACAGTATTATCTCCTGCTCTTTTCCGGGGTATTTTGCTGTGGTGCCTGGTTGCCTCTCAGGTTGTTTCTCGATCACCTTGCGTGTTTCTATCGGGGAAGCATTCCTGTGTGCGTTCCTCTGTCGCATCATAGAGTTTACAGCCTGATGGAACTCGTCAGCGGTGGTCGGGTCCTGCTTGATGAAATCTTTGTAATTTCCTTCTTTCGCAAATGTCGTTGCCAAAGAGGTCAATTACTTCTCTGTTTGTGATGTCGGATACTGTAGAGCGGATTTCTGAGAATCGCCTATAGTACTCCCGCATTGATTCATTTTTCTGTTGCTTGCAGGTTCTAAGCTTAGTCTGGGGGTCTGATCTCTCTGGGACACCAGCAAAGTTTTCAACGAAGATACGATGTAGTTGTTCCCAGGAGTCGATGGACTCGGGTTTAAGCCTATCGAACAAGCAAGCGGCATTGTCTCTAGAGCCATTGGGAGGTAGAGTGCTTTGACGTCGTTGCTTCCACCAGCTAGCTCGACTGCTTGAGCGTACAGCCTGAGCCACCGTTTAGGTTCTGTCTTCCCGTCGTACTTGGAGTAGTTCCCGGGTTTGAATTTTCACAGGAACGACTGCTCGAAGCCTTTGGGAAAAGCAGGGGAAGCGATATACTGCGTTGGATGTTGCAACTTTGACTCCTCTGTATGAAGATTTGGCTCCTCCCTCAGCTTGATCGGGTACTCGGTGGCCCAGACGGCTCCTCGCTGGGATAAGACCGAGTCGCTCTTGAACCGGCCGCCTCTGGCTCGGGTGAGATGAAGCTTGCTCATCAGCTAGGGATTCAAGATCCTGCCCCCGTAGTTGGAGTGCGGTAGTCTGAAGCATGACCAGTCGTCGCTCTTCATCAGGGGTGCGATTGGTCTTGGCTCCCATCTCCGTAGCTAGAGCTAGTATGTTTTGATAGGGAGTCTGGAAGACTTTATGGCCGGCGACCCTCATGAACTCGGGTTCAAGGTTGCGAGAACAATCAGGGCGTCGTCTGTTAAGATCATCCTGGGAGTGGTTTTCTACAGTGCGAGCTTGACGCTCTGCCTCTACTTCCAAACGCCTCCGGGTGTTGTACTCTTCTAGTCGTGCATTGTAGCGATCTACAGCTTCCTTGCGGTGAGTTGCTCGCCTTCTGCGGGCCTCCTTAGCTCTATTCCTTCGGATTCTTTCAGCTTTCAAGGACTCGGTTTCCCCGGGTCCTTCCGGATCATTGTCAGAAATCATACTCAGAGTTTCATCGTCTTGACAGACATCTGGTGGGGTTGGTGGTCGTAGAGATGACTGATGCCCCGCCATGAAGACTTCACGAGTGTAGCCCTGGTTTGATGATCCCGGTGTTACTTATTCCAAAGTAGAAGTGCTGGAGATTAGTTTCGTTGTGGAGTCGTGTTCCTTAAAAGGGAGCTGATGTCCGTGCTGGTATGGAAGTTGCTGGTCAATTGTGCCAACCAGTCTAGCCGGGGCAGGCTGAATTGGCCAATGGACAATGTTACCCTCCTTGGTAGAGCTGAAAACGAGTCCTTGCTGAGCTCCCGTCAAAGGTATCTGCTGATACTCTTTGAATCTTGCACTGATCAGGTTCTGGAAGTTTTCAGCAGGGTTCCGCAGCCCAAAGGTGATGCCATAGCTGGTGTCCGGGTCCTTTGCTTTAGACTTTGAGTTGGAGTACGAGTCGGGCACTTCTGCATGGTCCCTAGGGTTCTGCGGGTCTTGGATTGCTAGATTTGCTAGGCTCTGGGCGAGATCCTCTGTCTTTGGCGTGGCTTGCAGCTTCGATTCAGTGTCAAGCTGCCTGTGCAGCTTTCCTTGATCATCTGCGATGCAAGTCCATGAGCCAAAAACGAAAATTAACCCCGCCGAGAACATGTTGTCGTGGTTCGCCGGGCTCTTGGTCGTCGAATCGCCGAAAGCCCCTACCTGGCGCGCCAGCTGTCGGTGTTTGTTAACCGACAACTCGTCTTGAGTAATCTCAGACGATTTGTTCGGTGGGGATCGGCGTTCGTAGGACTCGGCGAGTACACAGGGACATCAATTTATACTGGTTCAGGCCGCTAAATAGCGTAATACCTTACGTCCAGTGCGACGTGTGCCTTGTGTATTGTTATGATTCAATGTTCGATGATCTGGGGCCTGCGCCCGGCTCCCCTTATATATCCGGGTGAGCCTTAGCACAAATGGAGTCCTAACCGGTTACATCAAAGGAGTCCTATTCTAATTACAAGACTTCCTTTTACAACTCAGCTAAGTTACAAACGAGAGTCCTAAACCAAGTACACTTCGTAACGAGTCTTTGGATCTCCCATGCCGTCCGGGATTAGTCAGAGTAATCATCAACTGATGACATCTCTGACATCCTGGTCCGTCAAAGACTACGCGGCTTCCTAAAAGCCTTAGCTCGAATACGCCGCTCGTGTTTGACACGGCGAAAACAAAAATTGAATGAGTGTCCATCCTTCTTGCAAAAGGTGCAATGGAAAACCGGATTGGGAGCACGAGTCCCAAAAATATGAGAAGCACCCTTGCCAAGAGAAGTCCCTTGGACATCACTCGAAGAATCAGCAAGGTTAGGAGTAGCTATGAAAGAGCTATCCGAAACCTTGGCACAAGTGCTACCGTCAAAAGACTCACGCGCAACACAAGAACTCAACTCCGGTTGCAAAGATGCAGACTTGGAAACACCAACATCGGAGTTGCAAAAAATGTGTGACTCAAAAGACTTAGCACAAAGACTCTTGCATCTTTTAGCTAAAACCTCATTCTCAAACATGAGGCGATCACAAGTACCACACGGAGCATTCTTAAGATTTTCCATCTCCTTTCTAATGCACTCGGCATATGTGGTACGCAAGAGTTCAATTTCTTTTTCAAGGTTGGCACTCATATCATTGTGCTCAACCAACTTGGCGCTCATATCATCGCGCAAAACCTTCAAAGCCAAAACTTCTTTTTCCAAATCAATGCATGATGTGCAAATGAAATTGGTGGAAGAAACATCACCATTCACATAAAGCAAAGAATCATGATTAGCACAAGAAGTATGACAAGCATCTTTATTCAAAGAGCACAAGCTACAAGGCCTAGCATTTATTTCAACAATTTCAGCCCTAGCATGCTCAAGTTCATCTACACATGTGGTGTGAGTCAATTTTAGTTCATTGATTTCAACAAGCAAAGACTCACAAGAACCACATGGTAAAGAAGCTTTTGACCTAAGCAAGGCTATTTCAGATTTAGCATAAACAAGGTCCTTGCGCAAGTCAAAGCATACAAGACATGGTATGGAAGCATTTGATTTCAACATTTCATTTTCAGATTTTAAGCTAGCAAGAGAAAAGCATAGCTCATCATTCTTCCTAACCATGTCACTACAAGAGGTGCAAGGTAAAGATGCACTAGACTTCCAATGAAAAAGTCCACATTTTAACCTAGTGATGGAGCATTTCAATTTCTTGATCTTTCTATGCAAGGTATCACAAAGCTCATCATATCTCAGATTATCATCACAACAAGCCTCAAATTGTTGGGATAAAATCCCAAGACAAGCAACAAGAATACCTTTCTTGGCTTTGCCAAGTTCGCGTATGCGATCCTCCGTCGAATGCTCATCATCTCTTAGGAAGCATAGCAAAGCATCCACCTCGCGTTCCGCCTCAAGAGCCGTACTCCTCCTTCTTGCCAAAGTGTCGTCCTCGGTCGCATGTCCAAGACTCAAACCTAAGGAGAAAGACACACTGGAAGAAGAACTTGGTGCCATCTTCAAAAGCACCGTTAGTGTTAGCCAAAATACAAGCTCAACACCTAGACAAGCAAAGTCGGAAACAAAACCGCTCTCAAAAGGTTGCCTTCGCGGATCCGGAACCGGTTAAGGTAGAGAGATCCTTAACTGGCTCCGATACCAATTGAAGGACCGAAAATGCTAAAGCAAGGCGACCAGAGGGGGGGTGAATGGGAGCCTAAAAATTTCTTCCGAAATTTCGGCCTCTGTCCCAACAAAATCAACCCCAAGAGCAAAGCCGACACACGTGATGTCCATGACCCAAGAGAATGGGTAGATGTTCTCTAGGAACACAGCGGGACACCACAAAAGCTCCCTCTTCCAAATCCACGCAAGTCAACTAGTGACAGGATGGAGTTTGGGTAACCTCAACCTCCCCCGAGCAACGCGAGGGGGATTCAGGCTTTTTCACAAAGCGGGAAGCCCGGTTGCTATAGAGCACAGAGTCGGGAATCCAACGCAAAAAGCGGCTCTCAAATCGGAGCTCGAACGTAAAAGATACGGACGAAAACGTGCGATCACTGTACTGACCGGACTCTGAGGTGCGTCCGGTCAGTGTCGATCGGACGCGTCCGGTCACAAGAATCCCGTTTTGGGAGCTCTCTATGTTGGACCGGACTCTGCGAGGATGTGCGTCCGGTCAACACAAAAGCCAGCGTCCGGTCGCAAGCAACGCGATGAACAGTGCGAGCAGCGCGTCCGGTCCAAGCACAGCAGGTGCGTCCGGTCACTAAAAACGGTCTCTGGAACTGACCAGACTCAACACGGGGTGCGTCCGGTCACGTCCAGGCCAGCGTCCGGTCACCACGCACGAACTGGAATGCGCGTGTGTTCAACGACTGGACTCTGAGTCGGTGCGTCCGGTCGCTATGAGGCAGCGTCTGGTCACCCCGATCAGCCCTCTGTTCATCCACCGAATCAACCTGATCTCCCTCAAATCAAAAGCACTAGGGCTCTAACTTCGTGTGAGGGGTCACAAGGATGTTAGTGAGCTACTCCTAAGAGATCATGGCTCGAACCTAACTCCAAATCGGTGAATCGAAGAAAACGGTGAAGAACGGGCAAGAACTCGATCCCAAAACTAAATCCGCCCGATCTGTGAGTTCGTGAGGTATTGGAGAAATTCCTTCGGTAGAAAGAAGACTCTCACGAAGCTACACAAGATGGTTCAAACGGATTTGCGAATCTTCCCTCGAAACAAGAATTCTCATGAAGATCGAAAGGGGGGAAAACGTGCAACGCGAAGAACAAAATCGCAAGACAAATTAAAGCACGAATTTGATCCTTGGATTCAGTGGAATGGATGATTGATTAAGCACTCGGTGTCGGGCTACAAGCCACTCCTAGCAACACAAAGCTTGGATGGCGAAAAGCTCAAGAACAAGAGCCAACTCTCCTCTAACCCTAGCCTTCTCTCACAAGCACAAAATGAGAGAGACACTGTCCAAGGATTCCCCGGGATGCGGCTGCCCTAGCAGCCCCCTCATATATATAGGCACACGTCCGAAGACCAAAACGCCCTTACATAAAGCACTCAACCCAAATACCCCCTAGGGGTAAAACCGTCTAGTCCTTGCGTTTTTCATCTGACGGCCACGCCCGTACATCCGGTAGCTTCGCCTCGACGCGACCTCCATGATACCGCCACGTGCCGTCATGTCGACCACCGCGCCTTCCTCGTGGATAGCTTCGCCGCCGCGCCAGCCTCTCCACGCCGCCACGCGTCGACCGTCCTCTTGGACCTTCCCCCGGTTTTGAGGCCCAAACCGGGAAACCTGCCAGCCTAGGTTTTGAGGCCCAAACCTAGAAACCGTCCACCCTGAGTTTTGAGGCCCAAACTCGGAAACCAGCCACCCCAGGTTTTGAGGCCCAAACCTGGAAACCGTCGAGGGTAGCTTTTTGAGGCTCAGCTACCGAACCCGCACCGTAGACGGGATGTGGTTTGCACACCCCGACCACCGGCACCGATGCCGATGCATGTCCAGCCTCCACGCCGGGCACAACGCCTTCGCCTTCCTTCTTGACTTGGCCGACGGCACTTGCGCCGCACGCAAGCCCGTGTCCGACCTCCCGCCAAGTGCCACGACGCCATCGTCTTCCTCCCGACTCGGCCGATGCATCGCACATCCCATGTGCTCTCGCTCGCCGATGCCACGTGCCAGCTACCACAGCTGGTCCTCTGGCCCTCTGGTCCGTCAGTCCAAGCCTCACGTCCGCCCTTCACCGCTCTGGGTACATCGGCATGGCACGTCCGCCGCACGACACGCCCATCCTTCACCGCTCCCGGTCCGTCGGCGCGGCACGTCTCTACTTGACCTTCACCTCGCCATTGACCATTGTATCCGAGCTCCACACCTGCACATCAACACAGCCAAGAGACACATGTTGCACACACACACCAACACGGAAACACCACAACTCAACGCCACCGGTTAGTCATAAACATTAAGCGCATAGCGAGATATGGACTAAACCGGGTAAAAGCCTCAAACCTTCCTCATCAAAGTCAATCATTCATCATATATGTTCTCAGTTTTAAAGAGGATGAGAAGGACAATGGCATTGTGCAAAGTTCAAGAATTGGAAAACCATTTTCCAAAACTTGTATGTGGATGACACCTTGCTTGCTGACAATTGTGTTAATCTACTATTGGAGAAGTAGTCATTGTCCTAAGTTACATAAAATTGATCTCGATGAAGTGTCATTCGTTCTAGGAATTGAAACTTACCGAGACAAGAGAAAGGGGTATTAGAACTGTCTCAAGTGTATACTCCCTCTGTCCATGAAAGAATGGATTCCTAGAATCCGTGTCAGTCAAACTTTTTAAACTTTGACTAACTTTATAGAAAAGAGTAATAACATCTATGATATAAAATGGACACATTATGAAAATATACTCTATGTTATATCTAATGATACGAATTTGAGATCATCAATCTTGATAGTTTTTTTCTAGAAATTCGGTCAAAGTTTTAAAAGTTTGACTTAGGACAACTCTAGAAATCTATTTATTCATGGACAGAGGGAGTACTTGAGAAGATTGTAAAGAAATAAAGTATCTATGTGTGTAAACATATGTCTGTTCCTATGGTCAAGGGTAATAGTTTTGGGACTTTTAGTGTTTCAAGAACAGATGTGAGAATCGATAAAAAATGGACGTCCTATATGTTTCGGTTGTTGGAAGCTTAATGAGTGCACAAGAATTTACCCTAACATAGTCCATGTATCCGAGATTTTAGCAGATGTCCAATCCAGATATAGATCACTGGAATGGAATTAAAGAATGATTTGCAATTGTGCAGAGTTTCATATGCCTTGTGATGAGTAAGAGAGATCAAGTACTCTCAAATGGTTGTGAGTACATCTGATATGTTTATGCGAGATGTATAGTGAAACCCACATCAGTAACTAACACCCGTGATTGGAGTTTTATTGTGGAAAAGCTCCAAAGAAACAATAGTGGTGGCATCGATGATGCATACCTCTGATACAGCTTATTATGAGGCATAAAGGACAGGCGAAATAGTCAAGAAACCTAAACCTGGAGTTGATAATGGTAAACAATAGCAATAACCATTTAATAAGTTTGCTCCTAAGACAACGGGTCAAGTGTGCTGCCAAACACATTGACATTGGATTGTACGTTGTAAAGGAGAGAGTCAAGAATCATACTTTTAGAACATGAAAGTATTACAAATCCGTTTTGCAAAGGCTTACCCCCAAAGTGTGTTTAGAGAATACACAGTCGACATAGGTTATATGGTAAGGCCTATGATTTTTGGATAATAAAGGGCCCCAAAGTTAAAGAACTTATTTCAGAACAGAGACGACCATATGGCTAGACATTGGGCTCAGAAGCCCGAACTAGGATAAATCGCTCGTGTCCTTGAGTGTTTTGAGTACTTGAGCCACAAGAGATTCACACACCGACCTCCAATGAACAACCCGATGTTTGTCGTGGTTCCGAACCCACAACACCACCCCATGGGAGAGGCAATCTATGTGCAAATTTAACGAAAATTAGAGTTCTTTTGCTTGGGTTTTTCCTTTTTCCACAAAATCTTATAGGCTAAAAATTTATCAAATTCGTCCAAGTCTGATTTAGAAATAGACCTAACCAGGTTTGGAAATTTAGTAGTTTGGAACCATGAAACCAACATAGCCGAGCTTGTAAATAGGTCTAGCCGGATTTCTCAAAGAATTTCCATCTTGTGTTGTTCTTTACTTATTTGGCTTCTATATATCTTCCTAGCCTCATTCTTAAGGCTCGTAGATATATTGGGTGTGTTTGGTTTGTGTTTTAGATCTAGCCTGGCTAGCCAACTAAGCTAGGGCAACACAAGCCTGACTCTCCCAATGCAAATAAAGGCTTGTTGCTTAGTTTACTTGTCTAAGTCTGGCTTACCTAGATCATGTTTGGTTGCTTGATTAGCTCGAATGCAGTCACCTCATCCCCATTCATGTAAGGTTACCTCATTGAGGCATCTTGTCAAACAAGTGACGTGCACTGTAGATGTAGCAGCAAGCACCACTGCCGTTGCCATGGTCACTGCAACGTCTGTCCTTTCCCTCCTCGCAGATAGCAATGAGACGTCGTGTCGGTGCCCTGGTGACTGCGCAGGACGACGAGGTCATCCTCCAAGTCGTGCTCCACCTCCGTCTCCCCCTCGACGGAGCCAACAGCCTTTGGCGTCACGACGTTCGCTCTCTTCTCCGGTGGGTACTGGTGGAGGACGATGATGTAGTGCGTGTGTGAGCCCATACAGGTACTTAGGGGGTGTTTGGTTCACACCCCCTAGAGTTTAGCCAGTCACTAAAAATCACTTTTAACACTACCCGTAAAGTCACATCGACTAAACTTCTCACCCCTATAGTTTAGTCACTAAAGTTTAGTGGAGGTGACTTTAGTGATAGCTAGTGTTAAAAGTGACTTCTAGTGGGGGTGTTTGGAACTTTAGTGACTAAACTCTAGGGGTTGGGAACCAAACACACCCTAAACACCCCCTTAGTTGAGGACAACGTTGTAGCACGTGTGAGCGTAGGAGGGTTGTGAGTACATTGTCACACCGTGTGGGCCCACCGTCGTCGCGCAGTACGAGCCCACCGCCATGAGGCTAAGGCTAGAGGTCGGAGGGGAGAGGAGAGCTTGTTATCAGTGATTGGTGGAGGAGCACGGCCACACGAGCATGGAGGAGGTGGAGGAGCGCCAAAGTGCGAGCGTGGAGAGGTGAGGAGCGATGGGAGGTCAGGCAAGCGCTGACTCAAGCCAGGCTACGTGGAAACGCTTGCCCCTCGGTTTGCAGCAAGCCTGCGGTCATCCAACCAAAATACACCTATTGTGACCACGTGATCTTAGCGAGAACTGGAAATATTGAGTTTGTGTTTGGGACATCATAGCCTACATAGCACTAGTTTGTTTGGCAAGAAAATTTTCAGACTCCTCCCATTCACTTTGCTCTAGTCGCTTGTTTGATTATTCATTATGTACTGAATCGGTTCATGGCAAACCAGAAATATTGTGGTGATGATTAAAGGCCTCTTTTCTAGTTGTGTTTGGTAAAAATACAAAATTCAAATATCTGACCCTTCTTTAGAATGTCTTACGTCTATCTATGCTCAAATAAACCTTTTTTTTACATAAAAAAGGAAGTGCACATATTTCCTCCCTTCATAAAACCCAATTGTTTCACTAGATATTTCTCCAATTCAAATGACGATATTTGTCAGTTGCGAAAATCCTGCGGAGCACGGCACTGTACAGCATATATATACAACTTGTCCATATCAAAAATTGACTTGACCTGCAACCCTGTGAAAGATAAGCTATAGATAAATCATGTCCACAAAGTAAATTTTGGAAGGTCTCGATCATCACAAAACGAACAAACTGCACTGATGACCATTCGACGGACTGAATTTCATCAGCGAACCCCGCAGAATTGAAGACAGGTCGCGCATTAGCCCGGAATATCTCTGTCTGGTTCCGCTGAAATTTATTCTGGGATGCGAGGCAGGACATGTCGCAACAATCATGTCCACCTCAAACAGCGACGGCGACGCTGAGAGACGGGATGGAAGCTGAAAAGTAGAGGTAGCTGACGAGTTTGACGGACTCCGGGTCTTCGCTGCAACGGCGGTCAGGCTAAGCTAAGATAAGCCGTGGTGATGACTGAAGTGTGTGGATGTAATGCGGCTGTAAAACCGTTTTTAAACCCCTGGCCGGGCAGGCTGCTGAGCATCTAAACTAAAGCCCACAACCACCCGGCAAAACCACGCAAGAAAAGCCGCCTCGGACCCTTGGTGGACACGCTTCGGCCTTCGGCCAAGCAGAGGTTCGTTCTTCGTTGTACTCTTCTATTTCCTCCTGGTACTCAGTTCTACTAGGCCTCTAGCACTACTTCAGCAGTTATTTACGTACGTCCATGGCAAGAGGGCAGAGCATCCAGCATGTGCTGGCACAAAAGTAGCTAGATTCGCCGGTAAACATAGTACGCCACAATATTTACATTACACCACGTATTTTGCAGGTAATGAGGCCACTAATGACCGAGGACCGGCAGGTGAAACTGAAACTCACCATGCTTATGCTACTTCTAGCATTGTCTCTGCTATCTCATGGTGTAGGGAATGTCTGTTGCTCCACTGTCCCTGAGAATAGCACGGACATGCTCGCCTTGATTGATTTCAAGGCAGTCGCCAACGATCCTTTAGGATCGTTGAGCTCGTGGAACACTAGCATCCACTACTGCAACTGGAGAGGTGTCACATGTAACCAGAAGAACCACGGGCGAGTAACGGCACTCAAACTTTACAACCAAGGCCTGTCAGGCCCGATTTCCCCATCCGTTGGAAACCTAACATTCCTTCATACGCTGGACCTGTCTACCAACCAGTTCTCTGGCCAAATACCTCATCTCAACAATCTCCAGAAGATGCAAATCCTTAATCTGAGCTACAATTTACTGGATGGGGTTATTCCAGACACGCTCACAAATTGTTCCAACCTCAAGGAGTTGCGTCTCTACCATAACGTACTCAATGGTGCAATTCCTCGGGAAATAGGTCTCCTTAAGAATCTAGTCTATTTTGCCCTTAATAACAATAATCTCACCGGGACTATCCCGCCAACCCTTGGTAACATCACCCATATAAAAGAGTTTTATCTTCAAGCAAATCAACTTGAAGGAACAATTCCAGATGGACTTGGCCAATTGTCAAACGTTACGCGGCTAGGCCTTGGGGGAAATAGCCTATCAGGTACTATCCCTGTAAGCCTATTTAACTTGTCCTTACTTCAAGCAATAGATTTGCGTACAAATCAGCTAACAGGGAGCCTACCAAGCAATATGGGTGATCGTCTCTCCAATTTAGAAATCCTATACTTGGGCCAGAATTGGCTAGAAGGTAGCATACCAGATTCCTTAGGTAATGCTTCAATGCTACAAGCAGTAGTTCTACAAACTAACAACTTCACGGGACAAATCCCTAGTTCCTTTGGGAAGCTTTCAAATTTATTTACACTGGACCTTGGGCAGAACATGCTCGAGGCAAAAGATAGTGAAAGCTGGGGATTCTTCCATGCGCTGGAAAACTGCAGTAATCTACGAGTGCTAGCACTATCAATCAATCAGCTGCAGGGTGTCATACCAAATTCAGTTGGCAACTTACCATCCAGTCTCCAGTACTTATTTTTAGGTGGAAACAAGCTGTCAGGTACAGTTCCACCAAATATAGGAAAACTTTCTGGGTTGGTTAAATTGTCACTAGATGCAAACAGTCTCACTGGTAGCATTGATGGATGGCTTGGAGACCTGAAAAACATGCAACGTTTGAATCTTAGAAGCAACAATTTAATTGGACCCATTCCACCCATCATTGGCAATCTTAAAGGCTTGGTAGACCTTTTTTTGGACAATAACAAGTTTGACGGCTCCCTACCTCAGAACTTAGGAAATCTTCAAGGACTTCAACAGTTAAACTTAAGTTACAATAATCTTCAGGGCAATATTCCTCCAGAGGTTGGTAACCTTAAGCAACTCTTGAGCATACATCTCTCATCAAATATGCTTAGTGGAGAAATTCCTGATAGTTTCGGCCAATGTCTAGCCTTAAATGACATCCGCATGGACCAAAACTTACTCACGGGGAGCATTCCAGCTTATTTTGGTAACTTCAGCAGTTTGAGCGTGCTGAATCTTTCACATAACAGTTTGTCAGGCACAATCCCAACAAATATAGGTAATTTATCAGTGCTTGACGAACTGGATCTTTCGTACAATCATCTCCATGGGCAAATACCAACAAATGGGATTTTCAAAAATGCCACTGCTATTTCACTTGAAGAAAATTGGGGCCTGTGTGGTGGAGTAGGCGATCTTCGTCTGCCCCCGTGCCCAACTGGTTCTCAGAAAAACAGCAGCAAATATTACTTGGTTAAAATATTGATCCCGGTGTTTGGCTTTATGTCGCTGTTAGTGTTGATATGCTTTTTACTCCTTGAAAAGAAGTCGCCAAGAAGAAAATATTTAGAATCGACCTCTTTAGGTGGCTACTATTTCCTCAAAGTTTCTTACAATGATCTGGCACAAGCCACGAATAGTTTTTCAGAATCCAACCTTGTTGGGAAAGGAAGCTATGGTTCAGTGTATAGAGGGAGCATAAAGGAATCAAAATTCCAAGTGGCAGTGAAGGTTTTCAACCTCGAGATGCGAGGTGCGGAGAGAAGCTTCATGGCAGAATGTGAAGCATTGAGAAGCATCCAACATCGAAATCTTCTTCCCATCATAACTGCATGCTCGACAGTGGACAATATAGGAAATGTTTTTAAAGCTTTAGTTTACGAATTCATGCCTAACGGCAACCTGGACTCATGGATACATCAGAAAGGGGATGGAAAAGCTGCAAAGCGTCTAGGCCTAACTCAAACAATAAGCATAGCTGCTAACATTGCTGATGCACTTGACTATTTACACCACGATTGCGGAAGGCCCACTGTTCATTGCGATTTGAAGCCCAGCAACGTTCTTTTGGATGAAGACATGAATGCGCTTTTGGGAGACTTTGGCATCGCAAGGTTTTATGCTGATTATCGATTGACACCACCAGGTTCAATTAGTTCAATCGGTGTGAAGGGGACCATAGGCTACATTGCTCCAGGTATTTCTTTGTTAGTTAATTAAGTTTGCCCTTATCTAACATATCCATTTTATTGTCACCGCGACTAAACTCTGCGCAATTACTTGTCTCTCTTCAGAGTATGCTCAAGGTGGTCATCCATCAATTTCCGGAGATTCTTACAGTTTCGGGATCGTACTTCTAGAGATGATGATAGGCAAAAGACCAACAGATCCTATGTTCATGGACGGACTCAACCTTGTCAACTTTGTGGAGAACAATTTTCCACATCAAATCTATCACGTCATTGATCCTCAGCTCCAAGAAGAATGCAAGGATCTTGCACAGAATAAGATGGTACCAGAAAATGTAGTACACCAATGCTTGGCGTCATTGCTGCAAGTTGCACTTTGCTGTGCACATCCATTACCAAGCGAACGAGCGAATAGGAAAGAAACAGCCAGCAAGATTCATGAAATCAAGGCATCACATCTTGGATGGAAATTGAAGAAATAATGTCACTCATTACCAGAAAGTATTTTCCTAACAGCAATAAAGATATCCCCACATGAGCACACTTTCTTGCTTCGTATAATAATTTGTTAGGTAGTACTATGCTTTGGTGGATTCCTCCATATTATCTACATACGTCAGTTCTATTTGTAAGGATAGCAATATGCTATTGCTTGAGTTGTATATGGCATTTGTTTTCAATAATGGGAAGTTTTATTGCATTTGAAGATCATATATTACATCGGGGTGACACAAGAATCTAAAAAAACCCTACCGTCTTCTGCTTCACTGCTTGTCTGGACTCTGGAGCACATAGCCTAAAAAGTTTTGTGCAAAAACTGAAGGACCGAACTAGATGACCAAAGGGGAATGAAATGAGAACCAATAAAAAATTCTTCCAAAATAACCGTTGCCCCAAACAACTCTCTAAAACATCAAATCTCACACAAGCGATGCCCCTGAGCCAACTGGTGTCTAGATGTTCTCGGTGAAGGCCAAAGAACACAGTGGGAGACTCACCATATAACGGAAAACCAACCAACACTCAAACACAAATATGCTGAAGGCCAAAGAACACAGTGCCGGCACGGCACTGCACCGTGCCGCAGCGTGCCGTCGTACTGGCCGTGCCATGTCACCCCTTGCCATGGGCCAGGCCTTCGGCCCATGACACGGCACATGAGCCGTTTACCCGTGCCGTGCCGCCCATGTGTCACGGCCATTTTCGTCGTGCCGTGCTGGCCCACAGCCCATCAAAGCCAAAAGCCTCCATTTCAACATAAAGAAAATTCCTAAGTTCAAAGTTCCAAACTTCAAATCACATGATAAAATATAATTCACAACATAGAAATACAAAGAACAGGAGAACACAAGTCAAGACATAATGAAAATGATTATCAAAAGGAGTTGTTGTGCAATGCTGCCTCATTAAAAACCTTTCTAGGTAAAACTCACCCTTGTGAGAAACCCTAGAAAGAAAAAGAGTACAACCAGCTCATCAAGTCTTAGTTCATAATGATAATCATCAAGTCTTAGTAGTTCTATCCTATTACAATAGCCAACAACAGTGGCAACAGAACCAGCAAATGTTCTTAAGTTACAAAAGGCCAACAGTGGGCAGTGGCATTGTGCCAGTGTGGTAACAAGAAGCAGCAAATGTCCATGTCCTTACTTCTCAATGCTTCAAGCTTCACCAAAAGTGCAATCAACCTGCAAAATGTAACCATCAGTGATGGACTCATGGATGAACAAGTTTGATGGACTCAAGCTACTAAGCTAGATGGACTCATGGTCTACCTCTCCTTTTGTAGAGGTTCTCTTCTTCTTCTAATCTTCTATCCAGCACCAGCACCAGCAGTACCTCCGCTGTCGGTGCCGCTGCCGCTTCCGCTGCCTTCGCCTTCATCCAGGTACAAGTTGTCGAAGAACTCCTCCAGGTCTGTGTCCTCAGGTGCATGATGTTCCTTTCTTGCTGCTTGATCTCAGTCCTTGATGCAAGTGAGCATCTCCACATGCTCAGGCAACAAGCGTCGTCGCCGGTCTTTGAGTATCCTTGTTGTACAACTGCAACAAGACTTGGAGGACATAGTAGATACTGGAACATGCATGATATCGCGAGCCATTATCGATAAGATGAGATAGGTTGGCTTGTGGTCACGCCACCACAACAGTATGTCAAAGGACTCCCCCCAGTTAGTGACAGGGTCACTGTCCAAGTAAGATGTCAGCTCATTGACACCAGATGTAGAGGATGAAAAGGGGGTGCTAGAGGAAGCACCTGGACCACCATAGATCTTTCCCCATGCCTGCTTCCTTTTACCTGAAGGAGCACTATGCACGGGAGGCCTTTGAGACCGAGCTGCACCATATCTCTGCTCATACTTGCTAAACAATCTGGTCATTTCAACGTTCACATCACCATAGTAAACATTATAAGAGGTACCAGTCTGTTTAGCGAGTAAGTCAAGCATATTAAAGAAGCCTTTCATCTTAGCTCTAGGATCCAGAATGAATGCATAAGAATACAACAATGGAATGTCCCCCCAATACTTAAGGAACTTAACTTTCATAGGAGCTACAATACTTCTAAATCCAGGATCATTTCCAGCTTTATGCAAATGCTCAGCAAAGTCAAGGATATGATGCATCATAAGTGGAGCAGTGGGATAGTAAATACCAGACAAAGCACAAGTTGCATCATAAAACATCTCCAGGAATTTCATAATCTATTCAGCAGCATACCAGTGATTTGCAGTCAACAGTTGCTCGCCATAATTTGTCTCAACCCACACAGAAAACACCTTTTTATATGGCAGCAAATGTTTAAGCATCAAATAGGTGGAATTCCACCTAACATCCATATCCAATCCAAACTTTCTAGGTCTAACACCCTTAGCAATACAATAGTTCTTAAACAATGCAATTCTTTGATTAGAGGAATTCACGAAGTTGATTGCAGTCCTGAAAGCATCAAGGTAAGGACTGAACCTCTTTAAGCCAGACTTAACAATCGGGTTAATAATATGGCATGCATAGCTGAAAGCCCTAGTTTGGTTTTGGTTAATTGATGAAACCTATTTTGGTCTAATCCTTTTATGAAGCATGTGTGTAGCTAATGGAAAAGGATTATGACCAAGCCATTGGTGGAGCTAGCAAGGTGGCAACCATGGAGGATGGTGACGGCCACAAGCACTCATGTGATCAAGTGCTCTACCATTGGTGAAATGAAGAAGAGAAAAGATGCCTTGCTCAAGTGGTAGATTATTTCTCTCTTTTGATCTTGAGTATAGGCAAGCCGGACTATCAAGAGGGATATAAATTAGGCTAGCTAGATGTGGAGAAAAGTACTCAAATCGACTAACCTTAGTTCACTTGAGAGACACCGCACAATCACGAACACGTAGAGGGTAATTTCATATGGTCGGTGGTACCGACCATGGGTGGTCGGTGGTACCGACCATGGCTTCTCTGCGCAGCGCTCAAACACCCTCTCTGTGTTGGTCAAAAATGACCTGGCGGTAGTACCGCCATAACCTCGGTACTACCGCCCGCGGTGGTACCGACGCAAGGTCGGTAGTAACCTGGTTTTGCAACCCTCTCTGTGTAGAGTTGTTTTTGACCTAGCGGTAGTACCGCCATATCCTCGGTACTACCGCCTGCGGTGGTACCGACCCATGGCCGGTAGTTTCCAAGTTTGCAAGGCTCTCTGTCCGCGCTGAATTTGGCCTGGCGGTAGTACCGCCATAACCTCGGTAGTACCGCCCGCGGTGGTACCGACCGAGGTCGGTAGTATCTTGGTTTTGCGAAGCTCTCTGTGTTAAGTTGAAAATGGCCTGGCGGTGGTACCGCCATAACCTCGGTACCACCGACCTCGGAGGTACCGACCCATGGCCGGTAGTTTCCGAGGGACCAAGTCCCTTTGTGAGATGCTCTCTGTTCGCGGCCAATTTGGCCTGGCGGTAGTACCGCCATAGCCTCGGTACTACCGCCCATGGTGGTACCGACGTGAGGACGGTGGTTGCTTGTTTGGTCAGATCTGGATTCTTTCGACCGTTGTGAACTGGTCGGTGGTACCGGCCAGGGGTGGTCGGTGGTACCGACCAGCCTCGGGACTGAGGGAGTATAAATGCCTCCCCTCTTCACTTTTCACGGTCATCTCTCCCATTCTTTGTGCCCAAACTCAAGAAAGAGAGCTCCCAAGTGTTGACTAACCTCCTCTCTCTCCCCCTTTGATTCTAGAGTGAATCTCTTGCAAGCTTTGAGCTAGGGAAGTGAGATTAGAGAGTGAGAAGCATCGATCTACGTCTTGAGCACTTGGATCCAACATCTCTCCGGCTTGATTTGTGTTCTTTACTCTTGAGTTCTTGGAACTCTAGCCGGTTAGGTGTTCTTCGGTCGTTGCCCGTGATTGACTCATTTGTGAGGGCACTCTGAAGTGTTTGTATTACCCTCTGATTCTTAGTGAAGAAACTCAACTAGCCTTTGTGGTTGCTTGAGTGAGGCAAGGAGGTGAAAGAGACTCCGACCTTCGTGGTCACCTCAACAACGGGGACGTAGGCGCTTCTTAGTGAAGTGGCCGAACCTCGGATTAAATCTTGTGTCTCGTGTGCTTGTTGATTTTGCATCCTTGGATATTTTGTTTGTACTCGTGTTCTTCGCGTTCTTCCTCCCTCCTCTCTCGTTCTTAGGTATGGGAAGGCTCGATCTACTGTTTGGGGAGGAGCCACTTCTTGGATAAGGTATAAACTTCATCTACATCTTCTAGGGAAATATTGGTAAGTGCTAGATCCACTTTTGCATCTTCTCTATCTCGATTTCGTAGCAGTTTTTTAGGTTGTCGATAGTACCGACCTGTAGAGCCGGTAGTACCTACCTCGGTAGTACCGGCCCCTATAGTCGGTAGTACCGACTGTGCAATCTGATACTCGTTTTGAGCTTTGAGTTTCAAGTTTCTAGATTTTTGAATTGGCTATTCACCCCCCCCCCCCTCTAGCCATTCGGACCTTTCAATAGCGCTGATGCACAAGCAAGTACTTGACTTTGTGAGGATCATCCTTAGTAGGTGCAGGATAAGAGCCCAGGTAACCAAACAACATAGGTTGCAAGATATCAAAAGCATTAGAATTAGCAGAAGCATTATCAAGACTCACAGCAAAGACCTTGTCAATCAAACCAAACTCCTCAACCACACTAGCAATTTTCTTAGCAATGTTTTCACCAGTATGTGATGACTCAATCAGCCTAAAACCAATAACCTTTTTATGCAACTCCCAATCAGCACCAACATAATGAGCAACAACAGAGATATAATCTTTCTTAGCATTACTAGACCAGATATCATATGTTAAAGAAACAGATGAACAAGCAGGCAGCAAAGAATTCATAATCAAAGCACGCTCTTCAGCAAACAACTTATGCATGTCCCTAGTAGTGGTCTGCCTAGAAACCTTCTCGAAAGCAGGATTATGGGCATTCTTAATGTAATCTTCCCAGGCCTGTGTGTCACCAACGCCTAATGGAAGATCCAGCCTAGCAATCAACCGACACAGTTCATTACGAGCACGAGCAGCATCATAAACCCAGTTATGCAACCCACTGGCATTCATAGAAAGTCTAGACTGAACCCTATGATCATTATCCTGCTTCTTCCTACATGCTGTCATGTGCCTATTCAAGGAACCAGTACCAATCGAAGCTCTACCAGCAAACTTCTTACCACACCGTTTACACCCTATGAGTTCTAACCCCTGCCTCGTCCAAGATCAGGACGAAATCCTCCCAACAAGCAGCAGTGAGCTTACCAGATGAGGAACCATTACCATTAGTGTCCTCGGAGCCGTCCACCCAACCATCGCTGGCGTCGAGATCGATCGGGTGCTCGCCGTCACCCATATCGATGCCGAAGAGCGCGGCTGCACCTTCGGTGATGTCGTCGTCATTCTCGATCTCCAACTCCTCCACGGCCTCCTTGGGGTGCTCGCCGTCAGCACGGTGGTTGTACTCATTCGCAGCCACTGGCATCGTCACCGTGGCCACAGGAGGGTGGGGAGGCCAGTTCTGGCCCCTAGCCGCAGCTCTAGCACCGTCCCTCGACGTTGGGTAGGGGTGCTTCAAGTCGGATGGCCTTGCCATCGCGCCTCCGGAGGAGGAGGACAAAGCGTCAGGCACCAACCTGCGAAGAACATGAAGACAAGAAGTAGAAGATCATTAGAACACAAGAAGATGCAGAGAAGATGAAGAACAAGAACATGCTAGGGTTAGGGTTTCGACTGACCTATGCCACCGGAGCCTAGTGCCGGAGAAGAAGCCAAGGAGCTAGCATCCAAGCAGAGAACGACGAGACAAGCACGATGCACCGTCAGATCGACGGCGAGTGGCGGTGGAAGAATAGACAGCTCAACGACTCACATGGTACACCGGAGGAGGAGGAGGAGGAGGGAAGGCCGGACCGCCGAAAAGGAGGTAGAAGATGGAGAAGGAGTGGTCGACGAGGTGTCGAGGTCACCGGAGCAGGGATGGCGCCTGGAGAGCTCAAGGCGAACGTCGATGGCTTCGGGGAGGGACTGAGAGAGAGCGAGAGCGAGAGAGACTGAGAGAGAGCTGCGACTGCGAGGGGGAAATGAATTAGGGTTAGGGTTGGGAGGGGTTGTGGCCGTCGCGGCAGTGCGACACATTATATATGGCCGAGGGGGAGCCGAGAGCGTGGGCTGGGCCAAATGCGCGGCCGTGCCGGCCACCGTGCTGGCCCTCTGGCCGTGTTGTGCTCATGCCATGACATGGGCCAGGCCGGCGGCCCATGCACTTCACTGGCCTTCGGGCCGTGTCGGCACGGCCACGGTGCCTGTCGTGCCGTGTGGCCCATGGGTCGTGCCAAAAGGTCGTGCCGCGTGCCATGCCGCCGGCCCATGGGCTGTCTGGAAATCTATAAACACGAACTCCAAAGGCGGTGTCTCAAGGGAGCCCCTAGCTGCCGACCCGGGTGGCGCGTAGCCACCCACCGACCAGGGGAAAATAATTGGGAGAATTATTTATTTGGCCCTAAAAAAAACTCTAGTTACTTATGTGGCCCTTTTTCTTTTCAAGTTGTGTATATGGCCTCAAAACAAAACTTTGTTACTTATTTGGCCTTCCGTTAGATTTGAGGCAATAACAGTGTTAAGTGTTGGGTAAAAAGACCATTTTGCCCCTGTGCCTAAAAAAATAAAAAAAGAGTGTATAAAACAGTATATATATATTATATAAAGTATATATATATTATAAACAGTATATATACATACTGTTTATATATATAGTGTTTATATATATACTGTTCATATATATATATATATTGTTTTTTATTTTTTTAGGCGCAGGGGCAAAATGGTCTTTTTACCCAATACTTAACACTGTTATGCCCTCAAATCTAACGGAAGGCCAAATAAGTAATAAAGTTTCGTTTTGAGGCCATATACACAACTTTAAAAGAAAAAAGGCCACATAAGTAACCAGAGTTTTTTTGAGGGCCAAATAAATAATTCTCCCAAAATAATTTCCCACCTCTCCACGCGCACGTCACGATCCTTGTTTGGGCCCAATTCTGTTTCACAGCCCACGTCATGATTTTCTGTTGGACGGTCTACACTATGATTTCCACAACACGTATTCCGCACTTTCGCAGTCCACATCATGCTTTCCTGCTACAAGCTCGTATGTTTCCGACCCGGCACGTACTGTTTAGTTTGCTCAACTTTTCCCAAATTTTTCTAAATTCTTCAGTCACATCAATCTTTAGCTACATGTATGAAGTATTAAATATAGTTAAAAATAACTAATTGTACTTTTAGTATGTATATGTCGAAACGAGTCTTTTGAGCCTAGTTAGTCCATGTTTAGACAAAGTTTGTCAAATAAAAACAAAAATGCTATAATGTTTTCCCAAAAACTTCCTGGAACTAAACACAGCAACATCGTGAATAGACAATATCGAACACTAAGACATCTTGGTCTAGATATCAAGACCCTTCCATTGCACTATATTAGTGTTTCGTAACAAATACGAGATACTCTCATTATTATAAAACTATTGAAGTTCGAAAGATATATATCACATAGATATTACTTGGACCTAAAAATATATCACACATCTCACAAGTAACACTTAAATATAATTATGAATTTATATTATGCGAACATTTGAATTTACAGAATCTTTATATAATCTAATTTAAAAGATAAAACTTATATATATATATAATATATAATAAAATTAACAAGCATTTAAAGGATAAAATATTTTTTTCTATGTGAACATTAAGAAATAAAGTAGAGAATATTATATGTATATTACATGAATATAACAAAATATACCATAGAGCATCAAACATATTCTCTCTGTATAGGAAATAGATGATGTTTTGGACATGAGTTTAGTCAAATATTGGGAATATAAATCATGAATAACTTTAAAGTTATTGAGTTTGAAAATATAAAAACCATACGAATGAATTTGTCTTAAAAAATACTTTCATAAATATATATATAGCACTTTTTAATAAATATTTTTTTAGTATAAAGAGAGTCAAATTTGTACTTTGGAGACCATGTCGATATCCAAAACGTCATCTATTTTCTATATAGAGAGAGTATACTATATGAACATCACAAAGCACAACACATAGCATCACCAAATATATTCTAGAACTCTAGATATATACTACGTGAACATCGCAAAATATATTATAAAACATCACATGTATACTATATGAACATCATAAATTACAACGTAGATCGTCGCTAAATATATTCTTAAACATGAAGTTATACTATGTAAAAACAATACAAAACTCATCATAGCACACGCATATGTATAATATGTGAGCATAAAAAAACTACATCATAAAACAACACATGTATATTACGTGAAGATAGCGTGTATCCCATAAAATACAGAAAAATAAAAAATTTAAAATAAAATTATTGTGGTAATTAAATCGAGTAAATAACAACAAAAAATGCAAGACATGAATATTACACAAATAACTTGAAATACATTGTAGAGTGTCTCACATATTAGTGTAAATAATCAAAGAGAAAGAAATAACATAAATAAAATCATTAATAAAAGATAGAATAAAGTATTAGAGAAAATAAAAAACATATGTGAGACGACTGGCTATATATACTTCGCGTAGATATACTTTGTCAGGCTATATACTTTATAAATTTTGACATATACAACAATATATAAATGAGTTATTACGGAGGAGGCGCTCCTGACATGTACAGTATGTTTACTAAAAAATACATGTTTGATGCCGTCTACTCCCTACGTTTGCACGACGTTTGCAGGGGGGCGATTGGGTGGCGTGGAAAGTTGGAAACTTCAAGCAAGAAAGAAAACGACAGCGGTGAACAGGGTAACAATATCGTGCGTTTCGTACATCTACTGTTGTACTCCCTCCATACCCATATTAGTTGACGTTTAGGACAGCGACACGGTCTTCAAAACATAACTTTGACCTCTTATTTTTGTAAAAATATTTATGGAAAAGTGATATATGTATACTTTTATGAAAGTATTCTTCAAGACAAATCTATTTATATAATTTTTATATTTGTAAACTTAGAAACTTAATAGTTATTGATGATTTATATTCCCAATGTTTGACTCTAATCTTTTCTAAAACGTCAACTAAGATGGGTATGGAGGGAGTATATATTAGTATAGATAGCATAGAACATCATATTCAAACTATTTATCATTAATTAAATATAAAAGGTAAAAAAATAATGAAGCAACTAAAAGTATAAATAATAGATACTAAATACGAAGAAGAAATAAATCAAATAACGTTATAATTAAACACAAAAAGGTAAAAAAAATAAAATTAATGAAGCAACAAAAAATATAAATAAAAATACTAAATATGTAGAAAAAATAAATCAAATAACATATTAAGGAAATAAAAATAATCAAAATTATACGTATACTACGCGAGCATGAAGCGTATCCCATTTAACATATATGAAATACAAAAACTAGAAAATAAAAAGTAAGACATGAGAATGATACATCCCATTTAACATATGAAATAAAAAACTAGAAAATAAAAAGTAAGACATGAAAATAGTTAAAGTAGATAACAATTGTAAAATGAAATAAAAAATCTATATAATACCATATAAAAACTTGCAACTAAATAATGAAATAAAGAAAATGATTAATTATAGTAAAAAACAAATAAAATTAAAAAAATAATAAATAAATAAAATATAAATAAAATTGAATAAGAAGAATAAAAGATCACGTAAAAGAACCCAGGAAAAGGAAAAAAGAAAAGAAAAAGAAAAATGAAGACGAAGAGTAAAAAAACATAAACACTTACATTCCGTGTAGCAGCGAATCGTGCTTACAGTGGTGGACTGTGGGCCGTACTTGAATGGGTCAAAATATCGCAACAGCAACACGAATCAGAGTATATAAGAGAATCTTGCTTTGCGGCCGTAGACTATGGACAGTGCTCACATGGGCCGAAACATCGCAGGAGCAGCCCAGATCAAAGGGGTGGTCGGCGCGCCACCTGATCGGCAGGGAAGATTCCCGGTGTCTCAACTTCAACTCCGATGAAGCAAGAGTCTAACTCAAAATCCCCTAAACCAACTGATAACTTGAGGACTTACAAAAGTTCACGAGCACTATTGAAAACCCCCGAAAAAAATGGATCGAAGTTGGGACACCAAAAACTCAAAAACACGCCAAAATACCAAACCTCACTGTTAGTGCAGAAATGCTGTGGCAGTGCTGCGTAAATGCAGCAGTGCCTCACTTCCACGCAGAAGTGCCACACAAACAGTTTTCAGCAGCTCGAACCAAAGCTCCCAAAAGGCAAAATTGACCCAAACGAACTCCGATTGTGCTGAAGTTTTTCACACACCTTCTCTAGGAAGTTACCAAGCTCTCAAACCATGGTTTTCTCAATTTTTCCTCCAAGTGGTGGATCTATGTGCCCAATTGCTCATGAGAGATGTTCCTCAAGGGTCCTAGCACTAACCCATCCACTTAAAACATCATCTCTGAAACCTCAGGAACTCAAAATCCATTAAAACGAAGAAGGGAAGGGGAAGGAAAGAGAAAAAAAAACAAATCAATTTGAACACAAGAACTTGGACACGAATTTCAGAGAAAGATTGCTTTATTTCTCTTTGAACATGATCAAACCCTTTGCCAAGTTACATAGATGAAGGATTATATAGATAGAGGGACTCAGGCTCTCATCTACGAATCTCTCTGAAGACTCTTAATGAAAAACGGGCTATATCCCCGATCTAAAAAAACTAGACTAGAAACCTAAAGCTAGAGAGATGAGTTTGTTAGGAGTAACCATGCTATGGAAAATCAGGTTCCCGTGGAAACTATGGAAACTCGCACGTGGATCGCTAGATCTAAATCCGATGGCTATGACTAATGGTGTTGTGCACCTGTGTTGTACCTGTGTTGGCTATATATATTAGGGAGAGATAAATGGAAGAGGTTAATTGCTAATCTCCACCATTAGCCATAGCCATCGGATTTAGATCCAGCGATCCACGTGCAAGTTTCCATAGTTTCAACGCGAACTTGGTTTCCATAGGATACGTTCCCTATTTACGGAGCTATTATTATCTTATTTATCTTATCTTACACCTAAAAAGACTCAGATGTTATCGTAATCACCCGCTCCTAATATTTCCCCAGGTGCTCCTGTCGCAAAACGCAAAACCGCCCGCCGTCTCCCAGTCGCGCCACTCTCCTAGCCCCGCCGCTCGGCGCCGACCGCGCCCGCGCCCACGTCTCCCGGCCGCCCGCGCCCACTCTCCTGGCCGTGCCGCTCTCTCGGCCGCCCGCGCCCGAGTCTCTCGGCTGCGTCGCTCTACCGGCCTCACCGCTCGGCACCAGCCGCCCGCGCCCGCTCTCCCGGTCGCGCCGCTCTCCTGGCCCCGCCACTTGGTGTCGGCCGCCCACATCCGCTCTCCCAGTCGTGCCGCTCTCCTGGCCGCCCGCGTCTCTCGGCCGTGTCGCTCTCCCGGCCTCACCGCTCGGCACCAGCCACCCGCACCCGCTCTCCCGGCCGCGCCACTCTCCTCGCCCCACCGCTTGGCGCCGGCCGCCCGCACACGCTCTCCCGGCCGCTCGCGCCCGCTTGTGCGCTCGCTCCAGTAAAAAAACGCTCGGGTCGCCGCCGCCTGAGCGGCTGCTCCTCCCGTTGGTGTCTGGGGCCACCGCCCGTGCACTGCCGCTCCTCCCGTCGGTATCTCGTGCCACCGTCCGCGCTCAGCTGCTCCTCCGGTCCGCGGGTGTCCCTCGACGCCGCTCCTCTCATTTGTCGTCTTCATCTCCCCAGGTCGCCGCCATTCACGCACATGGCCGGACTGAAGGGTCAACCACATTAGGGACGAGGAGCTCCAAATGAGTAAGAACGGAGGCACGGAGGAAGAATCGCTGTTCAGGCGAGGCAAAATCAAAATCCCAGTCGGGCGAAGACACCACCAGCTCAGATCGGGACATAAGTGCAAATCAGAAAAAAATTAACGGCAAGTTCGATAAGAACTGCAGATACATGGGTGTATGTCGAGTCTCTGAGTGATGAGTGATTGTCAACTGGGATAATGCGCATGTTCTTTGGCTTGTGTTGTGCAGGTGTCGAGCACGGAGACAGTGATCAGAGGCAAGGTGAAGGTCAAGTAGAGACGTGCCGTGCCGATGGACCAAGAGTGGCGAAGGGCGAACGTGAGGCTTGGACTGAGGGACCGGTGGCCCGAGGATCAGCTGTGGTGGCTGGCAGCCTGGGACAGCGATGAGCGGAGACTTGCGGGCATGGTGTTGCTCGGGTTGAGGACCTGGGAACACGTGTCGGTGGACGGGGTGCACGGGCGGTGCATCCCCTCTACAGCTTCGGTTTGGTGGTAGAGCCAGAGAAAAACCATCGGGTGGACGGTTTCCATGTTTGGGCCTCAAAACCTAGGCGTGGACGGTTTCCGAGTTTGGCCACAAAACTCGGGCTGAGGATGGTTTCCAGGTTTGGGCCTCAAAACCTGGGTGCTGTGGGTTTGCTGAGTTTGGGCCACAAAACTCAGGCTACGTGGGCTGGTTTTCCGGTTTGGGCCTCAAAACCGGGGATGGACGTGAAGGCCTGGTTTCCCGGTTTCGGCCACAAAACCGGGGGCGGAGTCCATGAAAAGGACGCAGAGCGGTGGCGGCACGTGGCGGCAATCGGGAGGTTGCATCAAGACAACGCTACGAGTTGTGCGGGCGTGGCCGTTGGATCCACCTACCATTGAGTTGGTCTAGAATAACCTTAGGGTTTAGCTGGTTCGCTCTGTAAGTAGTTAGAGGTAGAGTTAGAATTAGGATAAGTAGGGGGAGACACCCACCTCCCCATTGATCTTAGTCATTTGCTCTTTGCTTCTAGGGTTTCCTGCTCCCCCAATCCCCTGCTGTAGCTAGCTGAGATCCGCAGAGAATCATACCTCTGTGTACTGGAGATTTTGAGGAAGTGAGGCCGTATCCTCACTGTTGTAGCGTGTGGTAGCCACACGGTTGCAAATTCGTGGTTGTGATTTGCGATTTGTTCGTGTTCTTCGCGGATTACTTTTTGCCACGTTTTTCCCGTCGATTGATCTCTTTGCTCGGTTCATCTTTTGAAAATCTGTTTGAACCAAGTTGTTCTAGATCGTGAGGCACTTCTTTCCACCGAAGGAATTCATCTCTAACCTCACGGTCTAGGAGATCGATCGATTTTTGTTTCGGGTCAAGTTTCTCTCCTTTCCCCCGAAATTCTTCGATTCATCGATTTGGAGATAGTTTCGAGCCATGATCTCTTAGAGATAGCTCACTATCCTCCTTGTGACTCCTCTCACCAAGTTTGATCCCTAGATGATTTGTTTTGGGTGAGATTGAGTCGAATTGGTGGTCGAACAATGCTGCTGAGGGGTGACCGGACGCTTGCTCGGGTTGACCGGACGCGTCCGGTGGTTGAATGCCACGTGTATGAAATTTCAGTAGACGACCGGACGCTCTGCTTGATCGCCGACCGGACGCATAGGTCCTACTGTTCATCGTGTTTGTCTTCTGCTGACCGGACGCACTGCTCTCGACCGGACGCTCTTTGCCTGTGAGTCCGGTCAGAAACAGTAAGGGTTCCGAGAGGATTTTTTGAGACCGGACGCGTCCGGTGCTCCCTGACCGGACGCAGTCCAGAGTCCGGTCAGTACTGTTTCGCGCTGTTTCGTTTGCAGTCTGGTTGTTCGTTGTCGGTTTTGGTTTCCGTCTTTTGCGTTGGGTTTTTAGAGTTGTATAGTGTCTCGCTGTGCTTCTTGGAAGCATCCACACTACATCTAGGGTCGTAGACACTTGCAAGCTCTAAGGTTTGCTTTTGGGGTTGATTCTCGGGACAGAGGCAACAAGTTTCCGAAAGGAAAATTTGAAGCTCCCATTCACTCCCCTCTGGTCGCCTTACTATTGCATTCTCGGTCCTTCAAGAACTACAGTATAAATCCTAATCAAATAGATTGCTTATTTTGAGTAACTTGATTAGGAATCGTACCCCTTTCAACTTTCACGATTTCGTCACGATATATAGTTCCTAGGTGAAGCTGAGCTGTTTTGGAAAAAAATATTTGGCAAAACAGCTTCACCAACAACTTTATATATGGTTGGAAGAGAGAAATGAAGGTGTAAGCCGTGAAAAGCTACTTTTTTCAGCTTCATCTCAACTTATGGTCTTGTGAGAGGGGGAATAAAACAGCTTTATGTGTGAAGCTATTTTGGAAAAAGATGTTTGCTATTGTGAGCTGTACAAAACAACCCTTATATATCATTAACCTCAATCCGTCCAGGCAGTTTGTCATCGGCAGCCGCCGTGGTGACGCTGGCCTCACGCTATGAAACACGGATACTTCGAGGAAGGCACGTATCGCGTATCCGATACGTATCGGATACCGATACGCCTCCGATACACCTTCGATACGTATCCGAGGAGTATCCAGAAAAAAAGAAAAAAGAAAAAATCGGATACACCATCCGATACGTATCCTAGGACGTATCCTAGGAGTATCCTAGGAACAACGGCCAACAGTTAGTGCCGTGGGGAAGGAGCAGTTAGAGTCGGATGGTGACGGGCACACAAGGGAGAGAAGCGTTTGCGGCTACGGAAAGGGTATGTACGGCTGGGAAAGAAAGAATGATGGATAAGGTGTTGTTGGTTTTTTTTTAGAGGAAGGTGTTGTTGGTTATGCGTACGAAAGGGTTAGAAGGAGGATTAACTATTGACAAGATAAGTTGGACTCTTTTGATAAGCTCTTCTTTTGACTAGAGGTTCACTAGTATACTGATTCTCTTTTTATATTATATACATATGAATATATACTGTCCTCTAAAAAAACATATAAATATACACTATTATTTATTTTATTAAAAAATATAAAACGTATCGGCGTATCGGGTTTTTTGGAAAAATGATGTATCCGCGTATCCGTATCGGCCCGATACCGATACGCGTATCCGTATCCGTGCAACTTAGGCCTCACGGACCACGCAAGGCGATACTGAAGTACCCTTCGATATCACAACATGAGGTGTGGTGTGAGCCGTGCAGGGTGAAGCCCCTCAAGTTCGACAAGGGATACTATTATAATCTCAGGGAATTCATTGGACACATGAAGATTGTCCGTCTCAGTGCTATCTTCCTCTTACTGATGATTCTCTGATCCTTGCATGACCTTTCCTTCCAAGCATGTCTCCAAACAACGAGGGTCATTTTATCTAGACTAGGGATTCAACCACATAGTTTTAGCTAAATGTAGTGTAGTGTTTAAATAGAACTCTGTTATATTTGCTTGCACTGACAGTTCAAAAAACAGGGATATAATTTTGAACAAGTTCATACTGCAGAACTCTCAAATCTTGCAACAAAAGCCAAAGTTGAGCCAATGGCTAATGGAATACAAAGATGAGAGAACTGTTGTAGAAAACAGTGGTTTTGAAGCTGTTGATAGCCGTAATACAGTGGGATAATTAAAATTTTACCATTATAACCGATGACACTCGTCTGTTTCTCGGTCCTAAAATGACGCTTACAATTTTAGCACTCTTATTTGCGGCGTCTAATTCTTACACCACATTTGCATATGTGGCACGCCGCGGCCTCTTACATGCTGGCGCTGACTCAGCATAGGCGAGGCAAAAAGTCCGCCGTGCAACTGCCCTACCACCGCCGTGTGCGCCATCAAGCAGGGGAAAGACCTCATCGTCGCCAACCTCGGCGACTCCAGGGCCGTGCTGGCGGCCATATCGGAGACGAGGTACCTCAAGGCCGCACCTCACCACTGACCAGAAGCCTCGTGAGTCGGTCTTCTAAGTCCTGATTAATTAACTCCTAATTGATCCACCGTACTAGAAGCCCTGCTAGTAACTGAATCGTGGTGGTCTCGCAGAGGAGGCCGAGCGGATCAAGCGCTGCCACGGCCGCGTGTTCACGCTCAAGGACGAGCCGTCGGTGCTGCGCTTGTGGCTGCCCGACGAGGACTGCCCAAGCCTAGCCATGGCGCGCTCGCTGGGCGACTACCGCCTGAAGCGCCATGATATGGTGTCGGAGCCCGAGGTGACGCACCGCCGCGTCGCGCCGGGGGACCTGTTCATCATCCCCGCATCGGACGACGTGTGGGACATGCTGAGCAACGAGGAGGTGGTGTCCATCCTCCATCGTCTGCGCCACCCCGCGGAAGCAGCACGCGTCCAAGGTCGTGGCCGAGGCCGCGGCGCAGCGGTGGTGGACCAGGTACCCGGCGTCCCGCGTCGACGACTGCTCCGCCGTCTGCCTCTTCCTGCGAAACCAGGACTGGGCGCAGCGTTGCCGCGGCCAAGGCCAAGGCAGCGGCTAGGTGCTAGCCGTGGTAGACAGCAGACGAAGCTCGCTCAGCATACGCGGGGAAGAAGTGAAATGAGAGAGGGAGCAGGCCGCTGGATATGGAAGACAAGGGCAGGGGCACGGCAGACTTTTTGCCTCGCCCACGCTGAGTCAGCGCCAGCGTGTAAGAGACCGTGGCGTGCCACATATACAAATATGGTGTAAGATTTAATCGCCACGAGCAAGAGTGCTAAACTAATAAGCGTCATTCTAAGGCTGAGAAACGGACGAGTGTCATCCGTTATAATGGTAAAATTTTAATTATACCTAATATAGTTGGAAAATCTTTGAGCTTTTGCTTATTATGAGAAAATGAAATGCCCTATGATGTTCACACCATTGGATGCCTAAGGCGAGGTGTTTACACTTTTCACACAGGGCAGTGGTACTGGAATTGGATTGACCATCAACAAATTTGTTGTTGAACTAACGGCTGGTCAGATAAACTTTGTCAGCCAACCACCGCTGGGAGTACATTCACATTTCCTATTTTTTCCAAAGACGTGACATAAGCACTATTAGTGAAAGTAAGCATGTTATGTTGCACCCTCTTGTATCCAGTTTCAACGGTTCATGGAAGACAAAAGTAGCTACTCAAGTATCACTTGCAATGATATTGCTACCGTTGATATATCTTGGTTTATAATGTATAGTAAAGTATTATTTTATTTCTGTTGCAACGCACCAGTATTTATATTTTTGCTACTATACAGCTTAAAGGATCGGATTGATATTGGAATCGCCTCGCTCGCAATACTTTCCCAGCGCTCCCATCACGAAACCGAAACCGCCCGCTGCTCGGCGCTGCCGCTCTCCCGTCGGTCGCTCGCGCCCGGCCGCCGCTGATGGCCCATCTCCAGGTTGCATGGAGCCGCGGCGCTCCACGCCGCACTGCGGCGGCCCTCGCGGGGGCGGAGACAGAGGGTAGCAGCGGCGGCGGCCAGCCGGTTCGCCCGCAGGCTTGGCCGTCAGGCGGCCAGTCGTGCACGCGCTCGCTCGGTGACCCGCGGCTAGCCGGGGCAGCAGCGACGACGGCTAGGAGTTCGAAACTCGACGACTGGCGCTGCCGCCCCACGCCAGGTGCCCATGTCTGCTTTGGGCCCACGCCGGCCCACGCCGGGGCCGTCGGAGGCGAGGACGCGCGGTCGCGGGTATATGTGGCGTGGAGCCGCGACGCTTACAGGCGGCGGGATGGGATGGGAGCTTCGAGGCGATTCCACCCCTTCTCCACGCCGCAAGACCCTGGCCTTCTCCTGGGGCACAACGCGCATGCCCAAGGCGTCCCCGCTCTCCTCTCAGGCGGCCTCCCCCGCTTCGGCTGGGCACCATGGCCGCAAGCTGTGCCATCATGAGGCCCTCGCTAACGCGGACATCGCGCGTCCGCCCGTGCCTCCCTCGATGCTAACGCCTCCCGCTCCTCCCTCACATCACTCCACTACTGGAGAACGGGCCTTTAGCCCCGGGCATGGAGCCGGGGCTAAGGAATCGGGACTAAAGGCCCGACTTTAGCCTCGGTTCCCTCGCACGGGGCTAAAGGGGGACCTTTAGCCCCGGTTGGTAATACCAACCGGGACTAAAGAGGTCTCCAGCCGAGCCATGGTTGTTGGCTTCTTTAGTCCCGGTTGGTATTACCAACCGGGGCTAAAGAGGCCGCCTCTTTTTTCTTTTTCTTTTCTTTTCAATTGGTTATTGTTTTTGGTTTTAGGGTTTCTAATACGTATTCTTCGCTGCTAATATATTCTATTAGGATTTTAAATACGTATTCTTCGCTGCTAATAAATATATATAAACACATAAAATTTACAATTACACACAAATGAAATATGAAACTATATATATATATATTATAGATCGAGCTAGCTATACATATGTACATAAAATATACAACATTATCCATCATGCATCCTTAACTTGATATTTACAATAAAAATATTGTTCTTGACTTAGAGGTCATATAAGTATTCGTCTTGGTTTGGCTTCATTGGTTCGTCTTTGTTAAACCAATACTCGGTGCCAGACTTAAGGACATGGTCATTGATGAAGCCCGCGATGGTCTCTTGAATTACTTTGAGGCGGACTTTATCCATCACCTGGTTCTTCAACCATGTCTCCTTTAATTTGGATTAAAAGAAAAAGAAAGTATTAACATACATAATATTTATAATATTTATGTAAAAGCAAAAAAATAAAATAAATTCATTTACATGTTACGTACTTGCTGACTCTGTAGAGGAGTTCTTTTTTCATACACCGTCAGGAACTCGCAAACATAGTACGCACATAAATTGTTTCCCGGTGACTGCCGTAGAACCCACTGTACAAGATATAAAAAGATTACTCTCGGCTGAGCGTGCGTCTGCTGAGTGATGCTAATGAAGGTAAAGAGGCGGGGAGGTAGTACAACTTACATTTAGTCGTAGAGGATCAGGAAGTTGCGCTCACTACAAGAAATCCTTCTTTTTATGACAAAATTTCTAATGACATGGCCTGTTTTCATCATATAATATGCCATAATATGACGCAAAATTATGTTTCGTCATAAATCTATGGGACTCGGAAATATTTGTGACAACATTGTTTCTTATGTCACATAAAGGTATCGAGTTTTGTCACAAATTGTCATGCGCCAGGAGTCGATTGACGGTTGTTGGTAACACACTTGCCCTACCTCCGCACTCGTGCAGGGGAGTGGCGAAGGTGGCCAGTTGTCAGAACCAAGTTAAGATGCAACGGAAATGAAACCAACACGAAGGTACGGGACGCGAGAGCAGAGTTACTGTGGCTCTATCCCCCAAAAACCGTCGTCATTACACTGTTCATCCCCTGGTATTTATAGGGAATACCAAGGGGCACAGACCAAATTACAAAAGGGTACAGGAAAGATTCCTCTGCGCTACACAAACGGAAGGGCAAAACCGTACAAACACAGTCATCGTAGAAACCCTAGTTCGCCTCCCACGTGTCCGCCGCCGCCTGGCTTGCTCGCGCCTCCGCCAGGGGCGCGAAGGTCACGTCTCAGCTCCGTCGGTCGCAAGGCATTCGTACGTGCGCCACCTGTTAAGACTGACCTTCCCTGCGAAGGTCGCGCGGTCTATGCGAGGGTCGTCTCTCGCTCTTCCCGCGCCTCACTCCTGCAAGAAACGTAAGACCACCCAAAGAACCGGGCTTATGTCCGAGGGTTAGTTAAACGGCCCGAGGGGCTTATCGGACGACGAGGGTATTCATAAAGGGAAACAGGGCATCAACGAGGGTTTCCTCCTGACTCAGCCCGCGCGACGTCACTGCCGAGGGCTCTTTCCCCCAACAGTAGCCCCTCGATGACTTGGATCTAAAAACGATCGATCTTGGGCCCAAGCTGCGCCTTTGTTTGGAAATGAACTGTGTCCACGATCGATCTTAGGCCCAAGCAGCGCCTTTGTTTGGAAATGAACAGTGTCCTTCGGCAGCGACGCCCGCGGCTGCTTGTGGGCCGGCCCGTTTGTTTTTGCTTGCGGTGTTTAAGGTCCGTTTTGTTTTCTGTGTCGCATTTTTTGGGATTCGTGCCAAGTTTGTCGGGTTGGATGGTTCGTGCCTTGGCCTATATAAGGGTGGGGTTGGTGGTTGATTTGAACTCGTGCCCTCCTGTTGCTATAGCCAACCTGCTGCTGTGATTTGCTTGTAGCAAAGGTTGGTTTTAGCTTGTGTGCGATGGTTGAGATAGGCGCTCGTTGTTCGAAAGGTATAGTCAGCTGAAGAGATGGCTAGGTTGAAGCAGACTGCTCGCGCTGTGTCTCCGGTTGCTTCGGATGAAGGGATAACCTTCGAGTTTGGGCTTAGCCGAGTCTGTAGTTCGGAACTGGCGACTTATGTCAAGCGAGGGTGGATCGAGGAGGGAAAGGCTAGGACCAGCGCTGGGGAGACAGTGCCGAAGCCGGACGCAGATGAGGTTGTTCTATTTGAGGAGTTCTTTTCAGCTGGTCTGCGCTTCCCAGTTGATTCTTTTGTGACTTCAGTTCTGCGAAGGTTCAACTTGCGTTTCCACCAGCTCACCCCTTCGTGCTTCACGAAGATGTCAGTTTATGTCTGGGCGTGCCGCTCTCAGGGTATTGTTCCTCATGTCGAGGGTTTTGTCCGAACCCATCGTGTGCACATGCAACCTCACAAGATCTCCGATCGCGGAGGTAACTCCAGTCTTGGACAGTTTGCAGTATACACTTTTTGTCATCGCGCTGGATCGGAGTTACCAGTGCAGGCCCAGAAGAACAAGTGGACCAGTGGGTGGCAGGAGTTCTGGTTCTACTACAAACTTAGTGAGAATGCTGAGCTCTGCGGCGAGCTGCCGCTGCTTGGTGATGTTAGCGCCGAAGCTATGATGAGCCCCGAGGCTCATGCTGCTGTTGACTGCCTGAGGGTTGTGGCGCGCTCTCAGTGTGCTCGCGACTTAGTCGAGGAGTACTGTTGTGCTAAGATTTGGCCCCTTGGCAGGAGGCAGGCATGGTTTGCAGTTGAGGAAGACCCCAAGTACGAGGGTAGAGGCTTGAAGAAACCGAAGGTTGACCTTAACAAGGTTTGGGAGAAACATCTCAGGAAATTTCCCAGGCGAGAGGATGAGGTCGAAGCGGTCTATAAACGTGTTCAGGAGTGGGCGGAAGAACTTGTTGGAAAGCTATCCACGTTGGAGGTCAAGGCAATCCACAGCTCGGTGGGTAGCGAAGGTCGGGTGAACAGGTTGTTCGACATTCTTGGGGTCCGGTATGCGGATTGGCCTGCTCCGTCGAGCGAAGATGCACCAAAGAAAAGGAAGCGTGCTTCCGCGAAGGAGAAGGATATTGTTTCCCGGCCGAAGAGGGGTCGTGGTCGCGGCCGTGGCGGCGTCGGCGGCCGAGTGAAGGCGTTTGCGACGAAGGTCGCAGTAGGTTCGGGTGCTGCCGGCACTTCCTCTTCATCGGCCATTGTTTCAGGCGGCCGAGGTGTTGGTGGGGCTGGAGGACGGGTGCCTCGTGTTGGCGGGATTAGTGCTTTGATACAGATCTCGGATGACGAAGGTGTCTCCGATGATGGAGGGAAAGAGGAAGAGAAAGAGGATGAAAAGGAGGGGGGCACTGAAGAGGACTCGTCCGATGAGGTTAGTGATACTTCTAGTAGCGAAGGTAGCTCTGATGATGAAGTGTCTATTGAGGACGACCGTGGGAAAGGGATTGCCTTGTCTAGTGGTGGCGCTGCGGCTGCTCGGGGTATCGATGATGTTATTCGGGACTTCGAGTCAAAAGGTCCTCTGCGAGGGTCAATTCCTGAGTTTGCTGGATCTCACTTGTGGGTCAATGGTTTTGAGTTTTCTGGTGATCTTGAATCTGAGCGGACCCCCGGGAAGAGACCATATGGCGAGGCTAGCCGCTCGAGTCTCCCTTACTTTGCTAAGCAGCTCGGTGTCTGCGATCCGGCGACCGAGCTATTCACGAGTCCGGACCTTCGGGATAGTCACTTGCAGTGCAGCCCAGAGGAAAAGCGTTTCCTAGGCCGTATCTTTGGCCGTATTTGTGTGCCGGAGGCTGAGCTTCGTCTCGCCGACCAGCCTGTTGGGGACACTTTGGACGACGTTGACGTTAAGTTGGCGGAATTAATGCTCTTGAATTGCTCGGCCAGGCGAAAGGTTAGTTCTGATATGGAGTATATGAATGGCCATATCATTGAGCTTGAAGAGGAGAACGGTAAGCTCAGCCGAAGCTTAGAGAACAAGGATATCGAGATTAAGAATGCTTCGGAGAGGGCTGCCAAGGCCCGAGAAGAGGCGGTTGAGCTGGCGAAGCGGAATGCTGATCTGATTATGACAGGCAAAGAAAAGGATAAGGCGTTGGCAGCTGCAGAGGGTCAGCTTGAAGATTTGAAAAAGTCATGGCGGACCAGCATGGAGAAGATTAAACATAAGCTCGACGGTTGTTTGATTGAGGCTGGTGGCTCCGCTGGGGAGCCGTTGCCTGTTGCTAATGCTGAGGCGTTCGAGGGTTGGCTTGGAAATGAGCTTGATGTTTTCAGCTCCTTGGTCGGGAACGCAGCCGACTTTGGTTGTTATGTCGGAGCTTTGGCTCTGGCTGGGACCCTTCGCCAAACTGATTGTGATCACCTTAAGAAGATCAGGAGGCCGAACCACGTCTTCCCAACTGTTGACGTGGTTCATGAAATGAAGGTTGATGACGCGGATGTTTGAAACTGCGCGGTGCGTTTGCTCCGGAAGTTTTGGATCGACGGTGGCGGTCGTGTCCTCGCCTTTGAAGAGGCAGCCGAAGCTACTCGTCAGGTATTAACTTGTATGAATTGTTAGTTCCATGTTACTATGTGCTGGATTATCATGTTGTCATTCTTATTTGTTGATTTATTTTTGCAGGCTCAGAAAGATGCACAGGCTTCGCCAAGCGCGACTGAAGATGCTGCCGGATGCTCCCAGTCCGCTCTTGCGCCTGGTACTGCAAAGGTTGCTCCAGTGGAGGAGGTACCCTCGGCTGAGGATGCTTTGATTGCTGGGGAGGCTAACATAGAAGAGATGGTAACTGAGAAGGCGCCGGAGATCCTGGAAGCTGCCGCTGGCGAAGGTCTAGATGCTGCTGCTGGCGAAGGTCTAGATGCTACCGCTGGCGAAGGTCTAGATGCTGCCGCTGGCGGAGCTGATCAGCCGCGGGAGGTTGGGCAGGTGTGAAGTTTTTGTTTTCATGGACGCGAGGGTTATTTTGTAATATGTGTGGAGTTAGAAAGACTTTATGACACTGAGACACTTTTTGTATTTGTGGAAAAATGCAGGTTCTGATCGAACCGTGCTAGAGGTTTTTGATGTGACGCCATTGATGTTGAATTATCAGGATGTCTTTATGACCGGTGAATCTTGGGCTCGAGCTAAACTAAAACATCCTTCGCTGAGTTTTGAGCGTTTTTGGTGGTCGAAGCTGCGAAGGTACGACTTGAGGAACAGCAGGTCGAGTCATTTTTGGCGCGAATCGGATTATACTGATCGGCAAGCTACACATTTTTTGTTTGGTTCTTCTTCGTCCGTGCCAGCTGCTGTTGATGATGATATCGACGATAGAACGGCTTTGGATTTTTTGTTCGGACGAAGAAAACTCGAGGTTGGGTCCGATGGTTCGCTTGTTATTCCGAAAGAGGAGCCTTCGGAGGTTAGTGATGCGGACCGGAGATATATGTACAGAGCGAGGGTTTTGCCCGGGGAATTGCCGATTGTTCCAGTGGCTCCGTTGTTGTGGGGACCCATAGTTCCAGTGGAATTGGGGTTTGAGGAGGGTGTCGAGGGTTTGATAATGATTGGGGATGGTGATGAATCCTTGTAATTTGATTTTTTCTATTGATTGTATATCACACTGTTGTCTGAAACAAACAACTTATGATATTGCTTTACTTATTTTTTGTAAATTGATTGAAATGATTACAAGGCTCGCGTAAAATTACAGAGGCTCACGTGACGCTTTTGTGAGTTGATTTAGAAAAACAGCGACGCCCCCTTTTTCTTTTTAGCGAGGCTCGCGTAACGCTTTCTTAAGCTGATTTGGAAAAATAGCGACGCCCCCTTTTTCTTTTAGCGAGGCTCGCGTAACGCTTTCGTAAGCTGATTTAGAAAAACAGCGACGCCCCCTTTTTCTTTTTAGCGAGGCTCGCGTAACGCTTTCGTAAGCTATTTTGGAAAAACAGCGACGCCCCCTTTTTCTTTTTAGCGAGGCTCGCGTAACGCTTTCGTAAGCTGATTTGAAAAAAACAGTGACGTCCCCTTTTTCTTTTTGCGAGGCTCGCGTAACGCTTTCGTAAGCTGTTTTGGAAAAACAGCGACGCCCCCTTTTTCTTTCTAGCGAGGCTCGCGTAACGCTTTCGTAAGCTGATTTGGAAAAGCAGCGACGCCCCCCTTTTCTTTTAGCGAGGCTCGCGTAACGCTTTCGTAAGTTGATTTGGAAAAATAGCGACGCTCCCTTTTTCTTTTAGCGAGGCTCGCGTAACGCTTTCGTAAGCTGATTTGGAAAAAACAGCGACGCCCCCTTTTTCTTTTTGCGAGGCTCGCGTAACGCTTCTGGTTTTGCGGTGTTGATCGACTTTTGGACTTCGCTCTTCCCCTTGTCTTAGGAGAAGGTGAAGTTTGCTTTGCAAGCCCCTAGTGTTTTTTGCTAGGGTACTCGACTTTTGGACTTCGCGCCTCCCCTTCTCTTAGGTGGAGGTGAAGTTTGCATTGCGAGCCCCTGACGTTTTTTGCTAGGGTACTCGACTTTTGGACTTCGCGCCTCCCCTTCTCTTAGGTGGAGGTGAAGTTTGCATTGCGAGCCCCTGGCGTTTTTGCGAGGGTGCTCGACTTTTTTGGACTTCGCGCCTCCCCTTCTCTTAGGTGGAGGTGAAGTTTGCATTGCGAGCCCCTGGCGTTTTTGCGAGGCTGCTTGACTTTTTTGGACTTCGCGCCTCCCCTTCTCTTAGGTGGAGGTGAAGTTTGCATTGCGAGCCCCTGGCGTTTTTGCGAGGGTGCTCGACTTTTTTGGACTTCGCGCCTCCCCTTCTCTTAGGTGGAGGTGAAGTTTGCATTGCGAGCCCCTGGCGTTTTTGCGAGGGTGCTCGACTTTTTTGGACTTCGCGCCTCCCCTTCTCTTAGGTGGAGGTGAAGTTTGCATTGCGAGCCCCTGGCGTTTTTGTGAGGGTGCTCGACTTTTTTGGACTTCGCGCCTCCCCTTCTCTTAGGTGGAGGTGAAGTTTGCATTGCGAGCCCCTGGCGTTTTTGCGAGGGTGCTCGACTTTTTTGGACTTCGCGCCTCCCCTTCTCTTAGGTGGAGGTGAAGTTTGCTTTGAGAAAAATTTGTTTTTTGAAAGCAATCTTGGGGGGTTCTCATCGATTATAGCGCTCTTGATAATTTCCAGGTGTGAGGCAAGATGTTTCCCTCGCTGTCGGAGAGGTGAAAAGAGCCAGGGCGGTTGCATCCTGCTATTAGGTATGGACCCGTCCACTTTGGTTGAAACTTCCCCGCCATGCTGGCATTTTGCTTTCAAATGAGAATGAGGTCACCTTTCTTTATCTCTTTGATTCTTACCTTTTTGTCTCTCGATTTTTTTGTTTCTTCTTGATACTTGCGAAGGTTGTGCACTGCGTTGCATCTTGTTTCTTTGAGCAAGTCTTTGTGAAGTAATTGGTTTGGTTCGTCTGTTTCGAAGGTGGTTCTGAGTGATACATGCTTCAACTCTTCTGGTAACACAGCTTCTTCTCCAAACAGGAGCCTGAAGGGAGTAAATTTGGTGGCTCTGCATTCTGAGATGTTATGGGACCAGGTGACGGAGGTTAGCTCTTCCACCCACTTTCCTTTTGGCCTTCCTTGCAATTTCTTTGATACGGCTTGAAAGATTGTTGCATTGGCTCTTTCGACTAAACCGTTGGATTGAGGGTGCCGGACCGAGGCGAAGCATAGGATTGTTCCGATTTGTGCGCAAAATTCTTTGAAAACCTCGCTGTCAAATTGAGTGCCATTGTCAACAGTTAGGTATTTGGGGACTCCGAACCGGCAGATTATTTGCTGCCAGAAAAACTTCTTCACGGCCAAGGAGGTGATGGAAGTCAGTGGTCTAGTTTCAATCCATTTCGTGAAGTATTCCACAGCTACGACTGTGTAGCAAAGGTTTCCAGGAGCTGTTGGGAGCGGACCGACGAGGTCCATTGCCCATCTTTGCAACGGCCATGTTGGGCATATCAGAGTTGTTGGAGCCCTGGGGCATTTTGTGTTTTTGCCGTTAGCTGGCAACCCTCGCAACGTTTGACGATGCTTTCTGCGTCTCTTAACGCTGTCGGCCAGTAGAAACCTTGTCGGAAAGCTTTTCCAACTAACGCCCTCGGGCCGTTGTGTGATCCGTAGATACCTTCGTGAATGAGTTTAAGGATGTCATTCCCTTCAGTTTGTGAGACACATTTGAGCCACGACGAGGTTACCGAAGCTTTGAGCAGAATGTTGTCCACAATTTCGTACCCTCGAACCCTTTGTTTAAGTCTGTTTTCTTCTTCTTTGTTGTCGGGTTCATGCAGCCCCTTGATGTAGGCAATGATTGGTGCTCTCCAACCTTCGCTCTGGATTGCATTGATCAGCTTCGCTATTTTCTTGGACACTTCGAAGGCTGCTTGTGTCGTGGCTTCATAGAATACGTCTTGGGGTAGCTGAAGTTGTTGTGCTGCCGCTTTGGCCAGATTGTCTGCCTCGCTGTTATCTGACCTCGGTATTGCTTTCACTGTTATGCCGAGGAAGAAAGATTCTAACCTTCGGACATATTGTAGGTATTTTTGTAGCTCTGGATCTTTCGCTTTATAATTCTTCTCGATGTGCCCCGCGATGACTTGAGCGTCTGTGCTGATGACTGCCCTTCGGACTGACAACGATCGAAGCCTTGAGAGTGCTAGTATCACTGCCTCGTACTCTGCGGAGTTGTTTGTGCATTTGAAGTTGAGCCTTCTTGCATATCTTAGCTTAGATCCGGATGGCAAAATTAGAATAGCCGAGGCCCCCGCACCAGTTGCTCCCCAGGCTCCGTCGACATATACTGTCCAGAATGGGTCTTGTTGAGTTCCATCTCTGCGGGGGTCAGGGGTCCACTTAGCTATGAAATCTGCTAATGCCTGTGATTTGATTGCTGTTCTCCCGACGAAGGTTATGGCGTAGCTGTTGAGCTCGACTGCCCATTTCGCTATTCTGCGGACTGCCTCGTTGTTTTTGAAAATGTTCTCGAGGGGGTATGACGAGGGTACATGGATCTCATGTGCCTGGAAATACTGCTTTAGCTTTCTTGATGCCATGACCATGGCGTATGCTATCTTCTCAAGCTCTGAGTAGTTTCGTTTAAGACCTTCGAGGGTTTCTGATACATAGTAGATTGGGGCTTGCCTGATTCTGTTGTTCTCGTGTGACTCTTTGATTAGGACTGCGCTTGCTGCGTGAGGCGAAGTTGCGACATATAGCAGTAACATGTCCCCTTTGCTTGGGCTGGTTAAACCAGTCAGGTTGGTGAGATACTTTTTCAAATCCTCAAAGGCTTTCTACTGCCGAGGTCCCCAATTGAATGGTGCAGTGCTTCTCAGTGTTTCAAAGAAAGGTAACCCTCGCTCAGCGGACCTGGAGATGAATCTGTTGAGTGCTGCTAAGCGTCCTGACAAGCGCTGAGTTGCTTTCCTGGTCATTGGTGGTTCCATATTGATGATGGCATCAATTTTTTCGGGGTTGACTTCAATCCCCCTTGCTGAGACAATGCAACCTAGCAGTTTTCCTTCGCTTACCCCGAAAACACATTTTTCGGGGTTTAATTTGAGTCCGGCGGACCGAAGATTTTTGAACACTCTTTCTAAGTCTGTTATGTGATTTTCTTTTAGCTCGCTCTGTACGACCAAATCATCGACGTAGGCAGAGATTGTATGTTCGTCTTTGAAGATTTCAGTTGTCATGCGAGCGAAGGTTGATCCTGCATTTCTGAGGCCCTCTGCCATTCTTCGAAAGCAAAAGGTGCCCGAAGGTGTAATGAAGCTTGTTTTTTCCTCGTCTTCCTCATTCATCCAAATCTGGTGGTACCCTGAGAAACAGTCGAGGAGAGATAGCATTTGGCAACCAGCTGCTCTTTCGACCAAGGTGCTTATGTTAGGCAGAGGAAAGTCATCCTTCGGACAGGCTTTGTTCAAGCATGTGAAATCAACACACATTCTCCATTTCTTGTTCTTTTTCTATACCAGTACCACGTTTGAGAGCCATGTTGGATATTTGACTGGACGGATGACGCCTGCGTCCAGGAGTCTTTTAACCTCTACCTTCGCTGCCTCTTTTCTCTCTTCTGACATTTTGCGAAGCTTTTGCTTGACTGGGTGATAGCCTGATTTGATGTTTAGGCTGTGCTCGATCAGAGTTCTGTTCACTCCCTTGACATCCTCCGCACACCAAGCGAAGGTATCGGAGCTTTCCTTGAGGAAACGAGTAAGGTTGTCCTCTGACTGGGGGTCCAGGTTGGCTGAAATGAACACTTTCCTTTCTGAATTGCCCTCGAAGAGTTGGACTTGTTTAGTCTGTTCCTTGGTTGAAGCTTTTATTCTGTCGATGCATTCTTCACCCTTGTCGCTGAGGTTTGTGGCTCGAGGCTTCGACAAATTGTGGACATTGCGTTGCCCGGTGCTACTGTTCCTTCGGCTGCTCTTGCAATGTCTTGATCTCCGTACACTGCGACGACCCCCTTCGGAGCAGGAAGCTTCATGCAAAGGTATGCAGGGTGGATTACAGCGTTGAATGCGTTGGTGACCCCTCGGCCAAAAATTGCATTGTAAGGATAGAACATGTCGACCACATCGAAGGTTATGTGCTCAGTTCGATAATTCAGCTGATCTCCGAAAGTAACGGGCAGAGATATTTTTCCGATAGCTCTTACTTGTTGCCCGCCGAAACCGTATAGTGGGTTATTGAAGGGTTGTAAAAGGTTTCTGTCAAGCTTCATGCTGTCGAAGGTTGTGGCGAACAGGATGTCAGCGAAGCTTCCTGTATCGACGAGAATTTTGGTGACTGTCCACCCTGCTAAGTTGGTTTCGATCACCATTGCATCAGTGTGAGGATAATCCCTTAACTTCATGTCACTGGAATCGAAGGTTATCGGGATGTGAGACCATCGGCCGAACTTGTGCGGTCCTTCGACGGCTACATGGTGCACTCTTCGAGCATGTTCTTTCTTTTGCCTCTTGTTGCCGTGATCTTCATTGGAGCCTCCGGTGATGGCTAGTATCACACCGAAGGTTGATGTTGGGTTGTTGATGGTTGTCTGGGTTTGGGCTTCAGATTTAACTAGTTGTGGTGCTGGCAGAGCCGGTATTGGTGGTGGTGGTGGTAGAGTGTTGCTCACTTGTTGGTTGGCTTGGGTTTGAGGGGTTGTTGGGAATGTGACAGTGTATGACACATTTTGGCGTTGAGGAAAAGAGGTTGGTTGAAAAGAAGTGTGGTTGTAATGTGGGTGTTGAGAGTAGAAAGGTTGGTGCGAGGGTAAGCCGTAGTTTATGGGGGTGTACTGGTAGGGAGGTTGGGTTGGGTTGGAGTTTGGCCTTCTGGTGTGATTGATGGTTCTGTTTTTTGTAGGAGGGGCTCTTCTGGATTCCTGGAATTCTTTCCCTCTGGCGAAGCACTCACACTGCTTTGTTGTGTGCCCTTTTCCTAGGCCGTAGAAATGACAGTACATTTTGGCCGAGTCCCTCTGCTGGTTTCTTTGGTCAGGCGGAGGTGGAAATCCATGTGGGTTTTGGTTGCCCGAAGGTTGAGTGCTTCTTCAGTGGTCTTCGATTGGATCTGCCTTGTTAATTGCTCCAACGTTGCTCTGATCTTGGCGAGGGTTGTTTTCTCTCGCTTGGGGCCTCGGCTGTGGTTTCTGCTGCGACCTTCGAGCGTCGGACTTTGCCCGGAAATCCATGTCCGCTCTACAGTACCTTTCCATCGTATCGTGAAGCTCTTCGATTGTGTTTGCTGGTTTTCTGGCAAATTTTGAGGAACATGGGCCTGGGCGTAAGCCGCTGACTGCAGCGAGGATCACAGCCTCGTCGGATATTCCCAGATTTCTTGCTCTAATCTGGATGAACCTTCGCTAGTAGTCTTGTAAAGGTTCGCGCTCTTCTTGTTTGCAGTTGAAAAGCTCGATGGGGTTTGATGGTGCTGCTGTGATACCTTTGAAGTTGGTGCATAGCCTATCTCTGAGGTTGGCCCAAGAATCCACAGTTCCGGGGCGAAGGTTGCTGTACCAAGTCTGTGCAATGTCTCGAAGGACGATTACGAAAGACTTCGCCATTGTTGATTCATCTCCTCCTGCTGCGGCGACTGCCGCTTCGTAGCTCATTATGAATTGGCGAGGGTCAGTGAGTCCGTCATAACGGGGCAGATTTTGTGGATTGTAGCATGGTGGCCAGGGTTGGGTTTGCAGTATTTGGGAGAGTGGTGATCTTGGGTCGTAGGGCATCTGGTGTTGTTGGGCCCTCCGCTGAATGCGAAGGTTTGGCTCTCGCTCTTCTGGGTAGAGTTGGCGAAAATTTGGTGGTGGTGGGGGTGGTGGTGGCTGACGAGCGTTGCCCTGTCCCTGCCCGACATTCTCCTCTTGAAGTGGCGGCATTTGCCTGCCATCCTAGTCCTCGGCTTCGGCTTCAGCTGCTGCGAGGGACTCTTCCATTCGGCGAAGCTGTTCTCTTGCTTCATCCGCCTTTTGCCTGATAAGGCGCAGCCGGTTGTGCCTTTCAAGCTGGTCTAGACGTCTCTTCTTCGCCTGCAACTCAGCTTGAAGTCTCTCTAAAGCCTCGAGGCCCAACTCCTCCTCATCTCCTTCCCCATCTCCTCCGGAGGTGTGCGGGTGTGGCTGTGATACCAGCCGAGTGTGAGGGCCCGGGACCTCCGTCCCTGGAGCGACTTCTTCTGTTTCCGAGGGTTCTACATTCTCTTCTACAGGCTGGACCGTCACCGTGGCCTCTCTGGTCATGCGAGGGTCCCTGGTTGAGGACGCTCTTCTGTTTCCTGCCATCACGAACTTCGATTCCCCACGGACGGCGCCAAACTGTTGGTAACACACTTGCCCTACCTCCGCACTCGTGCAGGGGAGTGGCGAAGGTGGCCAGTCGTCAGAACCAAGTTGAGATGCGACGGAAATGAAACCAACACGAAGGTACGGGACGCGAGAGCAGAGTTACTGTGGCTCTATCCCCAAAAACCGTCGTCATTACACTGTTCATCCCCTGGTATTTATAGGGAATACTAAGGGGCACAGACCAAATTACAAAAGGGTACAGGAAAGATTCCTCTGCGCTACACAAACGGAAGGGCAAAACCGTACAAACACAGTCATCGTAGAAACCCTAGTTCGCCTCCCACGTGTCCGCCTCCGCCTGGCTTGCTCGCGCCTCCGCCAGGGGCGCGAAGGTCACGTCTCAGCTCCGTCGGTCGCAAGGCATTCGTCCGTGCGCCACCTACTAAGACTGACCTTCCCTGCGAAGGTCGCGCGGTCTATGCGAGGGTCGTCTCTCGCTCTTCCCGCGCCTCACTCCTGCAAGAAACGTAAGACCACCCAAAGAACCGGGCTTATGTCCGAGGGTTAGTTAAACGGCCCGAGGGGCTTATCGGATGACGAGGGTATTCATAAAGGGAAACATGGCATCAACGAGGGTTTCCTCCTGACTTAGCCCGCGCGACGTCACTGCCGAGGGTTCTTTCCCCCAACAACGGTTATGTTTTTGTGACGACTCATAAAGTTTTTGTGTGACGATATCAGGTCGTCACTAAATGTTTTATCAAATATGACGACTCCAATGTCATAAAATGCTCCAGTACGGGCTGGACTCTTCACCCATGTTCGTTTGACTCAGAGCTGGGCCTCGGTCCATGTAAAAATACACCGGAGGCCTGGGTGGAGGGAGGCAGGCCAGGCCTCAAATAGAAGGGTCGAGAGTTGCTTTTTCTTTTTTTCTTCTTTTTCTTTTTCTTTTTCATTTGTAAATCACTTGTTCTATGATGCCACTTTGTTGAAATTATTTCTTTCTTTTTTCTAGAGTTTAGTTGGCCAAGAAATGTCAACACACCAAATTTGAGGATCTTTTGAAAAAATAGTGAATTACTGATTTTTTAAGTTCTAGGAATTTTAAAGCCCAGTAGCTCGCAGATGAAATTTGAGACACTAAATGATCTCTAATAAGGAAGTGTTGACTGTTGAGTATTAAAGTTGTAGGTACCAACATCATGCATATTTTTTTGTATAGGTCATCCCTTCATTTGACACTTTTTTACGTGACTAAAGATTTGAAATTCAAATTTTGAGAGAGTTTTCTGCGACTAAGGGATTTAAAAGTGGTTCTAATGAAAAAGTTTTGAATACCAAAGTTGAAGGGGACAACAAGATCTATAATTTATGTTTTGGTCATTCCTTTATTTGCCACTGTTATAGCACACATTGTCCATATCTACTCTAATCTTTCGTAAAACTCACTTAAACTCTATAAGTGATGTGCCTACTTGTGAAGCATCTATGTTGAAATCATTTTATTCTTTTTTCTGGAGTTTAGGTGGCCAAAACATGCCACAACACCAAATTTTAGGATTTTTTTTGAAAAACTAGTGAATTACTGATTTTTTTTTAGTTCTAGAAATTTTAAAGTCCGGCAACTCGCAGATGAAATTTAGACCAATAAATGACCTCTAATGAGGAAGTGTTGAGTACGAAAGTTGTAGGTACCAACATCATGCACATTTTTCGTTTAGGCCATTCCTTCATTTGACACTTTTTATGCGACTAAAGATTTGAAATTCAAATTTTGAGAGAGTTTTATGCGGCTAAGGGATTTAAAATTGGGTCTAATGAAAACGTTTTGAATACCAAAGTTGAAGGGGACAACAAGATCTATAAGTTATGTTTTGGTCATTCCTTCATTTGATACTGTTGTAGCACACATTTTTCCATATCTACTCTAATCTTTTGTAAAACTCACTTAAACTCTATAAGTGATGTGCCTACTTGTGAAGCATCTATGATCCCACTTTATTCAAATCATTTCATTCTTTTTCTTGGAGTTTAGGTGGCCAAAACATGCCACCGTACCAAATTTGAGGATTTTTTGAAAAACTAGTGAATTACTGATTTTTTTTTTAAATTCTAGGAATTTTAAAGCTCGGCAGCTCGTAGATGAAATTTGGAACAATAAATGACCTCTAATGAGGAAGTGTTGAGTACCAAAGTTGTAGGTACCAACATCATGCATATTTTTCGTATAGGCTATCCCTTCATTTGACACTTTTTTATGTGACGAAAGATTTGAAATTCAAATTTTGAGAGAGTTTTGTGCGGCTAAGGGATTTAAAAGTGAGTCTAATGAAAAAGTTTTGAATACCAAAGTTAAAGGGGACAACAAGATATATAATTTATATTTTGGTCATTCCTTCATTTGATACTGTTGTAACACACATTATCCATATCTACTCTAATCTTTTGTAAAACTCACTTAAACTCTATAAGTGATGTGCCTACTTGTGAAGCATCTACGATCCCACTTTGCTAAAATCATTTCATTCTTTTTATTAGAGTTTAGGTGGCCAAAACATGCCACCGTACCAAAATTGAGGATTTTTTGAAAAACTAGTGAATTACTGAATTTTTTATAAGTTCTATGAATTTTAAAGCTCGGTAGCTCGCAGATGAAATTTGGGACACTAAATGACCTCTAATGAGGAAGTGTTGAGTATCAAAGTTGTAGGTACCAACGTCATGCATATTTTTTGTATAGGTCATCCCTTCATTTGACACTTTTTTATGTGACTAAAGATTTGAAATTCAAATTTTGAGAGAGTTTTGTGCGGCTAAGGGATTTAAAAGTGAGTCTAATGAAAAAGTTTTGAATACCAAAGTTGAAGGAGACAACAATATCTACAATGTATGTTTTGGTCATTCATTCATTTGACACTAATATAGCATACATTGTCCACATCTACTCCAATCTTTTATAAAACTCACTTATACTCTATAAGAGATGTGTCCACTTGTGAAGCATCTATGATTCCACTTGTTGAAATCATTTCATTCTTTTTTCCAAAGTTTAGGTGGCCAAAACATGTCACCACACGAAATTTGAGGATTTTTTGTAAAACTAGTGAATTACTGATTTTTTTTTAAGTTCTAGGAATTTTAAAGCCCGGTAGCTCGCATATGAAATTTGGGATAATAAATGTCATCTAATGAGGAAGTGTTGATTACCAAAGTTGTAGGTACCAATATCATGCACATTTGTTGTATAGTCTATCCCTTCATTTGGTACTTTTTTATATGATCATAGATTTAAAATTCAAATTTTGAAAGAGTTTTGAGCGACTAAGGGATTTAAAACTAGCTCTAATAAAAAAGTTTTGAATACCAAAGTTGAAGGAGACAACAAGATCTACAATTTATGTTTTGGTCATTCCTTCATTTGATACTCTTGTAGCATATATTATCCACATCTACTCTAATCTTTCATAAAACTCACTTAAACTTTATAAGAGATGTGTCACACTTGTGAAGCATCTATGATGTCACTTTGTTGAAATTATTTCATTCTTTTTCCTAGAGTTTAGCTGGCCAAAACATGCAACCACACCAAATTTGAGGATTTTTTGAAAAACTAATGAATTACTGATTTTTTTTGAAAAAGTGTGATCTAGATATAAAAACAAAGTGGTGTGGTTACAAAAAGTGTGAATCACTGTTAATTTGTTCTTTTTGTATCTTCATACAGGCCATGTTCATCTCTTTTTATAAACCTTATTTCAACACTGCTGAGTGAACCTCTGCCGAGGAAGACCTACTACTGCTACTACAAGAACAACATATCCAAAAAGTAGTTGTAATTTATTAATGAATTAGCTGAATTCTTTTTGTTTCATTACTGCTAATTATTAGTAACTTCTGTGCTTTTTACAGTGTATCTAGTAGACTCAACATGTGATGTTTCAGTATATACAACCACTTTCTCATCAGAAGGTATATAGTTGATCTATTTAAGTTAGTGTCAAAATTTGAGAGAGTGATCAATTAGCGATTACATTTTTGTACCTGTCTGAAGTGGTCCAAATTAGGATGAATGTTTAAAAGTTTAGATGAACTATTCCTGATTAGCATCCACCTCCTGATTAGCATCCACCGCTCATAATTGACTTTATATTTATGAAAGTTGGTGTTATTGAAATATTAATTAGAAGTTCTGCACATTTTAGAGATATTGTGCCTCAGTAAAAGTTTGAAAATCTGAGGATAGGCCCTGCAAAGCTAGGGACTGATTTTTTTTCACATTTTATTGAACTGTGGAGTTAGTAAAATGCTGGTAGTTGAGTCAGTTGACTAGTTGTGATAACAGTCTAGTATTGACAATTTGTGGTGATCACATTTTTCTATTCTGGTGGAGTGAAATATACCTTCTTTTGTTGTTCAGTGCAGGAACACATTGTATCTGTATGTCTTTGATTTTTGTTGCACAAGTCCACTTGCTCTGTCACTTGTATTTCCTGACTTGATTAATTAGATGTTAAACATGGATATCTGAAATGGTGGATTGCATATAATCTTACATATCTATCAATTTCTGTGAGCTGTGTCACCATACAAGTAAAGAAAAAAAACTATATGCTGGTATATCCATCAATTTAGAGCAGCAACAGCTTGAGATTGACTTCTCTATTTTGTAGGATAACAGTAGCTGGCAGCTGTCCAGTGGCAAGCGCAACAACAAGTAGTAAGGTGGTGAGCTGCTAGTTTATTTGTTAGTCTACACATTAGTATCATAAGCTGTCGAGTGGCAAGCGCAGCAACAGTAGCCTAGTGGTGGTCATATTTGAATTTTATTTTGAATTATATATTATATGTTGTGGTCAGATTTAAATTCAAAATTATTTTTTAATGAAAATTTAACAATAGTGGTGGTTAGTGATCTACCGGCCCTTACAAATACCATTCATGCTTCTATATGCCTCATTCACCATCTAAGTCATTGTTCATTCTTTCACAATATCTTACCGTCTAATCTAAATTATGTTTAAAGTGAAACAAAATTTATTGCTCTGATAATCTCATATGCGTTAAAGAATCTGCGTGTGACCTAGTCAGTGCATATTATCCATAGGCATCCATATGAACCCACAATAACAAACTATGGTCTTAGATAGAAATATAGAATTCTTAAACTTTTTTATCCTTTTAGATATGTATATCAAAACCTGCAATCATATTTTGTGGAAATTATTACTACCTAGATGGAGGCAACTGTTTTTTTCTTGATCTTATTCGATTGACCATGATACATTGATTATCTTGCAGATATGAGCTTGCTGGATTGTAGATATGATACTGCAGATTTTCCATTAGCTTTAAGAAACTACTTCAGTGTTACATGAGTTAATGCCAGTAAGTGAAAATTGTGATTTTTTGAGTTAGGATTTGCATAGAACATTTTTCTTGGATCAGTAGTGTCTTCATTATTTTGTTTTTTCATTAAACATTTTGATATGACCATTGATTGTTGGCAGGTATATGTTTGGTGTAGCAGAACTTGGTGTCATCTATTGGCTATTGGATAGAACTTGTTTGGTGCAGTAACTTGGCGCAGGGCACTGGCTGGAAGTTGGCGCTAGGTGCTAGAATTTGTTTAGTTGGATGGATCATTTTGTATTCATATTTTTGTTGTACTTTTATATGGAAATATGTATTCTGGAACATGGGCCTTTGTACAATCATTATGATGTTATGGATTGGTTATATCATTTATTATTATTATTTCAATTGGGTTGGCCCATAATATGAGCCTAGACTCGGGCGGGCCCATATTATGGGCCTGAACTTGGGTCTCATAATATTTGACGTTGCCTATCGTCATAATAACATGTCCTCCCACGTACCATTTGTGACGACTTGCACATTATGTGACGCGTTGACCGCAGTTATGTGACGATTAGTTTCATCACTAAAAGTAATATTTTGTGACAATTGTCAAGTGACCGTCATAAATATTTTATGACGATGGTTTGTAATTTTGTCATAATACTTTTTATGACGGTCCTTTTGTGACGACCCGTATGACAACTCTACTTTCGTCATAAAGTTCTTTTTATGACAGTTTTTGTTTTTTATATGACAATTTGCGTTCGTCACACAAACCAAAAATTCTTGTAGTGGCTTTCAGATCCGGACGGTATTTCTGAACAAACCAAGCCCAAACCCTGCACAATATATATAATTGGATCGTTAATTAACTATTGCAGAGTTAAAGAGCAGGAATCAATATTTAAAGATTACATTTACCCTCGGATAAAATCTATCATATCTTGGTAATCTTCTTGTGGTTTTCTCAGATTGTCATAGATTAGCAAACGACTTTCGTGGAGACCGATCACAATTAGTATCCAGTGAAAACTGCATTTATATTTATAAGTCAACACATATATCTTTATGTCAACCTATAATAAAATGTGCATATGATAACAAAACTCACCTAAAGTTGTAGGGGAATAGTATATATCTTTTGTCTCTTTGGTTTACGAAGAACCTTCGCAAATTCCTCTCTGTTTGAGTTTTCCATGCATCCGAGGGAGTACTGCTTGGGTGCTTGAGTACGATATATGGATCGATGAAACAAATCTCCTTGTCATTTTTACGCCTTAGTTGTCTCATCATGTTTCTGCGTATGTTTAGAAACGCTTGCTAGTGTGAGGATAATTACTTATACATATACATAAGCTAAAGTGAGATTATTAAAAGAAACAATCACTTACAGGCAAAAGCAGCTGACGAGAGATTTGTCGAGAGCGTCCATGTGGCAGAGCTGATGTAACTAATTAAACTGAACATATATTATGTCATCACCACGAAAGTAATCATGGTCTCTAGTTCTGACGCAAATATAGTCATCAGCTTTTCTGCCACATGCCGTGAGGTACCACTGATTTAGCAAGTGCATTTGCGTACCAAGATCCCTCAGGGCCGCTGTGTTGTATAGACTTTGACCATATACATATGCCCTCTGCCATTTATCAACTTCTGGAGCACTTTTGATGCCTGCTTCTCCGAGTATGATTTCCACATTTAAACCAGTTTCCTCAAAAAATTTGAGCAGTTACTCAGGATCAACGTCTCCATATGTTCGTTGTATGATGTCCATGTTTGTACCGTATTCATTCCCAACAACTAGATCCGGCACTGATTGCTGCGTTTGTTCCTCGAGCTGTGGGACACCCTTTCCTGCTCTCTTCTTTGTCTTCTTCGCCTCCTCAATTGATTTGCTGAGCGTGCGATCATAGTCTGATTTTGGCTAAGCCTTACGGGCAGCACGTACCTTTTTCTGGTGAGCGTCCACAGTTTGCCTTAGTTTTTCAGGACGAACAAAAAGGTATGGCTTCTCCGGGTTTTGCTTTGCTCGACTACTAGCAATGACAACGTTGAAGAACTTGTTCAAGTCTTTTTGCGCTGTAGCTTCAGTCTCCTCATCGGTCATGTCATATGAAAGTTTTGTCATCTTGGGAATGGTAGCTGGTTTTCTCACAGAGGCTGTCTTCTTCGGAGGTGGTGGGGCTGACGCCTTTGTTTGTGTGACAGGCCTCTTCTTTGTTGGCGGTGGCGGTGTTGGAACCCGCCGTGGAGATGGGGCATGTGGCGGTGTTGGAGCCCGCTGTGGAGGAGATGGTGGGGCCGATGGCGGTGTTGGATCACGCCGTGGGGGAGATGGGCCCGGTGGCGGTGTTGGATCCCGTCGTGGAGGAGATGGTGGGGCCAGTGGCGGTGATGGATCCCGTCGTGTTAGATCTTGATCATCATCGCCCGCAACACTGTGATCATGTGGTGAATGGATAATTGGACTTAGGTTGGGGGATGTCCTGTTGCGAAAACAACATGGTATGAGTATCCATTTATACTATTAGCTCACCAATACTATTAACATTCATTCACTAATTTCATACACACCTAGGGTTAGGTTGTTGAGGAGGAGGAGGTGATGCACCAGGAATTATGATATAGCGCTTGCGCCAACATATGAATGTCTTCTCCGCTTCTCCTAATGTCTTCTCGCCATCACCTCCTTTAATGTCAAGTTCAACATTGTTGTAACCTTTCACCACACTATCCACCGAGACGCTAGCATATCCAGGAGGTATTATTGCCCCATGACATCTTGGTGTCTTCGTAGGATCGATAGGAGATACAACACCTATAGCCACCATGACTGTGGCATTCCCCTGTGGAATGTGTAGTTCACATGTCGTGAGAGGCTCGGTGATGTCATCCATGGGAAAGTGCAGTCCTACGTCTGGCACCTTTGTGGAAGCGCAATTGCTTTTCATTTGATTAGGGGCGCTGATGTTGACTCCCGGCTCTGATACAATTTTCTCGCTCAACTGCTTCACGAGCCGCGGCCTGTGACTGAAGAACCATTTCCTCTAACCTTTGCATCCGCTCTGCCTCCTCCTCCTTCTTTCTCGTGCGGCTTCTATAGGTCTCTTTGTCCCGAGGGAAGGCATGCTCCCACGACACCTCCCCATAGCCTTTGGTTCTCCCACCATGTTCAGGATTCTCCAGGGCGTATGTCAGCTCGTCCTTTTCTCTGTTCGGCTGCCACCTGCCACTGTGAGCTATTTCTCTAGCATAAGCAAATCTTTCTGCTGCTCTATGGAGTTTTTTGCCATACTCTATCCTTCCCGTCTGTAGGTCCAGACTTCCTCCATGACCAAAAAACCAATACTTGGCGCGCTCAGGCCAGTTTATTGATTCTGGTTCAATGCCCTTGGCTAGCATCTCTCGTTCCATTCTTTCCCATTTAGGAATGGCACTCTTGTAGCCACCTGATCCCAAGTGATGGTGGTATTGTTTTTGTCGGGCATTCTGTTCGTTCCTTCTGACCCGTGCCTCACCCTCTTCTGATTTCTTGAATTCTACAAACTCATCCCAAAATGGCCTCAACTTGACGTAGGCCTTAGTGTTGAAATCCGGAGTTAGGTCCTTCTTGATAAATGTGTTGTACAGCTTCTTCTTCTAGCCCTAGAATAGTGTTGCCATTTTCTTCATAGCCCACTCCCGAACTCTTTCCTTCAAATTTCTATCTTCTGTTTCAAGCGTGAAATGTGCAAGGACATCTTGCCAAACCAGATCCTTATCAAAATCAGAGACAAAACTTATATGAGGAGCACTTTTCTTTTCCTTCCATTCACGAGCACTGATCGGGATCTTATCCCTTACAAGGTACCCACAGTGGTTAACAAATTTTTGTGCATGTTCTCCAAGTACTTGGCCTGTTTCCTCATTGAATTCTGAGATAATGTACCGGTCATCCAACGGCTTCTTTGGACCTCGTACGGTCCTACTCTTCCCGGTAGTCGTTGTCGATCCGGAGGGCAACGTATGTAGAAACAGTAGATTATAAATACATTTATAAATTGTTTAGAATTTCATGTGCACATAGAGATTGTAGGTATACCTCGCCAGTATTTTCTTGCATGATTTCTTCATAATCGGCAAAGTATTGACTGTCGTCATCTACTTCTTGATTATTGTTATCATCACCTGCTACTTCTTGATTAGCGCCACTATTGATTAAGTCGTACATTTCCTCCTCCATGTTGTCAACTGGGTCGGCCATTTCTGCGAATAACATGGAGGATAATGAACACCATATTTCTGCAAATAACGTATATTCATAAAGACCATATTCATTTTTTATTTAACACTTTGTAAAGGTAACACGATCGATAATAAACACTTTGGGTTTGGGGATTAGGGTTTAGGGTTTGGGGTTTACGGTTTAGGGTTTCGGGTTTGGGGTTTAGGGTTAAGGTTTAGGGTTTATGGTTTACGGTTTAGGGTTTGGGGTTTAGTGTTTAGGGTTTAGGGTTTCAGGTTTCGGGTTTACAGTTTAGGGTTTAGGGTTTATGGTTAGGGTTTCGGGTTTGGAGTTTAGGGTTTAGGGTTTAGGGTTTCGGGTTTGGGGTTTATGATTTAGGGTTTCGGGTTTGGGGTTTAGGGTTAAGGTTTAGGGTTTAGGGTTTATAGTTTAGGGTTTGGGGTTTAGGGTTTAGGGTTTAGGGTTTAGGGTTTCGGGTTTCGGGTTTAGGGTTTACAGTTTAGGGTTTAGGGTTTATGGTTAGGGTTTCGGGTTTGGAGTTTAGGGTTTAGGGTTTCGGGTTTGGAGTTTAGGGTTTACGGTTTAGGGTCTAGGTTTTGACAACATTAAAAATAACGTATATTCATAAAGACCATATTTGTAAAAATAACACTACCGACATACACGAAAAGTGATATCATGTCTATGTGAACCAAAAAATATATATCTAAGTGATTATTCCATAAACATATACACGACCGATATAAATAAATGTTTACATATCATATCTATGTGAACCAAAATATATATATCTAAGTGATTATTCCATAAACATATACACGACCAATATAAATAAATGTTTACATATCATATCTAAGTGAACCAAAATATATATATCTAATTGATTATTCCATAAACATATACACGACCGATATAAATAAATGTTTACATATCATATCTAAGTAAACCAAAATATATATATCTAAGTGATTATTCCATAAACATATACATGACCGATATCACAAAGGACACACCGTTGACGAGAGGACGACGGTGAGGATGACGTCGCGGTGAGGACGACGACGGACGGCGGCGAGGATGACGTCGCGGTGAGGATGACCACGGACGGCGGCGAGGTCAACGCGACCTATCTCTTTTTATCTACATGTGTAAACATATATTTTGTTAGAGTAAAAACATATATATTTATTTTCTATATATATATATATATCATTTTCTGCTTTTCTATAAATATATTTCTCTTTATATTCATTTTCTATATATATTATTTTCTATTTTTTTATAAATATATTTCTCTTAATATTCATTTTCTATATATATGATTTTCTGTTTTTCTATAAATATATTTCTCTTTATATTCATTTTCTATATATATTCATTTTTTTGTTTTTTCACACACGCCCACACACACGCACACACACACGCACACACTGCACACATGCTTCACACACGCACGGCGGTGGGAGGCCGACGGCGCGCGGCGGCGGGCCGGGAGGCCAAGGACGCCGCGAACGACGGCGATGGAGGCCGAGGGCGCGCGCGGCGGCGAGTGGCCGAGGGCGTGCGGCGGCGGACCGGGAGGCAAGGCGAGGGCGGATGGTGGCGCGGGAGAGGACGAGGACGACGGCGAGGCCACACGGCGAGGCACGGCGAGGGCGGATGGCGGCGCGGGAGAGGACGACGGCGAGGCGGACGTCGGCGAGGGAGGCGGCGGCGAGGGAGTCTGACGTCGATCTGAGGAAGGAGGATGACATTGTGCCCTATATACGCGGGGGTGCTTTAGTCCCGGGCCGTGGCACCACCCGGGACTAAAAGTCATTTAGTCCCGGGGCGTAAGCCCGCCCGGGACTAAAGGTTTGGACCTTTAGTCCCGGCGGGCTTACGCCCCGGACTAAAGGTAGGGTGGTGTCACCGCCCGGGACTAAAGGGGTTTCTCCCGCCAGTGTTTTGGGTTTGCAGTATTTTGGGTTTTGTATTAAGTTTTTATTATATAAATATGTTGTAATATTGTTAATTGCATAGTAAATTAAATATTAGGCATAAAATTTCTTAAAAATAGCAGTTGTATTTCCTTTTATCTTATTGTATAGTAGAAAATTTTGTAACATAAATTCTTTTCTTTTCTTATAATAACAAATATAAATGTAAATAACAATTCATATTTTGTTAATGCAAAAATATAATGTTAAATTTAAATATCTGAAACAACTGGTTCTCGATAGGAAAATTATTTTTGTATTATCTGAACGTTAAATTTTGGGTTGTTCATCTTTTATTGTCCAAATGCACGATAGAGAAATTCACTGTTAAATTACAATTTAATTTTAAAAGATAAATTTGTGTAGTTCATATACGTTTCTGTGTCTTATTGGTCTCAAACTTTTTGTTGGGCTGTCACGTGGCACGGGTGAGGCAACCAACAAGTTTGTGATTTTTCGGAGATGGTTTCCTACTTTTTCCGGTTTAATCGAATTACCGCGCACCATCACCCAATAATTATTGGATAAACAAGGCCTCCGACTCGGAAAAATTTGGGCATCTCGTGTGGGGCATCAATTTGGCCTTCAATAATTAAAATAATGATCAGAAAAATCTAACACCTCATGTGGGGCATCAATTTGGGCTCATATTAATCCATAGTCATTATTAATAACCATGACTATCCATAATCATTATTAACCTTGACTATCCAAAACTAAAATAATGTAATAAATCAAGTCATTTTGACACCGACATCAACGAACCATGACTATTTATAATTATTATTAATTACACAAAAACTGTAATACATAATATTAGTTAAAGCATAACTATATATCAAGCGGGTACACCGGTGATCTTCTTCTTGACGTATGTCCCCTGGTTATGATCATGTCGTAACCATGGAGTCTCCTCAGTATTTAGCAGGATGCTTGGATCTTTGGTCACACTGAAGGGCGGTATTCGGTCATCCCTTTCATAATCTTCTGACATGTCTGACTTATCCTCAATTCCCACGATGTTTCTTCTTCCTGAAAGAACTATGTGGCGTTTTGGCTCTTTGGTTGATTTATCATCATTTTCTCTCTCTTCGGTTTTGTAGACATGTCTTTCACGTAGAACACCTGATTCACATCAGCAGCAAGGACGAATGGTTCACCTCTGTATCCAATATTGTTGAGATCCACTGTTGTCATTCCATACTCCTTGTCAACTGTTACTCCGGCTCCGGTCGTCTTGACCCATTGGCATCGAAACAAAGGGACTTTAAAATTAGGTGCGTAGTCTAGTTTCCAAATCTCCTCTATGCGGCCATAATATGTTTGCCTCTTCCCATTTGGGTCTGTGGCATCTACGCGAACACCACTGTTTTGGTTTGTGCTCCTTTTATCTTGGGCAATGGTGTAAAATGTGTTTCCATTTATCTCATACCCTTTGTACGTGAGGATGTGCCATGATGGTTGCCTAGCCAACAAATATAGTTGCTCATCAATATTGTTATCACCCAGATATTCTTTTTGCAACCAAGTGCTAAAAGTATTCATGTTCTCACGTGTAATCCAAACTTTATTCTTCCCAGGAAATTGGGATCGTAGGAACTCCTTGTGTACCTCGATATATGGATCCACCACTGATGAGTTTTGAAGAACTGTGTAGTGCGCTTTATTGAAATAATCGTTCCCCGTACTGATATATGTTTTCTTCTCTAGTGTTCACTTTCCACACAGCATCCCCTCGTGCCGCGATTCAGGAACACCAATCGGGTCAAGGTCAGGAATAAAGTCAACACAGAACTTAAAGACCTCCTCTGTCCCATAGCCCTTGGCGATGCTTCCTTCTGGCCGAGCACGTTGGTGAACATATTTTTTCAGTACTCCCATGAACCTCTCGAAGGGGAACATGTTGTGTAGGACAGCGAAGGGTGTTTAAGCCTAGCCCGAGCCCACGACTCACCAGTTATAAAAATATCTTGATAATTTAGCGTCAACGGCGTCACATCAAACACTTCTAACACGGTTCCATCAGGAACCTGCATTTTCACAGAATTAAAAAGTATCTCAGTGTCATCAAGTCATTCCAACTACCCAATATATTACAAAATAGCCCCCTCGTTCGAGCAATCCTAAGTTTTCACACCTGCTCGGCTCCCCCCTGCTCATCCGCCCCAGCTTCGCTAGTCGCAGCAACCAAACCTTCACCAGTGGCAGCATCCAAGCTCTCAGCAGGTGCCTCATCTTTAGTCACCTCCTCTTCTACGTTAGTTTCTCCAATCATTGGAGCATCCTCTGTCGAGGGTACCTCCTCCGCTGGTGGAACCTCTACAGGACTGGGCGCAGGAGCAGACTTGGTGCTTCCAGCAACGTCCTCAGTTGCGCCCGGCGAAGGCAGTGCATCTTTCCGAGCCTGCAAAAACAAACCACCAAATTAAAATACCAACATGATCGTCCATTAAAAAGTGACATCGAATGAACATCTCTCGCAAGCTGATACCTGTCGGGTAGCTTCCGCTGCCTCCTCGAAGGCGAGGGCGCGTCCACCCCCGCTGATCCAAAACTTCCGGAGCAAGCGCATCGCGCAGTTCCGAACCTCCGCATCATCAACCTTCATATGGCGAACCTCGTCAACAGTTGGGAAGACGTGGTTCGGCTTCCTAATTTTCCGAAGGTGCTCACAGTCAGCTTGGCGAAGGGTCCCTGCCATGGCCAAAGCCCCGGCATAACATCCGAAGTCGGCTGCGTTATCAACCAAAGAGCTGAAAACATCCACCTCATTTTTTAGCCAAGCTTCGAAGGCCACAGCATCAACGGCAGGTAGCGGCTCCCTAGCAGAACCACCGGCTTCGGTCAAGCAGGTGTCAATTTTATTTTTAACCTCCCCCATGCTCTTTCGCCAAGCCTTGGAACGAGAAGCCAGCTCAGTGGACAGCTCTTCTATGCGATTGTTCGCAGCTAATAAATCCTTGTCTTTTTGCCGGCAAGCAGCCAGCAGTTCAGCATTGCTATTTGCAACCTCTTGTGTCTCCTCTCGGGATTTCTTAACTTTCTCTAGAGCAGCTTTGAGCTCAATCTCTTTATTCTCCAAGCTCTGGCGAAGGTCCTTATTAGCTTTTTCAACTTCAATCAACCGATCATTCAGATGGTGAAGATTATAACTCGCCCTCCAGCGCGCTGACCGGTTAAGGAGCATCAACTCAGCCACTTTGACATCGATGTCATCGTGAAGGTTGTCCAAAGGCTCGTTGGCCAGTCGAAGCTCCGCTTCCGGCACACAGATACGGTTAAACACCCGTCCAAGAAAACGCCTTTCCTCTGGAGCACACTGCAAGTGACACTCTCGAAGATCCGGACTCGTGAAAAGCTCTGTTGCCGGATCGGAGACTCCAATTTTCTTGGCAAAATAAGGAAGGCTTGATCGGCTAGCCTCGCCATACGGCCTCTTCCCGGGGGTCCGGTCAGATTCAAGATCACCAGTAAACTCAAAACCATCGACCCAAATGTGCGAGCCAGCAAACTCGGGGAACGACCCTCGTGGAGGACTCTCTGGCTCAAAGTCCCGTATGATGTCATCAATACTTTGGGTAGCCGCAGCACCAGCACCAGACGAGGCTATCCCTTTTCCTCGATCATCCTCAATGGACACATCTTCATCAGAGTTACCTTCGCTACTAGAGGTATCACTAACCTCATCGGATGAGTCCTCTTCAGTACCCCCTCCTTTTCGTCTTCTTTCTCCTCCTCCTTTTCATCATCGGAGACACCTTCGTCATCCGAGATCTGGATTAAAGCACTAATCCCGCCTACGCGGGGCACCCGTCCCCCAACCTTACCAACGCCTCGGCCGCTCGAAACAATGGCCGAGGAAGAGGAAGCACCAACGGCACCTGAACCTACCGCGACCTTCGTCGCAAGCGATTTCACCCAGCCGCCGACGCCGCCGCGGCCACGACCACGACCCCTCTTCGGTCGCAAAACAATCTCCTTACCTTCTGCAGCTGCACGTTTCCGTTTCTTCGGCGCATCTTCGCTCGAAGGAGCGGGCCAGTCAGCGTACTGGATCCCAAGGATGTCAAATAGCCTATTGACCCGACCTCCGCTGCCCACCGAGCTATGGATTGCTTTAACCTCTAGCGTGGACAGCTTCCCAACAAGTTCCTCCGCCCATTGCTGAACACGCTTGTAGACAGCCTCGACTCCATCCTCTCGCCTGGGAAACTTCTTGAGGGTATTTTCCCAGACCTTGTTTAGGTCCACCTTCGGCTTCTTCAAACCCCTACCCTCGTACTTGGGGTCATCCTCAACCTTGAACCATGCCTGCCTCCGGCTGAGAGGCCAAATCTTGGCACAACAGTATTCCTCTACCAAATCACGAGCACACTGAGAGCATGCAACAACCCTCAAACAGTCAACAACAGTGTGAGCCTCGGTGCTCATCTTAGCTTCGGCGCTCACGTCACCAAGCAACGAAAGCTCGCCGCAAAGCTCGGCATTATCACTGAGCTTATAGTAAAACCAAAACTCCTGCCATCCGCTGGTCCACTTGTTCTTCTGGGCCTGTACCGGCAACTCCGATCCGGCGCGATGACAGAAAGTGTACACCGCGAACTGACCAAGGTTGGCGTTACCTCCGCTGTCAACAACCTTGCGAGGCTGCATGTGCACACGATGGGTTCGAACAAATCCCTCGACATGAGGAACAATACCCTGAGAACGGCACGCCCATACATAAATAGACATCTTCGTGAAGCATGAAGGTGTCAGCTGATGGAAACGCAAATTGAACCTTCGCAGAACCGAGTTCACAAAGGAATCAGCAGGGAAGCGGAGACCAGCTGAAAAGAACTTCTCAAATAAAACAACCTCATCTGCGTCTGGCTTCGGCACTGTCTCCCCAGCACTGGTCCTAGCCTTCCCATCCTCTATCCAACCTCGCTTGATGTAAGCAGACAACTCCGAACTACAAACCCGGCTGAGTCCGAACTCAAAGGTTACCCCCTCATCTACTGCGGAGGGAGAAACAACTTGAGCCGTCTGCTTAGACCTAGCCATCTCTCAGACTACCACCTTCGAAGGACGCAAAACTCACAACCTTCGAAAACAGGCAAAAACAACCTTCGCAACAAGAAATGCGCAGCAGCAGGATGGCTAGGGCAAAGGAGGGTACAAACTCAAACCCCCCACCAACCCCAACTATTTATAGGCCGTGAGGCAAGTCACCCCACCCGACAAAACCGGCGCGACAACCGAAATCCACGGCGCAAAAAACGAAACGGACTTCTACTGTACAAATACAATACAACGGCCCGGCCCAAAAGCAGCCACGGGTGTCGCTGCCAAGGGTCTCGTCACATTTCACGACAAAGAGCGCTGTTTGGGCCTAAATACTGTTCTTTAGATCCAAGGCAACGAGGGGCTACTGTTGGGGGAAGGGACCCTCGGCAGTGGCACCACGCAGGCTGGCTCATCAAAACGGCCCTCGCGCGTCCCGCGCACCTTCGCCTAAACCCGCCTTTTTATTTGTTAAGTCCTTCAAGTCACCGTTCAGGCCCCCGAATACTGACCCAACCTTCGGAAGTTTAGCAAGTCTTTACAGGCAAGGGGCATGAAGAGCGCTGGAAGCAACCCTCGCGCATCCCGCACACCTTCGTCAAGAGGCTCAGGCCCAACGGGTGGCGAAGGGACTCGGACCACGCGACTGGACAGGTATCTTCGCAAGATGAAGGTCAACCCTCGCATTTTCGCGAGGGTGAGCGCGAGCCGAGCGGCGGCGGGCGCATGGAAGGCTGGCTAGGGTTCCTGCGCCTCTCGTGTTTGTACGATCCTGCCCTTCCGTTGTACAGCGGGAAGGAATCTTTCTTGTGCCCTTTTGTAATTTGGTCAACGCCCCCTGGTATCCCCTATAAATACCGGGAGGTGAACAATGTAAAGGGGACGGTTTTTTGGGAATAGAGCTACAACATCACTGTTCCAGTTTCCCTTTTTACCTTCGCTCTCGGTTCTGATGATTGGCCACCTTCGCCACTCCCCTGCACGTGTGCGGAGGTAGGGCAAGTGTGTCGGAACACAAAATATTGACTTCTTCTTCCACATGGGTGCGTGTCCCGTAGCGTCTTTCGAAACAGGTTCACTGCCCGTCCCCTTTCCAAAGACTACTTTCACATCCTTGATCATCTCAAGTATATCTTCCCCAGTTCTGTTGCGAGGCTTGCTCCGGTGGTCTGTCTCACCTTTAAAATGCTTGCCTTTCTTTCTAACCTGGTGATTCACAGAAAGAAATCTACGATGGCCAAGGTACACTACCTTTCTACATTTTTTCAAATATATACTATCCATGTCATCAAAATAATGTGTGCATGCATTATATCTCTTGTTTGTCTGTCCTAAAAGATTACTTAGAGCAGGCCAATCATTGATTGTTACGAACAACAATGCTCGCTGGTCAAAGTGTTCCTGTTTGTAATCATCCCACACACGTACACCTGATTTACTCCATAAAAGTAGGAGTTCCTCAACTAATGGCCTCAGGTAGACCATCGATGTCGTTGCCAGGCTGCCTCGGGCCTTGGATGAGCACTGACATCATAATGAACTTCCGCTTCATGCATAACCATGGAGGAAGGTTGTAGATACATAGAGTAACAGACCACGTGCTATGACTACTGCTCTGTTCCCCATAAGGATTCATCCCGTCCGTACTTAAACTAAACCTTAAGTTTCTAGCGTCTTTTGCAAATTCCAGGAATTCTCTATCTATTGCTCTCCACTGGGACCTATCAGCAGGGTGTCTCAACATGTTGTCTACCTTACGGTCTTCTTTGTGCCATCGCACCAACTTTGCATGGTCCTTGTTTCTGAACAGACGTTTCAGGCGTGGTATTATAGGAGCGTACCACATAACCTTGGCAGAGATTTTCTTCCGGGGACGTTCTTCACCCTCAACATCGCTAGGGTCATCTCGCCTGATCTTATATCGTGACGCTTTACACACAGGGCATTCATCCAAATTCTCGTATTCCTTGCCACGGTACAGGATGCAGTCATTAGGACATGCATGTATCTTCTGGATTTCTAAACCCAAAGGACAGACGACTTGTTTTTCTTCGTACGTAGTGGCGGGCAATTTGTTAGGCTTCAGAAGCATCTTTTGTTTTATAATCTTCAATAATTGTCCAAATGTCTTGTCAGATACACCATTTTATGTCTTCTATTGTAGCAACTCAAGTGTTGTACCCAACTTTTTTTGCCCATCTGCAACAGACGGGTATAGTAATTTCCTGTGATCCTCTAGCATACAGTCAAACTTAGCCTTCTCCCTTTCACTTTCGCAATCTCTTTGTGCATCACGAATGACATCACCAAGAACATCATCTTCAACGAGTGTGTCTTCTGCACTTGTCTCTTCTTCACCTTTCCTCATTGCAGTATCACCAAAGTCACCGTATTGAGCAATAATGTCATCGTCAGGGTCTAATTGTTCTTCTTCACCTTCTTCCATCATAACCCCAGTTTCTCCATGCTTCGTCCAACAACTATAGTTTGGCATGAAACCCGACTTGAACAAGTGTGAGTGAAGACTCCTTAAGCTAGAATATTCCTTTGAATTATTACAAAGGGCACATGGACAGCACATAAAACCATTCCGCTTGTTTGCCTCGGCCACTCTTAAAAAATAATGCATGCCATCAATGAACTCTTTTGAGAGACGATCGGCATTGTACATCCAGTGACGTGTCATCGTCTGCATTATATGACATATCACATAATTATATCTCTCATTCTTATAAACAAATGAAATTATAAAATGACATATAACATAATTATATCTCTCATTCTTATCAACAAATTTAATTATAAAATGACATATAACATTATATATCTCTCGTTCTTTTAAACAAATGAAATTATATGTATATATCACATATTTAAATGATCTCTATTTCCCCAAAAAAATTAAACTAAACTAATTAAACCGGTCACATTTTGTAAACTATGGTATTATATATTTCTAATTTTTGTAAACAAATGATTTAAATGATCTCTATTTCTCCAAAAAAAAATAAACTAAACTAATTAAACCGGTCACATTTTGTAAACTAAAGTATTATATATTTCTAATTTTTGTAAACAAATGATTTAAATGATCTCTATTGCTCCAAAAAATTAAACTAAACTAATTAAACCGGTCACATTTTGTAAACTAAAGTATTATATATTTCTAATTTTTGTAAACAAATGATTTAAATGATCTCTATTTCTCCAAAAAAATAAAATAAACTATTTAAACCGGTCATATTTTGTAAACTAAAGTATTATATATTTCTAATTTTTATAAACAAAATGATTTAAATAATCTCTATTTCTCCAAAAAAATGAAACTAAACTAATTAAACCAGTCACATTTTGTAAACTAAAGTATTATATATTTCTATTTTTTATAAACAAAATGATTTCAATAATCTCTATTTCTCAAAAAAAAAATGAAACTAAACTAATTAAACCAGTCACATTTTGTAAACTAAAGTATTATATATTTCTAATTTTTGTAAAAAAATGATTGAAATGATCTCTATTTCTTCAAAAAATGAAACTAAACTAATTAAACCAGTCACATTTTGTAAACTAAAGTATTATATATTTCTAATTTTTGTAAAAAATGAACTCAAAATAGCTTCAAAAACCATATATATATGTGGTAGCTACAAAAATGAAAAACTAAAGTCAGTAACCTTTCAAGGAGTCGATGGCGGCGTAGATGTGATGAAATAAATCAATCGCCGGAGATGTGTTAACAAACAAAAATCACCGGAGAAGAGAGCAAACAAGCAAGCAAAGTGACTGAATTAATATGAAGAAAAAATGAAGACAGGGAGAGCTCGGGCACGGCTAGAGGTGGAAGAAACAAGCAAGCAAAGTGACTGAATTAATATGAAGAAAAAATGAAGACAGGGAGAGCTCGGGCACGGCTAGAGGTGGAAGAACAGTTCAAATATAGGGAGAGACATTTAGCCCCGGTCCTTATTCCCAGCCGGGGCTAAATGCCAACATTTAGCCCCCGCTGGATACACCAACCGGGACTAAAGGGCCCTCTGACAAATGAGCCGTTGGGCTCGGAAACTTTAGTCCCGATTGGTGGACCTTTCTAGTCCCGGACGCAAATTTTTCCGTGACTAAAGCTGATTTTGCAAATCGTCCAAAGACCTGTTCTCTAGCAGTGCTCGCAGCTCCTTTATGTGGTGGTCGGCAGGCTCAGGAGGCAACACCGCAGATCCGGTGAAGGATCTACTCGGCGGCTACAGGTGTAGTTCCACCAGTGCAGATCCGGTAAAGGATCCGACGAAGGAAATACTCCGTACGATTTTGCAATGCAGTTTGTAGAGATGCAGTCTAAGTTTCTAGGAACTTCTTTAAGTTTTCTCCTTTTGATCACTATAGTGGCGCTTCTACAATTTCAGCATGGATGCAGTTTGAATTACAATGAATAGTTATTTATTGAAACTCAGCTTGTCTTTTTGCAGTACTAATATTTTTGCTTGTCTACAATTTCGCTGCGCCACCTGTAAGAGTTCAGGCTCACTGCCATCGAACCCGGCCAGCAGATCGACTACGCTGACCTCTTCAAGGAGGGCAACCTCATCGATGTCTATGGCAACTCCATTGGCAAGGGGTTCCAAGGTACACCAGTTCTCGCACCTCCATCCATCACTGAACTTAGCTACATGCAATGCGAGCAACAATAATTATCCCACATTAATCTGCAAGCCTCTGGTTGTATTGTATTTATCATTCCATTTCTTGGAGAGCGATGTTAGAAGCATTTGCAATTCTTGACTGAAAATTGTATGTCTGGCTGTTATGTGCTTCTTTTGTAGGTGGAGAATGGAGAAAAACGAGAAGAAATACTCGGTCATTTAATTCTGGTATGTTGATTGCTTTGCTTATACTCCCTCCGTCCACAAAAGAATCGATTCCTAGAATCCGTGCCAGTCAAACATTTTAAACTTTGACTAACTTTATAGAAAAGAGTAATAACATTTATGGTATAAAATAGACATATTATGAAAATATACTCTATGGTATATCTAATGATACAAATTTGAGATCATCAATCTTGATAGTTTTTTCTAGAAATTCGGTCAAAGTTTAAAAAGTTTGACTTAGGACAACTCTAGAAATCTATTTATTTATGGACGGAGGGAGTATTTGTGTAGAAAAAACACTTGGATTTCTTTTTTATCCCTTCATTCCGCGTCATTGAATAATATATTCTGATGGCTATCAATTTTGTACACTAGAGTAATGTTAAGAAGACCGTTTCCATTTTGTCAGTCAATGAATTAGCTTTTGTATTTATTAAATTTATTTTAAAGATAAACTGTTTATTATAAATAGTAGGAATTTTTTTTGTAATATAAGTATAAATTCATAAATATAGTTGAAAAGAAACTTGAAACAACATGCACCAGATTTGCTCCCTCGGTTCTATGTGCTCGTTACTTTGACCATATACGATAGGACATAAGTTTTTTTTTTCAAATTTTCTTTGTTGATATCTTAATTTGGGCATTCCCACACAATATTCCCTGTTCTCCATATTCTATTTAAAATGTCTGCAGTTAATTTAGTTAGTATTAGTATGTTGTCTTGTGGACGTGACTCTTTACTTGTTGGCATATGAATTTTTTTGTATCAATTAATTATTTTTTGATAATAATATCAATTAAGTATTGGGTAGCTGGAACTGACTCAGATTATGTTTTTGATATCGTCAAGATTGCTTTGCTGCTTCTCAGCGACAGTGGAAGCTCCAAGCCCTACCCTGTCGTGTCCACCAGGGCGGGCTACCAGCTGCTGCTTGAGCAGAATATGTATGGGCTCAAGGATGCACGGGAGGCCGTCACACCTGATCTCAAGGAGGCCAAGAAGAAGGCGGCTACCGTGTTGTACAACACGGAGGATAACAACGGATTCTTGAAGAAGCTGACACTAAGGTTCAAGAACCTGAAGAACACAACGTTGATCATGCTTGACAAGTGAGAACCTCAGATCCTGGTTAAAAAAAAACTCGACCCGCGGGGGGTAAGACAGCCCCGGGCATTATGTTTAAGAAGAAGACCTTCTCACGCAGGTCGAGAAAACCCCTGAACCCCTGCCCCACCCATACACAGCGGCACCACAGCTCCCGTGAGACTGGGCTGGCCCAAATCCGCCCCTACGGGGATTCGAACTCTGGCCGGCAGGGTGCAAGGAGAATAGCTAGACCAACCGATCTAGCGCTCACTTGCCAGATCCTGGTTAATAACTGCAATGTGCTTGTGCTTGGTTGTTCTCTTTAGATACTTCTATGGTGTTAAATCCTCAGCGTTGTCAATTATAGAGTTTGCACGTACACAGTTCCAAAGGATCTGCATGCTTTAAATGTAAGTCTGCTCGGTATGAATTCTGTTATATATCAAAGGAGATGGTGAAATATTCTTATTTATAGTTATAATGCCCATACATATTCATTAGCATTAATTCCTTACAATTCTAATTACTTTCTGCTATTGCAGTAAGTCAGGATCCTGTCTTATAGAGAAAACACTGGCTCCTACAACTCTGAATTTGCTGCAGCTGTACCAGCTCCATCATATACTATAGTATTAGGCTACAATAGTTCCATGTGACTACATGTGCAAATTTTGATATGCTTTGTTGACAGCTTGCACGTGCATCTTCTGAAAATGGACGTAGACATTGCCTTTGAGAATTAACAAATCTGACATTGCTTGATTCTAATAAAGTTGATTATGTTCTTCTGATGAAAGAGCCATGCAAGAGGAAATGACAACAGTTGCCATGCTCTTCTGACGAAAGAGCCGACCACCTCAGTTTGTTGCTAGGCCTACAAACGGTGGACATGCCAACGACGAAGGAGGATTTGACAAATGTGGTATGTGACTATATCATGTCCATTACAGACGATATGACATTAAAGTAAGCTACTTGTACTCAGTTTGTATCCGATTCTGCTCATATCCTTGGTCAATTTATTTATTAAATAAAATATTTATTATATTTTATTACAACACATATTGGGTAAGAAGCTTCATCCGATACCAAATAAACATAAGTGTCAAGGATCTTCAGGGACACATACAAATGGGTACAAGAATGTCTGAAAATTGTTTCAACTTGGGTGTTCGGGTACATGCAAACACCGAAGCGGACAAACTTGAGATTACAAAAGATAAGATCGTGACAAACCATTATATGGACTTATGATTCCATGTGAGAGTACTTCTACTATTATATTTATAATAAATAATGTGTGTTATTTATGTTTTTCTTATCTTTTATTTTAATTGTTGACCACTAAAACTCTGAAGACTATGAAGATTGAGGAAAGAACAAAGCTGGTCAGACAAACATGTGTACGATGGCTTCGTATGCAATATGATCCCTCTCGCTGTAGATTTGTAAGGCTTCTCTTATTTTGACTAATTTATTAATGCATATACTTTAGTGCTACTATACTGCTATGAAGTAATCTCAATTATTTTATAGATCTTTCTTCCATGGATTATTTACTTGTCAAACACATATATGCTTTATGTGCTCGACCACAAGGCTTTAAGTATGACTATGCTTGATACCACACCAACTCCAAATCGGATGAAAGACGATATACCATTTAAGAGGTATGTAAAAATGATTATGCAAATGGAACATGACTATTTGATTGACATGAATGCTCAAGGCTCTGGATGGAAAGCGATAGGTATTTTTAATTGGAAAAGTATAATTCAAGAGGATATTCCGGTTGTTATAGAAACGTAAGTTCCTTTGAACCACCCCATATAATGCTATAATAACACTATTATTTTAATTATCATATAGTGAATAACTAACAACTCATTTCTGTTATAGAAGTTTATCTGGTTTCCATGTTCTACAACTAATGGCAGCCTGGAATAATGGGCGACCCACATGTATCAACACTGTGAGTGCAAACATTATCTCTGATCATACACACACACTTTGTCATATATTATTTCACTATACACGGGATGGAAAAATACTATGAAATGAATGTGGTTAGTCTATTGACTTACAAAGGAAATTTAAGACAAACTTTAATTCATAAAGAAGTGTGAGCTTATCTTTCACGTATCGCACGTATGTAGTGGCTCTGTTCGGCATGAGCTGAAATGGCTAATTTGCTGTGAGAGAAAAATACTATTCTACGGTTGATTTGTACAGATTAAAGTTGGCTTGTACCTCAAGCGAACAGAGCCGGGATAAAGTCTTACATCTAGACAATTAAAGTTGATGTTTTAGTTTCGCATTTAAATTTAACTAGCAAAACATGCCCGTGCGTTGCAACGGGAGAAAAAAATCAAACTTAATAAAAACAACAATGGAAAATAGTGCATATATATTTATATTTTATCTTTTGTATAAATTTTTTGGATCAGAACTCCTACCTATTAAGGTTACTTAAAAAATCTTTCCATATGTCATATAAAATAGAAGGGTGGTAGATAAATATGAACAAACACAATTTCCACATTCATGGAGTTAGTTAGGAGAGGCCATATAAAAAAAGGAAGAAATTTTGCCTATTTATTATTATTAGGTACAAATTAGATATAGATATAGATTTATCTCGACTTTGTTTGGGTCAGGATCTACATATGTCTAGTTTGCCCATACGTTGCAATGGGAACTGATAACTCAAATGTTGATGCTGTTTTTTTACTATATTGGACGTGTACTACACTAACTTATGTGCATGAGGGATTTTGAAGGATTTTTTGTATTGTATTTGGATGCGTACTATACTAACTCATGTGCATGAGAGACTTGAATTATTCGATCAATAATCACGTTATACACTCTGATTTATTCTAGTATATACATGGGAGATTTTGAAGATTTTAATTAATAATCATGTTATTCATTCTAATTTATTTCAGAATTAGACTTTATGTACTGCGTGTGTTGACACAATATGAGAATTCATATAGAGAATGATAAAGAACCTAAATATGTTGTGTTTTAATGGTATGTATGGATATGTATATATCATATACTCCCTCCGTATAGGAAATAGATGACGTTTTGGACATGATTTCGGTCAAACATTGGGAATATAAATCATGAACGTCCGATGCTACTATATTATCGTGTGTCCCATACAGATAAGCCTCCACTAATTAGATTTGTCGATTTGGAAAATCCTTGTATAGATTCTGGAGATATGAGGAAATATATTTGATTTTGGATTAGTATAGTCCAGATGGAAATTAGTCTAGACGAAACTTGAAATTTTGATTTTGGCCTAACTTTAACCAGGTTTTGGCCTGATGTTCTACGGAAGGATGAACACGTGTTCTACCTCGTCTCTGTTGACAGCACATGTATGATATATTAGGTATAGATATAGATCAGGTATAGATTAATGTTGCTAGAAAAATAAATAATTAAATTCCACTAAAAGTTTAATTAAATAAATAATTATATACTCCAACAACTCCGTTCAACGCCACCAAATATCCGATCAACCCCTCCCGAAAAAAAATCTCCCTCCATCCCACCCCACCGCCATCTGCCCCCCGAAAGAAATGGACGGACAGATAGCCCACAGAACGGCGGAGTTTCTCTGCGGCGAGGGGGGTTCCGGGCCCGTGTAGTGTCCGGATCTGTGTGCCAGGCAGTAAGCAGCCGCAATTGTTTTTATAAGATTTTTTTTGTAGAGTTACTCTGACCTGATTTGGGTTTGTATTGGAATGGACGCAGTGTTTTGATTCAGTCTGGATTTAGTCCGTCTACGTTGCTTGCTGATTTGGATTGGAAAGTTCTCGATAAAGATTTGTTGCCGATTTAGGCCTGAAGAAAACTGACCTGATTCCTGGAAGACAATGGATTTTTGAGTTGGATCCTCGTTCTGGGACGTATTTTTTGTGGTAAACGTGTTTTTTTTAATTAGTGGTAAACGTGTTTTGGTAGGATAGTATGTGTGTGACCCTTCTAACGAAAAGGAGTCCGAGCACGATAAAAATCGTGGACAACATGGATGTGGTCTGGGAGAGCAGACGAAGATTTATACAGATGAAAAAAGACAGAAATTTTACCGGGCAAGAGTTATCATCGACGACGTCTCACATGTCTGGCGATACGGTTTCCTGATTTGTCTTTGTTTTTTTCCCCCAGATCCGGTGAAGTGGGGCCAAGGTCACTCACATCCGCCAAGGCGCTCCGATCGCCCATCCACGAGCTTTATAATTTGTCTCAGTTTTGTTTCAGGAGGAGATCAAAGGAAGATTTTGTTTTAGAATAGAGGAAGAAGAAACCATGATTTTATTTGTTTGATTTGAGGAGTCCTCGTCGTATCTAAGTAGCAATGGATTCATTGATTTAATTTGAGGAGTTATTGTTGCCTTATTTGTCTGTTTTGGATTTGGATTCCTATGCTGTTTGGGATGAGCGAGTCAAAGTCGGCCATACACACGTCCAAAGTGAAACAGACGGAAAGTAATACATGCGGAGGAGGAAGGCTCGACGAAAATTGGCCAGACGAAAAGAATGGGGAGAAATTTTGCCCAGGGGTAGGGCGGTGCGGGCATGCGGCGGCGGTGGCTGGTTGGTGGTTCTCTTGAATGGCGTGGGAAAGAATGATGCGTACCGAGGCGTCAGCGCGGAGCCGGCGACGTCGAGGACGAGGCATCAGACGGCGTACCGTGGCCTTCTGGTGGACGACGGCGCGGCAGGTTGAGCGCGTGGGGGCAGCGCAGTGACTGGTTGAGCGGAGCGCGCGTCCGGTAGGAGCGTGTGGTCGGGCGACGGTGGCGCAGGTAGGTGGAGCGCATGGCCGGGGCGGCGCGACATCGTGTGTGGGCTGGGGGCGGCGCGGCGCCCGGGCTGCAGGGGTTCATGGCGGTGTGACGGTTATGCGAGGTGAGTGGGAGAGTGTCGGGCGGGGCGATAGAGCTGACTATGACGATAGCACGTGGATCTTTTTAGCTGTATAGGTAGTTAAGTGCTCGTGCGTTGCTACAAGAACACATAATTAATACCATGATAAAATATGTATAAGCATGCGTTATACTGTTACCTTAAATATAGATGTAGCAATCCTTATGTTCCAAGTAATATTACATAAGTCTTAAAGAAAGATAGATAATTATAATAGAACTCTAAATCTATATCTATACCTAATAATAATCTATATCTATATCTATATCTATATTTAGGTATAGATTTATTAGATATAGATTATTATTAGGTATAGAGGTATATAGATATAGATATAGATTATAGATTCAGAGTTCTATTATAACTATCTATCTTTCTTTAAGACTTATGTAATATTACTTGGAACATAAGGATTGCTACATCTATATTTGAGGTAACAGTATAACACATGCTTATACATATTTTATCATGGTATTAATTGTGTGTTCTTGTAGCAACGCACGAGCACTTAACTACCTATACAGCTAAAAAGATCCACGTGCTATCGTCATAGTCAGCTCTATCGCCCCGCCCGACACTCTCCCACTCACCTCGCATAACCGTCACACCGCCATGAACCCCTGCAGCCCGGGCGCCGCGCCGCCCCCAGCCCACACACGATGTCGCGCCGCCCCGGCCATGCGCTCCACCTACCTGCGCCACCGTCGCCCGACCACACGCTCCTACCGGACGCGCGCTCCGCTCACCCAGTCACTGCGCTGCCCCCACGCGCTCAACCTGTCGCGCCGTCGTCCACCAGAAGGCCACGGTACGCCGTCTGATGCCTCGTCCTCGACGTCGCCGGCCCCGCGCTGACGCCTCGGTACGCATCGTTCTTTCCCACGCCATTCAAGAGAACCACCAACCAGCCACCGCCGCCGCATGCCCGCACCGCCCTACCCCTGCTGAGGCCACCGCCCTGCCCTACCACCACTGAGACTGTGGACTTGGCCCTCACCCTGTCTCACAACGCTGTCGGCACTGCCGCTAGACCGCCATGCCTTTTTCCCATACCATCTTCCTCATCTCAGGTCACAGACGACGGGGCATACGCGCACGACCTGGTGCATCTGGATCTGAGGACCTCATCCATGTCGCCGGAGTACGGTCTCATGGTAAGTCTCCTCAGACAGGGACGTGCAGGTTTTGCCGCCTCGTGCTGAGATAGTTCGACAGCTCTCCAACCAGCACGGAATCTCTGTTTCTGTCCCTACATCCAGGCCTCGCCTCCAATCCTGTCACCTCGCCTGCTGCGATTCCCTCCCCCACCTCCAATCTGGGCTCGTCCACTACGGAGTCAGCGTCGAGTACAATCTGTGGCCGTGGTGGGTAGCAGCACGGAGGTTTGGTCCTCTAGGGGCCATTTTCTTCTGGGCTAACAAACAGTCAGAGATGTCACTTTTGTTGATTTCGTTCTTTTGAAGTTAGGAATAGGGGTATCGAACATAGCATTTGTGTGCTCCCTTTGTGACCTGTTGCTAGAAAAGAGGCCTATCAAATCAAAATCAGAAAAGGGAAGAAACTCTATCCTCACCTATTGAAATAAATTTCAGGATTAACAGTTACTATGTCTGTGAACCCTGTCAAATAATCAGTGTCATGCATGAACTATCTATGGTTGATTGCTTATTTTATATCTGAATTTTGGTTTCTAGCATTGTTATAAAAATATTCTATTCACATCAGCTTCTAGCATGTTCAATTTATTCACAAAAAGATGTATATATCTGTGTTTTAACTGGATTATTTGTATCACTTGTTAATCAAAGTTTGATCTATTGGTATTGTTGAATGTTTTCTCATTGAAGCAATTGTGGTCAAGCCATTGATTTAAGCTAATTAATGTGGCTGCTTCCGGGGTGAGAGTTTCTATAATCCTTATATTTCTCAAGTGTTGTAGGAATTGAATAACAAAGGCTTGATCAAGGAGAGTGAGGGTTTCCGAGTTATATTTATTCAAGGTCATCAAATCCTTTTGATAGTGATTAAGAGTGATGGCGGCTTTGCCTATGCCTCAACAGACTTAGTTGCTCTTTGGTAAGTGCTTGTGCCTTCTTATAGATGAAGAGCTTGTGGTTTTGAGGGTTCATTTAGTTGTTCTCTATTGAAACAAACATAGTGTATTTGTGTAGTTGATGCATCTACTTTTCTTATGTAATGGATTATGTGGATTTTATATTTTGTATCCATGGTTTTATGGAGGTATCGGCTAATGTTGAGGAGGTGGAATGTATCATATATGGTATAGATATTGGTCAGTAGCAGTACTTAGCGCAGAGTGGAGCCAAGATATGTTGAATCTGGTCTTGTTCTTGGTTCAGGTTCCGATGGTAAGCGGTTCTGAACCCACAATAGTGAGGTTGTCCGATTGATAGAGCTACATGTTGAGGCTAAATTTCGGAACAAAATCGGAACTACTACAACAACTCACAAAAAATGGTAAATTGGACTATTTTGGAACCTTATCTTTATCCTTCAGGTGAATATGATAATTATTTCTCCCCTTAAAAATATGATCACTATTTTTCGGCAAAATTGTGTTAGTGCTTGTAATGTGTGTTAGTGTTTCTATTGAAAATTAGCACATGTGAAGTAAGGCGGAAAACACTTGTTTAGTGTGTTGTTTAACACGATATATTGCCTATGAACATAGGGCGTTGTTGCTTGCTGATAAATTGATGATTTTATCGTCACAATGTTTTCTTGATTTCTCATTTGTTCCATAACCTTCTGCAACTTATAATTGTAGGTTGACATTACTCTAGAGGTTGGCATTCAACTGCGATAACGTTAAGGCTTGCCATTTTATAGTATACTGTTATGTTATGTCGAACCACCAGATGGCGCGAACATTGAGGAAAAATTTATTCTTGCACGCTTAGAAAATTGAATTCTTGAAGACTATTCTCATGTTAATATGTTACATTGGATTGTAGATTAATTCACCATAAGACCATCCTTTACATATATTCAAACTAGAGAGCACTGGAAAATGTTATGATAAGTATATGATGAAAGTAACCTAGAATAAAACTTCCGCCATGTTGAACTCATGAACCAAATATAGAGTCAACAATTGTTTTCTTAAAAAAATATTGACTCAAATAAAGATGGCAACAGGGAATTCCCCATCGGAGGATGGCTCCCCACCCCCGTCCCCGCGGGGATAAAATTTACCCATCCCCGTCCCTGTAAATACCATCGGGGCTCAAGTTCGCCCCATCCCCGTCCCCGAGCGGGGAATTGATCCCCGCGGGGAATCCGTCCCCGTTTCAATCACAACCATAGAAGAGTGCAAAAGCAGGAAAAAAAATGAACACCATGAAATTCCATTATTTTTTTCCAAAATAGAAGCACCATTTCACAAGAACGCATTACATAAATCAGCAAGTTGTACATACAACATTGAACTCGCAGATACAGTAGCACACAAATAAGAGATCTGAGACGCTACAAGGTACATACATCATTGAACTTACTAACACTATTATCTAGATAGCAGAAGCAGGCTCCAACAGATCTGAGCTGCACCTTCACACAGACCATATCTTCTCCCTGTTGCTTGCTCCATTATTTCTGGATGGATTTGAGCCACCAGTGTTCTCTCCGAACATAGCAGAGAGATGCGGATGGGTCACGAGCATGCAGAAAGTGGAAGGTGAAGCCGTGAAGGCCAAAGGGGAGAGGCCGAGAGGGGCAAGGCAGAGTGGCTGACTGTTGATGCTCATGGGCGGTGCTGTGCCGGCTTCTCGCTCAGCGGAGTCGCATCTGGCATGGGAGAGGAGGCAGAAGGCGAGAAGCTAGCGGCAGGCCGGCGGCTGGTACTGGGATGACCGATGAAGGGATGAGTTTAGGGTTAGCCGCGGTATATATATTTGCATCTCTATGTTGGGCCTTTAGATGGGCATTCTGGTTGGTTCGCATTAGCGTATTGCCTCGCTGAGTCGGGGACACGGGGAACGGGGACGGGGGATACGCAACGCAACCATCCCCGTCCCCGCCAGCCCCGACGGGGATTAAGTTGCTACCATTTTAATTCCCGTGGGGATAAATTTAGCTCCATCCTCATCCCCTAATAGAGGAATTCCCTGCGGGAAATCAGGGCCCGTTGACATCTTTAGACTCAAAGCATGGCTTGAATCCTATTGATTCAGGTTCTGTATCTTATCCTTATTCTGCATTTTCTAGAAAGAGTATTTATGCCATGAACATGTACTAATATAGTAAACAGTGGCTCAGATCATAATATATGACGAGAATGGAAATATAAGCAATGCAGGATAAATATCTACACCAGCAAGCTTTGTCGAGCAATTATTCAATTTTCGAGATTTATCTGGATGACATCTCTTCAATCTATATACCTCAGGTTTGTGTAGATATATGAGACCACCTGCACCGGGACCTCTACCCAATCCGGTAAACGGTGTAGCGTTGATAAATAAAGGAACGAAGAGCTGCAGCGGGATCTCTAAAACCGACGCCATCGGACGAACGGCCGCTATTTTCAGCGTTTAGCATGCCTTCTGTACCGGCCGTCTGGAACTGAGTGCATGCAGCGCGTGAGAGAGGGGAGAGAATCTTGTGTAGGACCCGCTATTTCAAACTTGCAAAAAATGCTATATCTCACGAACCGAAAACTCAAATTAAATTTCGATTGCATCATTAAATTCGTTGTAATTAATTTTTCAAAACTAGATCTCTCATGGATATATTTAGATAAAGTGATAAGTGGGCCCACGGTGGATAGAGGATGATATAGAGGATGAATGGATGCAGGAGAAATGAATATAGAGGAGAGAATCTTGATGACCAGGCAGTATAGAGGATGAAAATAGAGGATGAAAATAGAGGAACGTGAGTGCGGATAGTCTGACAACGTTACAGTTACAGGACATGCTTGTAGTGGTTAGGCAACGTCACCAAAGATGAGTCTATCCAACTTGTACAACATCTGCAGTGGTTATGAAATATCTCTGTTCCGATTTGTACGGCGCCTGTATTGCCTTCGGTTTAAGAGCTTTCAATTGATATTACTGTAAGTGATTATCATATTTATTCATGTCTAAAGTATTCCAGTTTATACAGTAAAATTATGGCCATATAATTCTTCCTGTACTTCACTGCTTTTCTTTGGTTTGAATGGCCTTGTCCCTGCCATCCAGGAGCATCCATTAAGGGATTCAAGGTATGCAAACTCTTCCAATTTATTTGATCTTGTGATTAATTAATTTTGTCGATTTATGATCAGTGGCGGAACCAGGGGGGCCAGTAGGGGCCCTGGCCCCCTATGAACAGTAAAAATTGTTTAATATATATAAAAAAAGAGCTCTTCTACGGTGGTTGGAGGTACTTCTTGGTTCCTCTGGGTTTCTAAGCAAATTATTAGGATTAATTGTTTTTATACGCTGAAGGGTATAATAGTAATTGCGTCCTACCCATCCTACCGCACATGTGGCTGCGCTCCGACTCCCCTCCCGCTCACGCCGTCACGCGGCACCCGAACCGAATCCCCTCCTGAACCCAATCCCGTCCTCTTCCCTCTCCATTGCACGGCGACGGCCTCGACGGCGGCGAACCCTAGTTGCGGCGAAGGTGAAGGACGCGAGGCTGCGCACAAGCCCTAGCCGCCGCAGCCTCGTCGTCTCCCTCCCCATCGCGCGCCGCTGCCTCATCGTCTCTGTTGCCATCTTGCGCCACCGGCGGCGCTGACCTACCCTCGGCGCACTCGTCGCTGCTCCGTCCTCCCCGGTGCCCCCGACTGCCCTCGTTGCACTCGTCGCTGCTCCCTCCTCCCCGGCACCCCTGACTGCCCTCGACGCAGTCGTCGCTGCTCCGTCGTCTCCGGCGCCACCGACTGCCCTCGGCGCACTCGTCGCTGGTCCCTCCTCCCCGGCGCCCCCGACTGACGCTAGCGGCCCGTCGCTCCTCCCTCCTCCTCGACGGCGGGTCGATCTGGGACATCGGGCTGGAGATCCAAGTCCCATCGTGGGTGTAGCTGAGCCCAGCTCTTTCTTCCTCCGGCTCGGCTGCGTTGCCTGGTGACCTTCACTGTGGTCGCAACTCCAATTGCAGGCGAAAGCTTCATTCCGGGAAAGGTTCGATCAAATTCTTCCATCTTCTCTAACAAGTGTGCTCTAGTTGTTCGAAGTAGTTGAGTCCTTGAACAAATGTCAGAACCATTGTAAAAATATTCTAATTAATGTGATGCGGCGTCCTCTGCGAGGGGAAGCTGGTGATGGGGCGTCCTCTGCAAGCAACAAACATCTTGGCTTGCTTTCAGCACAATACAATGCAATGCAACTTGCATTGATAAAACGTGTAGTGCAGTGCAGTGCAGCTGATATAAAAATCACTGCAGCGTATACTCACCTTTAGCTTTGGCTTTAAGGATTCGATAGCAGTAGCAGCTCGTGCGGTGCCGCTGTTTGCAGTTTGCAGCTTGCTCATTTATTTATTCCTGGATGGATGGGAAGGATTGGATACCTTGCCAAGGACCCAGTTCACAGAATCGAAATAGGAGCGCTCCTGATCTTGCCAAAAATAAAAGAAGACCAAATAAAAATGAATCATATATGATCAGATGAAAATGCAAGGAAATTTCATGCTCATTTGAAACAGATTTCCTGCTTCTGTGTGCCTTTGGGGATTATGTATGTACCTTTGAAATCAGAGGCTTCTTAGGCAGTGGCGGATGCAGAACACGATCATAGGAGGGGCTGATCTCTTCTTCTACCTCTATTTCTTCATTTTTTTCTTCTTTTCTCCACCAATTTTTCTCATAATTATTCCTAATTTTCCATTGACGTACCAGCTGTAGGGGGGCTGGAGCCCACCCAGCCCCCCCCCCCCCCCCCCCGCTAGATCCGCCCCTGTTCTTAGGCACCACGTAGAAAAGCAAACAGGTGGCTGAAGACTAGGACCGATTTTCAATGTGTCCATGTGTTTTAGCTTGATCATCATTTCGTCATCTTTGAAGTTCCTTAGTTCCTCTCGGAATCTCTCTAAGTGGTTTCTCCTGGTTCCTCTAACTTTTTAGCCGTCAGATCGCTTCCTGTGAGCCGTCCATTTTCCGACAACCATTGTAAAAATTCTCATAAAAAATTCAATTATATACATAAAAAATTATAATTTCACTATTTTTAATAATAATTTTGAGTTTTTTTGTTATAAATATTAAATATATATATGTAAAATTTTTAAAAATCTATTGAGATATATATTTATCAAATTTACGAGGTGAAATCGTATTGTCCGGCCCCCCTTAATCAAAGGTTCTGGTTCCGCCAGTGTTTATGATCTTCTATTTTCATGCATTATGGACATATCAGGTACATTTCTATTTCGTGATGCCGTTTTGCTAAGATTTTAATATGATCAAAGTGTGGATTAGGGCATCCTATCCAACTGCTCACGAGATCCCGTTAACTGCCAACCATATCGGTGGTGTCCCGCAGCACATGCAGACAATGTCTAAATCATTTCAGACTCCAAAAAAATTTCAATGAGTTTACTTCAGTTCCAACATGGTTTTTGACTTGTTTTTGTTCGTAACAGTTTAGACAGGTTTGAAACAATTTGTTATTTACCTGTTGTGAAGCAAAAAGGCACATGTTGCAACAGTTTTAGATGCGGGTGTTAGAAAAAAGTTTCTTATTCCAATGTACAGGCGCCATGACTATATCCTGGATGAAGTTCCTCTCTAGTTATAGAGAACATTCTTAATAATACCATTAATTGTAAATGCAAGTCATCACAGAACACATGTAATGTTTTTTTGTTGTATACTCATTTGACGTAATGATTATTAGACATACATTGTGTTGAAAACTTTAGACATTTAGAGGTTGGTTGGAACTGGATGGTGCTTGGAGGTGGAAAACTCGAATTTGTGGTTTCGTGAGCAAATAATTTCTCCTTGTGAAAGTGTTTCTAACTTAGGTCTCCTTTAGTTGGGCTTTTCAAACTACTTTAGCAAAAGCTAAAAGTCAACCAAAGGGGTAAAAAGCTACAACTGCTTTGAACTAAAAGCTACTTTTGCTCCTGTTTTTTCACCTGCTTTTGAGGGAAAAATTACCCACCTGCCACTCGTAATGAAAGATACTGTTTTGTTTTTTTTTCTCCACCGAGCAACTCATCTTCTTCCTCGGTTCGCTCGCGCGTGCGTCCACGAACCAGGCATGGTGGGTGCGGCACTGGTCACGGCCTCTACCCCGACCACAGCCCCTGCCCTGTCGGCAGCCCCTCCTCTCCTCGGCACGAGCAGCGGCCAGCACGGCCTCTGGACCAACCTCGTTCCCATCCCCTGTGAGTAAGAAGAACGCCCCTCCTCTCCTCGGCACGAGCAACAGCCAGCACGGCCTCTGGACCAACCCTGTTCCCATCCCCTGTGAGGAAGAACATGTTGTGAGAATGACATGTGGGGTCCACTTGTAAGTAGTTGCAGTTTTTAGAAAAGCCACGTCTGCTCAACCAAAGGGTTTTTGGCTTTTGTCACAGTCCATATCTCACAACAGCTTTTTCAAAAGTCACAGCCCATAGCAACTTTTCCAAAAGCCATAGTTCAACCAAACAAGGCCTAATTCAGTGTGGTCCAATGAATCTAGGAAAAACTACTTTATCAATTCCACATTATAAGACTCTTTAGCTTTTCTAGATATATGATTTTTGTTATATTCTTAGATGTACACTATGTCTACATACATAATTTTTAAAAAAATATCTAGAAAAGCCAAAATACCTTTAATCTAGAACAGAGAATACATTCCAATCATTATTGCGGATATCTTTTGATGTGAGATTTTCGGGATCTTCTGGATCATCAAAACCTACACACACAATGTTCCACATCTCTGGATGGAGACCGGTAAGATAAGCTTTCATCATATGTTTCCACTTGGCAAAGTTGGTTCCATCAAATGGAGGAAAGTTGCTCGTGGTTATGTTGATGTGAGTGTTAGTAGGCAAATCTAAAGAATCATAATTAAAGGATACACTCGAATATGATTTTTTGGATTTGGATTTGGACTTGAGTGATCTTCTTGGAATCCTTTGACCATAGTACTCATCTTCCTCATCTCTATTTTCTGATTCACTACTTGGTAGTGGACTCACTAGCACCTTCTTCTTTCCCTTACTTCTCTTCTTCTCCGTGTCCTTGTTCTTTTCATTTTGCTTATCTCCCTTAGTGGATCCCTTCCCACTGAGCTTGAGCTTTGGAAGTCGCTCAAGTGTTTCTGTAGGATCATCATCAGGAGCTTCTGGTTCTTCTCCACTTTGAACATCTTCATAGAGCTCTTCTCCGTCTACCTTTGGTACCCTTTCTCTAGGACTTGCCATTTCCTCACACAGTTAAGTGCTCATGAGGAAACCGGCTCTGATACCAATTGAAAGGATCTAGCAAGTGGCCTAGCAAGTGGCCTAGAGGGCGGGTGAATAGGCCTTGTTTTGAAGTTTAAATATGAAGGACCGAGAACGTAATCCAGAGGCGACCAGAGGGAGGGTGAATGAGAGCCTGAAAATTTCTTCTCAGAAACTTAGGCCTCTGTCCCAAAATTCAACCCCAAAAGCTCCACACACAAATGTGATGCCCATGACCCTCGGAAAGAGGGTGGATGATCCCTAGGATCACAGCGAGGCACCACTGAGGAGAGAAAACCAAAAGACACAAACACTGAGTCGAGGGAACACCCCAAAACCGGACCCCGAAGCGTAGATGGAAGGCTAGCTCGGGATTCCTCCAAATACCTATGCCAACAAGTGACAAAGATACCCAGAGAGGTTCCCTGGTGAACTCTAGGACCAAACGGGAAGTCTAAAAACCAAGCCAAAAAGTCAGCAGAGCAAACGCACTAAAACGTGCCTAGCAGCAGGGGCTTGGACTATTTGAGAGTACGGTCGCGGACTGTCTGCCCTGCGTCGGACTATTCGCGGTCCCCTGGTGGACTGTTCGCCGGCCAAAATGCCACAAACACAGTGTTGCTGGACAGCCCCTGCTCAGGCCCGGACTGTCCGTGAGTTACAACGGCGGACTGTCCGCCGGTGCTTCTCCGGCCAAAACATCGAGGCGACTGGCCACTGCACAAGCCAATCTCCCTAACGCCCGGACTGTCCGCGCCCTGGCGGCAGACTGTCCGCGGGTGTCTAGAGAGGGCGACTAAAATCGCCCCTCTCCCAAATCTCCTCAAATCCGACCCAAATCAAAATCACTCGATCCCAAATTTGGAGGAGATGATCTCTAGGTAGTTGGGAGACTAATCCTAGAAGATCAACCGCTCAAATCGACTCAAACTCGGGAAATCGAAGACTTGGGTGCAAGAACGACAAAGTCATCACGAAACTCAAATCGACCCGATCTACTTGTTTGTGAGGTTTGAGTTAAATTCCTTCGGTGAAAATGATCTCCTCACAGCAAAGAACAAGTAGGATCAAACGGATTCGAAAACAAGGCAACGTAGATGGAGATCGAGTGACGGGAAAAACGTAGAGAAAAGATGAACATGAAGAACAACTCAAGAACACAAATCACACCCACGAATTCCAGCCGAAAATCGTCCCCACGAGGAGACAACGGGATTACTGTCCCGTTTCCTGAAGGTCTCAAAATCACAGAGGTATTGTGGCACCCTGTGGATCTCAGTAGCTACAGGAGAGGCATGGGAAGCAGGAAACTCTAGGTGAAAATAGCAAATGACTGAGATAGAATGAGAGGAGTGGCTGCCTCTCTATATATAGCCTAAACATTATTCCCCTTGTACCCCTAGATACATTGAGAGAACCAGCTAAACCCTAAGGCTATTCTAGACTAGCTCGAGGTTGATGTTGATCCAACGGCTACTCCCGCACACCCGGTAGCTTCGCCTCGACGCGACCTCACCCGATGCCGCCACGTGCCGTCGCCGCCCCGGACGTCCACCTCGTGAACTCCGCCACTGATTTTGAGGCCCAAACCAGTAAACTGTCCACCTCGAGTTTTGTCGCCCAAACTCGGAAACCCGCCAGTGCCCAGGTTTTGAGGCCCAAACCTGGAAATCGTCCATCACCCCAAGTTTTGAGGCCCAAACTCGGAAACCGGCCCATCCGGTGGTTTTTCTGGGGCTCTACCACCAAACCGAAGTTGTAGAGGGATGCACCGCCCGTGCACCCCGTCCACCAACACGTGTCCTCAGGTCCACGACCCGAGCTCCACCATGTCCTGCAAGTCTCCGCTTGTCGTTGTCCCAGGCTGTCAGCCACCACGGCTGATCCTCCGGCCATCGGTCCGTCGGAGTCCAAGTCTGAGTCCGCCCTTCACCGCCCTTGGTCCATCGGCATGACACTCCAGCACTTGACCTTCATCTTGCCTTCGATCACTGTCTCCGTGCTCAACACCTGCACAACACAAGCCAAAGAGCATGCGCATCAAACCCGTTGACAATCACTCATCATCATAAGACCCGAATCACAGCCTGTGCGTCCGCAAAATAACTTCATGAAAAGCTGTCAGAACGCGGAACCTCCGGGCTTGAGCGTGGAGGTTTCGAGGCGCAGAGGTTCCAGAGCAGAACGTGGAACTTCTGTGAAGCAGAGTATACAATCGATCTACAGCGGAATATAATGAATGAAAAACAGATCGAGTGTTATACCAGCCTTCCAAAGGAGTATGTTGAGTTATCCAAACAGTCGGTTGCACCTAGAAGATGATAACTTCGTAGATCGAATGAAAACCCTAGAAATCAATTCAAATCACAAGTAATAGCAGCAATAATCACAATCACAAGAGACATGAGGATGTATCCCGTGGTTCGGTTCGCCACAAAGGCTGACCTACATCCACGTTGTTGAGGTTTGCCACAATGGCTATGGAGTCTCTTGCAACTCTCTCCTCTTCTCCAACCTATCACCAAGGCAATAGATTAGAGGTTTCCACTAAGTCACAAAGGGTAATACAAACGTTCTGGTGCTCAGCCACAACAAAGTTGGTGTGACGTAACGGCCCTAATCCCATGGCCCACTGATCACTATCAACCACTGACAGTCGATCCGTACAGCCAAGAGGTTAGGACCGGGTTCGCCACTGGGCTACATCAGTGCCCGATGTCCACAGGATCAACTCACAATTCGGTTACAATCTCTTGAACATTTTGACAAATAACATCGGAGTAAATAGCGGAAGACTTAAATAACGATAGTTTTACAAACCGGTGTTCAACATAAACTTAAGGTAAAGTTATTACAGACCATAATTCAATAGAGTTGGCAGGGTAGCAAATGACAACAACTACAGATAAAGATACATCACCCAGCCCAAGGGTGGATAATCACATATCGGCCTCATCGGCCTCCTCAACAGTCACACAGCAGGGTCCAAGGCATACTGAGGAATCTGCCATACCTGCAACATGGGTAAAAGAACCCTGAGTACAAAAGTACTCAACAAGACTTACCCGACTAAAGAAAAGGGAGAAGACTCAGGAATGCAGGCTTAGGGTAGTCAAGGTAAGGCTTAAGCAAGTTCAAGTATTTTGCAGAAAAGCATTTTTGGTAAACCTTATTTTCATTTTTAAAGATTCAGTATTCCTTGTTCCATCATAATCCTTGATTCATTTTACTTTCCAAAACAGACCTAGTTGAGAACCACTCCCTGTTGACAGTCAGTGACTAAGTCTCCATAACCGAGGAGCAGCGTTAATCCGGATAAATAATACTCAGCTGAGGGTCCCTATCCACACTGCATATGTAGCACCCAAGCTTGCATATGCCAACTCGTCTACCACGATTCCTCCAAGATTGGGCCCGGTCCTACGCCACCCGGAAGTACAGTACACCACTCCAATCCGGGCCTCTAACCCACGTGGGTACATGCTACTTCCGCCATCTCTCCACTCCCAGTGCGCGGTTGTCGGTCCAATAAAGGATTCCTCGGAGCCGAAGCTTTCCGTAGTATGTGAATAGTTGCAAGTCTTAGTCAATCAGGCCCCCATACAGGTGGTCCCTAAATTTTCCAGCCAGCGACAAGCACCTCGGGACTCTAACCCAAGAGTACAGGTCCTGTCAGTTTTTCAACCCTGTCCCGGTCGGTGTCAACTGTTGAGTCCCGAACTACAACATGACGGCACCGTACGCAAGGACAACCTCTCCTTCCCATTGACTAGGTACGGATCAGATACTTAGCCAATAGTGGGAGTAAACCAGAAATTCCCATAAATATTCTTAAAGTGATCACACTTTGAAGTTGGCATTTTTATTGCAAATCTATCATATAGCATTGCTAAGCATTTGCAAATAGTTTTTGAAAGCGGTATCGGGTGTATCATTGGTCAAGGTAGATAATGCATCAGATAGGATTTCACCCAACTCCTATCAACCTAATGCAATAATTTAACTCAAAACATTTAAGAAAACATTTATAAAAGCAAGGTAGGGTTAAATGCACCGGGGCTTGCCTTGGATGGCAAAAAGAGCAGAGTCGGGGTAGGTATAAGCGTCGGAGCTTGGGGTTGCCTCGGGGACAGATCCTTCGGCGGCTACCTCGACTTCAGGGCCTTCTTCGTCAACTATACGGATGCAATGATGAATGCTCATGAGAATGATGACATGGACTTCAGGTGCAAGACAATACCACAGATTCAAGATTACTCTAAGGCAAGGCATAATCGAAATCTAGGTTGAGCATAAAAGTTAACCATTTCTTCCTTAGGCAAAATTGATTAAACTAGACTTTATCATAACTATCCTAAACATCAATCAAACATAGCATCACAAACAGCATAGACCAAAGGGTAGGGGTCTATGAACATCAAGCAATCCCAAAAGTCACATCACAGAGCATTCAACGCTAACCCTAATCACCTTTTCTATTTTTCTTAATTATTTAAAAAGGTCATTTTATGAAGGTGCTCCAAAAATTACCAAATTAATCACACAAGTTAATTAGGGTACAAGTATATGGCAAAACAAATTTCATAATTTTTGGAGGTCATTAAGGTGCTTAATTAAATCTAGGCATTTAATTAACAAAAAGCACTATTCCTTAATTAAAATAAAGCTCAAAAATCAACTTGTTCCAAATGACTTCAAAATTTTACCAGAGACTCATCATGACACAACTAGCTTGCAAAATTTATCTCAAGATTTTTGGAGCTACAGAACACTCTCTAAAAATACCAAAGCCTTCATTTTTCAATTAAAAGGGGAATTTTTCATTTTCAAATTTTTGCACAAAACTCAGGTTTCATATTTTTATAAAATACTTCAGAGCATAAAGAGTCTACCACAAAAATTTCAGAATTTATGGATCAACACAGAAAATCACACAAAAATATGAAATCTGAACACTATTCACATGTGTGAAGAAAATAGAAAACGGCACTGTTCTTCTCCTCCGTTCGCCGGCGACCGTCCGACGGCGGCGGCGTTGCTACGCCGGCCACGACGAGGCGTCTCAGGCGAAACCGAGGAGATGGGAGGCTTCAGGAGCTCACCGTGAGTCGATTAAGCGGCTCGGCGAGGGAAGGGGATGAACGGAGGGAGGTGGTCGACGGTGACCGGCGGACGTCTCACGGCGGCGATCGTCGACTCGGCGATCCTGCGCGATACAAGTGACCGCAAGGGGTCTGTCAGAGGCGCAAAGGAGCAAGGAAGGTGATGCGGGGGTCGGAGGGAGATGATCAAGGCCGGAGAGGGAGTATTTCACGATCCCGACCTCGACGGGCTTCTCGCCGGAGATGGGAACGGCGAGTTACGCCGGGCAACCAGGGACGGTAGAGACCAAATTGAGGGGTGGTGAAGCTGCACAAGGACACGGCGGAGCTCCTGAGCTAGATGGTTGAGCTCGGGAGGCGCTGGTGTGAGCTGGCGACGGTGGCGGAGGGGATGAGTGAGCTCGGGCTCACCGGCGGCCTTATATAGCCACGGTTAGCGGGCGGTAGAGAGCTCGGAGAGGTGTGGATGAGCTCGGCCGAGGCACGCGCAATCGATTGCGAGCTGGCGGAGAGGACGGCGTGCAGTCGGGGCCTGGGCGTGAGCTCGCCGGCGTTGTCCACGCGGCGGCGACGAACTGGGGACAGTGGGGGACGGGCGAGAGGTCAGCGCTCGCACGCGCGGACAGCGAAATGATCACGCGGCCGCAGGCGGCAGGTCGGGAGCATGCGGGCGGCTGCCAGGCGCGTGGCGCACGCGGCGCCGGCGAGGCGTCCATGGCCGGGCCCCCCCCCTACGACGGAGAAGATGAACAGGGTAGGCTAGGTTTTGACTTTTGGCTCATTTCTGTTTTTTTGCAAATTACTCCCAAAATTTGAACTGGGCAACAAAAACTCAAAACATCAAAGTTGTTCAGAAAAATGAGATCTACAACTTTGTCAATATGAACATTTTCAAATTCCAAATAGTTTTTGAACAAATTTGAAAACAGAAAAGGGGACACCTTTTCAAACTTGATTCAAATCAAATTTACTCTGGATTTCAAACTGAAACTTGAAAATCTGTAAACATGAAAGTTGTTCCTTTTATCAAAACCTACAACTTTGCTATTATACACTTTTCCAGAAACTCATTAGTTTTTGAACTCATATTGAAAACTGAAAAGGGGACAAAAACTGGAGTTTGATTGAATTTGAAATAACTCAAAACTTTGTACTGCAACTTGAAAATTTGTAAATACCAAAGTTGTTTCTCTTTGACAGATCTACAACTTTGCTTTTTGGACCAATCCCAAATTTTGAATAATTTTTGAATCACAACAAGAGGGATAAAATCCAGGATTTGGAAATCAGGGTTTTGCAAAAGGGATTTGAAATCAAATTCTGATTTTTGAACTTTGGCCAACACAACAACACTTCAAGACACCACAGGAACAAGAATTACACAAAGCTAGGCACAGAGGTGAAATTTCCATTTTGCCCTAGTAGAGAGAAGTGGGCTAAATAGGGTTTTAGCAATAGAGGTAAATCACATAAAATGATACACTTAGCAAAATGCATACACATGAAATCATGATCAAGATGCTTAATGATGATAATGATGATATGTCAAGTTAATTACATGTTAAACACCAGAGGTGTTACAGTTGGGAGCTCCTGGACGACCACTAGTCGCCTAGGAGCCAAGCTCCAAGAGTAACGAACACAGCAAGCGACCAGGGATTCACCAAGTGCACAAGGACGGGGAGAAGGATCTTCTCAAGCTTTCTCACACTCTCAAGAGCCAAATCCCTCAAGGAATCATAGATCTGAGCAAGGGAGGTGGGAGCATTAAGCTGAGAGAGAGAGAGAGAGCTTTTCTGTTAGTGAGAAATGAGTGGGAGTCCAGAATATTACCGTTGGGGGCGAAGAGGAGAGTATAAATACTCCCACCGACACCCACAAAACGGTCTGGTCAAAACAGGCCCCAGAGCCTCTGCGTTAAGACGCGGAGGTTCCGCTCGTGCTAGAACAGATAAGAATTCAGCTTGGCTGGCTATTTGTGGATGGGATAATATGAGGTGTCTATGATGTTTTGAGTACTTGGTTCCACCCAGTCCACTATTAGTATCCCCCTTGATAGTCCGGCTTGTCCTATAACTCAAATTCAAAATATGAAATGAATTAAACTAGCTCTTGGAGCCATTGCAAGCCATCCATGCAATTGGGGGGTCTCCTCCTTTGATTCTTTACACCCATGGTAGATGATGTACTGTCAAAACACTTGTCATAGCCATTAGTCCTTTAATTATGTGATCAACATTACCAAAACTCATTTAAAGCTTGATTGCACTTAAACTGTGGCGGTTTGGCTGAAAGTTTGATAGTGAAGATGGCGGGGAGCGGTCCAGGAGAGGTTGTGCCACAAGTGGCTTAACCAGAGACCCACTCGCGCGTGGGGAAGGCCCGAAGCTATCCACGGAGTTACCCGACCAGGAGCTTGGCCCTTGCGAGGGGCTCCAACGAGGACTAAGGGAAAGCTTGCACGCTTCTCGATACCTCGGTAAAATACCAGAGTTGTCAACGGGAGTTTGCATCTCTACCTTACTCTTTAGCTTCCGCACTTACTAGCTACCTTGGTCATGTGCTTTACCTTTCTAGCTTAGATATGCTAGTTGATAAATTTGGTACCTAGGTTGCATAACTCCTTTGTGGTAGAGATAGCAACACACCTAGCAAAACCTTAGTTACACATTAGATAGTTTACTTTCTTGTATATGTTTTGTCTAGGAGGAGTTAGAGGCCATAACTAGAGTAAAGTTCTTAGTTGCCTAATTCATCCCCTCTCTTAGGCGTCACGGTGAAAGCCCTAGTTTGGATTTGGTTAATTGATGAAACCTATTTGGTCTAATCCTATTGATAAGCATGTGTGTAGCTTATAAGAAAGGATTGGGACCAAGCCAAGTGGTGGAGCTAGCATGGTGGCATCCATGGAGGATGGTGACGGCCACAAGCACTTAAAAGATCAAGTGCTCTACCATGGATGAAATGAAGAAAAGAGATGGAGCAAAGAGGCCCGAAGGCAAAGGTATAACCTATAGGGCTCTTTGTTTTGGTGATCAAGACACTTAGCGAGTGTGATCACATTTAGGATACATAGCCGTAGGAGTTCTCTAACATATCGATACTATAGACCTAGTGAGTGACTAACAAAACCCCTTTGAAAATGCTTTGCAAAATGCTAACACACTTGCATATAATGATGTACACTTGGTGGTGTTGGCACTTTTGGGATAAGGGGGTGTTAAGGAGTTGTGGAGAAGTGGGAGAAACTAGTGTATAGTCTTTCTCCCTCCTGCCAAGCTTGCGAGGCAGGATTCAGCATTTTCGGAGGTGAAGTGTTGTGCTCGGGGAGCATCGGATGCTGGTCCGAGGAGCATCGGACGCTGGGCCGAGCGTCCGATGGTTAACCCTAGTTTCTGACAGAAGTTGAAGGAGCATCAGACACTGGCAATGGACGCTGAGGAAATACTGTTGTAGAGTCCGATGCAGGTGATGTGGCGCGAGCGTGCTTTCCAGGGAGCATCGGACGCTGGCCTGCGTCCGATGCGGATCCATCGGACGCGTCCGATGTGATTTGGCCCTCTCTGGAACCTCTCTGCATGGTCATCGGACACAGGGGTTGAGCATCCGATGTAAAGGTAGCGGCGCGTCCGATGTGGCGCAGAAAGGAGCTAAAATATGTAGTGGCATTGGAGCGTCCGATGCCTGGCATCAGCGCGTCTGATGTCACATTAACCGTGGCGCGAAGGGAAATGACCGTTGGGATCTGACAGACTGAATTCATAGCAGGGGGACACATGGTGCTCATCGGAGCATCGGACGCTGGGGTAGCGTCCGATGGCCCCGACACCGGCGCGTCTGATGCTCGGGTTTTCAGCCCAATGGCTAGGCCGACTTGTGTGGCCTATTTAAGAGGCTTGGCCGGCTCACTTGAGTTCTCTATTGGACATTTTGATTCCTAAGCATACTAGTGAGCTTTGGCAAGCCTCCCAACTCATCTCCCAAGTTGATTTGATCAAACCAAGTGAAATTGAGTGATCTAGTGCATGATTTGAAAGAGTTCAATCTAGTGGCACTGGTTCTTTGCATCGACATTGAGTTGTCTTGTTACTCTTGGCATTTGTCGGTGCCTAGACGGCTTGGAGGCATTGTGGAGTTGTTGGCAAGAGAAGGAGATATTGTTCTTGGCCACCACCATTCGAGTTTGTGAGAGGTTTTGGAGCCTCACCTCGCCGGAGCGGCAAGAGGCATCCTTAGTGGATTGCTCGTGTCATTGAGCTACCTCACTAGCGGTAGATTCTCGTGGCGCTCTTTGTGAGCTTGGCTTTGTGCCGATTAGCCACCGGGTCACCTAGTGTTGGTCGACACATCGGGGAGTAGCGTGCCGACAAGCACGTGAACCTCAGGATAAATCTTTGTGTCCTATGTGCTTATTGTGGTTGCACCCTCATATTGGTAATTGGTCTTCATATTCACATCATTTGGTGATTGGATTCACGAGTGGTTTTCACCGGTGATTGGCTCTCTACTAGGCGATCCCGAAGGCTCGGTGAAACCATCTCTTTCTAGCTCATTTACTTTGTGTACTTACTTTGAGATATTTCATTTGTTGAAATTCTTTCATATATCATATATTGTCTTGATACATCTCTTGTGTAGTTAGTTGTGATTAGTTATCTAGTTTTATCTATCGCACATACTTGTCTCATACACATTCTTGGATATCATATTTGTGCTAGAGTTAGATTATTTATTTTCAATTAGATACTAGCTTTAGTTGTTTGTGTGACATAGTTTTATTAGGTAGAATTGTTGGATAGGTGGCTTGCAACACACTATTAGGCTAGCACAAAAAGCTTCACCATTTGTTATACTAATAGTGTTTGCTTAAGTAATTTTGTAGATTTTTAATTAGGCTATTCACCCCCCCTCTAGCCAATTTGGACCTTTCAAGTGGTATTAGAGCCGTGGTCACCGTTCGTTTGAGGCTTAACATCCTCCGGTGTTAAAATGGCTCAAATCAACTATATGGGGAAGCCACCACATTTTGACGGCACCAACTTTGATTGTTGGAAGAGGAAGATGTGTGCTTTCACAAGAGTAATGAATAGAAAGATATGGGATGTGATTGAGCATGACTTTGCGGTAATTGATAGCGCAAGTCCCACTCCTAGAGAAGAAGAGAAGCTTCAATGGAATGATGTGGCCATCAACTTGTTCTATGAAGCATTTGACACCAAAGTGTTTGAGCAAATCAAGAACCTTGAAAGAGCAAGTGAGATTTGGGAGAGATTGGAGGAGACCTATGAGGGCACCAAGGCGCTCAAGAGTGCCAAGCTATACATCCTCAAAGACAAGCTTGCCACCTTCAAGATGCAAGATGATGAAAGCATACCAGAGATGTTCCACCGGTTGCAAGTGATTATAAATGACTTGAAGACATTGGTAGAGAAAGTGGAGGACAAGGACTTTTCTCACAAGTTCTTGAGATGCTTACCACCAAGGTTTGACACTTTGGTGACTACCCTAGTGAGGGAATGATTGGATACGGTAACCCCAAACCAAGTACTAGGTGATGTGGTCACACAAGACACATATCGTGTGGAACGGGATGGAGGAGCCCAAGGGGAAGAAAAGAAGAAGAAGAAGACAGTGGCATTCAAAGCTTCATCCTCCAAGAGCAAGAGCAAGGGCAAAGCAAATAAGGAGGAAAGTGATGATGAAGCAAGCTCAAGTGGTTGTGAGATAGATGATGAAGAAATGGCTCTCTCTGTGAAGAGATTTGGCAAGTTCATGAAGAAGAAGGGCTATGGAGCAAGAAAGAGAAGAGATGCAACCAAGAGCACAACTAAGAGGTGCTATAGATGCAAGAGCAAGGATCACTTCATTGCGGATTGTCCATACTCTAGTGATGAAGAAGATGATGACCGCAAGAAGAGCAAGAAGAAGGACAAGAAGGAAAAGAAAGAAAAGAAAGAGAAGAAGAAGGAGAAGAAGAAGGGTGGTTCCTATGTTGTGACATGGGATAGTGATGCTTCCTCAAGCGATGATGATGATTCTAGTGATGATGAGAGGAAGACCACCAAGAAGAAGGCTATGGCTAGTCTTGCTATCTCAAGCAAGCCTTCCATCTTCAACACTCCATCAACATGCCTCATGGCTAAGGCCACTAAGGTATCATTCGATAAGAGTGAGAGTGAGAGTGATAGTGATGATGATGAGGAGTACTCAAAGGAGGACCTCATGAGCATGCTACAAGATGCTCACTCTTACATTGAGACTAAGAGGAAGGAGTGCAAAGAATTGCGCAAGGCCAACAAGGCTCTTGAGCAATCCTTTGATGAGCTCAAGTCTACTCATGAGAGGCTAGAGGAAGCCCATGAGAAGCTTGATCAAGCTCACACTAGGCTTAAGGAAGCCCACTCCTCCCTCCTTGATCAAAGTAAGATCGAGGATGTTGTAGAAACTTGCAATGTAGGAGTTACATGTGATATACTTGATGAATCATTCTATGCTCCTATTATTGTTGCTCCCACAAATGCATCATCATCATCTAGCTCAACTAAAATGTCTACTTCTACTACTTGTGATTCATCATTAGTGGTAGAAAATGAGAACCTTAAGAACAAGGCTGTTGAGCTCACTCATGCCTTAGGCAATGCCTATGGTGGAGATGCCCGCTTGCTAAAGTGCTTGGGTAGCCAAAGGTGTCCACTCAACAAGGAGGGACTTGGCTATACCCCCAAGAAGGGCAAGGCGGCTTTTGCTCCTCACAAGACTTGTTTTGTGAAAAGCAATGGGCGTTTTTGCCATAGTTGCAAGCAATCCAGGCATATAGAGCAAAATTGCTTTAACAAGAACAAGAACAATGCTCATGTTTCATCCATTCGACTTGATTTTTGTTATATGCTTACAAAGGGCACTAATGGTGTGAAGGCTAAGTACATTGGTACACCCATGGTTGGCCCAAAGAAGAAGGCAATTTGGGTGCCCAAGAGCTTGGTGACTAACCTCAGAGGACCCAAAAAGGTTTGGGTACCTAAAAAGAATTGATCTCTTTTGTAGGTAAATTATAAAGCGGGAGGAAGGCATTGGGTGCTTGATAGTGGGTGCACTCAACACATGACCGGAGATGGAAGAATGTTCAAATCAATCAACACTAGTGGCAATGATCATGCGGATGCTATCACTTTTGGTGACAACAAGAAAGGCAAGGTCAAAGGCTTGGGCAAAATTACAATATCTAATGACTTGAGCATCTCCAATGTGCTATTGGTGGAATCTCTTAACTTCAATTTATTGTTCGTGGCACAATTGTGTGATTTGGGATTCAAATGCATATTTGGTGTTGATGATGTGGAGATAGTGAGTGTTGATGGAAGTGACTTGGTGTTCAAAGGATTTAGATATGAGAACCTTTATTTGGTGGACTTTGATGCTAGTGAAGCTCAATTTACAACATGCTTATTCACCAAATCAAGTATGGGTTGGCTATGGCATAGGCGCTTGGAACATGTTGGAATGAAGCAACTAAAGAGGCTAGTGAAGCATGACATGGTGAGAGGGCTAAAGGATGTTCACTTTGAGAAGGACAAGCTTTGTAGTGCATACCAAATGGGAAAGCAAGTTGGAAACACTCATCCCAACAAAGGAATGATGAGCACTACACATGCTCTTGAGTTGTTGCACATGGACTTGTTTGGACCAACTACATATGCAAGTATTGGGGGAAACAAGTATGGCTTTGTGATAGTGGATGACTATACAAGATACACATGGGTCTTCTTTCTTGTTGACAAAAGTGAAGTGTTTGGCATATTCAAAATCTTTGTCATGAGAAGCCAAAACGAGTTTGATAAAAGAATCAAGAAAGTGAGAAATGGAAGTGAGTTTAGAAACACAAGGGTTGATGAGCTATGTGATGAGTTTGGAATCAAGCATCAATTCTCGGCCAAGTATACATGTCAATCTAATGGAATAGTTGAAAGGAAAAATAGGACACTCATTGACATGTCAAGATCTATGCTTAGTGAATACAATGTGAGTGATTCCTTTTGGGCCGAAGCAATCAACACGGCATGCTATTATAGCAACCGACTCTATTGTCACCCTCTATTGAAGAAGACACCATATGAGCTCCTCAATGATAGAAAGCCCAACATTGCTTATTTCCGAGTCTTTGGGTGCAAATGCTATATCTTGAAGAAGGGCACAAGACTTGGCAAGTTTGAGAAGAAGTGTGATGAAGGGTTTCTACTTGGTTACTCCACTACAAGCAAAGCATATAGAGTGTGGAACAACACAACAAGAATAGTTGAAGAAGTCCATGATGTTGAGTTTGATGAAACCAATGGCTCTCATGAAGAACAAGATAATCTAGATGATGTAAGAGGAACACAATTGATGGAAGCTATGAAGAACATGGACATTGGTGATATAAGGCCAAAGCAAGTGATTGACATTGAAGATGACAAAGATCAAGTGCTCTCTCCTCCAACCGTGCATGGCAATGACATTGCAAGCTCTAGTGGTTCACATGACCAACAAGATGCTAGTAGCTCTCAAGTGGCTCATCCAAGTACAAGTGCAAATATCCAACCGCAACAAGTACTTCAACCAACACATATTGCAAGAGATCATCCTTTGGATCAAATTGTTGGTGTCATAAGAAGAGGTGTGCAAACAAGATCAAGATTGGCTTCATTTTGTGAACACTACTCATTTGTATCATCTATTGAGCCAACCAAGATTGATGAAGATTTAATGGATGTTGATTGGGTAAATGCAATGCATGAAGAATTGAACAACTTTACCCGCAATGATGTTTGGGAGTTAGTGGAAAGACCAAAGAACACAAATGTTATTGGTACAAGATGGGTTTTCCAGAACAAGCAAGATGAAGATGGCATTGTTGTTAGAAACAAAGCAAGATTGGTTGCACAAGGGTACACTCAATTGGAAGGCATTGACTTTGGAGAAACCTTTGCACCGGTTGCTAGATTGGAAGCCATTAGAATCCTACTTGCATATGCTTGTTCTCACAACATCAAGCTCTATCAAATGGATGTCAAAAGTGCTTTTCTCAATGGATTTATCAATGAGCTAGTGTATGTTGAGCAACCTCCCGGATTTGAAGATTTGAAGAAACCCAACCATGTGTATAAGCTCAAGAAGGCATTGTATGGGTTGAAGCAAGCACCAAGAGCATGGTATGAAAGATTGAGGGATTTCTTGCTATCAAAAGGTTTCAAGATGGGAAAGGTTGACACCACTCTCTTCACCAAGAAGATTGGAAGTGACTTGTTTGTGTTGCAAATCTATGTGGATGACATTATCTTTCGATCAACCAACCAAGACTTTTGTGAGGAGTTTGGAGAGATGATGGCTAACGAATTTGAAATGTCTATGATTGGAGAGCTTAGTTACTTCCTGTTGATGCAAAATGTGACACCTCACGCTAAGCACACAGCAAGCCGAAAAACTAGCTTCAATCGGGTACCCAGAATGTGCTGAACCCGGAGATGTGCCAGTCGGTTTGACCTGAAAACCAACAAGGGAGAAAAACTATGAGAATACCTTTGGAACATGCCGGATAAAACCAGACAGTTCCATATGTACGGCTTTGAAAGCCAATCACGACGGCACACAGCTATAGAAGCTGTCTGTCAGAGCAAGTTTATAAAGTCATTCGGCTAGTATGAGAACAGAGTATATAAAATATATTAACTGCCGAATGCATATGTAAAGGAAGACATGCTCGAACAAATTAAAGATATTATAAACAGGTAACTTGCAAATATAGATCTATTCAAATAACACATGCATAGGCTAATCCAACTAATCTGCCGCACGTTTAGTCTTCATAAACCGGTCAGGTACAAACTCAAGCAAAGCTAATCCACCGCATGATACCACTTGCTATAAGTCTACACCATTCTTATAATTAGATTAATCCACCGCATGATACAATCTAATTATAACAAGCTAAAAGCATGCATGTATTTGAACAGATCTATAAAAGCTCATTACTCGTGTAAGCTTAACCAAAATCGGCAAACCAGCCGAATTGGGGTCCATGAAGAAGGAACAAACAAGCAAGCATGATTAAACTAATCTAAAACCTGCATCTGCCGCACGACACCTAGTTTCATCAAAGCCTAACCATGATTGACATGCGTGAACCCACAACATGTGACAATCTAGATTGAAAGTTGATTCGGCCATCATGATCTTATGATTAAAAGAGAGCACAAGCAAACTCATGCGACAAGACCGAACAAAGATCAATCTAGATTGGGCAAAAGAGTGTTACAAGAATTAAATAAATAAAATATATAACACATGATAACTTAATGAATCTATTAGATCTGCCAAATCTAATAGAGCCGATAACTATTTTTATTCATGACTTAATCCGCCGCACGATACAAGGCATAAGCAAAAACTTCCCGTCATAAGCTTAAATCCGCCGCACGATACTAAGCTTAACATACGAGACTACTTGCATCATATCTAAATCCACCGCATGATACTAGACATGATAGCAAGGTTGCCGGTACTTACGGAGGTCGACGGATCAATGATTCCTCTCGAAGAACTCGACGACACGACTAGGGACTCGAAGGTGGCACGGGGCCCATTTGTATTGATATGGTTGTGAACGGATCTCTTTACAATGGCCGGGGGTTTATATTTATACCCTGGGCAGAACACGAGTCCCAAAAGAATATGACTTATAAAAAATACTAAACAAAACTTGGAAACTACGACTCCTAGATCTAATTCTCTTCGGAGTCCTTTTATTATTACGACTTTATTCTTTGAATCGGCTTCACTTGCCATCCGTCGCTTCCCGAATGGAATCACCGCCTTCTGAGATAGCCGACCGCATGGGCGTCTGTCGAATAACCGAGGTTTAACCGACCGTTCGCATGTTTGCCGAATGCCTTTCTCGCTGTATGCGGGCCCACCTGTCATCTTCTCAATGTTGACCAAAATCCAGTGTTAACACAGGCCCCCCTAGTTCGGAGTATGAATTGTCATGCTTCGAACTATTTGATCTCTATTGGTCTTCTTCAAAAAGCAAAGAAATCCACTGATAGCAATAACATTTTCTCACCATGTTTCCACAATTTTGCCTGTAAAACAATAATTCTCCAATACATGTGGAAACAAGTTAGTTACAAATGCATATGTGTATAAATATTATAGTTCTTCCATTTTATTGATCAGAAGATGCTGCAATGTCGACTACATCTCAAAAGTATCATATTTTATAACCAAGATTTCTTTTAAACTTGAATAAAATGGTACCTTACTCATCCATCCGTCTCTTTAATTATGGGGCTTTAGTTCTCACTGAGTCCTCAAGCGATTGCAAAACAGAATAGCTATAGAAATGCTTATCTTTTACCCCTTGATCACTTTTCATCCGGAGTTTTTATCATTATCTTTATATAAAATCATATCACATAATATTGCAAAGTCAAAGACTCGACCATAAGGAGATACAAGCCATAAACCTAGATCAGGAAGTGCAAGTGAATATTTTATTACTTTTTCTTTTGCATATGTCATCCTCCCTAACTTTTAAAATTATGAGGCTACTGGGCCTTCGACCATCTTTTATTTTATTTGGCGGTCACTTGACCTTTTCTTTTTCATATTTTTATTTGGGCGGTCACTTGACCTTTTTTCTCTCTCAGTTCTGGCGGACACGTGTCCGTCGTTTTTATTTCTGAGATTTATAGAATAGCCTCATATTTTTAATCAAAGAGAGAATGCACATGCAAAACACTTATTAGTTTATAACGTGTACGTGAACCTTGATCTTGAGAATATGACTATAATCTCAACTAGTAGTCACAATGATTTTGACAGTGCTCAATATGACATTAAGTAAATTTTATTATTTCATTAAATCTCCGAATTTCAAGTATCTCTCAGAATAATGTCATAGCAAATTCTACCTCTATTCATATCCCACAACTACTTTCAGACAAAGTTTAAATTCTATGCAACCCACAAATTTCAAATACTTCAAGATAAATATAATAACCACTAGATTCAAATTTTAAAGAAATCAAAGCTATAAACCAGACACAGGTGAAACATAAAATAGAGCATCTATTAATCATTTCAACAATGGATAACCCAAAATATTTATATCACATATTCATAGAGTGGTTTTTTTTTGTGTGGAGACGCAACATGAGAGGTTTCGCTTTTTAATGATTTTAATTTTAAGCTCTGAAACTATTAGAGAAGCGAGGGTAAAATTACACAAACCACCGTTGAAGATGAAGCAGCCATTCGTCTTGTTCTTCTTCACGATGGATCGCCCGATGCTGTATGATGTGTGCGTGTTGATCTCAGGCCCCCTGACACATAGTCACAGCGGCGTAATCGATGATTCACTGATGTCCTCCTTTCTCTTATCCGAGACGTCTTCGCCGAATACGGGTTGAAAATATTTGAAGCCAATCATAAACGTCAATCCTTCTTCTGCAAATGACTGGCTGCTTCAGATCTTGTAGTTGTTCTGACTATAAGTGAACTTGTCACCGTTGCATGTGTCTTGTTGGCACCATCTTATTCAAGGCCATCAGCAAAGGTATCTCTTTCAATATGAAGTGTGCTGAAAACGTTTTAGCCGATGGTCTTCTATCGGTCGTCCAATTGCTAACGTCCTTTGTGCCTCTGATGTAGCCTTTCGTAACCTTATCACCAGATTGAACTTTGCGTTACTCAGGGAAAGGTAAAGTTATATTAATAAGAGACGAAGTTTCTGTCTTATCGGCTTTTGCCTAGTATGCCTTTGACTTTCTCCTTGTTGAGGAACTAGAATGCTTTAGGTGAGCATGCTGTCAGGTAACTCACGGTAGCTTCAAAGGACGTCATTTTTGACGAAGCTGAGTGTGTTGTAGAGGACGAATACGAACTCGGCGGTGCGTGGATGCGTGCACGATGAGGTTCAGGCCCCCCGAGTATAGGAATTTGAGCATGTTCACCTTATGTTTTTCCTTCTCATTAGTTCTTCATATCTGCATGTACACTCTTCTGCTCCAAACCGATAAGTGTTCTTCTTGGAATATGTGTATAATGATATTTTCATCAGTGTGCTTATCGGCTGCTGCATCTAGAATTTCTGTATGCTTCTATAGTGCTGCTTTCCATGCTAACATTGGTCTTTAAATATGCCCTCTAGATATTTAACCGATGTAAGCATAAAGTGGACATCGATCTTGAATGTATGCAATCTTCTGGTGCAGCGATCAGAACTATTGCTATCGGCCTACCCTTTCAGCCAATGCCTCCAAAAATTAGCCGATTGTATCATCCCATATATGTGTCATGCTTCTTGGTTAACCATCCTCGTGATTGCTTGGCTGATTGGCTTTTGGTGTGTTGGCCTGACCTTGACAGCTGATTCTTATATCCACTAGTTAAGAATTGATTTTTCCTCAACTGAGTTCTTACAGTGCTGGATCTGGAGTTCGATTTGAGTAATACCGGCTGTGTAACATCGTCAGGGTCCAAACAGCTTTGATCGGCCTGATATTTTTGTTCGAGTTTGTCAACTTACTCCATCGATCATATCTAGCTTCTTCATTCACCAACAATAGATTCTCCACTTCTTGTGAATACTAAAAATGGATCGACTGTTGCCTCTTTGTCGATATTGCAGAGGCTGCAGGTTGCAACAGTCTTGGGAGGCTCCGCATAGCCGATCATGAAGTGTGAGATGATACTATACTCTGGATCCAAATTTGTACTGACATATATTGGTCTTGTTTCGGCTTCATTACCAACATTTACTTCTTCTAACTTATCAGCCGACATGAAACCTCGTCCCAACTTTCCTTCGTTACCATCAATTGGGTTATCCATTCAAAAATTGCTCTGAGAGCCGACTGCTTGGATCGGCTGCTGGTCCCACCGGGCGTGCCAAAAAGTATGTTGACGCAAAACGTGACACCTCACGCCAAGCACACAGCAAGCCGAAAAGCTAGCTTCAATCGGGTACCCAGAATGTGCTGAACCCGGAGACGTGCCAGTCGGTTTGACCTGAAAACCAACAAGGGAGAAAAACTATGAGAATACCTTTGGAATATGCCGGATAAAACCAGACAGTTCCATATGTACGACTTTGAAAGCCAATCACGACGGCACATAGCTATAGAAGCTGTCTGTCAAAGCAAGTTTATAAAGTCATTCAGCTAGTATGAGAACAGAGTATATAAAATATATTAACTGCCGAATGCATATGTAAAGGAAGACATGCTCGAACAAATTAAAGATATTATAAACAGGTAACTTGCAAATATAGATCTATTCAAATAACACATGCATAGGCTAATCCAACTAATCTGCCGCACGTTTAGTCTTCATAAACCGGTCAGGTACAAACTCAAGCAAAGCTAATCCACCGCATGATACCACTTGCTATAAGTCTACACCATTCTTATAATTAGATTAATCCACCGCATGATACAATCTAATTATAACAAGCTAAAAGCATGCATGTATTTGAACAGATCTATAAAAGCTCATTACTCGTGTAAGCTTAACCAAAATCGGCAAACCAGCCGAATTGGGGTCCATGAAGAAGGAACAAACAAGCAAGCATGATTAAACTAATCTAAAACCTGCATCTGCCGCACGACACCTAGTTTCATCAAAGCCTAACCATGATTGACATGCGTGAACCCACAACATGTGACAATCTAGATTGAAAGTTGATTCGGCCATCATGATCTTATGATTAAAAGAGAGCACAAGCAAACTCATGCGACAAGACCGAACAAAGATCAATCTAGATTGGGCAAAAGAGTGTTACAAGAATTAAATAAATAAAATATATAACACATGATAACTTAATGAATCTATTAGATCTGCCAAATCTAATAGAGCCGATAACTATTTTTATTCATGACTTAATCCGCCGCACGATACAAGGCATAAGCAAAAACTTCCCGTCATAAGCTTAAATCTGCCGCACGATACTAAGCTTAACATACGAGACTACTTGCATCATATCTAAATCCACCGCATGATACTAGATATGATAGCAAGGTTGTCGGTACTTACGGAGGTCGACGGATCGATGATTCCTCTCGAAGAACTCGACGACACGACTAGGGACTCGAAGGTGGCACGGGGCCCATTTGTATTGATATGGTTGTGAACGGATCTCTTTACAATGGCCGGGGGTTTATATTTATACCCTGGGCAGAACACGAGTCCCAAAAGACTATGACTTATAAAAAATACTAAACAAAACTTGGAAACTACGACTCCTAGATCTAATTCTCTTCGGAGTCCTTTTATTATTAAGACTTTATTCTTTGAATCGGCTTCACTTGCCATCCGTCGCTTCCCGAATGGAATCACCGCCTTCTGAGATAGCCGACCGCATGGGCGTCTGTCGAATCACCGAGGTTTAACCGACCGTTCGCATGTTTGCCGAATGCCCTTCTCGCTGTATGCGTGCCCACCTGTCATCTTCTCAATGTTGACCAAAATCCAGTGTTAACACTTCCTTGGTCTACAAATCAAGCAAATGAAGAAAGACACATTTGTTAGTCAAGGCAAGTATATCAAGGACATGCTCAAGAAATTTGGGTTAGATGAAGCAAAGGCAATAACCACTCCAATGGGCACAAATGGACATTTGGATAGTGACTCTAGTGGTGACATGGTGGATCAAAAGTTATATCGGTCAATGATTGGAAGTTTACTCTATGTGACCGCATCAAGGCCTGATGTCATGTTTAGTGTGTGCAAGTGTGCAAGGTTCCGAGCTTTACCAAGAGAAAGTCATTTGAAGGCAACCAAAAGAATATTGAGATATTTGAAGCACACTCCACATGTTGGACTATGGTATCCCAAGGGTTCTCAATTTGAATTAATTGGATACTCGGATTCGATTATATGGGATGCAAGGTGGATAGGAAGAGCATATCGGGCACTTGTCAATTGCTTGGAAGATCACTTGTCTCATGGTCATCAAAGAAGCAAAATAGTGTTGCACTCTCTACCGCCGAAGCCGAATACATATCCGTGAGTAGTTGTTGTGCACAATTACTATGGATGAAAGCAACATTGCAATATTATGGAGTCAAGTTTGGACAAGTCCCATTGCTTTGTGATAATGAGAGCGCCGTCAAAATAGCCACCAACCCGGTTCAACATTCAAGAACAAAGCACATTGACATAAGACATCACTTCATTAGAGATCATCAAGCAAAGAAAGACATATCTATTGAGAGTGTGGGCACCGATGATCAACTTGCCGATATCTTCACCAAGCCACTAGATGAAAGAAGGTTTTGCAAGCTTAGGAATGAATTGAATATCCTAGACTTCTCCAACATGAGTTGAATGCACCCCACTTATGACATGCCTCTCCTCCAAGAAAGCAAAGGTGAAATTGTTTGGCATATGCATTCATTCTTATTAGGTTGCGATCTAGTTCATATAGTCATCACATTGCTTATTTAGGCTCATTCATGGTAAATCAAATGAATTTGAAGTATATATGGTACCACTATTGCTTCTATGTTTGACTTGATCTAGTGGTAGCATATAACTTGTTTGTGAGCTTGTAACTCTAGTGTTTGGTCTAGTAAGTGAGCAATGGGTGTTTAACCAACGTGAGTAAGATAACAATTGTAAGATGTGTGAAGAAGCTTACTCTAGAGCAAACCGTGTTAAATATCCTATGCTCATAAGCTAGATTAAGCCATAACTTGACTTAGTTTGATCCCCACATACGAATCTCATGATAAAAAAATTGTCTCCTTTCATTAAAACTTGCCCCACCTTTATGGAAATTGTTGACAAAGGGGGAGAAAATGCTACAAAGATAAGTAAACCTTCAAGTGGGATCAGAGCATACAAATAGGGGGAGCAAGCTCATAAACATGATTGTTGCATTTAAAATGTGCATATTCATATGATTGACTGCATTGCATAAGCTATTTGTTTCGCTATTCATGCTTATGTGGTGAATGCTAGTGTTAGAACATGATTGATGATATGACTTACTAGCATGTATAGAACTACAACTAGACATATTTGTTTCTCAAGTGGTTCAAGAGCCTTATTATAATATTGATCTCATGGGGTTCTTGAGTTTTGATGTATGTCTAGTGATAAATGGTGTTAAGGATGGTGTAACATGTGCACTCCGATTGGTATCACGCTTCAAAGGTCCATTCTTATGCCTTAACATCATTATTGGTAGTATTGCTCACTCACAATTCTTATCCATACATATGTGCCAAATTTAGAACCAAACTCTATAGCACATATGTAGGGGGAGCTAATACTATCAATGTGGTTACTCAATTTTAAATCACATATGTTTGTATAGGTTGTCATCAATTACCAAAAAGGGGGAGATTGAAAGCCCTAGTTTGGTTTTGGTTAATTGATGAAACCTATTGAGCCTTTTACTTGTATGCCATTAAAAAACATGGTGTAATCGTCCATGTCCCTAGAAGATGGGCTCTAACACTCTTGCCACTGGGTCTGAAAACTTTTCTCTCCCACGCCATTCCGTTCGTATGAACCACTAACGATGTGAACTGTGTGGGGAAAACGACATCAATGCCCCTCAGAATTTTTTTTACTCATGCACCACTGGGCGTTGGGCGCCAACACCCTGGCTTTTGGCGCCAACAAGGTTGGCCTTGGCGCCAACTCTGCTGGCTTTAGGCGCCAACTGTCCTGCTCTATTTATAGCCAACCCCTCTCTTCCATTAACACTCACCTCCCTCACTACTCAATCCCTCTCCTATACCCTCTCCATTGCCATGTCTGAAGCTTCAAGCTCCATGGAGAGGCGGCTGAGTAGGCGTGTATTTTGCCCCAACTGTAGGGTGCTTGCCAATCGCTTCACCTCGAGGACAGAGACAAACACCAGTTGTGTCTTCCACAAGTGTCCCTTCTTCTCGGTTTGTTCCTCTTCTTTGTTCATTCATGCTCTGGTCTTGTTCTTCTAATATGTGCTCATGTTCTAATAATCTATTGCTCAGGCTGGTGGGTGCCAGTTCTAGAGGTGGGAGGATGAGATGGATGTTACTCCATCACAGGCAGGCTATGCTGCTCCTTTGCCTATACAAGCAATGGCTCCAGTAGGCATGCAACCAGTGGCAGCAGCACCTACAGCAGGTTCAGCTCCAGTGACCAGCATGAACAAAGCTTCCCAGGCTGCTGGCAGGGGTCAAGTGCAAGACAGGGTAGATGGAGTTATGCAACAACTTAAATGGATTGAGAAGTTGGTCTTTGTTGCAATATTTCTTGCCTTGTATGCAATAATGAAGAAGTAGGTGTGTGTGTGTGTTTGCCAGCTCATGCATGTATGGATGAACAATCAATCAATGAATGAAGGTTGCAATGGCATTTTAGACCAAAACAATGTTCAAATATGAACCAACATGAGCAACAAGAATTTGTCCAAACTGGATGAAACTAGCATTAACTTGTCCAAACATTACATGACCAACATAACTAAGTTCAGTTCACCAATATTACATCACATCATCACATCACAAGTGACATCTCAGTAGTTCAACAAACCAAAAGATAAGGTGTTCTCCAACAAATTTGCATCCAACCAAAAGATAATGGTTTCCCCACATCACAAACATGTTCTCAGGTTTACCAAGCAAAAGGACATGGGCTGGAGTCACCTGTGCTTCAACCAAGTTGTAGCTTCTTCTTGCCTCTGGTATTAGCAGCTGGGCTGGAAGGGTCAGTTGCAAGCTGGCTTACATTTGCCCTGACAGGACTGACAAGGTCACCTTTCTTGGTGTGAGCTTCTTGTTCACATTCCTTTTTTTCCTTGGAGGACTGGCAACCTGGACAGACTTATGTTCGTTCAGTGATGCCATCACAGTAGCACTGCCTGCAGCTTCAGTGCTGGCATTGTAAGGGGCTAGGAACACAGTTTGGAGAGGACGAGGTTGATTGGATCCAGTTCCAGATCTTCAAGAAAAAGGAGCATGCATACAAAGCAGTTACAGATCAGTCACAAAGCAGTTCTAGACCATTTAAAAAAAGATGCATACAACCATACCTGCTAGATAACTGATTCTGAGTTGAAGCTGATGTAGATGAGGACTTCCTCTTCTTGACACTTGATGCAGATGTAGATGAGGACTTCCTCTTCCTTTTCTGGACCACTGCATTGTCCACAGCTTCATTTGGTGGGTTCACCATTTGAACAGGTTGTCTAGCAACCACAATGCTTGTCTCTGTGTTGGCCAAAGGTGCTTTCTTTTGCCTCTTCTTTGGGAGACCCCTGCAGGCAACATCAACAAAATTTGGTCAATATTACAATGTGCTCAAATAGCTATGTCTGTTGGATCACCATTTTTACAGTCATGATGTCTACCTTTCTTGTTCCATTGCAGCCATGTCTGCTGGATCACCATTTTTACAGGTGTACCAGTGGTGCCCTAACTGGTGACTGTCACACCCTGAAATTTTCATTTCTAAAATTAGAGTTAAAATGATTTATTTATGAATTTCTGTGCTCATAAAATATAGAGAAATAAAAATTTCTATAAATTAAAATTTATCCTAGGGTTTAGAAACATATTTGTGCATTCATGTTGGAGCATTTGGGTTTTTGTGATGTGCGGTTTTGGCTAAAATTCAATTTGACCTCAAAACGGTTTTAAAACAATTTAAAGAAAAACGAATTTTCTAGAAAGGGTTTTGAAAATAAAGATTTTCTGTTTTCAAAAAAATTTGGAAAAGTTTAAAGTTTCAAAATTTCTGTTTCAATCAATGATTCAAATCAAAAGTTCAAAAGGAATTCAAATTGGTTCGAGAATGATTTGAAAAGGTTTTGGAAATAAAAAGAAAAGGCAAGAAACCCTCACCTCACCCCTCCTCTCTCATTCTGGCCCGAAGGCCTGTTCCTCCCCTTCCCCTCCGGCCTTTCTCGTCCTCCTGCGCGGTCCAGCTCGCGGCCCAGCAAGGCCTCCTCTCGGCCCAGCCAAAAGCCGTGTGCGCCGGCCTTCTCTCCCTCCCTCTCACTGACATACCTGTCCCACTCGTCAGCCGTCCCACCCCACTCCTTTTGTCGCTGACGTCCTGGACCCATCAATCAGGATCTTCTCCCTCCCCAAACTGCAGCCGGGATGGACTCCACCGCTCGAGTCCACCTTGGCCACGCCTCCCTCCTTGCCTGTTTGCTCGAGCCGAGCCCCCTATAAACCTCGCCCGTCCTCGCCGCCTCTCCCCTTTCGAAAATCTAAGCTTCTCATGCCCTAAATCGCCGTAGCTAGGCACTCCGCCATAGCCGAGTTGCAGCCGTCGTCATTTCTGATCTACGCCGCTTCGCCGTCGTGTTGAGGTCTTCCTCAAGCTCTGCGTCACCTTCCCGAAGCCACCCGAACCTTAATCTCTCTTTTCCACTCTTGGTTTCTCGATCTAATTTCTCGCCGTTGTTCACAGAGCCGCCGCCGCCTCGCCGTGTTCCACGCCGTCCAGGAACCCCCTCCGGCCACATCATTACCTCAGGTGAATCCGCGTTGAGCTTCTGATCCTTCCCGTGTTTTCCCCGTGCCTAACCGAGCACCCTAGCCCTAGGTCCGCTTCGCGCCGCCACCCACCGGCCATGGCGCCGCCAGGGACCGCCGTCCCCTGCTCCAGCTCCGGCGAAACAGCGCCGCCTCACCCATGCCATCTAATCTCGTTCACCCATCCCAAATCCGACGGCCAGAACACGTCCATACCCCTTCGTCGATCATCTTTGCAAAAACGCCCTTACAATTTCTTGAGCCTCAACCCGCGCTCCAAATTGCACTGTGCGATGAGTCTTTGCAAACTTCCATCCAAGCCCCTGCATTTTCTTCTAAACGAGGTGCAGTCCAGCCGGAAATCCGATTTGTTTTATTTATTTAAATCTGCGAAAATCAAGTTCGATTTATTTACAAAACTGCCACCAGATTCAAATGCTTATAACTTCTTCGTTTTAACTCCGATTTAGTCCGTTCAGCTTGCGTTAGATTCGTTTTGAAAAGTTCTTTCAAACTATATAACTTTCAGTACTGTTTTTCATAATTAAAATTTGAGTTAAATCTAATCTAATAACTAGTGTCTTTAATCTTGTTTAAATCATATCTTTTTCGTTTCAACTCCGATTAGCGTGATTTTCGCGTCTGTGTGTTCGTAGTGAATCGCAGATCAGTTTTCAAAACTCTTTATTTATTTATTTATTGATTGATTGGTGTACTGTTCTAATTATAGGCCTTGTTTTGCTTTGCATGATTGCCTTTGGATGCTTGTGTGGTGTCCTATGAACGTATGTCCAGTCTGTGAGTTTACGTTGGTGATCAAGAAGAAGAAGTTCGTGATTCAGAGTTCAAGATCAAGAGTCAACCTTTGGAAGTATACAAGTCAACAGAAGAAGGATCTTGAGTTAAGGCAAGTATAGCAATCGAGTTTTCTTTTCGCAATCATGATCATGTTACTTAATTAATGTATGCATCGAATGATAAAAATGACTTATTAGCAACTTAAGAAATTATCTGTACGAGCACCTTCGGGATTTACAGTGCAACTGTTGGGGGTTATATGGCTCTGGCTTTAGCTCAGTATGAGGACCTTTTCTAGCTTGTTAGAGGTTACCCGTGTGGCGCAAATGGGGGATAGCAGACTGGGGATCTCGTGCGGCTGGTTGAATCACCCAGACTGACTAATGAAACCTAGCGGCCCTAACTTGTTAGACGAACCTTTGAAAGGCTTCATCGTGAACCCTGCCGACCTTCCTTGGAAGTGGGTTAAGAGGCTGGCTCCCTCGGGCGAAAGGGCAATTCACGTCTCGCAGTGAAAGTGTACACCTTTGCGCAAAGTTTATTAAACTGATATACCAGCCTTGCTCAAGGACACGAGCGGCCTTGAAGACGTAAAGATTATGACTTTTGTTGGTTAACATGTTCATTATTTACCGTTTTATGCTATTCATTATTTATGTTGCATTGATCATGAGACTTGGGATCTATATCACTTGTTGCTATACTTGTGGAGTTCGACATGGACTTACTCTTGCTTTTCCCCACACCTCAGAGTGTTAAGCTTTGGAGAAGCTTAGGCTTGTGATCAACCAGTCAGTTGTTCCCTGTGAAGTTGGTGCCTCCATCTGAAGATCGGAGTGTCTTTCCGCTGTCTGCTCTTTAAGGTTATGTTCTTTTGTTTTACATACGTTATATATGTGCATTGTCTTTCGATATTACCCTTTATTTGTGGCTATATGTGAGATTTGACTTCCTGGGCTCACATATGGTGTATACCTGGTTTTGTTTTTAAAACCGGGTGTGACAGTGACATATAGGGCACTCATGCCTCTTTATCTTCTTGCTCCCTCCTTCTAGTGCTCCCTTGTGTCTGTTCTTGCTTCTTCCAGCTGTGGACTTCAATAATGGTGGGTGCATAAAAAAGTCATGTGTGGCTTTGGGCCACATGGTCTTGTCTGGAATGGATGGGATCACACCTTCATATGCAGCTCTAAACCTCTCCACTTAGTAGCAGTCATCTACATAGTCTTCTAGCTTTGCACCTGGAATGGAGGTGATGTAGGCAATAGCATGCCTACATGGTATCCATGTCCCTTGCCACTTTCTGCATACACAAGTCCTCTCTTTTAAGTTCACCACAAACCTGAATGCCCTGTCACTGCTGCCATTTGCTCATAATTCTACAATTCCATCACCTTCAGTAATGACATCAATCTCTAAACCATAGCTATCCTCTCTTAACTTCTTAACAATGTGAGGTAGAATCTTCCCTTCAAATTTCTTTGCAACTTTCTTCCTGATATTCCATTTAATCAACAACTTCTGCCTAAAAGTGTCTAGCAAGTCATCAATATGCTTGTCTTTGTCTTTCTTTATCCAGTTGTTGTAGGACTCTGCCAAGTTGTTGGTTACATAGTCAACTTTGCTGCCAAACCTAAACTGGCTCCTACTCCACAACTTCTTGTGATTTTGTTGTAGATACTTCATTGACTCTGGTTTAGCCTTAGCCATTGCAGCATAATGCAAGTCAAACCAGTACAATGACCAAGAATAAGAAGCTGCCCAGAGATGATCATCAAAAATTTTGCCATTGTACCTCTTCTTAAAGTTCTGTACTAGGTGGTACATGCACTCTCTATGTTCTACAGCTGGAAAAACCTCACTGACCCCATGCATCACTGCCTGTCCACAGTCTGTACTGATGCAAAGACCATCTGGGATGCCTATTACTTCCTTCAACCTCTCCATGAACCACACCCAGTTCTCATTGGTTTCAGAATCTATGATACCAACAGCAACAGGGTACATCCAGTTGTGCCCATCAACTGCACATGCTATGCACAACTGCCCCCTGAACCTACCAAACAAGAAAGTGCTATCTACTGCCAAATAGGGCCTACAACCCCTAAGGAAGCCATCCACACAGGCCTTCAATGCAAAAAAAGCATGTTGAACCTTAGCTTGTTGCCTACAATGTGGTTATCAATCACAACAACTGACCCAGGACTCTCACTCTCTATCTGTGCCTTGAATCTATACAGGTTGTCAAAACTTTTGTCCCATGGTCCATAAAGCTTGTCCATGGCAAGGTTCTTACCATAGTACACTCTCATGTAGGGCATATTCACTTTGAAATGTTCCTTGAGCTTCTTAATCAACTCAGTTGCACCCAAAGTTCCATCTTCTTTTAGCCAGTCAATCACCTTCTCACAAACCCAATACTTCGTGCAGCCTACTGGAACACCAAGCCTCTTCTTACTCTGACATTCATGTTTAGATGGATTCTTCTTAACCTGCATATGAAAACAGCTATGAAAATGTCAAGTATGAATATGAAAATAGCAATGAATTATTACAATGGCAGAGGAAATCACCTGAATTGTTTTGCCATCCCTCATGGTTGAAGCATGCATTCTCCAGGGGCAACCGTCATCCCTCCAGATGTAGTACACTCTGTACCTTCCTGTATCACTCTTTTGAATGAAATACTGATTCTCTTTTATTGCAGCATGAGTAGCTAAAGCCATCTTAAATTCAAACATGTCTGCATACATGCTTCCAACACACATGGGGGGAAATTTTTGTCATAATCAACACTGGCATCACTGTCAGTTTCAAATTGTTCATCAGGCAAAGGACTTGGACACTCCCTTTCAGTGGCAGATGAAGGTGTTGGCATCTCTGATTGGATCTCAGCTTTTGCATTAGGTGGTGAGAGCTGAGCTGGGAGCTATGCTATTGGAGGTGGTGGTGCAAGGTCAGGCAGGTACAGACCTTCATCATCAACACCCACATGCTCATTCTCTGGGTTTGGGTTAGCTAGCATGTCATCATCTGCACATGTTGTGCTCTGTGTCTGGGAAGGTTCTGCAATGCTAGGAGGTGCATTGGAAGGAATGGCATTGGAAGGAGTGATGGGGGGTTCAACAGATTGCTCAGCAATTGGATCCCAAGAAGGGATGACAGGAGGCCCTTTGCTGGGTAGATAGTAGGCTAAACTCATCAAACAACACTTGGAAGCTTCATTTTTGGCAAACATTTCAACTAAGTCATGGTCATTGGTGAGGGGGATGTTCTTCTTTGTCTCATGGCACCAGTAAAACAAACTGTAAGCATCCCCATAACGCCTAGGATACTTATCCACAATACCTAGAACCACATTGTTGTAGTTTGCAACATCAGCATCCACAACTTCACTCACGCAATACCACTTCCCCCACGAGTATTTTTAGCAATAATCCAAAATTCTAGGTTGTAGCTACTATTTGGGTCCATCCTACAGATGAACAACAATAATCACAAAGGGGAAACAAACTAGGAAGAGCAACAATCACAAAAAGACTAAGTGCTAGCACTCAACAATCACCACCAACAAACAAGCAAGGGAAAAGTGGAACTCACCCTTCTCGGAACCAGGAAGGGCGCTCGGTCGCGGCCATGATCGTCGTCGATGCGGCTCACGGTACCTCCCTTGATGCACTATCCCATGCGACCGCCGGAGCAACCACGGATGCGTCTCTCCCCTCAGCCGTAGCAGCCCGCCGACACTCAGTTCTGCGCCGCCGCCCGCAATCGCCGCTAGGGTTCGAGACCTGGATCTAGGAGTCGAGCGAGATGAGAGTGAAGAGGGGTCAATACCGGTCAACAAGGCGTCCTTGTTTAGTCCATCGGCCAGAGGCAGCGCCCAGGGGCAACCGAGGTCAATTGCCACAGCAGGCCCCACTCGTCAGGACTGCCAAATGACGCAAATCAAACAGAAGGCGGACGAAATGGTGTGGGAAAGAAAAGTTTTCAGACCCAGTGGCAAGAGTGTTAGAGCCCATCTTCTAGGGACATGGACGATTACACCATCTTTTTAATGGCATACAAGTAAAAGGCTCATAAGCTAGATTAAGCCATAACCGTGAGTAATGGGTGTTTAACCAACGTGAGTAAGATAACCATTGTAAGATGTGTGAAGAAACTTACTCTAGAGCAAACCGTGTTAAATATCCTATGCTCATAAGCTAGATTAAGCCATAACTTGACTTAGTTTGATCCCCACATACGAATCTCATGATAAAAAAATTGTCTCCTTTCATTAAAACTTGCCCCACCTTTATGGAAATTGTTGACAAAGGGGGAGAAAATGCTACAAAGATAAGTAAACCTTCAAGTGGGATCAGAGCATACAAATAGGGGGAGCAAGCTCATAAACATGATTGTTGCATTTAAAATGTGCATATTCATATGATTGACTGCATTGCATAAGCTATTTGTTTCGCTATTCATGCTTATGTGGTGAATGCTAGTGTTAGAACATGATTGATGATATGACTTACTAGCATGTATAGAACTACAACTAGACATATTTGTTTCTCAAGTGGTTCAAGAGCCTTATTATAATATTGATCTCACGGGGTTCTTGAGTTTTGATGTATGTCTAGTGATAAATGGTGCTAAGGATGGTATAACATGTGCACTCCGATTGGTATCACGCTTCAAAGGTCCATTCTTATGCCTTAGCATCATTATTGGTAGGATTGCTCACTCACAATTCTTATCCATACATATGTGCCAAATTTAGAACCAAACTCTATAGCACATATGTAGGGGGAGCTAATACTACCAATGTGGTTACTCAATTTTAAATCACATATCTTTGTATAGGTTGTCATCAATTACCAAAAAGGGGGAGATTGAAAGCCCTAGTTTGGTTTTGGTTAATTGATGAAACCTATTTGGTCTAATCCTATTGATAAGCATGTGTGTAGCTTATAAGAAAGGATTGGGACCAAGCCAAGTGGTGGAGCTAGCATGGTGGCAACCATGGAGGATGGTGACGGCCACAAGCACTTAAAAGATCAAGTGCTCTACCATTGATGAAATGAAGAGAAGAGATGGAGCAAAGAGGCCCGAAGGCAATGGTATAACCTATAGGGCTCTTTGTTTTGGTGATCAAGACACTTAGCGGGTGTGATCACAATTAGGATACATAGCCATACTATTAAGAGGAGATAATTCACGGCTTATGCGGTGTTCAAGTGCCACTAGGAGTTCTCTAACATATCGATGCTATAGACCTAGTGAGTGACTAACAAAACCCCTTTGAAAATGCTTTGCAAAATGCTAACACACTTGCATATAATGATGTACACTTGGTGGTGCTGGCACTTTTGGGATAAGGGGGTGTTAAGGAGTTATGGAGAAGTGGGAGAAACTAGTGTATAGTCTTTCTCCCTCCTGCCAAGCTTGCGAGGCAGGATTCAACATTTTCGTAGGTGAAGTGTTGTGCTCGGGGAGCATCGGATGCTGGGTTAACCCTAGTTTCTGACAGAAGTTGAAGGAGCATCAGGCGCTGGCAACGGACGCTGAGGAAACACTGTTGCAGAGTCCGATGCAGGTGACGTGGCGCGAGCGTGCTTTCCAGAGAGCATCAGACACTGGCCTGCATCTGATGCGTATCCATCGGACGCGTCTGATGTAATTTGGCCCTCTCTGGAACCTCTCTGCATGGTCATCGGACGCAGGGGTTGAGCGTCCGATGTAAAGGTAGCGGCGCATCCGATGTGGCGCAGAAAGGAGCTAAAATATGTAGTGGCATCGGAGCGTCCGATGCCTGGCATCGGAGCGTCCGATGCCTGGCATCGGCGCGTCCGATGTCACATTAACCGTGGCACGAAGGGAAATGACCGTTGGGATCTCACTTACTGAATTCATAGCAGGGGGACAAGTGGTGCTCATCGGAGCATCGGATGCTGGGGTAGCGTCCGATGGCCCCGACACCAGCGCATCTGATGCTCGGGTTTTCAGCCCAATGGCTAGGCCGACTTGTGTGGCCTATTTAAGAGGCTTGGCCGGCTCACTTGAGTTCTCTCTTGCACATTTTGATTCCTAAGCATACTAGTGAGCTTTGGCAAGCCTCCCAACTCATCTCCCAAGTTGATTTGATCAAACCAAGTGAAATTGAGTGATCTAGTGCGTGATTTGAAAGAGTTCAATCTAGTGGCACTAGTTCTTCGCATCGGCATTGAGTTGTCTTGTTACTCTTGGCATTTGTCGGTGTCTAGACGGCTTGGAGGCATTGTGGAGTTGTTGGCAGGAGAATGAGATTGTTCTTGGCCACCACCGTTCGAGTTTGTGAGAGGTTTTGGAGCCTCACCTCGCCGGAGCGGCAAGAGGCATCCTTAGTGGATTGCTGAAAGGTCCTAAATGGCTAGAGGGGGGTGAATAGCCTATAAAAATTTCTACAACAACACTTAAGCAAGCTTATTAGACAACTAAATGGCGAAGCAAGTTTTGCGCTAGCTCTACAAAGGTGCAAGCCACCTATCCACAATTCTAGTTAATTATAATCTCTATGTCACACAATATCTATGTTGCTATTTTACAACTAAATGAGCAACAATAATTACCACTACACAAGATAAGTAATTTTAACTAGCTACAAGAAGATATAATTATCACTTGCAAGAATGTAACAAAGGTAAATACAAGTGATAGAAGTGTGTATACCGAGTCGGGCAAGAGATCAATAAATGGATACCAATGAATACCACGAAGACAAGATGACACAATGATTTTTCCTCCGAGGTTCACTTGCTTGCCGGCAAGCTAGGTCCCCGTTGTAGCGATTCACCCACTTGGAGGTTCACGAGCTAATTGGCATCACACGCCAAACCCTCAATAGGGTGCCGCACAACCACACCACAAGATGGTGATCCACAAGCTACGAGCAATCCACTAGAGTTACCTTTGGCGCTCCACCGGGGAAGGCACAAGAAACCCCTTACAAGCACTTTGATTGGGGGCGGACACAATCACCAAATCCCCTCACCAATCACCAAATCACCAACCGTCTAGGTGACGGCAATCACCAAGAGAAATAAGAAATCCACAATCATAACAATTACCTAGTGCCACCAAATATGCAATCTCAAATGCACACACTAGGGTTTTCCCCAAACCTCTCCCAAATGAGCAACAAGCTAGGAGATGGAGAGGAGAGGGAGATGCTCTTGAAGCTTGTTGGGTATTTTAAACGCACACCAAATAATCTGCAAGCGCACGGATACCGATGTAGCTTTCACCCAAGAGTATTTCAGGGTATCGATTTCCACGGGGAACGTGAAGTGTACTAGAAGAATTAAGAACGTCCAAGAAAAGAATGATAATGTGGTTAGAGAGGGATATAAGGGTTTTCTAAGCGGATCTATTTAATTAAAGGCTCACTATACTTTACTTACTTCGGAGCAACAGTACCTTTCTGATTCTCGAAAAAAAATAAGAAAAGGGTAATCAGGAGAAGGCTGCCAAAAAGCTCTACGGAAACACCAATCCTAACGTGGTGGATTATAACAATCTACAAAGCTGTCACCCCTGTAGCTACCACAACTATCCGGAGGATTGGGCGCAAACTCAGGTAAACCCTAGTCTAGACACCGTGTCTACACTAACGCTTACTACTCTAATTACGTACGATAACTAGAGCACTCAATACGAGCGGAGATCCAGTAAATAAAATAAAGTAAGAACTGAAATTAAATATAATACTTAGAAGTAGTAAATGAAGAACCTGGAGATTACTCGAAGACGAACCAGATGCTGCACCAATACAATGTCGAGGAAGATCCGACAGATTCGGCTCCTCCTCAGCTCTCTCCTTCTCCTCTCTCTAATCCGATCTCTAATTACAACTAGATGAACTAGACAACTAGAACTAGAACTAGAAGAACTAGAAGAACTAGAACTAGATCTAATTCTAGATGAACTACAAGAGATTCATCTAGAGGGACCTCTACTTCGAATTGAAACCCTAGTTTCTGATGTGGAGATGAATAATGAAGATGGAGATGCCTGGAGAGGGGGGTCTGGGTCTGGTTTTATAGCCCGGAGCGTGGAACGTGAGCCCTTGGATCAAACCGACTTCAGGGACGGTGGAGATGCATCCTAGGAGGCAGTGGAAGAAGGTTCCAGAAGGCGGAGGCAAAATGGCCTCCGTGGCCGACCGGTCGGTCATGGGGTGGGACCGGTCGGTCTGGCCCAGTGGGCCCACGTGGCGGGCCGCCTCGTGGTGTCTTCTAGATCCTTCTTTTGCAGATTTCGTTGCGAAATTAATATCTTTTCATCCGGGACTCCGAATATAGCAAATGATATGTCTATTTCGATCGTCTCGACGAGCTCTTCGCAATGGTGCACTCCAATTCATCACTTGAGATACTTTTATATAGTGAAATATTGATGTCCTACAAAACAAGTGAGAGCACCAAAACTCGTGGAACTTGTTAGTTTCAAACCCTACAACTATGCTTTGTAATTCATTTAGTGTCATTTCATGCAATAGTTGATGGTTAATTATGAGCATTAGTGAGCGTCAACAAGTTCCCCCAAGCTTAACCTTTGCTAGTCCCGAGCAAAGCCAATCTCAACAATGGATCAGGAGTTGCTGCAATATCTTCACTTCCAACAAGTACACATGTATTCAAATAGAAGTTCTCATATGGAATAGGAAAAAGTATCATATTATTCATCATGGGGCTTAGTACTTTACCTTGAATCTTGAGTAATTGAAAGATAGAATAATCAAATCAAGCACTATATCTCTAGTTCTTTCACTTCACCTTTATCCCAGAGTTTTATGAATTTTCAGAAAAGCTTAAAAACATATGTTGTCAAATTAAACAATGAATCCAAAGAGAAAGTCAACCACACCATTGAATCAAGAAGTGCATGTGTATGCAAAATGGAGGTGGATGCTCTTTTTGAATATATCACTCTCTTCTGTTTATCAGAGACACATGGCTATGAGGCTAATTCTACTGGCGGGCACATGCCCATTTTTTTTGATATCCTATTTTTTCGAGGTTCCGGACACTTGTCCTTTTTTATTTCCTCGGGATCTATCTTTTTGAGGTTTTGGACACTTGTCCCTTTTTATTTCCTCGGATTTTTTTTTCTCTCTTTTTTTCTTTTTTTTCAATAGCCACGTGCTTCCAACAAACTTTTGAGAGGATTGGAACAAATAATCATGAGCATTTATGCGGAAAATGGATGGAATGTGTAAGTGATCTCAATTCAATAGCATGATAACTTCTCATAGGGTCAACAAAGCTTAATTTAACTCAATGCAATTATTAGTCATATTAATATTGGAAACTCTCTGGAACTCTAGTGTTGTTTAGAACAAGATAGTAGTAGCTCAGATCATCACATGTCATATCTATCAATTACCTAGACTCTGGATCAAGCATTTACTACCCATATATTTAATTTCATTTTTAAGCATCATTGTTAATCAGGAGAACTCATGCTTTGAAGGCTAGGTACTTGAAAGAAATTAGATAGAGCAACTATTCATCATTTCCATGTAAAAGATTAGAGAGAGAGTTCTTCTTTTACTATTAACTTTTTAAAACAAACTAAACAAACTTAACACACTATTTATTTAACCTAACACACTTATTATAAATAACTAAGATAGTGAATAAGACATACCTAGATTACGAAGATAACGGGGTGCGTCTCCCCCAAGCCGGTTCCCTTAATAGCATTGAGCCTTCATGTGCCCATATATTTTTTTCTTTTTAATTAATGGTGAGCCTTTATGTGCCCACATTTTTTTATTTTATTTTATTTATGTATAGAAAGAAAACTTAAGAGGATAAGGATACTTATCTGGATACACAGGGGTGCTTTCCCCCAAGCTGAATGTTGACGTAGTCGTTCATTCTTGCCATGTAGTGAACTGGTAGTGGAAATGTACTTCCTCTATCGGAGCTTTGATTGATGTTGATGGTTGTTGAAACAGTGCTCCATTAGTGGATGAGACATCCACTTGCTTGTCAGCTTTTCTTAGTCTTTCAGATCCTGTGAAACTCAAATAGACAACAAAGCTTGTGGAATAGATTAAGCGTTAGTGGTTGGCCACTTAAGCCTTAGTTGTCCAGAGTTTCAGTAAGATCTCTTTCTCAATATTTTTGTATTTTTATTTTTATGATGCAATGACAGTCTAACAAAATGAATGCATTTTTATTTTTATGCCACCACGGTGAATATCCCTACGAGTTTTTACACACCATAGAATTATTCACATGAGGCTTTTAAGTTTTATGATGCAGTGTAATATTTTTATTTTCTCCTTTTTTTATGCAATGATGATGCAGAAAAGTAAATATGCTATGGAGAAATGATTATGCAAATGATAGAAAGTAAACATGCAAAAAGAGAAATTAATGCAGAAAAAGATAAATATAGATAACTACCGATTTTACCTTTCAGCGAGGGTTCAGTGTTTTAAGTCCTCTGAACAGGACTTCTCACCATGTTCATTCTTGAGGTGCATCATTTGATCTTGATAGGTAGACCTTGATAACTACACCTCTTGATATGGTGTCACTCATGTTCTTCGTTCGCCCAGCAATTTAAAGTTAAGCATTAGTTGTGGAAGCTGGCAACATTTTGCTCAGTGTGCATGTTCTTGTAGATCCAGGACCTTCACTTTGTAGAATTTGGGAGTTGACAAAACTCCTCTATGTTTTGCTCAAGAGTGTGTCCTGCTCATAAAGACGATGTAGAGATCAAGTGCATGGGCTCTGTTGGTGGAAAAACACCAACCGGACCAAAAGTTTTGTTCATTCCTCTCTAACCTTAGGCACATCGAGCAAGATAAAGTTGTTGTTTATGTATTCTATTCAATCTTAACATGAGTGATAGGATCAAAATATGAGCATGAAGTAGCATCTTAAAATATTTAACAGATCAGATTGCTTAACCCAAGGAAGGATAATCTATGCATAAAGTGTCGATCCTTTCATGATTGTGATATATCATCTTCCAAAGGTTAGATGCATAACATTTTAGCTCATTGGTTAAGATAGTGAGATTCAAGAGAGTAAAGCTAAGAACAAGGAGTAAAGAACTGAACATGTTGAGTTGATTAGGTTGGATCATGTGAGGTGCAACTTAAACATGTTTGGTTCTTATTTATGCGTAGACTAGAATTAAGGAGAAGCTTTTTAAAGTGATGGTCACATACCTTGAGATGTTACCTTTATCATTGAAGAGTGATGTGTCGAACCACCTTGTGGAAGCTTCTCTTGTCTAGCTGGTTGTTCTTCATGAATAGCTTGTCTTCTCTTGCTTATCTCATAGTGAGCCAGCTGAGTCTTGTCCTCAACAGATCCAGATGATGGAGACTTTGTCAACTATTTTCTTGATTTGTAGGCTTAGGTACTGTCTCTCCATCTTCTACTTCTTGTGGTGCAGTGGCTTCATCCTTTATGATATCCCCTCAATTCCTGGCAGTTGGTTCTTCCTTTGTCGTTTGAGTCAACGTTTTCTCTTGGTTTTCTTTAGCTATTCATAAATTGTGTAATTGTTGAAGAGGCAATGAACCTTTTGGTCAAAGATCCAAAAGTGGATTTCTCTAGTTCTGACATAGATGACAACATTGAAGATTTTCAAGAACGGTCTTCCAAGAATGAGTGGTGGATCATATTCTTCTTCTTGATTGGGATAGCGTCCAGTGGCCTGTACTCATCAAAGTGTTGAAGCTGGTTTTCTCCGTCCTCCCCTTTAAGCAAATCTAGACAACGGAATTGTGTCTCCCCCAAGTTGGCTTGTGAGGAAGGTGGATGCCCAAATTTCTTTAACAACATGTTCATGTGTTGAATTTGTAGACCTTGGTGTTGTTGAAGTCGTTCCACTTCATCCCCCAAATTAGCTCTTGTGTTAGAAGACAGGATAAGTTCTCACTGCTTGTGTTTGTACTGTTTGATTTGAGGGTTCAGAGACGAGTGCCCCCATGATGGTCTTTGTCTTCTAGTGGCCCAGCTTAGACTTGTTCATCTATTTTCATGGAGTGAGTGCTTTGATTGTAGGTATTGTTTTGTGGCACTCATCTTTTGTCTTGTTCTACGGATCTCATTTCTATGTCTCCCTTGCGCAAGTTGTTGAAGTTCATGTGTCTCTTCTTCTCCAAAGTGAGTTCATCTCAGGACTTTCCCAAATTGGTATTGAAAGTTTTCCTGCAGGGGTTAGTCCAACAAAATATCCAACATTCACTATAGCATACTATTGGCTCAAAAACCAACCTAGACACCACGTCTAATTTGATTTAGGAAGGCATCTTAACCTAAGCACCATGCTTAAATTAAAAGGCCTTTGATAGCAAGATCACCACTCCTAAACTAGACATATGTTTCATTTAAGAGATGTATCAAAGTACTTCAAACCTAAACATATTCTATAGCAGATGAAGGTAGGATTAAAGCATTAAAGAGATTTACTCAAATGGTGATAAGAGAGCATGATTAGTGTATAGCACATGAGCATGTCTTAAAGGTAGGGACAACCAATATAGCAACATGTTAAGAGATGTTCTTACAAAGTGTATCCCCCAAGCTTTGATTTGCAAAAATCAAGATTGGATGAATGTAATTCAATGTTGCATGATGATTAGTTGGACATACCTTGTGTTAGTCATTCCTTCGAACTTTTCGCTACAGACCTGCAAAGGTTAGTGACAAGAATACCCGAAGGAATATTATAACAATTATATCCTTATGCTCATTACACAAAGGTAGTGTAGCAGGAGAGTGAACACTGATCTAAAAAGTGTTTGTTTTAGAACACTGAGCTTGTCTTTGGAAAACCTTCAGAATGAGATTTGGTGAAGTGGTTTCCCCTACAACACCAACTTAACAGCACAACGAGATCTACAAAATTTGTGATAAACATATGCATCGACAGCCACCCTTTTGAAGTTTTTGTAAACAAAAAGTGTGAGGGGGTTGAAAATCTCGAGTGTGGCAATGTTAGACACACCAATTGAATCAGGAGATGTTTCATATGAGCATGGATTTAAAGAGGTGTTTATGAAGTAGCTTCCATGCTCTTTGATATCATCTTCCTCAATTTTAGAGAAGAACACCGAAGGGTGGGGTTCATCATTTTCTAAAGTGTAGGGTGTTTTCTCTAGAGAAGGTTCTGTGACAACCAAATTATTAGAAGGATTTGAAGGAATTTCAAATTTGGTTGGGTGTTTCTCCTCGTGTTGGTCAGGATTGGGTTCGACTTCTTCTTCTGGGAATTCGTCAAAAGTGCTAGTGCAAGGAGTATTTTCAAGGATTTTCTCAAGGATGTCTCTTCCTTCACTAACAAGTTTATGTGAGAATGATCCTCCAGAAGCTAAATCGAGATGTAGAGCAGCTTCCTTGCTAAGACCATGATAGAAGTGAAAGTGTAGGACATGGTCAGGTAATGAAAGATTTGGGCCAAAATTGGTAAGGCTTATGAACCTAGCCCAAGCTGCTTCTAGTGTCTCCTTCTCTTTTTGTTTAAATGTAAGAACTTTGATTCTAAGATCAGTGATTCGAAAAAGAGGGAAGAAAGCAAGACAAAAGTTGTCCCGAAGTTCATCCCAATTTCCATTTGTGCCCCTTACGGAATGATCATACCATTTTTTCGCTCTTCCCAAAAGGGAGAACGGGAATATATAGTTTCCATTTTATGATCTCTTGTGTCATGCCAGCAATAGTCCGACAAGAACACAATTGCTCAAATTCCCTAAGGTGGGTGTATGGATCTTCGTCTTCTGATCCAGAGAAGGATTTTTCCCGAACCATGGCTATAAGAGCAGGGCGAAGCTCATAGCCATCTATATGAATGGGGTGTGATGATGGTGGAGGCTCCAACAAGTCACCCTTTGGAGCAAAGAATTTTAAGATAGGAGTGAAATCCATGTGGTAAGAAGTGTGGTGGTGAGGTAAAGGTGGTGATAAGAAAAAGGGGGTAAAAGAAAAGAAACACGAACGATCCTGGTTTGATTCTAGAAATAGCTACTGTTCCCCGGCAACGGCGCCAGAAAGCTTGTTGGGTATTTTAAACGCACACAGAATAATCCGCAAGCGCACGGATACCGATGTAGCTTTCACCCGAGAGTATTCCAGGGTATCGATTTCCACGGGGAACGTGAAGTGTACTAGAAGAATTAAGAACGTCCAAGAAAAGAATGATAATGTGGTTAGAGATGGATATAAGGGTTTTCTAAGCGGATCTATTTAATTAAAGGCTCACTATACTTTACTTACTTCGGAGCAACAGTACCTTTCCGATTCTCGAAAAAGACTGGAAAAAGGGTAATCGGGAGAAGGCTGCGAAAAAGCTCTACGAAAACACCAATCCTAACGTGGTGGATTATAACAATCTACAAAGCTGTCACCCCTGTAGCTACCACAACTATTCAGAGGATTGGGCGCAAACTCAGGTAAACCCTAGTCTAGACAACGTGTCTACACTAACGCTTACTACTCTAATTATGTACGATAACTAGAGCACTCAATACGAGCGGAGATCCAGTAAATAAAATAAAGTAAGAACTAAAATTAAATATAATACTTAGAAGTAGTAAATGAAGAACCTGGAGATTACTCGAAGACGAACCAGATGTTGCACCAATACAATGTCGAGGAAGATCTGACAGATTCGGCTTCTCCTCAGGTCTCTCCTTCTCCTCTCTCTAATCTGATCTCTAATTACAACTAGATGAACTAGACAACTAGAACTAGAACTAGAAGAACTAGAAGAACTGAAACTAGATCTAATTCTAGATGAACTAGAAGAGATTCATCTAGAGGGACCTCTACTTCAAATTGAAACCCTAGTTTCTGATGTGGAGATGAATAATGAAGATGGAGATGCCTGGAGAGGGGGGTCTGGGTCTGGTTTTATAGCCCGGAGCGTGGAACGTGAGCCCTTGGATCAAACCGACTTCAGGGACGGTGGAGATGCATCCTAGGAGGTGGTGGAAGAAGGTTCCGGAAGGCAGAGGCAAAACGGCCTCTATGGCCGACCGGTCGGTCATGGGGTGGGACCGGTCGGTCTGGCCCAGTGGGCCCGCGTGGCGGGCCGCCTCGTGGTGTCTTCTAGATCCTTCTTTTGCAGATTTCGTTGCAAAATTAATATATTTTCATCCGGGACTCCGAATATAGCAAATGATATGTCCGTTTCGATCGTCTCGACGAGCTCTTCGCAATGGTGCACTCCAATTCATCACTTGAGATACTTTTATATAGTGAAATATGGATGTCCTACAAAACAAGTGAGAGCACCAAAACTCGTGGAACTTGTTAGTTTCAAACCCTACAACTATGCTTTGTAATTCATTTAGTGTCATTTCATGCAATATTTGATGGTTAATTATGAGCATTAGTGAGCGTCAACAAAGCTCTCAAGATCAATCACTAGAGCTCAATCTCTCACTTGAATGGAGCACAAATCCTTGGGAGTGAGAGAGGAGAGGGGAGAGAGCTTTCTTCTTCTCTTGGATTTCAAATGAACAAGTGAGGAAGAAGAATGAGAAAGAGATGGAGCAAAAGGAGGCACAACATCCCCAAATACCAGCCATCCACGCTCATGACCGTTGGAAGCAAATCTGAGTTGAACCGGATATTCTGGGTAGGCTCAAAAAAATATCCGACGGAAGGCTTACTGTCCACACGAATGGAGTTGAGCTAAATTCAAACGGAATATCCGGCTAGGGCTGAGAATATATCCGGCGGGGGGTTCTCTATTGTGTGCAAAGGAAGAACGAACGTCCGAACAATATATCCGGCTAGGGCCGAATGTTATTCCGAGTAAGGCCTTGCTGTTTGGGCGCATGAACTTCTCCATTTTCTTCTCTTTTAAGCCCTTTTCAAAGTGCTAACTCTCTCACAAATTACCAAAACAATTTGGCACTAAAGATAGCAATTTCACAAGGATTTTTGGGGCTTTCTCATGCACCTCACCAAGTCACTAAGCGCAATGCATATGCAAATGAGACTCACACTTAGTGGCACTAGATAACCATTGTAATTAAAGATTTCCCCTCTTTATAGTACGGTTATCTATCCTAAACCCGATCACACACTCTATTGTGTCTTCATCGGTAAAACAAAATGATCCTATATTTATACCTTTGCCTTGAGCCCATTTTGTTTCTCTCTTTCTTTATTTCCATGTTGGAGCACTTGATCACAATCTTTCGGCTATCTCCATCACATGAGTGCCATCTAGCTCCACCACTTGGACTAGGACCAACTTATCTTATAATCACACTTAAGCATAGAGTTAGTCCAATAGGTTTCATCAATTAGTCAAAACCAAACTAGGGCTTTCAATTGCTCGTGTCATTGAGCTACCTCACTAGCGGTAGATTCTTGTGGCGCTCTTTGTAAGCTTGGCTTTGTGCCGATTAGCCACCGGGTCACCTAGTGTTGGTCGACACAACGGGGAGTAGCGTACCGGCAAGCACGTGAACCTCGGGATAAATCTTTGTGTCACGTGTGCTTATTGTGGTTGTGCCCTCATATTGGTAATTGGTCTTCATATTCACATCATTTGGTGATTGGATTCACGAGTGGTTTTCACCGGTGATTGGCTCTCTACTAGGCGATCCCGAAGGCTCGGTGAAACCATCTCTTTCTAGCTCATTTACTTTGTGTACTTACTTTGAGATATTTCATTTGTTGAAATTCTTTCATATATCATATAGTCTTGATACATCTCTTGTGTAGCTAGTTGTGATTAGTTATCTAGTTTTATCTATCACACATACTTGTCTCATACACATTCTTGAATATCATATTTGTGCTAGAGTTAGATTATTTATTTTCAATTAGATACTAGCTCTAGCGTTGTTTGTGTGACATATTTTTATAAGGTAGAATTGTTGGATAGGTGGCTTGCAACACACTATTAGGCTAGCGCAAAAAACTTTGCCATTTGTTATACTAATAGTGTTTGCTTAAGTGATTTTGTAGATTTTTAATTAGGCTATTCACCCCCTTCTAGCCAATTCGGACCTTTCACGCGGTCCTTTCAAAATTGATAGAACTTGATTTTAGGATTTTTTAGGAAAAAATAATCAAATTTGAATTTAGTATGAGGGAGAAAGACTAGCTACGCATTTTAGCCAAATATTAAAAAGAAAAATCAGAGTTCTTCAACAATTTCAAATTTAATTCAAACTGCATTTTAATGTATTAAATGATTTTGAATGAAAAAGTTTTTCAACTATAAAATTACATAACTTTTTGGGGTCTATAACTTTTGTTTTGAGCGTTTCTCCATCTGAGGTCGTTTGAAAGATTCAAATTTAAAATTTTAGAAATCAACATAATTTTTGTTGCGTAGATAAAATATTTGGACATATAAACGATCGTAAATTAAAAAGTTTAAACTAAAAAGTCGTAGATCTCGTTGAGTACTACAACTTTGATATAAAGTTCGTTTTCATCACACATCATATGAGAAACTTAAGAAGTTTTCTTGCAACATATCATAGTCGGTTCAAACCACAAATCAACAGCGATAGTATTAGTGTTGGTTCTTGGCTAAAACTGGTAGTCGTTTCGTGACTAAAACCGATAGTAAATACCTGAATTTCAATGCCGGTTTGTTCTACCACTGTTGGTTTTAGCCAAAAACCGACAGTGATATGACGGGAGACACTATTGCTGTTGTTTTTAAAAATTCAGCAGTGATGAGGCCGACAGTAAAAACTAAATCTGTAATAGTGCATTATCCATTGTTTCATGTGCATGTGTTGTGTAACTTCAAAGCATAAACCTTTCTACGGGTGAACAAAGTCTGTATATATGCGGTATTTAGAACATAAATTTCCAAATTAATTTGGTGAAAAATAACTTTTAAAAATTGATTCTAGAGACGGCAAAAAAAATCGATCTACTTGTAAAAGCGATTAGTATCCTAAGCCGTCTCTCGTAAATTGATTTCAAGAGACGACTAAGAATTTCAACTGTCTTTAGAAATTGATGTCTAGTCTAGGAACGGCTAGAAAATAGTTGATTTTTAGAGATAGACTGCGAACACAAGGTTGATATGTCTCTTGTGGTTCGATCCTAAGTGACGAGCGATTGATTAACAGGCTCACCGGTAGGGGTGGGTGGAAACATGTGTTCCTGGTTGTATTATTGTACATGTGTGGAGCTCGAAGGTAGTGGTCCATGGCGAGGTGAAGGTCAAGTAGAGACGTGTCGTACCGACGGACCAGAAGCGGTGAAGGTCGGACGTGAGGCTTGGACCGACAGACCGGAGGGCCGGAGGACTAGCTATGGTAGCTGGCACTTGGCTTCAGCAAGCGAGAGCACATGGGGATATGCGATGACATCGGCCAAGTCAAGAGGAAGACGATGGCGTCGTGGCACTTGGCGAGAGGTCGAACACGGACTTGCATGGGAGATGCAAGTGTCGTCGGCCAAGTCAAGGAGTAAGGCGATGGCGTTGTGCTCGGCATGAGGTTGGACATGCATCGACATCGGTGTCGGTGGTCGGGCGTGAGAACCATGCTCCGTCTACGGTGCGGGTGTGGTAGTTGAGCCTCGAAAAACTACCCTCGACGGTTTCCGAGTTTGGGCCTCATGAAACGACCGAACGGACCTAAGATGTCGCCTACAGGGGGGTGAATAGGCGTTTCTCAAAAATTAACACCTTAAATGCGAAAGTGATTAGTATATGAGCTTCCAATTTCTTGGAAGCTCTCAATCGGAGTAAATCAACCCCACAAGAGACAAACACACAATATATGAAAGATATACAAAAAAATATAGAGACAATTCTCTGCACCACAAATGATTAGAACAATATAGAATAATTCCTGTGCAGAAAGGTAATACCGGACACGTCCGGTAGGTATAGCGGACACGTCCGGTAAACGCTAAACCCTAAATCCTCAGGCAATACCGGACACGTCTGGTATTTGCGATTTTAGCTCCGGGTTCCAAATCAACTATGGTTTCTTCTCAACTTTGTCACACCCTAGAGGGATAAAATCTATATATATATGCTCAACACACAGAACCTGCAGAGGAAGCTCGAGCCACACAAATATCGAATGTGATAAAAGAGAGAAGACACGATATTTGTTTTACCGAAGTTCGGCACCCCCTCGGGTCCTACTCTCCGTTGAGCCGGCTGCGAGCTACCATAAAGGTGAGCTCTAGAGGACACCACCGGTCACTCTAGTCGCGGTCTATTTCACCCGCAATGCTCCTTCCACTAGTTGATCTCTTTTGAGGAGAGATCAAACCTTCACAAACTTTCCGAGACACTCCACAAAGCTCTTGGGTGCTCAACGGTGATGCCTAGCCGTCTAGGACCGTAGAGTCCAAGAGTAATGAATGTGCACAACAAGATCGACGATTTGCACAAGTGCTCAAGAGGTGGCTTGCTCTCTAATTTTGAATTTCTCTCAACCCACAAAAGGATTTGGCAATTAGAGGTCAATCACTCACTAAGAGAGGGTTGGAAAGTGCTTTGGAAGCTCTAGAATGGGTGTAGAAGTCAGTAGAATCAGCAACCTTCAAATGAGAAGGCTTGGGGGTATTTATAGCCCCACCCACGAAACTAGTCGTTTTCTAGCCGTTGGCTGAAAACGTGAAGGTCAGAACTTCCGTCCAGATCTCAGAACTTCCGACGTTCACTAGAAACACTGTTCATAGAGTGCCAACGACTACTTTAGAGTCAGTGTCGAAACTAGTGTCGGAACTTCCGGCACGTCGAAACTTCCAGGATTTAACTGGAACTTCCGACGAGCTTGCGGCAGGGAGGCTGAGCAGGTCAAGATCCTACTGTCGGAACTCATGTCAGAACTTCCGACGCTGGCAGTGTCGGAACTCGTGTCAGAACTTCCAACGTTGGGAGTGTCGGAACTCGAGTCGGAACTCGGGTCGGAACTTCCGACGCTGGGAGGACAGCAAAGCTTTCTACTTGCTGAAAATCCCAGTGTCGGAACTTCCGACTTTAAGGTCGGAACGTCCGACGCTGGAAGTTGACAGCACCTCTCGAAGTGCCTGTGAAGTGACTTTGTGTCTCTCTTTTGATTTTATTTTTATACTTGAGCACTTATGAAGAATCATCTACTATATGTTGCATCCCTCTTAATAGTATGACATTTCTATTTACTCAAGATAAATTGAAAAACAAGTTTTAAACCTCTTGAGTTGATTTCCATCGAACCGAAGTCGCTTCTCTTTCACTTTCTTCTTTTGGAGGAATGCTTGTCATGATTTGAAGTAGATGTCCCTCGAGCATAGCCATCTTGAGCGTGTGACTTGACTCCATACAAGTGATATGATGAAATCTCAAATGTGTCAAGTCACTTCAATCAATATTGTTGCTAGGAATGTTGATTCTCCACTCAATGTAATCTTCAAGCTTGATTGATCCTTCGACTAAATGCAAGTACTTTCTTCTTCACCCTAGCTAGGTTCTTCGATCGCCAAGCCGTCGCTTGCCCTTCACCCTTGCTTAGTACCTCGAAGACTCTTTCCTTGCTATCTTCATCATCTTCAAGCCATTCAATCACACTTTTCTTTGAATCCTTTGTTAGCACACAATTGACCATGATTATCCCACAATAGAGTAGCCTTTTCATCAATATCATTCTCATTGTTGTCTTGTGCTTGTGACATGAATATCATACAACAATCCATCATTTTGGCTTTGCATTTCATTTCAAACATATTGTGAGAGAAGCTTTTTCCTATGTCACACTTAGCAAACATATTAGACCTTTAATCAATGATGTCATCAAGTCATCCAAAACATACTTAAGTGCAACATGCACTTTCAGTCTCCCCCTTTTTGGTGATTGATGACAACCTTGATTAAAGCTTACAAAAGGATAAATCATTTGAGCTTATTGGGTTCAATGATTTATGGAGAGCTCCCCCTTGATATGTGCAATATGAATTGAATTCATAAAGGACCTCAAAAATGTCAATTTGCACATACCAAGTGGAGTTGGAAACTCCCCCTAAATCATTGCATCCGATAAGTGCAAGAGTAAATAAATCAAATGAAATGCATATGTCATGGCATATCACATAATAACGAAATAAAAACAATACACCATCCAAAAGGCTATACTAATCAATCAAGCATGAATTATATGAAATTAAATGCATAAGTAAAAACACACACATAACACTCATCACAATAGTTTTCCAAATCCATAAGCCACTAAGATAGATATGGAAATAAAGATCATGTCTCACAAAGTCTCATCTCCCACATGATACAACTCAAACCATCATCAAACTGGGACTAGCACATAACTGATCTGACATATGTGATACATGAACTAGTCTGATACATGTAACTGATACATAAAGATACACCAATGAAGCTCAACACAACTAAAACACAGCTGCAGTATATGTCTCCAGATACAAGGATAAAACATATGAAGCATCTCTGAAGCTTTAATCATCACAATCTCTCCCCCTTTGTCATCCATCACCACAAAAGATCTGATAAGAACAAACATATCACAAAGAGGCTGCAAGCTATAACTGACCCTGGAGCTCACTCATCGTGGTTGTCTCTGCCCTGACCGTCACCCTCGTCGTCTGATCGAGGAGCACCTGATGGATGAGAACCACCCTGTTCAGGGTCACCCAGACCACCCTGGAAGTAGGGGTTCTGAACGTAGGAACTCTCCTGGTGTCCGTACCCAAAGATGTCCTCCCACCAGAAAGTAGCTAACTCCTCTGCTGCACTAGGACGAGCTGCACCCTGACTAGACTGTCCATCAAGAAGCAGTCTCTGCTGAGAAGAACTGTGGGGTGCCTATTGTTGTGTCTCCTGCTGCGGCTCCTGTTGCTACGAGTAACGACTGAAGTGCTCCTGGTACTCCCTCTAGTACCTAGCCTGCTACTCCTCAAACGACTCAGGCTCCTTGTCAGTGTCCTCAGACGGAGGAGACCTAGGTGACTGAAACTGAAAGTGCTCATGCAGCATCTTCATCGTCCTCGAGTTTTCTCTTCTAGCTCTCCTCTCGTGATTATGCTTCCTCTTGACTACATTGATGTCCTTGCACATATCGAAGATAGCACTAAAAAACTTCTTAATCGGAGAGGGAGGGCTGCCACGAGGTGAAGCTGAACGTGAAGGGGCACGTGGCGGAGGTGAAGCTGGTCCTCCTGCACCTGCTACAGGTGCGTCCTCTACTGTTGCTGCTCCTCCTGGACCTGGTGGCGGGGTGTGTGTCTTTCGTAAATCCATAGCTAACCTCAACACCCTGTGACGACTATCATACTCAAAAGTGTGCCCTGTCACCTGCTCAATCATATACATGATGAGCAAAGCCATAGCCCTTGAGGGGCCTCTCTCCTACACTCTTGATCTCGCTCCATATAAAATCAAACACACTGAAGGGCCTAGCCCCTGGAGCCATCCTCTGAAGAAGGTTCTTCGAATAATCTGCAACTGTCCTCTTGTCTCTACCCTTGCAATCTATCGTCCTCCTAAAAATCCTCTCAAGGTACCTGTAGGTAGGGTGAAGACCTAGAACCTACCCAACCACACCTGGACCACCTGCTGGATACATAAATCCCATCTGCTCTGGTGGTAGTGCGAGCTCTGAATGGATCTGATCCCTCTGAAGATCCTCCTCTGAAAACCAAGATAGGCAGCAAAAGCATCATACTCAACACTGTACCAAGCTCCCTCAAGCATCCAATGCATGTGTCTCAACTCCTCAACGAACAGGGTGGCGTAGAACTGTGCAATGGCCTCTGAGTTCCAATCATGCTGAAACTCCATAATCTCGTACGCTCCCACACGTTGAAATATGGCAATAGCATGGTTGATGGAGTCCTTCTCAAGCTCTCTGAAAGCTGCCCAATCCACCCACTTAGATCTGGCAATAACTGGGTTCCTGGATAGGATCACACTGGTATAGAAATCTGCGTGAAACTGTGTGTGAAACCTGTAGTCATACTGTATCTTGAGCAAACCTCTAGGGTCGATCCTCCTCTGATCTCTAGCAAGTCAGGTCTTCCCCTTTCCCTTGTAGTTAACTCTGGTAATGTACTGAGGGACATGAGGGGCATGAATCTCTAGCATCCCATAGTTCATATGCTGACCACCCTGGAAACCCTGCTGATAGAGAGGATTTGCTGCCTCTTCCTCCTCCTCCTCATCATCATCATCTTCTTCTTCCTCAATCTCCAGCTCACTATCTCTGCCAGTGCTCTTTCTCTTTATGAATCTGTACTCCTGTGGGTCACTGTCTGGAGAGGAGTCTGAGCCTCCCTGAGCTGCTGCCCTCACTGGTCTGCGCCCTGCTGAGTTGGTCCCTGTCTCCTGCCTGGCCTTCTTCTGCCTCTCATGGCGAGGGTCATGCCTGTCCTTGCGCCTTGGCTCTATGTGCTCACTCATAATTGCTGCCCTAAATCCACAAAGATATCCAAGAACAAAATTAAGAACCGGGGCTCAAAGTATATCTCAGTTAATTATATCACTATAATACAATCATTTATTCGAAGATTTGCCATCACCTAGTCTAATGTATGACAAAGGTTTGCAAATACATCGTAGACAAATAATAGTATCACAGGATATAATATCTAGTTGGATTAGAATCAAACTGCAGGCAAAGCCTACACTGCCTGGCCACGTCTGGTATGAGCGTAGCAAGCAGCCCTATCTCGGGTTTGAATCCAAACCAACTCCGATTCAATCCAAACTTTGAGTACTACCTCTAGGCATCCAATGCAGCATATTGACCGAAGGAAACTTCAAAAGAACTTGAATCCAATAGATCGGACGAGGTCCGGGATTTGAATACCTTGGGAATGGAGAAGAGGATGAGAATCTGAAATCCAAGACTTGGGGCCTTCAATCTTGATGCAAGGCCTCTCCAATCTCTTCTCCTCCTTCACTTTTCCACGGTCAAATCAATGGAGCTCCAGATTGAGGTGTGAGGGGAGGTCGGATTTGGCTGTTTGAGGGAAAGAGAAAGAAGGAGAGAAGAAATAACTCTTGGCTGGTCTGGGTTATTCCTTTAAGTCACGCTCATACCGGACACGTTCGGTATGTGCTGACTCTGTCCATTTTGACCAGAAACCATATTGTCTCTTTCTATCTCTTTCACTGACCATTCTTAATCCAAATTAAATACAAACCTTTGATCCAAGTGTTTTGCAAACATACTTAATCTAATATTCTCAAATTCTTATTCTCCTTTTCAAAATAGACCATATAAGAGATTTGAACAAAGAGAGACATGGTGGCTTATGAACTTGAGAGAGTCATGTCACAAAGACTAGGTCACAAAGACCAAAAGGATCAAAGATTTTATAAATTCACACCACCTATGCATGCTAGTAAGGGGTTTTGGAAAGATCTATCCTATTACACACAAATGCACACACTAGCATATAATAGGGCCTATTATGCACTTTCAATGCACATATTTAAATTCATACCTTTGCCTTGAGCCCATGAGTTCCACTAAGCAAAATCATGACATGGTGATGAGTTTGCTGACCTTTCTTCTCAAATAACCATGTCCTCACTAAGGGATCAATTTAATCAAGATGAACTACAACATATGCTAGATAAACCTCATTAGTCCATAAAAGGCACAAAGTGGAAATTTAGCTCACCCTAAATTAGTGCTCCGAGTGTTTGAATTCATTTCCAAGTACTTTCATTCCATTTAGAATGTGAGAGTCAAGTTTCAACTTTGGCCAAAACAAAGTAATTTGCCATATATGAAAAGATGTTAAGTTCTATGCACAAATTACTGAGAAACAACAACATATGAGATCTGACCTAACAGGGGATACATAACATGAATAGAATTAGGTTCAAAGCTCATATAGGCAAAGACATGCAGCTCACTGCCATACCGGACACGTCCGGTAGGCCGGTATGCTTTAGCAGTGCAGAAATATTATGTGCTAGTAGTGTTGGTGCCAGGTCAGAAGTTCCGATAGTCAGCACTTCCGACATGGATCAACACTTCCGACAGAGAATGATTTGAAGTTGTTTTGCCAATACCAACTTTTCACATATAAATCAAATTATGAAAAAGTAAGCATGGTAGATGAAAAGATGGCTATCCTACCAAGTTTAGGTACTCTAAGTCATGGTGAAGATGAAGTAGTGGATAAGACAAACATAGATTACCAACGGGTCAACCATATAAGCAATTATAATGAACATTGGTTGATAGGTTGAGTTAGAATTTCCAAATTGGCTTGCTCAGCCACCCCGAAGGACTTCATCTCACCATTGGCACCTACATCAACATCCTAAGCACATTTTGGTACCCAACTCGTGTTGGGTCCTACAATGTTAGTCAACAAGTGCTTAGGCACCCAAATTGTCTTAGAGCTAGTATGTGGTGAACACATCACCTTACTAGTGCTTAGTCCCTTTGTGGCCTTCCTAAGCACATTATCATTCGCAAATGTTTTCGGCTTAGGATGCATACCATTTGGGCAATCATAGCTTAGATGCCCCTTTCTCCTACAAGCATAGAAAATACGCCCATTGTTTGCTTTTTGCTTGTCTTGCTTGTTTGGGCATTGGTTCACCAAGTGTCCTTCTTGATTGCACCCATAGCACCTTCTTGATGCAACTAAAGCCCTCTTCCTTGAATCTTGGGCTAGGGTGCATTTCTTGCTTGAATGACATGAAGTGTCACACTTCACATCACCTTTTGGACCATCTTTCTTCACTTGATTTGCCACCTTGGTGGTTGCCCTCTTCTCGGCCGCTTCACATTTGTCGGCCCAAGTCTTGTGTGGACACATGACACTTTCATGACCATATGTCCTGCAACCATAGCAAATCCTTTTCTTGCTTTTCTTGCTCTTGGTTGCATTCTCTTTGGATGGTATGAGATTATTTTGTTGAACTTTGGAGGAAGCAAGGTTTGAACCCTTCTCAAGCTTCTTCACCATGTAATCACGGTTATCTTGAGGAGGTTGTGATTTCTCCTCATCCTTCAATCTAATCACATCCTTCTTTAGAGTTTTCACTTCTTCGATGAGCCTAGCATTTTCTTTAAGAGTTTGATCAATCGAAGATTGGCTTGCTTGAGAGGCACACTCATTAGCACAAATATTATTTAATTGAGATGGTGCACTAGAGAGTGTGGTTGTGTGAGGTTGAGAAGATTTTACCATAGCATTCACAACCTCATGTGCTATCTCAAGCATGGCATTTGATTCTACTAGCTTCTCATGTGAGCACTTGAGATGGGAGAAGTCCTCTTGTAGGAACTTGTGCTCAAATGAGAGATCACTCAATCTTGCTTCGAGCTTGTAGTTTTCCTTCTCTAGCCTTTCCACATTAGAGAGAGAGAGTTAGTAGCTAAAGCATGCTCAATTGATAATTTTTCATACCTTTCTTCTAATGCCTTTAGCTCTTCCAATTTGGAGATGAGGAACTTTTCTTGATTTTGAAGAGATTGCTCTTGTTCCTCCACCTCCTTCTCTAGCTCATCATTTTTCTTCAATACTTTGACAAACAAGAGCTTGTCCTCAAATTTGAGATAATCAAGAGAGTCATCATCCTCATCATCTTCGTCACTCTCTATTTGACTATCTCTTGATGTCTTCTCCTTGATTCCACCAAAAATCTTCTCTTGATCTTTCTTGGTTGCTTTCTTCTTATTCTTCTTGGCCATGAGACACAAGTGATGAGTGTCATGAGGTACTAAGGTTGACTCATCACTTGGTCGCAAACGGGCTTGAGAGTTGTTGCAGTCTGTGTCACACCCGGATTTCTGAAGAATTCCAAGTGCCAACTATATGTGTGCCCAGGAAGTCCACAAGACACATATAGCACCAAATATGGAATTTCCTCAAAGACAATGCTTTATTACATAGCGAAACATATTTACATTAAGACTTACATATAAAACAAAGCAGAGCGGAAACTACTCTTCAGGATTTCAAACTCCACAGGGACGGTTGACTGGGGGAACACCCGCCTAGAACTCTTGGAACATCTTCTGTAACTCTTCACTTGAATCCACCATCTGGTACCCATCCGGGGTTTTTATGTGAACCAACGACAAGCGTCAGCTCACCATGCTCAGCAAGTACAACTACGGGGATGCAAGGCTCAAAAGGTTTGACTCGGTTGACTGCGGTCAGCATTTTAAGTTGATCATATTTTATATTCACCTTATATTACTAGATGTATGAACCCTGTTGTCCCATGGTAAGTGATAATCATTATGTTAAAAAGAGGTAAGCCACCAACCACCAACATACCCCACCATGAACCACTTATAAAGGATCCGAGCCGCTCGTATCCGTGAGCACGGCTGATATATCAGATTTACACTCTGCAGAGGTTGTACACTTTCACCTTAGGCCGTGATTCCCATATGCCGGGGAGAGCCAATCCCACATTACCTCCTCTATGGAAGTACGGCAGGGTTTCACTACGTAGCCTTTCACTAGCTACCCTAACAAGTAGTAGCCGCAAGGTTTCAGCATCTAGGCGAATGGAGGCCCCCTTCAAGATGGCACACCTGACAGCCGACCAGCACACATCTTGACAGGCAAGGAAGCCATTCTATGCCTAGGCTCCCCTCTAGCGCCTTTCGGTAACTACTACAAGCTAGAGAAAGTCTAGTTACACAACTAAGATCAGAGCCATATAATACCCAAGGTTGCACGGGATCTCCCGGGTGGCCGCTTTAAAAGATAGTCCCTGGGGTGGGTCACTGAGCAACACCAGGCTCCAGTGCCCTAAATGTGGTTAAAAGCCTCTTTTAACATTTGTTCCATAGTCATTAATCAATATTAAACATTTAGCATTTAAGTAGCGCATAGCATTACTAAACATATTATGCAAAACCTTCCCATAGGTACAAGGTAATAAGATCAAGTGAAACTAGGGTTGTCCTATGGTTCATCAAGTTATGACACATGCATGATGATATTTAGTCTTGCAGTTAATAGGTAACAAGGAAACCGTAAGTTATACTTGCCTTCCAAAAACTCGTGTTGATGGTCTCACTTCTGCAGAGATTCTCTTCTCGACAACCTTGAACAGCTTGAACTCTAAACGGGGTCAAAGGCACCACACAAACATCCATTCCAATCATCACATGCAAATAAATATATTTCTATTAGAACAGTACACCAAGCATCAAAAACAAGTAGAGAAACACTTATAAAACTATTCTACTCGTCGATACGATCACATGAACGTAAAGATCACTCTAATCGGACTAAAAACGAGAAAGTTATGAAGAAAACAAGTTTCAGGGGCACCTTTGTAAAAAAACTCATTTTTCGGGGGCTAACTCGCGAAAACCGGGGACCTAAACGTAATTAAACGTAGCCGGCAAGGTCTAGCTCGCGAAACTGAGTGGCCTGGACCGCGGGTTCTAAAACCGAGAAACTCAGGGGCCAAACAGCAAGAAAACTGGACTGAAATCTAATTACTTTGAACTGCGCTTGGACTGCGGGTTAATTTCGCAAAAGCTCGGGGGCCTTTCTGCAAAACTGGCGGCGGTTGCCGCGCTGGCGCCGACACGGCGCCACGCGGCGCTGGCTGGTTGGCCGGTCCACCACCTGGCCGGTGGACCGCACGCGGGACGCTGGTCCACGGGTCCGTGGACCTGGCTCATACCCCTTCGGGGGTTGGGATCTAATCCCGGCCGTTCAGCGCCAGATGAACGGCGCGGGTGGGTCGGGGCAGCACCAGGCGGCGGCGGGCGGCGGCGCCGCCACCGGAACACGGCGGCGCTCCATGGGAGCGGCTCGGGAGCACGCCTACAGAGCGCTCCCGGGCTTGGCTGGCTAAACGGTCTTCACTGGAGCGGAGCGGGGAGGACGGCGAGCACGTTGGCGGTCTCGGCCACGGCGGAGAGGGCTCACCTCGGCGGATTGACAGCGGCGGGATCTGCAAGGAGGCAAACGGCTCGGGCGAGCTCGTTTGTGCACAAGAGGGCGAGGGGAGGGCACAAAGGCATCACCGGCGAGCGCGGCGTCACCCGGGGTTGCTCGACGGGGCGCTAGAGTGGCCGGCGTGGCTTTGCAGGGGCGGTGGGGATCGGCGGAAAAGAGCGGTGCGAGGGGAGGGCTCGGGGGTCTCCGCTCTAGCTTTTATAGGGCCGGGGTGGGGCGGCGAGGGGTCGAGGAGCTCCACCGAGCTCGTCTTGAAGGCCGAGTGGCCATTATGGCCACTCCGCGGCAGTTACGGGAGGTGAGGGGTGCGGCGGCGGCGGCACCGAGCAGACGCGCGAGGAAGGAGAAGGGCCCGTCGCTGACGGATGGGGCCAGGGTGGCAGGCGGGGTCGGCGCGGCTGACACGCGGGGCCAGCGCGTCAGCGGGCGGGGAGGCGAACGGCGGGCGCGGGCGCGACGCGCGCGGGGCGAGCGGGCGCCAGGCCGCACGGGAGCGGGCCGCGGGGCGAGCTGGGCCGCGAGCGTGCGAGGGGGAGAGGGAAGCGGGCTGCGCGGCTGCGGGCTGGAGCAGGCCGAGCGCGGAGAGGGGGAGGGAGAGAGGCATCGCGGGCTGGGTCGCTTTGCCTGGCTGGGCCAGAAGGAAAGAGAGGGAGAGAAAGAAAAGAAAAAGGTTTTTCTTTTAAAACTTTGCAAACTTTGCTCCAATTCAAACCAAGTTTGAATTCAAGCCACTCAACTCTAGTCCTACACTCAAACAAAATACTATGAGCCAGCATGAATGCAACAAAAATGTTTTTACGCCCCAACTAAACTTATTAATTTACCAAAAATTATTATTTGAGCTATATGTTTCATGGAAAATAAATAAACAAAGTCATATTAAACTCTAATTTCCAAAAGGTGATTTTCAGGGTGTCACAAACCTACCCCCCTTAAAAGAATCTCGTCCTCGAGATTCGAAGAGGCTTGGCACAAAGAGAACAACAAAGGATCTTGAAAAGATGGAAAAGAGAACTTGATTTAGACATTCCAACATCTTCACATGAAAACCAACTTGACAAGAGACTCATGACAGATCTTGTATCCTGATAACAAGAAAGTCCTGACTGAACGGGCTACCCCCCTTAAAAGAAGGGTTACAACTGACTTGCCAACAAAACACTGAACTCAAAAACATATCTGAACTTCATATGACACCTTGGTTGTTATTGTCCTTTTTTTTAACTAACCCAAGTCTATCTTGATCTCACTGTGGTCTTGTTATGCTTCAAAAAGGTAAGGAAACTTTGCCTTCATTTGATCCTCATTTTCCAAAGTTGCATCTTCTTCTGATTGGTTATTCCATTGAACTTTGCATATTTTAATCACTCTTCCATTAAGGGTCCTGACTGGATACTCATCACATGTGAAGTCACCTGTTGTATTTAGCTCTCTTCAAGGGTGCTTGTTCTTCCTTAAGATCATCTGAAGTCTCATAGTTTACGATATCATCCTCTGGGTTTACACCTTCTATTAGGTCAACTTCATACTCCTGGGGTAGAGGTTGAATTCCTTGATATTCAATTCTTTCTCCTGACGGGGTTGTTAGAAGTACCGAACGTTGAGCATAGTTAATTACTCCATCACAAGCAGATAGCCATCCAATTCCAAGGATAACATCGACCTCTGTTATCTTCAAAACTATAAGGTTTGCCTCGAAGCTTACTTCCTTTATATCCAGTCTGACCTTCGGACACATTCGGTTTGCCTTCATTTTTCCTCTTGAAGAATTAACTATCATGGGTTTCCTCATTGGAAACATAGGTATACTATGACTTTCAACAAATTCGCTAGAGATGAACGAATGTGAAGCTTTGGGATCAAACAAAACCATGGCACTGACTGAGTTTACTGGAAACAAACCATATATGACCTCTTGAGCTCTGTAAATGGTATTTATATCCACCTGGTTCAACCTTCCTTGGATAAAATTTCTTTTTACTATATTTCCTTTTGCCTGCTTCTTATAGATCTTTTGTATCTGTTGCGGAAGTGGTTGATTTTGGCTCTGATTACTTGAATCAAGATTCTCAGTGTAGTTATTCCTATCATGTCGATTCTCTTCACCGGTGTGACATCCTTCACCAGGAGTGTTAATCTTCATCAGGAAGTTGGTAGGATATGACAGGCTTGGTTCTTGATAGAAAAGTTGCACATCATCATTTCTTCTGCCTGACATCTGACGTTTTAACAAAGGTGGCATGAGAAAGAGGGAGATGACCATAAAGCATGGCTTGATAAGAGACTTCACTGTTGGATTTAAGATAGATCGAGAGAACACAAGGATGAGAGATCAAAAACACTACCCCAACTATCTGCTCACTAACAATCATTACAAAGATCCAAAACAAGCATATGCATAATGATAAATCAACTGCACAATAAAGATTCACACTTTACACAAAGACTCAACTTCGTGACTAGCGAATTTATTACATAAAGGGCGTAAGCTCCTAATCCTCAAAGATGACATGGTTACAGGGATAACTTGGCGGCATCTCTTGTATGGGTTTGAGGGTGATACATCCAAACCTTTCTCAAACTCATCAGGGGGTTTCTTCATATGATGTGTTGGCAACACTTGTTAGAGGTTGCTCTGCAGTGACTTGACTCTGGTTACTTCCCTGGCATAGCTGTTGATTCTTCTGTGGGCAAGACCTAATAAAGTGTCCTTCTTCTTGGCAAAGATAACATCTTCTTTTGGCTGGATGTTTTGTGTTCAGACTGTCATTTGATGTATTGTTGTCTTGCTGTCTCGTAGGGTTCAACTTTATCTGATTAGCTTGCTTCTTGGCTTGCTTGGTCTTCCGCGGTTGGAACTCTTTATAGGTGATGGTCCACCCATCAATGTATACCTCTTGTGAAGTTGTTCCAGCTGACTGTTGGTTGTTTTCCATGGAGTCTACCTTTCTCTTCTTATCCTCATTGGCCTTACCATTTGGGTCCTCCTTGTTTTGCTTCTTAGTTGACTTGATTCGAAGATAGGGAAAACCATAATGCTTGCAACAACGACATTGATCCTGACTTCCAAGCATCTTATTATCTTCATCTTCATTGGATTTCACATTCTTCCCAGCTTCTGCTACTTGTCTCTTCACTGGCCCTTTGATAGAATTCCCATGTTGAGCCATACCTTCTAAAACTTTTCTTTGCATAGCTAAGAGTTTCTCTTTGTCAAAAGCATTCTTGGGCAACATAGCTTGGTCCTCCTGACTTTTGGTATTGGTGGCTTCTTTGTTATGGTCCATCTAAGAGAGAGAAGACTTAGAAAAGAGACAAAGTTTTGTAATAGATTAGAGATAGAAGTAGCATTTCTTTTATCAAATAACAAGGTTGGAGAGAAAGCAAGGACTAGGCAAGGATGAAAGCTTGCTAAAACGTCCAGTTCTATCTAGGCTTGCGTCCTACAGTCAACATTGCTCTGATACCAATTTGTCACACCCGGATTTCCGAAGAATTCCAAGTGCCAACTATATGTGTGCCCAGGAAGTCCACAAGACACATATAGCACCAAATATGGAATTTCCTCAAAGACAATGCTTTATTACATAGCGAAACATATTTACATTAAGACTTACATATACAACAAAGCAGAGCGGAAACTACTCTTCAGGATTTCAAACTCCACAGGGACGGTTGACTGGGGGAACACCCGCCTAGAACTCTTGGAACATCTTCTGTAACTCTTCACTTGAATCCACCATCTGGTACCCATCCGGGGTTTTTATGTGAACCAACGACAAGCGTCAGCTCACCATGCTCAGCAAGTACAACTACGGGGATGCAAGGCTCAAAAGGTTTGACTCGGTTGACTGCGGTCAGCATTTTAAGTTGATCATATTTTATATTCACCTTATATTACTAGATGTATGAACCCTGTTGTCCCATGGTAAGTGATAATCATTATGTTAAAAAGAGGTAAGCCACCAACCACCAACATACCCCACCATGAACCACTTATAAAGGATCCGAGCCGCTCGTATCCGTGAGCACGGCTGATATATCAGATTTACACTCTGCAGAGGTTGTACACTTTCACCTTAGGCCGTGATTCCCATATGCCGGGGAGAGCCAATCCCACATTACCTCCTCTATGGAAGTACGGCAGGGTTTCACTACGTAGCCTTTCACTAGCTACCCTAACAAGTAGTAGCCGCAAGGTTTCAGCATCTAGGCGAATGGAGGCCCCCTTCAAGATGGCACACCTGACAGCCGACCAGCACACATCTTGACAGGCAAGGAAGCCATTCTATGCCTAGGCTCCCCTCTAGCGCCTTTCGGTAACTACTACAAGCTAGAGAAAGTCTAGTTACACAACTAAGATCAGAGCCATATAATACCCAAGGTTGCACGGGATCTCCCGGGTGGCCGCTTTAAAAGATAGTCCCTGGGGTGGGTCACTGAGCAACACCAGGCTCCAGTGCCCTAAATGTGGTTAAAAGCCTCTTTTAACATTTGTTCCATAGTCATTAATCAATATTAAACATTTAGCATTTAAGTAGCGCATAGCATTACTAAACATATTATGCAAAACCTTCCCATAGGTACAAGGTAATAAGATCAAGTGAAACTAGGGTTGTCCTATGGTTCATCAAGTTATGACACATGCATGATGATATTTAGTCTTGCAGTTAATAGGTAACAAGGAAACCGTAAGTTATACTTGCCTTCCAAAAACTCGTGTTGATGGTCTCACTTCTGCAGAGATTCTCTTCTCGACAACCTTGAACAGCTTGAACTCTAAACGGGGTCAAAGGCACCACACAAACATCCATTCCAATCATCACATGCAAATAAATATATTTCTATTAGAACAGTACACCAAGCATCAAAAACAAGTAGAGAAACACTTATAAAACTATTCTACTCGTCGATACGATCACATGAACGTAAAGATCACTCTAATCGGACTAAAAACGAGAAAGTTATGAAGAAAACAAGTTTCAGGGGCACCTTTGTAAAAAAACTCATTTTTCGGGGGCTAACTCGCAAAAACCGGGGACCTAAACGTAATTAAACGTAGCCGGCAAGGTCTAGCTCGCGAAACTGAGTGGCCTGGACCGCGGGTTCTAAAACCGAGAAACTCAGGGGCCAAACAGCAAGAAAACTGGACTGAAATCTAATTACTTTGAACTGCGCTTGGACTGCGGGTTAATTTCGCAAAAGCTCGGGGGCCTTTCTGCAAAACTGGCGGCGGTTGCCGCGCTGGCGCCGACACGGCGCCACGCGGCGCTGGCTGGTTGGCCGGTCCACCACCTGGCCGGTGGACCGCACGCGGGACGCTGGTCCACGGGTCCGTGGACCTGGCTCATACCCCTTCGGGGGTTGGGATCTAATCCCGGCCGTTCAGCGCCAGATGAACGGCGCGGGTGGGTCGGGGCAGCACCAGGCGGCGGCGGGCGGCGGCGCCGCCACCGGAACACGGCGGCGCTCCATGGGAGCGGCTCGGGAGCACGCCTACAGAGCGCTCCCGGGCTTGGCTGGCTAAACGGTCTTCACTGGAGCGGAGCGGGGAGGACGGCGAGCACGTTGGCGGTCTCGGCCACGGCGGAGAGGGCTCACCTCGGCGGATTGACAGCGGCGGGATCTGCAAGGAGGCAAACGGCTCGGGCGAGCTCGTTTGTGCACAAGAGGGCGAGGGGAGGGCACAAAGGCATCACCGGCGAGCGCGGCGTCACCCGGGGTTGCTCGACGGGGCGCTAGAGTGGCCGGCGTGGCTTTGCAGGGGCGGTGGGGATCGGCGGAAAAGAGCGGTGCGAGGGGAGGGCTCGGGGGTCTCCGCTCTAGCTTTTATAGGGCCGGGGTGGGGCGGCGAGGGGTCGAGGAGCTCCACCGAGCTCGTCTTGAAGGCCGAGTGGCCATTATGGCCACTCCGCGGCAGTTACGGGAGGTGAGGGGTGCGGCGGCGGCGGCACCGAGCAGACGCGCGAGGAAGGAGAAGGGCCCGTCGCTGACGGATGGGGCCAGGGTGGCAGGCGGGGTCGGCGCGGCTGACACGCGGGGCCAGCGCGTCAGCGGGCGGGGAGGCGAACGGCGGGCGCGGGCGCGACGCGCGCGGGGCGAGCGGGCGCCAGGCCGCACGGGAGCGGGCCGCGGGGCGAGCTGGGCCGCGAGCGTGCGAGGGGGAGAGGGAAGCGGGCTGCGCGGCTGCGGGCTGGAGCAGGCCGAGCGCGGAGAGGGGGAGGGAGAGAGGCATCGCGGGCTGGGTCGCTTTGCCTGGCTGGGCCAGAAGGAAAGAGAGGGAGAGAAAGAAAAGAAAAAGGTTTTTCTTTTAAAACTTTGCAAACTTTGCTCCAATTCAAACCAAGTTTGAATTCAAGCCACTCAACTCTAGTCCCACACTCAAACAAAATACTATGAGCCAGCATGAATGCAACAAAAATGTTTTTACGCCCCAACTAAACTTATTAATTTACCAAAAATTATTATTTGAGCTATATGTTTCATGGAAAATAAATAAACAAAGTCATATTAAACTCTAATTTCCAAAAGGTGATTTTCAGGGTGTCACAGTCTGCCTCCTGCTCTCTGTCTGTCTGACAAATACCGGACACGTCCGGTATCATGAGCAGATAGGGCCCAGAGCAGCAGCAGCAGCCATTGCCCCTTGATCCGACACATCTTCCTTGAGGCTACTTCAGGCTTCTTCACATGATGATGATTCAATGGACTCCATTTCCAATGAATCATGACCATGTGCTTCATTACATTTGGACTTTTCATATAGGTTGGCAAGTCTAGTCCAAATCACATGAGAACTCTCCGGTGGAGATTCTCAATTGTAGATGGCCTCCTCAAGAACCTCTGCACTCAATGAGTTTAACAAGATTAAACATGCATGAGCATTGAGTTGCACATATATCTCTTCCTCTTTTGTCAAGTTCTTATAGTTGCTCCAATCAACTATAGAAAGAGATATGCTCGCATCCACAATATGCTCAATAATGGGGCTAATAGCCCGAAATGCATTGAGTACATAGATTGACCAAGATAGAAAGTTTGAACCATCTTTTTGGAGAAGCACCACGTCTGTCTCCATAGGCGAATCCATCCGTTCTCACAAGCGGTGAAGCTCAAACGTGAGTCCGTGCTCCGATACCAATTGAAAGGACCGAATGGACCTAAGATGTTGCCTAGAGGGGGGTGAATAGGCGTTTCTGAAAAATTAACACCTTAAATGCGGAAGCAATTAGTATATGAGCTTCCAATTTCTTGGAAGCTCTCAATCGGAGTAAATCAACCCCACAAGAGACAAACACACAGTATATGAAAGATATAAAAAGAATATAGAGACAATTCCCTGCACCACAAATGATTAGAACAATATAGAATAATTCCTATGCAGAAAGGTAATACCGGACACGTCAGGTAAACGCTAAACCCTAAATCCTCAGGCAATACCGGACACGCCCGGTATTTGCGATTTCAGCTCCTGGTTCCAAATCGACTCTGGTTTCTTCTCAACTTTGTCACACCCTGGAGGGATAAAATATATATATATATGCTCAACACACAGAACCTGCAGAGGAAGCTCGAGCCACACAAATATCAAATGTGATAAAAGAGAGAAGACACAATATTTGTTTTACCGAAGTTCGGCACCCCCTGGGTCCTACTCTCCGTTGAGCCGGCTGGGAGCTACCATAAAGGTGAGCTCTAGAGGACACCACCGGTCACTCTAGCCGCGGTCTATTTCACCCGCAATGCTCCTTCCACTAGTTGATCTCTTTTGAGGAGAGATCAAACCTTCACAAACTTTCCGAGGCACTCCACAAAGCTCTTGGGTGCTCAACGGCGACGCCTAGCCATCTAGGACCGTAGAGTCCAAGAGTAACGAATGTGCACAACAAGATCGACGATTTGCACAAGTGCTCAAGAGGTGGCTTGCTATCTAATTTTGAATTTCTCTCAACCCACAAAAGGATTTGGCAATTAGAGGTCAATCACTCACTAAGAGAGGGTTGGAAAGTGCTTTGGAAGCTCTAGAATGGGTGTAGAAGTCAGTAGAATCAGCAGCCTTCAAATGAGAAGGCTTGGGGGTATTTATAGCCCCACCCACGAAACTAGCCGTTTTCTAGCCGTTGGTCTGAAAACATGAAGGTCGGAACTTCCGGTCTAGATCTCGGAACTTCCAACGTTCACTAGAAACACTGTTCATAGAGGGCCAACGGCTACTTTTCAGTCAGTGTCGAAACTAGTGTCGGAACTTCCGGCATGTCAGAACTTCCGAGATTTAACCGGAACTTCCGACGAGCTTGCGGCAGGGAGGCTGAGCAGGTCAAGATCCTACTGTCGGAACTCATGTCGAAACTTCCGATGCTGACAGTGTCGGAACTCGTGTCGGAACTTCCAACGCTGGGAGTGTCGGAACTTAGGTCGGAACTTCCGACGCTGGGAGGACAGCAAAGCTTTCTACTTGCTGAAAATCCCAGTGTCGGAACTTCCGACTTTAAAGTCAGAACTTTCGACGCTGGAAGTTGATAGCACCTCTCCAAGTGCCCGTGAAGTGACTTTGTGTCTCTCTTTTGATTTTATTTTTATACTTGAGCACTTATGAAGAATCATCTACTATATGTTGCATCCCTCTTAATAGTATGACATTTCTATTTACTCAAGATAAATTGAAAAACAAGTTTTAAACCTCTTGAGTTGATTTCCATCGAACCGAAGTCGCTTCTCTTTCACTTTCTTCTTTTGGAGGAATGCTTGTCATGATTTGAAGTAGATGTCCCTCGAGCATAGCCATCTTGAGCGTGTGACTTGACTCCATACAAGTGATATGATGAAATCCCAAATGTGTCAAGTCACTTCAATCAATATTGTTGCTAGGAATGTTGATTCTCCACTCAATGTAATCTTCAAGCTTGATTGATCCTTCGACTAAATGCAAGTACTTTCTTCTTCACCCTAGCTAGGTTCTTCGGTCGCCAAGCCGTCGCTTGCCCTTCACCCTTGCTTAGTACCTCGAAGACTCTTTCCTTGCTATCTTCATCATCTTCAAGCCATTCAATCACACTTTGCTTTGAATCCTTTGTTAGCACACATATGAACCATGATTATCCCACAATAGAGTAGCCTTTTCATCAAAATCATTCTCATTGTTGTCTTGTGCTTGTGACATGAATATCATACAACAATCCATCATTTTGGCTTTGCATTTCATTTCAAACATATTGTGAGAGAAGCTTTTTCCTGTGTCACACTTAGCAAACATATTAGACCTTTAATCAATGATGTCATCAAGTCATCCAAAACATACTTAAGCGCAACATGCACTTTCACCTCAAAACTCGGGGTGGACAGTTTCCAGGTTTGGGCCTCAAAACCTGGGCTCGCGGGTTTCTGAGTTTGGGCCGCAAAACTCAGGCTGACGGGTTTGTCGGTTTGGGCCTCAAAACCGGGTGGAGGTTCCTATGTGGAATGGGTCGACGCGTGATGGCATCCCGAGGCTTGCGTCGAGACAAAGCTAGTGGTGAGAAGCCGCGGTGGTTGACGTGACGGCATGTGGCGGCATCCTGGAGCTTGCGTCGAGGCGAAGCGAAGGATGAGAAGGCGCGTGGCCATCGGATGAAGCCAAAACAGAGTTGGACTAGAATACCCCTAGGGTTAGCTAGTTTGCTCCTGTATTTAGGGGTAGAAGGGGACTAATGTATTACGACTATAAATAAGGATGGCAGCCCCTCCATCCTCTCTATCCAAGTAGCAGCATTTCATTTCAAAGACTCGACCATTTCTCTGTTAGGGTTTCTTCCTCAGTAGCTGCTTGTGATCCGCAGAGATGATAATTCCTCTATGTATTTTGATTTGGGAAAAGGGACTGTAATCCCTTTGTCTCCTCGGGGGCTTTGGCTGAAATTGAGATCGAATTCGCGTTTGCAACTTGTTCTTCGCCCGTTCTTCTATTTTCCCCTTTAGAGATTTTGCTTGTTCTTCCAATCTGAGGGATGGTTTTCAATTCCGCTGTGAGTGTCATCTTTCTACCGAAGGATTTACACTGAAACCTCACGAGCACATAGATCGGGTTGAAATCGTTTTTGTTCTTCCTCTCTTCCCCTTTTCTAGTGATCTCTTGATATCTTTTGATTGAGTTGGTTTGGAGCGATGATTTCCTAAGTTTGGTTGCAACCCCGTTCGATTTGGTTGAGATTGAATCGATTTTGGTTTTGTCCCGAGCTGTTTTTTAGCTTTCTGTGCATTCCCGAACAGTCCGCCGTCAGAATTGCGGACAGTCCGGGGATTGGGCTTCAGCGGGTTCAGTTCTGCTTAGCTCACTGTTGTTCACTGTCAGGTGAACCGCGGATTTTCCGGCGTGCAAACCGCGGACAGTCCGGGACCTGTCTACTATTGTTCCAGCACAGTTGCATTTTGGGGTTTTGGCCTCCGGACAGTACGGCGTAGACCCTAGACAGTCCGGCAGTGTACCGCGGACAATCCGAGCCTCAGTCCCAAACAGTCCGACACTCTGCTGTTTGTGCAGTTTTGCCTCATTCGTTTGGTGCTTGCTCGTGGACTTTCTTTGGCAGTTCCGCTGTGGACATCTCCTAAGGTATCTACGCACCTGTTGGGTCGTGAACTAGCCGCTCTCTTGCGCCTTTGTTTTTAGGTAACCTTTTGAGACAGAGACCATCGATTTCTCGAGAAAAAATTTGAGACGCTCATTCATCCCCTTTGGTCGTCATTTCCAGTCCTTCGTAGACAGATATTTATAAATCATTTTATTTATGTACAACCGTCCGGCCATGCACAACCCGGAGGTCGTTTCTCAGTATCGATTAGAGATGCTACGTTCTGTATTATCTATATATATATAGGCCCCCATTTATTGTTATCCCAAACGAGGCGGCCAACTCCCAACCAAGCAGCTGTTGCAGAAATAATCTCAGCATAGACAATGCTGAATCTCCGTTTGCCAACCCAATGCCTCCTCTTGCTGCTCTGCTCCTATGTTCCAGCGATAGTTTCAGGTCCTGCGGCTCACCTAGTACAACCACAAAAGATAAGCCAGTATTCATACTTCCCAAATGAGCGTCTGTACCATGCCTACCTCGTCATCCAGCGGTTCAAGAGCACCATTACTTCCGACCCGAAGAACATCACAGCCACTTGGACTGATCATGACATCTGCGGCAAAACAAGGTACCTTGGTTTCTATTGCGCCACAGCAACTGGGCAACCTGAAGATCTCGCAGTCACGGGGATAATTTGGAATGGCTATGGCCTGCGTGCACCTAGGCTGCGCGGTTTCATCGACCAGCTGCCAGATCTCGCATTTTTCCACGCTGCCTCCAACTACTTCGGCAGCGACATCCCACGCCTCAATATTCTGCCATACATGTACAATCTCAATGTCATTGACGATCTTCCAGCTCATCCTATGATCGATGCATATACGAATTCAGGTTTTAATTCACCATGTATCAAGGGCGCCATTAATCTCATAATAAACGTCACTATGAAGCCCTTCGAGAAGGGATGGGGGCACATAAGTCCATCTGGTGGCACAAATGCTAGAGCTGTACTTCTCAACTACAACGACCTAGCAGGACCACTGCCGGAAAACATTGGCTTCTCCAAGTTGAGCTACCTCGCCCTGGCGAACAACAAGCTCACAGGGTCAATCCCTCCATCCATCGAGCACCTACAGGACTCTCTCCTCGAGGTATTGCTCCTGAACAACCAGCTCTCCGGCTGCCTCCCCCACGAGCTCGGCGTCCTCCACAAGGCGGTTGTCATCGACGCCGCCATGAACCAGCTCACCGGCCCAATCCCGTCATCCTTCTCGTGCCTCAGCAGCGTCGAGCAGCTCAGCCTGACCGGGAACCGCCTCTACGGAGAGGTGCCCGACGCGCTCTGCAAGCTCGCCGGACCTACCGGCCACCTCGCCAACCTCACGCTGTCCGGCAACTACTTCACCTCCGTCGGGCCTGCATGCGCGGCGCTGATCAAAGACGGCGTGCTAGACGTGAAGAACAACTGCATTCCAGGGGTCGCCGACCAGAGGCGCCCGGCGGAGTGCGCGGCGTTCCAGAGCCAGCCAAAGACGTGCCCGGCGGCGAGCGCCCAGGTGATATGCCCCGCCGCAGCTGCCATGGATACGGCGGCGCCAGGGGAGAGGAAGGCCAGGGACTACTCCAGCTACGTGACGTACGCTACTCTGCATGACTGAGCGACATGACTGAGCCACATCGGCATGCAGTAGGAGACAGAGTGCCTTGGTGGCATTTTGGCTATTTGTTCTTGTATGCATGATGCGTGTACACTAGCGTGTAGCGTGTGTCGGCGCGTAGTTGTGATTGTTGTCTATTTGCATTGCACATCGTGTGCTGCTGTCACATCTAGATCATCCCGTCATTTGTACTGCCACGTCCATTTTATGAAAAGTATTGTTGGTCATTAGTGAAGTTCTATCTCTCTGTGTAAATTTCGGATATGGCACTGGCTTTGAACAACATTACTGGGTTCCATTAGAATAATTGCATGCCACCTCTGTTCCGATCCGTAAGGGCTCCTTCGTTTTGGGCAAAATGACACATGAAATTACTCTGGCTAATGAAAAGTTATACAAATTGGCTAACGAATCTGGTCCGGAATTCTTCCGGGGAGTGATTCCCGGGGAAACGAACGGGGCCTAAGGGTGTTGACAGAGATCCTGGCGGTTTAGAGTTATTACTCTCTTTTCTTTTTCTCGAATGCGCAGAAAAACTTCGTATCTTTGTATTATAAAGAGAAAATAGTTTAGAGTTGCAGTGAGCTTAGAAAATGAGCCGCAGTGATGTCCCAAAATGAATTTTCCTCTTAAAATTTCCAATGAGAGAGGACTAGAGATCACTTCTACGAAGTGACCAAGGACTGTTCGATGGTGGTCGGGCCTAGGCAGGCCACGACGCTCACCATCTCCCTCGGTCCAGGGGCCAATAACCAATTCTACTATTGCGATGGCTGGCTTATGTTTGGATTTTGACGAGATGGAAAGGAACTCAGGTCGTCGTGCTTATGGCGTCGCAACGCGGCACCTGGCACAGACTCGACAATCCTAGATACGGACGTCCAGGATGTATGGGCGTCGTCAGAGGTCATGCTACCAGGTTCCCCTTTAGCTGTTGCCCAGGAGTTTCCAAGGCGCGTCATAGCACCATTGCAAACCCCGGTCCTCAAGGCCCGCCTCGACGTCGATCTCGTCGCTCGCCATCATCGTTTTCACTTCGTCGCGCAGGTCGTCTCGTGGCCAAATGCCACTCGCGTGCTACGAACGCCGCCCTCAGCTCCAAGCGCAGAAGGTGCTCTTGTCGAAGTGGGATCCTGCAACCCCCAAGTCACAGCCAGTTTACCAGGCGTTGAATTCTTTCAAGCAGGCTTCGAGGAGCTGCTTGACTCGTCTAGGAGGCAAGCACTACAGAGGTTGTTCAAAGTCGATCTGATGATCGACGGCCTGGTCGAGGAGGTCTGCTAGCTTCGGCAACATTTCTTTGCTCGTCGCCGTTGGTGTGTGTTTTAGCATTTATGGTTGTTGTCGTCAAAATGTCGCAAACTCTTCCTGTAAATTTGATGACCTTTATTAGTCTGTTTGTTGTGTTGGGCCACGTCCATGTTTGGTAATCCCTCCTAGATCACCTGTGATGGTTGTAACTATTTAAACTTTGCTTATGCTTAATTAAATATGTGTCATAAGGATAAGTTCGTGAAAAAAACTACTCCCTCTGTCCCTTTATGTTTGTCGCCCAAACCTTGTGCACAGAGACCAATAATTATGAGAGAACACTTGACAACCCTATAAAACAATCGTTCAGCAGATGCAGAATATTGTCATTAATGTGTTTTGGTGAGAGGAGGAAGAGAAAAGGCTGCTGCACATGTGACATGCAAGTAGTGTGCTAGGATGAAACACTTATACCTAGGATTCAATTGTTGTACGAACGACAATCGTCATTTGGGGACAAGCTTTTAGAGCCAGAACGACCAACATTAAGGGACAGAGGGAGTACTACACAAAATTCTGGCACATTATTCAATATCTTACTGATCCTTTGCTAAGCTCGGAATGATGTACTATGTCTATGATCAACGCCACAGTGAACGATTGAACGAGATCAGGCGGTCAGGCCCCATACGACGTTCAGTGTTCATTCCCAAGGTGCTGTTCAGTGTTCATTCTTGTGCCTTCGCAGCATGAGGGCATGCATGCAGCTCAATCGCCAATTCGCCATGGATCGAACCCATGCCTCTATACGACGTGTTGCCAGCTCACGCGCTGTGGGGGCCAGGGGCCCAGACGTACAGTACGACGCGCGACTTGTCTTGTCAGCCTGTCGCTGTCGTCACGCCGCGCGCTCTGCATGCTACTCCGTATATATGGACTGGACGACTGGGACAGTGTAAGCCGGAGGCGCTGTCGTTTGGACGTGTCGAACAAATTAAATAGGAATATCCGTGCTACTCTACACGCTCGCTGGAGACGTACGTGCCCTGCGAGCACCGGCGCCGACGAACATGCATGCATGCAAGCATCGCCGTCGCATGCGTCACGGACGTGGTAGGTGTTGCGTGCGAACGAAGGTAGGTAGGGCTCGGTGGCCTGGCCGCACGTACTCTAGCTACCACACAGTACGTGACATATGCCACTTCGCATGAGAGACGCCACACACAAGAGCTGGAGATCGATCGGGTCGGTTGCGCGTCGGTCGTATTTGCAATAATTTGTTTTTGTGTTCATGCGAGTGTAGATCTACAGTATGTCGTTAGGTAAGTTGTGCATACATGTGCGCTTGTGTGTCCGACTGTCTGTTGCATATGTCCTGGCTGTTTTGTTTGTTGTGCGGTTGATCCCAACGATATGGTGTCCCTTTAGGGTCTATTTGGTTCACACAAGATTTTAGTCTCTATCATATCAGATATTACGATTCTAATTTAGTTTATTAGAAATAGACTAGTTACAAAACTAATTTATCAGTCGGAAGCTAACACTAGTAGAGAACAGACCTTTGGTCTCCATGCCAAATTTGGCTTTAGTCCCGGATTAATTTGGGCCCGGGGCCAAAGAGGTCTTTAGTCCCGGTGGATGACTCCAACCAGGACTAAAGCCCATAGCCAAACGGCTAGTACGCCAGGCTTTATTGGCAGGTGGCCTTTAGTCCCGCTTGGTACTAGGGTGACATTTTAGTCCTGGTTGGTAATACCAACCTGGACTAAAGGTCTTTCACCCGGGTCTAAAGGTCCCTCATGGGTCAATTCAAAAGGAGAGTGTACAAAACTTTATCATATATGGTGTATAGCTCAATTGGTAAGAAGTTTATCTGTGAAGTGAGAGGTACTGAGTTCGAATCTTACACACCGCAAGAATTAATATGGTGTTACAGTAAATATTTGCTAATGATGAATTAACTTGGTAGATTCGACTTGTTAATTATTGTATGATGGTGCAATTAGTTTTGTATTTAGTTTTATAATTAATCTATTTTTAATATACTAAATTAGTACTATAATATTTAATGTGACACGGACTAAACTTTACTCCGTGAACCAAATACCTGCTTAGTCTTTACCTTTGCTTTGGTAGATCTATAGTACGTGTGTGTTCCGGCCAGGGTACTCATCCCTCTGCATGCGTTGGATTTTGTGACGTTCTGTCGAGGCTCACTGGTGGCATGCAGTGGTCCAAATATAGGTGCGTTTGGATGTTTTTTGTTTTTTTGAGAAGGATTGGATGCTCTTTGTTGGTTGGCAATAATGCACCTTCGGTTATTAAACTTTTCCTGTATTTATGATCTAAGAACTCTCGAATTGATCATCTAGATTTTTTATGTTACTTTTCAAGTGGTTCTTTCGAAGTCTTAATTTGGGTCCATGATCGAACCTCAAGTTAATTTAAAATAAATGAACTACTTGAAAAGTTAAAGGGCCTAGATGATCATTTGAGAGTTCATAGATCCAGACGAGAATGAGGAAAAGGTCATTTCACTGTAATATAAAAGTGTTCAACGTGCCCAATACCTTTGTTGGCCTTTCTATTAGAAAATGTAAGTTATATTCCAGTTTCTACATGTGTCATGGATTAAACTATTGTTTATTGCAATTTCAGCCTTCAGTATTGTCTCTCCCTAATTTTGAAGCTTCTCATGATGGTCAAGGATCGATCTCATATTGCCATAATTAACCAAGATATTACGAAGTCAGCATCTGATGTTGTTTTCTCTTTTATTCATGTGAGTAGAACTTGTGATGAGGTACCTCATGTATTAGCAAAATCAGGCGATCAGACTAATGAGTCTATCTGGCATTATGTACCTCCAGATTTAATTTGGCCAGCACTTTGTAATGATCGCTTAATGAAATGAATGGCTACCCATTACTCTCAAAAAACTGCTAAGATAAAAAGAAGTTATTAAAAACAACAACTCTCGTCAGACAATCTTGTAAATGGAGTAAATGTGATGTACATATGTGGTTGGCTTTATATTTTTCCATTCTTTGGTCAAATTCATATTTTCCTTATTAATGGCATGAGCGGGTAATAATGGGATACGTATAATTGTATTTTCAGCTAACTTTTTGCATACTCCCGGCGATGGGAAATTTACCAATAGGTTTAGGAACACTTTAATTTTATTTTCTCTAACTAACCTAGTATTTCTAGTCTAGACCATAAAAATTAACGTGGAGATTCTTTTTAATTAGGGATAGGGATAGGCCAAGCTTGGCCAAATATTAGTACACATGTATAGTTCAGTTCAGCCCAGTCCAAACAAACATCACAGGTCTCCAGCAGGTTGTGGCCCAAACAAAGATCACAGGCTTTTGGGCCACAACCTCTTTTCCTTCTCTTCTCCAGCGGCCGCTGTTCTCACTTCCTCTTGTGCAGCCTCCCCAGAGGCCAGGACGCCGCTGCCGCTTTCTGCACCGGAGTCATCTGGGCCGGTTTCTTCCATGGGCATGGAAACCTCCGACTTCGCTTGCTTTATACTCTTAATATAGAAAATAGATGTCGTTTTAAACAAAATTTGAGTTAAACATTGAAAATATAAATTCTGAATAACTTTAAAATTATTGAATTTAGAGATGTAAAAATTATATAAATAAATTTATCTTGAAAAGTACTTTTATAAAAATACACATATACCACTTTAATATTTTCAAAGAAACAAGTGTCAAAGTTATGCTTTGAAGACTACGTCGCTGTCCTAAACGATATCTATTTCCTACGTGAGTATTTCTGCAAATAAAGCAATCCTCAATGCAAGTTTCATATCCCAGTTTTCAACGTACTCAGATTTTAGAAACAGTGCTGAAGAGTTTCATCCTCGTAAAACTCTCTACTTTCATAAAACTCTTGTCACCTCTCTCTTCATTAATATAGGGACGTATCAACATATTTAATACTTGCAAAACTCTATGAAACATCCATCGAGACTGACCTAATGGAAAAGTGGAACTGATTTTAATGTAAGCATGGAAAAGTGGCACTGATTTCACTCTTCGTTGGACGATTATGGGCTCTTACATCTTTGCAAATTGAAAAGGGACTGCATTTCTTCAAATGTCCTAGGTTCTACATATTCCAAATGGGAAACTGGAAGCCTGTTTGTCCTAGGTTATTGATCAATTACGAGTTCAGTGGCCTTGCAAATTTATACGGGCTGCATTTGTCCATATGTCCTAGCCTACATTATCATAGTAGCAAGAGGAACATTCTAGTGCAGCTTTACTACTTCCAGAACTCGTCAGAACCCAGATACTCCTACTTCGTACGGATACGCGATGTGCCAATACTGATACAGTGTGATACGCTATTTTTTTCTCAAAAACAATGATACAGGTATTTGCAAATATATTATATAACACAACAAAAAGGCATGCATAATTCATAAACATTGCTGAAATATTTGTAAATACTTAATATTGGCTAGTTATTGATAATAATTGTCTTCGGATATTCTTCGTCCAAATCGTAAATCGTTTTGTCATTTTAGATAGGTAGTTTTTACTTATTACTATGCGCCTAAATATATGCTCAATGAGAGAATATATATGCTCCACAGCACTTAAGCTGGCAAAGCTTATGCTGTTCTTGCTCATTAACAACGAACGAACAATGTGAAATGCACAAACAGCAGATCCCACCATGGAAAGTTTGGCTCACTTTATTTTGCCAACAAAACTTCTCATGAACTGCACAATTACCATGTTCTCATCTACCAGAAGTTTATAGAACTTCCTAATACAACAAGCAGAACCAGCCAGAAAGAGAATCAGGGGGGATACAGCGACGAACGACCGAAGGAGTAGCTGCAAAACAAGAGCATACACAAACCAGCTGCTCCCCGGAAAGTTTTAACAGTTACAATCGATATCTCATCACTGAAAACAAACTGTAAAAATCCAGCACTGCTTCTTCAACCAGCTCCTCCATTACGCCCCCCTCGAGCTCCTCAGTGATGTCAACCACCTGTGCCATCATCAGTTTCACCCACCCTCTTGCTTCGACCTCCTGCTTCACAATTCTGTCCCATATGATCCCAGCATTATCTCTCTTGCTCACCACAAACATCCGTGCCTCATATATCCAGTCCTTCAGGATACTCCAGACTTCTACCCCCAAATCAGGAGACGAGGTGCCCCTCCATGTCCTGGAGTGTCTTTTACTCCATGGGAATGCGCTCAGTAAGGTGTTCTCGCCGATCTCAATTAGAGCAACATTCACGCAGTCAAAAAGAAGCCTCCTGTATGAACTTTTCTCCTGCAGCTCCAATACTTTGTTGCACAGTACTGGGTCAAGAGGGTGATCAGGTAAGTGCCAACCGGTGAAAACCATATGTGATTGTGAAGTGCCTAATCCAGCTGATGAAATTATATTTTGCACAAGGACATGGCATTCTGGCTCATCATAATCTACATCAGGGAGAAGAGAACTCGGCCTTGGGTTACAAGGTGAGTGTGACTCTGAGGCGGTGTCATCCCATGATAAGAAACGGGCGACAGTTTCAATTGTTGAAGATCTTGATACTGCTTCAGAGAATAGATCAGAAGAAGAAATTAATATATAAACCAGATTGAGTAACGGAGAGCTTTGTTGATACGGAAAAACAAGACTTACTAGCATTCTTGGAAGCAGTTGTTCCAGGTGTTTCAGGTTCATTACAACTGCTATCTTCAGAGGGTGCATCGAGAACTGAGGTAGGGCTGGGTTGATCACGGTTACTATTTAGGCCTTTATTGACTCCTAGGTTTCCACTTGAACAATCCAATGATACAGATGCACCAGACGTTGTTCTCTGTTATGCAATTTCTTATCAGTTATTTTGAGGCCAAGAAAATGGAATGCAGTGATATAGTTCTTATGCAGGAATAAACAGGTAGTGATAAGTCAACAAACTCAACAGCAAAGGCACTCCAACAATGTGGTATGCTTCTTATGCAAGAACAGAAGAATATAACACTGTATTAAACTTTTGTGGTAATCGAGAAATGCTTACATCTGATGTGCTCGTTGATATTTGTGTAGAAAAACTATCAAATCTGTCCTCACATTGCATCGCTTTCTCAATGGCATCCATTTCATGATTGCAATCCTGACTACTATGAAAAATACAATCTTCAAGCTTCTCAGCAAAGCAATCAGATGGATGATAAGTGGACATCTGCCTTCTTGGCTTTTTACTTTTAGACAAGAAAAAATCTGAAACTCTTCCCTTGAAAGCTAATTTTTCTTTATTTGACACAACAGCCACTTTCAGTTTGTGGCTCTCAGGATTTAAAGCTTGCACATTCACCACCATGTTATCAGATCTGGATGAAATCACTGGAACAGATTTTGATCTTGGCAACTTCCTAGAAGATCTCTCCCCATTGTCATCATTATTTCTAGAATTAGTTACATTTGTAGAACGTGTAGCCAGTTCATTTTCCAAGCCACATGACTGTTTACTGGAAACGGAAAACATCCCGGTGGTGGCCTCATCTTTCTTTGCTTCCTTAATGGAGAGCATCTCACCCAATGTGCACTTTCTCCTCGACAGTTGCACTTGGCTGTTGTCATCGCAGGTAACCATTGACCATCGCTCTGAAAGCTGTTTTTTGGCTTCAGTGATTACTGATGACTCAGAAAAGTGGGAGATCTTGCTAAAGAATGAGCTTGAGCATTGACCTTCATATCTTCTTATGTAATTCCATGAATGTTTTGACAGAGGGCTACCTCCCTCGGAGTCACTGAGGGTATCACCATCTTCAATATAGTTGATTTCAGAACCACTGGTATAATCAACTTCTGAATCACTGAACGAGCTTTCATCTCCCCCATATCCATTTGAGTATGCAGAAGATAATAAAGAATCATCTCTTTGGTGACATCCATCTTGCCGGCGCTGCATGATACCATGCACTAGTCCTGCAGACCCTATGGATGTCTGGTTACCATCTAATGATCCATTGAGACTGTTACGGTTAGTTAACTGAAATGAAGTTGCCCTGGAGGTCAGCTTTGCCTTTGATATACCAGGCTTCCCTGGGGTAGGCCTCAAAAGTACTATTCTACTGGACTGGGAAGGTATCTCTTCCTTTGGACTAGGAATCTGATGGAATCTTCTCATCTTCAATACATTCTGCTTACCAATTTCTGCTTTGTATCGTCTTATGCCATTAATTTCAACAGATTTAATTGGTCTCAGCACTGTAATGCGTTTTGTCTGAGGTGGTGCTCGGTTTGTGTGAAGCCCACTCGACTGTCTTGAGAATGTCGGGTTATGTTCTTCAGGATATTCAAGAAATAAATCTCTATTTGTACAAAGGAGCTTCTCTTCAACAGTGAAGTGTTCTGTTTCCATGAACTTGTCTTGTGTAATATCAAATTGCTTACTCTTGCTCTCTGAAGACCATCCTTTCTGTGAAGCTCGATCATGAAAATAGCCTGCTCCTGATTGTCCTTCAGATACTTCATAAACATCATTGTATTCAATTTTTTCATGACAGAGTTGGTCATTTTGTGTCTTCAACCTTATGAACTGATGGTGTTCATTTGCCTGTAAAAAGGTGTTGTTTGTGGCATTTAAATCTCTACTCAAGTCACTTGCGGCATGGTGTACAATCGGTTCTTCAGTAGGTAAATCCTCCTCAAGCCCCATTAATCTGGCAATGACACTTGGAGATCTTCTCTTTGACTCCACTTCTTTAGCCATCTCTTTCTCTAATAACATTTTTAATGACGTTGCATTAGATTTTCTGCTTGAAGAACTGTCATCAGCACCCTGTAGATAAACCCACAATTTCACAAACAATAATCAAGACAAACATCCATTGTACGTATTTTTTCTCTAGGCGCTTCAGGAGAATATAATACCATTTTTCTATTAGCACTAATTGATAGATAATCTTTACATGTACGAATATATATTTCCCTTTCTTTTTATTTTCAAATTGTATTGTGTAGAAAGCTCCTTACAGTTCTTCAACATTCACCAGTATAAGTGTGAGGGAACAAAATTCTAAAATAAATTTTGTATATGACACACACAAGTTTTTCCTCGACAGGATTAGTAATTTTCTTCAATTCTGAGATGATTCTTTGAACTGATAGTCCTGAGAGGATAAACATTGGATAAGGTATTTTGATGTAAATGATACAAATAAAAGGTTAGTGCCTGGATAAACTGACTTATAAAAATAAACCAAGCAATAAAAAGACAGGAATGGCGGAACAAATAATTGTTTTGCCATTATCTGAAAACACAAGAAAGTATAATACTACAATCCACTACTTGTTCAAAACACAAGTAATTCGCATCTATGGTTTATCCCAACATAAAGCAGAATGATGACAATTTCTATACAGCAATCCTGCCAGGCCTTTTTCCCAATTAATCCCATGATTATTTCGTAAAAGTAACCCCCTACCATTACATCCAAATGTCACAAAAATACAAAAGTAGCACAATAAATATAGGACCTACTCAAAAAGTGCCCAAAAGAGATTATAAGAGATATATACCATCTCCGTGAGCTTGATCAATTACTGGCTTTACTTCTGACATTCTGGTACATAGTTCAAACTCCAAACAGATTGATCAATTTCTCCTGATAAAAGGTAGCTCACCCAGCTTAAAACAATTCATTTGGAACATGGAATCCTGAAAAGCAAACAAAAAGATATGAAACTCTATGAACCTTATGTGAGTTGTATGACTAAAACCAGGTAAATTAACCATACAATCAGACCACAACTCTTGTCAGGTGACTAGGTAAACTCTAAGAGCAGGAAATTTTCAGTAGAATAGTGGCCAGCTAGCACTAACATAGTAACACTCGAAAGGAATGGATAACTGCATGAATATATTTCAGAAGGCTCTTAGCGTCTAAAGTCCTTAGGATTTAAATGTAAGGGATACCAGATACAAAAAGTCTGTTGCCATTACTGTAGAAAGATGCTCGTTGGGAAAACTTCAAGACGCACATGAACATTTTGCAGGCACTTTTAGGCCAGATTGGTGCAAAAGGAAGCAGAGTTTGTGGCCTCTTCTTGTTCAACTTTACTTACATGAAAAGAAAATCAGCACAGAGAACTAAAATATTCGAAGTGGACAGAACAGCACTTGGCAGTATGGAACAGTGAAAGTCTAGCAGAGTAGCAGATAAAAGGACAAAATAAAAGGAAGTCCGCAGAGCCAATGAACACAAGTAACAACGATATGGACGCATAAGGACATGATATTAAGTTTGTATGTACTCCCAAAAGGAATCTTGCAGAAAAGACAACAATCTCTGAAAAAACTGCATTTTTGTCAGTTATAACAGTTGATGGAAGGCAGAATTGCAATAAGAGTGACCTGAAAAATACCCATCTATTTCGAATGCTTTACACTTACTCAGATCAGAAAATTGTGAAAACTTAAACATGCATTGGCACAGAGTAACTATGAAGCCATGCACAACCAAAATAATGCCAAGATTTACAGGTGACAAAAGAATCTCTGCAGTCTGCACCAACACCATCCTTAAAGGCTCCAAGTTTTCTCTGGAAATCTCGTCAGCACCTTAAATCTTGACAGTGTTATCCAGGAAAAGGAAAGGACAATGATGTTGTGATGAAGTAGAGGGCATACACTCTACGTTGAATAAAATACGTAATCAAGAATGAGAATAACGAGATGTTTAGGTATGTATGTCTCCACATGTGCCCTGAAACCGAGACAATTCCCCCATGCAGCAATGCTGCAGTGTCTACAGATTAAAATACACCATGAACCATAACTTTGTCTTGGTTTGCTCATTCCTGACTCTCAGGCCAGTTTGGTGGAGCTCTAGCCAGCTCCGGCTTCTCCGTGCACTGTAGCAAGAAACTGTTTTTTTCTCTCTCTCTAAATTAGACCAGTAAAGCCATTATTCTTTGCTTGATTAGCTCTGGCTCCTCTGAAACCAGAGCCATTTGGATCCATGCTAAACGGGCCTTAGTATATTCTAGTACCACATTAGGCCCCTTTGATAGCGCTTCAAAACCGACTTAATTACCTCCGGCTTCTCTAGAAGCCCTACCAAATGACCAGAAAAACAGCTTCGCAGGAGAAGCAACCATGAAGCGGAAACTCTTTTTTACTAGACTTCTGGAGGGGGGAAAAACTAGCTTCTACCAGCTCCTCCCCTGTCCCCCTTTTGTGCGAGCTATTCTGCCAAATGTTTTTCCAAACAAATTCAACTCCATCGGAGAAGCTGTTCAAAGACACGTATTGAAGCATACAGGTAACTGAAGAACTACAGTCTACAGAACACGAAATTATAGCAATATGGTGCATAGATGTGTCAAAAACAGCATATGCAGGTCTCAATTTTTATTTATCCATTTTTTGAAAATTAAGGTGTACACAGAGAGGTGGCATAATAATGGCACAACAGGTGGCATATGCAAATCGATGGGTACTGCATTTCAGTCACTGAATCCTAACTCGGTTTTTCTTACTTCCCCGACCAAGTACTGAATCATAGAATTTTAAAATTTATCTTTCCAACCAAGCACTAAATCATACTCCGTAGAAATGTTTTATTAATTTATTATGTTCCCAGAACCAAGCACCGACTCATAACTTCGCCTGAAAATGCTACAGCAAAAGAAAATGCTCGGACTCTACGAGAGACAAACTCGAATTGAATCGGGGGCTGGCATTTCGACATCAATCTCGATTATCGTACCCCCTGCGGAACTCACAGCAAGAGAGCGGCACAACCCACCCCCAAGCAGCCAAGCACCGTCGGCACGACGGCACGTCGCGGCGAGAGAGCGAGAGATGGAAGGGCGGGGGAAGGGAGAGAGTCTATGGATGATAAGAGCCGGATGCTAACCTCACGAGACGCGGACGCCGAGCATTCGCAGCCCAGTGGCGGCCGGGAGAGGGAGCGGCGGCGGCGGCGGCTGGTTAAGTGGGAGGGGCCGAGGGAGTGGGAGAGTGTGGGAGAGTGCTGGAGCTCAGTTAGGTAGCGAGTCCTTCGCGAGCGAGCCGTTTGGTTTGGCTTGTTTTCTTTCGTTTCCTCCGCGGCCGCGGGTGCGTGCGTTTCGTTTGCTTTTGCCGTTGCCCGCGAGGCCGCGACGAGTCGTCGTGGACTGCATGCGTGCGCCGTGCGCCGTGCGCGCGCGAAGGCCAGGTACGGTACGGGACCGGCGGTGTGACGAGTGACTATGACCGACGACGGGGAGTTGCCGGTCAAAGAAAAGTTAGGTTTAGTCAAGCTAGCGCAAGATAGAAAAGATTTGCAAATTTGACTTGGGGAACACAAGAATTTTAAGGAATGAATTCATTTTAACAGAAAAAATAAAAATATAAAAAGAATCCTCGTATTTAAATGTGGAACGTGGAGACTCTTTAGTTATGAGCTAAACTTGTGTTTGGTTTGACCACAAGAGTGGATGGGATATGGTCATTCATAGATTTATGGATATGGATATTCATCTTATTTGTTTGGTTGGATTGAGGAGACAAAATATTTTTGGTTAGATAGATAAGAGTGGATGAGACGAAAATACTTAACTAACTGTATCTATATTATTTAAAAATTGTACACTTCGACTAATTTTATCATGATAATCGCTAATTTCAAATAAAATGGGTTAATTAGCCCCTCTAGTAAAATGTGTTAACTAATTATACATCGGCATACCAATTTCTATTCTTTGTCATTAGTATAAATAACTAAGAATTATTACTTTGATAAGTGCTAATATGTTAATTAGTGCATGTTTCATATGGCAATTAGGATAATGATGGTTAATAGTGGTTAATAATCATCAACAAATCATGAACATCGGCATATTCTCCTTCCTCATTAAGGAATGTCCGGCCCTTGGCCGTACAGTCCCACACCCAGTACCTATCACTCTGGGCCGGGGTAGAGTTCTAACGCTTTCCTTTATTAAGTTTTGGACGTGAATTTGATTTGAAAAGCACAAGAGTGCAGCAGGTACAGAGTTTCTAACAGTACCGGATATGTCGAGACCTGAGAACTTCTGGCTGCTACTAGCATGGAGTAGTTTCAAATTCAGATACATCATTGTTTATTTAATTAACTGCAAAGTAATTAATAGCGTCTTAATTTGGACATGGCACGATTGGAGTGCTTGTTGGGGGGTCGCCTTTTAACCTGGACAGGCGGAGATGGAATGTGTAGGTGAGACTGTGAGAGACATAGACGGAGGTGAACGCGGCAGAGCTTATGCAAATTGCAAGCTGCAGGTTAGGGTCTGTTAGAAATGTGGAAAATCTTTGTCATGTTCGCTTAAATTTATCAGCATATGATATTAGCCCCACAGACGTACTGTTCAACACGTCTTACCAAATAGGTCTATTTGTTTCAGTTTCTACGTTTCTTGTATGAAATTAAATTGATTCCTATAAAATTTCTGTATTTCAAATAGACTCTAAAGTGCTGGCATGCAACAACGTTGGGTTGAAATGTTACATTTTCACTAGGCTGTAAAAACAGAATGTTGTGCTGCTACGTTATTGCACAACACAAGCTGGGAAATTCACCCGACTGAGGTCTTGTTTGGCTGCACACAAATACACTTCAATCCATATGATTTAGAGTGAATTATAGTATAACTTAAACTAAATTACACATCAATCCATTTCAAACCACGTGGATTGAGGTGTATCCGTAGAGCCAAACAAAATCTGAAAGAGAACTCGGAGTAAATTTCCATCTCACACAAGCAGCACTACTTGCTCTCGTGTGTGGAAAAGGATGAAAGAAAGACGAGACGAGCCGTCCCACTCGTTGTCGTTGAGCACAACAGTACGAACTGCACGGCGGTGGAGTGGTACCCCCCACCCCATCTCCATCTGCCCAGCCCAGCTCGATCCACCGACCGGATCCATCCAATCCACCCGTTTCCGTTTGCTGGCAGTTCTGCCCGAGAGACGCCACTGTTTCGTGCGCAGAGGCCTGCGATCCGCGCGCCCCGACGCGCGCAGCCGCAGGCGGTCCCGCCCGCCGTCCGTCCGTCCCAGCAGCACACCAGCACCAGCACCACCGCGGCAGTGATCAGTAACCACGGTGGCGCGCGGCAGGCAGCCACGGAACACCCCCACGCCCCGATCGATCGGCAATTCGACAGCACAAGCATGTGCAGTAGCGCACGGCAACGCCTGCGACTGCGAGTGCACCCCACCGGTCCGGCCCGCCCTCAGGCCCCTCACCAGGCGCACCAGGCGCGCAGCGCCCACCACCCATCCGCACCCAGTTGCCCAGCAGGTCCGGACGGCAGCACGGCACGCGAGCGCCACAGTTAGGCCCGCGCTACGCGACGCGCCCGGGGCGGGGCGCGAGGAGCCGATGCGGAGGACGGGACGAATGCAGGCAGGGCGACGTGCTGCTGCCCCCCGTCCGGCCCCCCGCCCCCGCCCGGTGCAGCAGTGCAGGCCGCTTTGCCGGGCCGACCGGTCAGGCCGGTCACATGCTGATGCGCTATTGCATCGTAAGCGTCCCTGTGGTTGCTCGCTGAGCGGCAACAGCAGCCGGCAGGCAGGCGCTTTCCGGCACGATATGGTGCCTTTCGGGATTAAATGACGAGCGGTCAAATCGTGATTTTTTTGGCCGCGGAGTAGCGGCGTCGTTCGGACCAGTCTGTCTACTGGTCTCCACGAGGAGTACACAGTACGTTTGTTCTGTCTTGTGAGCTGAACCCACATGAGCGTACTCGTCCAAAGGAATAACCGTCCTATCGACGTGGCTGTAGAAAGACGATGTGTTGCAGCTATACAAGGGGGAAGTAGAATGGCCAATGGGCAATGGCCGATGATGGTTATGAACGTCGTCAGAGTACTCTCAGCTGGATCACAAGAAAGAGCAGTAGGTATACATGCTATGCTAGCGCTGCATGCAATGCAAGCAAACAAATCTGACGGAACCATCACGGAGTTCAAGAGCATGGAAGTTGTTGAGAGTATTTTGTTTAGGGTTGTTCTTGAAGCACGGCCGGTCCGGTCCGCCACCAAGAATAAAATCCCCTAGCACGGAAATTCAAGCGATACGCGAGCGCCGCGTGGTATCTTCTTGGGAGAATACAACTGTTATTAGGATTGCATTACAGGTTTCTCCCATGACATGTTGTTTCTCGACAAGAAAGCATCATGGTTCCGGGGAACTTCCGGCCCGAAATGACAGATTTTTCTCATATTTTACGACCTGCGCTTTTCACTTGCTATGATGGCAATCTTCGCATATGCCATGCAGACGAGATGATCACCGTTCACCAGCTCAATGTCAGCCACGCTTGCGTGGAGTTTGGAATATCTCTGCCATAACCAGAGCTTGGATGAGGAATTCAGGATTGAGGAGCGAGACCACGCCTTTGGGTCTAGTAAAAAGTAGTTTTGGTCGCCAGAAACTGCCAAGGAAAGCAAAGCGTTCAACTGTGCAGAGAATATGTAGCTTTTTACTGTGGAGATAGTAGTACTGTCGAGCCTATTTCCCTATAAATAAATTTGTTAGAACAAAGTCTCACGTGTCCAGGGTAAAATTCTTCAGTCAAAAAGCTATGGAAGCAACTCCCTTTACACGGACAAAGCTCGAGATTTACCTTGATCTTGTTGTTCGATCTCGATGTACTTTATTATTAAACATACTCCCTCCGTCTCATTGAGAGCAAGTACAATAATTGGCTTATAGCGAAGCAAATGCTGATGTGGAGGAGAGAAGAGAGGAAAGAGAAGAGAGCTTGGCTCCCATGCAAGCACCAAGCTGGGCACGGAAGCATAGGTAGTAGTGGGTCCCAATAGAGATGTATGTGAGGAGGAATAGGAAAGAGAAATGGTTTATAGCCAAGTAGAAGACTAACTATTGTATAACTTGACTCTTAAAGGTTGGCTTATAGCCAAATGCTTGGCTCTATTATTGACCATGCCCTGAGAGTGTCGTCCCAGAAACATGTTTGTGAGGGGAACACGGTTTTCTAACGACATTTTCAATAGGACAGAGGGAGTAGCTAATTACGGTATCGATACCACCGCAAAGGAAGTAGCTAATGTCAAAAACAAAGTGAAACCTAAAGGAAAGTATATTAAATAAAGAGTGTCTCAGTTCAACGGAAAACTGAAATGGAAGAAGTGACTCCTTTAGTCTTAGTCCCCTCTTTCCATTTTGTCCATCAAACCCCATGAAAAATGAAATTGGATTTTTGGAAGAATTTTAGAATAAAAGGTAAATAAAGAATTTATTTTGGAAAAAGTTCTTTCTATTTCGGATTACTTGTTTCCAATCCTCCTTTTGAGCAAACGATCCAATATTCCTCTATTTTATTTTTTATTTTAACTCATTATTTCTTCTTATTCTTACTCATTATGTTTCACATGGAATAAGAAGAAAAGCGTTCCATGACCCCGAGGGCCCCTGAAAAGAGAACTCTTCGAAGAATGTACTTTTGCTATTTTTTTTAACCCAACAAAAATTGATTTGAAGTTACTTTAATATCCTTTTCTTTTGAGTTCTTGTAAAGTTCCACGTTTGCAGTTTGGTCAAGAAAGTTAGACCCAATCCAACAAACAAGACATGGATTTATTATGAATCTTGATTTTTCAAAGAATGTATTTCGTTTCTTTCATAACAGATTGTCCACTATTGACTATTCGATTTTCCATTTAGTAGATATTATTTTATTGTAACCAATTTGATTTTCTATTTATTAGATACTATTTTATACTAACCAATTTATTTCCTTAACACGGAACCTTCATAACGAGAAAAGGATAATTGCCGTGGTTTGTTTCGTCAGACTGGACAAGAAAAACAATGCTTGGTTGTCTTGCCTGCTAGGAGCACTGTTTTGCACACTTTCTTGGATTCCTCTCGCCAACAAGAGCGAGACAGAAAAAATACTCTCTCGCTAGACCTGAGCATTTTGCGAGCCGGGCTAAAAAAAAGTCCGGTTATGTCAGGCCGGAAAAAAAAGTCCGGTTATGTCAGGCCGAAAAAATAAGTATTTCGGGGGCCACTGGACGAATCGGGTCTGTTATTTTTTGGTTGGGCTTGGGCCGGGCCCGAGCTTAGACGGTCACCCGCGTAATTTATAGTGTAAAACAACTAAAATAAGTATTTCGGACCGAGAAAAATTTTCTAGACAACAAGATCTCTGCCCAGACCCTATACAGTAAAGTTTGTGGGCGGGCCAGGTCGGACCATCGGGCCCCGGCAAGGCTGACCTTGCCAAGCGAGACAAGGTAAGCTGGATTGCCAAACTTACCAAACGCGCCCAAGAGCTGCTATTCTTCAGTAATTAAGTACCGAAATTCAAGTCATAATTTTGGGCCTCATGGTATTTCTTCAGGTTGAAGTGTCCTTTATCTAGTAATGATTGAAAATAGCGCACATATTTCTTGTCATTGTTTCCAACTTAAATTAAAGCTAATAACTTAACCTGTACGTGCAACTTCAAATTTAAAATTTCATACAGCAAAACTGATCTGCAGTAATACTATTAAATTGAAAAGGTTCATCTGGATGGAAATTTCAGAGTGACCAACACAACTACCACGTTATGCCATCGGAAGATAACATAGGAGCCTCCGTGGTGTTATCCAAAGCTAAGCAAGAACCAAACAATGATAGATCAGTAGTACCAAGAATGTCATTGTTCAGGTTTCCTTGGGCTAGCATGAGGCTGTGATGACGTTCCACCAAATTACTGTAAGCACTTCCATTTGGCATGAAACCAAGCACAGCTCCCGAATCAGCATGAGGTTGGAGTTGATGCACTGATGACCACAATTCTGTAGAAAAATCATGTAAGCTACCCCAATCTTGCTTACAAGCAGGCTCTGCATATGAAGACTGATGGTCCCAAATTCTGGAATCGTCGTTTGCAAAACTTGAAGGGATGAATTTCACAGGTAACTGATCCAACACCTGAAGAAGCCTATCAGAATTATCAGGCAGTTCTACCTCCGTGGAGTACTGTTCCAGTCCAGCCAAACAAGATAGACCAAATGAAGAATCAAGCAAGCTCTTTGTGCCAACCTCGTACGACTGCCCTGGAGTTGGCATGGAATTCAGACTTGAGTTTGAACTGAACATGTTATTGCTTTGACTTACATGGAAGTTGGAGATACATCTGAAATCATTGTGATCCAGAATTTCACTCCCAATGTCCAAAATGCTTGAAATAGTTGGTTTCACAACTAGCTGAGAAAGCCTGGTTGAAAACCCAGCATCAGAATTACCACACAATCCAACCGAACTAGAAGTATACTGTTCTATGGAGCTGCATAGGTCAGGTTGCCCAGAAGTCTTTGAAATTCCAAATGGTACTGCATGCTGCTCCTCATTCTGACAGGGGAAGTACAATCTGTCACGAAATGACTTGGATACTGTTACTGACAACATAGGGTCCCATCTACGTTGATCATATGAATCAGTTTGAACATTCAAACTCAATTCATTAGCAGAAGCGCATCTTCCATGGACGTATGGATTGACATCCTCTAGTAACGAGTTTGAAACCTGGTTGTGATCAATGTCTCCCTTCCGATCAGAACTCAGAGTATCATTAACACACACCCATGGCAATGCCATGCACTCACGTGCTTCATTACCCCCATGAGATAAGTCATTTTTCAGACCAACAGGGCCCTGATTGTATCCCCATGGCAAAGTCATGAACTCACATTCTTCATCGCTTGCAGAAGAGGATGACATTCTACCAGTTCTTCCCAGCTTAGCTAATGAATTAAAGCCACTTCGCTTGTAATCTATCAAGTTATCAAAATGGCCTTTGGGAAGAGCAAGAGCTTGTCTGCAGTCCATTTTCCTGTGCCTCATGGACCCTTGCTGCAGCATTACATTAATAACAATAATCAATGGTGTAACTATATAATAATAAATGCAGCAGTATGTTGCACCAAGTGTTGAATTACAAAGCACAAAGCATACCTTTCTCATGATGTTGTTGGTGCCTAGTCTCTGCAGGATGCCACCTACAAATTCTGACCTGAGAAATTTGCTATAATTATGCAACTGTATAAGAAGAAAATATAAGCCAATGGATTTCTGAAATAGAGAACCACAACCTTCTTTGAAACAACTCCGCACTTCCCATTGACACTGTTTTTGCTGCTATCTTCAATAAATTGCTTCTCTTTTCTGAAAAGATCTGTCCACTGACAGGCTCTCTGTCTACAAACATAAGTGTAAGTGTCATGTGCTTAACATCCCAGCTTAGTGCAAGAAATGTTAGTTTGTAGAGAATAATAATGCACACACATATTCCGAGAAATGCAACAAAACATAAGTAGTCAAAAGTAAGTACCAATTTCAAAAGACTTATTGCAATTTAAGAAATGTTCCTGAATCAATACATAAGGAATCGTCATGTTCGATGATGAGACTTGTCAGCAACCTGTGCTCGTATCAGCCCATAGTTGCAAGTAGCATATGAGCATTGCAGAAATACTAATTCGTGCATGAGTCAAAGCAACAAGGCAAAAAAAAAACTTTTAAAAAACAGCCCATGACTGTGGGCATAGTTTAATTTTATTCTCATTTATCCAGATATATATTTTTGTTCTCTCCAATAAACTTCTAAATAAGAATCAGGGTGATCATTATGATTGTCTTGTCTCGTAACCTTTTTCATGCAAGCGATATGGCTGAAAAGTTTCCAAAAATGTAAATACTGGATAGGGTAAAACTTCAGTAACAGCAACTAAATTAAGCATGTATGCTCAGATCTGAGAGATTAGCACGTGCTCACCAACATTTCCTGAAATCCCTGTAACATCAAACGGTGTCTGAGCTATAGGTGTGGGAACATGAATACCCAGCAGGCAATCATGTGGGCTGACTTGAGGTGTATCTTTATCGCCATATTCTGCGTAGAAGAGGATTCATTCACAGTTATAAGAGTCTAGATATGCATTATTCATTATTCATAAACAGAGGGGCCTGATAAAGATATCAGACCAGAATGGGAGGATTCCATGCTAATTTTCTCACCAGGAATTTCCTCTTTCTTAGCTGGTGTAGCAGGGGGGTCATCACAGTACACAGTATTCTCATGGACATAGAACTTTTTTGGGGCAGTCAGATTGCACGATCCTACAAGACACAGCAATAACACAGGAGTTCATTCTACTCACCCACTGCATGTCATTATGATGTTTACAGTAAGAAGGAACAACAGAACAGAACAGCAATGAAAGAGTGTATAAACCCAATCCCATACCTTGTTTTTGCTTGGAAACCTTTGATTCAAAGCTTTGATGAGAATGTTTGTATGAACGAGAGCTATGGCCTGACTGTTCACACAATTTCTTAAAGAATTTATATTCTGCAGTTTTCGCATCAGAAACTGCATAAAAAATGATGGGTTTAGCATATAAAACGAAAATGTTAAAATGCTCAAGCATCTAACAGCTACAGGAAGAAAAATACTTCTGATTATTACAATTTACAACTGAAAATGTTGACTATGTAGATCAAACATAATCCTATATAAGAACAATGTAGAATTTATGTTATTACAGTAATACTCCTGGAAGTACCAAAATGCCACAAAGTGAAGATGAAGAAACAGATTTCTAATTAAAACGACATTAATCTAATGCTCCAAAAGGGGGGAATATTTGCATGCAGCATTGTAGAAAAGAGACGAGTTACGCAGACACTAGGGGTGGTGCACCTTGAGGTTTGTTTTTTGCATCTTCGCGTATGTTTGCAACTTGTTTCCCACCTATACAATGACTAGCAGCTTCATTTGCAAATCGAACCCTTTTCCTTTGCCTTCCGTCTGCTATCAGGTAAACATTGCATCAGACAGAAAAAAAAAACGCAGAACGATTGCTAGGAATGAGGGATGTCCATGGATGTAGGAATGAGAAACATACAGCCTTAAACAACACCAGAATCAACTAAACCAAGCAAAACAAATCCATCTATGCACACTAACTCTACAGTCGGTCTTCTTTCCCCTCACGAGCAAACCGCAAGAACTCATGCCTTGCGTTCCAATTCCGTAGCAATCAAACTTCTGAGCTATCTCTAATCCAACCCAACCTCACTAATCCCAGCTCAACCGCAAGCCAGAGAATTCGGCTCCGATCCAAGAACACATTTCCGATTACATACGTCAAGAGAAAGCTAGGGAGATTCCTGAAGGCGAAACAAGAAACAAGAAACGGTCGGAGTTAGGCAAGACCTGGGGAGGAGGGCTCCGGCTCCCGTAGGGGCCTCGACGCCGGCGGAGGCTGGAAGGTTGGCCCTTGCTGAGGCCGCGGGGGCTTCAGTGAAGTGGAATGGGTCCGGCTGCTAGGGTTCCGACGCTGGAGTCGGTCCATCGACGCCGCCGCGCCGTCGTTTGGGTCGGCGCGCGCCAAAACTTAGGGGGCTTCTTCCACCTACACGCGTTGCGGGTTGCCAGTTGCAGTTGCGACTTGCGAGTTGCCAGTTGTAGTTGCGGCTACAGATGGCCAGATGGGCCGGGCTAGATGGGCTGCCACGAAGTCCTCAATTTTAGCCCGGCCTTAAGCACACTGACACTATCCGCACTCATTCATCCTCTATATCTTTCTCTATACGTCCTAGTCAGCAACATTCTCTACTCTATACCCACTTCTCCCGCATTCATCCATCCTCTATATCATCCTCTATCTACTGTGGGCCTACTTGTCACTTTATCTAAATATATTCATGAGAGATCTAGTTTTGAAGAATTAATTACAACGAATTTAATAGTGCAATCGAAATTTAATTTGGATTTTCGGTTTGTGAGATATAACATTTTTTTGGATAGTTGAAATAGTAACAGCAACACCAGGACCCACACATGCGCTCTGGCTCTTCTATCGCGGCGCAAAAAAGCAGCAACAGCGGGCCCGCGCATGCTTTTAGCGTGCATGCGTTATTTCTCCACCATTTCTTTGAAGATAGCGTATGCACGGGTATACAGTGAGTTTTACAGTACTACGCTGCAAGTGTTTTAAGACGCTAAAAGCTGATGTGTGGCATAGCGGATGAATATACCGCTTGCGGTGCAGTTCGTCTCACGACGGCAGAATACGCGGAAACTGGCGAGCGCGAGACTTTCACTGCATGCCACTGTCTCCGACTCTCCGTCGTCTCTGGGTCCGACTACCCTGCCACTGCTACGGTGCTACCAGTCCTGCATCGCCTTAGACACTGTTTTTGAGCAAAACACAGACCTTCATTAATCAATAACAGGATTACAATCAGTGACAGCTAAGTCCACTGGCCACTTAGGAATATAAGCTAGCCAGAACAGAGTGTGCTCGGTAACCGACACCATGCTCGCGCAGCAATATACAACCAAGTTGGCAGTGCTAATCTGCTTTTCCAGGAATACTTAAACTGTATGGTTAGGTACTTAAGCTTAAAAAATATACAATGTTCATAAACTAACGAGGTGTTTGGTTCTCTCTATGGTAATATAAAGGAAAGAGGCAATGCTACGGTACATCTTTTACCTACTAGGAGGTAATACCTCAAACAAATCTAGACCATTGATTTTTATAATATTTTGAATTAATCATTTAATCTTAATTTAGGAAAAGAAAAAGGAAACATTGTCAAGACAAGCAATGACCCCTTCTTTACATGCACAAACTTCCTTTTTATTTCTTACCGTGTCTTCTTACCTCTTTTGTAGCACCTATCGAAAAACAAAGCAGGTATAAACCGATTGTATTTTATCTTTTTTCTTTTTATAATTTTTGTAATTTAGTTTTACAAAAACTTAAATACTATATACTATACATTGAAATATTTATGTTTGATATATATTAAAAAAAAACTAAATCTGTACATAGTCCTACTAAAATAGTTGATATATCAGAATACAAATTGATATTGTATAAAGCATAAATTTCATATACATTGGAAACGTATATACGTATATGCATGTACGTGCGTTACTGGGCACTTACGCATGTGTCACACATATATGTATATAAAGACTAGGTAGTTTGTGTGATCTAAAGTTATATAAATAAAAAGATTTTACCACGTTCAATGGATCATGCATGCATCAGTAGATCTAAACAGAGATTTTTATATCTAAACTTTCCTTATTTATCATGTCTTAGAAAATTAAAATTAAATAAATATATATTTTAGCTATTACCTCTAAGGAAGTAATAGATCATTTTAACCATCCGATCTAATTAAATGGACGACTCACAGTTATTTGGAGGTACCACAGCAAATCCCTAAAGGAAATGGAAAACAAATTGCGAAGGGACCCGCACTGAAACCGACTATATTACTTTCTTGTTTGGTTTGGCATGGTAACGTAATTGCAGCATTGGAAGCTGAGTCGCGGAGGCAGGTAAGCGATACCGCTCAGGAAGAAGAAGAATCGACGGTGAATACAGTTGTATCTGATTACGTTGAATCTGATTGCAGCCTGAGCACGATCAAACGCGAGTATCGCTTTCCATTCCCCTCCGATCACAGATAATGTTACATTTTCACGAACCAAACGGCTTGTAATTAAGTAGCAGAACTAACCTATCTGCAGATCTTGAACTAATCGGGGTAAAACATATGAATTGCTCGTACAGATCTCTAGAAGTACATCTACAAAGTTGCCAATTTACAGAGTACAGACTATAATGAGCCATGGTGATAAAATGAAACACAGGATTGTGATGGGAAAATACTTGTGATTTTCTTCATTGCTGTAACCAAGACAACTAGCTACAATTATGATTCCATGAAATCAAGTGACCCATAAAAAGATCAAGTATGATGTTTTTTCGTGGAAGATACAAGTACATGGCTGTCTCAGTAAAGAGCTATTGCTCAGATTTGTTTGAACTACCAACATAAGCAAAGACATTTTTAAAAGGAAATAAATATAAATCAGGTTCAAGAGCACTTTGATCCTTCATATGTACACATTGTACAGGATCTAAATGGAAGAGCATCTTCCTCTCATTTTGCAAAAATTTTCATCACATCAACCATCATATACAACTCTCTTATGTATGTATTCAAGAAAAATAAATGGAAGAACATGCAAAAAAAGTAAAAAAGTATACCCTCTGTACAGCAGGATCAAATGACATGAAAAGCTGGTGTGAACGCTCAGGCCTGTTTTTGTGAACATCCTATAGCAAGTCCTTGCCGTTGCGCGGACCTGTATATGCAAATATGTCATTAAATATAGAACATGTACAGAGAAATTATTCAAGTTCCCAAGACTGAACATTAATATGAAGTCAGGAAATTTGGATGGTGTTATTCCAACCTCACCTCACTCATTGCATCTGCGTGGCAACACGGGACTTTATTAGGTCTTCATACAAATCAGCTGAGCAGTGTATTTCTGGAGCATCTGCCCAATACTCCAATGTTAAGAATGCATATTCGCAGCACCTGCCATAGTAGCAAATAGGCATGAATATCTTGCAAAACAATGGATGTCCAGATAAATATGATGCTAAAATACGAATACCTAGCACGGAGGACTGCACTGTGGTCATTCTTCGCCGTATCAGCTGTAAGTGGAAGAATACGTGAAACCTTGCAGTTGCACAGGATCTGCAAGATAATACATGTCAAAAAAGGGAAATATGTAATGTAAGAGGGGGCGGGAACACAATTCAATGATAGAATGTAGATGTATTACAGATTTTATGCAGTTGTCCGCAGATTCAGCAATCACAAGCACAGTTATGATACCAAGCTTAAAAAGTACCTGACAATTTCATTGTATATTAACCTTAATGAAGTATCAAGCCACATTTGTGGAGTACTGAACTGGTTTCAAGGATTACCGGAATAAATATTTCAGCACATGGTTCAAAATCACCAAGAAGTTCCTTTGATAGTACATTAAGTAGATGGCATGCCTGTACAGAAGATCAAGTCACCAAGGTCATCACTAGTCACTTGTCTTGTTACTGCATATCTACCTGACAGAATTTCTGTAATTAAGGTAGAAGAGTTTTATATACAAAGCGGGGTGCTAGCAAAACCGCAAGCTACACCTACAAAAGCCTGCCTGGGTTTAACGACCCGCACCAGAAACAATTAAGTGAAACGTGAGCGGTGTGGACTGTGGAGTGGATATTGTCGAAAATCCTACGGTTCCACTACTGGTATGAACTCTTATTTTTTTTTTTTTGAAAGGACTCTTATTCATTTGTAATTCAAGCCAGTCTACAAGTTGCAATTATGAACTGAAGATTATAGAGAAGAACTTAACATTACATATATGGACCCATAAATTTAGCCATTTAGGTACTGTAATGGTTACATAAGTGTTGCCCCAAGCTCCTTGGCTACAAAATGATAGAAGGACAGGGCTACAAAGTGAGTAATGGTTACATTAGTGGGTGGCTTTCCACCACTGAATAATAAACTTCCTAGTAATGGTTACATTAGTGCAAGCTGCTTACATCCTAATCCTAGCTACAAAAAAGTGGTGGCGCAGTCTCCTGGCAAAGCCTCTCCTCGCTAGCTACAAGCTACAACTCCCGAGCATATCTCCGAACAGCTTCTTCTTGACCAGAGACTAGAAACTGTTGCTCTGCTCCTTGGCGCCGAATGATTCCTGAGTTAGTTCTTGACCAGAAAGTACTCTTCTACTTACAGATCAACGAGCAGCCACCGACCAGCGTTCTGGTGGCCATGTTGCCGAAGTCCGGTGCTGCGCAATTGGTCTGCACATTAGTCAGTAATGACCTGCAGAAGTCATCGAGGTCTCCTGCCACCCAGCTACTTTGGACCCCTGTTGCCATGGCGCCAGTGTTGGGCACGACCCAGCTGCTCTGGACCCCTGTTGCCATGGTGCCGGCGGTGTTGGGCGCCACCCAGCTGCTCTGGCCTCCTGTTGCCATGGCGCCGTTGTTGGGCACCACCCAGCTGCTCTGGACCCCCGTGAACTGCTCCTGATCAAAACTGTAATTGCTCTGCACATCAACCCCTATCGAGCTCCAGAAGTCCAGTTCTCCTGCAGACAGCTGATGCGCCACCGGCATGGTAGTTTGTTGGACCACCAACTGGGGCACAACGATGTCCTGCTGCTCTGTAGTCGGCACCTGCGCCTCCAAATCCGTGTACTGCTCTGGCGCTGCAGACGGGAAGCCCTGAAAGTCGTTGCTGCCAAGAAGAGGGCTCTGCCGGAAGTTGTCACCGTCGATCAGAACGAGGTGTGAGGGTTCTCTGTCTCCAGAAGCATACGCCACGCTCATGGAGCCGTGATCGAGCATCGCCGCAGAACAAGGAAGCGCTGGTGAACCGCTGGCCGCGGTGGCGGTGGCGCCGACGCGCGCATGACCACCACTACTCTGGCGGACTTGTTGGCCATCCGGCACGCGCATGCGCATCCGGCCGTGGCCGCTGAAGGCGATGTGGCAGATCTTGACGAGCGACGGGCAGGGCGGCGAGGCGATGCTGTACTCGTGCATCACCCACCCCACGCTGCCGCCGTTCTTGTTCCTGCCTTTGCCCATATGCAGGTTGAGGTTGCTGACGTGGACCCTGACCCTCTCACCGCGGACGCGCAGGCACTTCTCGACGCTGCTCTGCATCTTCCACGTCCCGACGCCGCCATCGCCGCAGGCGCGGTCCTGGCGCTGGCGGGCGCCGGGTTTCCTGCCGGCTTCGCTGGCGCGCACGATGATGTAGGCCTCGTCCTCGCCTCCCACGCCGTGGCGCTCGAAGAGATCCCAGGGCAGCGTGCTCCCCGCCGCGTCGTCCTCGAAGATGACACCGGGGAATGGGTCCTGGCCACGGGCGCGCGGGAGGAGGTAGAACTCGACGAGCTCGCGCTTCTTAGGCCGGAACCTGTAGGTGGGTGGGCATGGGATCTGCTCCGCCGACGACGACGACATGGATGCGATGTAGGTGGGTGGGGATGGGATCTGCGCCGCCGCACACATGGATGGGGTTTTGCTTCTGCGATGGCCAGAGAGGGCAGAGGCGGATCTAGTTAGGGCAGCTCCAGTGCTGAATCCAACCATAAAATCCACGCAAGCCGAACGCAAGGAGAGTTCGATAACTCCAGTGTAGACAAGTACGGTCCACATATGATTAAAAAAATCATCCACCCATTTCGAGGCCAGGCTCAAGCGGACTCATCTCTAGTCGATCTTTCCTTCTCTCTGCTCACGTGGTGCACAGAACTGATTATTTTATCGCCTCGGTTCGATGCAGGCTGCGATTTTCGTTCTGACACATACGGTTCGGATACTCTAGTGTGCATGGTTCGATGGGATGAGCTCTCGGTTCGATTTTTAGACTACACTGGAGCTGCCCTTAGGGCCTAAGCGATGTACTGTACACCCGATATTTATATCGTCGGCGCCTCACCCTCCTCGACAGCTTGTCTGCGCCGACATATGGGGGGTCAGGGTCCTTCTCGCTCTCCGCTTCACGCCCGGGCGGACCAACTCGGAACCAAGCTGGGAGCCTGGGACACGCGTCTTCGTTTGAGCGGGGGTGCTCACGTACGTTAGCACAAGAACAAAATACCTGGTTAAACAGGAAAAACACGCGAGGATCGGACATACAGCAGCAAAACAACCTTCGTCAGAAAAAAAAAGAAAAAGAAAAAAGAAACAGCTCTATACCCTTTTTTTTCATAGCCTACCATCGAGCAGTTTATAGTCACATTAACATCAACCATAACTTATTACCAAGCGAGTCTCACTAAAAAGATAGGAGGCGTCACTATCTTACATACATCAACTATAACATATTACAAAAGCGAGACTCGCTAAAAAGATAGGGAGCATTGTTGTCTCACGTACATCAACTATAACTTATTACAAAGCGACCCTCGCTAAAAAGATAGGGGGCGCCGTTGTCTTATATGCAACAACTGTTTTTACGTACAAAAGCGAGTCTCACTAAAAAGATAGAGGACAACGTTGTCTTACATGTATCAACTATAACTTATTACAAAACGAGCCTCGCTAAAAAGATAGAGGGCGTCGTTGTCTTACCTGCAACAACTATTTTTACATACAAAAGTGAGCCTCACTAAAAAAGATAGGGGACGTCGTTGTCTTACATACATCAACTATAACTTATTACAAAGCGAGCCTCGCTAAAAAGATAGGGGACGTCGCTGTCTTACATGCAACAACTGTTTTTACGTGCAAAAGCGAGCCTCGCTAAAAAGATAGTAGGCGTCGTTGTCTCACATACAATAGCTGGGCTTAATACATACAATTACAGACTACTCTCGCCAGAGCTGTAGGGTGCCACTACGTCATCCACTTCCGCAGGAACGAGCGTCCCCCATAACAGAGGGGCGGCAGGAACAATGGGCAATTCACCAGGCAATACCCTCGCCCTAAACATATAGCGACAGTCTCTTTTAGTTATTTTAACGGGCTCCGTCTTAGGAACAACAAGCGATCCGGCCAAGTCAATGCCAACGGAGGTTTGCCCAAATAAAAAATCTAACGTCGTGTTCTCGTCAACATCATCATCGTCAGCAGGGAGTTGCAAAGACGACCCAAAAAAGGACACGCGAAGCTTGGCGATCGGTATAATCAGAATCCCACCAAAACAGGGATGACGATGCGTTCTTAACATCATACCTCCGGACCTTTGACCACCAAAAACGATCAAAAGAAAGAGAAGAATGCTTAAGCTTTGCATGAGCCCAAGACTCACCAGTGATGAAAATGTCTTGATAATTCATCATAATCGGGGTGACATCGAGTACCTCGCACATGGTTCCATCAGGAACCTGCGCGTTAGATGACCAAATAAAGTCAATTCAACCCTATAACTCTCGCAACTCACGACAAAAGTTTTCTTTACACATACTAAGTTCTAAACTTTTTTCCCTCACACCTGTGTCGAGGCCTCGTGGTCACCAGCGTTCTCTTCACCCGCCGCGGACGCCTCCGCCCCATCACGCTCAGCACCGGTAACCTCAGGTGCAGCTTGACCGTCATCTTCAATCGGCAGAGAGCGAGGGCAGGGTTCGACCGGCTGGTCCTCAGCAGGCGATGGGGCCTCTGCGGCAGCTCCATCGACAACAGTCTTGGAGCTCTCAGGAACATCATCAGCGACCGACAGTGAGGGTAATGCTTCCCTCCGAGCCTGCAAAACAACCAAGCCACCTTAGTCAAGCCTCGAAAAACAATAAGAAAACAACAAACCAACAACAACGCCGCATCTAACACAAACCTGTCGGGTAGCCTCGGTGACCTCTTCAAAGGCAAGGACGTGGCCACCACCTGCTGTCCAGAACCTTCGCAGGAAGTGCATTGCGCAATTGCGAACGTTGGGATCTCGGCCTTCATAGTGCGCACCTCTACCACAGTCGGAAAATATGACTCGGGCGCCTCACCTTGCGAAGGTTCTCACAGTCCGCCTGACGAAAGGTGCACGCCATAGCCAAAGCTCCGGCGTACCCCGCCCCCTCCGAAGTCTGCAGCATTCTCCACGATGGACCCAAAACATCAAGCTCCGTAGAAAGCCAAGACTCGAAGGCTCCGACATCAACGGCGGGCAGCGGCTCTCCAGTAGAGCCCCCAGACTCAATCATGCAGCTGTCCATTTTCTTTTTAATGCCCTCCATGCATGATCGCCAAGACTTTGTCTGGGAGGACAGCTGCGAGTTGAGCTCCGCAATGCAAGCGCTAGCCGATGCCAAGGCCTTGTCTTTTTCACGCCCAGCCGCGACCAAAGCAATGTTTCAGTTAAGGACCTCTTGAGCGTCCTCACGCGACTTCTTGACCTTCTCTGCAGCATTCTTAAGTTGAGTATCCCTCGTACTCACCGTCATGCACAGGTCCTTGTTTTCTTTCTCCAACTCCTATATCTTCTCTCGAAGGTATGTATCGTTGGAGCCGACACGACGGCGAACTGAACGGCCAAGAAGCATGAGCTTCGCTGTTTTAACATCAAGGTCATCTAATAAGTTGTCCAACGACTCATTGGCCAAGCGGAGCTCAACCTCGGGAACGCAGACCCGGTTAAAAATGTGGCCAAGAAAGCACCGCTCCTCGGGTCCGCACTGCAAGTGACATGAGTGAAGGTCGGGACTTATGAACAGCTCAGTATCAAGATCCGACACTCCAAGCTTATTTGCAAAATGATGGAGACTGCCACGACTTGTGTCCCCATAAGGCCTCTTGTCGGGGTTCCTCTCAACTTTAGGGTCAATCGGAGCCTCAGCGCCCTCGACCCACACATGTGACCCGACATAATGGCGGACTGCCGCTTGCAATGGACTTGCGACCTCTAGACCACGAAGCTCCTCATTCAAATCAATGTCAGCTACAACCTCGACGGACGGTGAGTTGACTATTTTTTCTTGCTAGCCGTCACCAAAGCTCTCCTCCTCCACGCGCACACTGCACCTGGAGGTGCTAGAATCATCATTAGATGACTTGTCCTTTGAGTCACTTTCCTTCTCCTCCTTAGAAAGTACCTCATCGTCCAAGATATGGATAAGGGCGCCAATGCTGCCGATACGAGGCACAGAGCCACGGGCACCCGAGCCAATACCAGCCGCACCGCGGCCACCAACAGTACAAGCTAAGGATGAAGAAGATGAAGCGTCGCCTGCAGCCAATGCAACAACAACTTTTGTTGCCAAAACTTTGGCAAGACCACTACCTCCACGTCCTCGGTCGTGACCCCTCTTGGGCGCAATAGCAACATCAGCATCCGCCTTGCTTGAATGCTTCCTTTTCTTCGGAGCATCTTCGCTTGACGGAATCAACCAGTCGGGATATGAAACGCCAAGCAGGTCAAAGGTTCAATTAACACGACCGACTCCGCCCAGCGAGGAATGAATTTCTTTCACCTCCGTCGTGGAAAGTTTCCCGACGAGGTCCTCAACCCTCAAGTGGACCCGCTCCAAAATTTTCTCGACCCCACGCTTACGGTTAGGGAACTTCTTCAGCATGGACTCCCAGATCTTGTTTACATGCAAATCAGGTTTCTTGAGACCCTTTTTCTCATAGCGGGGGTCATCCCCAACACGAAACCAAGCTTGCTTCCGGCTAAGCGGATAGAACTTTGCACAACAAAACTCCTCCACCAAATCTCGGGCGCATTGCGACTGAGAAAACACCCTCAAAGCATCAACAGAGGAGTGAACCTCGTCACTCATCAGGGCGTCAGCTGTGACATCACCCAAAACGGGCAAATCACCACACAACTCTGCGGCGTCACTGAGCTTGTAGTAGAACCAGTTATCATACCAGTTACTGGTCCACCTATTCTTTTGTGCCAGCGCCGAAACCTCCATGCCAGTGCGATGGCAGAATGTGTACACCCAAACTGCCCAAAAATAGTTTTTCCTTCACCGTCAGTTATCTTACGAGGCTGCATATGGACACAGTGAGTCCGGATGAAACCCTCGATGTGCGGAACAACTCCCTGAGAGCGGCAAGCCCACACATAGATTGAAAGCTTCGTAAAACAGGAGGGCATGAGCTGGTGGAACCGGAGCTCGAACCTCTTCAGAATAGAAATAACCAATGAAGAAACTGGGAAGCGAAGCCCAGCTACAAAAAAAAACTCCTGAAATATGATGACCTCGTCGGCCTCAGGCTTCAGAACAGCTTGTCCTCCATAAGCCCTAGCCTTGTCCTCTTCAATCCACCCCTGCCTCACAAAGGACCTCAAATCTAAGCTAGAAACCATGCTGATTCCAAACTCAAAGCTAACCCCATTATCCGAGGACGAAGGGGAACCAGGTTGTGCGGGCCGAGCAGTACTCTTAAGCCTGGCCATGTTGAACAAAAAGCAAGGAGCAAGGAACCCTCGAAATGATGACAAGCAGAAAAGGCAACCCTCACAAAAAGTGAACAAGAGCAGCAGGACGCCCAGAAAGCAAAGAAGGCACAACTACGACATCTCACCCACCCCACATATTTATAGCCCTGGGGAGGGAAGGCGCCCGAAAAACCCGTCGCAAATCTCGAAACCGCACACCAACGGACGCCCCAAAACCACCCTTCAAATCAAACGTCAAATCAGACCACAGTGTGCGCGAAAAGCGGGAAACGCAAACGGTCAGGCCCACAAGCAGACGCGAGTGTCGCTGTCGAGTGTTGTTTCCCATGAAAGAATGCTGCTTGGGCCCAAAGACCATTTTTAATCCAAGCCAACGAGGGGCTACTATTGGGGGGAACGACCCTTGGCAAATGGCAACAACCCTCGCTCTCTGACCAAGGAGAGACCCCCGTAGTCACCCACGTGCTCACTCTGACAAAACCCTCGGGAGAGACCCCCGTAGTCACCCACGTGCTCACTCTGACAAAACCCTCATCGCTTCTCGGCCGCAGTAGCCGTGTTTTTCCCTTAATTGTTTGCAGGACAAATGAGCTGGAGCTCGGAAAGCTGAAGGGGATGCGACGGTGGGAGGCAAGTTTTGGTGTTTTCTCTTTCCCTAGCGAGGGTCGATGAAGGCACGACAAGGCCCCGAGGCTTCACGAGGGTACGATGCGTTCCTGGCGGCAGCGGGGCACGAGAAGAGGAGAATTAGGGTTTCCACACTTGTATTAGTACGATTTTGCCCTTACTCTCTAGCTTCTCTATATAGCTGGCCTTGTACCCTAATGTAAATTGCCTAGTGACCCCTGGTATTCCCTATAAATACCAGGAGTTGAACAACGTAAGGGGAGAGATTTTTTGGAAGTAATACAGTAGAACTTGGAGTTTTTGTTCAGTCCATTTGTTCTACCTTCGTTTGACTATACGACCGTTGAAGCCCTCGCCCCACCCCTGTAAACGTGGGGGTAAGGGCAGGTGTTACGCCAACATTTTATGGAATTACTGTCATGTGTTCTGCATAAATTATTCATCGATTAAAGATTTTGGAAGTTTGAAATTGTTTGTAAATCTCCTTCTAGTTAACTGACAAGTATCAAATGTTGCCCCAAAAATTTGGGCTTGTTCTCACATTTTTGTCAGTCAATTCTAAAAGGCCAGAAAGTCAGGGCAATATTCACTCACCAATGTTGACATCTAAATTGGTTTGTTAATTTCTGCATCATCTAACTAAATACTGGAGTATTTAGCGTGTAATTTCATTCAATTGTTACATACAACTCCCAAGTTTTTTGTATGCACTTTTGTTATTTTCTCTTTCCGTTGGAGCGCAAATTGAATCAGAAGTAGTTAGACCAAATCTACTGTTGCAGGACAGAGAGCACAAGAGGTTGCTAACCAGAGTAGATTTTGCAAAGAGTTTTGCTATACTTTGAAACATAAGACTACACATAACTAGACAACATTCTCAATTTCAAAGAGGAGGTAGTCTTCTCACTTGTATCCTCCAATCACAAATCATCAATATATTGTTCTTATAAATCTAGCTAGATTGATGTATCAGAGTTTCTCATCACATGTTTCTCATCAATACATGTGCAATAGGTGCTGACAATGCTTGGAGAAATCATCAGTTCAGCGGGAAGAATGAGATTTCTCATCATCAAAATTAATAGGCGTCATCTTTTATATCCTCAGGTATTGGACTAGATGTCATAAAATTCATCACATCTTCATTAAAATCTAAAATTATGAGAATCGTGTATGTTGCAGCTTGTGATGATTCAAAGTTTGAGCTTGTTGATGTCTCTGAAGATAAGAATTGTAGTGCAAAATTTAAGAAACCTCTTATTATGTCGCCACACGAACCCATCAAGTACCTTTTATGTATTGTGCTTGCTCCTCAAATAGTTTACTTTCAACATACAGTGCATTAAATGCTACCAGTGAATTAATATACGCTACCAGTGCATCAAGATTGCTCCAGATCAGTGAAGATTATTGTTTTTAAATATTAAAATATTTTTCATTTTGTTAAATTGTTTTTCTTCGTGCTACTCCTTCTGTTTCAATTTATAGTTTACTTTTGTGTTTTCGTATGTCAAATTAATTTACTTTGATCAACATGGGTGTGAGTACCCTCAAAACTCTACGTCTCACTATAGGCACTTTAGGCCCTGAATGTGTGTACACGTACCCTCACGCTCCACCCTTCTACAGATGTGAGGTCTGCTGTTAGGAGACAATTTTGTATTGGCTTAAATGTTGTTGTATAGCTGTATGTGAGTGTTGTGATTGTGAGTCCGCTGAAGTTTGAAAAGACAAAAGGTTACAATATTAGAGAAAAATTGTGTAAAGTCAAGCTTGAAGGTTCATATCTTTTCTTATGGCAGTCGTGTTTGTTTCGTTATCAACAAATGTTGTGGATGACAAAGAAGACTGAAAATCACTTTTAGTATTACTTTGCACTGATTGATCGGCTTATGTAATGTTTATATCTATTGATTACCATTTTGTTAAATTTCTTTTGTTCATGTACAAAGTTTGCTTTAAAAGATGACCTTTTATAAGATGTAAGTGTTGTCATATGGTGGTATGTGAATGTTGTGGTTGCTCTTAGAAAAAAACAAAAAGTTAATATAATAGAAAGAAGATGGACACTGTTAAGGAAAAATTAGATAAGTAACTCGATGACTCAGATATTTCTCTTATGGTTATGCTCATTTTCTACTAGATTTATATTGTTTATATAGTTATTATACTTGTTCTTTTTTGTGACTTGGTTGCGTTTCATTATCAGCTGGTCGAGGGCTCAAAAGCAACAGATCATACACACACGTTGGAGTTAGATGCCACTTCTCCAAACAGTGTGAATCCAAAACTTATTTATCTAGAGAATGTGCTACCTTATTACAACTTCTACTAACAAAAGAAAAAGAAAAAACTTGAAAGGCAAGACTAAACTCATCTGCCTGCACATGTTCTTAACTAGATTTTGGGGCCTATATATAATTTCTTTCCATAAAAATTGAAATGCAAGAAAAATAAATAGTCATGTTTATCTTTTAAAAACCAAAACTATATTAAAAACTCATTTAAGTGTTCATACATAGATGCGTAGGTTACAAGAGATCGAAGTTGGTAACAAATAAATAGTACTATGTCATAGACTGAGTGAGAGGTCATACATCAAAGTTTATTATAGAACTTTTAATATAGTTATATCTCATTTAATAACACGGTAGAAGAATCACTCTATACACTCATGACCTAAAACATTTGCGAAAACTAAGACTAGCTATTCCTCGAAAAAAACCTAATGACTTAAACAAAAAAAGCCTAATGGAACATATGGTTATTTGGGGCAACTCCTATCTTATTTATAGAACTATTACACATTCTCAACACGCCCTTAGATATTTTGGTTGAACCACTTAACCTAAGGGCAAAATAGTCCAACTAAAAATATGTGCATATGATGGCCATGGGCTCTTCATGATTTTGTTTCGCCTCGAAGCAACCTTTGCGATGGCGCCATGTGCCTCCTCTCGTTCCTATTGAAACCCAATTCAGTTTAGAGACCCAAAACCCCAAAAACCTTTGAGCGGACCAAGTGCTCATCCGGGCTGATTCTTTGCCTCTCTGGCCTGGAGAATCACCCACTACCGGTCATAACACGAGATGGGTCATCGACAAGCTCCACCAGATGATCATCATGCTCCCGATCGCCACCAAGCCATCTAGGCGACGTCGATCATCAAAAGTAGCAAGTACAAACTATCACTTGAGCCAAACAAGGCTAATGAGAAAGGTGAATGCACACTTGCTACTATCTATTTGCTAATGAGGCTCTTAATCTTGTGATTAGCAAATCTCCAAGACCTCACTAGGCTTTTGCACTCACTTGCACTCTTAAGGGTTATGTCTACTGTTCAAATGAGCAAGAGTACCTCCATGAATGAGTTGAAGGTCTATTTATACCCCAACTCAAACCATGCCTGAAGGGGCACAACTTAACTGTTTAAGTACTGATCGGACACGTCCGGTCAGTGCTTAACGGCTAGCTGACGCCACTTCTGACAATCGTACTTTGTTGAGATTGGACCTTGCCTGTGTTTGATCAGCATTGATCGGACGCATCCGATCAAGAAAAACCCTCTCTAGAAGCTCTTTGTTCATGACCGGACTCTTCCCTTAGGCGTGTCTGGTCACTGTGTGACCAATGTCTGGTCACACAACAGTGAACCAGACACATCTGATCCAGGCCCTGTAGCAACGTCCGGTTGCAACCAAACCCTAGCTACATGCCTTTTACACTGACCGGACGCACTGACTCAGCGTCCGGTCACTCAAAAAGGCCCCATTCACTTTCGAATCAAGAAAATTTGTGAATGAACTTTCTTCCAAATGATTTTTGGGCACCTTCTAGGCTACCTAGGGCTATGTTAGACGAGTGTGCACCACACCAAACACATTAGACTCACTTAGGTCAAGCTACTAGTTCACACTCTCCTTAATAGTATGGCCAAAGGAAAAACAAAGACCAACTACTCTAAGTGTCTCTCCAACGCCAAACGACACTTAGAACTAGATATCTCAACCATGTTGATCATCCATTGAAAGCTGATTCGATTTCCATTGCTAGGGGGCATGAATATCATATTGCCCAAACAATCACCACTATTGCGACATAACTCCATTATTTCTGCAGAACACATGTTAGTCACAATAATCTTACATTGTCATTAAATCATCGAAACCCACTAGGGGCCTAGATGCTTCCAATGGAGACACACAAGCCCGACACTTTTGTCGATCTCTCCCTCACACTTATCCCTACTACAATGCTCTAGATAGATATGGCTTAAGCTGAAATGGTGATCTTGATCTTTAGAAATGGTCTACCCATCTATTTATTCTACTCCTAAGGCGATTCAGAGGCGAATCTGGAAGAAATCCCGAATGCAACTGACTTATGGGACATACATTGAGCCGACATTTGAAAGCGGTGCAGAGTGGCGGTACTAGGGGGTGAGGGCGCACCTAGGGTGTGGCTGCACCCTGTCCGGCCCAACTCGCCACCGCCTTCGTCTGGTAGGCCTCTAGATGGGTCTGGATCAAGCTCAGATGGGTGCTTCGCCCAGATGCATCATGTATGTTGGGCTTCCTTCTTTAATCCCTTGCGCAAAATAGCTTTACTCTTTGTTGGAAAGCGCCTTTTGATAGGTATTCTCATGTATTTGTGTTTATGTCCCGCAAAATGGTAATCTCCAAATACATGTGGAACTAAGTCAATAGTAAATGTATATGTGCATAAGATTGGTTATTTCTCTTGTTTTTATACCTTAGTTGGTGAGTAAAACTTGCACTTAAAGACCCATAATAGTAGTTGTTGACGTAAAAATTTGGTTCAGTCACACCAACACACTCGAGCGCACGGTCCTTAGAGGGCGTACGGAGCAAGGTCTTGACCTCCTAAACCTTCAGCAAATGACGGTGCCAAATCTTAGTGAGATCGACTTTGAGCGTGCCAGTCAATTTGACCTGCAATCGACAAGGAGAAGAGACAGTTGTCAAATTGTGGAACCTGCCGGCTTAGTTCCAGACAGTTCCAAATTGTACGGCTCTGATATAGCCACTTGTTGTTAGGATATTGACTACAAAGTCAACTCCAAGAAATTGTATAAAAGTATTTGGAAAATATATAAGGCAAAACAACTGTGATATATGTAAAGAAGTATTCAGAGCAGATAAATAGTCGATAAGCCTAAGTATATTAGCAGAATAAAGATCTATGTGTACGTCTAAGCGACATGAAACCAACGTATCGACTAATTGCACGAGCAGTTCTATTTGTTAACAGTGGAGTGTCTCCATACAGCCATAATAACAAATAGATCGATAAAATAGCTTAAACATCAACAGTGGGGTGTCTCCATACAGCCACAATGATGACTAAGCTAGATCACGTCTTATGCAAAGAGTAGATCCGTTAATTCCAAGCCACTTAAAAGAACACATTATGAAGAAAGCATAACTGGATCGACTATTTTAGCCGATGCAGGGTCCATGAGGCACGAACAAGATCTACCCATAAAAACCATGATTTAATCTAAAATCAAACAGACCTGATCTATCATATGTATCAGTGGGGTTCGAGAATATAGCCATAGTAAACATGCTAAACCAGATTTGTCCGTTCTTAGATCAAACCACGATTTTATCAAATATCTCGAACGCACAGCATGTAACAACCAAGATTGACAAAATAGTCGATGAGATGCTTAGATCGGCTATTCTCTCTGATGTCAGCATATAAGATCTTTAGGTAGCCAATCTAAACAACTTTTAAGCTTTAACTGCTTTGTCAATCTTGATTGGGCAAGATATTGTTTAAAACATAAAGAAACAAATTAAAACATAAAACAACATTGATAACTTAATGAATCTATTAGCTTGCCAAACCAATAGAGCCGATAACTAGTCAAGATCGACTAAAGTAAGAGATTGATTAGAGTCAAGACAGCCTTACAAGAGACGAACTTAGACTGATAACTAGCCATGTCATAGCTTAACAAGAGTTTGGTCGATGCCAAATATAGCCTTATTGCACAATGACACGAGCCATCGGTGAAACTTACAAGCAAACCAGAGGTCGGTCGAAGCCGATGCAGCCCTGCCTGATTGAAGGTCTCGCCGAGATCTACGTTACTCCTACTCCTAGGGTTTTGGCCGGTGGCCGATGTGTTGATTGATTGGATTCTTCTCTTTTTTTTTCAAAATTCAGGTTTCTAACTATTTATAACCCAGTTGACTCATGTTCTAACACGACTAGGTTACATAATAGGCAAAAATAAAAACGACCCTAACTTGAACTCCTCGACCGAGTTTGACACGTCTTCGAAGCCCATCATGCCGATCCACATGAATTCTTCTGGTCACGCTTGAACCAATATAAGCTTCTTAATTTTTTCTAGTCGATTCCTTCCTTAGTAAACCAGCCGTTTGTGCTTACAAAATAATAATCTTTTCGGTCCAAAATCTGGTGTAAACACATGCCCCCCAAATTTGGGATGAAATTTATTTTATTCCAAAATTTTGAGTCCTTTTCTTTCTTTCCTCTCGGTATCTCAAACGGTCTGAATAGTATCTTGACAATCAATGCGAGACAACTGCTCTTCTCTTGAAAAACCGTGTTATGATTTAACATCCCACTCGAGTACTCTGCACACACCACACGAAGCGACATCTTTTCTCCTTCTGAGATTAAATCTCTCCTTCATCTCCATCTTCCGTCACACTCAGAACGCATCCTCTGCTCGCTTTTGCCTTCTATCAAAACCCCTTTTTCTCACCAGAAGCCTCTCCTTCCAAAAGCCTCTCTCTTTTCCCTCTCCGATGGCAGACAACAACCATGGCAAGCGTCCTACAGAGGAGGAAGTGGACTCTTGCTACCGCCCCCAGCGCCGCATTAGGCACATTTTCTTTTATGCCTAATTGGTTCCGATCTTCATCACAGAGTCTAATCTGATCCTTTTATTATTTTCATCCAGGATTGACGAAGGTCCATCCAATGCCGCCGCTGCTCTGGCTCCCCCTCCTGGAATGGAGTCGGTTTCTGAAAACCCCTCCTCCAGTAGCTCCGGGTCGACGGTCGCTTGTCATTACCGTCAGATGACGGAAATGCGGAACCTTCACTCGGAGGCTACCATCAGGAACTGCCTCCTCGAAGACCACATCGCCCAACTCCAAAAGGCGCTGGAGGAGGCAGAGGCGAGGGCCTCCCAGGTGGTTCAACAATGCGCTGAGTCCGATGCGCGCGTCGCCGATATTCATCCTTTTCCTCTGAAGAATTTTCATCTAATTGAATTTCCTTTGCTCAACTTCGATGTGTCTCGTTTACTCCGCAGACCTGACCGTGCGCCTGGAGGCCCTTCAGGAGGCGGGGAACGAAGCGGCCGACTCTGTGAACGCCACCGGCGACAGCGTCACAGAGAGAGTGACCAACATCTCCGTAAGGGTACATGAGGTCGCCCTCCATGGTGTCTGTCATGGCGCCGCCATGGCCCTCAGGGCTGCCCAAACCTACACCGGCCAAGACCTGGGTGGCCTTGAGGTTACCCCAGAAATAAGCCACGCCATGGAAGTGCACTTCGATGGTGTTGAAGGAGCAGCCGAGGAAATAACAGAGCCTACCCCCTCTGTAATCATAGTAGATAAGGTCTTCAATTAGTTCATTAGGGTCAAGCTTTTGTATAAGAAACCTCTTCATGAATATAATGAAATTTTTGCTCCTTTAGGATCTCCTTGCGATAAGGCCCATCGAGATCTCTTAATTTCAACAATTCTTGAATTCATATTTTTGGGCTGAAGACGATGCTTCGCTTGCATCGGCTATTTTTGTTCTGAAGGCGATACATTAATATCAGAAATCAATTGGGTACCAACGACGATACACATATATCGGTTATTGGCTAGATTATAATAGATCCACCCAGATACTAGGGTAATATTTTTTTAAAATATTTCCCATTAATTGCTCTGAAGTACTCGATACCCTCTAGAGTCTCATAGAAATAAGCATTGCCAGGAGCACATCTGGTAATCCGATAGGGTCCTTCCCAATTTGGTGACCACTTACCGTATTTGCTATCCTTAGTTCCAATAGGTAAAATGACTTTCCAAACCAAGTCCCCTTCACTAAACTTTTTCTCCCTGACCTTTTGATCATAATACTTAGCCACTCTCAACTTCTGAGCTCTAATGTTTTCCAGAGCCTTTAGCCGATGAAAGTTTAAATCATCAAGGTTGTCCATCATGAGATGCTTATATTCATCGGCTTTCAAATTATTCTGTTGTGATATTCTTCTGGATCCTATATTGATTTCCCAAGGCAATACAGCCTCGTGACCGTAGACCAACTCATATGGTGAACACTTAGTTGAACTGAAAAGATCAAGATGCCCAAGAGGGGGGGGGGGGGTGAATTGGGCTTTTATAAACTTTAGCAAGAATTAAAACCTATTAAGCCCAATTAACCCCCTTGTGCCTAGAAGTGTGTTTCTTTCTATTCTACCGCACAAAAGACCAAGTCTATGCCACTCCTACTCTAGCAAAGCAATTCAATAGTGAATGAACAACAAGTATAATGCGGAATTGAATTGCTCAAAGGTAAATGCGTAAGTAAAGGAGTAGAGATGACAAGACGATCTTTTTGCCGAGGTATCGAGGTGTCGGCACACCCCCTAGTCCTCATTGGAGCACCCGCGCAAGGGTATCGCTCCCCCTTGATCCGCGCAAGGATCAAGTGCTCACTACGAGCTGATTCTTCACCACTCCGGCTCGGTGAATCGCTCGCTACCGGTCACAACTTGGCTTGGGTCATCCACAATGCCTCCGGATGATCACCAAGCTCTCCGATCGCCACCAAGCCATCTAGGTGATGCCGATCACCAAGAGTAACAAGCAAGAACTCTCACTTGACCAACACAAGGCTAATGAGATGGGTGGATGCACACTTGCTAATCTCTTTTCACTAATGAGGTGTTTGATCACTCAATTATCAAATCTCTCAACCTCACTAGGCCTCTTGCACTCACTTGCAATCACAATGTGTTTGGCAACCTTTCAAATGAGCAAGAGTAATAGCATGAATGAGGGGGAGGCATATTTATATCCCCCAACTCAAAACATGCATGAAGGGGTAAGTCCAGCTAGTTGACCGGACGCGTCCGGTCAGTGTCTAATGGCTAGATGATGTTAGACCTGACAGTTGTACGAACTATTGACCGGACGCTCGCATGCGTCCGATCACCATTGACCGGACGCGTCCGGTCAAGAATTTCCCTCTCTGGAACCTCTCTGAGTTGGACCGGACTCACCCCCTGGTGCATCCGGTCAACTACTGAGGGAGCATCCGGTCAAAACCTAACCCGCCCCTCAGCGAGCACCACTGACCGGACGCATGCCCTAGCGTTCGGTCCCAAGTGCTCCAGCATCCGGTCACCATTTGAAGTCCAAAACGACTTCGGTTTGCGATGCTCCCTTCATGAACTTTCTTCCTTATGATCTTAGGAACCTTTCTAAGCTACCTAGGGCTTTGTTTAACAAGTGTGCACCACACCTAACTCAAAAGTCTCACCTAGGTCAAGCTACCCATTCAAACCCCCCTTAATAGTACAGCCAAAGATAAAACAAAGACCTACGCTACTCTAAGTGTCCTTCAACACCAAATGACACTTAGAACTAGCCTATCACCGTCTTCGTCGTCCATCCTTTGAAAACCGAACGAATTCCATCAATAGGGGGACATGAATACCATAGTTCCCTCACGATCATCATTACCATGACCTAACTCAACTGTTTCTGCAAAACACACGTTAGTCATAGTAATTTACCATTGTCATCCAATCACCGAAACCCACTGGGGGCCTAGATGCTCACAATCTCCCCCTTTTTGGTGATTGATGACAACCTCAAGTATGTTTGAAAGAGAGGTGAGGTTTTCAATTGCTTGGTTCATATAAGCATGGGACAATTAGATCAAAAAGGGGTAGGCATGCTTATACAAACCAAGTCCACATAAGTACTCAACATATAAGAATTAACACAAGTACTTATGAACAAGCTCATTTATCAGAGTATAAGTGCGGAAGCAAAGTAAATGAGCATAACCAAATGACATGTAATATATAACGAGTGAAGCATAACATGTCACATCCAAAAGACATACACATATCGTACAAGTGCCAAAAGATAAACATGTATGCATATGAGTGCAAGGATCACACAAAAGAACCGAGACCCTCTCACAAGCTCCCCCTAAGTCTAACATACGCTCTCTCCCCCTTTGGCATCAAAGACCAAAACCTAACGGTCGGAAGGTGGAACGGGAGCAGACGAGTCAGGCGACGAGGTACGCGGAAGAGCCTCAAACTGAGCAAGGATAGCCTCCTCGTCGGACGACGAACTGTGAGCTGGCTGACCCTCGAACACTGGACGTGTAGGTGAAGCAGTCTGGGTCTGCTCAGCTGACTCGGGAGCGGACTCTAGCTCGGGAACCTCTGACTCTGGAGGAGGATCCACTGTCCCTGTCTCTGTCACTGTGACGATCAAAGAAGCCTCGGGAGCGGAACTGACAAGCAGAGTCTGACTCTGAGAGACCAGTGGCTCGGAAGACGCTACTGAGGAAGTAAGTGTCTCTGTGGTACAAGTAGCGGGAGCAAGAGCTGGAGCTGAAGTCACCGACAAGTGAACTGGCGGGGTAGGCAGGCCGATGAGCTCAATGAATGAAACCTCCAAGCTCCTAGGGGTCACTAGAACCGACTCCATCTGAGTAGGAGTGAAGCCCGAGCGAATCGGCGTGAACCCTGGCTGCTGCCCTGGCGCAGGCGAAGTGAACCACTGTGGATACTGCGGAAAGGGCGAGACCATCGACGGAGGAACTGTTGTGTAAAACAAGGTCGACGGTCCGGACTGCTGCAGCTGAAACTGAGGCGGTGGTAGAGGTAACTGAGGAATAGCTGTCATCATCTCCATGAAGGCCAGGGTCTGAGTCTGAAGTTGTATCATCTGCCTCTAGAGAGCGTCCTAGTGCTCCTGAGCCTGAGCTGCGGCTACTGCCTGTGCCTCTACAAGTCGGGCCTGCTCTTGAGCCTGACGACGCTGCTCCTCAGCCTGGCGCTGAACCTCCTCAGAGAGCCGGGACTGCTGCTGCTCCATCCGTGAGAGTATGACAAGTAGTGCTGGATCGGAGCCATCCATACGCGACGAGGAGGCCTCTGAGTCGTGAGCAGCTGCTGGACGCATCCTCGGAAGAGGAGCGTAGTCGTCGTCGGAGCTATCGATCGGAACCTCTGGAAGGTCAGGGTCCTCCGCCTCTGCCTCAAGTCCGGCAAGCTCTGCCTCTGCAAGCTGACGAACTGCCTCGTCCTGCTCTGCTTCCATCTCAGTGACCACTGGCCTCTAACGCTGACTCCTGGGATGAGTGTCTGGACTAGCTTCGGCAATCTGGCGAGTGTCGTACACGGGGAACTCCGTCGGAGAGTGTGTAAGCTCTGAAAGCAGTGCCGAAATCATCTTCCTCATAAGGACATAGATCCAGTGGGCATAGGGAAGCTGCCTATGTCCCTTGAACCCCTCTGCGAGCGTGTCCTCCATCTCAGAAATAATAACATCCCAGATATCAAACTCAAGTTGGGATACCAAGTGATGAATAAGCCAGATCTGAATGCGAGTCAACCCCTCTATGTAGCCTGTCCGAGGCAGAATAGTACGCCTCATGACCTCGTTCACAAGACGGGTCGTCGGCGTCAAGTCACAAGGACGCCGACTGGACCCCTCTCCGAACGGCTCTCGGAAGCAGGCACGAACCAAGTCTGCTGGGGGAATCTCGCCTGCATGAGGACGCCGAGGTGGCTCTGTCTCTCCATAGCACAAAGTGTGAATCTTGGTCGCATAAGCTTTCAGACCAAGGTACTTGCGGGCACAGGAACTGTAGAGCCTGTAGGACCTCGCTCTGAAAGCAAAGTGAAGAAACCGGTGATCCGGGGAGATCCAGAGAGACACATAGAACTGTCGAACCCAATCCTCCACGTACTGGCCACTCCGTCCAAGGAGATCTGCTAATCCCTGCAGGTAAGATAGCATGGGACGAATGGCCTCTCCAGCAACTACAACTATAGTCTCGAGCGGGCAGACTCTATGAGGTCGAAGATGGACGCCGCTGTTGACATAAGCTGTGTAGAAATCCTCCTGAAGTACGGTGTAGAAACCCTCGGAGGCCTGAGGCTGCCTGGCGGTTGGAAACCACTCCTCGTATGGAACCAAGCGTAGGGCCTGCACCTGACATGTTGTCGCGGTCCGCAGATCTAAGTGCTCCACAGGTGGGGGTCCCTGTGGCCTCGGAGGGGGTCGACCACCCCGCCTCTGCCCCTCAGGTCTAGGAGAAACCTGAGTGCGAGTACGCGTGGACCTGCGTACCGGCTGCTGAGCGGGCTGCTCCTCTGGCTGACCCTCTGCCTGGGTCTCTGTAGCTGAGCTGGGCTCTGGAGCGGAACCACCGGCTGAAGCTGCTGCAAGAGCGGAGGCTTCCTCGGACAGAAACCGAAAGTCCAGAGGGAGGACCTCAACTGGGTCGTTGAGAGAGTACTGCACATCGTGAACCCAGACCACTCCTCCCTCGGTCTGAAACAGAGTCTGCACCCGCTGCTCTATAAGCAGATCACGAACCCGCTGTCCACTCTGCTGACCACTACCCTGACTGCCCTGCTCTGAAGACTGGCCGCGAATGTGAAGACCGCCTGTCTGACCACCCTGCTCTGCTCGCTTGGCTGCCCGTGCTACTGCTAGAGCCATCTCTGAGTCACGGCGAGACGCTTGCGCTTCTTGGACACAATCTTCTGCGGCCTCTTCCCCTTGCCACCAGAAGGAGGGCGTGGGGGAGGAGGATCTGCCCCGGGACCTCCGTCGACATTCTTGCAGCGACCCATCGCTACAAGAATAGAACCACTGCCAACTGCGAACCACTAGCACTGAGAACCACTGCCACTGAGAACCACTGTCAATCAATCCACATTCACTGACAATCAAGAACCTAGACCGAACCTCAGAGGCTTGGCCTGCGGATACATGGGTGTATGCCAAGTCTCTGAGTGATGAGTGATTGTCAACTGGGATGATGCGCATGTTCTTTGGCTTGTGTTCTGCAGGTGTCGAGCACGGATACAGCGATCAAAGGCAAGGTGAAGGTCAAGTAGAGACGTGCCGTGCCGATGGACTGAGAGTGGCGAAGGGCGGACATGAGGCTTGGACTGAGGGACCGGTGGCCCGAGGATCAGCTGTGGTGGCTGACAGCCTGGGACAGCGACGAGCGAAGACTTGCGGGCATGGTGTTGCTCGAGTCGAGGACTTGGGGACACATGTCGGTGGACGGGGTGCACGGGCGGTGCATCCCCTCTACGGCTCGGTTTGGTGGTTGAGCCACAGAAAAACCACCGAGTGGACGGTTTCCAGGTTTGGCCCTCAAAACCTAGGCGCTGATGGTTTCCGAGTTTGGCCACAAAACTCGGGCTGAGGACGGTTTCCAGGTTTGAGCCTCAAAACCTGGGTGCTGCGGGTTTCTGAGTTTGGGTTACAAAACTCAGGCGATGGACGGCTGGTTTCCCGGTTTGGGCCTCAAAACCGAGGGTTGGCTGTGAAGGCTGGTTTCCCGGTTTGGGCCACAAAACCAGGGGTGCGACGTCCGGGAAAAGGACAAGCAGAGCGGTGGCGGCACGTGGCGGCGATCTGTGAGGTTGAGTCGAGGCAACGCTACCAGTTGTGCGGGCGTGGCCGTCGGATCACCAGCATCTTCGAGTTGGTCCAGAATAACCCTAGGGTTTAGCTGGTTCGCTCTGTAATTAGAGAGGGGTAGAGTAGGAAATAGAATTAGGATAAGTAGAGGGAGACACCCTCCTCCCATTCCATCTCAGTCATTTGCTCTTTGCTTCTAGGGTTTCCTGCTCTCCCAATCCCCTACTGTAGCTAGCTGAGATCCGCAGAGAACCATACCTCTGTGTACTGGAGATTTTGAGGAAGTGAGGCCGTAACCTCACTGTTGTAGCGTGTGGTAGCCACACGGTTGCAGATCGATGTCTTGATTCGCATTTTGTTCGTGTTCTTCGCGTTCTTCGTTTCTCCACGATTTTTCCGTCACTCGATCTCCCTCTCTAGTGCGTCTTTGCGAAATCCGTTTGAATCAACTTGTTCTTTGTTGTGAGGAGATCATTTCCACCGAAGGAATTCATCTAACTCCTCACGAACAAGTAGATCGGGTTGATTTCGTTTTCGTGGCGCTTTTTCGTTCATACTCCTCCCTTTTGATTTCCCCGTGATTAAGTCGATTTGAGCGAATGATTTCTTGGGGATAGTCTCCTAACTACCTCATGGTCATCCTCTCCAAGTTTGGGAATGTGGGATTATGAGTTGATTTGAATTCGGGGAGATTTGAGTTGAGGGCGACCAAAATCACCATTTTTGGGCACTCGCGGACAGTCCGTCGTTGTGCCCGCGGACAGTCCGCGCGTCTTGCTCCGACCGAGAGAGTGGTCGCGCGGCTCGGCTGTGCTGTTTCAGTTTGACCGGCGGACAGTCCGCCGTTGGTTTTCGTGGACAGTCCGGGAACTGTCCAGGGGACTTCAGCAGCGTTGCGGTTTTGCTCTTTTGACCGGCGGACCGTCCGCCACCTGAGCCCGGACAGTCCGCCGTTGGGCAGGCAGTTCGCGACCGTACAGGCAGACAGTCTGGGATCCTGCTGTAGCCTCTGATTTAGTGCGTTTGCTCTCCCGGCTTGTTCGCTTGGTTTTCGGACTTCTCGTTTGGCCCTAGAGTTGATCAAGAAACCTCTCTAGGTATCTTTGCTACTTGTTAGCTTAGGTATTTGGGAGTTTCTCGATGTAGCCGTATATCTACGATCAGGACTTGGTTTTTGAGGGTCGAACTTGCTCCGGTGCTTTTGGCATTTGGTTCGCTATCGCTTTGTGGTGCCTCGCTGTGATCTTAGGGATCATCCACCCTCTTCCAAGGGTCGCAGGCATCACGGTTTCGGTCAAAGTTTTTTGGGGTTGATTTTGGGACATTTGGCCAAAGATTCAAAAGAATTTTTGTTGGCTCCCATTCACCCCCCCTATGGTCGCCTTGCTAGTGCATTCTCGGTCCTTCAATTGGTATCGGAGCGGGTTAAGGATCTTCCACCTTAGCCGGTTCCGGATCCACCGAAGGCGACATGGATCGCGGCGTGGGCAAACCGCCGTTTTTCGATGGGACGAACTATGCGTATTGAAAGATACGCATGTCGGCCTATCTACAGAGTATGGGTGCTTCCATCTGGGATATTTGCAACTCTGCTGATTACGTGGTCTTGGCTGCACGTGTGACTCAGCGTCAGATCGATGATCACGATGCCAATAGCCGAGCCCGTAATGCTCTTTTCTCATGCTTGAGCATGACAGTGTTTGATCGAGTTTCTCACCTCGCTACGGCTCGGGAGATTTGGGCATCCCTCATGCGTTTCCATGAGGGAACCTCTCAAGTCAAAACCCGTTTCTACGAGTCGCACAAGCGAGAGTACGAGAACTATCGACATATGCTTGGCGAGAGCATAAAGAGTTTATTCGCTCGCTTTCAGGTGATTGTCAACAGGATGAGGGCTAACAAGGAGCTGTTGCCTTTCGACGATCATGAGAGGGCTTTGAAGTTTTTGCATACTCTTGATCGGTCGGTGTGGGATTCCAAAGTTCAGGCGATCATCGAATCACCTAACTATGAGACCCTCACGTGCGACGAGCTCTTCAGTAAGCTCAAGTCCAGTGAGATTGACGCCATGGCGAGGGCTTCTTATGAAAATCCTTCTGGCCCGTCGATGGCTTTGCTTTCTGGCTCTTCTACTAACCCCTCTGGAGGTTTTGCACTCTCTTCTCTCTTTTCTGTCACAGAGGAGCAGCTGGAGTCTTTGGGGGATGACGAGTTGGCTATGCTCGCCAACCGGTTCTCACGGTTTCACAACAACTGCATGAACCGTCGCCGCGGAGGAGGACACTCAGGATGTTTTGAGTGCGGCGACCCCAACCACTTCATCGCCAATTGCCCGAAGAAGAACAAGCAGACCTTCGGCAAGGCGGATCATGGGCACAAGTACGACTCCGGCAAGCGCAAGGAGAAGTACGTCCCCGCGAAGCACAAGCGGAAGGGCGGCTTCAACAAGGAGTACATCAAGACGAAGTACTTGGAGAAGGCCCAGGCTGAGCAGCGTGCGTTCTTCGCCACGCTCAGCGACGTCGACGACTCAGATGATGACTCCACTTCCTTAAGCGATGACGAGTCCGAGAAAAAGAAGAGAATCAAGGACAAGCTCAACGGCCTCTGCTTCTTCGCCGACGACGAGGGCTTCTGCACCATGGCTCTCGGCAAGGAGGTCGACGGCGAGCTGGAGGACACTCCTCAGAACAACGACGACGACGACGACACCTCCCAGTTATCTCATACCCCCTACGAGCTTTCTGCTGAGGTCGAGAAGCTTACTGCCGCGCTCTTTAGTCAGGATAAGTTGCTTAGGCGTGTTGCTAGAGAGCGCAAGGAGTTTAGGCAGAAGTGGGAGGATACGGTGAATGAACTTGAATCTGTCAAGTCCACCGTTGTTGTCACCGAGGAGGAGTGTGAGATGTGCACCACACACATGACTGACCTACTCACTTTGAGAGGTAAGTATGTGGTGTTGGTAGGAGAGGTGGATGAGCTGAAGGCTAGATCCTCACTGTTGGGTGCGTGCAAGTCCTGTGCGGGCTTGCAATCTGAGTTGGCAGAGAAGAATGCCAAGATTGTGTCTCTTAAAGAGGCCAACTCAGGTAGCACATGTGTGGCTAGGTGTGTTCTTTGTGAGGGTTTGGACATGGAGATTGCCAATGTGAAGCATGACAAGATGCAAACCGAGGAGGAAAACACATACCTTCGGACCATCTTGTCATGGGTGTCTAGTGGTGAGCCGCAGCTCGGGATGATGATCTCCCAATTCAAGCGAGCTGCTGGAGGTCCAGGTGTAGGTTTTGCTCCGGGTGTTGATGTTTCATCTTTTGGGAAGATTGGAGAGTCGAGTGGTCTTAACCCATGTGAGAAGCCCAACTCCACCACTACTCCCAAGCTTACCAAGATACCACCCGAAGAGCCTCTCAAGCCTAACACCAAGGATGGGATCTTTGTTGAACCTCCGAGAGCTCCATCCAAGAAACAATCATGGGCTCCCAAACCAAACCACCTCAAGAACAAGCTTGACACCATGCCACCCATCCAGGAGGAGCTTATGCCACAGAAGGGCAAAGTGATCCACACCCACTACCGTGAGTACCAACAACCCCTTTTGAGAGCGGTGAGGTACCATTGTGAGCACTGTGGGAGAGGTGGACACTTGAGTGAGTTTTGCTTTCGGCGCAAGAGAGAGGCGCGTCGTGCAAAGGAGATGAACAACACGGACATGTACCATCCTTTCCATGATGTACATGTGCCTAATGTTCAGAGGCGTGCTGTTAGGCCTAGAGGTCCAGAACCTCAAGTTCCTAGGCCTAGGCAGCGGAGAGGACGTGCCCGGCGGGAGCCTGCAGTTGTAGGCTATGGACCCCGTGGCGGTGGCTTTGTAGTTGAGCGTTTTCCTCCACCGCGTTTTGAGTATCGCGATGGACGCTCCTCCCTTAGCGGACCATGTTTTCCTCAACGTGGTGATCGCTCTTCTCGTAGGCGTGATAGGAATGGTTTTTCTGCTAACCGTTCTTTTGAGCAGCCGGCCCAACACTGGTATTCTCCATACTTCACTAACCCCAGTGTTGGCCCGTATGCTCACCCTTTGTCTTTTTATTGATGTAGGTAAAACGATTGGAGAACGTTGGTTGGTGGATTCCGGGTGTTCGAGGCACATGACCGGAAATGCCAAGTGGTTCTCCAGTCTTAGCCTGGTCGCCGGAAAGGAGTTTATCATCTTCGGCGACAACAGCAAAGGTAAGGTGCTGTCTCGCGGGTCTGTGCGAGTTAATGAGCACTTTGTGTTGCGCGATGTTGCTCTTGTTTCTAACTTGCATTTTAACCTTCTTTCTGTTTCGCAACTTTTTGATGATGACTATGAGATTCGTTTTAAACCGAATCTCAGTCGTATTTTGGACCCTCTGGGCAATCTTGTTTGTGTGATTTCGCCCTTTGGGAAAGTCTTTCGTGCGGATTTCTTAGAGTTGTTTGGAATTTCTCGTTGTCTTTTGGCTGGACCTTCCTCCTCTGATCTTTGGAAGTGGCATAGGAGACTTGGTCACCTGAGCTTCGACTTGCTTGCAAGGCTTAGTTCACTTGGCCTAATCCGAGGATTGCCCAAGTTATCCATGGAGAAGGATCTTGTTTGCCATTCTTGTAGACATGGGAAGATGGTTGCCGCTCCCCACCATCCAGTGACTCAGGTCATGACCAAGCACCCTGGAGAGCTTTTGCACATGGACCTTGTTGGTCCGGCTCGGGTGAGCTCGGTTGGGGGGAAGTGGTATGTGCTTGTTGTTGTTGATGATTTTTCGAGATATTCGTGGGTCTTCTTTTTAGCTGAGAAGACCGAGACTTTCTCCTTTGCTCGCAATCTTATTTTGCGTCTTCAGAATGAGTTCCCTTTGAACTCGATGCGAGCTATTAGGAGTGATAATGGTTCCGAATTCAAGAATTCAGATTTTGAGAAGTTTTGTAACTCTTTGGGTTTAGAGCATCAGTTTTCTTCCCTCTACACACCGCCTCAGAATGGTGTTGTAGAAAGGAAGAATCGAACCCTTGTAGAGATGGCCAGGACGATGCTCGATGAGCATAGGACTCGTAGGCGATATTGGGCCGAAGCAATGAGCACTGCATGCTACATTTCCAATCGCATTTTTCTCTGAGCTTTCTTGAAAAAGACTTCTTATGAGTTGCATTTTGGAAAACTCCCCAAGGTGAGTTATTTTCGAGTTTTTGGTTGCCATTGTTTTATACTCAAAAAGGGCAACTTGGACAAGTTTGAGTCTCGTTCTTCTGACGGGGTATTTTTGGGTTATGGCACTCACACTCGTGCTTACCGTGTACTTAACCTTGATACTAACCGAGTCATGGAGACATCAGATGTCACCTTCGACGAGACCATGGTTTGTCCTTCTTCTCGTTTTGAGCGTGCAGGTGATCATGAGGTTGGAGAGCCTCTTTTTGATGACGAGGATGAGGGTGCTGAAGGTATGGATGATCCAGCACCCCCTCCACCTGCTGTGCCGCAAGGAGCGGCTTCTACTATGACTCATGGCCCCGACACTTCTTCATCTTGGGGGCCGTGGGATCCGCCACCTCGAGCGGTACCCTTTGTACCCGAGGAGGCACCAGCTGCTGTTGAGGGGGAGGCCACTTCCGCAAGGGAGGCGCCACGACACATTCAGCACCAGCACCCGCCTCAACAGATGATTGGCAGCATCGACGAGCGCGTCACCCGGTCTAGGCAAATCTCTCACTTTGCTCATTCTGCATTTGTTGCTGATTTTGAACCCCAGGATGTTGGACACGCTTTGACGGATCCAGATTGGGTCAATGCCATGCATGAGGAGTTAGAGAATTTTGAAAGAAATTGGGTTTGGGTTCTTGTTCCTCCTCCTCCTGAGTGTCACCCTATTGGGACAAAATGGGTTTTCAAAAACAAAAAAGGAGAGGATGGCCATGTTGTGAGAAACAAGGCCAGACTAGTTGCCTAGGGGTATAGTCAGAAGGAGGGGATAGACTATGAGGAGACTTTTGCTCCTGTAGCTCGTTTGGAGGCAATTAGGATACTCTTGGCTTTTGCTGCATCCAAAGGTTTCAAACTTTTTCAAATGGATGTCAAGAGTGCCTTCTTAAACGGCTACATAGAAGAGGAGGTGTATGTTAGACAACCCCCCGGTTTCGAAAATCCCAAGTTTCCAAACCACGTTTTTAAACTTGACAAAGCGTTGTATGGTTTGAAACAAGCCCCTAGAGCCTGGTATGATAGGTTGAAAACCTTTTTGCTTGCTAAGGGTTTTAAAATGAGATGTGTGGATAAAACACTCTTTCTCCTCAAGCAAGGCACTGATACTCTCTTGGTCCAAATTTACGTGGATGATATCATTTTCGGTGGTTCTTCTCACGCTTTGCTTGCCAAGTTTGCAGATACTATGAGCAGGGAATTTGAGATGAGCATGATGGGCGAGTTGACGTTTTTCCTCGGGTTGCAAATCAAGCAATCCCGAGAAGGGACGTTCGTGCACCAGGGTAAGTATACCAAGGACATATTGAAGAAGTTCGATATGGGTGAGGCCAAGCCTCTTCCAACACCCATATCGACCACGACGGCCCTGGATGCGGATGTGGATGGAGAAGTGGTGGACCAGAAGGAGTACCGGAGTATGATCGGGTCGCTGCTGTACCTGACGGCGACACGCCCGGACATTCAGTTCGCGGTGTGTCTTTGCGCGCGCTTTCAGTCGTCGCCGTGCACTTCTCACTGTCAGGCGGTCAAGCGCATTATGAGGTACTTATCCTTCACTCCAGAATTTGGGATTTGGTATTCTGCTTCCTCCACCCTTTCCCTTTGTGGTTATTCCGATGCCGATTTTGCTGGTTGCCGCATTGATCGCAAGTCCACTTCCGGGACTTGCCAGTTTATTGGATCTTCTCTTGTTTCGTGGTCTTCTCGCAAGCAGTCTAGTGTCGCCCAGTCTACCACGGAGGCTGAGTATGTTGCTGCGGCTAGCTGCTGTTCCCAGTTACTCTGGATGATGGCCACTTTGCGTGATTTTGGTCTGAGCTTTTCTCGTGTTCCTTTGCTTTGTGACAGCACGAGTGCGATTAGCGTTGCTAAGAACCCCGTGCTGCACTCTAAGACCAAACACATTGATGTGCGCTTTCATTTTCTGCGAGACCACTATGAGAAGGGTGATATCGACCTTCGCCATGTCGATACTCATCATCAGTTGGCTGATATTTTCACCAAGCCTTTGGACCAATCAACTTTTGCTAGGTTGAGAGGTGAGCTTGGTGTGTGTTTCCCCTTTTAGATGGGGGAAACATTTTGGTTCTTGTATCATAAACTGACCTTTTGTTTTGTCAATTGGTTTCTTCTTGCATCTTTTCTGCATTTCATTTTACATATTTACTTTCAGAGCTTCATACATATAATCTGAAGAATGTAACTATGCTCTGTATAGTATTTGCTCCGATGCTTTATGATGATGTTGTAGCTTATGCTCTTTCTGATCACTGATACATGTTGTGAGCAGAGCTATTTTATGAATGGTGAATCTGTTTAATGAACATAAAACTTGCAAATATTCACCATTGAGATATGCAACTAGCATGTGTAGGATGTGTTGAGTTCACTCGTGCTTTTCATATATGCTAGGTTGCTATGTCTCTAGTTTTGAGTCATTCACTTGCTTAGTCTGTTCATATACTGCTTTAAATCTGAACCAAGTTAAGTGAATTGGAAAAGATCGAGATGGGATTGCTTGTCCACACATCACAGTTTCGAGACTGTTTCTCATTGCACTTTGAGTTAAACTTGAGCTGTGTAGTGTATGACCGAAACTGTTGCTTTAAGCTTTTGATTGCTTCTGCATAGGCTTCGCACAGTTGAAAAGTTAGGCAAGACAAGCTTTCAACCTCTCGCAATCACATGCTGAAATTTTAACTTGTGTCATTTAACCGCTGCAAACTCCAATAAAATTTGATACACAAGTCTATGTTTCATTCTATAGCATGATGATTGAACTGTGCTAGGGGTAGTTCACCTTGTATACATGTTTAGCACTTATCGGATATCCTATCTATACATGTTTTGTGCTATTTTTGATGGTGAACCCTTTTTGGCTGAAAACTGTTCTTTTGCTCTCATATTTCGTATCTGGTGATCAGTTTGAGCCTTTGCTAGCTTCTTAAGGATGTTGTTGAGTCATCGGATCAGAACTGTGTAGAGCATTCTTGCACTCTTTTGATTATATTTCTGAAGCTACTAACTTGCATTTTTTACTCATATGCATTTCTGGAGGGAGTTCTTCTGCTAAGGGGGAGAATTTTGCTTGTTGATGCACTTTTGCTTGATGGTGCATTTTCAACTAAGGGGGAGAAATTGCAAATCATATGTTCTCCGAGTGTTCAACTGAGGGGGAGTTTGCTCGTTTTGCTTGATGCTGAGTTTTTAAGCGTCTTCAGTTGGTTTGGAGCATTTGTGGTGGCTAGTTGTGTTGAGCCTCTGCCTCTTTCTTGAGGGACTAGCACTTTTGCTTTTGATGCTCTTCAGCTGATGTCTAGCTTTCTTCAGTTGGTATGGAGCTTCCTCGCTAGCGGTGTTGAGCCCGTTCTGCCTCTTCTTGAGGGCTAGCTCTGTTTTGCTTGATTTTCAGTTGATTTTCCAATTGGTATCGAGCTTTCTCGCTAGCGGTGTTGAGCCTGTTCTACCTCTTCTTGAGGGCTAGCTTTGCTTTGCTTGGTTGCGTCGAGCCGTTGCCCATGTCTTTGGGAACCAAGTTGTCTTGCTCTTTCCACTTGACCTTCTTCGGCTTTGCTATGCTTTTGGGTCATTTGGATGAGTTCTCTCTCTTTCTTCCTTCCTTCTTCTGCTTCCATTATGGTTTGTGTTGATAGTTGACAATGCACTCATCAAGGGGGAGATTGCGGATACATGGGTGTATGTCAAGTCTCTGAGTGATGAGTGATTGTCAACTGGGATGATGCACATGTTCTTTGGCTTGTGTTGTGCAAGTGTCGAGCACGGATACAGTGATCAAAGGCAAGGTGAAGGTCAAGTAGAGATGTGCCGTGCCGATGGACCGAGAGTGGCGAAGGGCGGACGTGAGGCTTGGACTGAGGGACCGGTGGCCCGAGGATCAGCTGTGGTGGCTGACAGCCTGGGACAGCGACGAGCGAAGACTTGCGGGCATGGTGTTGCTCGAGTCGAGGACTTGGGGACACATGTCGGTGGACGGGGTGCACGGGCGGTGCATCCCCTCTACGGCTCGGTTTGGTGGTTGAGCCACAGAAAAACCAACGAGTGGACGGTTTCTAGGTTTGGGCCTCAAAACCTGGGCGCTGATGGTTTCCGAGTTTGGCCACAAAACTCGGGCTGAGGACGGTTTCCAGGTTTGAGCCTCAAAACCTGGGTGCTGCGGGTTTCTGAGTTTGGGCCACAAAACTCAGGCGATGGATGGCTGGTTTCCCGGTTTGGGCATCAAAACCGGAGGTTGGCTGTGAAGGCTGGTTTCCCGGTTTGGGCCACAAAACCGGGGGTGCGACGTCCGGGAAAAGGACAAGCAGAGCGGTGGCGGCACGTGGCGGCGATCGGTGAGGTTGCGTCGAGGCAACGCTACCAGTTGTGCGGGCGTGGCCGTCGGATCACCAGCATCTTCGAGTTGGTCCAGAATAACCCTAGGGTTTAGCTGGTTCGCTCTGTAATTAGAGAGGGGTAGAGTAGGAAATAGAATTAGGATAAGTAGAGGGAGACACCCTCCTCCCATTCCATCTCAGTCATTTGCTCTTTGCTTCTAGGGTTTCCTGCTCTCCCAATCCCCTACTGTAGCTAGCTGAGATCCGTAGAGAACCATACCTCTGTGTACTGGAGATTTTGAGGAAGTGAGGCCGTAACCTCACTGTTGTAGCGTGTGGTAGCCACACGGTTGCAGATCGATGTCTTGATTCGCATTTTGTTCGTGTTCTTCGCGTTCTTCGTTTCTCCGCGATTTTCCCGTCACTCGATCTCCCTCTCTAGTGCGTCTTTGCGAAATCCGTTTGAATCAACTTGTTCTTTGTTGTGAGGAGATCATTTCCACCGAAGGAATTCATCTAACTCCTCACGAACAAGTAGATCGGGTTGATTTCATTTTCATGGCGCTTTTTCGTTCATACTCCTCCCTTTTGATTTCCCGGTGATTAAGTCGATTTGAGCGGATGATTTCTTGGGGATAGTCTCCTAACTACCTCGTGGTCATCCTCTCCATGTTTGGGAACGTGGGATTATGAGTTGATTTGAATTCGGGGAGATTTGAGTTGAGGGCGACCAAAATCACCATTTTTGGGCACTCGCGGACAGTCCGTCGTTGTGCCCGCGGACAGTCCGCGCGTCTTGCTCCGACCGAGAGAGTGGTTGCGCGGCTCGGCTGTGCTGTTTCAGTTTGACCGGCGGATAGTCCGCCGTTGGTTTTCGTGGACAGTCCGGGAACTGTCCAGGGGACTTCAGCAACGTTGCGGTTTTGCTCTTTTGACCGGCGAACCGTCCGCCACCTGAACCCGGACAGTCCGCCGTTGGGCAGACAGTTCGCGACCGTACAGGCAGACAGTCCGGGATCCTGCTGTAGCCTCTGATTTAGTGCGTTTGCTCTCCCGGCTTGTTCACTTGGTTTTCGGACTTCTCGTTTGGCCCTAGAGTTGATCAAGAAACCTCTCTAGGTACCTTTGCTACTTGTTAGCTTAGGTATTTGGGAGTTTCTCAACGTAGCCGTCTATCTACGATCGGGACTTGGTTTTTGAGGGTCGAACTTGCTCCGGCGCTTTTGGCATTTGGTTCGCTATCGCTTTGTGGTGCCTCGCTGTGATCCTAGGGATCATCCACCCTCTTCCAAGGGTCGTGGGCATCATGGTTTCGGTCAAAGTTTGTCAGGGTTGATTTTGGGACATTTGGCCAAAGATTCGAAAGAATTTTTGTTGGCTCCCATTCACCTCCCCTCTGGTCGCCTTGCTAGTGCATTCTCGGTCCTTCATGGCCTCGTTCCGTATCCGCAAGCTTGGCCCTGGATTAAGCTGACACCGTCACACTGCTCACTAACACGGTCCCGACTCACTGCAATAGATAGATAGGGATATATATAAGCATATATAAGCTAGAGACAAGAAGGCCCTATCGGAAGAAAAGCAAAGGAGAGAAGAGAAGAGGCATGGCTTTGCTACCTGACGGGACACGACAAAACGACCAAGCAAAGGTAAGTGACTAACACGTTCGAACACCATGAGCCCACTCCGGAAGGATCTGCACGAGAGAAGGTGTCAAAACGGGTTAAAAAGGGTGGAAACAATGGTTTGGGCATTACGTCGAACACATTGTGCGCATGGGTGGAGGAGAGGGGGGGTTGAGTCTCACTGGGTGGGAACGTCTTGCTTGCCGGAGAAGAGGAGCTGACGGGGATACACGTCGGCGGGCCGAGGTTAGAACTCCGGTGAGGTCGGCGCCGGCGAGGAGGCTGCAGGGAGGCAGGGGCGCGCGCAAATTGACGAGTGCGCGCGTGGAAGCCGACGAGGGCGCGCGCGCGGGAGGTGGGAGCGGTGGAGGAACGCGCGCGGCGAGCGAGGCAAGCACGGAGGAGTGCGCGGCGACTGGAGGAGCGAGAGGCAGAGCGGCGGCGAAGCGTGGGCGTGGGCGCGGCGAGCGAGGGTTTGGCACGAGTCGGAACAGCGGCGGCGAGAGCTCTGGACGGTTTGGGCGCGGGCGGGCGAGGGCAAGACGAAGACAAGGACTGCGGGCCCACATGTCGGTTGAAGAACTTAACGCGTCATTTAAGTTGCCACCGGATGCACTTGGAAGAGTGACCGGACGCACGATGCCCAGCGTCCGATCCAACACAGAGAGTACCCGAAACACAAAAAGGGCGATCGGACGCGTCCTGTCCTGAGTGACCGGACGCACGCCAGCGTCCGATCAAAATGTGACCAACGACCAGACGCACCACCCATCACCTGACCGGACGCGACCGAGACACTATTCATCCACGCGTGAGTTGCACTGACCGGACGCACAGGGTGAGTCCGATCACAGCGTCCGATCACAGGGGAAACCCTGTTTTGACTCGATTTTTCGCGCTGACTTCTCCCAACCAAGTTCCAACTCAAATAAGACGCAAATAAACACCAGTTGGAACCTAGAGGAGTTACCTCTCTCAAACCCTCAAATTTTTCAAATAATTTGCCATAGGCTAATTTAGTTTTCTAGATAAAATAGGCAATAAAACTCGAGGAGACAACATGTGGCCACCAAAACTAGGGGTCATAACCATTAGGAGCTTCAAATGCTCCCCTAGCGGTGGACGAACATAGCGGTTGCTCAAAGCTTAACCAAAAAGGAACGACAAAGCAACACTCATGCATATGCAATGCAATACGGAATTTGAATCTAGGTTGCTTGTCAAGTTTGCTCATGGGTAAGCTTCTTCACACGCTTTTTAGGGCGGTTATCTTAACCACGTCTGACAAGCCTATGTGCATAACAAAATTGAAACATGGCATATGATACAATGCAATGCAAAGATAACCCCCTTTCACCTTTTGACAAAGTTACTTAGATCAAGCACATTAAGCTCACTTCGCAATCTACAAAGAGTGTTTTCATCTAGAGGTTTTGTGAAGATATCCGCACATTGATCTTTGGTTCTAACTCCCTCTAAGGATATGTCTTTCTTTGAAACATGGTCTCTAAGAAAGTGATGGCGAATATCAATGTGCTTGGTGCGAGAGTGTTGAACCGGGTTGTTAGCAAGCTTAACCGCGCTCTCATTGTCACACAACAAAGGTACCCTTTCAAGAACTACACCATAGTCTAAAAGGGTTTATTTCATATAAAGGATTTGTGCACAACAAGCACCCGCGACTATGTATTCCGCCTCGGCGGTAGACAAGGCCACACTATTTTTCTTTTTCGAACTCCATGAAACTAGTGATCTCCCAAGCAAATGGCACCCTCCGGATGTGCTTTTTCTATCTACTTTGCAACCCACGTAATCCGAATCGGAATACCCAACGAGTTGGAAGTTAGCTCCTTTGGGATACCAAAGGCCAATGCTTGAGGTGTGCTTTAGGTACCTAAGGATTCTCTTCACGACTATGAGATGTGATTCCCTAGGATCGGCTTGAAAGCGAGCACACATGCACATACTAAACATGATGTCGGGCCTACATGCGGTCAAATATAACAAGCTACCAATCATGGAACGGTAGAGAGTTTGATCAACCGGGTTACCTCCCACATCTAGGTCGAGATGTCCATTTGTTGGCATTGGAGTCTTGATAGGCTTGCAATCATCCATGTTGAAGCGCTTGAGGAGGTCTTTTGTGTACTTCTCTTGTGATATAAAAGTCCCCTCCTTCAATTGCTTGACTTGGAAGCCTAGGAAGAATGTGAGCTCGCCAATCATGGACATTTCGAACTCCTTCGACATCAAGTCACCAAATTCCTTGCAATAGGCTTCATTTGTTGACCCGAAGATGATATCATCAACGTAGACTTGACAAATGAAGATCTCTCCATCAAGCTTCTTGGTGAATAGTGTGGTGTCGACCTTCCCAATGGTGAAGCCCTTCTCAATGAGGAAGTCCTGGAGGCGCTCGTACCATGCTCTTGGGGCTTGCTTGAGCCCATATAGCGCCTTGGACAACCTATAAACATGATTAGGATATCTAGGGTCTTCAAACCCAGGAGGTTGATCAACATAGACTAGTTCATTTATGAAGCCATTTAAAAATGCACTTTTCACATCCATTTGATATAATTTAATGTCATGATGTGATGCATATGTAAGGAGGATACAGATGGCTTCTAGTCTTGCAACCAGTGCAAATGTCTCTCCAAAATCCAAACCTTCAACTTGAGAGAACCCCTTTGCCACTAGCCTTGCCTTGTTTCTAACAACCTTGCCTTGATCATCTTGCTTGTTCCTAAACACCCATTTTGTTCCTATGACTCTTGCGCCTTTTGGTCGCTTTTCAAGTGTCCAAACTTGGTTGCGGGTGAAGTTGTTTAATTCTTCATGCTTGGCATTCACCCAATCCGGATCACTTAGAGCTTCATCTACAATGGTAGGCTCAACAAGAGACACAAAGGAGTGATGTTCAATAAAAAGAGCAAGTTTTTGAGATCGAGTCATTACACCCCTTGTTGGACTCCCTATGATGAGATCTTGAGGATGAGCTTTTAGTAGAGGAGTAGTCCTTTGATCAACCACTTGGGGGCCGCTTGTCTAGCATCAACATCTCCAGCTTGTACCACCATTTGATCATGGGAGACATGAGTATCTTCAAATGGCTCTTTCCCATCTTTATCATCGTCTTGTGGTACATTTGATGAGGATGGCTTGTCAATGATTTGCACATCATCATCATCATCTTTAGGCTTGATGGCTTCAACCAGCATATTCTTCATTGCTTCCCTCAATGGTTCATCACCTACATCATCAAGATTTTCATGCTCTCCTTGAGAGCCATTAGATTCATCGAATTCCACATCATATGTTTCTTCTACCATCCCGGTGGCATGGTTGAATATTCGATATGCTTTGGACTTCAATGAGTAACCAACAAGAAAACCAATATCACATCGGCGTTGGAACTTCCCTAGGTGTTGGCGCTTCTTGTAGATGTAGCATTTGCACCCAAACACTCTAAAGAATGATACATCCGGCTTCTTGTTGTTGAGTAGCTCATAGGGGGTCTTGCCAAGGAGACAATGGGGGAACAACTGGTTTGATGCATAGCAAGCGGTGTTGATTGCTTCCGCCCAAAATCTTTCCGGTGTAGAGTACTCATCTAACATTGTCCTTGCTAGGGTGATTAGTGTCTAGTTCTTCCTCTCAACTACCCCATTTTGTTGTGGTGTGTAGGTTGCAGAGACTTCATGCTTGATCCCAACTTCATCACAATATTCCTCAATGTGGGTGTTGTCAAACTCCTTTCCATTATCACTTCTTATTTTCTTGATCTTCAAGTCAAACTCATTTTGGGCTCTCTTGGCAAACTTCTTGAATGAAGGGGTTGCTTCGGATTTGTCATGAAAAAAGAATACCCAAGTGTATCTAGAATAGTCATCAACAATCACTAGGCAATAGAGATTTCCACCCAAGTTAGCATATGTTGTTGGCCCAAATAGATCCATGTGAAGTAGCTCTAACTCTCTTGATGTTGATACAAAGGCTTTGGTTGGATGAGTATTTGCAACTTGCTTGCCGGCTTGACATGCGCTACACAATTTGTCCTTCTCAAATTTGACATCCTTCAAGCCTCTAACCAAATCCTTCTTCAATAGCTTGTTGAGAGTGTTCATTCCCACATGAGCCAATCTTCTATGCCATAGCCAACCAAGTGATTGTTTAGTGAACAAACATGTCTTCAAGTTGGCATCTTCGGAGGAGAAATCCACTAGATAGAGATTGTTGTATCTAAAGCCTTTGAATATCACTTGTGTATCATCTTTCTTGGTCACAACCACTTCTTTCTCGGTGAACAAACATTGAAAGCCAAGATCACATAGTTGCCCAACGGATAGCAAGTTGAAGCTCAATGATGCAACTAGAAGCACATTGGAGATGGTATGATCATTTGATATTGCCACTTTGCCCAATCCCTTGACATTGCCCTTTGAGTTGTCACCAAATGTAATCTTTTCTTGGTCATCGACATTCTCTTCTAGTGAGGTGAACATCCGGGGATCACCGGTCATATGTTGTGTGCAACCACTATCAATCACCCAATGAGATCCACCGGTCTTGTAGTTCACCTACACACACAGGAAATCAAGCTTGAGCTTTTGGGACCCAAACTTGTTGAGGTCCCTTAACCTTCTCAACTAGTGACTTTGCAACCCATATTTGCTTTGGCCTATTCTTGTTAGGAGGCCCCATGAACATGACTTTCATCTTGCCACTAGAATCTTGTCTAAGCATGTAGTGAGCATTGAAAGCAAAGGGCCTAGCATGCTTGGGCAAGGGTGTGGGTTTTGGCTCTTCAGAATTATGAGCAAAGTGACCTTCTTTTCCACACTCATAGCATCTTCCAATCTTCTTCTTGTTTGGCTTTGTGATGCTTCATCTTCTCTTCAAGAAAGCCAATGCCATTTCTATTGGTCTTCATTACGGTGTTCATGAGGAGCTCACTTTGAAGACATCGACCCTTGGTGAATTTCTTCAACCTGGTGGTAAGGTGCTCCTTCTCTTTCTTGAGTTTGACATTCTCTTGTTGGAGTTCCAATTGAGATGGTGTCATTTTGTAATCGCTCTCCATCTTCAATCTCTTGTTTTCTTCTTTTAGCATGTCTAGCTCAAGTGACATGCTATAATCATCATCTTGGGTCTCAACAATGACTTGCTTTGTGGTTGCAAGCTTCTCTAGATCACTCTTGAGTTTTGCATTCTCATTCTTGATCTTGATGTAGTCATCATAGTGATCGGCCACAACCTTTCTTGCCCTTGCCACTAGCTCTTTGCTCATCATCATTGGCGGATCTAGAATTGACTCACGAGGGGGGCTAAATACATAGAGAGCCGAGTTTAGACCAAAATTCTCCTTGTATTTTAAGCCCACAAAAGGTTTTTGGTAGATTTTAAGGTGATTTAGACTGAATTTTCCATTATTTTTGTAGCCAACAGGAAATTTTGGACTAATTTAAAGACAAATTATACTATTTTTACCTGAAATAATATGTGTATTTTTGGGCCAAGGGGGGGGGGGGCTGCAGCCCCCCCCGCCTTGGATCCGCTAGTGCTCATCATGCTCACTAACCAAGTCCTCACAAGATGTTGCTATGTCACACTTAACAACAAGGTTAAGGGCATCATGTGTCTCATGAGAAAGCATATCATATGCAACACTAAGTGTATCATGATCTACTTTGACTTGAGTATATTTTTCTTTGAGCAAAGTATAACTAGTGGTAAGATCACTATGCATCTTATCAAGTTTTTCATTTTTAGCTTTGAGCTCTTTGTTAGAGGACTTGAGCTCCTTGATAGTGGATGTCATAGTAGCATGTTCATGTTTTAGCTCATCACTAGCATGTGTAGCATTGTTATATTTTTCAACAAGAGCTCCATTGTCACTAACAAGCCTATCATTCTTGGCTCTAGTCTTTCTTATGATTTTGGAATAGTTGTTAAGCAAAGCAACAAGTTCATCATAAGAGGGTGCCTCAAATTCACCATCACTTTCACTATCACTAGAGTCATCATCACTTTGTACCTTACAGTCACCCTTGCCATGAGGCATAGGTGTGTAGTGGATGATGGCGACGGCGGTGGTGGTGGTGTAGTGGTGCCAATGACTAGAGCGGCCACCTTCTCCTTCTCATCATCACTATCTTCATTTGATGAGCCACCGGAGGAGTCAATGTCAGTGAGCCAATCACCAACAATGTAGGCCTTGCCACCTTTCTTATGGTATTGTTTCTTCTTCTTGCCATCCTTCTTGTATGGCTTCTCACTCTTCTTCTCATCTTCACTAGATGAGTCATACTTCTTGCCCTTGTGCTTGTTCTTATAGCTCTCTTTCTTGGGCTTGGTGCATTGATGAGCAAGATGGCCAAGTTCACCACAATTGTAGCAATCCATCTCGGAGATTGGCCTTCTCTTGCTACTTGTGAAGAACTTCTTCTTTCTTGAGTCAAAGTTAACTCCATTCTTGTGAAGATTCTTCAACATCTTTGTGGTTCTTCTCACCATGAGAGCGATGTTGGAATCATCCTCTTCATCACTTGAGCTTTCATGATGTACCTCAATAGCCTTGGACTTGCCCTTCTTGTCATGACTTGCTTTGAAGGCCAAGTCCTTCTTCTTGTCGGTGGAAGAGCCACCACTTGGTGTGATGTGCATGTACATCTCATGCGCATTGATCTTTCCCAAGATTTGAGTTGGTGTAGCGGTGGAAAGATCACTTTGATGTAGCACCGTCATAATGTGTCCATATTTATCAATTGGGAGGACACAAAGAATCTTCCTCACAACATCGGATGGTTGCATTTGTGTGAGGCCAAGTCCATTGAGTTCCTCTACCAGCACATTCAAGCGTGAGTAGATTTCATTTGCACTTTCATTAGCATGCATATCAAAAGAATGAAGCTTTTGCATAACTAAATGATAGCGCTCCTCATGCTCACTCTTGGTTCCCTCATGGAGAGCACAAATGTTATCCCATAGATCATGGGCATTCTTGTGGTTTCGAACGCGACTAAACACATCCTTGCAAATGCCTCTAAATAGAATGTTTTTGGCTTTTGCATTCCACTTTTCATTCTCTTCCTCATGTGGCGTGAGGCTAGTGCCCTCCTTGGGTTTGGGGAACCCGATTATAGCAGCTTCGCGGCATCTCACATCAACCGCTTCTAGGTACAACTCCATACGAATTTTCTAATATGGAAAGTCGTCTCCCTCGAACATGGGAGGTGGTCCATCACCTCCGGACATCTTAACTCTAGGCGGTTAAGCCTAAATCGAGAGCACGAGGCTCTGATACCAATTGAAAGGATCAAGATGCCCAAGAGGGGGGGTGAATTGGGCTTTTCTAAAACTTTAGCAAGAATTAAAACCTATTAAGCCCAATTAACCCCCTTGTGCCTAGAAGTGTGTTTCTTTCTATTCTACCGCACAAAAGACCAAGTCTATGCCACTCCTACTCTAGCAAAGCAATTCAATAGTGAATGAACAACAAGTATAATGCGGAATTGAATTGCTCAAAGGTAAATGCGTAAGTAAAGGAGTAGAGATCACAAGACGATCTTTTTGCCGAGGTATCGAGGTGTCGGCACACCCCCCCTAGTCCTCGTTGGAGCACCCACACAAGGGTATCGCTCCCCTTGATCCGCGCAAGGATCAAGTGCTCACTACGAGCTGATTCTTCGCCACTCCGGCCCGGTGAATCGCTCGCTACCGGTCACAACTTGGCGTGGGTCATCCATAATGCCTCCGGATGATCACCAAGCTCTCCGATCCCCACCAAGCCGTCTAGGTGATGCCGATCACCAAGAGTAATAAGCAAGAACTCTCACTTGACCAACACAAGGCTAATGAGATGGGTGGATGCACACTTGCTACTCTCTTTTCACTAATGAGGTGTTTGATCACTCAATTATCAAATCTCTCAACCTCACTAGGCCTCTTGCACTCACTTGCAATCACAATGTGTTTGGCAACCTTTCAAATGAGCAAGAGTAACAACATGAATGAGGGGGAGGCATATTTATATCCCCCAACTCAAAACATGCACGAAGGGGTAAGTCTAGCCAGTTACACATTGACCGGACGCACCTGTCGGGGTGACCGGACGCGTCTGGTCAGTGTCTAACGGCTAGATGATGTTAGACCTGACAGTTGTACGAACTATTGACCGGGCGCTCGCATGCGTCCGATCGCCACTGACCGGACGCGTCCGGTCAAGAATTTCCCTCTCTGGAACCTCTCTGAGTTGGACCGGACTCACCCCCTGGTGCGTCCGGTCAACTGTTGAGGGAGCGTCCGGTCAAAGCCTGACCCGCCCCTCAGCGAGCACCACTGACCGGACGCATGCCCTAGCGTCCAGTCACAAGTGCTCCAGCGTTCGGTCACCATTTGAAGTCCAAAATGACTTCGGTTTGTGACGCTCCCTTCACGAACTTTCTTCCTTATGATCTTAGGAACCTTTCTAAGCTACCTAGGGCTTTGGTTAACAAGTGTGCACCACACCTAACTCAAAAGTCTCACCTAGGTCAAGCTACCCATTCAAACCCCCCTTAATAGTATGGCCAAAGATAAAACAAAGACCTACGCTACTCTAAGTGTTCTTCAACACCAAATGACACTTAGAACTAGCCTATCACTGTCTTCGTCGTCCATCCTTTGAAAACCGAACGAATTCCATTAATAGGGGGACATGAATACCATAGTGCCCTCACGATCATCATTACCATGACCTAACTCAATTGTTTCTGCAAAACACACGTTAGTCATAGTAATTTACCGCTGTCATCCAATCACCGAAACCCACTGGGGGCCTAGATGCTCACATGCACCATGACATGCCATTCTATAGGACCACAAGGTTTCACTGAGTATTGAATGCCACTTTTTCGGATGCTGCTTAACCTTTTTCTTAATGATTTTGATCAAAATCTGGTTAGAAGCTTCAGCCTGCCCATTGGCTTGGGCATAATACGGAGATGAGTTAATCAACTTGAAACATGTGATAGCAGCAAAATCCTCAAATTATTTTGATGTAAACATCTTTCCTTGATCTATGGTAATCAATGTTTTCCTAAACAGTAAACGGTAAACAGTCGGTCACTCTTTGTTTAGCGTTTAGGCCGTTTAAACGGTGTTTAAACGGAGTTAAACGGCCTAAACGGTTTTGTATGGTAACACTAAAATATACATATTTATGTATGTAAAAATTAAATTTGCTAGAAACTGTACATATTTGCACATGTAAAAAATAAATATTATACCAAATAATATTTTTGGAAGAAATCTAAATCCCACAACATTTCATATACTCACAATGTTAATTAGTTTTGTGTTGATTATGGTAGTCGTAGTCCTCTAATTAACCAAATTATGGATATTAAATGGTTGTTTAGATCATTTAATCATGTCTAACCTGATTTTCTTTAGACCATTTAGACGGGTTTAAACGGTTTAAACGGGTTTAAACGGTCCAACCGTTTAATTCACCGTTTAGGGCCTAAACAAAACAGATGGCCTCTGTTTACCGTTTAAACGGTGTTTAAATGGACTAAACGGCCGTTTAGGCGAACAGAGATGGTAATAGTTTGAGGAACACCGAATCGATAAATGATGTGCTCTTTGATGAACTCAATTATGGTAGCTGATGAAGCCTCTTTCAAAGGAATAACTTCAACCCATTTAGTAAAATAGTCAGTTGCTACCAACACAAACTTGTGCCCTTTGCTAGATGTCGAAAATATTTGGCCAATCAGATCTATTCCTCATCCTCTAAATGGCCATGACTTTGTGATTGGATTCATAGCTGATGCTGGAGACTTCTGAACATTACCGAATCTTTGGCACTCTTGACATCCTTTATAATATTTAAAATAATCTTCAAAAATGGTCGGCCAAAAATATCCTGCTCTTCTGATCATCCACTTCATTTTATGAGCATACTGATGTGCACCACAAATTCCTTCGTGGATTTCTCCCATTAGAACTTTGGCCTCTTCTTGATTGACACATTTAAGAAGTACACCATCGATTGTTTTATGATAAAGTTGATCATCAAGAAGGACAAACTTCGTAGCCTTATATCTCAATTTTCTGGATACTTGTCGCGATGGGTTTCTCAAGTATTCAATAATCTCAATCCTCCAATCATCACTATCAGCAATCTCATCAGCTAGTATTTCAACGATTTGCCGATACCCAGAAGCACTTTAAGCTAACCGATTAGCTTCTTGAATCTGACATCTAGGAATATGCTTTATGATAACAGAAGAGAAAGAACCAAGCAACTCAAGGCACTTCTCATAATGTTTCCTCAGAATGTCATCTTTGCACTTATACAGGCCGAGCAATTGATTAATCACTAATTGAGAATCTCCAAAAATCTCAACAGTCTCGACCCCTGCCTCACACAAAAGCTGAAGTCCTTTGAAAAGTGCTTCATACTCAGCTTGATTGTTAGTGGATGTTGGATCAATTGAAAAAATCAAATTCAAAACTTCCTCCCTGAGGAGAAACAAGAACAATAACAATGCTTCCACCTTGCTTGCAATTGGAACCATCAAAAAACAAGGCCCACGGGGTAAAATCTAAAGTCTTAATCTTTTGTTCATGATGATGAGTAACAAAATCAGCTATTACCTGACTTTTAACCGCTTTAGCCGATTCAAACTTCAAATCAAATTTTAATAATGCAAGAATCCATTTGCCAATCCTCCCATTTAGAATAGGCATGGATAACATATGTTTAATTACGTCAAACTTTGACACCACCGTGCATTCGGAAGATAATAGGTAATGTCGAAGCTAGGTGCATGAGAAGTATAAACATAAGCATAACTTTTCAACAGGAGAATATCTTGTTTCCGTATCAAGTAACCTTCTACTGAGATAGAACACCACTCTTTCCTTCCCTTCGAATTCTTGCATTAAGGCCGACCCAATTGTATGATTGTCGACCGATACATACAACTTGAAAAGTTTGTTCTTTTGAGGAGGAATCAAAACTAGTGGAGACTTCATATACTCTATGATTTCATCAAATGCCTTCTGTTGCTCATCTCCCCCATTTAAATTCTTGATCATCCTTTAATTTCAACAAAACCGAGAACGGTAAAATTCTGGCTCATAGATTCGAAACAAATCTCCTGATGAAATTGATTTTACCGATCAAAGATTGCAGTTGAGTCTTTGTGGTTGATGGCACAGCTTTGTCAATTGCATCATAACTCTTTTGACCAACTTCAATCCCTTTTTCATGTACCATAAACCCCAAAAACTGACCAACTGATACTCCAAATGCACACTTGTGGGGATTCGTCCTTAACCCATGTTTCCTTGCACACTCAAGAGTGTCTCTAAGATCCTTAAGATGCCTTTGATAATCCCTGGACTTCACAACTACATCATCAATGTAAATCTCCACAATCCTGTCGATCAACTCATGAAAGATATAATTCATAGCCCTTTGATAAGTTGCCCCGACATTTTTAACCCCGAAAGTCAAGACCACTCATTCATATAAGCCTATAGCACCTGGACATCTGAATGCAGTTTTATGTATATCTTCCTCTGCCATAAAAATTTGGTTATACCCAGCATTGCCATCCATAAAACTAATCACCTTATGTCTTGCTGTCGCATCGACTAACATATCTGCCCCTGGCATTGGGTAGCCATCCATTGGAGTAGCTTTATTCAAATCCCTGAAATCAATGCAAACTCTCATTTTCCATTTTTCTTATACACAGGGACTACACTAGATATCCACTCAGCATATCTACATTGCCGAATGAAGTTAGCTTCATAAAGCCGAGTGATTTCCGCTTTCACATCAGCCATAATTTCTGCTCTAATCCTCCTCGGAGCTTGTTTTACAGGCTGACTCCCATGTTTGATAGGTAATCGATGCTCAACCAACGATCGATCAAGACCAGGCATTTCAGAATAATCTCAAGCAAAACATTCTCTATATTCTTTTAACAATGTAATAAGTTCTTGTCTAAATTTGGGATCCAATTTGGTACTGATATATGTCAACCTTGGCTTATCATCGTTTCCAATATCAATTGCTTCCAGTTCATCTGCCGATGTGAAACCTTTACCCATCTTACTCTCTTCTTCGTTAACCGTACAATCCATTAAATATATTTTTTGAAGCCGACTGCTTGGATCGGCTGTCGACTATCGTCAGTTGTCTTGAGAAAGTCTTCTTCAAGAATCTTCCTAGAAAAGCATGCCATGTTATCAAAGTTCCAAATATCAGGGTCTGAATAAGCAATACTAACAGTTGAATCGGCTGGTACCACTTCCACAGTGTCGCTGATCCACTGAATCACATTCTGATGCATGGTAGATGGAACACAACAATTGGCGTGGATCCAATCCCTTCCAAGAAGCACACTGTAGGATCCTTTTGCATCGACCACAAAGAAGGTAGTCGCATACTCTTACCGCCAATCATCAACTCGACACATACAACACCTTTAGTAGCTGATATGTTACCAGCAAAGTCGGTCAACCTCATATCGGTCTGAGTCAAGTCTTCTGTAGTCTTGCCAAGTTTCCTAAAGGTGGCATATGGCATCAAATTAACAGCTGTCCCTCCATCAACTAACATCTTGTTCAGAAGTATTCCATCAACAAACCCTTTTAAATACAGAGCTTTCAAATGGGAATGTCTCTCGGGTTTTTGAAACGTGGCCTCTTCTGCTTGATAGATCCACTGAGCAATCGCTTCTTCACCATCAGATTCTTTTTCATGATCAGAGGATCTAAACTCAGCAGGTAGCATGAACAGAGCAGCGATATTAGTCGATGATTCACCTTTATTGACTATCTGCTTTACTTGCCAGACTTTGGGTTTTTTCTTCTGGATTTCGTCATTTCTTAGTCTTTGAACCCGTCGCTTCTGGCTTTTGGTCAAGCCACTAGGACACCATTATCCCTCTTGTCAAGGATGATCACGATCGGCTAATCTTACTCCAAGCCGATTATGAACATTTTCATTTTTATGCGCCGATCTGTCTTTTCAAATCTCAATCTTTCATGTACAGATCGACGATTGTCTCTCGACTGCCTATACTCCCAATACTGATCACTGCATTTTGGGCAATTACGAAGAGTAGGAAGCTTCCGTCCTTCATTCCAACAATGTCTGAAGAAAGGACAGTCCCAATGATTCTTTTCTTCATCTTTGATACGTCTTTCTTCTTCACGAGACCTCCTATATTCTTCTTCTTTGAGCCACTCTTGATATTCTTGCTCATCTCTTTCCCTTTGCATTTGGCTCCTTTCTTTCTGACGTTGCCATTTGTTCAATAAGATTCTAACAGTCGGACGTCTTCTTGCTTCACCAGCCTTTGAAGTTTCAGGTTGATCACGTTGATCAGTATTTTTCTGTCCTTTCATCTCCTGGTACTCCTTGGTTGTTAGCTGTTTCTTTGGATCAACCGTCCTGGCTGCCTTGGCTTTGTCAAAAGTCAACACTTTGACCTCACTCCGAGGTGCAGGAGCCACCATGTTTTGTGGAAAAGGATGACCATTGATGCTCATGCCTTTGGCCTTTTCTAGGTCAATCCTTCCTTTAACGATAGCCCTCTGGATCATATCTCTGAAAACTCGGCAATCGTTAGTAGTATGGGTACCAGAATTATGAAATTTGCAGTACCTTTTTGTTGACGTCGGAAGTTATCCGAATCACACACCAGCAGGGCTAGAACGCCCGGAGAGGTTGCGGTTCAACCTGAGACAGCAGGGACCCTGGCTAAACCGACGAAAACCGATCTAAAGACTGGTTTTGATCGATCTAGGGTTTTGGGTTCCTGTGTTGATAACTCTAGAACTCCTCCCGGGAAGACCCATCGGGGAGAAGCACGTAGAGGTTGTTCTAGGACTAGCAAGGCCGCCTAGAACGCCGTCAAATCTCGCCGGGAGATGCGCCGAACAGCAAGGTAGAGAGGAAAAAAGGGTAAAGGGGATAGTAGATTGGTTTTGATCGATTGGTGTTGGATGTCACAATCGGCCATGATCCTCTCATATATATAGAGGGGGTTGGTCTTATCCCAATAGGAAACATCTCTAGATTCAATCTCCAAGTTTCCTATCCGGTCTCTATCAAAATATAGAATCTGATCCGGTCACAACAAAGTAACCTTGATCTTGTCAATCTTCAGATCGAACAGATCGACTTAATGGGCTTTATCAGCCCCAAATTGTCCTTACAATAGAAGGATCCGCATATTAACACTGGACTCAATTTTCATAAGGCTTCCGACCAGGGCCATCTGGTCGGATATATCATAAGTGATCGGAAACCCAAAACGACTAGGCCCATCCGATCCGTTAAACATTAAGTAAAAGAAGACAAATTCGACTCTAATATTTTAGGTCGAATGCCTCTTCTAAATTCATCTTTACCTATGACACTTTTAAGTGTCAACATATGCCCCCCTGTTTTTAGGTGATCTTTAATAGAACCTGAAAACAAACCGAATAACAACGATGTCCAACTCATCGGCTATTCGAGAATTAAGGATGAATATTCTAACTATTTTTGTTCTAAGGGCGATACATGTATCGGCCATTGTTTGGAAGGCGCTCAGGCTTCTTGCCAAACACTTGGAAAGTACTTTTTCAAATACCTTATGTTTATTGCTCTTGGGAGACTTTCACCTTGCAACGTCTCCAGCACATATGCATTCCCGAATATTACCTTGATTACTTTATAAGGACCTTCCCAACTCGGCGACCACTTGCCAAACTTGTTACTTCTCGACCCGAGTGGTAGTATAGTTTTCCATACTAACTCTCCCACTTGGAACGATTTGCTTCTCATCTTCTTGTTGTATGCTCTGGCAACCCGGGCTTTGTCTTTTTCCATCTCCACAAAAGCTTTTAATCTTTTATCGGTTATTTCATCTATGTTGTCATCATGGCATCATGGTACATAACAGCAGATAAATCATTCTGTCTAGCTAGTCTATATGCATCCAGATTTACCTCGACGGGCAACACTGCTTCTTGCCCATATACCAGCTCGAAAGGAGTGACTTTTGTAGCACCATGCCTTGACACACGATGAGCCCATAAAGCCTCAGACAAAACCTCATGCCACCTTCTTGGGTTGTCCTCAATCTTCTTTTTGATAAGCTTGATCAAAGTCTTGTTACTAGACTCAGCTTGGCCGTTAGCTTGAGCATAGTATGGAGACGAATTGAGCATCTTTATTTTGTATAATTCGGCAAAATCTCGCACTTCCTTAGAAATAAAAGACGCCCCTTGATCTGTGGTTAACGTCTAAGGTATGCCAAATCTATGTATAATATGTTCAATAATAAACTCAATTACCTCCTTATGTGTCATATTCTTCAAAGGCATCGCTTCAGTCCATTTAGTGAAGTAATCTGTAGCGACCAGAACAAAACGATGTCCCTTTGAAGATGGGGGATGAATTTGGCCAATGAAGTCTAGCCCCAAACCACGAAAAGGCCACAGTTTGATAATAAGATGAAGCATAGCAGCAGGTGCAAGCTGTATATTTCCAAACCGTTGACATTCTTCGCATCCTTTGTAGTAACGAAAATAATCGGCCATCATTGTGGGCCAATAAAACCCAGCTCTGCGCAATAGCCATTTCATCTTAGGCGCCGATTGATGTGTACCACAAATACCTTCATGAACTTCCCCCATAGCCACCTTTGCTTGATCAGATCCCAAACACTTAAGCAACAAGTCTTCGACAGTTCTTCGGTAAAGCTCATCATTATGTAGTGCATATTTAAATGCACTCCGCCGAACACTTTGATCAGCCTTAGTACTTGGATCATTAAGATATTTAAGTAGGGGAGTTCTCCAATCTTCCAAATCAGTTCCATTTATTTCGGACCGATTTAGAGTTTCTTTAGACAAATTAATCGTTCCAAGATTGACCAGGTCAATCGGACGGATTAACTAACTTGATTCATAAACAACCTGGTTGGCCATAGTACTTACCCAAGTATGCTCAACATATACTTGGTCTCCATGGCAAGGTGGCCGAACTGGTCTTAAAACAAACTGGTCGGTCATAGAAGCCGACAATACTTCTGCGTGCTGCTGCACCGGCTTTATGTAAAAATTGCGTTTACTAACATTATAGTCAGATGCTTGCTGGGCTAACATGTTGGCTTTATAATTTTCATGCCTTGGTATATGCCGAATCTAGAATTCGGTAAAATGAGCAATGATGTCAAGGCACATGTTAAGATAAACATTTAACGATCCCTCTAAACATTGGAAATTACCAGCAACTTGTTGTACTACTAGTAAGGAATCACCATAAGCTTCAACATGCTTAACCTCAATGGAACATAAAATTTCTAAACCGAATAAAAGAGCTTCATATCGGCTTGATTATTAGTGCACAAGTAATCTAACCGGCTCAACATTTCAAACTCAGCACCATTAAGAGAAATAATGACCACACCAACACCTTGGCCCTCCTTACAAGTCGATCCATCAAAATGAAGTTTCCATGGAGTAAAAGTAAAATAACCGATTTCATCTTCTAAACTTATACCATGCTCAACAATGAAATCGGCCAGAACTTGACCTTTCAAAGTTTTCAATGGTTCATAGGTCAAGTCAAACTCAATCAATGCATACGCCCATTTGCCAATTCTTCCTCTAAGGATTGGCTGATATAACATGTGCCTAATCACATCGGCCTGGCATGCAACAACACATGTACTAGATAGCAAATAGTGTCTCATTTTAGCACAAGCATAGTACAAGGATAAACATAATTTCTCGATATGGGCGTACCTTGTCTCGGGATCAAGAAGACGGGGACCAATATATGCAATTACATATTCTTTACCTCCATCTTCTTGTGTCAAGACAGCTCCAATAACCTTTTCATCGGCGGCGATATATAATCTGAAAGGGATACCTCTCTTAGGCGCCCGAAGAACTGGTGGAGATGACAAATATTCCTTTATCTTTTCAAATTCTTCTTGCTGCTCTGCCCCCCAAGCGAACTCAGCTTCATCCTTTAATTTTAATATAGGGGTGAAAGGAATAATTTTCCTGGACAAATTTGCAATAAATCTCCTCAAGTAGTTCACTTTCCCTAAGAACTTCTGCAAGTTCTTTTTGCATGTAGGCGCCTGAACTTTCTTGATCTTTTCTATTCTTTTAGGATCAATCTCTATGCCTTTGTCATGAATGATAAACACTAAAAACTTCCCAGCTGATACACCAAAAGCACATTTCAATGGGTTCATCTTCAAGCCATAACGGCGCATCCTTTCAAACGCTAGACGTAAATCGGCTAGATGAGACATATGGGCAGCCGATTTAATCACAATATCATCAATGTACACTTCCATGATTATCCCAATTAAATCATGGAAGATCAGATTCATAGCGCGCTGATAAGTAGCACCTGCATTCTTCAAACCGAATGTCATCACGACCCACTCAAAAAGACCAACGAACCCAGGACAAATAAAGGCCGTTTTGGACATATCTTCTTTGGCCATAAATATCTGATTATAACCAGCGTTGTCGTCAAGAAAACTGACAACCTGATGTCCCGAAGCATCATTGATTAACATATCGGCTATAGGCATAGGATACTCATCTTTGGGAGTGGCTCTATTCAGATCTCTAAAATCAATGCAAACCCTGATTTTCCCGGTATCTTTCTTTTCTATAGGCACGATGTTAGAGACCCACTCCGCATATCTGCATGGTTGGATAAACCCCGCTTGCAATAACCGATTAATCTCTTCTTTAATCCGGTCATATATTGTAGAATTAAAATGGTGAGGATGTTGCTTGAATGGTCGGAACCCCGGCTTAATAGGAAGTCGATGTTCAACAAGTTCTCGGCTTAACCTGGGCATCTCTGTATAACTCCATGCAAAGCAATCAACATACTCTTTCAAGAGCGCGATTAACTTTAATTTGTAATCGGCTTCAAGATTTTGATTTACAAAGGTCGGCCTAGGTATAGAACCATCCCCAACATCTATTTGTTCTAAAGGGTCGGCCGACGTGAAACCTTGGCCCAACTTATTGAGCTCATCAAAATCATCAATAGCCTCACAAGTATCGGTCTTACAGGTCCGATATTGCTCAACACGATGTTTTAACCAATCAACATTAGCATCCATTAAATTACATGATAATGTTGAACCGATTATTAGTCGGCTTTAAAGATATTGGTACGAAACCTTCCCTAATAACACTAACAAACTGAAAATCAGAAAGGTCCCGACCAGACAGACAAGCAATAGTATCATGCCCCCCGAGCAAAGGAGCATCGGCCATAGCTACATAGGCCGATGAATCTGAGTGCACCACCTCAACATCGTCTCCCACCCATTGAATGAGAAACTGATGTAAACTAGAAGGTATGCACCGATTAGCATGAATCCAGTCACGTCCAAGTATAGGTTATAGCTACCTTGTATGTCGGCGACGAAGAAGGCAGTAGCCAAAGTCTTGCTCCCAATGGTCAGCTCCATGGATGCAACCCCTTTGGCCGGAATTGGATCTCCCCCTCTGACTCCAGTGATAGTCATGTTGGTCTTGATCAGTTCTTCATCAGTACCGCCAAGCTTCTGGTAAAGCGAGTAGGGCATCAAGTTTACGATTGCCCCGCTGTCGACCAGCATCTTGTGAACTGGCGTACCATTGATGTGACCCTTTATATGCAACGGTTTAAGATGATTGACGGATTCCTCTGGCCTCCGGAATACAGCAGTCTGTGTAGCGAAGTTAAATTCCGCCGCCGTTGAATCATCTCCGACCACGTAGTAGTCGGCCGATAAGTAAACTACATTGACCTCCGCCCTCTCTGGGGAAGGTTCATAATCCACCATCTCCTCATCTTGTTCCCAGATAATTCTCCACTGGTTGCAGCAACATCAGTGAAGGAATCAGGATTATCAAGAAGTGAGCCTAATCCCATCAGCATATTAGGAACCGATTCAGCCACAGACCCTGGTCAGGCCGGCTTAATTTCTGATCCAGCAGTAATCGGCTCACCCTGCTCGACCGATAAACTGGTCGGCACCTGTCCTGTAGTGGTCGGATTGGTGTCCGACTTGGTTGGTTCTGAAACCTCTTTAGTAAATTCGGCACTTAGATTGGTCAGTTCAGGATCCGACCTGTTTATCTCTACTATTGTCAAGGTCGGCTTTTGATTGCAAGCTGGCTCTTCACCTCCTCGTTTGCCCTGAGGGAAAATAGGATGTGTTGAATTAAATACATCTTCCCTCATTTTGTCGAGCCGTTCTTTCCTCTGTTTGTTGCAGCGGGCCCTCTGCAACTTTCTTCGCTGAGTTTTAGTCAAACCAGGAGGACACTATCTGGGCTGCATGTACTTGGGGTCACGCTCGACAGGCTTTTCTGCCTCAGCCGAAGTATCTTGAGCCTCTGGGACCTCTTCTGTTGCTGGCTCCTCAACCACCATCGGCTCAGGTTCATTGGCAAGAGGGACTTCCATAGACCCGATTGTAATAGTAGGGACTGGGTCGGGTCTGGTCGGAGAGGCAATAGGAACACTTTGCACCTTCTTAGGTACATAGACCCGTCGTGCCTGCGTCTTCCTGGTCTCCTGAGATATTAAAGTTTTTGGCGCGACTGGCCGATTCTGGCTAGAACTCAGCTGATCACCCAAGCGATCAAATACTGAGACTCTTGCAGGCTGATTAGTGGGCATTCCCCATCCTGGCTGATAATACATATGTGCCGGCATAGGGTAGGGCACCCACACCCCTTGAGGACCCCATTGTGGTGGTGGCAAAATAGGAGGGGCCCACTGATGGTAACACGGGCCAGCCTTTGGTGCCGGATACGTCGCCTGAGACACCACCATCTGTTTGGATTTCTCGTCCTCACGCTTTGGAGGAGTAGAATCTCTCTTTTTTAAGGGCCGATTCTGAGAATCAGCCTTCTGCTGCTTGTATTTGGCCATGAGCTTGTCAAAAGCATATGGTTCTCTAGCGACCTTTCCCTTATTTTTGTCCGCATTAGTCTTCCAAGTGCCAACTTCAGGTTTTTGCGGGACAAAAGTGCGGATGACGCGTACTTCAGAAGGGGTAGAGTCTTTAGATACGGTTACACTGACTGTATCAGTCCGTTTATTGATCCTACTGGAATTGGCAGAGACCGACCTTACCTGGTCGGCCTTCTGTTCCGGCTGCTTTGAAGATGAACCGGACTGGTCGGCTCGAGGACCCGACCTGGTCGGCCTTTGTTGTGCTGCTCTGGTCTCAAAATACCTTTGTCTATGCAGGTGTCGTGGTGACCCTGCAGTGATTGTGATTTTACTTTTGCCATCGTCACCCTTCTCGAGCACCACCTTGCGCCCCGAATCGCTCTCGGTATTCGGTGTTCCTCGTGGTTCGCTGATGACCACATTCTTTCCCTTGGTCGTATCGGCTTGCTCTGGACGAATCATTATAGCAGGATCCCCTGCTTCCACCATGTGTACTGGGAAAGGAGTAGTACTGATCTGCATCTCAGTTAGACTCAATCGTCCTTCATTAAGGGCCGATTGGACCTGCCGATGGAAAACATTGCAATCATTAGTGGCATGAGAAAAAGAATTATGGAATTTGCAGTAAGCTCTCCTTTTTAATTTGTCGGGTGATGGCAAAGTATAATTAATTTTAAGATAACCGAATTTAAGTAATTCATCAAATATTCGGTCACATTTAGAGAAATCAAACGTAAATTTCACCTCCTCACCCCGATTCTTCTGAATCGGTTTAAGGGAAGGACAAGTGACCAGTTTATTTTGAGCTGGCCAAAAAACTTCGGCAGCGTAGCAATCTTTAGACTCATCGTCGGAACTATCAGAATTTATCTCGGCAATATGCACGCCCGACCGATGAGTCTTATGAGGATCATAGGGTTCTTTGAAGCGTGATTCTATCGAAACAACCTTTTGCAACAGTTGATTTACGTTAAAGAAATCATGATGCTCAAGTTTGTCTTTGATCTCTCGACGTAGGCCAGCTAGACATAGATCTGTTAGATCTCTGTCGGAGATCCTCAAATGGAAACATCGGTTTTTAATTTCTTTAAAACGTTTAAAGAAATCGAATACAGACTCACTACGTCCTTGTCGAACCGATGTAAGATGTGATAACCTAGTTTCTTGGACTCCATCATAAAAGTGATTATGAAACTTTTCTTCTAATTCGGCCCAAGAACCTACGGTGCACTCTGGCAGTGACGTAAACCAGACGAAAGCTGTACCAGTAAGAGACAAAGGAAAATATCGTATGTTCATAAAATCTAAAGTACTAGCTTCGCCCATTTGAGCGAGGAACATGCTGACGTGTTCCATAGTCGTTTTACTACCGCCACCACTAAACTTATAAAAATCCGGTACCCTCCAACCGTCAGGTGCTTTCATAAAATCGAAATATGAAGGGTATGGTTTATAATAAGTGGTCCTGGTAGGCTTGAATTGGACTCCTAAACTAGTCTCAAGTGACCTAGTTATTTCTTCCTTAAACCGATTTATGGCTCATCCAAAATCGGTGTTGGCGAGGTCGCTGGTGCCACCATGCACGGGATTGTGGCTTGGTGACTTTGGCGGATTAGGTAACACTGTTCCATGTCCTCCCGAAGTCCTGTTTGTCGAGGTACCCTGGTCGGTCTGCATAGTCCGACCAGTGCCATGATGAACGTGGTTGGTAGTTGTTGAGGTACCAGCTTCACCACCCCTGGTCTCAGTAAACCCTAATTGTCCGAAATTAACGTGTGAAGTATGTCCTCTAAAAGAATTAAAAGGCATGCCGAACCGGGGTTGCCCAGTTGGGACTTCGGGTTCGACAGTTTTGCCTTCTATCTTATCCATGCGGTCGCTAAGCAATTTAAATGAATGCTGGATAGTATTGGTAAGAGTTTTTGAAGAATCAACCAGCATTGCGGAATAATCAGCATGGGTAGGGTAAGGATCTTCAGGTACCTTATCTTTTACCTTGTCAAAAGTGTCTTCAGCATTTGTATTTGTCGTGGTAGGGATGATCTCGCTGAAGTCCGGCTCCTTGTCCTGAGTGATCCTGCCGCGCCGATCCTTCGAGCAGCTTTCTAGGAAAGCCTTCAATATGGCGTCGAGCTTGGCCTGCGCCTGTTGCTTCAACTCGTCTGGGAGCTCGTCAATGCCCGTGGGACGGACGATGTTGTCCTTATCGGTAGCACCATCTTTGCCGCCCATGTTGGTAGTACATGAGATTTTAATCGTCCCCAGCGGAGTCGCCAAAAAGTGTGTTGACGTCGGAAGTTATCCGAATCACACACCAGCAGGGCTAGAACGCCCGGAGAGGTTGCGGATCAACCTGAGACAGCAGGGACCCTGGCTAAACCGACGCAAACTGATCTAAAGACCGGTTTTGATCGATCTAGGGTTTTGGGTTCCTGTGTTGATAACTCTAGAACTCCACCCGGGAAGACCCGTCGGGGAGAAGCACGTAGAGGTTGTTCTAGGACCAGCAAGGCCGCCTAGAACGCCGTCGAATCTTGCCGGGAGATGCGCCGAACAACAAGGTAGAGGGGAAAAAGAGTAAAGGGGATAGTAGATTGGTTTTGATCGATTGGTGTTGGATGTCACAATCGGCCATGATCCTCTCATATATATAGAGGGGGTTGGTCTTATCCCAATAGGAAACATCTCTAAATTCAATCTCCAAGTTTCCTATCCGGACTCTATCGAAATATAGAATCCGATCTGGTCACAACAATGTAACCCTGATCTTGTCAATCTTCAGATCGAACAGATCGGCTTAATGGGCTTTATCAGCCCCAAATCGTCCTTACAATAGAAGGATTCGCATATTAACACCGGACTCAATTTTCATAAGGCTTCCGACCAGGGCCATCTGGTCGGACATATCATAAGTGATCGGAAACCCAAAATGACTAGGCCCATCCGATCCGTTAAACATTAAGTAAAAGAAGACAAATTCGACTCTAATATTTTAGGTCGAATGCCTCTTCTAAATTCATCTTTACCTATGACACTTTTGAGTGTCAACACTTTTATTTTTAAGTTCCTCAGCCGATGGGATACTGTGATTCCCAGTCAACTTGATTTGACCCTTCTCTAGCAAGTAGTCAAATATCTTGTCGGCCTTGGTGATGTCAAAGCTATATTTTACATCTTTCTCGGCACTCTTAGCCTTTGCCCAAGGTATGTACTCGTTGTTCTTCCAAGCCCTGTCTACAGCAGCTACTTCATCCTCACTTTCATCACTTGAATCATTGCTTTCATCTTGCAGGAAGAAATGGCTCTCTGCATTGTAGGCTTTCTTGGGTTTAAAGACTTGATTGTATCGATTCTGAGCATCAATATTTGCCACCTTTTTAGCTAAATCGGCCATATTGTTACAACCAAAGACGATTTTTTCTCTGATGGCAGGTACCAGCCCTCGAATTGCAATGCTAACCACTTCCGGATCCGACAATGATAAGGAATAGCATTGATTCTTCATCTCTCTGAATCTCTGAAGGTATTGGTATCCAGTCTCATTATTTCCTTGCCTTGTATCGATTAAGTCTACCAAGCCCTTTTCCAATACTCCAGAGTCAAAGTATTTATGAAACTTGTCTCCCAAATCTTCCCAGCTTTGAATGCAATTGGGTGGCAGAGATAAAAACCATGAAAAAGCTGAATTAGATAGAGATAAAGGGAACATTCTGACTTTAAGTGTTTGTTCATCACCAATCTCCCCAAGCTGGACTAGAAACTGGGTTATATGCTCCATGGTTGTTACTGACCCAGTTCCTGTGAATTTGGTAAAATCAAACCACTCATGGTTATCTTGGAGGAAGAACAACCTGATCAAACCACTCTGGATATGGCTTTTTGTAACCAGTCATTGTAAATTTTGGCGTTAAGCCAAATTGCTTTTGAACCAAATCAGTTACTCGACTCATCAGTTGATCAATTTGATTCACCGGCCCCTGATGGCCGATGTTCTGCCCCCCCCCCTCGAAGGCATTGCCACGATATCCCGGGTTCTCCTAAGCATCCAAGGTATAATAATACGAAACATAATGATATCCTTGAGGAATATCACTAGGTGCTACATTCCCTTGATATGGTGGCGCATTGAAATCTCTAGTAATGTGCCTTGCACGGGGAGCTATTTTTGTAGCCGATGAGTACATGTTATTACTCATATTTGGTTGTTGCATCGGCTGCGGTGTTACACCTCCAGGGCTGACAATCATTTGGTTTTCACTGCCATTAGGGCTATTGATCTGAGGTCCAGTAGAGTTTCCAGCTCCTTGATTGTTTCTCATGGTATATACCGGACCCCTTCTATCATCGCCTAAGTTGAAGGCCTCCTTAATGGCATTTGCGAGACTATTGAGGAAAACTTCATTGTGGTTCATCAGAGTAGTAGACATGGTTTTGCTGATCACTTCTCGCATAACATTGTGTTGTATCTGGATCATTGGATCCTCATGCCCTTCCAGAATCACCCTTGGAAGATGAGTTTTCTAAATAACCTTTTTGTCCCTAGTCTTGCTGAAGCTCAGCAAACACATACCCCGATATTGCTCAACAGTTTGTTCTATTAAGCGTTGGACCTCATCTGGGAGATCCTCCATCGTTACGTTTAGCACTTCATCATTACTGATTGTCATGATCAGACGATTGTGTCTCACCGGGCGTGCCAAAAGAATGTGTTGACTTAAAAATTCGGTTCAGTCACACCAACACACTCGAGCGCACGGTCCTCAGAGAGCGTACAGAGCAAGGTCTTGACCTCATGAACCTTCAGCATATGGCGGTGCCGAATCTTAGTGAGATCGACTTTGGGCGTGCCAGTCAATTTGACCTGCAATCGACAAGGAGAAGAAACGGTTGTCAAATTGTGGAACCTGCCGGCTTAGTTCCAGATAGTTCCAAATTGTACGGCTCTGATATAGCCACTTGTTGTTAGGATATTTACTACAAAGTCAACTCCCAAGAAATTGTATAAAAGTATTTGAAAAATATATAAGGCAAAACAGCCGTGATATATATAAAGAAGTATTCGGAGCAGATAAATAGCCGATAAGCCTAAGTATATTAGCAGAATAAAGATCTATGTGTACGTCTAAGCGACATGAACTCAACGTATCGACTAATTGCATGAGCAGTTCTATTTGTTAACAGTGGGGTGTCTCCATACAACCATAATAACAAATAGATTGATAAAATAGCTTAAACATCAACAGTGGGGTGTCTCCATACAGCCATAATGATGACTAAGCTAGATCACGTCTTATGCAAAGAGTAGACTCGTTAATTCCAAGCCACTTAAAAGAACACATTATGAAGAAAGCATAACGTGATCGGCTATTTTAGCCGATGCAGGGTCCATGAGGCACGAACAAGATCTACCCGTAAAAACCATGATTTAATCTAAAATCAAACAGACCTGATCTATCATATGTATCAGTGGAGTTCGAGAATACAGCCATAATAAACATGCTAAACCAGATTTGTCCGTTCTTAGATCAAACCACGATTTTATCAAATATCTCGAACGCACAGCATGTAACAACCAAGATTGACAAAATAGTTGATGAGAAGTTTAGATCAGCTATTCTCTCTGATGTCAGTATATAAGATCTTTAGGTAGCCGATCTAAATAACTTTTAAGCTTTAACTGTTTTGTCAATCTTGATTTGGCAACATGTTATTTAAAACATAAAGAAACAAATTAAAACATAAAACAACATCGATAACTTAATGAATCTATTAGCTTGCCAAACCAATAGAGTCGATAACTAGTCAAGATCGACTAAAGTAAGAGATTGATCAGAGTCAAGACAGCCTTACAAGAGACGAACTTAGACCGATAACTAGCCATGTCATAGCTTAACAAGAGTTTGGTCGATGCCAAATACAGCCTTATTGCACAATGACACGAGCCATTGGTGAAACTTACAAGCAAACCGGAGGTCGGTCGAAGCCGATGCAGCCCCGCCTGATTGAAGGTCTCGCCAAGATCTACGTTACTCCTACTTCTAGGGTTTTGGCCGGTGGCCGATGTGTTGATTGATTGGATTCTTCTCTTTTTTCAAAATTCGGGTTTCTAACTATTTATAATCCGATTGACTCTTGTTCTAATACAACTAGGTTGCATAATAGGCAAAAATAAAAACGACCCGGACTTGAACTCCTCGGCCGAGTTTGACACGTCTTCGAAGCCCATCATGTCGGTCCACACGAATTCTTCTAGTCACGCTTGAACCAATATAAGCTTCTTAATTTTTTCTGGTCGATTCCTTCCTTAGTAAACCAGCCGTTTGTGCTTACAAAATAATAATCTTTTCGGTCCAAAATCTGGTGTAAACAGTAGTTTTGAGGGACAAACCACCAAACCCTCTAGACAAGCGTCTGCTACGCCTCCTCCACGATCTTGACATGTGTCATAGTTGTCCTTGATCGTTCGATCACCAAGTCCCTCCAGCGCGTTCGCTTCACTTGGTCAATCAACATATTGACTTGGTCGACATAGTCTACTCCTGCACACTTGCTCGTCGATGTTCCCAAGTGTTAGCCACCCATGGTCAGTCTTCTAGCTACCTTGGTCTCTCAGTCCATACATCATGTTCGTCCTTCACCGCTTCCGGTCTATTGGCACGACTCATTTCTACTTGACCTTCTCCATGGTCATCGACCGTCTCTGTATTCCACACCTGCACATTAACACGGTCAAGTGACATGTTACCCACACACGCTCACGTTATGGTTAGTCTGGAAACTCAACCAAAGTTGATCGTCTCCTGACAATTTACTCATCACAATTCGGCACACATGGGCACATATCAACCACGTGTTCACAATCTTAGGTCTTCTACCACTGACTTGGTGGCTTGTGATCTGGGTTGCGAGGATTTACTCGTAGTTATGTTGTGTAGTTCTCTTTCTCTTAATGAAACTAAATGATACCCCGCACGTTGCCGCGAAAACGTTTAATATGGAACATAATCCGTTTTGATATATAAAAGTCAGAAGAATACATGAAAGGTGCAAAATCAAGTGTAGTAAAAAAAGTGTCAAAAGAAAGGTACAAAATCAAATGTTATAAATAATGGTGGTAGGCAATTATATATTGTAACTAAAAAATGTTGGATTCTACGAAGTATTAGAGAAATGAAAATTGTAAATTAAAAAATAGAATCGATAATGTAGCCATCCAGAACACAACATGATGAATAACTCGGGAGCATTTGAAACCTATGAACACATTCTTGTTTGTGCCTAAATTATATATAAAAAAGAGGGAGAGATTTTATTGTTGCAATAAGAGAGAAGAGATAGTTGCTCCATGAAGATCAATGACCGTGTCCAACCGAGCTTGGAGCTATCTACACGTGGTTCTGTAGCAAACGTACGTGTATAGTAGAGAAAAGTAAAAAAAAAATGACACTGTCAGCTTTGCACCGCTCAGACGTGATTTTGGCAGGAGTATGTATTTACTACTACTTCTCTATTCATATCCTCGGTCTCTCACTTTTCTCACCCATTCTCCATCTCTAGCAGGAAAGAGACTCGGCGTCAGCAATGGAGACAAGGTTGAGGTCTTCAGGTGCCCATACCCCATAGTCGGTGTCCCGGCCCGGTCGTCCTCACCATCGGTGGAGCGTGGGCAGAGAAATCAATAGTCGATACCATGCGGAGCGGCACCAGCACCAGGGCTCTCGCTGCCCTGCCAAGCACAACGTTAGTTGGAGCTCAATCTGTCCCTGCAAAATTAAATGATGGCATGCACATAGCAAGGTACTGCATCGCATTGCCATCTCCAGGCCATGGTTGTCGCTGTGCCACTCCGTGTCCGCGATAGGGGAGAAGATGAGCGTGACATCGGCACATCACAGAGGAGGATGGTGAGCTCGAAGACCTTCAAGAGCCCCAGGCGGTGGTTTGGAGAAGTGCACCTAGTGCTCATCAGACAGTCCTCAATCTGCTGCCACTGCAGGCAACCGCACGACGTTATCACCAAGCCGCCTTCCTCCGTCAATTGAAGAATAATCTGAGATTCAGCCAAGCGCACTGGTCTCTAGGTTGGAATGGAGATGCTCGTGTGAGCATCTAGGTCCCAGTGGGTTTCGGTGATTGGATGACAACGGCAAATTACTATGACTAATGTGTGTTTTACAGAAACAGTTGAGTTAGGTCATGGTAATGATGATCGTGAGGGCACTATGGTATTCATGTCCCCTTAGTGATGGAATTCATTCAGTTTTCAAAGGATGGACGACGAAGACGGTAATAGGCTAGTTCTAAGTGTCATTTGGTGTTGAAGGATACTTAGAGTAGCATAAATCTTTGTTTTTCTCTTTGGCCGTACTATTAAGGAGAGTTTGAATGAGTAGCTTGGCCTAGATGAGACTTTTGAGTTAGCTGTGGTGCACACTTGTTAACCAAAGCCCTAGGTAGCTTAGAAAGGTCCCTAAGATCATAAGGAAGAAAGTTCACGAAGAGAGCGTCGCAAACCGAAGTCGTTTTGGACTTCATTTGTTGACCGGACGCTGGGGCATGCGTCCGGTCAGTGGTGTTCGTTGAGGGGCAGGTCAGGCTCTGACCGGACGCTCCCTCAGCAGTCGGTCGGACACACCAGGGGGGTGAGTCCGGTCGCGTCCAGAGAGGTTCCAGAGAGGAAATTTCGTGATCGGACGTGTCCGATCAGTGGCGATCGGACACATGCGTGCATTCGGTCAGTACTTCGTACAGGTGTCAGGCCTAACGTCATGTAGCCGTTAGACACTGACCGGACACGTCTGGTCACCCCGACGGGTGCGTCCGGTCAGTGTGTAACTGGCTGGACTTACCCCTTCGTGCATGTTTTGAGTTGGGGGTATAAATATGTCTCCCCCTCATTCATGCACTCTTGCTCATTTTAAAGGTTGCTAAACACATTGTGATTGCAAGTGAGTGCAAGAGGCCTAGTGGGGTTGAGAGATTTGATAATTGAGTGATCAAACACCTCATTAGTGAATAGAGAGTAGCAAGTGTGCATCCACCCATCTCATTAGCCTTGCATTGGTCAAGTGAGAGTTCTTGCTTGTTACTCTTGGTGATCGGCATCACCTAGACGGCTTGGTGGCGATCGGAGAGCTTGGTGATTATCCGGAGGCATTGTGGATGACCCAAGCCAAGTTGTGACCGGTAGCGAGCGATTCACTGGGCCGGAGTGGTGAAGAATCAGCTCGTAGTGAGCACTTGATCCTTGCGCGGATCAAGGGGGAGCTATACCCTTGCGCGGGTGCTCCAACGAGGACTAGGGGTGTGCCGACACCTCGATACCTCGGCAAAAAGATCGTCGTGTCATCTCTACTCTCTTTACTACGCATTTACCTTTGAGCAATTCAATTCCGCATTTACTTGTTGTTCTTTCATAAGTTGAATTGCCATGCTAGAGTACAAATGGTTTAGCGATAGTCTTTTATGCGGTTGATTCTAGTCAAACACACTTCTAGGCACTAGGGGATTAATTGGAGCTTGATAGGTTTTAATTCTTGCAAAAAGTTTTAGAAAAGCCCAATTCACCCCCCCTCTTGGGCATCTTGATCCTCTCAATTGGTATCGGAGCCTCGTGCTCTCGATTTAGGCTTAACCGCCTAGAGTTAAGATGTCCGGAGGTGATGGACCACCTCCCATGTTCGAGGGAGACGACTTCCCATATTGGAAAATCCGTATGGAGTCGTACCTAGAAGCGGTTGATGTTAAATGCCGCGATGCCGCGATCACCGGCTTTGCCAAGCCCAAGGAAGGCACAAGCCTTACTCCTAATGAGGAGGAAAATGAAAAATGGAATGCAAAAGCCAAAAACATCCTTTTTAGAGGCATTTGCAAGGATGTGTTCAACCGAGTTCGGAACCACAAAAATGCCCATGATCTATGGGAAAACATTTGTGCGCTCCATGAGGGAACCAAGAGTGAGCGTAAGGAACGCTATCATTTAGTTATGCAAAAGCTTCATTCTTTTGATATGCATGCTAATGAAAGTGCAAATGAAATATACTCACGCTTGAATGTTCTTGTAGAAGAACACAATGGACTTGGCCTCACACAAATGCAACCATCCGATGTTGTGAGGAAGATCCTTTGTGTCCTCCCAATTGAGAAATATGGACACATTGTGACCGTGCTACATCAAGGCGATCTTTCCACCTCTACGCCAACTCAAATCTTGGGAAAGATCAATGCGCATGAGATGTACATGCACATCACACCAAGTGGTGGCTCTTCCACCGACAAGAAGAAGGACTTGGCCTTCAAAGCAAGCCATGACAAGAAGGGCAAGTCCAAGGCAATTGAGGTGCATCAAGAAAGATCAAGTGATGAAGAGGATGATTCAAACATCACTCTCATGGTGAGAAGAACCACCAAGATGTTGAAGAAGCTTCACAAGAATGGAGTCAACTTTGATTCAAGAAAGAAGAAGTTCTTCACAAGTAGCAAGAGGATGCCAATCTCTGAAATGGATTGCTACAATTGCGGTGAGCTTGGTCATGTTGCTCATCAATGCACCAAGCCCAAAAAAGAGAGCTACAAGAACAAGAACAAGGGCAAGAAGTATGACTCATCTAGCGAAGATGAGAAGAATGAGAAGCCCTACAAGAAGAAGGATGGCAAGAAGAAGCAATACCACAAGAAAAGTGGCAAGGCTTACATTGTTGGTGATTGGCTCACCGACATTGACTCCTCCGATGGCTCATCAAATGAAGATAGTGATGATGAGAAGGAGAAGGTGGTCGCTCTAGTCATTGGATCCTCTACTCCACCACCACAACCGTCGTCATCATCATCTACACACGTTATGCCTTATGGCTAAGGGTGACCGGAAGGTACAAAGCGATGATGACTCTAGTGATAGTGATGGTGAATTTGAGGCACCTTCTTATGATGAGCTTGTTAAATTGCTAAACAACTACTCTAAAATCATAAGAAAGACTAGAGCTAAAAATGAAAAGCTTCTTTATGAAAATGAATCTCTTGTTGAGAAGTATGATCATGCTATACATGCTAGTGATGAGCTAAAAGATGAACTTGCTACTACGTCATCATCCATCAAGGAGCTCAAGTCCTCTAACAAGGAGCTCAAAGCTAAAAATGAAAACTTGATAAGATGCATAGTGACCTTACCACTAGTTATGCTTTGCTAAAAGAACAATACACTCAAGTGAAAGTTGATTATGATACTCTCACTGTTTCTTATGATATACTTTCACATGAGACACATGATGCCCCTAATCTTGTTGTTAAGTGTGACATAGCAACATCTTGTGAGGACTTGGTTAGTGAGCATGATGAGCAAAGAGCTAGTGGCAAGGGCAAGAAAGTGGTTGAGGCCGATCACTATGATGACTATGTCAAGATCAAGAATGAGAATGCCAAGCTCAAGAGTGATCTAGAGAAGCTTGCAACCACAAAGCAAGTCACTATTGAGACTCATGATGATGACTATAGCATGTCACTTGAGCTAGACATGCTAAAAGAAGAGAACAAGAGATTGAAGATGGAGAGGGATTACAAGTTGACACCATCCCAATTGGAACTTCAACAAGAGAATGACAAGCTCAAGAAGGAGAAAGAGCACCTCACCACCGGATTGAGGAACTTCACCAAGGGTCAATGTCTTCAAAGTGAGCTACTCATGAACACCGTGATGAAGACAAATAGAAATGGCATTGGCTTCCTTGAAGAGAAGATGAAGCAACGCAAGAGCCTCACAAAGCCAAAGAAGAAGAAGATTAGGAGTTGCTATGAGTGTGGCAAGGAAGGACACTTTGTTCATGATTGTGAAGAGCCAAAACCCACACCCTTGCCCAAGCATGCTAGGCCCTTTGCTTTCAATGCTCACTACATGCTTAGACAAGACTCTAGTGGCAAGATGAAAGTCATGTTAATGGGGCCTCCTAACAAGAATAGGCCAAAGCAAATATGGGTTGCAAAGTCACTAGTTGAGAAGGTTAAGGGACCTCAACAAGTTTGGGTCCCAAAAGCTCAAGCTTGATTTCCTGTGTGTAGGTGAACTACAAGACCGGTGGATCTCATTGGGTGATAGATAGTGGTTGCACACAACATATGACCGGTGATCCCCGGATGTTCACCTCACTAGAAGATAATGTCGATGACCAAGAAAAGATAACATTTGGTGACAACTCAAAGGGCAATGTCAAGGGATTGGGCAAAGTAGCTATATCAAATGATCATACCATCTCCAATGTGCTTCTTGTTGCATCATTGAGCTTCAACTTGCTATCCGTTGGGCAACTATGTGATCTTGGCTTTCAATGTTTGTTCACCGACAAAGAAGTGGTTGTGACCAAGAAAGATGATACACAAGTGATATTCAAAGGCTTTAGATACAACAATCTCTATCTAGTAGATTTCACCTCCGAAGATGCCAACTTGAAGACATGTTTGTTCACTAAGCAATCACTTGGTTGGCTTTGGCATAGAAGATTGGCACATGTTGGAATGAACACTCTCAACAAGCTATTGAAGAAGGATTTGGTTAGAGGCTTGAAGGATGTCAAATTTGAGAAAGACAAATTGTGTAGTGCATGTCAAGCCGGCAAGCAAGTTGCAAATACTCATCCAACCAAAGCCTTTGTGTCAACATCAAAAGAGTTAGAGCTACTCCACATGGATCTATTTGGGCCAACAACATATGCTAGCTTGGGTGGAAATCTCTATTGCCTAGTGATTGTGGATGACTATTCTAGATACACTTGGGTATTCTTTCTTCATAACAAATCCGAAGCAACCCCTTCATTCAAGAAGTTTGCCAAGAGAGCCCAAAATGAATTTGACTTGAAGATCAAGAAAATTAGAAGTGATAATGGAAAGGAGTTTGACAACACCCATATTGAGGAATATTGTGATGAAGTTGGGATCAAGCATGAAGTCTCCGCAACATATACACCACAACAAAATGGGGTAGTTGAGAGGAAGAACCGGACACTAATCACCCTAGCAAGAACAATGTTAGATGAGTACACTACACCGGAAAGATTTTGGGCGGAAGCAATCAACACCGCTTGCTATGCATCAAACCGGTTGTTCCCCCATCGACTCCTTGGCAAGACCCCCTATGAGCTACTCAACAACAAGAAGTCGGATATATCATTCTTTAGAGTGTTTGGATGCAAATGCTACATCTACAAGAAGCGCCAACACCTAGGGAAGTTCCAACGCCGATGTGATATTGGTTTTCTTGTTGGTTACTCATTGAAGTCCAAAGCATATCGAGTATTCAACCATGCCACCGGGATGGTAGAAGAAACATATGATGTGGAATTCGATGAATCTAATGGCTCTCAAGGAGAGCATGAAAATCTTGATAATGTAGGTGATGAACCATTGAGGGAAGCAATGAAGAACATGCCGGTTGGAGCCATCAAGCCTAAAGATGATGATGATGATGTGCAAGTCATTGACAAGTCATCCTCATCCAATGTACCACAATGAGAAAGATGGAAGAGATCCATTTGAAGATACTCATGTCTCCCATGATCAAATGGTGGTACAAGCTCAAGATGTTGATGCTCCACAAGCGACCCCTAAAGTGGTTGATCGAAGGACTACTCCTCTACTACAAGCTCATCCTCAAGATCTCATCATAGGGAGTCCAACAAGGGGTTGTAGTATGATATTTTGTAATATTTTATATCAAAGTGTGACTGAGTTTAACACTTTTGTTGAGAAAGGATATAGTGACATCTGGTAATTCATTTGGTCATCTGCTCAGAAAAGAAAAGATAACTCGATCGTAAATTCAGAAAATTCGCCAAGCTAAGTCCGTCATGCTCCGCACGCACACTTAACTTGGCGGGGGCATTTGTAATATGATATTTCGTAACATTTTACGCGCGGCGTAATATTTGTGCCCGTCTATAAGCTTGTGTTACCTCGACTAATGCTTGCATATTAAGTGATGGATTTTATTCATGGTTGGGCCGGTTTGATGGTCATTACTCGGTCATAAAAAAAAATACAAGTGCTTTGATTATTGATATCGAGGGAAATATGTTTGCACAAGATATATTTGGGAAATTTTACGGTGACATGATCAATGATATTGCCCTGTAAAGTAAGTTGTGTCGAGCAAACGTATATGCCCAATCAACACCTGGGTCTACCAATAATTTATTTTTATCCATATGACTCGACAAGAATTGCAAGTCAATATTGATGATCTACGGTTTTTAAAATATTTAACCTAGTGATCGCCATTGTCATGTAGCAAGGTACATGTGTCTATCATTATCGCACCGTTATCCGACAATTAATCTTTATACGTGATGGGAAAGTATATATTTTAATGGGCCAAAGACTGTACACATTGATCTAGTCCACGTTAATTTATCGAGCATGGTGAGCTTCGTCCAATATAGACATGCACACGTATATACGAAATACATGGCCGTATAAATATGATTATATTTATTGGTCAAATATGTATACGTATAGCAGCTGCCATCCATGAGTATATATGTATAATGTACACACACGATGCGTTGTTGCATAAAAAAAATCTCGAGAGGATAAGCTCAGATGGGAAGACCGGTCATGACTGCCTGCTCGGTTGCCCCTGATTCTCGGAGTCACGACGCGAGAAGCGCTCGCCACGAGCCCATGACCTGAGGTGGAGCAGCGGCACCTGCCTTGGATTCCTCGGCTTAGAACACTCCAACGAGCTCCTGGCCCTCTCGTGTATATAAGAAGCAGGGCAGTTCTCCCAAGCGGGGGATCGATAGGGAGGAAGAAGACCGCCGCCAGGCTGCTGCTGATTCGCGCGTATCTCGCCGCCGCCCGCTCCATCGCTCCTGCAGGCGCCGCCCATCTCCGCGCCCGTGCAGACGCGGTCCGCTTCACCGCGCGACCAACCACCACCGCCGCCGCCGTCGCCCGACGCAACTCCGCACTGCATCCAAGGGTGAGACTCCCCATCTGTGGGTTCTTTTATTTTTTTAGGTGTCTTGCCGGAAGTCCGATGTGAAGATTAATAGAAAGAGTGAGAACCAGGGGGATTGAGGGCATTGCCATGGCATAGTTCTTGCAACTGTAGAGGAGGAGCTGGCCCTGATAGGTGCAGGCGTGTGGGGAGAAAGTAAGTTGTAGTGTTGATTTAGATGTAGAGGAGGTTGGGAGTCCCTATAGAGGTGTTGTTGTGAGTTCAGAGGTGGTTGATGTTGCAAGTCAAATTAGGAATCAGAGATCCAAAGGTGTCGGAGGAACACCGAAGGGGTACCCCAAGCAACGCAAAACAAATAGGTTAAACCTAAAACACCAATTAATAACAGACCTAGCAAGTCTAACCTTCTAAAAAGCCAACCCCTCGAGGCCTACAACGCCGGCCCATCACCAGGGAGCCCAGGGCCGCCGAAGCCTTACTGTCCGCCTCATGACAGCTTACCCCTCGAGCCCTGCACCGCTCCTCGAGACCCCACGCAGGGACCTCGAGCCTCACTAGTACGGTAACCTATCCCTCGAGACATATCACGCCTCCCTCGAGCGGCACAGACATCGGATGTCAATCCCACACTACGCATTTAATGCGTTCACCTACTCCGGTCATGTCCTCTGGAACCCGACGTGTGCCACAGTGAGCCAGGGCAGAGTCAAATCTCCTTTTTCACCACAAGCATGGGCAAAAAGGCACCAGTACAACACTGTTCGGCCATACCCTGCACTGTTGCACACTCGAGTCACGACTCGAGGCCTGGCTACCCGCTGTGCGGCCGGGTTTTCCGAGACTTGCCCATACCTGCGGGGGCTCGAGCCCCCCGTAGGCGCCACCTCGAGGCCGGCTCCGCGCCCCTCGAGCCCTAATTGCTTTCATGCTATTGGAGGACAGGTGCCCCAAGATCCGGAGGGACCCTGACACGTCCAGTACGTGCCGGAATGGGCGCAGCACGACCTCCACGTCGCCACGCCTCCACGTCCGCGCCCGGAATGGAGGCCACGCTTCAGGGACGCCTCAACAGCAACACCCACGCCGGCTCCAGTGACCCCGACAAGACAGACTTCCTACCCTCCGTCGTATTGGGCATTGTACATCCCGACTCTTGTATCATTCATGTGTAACCCTAGCCTCCTCTTGCTCTATAAAAGAGGACACCAGGGGTCTTTACGCACCCGGTTACGCACGGGCTTGCGCGACACGAGTCCACGCACACACACTCAAGTCCGGACCCCGGTCCACGCTCATTGAGCTTGTATTGCCCCTGTACAAGCACTTAGGTGCAAGTAATACAAGAACCTCCTCCCCCGCTGGACGTACGGCCTTCTTTGCCCGAACTAGGATAAGTCCTTGTGTCATCTTGCATCACCATCCAGGAAGAGAGCACGCGATCATATTACTAGTTGGTGTCATACCCCCGGGGTAGAAACACCGACAGTTGGCGCGCCAGGTAGGGGTCTCGCGTGTCCGAGTCGATTTCTCGTTGTTTCCTGGATGGCTTCTTCCGCTCCTTCGTTCTCTGCTGGTGCCGTCATCTGGTTCGGGAGCCTCGAGTTCCTGGCCACCGGCAGCGGCAACGAGCTGACCCTGTGAAAGGACCGAATCAGCCTAGAGGGGGGGTGAATAGGTGATTTTTGACTATCTGAAACTTCACAAACTATAAGATGCAGTTAGATAGCTACCGGAGAGGCCGGTTTGTTTGGGTAGGTACTACCGGGTGTGAAACACCGGTACTACCGACACAAACAAACGGCACAACCGGGATCCTAAAAGAAACTACAAATCCGATGAATGTAAGCTATGAAGATAATACAAGTTTCTGGCCCACTTTCCTAAGAATGATATATGGTAAATCTACTCTCACCAAACCTTGGTTGCTCCCCTTGATGTAGATCGAGCCTTTCCAACCTAAGAAAGAGATAGGGATAGGAAGAACACGAAGAACACAATAACAAGTGAAGTAGAGAAAATAGGGACAACAACAACAAGCACACGGGACACGCGATTTATCCTGAGGTTCGGCCAATCCACTAAGGAGTGCCTACTTCCTCGTTGTTGAGGTGACCACAAAGGTCGGAGTCTATTTCACCTCCTCGCCTCACTCAAGCAACCACAAAGGCTACGAGAGTATCTCTACTAGAAATCTCAGGGTAATACAAACGCTTCGGGGAGCCCTCACAAGTAAATCAATACGGGCTACCACGAAGAACACCTAACCGGCTAGAGCTCAAAGAGCTCAAGAGTAAAAGACACAAAGCAAGCCGGCAAGATGGAAACCAAGTGCTCAAGTCGAAGATTGATGCTTCCCACTCTCGAATCTCACTTCCCTAGCTCAAATCTCGCAAGGGAATGAATCTAGGAGCAAAGGGGGAGAGAGAGGGGTGAGTCAATGCTTGGAGAGTGTTTGTCACGAGTTAGGTCAGTAATAAGTGTATGGAGTGAGTCGGTTAACGTGGAAAGAGAAGAGGAGAGGCATTTATACTCCCTCAGTCCCGAGGCTGGTCGGTACCACCGACCACCCCTGGCCGGTACCACCGACCAGTTCACAACGGTCGAAAGAATCCAGATCTGACCAAACAAGCAACCACCGTCCTCACGTCGGTACCACCGCGGGCGGTAGTACCGAGGTTATGGCGGTACTACCGCCAGGCCAAATTGGCCGCGAACAGAGAGCATCTCACAAAGGGACTTGGTCCCTCGGAAACTACCGCCCAAAGGTCGGTACCTCCGAGGTCGGTGGTACCGAGGTTATGGCGGTACCACCGCCAGGCCATTTTCAACTCAACACAAAGAGCTTCGCGAAACCAAGATACTACCGATCTCGGTCGGTACCACCGCGGGCGGTACTACCGAGGTTATGGCGGTACTACCGCCAGGCCATTTTCAATTCTACACAGGGAGCTCTGCAAACTTGGTTACCACCGGCCTTGGGTCGGTAGCACCGGGGGCGGTACTACCGAGGTAATGGCGGTACTACCGCTAGGTCAAATACAACTCTACACAGAGAGGGTTGCAAAACCAGGTTACTACCGACCTTGCATCGGTACCACCGCGGGCGGTAGTACCGAGGTTATGGCGGTACTACCGCCAGGTCATTTTTGACCAACACAGAGAGGGTGTTTGAGCGCTGCGCAGAGAAGCCGTGGTCGGTACCACCGACCACCCATGGTCGGTACCACCGACCATATGAAATTACCCTCTACGTGTTCGTGATTGAGCGGTGTCTCTCAAGCGAACTAAGGTTAGTCGATTTGAGCACTTTTCTCCACATCTAGCCAACTTACTTTGTGACCCTCTTCATAGTCCGGCTTACCTATAACTCAAGTTTAAAATTGAAATTTTAAACTACCACTTGAGCTAGGCATCTTTATGTCCAAAAATATCCTATGTGCTTTGTTCACGAGATTTCAATGTTTCAAATCTTTCAAAGGACTAACACCTGCATACATGCTTTTATAAACTGGTTAGTCCCTAATTTGATTGTCATTAATTAGCCAAAACCCACATTGGGGGTGAATGCACTTTCAAACTCCCCCTTTTTGGTAATTGATGACAACCAACTTAGGCTTACAATTAGGGATAGAAAGAATTGAAGCTTTTGAATTCCAAAATTTAGTTGAAGCTCCCCCTTAGTGTATGCTTTGGATATGAATTTCAAACCTTGATTAGAAAGCAAGGTCGCATACACAAGAACAAGAGCTCCCCCTAAATTTTGCAATCCGTGGGGTGCCTAAGTGTGTGACAACATCAAATATATCAATTTGTGATGCATAAACGGTATGACATGGTGATTCACATAACAATGTAATAAGAAAAGCGAATGGCTATTGAAGAAAGAAAAGAACTCAAATCACATAGCCATATCGAAAACAACAATCACTATGACAAGAGCATCAATAATGAGGATGAACCAAACATGAAAATAACATTAAGCATAAAAGTTTTACATCCTAAGCATATCACAAATAAAATGTAGCATACCACACTTAGTCTCAAAGATTACCCTTTCTCACAGCTATTACAACAAGATAAGCCTAACACTCCCCCTTTGGCATCAAGTACCAAAGCGGGTAGGCCAAGATAAGCAAAGAATCAATAATAGCTGCAGGAAGATCCATCATGAAAAGAGCCCCCGAAGAGAGAGGAATAGGCACTCTCACCAACGTCACCACCAGGGAAGGATGACGGAGCAGAAGAATCAGGTGGTGGTGTAGAGTCACGAGGGCCATCACATCCATTCAAAGATCTTGCCAAGGGCGGAGCAAATACCGCCACTCCTACGCCTCTCACGACGCGGAGGAGGAGCGGTAGCACGGGGAACATCTCCACCACCCGGCTGAGCCTCGCCAGGCGTTGCTGCATCTGCTGGGACCTCACCACCTTCATCAACTTTTTCTTTGTCCTTGGAAGGAGCCGAGGTGAACTTGCGAACACTGTACTCCTTCATGGTGCGATCATACTCGAAGGTGGCGCCAACCACATGCTCAATGATATGCATAAGGTATGGAGCATATGGCAGGGCCTTGTGAGGATCATTGTATACATCGGAGATCTTCTGCCAAAGAAAGTGAGAGATGCTAAACCGTCCATCTGGCAGAGCAAAGCGGACTAGGACCTTGGCAGCATCATCTCTCAAGTTATCTTGATCTCCAATTTTGGGATCCAGAGTCAGGCGCATGATGTTGTTGAGGACGTAGTAAGCGGGCTTCAGGCCAGGGATCTTGAAGGTCGCCACTGCACCATCCAAATAGACACCTGAGCTCTGCAACTGCTCTAAGTACATACCCCCTCCATACATCTCTGAAAGACGAGGGGCATCTCTGTCCACATGATCGAAGCCCAACAACCGAGCAAATGTGACGAAGTCACATCTGTAGTGGACCCCTTGGGTCATCCAATGCAGCACGCGAGCTTCCTGATCAATGAACAGAGTGGCCCAAAACTGACAGAGAATCTCCTGGTTGAAGCTGCGCTCGCCAGAGATCAGCCTCAAAACTCTCCACTCCTCTAACCTCTGCACCAGGGCCTGAATGTCCTCAGAATCTTTGTCGGTCAGAGAGGAGAGAACCAGTCTCTTATGAGCAAAAAGAGGAGGATGTCCCATAGCACAGAAACCCTTCCAGCATACTGACACATAGAAGTCTTGCTGGAACCTGGACCAGAACCTCCTATCCACAGAAGCATCTCTAACAAACAAATAGGGGTTCTCCTCACGCTGCCTCCTCATCAAGTTACCCCGCTTTCTATCGGAGTAATCCACGGGATTGCCAAGAAGAGCACGGGGGACAGCGGTCATGACGGCTTCGACTTCAGGGTGCATCTCAAATGCCCGGTTGATAAGCATCAACCCTGAAGTCGGAGGAGATGCCGGTCCAACTTGAGGATCGATGAAGCGACCCTCACGATCGAGACCAGCTGAAGGCACTCCTCCCATAATGACGCTGTGCAGGCGTCCAGCCGGACCAGCGACAGGGGGCGGAGAAGGCTGAGGAGGCGGAGGAGGCGAAGGAGCAGCATGCCCACTGCCACGGGCATGACCGCTCCCGCTCCCCCTTGTGCTATCCACGCTGCGACGGCCCGTGTGGCCCGCGGACGAGCGTCCACGGACCTGACGAGAGGAGTCATCCATACTCCCAGACCGAACACGGCGCCCGGGATTGCGACACAGCGGCGCCCCTTGCACATGACCACCTTGCTCCAAGGCGGCATACTCCTCATCATCATCACTAGGGGAACGAGCACGAGAGGGCCTCCGGCTCATCTAGACAAAGATAGCATAGACCAACATGAGACAAAGATGATGGAAAGATGACTTCAACGGATGTAGCAAATAAGACGATCGAAATCGGGAAGGAGAACGGCTCGCTGCGCGCGGGCGGTACTACCGACCCATGGGGGCGGTACTACCGACCGCACAGCAGCGTGCGGTTTCCTTCAATCCAATCTACCAAATCGCTATGAACTTGCTAACCATACATCCTAGAAGCATCTTCATACTAGATAGAACAATCCTACCAAAGGAATCGACCTAGAACAAAGTACATTGAGAGATCGGGCATGAACACCCTAGTACCTTGCTACTCGTGAAGAAGAGGTCGAAATCCAATGAAGGAGGAAACTTCGGGCTTCAAGAACACCACCACGACGATCTCCAACCTTCAAAGCACCTTTCCACCGAAGGGATTTGGATTTGGGTGGAGGAGGAGGGAGATCGAGGAGGAGGAACGGAGCGGCGGCGCACGGGCTCGGGCGACGGCTGAAGGAGGCAGGAGGCGGTGCGGTCAAAACGGATTGACTAGGGTTAGAAAAGATTCACCGCGCCCCTTTTTATACTCGGGTCAAACCCGGTCGGTGGTACCGCCCATAGGGCCGGTACTACCGACGTCGGTACTACCGCCCTATGGCGGTACCACCGACAGCACAAAAACAGAGAGGACAGAGAGGCATTTCAAGAGAGCCTTGTGTGTATTCTACACATACTTCAAACATGTCCAGATTTCATATAACCAATACATATCCATGGACATAAGTGAAGTATGCAAAATAGATTTTGAAATCATACACAATATTTTGTCAAACCATTTATCTAGGTCTCTAGGTGAAAACAAATATGTGCAAGACATCAAGCCACGTTACGAGAATCAATGATATTTAGTTCACTCCTCAAAGCACAAAATCTTGACTCATCTAAAGGCTTTGTGAAGATATCGGCTAGTTGTTTTTCGGTGCTCACATGGCGTATTGCGATATCTCCTTTGGCTTCATGGTCTCTCAAGAAATGGTGTCGGATGTCTATGTGTTTTGTGCGAGAGTGGTTTACGGGATTGTTTGCTAGTTTGATAGCACTCTCATTGTCACACAAAAGTGGAATTTTGGTTTCCTCACATCCGAAGTCCTTTAGTGTTTGCTTCATCCAAAGTAGTTGAGCACAGCAAGCGCCGGCCGCCACATACTCGGCTTCGGCGGTGGATAGGGCAACACTATTTTGTTTCTTAGAACTCCATGACACCAAAGACCTCCCAATAAATTGGCAAGTCCTGGTAGTGCTCTTTCGGTCTACCTTGCAACCGGCATAGTCCGAATCGGAATAGCCAAGTAGATCGAAAGTGGAGCCCTTGGGATACCACAAGCCAAGATTCGGAGTGTGCACTAAGTATCGAAAGATTCTCTTAACAGCCATAATATGACATTCTTTCGGATTAGCTTGAAACCTTGCACACATGCACACACTAAGCATAATATCGGGCCTAGATGCACAAAGGTAAAGTAATGAACCGATCATAGAGCGATATACCTTTTGGTCCACTGACTTACCATCCACATTTAGATCAAGATGTCCATTGGTAGGCATAGGGGTCTTGATGGGTTTGGCCTTGTCCATCTCAAACTTCTTTAGCATGTCTCTTGTATACTTGGTTTGACTGATGAACGTGCCATCCTTGAGTTGCTTGATTTGGAATCCAAGAAAGTACTTCAACTCACCCATCATGGACATCTCGAACCTTTTGGTCATGATCCTACTAAATTCCTCACAAAAGGCAACATTAGTACTACCAAATATTATGTCATCGACATATATTTGGCACACAAAGATATCATTATCAACTTTGCGAGTAAATAAAGTAGCATCGGCCCTTCCTATCTCAAAACCCTTTTTGAGTAGGAAGTCCTTAAGACAATCATACCAAGCTCTAGGGGCTTGTTTAAGCCCATAGAGCGCCTTGTCGAGCTTGTAGACGTGGTTGGGAAACTTTGGGTCCTCAAAACCCGGTGGTTGCTCCACATAGACCAATTCGGAGAGGGGGCCATTGAGGAATGCACTTTTCACATCCATTTGTGTGACGGAACGACCCTAATCCCATGGCCCACGTGTCCCTGTCGACCTCTGACAGCCGAACCCATGTTCCATGTGATTAAGACCTGTTCGCCACCGGGCTACATCAGTGCCCAATGTCCGCAGGATCATCTCACAATTCGGTTACAGCATTGCATACTTTTACAAATAACATCGGAATAAAGAGCGGAAGACTTAAATAACATTAGTTTTACAAAACAAGGTTCCAAATAAAAAAATTAAAGTGCAGTTATTACAAACCAAGTTCTAATAATAGAAATAGACATAGGCAACATAGTGGAGAACAGCAAAGATACTTATAATCACCCAGCCCGAGGGTGTACAACTATTCTTCGGCCTCATCGGCCTCTTCCTGGACGATGGTCACGCAGCAGGGTGCAAGACACATCGGGGACTCTGTCATACCTGCAGCATGGGTAACAAACCCTGAGTACTGGGGTACTCAACAAGACTTACCCGACTAAAGAAAAGGGAGAAGACTCAGGAATGAGAGGCTTAGGGTAGTCAAGGTAAGGCTTAAGCAAGATCAGGTATTTTGCAGAAAAGCATCTTTGTAAACCTTATTTTATTTTTTGAAAGATTCAGTATTCCTCAGTTCTTCATCGTTCCTGATTCATTTTACATTTCAAAACATTCCTAGTTGAGAACCACTCTCCGTTGACAGTCAGTGACCAAGTCTCCATAACCGAGGAGCAACGTTAATCCGGATAAATAATACTCAGCTGAGGATCCCTATCCACACTGCATATGTAGCACCCAAGCTTGCATATGCCAACTCGTCTACCACGATTCCTCCAAGATTGGGTCCGGTCCTACGCCACCCGGAAGTACAGTACACCACTTCTATCCAGGTACGACGACCACGTGGGTACATGCTACTTCCGCCATCTCTCCACTCCCAGTGCGCGGTTGTCGGTCAAATAAAGGATTCCTCGGAGCCAGAGCTTTCCGAAGTATGTGAATAGTTACAAGTCTTGACCAGCAGGCCCCCATACGGATGGTCCCTAATTTTCCAGCCAGAACTATACCTTGGTCATATCTCACCCAAGCGTAATAGTCATGTCAGTTTTTCAACCCTGTCCCGGTCGGTGTCAACTGTTGAGTCCCGGACTACAACATGACGGCGCCGTACGCTCGGACAACCTCTCCTCGCTATTGACTAGGTACGGATCAGATACCTAGCCAACAGCCGGGGAGTAAGACCAAAATCCCTCAAACATTCCTCAAGTGATCACACTTTTGAAATTGGAATTTTATTGCAAAGTCTAATTCAGTAAGCATTGCTAAGCATTTTTCAAATACTTTTGAAAAGCAGGTATCAGGTGTATCAGTGATCAAGGTGGGTAGTGCATCAATTAGGATAGCACACAACTCCTATAAACCTAATGCAATAATTTAACTCAAAAGCATTTAAGGAAATCATTTTATAAATTCAAGGGAAGGGTTAAATGCACCGGGGCTTGCCTTGAAGAGCAAAGAGGGCAGGCTCGAAGGCAGCAGGGCAGTTGTCGGAACTCGGAGTAGCCTCAGGGACAGGTTCGTCGGCGGCGGCCTCGATCTTGACGCCTTCTTCGGTGACTATACGAATGCAATGATGCATGCACATGAGTATGCTAGCATGAACAATGCAAAACAGGGCATACAACATGAACCCTAATCACTTTTTCTATTTTCCTTAATTATTTAAAAAGGTCATTTTATACAGTTGCTCCAAAATTTACCCAATTAATCTCATAGGTTCATTATGGTATAAATAGGTGTCAAAACAAATTTCATAAATTTTGGAGATCATTAAGGTGCTTATAAAAATCAAACATTTAATTAACAAAAAGGCGCTACTTAACAATTTAAATAAATACCCAAAAATCAACTTGCTCCAAAAGGCTTCAAAATTTCACCAGAGACTAAACATGACATAACTAGCACATAAAAATTTATCTCATGATTTTTGGAGCTACACATGATTTTCAAAAAAAATCTAAACCATTCATTTCTTAATTAAAAGGGACATTTTTCATTTTCAAACTTTTGCACAAAGTCCAAGTTTCACATTTTCCTAAAATACTACACGGTATAAAGAGTCTACCATAAAATTTTCAGAATTTTTGGAGCAACACAGAAAATCACACGAAAAGAAGAAAAAGGAACACTATTCACAACTTCCAAAAAGGAAAAGAGCACTGTGTTCTTTCCTCGCAAGGCTCGGGCGAAACGGGAGGCTCGGGCGAAACGGAGGGCATGTGTTCGCCGAGGCCTGGCTCGAGCGAAGCGGGTTCGGGTGAAACGGGCTCGGGCGAGACGGAAGCGACTGCTTCGTCCGAGGCCTGGCCCGGAGGCTCGGGCGAGACGGAGGGCATGCGTTCGCCGAGGCCTGGCTCGGGCGAGACGGACTTGGGCGAGACGGAAGGCTCGGGCGAACCGCAGGAGGCGGACGGCGGGCCGGCCGCTCGGGGCTTGCGCTGGGAAAACCGAGGGTGGGAAAAGATTCGCGGGCTCACCGTGAGTCTGGAGGGAGGCTCGGCGAGGCGGTGCAGGGTCGGAGGAGGGAGTTCGACGGTGGCGGTGCTCCGGCGGAGCTCTCTGGCGGCGAGCGGCGTCCGACGGCTCTGTCCGCCAAAAGGGATCACCGAGGTGCGGTTAGGAGCGCACGGAGGTGAGGAAGAGAGGGCAGGGGTCGGAGGGACGGGAGGAACACTCACGGCGGCGAATTTCTCTCCTTGCCGAAACGCGGCCGCTGACCGGAGTCGGGGACGAAGCTCCCGCGCCGGCGATAGGAGGGCGGAGGGGTGAAATTGATTGCTCGGGAAGGTGGAGCAGCTCCAGGCGAAGGCGGTGGAGGCTTCGGCGGGCGCTGGGGCGGTCCGGTGGTGCGGGGCGCCGTGGTGGCGGTAATGGCGGAACCCGGCGGCTTCTTATAGCCGCGGGCGGAGTTGGGGGGGGTCCGGTTAGAAGGGTGGGGAGCGTTCGGGCGACATTAATGGAGGTAGGGAACACGGTAGGGCGGCTCGGTGCGGGCGGGATCGCGTGCGCGGCGGGGTGGCTTGCCGGTGGCCGGCAACTGCGCGTTGTCCGCGGCCGAGGGGAAAAAGGAAGAGGGTAGGGGATGAGCGAGGCGGCGGTAGGTAGGGGCCGAGAGGGAAGACGAGCGCCAGAGCTTGGCCGCGCGCGGCACGGGCGCGGGTCAGCCGGGCTAGGCAGGGGCGGCGAGGCTCGCGCGCGGCGCGGCGGCCTTGCCGGAGGCCGGGGCCCCCTGGCTTTAAAGTTCGTGCACAGTGACGATATTTAAAGCAAAACTTCCCCTTTCTGAATATTTGAAATTACTCCCAAAACTTGAACTACACGAAGAAAACTCAAAATACCAAAGTTGCTCAGAAAAAAAAGATCTACAACTTTGTCAAAAAGAATATTTTCAAAATCCAAATAGTTTTTGGACCACATTTGAAAACAGAAAAGGGAACACTTTTGGGATTTGAATAAATTCAAAATTACTTTTGATTTTACATTGAAAGTTGGAAATCTGCAAATATGAAAGTTGTTCCTTTTATCAAAACCTACAACTTTGCTAATATACCCTTTTTCTGAAACTCAATAGTTTTTAAATAAATTTTGAAAACTGAAAAGGGGACAAAAACTGGAATTTGAACGAATTTGGATTTACTTCAAACTTTGTACAGAAACTTGAAAATTTGTAAATACCAAAGTTGTTTCTCTTGGCCAGATCTACAACTTTGCTTTTTGGACCAACCTCAAATTTTGAATAATTTTTGAATTACAAAAGAGGGATAAAATCCAGGGTTTGGAAATCAGGGTTTTGCAAAGGGATTTGAAATCTTATTTTGATTTTCGAACTTTGGCCAACACAACAAAATTTCAAGACATCCAACTGAGCAAGATTTACACAAAGCTAGGCACAGAGGTGAAATTACCATTTTTGCCCTTATAGGAAAATTTGGGCTTTTAGGGTTTTGAAAAGAGATTGCTACACAAGTACTAAGCAAACATAAATGCAAGGCAAGGATGATTAATGACTAATGATGATGACATGTCCGGTTAATTACAGTTAAACACCAGAGGTGTTACAGCCTTCCCCCCTAAAAGAAATCTCGCCCCGAGATTCCACGTCTTAAGAAGGAAAAGGCAAAACCTTACATCTACAGAGATTCGAGAAAGTCGGGATAGTTCTTTGCTAAGAAGTCTTCGGATTCCCAGGTGGCTTCTTCTTCAGAGTGCTGGTTCCACTGGATCTTGTACCATCTTGTGGTGGTTCTTCGGGTAACACGATCCTTGTGATCCAACACGCGAACTGGATACTCAGTGTATGACAGATCTGGTTCTAGCTCAACGCCTTCAACTTCAACCACATGTTCAGGTACTCGGAGGCACTTCTTGAGTTGGGAGACATGAAACACATTATGAACTGCTGAAAGATGATCGGGCAAACTTAGCTTGTAAGCGACCTTGCCACACCGATCCAGAATTTTAAAGGGACCAATATAGCGAGGTGCTAACTTCCCTTTAACTCCAAAACGAGTGACTCCTTTGGTGGGTGAGACCTTCTGGTACACATAATCCCCGATCTCGAACTGCAGAGGTCGACGTCTCTTGTCAGCATAACTTTTCTGTCGAGACTGTGCAATCTTCATGTTCTCTTGTATATGCTTGACTTTCTCTTCCATATCTTTTACTAGGTCAACTCCAAAGAATTTCCTTTCTCCGGGTTCAGACCAATTGAGAGGTGTACGACAACGGCGACCGTACAGTGCTTCAAAGGGTGCCATTTTGATGCTCTCTTGGTAACTGTTATTATATGAGAACTCTGCCAAGGGCAAACAGTCATCCCAAGTATCTGCGAAGGTGAGCACACATGCCCTCAACATATCCTCTAACACTTGGTTGACTCGCTCAGTTTGTCCATCTGTTTGCGGATGATATGCCGTACTATGCAAGAGCTTGGTTCCAAGTGAGGTATGGAACGCTTTCCAAAACTTTGCGACAAACTGGGTACCACGATCAGAGATAATGCTCTTGGGTATGCCATGGAGTTTCACTATGTGGTTCTTGTACAAAGTGGCATAAGTGGGGACGGTGTAACTGGTCTTCACTGGCAGGAAGTGAGCTTGCTTAGTGAGGCGATCCACGATCACCCATATGGAATCAAAACCTCTTGATGTCTTGGGTAGACCGTTGATAAAGTCCATACTGATATCGTCCCATTTCCAAGCAGGTATAGGTAAAGGTTGCAATTCTCCTCCGGGCTTCATGTGCACGGCTTTGACTTTCTGGCAGGCATCGCACTGAGCGACATACCGGGCGATCTCAATCTTCATCTTTGTCCACCAGAATTGCTGCTTCAAATCCTGGTACATTTTGCTGCTGCCGGGGTGGATGGAGAATCTAGTCAAGTGTGCTTCATCAAGGATTAACTTTCTTAACTCAGGCACTTTAGGAACTACTAACCGATTCTTAAACCATACTACTCCTGCATCATCAATACTGAAACAATCAGCCTTTCCGGATTGGACCTTTTCGATGATGTGCTTGATTCCAGGGTTATCTTTCTGTGCAGCGATGATCTGCTCTCTGATAGGGGTTTCTATTCTGATATTATTCAGAGTTCCTTGTGGAATCATTTCAATATCCAACTTTTCTAGCTCATAACACAAAGAAGAATCATAGGGTTTCTTCATCAGACAGTTGCAATAAGACTTTCGACTGAGTGCATCGGCGACCACATTCGCCTTACCCGGATGGTAATGCACTTCAAGATCATAGTCCTTAATTAACTCAAGCCATCTTCTCTGTCTCATATTCAGCTCTTCTTGAGTGAAGATATACTTCAGGCTTTTGTGATCAGTGTACACATTACAGGTACTGCCCAACAGATAATGACGTCAGATCTTCAAGGCATGCACTACTGCTGCTAACTCGAGATCATGAGTTGGGTAATTCTCTTCATGTCGCTTAAGCTGTCGGGAGGCATAAGCGATCACTCGACCTTCTTGCATCAAAACACAGTCCAAACCAGTACCAGATGCATCACAGTAGACATCAAAGGGTTTCTCGATGTTCGGCTGGGCTAGCACTGGTGATGTAGTTAACAGTTTCTTCAGAGTTTGAAAGGCTTGCTCACAGGCTGGTGACCAGACAAACTTCACAGAATTCTTTACTAACTCAGTGATAGGCTTGGCGATTCTTGAGAAATCTGGGATGAATCGACGATAATATCCTGCCATTCCCATAAAGCTGCGGACTTGATGAACAGTGGTAGGTGGCTTCCAATCCAGAATGTCTGCCACTTTACCCGGGTCAACTGACACACCTTCAGCGGATAGGACATGACCAAGAAACTGTATCTGATCTAACCAGAACTCACATTTACTGAACTTGGCATACAGCTGATGTTCTCTGAGACGGGATAGAACGATACGAAGATGTTCGGCATGATCCTCAGGGGTTTTTGAGTAGACAAGGATGTCGTCAATGAACACGACCACGAATTTATCAAGCTCTGGCATGAACACAGAGTTCATGAGGTACATGAAATGAGCAGGGGCATTGGTCAAACCGAAGGACATGACCAAGTACTCATATAGGCCGTATCTGGTGGTGAAAGCTGTTTTAGGAATATCTTCAGGACGAATCTTTATTTGGTGGTAGCCAGATCTGAGATCGATCTTGGAGAATACTTTGGCTCCAGCTAACTGGTCAAAGAGAAGATCAATCATTGAGTGGGCGATAATCAATGCACATTCTGAGAGTCTTGTCTTTCTTCTTTACAAAGATTGCAGGACAGCCCCAAGGAGACGAGCTTGGGCGAATGAAACCCTTGTCCAACAAATCTTGTAATTGGATTTTTAGTTCTGCCAACTCTCTGGGAGGCATTCGATAAGCTCTGCGGGATATAGGAGCAGTCCCGGGCTTTAGCTCTATGGCAAACTCAACATCACGGTCAGGAGGCAGACCAGGCAAATCCTCAGGAAAAACATCAGGGAATTCACAAACCACGGGGATGTCCCGGGTTTCCAGAACATAGGCGGTATTTATTTGAGTGGCTGCTGGTTTTTGAGGCATTGGAAGTTGGAGAAGGAGTTTGGCGGTACTGTTAGGAAAATCAACTCTCACAACTCTATTCAAGATGTCGATCATGGCTTTATACTGACACATCCAATTCATGCCTAGGATGACATCTATCTCCTGATCATGAAGCACTATCATGGTGGTGGGAAATACATGTTCCCCCAACCTTACTGGTATACTGCGAACCACTTCCTTAGTACTTATACGCCCTCCAGGCGAAAATATGCAGAAACTTTCTTTTAAGTCCTCAATTGATATTTCATGCTTGATGACAAAAGTACGACTGATGAAGGAATGCGATGCACCAGAATCAAACAACACAACTGCAGGGTGATTGGCAACAGGAAACCTACCGATCATGACGGGCTCCCCTTCTGGTATATCGCTGACAGCGGTGTAGTAGACTTGCCCGTGCTTCTTGACAATCTTGCCCTTCTGAGCATGCTGCTGCTGTGCACGGTGCTGCTGCTGCTGAGATCCTCCAGGATTCTTCTGAGCATTCTGAGCATACCTCTTGGGCTTTGGGCACTCACGAGACCAGTGACCAAGCTGGCCGCAGTTGTAGCAGGGATGGTTGTAGGCTGTTTGTGGAGTGGTGATACGAACACCTGGGGCGTTCGGCTGTGTGGCACTCTGCTGGTTGGCATTATGGGTGGTGGCCGCGGTACGGACGACCACTTGCTGGTTGGGGTAAGGTAGACGATTGTGGTGGTGGCTGGGGTGATAGATGATTCTCTGGCGTTTGTGACCGCCAGAGAAGCTGCTTGACCCTGCTTTCTTCTTCTTCTTCTCTTCCTGGTACTGGCGATTGCTTTCTTCAAAAGCAACAGCCCGGTCAACAACATCGTGATAAGACCCAGTCAGGTTATTGGACAAGCTCCTGCGGATCTTTGGGTGCAGTCCTCTGAGGAAACAATCCCTCTTCTTCTCATCTGTGTTGACATACTCTGAGGCATACTGGCTGAGATGATTGAATTGACCCACATACTGCATGACTGTGGAGTCTTTCTGTTGGAGAGCCAGGAACTGATCAAGCTTCATTTTCATTAATCCGGAAGGGATGTGATGAGCACGGAAAGCAGTGCGGAACTCTTCCCAGGTCAACTGATGACCTTCTGGCTGGGCAGCCAACAGGTTGGCGTACCAAGCACTTGCCGGACCACGAAGCTGCTGGGAAGCGAACCGTGGCTTCTGGATATCGGTGCAGTTGATAAGACCAAACTTCTGCTCCATGGTGCGGAGCCAATCATCAGCTTCGAGGGGTTCATCGGCCTTGGTGAAGACCGGTGGACGAGTTTCGGTGAATTCCACATAGGTGGTCTCTTGGTTGATGTTGCGGCGACCACGGTGAAAGTTCTGCTGTCCTTGGTTTTGAGCCATTAGGTTGGCAGCGGCGGCCAAGGCTGCAATGGCATTTGCTAGGGTAGCTGGGACAGGTGGAGGGTTTGGGAGGTTGGCATCATCAGACCCTCCAGCTCCAGTGCGAGTGTTCACAGGCATCTGTTAAGCAACTTGGAACTTAGCATTCATAGATAGGGTTCTGAAAACAACAGACTGATGACTTGATAAGGTGACTGACAGATGATACAGACCGATAAAGGGAAAAGATGCGAAAAGAAAGATACATGCCAGACTTGGCAACAGACAGACTAACGCCCCCAAACCTAGACTAAGGTTTTAGGTAAGCAGATGGTACAGACACTACGAGTCTAGTCGTCGTCGATGATGATCATGTCTTCGTCGTCGTCTTCTTCGAGGATGAGCTCAGGCTCCTCCTCCTCGTCCTCGTCTTCAGCGTGGACGTCCTCAGCAGGTTCAATTTCTTCGTCCACGTCTGGCTCTTGTTCCACATCGGGTTCTTCCACTACTCCATCCTCAGGGTCTTCCATAACCGGGGGTACCAAGGGGTGGAGTTGATCATACAACTGATGCACTTCCTCATGAAGCATATCATTGAACTGTTCAATCTGAGCTGTGTACTGCTGCAGTCCGTGGAGCTGGGCTCTGGTAACATCCTCGCGGGTCCAAGCATCATTGCGCTGCTCGATAGCGCGAACCGTGTTCCGGTTGGCCTGCTCCAGGGAAGCTCGTGCCTCATAAAACTCCAGGCGGGAAAGGTAGAAGTCATGCTCCATGTTCTCTATCTCAGCCTTCAGATTCTTGATTTCCTCCTTCAGGTTCTTACGGGTGCGGCGGGGAAAGCGACGACCGTTGGAAGATTCTCCAGTCTCCTCCCCAGCGCGTGGTGCCAGCTGGTGGCGTGGCACACCATGCGGTCCAGTCGACTTGCGGGCAGTCCGCTTGATAAGGGCCATGTCTGGACAAGATTAGATGGATGAGGATCAGAAGGCTAGCAAGAAAAGGTAAAGGCATACTACCCCAACAAACTTAGAGAGGAAGTTAACTTTAGTGATTATGACATGATACATGAATCGTTCCTACGGAACAAAGTAATGCAATAAATAAAGTACATAGGGCTTAAAACATGTTGTTCCACTAGCTAGTGTTGCCATATGAGAGACAAGATGAGAGAAGCAATTTGGACTCAAAATAGTCAAGTTTTAATTTGTTTGGACTCAAAAGGTCTTTTGAAGTTTTCGCAAAAACGAACACTGCAACGTTTAAGTGAGATGCTCCGATACCACTCTGTGACGGAACGACCCTAATCCCATGGCCCACGTGTCCCTGTCGACCTCTGACAGCCGAACCCATGTTCCATGTGATTAAGACCTGTTCGCCACCGGGCTACATCAGTGCCCAATGTCCGCAGGATCATCTCACAATTCGGTTACAGCATTGCATACTTTTACAAATAACATCGGAATAAAGAGCGGAAGACTTAAATAACATTAGTTTTACAAAACAAGGTTCCAAATAAAAAAATTAAAGTGCAGTTATTACAAACCAAGTTCTAATAATAGAAATAGACATAGGCAACATAGTGGAGAACAGCAAAGATACTTATAATCACCCAGCCCGAGGGTGTACAACTATTCTTCGGCATCATCGGCCTCTTCCTGGACGATGGTCACGCAGCAGGGTGCAAGACACATCAGGGACTCTGTCATACCTGCAGCATGGGTAACAAACCCTGAGTACTGGGGTACTCAACAAGACTTACCCGACTAAAGAAAAGGGAGAAGACTCAGGAATGAGAGGCTTAGGGTAGTCAAGGTAAGGCTTAAGCAAGATCAGGTATTTTGCAGAAAAGCATCTTTGTAAACCTTATTTTATTTTTTGAAAGATTCAGTATTCCTCAGTTCTTCATCGTTCCTGATTCATTTTACATTTCAAAACATTCCTAGTTGAGAACCACTCTCCGTTGACAGTCAGTGACCAAGTCTCCATAACCGAGGAGCAACGTTAATCCGGATAAATAATACTCAGCTGAGGATCCCTATCCACACTGCATATGTAGCACCCAAGCTTGCATATGCCAACTCGTCTACCACGATTCCTCCAAGATTGGGCCCGGTCCTACGCCACCCGGAAGTACAGTACACCACTTCTATCCAGGTACGACGACCACGTGGGTACATGCTACTTCCGCCATCTCTCCACTCCCAGTGCGCGGTTGTCGGTCAAATAAAGGATTCCTCGGAGCCAGAGCTTTCCGAAGTATGTGAATAGTTACAAGTCTTGACCAGCAGGCCCCCATACGGATGGTCCCTAATTTTCCAGCCAGAACTATACCTTGGTCATATCTCACCCAAGCGTAATAGTCCTGTCAGTTTTTCAACCCTGTCCCGGTCGGTGTCAACTGTTGAGTCCCGGACTACAACATGACGGCGCCGTACGCTCGGACAACCTCTCCTCGCTATTGACTAGGTACGGATCAGATACCTAGCCAACAGCCGGGGAGTAAGACCAAAATCCCTCAAACATTCCTCAAGTGATCACACTTTTGAAATTGGCATTTTATTGCAAAGTCTAATTCAGTAAGCATTGCTAAGCATTTTTCAAATACTTTTGAAAAGCAGGTATCAGGTGTATCAGTGATCAAGGTGGGTAGTGCATCAATTAGGATAGCACACAACTCCTATAAACCTAATGCAATAATTTAACTCAAAAGCATTTAAGGAAATCATTTTATAAATTCAAGGGAAGGGTTAAATGCACCGGGGCTTGCCTTGAAGAGCAAAGAGGGCAGGCTCGAAGGCGGCAGGGCAGTTGTCGGAACTCGGAGTAGCCTCAGGGACAGGTTCGTCGGCGGCGGCCTCGATCTTGACGCCTTCTTCGGGGACTATACGAATGCAATGATGCATGCACATGAGTATGCTAGCATGAACAATGCAAAACAGGGCATACAACATGAACCCTAATCACTTTTTCTATTTTCCTTAATTATTTAAAAAGGTCATTTTATACAGTTGCTCCAAAATTTACCCAATTAATCTCATAGGTTCATTATGGTATAAATAGGTGTCAAAACAAATTTCATAAATTTTGGAGATCATTAAGGTGCTTATAAAAATCAAACATTTAATTAACAAAAAGGCGCTACTTAACAATTTAAATAAATACCCAAAAATCAACTTGCTCCAAAAGGCTTCAAAATTTCACCAGAGACTAAACATGACATAACTAGCACATAAAAATTTATCTCATGATTTTTGGAGCTACACATGATTTTCAAAAAAAATCTAAACCATTCATTTCTTAATTAAAAGGGACATTTTTCATTTTCAAACTTTTGCACAAAGTCCAAGTTTCACATTTTCCTAAAATACTACACGGTATAAAGAGTCTACCATAAAATTTTCAGAATTTTTGGAGCAACACAGAAAATCACACGAAAAGAAGAAAAAGGAACACTATTCACAACTTCCAAAAAGGAAAAGAGCACTGTGTTCTTTCCTCGCAAGGCTCGGGCGAAACGGGAGGCTCGGGCGAAACGGAGGGCATGTGTTCGCCGAGGCCTGGCTCGAGCGAAGCGGGTTCGGGTGAAACGGGCTCGGGCGAGACGGAAGCGACTGCTTCGTCCGAGGCCTGGCCCGGAGGCTCGGGCGAGACGGAGGGCATGCGTTCGCCGAGGCCTGGCTCGGGCGAGACGGACTTGGGCGAGACGGAAGGCTCGGGCGAACCGCAGGAGGCGGACGGCGGGCCGGCCGCTCGGGGCTTGCGCTGGGAAAACCGAGGGTGGGAAAAGATTCGCGGGCTCACCGTGAGTCTGGAGGGAGGCTCGGCGAGGCGGTGCAGGGTCGGAGGAGGGAGTTCGACGGTGGCGGTGCTCCGGCGGAGCTCTCTGGCGGCGAGCGGCGTCCGACGGCTCTGTCCGCCAAAAGGGGTCACCGAGGTGCGGTTAGGAGCGCACGGAGGTGAGGAAGAGAGGGCAGGGGTCGGAGGGACGGGAGGAACACTCACGGCGGCGAATTTCTCTCCTTGCCGAAACGCGGCCGCTGACCGGAGTCGGGGACGAAGCTCCCGCGCCGGCGATAGGAGGGCGGAGGGGTGAAATTGATTGCTCGGGAAGGTGGAGCAGCTCCAGGCGAAGGCGGTGGAGGCTTCGGCGGGCGCTGGGGCGGTCCGGTGGTGCGGGGCGCCGTGGTGGCGGTAATGGCGGAACCCAGCGGCTTCTTGTAGCCGCGGGCGGAGTTGGGGGGGGTCCGGTTAGAAGGGTGGGGAGCGTTCGGGCGACATTAATGGAGGTAGGGAACACGGTAGGGCGGCTCGGTGCGGGCGGGATCGCGCGCGCGGCGGGTTGCTTGCCGGTGGCCGGCAACTGCGCGTTGTCCCGGCCGAGGGGAAAAGGAAGAGGGTAGGGGATGAGCGAGGCGGCGGTAGTAGGGGCCGAGAGGAAGACGAGCGCCAGAGCTTGGCCGCGCGCGGGGTGGCGCGCGCGGGTCAGCCGGGCTCGGCAGGGGCGGCAAGGCTCGCGCTGCGGCGCGGCGGCCTTGCCGGAGGCCGGGCCCCCTGGCTTTAATTCGTGCACAGTGACGATATTTAAAGCAAAACTTCCCCTTTCTGAATTTTTGAAATTACTCCCAAACTTGAACTACACGAAGAAAACTCAAAATACCAAAGTTGCTCAGAAAAAAAAGATCTACAACTTTGTCAAAAAGAATATTTCAAAATCCAAATAGTTTTTGGACCACATTTGAAACAGAAAAGGGAACACTTTTGGATTTGAATAAATTCAAATTACTTTTGATTTTACATTGAAAGTTGGAAATCTGCAAATATGAAAGTTGTTCCTTTTATCAAAACCTACAACTTTGCTAATATACCCTTTTTCTGAAACTCAATATTTTTAAATAAATTTTGAAACTGAAAGGGGACAAAACTGGAATTTGAACGAATTTGGATTTACTTCAAACTTTGTACAGAAACTTGAAAATTTGTAAATACCAAGTTGTTTCTCTTGGCCAGATCTACAACTTTGCTTTTGGACCAACCTCAAATTTTGAATAATTTTTGAATTACAAAAGAGGGATAAAATCCAGGGTTTGGAAATCAGGGTTTTGCAAAGGGATTTGAAATCTGATTTTGATTTTCGAACTTTGGCCAACACAACAAAATTTCCAGACATCCAACTGAGCAAGATTTACACAAAGCTAGGCACAGAGGTGAAATTACCATTTTTGCCCTTATAGGAAAATTTGGGCTTTTAGGTTTTTGAAAAGAGATTGCTACACAGTACTAAGCAAACATAAATGCAGGCAAGGATGATTAATGACTATGATGATGACATGTCCGGTTAATTACAGTTTAAACACCAGAGGTGTTACAATTGGAGCTTAAATCATGGGGAGTAGCAAGGCAAGTAATATACGAATTGACTCGAGCCTGCTACAGGTGCATAGGTTTCCCCAAAATCCAAACCTTCGATTTGAGTGAAACCTTGAGCCACCAACCGTGCTTTGTTCCTTGTCACCACGCCATGCTCGTCTTGCTTGTTGCGGAAGACCCATTTGGTTCCTATCACATTTTGCTTGGGCCTTTCCACCAAGGACCAGACTTCATTCCTGGTGAAGTTGTTCAGCTCTTCTTGCATAGCCATCACCCAGTCCGGATCGTCAAGTGCTTCTTCCACCCTAAGAGGTTCCAAAGAGGAGACAAACAAGTAATGTTTCACAAAAATTTGCTAAACGAGAGCGTGTCGTTTACCCCCACGCCGTATGCTCCCCAATATGTTGTCAACGGGATGATCCCGTTGAACTGTATGATGAACTCTTGATGTGGCACAAGTGATCTTCGTGGATGGGTCCATCTCATCATCTTCATCATATGCATTGATGTCCCCATCTTCTTGTCGGACTTCATGTTGAGCTTGTGTTTGATCATCAACTTGATGTATCACTTGAACATCACCCACACTACCACCATTCGAGTTGCGGAAGCTCATCATGCGCATTTGGATGCACATGATGGATATGAGAATCTTTGTGGAGTGTGTGATGGTTCATCTTCATCATCTTGTATTTCAACGGGCCTCACATCACCGTTTGCAAGCTTCTTTGATAGCTTCGGATGGAGGCTCGTCATTACCTACAAGCTCGTCATTGACTTGCTCCTTTTGAGAGCCGTCGGATTCATCAAAAGTCACGTCTACCTTAACTCAATAGTGCCGGTGGCATTATTGAATACACGGTAGCCATGTTCGTTAGTACCATAACCAAGTAGAAAGCCTTCGTGTACCTTAGGTGCAAACTTTGAACTTTTGGCCCTCTTGTTAAGTATGAAACACTTGCAGCCAAAAACTCGAAAGTAATGCACCTTTGGTTTGTTACCGTTAGAAGCTCATATGGCGTCTTCCCTCTTAGCTTGTGAAGGTAGCGGTTGATTGCATGACACGCCGTGTTCATTGCCTCCGCCCAAAAGCCATGGGAAGTCTTGTACTCATCCAACATAGATCTTGAGGCTTCAACAAGAGTTTCTATTCTTCCTTTCCACAACCCCATTTTGTTGTGGGGTATATGAACGGAGAACTCATGCTTGATCCCTTCTTCATCAAGATACTCTTCTATGTTGGTGTTCCTAAACTCGGTCCCTTGTCGCTTCTCACTTTCTTGATCTTGATGTCGAACTCATTTTGTGCTCTTCTAGCAAACTTCTTGAAGATGCCTTGCGTTTCGCTTTTTCTCTGCTAAAAAGAACACCCAAGTGAAACGAGAATAGTCATCAACAATAACGAAACCGTATTTGTTACCGCCGATGCTTTGATAAGCAACGGTCCGATGAGGTCCATATGCAATAGCTCCAATGGTCTTGTGGTCGACACAATGTTCTTGATTGGATGCTTTGCTCCAACTTGCTTTCCGGCTTGACACGCACTGCAAATCCTATCTTTCTCAAAAGAAACATTGGTCAGTCCAAGGATGTGCCCTTCTCTTTGAAGTTGGGCCAAGTTCCTCATCCCAACATGAGCTAGTCGGCGATGCCAAAGCCAACCCATGCTAGATTTTGCCATTAGACATGTTGTAGGTTCTACCTTACTAGTTGAGAAGTCAACTAAGTAAAGTTTTCCCTTCAACACGCCTTTAAATGCATAGAGGAATCCCTTCTTCTAGAGACAGTCACACCCTTATCCGTAAAGAGACAATCGTAACCCATTTCACAAAGTTGAGAAACGGATAACAAATTGTAACTCAACGAATGCACAAGTAATACATTAGATATGGAATTGTCAGTTGAGATAGCAATTTTACCCAAACCAAGCACTTCTCCTTTACCATTGTCACCAAGCACAATGTTGTTGCATGAGTCGTTGCTTGGTTGAAAGGAGGAGAACATATCTTTTGCCCCGGTCATATGATTGGTGCATCCACTATCCAACACCCAACTTGACCCACCGGAGGCATATTCCTACAAAACAAGTTTATGTTCTAGATTTAGGTACCCAAACGAGATTGGATCCTTGGGGGTTAGTCACATAAGCTTTTGGCACCCAAACATTTCTCATAATTTCCCTCTTCTTGAGGGCACCAACATACTTGACTACTATCTTACCATCCTTCCCCCAACAACACAAGTAATCACATGTATAGCTTCTTGATATGAGCTTTTGTTGCTTGGGGGCCTCCACTTGCTTCTCCTTGTTGATCTTACCATTAGCAAGTGGAGCCTTTGGATTGGCAACCTTGTTGGCCTTGTTCATTAGGTCAAGAGAGGAACCCCTTTGTTAAGTTAACAAAAGTACCCCATTGACCATCTTTCTACCATTGGCCTTACCACCATACCTATTGTACCCAATTCCATCCTTGATAGATGGTGTCTTGCGGTCTTGAGGATATCTTTTGGTTGTTGCACCCTTACACTTGCAACCATTCCTCAAGATCATGTTCAACCTATTAATCTCCTTGTCTTTCTTCTCTATCTCAACAAGGTTAGTTGCACAAGCATTTATATCAAGTTTATAGCATCTTTTGCAACCATTACTAGTTGAGGCATTAGAGCCATCGGAATTCTTAGAAGAAGTTGAAGAGGTGCTATTTCAAAGAGTGTTGTAGCTTAGTTCAAGAGTTTGATATTTATTTTGAGAGCTTGTGAGGCTCTCTTGAACCATGCTAACCTCATTCTTTAGGCTTGCAATTGAGTCATTGCTCATGGAACACTCCTTAGCCAACTTCTTGTTGGAGTCATTGGCTAAAGATAGTTCCACGGTCAATTTCTCAACCTTCAACTTCTCCTCGGCAAGAGAGGCTTCCAATGCACGGTTCTTTTCTCTCTCTTGAGAGATCAAATCCCCTTGCATTGCAAGACTCTCATTCCGACTCTCTAATTTAGTGAGCAATTTTATGATTTTAGCTCCACCTTTCTTTCCAAACTTTCTAATTATGCTAAGCTCAAATTCATCCAATTCATCATCACTATATTCATTGCTAGAATAAGTAGGAGAGTTAGGTGATACCTTCTCATTCTTAGCCATGAAGCAAGAATGAGTGAAGTCATCCTCGTTGTCGGAGAGGTTCTCGAACAAGCATGATGAAGTTGTTGAAGTAGCTATGTTGGAGAAGAGGCTTGGAGAAGAGGTCTTGTGTATGGCAATGTTGGCCGCTCCCTTCTCCTTCTCCTTGCTCTTGCTCTTCTCTTCATCACTTGAGTCATCTTCCGAGAACCACTCCTCACCAGATGAGCTTCACCACCTCTTCTTCTTCTATGCTTCTTGTCATCACTCTTGCTATTTGTTCTTGTTCTTCTTTTGTGGACAATCGGCAATGAAATGATCACCGCTCCACACTCATAGCAATTTCTCTTCTTTGACTTCTTGAAGTAACCACCTTTGCCCTTTTTGTGCATCTTCTTTCTCATGAATCTTCTAAAGTTCTTCACAATAAGGGCCAACTCATCATCGGAGTCTTCACTTCCTTCGCTTGAAGAGTCATCTCGGGCCTTGCTTCCTTCTTCTTGATTAGCCTTGAGTGCTACCACCTTCTTGTGACTTGCCTCTTGATCTTCTATATCTTCATCATCCAAGACTTCATGATGCTTTATCTTGGCAAGCATCTCATGAGGTCCCATGCTCTCATAGTTAGGTCTCTCCATGATGATTGATGCAAGGTTCTTGTTCCTCTTTCTATATGCTCTTAATAGCTTTCTTTCAGCTGAGTAGTCATCCCACTTTGTGTCTCCGAGTGCTCTAATCTGATTGACCAACGTCATGAATCTGTCAAACATTTGTTGAGTGGTCTCACTTTTCTTGATTGCAAAGTTCTCAATCTTTCCATGAAGAAGCTCTATGTTTGCACTTCCTCACACTCGCATCACCCTCATATGATATCCTGAGGGTATCCAAATCTTCTGGCATTCTCCATTCCATGTACCTTGTTGCTTTCTTCAGGCTTTAGGCATGATAGAATCAATGATGCGGCTTGAACATTTGTTGAAACTCAAACACATCATTGTCGGTGAACTCTTGACCTTCAACATGACTTGGTCCATTGTCAACAATCTCCCAAACTCTTGCGGCAAGAAGGTGTAGCTTCATCTTGTGTGCCCAATCATTGTAGTTGATTCCATCAAAGGCGGGTGGTTTGCCTAGATTGACGCTAGGCAATTGCATGACCTTGCCCATATGGCTATAGTCATATGGCACTCTAGTGAACTCGGTGTCTTTCTTGCCTTTCTCTTCATCTTCCTTCTTCTTGTCATCGCTTCCGGATGATTCGGCTTTGTTGTCCAAAGCTCGCCTCAAACTCTCCATCTCATCTTTCATTCTCTTCATCTCATCTTCATGCTTCTTTGCTTGATCTTGAATTATCTGAGCAGTAACCTTCTTGACAATCTCATCAAGCTGTTCTTGACTTATGGTAGACATGATTCTCCCTTACGCGGTGAAGCGCTAACACAAGGATTAGGCTCCGATACCAATTGAAAGGACCGAATCAGCCTAGAGGGGGGTGAATAGGTGATTTTTGACTATCTGAAACTTCACAAACTATAAGATGCAGTTAGATAGCTACCGGAGAGGCCGGTTTGTTTGGGTAGGTACTACCGGGTGTGAAACACCGGTACTACCGACACAAACAAACGGCACAACCGGGATCCTAAAAGAAACTACAAATCCGATGAATGTAAGCTATGAAGATAATACAAGTTTCTGGCCCACTTTCCTAAGAATGATATATGGTAAATCTACTCTCACCAAACCTTGGTTGCTCCCCTTGATGTAGATCGAGCCTTCCCAACCTAAGAAAGAGATAGGGATAGGAAGAACACGAAGAACACAATAACAAGTGAAGTAGAGAAATAGGACAACAACAACAAGCACACGGGACACGCGATTTATCCCGAGGTTCGGCCAATCCACTAAGGAGTGCCTACTTCCTCGTTGTTGAGGTGACCACAAAGGTCGGAGTCTATTTCACCTCCTCGTCTCACTCAAGCAACCACAAAGGCTACGAGAGTATCTCTACTAGAAATCTCAGGGTAATACAAACGCTTCGGGGAGCCCTCACAAGTAAATCAATACGGGCTACCACGAAGAACACCTAACCGGCTAGAGCTCAAAGAGCTCAAGAGTAAAAGACACAAGCAAGCCGGCAAGATGGAAACCAAGTGCTCAAGTCGAAGATTGATGCTTCCCACTCTCGAATCTCACTTCCCTAGCTCAAATCTCGCAAGGGAATGAATCTAGGAGCAAAGGGGGAGAGAGAGGGGTGAGTCAATGCTTGGAGAGTGTTTGTCACGAGTTAGGTCAGTAATAAGTGTATGGAGTGAGTCGGTTAACGTGGAAAGAGAAGAGGAGAGGCATTTATACTCCCTCAGTCCCGAGGCTAGTCGGTACCACACCGACCACCCCTGGTCGTACCACCGACCAGTTCACAACGGTCGAAAGAATCCAGATCTGACCAAACAAGCAACCACCGTCCTCACGTCGGTACCACCGCGGGCGGTAGTACCGAGGTTATGGCGGTACTACCGCCAGGCCAAATTGGCCGCGAACAGAGAGCATCTCACAAGGGACTTGGTCCCTCGGAAACTACTGCCCGAGGTCGGTACCTCCGAGGTCGGTGGTACCGAGGTTATGGCGGTACCACCGCCAGGCCCATTTTCAACTCAACACAAAGAGCTTCGCGAAACCAAGATACTACCGATCTCGGTCGGTACCACCTACCACGGGCAGTACTACCGAGGTTATGGCGGTACTACCGCCAGGCCATTTTCAATTCTACACAGGGAGCTCTGCAAACTTGGTTACCACCGCCCTTGGTCGGTAGCACCGGGGCGGTACTACCGAGGTAATGGCGGTACTACCGCTAGGTCAAATACAACTCTACACAGAGAGGGTTGCAAAACCAGGTTACTACCGACCTTGCGTCGGTACCACCGCGGGCGGTAGTACCGAGGTTATGGCGGTATTACCGCTAGGTCATTTTTGACCAACACAGAGAGGGTGTTTGAGCGCTACGCAGAGAAGCCGTGGTCGGTACCACCGACCACCCATGGTCGGTACCACCGACCATATGAAATTACCCTCTACGTGTTCGTGATTGAGCGGTGTCTCTCAAGCGAACTAAGGTTAGTCGATTTGAGCACTTTTCTCCACATCTAGCTAACTTACTTTGTGACCCTCTTCATAGTCCGGCTTACCTATAACTCAAGTTTAAAATTGAAATTTTAAACTACCACTTGAGCTAGGCATCTTTATGTCCAAAAATATCCTACGTGCTTTGTTCACGAGATTTCAACGTTTCAAATCTTTCAAAGGACTAACACCTGCATACATGCTTTTATAAACTGGTTAGTCCCTAATTTGATTGTCATTAATTAGCCAAAACCCACATTGGGGGCGAATGCACTTTCACCCTGCTCTCCACGGAGAGCCCGAGCGGAGGGCGTGTCACGCCACCCCGCGCGGGGGGCGTGGCGCGTCGCCCGCACCACCACGCGTCTTCACCTCGTGAGCGGCGCCGTCGTCACCATCGTCGCCAGCACAGGCGGTGCCCACGGCGTACACCCACTTCCCCGCGGCGGCGCGGGGTCCCCGAGGAGGAACCTGCTCGGCGCACGGCTGGAGACTTCTAGAGCGCGCGCGCACTCTCCCAGCGAGTTCGCGTTCGTCATGCGCACGGACCGGGAGCCTGGCCAGAGGCCCCCGAGTCGTGCTCCGTCGACACCACCTGGCTTCCTCCCGCACATGGTGTACCGCGCTCGACACCAGCGGTACCCTTTTGGCCTCAACAACTCCGCAGCTGTCTACGCCCACCACCTTGACGAGCGCCGCCAGGACCGGGCGGCGGCAGAGCGGGGGGAACATCCGGGCGCAATCCTACGAGCGACCGCCGACCTGGAGATCGTCTGCCCCGCGCACGTCGACTGCAGCTTCTCACGAGTCGACGAGCCACCCCGGCGAGCCACCATCGGAGAGTGGCACCGCGAGCTGCAGTCCCAGCATGAGCCAAGGCGGCGCGACATCAACAGCTCCGACTCCGACGAATATGACTACCACGACCCTGACCTCTGGGATGCCACCAGGGAGTGCTTCCCGCTCGAAGGGGTCGTGGACGATGCCGAGGACGACGGCGACGATGACACCAGGCCGGCGCTCAACCTCGAAGAGCCCGGAGACGTGGCTGCGGCAGGCGGATCACGCGTTCAGGGGAGGAACGAACCCCCGGCACCAGCTGCACCATCTCAGCGCAGCGACGACCGGGCGGCGCAGCTCGCGCAGCTGCGGGAGGCCATCGGCAAGGCTGAGGAGGACCGACAACGCCTACTGCAGCTCGAGAAAACCCTAGTGCAGGAACAAGCTCGGCCTTGGGGCACCGGCGTTCGTGGCCGCGCTCGAGAGGTCCACCGGCAGATCCTCGAGGACGGGGCACCAGCACGCCCCGAGTGCGTTTCCCGCGAGCCGGACAGAACGTGGTGGCGGCCGCAATGCTGCTCCGCGATCTACCCGCCATCTCCACCCTGACGCCAGGCGCATGCTCGGGGAATGAAGAACCTCCTCGAGACAGCCGCTGTGCAGCAGGCCGAGAGCTCAGCCTCGCGACGGCGCGGGGCAGCCTCGGAAGCCAGCAGACGCGCCCCGCAACGAGCGGGAGACGTCCGTCCACCAGCCGGACGCCCCTCGAGCCAGGCCAGTCCAGGAACGGATCATCGACAACAGGCCACCTCGAGATGCCAATGACGCCCGCAATGACATCAACCGCCGGCGCAAAGACAAAGGGGCCGAGGAGCGTGGCTATAACGCCCATCGAGGTGGGCGTTACGACAGCGACGAGGACCGGCAAGTCCTCGAGCCCCCGGGCCCTAGGGTCTTCAGCCGGGCCGTCCGCAGCTCAACCCTCCCCGACCGCTTTCGACCACCGACCAACATCGTGATGTATGACGGGGAGGTCGAGCCCAAGCTTTGGCTCTCCGACTTCCGCCTGGCCTGCCTGGGCGGGGGGGAGGAAAGACGGCGTGATCCGCCAACTCCCCTCCACCTCTCCCGACACCGCCCGTCGGTGGCTCGAAGGGCTCCCACCGAATCAGATCCACGACTGGGCTGACCTAGTCAGGGTCTTCGATGGGAATTTCAAGGGGACTTGCGTGCGCCCAGGCAACCCCTGGGATCTGCGACGTTGCAGGCAGACAGCGGACGAGCCCCTCCGTGACTTCGCTCGGCGATTCTCGAAGCAACGCCTTGAGCTCCCCCATGTGCCTGATGAGGATGTCATCTCAGCGTTCCTCGCAGGCACGACCTGCCAAGAGCAGGTCCACGAGCTAGGGCGCTACCGTCCCAGGACGGTCGAGGAGCTGATGGATTGTGTCACCAGCTTTGCCTCAGGCGACGAGGCAGTGGGGGCCTTCTTTGGCCGCTCCACGGACAAAGGCAAGGCGGTGGCCGCACCGGAGGGCTCGAGCAAGGGCAACAACGTCAAGAACCGCAACAACAACAACAAAAAGAAGAGGAACAAAGGCAAAGGTCAGAAGGCAAAGCGCGACGCCGATGACGACGACGACGAAGAGGTTCTCGCGGGCGCCCTCGAGCACAAGAAGCCTTGAGGCCCCCTGACGGGGCTGTCTTCGACACAATGCTCGAGGATCCCTGTCCTTATCACAAGGGTCCCACGAATCACAAGTTGAAGGACTGCCGAAAATGAAGAGCTTCTACTCCAGGCTCAGCGACAAGAAGGAAGACGCGCCCAAGGGCAAGGACAACAATCGACGCGACGACGGGGATGTGGACGGCAACTTCCCCCCGGTGCGCGACTGCTTCATGATCTACGGGGGCTCGACCGTCGGGCTCTCGGCTCGAGAGAGAAAGAAGGAGCGCCGGGAGGTCTTTGCACTCCGCCACGACGCCCCCCGGTACCTCGACTGGTCTGATGCGCCGATCACTTTCGACCGTGACGACCATCCGGATCATGTTGTAAACCCGGGAGCATACCCTCTTGTCGTCGACCCCGTCATCGTCGATGTACAGTTCTCCAAGGTGTTGATGGATGGGGGCTCGAGCCTCAGCATCATATACCCTCGAGACCCTCGACCTCCTGGGATTTCGAGGGACCAGCTCCCACCCAGCGTTGGGGGGTTCCACGGAGTCGTACCAGGGAAGAAGGCACACCCCCTCGGGCGCATCGACCTGCCTGTCTGCTTTGGCACGCCGGCCAACTTCCGCGCCGGGAGACGCTCACCTTCGAGGTGGTCGGGTTCCAAGGGACCTACCACGCCATCATCGGCAGGCTCGGCTACGCCAAGTTCATGGCGGTCCCCAACAACACGTACTTGAAGCTCAAGATGCCGGGGCCGAAAGGGGTCATCACCGTCGACACCTCCTACGAGCACGCGTACCACTGCGACGTGGATGCGTCGAGCGTGGGGAGGCAAACGTCCAACTCGACTCGCTCGAGGCCCTGGCTGCCCTGGCCACCGAGGAGGCCCCTGAAGCAAAGCGCCACGCTGGCACCTTCGAGCCGGCGGAGCACACCAAGCAGATACCCCATCGACCCGACCTCGACCATGGCAAGACGCTGGCCATCAGCGCCAGCCTCGAGCCTAAATAGGAAGCAGTGCTCGTCGACTTTCTCCGCGCGAACATCGACATGTTTGCGTGGAGCCCCTCGGACATGCCAGGCATACCGAGGGGAGTCGCCGAGCACGCCTTGGAGATCCAGGCCGGGTCCAGACCGGTGAGGCAACGCCTGCGCCGCTTCGATGAGGAGAAGCGCAAGATCATCGGTGAGGAGGTGCACAAGCTTTTGGCGACTAGATTCATCAAGGAGGTATTTCACCCGAAGTGGCTAGCTAACCCTGTACTAGTCAAGAAAAAGAATGGAAAAATGTGGATGTGTGTAGATTACACTGGTCTGAATAAAGCATGCCCAAAAGTTCCATTTCCTTTACCTAGAATTGATCAGATTGTCGATTCCACTACGGGGTGTGAAGTACTTTCGTTCCTCGATGCGTATTCCGGCTACCACCAGATTAAGATGAAAGAATCCGACGAACTCGCTACCTCTTTTGTTACGCCTTTTGGTATGTATTGCTATGTTACAATGCCCTTCGACGAGGCCCTCGTACTCAGCGACGTTGTTGGAGGCGGGGAAGTGCAGACGCAGCAGGTAGCGCATGTGGACTCCGAGGGGTGAGACGAAGAGCAGGCCCGCGCCTGCCCCTGTCTTCATGAGGGACCCGTCGAAGTACATAGTCGAGAGCTCGGCTTGGATCTGCGCCGGCGGGAGCTGGGTATCGGTCCATTCAGCTACGAAGTCCGCCAACGCTTGTGACTTGATGGCTTTTCGTGGAGCGTAGGTGATAGCTTCCCCCATTAGCTCGGCAGACCATTTGGCAACGCGCCCCGTGGCCTCCCGATTGTTGATAATTTCTCCGAGGGGGAAGGATGATACCACCGTTATGGGATGAGCAAGGAAGTAGTGCTGGAGCTTGCGCCTCGTGATGATAATGCCGTAGAGCAGCTTCTGGATGTGCGGGTACCGGACCTTGGCCTCGGAGAGCACCTCACTGATGAAGTACACCGCCGTTGGACTGGTAGCGCGTGACCCTCCTCGTGTCTCTCGACGACTACGACCGCGCTGACCACCTGGGTGGTTGCGGCCACGTAGAGGGGGAGAGGCTCGAGGGATCGTCACCCTAGGCTGGTCGTGGTGGTACGAGAATTGGCGCGGAAGTCAGCAATCCCTTCAACTTGGTTAGGGCCTCCTCGGCTTCGATGGTCCACGCAAAGTGCTCTGTTTTCTTTAGCAGGCGGTAGAGGGGTAGCGCCTTTTCCCCTAGCCTCGAGATGAACCTGTTGAGAGCGGCTAGACAGCCTGTCACCTTCTGTACGCCCTTGAGGTCTCGGATTGGGCCCATCCTCATGATTGCTGAGATCTTTTCGGGGTTGGCCTCGATCCCCCGCTGTGAGACAATGTAGCCAAGTAGCATGCCCCGAGGCACACCAAAGACACATTTCTCGGGGTTGAGTTTCACATTCTTGGCCCGGAGGCACTCGAACGTGGTCTCGAGATCGCTGATGAGGTCCCCGACTTTGTTGGTCTTAACCACGATGTCATCGACGTAGGCCTCGACGGTTTTGCCTATGTGTTCGCCAAAGATATGCTGCATGCAACGCTGATACGTTGCCCCGGCGTTACGAAGGTCAACGGGCTGCGTATCGCCCTCGAGCTTGGGGTCCGACGCCTCGACGTTCGAGGGGACTCGCAGCTCGTCATCAACCAGGTCATGAAGGCCTCAAGCTGCATCGATCCCAGATGGAAGCATACTGTGGAGAGTGCGCAAGCTAGAAGACAAGTTCTACGACGCCTCGAGCTCACCACATCGCTCGAAAGTACAATGAGGCCGCAGACGAGCTGGCTAAGTTAGCATCCCGCGCGCACCCAACCGTCCCACCAGACGTCTTCTCGAGGGACGTTCTCGAGCCATCCGTCAAGATCGGCCCGGGGGTAGCCCCTCGACGCCACCTCGAGCCGGACACAGGGGCTCGACCCTCAACGCCACCCTCGAGAACGACCCCTCGATATCCGATGAGGCAATGCAGATCGACGCACCCGCCACTTCTTCATCACGACCCCACGACTGGCGGACGCCCTTCCTCGACTACCTGACACAAGGCGTGCTACCAGAAGACAAGACGGAGGCCCGACGCATCGCCTGAAGGGCCAAGACCTACGTCATCTACGGCGACGAACGAGAGCTGTACCGACGAAGCCCATCAGGAATCCTTTAGCGCTGCATCCCCCTCGAGGAAGGACGCAGACTCCTCTACGACATGCACTCGGGGGCTTGCGGCCATCACGCAGCGCCAAGGACTTGGTGGGGAACGCCTTCCGCCAAGGCTTCTACTGGCCCAACCGCTATCGGAGATGCCAAGCGCCTGGTTCGAGCTTGCCAAGGGTGTCAGTTCTACGCCAAGCAAACGCACCAGCCCGCGCACGCCCTACAGATGATCCCCATCACTTGGCCGTTTGCAGTCTGGGGGCTCGACCTCGTGGGTCCCCTCAAGATGACAACTGGAAAATGCACGCATGTGCTCGTCGCCATCGACAAATTCACCAAGTGGATCGAGGCTAAGCCTATAGGCGACCCCACCTCCGAGAAGGCCGTCGAGTTCATCGCCGACATCATGTACCGGTTTGGGGTGCCTAACGTCATCATCACCGACAACGGCACACAGTTCACGGGCAAAAAGTTCATCAACTTCTGCGACAACAACAACATCCGTGTGAACTGGGCCTCGGTCGCGTACCCTCAATGCAACGGGCAGGTCGAGCGCGCCAACGGCATGATACTCCACGGGCTGAAGCCGAGGCTGTTCAAGACCCTCAAGAACTTCGGAAAGGGGTGGGCTGCCGAGCTCCCCTCGGTGCTGTGGGGCCTCAGGACTACGCCGAGTCGAGCCCTGGGTTCACTCCGTTCTTCCTAACCTACGGCCCGAGGCTGTCTTGCCTACAGACCTCGAGTACGGCTCCCCTCGACTTCGAGCCTACAACGAGCAAACCAACGGTGAGAGGCTTGCCAACGCCAAGGACAGCTCGAGGAGGGCCGAGACGTGGCGATCATCAACTCCGGCGCGCTACCAGCAAACACTTCAACGCTACACGACACACGTGCGCAAGATGGACCTGGCGAAGGGGACCTCGTGCTCCCAACGTACTCAAGAATAATCGAGGAGCGCCACAAGCTTCACCCGGGGGACCTGCGAAGGGGGACCTCGTCTTCAACATCAGTCTGCAAGATAATCGAGGGCGCCACAAGCTCACCCCTCCATGGGAGGGCCCATACACCGTAGCTGAGGTGCTCAAGCCAGGACATACAAACTCCACGACGATCAGGCAGGATCCTGGCGAATGCGTGGAACATATCTCAGCTACGTCGCTTCTACCCTTAAGGGCCTCGAGGCCTTGTTCATTTTGTTGCTTTGTACAAACACGTTAAATATGAATGAACAAACTCATGCATTGTCTTCCATATCACTTAGCAACTTAGGTAGCCTCGACCCTGCCTTGCTCAGGGGAGCCTCCCTCAGGGGCACAGGTGGGAACCCCCTCCCCAGACTCTGGAAAAAGCGCGTTTTTCTTTTCAAAAAATTCGACCCTCGTCTCGATTCGCACCTCGAGCATACTAGCACGTCTAAATCCGTAAATGCCTCGAGCCTCCAAGAGTCGGGGGGCGTCGACGTAGACGGCCACCTACGCCCCCGGGCTACGGTACCCTACCTACGCCTCCCCTCGAGGACTCGTGACGCGTATCGAAGGAACACAGACCAAGCCGGTTGAAGCTGAGCTAGCGACAAAGAGAAATGATCGAATAAATTTGAAAAGAAAATAGCTTCTTTAAACAAACGAGTCATATACACATGCGTTGTCCTCGACGGGCCACAAGTCATGACATAAATTTTTACAAGGGCCTCGACGCCCAAATTTGGCACGCAGGCCTCACTCTTCATCGGTCTGGTACTCCTCCCCAAGGTCTTCTACCGCGGGCTCAGCCTCGACGTCTGGCCCAGGAGGAGGGGGGCCACCTGCACCACTGTCCGCATCGGGAGGCAACACATCCTCCTCGAAGAGCTTCGCGAGCGCCGCCCCGGCCTCTCCACCTTCTCCAGGATCTTGTCGACGCGGTGGTCGTTCCACTCTTCGTCCTTCCCCTCGATCTCGACGAAGCCCTTGGCGACGACATTGACCGGGTAGCGGAAGCCGGAGCGGATGGCCGCGAGCGCCTGCTTTACACCATGGTGGAGAGCGCTCCGGACGCGGTCCCGCGCGGCCTCGTCAAAGAAGCACAGGGCGTCAACCAGGCGTCGCTCGCCTCGAGCCACCGTGCCCTCGCCGTGGCCACCGGGTCGACACTCCACATGGAGCTGAGCCTGTCAAGGGTGACGCGCGCTCGTTCCGCCACCATGGTTTCACCTCGGAGTTGCTCCATGAGAGCCTTATTCGTCTCGCGGAGCTCCTCGGAGGTCTTCTCGATATCTGTGCAACAAACAGAAGGGGGTAAGTCCGCGGCGTGGCAAGAATCTCGAAATCAAAGCAAGACGAGGCATGAAGATTACCTCGCAGTGCACGCCCAGAGCGGCGAAGTCGCTGGTAAGGACCTCGACGCGCTGCTCGAGTGTACGCTTTTGGGACAGCGTGTCGAGTTTTTCGCCCCTAAGGCCCTCGACCAGCTTGCCCGTCTCCGCAAGGGCCAGATCCTTCCGGATCACCTCCTGCCGCGCCAGCCTCCGCTGCAGCCAGGGCGGTGGCGGCCTCGCTCTTGGCTCCTCGGCCCCTTTCTTCGCCGCCTCTGCTCGCCTCCTCGTCTGCCCGCAACCGGTGCGGTGGCTGCTTCGCTTTGGCGTCGACGGCCTCCTTCTTCGTCGCCCTTTGTTCCGCACGCCTCTGTCGCAGAACGGGCGGTGGCGGCTTCGCTACGGGCGTCGGCGACCTCCTTTCTCGACGCCTCCACCGTGGCCAGAGTGGTGGTGGCCTCCCTCTTAGCTTGGGCGGCCTCGTCACGAGCCGACTGGGCCTCCGCCTGCGCCGCGTTGAGCCGGCTCGCCATCTGCGCGTTCCCGACCCAGCTCGGCGCGGAGCTCCTAGAGCTCCCCCCTCCGCCTTCGCGAGGGCGGCCGCCACCTGCGCGGACTTGTCCGCCTCTCCGAAAGGACTTCTCCTGCCTCCTCCACGAGCTCGGCCACCTCCCTGAAGATCAACCGCGCCTCCCGCGGGGGGCCCCCTGCCGGGTCGACCGCCCGGCGAGGATAACGGCGCCGGTCGGTCTCGTCGGCGCGTCAGGATACGGCCACACCGGTCGATCGATCTCGACGATGGGCAGGCCCTCCCCCTCCGGCTCGAGCGGCGCTAGCTGCGGCCCACCAACCGGCGGCACAGGCTGCGCTCCCTCAGCCCCTCCGCCGCCTCCCTCCTGCTGCTCTGTCCCCTCCCGAGGCGACGGCGCGGCCTCGCGTGGAGGCGGGACTCGAGCGGGTAGCGGATCGCTCGAGGGGTGGCTCGTCCCCAAGCTCTCCTCCCTCGCCGGGTCTTCCGGCGTCTTGTCGTCCCCTGGCCGGTGCCTCGAGCGCCAGCATTGAGCCCTCGACGGGGACGGCACCCGCTCCAGCTCGTCCAGGAGCTCCTCCACCGTCGGCACCTTCTCCACCGACCCCTCTCCCTCCTTCCCCTTATCCGCAGGCCGGCTCACGTCGATTGGGATCTCGAGGGCCGCTGTCTCTTCAGCCCCAGACGCCGACGGAGCCGTGCTTGTCTCGGATGCTCCCCCCGAGATGGCCGTCGTGACGGGGGGAGGAGTGGCCCTCTCGGTAGGTGCCACCGGAGGAGGAGGTGGAGGAGAAGGTGGTGCTGCGATGGACGCAGTAACGGCGGGCTCGGCCCAGGAGCCGCGGTCCCTGCTAAAAAAGAAACAACGTCGTCAGATCAAGAAAAAGCCTCGACCTTCGTGGTCGACGGCGTCGGCCTCACCGAGATCCGCGGCGGCCATCTGGCTTCCCCGAGCCATGGCCGCTCGAGCCTTCACCAGCCAAGCGGCCTCTCCAGCGGAAGAAGGAGCCATACCTCGAGGTGCTTGGACCTCGGCAGAGCTCGAGGTCTTGGCCTGCTTGGACACCCGGGGGTCCGCCTCCTGTCGGGGGCGCTTCTCCTGAAAAACCAGAAACAGCACATATCACCAAAGGTAAAAGGTAAAGTTTCCTCTACCAACAAAATTGAGGAGCACTACTTACCCAAAGCGACGGCGGGGCTTCTTCCCGAATCGCCGGACCCGCTCGGGGGCTTCGAGCCCGCCCCTGGGCTCGAGCCACGCCCCTGAGCCGTTTTCGTATGGGCCGGATGGGGGGAAGGCTCCCGATGCTTCCCGTGGCTCGACCCCAGCGGGGAGCTCTCCTTTTGTCTCTTGTCCCAGGGGGGCGATCGTGTCTCCTTCGAGCGGTCATCTTGGCGCCTCTCCCGGCGCGGGCTCCGGGACCTACTCCGGCGCTCATGCTGACGGTCACGCCCCCCCCCCCACGTCCGCCTCCTTCTCCCGGCGGCGGTGCGGCGACGGGCTCCAAGGTCGCTCGCGACTCCCGTCACGGACGACCGGGGCTCCCCCCCTGACGGTCATGGTGGCGGGGGCTCGACGCCCCCTCATGCTGCCCGCTCCTCCGCGGGCTCGATGGCGCCCTCGACGGCGTGCGGCGGTCGGGCCTGGAGTCCTTCTCGACGTATTGGCCGCTTCTCAAAGACCGGCCCTTCTCGAGACCCCCCCCTCTGGTCGACGCGGTCGTAGCCTCCTTTTGCGCCGCGGCGATGGCGCTCCTAGTTCGAGGCTTCCTCGCGTCAGGGGGCACGTCCGGCATGGAGCTCGACGGGCCCTGAGCCTCCGACGAGGTTGAGCCTGGCGCAGCCCTCCGTTGCTGCGTCCCGCGCGATCCCTTCGCCGGGGGGACCTCCAAGACATCCTCCTCCTGCATAGAGGAGCGGTCAGCCGGATGTCGACGACCCCGCGCGCCTCAAACGCGCATCCATCCCTTCATCGTCACTCTCCTCCTCGTCATCGTCATCCTCCTCCTCGGAGCTCGTCGAGCTGAGCTCGGGAGACTCCTCTCCAGGCTGCCGGTTATGGCGAGCCTTCGCTAGCCTCTGCTCCCGTTCCCCTCGACGCAGGTTCCTCTCTTTCTCTTTCTTCTTCTTTGCATCCTTACTATCCTTATCTTTCTGAGCAGAGAGGCGCCTCACCTGTCTTTCCGCGGCGTCCTCCCTCATCGGGGCCTCGACGTGCGACATGTGAACGCCCCCTGCAAAAAAGGAAACTTGATAAGGAAAACCACAAGGAGAGCGAACAAAGTTCGAAGAAAAAGGAAAGAAAGGGGGGCTCTAGCTCGAAGGAGGCTTACCGGGTCGAGGCACCCCGCGTCGGGCGCCATGGCGATCAGGTTGGCCTCCTCTGGGCGGAACGACCCGTGGACCATGTGACACCCTAGTGTCAAGCACTGCATTAGGAATTGCAATTAGCTACTAAGAAGCATAAGCAATGCATTGCATCATTTCATATGCATGAGAGTGCTTTTGTCTTTTGTTTATTTATTTAGATTTGGATTTCTATTTGACTCGATGATTTAAGTGGATCTCTGCTTGGGCAAAGAGTTTTATAAAATAGAGTTGGAGTTTTTGACCTAGTTCAAAATAGTTTTTATCAGATAAAAATGAGGCAAAGAAAATGGTTTATGTTGCAAAACTGGCTTTATTTATGTGGAGGTTGTAAAAATGGTTTTCAGAAAAAGTGTCTTATATGAAAGTTGTAGAGAAAATTATTTTGAGCAACTTTCATATTTGGGTCAAAACTAGTTTGGAGTTTTTGAAACTGTTTTGAATGGTCAAAGTTTGAAAAGAATTTGGAAAAGAAAAAGGAAAACGATTTCTCTCTCCCCGCCCCACCTTTCGGCCATCTGGCCTTCGGCCCAACTCGCGCGCGCCGGGCCCAGCTCGCCCGCTCGCGTGCGCCGGCCCGCCCCCCGCACTTGCCCGCGCACCGCGCGCGCCGCGCACCGCCGCCCGCCTGACGCCCGTGTCGTACGCCGGCCGCAAGCGCCGCGTGGCCGCCTTCGCCTGCACTGTATCCCGATCGCCCTATCGCCGCAAGATCGTTGCTCGCTCGATCACGCCACGATCCCCGCTCGCCAGTCGCCGCTCGCCTCGCCTCCGCCTGCCGAGCCCTGCTGCCCGCGCGCGCCGCACGCCACGTCGTGGCCCCCGCCACGACCGGCCGTCCGCCGCTCCGACGACCAAAACCCCGCGCGCCCCCGCACTCCTCTCTCTTTCACTCCTCCTCTCGACTCCCGCCCCCTCTCTCTCTCTCACTCCCTCTCCTGCCCGCGAACGCAAGGCCGAGCGCTCACCTCACCTCGCCTTGGCCACTGCACGCCACCGCGAGAGCGCCTCCCCACGTTCCAGCCCTCACTGAGCCACCGCCGGCCGATTAACTCCGGCCACCACTCCGCCATCATCTAGACCGCACGGTGCTCCTGCTTCCACTCCACTCCGCCGGAGCCCCCACCACTGCCAGAACGAGAAGTGCCATTTCGGCCGCCATCGACGACCGGGAGTGCACGCCATTGTTCTACACCACCCGAACCTTCGCCGAGCCTCGTATCTCCCATCGAGCTTCACCGAGTCAAGGCAAGGTGAGAACACCTATCCACCTCAACGCTAACCGCTCCCTATCTCACTCTAATCTCCCTCTATCTCGGCCGAGAGCGCCATGGGCGCCGCCGCGGCCATGCTCAAGGTCGCGCTCCTCTGGAGCCAATCAAGCCAAACCAACCCGTAGCTGTGCTCCTTAGGGTTCACTCGAGCTTTTGCCTCCCCCAATTTCTCCGGCCGCTGCCGGAAACGGCGTAGCCGCGCGTTGCCGCCATCACCGTTCGCCGCCGCTCGCCGCCGGCATGCTCCGGCCGTGCGCTAGCCAAACCACCTACACCTCTCGGTGCGCCTCGCGTCGAGGCGAATTTCACAAGCCTAGCTTCCCGCTGGCGACCTCACCATCGGCGAGGAATCGACGGTCAACCTCTCCCCTGTTTTCCGTCTCGCCCGAGCCTCGAGCCAGGCCTTGACGGGCGATTGTTTTTCCGTCTCGCCTGAGCCTCGAGCCAGGCCTCGACGGGCGATTGTTTTCCGTCTCGCCCGAGCCTCCGAGCCATGCCTCGGACAGACGTTTGTTTTTATCATCTCGCTCGAGCTAGGCCTCGAGCGAACCCTCGGGCACTGTCTCGTTCGAGCCGGCCCTCGAGCGAACACACACCTACCGCCGTGTGCTCGAGCCAGGTTGGGTCGAGTTGGACTGGGCGAAAGCCCCGTTTGGGCTAGAATAAAGTTTTTCTTTTTTTAGTTTTCTGCACAGTAACTAAGTTTGTTATTTTTGCTATAATTAATCTGTAGCTCTGTTAAATATGAAATTTTCAGTTTTTCTAGTTTGTTTATGAGTAGATCTACCATGGAAAAATATAAAAGTATTTTTGGTAGGAGTTTATTTTACTATTTTCATTTATTCCAGTTTATATGCTTTTGCTAAGATAAATGGTTATATATGTTTTCTGGTTGAGTTAATTCCTGGAAAATTTTGTGGTAAGTTTATTATTCTGTTTTACACCTGCGAAAAATATATGATGCACTATTTATGTGGAAAAAGTTTCTCTGTATGATTAAAAGTCCTTTTTGGCTGATTTCTTAAGAATAAATGTTAAGGTGTTTTATATGCTGAAATAAAATATGGTAAAATTTGTATAGTCTCTGTTTATGATGTCCAAGCTAAGAAAATTGTAAGCATGATCTGTTATGTGAAGAAATCTGAAGTTGTTTTTTACAAATGTGCTTTTTCTGTGTTTTTCTTTGGAAATTCATGTAAGAAATAATATAATGTTTCTGTTCATGGAACTTTCTTGATAAGCATAAAATGTGAAGTAGAATCTGGAAAAAATATGAAGTTGAGTTTATCACCCTTTTCCAGTAGGGTTGTAGTTCAAGTGGTTTATTTGGGATAGATTGGTTTATTTGGTGTAGGCTTGTATGTTTTATGCTCTGGCCACAAGTTTTCTGCAGTAGAATGCTTTTGAGTAAAAGAAGCCAGGAAAATTATGAACTCTGCTGTTTTGACACTTTTGGATAAGGAGCTAGTTCAAAGTACCTTTGAGCAGTTTATTTGTTATTTTTGTATCTGCAGTTCTGTATTTTATTTTGGCTGGAATTTATTCAGTAGAGTCTTGAGAGTGTTAATTGTCTTCGGGAATTTTGTGGATTTTTCTGAGTTCAGAAAAATGCACTTGCAGTTCAAACCTGAATTTCGTTTGAATTATTAAATAAGAAATAGGTGAAAAAGGATTTTGTTTCATGAATTAATAAGTATTTACCTCAATGTCAAAAGTGGTTCAACAAGTTGGTTTTGTTGGTTTGCAAGAAATGCTCTTCTCATACCACACATCTTGCACCCGCATTGCAAAAATTTATTATTCGTCGCATGCAATAGGATCGACCCTCCGGAGCCCGAGCAGGAGCCAGAAGCAAACGCCGAGCAGCAAATTCCGGAGCTTCAGCAAGCCGAGGAGGTCGACCCCGCCAGCGACACTAACTTGCCCGAGTGCCCCTTCCACGAGGCCTCGGTCTTCACCCAAGGCAAGCCCCGGAGCATATTAAGCCTCCTATCTTTTGCAATTAAATTACTTGAGTCCTTTATATTTGTGATGCATTAGGTTAGGAGTTGATTGAATCCTACTTGCTGCATTATCGTTCCTTGATTATTGATTATTACCCACCTTGTTATCCTGTTACTTACTATTATAATGTAGAATTGCTTAGCCTGCTGAATAAAATAATAGTTGAAGATGTTTTTCGTAATACCCTGATGGGTAGTTACCGGATCACGGTTGGCTATATTTGCTATCGTGGAAAAGAACCTGAGTTGTAGTGAAATACGGTCAACTGGAAGGCAAGGCACAAGTTTGGAAACTTGGAGCAATCCGTCCGTTGGATCGTGTAGGTTTGTATCGATGTTGGCCCTCGTTCATTTTTGAACGCGCCCTTTTACTTAGGGATATGTCGGTGCCGTAATCATCGACCCCAAAGCCGGTTAGAAGCTGTCGGGCCGGTCTCAACCCGTGTCGTGCCCTCTAGTATGGGAATTGCGATCTGCCGCGTGAGGCCATCGCCAGGTTCCAATTGGGCGGTCCGTGCTGTGAGCCGCGACGATTACCACCACGAACAAGCATCGAGCGGTTGCCCAATGCATGGACCCGACGGGGAAAGTGTGGGCTGGTATTAAAGGTCTTTCACCAGCTGGTTTGGAATTCGATTCGAGTCGCCGTCTCCCCCGGTTAGTGGGAAACTATGGCGAGCTTCACCGTCACCCACGATACACAACTCCATGTGATGTTTTAAAGGATCAACTAAAATGTGGATAAATCAACTGGGATATGGTTTATATTATTGATTGGTAGATTCAAGTGAGTGCTCTAGTACAGGTGAAAAACCTAGAATTAAGGAATAGGTCTAAAAATGACAGCTCATCATTATCATTAATTACCTCTTATCTAAAATTAAGCTTTTCGCAAGTAAAGATCCCAGCTCCACCTCAAAGCCTTGCATACCCTTAGAGTATTTATTTTCAGTTGGACGGGTAAGTCTAGCTGAGTACATTCCCGTACTCAGGGTTTATTCCGTTTGTTGCAGATGGCAGGTCTACTTTGGCTATGTAGCACTGCCTCTACCCGGTGGAAGGTGATGAGGAGTAGGCCCAGGGCAGGGTCGTCCAGAAGCTTCCCTTTTTCTTTGCTGGTCTGAGACTTCTAGTGGCACATTATCTAAAAGGGAAAGTGAGTTGTGTGAGTTGGTTATCAAACACTGTTTTATTTGGGACCACATGTGTTGTGGTCGTGTTTCAAACTTATTCAAGCTTCCGCTCCTTCAAAATTCGGTTTGTAATAACTCCGTTTTAAATTCGCACTCTGATATTTTAAATTCGGTTTCGTTTTCGCTATGATGTATCTTTACGAATGTAATCCTTGAACGATGCGATCCTGTATGATGAATGGTGAAAGAAATCCTTCGAGATTTCTGGACTACCGGGGTTATATGGGTTCACGTATGAGTCGAAGTCAGACGGATTTGGCTAAGATAATACTTGAGCTCTTATAATCAGGGCGGTTCCGCCACAGACCGTGACCGACACCCAGGAGATAGCCTCGTTCCGAGACAACTCCCCCTCGGCCATCCTCGACTGGTTCAGCGTCTCGAGCGGGGCGTTCGGCCCCATCTCGAACATGAGGAGGGGGCGGTCCGCCAGAGGAAGAACCCTCCGCTGATGAGAACGCCCAGATGACCGCCTGGACGGTCAGCTTCTTCTCCTCCACCAGCCCCCGCATCGTGTTCATCAGCGGTCCAGGTGGCGCTGCCAATCCGCTGCGATGCCCCAGTTCCACTTCTCCGGGCGCTGGGTGATGACCCTGCGGTATACTGCGGAAGGAGCCCGTCCTTGTTCCGCAGGTAGAACCAGTGGTCGTCCCACCCGCCTGGTTGGTGGAGAGCTTGTAGCGGAGGTAGTCGCGGGGACGTTGGCCGACGTGGCCCGGTCCTCGCGGTGATGGTGAGGGAGCCCACGCGCGCGAGCCTCCTCCCGCTCGGCTTCGCAGCCTTGTGGAAGAGCTTGCCCCGGAAGAGGTGGACGAACATCTCCCAGTGCGGCTCGATCTTCAGATACCCCTCGCACACCGCCGGCGTAGATGAGTTGGGGAGAAGTGCTGCAGCTCCACCTCGAAGTGGTGGGCCAACCTCCGCATGAAGCGGCTCGGCGGGATGCCGAGCCCCATGCGGTGGTAGCGCGTGAAGCTCACACGTACCCCTCCGGCGGGTGCGGCTCCCGGTGGTCCGCCGACGGGAGAATCCACCACGCGGGACCCTCCTGCGGTTGGGGCGGAGAAAGCCCCGCTCCACCAGCATCCCAACTCTTGCTGCGTCGTTTTCGTCGGGGCTCCAGTCTTCGGCCGGCAGCACCTGGGACGAAGAGCGGCCATGGCGGCGACGGCGCGGATCTGAGCGGTGGACGGGCGCCGGGCCGGAAGATTCCCAATTGCTGGCTCGGGAAGAAGGTGTGTGGAAGCTACCGGCGGCGTGTGAAGGCAAAGGCAAAGTAAAGGGTTCCTCTCCCCTCTCGGTATTTATAAGAGAAAACCCCGACGGGCGGGGTCTCCCACGACGGAAAAAAGGTAACTGCACGCATTTAATGCGCCCACCTAACCGAATCTCGAGCTGATTGACAGGTACACGCGGCAACTTCCCATTTGCTCCTCTACTTGGGCCCACCACGACCGCCGCTCCAACTTCGCGTCCGTCGCCCTCCCTGAGAGTTTCCGCCTAAAAAGGCGCGCCTAACGGGCAGAAGAATTCCCAGACGACGGAGGCTTCTTCACGAAGGTAAAAATGGGCCCCGGCCCTTCCAAGCCTCGAAGCAGCGAAGGCTGGCCCTCGAAGAGGGTTCGACAGCCGGCTTTGAGCACCCGAGTCAGGGACACCAAGGGGCGCCACTCGCAGCATCGCTCGAGGGCCAAGCCTTCGAGGCCCCTCACGTGTATCCAAGGCAGGGCGCACGACGTGCAGTGAGATCCCCTCGGAGGGAGACATCGAGCCACCAGGTCCTATCGAATGGACCTTGCATTCCTGCAGACTGTGCGCCCACGCTTTATGAGATCGCCTCCGGGCTTCAGTCGACCCTATCGAACAGGGCACGAGGTCTCACTTGGATTCCCCCGTTACCAGCTCACCGGGAATCTCGATACTCACCCGCTCGTGATAGTACGAGGCATCCCCCTCGCATCCGATCGAAAGGACTCGCGGGATGACAAGCCAGGGCAACCGGCGTGCCGGACAGCTCGAAGAGCCGGCCGGTCGGTTCAGCCTGGCACCCCTCGACGAAAGAGGGTCAAAAAACTCAGGGGCTCGGCACTCCCGAACCTAAAAAATACAACTAACACTCACACTCGCAAAAAGCCCACGAGGGAGTTCAAACCACTCCCCCGTGGCCTCGGGGGCTACACCCGCGGGTGTCGCTCGTGCGACACCCACGGAGTCAATGTAACCAAACCCTCGAGAGCCAGTAGTTAACCCTCAGGATCCCGGTTAGGAGCCCCTGCTCGAGTGCCAGCACTCGAACAAGGGCTCGGGGGCTACTGTCGAGGGAACACCAAAGGGATACCCCCAAGCAACGCAAAACAAATAGGTTAAACCTAGAACACCAATTAATAACAGACCTAGCAAGTCTAACCTTCTAAAAAGCCAACCCCTCGAGGCCTACAACGCCGGCCCATCACCAGGGAGCCCAGGGCCGCCGAAGCCTTACTGTCCGCCTCATGGCAGCTTACCCCTCGAGCCCCGGCACATAGGCCTCGAGCCCTGCACCGCTCCTCGAGACCCCACGCGGGGACCTCGAGCCTCACTAGTACGGTAACCTATCCCTCGAGACACATCACGCCTCCCTCGAGCGGCACAGACATCGGATATCAATCCCACACTACGCATTTAATGCGTTCACCTACTCCGGTCATGTCTTCTGGAACCCGACGTGTGCCACAGTGAGCCAGGGCAGAGTCAAATCTCCTTTTTCACCACAAGCATGGGCAAAAAGACATCAGTACAGCACTGTTCGGCCATACCCTGCACTGTTGCACACTCGAGTCACGACTCGAGGCCTGGCTACCCGCTGTGCGGCCGGGTTTTCCGAGACTTGCCCATACCTGCGGGGGCTCGAGCCCCCCGTAGGCGCCACCTCGAGGCCGGCTCCGCCCCCCTCGAGCCCTAATTGCTTTCATGCTATTGGAGGACAGGTGCCTCAAGATCCGGAGGGACCCTGACACGTCCAGTACATGTCGGAATGGGCGCAGCACGCCCTCCACGTCCGCGCCCGGAATGGAGGCCACGCTTCAGGGACGCCTCAACAGCAACACCCACGCCGGCTCCAGTGACCCCGACAAGACAGACTTCCTACCCTCCGTCGTATTGGACATTGTACATCCCGACTCTTGTATCATTCCTGTGTAACTCTGGCCTCCTCTTGCTCTATAAAAGAGAACACCAGGGGTCTTCACGCACCCGGTTACGCACGGGCTTGCGCGACACGAGTCCACGCACACACACTCAAGTCCGGACTCCGGTCCACGCTCATTGAGCTTGTATTGCCCCTGTACAAGCACTTAGGTGCAAGTAATACAAGAACCTCCTCCCCCGCTGGACGTAGGGCCTTCTTTGCCCGAACCAGGATAAATCCTTGTGTCATCTTGCATCACCATCCAGGAAAAGAGCACGCGATCATATTACTAGTTGGTGTCATACCCCCGGGGTAGAAACACCGACAAAAGGCAATATATAGATTGCAGGTGATATTGATGTTGAGGGGGTTTGGTTGAAGAAGCTATGTTACAAATAGAGTAGTGGATGGTGCTGCTGCAGATTAGAGAGCAATTTTTTATGAAGTGATTAGGTTGTAGGAGCAAGGAGAAATGACAGAGTAGCAACATTTGATTTGGTGGTGAACTGAGTTTCAGTAGAGGAGAATAGGAGCCTGAATCTTGATGGCAAGCAGAAGTGTTGAGCTGCAGTTAGAGATGACAGAGGCATAGAGTTTATTATGGGGAGAAAGATTGAAGAATGCAGTAGATAATTATAGCAGTGATAAGAATTATTGAGTGTCTGATATGAAGATAGGCTTGTGTGTTGGGAGAAGCAAGCAGGGTCTGAAGTTCATGAGAGAGAGAGTTCTTGTGCTGCAATTAGAAAGGAGGGGTGATAACTGCAGAAGGTACAGCAAGGCAATGGAGTGATATGTCAGGAGATTTGATAAATGCAGTAGTAGATTAGCTTTAGCACCAATACTGTGTCAGCAAGATGTAAGATATTGTTGAGTTGGGATACTTCAATTTTCAGAAGAAGTAAGAGTTATGCAACAAAGCAGTAGAGGGATTCAGTGGCTGCAATGTGAAGGTTCAGATTTCAGACAAAGTAGTACGGCGAAGGGCAAAGAACACAGTAGCAGATCAGAAATTGCAGCATGAAATGGCACTAGTCATTCTATTCGGCACAAGATTAAGGCCCGGAAGTAGAGAGGATGTCTAAGTTAGAGTACTGTCATGATGTGGTGTATGTGTGGGCATGCAGTTTCTGGAGAAGCGACAAAGGGCTGTATGTGGTGGAGGCAAGAAGTCAATTAGCAATTGAAAGTTTCAAGCCAGCAGCAGATTTTAGTGCTAAGCATGGGCACCCTGCCTAGAAGCTTGAGAACTCCTTTAGTTGCTTCTGATTAAATAAGAATAGTGCATGTATATTAGTATATGAAAAGCATATGTTGGTGTGGTGTTAGTTACAAAGGATGCTAGCTGATCATTGCAATGGGCCTCACGAATATATGGCAATAGTGGATACTTGAGAATAGTGCCAGAGAGCTCGGCATGTGTGTTCAGAGATGAAGTAACATAAAGCATTTCAGCAAGTGTTGTGGCCATCCAGCCAAGCTTAGGAATAAACTTTTGTAATTAACTTTCTGTGGCTTGTAGTAAGATTGCCCAGATGTATTTATTTAGAAATTCATATGCAAATGGAGTTACCTTCTATCCTCTCTACATCCAGAGATTTAGTATTTTCTTGCCATATATAAGGTCTGTGAAATTTTATTCTGTAAATGTTCAGTACTGCCCATGATTGATCAACGAGAAGCACTGTGTATAATATTGCAAGCGTTCTACATGGTTATTTAGCAAATTCGCTGACCACTAGTCAAGCTGTCAATTTTAGGTGCCCACTATCCACTGTGGCGAGCTTGATGCAGTAGCAGGCCAAATGACTTTGGCAAGACCCTAGAGATGCATACAACAGTTCCTCAGCACATAAATCTCCCGGCAACGACATCGCTAGCATATAATCTATTTGAGAGCATCAGAAGATTCTAAAGTACTCTGCAATCTCAGTAACTTGAACGGTGGACAGTAGTAGTCCTGTCGATCTGTCACGGTGGCCTGATAGCAAGTTCGGCAACCATGTACTGTGTTGATTTCAGCCGCATGCCTGCTTACCTGTGTATCAGTTAATGTTAAAGAAGCCCAGCCTTTTCAGTAGTGTGAATGTGTGATATCAATCAAGAAATGCAAGGCCTCGGATAATCACTCAGAATGTTTGCAAAGTAGTTACTCGTGGCCACCATAAGCTATCTAATAATCTTACAGCAACGCGGCCTATTATTGGTGGCCTGTCGCCTCTCGCAGCTATGAAAATTCGTTGACCAATGATGAAAGCTATGTGTTGACAAATGACAATGCCATTCGTTTGGCCTAAGAAAATTATGTACAATGCAAAGGTGACTTACTGGTAGCACCTGAGTTCAAATATACTATTCGCTTTGCTTAAAGATTTATCCGTGTCCAGACATGATGACAGCAGTCTCATTATAAAGTCTCTCAAATAATCAATCTCAGCTCATTTCGCGACTGACGAGGTCGAGAGCACATACTTCTCAACCGACAAGGTTGGACACATTTCTTTCTAGACCGACGAGGCTAGAAAATGTTCAGCCCTGACCGATGAGGCAAGGCATTTATATGTTCGTGACCGACGAGGACGAATGCTTCATAAAATTTACTTCATTCCGTGACCGACGAGGCCGGATAGCATATGCCATCGACTAACGAGGCTGTGGCAATTCTACTGTTATTTAATATTATGTTATTATTACTTGGAGATCACAACACTCAAGACCAGGAGACACGACCATCAACGCAGCTTAATCGGAGGTCTTCTACGGGATGACTAGCAGATGTAATTAACCGGCGGCTTCACGAGGCCACGGGAACCAAGAACTGCACATCGACCTGTCTTCATATGTATTAGGTGGAATGAAATATAAATCCTAAGTGGGAACGTGTACTTTGTAATTCTCTACAGAATTAATAAAGATCAGAGTTCCCTGAGTTTTGTGTCCATTTAATTTATTTTTGTATACAATAGTATACTGGCACGCCTGCGCATTTTACTTATTCATTCACGCTCTAGAGCGACTCTCCCTAGTCGGGAGATGTTTTCTTTTGGCGAAACAGGGGTGTAATGACTCGATCTCAAAAACTTGCTTTATTTATTGAACATCACTCCTTTGTGTCTCTTGTTGAGCCTACCATTGTAGATGAAGCTCTAGGTGATCCGGATTGGGTGAATGCTATGCATGAAGAATTAAACAACTTCACCCGCAACCAAGTTTGGACACTTGAAGAGCGACCCAAAGGCGCGAGAGTCATTGGAACAAAATGGGTGTTTAGGAACAAGCAAGATGATCAAGGCAAGGTTGTTAGAAACAAGGCAAGACTAGTGGCAAAGGGGTTCTCTCAAGTTGAAGGTTTGGATTTTGGAGAGAACTTTGCACCGGTTGCAAGGATCGAAGCTATTTGTATCCTCCTTGCATATGCATCACATCATGACATTAAATTATATCAAATGGATGTAAAAAGTGCATTTTTAAATGGCTTCATAAATGAACTAGTCTATGCTGATCAACCTCCCGGGTTTGAAGACCCTAGATATCCTAATCATGTTTATAGGTTGTCCAAGGCGCTATATGGGCTCAAGCAAGCCCTAAGAGCATGGTACGAGCGCCTCCAGGACTTACTCATTGAGAAGGGCTTCACCATTGGGAAGGTCGACACCACACTATTCACCAAGAAGCTTGATGGAGAGATCTTCATTTGTCAAGTCTACGTTGATGACATCATCTTCGAGTCAACAAATGAAGCCTATTGCAAGGAATTTGGTGACTTGATGTCAAAGGAGTTCGAAATGTCCATGATTGGCGAGCTCACATTCTTCTTAGGCTTCCAAGTCAAGCAATTGAAGGAGGGGACTTTCATATCTCAAGAGAAGTATACAAAAGACCTCCTCAAGCGCTTCAACATGGATGATTGCAAGCCTATCAAGACTCCAATGCCAACAAACGGACATCTCGACCTAGATGTGGGAGGTAACCCGGTTGATCAAACTCTCTACCGTTCTATGATTGGTAGCTTGTTATACTTGACTGCATCTAGGCCCGACATCATGTTTAGTGTGTGCATGTGTGCTCGCTTTCAAGCCGATCCTAGGGAATCACATCTCATAGCGGTGAAGAGAATCCTTAGGTACCTAAAGCACACCCCAAGCATTGGCCTTTGGTATCCTAAAGGAGCTAACTTCCAACTCGTTGGGTATTCCGATTCGGATTACGTGGGTTGCAAAGTAGATAGAAAAAGCACATCCGGAGGGTGCCATTTGCTTGGGAGATCACTAGTTTCATGGAGTTCGAAAAAACAAAATAGTGTGGCCTTGTCTACCGCCGAGGCAGAATACATAGCCGCGGGTGCTTGTTGTGCACAAATCCTTTACATGAAACAAACCCTTTTAGACTATGGTGTAGTTCTAGAAAGGGTACCTTTGTTGTGTGACAATGAGAGCGCGGTTAAGCTTGCTAACAACCCGGTTCAACACTCTCACACAAAGCACATTGATATTCGCCATCACTTTCTTAGAGACCATGATTCAAAGAAAGACATATCCTTAGAGGGAGTTAGAACCGAAGATCAATTGGCGGATATCTTCACAAAACCTCTAGATGAAAACACTCTTTGTAGATTGCGAAGTGAGCTTAATGTGCTTGATCTAAGTAACTTTGTCAAAAGGTGAAAGGGAGTTGTCTTTGCATTGCATTGTATAATATGTCATGTTTAAATTATGCTATGCACATAGGCTTGTTAGACGTGGTTAAGATAACCGCCCTAAAAAGCGTGTGAAGAAGCTTACCCATGAGCAAACTTGACAAGCAACCTAGATTCAAATTCTGTATTGCATTGCATATGCATGGTTGTTGCTTTGTCGTTTCTTTTCGGTTATGTTTTGAGCAACCGTTGTGTTCGTCCACCGCTAGGGGGAGCATTTGAGGCTCCTAATGGTTGAGTCCCCTAGTTTGGGTGGCCACATGTTGTCTCCTCGAATTTTATTGCTTATTTTATCTAAGAAAATTAAATTAGCCTATGGCAAAATATTTGAAAATTTTGAGGGTTTGAGAGAGGTAACTCCTCTAGGTTCCAACTGGTGTTTATTTGCGTCTTATTTGAGTTGGAACTTGGTTGGGAGAAGTCGGCGCGTCAAATCGAGTCAAAACAGGGGTTTTTGTGTGACCGGACGCTGTGATCGGACGCTGGCGTGCGTCCGGTCAGTGCTTGGACGCGCTGATGAACAGTGTTATCGTCACGTCTGGTCAGGTGATGAGAGTGCGTCCGGTCGTTTTGCTGCAATGTGATCGGACGCATGGGTGCGTCCGGTCGTGTGCGACAGGACGCGTCTGGTCACGTTTTACGCGTTTCTGGAGCTCTCTGTTCGTGACCGGACGCTGGGGCTTCGTGCGTCCGGTCACGCCTAGTGCGCCCGGTCGCCACTTAAATGGCGCGTCTTGTTCTTCAACCGACACGTGGGTCCCTTTCTTGTCTTCATCCTCGCCCATCTCGCCTCCACCCGACCTCCCGCGCCACGAAACCCTACCCGCCGCCGCGCCGACCCCCTCCCGCACCGCTCAGTCGCTACGCGCCCGCGCCGCCGCTGCTCCACGCTCGCGCCGCCGCACCTCCCCTCCCCCGCACGCCTGCGTCTCACCCCCGAGCCTCAGCCCCACAACCACGCCCGCTCGCCCCGCCGGAGCTCACCTCGTCGGCGTTCGTCCCCGCGCTTCTTCTCCACTCCGGCGACTTTCCTCCGGCCGGCAGTCTCCACTCCGTGAGCTTCCCACCCCTTTCCATAAACTGTGCCTCCCACGTGTTCGACAGAATGCCTCAACCACCCGTTCATGCCATCTTAACCCGTTTCTTGGCCATTTTCTCGCGCAGATCCTTCCGGCGAGACGTCTTGGTGCCCAAACGTGTCGGTGTCTTACCCCCGCTTCATCGGTTTGTCGCGTCTCGCCAGGTAGCTCAGCCACGTCTCATCTCTCTCTCTCCTTTTTGCTTTGCTTCCGATAGGTCTCTCATCTCTAGATTATGTGCTTATATATATCCCTATCTATCTCGTACAGCGAGTCGGGACCGTGTCAGTGAGCAGGGTGACAGTGACCGCTTAATCTGGGGCCAAGCTCACGGATACGAAACGAGGCCAAGCCTCTGAGGTTCAGTCTAGTCTCTTGCTTGCAGTGGCAGTGGTTCTCAGTGGCAGTGGCTCTCAGGGGCAGTGGTTCTTGCTTTGCAGTGGTACTTTTCTTGTAGCGATGGCTCGCTGCAAGAACGTCGGTGGTGGTCCCGGGGCAGATCCTCCTCCCCCTCGTCCTCCTTCTGGTGACAAGGGGAAGAGGCCGCAGAAGCTTACGACCAAGAAGCGCAAGCGTCTCGACCGTGACTCAGAGATGGCACTCGCAGTGGCACGAGCAGCCGAGAGAGCAGAGCAGGATGGTTCGACAGGCGGCCTTCGTATTCACGACCAGTCTTCAGCTCAGGGTCGTCAGTCCGGTGGTCAGCAGAGTGGACAGTGGGTTCATGATCTGCTTACAGAGCAGCAGGTGCAGTCTCTGCTTCAGACCAAGGGCGGAGTGGTCTGGGTTCACGGTGTGCAGTACTCTCTCGACGACCCAGTTGAGGTCCTCTCTCCCGACTTCTAGTTTCCGTCAGAGGCCGTGTCGACGAAATATGGTCGATAGTCTACCGAGGGGTATGCCCAAGGTAGTAGTTTGAGCGGCAGAGGCGTGCGAGACATCTGCAAAGCGTAAACACAGGGACGAGAGACGGCGATTTAGACAGGTTCGGGCCGGCAAGTCGCCGTAATACCCTACGTCCTGTGTTCTGGTGGCTGGTTTGTATTGATGGATTGGAATATGACGTGCCTTTGGAGGGGATCCCTGCTCGCCTTATATAGTCGGGGAGCAGGGTTACAACTTGCTGAATCCTAACAGATTACAATCGGTCCCTTTTGGCAAGGAATCCGGGTCTATCTATTGGATCTTCCTTGTCGAGCAAGTCATCAGGATAGTCCTTGGCGGCTGCGACGGCCTGGTCGCGGGCCGCAAGGTCTTCCGGTTGGGCCGTATTCCGTGGGAGAGCCCAAGTCGTGCCATGGGGGTATACGGGTGTAATATCTCCACAGCTAGTCCCCGAGCACGTTGCATCCATTGTGCGGGGCGTCACGAAGTCTTCCGAGCAGGCCAAGCCTGGTCGCATGTCGATGAAGGCGTCTTCCGACCAGGCTGCCTGGTCGCGGGTGCACTTGTCGCAGTCTTCCGACCAGGTTAAGCTGGTCGCGGACGTACAACCGGAGCTGTAACCGAAGTGCAGCCGTGTAGAGTATTCTGCGTCGTTCTACAAAAAGGGATGCAAGGTGCTGCAAGAAAAAATTTTAAGATCCTTCATCTGGTGAAGTGTATCCACTTAGGATCTAGCCGGACCCCAAAGGCTGACGGTACGTCGGTTGAAGTCCTCGCTAGTCCGTCAAACTGCGAAGAAAGAAAAAATGAACAATACATTCACCGCTAGGTGAAGTGTATCCACTTAGTCCCCGAGCTTGGAAGTAGGTGTTGTAGGCACGTGGTGCCGAGCTTGTAATTGTCCTGCATGAAACAGAGTCATTTTACAGAAGGAAAAATGATGTGTGTACACGTAGTCCCCGGGCCTGCTGTAGGAAGCAGCATGGTTCTTGTAGCAGGGCCAAAGAAAGTGGATTAGCAAAAAATATGAGGGGAAAGTCCCCGAGTTCAGAGTTGAGGGTCTACAGTCCCCGAGGAATACTGTAGCGCCGACCAGGAACTGCAGATTTCACTATATCCCTGAAATGAATATGAGTACTAACGGTTGAAGTCAGTCCCCGTGCGTTAGTATCGTATTTATTAGCACGAAATAATTGAAACCTAGTAAATGATGAAGTCGAACAGGCAGGCCGTTTTTACAAACTCGTGGCCCAGCGGCCCATTAAGGCGGATGCGGAGTGGAAGGGGCGCGGGCGGTTGCCGCAGGCAACGTGGCGGTCGTGGGAATGGTGGGCACGGGTTCCCAGGAACCCTGGAGGCGAAGGGTCGGGCCGCATCATATAAAAGGCGAGGCGAACGGCGGCGATTCCCCACCTGCTTCATTTGCTTGCGCCTCGTTGTCTTCGTCTTCCCCGCTTTCTTCTTGCGCCTGAGCGTTCTTTGCCACAGAAACACTGTAGCCCCAGATCTAGATCGGCGCTCACACCAAGTCGCTGTCAATGGCTGGCAGGAAGCGAGCTCGTGGCGCCACGGCGAAGGCGAAGAAGTCGACGAAGGCGGAGTCTGATGACCGCGTCGAGGTTCCGGTCTGGGCGCGCGGGTGGAAGCGGAGCATTCTCCGTCGGGAGAACCTGGAGCAGCTGATCTTCGCTGGCCTGCTCCTGGACAGCGTCACCGGCGGCTGGAGGGAGGCCTACTTGGAGGATTGGCCAACGCCGAACACCTCAGAGCTCGTTGTCTTCGAGGCCTTCTTCAGGTGCGGTTTCGGAGTCCTGGTGCACCCCTTCCTCCTTGGCCTGCTGGAGTACTACCAGGTTGCGCTGTGCAACCTGACGCCGAACACCATGCTGCACATCGTGGTCTTCATCCACTACTGCGAGGCATAACTGGGCATCGAGCCCCACTTCAACCTCTTCCGCCACTTCTTCCGCCTGAAGATCAACGGCACTGGAGCGTCGGACATCGTCGGGTCGGTGTACGTCCAGCTGCGGGATGGGATGGCGGAGAGGTACATCGCGATGCCGCTGCCTTCGAAGGCGATGGAGTACAAGCCCAAGTGGTTCTACATCCATCATGAGGCGCCGAGGCCGCCGTGCGACCCGGCATTCAAGCCGGTGGTGTTGCCGTCGTGGTCGGAGCGTCCCGGCGCGGCGGCGATGGAGGAGGTGGAGGAGCTCCTGAAGCTGGTCGACAAGCGGTGCATCGACGGGGTGTTGGTGGCGTCGAACTTCATCAAGCGGCGCTGCCAACCCTGCAAGGAGAGGGCGCACCCGGCGTATGATTATGCCGAGGACGCGGATGACCGGACGCGGGAGGCGCCGGAGGCCCTGACGGCGGAGCAGGTATTCCTGCGGGTCGAGGCGCTCTTCGACCTGCAGAAGAGAAAGAATGTGGAGTATTCGCGGAGGTCGTACTCATTGGAGTATCCTCCGCCGAAGGTTAGTATCGTTGCCCTGCGTGTGCTCGTTAAAATGCGCAAGTAGATATTTAGTGTTGTGAAGTATTGACTCAGGGTCGGGAGGTGTTCACATCGCGGGCGCCACTGAAGGTGTGGCCGAAGGGAGTAGACCCACCGCGGGAGGACGTCGACGACGGTGGTCGCGGCGTGGCGGGGGTCAACACGGAGGAGATCGGGAGCAGCGAGGAGGAGGGGAGCCAAGTCCCCGAGCCCCAGTCGGGCAGGCGGAGGGCGCGTGAAGACCCGAAAGGGAAACGCGCGGCCTCCTCTGCGAGGAAGAAGAAGAAGGTGTCGCTGGAGACCGGCGGCGCCTTCACCATTGATGAAGAGGCGGCGAAACGCCGCCGCGTGGTCTTCGACTGGTCGGACGACGCGTCTGACGGCGAAGACGACATCCCGCTGAGTGTCCATTTCAGGCAAGGCTCCTCGGCGGGGCGTGGAGGCGGAGCGGCGAGGGCGAAGGCGAAGCCGACGCCGAAGGTGGAGCAGACGCCGGAGCGGGCGCCAGAGGCACGGGAGTCTTCTGGCGGGGCAGCCGGTGCGCCCAAGCCGCATGAGGAGTTCGTAGGCGGCGGCGCGCGTCCGCGCTCTCGCCGCTTCTTGCGCGAGAAGAAGGTGTCGGGCCTGTAAGTATCCCCTGCATATCTTGTTGTTAGCTTAAACTGGTCGGCGTGTTATAACGACGGTGTTACCTAGCATGTCACAGGTCGGCTGATGTCGGGGAGGCGCCGGACGCCGAAGGCAGTGGTCGGAGGGGAGCTAGCCCTCCGTTGGATGCTGGTACCGGTGGGTCGGCGAAGTCGGCCGCGCCGGAGGAGGCGCCGAAGGCGGCGGAGGACGTCGGGGCGTCCACAGTCCCCGAGGCTGAAGAAGCGGGGCGGCCGGAGGCATCCGAAGTCCCCAAGCCTCGGGAGGCGGCGCGGCGGGCGTCCCCAACACCTGGGAGAAGTTCTGGAGGAGGCGTCGCGGCGGGAAGTGCTGCAGCTCCGGTGGCTGGGTCCCTGGGTCGTAACGCCCGGGGGACGAAGAGGAAGGTGGCTCCGCCTGCCTCGCCGGAGATCGAAGAGATTGAGCGTCCGGAGGAGGACCCGCATCGGCGTCCTATCCGCCGTTTCCGCGTTGAAGGTGACGAGGTCGTCGAAGTTGATGACGAGGCGGCGAGCGCGGCAACGGACGCCGTGATTGGAGATGCGTCGAAGCTGCTGGAGAAGATCCAGGTGAGTACATTCACCTCTTCATGTTGTCTTCCCAGATGGCCTTTTTTCATGCTGGTCGTCGTTGCCCTGCAGTACCTGTTGAAGGTCGGGGAGGAGCGTAAGCTCGCCCTTGACCGGATGGCGCCGATGGCCGAGGAAAACGAGCGGCTCCGGGCGGAGGTGAAGCGCGTCGAGGGCCAGTTCGCTGGCTTGGAGGCGCGGTTGGAGGACGCCCATGCTCGTTCCCGCGAGCTTGAGGAGGTGATCCAGCAGCAGGGGCAGGAGAACTTCCAGCTTCAGCTGCGGGCTGACAAGGCCGACGAGTTCGCCGCGCGTGAGTTGACGTTGTTTGCTCCCTTTTCCTCGAGAACGCCATCTGGTCGGAGTCCTAAGCCATGGAGTTCGTTGTTGCAGAGGCGATGCAGGCGGGTGAAGAAAAGCGTCTCCTGGCCGAGGAGAAGGCGAAGGCTCACCAGGAGGTGTACAAGTGGCAGGCTATGCATGCTGGTGAGTCCTCTGGGAGGAATGCGCTCGGAGATTGTTGTTTGTTCTTACCCTTTGTTTTGGCGTTTGCAGCTTACCGCAAAAATGTGCAAATACAATTTGCAGATCTGGAGTGACGCATCAAGGGCTATCACGACCGCTTCTAGTCGCTGGCGGAGGAGGTCGCTCCCTTGGTGCAATGCATCGACGAGGAGCCTTTCTTCCCGGCGGAGAAGGAGCGGCGGATCGGCGATCATGTCGTCCAGAAGGCGCGTGGCCTGTGGGGACGTTTCGAGGCGTATACCAAGGCGGCGGCGCAGAGTGTGGCGGCGCACGGCCTCGCCATTCTTCGTTCGCATTATCCGTGGATGGAGATGTCGAGGTTGAGCGCCAGTTTTGCGGTGAACACGTCGGAGGCCGAGATGGAGCGCCTGGAGGAGGAGGCCGAGCCTGCGGCTGAAGCCCTCGTCGGAGGTGTAGATTTGTTTGGTGCTGGGAACCAGTAGCTTGTAAACTAGGAGTTAGTCTGTAAATAGACTCTTGGTCGAATGGAATGGAAACTTGAAGCAAATCGGCGTGTTTCATTCATTCCCCGAATTCTGCAGACCCGCTAGTCGTGAGCCGTAGCGATGAACAGTTTGGCCTTGGGTTATCCCAGGATCCGTAGCGTAGAGCGCGGAGCTCGTTTGCGCGTAGGAGTCTAGGGCGTCGCCCAAGGGACCACTGCTGGCATCCCATAGCGCAGAGGGCGGGCGCTCATGCACGCGTACGGAGGTACCACGGCCAGGGTCTTTTCCGAGAGGCTCGACGGTGGCGTGACATGGGCGAATGGCGACCGTTGTCGAGCGCGTGGGTGGCGCATATGCGAGGCACTGAGCACATAGCCTTCAGAATTGTCAGCCCAAGGTAGCCTTTCCTTCATAGCGCAGAGGGCGGACGCTCATGCACGCGTAGAGAGGTCGGGACGTCCCCTGGGAGAACTGTTGGCCACCGTAGCGCAGAGGGCGGACGCTCATGCACGCGTCCGGTGGTTACAGTAGTCCCTGCTCTGAGAATCCTTTGGCGTCAGCCAGGCTATTTGGAGAAAATGGCGAGTCGTCCGGAGACGATTTGGAGAGGTCGGCGAGCCGTCCGGAGACGGGTGGAGAGGTCGGCGAGCCGTCGGAGACGTATGGAGAGGTCGGCGAGCCGTCCGGAGACATATGAAGAGGTCGGCGAGCCGTCCGGAGACGTATGGAGAAGTCGGCGAGCCGTCCGGAGACGTATGGAGAGGTCGGCGAGCCGTCCGGAGACGTATGGAGAAGTCGGCGAGCCGTCCGGAGACGTATGGAGAAGTCGGCGAGCCGTCCGGAGACGTATGGAGAAGTCGGCGAGCCGTCGCTTAAGTGTAGAATTTTCTAAGGTGCTCAATACTCCAGGAGTTGGGCACGTCGGTGCCTTCGAGGTCGGCGACCGCTGATGCCAGTAGAATCCTGCACGGAAAGCCTTACGTACCAACATCTTTGCGGCCACGTGGTTCCCACATTCGCCGGCGTGGATGTCGAGGAGAATTTCGAGGCCATCCTCCTTGGAGACGCATTTTTGGAGTACCTCGTTTCTGGAATTTTTGCGCATGAGGGTACCGTCGACCATGATGTAATTGTTGATGCGGCGAACGAGGCGCTCAGCTTCGGTCTTGTCAGCGGGGACAAGGTTCTCGGAGAGATATTTAATGAAGTCGTCACGCCAATCAGATGGCGTTGAGGGGACGGCGGCGACCAGCGGTTCTGTCGACGGAAGTGGAGGCGTGGCATCCGTGGGTGAGCCGAAGCCTGAGTGGTCGGCGATGGAGGGTTCGAGCAGATCGTGGACGAATATGTCGGCGGGGGCCGGAGATCTTGACGACGCCAACTTGGAGAGCTCATCGGCCGCCTGGTTCCGGTCACGCGATAGATGATGGTATTCGATACCGAAGAATTTACCTTCAATTTTTCGGATGGCGGTGCAGTAGGCGTTCATCTTGTCGTTGGAGCAATTCCAGTCCTTGTTGAGCTGGTTGATGACGAGGGCGGAGTCACCGTAGACCATGAGGCGCTTGACGCCTAGCTCGCTGGCGATGCGTAAACCGTGGAGAGCGGCTTCGTACTCGGCGGCGTTGTTGGAGGCTGGAAAGAGTAGCCGTAAAGCATAGCGGAGCTTTTCACCGGAGGGAGATGTGAAGAGGAGACCGGCGCCGGCGCCATGCAGGGTGAGGGAGCCGTCGAAGAAGAGGATCCAATGTTCTGGCGCTTCCGGCGGTACTGGAGTTTGTAGATCCGTCCATTCGGCGAGGAAATCGGTGAGTGCTTGTGACTTGATTGTTTGGCGACCTTGAAAGGCGATGTCGTAGGAGCCAAGCTCGATGGCCCACTTGATGATGCATCCTGTAGCGTCCTTGTTGCGGAGAATGTCCCCAAGAGGGAATTCCGTGATGACAGTGACCCGCTCGGAGCTTTGGAAATAGTGGCGTAGCTTGCGTGCAGTAATAAGGACAGCGTAAAGGAGCTTTTGTACCTGGGGGTACCGAGTTTTGGAGTCATTGAGTACCTCGCTGACGAAGTAGCAGGGTCGCTGGATGGGGTAGGTGTGGCCGACTTCCTCGCGTTCGACGATGATGACGGAGCTGACGACCCGGTTTGTGGCGGCGATGTAGAGCAGCAGGGGCTCCTTCTCCTTAGGTGCGGCAAGCACAGGAGGCTAAGTGAGGTATTTCTTCAGGTCGGAGAATGCAGAATCGGCTTCGGCGTCCCATACGAACTTTTCGCCAGCCTTGAGGAGCTTAAAGAAGGGTAACCCTTTTTTGCCGAGCATGGAGATGAAGCGGCTGAGAGACGCCATGCACCCAGTGAGCTTCTAGATGTCCTTCACGTTGGAGGGAGCTCGCATGCGGAGAACGACCGAAGTCTTGTCGGGGTTTGGGTGAATGCCGTCGCGGCTGACGATGTTGCCGAGCAGGTTTCCAGATGATACGCCGAAGATGCACTTGTTGGGGTTGAGCTTCCACTTGAACCTGTTGAGGGCCTTGAAGGTTGCTTCGAGGTCAGAGATGAGCGTGTCGGTGGTGCGAGTTTTGATGATGACGTCATCCATGTAAGCTTCGACTTTCTCTGGGATGAGGTCCTTCAGGCAATCCTGGATCGCACGTTGGTACGTGGCACCGGCGTTCTTCAGCCCGAACGACATGGTCGTGTAGCAGTAGGCGCCGAAAGGCGTGATGAACGCCGTTTTAATCTGGTCTTCGACCTTCAAGGCAATTTGATGGTAACCGGAATAGCAATCGAGAAAGGAGAGAAGTTCGCACCCGGCAGTGGAGTCGACGACCTCGGCGATGCGAGGGAGGAGGAAGGGGTCCTTAGGGCAATGCTTATTGAGATCGGTGTAGTCAACGCACATACGCCATTCTTTATTCTTTTTTAGTACAAGAACCGGATTGGCCAGCCAATCTGGGTGATACACCTCTTTGATGAAACGGGCAGCTAGGAGCCGGGTGAGCTCTACCCTAATTGCCTCCTTCCTATCTGGCGCGAAGCGATGGAGCTTTTGGCGAACCGGCCTGGCGGTTGAGGAGACGTTCAGGGAGTGCTCGATGAACTTCCGTGGAACTCCAGGCATGTTCGCTGGTTTCCAGGCGAACACGTCGACGTTGCTCCGTAGGAAGTTGACGAGCGCGTCTTCCTATTTAGGGTCGAGGTCGGTGCCGATGACGGCAGTCTTCTCCGGAGCGCCGTCCACCAGGGCGACCTGCTTCGTGTCCTTTGACTTCTTGCTGGAGCGCTGGTCGGAGGTCTCCAGGATCTCGAGATCGTCGGGGCGAAGCTTAGCGGCGTTGGTGATGCAGTCTTGGGCACCCTGGAGCTGTTGGCGTGTCTCGACGGAGTTGATTGTCTCCTGCTCGCACTCGTACGCCACTTGGAGATTTGCTCGAACGCTAAGGACGCCTTTCTTCGTTGGCATCTTGAGCACGAGGTAGGCTTAGTGTGGAACAGCCATGAGCTTGGAGAGCGTCGGGCGACCGAGGATGGCGTGGTAGGCGGTGTCGAAGTCGACGACGATGAAGGTGATGTACTCCTCGCGGAAGTGGTCGGAGGTGCCGAACTGCACTGGGAGGGTTATCTGTCCAATGGGCATGGATGGTTTACCTGGTACGATGCCCTAGAAGGGGAAATTCGCCGGGAACAAATCCCGTTGGAGTAGTCGAGCTCGCGGAAAGCCGATGAGAAGATGATGTTGAGGGCGCTTCCGCCGTTGATGAGGACTTTGCGGTAACGACAGTTGGAGATCACCGGGTCGATGACTAGAGGAAAACGCCCTGGATACTTGTCGTCCGACCATTGATCCTCCCTGGAGAAGGTGATGGGGCGCTCCGACCAGTCGAGGTAGCGAACGTTGGCGGGGTCGTCGTTGATGGCCGCGATGGAGGCGATGCCGCGTTGTACTTGGCGCCGCTTCTGCTCAGTCTCGATGACGACGTTGCCGCCGAAGATGGTGAGGGTCCTCGCTGGTGCACGAAAAGCAGGCTCGTTGTTGTTGGCGTCCTTGTCCTTGTCGGTGTCAATTCACGTCCGCTTGTCGTCGCTCCCGCGGACGTTGCGGGCGATGGTGTCGCACTTGCGCATGGAGTGTCTAGCGCCTTTGTGGAGAGGACACGGGCCATTGAGGAGCTTCTCATAGTCGTTGTCGTAGGTGCGCCTTGGCCGAGTATTGGTGTTGGCGATGTAGCGGCGGTCGTGTCGGCGATGGTCTGTTCTCGGACGGGAAGACTCTGGCCGATCGTGTCGGCGATCTCGGAAGTCATGGTGGTCGCGCTGCTTCGAGCGGTGGTCGCGTCCTTCATTGCGTCGTTCATTGCGACGATCGTCCTCACGGCGACGCTCCTGGGACCGTGATCGGCGACGCGGGCGTTCATGATGGCGATGGGTGTCGTCGGCGTCGGCGTAGGAGTTAGCGATCGTCATTAGTTCGGTGACTGTGGTGACCTTTTTCCGGATGATCTTGTCGCGGAGTTCCTTATGGCGTAGACCGTTGGAGAACGTAGAGATGGCTTCAACATCAGCGATCTCCGGAATCGTGAGCCGCATGGTGGAGAATCGTCGGATGTAGCTTCGGAGGCCTTCATTGTGCTCCTGGTGGATGTTCTGGAGATCACAGCGTGTTCCTGGCTGGACGCAGGTGGCGCTGTAAGTCTTGATGAAGACTTCCTTCAGTTGCTCCCAGGTGTCGATGGTGTTCTCGGCGAGCTTGTGGAGCCAGTTGTTGGCCGAAGACGATAGCATCATGGGGAGGTACTTGGCCATCACGTCAGATCCTCCACCGGCTGCCTGAATGGCGATTTCATACGTGGTAAGCCACTGCTCCGGGTTGGCCTTTCCATCGTACTTGTCCACCGTGGTGACTTTGAAACCCTGAGGCCATTGGACGGCTCGTAGCCGGGAGGTGAAAGGGCGTGGCCCTGTCGAGGCGTCGGGAGCCAGAGCTTGATCGCGAGCGCGATTGCCTTGGGAGACTTCCTAGTCGCGACGTGGCGGCGATCTCCGTCGGCGTGAAGGATGCGGGCTTGGAGGTGTTCCGTTGTACGATGATCTGGAGGGTGAGGCGTAGCGGCCTCTCTTGTTGCACTGTACGGTGGCAGCTTTAACATGGGCGACAACCTTCTGTAGCTCCGGGGTCAGTGGAAGCTTGGAGAGTTCGTTGTAGACGACGGCGAGGTTGGCGCTTGGGGTCCGGTAGACGGGTTGATCATCGACCCTGTCGAACTCGTAGATGAGGTCACGGCCTCCAGCTTGGTCGCGCTCCCGACGTCGCTCGTTGTCGCGATGCTCCGGTCGCGGCGCTCCTGGTCGCGTCGTTCGTCGTCCCGCCGGCGTTGCCGGTCGATGTTGCGTTGCTCCCGATTGGCGCGTTCGCCTTTCGCTTCATTCGACGGAGACGTTGAAGATGAAGCCGCTGCGATATGGCGGGAAGTCAGCCCCTGAGTCGGTGGAGATGACGGTCATAGACCGTGTGGAGGTTGAGCCGTTTGTCGTGGTAGATCGGGACGCCGAACTTTCCGGCACAGTGTCACCGGAGATCTCTTGTAGAGTCACCATGCCGACGAGTGGAGGTGGAGTCATTCGATCGCGCGTGCTGGTCGGAGCCATCTGGTCAGAGCCGAGAGATTGGAGCTGGTCGGAGAGCCGTCGCAGCGTCTGGTGCTGATATGTAGGAGCCACACCGCATAGCCCGAAGGGCATGGACGTTGGAGACGAGGCGCGACGGTGAGTCGGATGCTGATCCGATCTGGGGCGGCGGGTGGGTCGCGCGCTTGAAGTTCCCAACGGTGTACCTGAAAATTGCTCAAGGCAAGATTGGTCGGAAAGCTGTATACAAGCTACCTCGATGGCGTCAATGCATTCTGCAAGTCCTTGGTTGCCTCGATCGATGGCTTCGATCAGGTCGTCGCAAGGGACAATTCTTGGCGGACGGCGTGTCGGCTTGGTGACGCTACGGATGGACGGCAGAGCGTTCGGCGCAGGAAGTTGCGCAGATTCCATGATTTTCGGAGCAGGAGCATGGTCGCCCACGGTCCAGATCATAGATCTGATCTGAAAAGTGGTGCCCAATTCCGGAAGAACCATGGAGCGAGGGAAAGTAACCGCTTGGCAAATCATGGTGTCGTAGCACACACCCCCTACCTGGCGCGCCAACTGTCGACGAAATATGGTCGATAGTCTACCGAGGGGTATGCCCAAGGTAGTAGATTGAACGGCGGAGGCGTGCGAGACGTCTGCAAAGCGTAAACACAGGGACGAGAGACGGCGATTTTCTCCACTCCGACGACTTTCCTCCGGCCGGCAGTCCCCACAACCGCGCCCGCTCGCCCCGCCGGAGCTCACCTCGTCGGCGTTCGTCCCTGCGCTTCTTCTCCACTCCGGCGACTTTCCTCCAGCTGGCATTCTCCACTCCATGACCTTCCCACCCCTTTCCATAAACTGTGCCTCCCACGTGTTCGACGGAATGCCTCAACCACCCGTTCATGCCATCTTAACCCGTTTCTTGGCCATTTTCTCGCGCAGATCCTTCCGGCGAGACGTCTTGGTGCCCGAACGTGTCGGTGTCTTACCCCCGCTTCATCGGTTTGTCGCGTCTCGCCAGGTAGCTCAGCCACGTCTCGTCTCTCTCTCTCCTTTTTGCTTTGCTTCCGATAGGTCTCTCATCTCTAGATTATGTGCTTATATATATCCCTATCTATCTCGTACAGCGAGTCGGGACCGTGTCAGTGAGCAGGGTGACAGTGACCGCTTAATCTAGGGCCAAGCTCACGGATACGGAACGAGGCCAAGCCTCTGAGGTCCAGTCTAGTCTCTTGCTTGCAGTGGCAGTGGTTCTCAGTGGCAGTGGCTCTCAGTGGCAGTGGTTCTTGCTTTGCAGTGGTACTTTTCTTGTAGCGATGGCTCGCTGCAAGAACGTCGGTGGTGGTCTCGGGGCAGATCCTCCTCCCCCTCGTCCTCCTTCTGGTGACAAGGGGAAGAGGCCGCAGAAGCTTACGACCAAGAAGCGCAAGCGTCTCGACCGTGACTCAGAGATGGCACTCGCAGTGGCACGAGCAGCCGAGAGAGCAGAGCAGGATGGTTCGACAGGCGGCCTTCGTATTCACGACTAGTCTTCAGCTCAGGGTCGTCAGTCCGGTGGTCAGTAGAGTGGACAGCGGGTTCATGATCTGCTTACAGAGCAGCAGGTGCAGTCTCTGCTTCAGACCGAGGGCGGAGTGGTCTGGGTTCACGGTGTGCAGTACTCTCTCGACGACCCAGTTGAGGTCCTCTCTCCCGACTTCCAGTTTCCGTCAGAGGCCGTGTCGACGAAATATGGTCGATAGTCTACCGAGGGGTATGCCCAAGGTAGTAGTTTGAGCGGCAGAGGCGTGCGAGACATCTGCAAAGTGTAAACACAGGGACGAGAGACGGCGATTTAGACAGGTTCGGGCCGGCAAGTCGTCGTAATACCCTACGTCCTGTGTTCTGGTGGCTGGTTTGTATTGATGGATTGGAATATGACGTGCCTTTGGAGGGGATCCCTGCTCGCCTTATATAGTCGGGGAGTAGGGTTACAACTTGCCGAATCCTAACAGATTACAATCGGTCCCTTTTGGCAAGGAATCCGGGTCTATCTATTGGATCTTCCTTGTCGAGCAAGTCATCAGGATAGTCCTTGGCGGCTGCAACGGCCTGGTCGCGGGCCGCAAGGTCTTCCGGTTGGGCCGTATTCCGTGGGAGAGCCCAAGTCGTGCCATGGGGGGTATACGGGTGTAATATCCCCACAGGCCGCCTCAGCTCTCGCAGCTACTTCAGCCGGTGGGTCCGCTCCAGAGCCCAGTTCAGCTATTGAGACCCAGGCAGAGGGTTAGCTAGAGGAGGAGCAGCCAGCTCAGCAGCCAGTCCGCCGGTCCACCCGTACTCGCACTCAGGTGTCTCCTAGACCTAAGGGGCAGAGGCGGGGTGGTCGACCCCCTCCGAGGCCACAGGGACCCCCACTTGTGGAGCACTTGGACCTGCGGACCGCGACAGCACGATAGGTGCAGGCCCTACGTCTGATTCCTTACGAGGAGTGGTTTCCAGCTGCCAGGCACCCTCAGGTCTCCGAGGGTTTCTACACAGTGCTTCAGGAGGACTTCTACAGAGCCTATGTCAACAGCGGCGTGCACATTCGACCTCACAGAGTTTGCCCGCTGGAGACTATAGTTGCAGTTGCTGGAGAGGCCAATCGTCCTATGCTATCATACCTGCCCGGGTTAGCGGATCTTCTTGGACGGAGTGGTCAACATGTTGAGGATTGGGTACGACAGTTCTACGCGTCCCTGTGGATCTCCCCGGATCACCGGTTCCTCCACTTTGCCTTCAGAGGGAGGTCCTACAGGCTCTACAGTGCCCGTGCCAGAGAGTACCTTGGTCTGACAGCCTATGCGACCAAGGTTCACACAGTGTGCTATGGAGAGACAGAGCCACCTCGGCGTCCACATGCAGGCGAGATTCCACCAGCCGACTTGGTCCGTGCCTGTTTCCGAGAGCCGTTCGGAGAGGGGTCCAGTCGGCGTCCTCGTGACTTGACGCCGACGGCCCGTCTCGTGAACGAGGTCATGAGGCGTACTCTTCTACCTCGGACAGGCTACAGAGAGGGATTGACCCGTATTCAGATCTGGCTTGTTCACCACTTGGTCTCCCAGCTTGAGTTTGTTATTATCTCTGAGATGGAGGACACACTTGCAGAGGGCTTCAAGGGTCACCGCCAGCTTCTTTATGCTCACTTGATTTGTTTCATTTTGAGGAGGATGATTCCGGCACTACTTCCAGAGCTCACCCAGTCTCCGACAGAGTTTCCCGTGTACGACACTCGCCAGATTGCAGGGGCTCATCCAGACACTCATCCCCGGGGTCAGCGTCAGAGGCCCGTTGTCACCGAGACCGATGCTGAGCAGGACAAGGCAGTTCGTCAGCTGGCAGAGGTAGAGCTTGCCGGTCTTGAGGCAGAGGGTGAGGACCCCGACCTTCCAGAGGTCCCGACCAACAGCTCTGACGACGACTACGCTCCTCTCCCGAGGATGCGTCCAGCAGCAGCTCACGACTCAGAGGCCTCCTCGTCACATATGGCCGGCTCCGATCCAGCTCTTCTAGCTATACTCTCTCGGATGGAGCAACAGCAGTCACACCTTTCTGAGGAGGTTCAGCGTCAGGCTGAGGAGCAGCGACGACAGGCTCAGGAGCGGGCCTGACTTGCAGAGGCACAGGCAGTGGCCGCAGCACAGGCTCAGGAGCGCCAGACGCTCTCCAGCGGCAGATGATTCAGCTCCAGACACAGACTCTTGCCTTCATGGAGAGGATGGTGGCTCTTCCTCACTTACCTCCACCGCCGCCTCAGTTTCAGCTGCAGCAGCCCGGATTGTCGACCTCGTACTACACGTCTGTCCCTCCGTCGACGGTCTCGCCCTTTCCGCAGTATCCGCAGTGGTTCTCTTCACCTCTGCTAGGGCAGCAGCCAGGGTTCTCACCGCTCCGCTCGGGCTTCACTCCTACTCAGACGGAGTCGATTCTTGTGACCCCCCAGAGTCTAGAGGCTTCGTCAGCGAGCTCACCGGCATGCTGAAGGGTCGAGATGGCGGACTAGAGGGGGAGTGAATAGTCCCTTTTAAAATTAAACTTAATTGGAGCGGCTAACCGAAACAAATGCGGAATTAAAACTATCGGTCTAGCCAAGACTACACCCCTCTACCTATACTCTATGACACCTTACAAAAGATTCTAATCAATGCAAATAAGGTGTCGGGCTAGCTAGAGCTCACCTAACCAATTCTAGAAGCAAGGTCACACAAGCCTATGCCACTAGTACTTCAAGCACGGGGGAGCTCCTAATCAATCTAGCAAGCAAAGCACAAAGCCTAAGCTCACTAGCAATGCTCAATAACAAGGCTACCCAAGCCAAACTAGAGAGCTCAACTTAGCTACACAAACTAAGCAACTAAACACTAGCACAAGAATAAATATTGCAATACAAGCTAGTGTAAACAGCAGGCAGTCGGTACTACCGAGCTGTAGGGCCGGTACTACCGATGCCGGTACTACCGGGCTTCTAAGCCGGTACTACCGAGCACCTGCAGGGAGCTACGAAATCGAAGGGGATGAGATGCAATCTCAGATCTAGCAATTACCCCACTTCCCTAGATGATGTAGATGACGAATGTAGCTCCCCCACGTCTTGTTTCCTTGCCAAAAAGGTAGATCGAGTCTTCCCAACCTAAGATAGAGTGAAGGAGGGAGGAAGAACACGAAGAACACAAACAAGCGTAATATGCAAGGAACAAAGAACAATAAGAGCAACAAGAGACGGGGACACAAGATTTTATCCCGAGGTTCACTTGGTTGCCACCAAGCTAGTCCCCGTTGAAGCAAGCCCAAGGTTGCCGCCGATCCTCTCGCTAGTGGTGACACTAAGCCAACCTCTCCACGATGGAGTGCTCACCAAGAGCTCTAGCTTTTGATCCGGTCGGACCACTTGGCGCTCTTCACGCCTCTTCTCCACTAGAGTTGCTCTTCGCGATCTCCCGCGGGGCGAGCACAATGCCCCTCACAAAGCTTCTCCGGAGCCACGCACAATCTTCACGCAGGCTTCACGACGGAGACACGCACCAAGCCGTCTAGGAGGTGGCAACCTCCAAGAGTAATAAGCACCACCGGCTTGCAACTCGAACACCTAGTGCCACTCGATGCTATCTCTCAAAGCAACGCACTAGGATCGCTCTCTCACACAATCGGATAAGCACTAAAGCATATGTGTGTTAGAGGGCTCACAAGCACACAAGCCACCAAGGCTTTGGAGTGCTCCAGCAACCGGCCCACAGCCGGCCTCCACCCCTATTTATAGAGGGGAGCGGCCAACTAGCCGTTTCCCCTTTCCTGCGCTTCGGTCGGTAGTACCGACCCCCCTGGGCGGTAGTACCGACAGTGTCAGAACTAGCCGTTACACACGGCATGTTGACCAAAACGAACAACCGACTCCTGGTCGGTATCACCGACGGTCGGTAGTACCGGCCCTATGGCGGTACTACCGACAGGCCAAACTGGGGACTATACAGAGAGCCCCGAACTCCTTCGCCTTCGGATCTTCCAAAGGTCGGTAGTACCGGCCCTATGGCGGTACTACCGACAGGCCAACATAGGATCTACACAGAGAGCATCCAAAACTCCTCCATACCATGGTACTACCGACCCCCTGGTCGGTACTACCGAGCCCGGTACTACCGGCCCTATGGCGGTACTACCGGTAGGCCAAAACTGGCCACTTCCAGAGAGCTTCCAAACTCCTCACACCTCGAAACCTCGAACGGTCGGTAGTACCGACCCTATGGCGGTACTACCGGCAGGCCAAACTCAGCTCAACACAGAGAGCCTGCAAAACCCTTCAGGGCCACGGTACCACCGACCCTCTGGTCGGTACCACCACGGGCGGTAGTACCGAGGTTATGGCGGTACTACCGCCAGTCCAAATCAGCCCCAACACAGAGAAGGTTGCACGCAACACCCATGGGCGGTACTACCGACCCCCCTGGGCGGTACTACCGACCACATACAGAAAACTTCATTTTCTTCTTTGTGTTGATCCAAATTAACTCCAACAACTTCTCCTTTGCAAATGTGCCAACACCACCAAGTGTACAACAACATGTGCATGTGTGTTAGCATTTTCACAATCATTTTCAAAGGATTTTCTCTTTCACTCATAACGCCACTCGATCTTAGTAACATCGCAAAGTTAGATCGCTCAAGTGGCACTAGATGACCGATATGCAAACAAGTTTGCTCCTCTTAATAGTACGACCATCTATCCTAAACCCGGTCATAATCTTCTCTACACACCTATGACCGGTGAAATGAAATGCCCTACAAGTATACCTTTGCCTTGCGCATTCCATTCCATTTCCTCCATGTGTTGATGCAACACATGCACCAACCTCTTCATCAAATGATATGATCCACTTCATATCATCACATGGCCTCCATGGTCCATCGATCTTGACATCACTTGCTCTTCACCATCGCTTCGGTCCTTCGGCGCCAAGTCTTGCTTAAGCCTCCCGACACTCGGTACCAACGGCTTTAAAGCCTCCAACTTGCCCTTCACCTTTGCAACCGGTCCATCAAGCCAAGTCTTGCCTTGATCTTCACCATCTTAGCCACATGACCACATGTCATGTTTCATGTGCATTAAGCTCCTTCTTCACATGTGTGAGCCTTGCAACATCTTCCAAGCCATTTCACCTTTATGGCATATGTTGCTCACACATGATCACCTATGGACTAATCACCTGTGTAATTCACTTCAAACACATATTAGTCCACTTAAGTTGTCACTCAATTACCAAAACCAAACTAGGACCTTTCACATGCCTACCCCGCCTCAGTTTCTCCTGCTGGTGACCTCAGCTCCAGCTCCCGCTACTGGTACTACAGAGACTCTCCCTTCTTCAGTAGCGTCGTCCGAGCCACCGGTCTCTCAGAGTCAGACTTTACCTGTCAGTTCAGCACCTGAGACCTCTTTGACCGTGTCAGTGGCAGCGACCGAGACAATGGATCCTCCTCCACAGCCAGAGCTTCCAGCGCCAGAGGCCGCTCCAGAGTCAGCTGAGCAGACCCAGACTGCTTCACCTACACGTCTAGTGTCCGAGGGTCAGCCAACCCACAGTTCGTCGTCCGACGAGGAGGCTATACTTGCTTAGTTTGAGGCTCTTCCGCGTACCTCGTCGCCTGACTCATCTGCTCCCGTCCCGCCTTCAGACCCTTAGGTTTTGGTCTTTGATGCCAAAGGGGGAGAGAGCGTATGTTAGAGTTAGGGGGAGCTTGTGAGAGAGTCTCGGTTCTTTTGTATGATCCTTGCACTCATATGCATACATGTTTATCTTTTGGCACTTGTACGATATGTGTATGACTTTTGGATGTGACATGTTATGCTTCACTCGTTATATATTACATGTCACTTGGTTATGCTCATTTACTTTGCTTCCGCACTTATTCTCCGATAAATGAGCTTGTTCATAAGTACTTGTGTTAATTCTTATATGTTGAGTACTTATGTGGACTTGGTTTGTATAAGCATGTCTAACCCTTTTTGATCTTATTGACACATGCCTATATGAACCAAGCATTTGAAAACCTCGTCTCTCTTTCAAACATACTTGAGGTTGTCATCAATCACCAAGAAGGGGGAGATTGTGAGCATCTAGGCCCCCAGTGGGTTTCGGTGATTGGATGACAACGGCAAATTACTAGGACTAACGTGTGTTTTGCAGAAACAGTTGAGTTAGGTCATGGTAATGATGATCGTGAGGGCACTATGGTATTCATGTCCCCTTAGTGATGGAATTCGTTCGGTTTTCAAAGGATGGACGACGAAGACGGTGATAGGCAAGTTCTAAGTGTCATTTGGTGTTGAAGGACACTTAGAGTAGCATAGGTCTTTGTTTTTCTCTTTGGTCGTACTATTAAGGGAAGTTTGAATGGGTAGCTTGACCTAGGTGAGACTTTTGAGTTAGGTGTGGTGCACACTTGTTAACCAAAGCCCTAGGTAGCTTAGAAAGGTCCCTAAGATCATAAGGAAGAAAGTTCGTGAAGAGAGCGTCGCAAACCGAAGTCGTTTTGGACTTCATTTGTTGACCGGACGCTCGAACCCTAGTGACCGGACGCTGGGGCATGCGTCCGGTCAGTGGTGTTCGCTGAGGGGCAGGTCAGGCTCTGACCGGACGCTCCCTCAGCAGTCGATCGGACGCACCAGGGGGGTGAGTCCGGTCGCGTCCAGAGAGGTTCCAGAGAGGAAATTTCGTGATCGGACGCATGCGTGCGTCCGGTCAGTACTTCGTATAGGTGTCAGGCCTAACGTCATGTAGTCGTTAGACACTGATCGGACGCGTCCGGTCACCCCGACAGGTGCGTCCGGTCAGTGTGTAACTGGCTGGACTTACCCCTTCGTGCATGTTTTGAGTTGGGGGGTATAAATATGCCTCCCCCTCATTCATGTTGTCACTCTTGCTCATTTGAAAGGTTGCCAAACACATTGTGATTGCAAGTGAGTGCAAGAGGCCTAGTGAGGTTGAGAGATTTGATAATTGAGTGATGAAACACCTCATTAGTGAATAGAGAGTAGCAAGTGTGCATCCACCCATCTCATTAGCCTTGCGTTGGTCAAGTGAGAGTTCTTGCTTGTTACTCTTGGTGATTGGCATCACCTAGACGGCTTGGTGGCGATTGTAGAGCTTGGTGATCATCCGGAGGCATTGTGGATGACCCAAGCCAAGTTGTGACCGGTAGCGAGCGATTCACCGGGCCAGAGTGGCGAAGAATCAGCTCGTAGTGAGCACTTGATCCTTGCGCGGATCAAGGGGGAGCTATACCCTTGCGCGGGTGCTCCAACGAGGACTAGGGGGTGTGCCGACACCTCGATACCTCGGCAAAAAGATCGTCGTGTCATCTCTACTCTCTTTACTACGCATTTACCTTTAAGCAATTCAATTCCGCATTTACTTGTTGTTCTTTCATAAGTTGAATTGTCATGCTAGAGTAGAAATGGTTTAGCGATAGTCTTTTGTGCGGTTGATTCTAGTCAAACACACTTCTAGGCACTAGGGGGTTAATTGGAGCTTGATAGGTTTTAATTCTTGCAAGAAGTTTTAGAAAAGCCCAATTCACCCCCCCTCTTGGGCATCTTGATCCTTTCAGCTGGCAACATCCTCATCTAGTCCACTGGGTAACATTATCGTTGTCGTGAGAAAGCTTGGGTAGGGGAGACAAATTGCTTACTCCCCCCGTCCACGAATAAATAGATTTCTAGAGTTGTCCTAAGTCAAACTTTTTAAACTTTGATCGAATTTCTAGAAAAAAAACTATCAAGATTGATGATCTTAAATTTGTATCATTAGATATACCATAGAGTATATTTTCATAATGTGTCCATTTTATACCATAGATGTTATTACTCTTTTCTATAAAGTTAGTCAAAGTTTAAAAAGTTTGACTGACACGGATTCTAGAAATTGATTCTTTCATGGACAGAGGGAGTATTAGGCCAATCTCAATGGTGAGTTTCATTTTGTTGTTTCCAACACTGTCATGTCATATGAAATAAAATAAAACTCTCCATTGAGATGGAAATTTTATTGTAAAGTTTCATAGGCATTAAATTTCATGACTCATAGAGAGTTGGTATTCGTGCCAAGAGAGTTTCATCTAGATGAAACTCATTTCTTCTCTCACTTTTTAAATACACCGCCATATCATCAACAATGCCTATGTAGCAACCTATTTAATGCAAATGAAACTCCCATTGAGATTGGCCTTAGGCCATAGAAACCCAACTTAAATACTATCATAAGCCGATCCCTCGGTTGCTTGACGGCTGTTTCTTGATGTATCAATCGTGCGAGGAGCTGAGGAGTCGGTGTCTCTTTGAGTTCCGAGCGACTGGATGCACCAACCATGCAAGGGACCTGTCGGTGTCTCTTCAGGTTCTCCCATGAGTCGACTCGATAGAAGAACGCTAGTTAATTTTTGGTGACGTGGCTTCACTAATTTGCAGAGAAATCTGCTAGTGGGGGTTTTCTATTTAGGAATAGGAGATATATGATACGTCAGGATTGAGAAAACAAAAGAGAGTTTGTTAAGATTTATTTTGTTTAAAACAGAAACTTTGTAAACATTCCTTGTGCATATATGTACATTGTATATTTCTATGAGAAACTTACCTGCTTGGCCTGAAAGAAAATTAACTTACATCATTAGCCCTTTCATTTATGAACTTATCTACGAGGCCCGAAAACTACATTGAGTTACCTATACGGCCCTTCCGTCCAAAATCCTGTATTTTGAAGCAAAACGAAGACGGTGAAAATCTCCCTCACGCTATGATTAATTGATTCTGAAGAGAACCTTGAGCAAGTGTTCAAACCATGCTGGCATGCTGCAGATTTGGGCTGTCCTGTCACATACCCAGGCCCAAAAGTAATAAGGCCCAGTCCAGCAATCCTAAAGCCTACACACATCTGCCAATCTTCCCCCACTGTTGGGAGTCTTAGGAGTTTAGGACTTAGGATACATGAAAGCAGGAACAGTTCAGAATAGCGTGGGATATTCAGTCGAACAAAGATTTCAGAAGTTAAGTCGAACAAAGGATTCAGATGTTCAGTTCGCTCGCCTGAAGCCGACGCCGACTTCTCTACATCGTAGATGCTGTTGTCCCACGAATTTCCATATTAGATGCTTATTACGATCATCTCTCTCTCTGAAATTGCCCGACTTTATCTGTTAATCTATTATTCAGATTGCAAAAAATCTCTTTGCCCTGACAACCGGATCATCATCGGCTGGCATCGAGCGCCGGCTACGCAGAGCCTCAGCTAAGCGCTAACTCATCGACGCACACAGTAACTCGCACTTGGTACGAGTAGGAGTGAACTCCCGCTCGCACTAGCCACCAGGCACCAGCTGCGGGGCAGCAAATCATCCTCCGATGCCGTGCCAGCTGCGGATCTCTGTACCGCGGCCGTTTCCTCCAGTGCACCGTCTGCCAGTAGAAGATGTCAGCAGCAATGAAAATCGCAGGACGACGCCAGTTAGGCAGTTACTCCGGCATAACTCGTTGCTTGGATTGGAAAGCTTTACGAGGCCTTGGACACCTCATTCCTCAGGCTTCCAGAAACAGGATCAGGACCGCTCTGCTGGGACGGCCATGCTGATACGGCAGTAACTTGTTCGGGCCTGGGGAGGAAGAGGAGCCCCAGTGGAGGTGGAGTGGTGGTAGTTTCTCGTGTGCGCTCGATTATCACCGTGAAAGCATGCGGAGTAGTACTACAGCACACTGTAGGCAGTGAGTGAACGGCTGTTCATGAGACCAGATCTGAAACAAACAAGGAGTCAGAGTCATTTATACTACGATGACTGCCCAGTGGCGATCTGATGCAACGAGGAAATACACAAGGAATGCCACTGTGGGTGGACAGGCACACACACAGGTAAAACCGCCAGAGGACATTCGGAGTTTCCTGCGCTGTCATAGTGCCTGTAAAAGACTGTAGGACAGAATTCGATCCGGGTAGGATCTGATCTGATCAGTCCTCGGTTTCACAGGTCACAGGCACCCGAAGGTGAAAAACAAAAACTGGCGGCCCAGGAGCACAAGGCGGTTGGTGGTACAATCTGTCATGCGCCGGTGCTCGCCCAGTCTTGGAAGTTTTTATTGCAAGGTGGTAGTACGTGCAGGAGTGGTGCTACAGGACGATCAGTAACTCCGGACTGTACTGTACTATTCCAATGAATGCAAATCGTTCTTCTTGCGTGGAACAAACAGTCGTGCGTGCGTCCTTCGCTACTCGTTTTACACTCCAATTCGCAGCTCAATTTCACCAGCCGACAATCGCTTTTCAAAAACTACAGCGGTACAAACTAACTCTCCACATACATTGTATGATCCAGACAGTCCAGAGAGTGTTCAATAAGGAAGATGAATTGGCAGCTGTTGAATTGTCGTCGAGTGGATCGAGCAGTACAGGTAACTGTGGCGCCACAGTGAATCTTCAAAACGTCATGAGGGTGGAGTGGCGTGGTGGTGGACTGGTGGTTAATTCATCTTTAACATTATTCTACCCCACCGATTTTATGGATTTCACATGGCGTGTTAGTTATACGTACGTACTACTACTTTGCTCATGGCTGGCCCTATGGCAGCGTAATAATAAATGAAAAGAGGGGCATAAGTGCTGTAAATAGACTGGAAACGGTGTGTCTTTCTGGTAAGTTCTTGATGTTAGGTGTCGGCTGAATCACCCTTGTTCTGCCAAAATTGAATAGTCGACCAAACTCGGTCTACTTGTATGAGCGGTACATTCATTTCAGCGAGACGGTGAGATGGTAGGAACGTCGTCTCTGACAGATGCAGTGTCTCGCAGCTTTAATTTTGCCTGTCTGTGAATCCATTTCGTTTTGCACCTTCCCAACAGGAGCGTTGGATAGACGGCGAATTACTAAAAGATGAACAAAGTTACAGAGGAGAAACTCGTTGTCATGCTGAACGCGTTGCGTTTATGATCAGTTCATTCGGTTCAGTGGTTACTGAAGAGAACATCACATGTAAATACTCCAATTTTCATAGCATTATGCAGCTATAAGGGCATGGAGTATCTGTCAATTGCGCTTCTCCTAGAATTTCATAAACCTCTGTTTACAGCAATTCCCTATTTTAATTTCCGGTACTACAAGTCGTACATTCGAGTAATAACTAGATGGGCCCGCCTTTATCACTGAATGAATAAGGTCAGCTGTACCAAATCATTTTCAGCATTATAGATCCTTCTTAAATAACTTTAAAAAATGTATCTTCCTTCCCCGATGCCCACAACACACTAGCGACGAGCAAGCAGATTTTCGGTGGTACAGTATTCGGATCGGCAATTAACAACCCATCCAATTTCGAAAGCCCACACTCCGTCCGTGCAGCCCATATACTCTGATTGGTTGTGGACAAAAGGCTTCTTCTGCGACCTGTGTGTGTGCGCGCCGCAACCACAGGCTGCTGACACAGTCCTGCTGGGCTAGCTGTTGGGGCACATGATCCAAGGCGGCCGGGGGGTACCAAAAGTGACAGCCACACAACCACCTCGCATGTGTGCATTTGCGAGGGGTGGCCACCACTGGCCTCGTGGCCTTCCTTCATCAGCTTCGTAGATGACCATAGGCCCGGCCGGCTTCTTCCTCTATAAAGCACACTGCACATGCTCACTACCCCTCGTCTACTCGGACGAGATCGACTTGCACGATGGACGCTGCTCTTGTGCCTCTGCTCGTCGTCTCCCTGCTGGCGGCTGCCCCGGCGGCGTCCGCGGCGCGGGCCTTCTTCGTCTTCGGCGACTCCCTCGTGGACAACGGCAACAACAACTACCTGCTGACCACGGCGCGCGCCGACGCGCCGCCCTACGGCATCGACTACCCCACGCACCAAGCCACGGGCCGCTTCTCCAACGGGCTCAACATCCCCGACATCATCAGTAAGATAATATAAAACGCCATTGCACATTGATCATCTATGCATCCTTCAGAAAAATGCATGATGTGTCAGGATACGCGCAGACACATGCTGACACTTGCTTTCTCAGGCGAGCACCTCGGCGCCGAGCCTGCGCTGCCGTACCTGAGCCCCGGGCTCCGAGGGGAGAGGCTGCTCGTCGGCGCCAACTTCGCGTCGGCCGGCGTCGGGATCCTCAACGACACGGGAATACAGTTTGTACGGGAGGATATATGCTAGCTACTCATTTCACCGCTGCGTGCACTCACTCACACACGCGTGCTGTAGCTCCGAATTCTGACGTCCTGGATGTCATGCATCGGCAGGTGAACATCATCAGGATCGGAGACCAGCTGCAGAACTTCCGGGACTACCAGCGGAAGCTGCGAGCCCTCGTCGGCGAGCCGCAGGCGACGCAGCTCGTGAACCAGGCCCTGGTGCTCATCACGCTGGGCGGCAACGACTTCGTCAACAACTACTACCTGGTGCCCATGTCCGTGCGGTCGCGCCAGTACGCGCTCCCAGACTACGTCCGCTTCATCATCTCCGAGTACAGCAAGATCCTCTCGGTAAATTATTATCCACTCGCCTACCAATCCATCCACAAGAGATGACCATGCCGTGCACGGCGCACCCCACCGCGCCGCACACTACTCAAACTCAGTCGATCGGTGTCTCGCTTGAATGCCCACCGGCAACGAGCACGTGGTCGCCGTAGGATTCGCTCCTAGGACGCCGCCGCACCATATATGCATGTGTGACTACTGACCTAGCTAGTATGCTGCTTGCAAATTTGCGCAACGCATGCATCTTGCGCAGAGGCTGTACGAGCTGGGCGCGCGGCGCGTGATCGTGACGGGGACGGGGCCGCTGGGGTGCGTCCCGGCGGAGCTGGCGCTGCACAGCCAGAACGGCGAGTGCGCGGTGGAGCTGACGCGCGCCGTCAACCTCTTCAACCCGCAGATGGTGGACATGGTGCGCGGCCTCAACCGCGCCATCGGCGCCGACGTCTTCGTCACCGCCAACACCTACCGCATGAACTTCGACTACATCGCCAACCCGCAGGAATTCGGTGAGTGAGATATAGTATCATCAGACACGGAGCCGACGTCCGACGACGGTCGTCTTTTTTTCCCATGGGATCGAAATTAAATAAATAAACCGATGCAAAGCGGGTCGATCGATCGGTGACAGTAATTGGATCTCATCTCGTGCTCTGGATGCTTTATTTTCTTGTGCGTGCAGGGTTCGCGAACGTGCAGGTGGCGTGCTGCGGCCAGGGCCCGTACAACGGGATCGGGCTGTGCACGGCGGCGTCCAACGTGTGCGACAACCGGGACGTGTTCGCGTTCTGGGACGCGTTCCACCCCACGGAGAGGGCCAACCGCATCATCGTCAGCCAGTTCATGCACGGCGACACGGACTACATGCACCCCATGAACCTCAGCACCATCCTCGCCATGGACCGGGAGGGCATGTAGCAGAGTACGTCTAATAGCCTGGTCACAGCCGGACACGATCGAGCTGGACGTATACGTACATGCATGTGTGATGTGCCACGTACCTAGCGCTAGATGATGGCAGCTCAGTTTGCCAAGATTATTCGTGCCTAGCTTGATACAAATGACGGTGTGTTCCCTGATGTGTGTTGTGCGCAAAACAGAATTAGTAATTGGTTAAGGTTGATCGATCCGAGTTATATATATATGCTCTGTGCATTTGTTTTATTGGTGTGTTGGTCCGTTATTAATGTTAAGTGAAATGCCCATTTTACAGCTGGGACGTCAGTTGTCACGGTGTAGAGCTCCTCCCTTCCTGTCCGCTCCTGTCTTTGCTTGTTCAGCGGCAACTATGGGATCCAGAGGATTCATCTGTGTATTCGAGACTCACTTTGATTTGCAACTGGTCTAGTTCCCTCTACGGTGCTATTCTATATCCCCGACGACTAAGAAGGGGAGAACCTTGCTTCGTCGTCCGTCCTTGGCTCGCGTCTGAGAATGGTTAGAAACTTAGGATTTATTTCGTTTGGATTACTTCGTAGGCGACTTTTAGTTTCTACTATATCGTGGTAGATGCCGTAATGTGGTATGTAGCTCATATTCTAATAACTAGATCAGCTGATTAGTCTTGTGTTTCAATCTGGTTCCATGAGTCTCCAGACTTTCATGCCTTCATCGACTTCTTTACGTAGCGATCTGTTGATTCAACGAAGACTACACACATTACTTAAAAACAAAGTCTATCAAGGTGTCGGCGTGCTCTCCTCTGTTCTGCCTGCGACCCTGCCTCCCTGAATTGCCGGTGCCGAACCTGACCTTTCGGCACGGGATACGGGCGGTAGTAGTACTCCATAGTGGAGAGTGACCGGGAGGCCGTGCCAAACAACGAGTCCCGCCCCCCGCCTGCAAAATCCACGGCAAAATTTGAATCCCTTCGGCCCTTCCTCCGCGAACGGCTTACTCAACTCAGCTCCTCCTCTTCCTCCCTTGGGCTCCTCCGCAGCACCACAAGCATCCCGCTGCGTTCAAGCCGCTCCCGAAGCAAGCAAACGCTCCTCGGCTCTGATCCTCTCTCTCTTCTCTCCGCCGTCGCGTCAACAGCCTCTCGCCGCGGTCTCCTCAGGTCCGATTCCACCAGCGAGTAAGTTGCCCCCGCTCCCCCACTCGTTTTCTAGACTCCAACCTCGCTCCGCAATTCGGTTCGGCAGAGAGATCATCTCGCCGACTAGGCTCGAAGCGACGCCGCGCGCAAGGCGTTCGACGATACTCCTCGCTCTGGATTCCTCGCCACCGATGGCTTGGATTGTTTACCCTCGATCACTCCGGCTTTTCATTTCACCACCGATCACTCGGACGGCCGGATTGCTCACCGCGATCGTTCGGATTTTGCAGGAGGCGAGCTCTGTGCGGCATCGATCTCAAGTAACACCCGCTTGAAGAAGTCAGGTCGCCCGACCGAGGAATGGGTTCTGTCGCCGATCCGTACGCGCTACGCTGTGTCTCCGACCTACCCCCGCCATTCCGCTCCGTGTTCAGGTTCAGGTGCGACCCGTGCGCTGATATCAAGCTTACACGTTCAAATTTTGCTGTTCATACGCCTCGTTTCTGCATTATTGTGTTTGTTCAGTTGCGTGACCTGCAGTACCCTCGTGCAGAGGGATCGAATTGAGTAGTAGTCTCGCGTATTGCATGAGATTATAATGCTAGGTTAATGAAATTTGGAATTATGGGAAATATAGAAATTAATATTGAGATGCTGTGGTGTAGAGGTGGGATTGAGTAAAGTAATGTTTTGTTTTCTCTGCAGATACTTCAATTCCTTGCAGAGCGAGTGCTTCCACGTGTGCTTCTTCTCGGATGTGAACATGGTTATCTCGGCACCCACGGGGAGTGGGAAGACAGTACTGTTTGAACTCTGCATTCTGAGGCTCCTCTCAAGGTTCCTTTCACCAGATTTGAGGTTCAATTTAAATAAAGGAACTCTGAAAACAGTATGTGCCAATTCTGGATTCCATTCCTCAAAAAATATGGGAGTTTAGGATTCGGATATTTTATTGTTATCGTGTGGTTCACTGGATTTATATGGCAGATCTACATTGCACCCTCCAAGGCATTGGTGCAGGAAAAGCTGCGGGACTGGAACATGAAGTTGGGCCCATTGGGGATCAATTGCTTGGAGATTACTGGTGACAGTGAATTTTACAACAATAAAGCCATAAATGATGCTGATTTAATCCTCACCACTCCTGAGGTCCATGTCACTACTTACTTTGATCTGCAAAAGTTAAGATGATAGCCTGCTAACCAACTTCTTACTTTCTCACTGGAATTGTAATACATGCAGAAGTTTGATTCTATGAGTCGACATGGTATAAAAGGCGGTGGATTGGGATTCTTCTGTGACATTGCTCTCGTCCTTATTGATGAAGTTCACCTTCTCAATGATCCACGTGGAGCTGCATTAGAAGCAGTTGTCAGTAGGATAAAAATGCTTTCGCGACATGACAACATGGAATATTTACCTCTGGCTAATGTTCGATTCATAGCTGTTTCTGCTACTATCCCTAATATTGAGGACATAGGTTTGTAACTCCATACAGTAAATTCTCAGCATACAGTTTACATTGCCATATCACGCTCCAGTAAAGAAAGTTATGTTTCTCATTAATATTACAAATTTCAGCACAGTGGCTCCTAGCACCCCCAGAAGGAACCAAAAGGTGACTAACACAATTTCTTTTGAGGATTTTGTGGAGTACTCCCAATAAATTTACCTTATCTGTGGTATCCTCCTTTTGCAGATTTGGAGAAGAAATGAGGCCAGTGAAGTTGACAACCAAGGTCTTTGGTATGATTGAAACTTCTTATATAATCAAACTGACCTTGTTCGAGAAAAAAAAAGGAATCAAACTGACCTGTCAAGAGTTCACGTCTGTAACAAACACTGATGCAATACATTGCCAACCCTTAAGATTAGCTTATCAAGAAGCTGCTTTAACTTAGTTATGCTGCAGCAAACTTTTTCTGCTAATCTGGCAGTAAGTGCTCTCCTATCATATGTTGCTTGAAGGATCAATAGCAAGTCATTAAAGTGTTTCAGTTTTATCAATAATAATTTGACTGTTTTTTTATGCCACTTAAGTTACATTTGATTTACTTATGTAAAACACCTCTTGTACAGAATAACCACAATTTTTCTTTCTCTAGATAAACCTGTGTGTTTTTTTTTGTGCTACTAGGTAAAATTTATGAACATATATACACATGGTACAAATTGCTAGCATCTTCCTAATGATCTTTCAGCTTCCACTTCGTCAGCCATTTGTGTGCTGCTAATTCTTTCCTTTTTCTTTGTGTGCTATTTAGGCTATGCTCCAGCTAAAAATGACTTCCTTTTTGAGAGGGTATGCATCTTTACTATCCAAAATCTTCCTTCTTCACAATTAGAATAAAAATTAGCAGGGAGGTTTTAAGTCAGAACTGCATCTCCCTGAGTTGTACCATATTGTGCCAAATAGTTGTACTTTATATAATGCTAACTACTTAATTCTTTTTGTTTGTTTCAACTTGTAGAGGTTGCAAAGTTTTATTTATGGTAAGTAAAATCCCCACATCAGTCAGTAGCATTGCACATCATGTAAATTACAGTTTTAAAAATCAGTACTAGAAATATAAATGAAATCTTGATTACAGATATACTGATGCAACATTCAAGAGGGAAGTCTGCACTTATTTTCTGTTCTACAAGAAAAGGTGCACAAGAAGCAGCGCAGTGCCTTTCACAAACTGGAGCATCGCTTGGCTATTCGAATCCATTTATGAAATCGATGCAGCAGTATGAACATCTAAAGGAGGCTTCCCTAACCTGTAGTGACAAGCAACTGCAGGCTTGCATTGTACATGGAGGTTATATGGAACCTTGTTCCCTGGCAACCCATAAATCCTTCCTTAACTTTGCAACCTCCATTTTTTTAGTAATGTCTTTTTAGGTGCCCATGTTAGTTGATACACTTGGCCTAAAAACTTTAATTGATTGCTTAACTCATGCAACCCTGTTCCATTTTCAGTTGGTTTTCATAATGGTGGTCTTAGTTTAAAAGACCGAGGTCTTGTTGAGGGGCTTTTCCTCAAGGGTGATCTTCAAGTTCTATGCACAACGAATACTTTGGCACATGGCATCAACTTACCTGCACATACAGTTGTGATAAAGTCAACACAGTTTTTGTGAGAATCAATTTTTAGATATGGCATCAATTAAATTGATCGATCTATACTTCTAGATTTTGACATAGATTCTATTATGCAGCAACAAGGAGAAGGGCCTATATGTTGAATATGAGAGGTCCATGGTGCTTCAGGTGTACTATTAAGTCTAATATGTCCTAGAAAACTCTTCGCCTAAAAAAATCTTATAAAACTATTATCTTTGATATGCAGGAATAGATATTCCATCTTCCTTCACATCTTACTGTGATTTTGTATGGTTAACATGTAGCTTCGTTGTTGTATGTTCATTGCTTAGTTTCTTTTACTTCTTTCTGAACTAATTTGGTCATTTGAGACATACAAACTACTGATTTTTTTTTAAATTATAACTTACATAGTCATGTGCTAAAACCTTTAGCAAAAGATGGTTCTGGAATATATCATTGGCACTTTTGTTTAGAAAGCAGGAGTGCTGGATATCTTACCTTACCTTATATATATATAGGTTGAATTTTACTTATAGTGAAATACTTCAATGCATTAAGTGCTGTAGTTTATTGGATTTATATCTCTTCTTCCTGAGAATAAAGGGTTTCACTTATGAAGTAACCACATTTGCACAGGGTTCAAGTTCAACAAGGCTTTTAGATTTCTATTTAATTATTGTCTGGACTCAATAGTTTAGTTCACTAGTGGCTCTGCCTATGCTTGTGCTGCAGTTATTTTCTGTGTACTCTGTTGTTATACATTACGCATATAAAAATAGTAGGGTCCTCTCCTATGGCATTTCCCTAAAATATATAGAAATTTAAACTTAAATTTAAATGTATACCAAATTTAACAGTTCAACTTACATTTAGTGATTTCAATTTTTTAAAATATAAAATGTATTATATGACTATCCTCTTGTTTTTGAGAAAGCTTGTGTTTGGGGTGATCCGCAGATGTGTGGCAGGGCTGGACGTCCACCATTCGATGATACTGGAACAATTATAATCATGACAAGAAAAGAGACAGTAATCATCATGAAACGTTTCCACTCTTATTGACTTTGTCAGTTGTGCAATAATTTGACAGGATATATTTCCTGGCTTATTGAACTAACATGTTTTAAATTTTCATTTTAGGTTCATCTATATGAGAACCTTCTAAATGGTTGTGAAATGGTGGAGTCTCAGTAAGTGCTTGATGTCTAATCAGAAATGAGTGTCTCATGTTATATGTCACCTAAAAGAAGACTCTGATATGCACTGCATATAATTTTGTACTTCTGACCAAGTATATATACTACATAACTACTACCAGGTTGCTGCCATGTGCAGTGGAGCATCTAAATGCAGAAATCGTTCAGCTGACAGTATCTGACATCATTCTGGCAGCTGAGTGGATCAAGTGTTCGTATTTGTACACCAGAATAAGGAAGGTATATATGCATACTCTCGTTTAACATTTTTTAAATGTAATGCATGGAATAACTTTAATGAAATAAATTGCTAGAATCCTGAGAACTATGGAGTTAAGAGGGGGACTCCTCAAGATCTCCTTGAAAAGCAAATTCAAGGTACCTTCTTTTGGCATGATGGTTCTGTTATGATGTCTTATGCTTTGATACTAAGCAATCAAATATACAGACATATGTGTGGAGAAGATTCATGAGTTAGTGGACTATGGACTGATTTGGACAGATGAAGGAGCTTTCATTCTACAACCGCTAGGTAAAGTTTTCTTCTCTCTACCAAAATGAAAATGCAGAAATCAGAAATACAAGATGTCATATGGTCCAGCTCTCAATCTGCAGGGATAAAACATTGTTTTTTATTGCAATGTACTCCCATCCACTCCAAATTATAAGACGTTTTGGCTTTTCTTGATACATTGCTTTTATCATGTATTAGACATAGTGTAGCCTACAATCATGTTATAAATATCAACCAGCCAGATCCTGAGATCCATGAAGATTAACCCATTATATTGGTCTGGATACGCTTTCCCTACCCCCTGTTCAACATTTTAGGATTGTGGAACAATAAATAGTGTTCCATGAACTGGGTTTGTTGGATTTGTATGTCTAAGTCCTTAGGGTTCTGATCTGGAAATGTTGCCCCCCCTATTTCAGGATTTCCGTTGTGTTACTGTATATATCATCTAGCTTTAAACAACGCATGGATCAATTTCGCATAGGCATCATGCATTGTATCTGTGAATCTGTGCCAAGCTCACTATATTTTCTGCAATGACTGCCTTGTTTTTTGAGGCCCTAATGCCTTGGCAGACTTACAGAAAGCATTGTTTATTCAGACAACAGCTATAGCATATTACCATTCATCCTAACAGACACACTGCTGCGGTGCAGGATTCCCCTACAGTTTCTCCAAAATGAACATCAGCCTAAGTCCAAGCAAGTAACTCTAAAAAATATGTCTGGTTTGTATCATGGGTTTAGCTCAATAATATAGCACAAAAGCAATACTAGAGAAATGGCATTGCATAGGGTCGACTGCTAAGATATTACAGTGAACATTCATCGTAGGAAATATTACTGTGTCGATTACTTCAGAACATTTCGGTAATGACACGAATACACCTTATCTCTTTGTCCTCCCAATCTGAGGGTTGGGCATGCAGGTGTTGTACTTGGAGCCTAGCCTTACGTGATAACTGATAACCGAGAATATTATTCTACTATTTTGAATCCATGTGCTCTCATATATTCCATTTTCCTACTAAGAGATGGTAGTATTCCAATCAGTCGATTCATTCTCATGTGTCTGTTTTGCAATTGTTTGTCAAAAGGACTCCTTTAAGATCTAATTGTTCATTCTCAGAACCTGGGAAGCTGATGGCAAAATTCTACCTGAAGTTTGATACAATGAAGCTTATCGTGAAAGCTTCTGCCTGTTGCAGTTTGGAAGATTTATTGCATGTCATCTGTCACTCTGCAGAAATAACTTGTACGTAGCTGTACATATTTTGAATTGATTATTAACTGTCAAGCATTTTATTTTATTTTTATTTTTTCGTGTATCAAGGGATCCAACTACGCCGAAATGACAAGAAGATTCTAAATGACATAAATGCCGACAAAGATGGTAGACTCCCATTTCATATTGTCATGGAGAATGGAAAAAGGAAGAAGCGTGTTCAGACAAGAGAAGAGAAAATATTCTTGCTAGCAAATGACTGCTTAACTGGAGACCCCCTAATCCATGATTTATCCCTCAACCAGGTTGTTTGCTTGTCTAGTTTCGAACACCACTTGATTTTCTCCTGTACTGTGCTGACTTAAGTGGACTTTCATGCAGGAAATGAATTCAATATGCTCAAATGGATGTAGGATTGCAAAATGCATGCGAGAATATTTTATATACAAAAAGAACTACAGATCTGCCATAAATTCTATGATCCTTGCAAATAGTCTACATCAAAAGCTTTGGGAGAGCAGTCCATTTCTGCTGAAGCAATTGCCTGGGATTGGAATTGTAACAGCAAAGGTTATTAATTTTGTGATTGTTATGTAGACACTGCTGTATCTGCAGCCAGCATAATTAATTCTTGAGTTGATCGCTTGCCACCTCAGGCTCTGAAGAACGCTGGAATTTATAGCTTTGAGACCTTGGCAACTGCTGATGCGAGAAAGATAGAATCGGCCACAGGGCGCAATTATCCATTTGGGAATCATATCAAAGAATCAATGTCATCATTACCACCCAAAATTGACATACACATAGAAGAAACTGGAAACAGACTTGGGAAAACGACCATTACTGTAACATTAACTCGTCTATCACAGGCAGTTCGATCCAGTAAACGCAGTTGTGCTGACATGGTACTTTATTTAATTTTGCTTCGGATCATTGAGTGATTTGAAAACCAACTAAATGTTATAACATTATTTTTCAGGTTGTGGCCTCAGAGGAAGACAATGTGATCCTCTTTCATGAGAATATAAGGTCAGTGCCTCTCCTCTCAAACTGATCTAATACCTTTGACAATCTATTTTTCATCTGCTAATGTGGATGATTGTTGTTCTTTTGGTTCTATCTTCCAGGACTCAAGAATTCCACAGGTAACACTTTTCAACTTTTATTATTCTAGGATATGTTAATCCGTTCTTCTTCTTCAGCAGCATATCTTATTCCAGAGTTGCTCACTGTCCAATTTTTTAAAATGCAGCCCATATTCTGTAAAAGTTTTTGTGCCATGCCCCCAGAATGAACGGGTCACTCTGAAGGTTGATCTAATATTTGAAGAATATGGTAATATCACCATCCGAATACTTTCCTTCCATGCTGAGTCTCAATAGACACTGTCGTTTTTCTTTTAGCATTGGCAAGTGTGTAACCTTTTAAACCAGTGTACTCGGGGGGGTTCCCCTCATTTCTTCTTCTATAATATAATGATACACAGTCCTCCTGCATGTTTTACAAAAAAGAGAGAGAGAGAGAATCTTTCCTTCAAAAACATTATGCACATATTACTTATATACTCACATAGTTTATGTTTTCAATGCTATGGTGAAGTTGGTCTTGATGTGCACAAGAAGCATGTGGTAAGCAGGGATGGTTTGTACATGACCAAAGCGCATGCGATAGATAAGCTTGAACCTGCATACAATCTCCCTTCAGGGATTTGTTTGGTTGGCTCCAGGACAACTCGAAGAAGCCGATCTCAATCTCACACTGAACAGAGCCCTCTTTCCAAAGAGGTTTATGTCATAGAAGATGATGACGTTGCTGTCAGTGCTCTCGAGAAAGCTGATAATGCACTGGGAACCATAAAATTTAACAACTTGGCTTCACTGTGAGTGCTTAATCTTTTTTTTTGGTTGGCTATTAATATATGAATTGATTGCCATCGACCAGCATAACCTGAAATACTGATCAGACTAGGGATTATCCAACCTTCAGCATGTGGCAGATCAGCACACACCATAACTTCATACTGAATGGTTTTGGTCCCTAGATGGTTTTCTTGGGGGATTTGTTACTGGATCCTTTGGTCTTTGGGTTCAACCTGTTTTGAACACTCTTTTCTCTCATAGTTGAATGGCAGAGCTCCTGCCATTTTTGTTCCAAAAAAAACACTTTGTACTTAATCTATTGACTGAAGTCATGTTTTCTGAACCTTGCTCGGTATTTTTGTAACATGCTATTTTCATGATTATAGGGAGGTCCCAAGCTTTGATCTACTGCCTGAAGAAGAGTATGAAGGTAAGACAATGCCGCAAACAGTATACAATTATATGCACTTTATGCTCCATTTGTGCTCCTTTAATTGAAATCTGAAAATTTATTATTAGCGTGTGTAGTGTGTGTTGCCATTAGTGTTTATGTTTTGTGGTTGTGTTGCACCTTTTATCTTCTTAATACAATGATACGCTGCGTGTTCGAGAAAAAAAAATTATTAGCTAGCTGAAGTGTGCATTATCTTGCTTACATATGCAAGCTGCATCAGCTCCTGGACCAGAACAGGCAGAATGCAAAAGTGCAACAGACAACACGATTTTCGATCACATACGCAAGAAATCCAAAGACTTCCCCACTCTGGTAGTATCGAAATCCATGGATAGCTCTTACGAACCTCTTATACTGAAGAAGATGAAGATATCAAGGGACCAGTTTGAAGTAGAGCATGGCTCTCTGCATGCAGGTGAGGTCACCACAATGGATTCTGAGCCTGTTGAGCCTAGGGTCTCTCCAACCAATACTGCTGAGAAGTGTCGCGGGATCCTGGGTAGAAGTTCAGAAAAGAGCCGCACGCTGCTTGGAAAGATGGTTAGCCCATCTGAGAAGAGCAAGATGCTGAGCACGACACCAGACAAAAGCTCTCTTGGGAATGCGGGTGGAAAGGAGAGCCCATTGGAGAAGAGCAAGCTACTGAGCCCTTCAGCTGAAAACTCTCTCCAATTTGCAGTTGGGCGTGTCAGCTCATCTGAGAAGAGCAAGATGCTGGCAACTCCAGATGAAAGCTCTCCAGGGTTTGTGGGCAGAAAGGATAGCCCACTGGAGAAAAGCAAGATCCTTATTAGTACTCCAGTCGAGTGTCCTTTCAAGAAAGGAAATCCAGGTGAAAATCCTTTCAAAACAGGAACTCCAGTTGAAAACTCACCCCAATTTGCAGCTCAGCGTGACAGTCCATCTGAGAAGAGGAAATCCTGCATCAGCAGTCCCCTTCCGTGCTTCCAGGCTGTTCAATGCACAAAGCAAGTCGGAGTTGCAGGTCAACCCTTCGATATTCAGGAATATTGCAAGGATATATCGAGGAGCAGAAAGGACAGTCAAGGGGGCGATCCTTTTGCTGGTTACAAGAGTGTCTTTTCCTTCCTGTGAACTCCTTAAGATCCTGAACAATGTACAGTCAGTTCAATATCCTGCTCATAACATGCACTATAACATGGAAAAGCATCTTCTTTTCTTGCTTCGGTTTAGTTATTACGAATGCTATTCTGTGGTTTGCACTCTGTACACATGACTGGACTCTGGAGTGTGCTTATGTACGGTACATGTGCAAGCTGTTATTGGCTGCACAAGTAGTTTTCTGCCGGGTGCCATGCTAGATGCTTTACCTTTGATGCAGTTGCATGAAACTTCCTTCTTTCCGTCTGACCTCGGACCATCCTGAGCTGTGTGGCAAGAGATTTTCCATAGCACGCTATAAGGAGCTTCAGTGATAACCTCTTGGCTGAGACAGCTCAAAGCACACATGAAAAACTTGTCAAGTAGATCTTCCCTGACCTTTTCTAGAAATTGCTAAGCAGCGCTGGAATCTTTGTAGGATCCTGTAATTGTATCCTGCGGTCAGAGTGGTTCAGTACTGTAGGCGCCAAAACTCTAATCATGTATTTGTCATGACCTTTGCACTTTTGGAGTTTGATGTTATTTGGCAGCAAACCACAGCCATATAAAAAACTTGGCACGGCGTGAAAACTTTGGAGTTTGGTCTTATTCAGATAAACGGCACGCTAGATTGTTCTCTCGAAATGAAGAGAAAAGGCAGTATAATCTTTGATGCAATGTACCTGTAAGGGATTGGTGCTAGCTGTCGCCTAAACGCGTTTTTAAAACATTACACAACAAAAACATAAGACACGACTAGCACAAGTGCAGCGAAAGGACGTGTGGTCCGGTGGTAGGGTAGTCCGGTGGGGCACTACCCACCAAAGTTCAAACCCTAGTGTTGCACTTTTTCTCTGGATTTTTTTTCCAGATTTTGCAGGTACACGTACGCGTGCGCGTTCGGTGGTACTACGCGTTTCCCGCGCACTGGATGCGGCGAGCTTCCCAATCTCTCTTTGCGTGTGTACGTTTTTCCAGATTTTGTAGGTACACGTGCGCGTTCGGTGGTACTGCGCGTTTCCCGCGCACTGGATGCGGCGAGCTTCCCAATCTCTCTTTGCGTGTGTACGGACGCGCACGCGTGTGTGGGTTGTGTGCGTCCAAATTGTACCTGATTCAAAAAAAAAAACTAGCACAAGTGCATTCAACATCAATGTGCATTCATGCTAGTTGCTTCTCGTATTTTTGCCATGCAAAGTTTTTTAAAAACAGGTATTTAGACATCTCCCTCCACCGCTCACGCTCGCCTGTGTTCACGGTTAGGTTACTGCTCTTCCTCCCCGAAGGCTGGATGCGGGACGAGATGCCGCAGATCGCGTTGCGCCTTCCTACTGCTTGACTGATTCCCCGGGCCGCTCCATCTAGGGCGTCTTTGGACTTTGGAGACGTCGGTTGCGATGTAGTGTTTGATGTACCTGATCTAGCCTCGGAGATTTAAAGCAGGCTCTAGGAAAACAAAGTAAGGGTTCGTTTTTTCTAAACAAAGTAAGCCTGGTGAAGCGAGATGGAGGCATAGTTCAGAATTTCAGCCGGTTTTCGCTGAAAATCGGTGATTTTCGTTTTTATTGGTGACCTCCGGTAAATATGCATATCGGTAATTTTGGTTTGATTTTAATTTTTTTTGCTGAAATTTTAAAAAATTAACCAAAAATTTCAACTAGTTTTATCGATTTTCATGATTTTCGTTTCTATTGGTCCCTCCGATATTTATTCGTAAACCGAAAGACTGAACTATGGATCGAGGACCAGCTGAACGAGTGTGTCACCTCCTGGCCTTCTCACCCCTAACCTCGACACGCCCTGCACTCCTCTCCCTCGCCGTCGGTGCCCTCGCCGTCTCTCTCCTGCTCCTTTTTTCTCTCTCCCTCTCTACTTCAACGGGAGGCTGCGAGATGGCGTGAAGAACGACGATCGACAACGGCAGCCCGTGAAGTTCTTCTCTCTCCCCTTCCTATCGATGGTGCACCAAGCCGGCCGCGTGCGGGGAAGGTGCCGCCGTCGGTGCCGTGCCAAGCCGGCCATGCGAGAAGGCAGTGAGGAGGTGAAAGGTTCTAAATGGCTAGAGGGGGGGTGAATAGCCTATAAAAAATTCTACAACAACACTTAAACAAACTAGTTAGACAACTAAATGGCGAAGCGAAGTTTGCACTAGCTCTACACAGATGCAAGCCACCTATTCACGATTCTAAATAACCACAAACTCTAAGTCACACAATATCAAAGGAACTATTCAACAACTAAATAAGCAATGATGTATATCACTACACAAGATAAGAGAATGTAACTAACAACAAGGTATAATATTAACTTGCAAGAAAGGAACAAATGTAAGTACAAAAGATAGAAGTGTGTATACCGATCCGGCAAGAGATTAATAAATGAATATCAAAGATTACCACGGAGACAAGTTGACACAATAATTTTTCCTCCGAGGTTCACTTGCTTGCCGGCAAGCTACGTCCCCGTTGTAGCGATACACCCACTTGGAGGTTCACGCGCTAATAGGCATCACACGCCTAACCCTCAATAGGGTGCCGCACAACCAACACAAGATGGGGATCCACAAGCTACGAGCAATCCACTAGGGTTACCTTTGGCGCTCCGCCGGGGAAGGTACAAGAAACCCCTTACAAATCACCGGGAGATGGCCACGAACAATCACCACTCGTGCCTTATCTCCTCCGCTGCTCCAAACCGTCTAGGCGGCGGCAACCACCAAGAGTAATAAGAATATCCGCAGCAACCACAATCGCCAAGTGCCACTAGATGCAAACTCACAAGCAAATGCACTTGGATCTCTCGATCTCACTTGGATTCGCACTAACAAGCAAAGAGATCGGAGGGAGGGATCAGATCTTACTCAAGAGGATGTTCAAGAAGTCAGAGAGTCAAGAAGAACCCCCAAAAGGCGGCCACGGCCAATTTATAGGGAAGGGAGGGCGGCGGCCCGATCCCTACCTTTCTGCGCTTGGTCGGTAGTACCGACCCCTCCTGGGCGGTAGTACCGACAGAGTCAAACTAGCCGTTTAACACACGTCCCGCTGATTTAGGCGAGGCACCGACTCTGGTCGGTACCTCCGAGGTCGGTAGTACCGAGGTAATGGCGGTACTACCGCCAGGCCAAAAAACGCCGCGAACAGAGAGCTCTGCGAAAAAACAGCCACTACCGACCTTGCGTCGGTACCACCGTGTGCGGTAGTACCGAGGTAATGGCGGTACTACCGGCAAGCCATTTTCAAACACTACAGAGAGCCTCGCGAAAAACCAGCCACTACCGACCTTGCGTCGGTACCACCGTGGGCGGTAGTACCGAGGTAATGGCGGTACTACCGGCAAGCCATTTTCAAAAACTACAGAGAGCCTCGCGAAAACCCCTCAGGGCCACGGTACCACCGACCATCCGGTCGGTACCACCGCCGGCGGTAGTACCGAGGTAATAGCGGTACCACCGCCAGGCCAAAAACACCCCATTACAGAGAAGGCTGCACGCAGCACCTATGGGCGGTACCACCGACCACCTAGTCGGTACCACCGACCATACACAGAAAACTCCATTTTCTTCTCTGTGTTGATCCAAACCAACTCCAACAACTTCTCCTTTGCAAGAGTGCTAACACCAACAAGTGTACAACATCATGTGCATGTGTGTTAGCATTTTCACAAACATATTCAAAGGATTCGAGTTAGCACACTAGGTCCTAATGCATATGCATGTATGAATTCACCTAGTGGCACTTGATAACCGTGATCACTGAGATATTCCCCTCTTAATAGTACGGCTATCTATCCTAAATGCACTCACACCCTCTATGGTGTCTTGAGTGCCAAAACAAAATTCCTATTTATACCTTTGCCTTGATCTCCATAGGGTTTTGTTTTTCTCTTCTTCTTCTTCCAAATGTGGAGCACTTGATCTATCTTTTGGTCATCACCACCAATACCATGATCATCATTTGGCTCCCGTACTTGGAATGTACCAACCTAGCTCATAAACACTTCATGACAAGGTTAGTACTCTAGGTGACATCAATTATCCAAAACCAAACAAGGACTTTCAATCTCCCCCTTTTTGGTAATTGATGACAACCTTTCACAAAGATATATGTTTGAAAATTTGAGTCACCACTTTGTTAGTATTAGCTCCCCCTACATATGTGCTATAGTGTTTGGTTCAAGTTCGGCACATATGCATAGATATAAAATGTGGGAGAGTAATACTATCAAATGATGCTAAGGTGTAAAGAATGGACCTTTGAAGCGTGATACCAATCGGAGTTGCCAATGTACACCATCCTTAGCATCTTGATTAGCTAGACTTACAAAACCACTAGATACCTTATGAGATCAATATTATATAAAAGGTTCTAGTACCATTTTGCAAAAACAGATTACATCTAGCTACCACTTATGCATGCTAGTTCACAAATCATCATTCAAAATTTATTTCTAGCATACATCACACAAGCATGTATATTGAATTTAAATTTTTACAATGCAATCACTCATATGAATATGCACATTCAAATGCAACAATCAGTTCATGAGCTTGCTCCCCCGACTTATGTGCTCAAATCTTAATTGATCCTCCCTTTGTTATATATATCTATCTTAACCATTTCTCCCCCTTTGTCATTAAGTACCATAAAAGGCACACCAATTTTAGTAGAAGTTAAGTTAATCAATAGGGTGATCAAGTTCATAGTATGGTTCAACCTAGCAAACAACCATAAGATATTTAACACGGTTTGCTCTAGAGTAAGCTTCTTCACACATCTTTCAAAGGTTATCTTACTCTCGTCGGTTAAACCCTTGAATGCTTGTTTTCAAGATCAAACACTAGGTTCACAAGCCCATAAACATGTCATATGCTACCACTAGATCATATCAAACATAGAAGCAATAGTGGTACCATATGTACATCCAAATTATTTTATTTTCATGAATGAGCCTATAAGATGCAAGGAATGACTAAATGCACTAAACATATCCATAGCAAGAATGAATGTCATGCCAAACAATTTTACCTTTGCTTTGTCGAAGGAGAGGCATGTCATATAACGGAGGGTGCATCAACTCATATTTGAGAAATCAAGTATGTTCAACTCATTTCTTAGCTTGCAAAATCTCTTTTCATCAAGTGGCTTGGTGAATATATCGGCAAGTTGATCATCGGTACCAACATTCTCAATTGAAATATCACCCTTTTGTTGATGGTCTCTTATGAAGTGATGGCGAATGTCAATGTGCTTTGTTCTTGAATGTTGTACTGGATTGTTGGTGAGCTTCACTGCACTCTCATTGTCACATAGCAATGGTACTTGTTTGAATTTAATTCCAAAGTCATCCAAAGTTGCTTTCATCCAAAGTAATTGAGCACAACAACTCCCTGCGGATATGTATTCTGCTTCGGCGGTTGAAAGTGCAACACTGTTCTGCTTTTTCGATGACCATGATACAAGTGATCTTCCAAGTAATTGACATGTGCCCGATGTGCTTTTTCTATCAACTTTGCATCCTGCATAGTCGGAGTCCGAATATCCAATCAACTCAAAGTTTGACCCCTTGGGATACCACAATCCAACATTTTGTGTATGCTTCAAATATCTCAATATTCTTTTAGTTGCCTTCAAGTGACTCTCTCTTGGTGAAGCTTGAAATCTTGCACACATGCATACACTAAACATGACGTCCGGCCTAGAAGCGGTCACATAGAGTAAGCTTCCAATCATAGACCGATACAACTTTTGATCCACCATGTTGCCACTAGCATCACTATCCAAATGTCCATTTGTTCCCATAGGTGTACTAATAGCTTTTGCATCATTTAGACCAAACTTCTTAAGCATATCTTTGATGTACTTGCCTTGACTCACAAAAGTGTCATTCTTCATTTGCTTGATTTGAAGACCAAGGAAGTAACTAAGCTCTCCAATCATAGACATCTCAAACTCATTTGCCATCATATTCCCAAACTCTTCACAGAACTCTTGGTTGGTTGACCCAAAGATAATATCATCAACATATATTTGCAACACAAACAAGTCTTTGCCAATCTTCTTGGTGAAGAGAGTAGTATCAACCTTGCCCATCTTGAACCCTTTAGAGAGTAGAAAATCTCTCAACCTCTCGTACCATGCTCTTGGTGCTTGCTTCAAACCATACAACGCCTTCTTGAGCTTGTAAACATGGTTGGGCTTCTTGTCATCTTCAAAACCGGGAGGTTGTTCTACAAATACTAACTCATTGATATACCCATTGAGAAATGCACTTTTAACATCCATTTGATATAACTTGATATTATGAGCACATGCATAAGCCAATAGAATTCTAATTGCTTCCATTCTTGCAACCGATGCATATGTTTCTCCAAAATCAAGACCTTCAACTTGAGTGTAACCTTGAGCTACCAATCTTGCTTTGTTTCTTACTACTATCCCATCTTGATCTTGCTTATTTCGAAATACCCATTTGGTTCCAATTACATTGTAATTCTTTGGTCTCTCAACAAGTTCCCAAACTTGGTTGCGAGTGAAGTTGTTTAGCTCTTCATGCATGGCGTTTACCCAATCAACATCCATCAATGCATCTTCTATCTTGGTTGGTTCAAATGATGACACAAAAGAAAAATGCTCACAAAATGATGCCAATCTTGATCTTGTTTGCACACCACTTCTAATATCCCCAACAATTTGATCTATGGGATGATCTCTTGCAATACTTGTTGGTTGGAGGATTTGCACTTGACTGCTTGGTTGAGATGAACTAGCTTGTTGATCTTCACTAGCACTTGATTGATCATGAGAACCACTAGCTTGATTTGCATCAACTTGCACATTTGAGGAGAACATTCGGTCATCTTCATTATCATCCACTTGTCTTGGCCTAATATCACCAATATCCATATTCTTCATTGCATTAGCCAATTGCGTGCCTCTCACATCATTAAGATTTTCATTTCCATCTTGAGAGCCCTTAGTTTCATCAAATTCAACATCATGCACTTCTTCAATAATACCACTAGCCAAGTTCCAAACTCTATATGCTTTGCTTGTTGTAGAATATCCAAGTAAAAATCCTTCATCACATTTCTTCTCAAATTTGCTCAACCTTGCACCTTTCTTCAATATATAACATTTGCAACCAAAAACTCTAAAGTATGCGATATTTGGCTTTCTTCCATTTAATAGCTCATATGGTGTCTTCTCTAGCATGCCATGGCAATAGAGACGGTTGCTACAATAGCAAGCCGTATTGATAGCTTCGGCCCAAAAGGAATGACTGACATTGTATTCACTGAGCATAGACCTTGCCATATCAATCAAAGTTCTGTTCTTCCTTTCAACAATCCCATTTGATTGAGGAGTATACTTGGGTGAGAATTGATGTCTAATGCCAAAGTCATCACACAACTCATCAATTCTTGTATTCTTAAATTCACTCCCATTGTCACTTCTCACTTTCTTGATTGTTGTTTCAAACTCATTCTGACATTTCTTGACAAAAGTTTTGAAGATATCAAAAGTTTCACTTTTATCACTAAGAAAGAAGACCCATGTGTATCTAGTGTAATCATCCACTATCACAAAGCCATATTTACTTCCACCGATGCTAGTGTATGTTGTTGGTCCAAATAAATCCATGTGCAATAACTCAAATGCTTTGCTAGTACTCATTATGCTTTTCTTAGGATGGGAGTTACCTACTTGTTTGCCAGCTTGACAAGAGCTACAAAGTTTATCCTTCTCAAAAGTGACATCTTTCAAGCCTCTAACTAAATCATGCTTCACTATTTTGTTTAACTGTTTCATTCCAACATGACCAAGCCTTCTATGCCATAACCATCCCAAACCAGATTTAGTGAACAAGCATGTTGACAGCTGGGTTTCACTAGCATTGAAATCAACCAAGTATAGATTCTCATATCTAAATCCTTTGAATATCAAATTAGAACCATCTACACTTATGATTTCTACATCATCAACTCCAAAAATGCATTTGAAACCAAGATCACACAACTGAGCGACTGACAGTAAATTGAAGTTCAAGCTCTCAACTAGCAACACATTGGAAATGCTCATGTCATTTGATATTGCAATCTTACCAAGCCCTTTAACCTTGCCTTTGCCATTGTCACCAAAAGTGATAGAATCAAAACCATGATTGCCACTTGAATTGATTGAATCGAACATTCTTGAATCCCCGGTCATATGTTGAGTGCACCCACTATCAAGCACCCAATGCCTCCCTCCGGCTTTATAGTTGACCTACAAGAACAAATCAATCCTTTTTAGGTACCCAAACCTTTTTGGGTCCTCCAAGATTAGTGACCAAACTCTTTGGTACCCAAATAGCTTTCTTCTTTGAGCCCACAATTGGTGTACCAATGAATTTAGCTTTTATGCCATTAACACCCTTGGTAAGCAAATAACAAGAATCAAATTTAATAGAGGATACATTAGCGTTCTTGTTCTTGTTCTTGCAATATTGCTCTACATGCCCACTCTGCTTGCATCTAGTGCAAAACCGACCATTGCTCTTCACAAATCTAGTCTTGTGAGTAGCAAAAGCCGCCTTGCCATTCTTGGGGGTATAGCCCAATCCCTCTTTGTTGAGAGAAAAACGTTGGCTACCCAAGCACTTAAGCAAGCGGGCCTCACCACCATAGGCTTTACCTAAGGCGTGAGTGAGCTCATTTACCTCCTTCTTCAATGTCTCATTTTCAACCATGAGTGAGGCATCACAAGTGAAGCCATCATCCATAGATGAAGTAGTTGTGGTAGATGATGAGCTACATGAAGGGTTAGTAGCAGCAATAATAATAGGCTTATAGAAAGATTCATCGATTATATCACAAGCTATGCCTATGTCACATGTTTTAACCACTTTTTCAGTTTTAGCTTGATCAACAAGTGAGGAGTGAGCTTCCTTAAGCTTAGTGTGAGCATTGCCAAGCTCCTCATGGGCTTCCACTAGCCTCTCATGAGTAGCATTGAGCTCCTCAAAGGATTGCTCAAGAGCTTTTAGTCTCTTTTGCAATTCTTTGCACTCCTTTCTCTTTTTATCAAAATGTTCTCTAGCATCATTAAGCATTTCAATTAATTCATCTTTAGTGGGTTCATCATCATCACTATCATCACTATCACTCTCATCATCATCAGATAGTACCTTTGTGGCCTTAGCCATGAAGCATGATGGAGTGTCGAAGATTGAAGGCTTGTTGTTGATAGCAATACTTGCAAGTGCCTTCTTCTTGCTTGTCTTGTGATCTTCATTATCACTATCTTCATCACTATCACTTGTGGATGCATCACTATCCCAAGTGACCATATATGATTGCCCCTTCTTCTTCTTTGTGTAATTCTTCTTTTCTTTCTTCTCCTTCTTCTTGTCCTTCTTGTTGTCATTATCATCATTCTCACTGTTGTACGGACATTGAGCAACAAGATGGTCCTTGCTACCACACTTGAAGCACCTCCTTGGTTCATCCTTGTTCTTGTATGAAGTCTTCTTCCTCCTTGCCCGGTAGCCCTTCTTCTTCATGAATTTGCCAAACCTTTTGACAAATAGAGCCATCTCTTCATCATCGTCATCACTGTCATTTGAGCAGTTATCTTCGCTAGAATCTTCTTTCTTTGCTTTGCCCTTGTTCTTTGATGATGATGTTGTGGCTTTGAATGCCACACTCTTCTTCTTCTCATCCTTCTTCACTTCTTGATCATTCTCATCTCTATAGGTGTCATCGGTCATTACATCTCCAAGAACTTGGTTTGGTGTCATAGTGTCCAAACCACTTCTTACAAGCAACGTGACTAACATGCCAAATCTGTTGGGAAGACATCTCAAGAATTTATGAGAGAAGTCTTTGTCCTTCACCTCTTCTCCGAGTGCTTTGAGATCATTGACAAGCACTTGAAGCCTATGGAACATCTCTGGAACACTTTCATTTTCATTCATCTTGAAGCTAGCAAACTTTTCTTTGAGAATGTATGCTTTTGCTCCTTTCACTGCTTGAGTGCCCTCAAATGATTCTTCCAATTTCTTCCAAGCATCATATGCCATATCCAAATTTTTTATTTGCTCAAACACCCTCTCATCAATAGCATCATGAATAGCACTGAGAGCAATGTCATTGTTCTGCATCTTCTCTTCTTCGGCATTGGTGAGATTCTCCGGATCAACTATCTCAATCTTGACATCCACAACTTGCCATATCTTTCTATTGATTGACTTTAAATGAGTGGTCATTTTTGCCTTCCAATAGCCATAGTTTGTGCCATCAAATTGGGGTGGCCTTTTGGTGTTGTTGATATGAGCCATTTTGACACCGAAGGTTGTTAAGCCTCAAATAAACGGTGACCTTGCTCCGATACCAATTGAAAGGTCCTAAATGGCTAGAGGGGGGGTGAATAGCCTATAAAAAATTCTACAACAACACTTAAACAAACTAGTTAGACAACTAAATGGCGAAGCGAAGTTTGCACTAGCTCTACACAGATGCAAGCCACCTATTCACGATTCTAGATAACCACAAACTCTAAGTCACACAATATCAAAGGAACTATTCAACAACTAAATAAGCAATGATGTATATCACTACACAAGATAAGAGAATGTAACTAACAACAAGGTATAATATTAACTTGCAAGAAAGGAACAAATGTAAGTACAAAAGATAGAAGTGTGTATACCGATCCGGCAAGAGATTAATAAATGAATATCAAAGATTACCACGGAGACAAGTTGACACAATAATTTTTCCTCCGAGGTTCACTTGCTTGCCGGCAAGCTACGTCCCCGTTGTAGCGATACACCCACTTGGAGGTTCACGCGCTAATAGGCATCACACGCCTAACCCTCAATAGGGTGCCGCACAACCAACACAAGATGGGGATCCACAAGCTACGAGCAATCCACTAGGGTTACCTTTGGCGCTCCGCCGGGGAAGGTACAAGAAACCCCTTACAAATCACCGGGAGATGGCCACGAACAATCACCACTCGTGCCTTATCTCCTCCGCTGCTCCAAACCGTCTAGGCGGCGGCAACCACCAAGAGTAATAAGAATATCCGCAGCAACCACAATCGCCAAGTGCCACTAGATGCAAACTCACAAGCAAATGCACTTGGATCTCTCGATCTCACTTGGATTCGCACTAACAAGCAAAGAGATCGGAGGGAGGGATCAGATCTTACTCAAGAGGATGTTCAAGAAGTCAGAGAGTCAAGAAGAACCCCCAAAAGGCGGCCACGGCCAATTTATAGGGAAGGGAGGGCGGCGGCCCGATCCCTACCTTTCTGCGCTTGGTCGGTAGTACCGACCCCTCCTGGGCGGTAGTACCGACAGAGTCAAACTAGCCGTTTAACACACGTCCCGCTGATTTAGGCGAGGCACCGACTCTGGTCGGTACCTCCGAGGTCGGTAGTACCGAGGTAATGGCGGTACTACCGCCAGGCCAAAAAACGCCGCGAACAGAGAGCTCTGCGAAAAAACAGCCACTACCGACCTTGCGTCGGTACCACCGTGTGCGGTAGTACCGAGGTAATGGCGGTACTACCGGCAAGCCATTTTCAAACACTACAGAGAGCCTCGCGAAAAACCAGCCACTACCGACCTTGCGTCGGTACCACCGTGGGCGGTAGTACCGAGGTAATGGCGGTACTACCGGCAAGCCATTTTCAAAAACTACAGAGAGCCTCGCGAAAACCCCTCAGGGCCACGGTACCACCGACCATCCGGTCGGTACCACCGCCGGCGGTAGTACCGAGGTAATAGCGGTACCACCGCCAGGCCAAAAACACCCCATTACAGAGAAGGCTGCACGCAGCACCTATGGGCGGTACCACCGACCACCTGGTCGGTACCACCGACCATACACAGAAAACTCCATTTTCTTCTCTGTGTTGATCCAAACCAACTCCAACAACTTCTCCTTTGCAAGAGTGCTAACACCAACAAGTGTACAACATCATGTGCATGTGTGTTAGCATTTTCACAAACATATTCAAAGGATTCGAGTTAGCACACTAGGTCCTAATGCATATGCATGTATGAATTCACCTAGTGGCACTTGATAACCGTGATCACTGAGATATTCCCCTCTTAATAGTACGGCTATCTATCCTAAATGCACTCACACCCTCTATGGTGTCTTGAGTGCCAAAATAAAATTCCTATTTATACCTTTGCCTTGATCTCCATAGGGTTTTGTTTTTCTCTTCTTCTTCTTCCAAATGTGGAGCACTTGATCTATCTTTTGGTCATCACCACCAATACCATGATCATCATTTGGCTCCCGTACTTGGAATGTACCAACCTAGCTCATAAACACTTCATGACAAGGTTAGTACTCTAGGTGACATCAATTATCCAAAACCAAACAAGGACTTTCAGGAGGGAGATCGAGGCTGTGACGACGAGTGGCTCGGCCATGGCGGCTTGGAGCTCTCGGCCACGACGAGGCGAGCCGGTGATGATGTGAAGCCGGAGCTGACGTTTGTCGTGGGCGGGGCTGAGGCCAAGAAGAAGTATGCAGAGTTTGGGACCAGGGACGAAGGTAGTGATGGGGCGGGAGGGGCTCGAGCCCCTCCTATCGCTACGGAGTACGTGAAATCCTTATAGTATCTTGTTAAAATTTTAGTCTTAAATATATAAGATAGGAGAGACTGAGATTGTAGATGTACAAGGTAGGAGGGGCTAGAATTTATTAGGAGTAGAAGATGTTCTCTTTTGTTAATTAGACAAACAATCCAATAGACACAAAGAATTATCCAACTAAGGCACAAGACTCAATCCTAATTTCTCAGTTCCAGTCCACCACCCCAACTCATCTCTATAAGGTGTTCCTTCCCGCACACCAACTCATGTGTTCCTTCCCCTTCATATGGCGTCATGCAATTATTAGTGAGCGACGGACGCGACTACGCCTTGATGCAACCAATCGACCATTGGCTCTTGGGTGCGGCTGTGCGGGGCAAGCCAGCAGGGTCACGATCAGCGACCGACGGGCAGCCAAGCCTAGTCGCGAAGCTGAGCGACACGGCAAGCTATGAGCGTGCAGCCAGGTGTGGCAGCCAGCGGATGAGCAGCCTGGTAAGGAGTCAGGTGCAACAAGCGAACGAGTATTGGCGGTATGACCGACGGTGAAGGAGCTAAACGTAGCGTTGGTGGACGAGGGTATGCCACAGAGCATTGGCGACAGGGCCGGCGGACAAGGAGCTAGGCGCAGTGCTGGTGGACGAGAGCACGCTGTAGTGTGCAGCAGGCTCCAAATATCCAGGCGAGTAGGCGACTTTTTTTTGTGAATTTCAGCGTCAACTTTTGTTCAGCCTCTCGTAAATTTTTTTCTGACTTGGGAATAGTCTATCGTCGTCCTCCATGGAGTCCGAGGACAGTCATGGTTGGAGCTCGCTCCGCTGTGTCATCCGGCCACGCTTCGTGGTCGGGCTTCAGAGGTAGCGTTGTGCCGCCATGGTTGCGCTGGACCTTGCTCGCGCCGCCGCCGTGCGTGCATTGGTGCGGTGCCCGCGCCTAGCCAGTTATGCTGAGTGAGGAGGGAGATTGAGCCATCCAGGTGGTGACGATGTGCGGCTCAGCCATGGTGGCTTGAAGCTTTGACGAGGAGTAGGGAAGAAGCTGCGGGCACTATAAAGCTTTGACGAGGAGCAGTGAAGAAGCTTCAGGCACTCGACATACCCCTCATGTGCTTGATGAAATATGAACGAACAGGTAATGAAAGCATCGTGGTAAGTCTATTAGATTTCTATTACAGAATAACCATATCATTTAGGCCAAAAACCAAATACGATCTCAATTTCACAGGGCTCGTGTACGTCTAGGCTAGTGAACCAAACACACAAGAGGTTACATAATAGGAGTCGTGCTTAGCCTGTCAGCATCAGGTACCGTAAATGGTTCGCTACCGCTCTCTTTAGGATCAAACTCGCTGCAGCGCTGTCCGCTAAACGAAACGCTACCATCCCGCATCCGCTAAATGTAGAGCGCTAGCGGACGTGCGCTATCCTATGCTGGCCCCACGCAGCCGAGCGCATGTAAGCATGCTCGAGAGGAGGGACGTTATCCCATGCTGGCCCCACGCAGCAGAGCGCATGCACGCATGCTCGGAAGGAGAGAGACAGCATGTGTGGCGAGTCCTTTTTTTAGATAAAGGATATAAAATCCGGCTTCATCTATCCAGGGATAGAATCACATTACTTATTACAAAACCAAACTTTAGCCTCACAAGGCAAAATAGACCGAATTTAAACAAGACACTGAGACTGGACCAAGAAACGCTAGAGGAAGAAAATTAACTACGTAAGACCAATAGAACTGGAAGAAAGTCATCCATTGGAGCTAAAAAATTACAGAGCTGCTACTTCCAGGGTCTGTCCTACTGAGAGCAGCTGCACCCTCATAGCTTCACGTCGCTGCAACCGTGCCCACTGACGCAACCAGTGAGTTCCCCTGAATAGAACCTACAAGAAAGATTTCGGTCTGCATTTGTCAAAAATCACCTCATTTCTTGTGAGCCAAATTGCCCAGCAAAGAGCAGAAGCTGCTGTTAATAACAACAAGTTTTGAATTTTATTTCCCCTTTTTGACCACAGATAAAACAAGTCATGTAAAGACTGTGGTGGTGGGATCCTAAATAATAAGTACACCGCCCGCCACAAGAACTTAGCATAGGCACAATCCAAAAAAAGATGTTTACTAGTTTCCAAAGAATGACAAAAGCAACAGGATGCGTCTTTATTCCAGTTACGCTTTGTTAAATTGTCCTTAGTTAAAACAACCCCTCTCTTTAAATACCATAGAAAAATCTTAATCTTCATTGGAACCTTGATCTGCCAGATATCTTGTGAAACGTGTACCCCATTGTTAATTAAAACAGCATACATAGATCTAACTGAAAAGGTACCCGATGAATGTAAATTCCACACAAACTTATCTCTTTGATCTGTAAGGTTAATATTAAGTAGAGAGGCAACTATTCTGTGCCAGTGTCTTAGATTTGTCCCCACTAAATTTCGCCTGAAAGAAATATTTAGTGGGGTTTCACTAAGTACTTTTGCAACAGAGTCTTGTTTTCGTCTCACAATATTAAACAGCCCAGAAAATTTATCTTTGAGTGGTCTATCACCTCGCCAATTATCATACCAAAAACGAGTTTGTGCTCCATCCTTTACATTAAAAGAACCGAGACTCAAAAATGAGTCTTTGACATTCATCAGACTTTTCCAGAAATAGGAGTCTGTACGACCCTTGACACAGCTCCCCAGAGGGCAATCTCTCAAATATTTATTTCTCAGTAATTCTTGCCATATACCATCCTCATTTAACAACTTAAAAAGCCATTTGCTCAAAAGACATTTATTCTGAAGTTCCAAATTTAGAATTCCTAGCCCCCCTTGACTTTTTGGTTGACATAAGATTTTTCATTTGGCCAACCTATATTTTCTCTTATGGCTATCGTTCTGCCAGTAGAATCTCGATCTAAAACATTCAATTTTCTCTAACACCCCCTTTGGGATTTCAAAAAAAGACAACATAAACATCGGTAAGCTTGAGAGCACCGAGTTTAATAAAATCAGTCGCCCCCCTGCAGATAACATTTTCCCTTTCCAACCACTCAACCTCTTTTCTATTCTATTTTCAATAACCTGCCAATCTTTGTTACTTAGCTTTCTATAATGCATTGACAACCCTAAATATCTTAAGGGGGAATTCCCTGCTTTACACCCGAACAACTGTGAATAGAACGCTTCATGATTAACTGCCTCACCAAAGCAGAAAATCTCACTCTTGTGAAAATTTATCTTGAGCCCAGATAATTGTTCAAAAGTGGTAAGCAGGAATTTCAAGTTTACCGCTTTTTGAACATCATGGCTCATAAACAAAATTGTGTCATCCGCATATTGAAGGATGGATAAACCATCTTGTATAAGATGAGGTATAACGCCCTCGAGCTGCCCTGCTACCTTTGCTCTTGCAATTAGTATAGCCAACATGTCAGCCACTATATTAAAAAGAATGAGTGACAGAGAATCGCCTTGCCTTAACCCCTTCCTTGTTTGAAAGTAAGGACCCAGCTGATCATTAACTTTCACATTAACATTACCCCCTTCTGTAAACATTTTGACCCACTCACACCATTGTTGAGAAAAACCTTTCATTCTCAAAGCCTGCTGTAAAAAGGCTCAATTAACTTTATCATACGCCTTCTCAAAGTCTATTTTAAAAATAACCCCGTTTTGTTTTCTAGTATGAAGTTCATGCAGTGTTTCATGAAGAACCACTGCTCCTTCCAAAATATTTCGCCCGGGAAGAAAAGCCGTTTGGGTTGGTGTAATGATTTTTTGAGCAACTAATGACAATCTATTTGTTGCAACCTTAGTGAAGCTTTTGAAACAAACATTCAACAAACAAATGGGCTGTATTGTTGGATGGTTTTTGCATCTTCTGATTTGGGCAACAAAATTAGTGTCCCGAAATTGAGGCTGTTTAGATTTAGGGATCCCCGATGAAATTCCGAGAACAAAGCCATCAAATCTTCTTTAATTAAGTCCCAGAAGACTTGATAAAACTCAGGTGGGAATCCATCCGGGCCTGGGGCCTTATTATGTTCCATCTGGAAAATAGCATGCCTAACTTCATTTTCAGAGAACTCGGCTGTGAGGATCTCATTTTCCAGTAAGGAAACCCGCGGGATGTCGTCTCTACGTGACTCATCCATGGAGGCGATGGTTCCTTCCGATGGTCCAAAGAGAGACTTGTAATAAGAAGTGATATGCTTTTTGAGAAGAGCGTCACCAGTTATTACCTTACTACCATTCTCCAACTGGAAAATATGAGATTTCCGATGCCTACCATTAGCCAACAGGTGAAAATATTTTGTATTTGCATCCCCTTGAAGAAGATGCTTGACCTTCGCTCTTTGGTACCATTTAATCTCTTCCTCTCTCAGTAACTCTGCTAGTCTCTCATTTAAAACATGTTTTAAATTTAATTCAGATTCGCTGAGAACAGAAGTCTCTGCTTTCTTATCCAGTACGTCCAATTTATCCAACAAGGTAGTTTTTTCTTTCTTATAAGCGCCACTAATATTTTTGGCCCATCCTCTTAGATACTGGCTTAACCGTCTAATTTTTGTTTGCCATTTCTCAAGAGGGGTTCCTGTGGCATGGACCCCAGTCCAAACCTCCCTGACCATGTCGCAAAAACCGTCTCGCGTCAACCAGCCCAATTCGAATTTAAATTGAGGCTGATAAGCCGAAGACCCAACGTTTGTGCGACAAAGGAGTGGCGTGTGGTCTGAAATATCTCTAGTGAGAGCACTTACTGTTACCCGATGATATTTAGATTCAAAGTCTGTACACATAAACACCCTATCCAATCTCTCAAAAGTTTGATTTTGTGAATGGTTTGCCCACGTATACTTTCTCCCAGAGAGATCAACCTCTCTTAGATTCAGCGTTTCAATGACCGCATTAAACAAAAACGACCACCTATTATCAAAATTGGAATTACTTTTGTCTTCCGGTCTACGCATAATGTTAAAGTCACCACCTATAAACATAGGTATAGTATCCTTCGAACAAACGCGTACCAGTTCCGACAAAAAATTGGATTTTAAGTCACTCTGAGCCGGGCCATAAACCAAAATTAGGTTGAATTTGAAATCATCCTTTTTTACTCTAACTTTAAAACGAATAAAAAAAATCCCCTTCTTCAATTTCTCCAACATCAGAATACAATAAATGGAAACCCAGGATCATGCCACCAGATCTTCCCCTTGGAGGCTTACAATGCCAAATAAAATCTCTGCCAGAACAGATATTGCTCAGAGTAGATTGCGGGAAGTGAGCCCTCCCTGTTTCTGATAAGGCAATAAAATCTAGGTTGTTTTCTTTCGTTAAATCTGACAAAAACTTATACTTTTTTGGGTCCGCGAACCCGTTACAGTTCCAAAAAATACCCGCATTTAAACTAACTTTTTCCCCAAACCTTTCCCCTTCTTCCTAGGCCTCTTAAGATGTGATAAGGGGGTTTGTAAATTCACAGAATCACAACCCCCATCACTCAGGCACTCTGTTATCTCCGAACAAATCACATTAAGAGCATCGATATCTAAACAGTTATCTAAAGAGCACACAGAAGACGAATCATCAACTATGTCTGACTTGTTTAGAACCGATGCTGGCCCAGCACGCTCCATCAATCTACCCTCTTCTAACTTTTTTAGCAAGGTTAAAGATTTATAAGCAGCTTCTTCATCATTCCCCAAAACTACTCCTAAGGATTTAGTGGTCTCTAACAATGTTGAGTTATCAAAATTAATAAAGGATGAGGGGGAGGGATCAGTACCTTTTGCTGAGGTAGAAGATGAGGCAATCTCCAAGTTCTTTCTTGCCTTCAAGCTGGACGCTCTCTCCAGTGCATCTTGATCTGCGAGAGCGGCATTCCTTTTACTAGCCCTTACCGGCGACTTCTTTAAAACCCCAGAGTCATTCACAGGAGACATGAGCTTAGCCTTCCAATGCTTTGAAACATCAGGCTGGCATCTAGTTAAAAAATGTTATAACTCACAAACCAAAAAGGTAAATTAAATTCCGATTGTACCATTAAATTCGTGCAATTAGTTCTTTAAAACTAAATCTTTTATGGATAATATTTAGATAAAGTGATAAATAGACTCACAGTGGATAGAAGATGATATAGAGAATGAATGAATGTGGAAGAAATGAGTATAAAAAAGAGAATCTTAATAATTAAGTAGTATAGAGAATAAAAATAGAGGAACTTGAATGCGGATCAGCTAGCCTAGGCAGTGCCAGACCGGCGAGCCTTGCTCAGCAGGACCATGTTCCCAGGCACGCCCCTACTTCCCACCCTAGCCGCCGCACCTGTCCGCGGCCGCGCCCTACCGCGCGACACCTCGCGACACGCCACCGCCCACCGCGGCCTCTGCTTGCGCAGCCCATCCCAGCCCAGCCCGTATACCCGAGTGGCCCAACTAGCCCACGTATATACTCCGAAGCTAACCCTATATATACTCCGAAGCTAACCCTAGCTAGCAAACATTTCGTTCTGCCCAGCGGCGGCGGCAGCGGCCACAGCCACACGGACACGGTCTCGCGCGGGATCTAAATCCAAACACAACAGCACTGCCCTTTCTTCTGCCGTTTCCCAAGTGCTCTCTCCTCTCCCCCTCTCTATCTCTCGTGGCGACGACTGGGCGACCGCTGCCGCCGCTGCCCAGGTGCCCAGGTCTTCTTCGGTCCGTCTGCCAGGTCTTCTTCGGGCCATTCGGCGCCCACAAGGTCCACCAGGTACGCCGCCCTCTCTCTTCCGTTCCTGCTGTACGAAGCTGAGCACCCAAACCCTAACTTGGAGTTGTTTGTATTCGGATCTGATCAAATTAGGACTGTATACATGTAGTATGCTTACTAACTTCGTCTTTTTTTTTTTTGCAAAAATTATCGGGTGTACACCTATGTCATTCACTGCATTCACCTTTGCTAGTTCGTTTGATTCAGTTGAGCAGTGACATTGTGAGCTTATATGCTAGTGCAGCTTATTGATATTTCAAGCAATGTATATGGAACATCTGGATTAGCAAATTAAGAACTTTATGTTAGTGTTGCTTATTGACGTTCAAGCAATGTATGTAAAATGTCTAGATTAGCAATTTAAGCCCCATAAACCTGTGATAGTAGCATGAGAGGTTTTTCCTTTTGTTTGAAGTCGCCAAATCTTATACATGCTAGTCAGATTAAATGATATGTTGGTTTCCTACATACAGAAGGTTATAATCGAACATGTGAGATGGCTCTCAGCCTATATCTTTGTTTAGTGAAGCATTTTTAGTATTTGAGTGGTAGACTTTAGTCGTCAGCCACACTTAGTTTTTTATTCTGTTACTATTGTACTAATGTCATGTTACTCCAAGAGACCGGGAAATACAATTTAATTGGTTTGTATTGTTGGTTTATTATTGTGTTTTTTTGCTACTGCAATATCTTATGTTATCAAAGCAAGGCTAGTAAATCATGTTCTACTGTACTATTGCAGGTCGCTGTGTTAAGTCCAAGCTTGTCACATGGATTCATCACAAGATTTTCAACCCAGGACATTCTCTATAAAATTGTGGCCACCAAGTGAAAGCACACGGCTCATGCTTGTTGAGAGGATTACAGAGAATCTGTCCACAGAGTCAATTCTCTCTCGCAAGTATGGCATTTTGGGCAAGCAAGAGGCTCATGAGAATGCAAAAAGGATTGAAGAACTTTGCTTTGCCTCAGCCGATGAGCTTTTCAAAAGGGAGCCAGATGGTGATGGGAGCTCTGCTGTCCAGCTATATGCAAAGGAAACGAGCAAGATGATGTTGGAAGTACTGAAAAAAGGCCCGAGGACTACTGCAGAACTGGAGGAACCTGTAGCTGAAACACCTCTTGTGGCTGCTGATACTGTACTGGATATATCTGGTGGTAAGCGTGCTTTTATTGAGGCGGATGAAGCAAAGGAACTGCTGAGTCCACTTACCAAACCAGGAAATTCATATAAAAGAATTTGCTTTAGCAACAGGAGCTTTGGTATTGGTGCTGCTCATGTTGCTGGTCCAATTCTTGAGTCAGTTAAGAATCAGCTCACAGAGGTTGATATCTCAGATTTTGTGGCAGGAAGGCCTGAGGACGAAGCCCTTGATGTGATGCGCATATTCTCCAAAGCATTAGAGGGTTCTGTCCTGAGATATCTGAACATCTCTGACAATGCTTTGGGTGAGAAGGGTGTCAGGGCATTCAGTGAGCTCCTGAAATCACAGGAATCCCTGGAAGAACTCTATGTGATGAATGATGGCATATCTGAGGAAGCTGCAAAAGCTCTATCTGAACTTATTCCTGCAACTGAGAAGCTTAAGGTTCTCCACTTCCACAACAATATGACTGGAGATGAAGGTGCTATGTATATTGCTGAGATGGTTAAGCGTTCTCCAAATGTAGAGAGTTTCAGGTGTTCAGCAACAAGGATTGGATCTGATGGCGGAGTCGCATTGTCTGAGGCATTAGGGACATGCACTCGTCTGAAGAAACTTGATCTCAGGGACAACTTGTTTGGTGTTGATGCAGGGTTAGCTCTCAGTGAAACCCTTCCAAAGCTTCCTGATCTTGTTGAGCTTTATCTCAGTGATCTCAATCTTGAGAACAAGGGTACAAAAGCAATTGCCAATGCCCTCAAACAGTCAGCACCGCAGTTGGAGGTCCTTGAAATGGCTGGAAATGAAATAAATGCCAAAGCAGCCCTGGATTTGGCAGAATGCCTATCAGCAATGCAGTCACTCAAGAGGCTGACCTTGGCTGAAAACGAACTGAAGGATGATGGTGCTGTGATAATTGCAAAATCATTGGAGGATGGCCACACAGATCTCAAGGAACTTGATGTGAGCGCAAACCTGCTGCAGAGGGTTGGAGCTCGGTGCTTTGTCCGGGCAGTTGCAAATAAACCAGCTTTTGTGCAGCTGAACATCAATGGGAATTTCGTCTCTGAAGAAGGGATTGATGAGATGAGGGAGATTCTGAAGGCTGGTAAGAAATCCCTGGATGTTCTTGGCTCACTAGATGAGAATGAACCTGACGGAGAGCCTGATGATGAGGAAGAGGATGAGGATGCTGAGGATAATGAGGACGAGCTGGATTTGAAGCTGCGGAGTGTGAAGGTGGTTGAGCAGGATGATTAATCATTCTTATTTTAAATAGCTTTAGTGCTCACTGTTTTTTGTTGCAATGTACTGTAGAACTTGTTGGATGCAGCCAACCCACACTGCAATAAACTAGACTGGCCTCAAATCATATGTTATTAATTTCAACCAGCCACATCCTGAGATCCATGAAGATCAACTCATTATATTGGTCTAGATACGCTCTCCCTACCCACATTCAACATTCCAGGATCGTGGAACGATAAATACTATTATGTGTGCTGGGTTTTGTTGGATTTGTATGTCTAAGTCCCTAGGGTTCTTTTCTGGAAATGTTGCCTCCCGATTTCAGGATTTGCATTGTGTTACTGTATATATCTAGCTTTAAACAGTGCATGGATCAATTTCGCATAGGCATCATGCATTGTATTTGTTAATCTGTGCCAAGCTCACTATGTTTTCTGCTATGTGCTATGACTGCCATGTTTCTTGAGGCCCTAATACGAGTGCCATGTTTCTGAAAATTGTCTGCTCATCAGAGTGCACACAGTGGCTACAGAGTACAGACACATGCACTGGTTACTACAATAATATGTAGTTGATGCATTCATGTACATGGTTGCTGAACACGTTCATTTTAGTACGATGTGCCTTCATTTTAATTCCATGTAGAATGTTGACTTTTAATTTAATATGAACTTGATGTATGTGTCGATGTAGTGCACTGAGAAACTGATGTATGTGTCGAACACTATGTTGAATTATGTGCCCTGTGCCCATTTTGAATTTTTAGGATGAAGAACTTGTTTAAATTGTGTGCTATGATCAAGTTGACATAATTTTTTTACTGTAGTGTTGGAGGTCTGGATGTTGCACTCTAATCATAAAGTGATTATGAAAATTGGGTTCAAAGAGTGCTCTCAAAATTATGTTGGTGTGCTGCCTGGGTACCTTTGGTTTCTCATAATGTCTCGGGTAAATTGATCATTTTACGTACCATTTTACACCGTTAGAGGCAAACAGATGATTGTAAGGCCAGATTGGGAATCAAAACTTCAAGTGAGGCCAATTAGGTAAGAAACTTTGTCTCAGGGCCAAGGAAGAAAGGCAAGTCTCAACCAGGACCAAATACTAAATTTTTACGATGAGTTAAGTATCCTGCTCATCTGTAACATGGAAAAGCATCTTCTTTCCTGTCATCAGTTTAGTGTGCTTATGTATGGTACAGTACATGTACAAGCTGTTGTGTGGTTTGCACTCTGTACAGTACACATGACTGGAGTGTTTTTACGTATGGTACATGTACAAGCTGTTATTGGCTGCACAAACTATGAAGTTTTCTGCCGGGTGCCATACTAGATGCTTCACCTTTGATGCCATGTTGCATGAAACATCCTCCTTGCAGTCTGACCTCGGACCATCCTGCCCTGCGCGACACTCAGATTTTCCAGAGCACGTAATGATGAGCTTTTTTTTTTTTTTTTTTTTTTTTTTTTTTTTTTTTTTTGCGATCAGTTATGATGAGCTTCTGTGACAACCTCTAGGCTGACACTTAAAAAGCCTCAAAGCACACATGAAAAACTTGGCCAATAGATCTTCCCTTACCTTTTCTATTAACTCCAAGAGAGAAATTGCTGAGCAGCGCTGGAATCTTTGTAGGAGCCTGTAATTGTATCCTGCGGCCAAAGTTGAAGGTTCAGTAGGCGCCAAAACTGTATTCATCGTAAGTCATGAACTTTGGACCTTTCGAGTTTGATGTTATTTGGCAGCAAACCTTTGATTCAGATAAACAGAGGAGAAAAAAACAGCAGTAACCTTTGATTCAATGTACCTGTAAGGGTTGGTGCTGGCTTCCAACGTAGTGCCGCTTATCTGTGCAGCAGCAGCAGCACGGGAGAAAACTTTGAAGGTATTGCTGCTTATCATAAGAACCATAAGAAAAAAAAAGCTGATCGAGTGTCCAGCACTGGTGTTGATGCGTTTCGATCAGCAGTATAGAAACCTGTAAGATCCAGTAGCGAAGTAGGCCCCGTCCTTGCTGGCGCAGCAGCTGAACCTGTCGAAAATGTAGTCGTCGGTGTACAGCTCCGACAGCTGCAGCAGTGCCAGCAGACAAGCAAAACAGTAAATTCTGAAATTACCGTCTTTTCTTTGATCTGATTACGAATGTACCGATGACGCATAGTAGAGTAAATTTAGATTGTGAACGTACCTTTGGGCGAAGGAACTCGTGCACTTTGTATACTGCGACGGGTGAGGTTTCCACGCGCAGGTCCCAGAGCTGCAAACAGTTCAGGGTGCCGGCTGAGGCGTTGTTGCTGTTAGTAATGATCTCCCCAGTTACTGGGCCCAACGGCCCAGACCTACCTTGATCCGCTCCTGATCGGGGAGCCCAACCCACTAATGGTTGGAGGGCCCCTGTCACACTGCGGTATATAAAAGGGAGGTGGGGGCCGGGGCACTGGACACGAGGTTTGTCGAGCCGCCAGCCACCCCACCGACATTCCCCAACCCTAATCCGATCTAGGGTCTCGCAGCCAGTGACGGGAAGCACCTTCGCCGCCACTGTCTCGACCCCGACCGCGCGACCTTCACTGCACCGTGCTCTTCACCGCCTCGGCTTTCTCGACTCCATGGCGGACGCCGGATCAAGCTCCAAGGGCGGAGATGGTTGTAACCCTAACCCCTTTTGTCTTTTACTTCTACTGTTATGCATATTAAGCACTACTACACTCGCTGTTTGCCTTGAATCCCGAGTCTATTATCCTTAAGTAATCTAACAATGGTATCAGAGGACTAAGAGAATCAGTAAATAGATCGGGATCTCTCAGAAAGTCAAATCGGTTTTTGGCCGCCGAGCGACATACCCAGAGTATCGTCCCGGGCCAAGGTGAACCGAATCCTCAACTCTAAGAACTCAGATCGGACGTTCTTCCCCAAACCCTAACCCTAAGAATAAGAAGAGGCTTAAGATCTCAGAAGGGAAAGATTCAACCAACCCTAAGAAAGAATAGTAAGAGAACGGAGGACTAACCTGGGGTCTCCTTCACCGCCGTCACATGGCGCCATCTCGCCGGCGTGCAGGTGCACGGCCACGAGTGCCGATTAGAGCGCTGACACAGGACCATTCGACGGCGGCACGCTCACCCTTCCGGGGAACGTGCGCGCCGGCGAGAGGGCCCGTGGCAGCACCCTCTCCCTTCCGGCTCCGGTTGCCTCGCGCCGCCGTGGTCGCCGTCGTTCGCTCACGCGGCGTGGGGAGAGGCAGAGAGAGATAGAGAGGAGAAAGAAGAGCCGGATCCAGTCCGACGGCCCTGCCGCCGTTGGTCGGAGTGTCCGGCGGCGGCGCCGCTGTTCTCTACCCGTGGAGAGCACGTGAAAGAGAGCGGCTGGGGAAGGAAGCAAATGAGTCTAGGGTTTTGGGGTTCCCCGGCGCCGTCCGGTTTTTTGTGCTCACGAGATCAAAGGGCGGCCATCCGATCTAGATCGACGGACGCGAGCGGCCGGGCCGTTTTTTGGCCCACGAGGGCGCAAGCGCAAACGTGCTAGGGCGCGAAGCGGGCCGTGCGGCCCAGGCGGGACGCGCATCCGCGCAAACAAAGCAGGCCGCGGGCCATTTTACTCGTGTGTGGCCCATTGGTATTAAGAAATATGTTTTCTTTTTCAGACAAAATTTTAGTTCACATCTCTGTAAATTTTGAACCAACGGGATAAATTTTCAGAGAATATCATAAGATAAATATAAGTTTCTTCAGTCACGTTTTCCGCTGCAAAGTTTATTTTTGTTCTTTAATTAAATTCGAACCAACGGGAGAATTTAATTGTTGGAACAATTATTAAATTTAGATATTCAGAAAATTTGTAATATTGTTATATTTTGACCAACGTTGATTATATCAATATTATAAATGTTTTAGTTTCATCAGTTTTATGCATTATTTTTTATTTTCTGCCCAACGGTGATGTAGAAATAATGCAGAAGGAATTGTATGTTTTAATACTGACCAACGTTGTTTTAAAACATGCAATTTTATGGTTCAGATATTATTTGTGTTAAAATATCTCACTATTCGGTCAATGGTTTTCAGGAATCAACTGGATCGCTCAGATTCCACCTCTGACTGGGAACAACTATAAGAAGTGGCGCGAGCAGCTTGAGTTAGCCTTGGTCATGACGAACAATGACCTTGCTCTCTCATCACCGTGTCCCGTTGCTCCAGAGGAGCCAGTGAGAGAGGAGAATGAGGAAGATGCCGCTTTTGCGACACGCAAAAGGGATCATGCTGATAAGAGGATGTCCTATGACCTTGAGAAAAGGCAATGGGATAGTTCCAATAAGAAATGTCTCACTTTAGCTAAGGCTACCATTTCAGAGCCTATCAGAGGGTCCATCCCTGAGACACCCACCATTGCTGAGTATTTAGATCATGTTAAGAATCAGTTCCATGCAACTACTAAGTCTCAGGCAAGTGCTCTTATCAAAGAGCTTTGCAATAAGAAATACAATGGTGGTGGCGTTAGAGACCACATACTAAGAATGAGCACCATAGCTGCTAAGCTTGAGTCCATGAAAATTAAGTTACCTGATCCTTTTGTCATTCACATGATCTTTGCCTCACTGCCAAGTGAGTTTGACACTTTTAGTGTCAACTATGACATGTTGCCTGATGACTGGAACATGGACAAGCTCATTAGTATGTGCGTTCAAGAGGAAGAGCGCATTAAGGATTCACGTGGGGACTCTGCTCTCTATGTGAAGGATAATAAGAGAAAGTTTTTTACTAAGAATGCTAAACCACAAGGGAAACCAAAGTGGGATGGCAGCTCATCCTCTAATGCTAATGCCAAGGGAAAGGCACCTCAGTTCCAACCTCAGCCTCAGTTTCCTCCTCAGCCTCAGTTCCCAGCTCAGTCTCAGTCCCAGCAGGGAAAGAAGATCACTGTAGACAAAGATCAGTGCATGTATTGCAAGGAAAGGGGCCATTGGATGAAAGATTGTCCTGGATTCCTGAAGTTCCTGAGTAAGAATGGTGAGGATATTATTACATTTGTAGATGAATCCTTGTTTCTAAGTTATGACAAATCCACTTGGTGGGTTGATTCAGGTGCAACTACTCATGTTGCTAATTCTTTTCAGGGATTCGCTACGAGGAAGACCCTGCAAAGAGGAGAAAGAACAATTAAGGTGGCTAATGGAGTACAAGCCGACGTCCAAGCCATTGGAGACGTATCATTAGAATTAGTAAATGGTTTTGTACTTAGGCTTCATGATGTACTCTATGTTCCTTCTTTGCATCGAAACTTAATAAGTGTGTCTAAGTTAGATGATGATGGATTGGCTTGTCATTTTGGAGATGGCAAGTGTAAGATATTTTTTAATAATCAGTGTGTTGGTCTTGCCTTCCGACAAGACAAACTTTATTTGTTATCCATCTCTGAGAATGTTAATGTTATAAGTTCTGAGAATAAGATTGCTTCCTCGTCTATCAATGTAAGTAAAAAGCGTAAGAATATTCAGGTTGACTCTTCGAAGTTGTGGCATTGTCGATTAGGCCACATTTCGAGGGGGAGAATTGATAGATTAGTCAAAACTGAAATTCTTCCGCCATTAGAACTATCAGAATTAGACCAATGTGTTGATTGCATTAAAGGTAAGTACGTTAAGAAAATTAAGAAAAATGCCAAACGAAGTGCGGGGATTTTAGAAATAATCCACACCGACATATGTGGACCGTTTCCCGTCATGAGTGTGGATGGTTATGACTCGTTTATAACATTCACTGATGACTACTCGCGTTACGGCTACATCTATCCGATTAAAGAAAGATCAGAAGCTTTAGATAAGTTTAAGATATTTAAGGCAGAAGTAGAAAATCAACACAACAAGAAAATTAAGATAGTAAGATCAGATCGTGGTGGAGAATACTATGGGCGACATACCCCGTATGGTCAAGTTCCAGGACCTTTTGCAAAGTTCCTTCAGGAGCATGGCATAGTTGCTCAGTATTCAATGCCAGGAGAACCTCAGCAAAATGGAGTGGCTGAAAGAAGAAACCGTACCCTGATGGATATGGTAAGAAGCATGGTCAGTTACTCCACTTTACCGATAAGTCTGTGGATGGAGGCGTTAAAAACCGCCATTCATATCCTTAATCGTGTACCCAGTAAGTCGGTGCCTAAAACACCGTATGAGTTATGGACAGATAGAGTACCCTCACTTAAGCATTTAAGGGTGTGGGGCTGTCCAGCTGAGGCTAAAGTCTTTAACCCAAATTCAGGAAAATTAGATCCTAAGACTGTTAGTTGCCATTTTATTGGCTACCCAGATAGATCAAAAGGCTACCGCTTTTATTGCCCTGACAGGCATACAAAGTTTGTAGAGACAAGACATGCTGAGTTTTTAGAACATGATGTGATCAGGGGGAGCAAGGTGGTTCAAGAAGTTAACTTAGAGGAGAAACGGGTTCACGCCCCTACTCCAATGTTTCAGGAACCATACTTCATGCTACCTGTTGTTGCTGTGCCAACGGTGTCAAGCACTGTAGTGTCAGTGCCTGAGCCTCCCTTGCCGATAGGAAATCTGGAACCTGTCCTTCAGGAGCCATTAGAACCACCTGTCGTGCATGGGGAAGAACAACAACAACCCCAAATGGCGCCAAATAATGAGAACATTAGAAGGTCACATAGAGTTCGAAGATCAGCTATCTCAGATGATTATGAAGTCTATGAGGCCGAAGAGTTTCATATGGAGGATGATCCCACTACATATGAACAAGCCATGAGAAGCGAGCACTCAGATAAGTGGTTAGAAGCCATGAAAGATGAGCTAAGATCCATGGATTCCAACAATGTTTGGGATTTAGTGGAAATTCCTAAAGGAGCCAAAACAGTAGGCTGTAAATGGGTCTACAAAACCAAATGTGACTCCCAAGGGAACATTGAGAGATATAAGGCGCGACTTGTGGCAAAGGGTTTTACCCAAAGAGAAGGAATTGATTACAATGAGACTTTTTCTCCTGTCTCATGTAAGGATTCTTTTAGAATTATAATGGCGCTAGTGGCACATTATGACTTAGAGTTACATCAAATGGATGTTAAGACGGCATTCCTTAATGGGGATCTAGAAGAAGATGTTTACATGGCACAACCGAAAGGTTTTGTTGTGGAAGGAAAAGAAAAGATGGGATGTCGACTAAGAAAGTCCATTTATGGGTTAAAACAAGCTTCGAGACAGTGGTACTTGAAGTTTGATAACACCATAAAACGTTTTGGGTTTAAAGCTAATGTTGAGGATAACTGTGTGTACGCAAAGTTTAAGAATAGTAAGTTCATCTTCTTGGTTCTATATGTGGATGATATTTTGCTGGCAAGCAATGATGTCGGTCTGCTAATGGAAACAAAGAAGTTCTTATCCTCACATTTTGATATGAAGGATCTCGGTGAGGCCTCTTTTGTTCTGGGGATAGAGATTCACCGTGATAGAAGCAGAGGGGTATTAGGTTTGTCTCAGAATGCATACATAGATAAGATCCTTAAGAAATATAGTATGCATAAGTGCAGCCCGTCACCTGCACCCATAGTCAAGGGCGATAAGTATGGGGAACATCAGTGCCCCAGGAATCAGATAGAGCTCGAGCAAATGAGATCAGTTCCTTATGCATCCGCTGTCGGAAGTTTACAATATGCTCAAATTTGTACTCGCCCTGACATAGCTTTTGTTACCGGGTTACTTGGCAGATATCAGAAAAATCCAGGCATAGAGCATTGGAAATTAGTAAAGAAAGTCTTGCGTTATTTGCAGGGCACAAAAGGCTTCATGCTAACCTATAAGAGATCAGATTCCCTTGAGATTGTAGGGTTCTCAGATTCAGATTATGCGGGGGAGGAAAGAAAATCCACTTCGGGTTATATTTTCACCCTTGCAGGTGGGGCTATATCGTGGAAAAGCTCCAAACAAACTCTCGTTACATCATCCACAATGTATGCGGAGTTTGTAGCATGTTATGAGGCCTCGGGGCAGGTGAACTGGCTTAAGAAGTTCTTACCCGGATTAGCAGTGGTAGACAGCATTCAGAAACCACTTAAGTTATACTGCGATAATAATCCTGCAGTTGAATATGCTCACAACAATAGGTCAAGTGGTGCTGCCAAACACATTGACATTAAGTACTATGTTGTGAAAGATAAAGTTCGGGATCATGTCATTAGTCTTGAGCATATAAGTACAGATAAGATGTTAGCGGATCCGTTGACAAAAGGCTTACCACCCAACGTGTTTAGAAGACACGTAGCCGGCATGGGGTTAAGGGAAAGCCTATGATTCCTGAACACTTAGGGCCCAAGTTAGAACTCTGTTTCAAATTAGAGAGATGTATTGTAGCCGTCAAGTCCAACGACACTTGGTTGTGACGACGAGACGCGCTCGACGCTTTTCTCTATAATGGAATAGAGCCATATAAGTTGAGTATTTAAGATAAGAATAAGATAAGTTATTAGGAGATCAAGGGGGAGAATGTTAGTAATGATCTCCCCAGTTACTGGGCCCAACGGCCCAGACCTACCTTGATCCGCTCCTGATCGGGGAGCCCAACCCACTAATGGTTGGAGGGCCCCTGTCACACTGCGGTATATAAAAGGGAGGTGGGGGCCGGGGCACTGGACACGAGGTTTGTCGAGCCGCCAGCCACCCCACCGACATTCCCCAACCCTAATCCGATCTAGGGTCTCGCAGCCAGTGACGGGAAGCACCTTCGCCGCCACTGTCTCGACCCCGACCGCGCGACCTTCACTGCACCGTGCTCTTCACCGCCTCGGCTTTCTCGACTCCATGGCGGACGCCGGATCAAGCTCCAAGGGCGGAGATGGTTGTAACCCTAACCCCTTTTGTCTTTTACTTCTACTGTTATGCATATTAAACACTACTACACTCGCTGTTTGCCTTGAATCCCGAGTCTATTATCCTTAAGTAATCTAACAGTTGCATCGCTGGTTGCTGACAGCGGGCAGCTGCATAGCTGGTGGTACTTGGCACAAATGGAGTAGTAATATAGTATATAGCACCTTGAGGTTCATGTAGTCGCGAGTTAGAAGGCATTTTCCGTCGCCTGTGAACTTGAGATCGGTGACGCAAGATATGATCTCGGTGAAAAATGTGCTGGGCTGAGGCCGGTTCTCACGGTCCTGGAATCTGTTCAGCAAGCGACAGCAGTTTCAAAGAAAAACACACACACACACAGAAGCATAAGCGCTGGACTGATGATATTTTCAGGCTTTGCAATTGCAAGAAGAGGAGTGCACAAGTCACAGTCTCACATTCTCACGCTCTGGTCGCACAGCGCCGATCGCCGCAGGTCGACCAGCCGGACGAGGCCGCTGGAGCTGCCGAAGGCCAGCAGGCTGCAGGACGACGGGTGGAACTCGGCCGTGGTGATCACCTCTGCGTATTCATCACCCAACCAACCAACACTTTGCATGTAAGTGCCGGCGCTTGCTACGACTACGTTGCCGTTCAGTCGTTCACGAATGAACTAGACATATATCTGCTACCAGTACTAGTATAGTACTTGGGGGGCGTGGTGAGAAAAATAGAAGAAAAAAATTAACGAAATCACCTACGAGATCCTCCATGTCCGCGGGCCTCATGTCCACGATGTTGAAGCACTGGGCCGTCACCTCCAGGTGCCACAGGTTGATCCTCACGTCGTCCGCGGACACGAACGTCTCCCCGTCGCTGCACATTATTAACAAGCATTATATTATTACTGACGTCGATCGCTTTGCCAATGATAGAATCAGCAGGGTTCAGTTCAGGCAGAATGAAGCAGCGATCAAATAAAGCCAGCCAACCAGTTATTCGAGACGGAGTGGATGTTGAACTCGTGAGCGCGGCCGAAGACTCTCCGGCACTTTGCAGAGTACCCATCATCTCCAGCAGCACCTACCTGGCCAAAAAATCACGCACATACATACATACAAAGTCGTCGTTGGCATAGTGTGCCAGTACACCGATCAAACTGAGCTCAGCAGATCAGACCGAACGTTGCAAACTAGCAATGCTGCAGAGAGTGAACTGTAAACCTTTTCAGGACGTTCGTCGTCAGGGTCTGCTGCAGACGAACCCCTCCTCGGCTTCGTGGCGGCTGCCCATTCAGAACAATGCGGTTCTTTCAGAGGCAACAACAGCGCCTGCTTCCCTTTCTTGGGCGCCTTGTGTTCGGAGACCTGCCCTGAAGCTACACAATCCGTTATACTCGAATACTCGATCGATTTCGCACGTATAACACGGTGACACACGCACGGGTCATCTATTACATACAGTTACAGCCGTTCGGTGTACCTTCCAGAGCTTGACGGTGCGGTCATTGGCGGCGAGCATGAGCAGGGAGCTGTTGGGCCGCGCGCACCACCTCACCCTCTTGATCTTCTCGCTGATCTCCAAGCTGTGCATCACGTCGAACTGCAACCAGCACTCCAGCATGGATCTCAAGCTCAACGACAGCAGAGAATGCGTGCCACTAGGATGTACAGAGAACAACAACCCGATCGGGTGGCTCACCTCCGGCTCATGGCTCTGGAACTCCGTCGCGTAGCTGTACCTCGGCGGCGGAGCTCCGGCACGGTCCGCGCGCTCAAGCTCGGCACGACGAGGCGGCGCCTGCTGCAGACGCAGGAAAGAAAGCCCAGCGTCAGCAGTCACCCCGTGCCCGTGGCCGTGGCCGCAAGAAGCACGTACATACGAATTAGCACCGGGAAGGCAGGGACGCTTACGCCGTCGTCGTCGCCGTCGGTCCTCCGGAAGACGATGACGCGCCCGGCGTTGTCACCGGCGGCCAGGTACTCGCCGCGGCCGTCGAACTCGATGGCCGAGATTTCATCCGCTGAAGCAGTGAAGCACAGGGACCGATCAGTCCAACAGCCACCACCACCATGATGCGGCTAGCTCTGGTGTTTGAGTTTGCAGGTATTGTTATTTGATAGAGATACCGTCGTCATCCTGGGGACGGGGCGCGCCGTCGCGGTGGGCTTCGGCGGCGGCGGCGGCGGGCGGCAGTTCGCCGTGGACCTGGGAGAACTTCCACTGGGGAAGCCGTGGTTCTCGGGGGCCAGAACCAGAAGGCGACGGAGAGGTGGTCGAAGGCGAAGGGGCCACGGACCTCGTGCTCCGCCGCCTCCTGCCGCTGCCGGCGTTGCTCATCGCCGGCGTCCTATAGGCTAGCTAGCCATCCTCTGCTACAATTGCGCGCGGGCACGGCGGGGAATGCATTTGTGGCGCTGCACATTTTCGCGCGGTCGTCGGGTCGTGCTAGTCCGGTTTCTGAAGCATCCGTGTCCACCCGCCTCTTGTTATCGTCATCTTGTGCCGTTCTTGCTCGCACTTTCTTTTCTTTCCAATTTGCCCAGAGCCGCACATATCGCCGTCGCAGTGGACCATCCAGCCAATGTCTTCTCACATATAACTGACATAATAATATGCAAATGTGCTGGATGCTGACCTGTTGGGTAGCAATTAGCAAACTAGGAATCACAACTCAGAAGAGCGCCGTGTGGGCAAGAACCGAAGATATGGATAGTACTATAGTAGCAGACTAGCCGAGGCCAGTTTCATTCTAGTTTTCCAAGTTCCCTTTGTAAATGCTGCGATGTAATCTGAGCCAGCATTCTACACTTCTCAAATATAGCAGTGCTCCAGATAACTTTTCAAAACTAGAAAAAAAAACGGAATCAAAATTTGTGAACAGCCTTGCTAACAGCCTGCAGTTGTGTCAAGGTTTGACGCGTACCTGTGAATCTGTGAAGGAATCATATGATCACGAGTTCATGGCATGAAAAGAAAAATAAAGCAGGTGCAGCTGAACATTCTCAGGTAAAGAAAGAAACCACGAGCTGGAACTGAATTCCTGTGAGGCTGAGTAGTGAGTAGGGAGCACTGCTTAGTGCATCTCACAAAAAATGATATTCATGGTCTATTATTTCCAATAGATAGATAAGTAACGTAATCCCAATAAATCAATAATATACAATTGCTGCAGCTGGTTCGGACGGTTCCTACTCAGTCCCGTACGCTACACTTTCATGTCATGGACCTAATTTTACCTCCATTCTATTCATGGTTGCATGTTTCGGAACAATGCTCAACCACGGTGAAAGAACAAAACTTTGCTAGCCCTATGTTGCTCAAGTTGATTAATTAGCTGCTAGCCTGTTGCACACTTACAGGTGCCTAACACTGTAAATCCTCCAGTGAAAGGCCCTTATCCGCTTCCCAAATGGTGCCACAACTAGTCCAGCAATGAGAATACAGCAATCCCCTTGGAGCTGAAACTAGAACATTTCACAAGCAGTTCCTGTCCAACTTCAAATTCCTTTTGGCCATTTGCCTGCAACAGATGTTCCAGAATTTCAGTTACCTATGTTACATTGGGAGTATTGGTGGAAAGGATGCAAGAGTTAAGAATCTACGAATATAGTGTGGCCATTCAAACTGAGGGGGGGAGGATTGAAGATACAGGGGTGAAAAACTGTGTTGCTAACAGCAGTATATATGAACACAAAAGGCCACTTGTTTTCTCAAGAGTTTGTACGAAATTACCTCAAATCTATGCATTCCACGCGCACCATCACTCAGCTCAAGTACTAGTCCATAGGCTCGAATCTGGTAGACCTTTGCTGTAACTACATCACCCAACTTCATAGCCCCAGATTGAAAGTTAGTGGGACTCTGATTCAGGTCCAAAGTGGTGTCAGCAGTCTGTTCTGGAACCTCAGAACCACTGGTCTCCAGTCCATTACTCACAGATTCCTCAAACTTTACTTTCTTAGTTTTCTTGGTAGCACCTGTGGCTTTCTTAGCGGTAGCTTTCCTAACCTCATGACGTTCGCTGGCTGGTTTATATGGTCTAGGAGATGACTTTGCAACCTTCACCCGCTTCCTTGGACCATTTACATCATCTTGAGCATCACAGTCAGCAGCACTTCGAATTATAACTGAAGGAGTCGAAAATGCAGGTTCCTCCTCAGTTGTGCCATTTTCATGTTCGGTACTGGATGGCTCAGCATAAGCATCCACACTACTCATGTTCTCTACAGCAGCACAACTGGTAACTTGACTGGGCAAAGGATCCTTACTTTTCAAATCCTTCTTTCTACGTGGTTGGGGTAAGGTTGCTTTAAGTGAAAGTTTAATGTTACCCCGCACGTCCTGTCCAATACATCTCAGAGAGAGAGCTTGGCCAACAGTTACGACATCCGAGACTTTCGCTACCTGCTCAAAACAAAGAAATACAGAAACAATAATTAAAAACTGATGAAAAGGTGGTAAATACGTATTCAATCTAACAAGTTTAAATTGGGTTGATAAAACACTTTCACAAAATATAATGCAAGGCACAACAAAAACTCAGCCTGTAGCTCTACAAAGGAAATTTAAAGTACTTGAGAACAAATAATCAACTGATGTCAACAAGAAGCCAACAAGTGTAGACTTAAATGTACTGAAAAATTTAAAGCCAGCTGAAAAATACCATATTCAACTTCGACCCCTGTTACAGAATTTCAAGAGAAATACCGGTTCATGTGACAACTCTGAAATGTGAAGTAAGCCTTGCTGTCCACCATTGAACTCCACAAAAGCGCCATACTCCTTAATTGAGGAAACAATTCCTTTGTATGTACGACCAACTTCAATTTCACGTCCCACAAGGAACTCAACCTACAGCAAAGAAAAGTTCAGAATTTGTTAAATGAAGATTATTTTTCCGTCCAAAGCACTTTGCACTTTTGACATTCTAACCACACAAACTGAGATCACGTGTACATTGAGCAATTATTGTTGAGGATCTCATGATAAGCACTTGTACCTTCTCAATAGCTTTATCCATAATTTCTTGAGTTTTAGCAACAATAGTAACTGTACCATCATTGACTGATACTCGTGCACCTAAGAAAATGGAAGATAGATATTAACTACAGCACCCAGTAGCTCAACAAAATATAACCCAGCATAATTATATGAAAATGCTCAACCAATTAAATATACAAGTCAACTAAAGGAAACTAGTGATGAACCATGTTAATATATTCTCAGTGATTTTCAAAGAAATGCAAACCCATAACCCACATGAGTAGATAGCCAATGTGCAAACAACAAAAGGCCACAGCTTAAAAACAAAATGAAACCATCTCAAGCAAGAGTTTCCCAGTAATACAAAATCCTATTAAAGTACATAACCATGAAATCACCTAATGCTAGAAAATGGACTAATGTTATTATCATTACAGATACCCAATGGCTTTCTGCCTTCATCTGTCTGAGCTATTGAAATATATGTTCATATTTCACAAATTTGCTTTTAGATTCACGAAACACTTCTCCTAAACTGAAACACCTCTAGTTCATCACTCATTAGCATGACTTCTGGTACAATAAGTAATGACAAAATATCAATAAATATCTTGTCAAATGAAATTAGTTGCTCCTCAACCAGAGGACAAAGAAAGACCATGATCAAAAGACAGGTAAGTACACAGCTCGATACCTGTTTCTTGCTCAATTTTTTTCCTGTAGAAAAGCAGTTTCCTAAGAGAATCAATGCTGAAGCTCAGTGTAGCTGCCAATGGAGGGTCAGTTCAGACCTTAATCATATCATGCTAGCAACAAAAACAACAAAGCATGTACATCAACAAACCTAATCGAGGGGAACTTCCATCGTTAATAGCACGTGCAACACTTATTTCCTGGTCCATGCGGTCAAGGATTTGATTTCGAGCCCTACGTGCAGGCTCTAAACTTTCACATATTATGTCCAATGGTATTCCAGCAGGTTTTATATCCAGCTGAATAGCAGTGATACCTTTCCTTGTTCCTGCAATTTTGAAGTCCATGTCACCCAAGTGATCCTCAAGGCCCTGAAAATATTGAATATCATGTTCACTTAAAGGATCAATATTTTTCCATTTCTGGAAACAAACAATACAATTGACTGAAAAATCTTTGAATGTAGTGCACCAAAACACTCACCAGAATATCAGTTAATATGCGATAATTAGAAATGTCTCCAGTAGCTGGGTCCATTTGACTTACAAGACCCACTGAAACACCAGCAACATGTTCTCTAACAGGTATCCCAGCATCCATTAAGGCCATACTTCCTGTGAGTCACCATTTAGAAAAGCAGAACATTAAGGAACACAGAATAATAATTTCCTAGATGTTCCAAGGATACCACAGTATAAAAATTCATGCTTCAACCCAAGAATCTATACAAAATCAATATAAACTATATAAATATCTTACAGAAAGCATATTATCGCTGTGTGTATGGCAGAAATGACAAAGCTGGTGCAAAAAACAAGTTTCGCTTTGCTAAAAAAAGAAAGCTAGGCAGTCAATCTATTTCTTATCACAGTGAAGTACATGATCTTGAGAATGAAAGAATCACACCATGTTGCCGTCCTAGAGCTAAGTTCAACAAAACAAAAATTGTAGATCATAGAGAAATATCAATAAATAGCACATATAGCACCATTATAATAGAAAAATTGTTTGTCGTATACCTCCGCATACTGATGCCATTGATGTTGAACCATCAGATGCCATGACTTCTGAATTTACCCGAACAGTGTACGGAAAATCACTTTCTGGAGGAAGCACAGCAAGCAATGCTTTCTCCGCGAGAGTGCCTGCACAGTGGTATAAAATAAATGGCTGCAACGTTGGTTCTCATTTTGGTTCATCCAAATCTAAATAGGAACAGGATTAAATCTAATAGAACCGAAGGGGAAAATGACATTCAGCATATCATAGTACTCCAAGCATGCCCAAACCACACAAAATTGTCAAGCTTTTGTCGACTATTTGATAGTTCCCAGGCTTTTTATATGCTAGGATAATACTAGTACACTATCACAGCTACCATTGTAAGACTAATTCCATCACGTTAGTAAGACTGTATTAACCAAACTGGGTGAGAATACCAGAAATCCCTTTAACTTAGATTTCAGGACAATTCATTTAGTATATAGAAAAAAAAAAGTGCTACCATGTCCAACTTCTCGTCGATTCAGGCCTCCACGTTTGGCAACTTCATTTATTGAAAATGGTGGAAAGCTATAGTGAAGCATGAAACGCTTTGTTGGAGGGCCAACAATTGAATCCAGTCGCTGAGCGTCCCCAGGAGCACCTAGGGTAACTGTACATAGAACCTACAACCATAGTACTGGTTATATGAATGGGTATATATATATACAATAATTTGATCAGAAATAAGGTTGAGTCCCTTCAAATTTAGACAAATAATACTATGTGAACATGTGGTGTGGTTGTATACTTGTAACATTTGCCATTTGGTACTGTGCACTGTAGAGAGAGCAAGGGAAAGCAGGCACCTGCGTGTCTCCACGTGAAAACAGGGCAGAGCCATGTAATACTGGATATGTGTTGGATTCACAATACAATGGCCTCACTTCATCAAGTTGCCTACCATCTACTCTAAGTCCCTCTTCAATTATTCTTTTACGTATAACCTGCACAATTAGACACCAACACATGTCAATAAGAGTAGCAGACGTGATTTAATAAGATTATAGCAATGAATGAAGTGGCATCAAGTGGTGTCAAGTATAGCTGGGAGATGAAGACCTCAGCCCATTAAGATCCATAAACAAACTGCACAGATATTCAGAAATTCCCATAGTAATGGATAGTAGATCTTCAGAAATCATGGAAGAATAATTTAGACTATCAATCTATCAGTATACCTATTAAACTATACAAATGTAACAGCATGTGTTTATTCTATGCTCGAAGTTATTTATTTTCCTTGCCAAATACGGCCAAAGAAATTAATGTGGATTACTGGATTACCTGTTTTCTCACTGTGTCAACTGCCTTGCAAAGAAACTTCAAGCTGTCCTCATCATTTTCTTCTTCAAGCTTTGCCTTCACAGATTGTGTGATTTTTTCTAAAGCTTCCCCCCGTTCAAACTGAAATGAAAACACCCAATAAGTTCACACCCTGAAGGCTTCAAGGCATTTGCTGGTGGCCCTAAAACAAACGAGTTCGTAAAAAAATTGATCAATACAGAATATTTTGGCTTCTCGACCTTGCCATATGATGCATCAGTGAAGACTTCCTCAATGGGTGCTTCTGAGAATGTTCTAATTTTCTCATAGGATGTATCTGAAATCAGTGATATCTTGTATTCTTTCTTCTCTTTGCCAGCTCGTTTAGCCAACCTTATTTGGGGATCAATACATTTAATTGCCTGAGCATAACAAAAATGAACACATGAGAATACACATCCAATATATCAAGAAGTAGAAGAAAACAGAAAATACCTCAGAGTGTGCAAGCTTCATTCCTGCCCGAAGATCCCTCTCAGTTATTTCACGAGCTTGTACATCTATCATTAAAGTTTTATCCCGTGAACATGCATAAACAAGATTGAGATCACTCAAACCTAGCTGCAAGCATCATACAACATACACAAAATATGAGTCAACAGGACAAATTTCTAGTAGTGTAGACTACATGGTCAACAAAATGACACATTCAGATATGCAATGAAATGGTAGAGAAATATCAAGTTCACAAGCAGTGTAAATGTACAATATCATGGAAACAATACGTGCACAACTCAGGATGGAACAAAATGATTCCCTATATCAGTAAACCAATCTAATTTACCTCATCCACTGTAGGATTTAAGACAAAATTCCCATCAATTCTCCCTACACGGATTACTCCAATCGGCCCATTCCAAGGTATATCAGATAGCATTAGTGCAGCTGAAGAGGCATTTGCAGCCATTACATCTGGATCTTGCTTTCCATCTGATGAAAGGACATTTACCATGATCTAAAAAAACAGGATAGAATGTTAGTAATGAGTTCTGATGGTTTAGCCAACTTTAAGAATTTGACGCATCATGAGAAGAATACCTGAACTTCATGATAAAAGCCAGGAGGAAACAATGGTCTTATTGGTCGATCAATTATACGCCCACACAGAAGTTCTCTTTCCTTAGGAGCACCTTCCCTGCGCATATATGTTGTGGGGATAACACCTTGAGCGTATTGTTTCTCTTGATAGTCAACCTACAGCCACCCAAAAACGAAAAACTTTGCTGAGGCAAAGATACATGATAATAGTACTAACAAAATATGTATAGAAGAACAAATGTTCAATTAAAATGCAAGGACAAACAAAACCTCAATTTTCCATTTTGAATGTAACACAAAAAGATCATTTTCATTTGGACAATGACATCCTAAAATTCAGCAGTTTTATAATTTAGAATCATAATAATAAATAAAAATTTAAGTAAAACACCACACAGGACACAGCTAGTTGACCACATAACCAGATGGGGCTTTTGCAATCATTTCAAGCTTAATATGCATCGAACTAACAACTTGCATCAGCATTTAGTTTCATTAATATAAAAAAACAGCTGGGTCCCTATTTGCACAGTTAAGAACAGTTATTAATCTGCAATACAAAACAGGCTTGTGAAATGTGAACCAGATTCAATTACTTGCAGTATAAAACCATATAAAAAATGCAGGATTCACAAGTTGTGGTACATGAATTGGGATTCCATGGAGAATTCAACGCTCTCCCCAAACTCACATCACGATCACATTAAAAAAAATACAGGGGGTTATCCGTACAGTTAGTGGGAGGAAGTCCCGAACGGGCTCAGAGGACTTGGCGGCGGCGACAGTTGAGAGGACGTGGGTGTCTTCCATGGAGATCACCACGGAGCCGTTGGCGAAGCGCGCCATCTTTCCCGTCTCGAAGGCGATGGAGCGCCCCCCAATCTCGAACTCCTCGCGGAAGCTCTCCAGCACCTTACGACCCGGGACAGGCGACGCCGCCGCCGCCGCTTCCGCAGCAGCCAGCGGGGCCGCCTCCTCGGCCGAGCCGGAGAGTAATGCCGCGCGGCCTCCGGGAACTACGAGGGGCGCAGCGGGCAATCGCAGGCGGGGTCGGCGGCGCGCCAGGGAGCGGAGGGAGGAGGCCACCGCCATCGACATGGTGGCGGGCGGCGAGCGGGGAGCGGAGAGCAGCAGGAGGAGGGTTTTTGGTTAGGGTTTAAGGGAAAGAAATGGTTTGGTTTGGCCTCGCCGTGCGCCTCTGTTGCGGCGGAGTTGTTTGGGTCGCTGTGAAACATGGCCCACAAGTCAGTTGGCGAAACCGCCGCAGCTTCTTCAGGTTTCTGTCCTTCCCGTGATCCAGACCGTAAACAGAGCAATCGACGGCTAAAGAACCACGCAGACACCGGCTCTCCCTCCCCACCGGCGGCCGGGACCGCGGAGGGGGCGTCGTATCTTCTCCGTGAAGGTCGACGGCGAAGAAGGTGATACCCCCTCGGCGCTTCAACTTCGGGTTATCGACATGGAGTCGATCGTGGCGGTCAATTTATTCTTCCGCTGCAATTCTTGGTAAGGTAGTTGGTATAGTCACTGGATTAAGATGCTTCTGTCATAATTTTGGCAGTGCTTTTTGCACTGTGCTAACTGCTAATAAATTGTCGTCCTTTGTTAGCTTGTTGCTGGAAATTTGCATGTTTTTGTTTGAACTGGAGGTGTGAATCTTAACTAGCATCATGACAATCGTCGGTGCCCAATGCGTATTCCACGACGTGGAAGTTCGAGAGTTGGTTGCTTCTTTTGTTCCCCGTGCTACAAATCTTATAATCGACTCAAGGACTGAACATGCTCATCATCCTCGTTGCCTGGTCCATTTGGAAACACAGAAATTACTGTGTTCCAAGGAGCAGGGCTCTTGACCTCTTGTCACCAGGTCTTGCAAGGCGTTTGTGATAGGGGCTTGACGAGGCCACACAGTACTAACTCCGTTTCATGTTATTTTAGATTTTTTTTTCTTATTTAACTTTGATCAAGTTAGGTCAAGTTATTGAATCTTCTAGATCTAACAACTAACATATACAATATCAAATAAATGCATTATCAAAATATATTTTTTGATCAATTTATTGAATCTTCTTTGATGTTGTAGATGTTTGTGTATTTTTTTTCATAAATTTGGTTATAAGTAGGTAAGTTTAGCTTATGATAAAGCTAAAACGATTTAGAATTTGAAACGGGGGAATACATAGTACCATAGTTAGGGTGGTCTATCTTAGATGTACCAAATTGCGCCCGATGGAATGCCGTGAGGAATCAGCTCATGAATCCCGGCCTTGCTGGATGTGTGTTAGTGTTCTGTTTGGTGGTGTGTCTGTATTGGGGTGTGCAGTGTGTTCCACCTGGGTTTGCATGGGCAAGCGTTCATCTTCTTTAATCTAATGGCACACAGTTGAACTGCTGTGTTTGAATAAAAAGTACACAAAAAGCAACTCTTAAGATTCAGTGAGATTTCAAATCTGAAATGACACTGATTCGATTTTTGTTCATTTTTTTAGATAAAATTGCTCATATTGTTTGCTTGTTGGGCATCGCTACTGTCAGTGATCAATTGGGTCCAGAGTTAACTCAAGGGGAGTAAATATAAGCAGTGATCAACTGGGGGGTTGGGTCTAGAGCTAACTCAAGGGGATTAAATAATAGGCACTGTGGAGTAGCATTATGGCACTCAAATATGATAAGGACATTTTCTGTGCAAAGAACAGCTGGTTGCCCCAAGCTAGCAATAATACATGTGATTAGTCCAAAATGTGTAAAGAGTTAGTCCGAGTAAAATCTGTAAAGAGCTGGTTGCCTCACTCTTTTTCCTGTCAATTCCTGAACCATCTTCTGCCAAAGTTAGTCCAAATAAAAAGTAGGAACCTAAAATACATGTGATTTGCCCAAAGTGTGTAAAGAGTTGCCCCAAAATTGGTGTGTTGTATCACTTTATTATGCCTCACCAAGCCCTTGAACATAATATTTCCTTACACTAATCACGTCCTCTGTATACCTATATGTAATCGTTAGCCTGACCACTGGTTACTGTTGGTGATGAAAGGTACAATTTTGTTTTGTGGCTAAAAGCTATTAAAGTGTCAGATGAGTGACATCTGTACTACTCAATCGTGCACCCTGCACATGCTAGGAAGAACAAACCATTTATTTCTGATGGGCAATCATGTACCCTTGAGTGTTGTTTACTTTATCTTAGTCTGAAGACTGATAGCAACATAAATTTTTGAATGGGATGGAAGCTTGTAATTTCTTCATGTATCAAGAGAGAATTTGCTTGGTCCATTACAAGATGAACAAATTGGAAAATACTGATGCTTGTGGAGCTGACAAAAAGGCTATTTTCCAACTTGAGTGATCTTTGGGCCGGTAGGGAGAGCAAAATAAGCTATTAAGGTTCTAGGAAGCCTTTTGTTTTCTTTTTTGTTGCTGTTTTGAATGCTAAGGACAAAAATCATTCAGCACACTCATTCAGAAGTGGAGGCCATCAATTCGAAAATTCTTGATGCCTGTGCATGTTGATGCTTGGTCATGGGACACGTAAGGTCGAAAAGGACTTATTATTGGTGCTTCTCTGGCTAGTGTCCATGATGGCGATGATTAGATGCACTTGCAACAGGCAGGCTCACCACCTCCAGGCTCCTCCACCATTCCACCTGTTTAAACGAGGAAAAGGGTATTCAGAAATTCCATTGGAGGGGTCCACTGCGGGGGCCTCAGCCATTAAATCTCACTTTTGTGGAATGCCATTCTTTGGTTGTATTGATCTTCTCTCCTTTATTGTGGTGCAGTTTCCACGAGCAATGCATGGTATATTCCCACTTAACTCTGAATCATTATTTGTTGCAGACTGAAAAACAGTATTTTACATGGTATTTTTCTCACTTTGTTGCCTTTTATGGCCCTGTGAAAATATCAGGAAAAACTAATTCAAGTAGATTTGAAAAACGGGCTATATCCCCAAAAAACTAATTCAAGTAGATTCATGTAAGTTATTTTTTCACTTGCACTGAAAAATTGAGAGATGCAGAGGTTGATAGGCACGCAGTAGTGGCAAAACAGGAAGGCCACACTCCTCAGGGCATGTTTAGATCCCAAATATTTACAAGATTCCCCATCACATCGAATCTTTAGACGCATGCATGGAGTATTAAATGTAGGTAAAAAAAATAACTAATTGCACAGTTTGTTTGTAAATGTTGAGATGAATCTTTTGAGTCTAGTTGGTCCATATTTGGACAAAGTTTGTCAAATAACAACGAAAGTGCTACAGGAACTTTACACCAAAAATTTTTCCAACTAAACACACCCTCAATCTCCCAGTTCTAAAAAGTGCATCTCAAAAGAGGAGATTGCCTCTTCAGCTTTTTGTAAAAGGTACCTTTATTTTCTGCATCGTGGATCTGTAGATTTGGCCTCTTTGGTAAAATCTGAGTAACCTGGGTATGTTGGTAAAGATTGGTTAGTTGGGGTTTGGCTATGAGAACGTATGCTATGGAAACCAGCCTCATATGCAAACTATAAAAACTCTAATCAAGACCACAAGAATCTAATCCGATGGTGGGTTATTTTAGCACTTAAACCTTTCCACTCATCTCATCCTAATCCAAACAGGCGTGGACATAGTGGAGGGTTTAAGTGCTAAAATGACTCACCTTCACCTCTAACCATCGGATTAGATTCATATGGTCTTGATTAGAGTTTCTATAGTTTGCACATGAGTCTGTTTTTCATAGCATACTTTGCCTTTGGCCATAGGTTGATTGTTAGAAACTTAATTGCTAAGCAACTGGGTAGCAAGAAAGGACATTTGGCTTCCAAATTTTGGCAGCAAGGATGTCAAATGGTCAAAAGCTGGCACCAAATTATTGCTTATAGAAAGGTTAGTGAGATTAGTATAGAGGTTGTCTTAGCTTTTACCAGCATGAATGCATTGGGTCGCTGGATGTTGTACATTTACATTCAGTGCAAAATACTCTTTGACAGCCCCCAGAAAAGGATAGGAATGGAGAATTGTCAACTGAAGGAATAGCTGCAGAATTGACGTCTGGGGAGACAAGAATAGCACCGATAGGGATTTCCAGACATTGCCACACACCCCCATACAGTAAGCTTTTTTGACTTTTCGTTATTCTTTTTTTTCCCATTAAAGCACACCACCACCAGCCTCTTTAAAATGCCACCGTGCAAGTTGTTCTTGGTTCTCACAAGAGCCTTTGCTGCATCAACACCTGCCGGCTGCAGGCAGGTAAAAGCATTCCTCTCCTCCCCTCTACTGCAACCCTCTGTCCTCTCTGCAGATCATGGAGGAAGCATGGCAGGAGTGTCTGCATGGTTCTTGAGAGTTGCGTAAGCAGCAAAGCTGTGGATGGATGGTTGGAGGACAATGGCCAGCTGAGCTGCTCCTCCTCCTCGTCATCAATCAGCAGTTTGTATTTGTCCATGCCTCCGTCTTCCCTGGCTTCAAGTTCCGGAAGGCCCGGTGAGGCGTGGACAGAGACCGGCAAGTCAGAGATCGGCAATGGTGAGCTCCTGCAGGAGCCTACTCCTTATCTACCAGTTTAAGGTTTCCCTCTACCTGTTGTTTTTTTCCTCTTTCTCCTTCGTTTCTTCTTATCTGTTTCCTCTCTCGCGCTCGGAGCTGTACCGGTGAGAGCAGAAGATTTCAGTAGAAATCTTGCTTTCTGGAGACAGTTTCAGTGTTGGTTTTGGAATATCCTACTGTGTTGCTCGTGCTTACCCTTGTAAAGATAGCTCGTGACCTTTATTTGTGCTGTCGAATCTGCAACTCTGCAATCATCATGTTTGATCTACTTTTTAAAGGACACGACGACGATTGTCATATTGTTGGAGAGTTTTTAAGTGAAAACTCCACGACCAAAGTAATGGGCGGACATTCTGTTTCTGTATGGTTGCGTCGCGGATATGTCCTGAATCCTAATAACACCTGATCAGGTCGTCAGAAATTTATGGTTTCTGAAGCGTGAAATGCTGCTGGGGTATCTGCATACACCGAGTACACGGGCCTTGTTTTCCCCGACTTTCCCCAAATATTTCTAGATTCTCTATCACATCAATTTTTAGCTACATGCATGGAGCATTAAATGTAGGTAAAAAAATAACTAATTGTACTTTTAGTATTTACATGTCGAGACGAATCTTTTTGAACCTAGTTGGTCTATGTTTGGACAAAGTTTGTCAAATAACAACGAAAGTGCTACAGTGCGTTTTCCAAATATTTTTTTGAACTAAACCAGCCCTGAAAAGCGAAATGATTCTGATTTTCCTTTTGCAAGTTACGTACTAGAGTATGTATAACTATTTATATACTACCTGATGGTACTAGTACCACATGTAACTTCAGCCTTCAGGCAACTCATACGAGAGGCACCTATCGATGATTCATCAGGGGAAAAGATGTCGCAAGTTTTCCTGGAATATATGTTTTTTCTCTCGAACGTATCATCATTAATATTAAGAAAGAAAAATTTCTTGGAACATTCATGTTTCCAGAGAGGGAAAAAAGTCTAGCCATACATACCTCTTTCGGGTCATGGTGAATTATTCTCTCCTCTGTGACTGTGAGACGTGACATCGCATTATTCCGAGCCGACCAGCTGCTGGACGAGTGAAAAGTTCACACAGATAAATAAGCTTTTTACCTACATGTCATTATAAAAGATCCAAATAATATATATAGCACTATAATTTTGAAAAGTTTCTCGGTACCTTTATCTAAAGTTTTTTTTTACCTGTGTGTCACTTCCGTCACATTATTGTTTGAATCTAACAGAGATGGCTGCCAACTAGTGTCAAAATTACTTTTTTGCCCATCAATCTTCCTAGTCAATTGTCTCGCTTTGTTTCCATAGTTTGTTGTCCAATTAGACTCAGTCAATCACCGTGTGGGCAGAGCGAGAGGGCAGCGCGACCGCGGCTAGGCGCTGGCGAGAGGGACTCCGCGTGTCAGGCGCCAGGCCGGGGCGTCCATCCACAGGCCAGTACTAGCTGTGCGACCCAACAGTGCCTCCAAAAATCATGAACCTAAAATTTTACTAAGGTTGTATTTAAATGCATTCAAAAAAATTAGATGACACATCCAATGTTGCAGCATTAATTTAAAATATTGAAAAAATTAATTATAAAAATAATTACACTACCACATAGTACTTAACTGTCATTAGCACATGTTTACTGTAGCACCACATTGTCGAATCATGAACTAATTAGACTCAAGATTTGTCGCTGACAATTCCACCAGCCACACGCCTCTACCTCAGTCGTGCATGCAGTTGTTAAAGCATCTCCAATTGTTTGGAAAAATTGACTTGGGAAAAGTTGTCATTTAGCAACTTGCTAAAACTTTTGGCAAGTAAATTTTTCATTTATCTCCAATAGTTTAGTAAAAATGACATAGAAAAGTAGGCGCGGGCGAAGTGGCGGCGGATTCCAACTTGGTAAAAATAACGTAGAAACGCCAGATAGCAAGTGAAGCTGACTTGGTAAATATAGCAAGTAGATGGCCTCCGATTCCAACTTGGAAAAATTTAGCAAGTCATATACCAATCTGTTGGAGAACGTTTTTTTCTTCTTTTCCCAATAAAACAAGGATAGCAAGTCATTTTTCCAAACTATTTGAGATGCTCTTACTTGCTAGTTGCTAGTTTCTCGCGGTGCAAATAAATGTGACGACCTCGTGCACAATACATACTTCTAGTTTCAGCGCGAGCAAAAGTTAATGAATGAACGATGTATTTAAATCTTACTTGAAATACTTATTGCGGTTGTCGCAATTGTCAATTTTTTTGTTGCATGCATTGGAAATTTGTTATATTTATTTAAAAATCACATGCACACATACAAGTTGTTATAGTGATTTTTTGTATAGTGGTATCGAGGAAAAAGTGAAAAAAATTCGAAACACAGATTGTTACAATGGCATCGGAGAAAATGAAAATTTTGATGCATTTTACAGCTAAGGGCAGAAGCGTCTTTTTCACTAGCCATTATCTGCTGTTACAGGCAAAATCTATACCCTACTAAAGCACCATCTTATTTCTTTGCTTGGTGTACCAAAGAAACCTCCCCGCTGAGATAGCCTCACTAAAGCCACACAAAAAATTGTACCTAGAAAACTAACTTTATAATAATCGACTATCCAGATTTGTTTCGTAACATTCTCTCTCCTTACTCAGTCACGTCCAATGGACCAGATTAGTTGTATGGTACTCCCTCCATCTCAAATTATAAGACATTCCAAGAATCTTGGAGAGTCAAAGTTTTTCAACTTTGACCAAATTTATATAATAAGATAATAATATTTATAATATCAACTAAGTGCAATTAGATTCTCCATTAGTTATATTTCCATAATATGTATATTTGATGGTATAAATCTTTATATTTTTCTCTATAATTTTGGTCAAAGTTGAAAAACTTTGACTCTCCGAGATTCTTGGAACGTCTTATAATTTGGAATGGAGGGAGTATATGTCCTCCTCCTCTACATAAGGAGAGAAAAAAATATTCGTGGGTGATAAAAAATTGCCAAAAAAACAAGACAAGCGCGGGCCGAGCGTGGGAGAAGAAAATTGCTAAAAAAAGCGCCGCATCGTGAGATCGGGTCGAGCGTGGGAGAAGAAAATTTTGAGATCGTGAAACGTGGGGCAAGAAAATTACAAAAAAAAAAAGCGCCGCGTCGTGAGATCGGCCCGAGCGTGGGAGAAAAAAATTGCCAAAAAAAAGGCGCCGTGTGTGAGATCGTGAAAACATATTGCCAAAAACAAACAAGCGTCGTGAGATCAGTTGCCGTCCATGAATAAACAAGCGTCGTGAGATCAGTTGCCGTCCATGAAATAAACGCGTGGAAGGAGATAAAATATTGCAAAAAAATAAACGAGCGCTAATTAGGTAATATCGTGAAAAAATAATCATGGAAAAATATTGTCGTACATAAAACAAGCGTGTAGGAGGAAATAAAATATTATAAAAAATAAATAAGCTCTAATCAAGAAATATCGTGAAAAAATATTGTTGTCTGTGTTCGCAGCTGCGAGGTCGCCGTCAGTGATCCGAGGCTGTCATCCAACTCCACGAACGAAGGCGGCGCCGACCAATTGCCGTCGTCCGACTCCACGACGCAGGTGAGACTCATGTACATGATCTGTCAGTCCGTCTAAATTAATGTTGGTCATTGTCCGTGTAAATACACGCACACGCAAAAAAAACACTAGGCACAATGTACGCGAGCCCACTATCCGTGCACTGAGGCCGTCGTCTGTGTCGACGCACGCAAACCTCCACGTGCACTCCGCCGGTCGCCGGCGCTATGCATGCGAGCCTCCACACGCACGCCATAGTCTGTGTCGACGCATGCAAGCCTCCACACGCACGTCTCCGGTCGTCGACGCCATGCATGCGAGCCTCCACACACATTTGTCTCATTATATTATCTACCGTCACAACTTTCTTATTTTTTCTGTAACATATATAGAAAAATAATAACTTATTTTATTATATATATCTGTCATGAGCAACTATCGACTTCACTAAGAATGAAATTCTTGACAAACATTTTGAAGAGCCGTATGAATAAATGTTTTGACAACTTAATTGGAGATCTCCAGGACATGTTTAAGGCCTTAGGTAAGATGTAATTTAGATGGTTAGTGAAACAAGCAATTCTTTGTTATATATGCCTTTTAAGAATAACATTTTTCTCGATCGTACTCAGAGCTATTACAATTGTACGAAAATTGAGCTATGAAAAAAATAACTTTAGTTGTTCTGTTTTCAAATACGTCATGAAGTGAAACCGTGGCGTTAGCACGAGCACTAAACTAGTTGATGGAAGTGACACACAAATAAAAGAAACTTCAAACAAGGGTACTGAGAACTTTTAAAAATTGTAGTGATACATGATGGCGGTGTTGGATGCTGATCGACGGCGAGAGCGGCAGCCTGAACGCTTGATATGGTCTTCTATTTATAGAACGGAGAGGAAGCAGTTGCTGCTCTAGGTGATTGGCGCTCTTTGATTTAATTTTTGTATTCGTCTTTGATGCTAAGCGGCACCGGCGCCATTCTTTGAACGGACAGCGCGCGCAGTACGTGCAGACGTGCATGAAGACTCAGTCACAGCAGCGACTATACCTTGTCAGTTTCCCCTTCGTTTGAAAGTCATGCGCGCTATTTAGTATTTTCTTTTCCATTTCTTTCTTAATCACAATGATTAAGAAACTGCAGCCGCGATGCATTTTGTTGGCACGCTCATGATGCGTGGTTCTCATTTTATTTGTTACGTGTACATAGTTAACTAATTAGGTGAGACATATACAGTTAACCAACACATATATGCAAGAAAGGTAGCATGGACGTGCATGCGCCCTCTTTTATAGTGCTAATCACATGCACTTCTATGCTATCAAAGTTATCACATTATTATTTCACATAGTTGATTTATCATTTAATTATCATCCTACGATACACCTATATTACTTTATTTAATATGGAATACATATATTCACATATTTTGGATGAGATGGAGTTTGACCATCAATATTATTTTATTTAACATGGAATAAATATTTCCACATGTTTTGGATGAGATGAAATTTGACCATCAATATTATTTTATTTAATATAGAATAAATATTTTCACATATTTTGGATGAGCCAAAAATCATGTCAACAATACACAGGTCATTTGGATCTTTTATAATGACACGTAGGTAAAAAGCTCCAGATAAATAACCTGAAAGGACAACTCTGGGTGAGTGGCATCACAGATATACTATAGCATAGCAAGCCTAGGTCGGGGGCGCCTATGTCCTGACCTCGTCGGCACTAAGTAGCTCGCCGACCTCCACCCTCTCTCCTCTCCTTCTCTTCCCGCAACTGTTTTTCTTTGACCTCCACTCATTGCCCGTGGCACTGACGTCGTCCCCACCCCTCGCCCACCACCGCAGTGGCCTCCTTCTTCCTCTCCCCGCCCCCATTCCTGCCGCGACCGACGAGCTGCCACGACGCCCCCGCCCTATCCTGGCCCGGCCGCATCCGCCGCCGCCAGGACCTCTAAACCGCTCGGCCACCTTCCCCGCCGCCTAGCTTACCTGCCTCCCCCGGCCGGCCCCTTCTTTCTAAGGTCGCCGAAGTTGGAGGAGGAGGGGGCGACGATGACGGCATGGGCGTGGGCGACAGCAGGCGCGTGTGCGCACACGAGGCAGGCCTTGGGCTGCGTGAGCCGAAATGAGAGCGCGCGAGGTAGGCAGGAGGGGGTCGGTACGTCGACTGGTCGGTAGCGAAGATTTCCGGTCCAGATCGACCGAGCAACCGTGAGCTCCGAATGGTTGCATGTCATGTGGTTTTAACATTAAATGTACACATAGAAAATGTGGTTGCCTCCTAAATCAGTCTGAGGGCCCTTTGAAACACACATGGAAAATGTACATGATTTACACAGTAAATTTTCTACATTTTGGAGGAGGCATAAATAAGTCAGGGAATAAATTTGTAGAGGCATTTTCAATTTATCCAAAATTCAGTCCGATAGATAAGTTAACAAATAAAATTGTAGATGCATCTTCACTTTACCATGAATTTTCTTTGGTTTGGGGAGGAGTAGATGGAAGGAATATTATGGTTTTGTTCGCTTAAACTTACTTGAAAGGATCAAATCAGCCTAGAGGGGGGTGAATAGGTGATTTTTAACGATCTGAAACTTCACAAACTAGAAAATGTAGTTAGATAACAACCGGAGAGGCCGGTTTGTTTGGGTAGGTACTACCGGGTGTATAACACCGGTACTACCGACACAAACAAACGGCACAACCGGAATCCTAAAAGGAACTACAAATCCAATGTATGTAATACAAGAATCTACCCCACTTCCCTAAGTATGATAGATAGCAAATCTACTCTCACCAAGCCTTGGTTGCTTCCCTTGATGTAGATCGAGCCTTCCCAACCTAAGAAGAAGATAGGGATAGGAAGAACACGAAGAACACAACAACAAGTGTAATAGAGAAAGTAGAGACAACAACAAGCACACGGGACACGCGATTTATCCCGAGGTTCGGCCAATCCACTAAGGAGTGCCTACGTCCTCGTTGTTGAGGTGACCACAAAGGTCGGAGTCTATTTCACCTCCTCGCCTCACTCAAGCAACCACAAAGGCTACGAGAGTTTCTCTACTAGAAATCTCAGGGGTAATACAAACACTTCGGGGAGCCCTCACAAGTGAATCAATACGGGCTACCACGAAGAACACCTAACCGGCTAGAGCTCAAAGAGCTCAAGAGTAAAAGACACAAATCAAGCCGGGTAGATGGAAACCAAGTGCTCAAGTCATAGATCGAAGCTTCCCACTCTCTAATCTCACTTCCCTAGCTCAAATCTTGCAAGAGAATGGATCTAGGAGCAAAGGGGGAAAGAGAGGGGAGGAGTCAATGCTTGGAGAGAGTTTGTCTCAAGTTAGGTCAGCAATAAGTGAGTGGAATGAGTGGGTATCCAAGAAAAGTGAAGAGGGGAGGCATTTATACTCCCTCAGTCCCGAGGCTGGTCGGTGGTACCGACCACCCATGGTCGGTACTACCGACCAGTTCACAACGGTCGCATAGATCCAGATCTGACCAAAAGGTCAACTACCGACCTCACGTCGGTACCACCGCAGGCGGTAGTACCGAGGTTATGGCGGTACTACCGTCAGGCCAAATCGGCCGCGAACAAAGAGCTCCGCAGTTAGAGACTTGGTCCCTCGGAAATTACCGACCAGCGTCGGTACCACCGAGGGTCGGTAGTACCGACATAATGGCGGTACTACCGCAAAGTCAAAAGCGAGTCAGTCCAGAGAGCCCTGCAAACTTGGTTACCACCGGTCAGAGCTCGGTACTACCGGGGGGCGGTAGTACCGAGGTAATGGCGGTACTACCGCCAGGTCAATTTCAGCGCGAACAGAGAGCCCTACGAACTCAAGCTTACTACCGACCTGGGTCGGTACCACCGAGGGCGGTAGTACCGACGTTATAGCGGTACTACCGCTAGGTCATTTTTGACTCTACACAGAGAGCTTCGCAAAACCAAGTTACTGCCGACCAGGGTCGGTACCACCGAGGGTGGTAGTACCGAGGTTGTGGCGGTACTACCGCCAGGTCATTTTTGACCAACACAGAGAGGGTGTTTGAGCACTGCACGGAGCTAAGTTGCACGGATACGGATACATGTATCGGTATCGGGTCGATACGGATACGCGGATACGTCATTTTTCCAAAAAAAACCCGATACGCCGATACGTTTTATATTTTTTAATAAAATAAATAATAGTGTATATTCATATGTTTTTTAGAGGACAGTGTATATTCATATGTATATAATATAAAAAGACAACAAGTACACTAGTGAACCTCTAGTCAAAAGAAAAGTCTATCAAAAGAGTCCAACTCATCTTATCAATAGTCAACACTCCTTCTAACCCTTTCGTAGGCATAACCAGTGGCACCTTCCTCTCAAAAAAAAATGAAACTGCAGCACCTTATCCTTATCCATCCACCTATCTTTCCCAGACGCACACACCCTTCACGTAGCGGCAAACGCTTCTCTCCCTTGTGTGTCCATCGCCATCCGACTCTAACTGCTCCTTCCCCACAACACTAACTGTCGGCCGCTGTTCCTAGAATACTCCTAGGATACGTCCTAGGATACGTATCGGATGGCGTATCCGATTTTTTTTTCTTTTTTTTCTTTTTTCCGGATACTTCTCGGATACGTATCGAAGGTGTATCGGAGGCGTATCGGTATCCGATACGTATCGGATACGCGATACGTGCCTTACTCGAAGTATCCGTGTTTCATAGGCGCGGAGAAGCCGTGGTCGGTACCACCGACCACATAAAAAGACCCTCTATGTGTTCGTGATTGTGCGGTGTCTCTCAAGCGAACTACAGTTAGACGATTTGAGCACTTTTCTCCACATCTAGCCAATCTACTTTGTGACCCTCTTGATAGTCCGGCTTACCTATAACTCAAGTTTAAAATTGAAATTTTAAACTACTACTTGAGCTAGGCATCTTTATGTCCAAATGTATCCAACGTGCTTTGTTCATGAGATTTCAATGTTTCAAATCTTTCTTAGGACTAACACCTGCATACATGCTTTTATAGACCGGTTAGTCCCTAATTTGATCGTCATTAATTAGCCAAAACCCACATTGGGGGCGAATGCACTTTCAAACTCCCCCTTTTTGGTAATTGATGACAACCAACTTAGGCTTATAATAAGGATAGAAAGAATTGAAGCTTTTGAATTCCAAAATTTAGTTTAAGCTCCCCCTTAGTGTATGCTTTGGATATGAATTTCAAACATTGATTAGAAAGCAAGGTTACATACACAAGAACAAGAGCCCCCCCCCCCTAAATTTTGCAATCCGTGGGGTGCCTAAGTGTGTGACAACATCATATATATCAATTTGTGATGCATAAGCAATATGACATGGTGATTCACATAGCAATGTAATAAGAAAAGCGAATGGCTATGGAAGAAAGAAAAAGACTCAAATCACATAGCCATATCGAAAACAACAATCACCATGACAAGAGCATAAATATTGAGGATGAACCAAACATGAAAATAACAATAAGCACAAATGTTTTACATCCTCATCATCACATCACAAATAAAAGGTAGCATACCACACTTAGTTCTCAAAGTTTAACCCTCTCTCACAGCTAGCTATTACAGCAGGAAAAGGCTAACACTCCCCCTTTGGCATCAAGTACCAAAACGGGTAGGCCAAGATAAGCAAAGAACTAGTAATAGCCGCTGGAAGATCCACCATGATAAGGACCACCGAAGAGAGAGGAGTAAACATTCTCACCAACATCACCACCTGGATACGACGACGAAGGGGCATCAGAGGGATCCAGCGGAGGAGTAGGGTCGCGAAAACCACCACTCCCAGCTGGATCGGCGTCGGGGCCAGCAAAGCCCATGTACGAGCCACCACCACCACCGTGATATGATGTGGATCCGCCAGCAAAGGACGTACCCGCACCATAGTCAGGGTAGAAAGGAGGAGCCCGGTACTGTGGTGGAGGCTGAGGATAGAACTGAGAAGGCTCGAACATCATGGAGCTGTAAAAGCCAGCCTCACTACCACCGGGCTGCTGGGGCTGCTGCTGCTGCTGCTGGTGACCACCGTCATCATCATCATCATCATCATCATCGTGGTGCTGAGCATCATACTCGACAAAAGGATCTGGATGGGGTCGGGGCGGAGAACGCGGAGGGAGACCAAGATGCTGACGCACCTCCTGATGATGCCGCTCATCGCGCTCGGCCCTGTAGCACATCCACTCGAAGATCTTGCCGAGAGCGGAGCAAAGACCGCCACTCCTACGCCTCTCACGATGCAGAGGAGGAGCGGTAGCAGGAGGTACATCCCCACTAGCTGGCTCGGGGCCAGGTGCCACGCCAGGCGATGCTGCTGCTGGAGCCTCGTCGCCTACAACACCCTTGTCCTTGACGATCGATACAAATTTCCGAACACTGTAGTCCTTGACCGCCCGGTCGTACTCAAAGGTAGCTCCCACAACATGCTCAATGATGTGCATAAGATATGGAGCATAGGGCAGGAGCTTGTGAGGGTCATTGTACACATCTGATATCTTCTGCCAAAGAAAATGTGAGATGCTGAACCGGCCATCTGGTAAAGCAAACTGGACAAGGACCTTGGCAGCATCATCTCTCAAGTTGTCTTGGTCTCCAACCTTTGGATCCAAAGTCAGGTGCATCAAATTGTTGAGCATAAAGTAGGCAGGCTTCAGGCCAGGGACCTTGAAGTTTGCCACTGTACCATCCATGTAGACTCCTGAATCCTGCAGCTGAGCTGTGTACATGCCTCCATCATACATCTCTGACAAGCGAGGAGCATCTCTGTCGACATGGTCGAAGCCCAACAACCGGGCGAAGGTGACGAAATTGCACCGGTAGTGGACCCCTGAAGTCATCCAGTGTAGCACCTGCGCCTCCTGATCAATAAAAAGGGTCGCCCAAAACTAACAGATAATCTCCTGGTTGTAGCTGCGCTCACCAGAGATCAACCCCAAGATCCTCCACTCCTCTAGTCTCTGCACTAAAGCCTGAATCTCCTCTGAGTCCTTGTCTGTCAAGGAGCGGATTGATAGCCGCTTATGCTCAAAGAGGGGAGGATGTCCTTTGGCACAGAAACCCCTCCAGAGGACTGACACATAGTAATCCTGTTGGAACCTCGACCAAAACCTCCGATCCACTGAATCATCTTTGATGAAGAGGTATGGGTTCTCCTCGCGCTGCCTTCTCAACAAATTCCCCTTCTTTCTGTCAGAGTAATCCATGGTGTTCTCCAGATGAGCGGGGGCAGTCATGACGGCTCCAGCTTCAGGGTGCATAAGAAATGCACGGTTGATAAGCATCAACCCTGAAGTCGGAGGAGATGGCGGTCCAACGTGAGGATCGATGGAGCGACCCTCACGCTCAACACCAGCCGCTTGAGCCACACCACCGACAATGACGCTGTGCAGGCGCCCGGGCGGACCAGCGACAGGGGGCGGAGGAGGCGGAGGAGCAGCATGACCACTCCCACCGGCATGGCCGCTCCCATGTCCCCTGGCACTATCAACGCTGCGACGTCCCATGTGGCCCCCGAACGAACGTCCACGGACCTGACGTGGGAGTTCCTCCATAATTCCACCGGTAGACCGAGCACGGCGCGCAGGATTGCGCCGCTGTGGCCCACCGGGTTGCACATCACCTTGCTCAAAGGCAGCGTACTCCTCATCATCGTCATCACTAGCGGTCCTCCGGATATGCGACATCTAGAACAAGATAGCATAGACCGAAGTGAGATAAAGATGATAGAAAGACAGCTTCAAAGGATGTATCAAAGACGACGACCATAATCGGGGAGAGAAACCCCTCGCTGCGCGCGGTCGGTACTACCGACCCCAGCGGGCGGTACTACCGACCACACAGCAGCGTGCGGTTCCCCTCAATCCAATCACACAAATCGTCCATGAACTTGCAAACCAAACATCCTAGAAGCATCTACACACTAGATAGAGCAAACCTACCAAAGGAATCGACCTAGAACAAGGTACATTTAGAGATCGGGCAAGAACACCCTAGTACCTTGCTACTCGTGTAGAAGAGGTCAAAATCCAATGAAGGAAGAAACTTCGAACTTCAAGAACACCACCAAGACGATCTCCTTGCTCCCACGCACCTTTCCACCGGAGGGATTTGGATTTGGGTGGAGGAGGAGGGAGATCGGAGAGGAAGAAGACGCGGCGGCTTGCACGGTCACGGGCACGAGCGGAGGCGGCGCAAGGAGGCGGCGGCTGCGGTCAAAACAGGATTGACTAGGGTTGAAAGGAATTCACCGCGACCTTTTATACTCGGGACCACAAGGTCGGTACCACCGCCCATAGGGGTCGGTACTACCGACGTCGGTACTACCGACCCTATGGCGGTACCACCGACTGTGCACTTCCAGAACGGACAGAGGGCTATTCAAGGAGAACTTTGAGTGGTATACTACACATACTTCAAATATGTCTAGATTTCATATAAACAGTACATAGCCATGGACATAAGAGAAGCATGCAAAATAGATTTTGAAATCACACACAATATTTTGTCAAAGCATTTGACTAGGTCTCTAGGTGAAAACAAATATGTGCAAGACATCAAGCCACGTTACGAGAATCAATGATATTTAGTTCACTCCTCAAAGCACAAAATCTTGACTCATCTAAAGGCTTTGTGAAGATATCGGCTAGTTGCTTTTCGGTGCTCACATGGCGTATTGCGATATCTCCTTTGGCTTCATGGTCTCTCAAGAAATGGTGTCGGATGTCTATGTGTTTTGTGCGAGAATGGTTTACGGGATTGTTTGCTAATTTGATAGCACTCTCATTGTCACACAAAAGTGGAATTTTGTTTTCCTCACATCCGAAGTCTTTTAGTGTTTGCTTCATCCAAAGTAGTTGAGCACAGCATGCGTCGGCCGCCACATACTCGGCTTCGGCGGTGGATAGGGCAACACTATTTTGTTTCTTAGAACTCCATGACACCAAAGACCTCCCAATAAATTGGCAAGTCCTGGTAGTGCTCTTTCGATCTACCTTGCAACCGGCATAGTCCGAATCGGAATAGCCAAGTAGATCAAAAGTGGAGCCCTTGGGATACCACAAGCCAAGATTCGGAGTGTGCACTAAGTATCGAAAGATTCTCTTAACGGCCATAATATGATATTCTTTCGGATTAGCTTGAAACCTTGCACACATGCACACACTAAGCATGATATCGGGCCTAGATGCACAAAGGTAAAGTAATGAACCGATCATAGAGCGATATACCTTTTGGTCCACTGACTTACCATCCACATTTAGATCAAGATGTCCATTGGTAGGCATGGGGGTCTTGATGGGTTTGGCCTTGTCCATCTCAAACTTCTTTAACATGTCTCTTGTATACTTGGTTTGACTGATGAACGTGCCATCCTTGAGTTGCTTGATTTGGAATCCAAGAAAGTACTTCAACTCACCCATCAAGGACATCTCGAACCTTTTAGTCATGATCCTACTAAATTCCTCACAAAAAGCCACATTAGTACTACCAAATATTATGTCATCGACATATATTTGGCACACAAAGATATCATTATCAACTTTGCGAGTAAACAAAGTAGCATCGGCCCTTCCTATCTCAAAACCCTTTTTGAGTAGGAAGTCCTTAAGACAATCATACCAAGCTCTAGGGGCTTGTTTGAGCCCATAGAGCGCCTTGTCGAGCTTGTAGACGTGGTTGGGAAACTTTGGGTCTTCAAAACCCGGTGGTTGCTCCACATATACCAATTCGGAGAGGGGGCCGTTGAGGAATGCACTTTTCACATCCATTTGGTATAGCTTGAAATCATGGTGAGTAGCAAAGGCAAGTAATATACGAATTGACTCAAGCCTAGCTACAGGTGCATAGGTTTCCCCAAAATCCAAACCTTCGATTTGAGTGAAACCTTGAGCCACCAACCGTGCTTTGTTTCTTGTTACCACGCCATGCTCGTCTTGCTTGTTGCAGAAGACCCATTTGGTTCCTATCACATTTTGCTTGGGTCTTTCCACCAAGGACCAGACTTCATTCCTGGTGAAGTTGTTCAGCTCTTCTTGCATAGCCATCACCCAGTCCGGATCATCAAGTGCTTCTTCCACCCTAAGAGGTTCCAAAGAGGAGACAAACAAGTAATGTTCACAAAAACTTGCTAAGCGAGAGCGTGTCGTTACCCCACGCCGTATGCTCCCCAATATGTTGTCAACGGGATGATCCCGTTGAACTGTATGATGAACTCTTGGATGTGGCACAAGTGATCTCCTTTGGATGGGTCCATCTTCATCATCTTCATCATATGTGTTGATGTCCCCATCTTCTTGTTGGTCTTCATGTTGAGCTTGAGCTTGATCATCAAGTTGATGTTGTTGAACATCCTTTGCACCTCCATCTATCGGAGTTGCGGAAGCTTCACCATGTACATTTGAATTCACATGATGGATATTTGAATCTTGAGGAGTGTGCAATGGATCATCATCTTGAATCTCAATGGGTCTCACATCACCGGTTGCAAGCTTCTTGATAGCTTCGGATGGAGACAGGTCATTACCTACAAGCTCATCATTGACTTGCTCCTTTTGGGAGACGTCGGATTCATCAAAAGTCACGTCTACCGTTAACTCAATAGTGTCGGTGGCATTATTGAATACACGGTAGTCATGTTCGTTAGTACCATAACCAAGTAGAAAGCCTTCATGTACCTTAGGTGCAAACTTTGAACTTTTGGCCCTCTTGTTAAGAATGAAACACTTGCAGCCAAAAACTCTAAAGTAGTGCACCTTCGGTTTGTTACCGGTTAGAAGCTCATATGGCGTCTTCCCTCTTAGCTTGTGAAGGTAGAGTCGGTTGATTGCATGACACGCCGTGTTCATCGCCTCCGCCCAAAAGCCATGGGAAGTCTTGTACTCATCCAACATAGATCTTGCGGCTTCAACAAGAGTTCTATTCTTTCTTTCCACTACCCCATTTTGTTGTGGGGTATATGGAACGGAGAACTCATGCTTGATTCCTTCATCATCAAGATACTCTTCTATGTTGGTGTTCCTAAACTCGGTCCCGTTGTCACTTCTCACTTTCTTGATCTTGATATCAAACTCATTTTGTGCTCTTCTAGCAAACTTCTTGAAAATGCCTTGAGTTTCACTTTTATCTGCTAAAAAGAACACCCAAGTGAAACGAGAATAGTCATCAACAATAACGAAACAGTATTTGTTACCGCCGATGCTTTGGTAAGCAATGGGTCCGATGAGGTCCATATGCAATAGCTCCAATGGTCTTGTGGTCGACACAATGTTCTTGATTGGATGCTTTGCTCCAACTTGCTTTCCGGCTTGGCACGCACTGCAAATCCTATCTTTCTCAAAAGAAACATTGGTCAGTCCAAGGATGTGTCCTTCTCTTTGAAGTTGGGCCAAGTTCCTCATCCCAACATGAGCTAGTCGGCGATGCCAAAGCCAACCCATGCTAGATTTTTCCATTAGACATGTTGTAGGTTATACCTTACTAGTTGAGAAATCAACTAAGTAAAGTTTTCCCTTCAACACCTCTTTAAATGCAATAGAGGAATCCCTTCTTCTAGAGACGGTCACACCCTTATCCGTAAAGAGACAATCGTAACCCATTTCACAAAGTTGAGAAACGGATAACAAGTTGTAACTCAACGAATGCACAATTAATACATTAGATATGGAATTGTCAGTTGAGATAGCAATTTTACCCAAACCAAGCACTTCTCCTTTACCATTGTCACCAAACACAATGTTGTTGCATGAGTCGTTGCTTGGTTCGAAGGAGGTGAACATCTCTTTTGCCCCGGTCATATGGTTGGTGCATCCACTATCCAACACCCAACTTGACCCACCGGAGGCATATTCCTACAAAACAAGTTTATGTTCTTGATTTAGGTACCCAAATGAGATTGGGTCCTAGGGGGTTAGTCACATAAGCTTTTGGCACCCAAACATTTCTCATAATTTCCCTCTTCTTGAGGGCACCAACATACTTGACTACTATCTTGCCATCCTCCCCCCAACAACACAAGTAATCACATGTATAGCTTCTTGATATGGGCTTTTGTTGCTTGGGGGCTTCCACTTGCTTTTCCTTGTTGATCTTACCATTAGCAAGTGGAGCCTTGAGATTGGCAATCTTGTTGGCCTTGTTCATTAGGTCAAAGAGAGGAACCCCTTTGTTAAAGTTAACAAAAGGTACCCCATTGACCATCTTTCTTCCATTGGCCTTACCACCATACCTATTGTACCCAATTCCATCCTTGATGGATGGGTGTCTTGCGGTCTTGAGGATATCTTTTGGTTGTTGCACCTTACACTTGCAACCATTCCTCAAGATCATGTTCAACCTATGAATCTCCTTGTCTTTCTTTTCTAGCTCAACAAAGTTAGTTGCACAAGCATTTGTATCAAGTTTATAGCATCTTTTGCAACCATTACTAGTTGAGGCATTAGAGCCGTCGGAATCCTTAGGAGAGGTTGAAGAGGTGCTATTCCAAAGAGTGTTGTAGCTTAGTTCAAGATTTTGATATTTATCTTGAAAGCTTGTGAGGCTTTCTTGAACCAAGCTAACTTAATTCTTTAGTTTAGCAATTGAGTCATTGCTCGTGGAACACTCCTTAGCCAACTTCTTGTTAGAGTCAATAGCTAAAGATAATTCCACGGTCAATTTCTCAACCTTCAACTTCTCCTCGGCAAGAGAGGCTTCTAATGCAAGGTTCTTTTCTCTCTCTTGAGAGATCAAGTCCCCTTGCAAAACAGGACTCTCATTCCGACTTTCCAACTTATTAAGCAATTTTAATATTTTTGGTCCACCTTTCTTACCAAACTTTCTTATGATACTTAGTTCAAATTCATCCATGTCATAATCACTAAATTCATCGCTAGAACAAGTAGGAGAGTTAGATGATACCTTCTCATTCTTAGCCATGAAGCAAGAATGAGTGAAGTCATCCTCGTCATCGGAGAGGCCCTCGAACAAGCGTGATGAAGTGGTCGATGTAGCCATGTTGGAGAAGAGACTTGGAGAAGAGGTCTTATGTATGGCAATGTTGGCCACTCCCTTCTCCTTCTCCTTGCTCTTGCTCTTCTCTTCATCACTTGAATCATCTTCCGAGAACCATTCCTCACCAAGATGAGCTTCACCACTTCTTCTTCTTCTTTGCTTCTTGTCATCACTCTTGCTATACTTGTTCTTGTTCTTCTTTTGAGGACAATCGGCAATGAAATGATCATCCGCACCACACTCATAGCAATTCCTCTTCTTTGACTTCTTGAAGTATCCACCTTTGCCCTTCTTGTGCATCTTCTTTCTCATGAATCTTCTAAAGTTCTTCACGAGAAGGGCTAACTCATCATCGGAGTCTTCACTTCCTTCGCTTGAAGAGTCATCTCGGGCCTTGCTTCTTTCTTCTTGATTAGCTTTGAGAGCTACCACCTTCTTGTGGCTTTCCTCTTGATCTTCTTCATCATCTAAGACTTCAAGATGCTTTATTTTGGCAAGCATCTCATGAGGTCCCATGCTCTCAAAGTTGGGTCTCTCCATGATGATTGATGCAAGATTCTTGTTCCTCTTTCTATATGATCTCAATAGCTTTCTTCCAGCTGAGTAGTCATCCCACTTTGTGTCTCCGAGAGCTCTAATCTGATTTACCAATGTCATGAATCTATCAAACATTTGTTGAGTGGTCTCACTTTTCTTGATAGCAAAGTTCTCAATCTTTCCATGAAGAAGCTCTATGTTGCACTTCCTCACACTTGCATCACCCTCATATGATATCCTAAGGGTATCCCAAATCTTCTTGGCACTCTCCATTCCATGTACCTTGTTGCTTTCTTCAGGCTTAAGGCATGATAGTATCAATGATGCGGCTTGAACATTTTGTTGAAACTCAATCACATCATTGTCGGTGAACTCTTGACCTTCAATATGACTTGGTCCACTACTAACAATCTCCCAAACTCTTGCGGCAAGAAGGTGTAGCTTCATCTTGTGTGCCCAATCATTGTAGTTGATTCCATCAAAGGCGAGTGGTTTGCCTAGATTGACACTAGGCAATTGAATGACTTTGCCCATTTGGCTATAGTCAAAATGCACTCTAGAGAACTCATTGTCTCTCTTGCCTTTCTCCTCATCTCCCTTCTTCTTGTCATCCTTGGGCGGCTGATTATCACCGCTTCCGGATGATTCGGCTTTGTTGTCTAAAGCTCGCCTCAAACTCTCTATCTCATCTTTCATCTTCTTCATTTCATCTTCATGCTTCTTTTCTTGATCTTCAATTACCTGAGCAGTAACCTTCTTCACAAGCTCATCAAGTTGTTCTTGACTTAGGGTCAACATGATTCTCCCTTACACGGTGAAGCGCTAACACAAGGGTTAGGCTCTGATACCAATTGAAAGGATAAAATCAGCCTAGAGGGGGGTGAATAGGTGATTTTTAACGATCTGAAACTTCACAAACTAGAAAATGTAGTTAGATAACAACCGGAGAGGCCGGTTTGTTTGGGTAGGTACTACCGGGTGTATAACACCGGTACTACCGACACAAACAAACGGCACAACCAGAATCCTAAAAGGAACTACAAATCCAATGTATGTAATACAAGAATCTACCCCACTTCCCTAAGTATGATAGATAGCAAATCTACTCTCACCAAGCCTTGGTTGCTTCCCTTGATGTAGATCGAGCCTTCCCAACCTAAGAAGAAGATAGGGATAGGAAGAACACGAAGAACACAACAACAAGTGTAATAGAAAAGGTAGAGACAACAACAAGCACACGGGACACGCGATTTATCCCGAGGTTCGGCCAATCCACTAAGGAGTGCCTACGTCCTCGTTGTTGAGGTGACCACAAAGGTCGGAGTCTATTTCACCTGCTCGCCTCACTCAAGCAACCACAAAGGCTACGAGAGTTTCTCTACTAGAAATCTCAGGGGTAATACAAACACTTCGGGGAGCCCTCACAAGTGAATCAATACGGGCTACCACGAAGAACACCTAACCGGCTAGAGCTCAAAGAGCTCAAGAGTAAAAGACACAAATCAAGCCGGCTAGATGGAAACCTCAAAAGAACCGAATCAGCCTAGAGGGGGGGTGAATAGGTGATTTTTGACTATCTGAAACTTCACAAACTATAAGATGTAGTTAGATAGCTACCGGAGAGGCCGGTTTGTTTGGGTAGGTACTACCGGGTGTGAAACACCGGTACTACCGACACAAACAAACGGCACAACCGGGATCCTAAAAGAAACTACAAATCCGATGAATGTAAGCTATGAAGATAATACAAGTTTCTGGCCCACTTTCCTAAGAATGATATGTGGTAAATCTACTCTCACCAAACCTTGGTTGCTCCCCTTGATGTAGATCGAGCCTTCCCAACCTAAGAGAGAGATAGGGATAGGAAGAACACGAAGAACACAATAACAAGAGAAGTAGAGAAAATAGGGACAACAACAACAAGCACACGGGACACGCGATTTATCCCGAGGTTTGGCCAATCCACTAAGGAGTGCCTACTTCCTCGTTGTTGAGGTGACCACAAAGGTCGGAGTCTATTTCACCTCCTCGCCTCACTCAAGCAACCACAAAGGCTACGAGAGTATCTCTACTAGAAATCTCAGGGTAATACAAATGCTTCGGGGAGCCCTCACAAGTAAATCAATACGGGCTACCACGAAGAACACCTAACCGGCTAGAGCTCAAAGAGCTCAAGAGTAAAAGACACAAAGCAAGCCGGCAAGATGGAAACCAAGTGCTCAAGTCGAAGATTGATGCTTCCCACTCTCGAATCTCACTTCCCTAGCTCAAATCTCGCAAGGGAATGAATCTAGGAGCAAAGGGGGAGAGAGAGAGGGGTGAGTCAATGCTTGGAGAGAGTTTGTCTCGAGTTAGGTCAGTAATAAGTGTATGGAGTGAGTGGTTTTTTGTGGAAAGAGAAGAGGAGAGGCATTTATACTCCCTCAGTCCCGAGACTGGTCGGTACCACCGACCACTCCTGGCCGGTACCACCGACCAGTTTACAACGATCGAAAGAATCCAGATCTGACCAAACAAGCAACCACCGACCTCACGTCGGTACCACCGCGGGCGGTAGTACCGAGGTAATGGCGGTACTACCGCCAGGCCAAATTGGCCGCGAATAGAGAGCATCTCACAAAGGGACTTGGTCCCTCGGAAACTACCGCCCAAAGGTCGGTACCTCCGAGGTCGGTGGTACCGAGGTTATGGCGGTACCACCGCCAGGCCATTTTCAACTCAACACAGAGAGCTTCGCGAAACCAAGATACTACCGACCTCGGTCGGTACCACTGCGGGCGGTACTACCGAGGTTATGGCGGTACTACCGCCAGGCCACTTTTAAACCTACACAGGGAGCTCTGCAAACTTGGTTACCACCGGCCTTGGGTCGGTAGCACCGAGGGCGGTACTACCGAGATAATGGCGGTACTACCGCCAGGCCAAAATTAGCGCGGACAGAGAGCCTTGCAAACTTGGAAACTACCGGCCATGGGTCGGTAGCACCGAGGGCGGTACTACCGAGATAATGGCGGTACCACCGCTAGGTCAAAAACAACTCTACATAGAGAGGGTTGCAAAACCAGGTTACCACCGACCTTGCGTCGGTACCACTGCGGGCGGTAGTACCGAGGTAATGGCGGTACTACCGCCAGGTCATTTTTGACCAACACAGAGAGGGTGATTGAGCGCTGCGCAGATAAGCCGTGGTCGGTACCGCCGACCACCCTTGGTCGGTACCACCGACCAAATGAAATTACCCTCTACGTGTTCGTGATTGTGCGGTGTCTCTCAAGCGAACTAAGGTTAGTCGATTTGAGCACTTTTCTCCACATCTGGCCAACTTACTTTGTGACCCTCTTCATAGTCCGGCTTACCTATAACTCAAGTTTAAAATTGAAATTTTAAACTACCACTTGAGCTAGGCATCTTTATGTCCAAAAATATCCTACGTGCTTTGTTCACGAGATTTCAACGTTTCAAATCTTTCAAAGGACTAACACCTGCATACATGCTTTTATAAACTGGTTAGTCCCTAATTTGATTGTCATTAATTAGCCAAAACCCACATTGGGGGCGAATGCACTTTCAAACTCCCCCTTTTTGGTAATTGATGACAACCAACTTAGGCTTACAATTAGGGATAGAAAGAATTGAAGCTTTTGAATTCCAAAATTTAGTTGAAGCTCCCCCTTAATTTATGCTTTGGATATGAATTTCAAACCTTGATTAGAAAGCAGGGTTGCATACACAAGAATAAGAGCTCCCTCTAAATTTTGCAATCCGTGGGGTGCCTAAGTGTGTGACAACATCAAATATATCAATTTGTGATGCATAAATGGTATGACATGGTGATTCACATAACAAAGTAATAAGAAAAACGAATGGCTATTGAAGAAAGAAAAGAACTCAAATCACATAGCCATATCGAAAACAACAATCACCATGACAAGAGCATCAATAATGAGGATGAACCAAACATGAATATAACAAAAAGCATAACAGTTTTACATCCTCAGCATATCACAAATAAAATGTAGCATACCACACTTAGTTCTCAAAAATTACCCTCTCTCTCACAGCTAGCTATCACAACAAGATAAGCCTAACACTCCCCCTTTGGCATCAAGTACCAAAACGGGTAGGCCAAGATAAGCAAAGAGCTAGTAATAGCCGCTGGAAGATCCACCATGATAAGAATCACCAAAAAGAGAGGAGAAGGCACTGGCACCGACATCACCACCTGGATAGGACGACGAAGGAGCAGAAGGATCCGGCGGAGGAGTAGAGTCGCGAGGATCACCACTCCCAGCTGGATTGGCGTCGGGGCCAGCAAAGCCCATGTACGAGCCACCACCCCCACCTTGATATGACGTGGACCCGCCAGCAAAGAACGTGCCCATACCATAGTCAGGGAAGAAGGGATGAGGTTGGTACTGAGATGGTGGCAGAGGATAGAACTGATGGGGCGGATACAACATGGAGCTTTAAAAACCCGCCTCACCACCACCTGGAAACTGGGGCTGCTGCTGGGCCTGCTGCTGGGGAAGACCACCACCATCATCATCATCATCATCATCATCACGCCGGGCCTGAGCATCGTACTCAGCAAACGGATCTGGATGGGGTCGGACCGAAGAGCGCGGAGGAAGACCGAGATGCTGACGCACCTCCTGCTGATGTCGCTCATCGCGATCGGCCCGATAGCACATCCACTCAAAGATCTTGCCAAGGGCGGAGCGAAGACCGCCACTCCTACGCCTCGCACGACGCGGAGGAGGAGCGGTAGCATGGGGAACATCTCCACCACCCGGCTGAGCCTCGCCAGGCGCTGCTGCATCTGCTGGGACCTCACCACCTTCATAAACTTTTTCTTTGTCCTTGGAAGGAGCCGAGGTGAACTTGCGAACACTGTACTCCTTCATGAAGCGATCATACTCGAAGGTGGCGCCAACCACATGCTCAATGATATGCATAAGGTATGGAGCATATGGCAGGGCCTTGTGAGGATCATTGTATACATCGGAGATCTTCTGCCAAAGAAAGTGAGAGATGCTAAACCGTCCATCTGGCAGAGCAAAGCGGACTAGGACCTTGGCAGCATCATCTCTCAAGTTATCTTGATCTCCAATTTTGGGATCCAGAGTCAGGCGCATGATGTTGTTGAGGACGTAGTAAGCGGGCTTCAGGCCAGGGACCTTGAAGGTCGCCACTGCACCATCCAAATAGACACCTGAGCTCTGCAACTGCTCTAAGTACATACCCCCTCCATACATCTCTGAAAGACGAGGGGCATCTCTGTCCACATGATCGAAGCCCAACAACCGAGCAAATGTGACGAAGGCACATCTGTAGTGGACCCCTTGGGTCATCCAATGCAGCACGCGAGCTTCCTGATCAATGAACAAAGTTGCCCAAAACTGGCAAAGAATCTCCTGGTTGAAGCTGCGCTCGCCAGAGATCAGCCCCAAAACTCTCCACTCCTCTAACCTCTGCACCAGGGCCTGAATGTCCTCAGAATCTTTGTCGGTCAGAGAGGAGAGAACCAGTCTCTTGTGAGCAAAAAGAGGAGGATGTCCCTTAGCACAGAAACCCTTCCAGCATACTGACACATAGAAGTCTTGCTGGAACCTGGACCAGAACCTCCTATCCACAAAAGCATCTCTAACAAACAGATAGGGGTTCTCCTCACGCTGCCTCCTCATCAAGTTACCCCGCTTTCTATCAGAGTAATTCATGGGATTTCCAAGAAGAGCGAGAGGGGCGGCGGACATGACAGCTTTGGCTTCAGGGTGCATGTCAAAAGCCCGGTTGATTAGCATCAACCCTGAAGTCCGAGGGGATGCCGGTCCAACTGGAGGATCGATGGAGCGACCCTCACGATCGAGACCAGCTGAAGGCACTCCTCCCACAATAACGTTGTGCAGGCGTCCAGCCGGACCAGCGACAGGGGGCGGAGAAGGCTGAGGAGGCGGAGGAGGCGAAGGAGCAGCATGCCCACTGCCACAGGCATGACCGCTCCCGCTCCCCCTTGCGCTATCCACGCTGCGACGACCCGTGTGGCCCGCGGACGAGCGTCCACGGACCTGACGAGAGGAGTAATCCATACTCCCAGACCGAACACGGCGCCCGGGATTGCGACGCGGCGACGCCCCTTGCACATGACCACCTTGCTCCAAGGCGGCATACTCCTCATCATCATCACTAGGGGAACGAGCACGAGAGGGCCTCCGGCTCATCTAGACAAAGATAGCATAGACCAACATAAGTCAAAGATGATGGAAAGATTACTTCAACAGATGTAGCAAATAAGACGATCGAAATCGGGAAGGAGAATGGCTCGCTGCGCGCGGGCGGTACTACCGACCCCTGGGGGCGGTACTACCGACCGCACAGCAGCGTGCGGATTCCTTCAATCCAATCTACCAAATCGCTATGAATTTGCTAACCATACATCCTAGAAGCATCTTCATACTAGATAGAACAATCCTACCAAAGGAATCGACCTAGAACAAAGTACATTGAGAGATCGGACATGAACACCCTAGTACCTTGCTACTCGTGAAGAAGAGGTCAAAATCCAATGAAGGAGGAAACTTCGGGCTTCAAGAACACCACCACGTCGATCCCCTTGCTCCCATGCACCTTTCCACCGGAGAGATTTGGATTTGGGAGGAGGAGGAGGGAGATCGGAGAGGAGAAGGATGCGGCGGCTTGCACGGGCTCGAGCACGGGCTGGCGGCGGCGCTGGGAGGCAGGGAGGCGGCAGTCAAAAGATGTTTGACTAGGGTTGAAAAGGATTCACCGCGCCCCCTTTTATACTCGGGTCAAACCCGGTCGGTGGTACCGCCCATAGGGCCGGTACAACCGACGTCGGTGGTACCGCCATAGGGCGGTAGTACCGACAACACAAAAATAGAGATGACAGAGGGATTTCAAGAGAGCCTTGTGTGGTATACTACACATACTTCAAACATGTCCAGATTTCATATAACCAATACATAGCCATGGACATAAGTGAAGTATGCAAAAAAGATTTTGAAATCATACACAATATTTTGTCAAACCATTTATCTAGGTCTCTAGGTGAAAACAAATATGTGCAAGACATCAAGCCACGTTACGAGAATCAATGATATTTAGTTCACTCCTCAAAGCACAAAATCTTGACTCATCTAAAGGCTTTGTGAAGATATCGGCTAGTTGTTTTTCGGTGCTCACATGGCGTATTGCGATATCTCCTTTGGCTTCATGGTCTCTCAAGAAATGGTGTCGGATGTCTATGTGTTTTGTGCGAGAGTGGTTTACGGGATTGTTTGCTAGTTTGATAGCACTCTCATTGTCACACAAAAGTGGAATTTTGTTTTCCTCACATCCGAAGTCTTTTAGTGTTTGCTTCATCCAAAGTAGTTGAGCACAGCATGCGTCGGCCGCCACATACTCGGCTTCGGCGGTGGATAGGGCAACACTATTTTGTTTCTTAGAACTCCATGACACCAAAGACCTCCCAATAAATTGGCAAGTCCTGGTAGTGCTCTTTCGATCTACCTTGCAACCGGCATAGTCCGAATCGGAATAGCCAAGTAGATCGAAAGTGGAGCCCTTGGGATACCACAAGCCAAGATTCGGAGTGTGTACTAAGTATCAAAAAATTCTCTTAACGGCCATAATATGACATTCTTTCGGATTAGCTTGAAACCTTGCACACATGCACACACTAAGCATAATATCAGGCCTAGATGCACAAAGGTAAAGTAATGAACCGATCATAGAGCGATATACCTTTTGGTCCACTGACTTACCATCCACATTTAGATCAAGATGTCCATTGGTAGGCATAGGGGTCTTGATGGGTTTGGCCTTGTCCATCTCAAACTTCTTTAGCATGTCTCTTGTATACTTGGTTTGACTGATGAACGTGCCATCCTTGAGTTGCTTGATTTGGAATCCAAGAAAGTACTTCAACTCTCCCATCATGGACATCTCGAACCTTTTGGTCATGATCCTACTAAATTCCTCACAAAAGGCAACATTAGTACTACCAAATATTATGTCATCGACATATATTTGGCACACAAAGATATCATTATCAACTTTGTGAGTAAATAAAGTAGCATCAGCCCTTCCTATCTCAAAATCCTTTTTGAGTAGGAAATCCTTAAGACAATCATACCAAGCTCTAGGGGCTTGTTTAAGCCCATAGAGCGCCTTGTTGAGCTTGTAGACGTGGTTGGGAAACTTTGGGTCCTCAAAACCCGGTGGTTGCTCCACATAGACCAATTCGAAGAGGGGGCCGTTGAGGAATGCACTTTTCACATCCATTTGGTATAGCTTGAAATCATGGTGAGTAGCAAAGGCAAGTAATATACGAATTGACTCGAGCCTAGCTACAGGTGCATAGGTTTCCCCAAAATCCAAACCTTCGATTTGAGTGAAACCTTGAGCCACCAACTGTGCTTTGTTCCTTGTCACCACGCCATGCTCGTCCTGCTTGTTGCGGAAGACCCATTTGGTTCCTATCACATTTTGCTTGGGCCTTTCCACCAAGGACCAGACTTCATTCCTGATGAAGTTGTTCAGCTCTTCTTGCATAGCCATCACCCAGTCCGGATCGTCAAGTGCTTCTTCCACCCTAAGAGGTTCCAAAGAGGAGACAAACAAGTAATGTTCACAAAAATTTGCTAAACGAGAGTGTGTCGTTACCCCACGCCGTATGCTCCCCAATATGTTGTCAACGGGATGATCCCGTTGAACTGTATGATGAACTCTTGGATGTGGCACAAGTGATCTTCGTTGGATGGGTCCATCTTCATCATCTTCATCATATGCATTGATGTCCCCATCTCCTTGTCGGACTTCATGTTGAGCTTGTGTTTGATCATCAACTTGATGTATCACTTGAACATCACCCACACTACCACCATTCGGAGTTGCGGAAGCTTCATCATGCGCATTTGGATGCACATGATGGATATGAGAATCTTGTGGAGTGTGTGATGGTTCATCTTCATCATCTTGTATTTCAACGGGCCTCACATCACCGGTTGCAAGCTTGTTGATAGCTTCGGATGGAGGCTCGTCATTACCTACTTGCTCATCATTGACTTGCTCCTTTTGAGAGCCGTCGGATTCATCAAAAGTCACGTCTACCGTTAACTCAATAGTGCCAGTGGCATTATTGAATACACGGTAGCCATGTTCGTTAGTACCATAACCAAGTAGAAAAACTTCGTGTACCTTAGGTGCAAACTTTGAACTTTTGGCCCTCTTGTTAAGTATGAAACACTTGCAGCCAAAAACTCGAAAGTAATGCACCTTTGGTTTGTTACCGGTTAGAAGCTCATATGGCGTCTTCCCCCTTAGCTTGTGAAGGTAGAGGCGGTTGATTGCATGACACGCCGTGTTCATTGCCTCCGCCCAAAAGCCATGGGAAGTCTTGTACTCATCCAACATAGATCTTGCGGCTTCAACAAGAGTTCTATTCTTCCTTTCCACAACCCCATTTTGTTGTGGGGTATATGGAACGGAGAACTCATACTTGATCCCTTCTTCATCAAGATACTCTTCTATGTTGGTGTTCCTAAACTCGGTCCCGTTGTCGCTTCTCACTTTCTTGATCTTGATGTCGAACTCATTTTGTGCTCTTCTAGCAAACTTCTTGAAGATGCCTTGCGTTTCGCTTTTATCTGCTAAAAAGAACACCCAAGTGAAACGAGAATAGTCATCAACAATAACGAAACCGTATTTGTTACCGCCGATGCTTTGATAAGCAACGGGTCCGATGAGGTCCATATGCAATAGCTCCAATGGTCTTGTGGTCGACACAATGTTCTTGATTGGATGCTTTGCTCCAACTTGCTTTCCGGCTTGGCACGCACTGCAAATCCTATCTTTCTCAAAAGAAACATTGGTTAGTCCAAGGATGTGCCCTTCTCTTTGAAGTTGGGCCAAGTTCCTCATCCCAACATGAGCTAGTCGGCGATGCCAAAGCCAACCCATGCTAGATTTTGCCATTAGACATGTTGTAGGTTCTACCTTACTAGTTGAGAAGTCAACTAAGTAAAGTTTTCCCTTCAACACGCCTTTAAATGCAATAGAGGAATCCCTTCTTCTAGAGACGGTCACACCCTTATCCGTAAAGAGACAATCGTAACCCATTTCACAAAGTTGAGAAACGGATAACAAATTGTAACTCAACGAATGCACAAGTAATACATTAGATATGGAATTGTCAGTTGAGATAACAATTTTACCCAAACCAAGCACTTCTCCTTTACCATTGTCACCAAACACAATTTTGTTGCATGAGTCGTTGCTTGGTTGAAAGGAGGAGAACATATCTTTTGCCCCGGTCATATGATTGGTGCATCCACTATCCAACACCCAACTTGACCCACCGGAGGCATATTCCTACAAAACAAGTTTATGTTCTAGATTTAGGTACCCAAACGAGATTGGGTCCTTGGGGGTTAGTCACATAAGCTTTTGGCACCCAAACATTTCTCATAATTTCCCTCTTCTTGAGGGCACCAACATACTTGACTACTATCTTACCATCCTTCCCCCAACAACACAAGTAATCACATGTGTAGCTTCTTGATATGGGCTTTTGTTGCTTGGGGGCCTCCACTTGCTTCTCCTTGTTGATCTTACCATTAGCAAGTGGAGCCTTTGGATAGGCAACCTTGTTGGCCTTGTTCATTAGGTCAAAGAGAGGAACCCTTTTGTTAAAGTTAACAAAAGGTACCCCATTGACCATCTTTCTACCATTGGCCTTACCACCATACCTATTGTACCCAATTCCATCCTTGATAGATGGGTGTCTTGCGGTCTTGAGGATATCTTTTGGTTGTTGCATCTTACACTTGCAACCATTTCTCAAGATCATGTTCAACCTATTAATCTCCTTGTCTTTCTTCTCTATCTCAACAAGGTTAGTTGCACAAGCATTTATATCAAGTTTATAGCATCTTTTGCAACCATTACTAGTTGAGGCATTAGAGCCATCGGAATCCTTAGAAGAAGTTGAAGAGGTGCTTTTCCAAAGAGTGTTGTAGCTTAGTTCAAGAGTTTGATATTTATTTTGAGAGCTTGTGAGGCTCTCTTGAACTATGCTAACCTCATTCTTTAGGCTTGCAATTGAGTCATTGCTCATGGAACACTCCTTAGCCAACTTCTTGTTGGAGTCATTGGCTAAAGATAGTTCCACGGTCAATTTCTCAACCTTCAACTTCTCCTCGGCAAGAGAGGCTTCCAATGCACGGTTCTTTTCTCTCTCTTGAGAGATCAAGTCCCCTTGCATTGCAAGACTCTCATTCCGACTCTCTAATTTAGTGAGCAATTTTTATGATTTTAGCTCCACCTTTCTTTCCAAACTTTCTAATTATGCTAAGCTCAAATTCATCCAATTCATCATCACTATATTCATTGCTAGAATAAGTAGGAGAGTTAGGTGATACCTTCTCATTCTTAGCCATGAAGCAAGAATGAGTGAAGTCATCCTCGTTGTCGGAGAGGTTCTCGAACAAGCGTGATGAAGTTGTTGAAGTAGCTATGTTGGAGAAGAGGCTTGGAGAAGAGATCTTGTGTATGGCAATGTTGGCCGCTCCCTTCTCCTTCTCCTTGCTCTTGCTCTTCTCTTCATCACTTGTAACACCCTAGGTGTTAAGCAACCCTAAATGCATAACTTGCCATCTCATGAGCATAAAGCATCATCATCTCATGTTGCATTTCTTTTGTTAAGTGTCATTTCATGTGAGCTTTTGTAATGCTATGCTTGATGGAATGCTTGTTTGTCTTGTTAGTGGAGTGCTTAAGTCTTCTAAGTAGTTGAACCTTGTTGGGGAGTCAAAATGAAGCTAGGTTTATGTTGGTCATGTTGGCTAACCAAGTCTCTAACCCTAGTTGCCTTGATAGAGCCCTAGGAGTCCTTTTGTTTGACTAACTAAGACCTTCTTGATAGAAGCTTTGCATGGCTATGGGCTCTTAACCAAAAGTGTGTAGAATTTAGAGTAGAACAAGAGTTGTTTAAGGCCCAACCCATGAAAATGGGTTTAACAAGGTGTTTTAGGACCCACAAGGCAGATTTGAGGGAGTTTAGACTTAGAAATTTTTCTAAGTCTCTAACTGACCAAACAGTTTCGTGGAGCCAACTTTGGAGCTTTCTCGGGAGCAATCTAGGCCGAACCAGAGACCAATCTTGTAACCAAAGTTGTAGCTGACATGTAGCTCTAAGTAAAGGAGCAAGTGGCTTAGCGTTTCACCGAGCGGATTAGGAGTTAATCGCGTGCAAAGATCGGTTGTCAGTCGGCCTGATGGCCACTGAACCGGGCCGGGCCGTGCCGTGCCCCCGCGCGCGCGCGCGGCGTCGTGGCCGACCGCGCGCAGAGCTTGCTCGCCGCGTGGCGCGTTCCGGCCGGGGACGCAGCGTCCGCGCGCGGCGTGGCAAGCATAAGCTGCCGCTCGCCCCGCTGCCCGAAGCCGCGTCGCTCCTCCCTCCATTCTGTCCCTCTCTCGCTCTTGTTCCTCTCGCCGGAGCCCGAGCGGGGAAAAAGGGGAAAAGCTGCGAGCGCCGCCGCCGTTCGCCGCCGTCCCGCCGCCGCACCGTCCACCCAACCAGCTGCCAAGCCTCGCCGTGAGCCCCCGCACCCCGTGCTGTCCTTAGCGCTCCCTAGGAAGCCCTAGGTAAGCCCCGGGACGAGTCGCCGCCATGGCCGCCATGACTGCCGAGCTCGGTTCGCCGTGGCCGGCCACCTTCCCGTGGTTGTCATGTCACCCTAGCGCCCGTATAGGGGTTAGTGAGGTCCGAGGAGAGGGTAGAGGGTGTTGGTTTGGTCGATTAGGGTTAGGTGCCCGTGGAACGCCGCCGTCCGCCATGACCGCCATGGCCGGCGCGCTCGGTCCGCCGTGGCCAACCCTCTTCCCGAGCTCAACCATCTGCCCTAGCTAGCGTTCTTGAATCGCCTCGACTTGCCGGAGCTAGTGGTGGTGACGGTTAGGCCGATTAGGGTCTGGAAGCGCGAGTACGCCGTCGTCCGCCGCTTGCCAAGGTCGCCGGAGTGGCACCGCCGTGGACATGGGTGCTCGGAGCTTGCGCCCTGGCTTCCGAGCCCTGGGCTAGGGTTATGAAGGTCGCCGGAGTAGATCTCGAGGGTCGGATGAGCCCGTCGTGGCCGGAGCCGGCCGGCGTAGCTCGCCCGCGCCGCCGTGTCCGCCATCGCCGTCGGCGAGCTCGATCCGCGTGTGCGCTGGGCCAGCCGAGGGTACCATCGGGTGCGGAAGGTTGAGGGGAGTTCGCCGGTGGGGATGGTTTCGCCGGGGAGGTCGCCGTCGGCGAGCTCCGCCGTGGTCAACTCCTCCCCTGTCTCGGTGGGGATGACAGGTGGGGTCAGTTTGACTCAGGGGACCCGCGTGTCAACGAGTCTGGTGTTGTCTGTGTGCACTAGTTCGGGTACCCGTAGTAGTTTCCTGTTTGAATGCTTTTCAGGTTTTGTTAATTAGTTTCCAGAAATTGTGTATTGCTTGTTTAATTCATATCTTGTGAAATATAAATGTTAAAAAGGTGAAACAAGTTTTGTTAGGTTTGTTATGTTGAGGTCTATGCATGAAAAATATAATATGTCCAGTTTGTGGTAATTTTTTGTGTAGTTATATTTAATTTATGTTTAGGCTGAAATCTTGTTAAATGCATAGTAAATTGTATTTATCTCAGAAAAATGTGATTCTTGTTTTGTTAGGTTTGTGTTGAGGAATAGTTTCTGGAAAAAATGTAAAAAGAGGATGCTCTGTGAAATAATTTGGCAGTAGTAATTAAAATGATTAAATGCTGTTTTCTTGTTTATTTTGTAATAATTAAAATATGAAGAGTATGGACTTGGTAAATTTTACTGAGTGCTCTTGTGCTAAGAAGTTCATAAGAAAATTATGAAATCTGTTGTTTGATACTTTGTGCTAGGGGGTGTAGTTCAAAGCACCTTTTCATGATAGAATTTGTCTTTTTCATAGGGGGTAGAGTCTAGGTCCAAATGGGGTGAAATTTGGACAGAGGATTAGATTAAGTGTGGTTAATCTCCAGTAATTTTTATAGATTTTTGTGAAGCTGTCTAGAATAGGTTACTGTTATAGGCCTATTTAACTAGATTTAATTCTACAAATAATTAGAGGGTAGCAAACCCGTTAAGCAACTTTGATGTGGTGACAACAAGACTTAGTAAGTAGTATGTTAAATTAAGTAAGTGAGTAGCAGTAGATGACATGTGCTTATCTCCTAAATTGTTACTCCATGTTGCATCACCATGCATCCCATGTGCATTCATGTTATTCATTCATGTACCGCATCATGCAGGATCGGTAGTGGAAGCCCAGGAGACGCCGGAGGAGCAGCGTCAGGAGGAGACACCCGAGGAGAGGATCCCGGAAGGAGACGCTGAGGACCTGCCGGAGTGCCATGATCACCGCCCCGCCGACTTCGAGCAAGGCAAGCCCCGGAGCATTTTCTCCTATGGTTTGCGAATTACCGTTTACAAGATTAACCTGATATGATTGTTGCATTAGGTGATAGGAGTTGTGTGATGCCGTTGCTGCATTAATTAATTATCCTTGTCCACCTGCAAATATTACCTTGTTATCCCTGATAAGTCTAGGCTCGTTTATGCTTAGCCTGCTTAGACCGGTAAAAGTCGGGTGATTTCCTGTCTCCCGCATATAGGTGGATACTGATCATGTTTAGCCTTGTGCTATCATGGAGATAACCATGTGATAATTAAACTGAGACCGGGCGGGATGTAGGGGCAGCAGGACATGGGTTCTGTGTGCTAGTAGTCTCCCGTCTGTGTCGATTAGGAACCGACGAAGGCACACCTCAGTCATTTTGAACACGTCTATCACTTAACGGAGCAGGTGCGGGTACCTCCCGTGAAGCCGAGTAAGGTGTTTCGAGCCGGTGATGGAGACGTTGACGCCTAACACCCAGGGCCTTACATGTACCGTGGGCAACTATTCTGATCGACCTGGCATGGTCCGAGGGCAGGCAGGGCCTGATCGACCTGGCATGACCGTGGGCAGTTAATAGCTTGAGCGACCTGGCATTGAGATAACCCCCGGTGTAGAAGGGTCCATGGCCGTCCCGCGATTTGGGTTCTCGAACCTCCTGAATTGGTTGTCGACGGCCACCTGGCAGGGTGTGACGGGCGAGTGTGCGACATTTTATCCCCAGCTGGTAGGAATCGATTATAATCGCCATCGCTCCTGGTTAGTGAGTAATTTGACTGAGCATGTGTTACCGTAGTAACTTATGGAACTAAATATGGTTATGATACTGAATCTGAAAGGCTATTGATGAAATAGTCACTCTTGCTTGAATAAGTAGTCAAGTGTTTGCTTTAGATCAGGTGCAAATCTAGATAATCAGGCTGATTACATAAAAGTGACTGCTATTACTCTAATGATGATGATTTAATAATAAAATGCTTTTATGCAAAAAGGTAAGTGTGGCCAACCCCAGATACAGCCTTGCATAATCCTTGGTGTTGATTATTTCTGGTTTATGACGGGTAAGTCTAGCTGAGTACATTCTCGTACTCAGGGTTCTATCCCTTGTTGTTGCAGATGGGCAATGCTTCTTCGGCTATTGCGAGAACTGTCTGTACCCCGTCGAGGGTAGTGACTAGACCATGGGCATGGTCAACTCTTATCTTCCCTGCTGCTTTTGTGGACTGATCAAGCATATGACACTGTATTGTGAACTAAGGACTTGTGTTTCAAAACTATGTCGCTTCCGCTTTTGAATTCAAACTATGGTTTGTAATAACTGTTGAACTCCGATGTATTTGAACTATGTGCGAACTGAATGTATGTCGTGGACATGTACGCTAATCTATTACGATCTTGGTTAAAGTTGAACGACTTGAAATCCTTCGAGATTTCCGGACTACCGGGTTTATACGAGCTTAGGTACTTGTAGTCTCTGCGCAAGCAGCGATTCGGTGCTTAATCTGGTATAAATTGGTCGGTTCTGTCACATCACTTGAGTCATCTTCCGAGAACCACTCCTCACCAAGATGAGCTTCACCACCTCTTCTTCTTCTATGCTTCTTGTCATCACTCTTGCTATACTTGTTCTTGTTCTTCTTTTGTGGACAATCGGCAATGAAATGATCATCCGCTCCACACTCATAGCAATTTCTCTTCTTTGACTTCTTGAAGTAACCACCTTTGCCCTTTTTGTGCATCTTCTTTCTCATGAATCTTCTAAAGTTTTTCACAATAAGGGCCAACTCATCATCGGAGTCTTCACTTCCTTCGCTTGAAGAGTCATCTCGGGCCTTGCTTCCTTCTTCTTGATTAGCCTTGAGTGCTACCACCTTCTTGTGACTTGCCTCTTGATCTTCTATATCTTCATCATCCAAGACTTCATGATGCTTTATCTTGGCAAGCATCTCATGAGGTCCCATGCTCTCATAGTTAGGTCTCTCCATGATGATTGATGCAAGGTTCTTGTTCCTCTTTCTATATGCTCTTAATAGCTTTCTTCCAGCTGAGTAGTCATCCCACTTTGTGTCTCCGAGTGCTCTAATCTGATTGACCAACGTCATGAATCTGTCAAACATTTGTTGAGTGGTCTCACTTTTCTTGATTGCAAAGTTCTCAATCTTTCCATGAAGAAGCTCTATGTTGCACTTCCTCACACTCGCATCACCCTCATATGATATCCTGAGGGTATCCCAAATCTTCTTGGCATTCTTCATTCCATGTACCTTGTTGCTTTCTTCAGGCTTTAGGCATGATAGAATCAATGATGCGGCTTGAACATTTTGTTGAAACTCAAACACATCATTGTCGGTGAACTCTTGACCTTCAACATGACTTGGTCCATTGTCAACAATCTCCCAAACTCTTGCGGCAAGAAGGTGTAGCTTCATCTTGTGTGCCCAATCATTGTAGTTGATTCCATCAAAGGCGGGTGGTTTGCCTAGATTGACGCTAGGCAATTGCATGACCTTGCCCATATGGCTATAGTCATATGGCACTCTAGTGAACTCGGTGTCTTTCTTGCCTTTCTCTTCATCTTCCTTCTTCTTGTCATCCTTGGGCGGCTGATTTCCACTGCTTTCGGATGCTTCGGCTTTGCTTTCCAAAGCTCGCCTCAAACTCTCCATCTCATCTTTCATCCTCTTCATCTCATCTTCATGCTTCTTTGCTTGATCTTGAATTACCTGAGCAGTAACCTGCTTGACAATCTCATCAAGCTGTTCTTGACTTATGGTAGACATGATTCTCCCTTACGCGGTGAAGCGCTAACACAAGGGTTAGGCTCCGATACCAATTGAAAGGACCGAATCAGCCTAGAGGGGGGGTGAATAGGTGATTTTTGACTATCTGAAACTTCACAAACTATAAGATGTAGTTAGATAGCTACCGGAGAGGCCGGTTTGTTTGGGTAGGTACTACCGGGTGTGAAACACCGGTACTACCGACACAAACAAACGGCACAACCGGGATCCTAAAAGAAACTACAAATCCGATGAATGTAAGCTATGAAGATAATACAAGTTTCTGGCCCACTTTCCTAAGAATGATATGTGGTAAATCTACTCTCACCAAACCTTGGTTGCTCCCCTTGATGTAGATCGAGCCTTCCCAACCTAAGAGAGAGATAGGGATAGGAAGAACAAGAAGAACACAATAACAAGAGAAGTAGAGAAAATAGGGACAACAACAACAAGCACACGGGACACGCGATTTATCCCGAGGTTCGGCCAATCCACTAAGGAGTGCCTACTTCCTCGTTGTTGAGGTGACCACAAAGGTCGGAGTCTATTTCACCTCCTCGCCTCACTCAAGCAACCACAAAGGCTACGAGAGTATCTCTACTAGAAATCTCAGGGTAATACAAACGCTTCGGGGAGCCCTCACAAGTAAATCAATACGGGCTACCACGAAGAACACCTAACTGGCTAGAGCTCAAAGAGCTCAAGAGTAAAAGACACAAAGCAAGCCGGCAAGATGGAAACCAAGTGCTCAAGTCGAAGATTGATGCTTCCCACTCTCGAATCTCACTTCCCTAGCTCAAATCTCGCAAGGGAATGAATCTAGGAGCAAAGGGGGAGAGAGAGAGGGGTGAGTCAATGCTTGGAGAGAGTTTGTCTCGAGTTAGGTCAGTAATAAGTGTATGGAGTGAGTGGTTTTTTGTGGAAAGAGAAGAGGAGAGGCATTTATACTCCCTCAGTCCCGAGACTGGTCGGTACCACCGACCACTCCTGGCCGGTACCACCGACCAGTTTACAACGGTCGAAAGAATCCAGATCTGACCAAACAAGCAACCACCGACCTCACGTCGGTACCACCGCGGGCGGTAGTACCGAGGTAATGGCGGTACTACCGCCAGGCCAAATTGGCCGCGAACAGAGAGCATCTCACAAAGGGACTTGGTTCCTCGGAAACTACCGCCCAAAGGTCGGTACCTCCGAGGTCGGTGGTACAGAGGTTATGGCGGTACCACCGCCAGGCCATTTTCAACTCAACACAGAGAGCTTCGCGAAACCAAGATACTACCGACCTCGGTCGGTACCACCGCGGGCGGTACTACCGAGGTTATGGCGGTACTACCGCCAGGCCACTTTTAAACCTACACAGGGAGCTCTGCAAACTTGGTTACCACCGGCCTTGGGTCGGTAGCACCGAGGGCGGTACTACCGAGATAATGGCGGTACTACCGCCAGGCCAAAATTAGCGCGGACAGAGAGCCTTGCAAACTTGGAAACTACCGGCCATGGGTCGGTAGCACCGAGGGCGGTACTACCGAGATAATGGCGGTACCACCGCTAGGTCAAAAACAACTCTACACAGAGAGGGTTGCAAAACCAGGTTACCACCGACCTTGCGTCGGTACCACTGCGGGCGGTAGTACCGAGGTAATGGCGGTACTACCGCCAGGTCATTTTTGACCAACACAGAGAGGGTGATTGAGCGCTGCGCAGATAAGCCGTGGTCGGTACCGCCGACCACCCTTGGTCGGTACCACCGACCAAATGAAATTACCCTCTACGTGTTCGTGATTGTGCGGTGTCTCTCAAGCGAACTAAGGTTAGTCGATTTGAGCACTTTTCTCCACATCTGGCCAACTTACTTTGTGACCCTCTTCATAGTCCGGCTTACCTATAACTCAAGTTTAAAATTAAAATTTTAAACTACCACTTGAGCTAGGCATCTTTATGTCCAAAAATATCCTACGTGCTTTGTTCACGAGATTTCAACGTTTCAAATCTTTCAAAGGACTAACACCTGCATACATGCTTTTATAAACTGGTTAGTCCCTAATTTGATTGTCATTAATTAGCCAAAACCCACATTGGGGGCGAATGCACTTTCAAAACCAAGTGCTCAAGTCGTAGATCGAAGCTTCCCACTCTCTAATCTCACTTCCCTAGCTCAAATCTTGCAAGAGAATGGATCTAGGAGCAAAGGGGGGAAGATAGGGGAGGAGTCAATGCTTGGAGAGAGTTTGTCTCAAGTTAGGTCAGCAATAAGTGAGTGGAATGAGTGGGTATCCATGAAAAGTGAAGAGGGGAGGCATTTATACTCTCTCAGTCCCGAGGCTGGTCGGTGGTACCGACCACCCATGGTCGGTACTACCGACCAGTTCACAACGGTCGCATAGATCCAGATGTGACCAAAAGGTCAACTACCGACCTCACGTCGGTATCACCGCGGGCGGTAGTACTGAGGTTATGGCGGTACTACCGCCAGGCCAAATCGGCCGCGAACAGAGAGCTCCGCAGTTAGAGACTTGGTCCCTTGGAAACTACCGACCAGCGTCGGTACCACCGAGGGTCGGTAGTACCGACATAATGGCGGTACTACCGCCAAGTCAAAAGCGAGTCAGTCCAGAGAGCCCTGCAAACTTGGTTACCACCGGTCAGAGCTCGGTACCACCGGGGGCGGTAGTACCGAGGTAATGGCGGTACTACCGCCAGGTCAATTTCAGCGCGAACAGAGAGCCCTACGAACTCAAGCTTACTACCGACCTGGGTCGGTACCACCGAGGGCGGTAGTACCGACGTTATAGCGGTACTACCGCTAGGTCATTTTCGACTCTACACAGAGAGCTTCGCAAAACCAAGTTACTACCGACCAGGGTCGGTACCACCGAGGGTGGTAGTACCGAGGTTATGGCGGTACTACCGCTAGGTCATTTTTGACCAACACAGAGAGGATGTTTGAGCACTGCGCGGAGAAGCCGTGGTCGGTACCACCGACCACCCATGGTCGGTACCACCGACCACATAAAAAGACCCTCTACGTGTTCGTGATTGTGCGGTGTCTCTCAAGCAAACTACAGTTAGACGATTTGAGCACTTTTCTCCACATCTAGCCAACCTACTTTGTGACCCTCTTGATAGTCCGGCTTACCTATAACTGAATTTTGAAATTGAAATTTTAAACTACTACTTGAGCTAGGCATCTTTATGTCCAAATGTATCCAACGTGCTTTGTTCACGAGATTTCAACGTTTCAAATCTTTCTTAGGACTAACACCTGCATACATGCTTTTATAGACCGGTTAGTCCCTAATTTGATTGTCATTAATTAGCCAAAACCCACATTGGGGGTGAATGCACTTTCATTACTCATGACTAACTTGGACTGTTTCAGTAATATTCCGTGAGACAATAAGTCAAAAACTGATAAGTTCAAGCGATCAAAGCCATAGATGAAAAAGGGGACAACTCTTCAAGTGTTTGGCTAAAAAAAACTGTAACATCCGGTTTTAACAAAATAATATCAAGTGTACACATTATGCGTGTTGCGATGAATCTTTCATGCATACAACGATGACATAAATAATAATAGATACAATATAAATAAGGGAACATTAAATATTATGCAATTTATCTAGATTTTTAATGGATGGTTGTGCAACCAATTATCTATATATATGTTTGTATCTATATTTCTTATATAAAACTAATTCCAACTATAAATCTATCTCAACATAATCTATGCACGACATCTTCTACTAATAGTCATGTCATTCCACTAACTCTTAACCTCTTAATATAAGTTATCCACATCTTCACTTGATTTCATTCTGAATTATTCACAATACTCTAGAAGGCACATGATACCTTCCAATACCTTATATTTTCAATTCATACTAGCATTCTATCTCACAATGCAAGCTACCCACATCAATATCCGTTAGCGCATGATTATGATAGCTCACTAGCACATTCAATTGTGTCTTCATTCAAACAAGTCACGTCATCTACTGACATGTATTTAATTATCCACATCAGCATGCTACACAATTCACTAACATATACAATGATATTTATCTATTAATGTAACTAGTGCAGTATCAATGTCTCATCCTTCTAGTTTATATAAAGGTTGACTAGGAAACATATACGCCAAGTGCTCTTGGAGGTCTTCTAGACACTCAGTATTGTCTCTGTCTTCTCAACGTATTTTACTTCTACTAACCAAATGGTTGGGAAAATGACTACATATCTATAAATGAGTGTACATCCATATACAATGTTGATTATTAAAGATGAGAATAACTACTCCTGGGAGTATATAAAACTCATGTGGTATATCTCTAGATTTATGGTATATATAGTCCAACAAAGTATATGTACACGGAGTATATGTAAGTGCAATCAAGCCCTATTTGTGGGTTTTGGTGATAATGACCACATGATTGGAGAACTAATGAGATTTATGAAGATGACAAGCAGGTTAATGTTAAGAAAGGATGATGCATATGTGTTGGTGGACCCCTCATACTATATTTCATCGGATCCGGACTCAAAGCGCTATATCAAGCTTTTTCATTTGAATTTGAGTTATAGGAATGCCGTACTATCAAGGGGGAATGCAAATACATTGCTATGGCTGAATGACATGTGCTCAAACCAACCCAAGCCATCCCTATTCCTAACCAAAGATAGCTGCACTGAATTTAGATCTGTTCCTGTCTGTCTGGTAGGCGCGGCAGTGCCGGGCCGCGGCACTACCGGGCTAAGGCCGGCACTGCCGTGACTTATTGTAACCGTTGGAAGGCAGGGGATATTTACTCCATCTCCCTGCCACCCCAACGGTCACCCACGACCATAACTCTTCTCCTACCTCCAGACAAGGCTTCCTCTCCCCATTGAAGGCCCCCAAGCTCTCTCTCACCTAATCTTTGATTCCTATTGATTCCAAGTGAGTTAGAGCCTCAAACCTTCACCAAAGAGAAGCCCTAGCTGACATCTACTTTCTAGAGCACTTGATTTGAGCCATAGCCGGTGGTTTTGCTTCTATTACTCTTGGGTTCTTGGAACCCTAGCCGGCTAGGCGTCGCCCTAGAGCCTTGCCAACTTGTGTGGCGGCCTAGGGAGGTTTGTAATCGCTTGTGCAGCTAGTATTATCACCCCTCACCTCAAGGATTTGGTTCCTTGACTTGAGAACGAGGTAGAGTTGCAAAGCTCATGACCTAAGTGGTCAACCTCAACAACGTGGAGGTAGGCAAGCCTTGGTGGCGAGCTGAACCACGGGATAAATCACTTGTCTCTTGTGCTTACTTGTTTTCATACTTCATACTTGTGAGCTTGTGATAGATTCTAGGGTTTGGCCCGATCTACTCTATACTTCATATTTGGCTTGTTAGAGTTGGTTCTGCTGGTTCATGAAACTTGTTGTAGCATTTCCATTCATATAGAATCAGTTTGCTGTGGCTGGATTTCGAATTACAGTCTCAGGTCACACTCTGTGCGGCAGTACCGGGCTGAGGCCGGCAGTGCCAGGGAGCGGCAGTGCCGGGCACAGAGCGGTAGTGCCGAGCTTATCTAATTAAGTTTTGAGCTGTGATTTTTGATAGGCCTATTCACCCCCCTCTAGGCCACACAGGTCCTTACAGTATATAATTATACTAAAATATCTACGGTAGTATATATGTTGAGTATGCATGTATACATAGAGTATATGATTATACTTATTTTAGAGTAAAATCCATCACCGGTCCCTAAACTTGTGTCGTTGTGTCATCCTGGTCCCTAAACTCACAAATCGATCGTTTAGGTCCTCAAACTTATTCGGTTGTGTTATCCCGGTCCTTAAACTTGTTCGATTGTGTCATCTCGGCCCACAAACTTACAAATCACTCGTTTAGGTCCTCAAACTTAGTCAGTTGTGTCATCCTGATCCCTAAAATTTGTTTTGAGTCTCATCTAGATCTAAACATGACAATTTAATAACTTTATATCAATAAATAATTCATAACCTTTTCATATAAACTCGAATGAAGGCAAACTTTATATCAAAATTGTAGCCCTCGATGTGATCTACAACTTTGTAGTTGAAAAGTTTTTGATTTAAAATTGTTTAGGGTCCCAAAATATTGTTGTGTGTTTATATATTTTGAAATTTAAAATTTAAAATTAATTTTTTTGATACTAAATGACTTTAAATAAAAAAAATTTATCTACAACGTTGTAGATTGCATTGAGAACTATAACTTTTATATAGATCATGTCAATATTCAAGATTGTTTGATAATTTTAAATTTTAAATTTCAAAATCTATAATTATACAAGAATATTTTGGGACCGTAAACAATTTTAAATCAAAAAAATTCAACTACAAAGTTGTAGATCACATCGAGGGCTACAATTTTGATATAAAGTTTGTCTTCATTCAAGTTTATATGAAAAAGTTATGAATTATTTGTTGATATAAAGTTATTAAATTGTCATGTTTAGATCTAGATGAGACTCAAAACAAAGTTTAGGGACCAGGATGACATGACTAACTAAGTTTGAAGACCTAAACGAGTGTTTTGTAAGTTTGTGGACCGGGATGACACAACTGTACAAGTTTGAGGACCTAAACGGTCGATTTACGAGTATAGGGTCCGGAACGACACAACCGTATAAGTTTAGGGACCAGTGATGGACTTTACTCCTTATTTTATATAGTACAATAATGACATTATAGTAATATATAAAAAAAGATAGGCTATGTTAAAAAATTTAGGTAGTAAGATTTAGAGTATCTTAAAATAAGTATGTAAACATATTTAATAGTGATAAATGAGTATACATTCATACACAATATTGATTATTGAAGGTGGGAGTAACTACTCCCGTGGGTATATAAAACTCGGTAATTATTTTATACTCCTAGGGAGTAGTTACTCTCTCATATGTATATCTATTGATTCACGAGGTTTACGATTTGGCAAAGTATATGTGGACGAGGTATATAATCATACTAGACATTCTAGAGTACCAAGTATGTCGAGTATGCAAGTATACATAAAGTATATATGGTCTTACTTATTTTATATATTATTATAGTGATATTTTAGTAATATATTAAAAAGTATGAGATATTTTGAATTTTTTTGCATAAGTAATATTTGAAGTATCTTAAAAAAAGTATATGAACACAACAAAACTGATAAATTAGTATGTATATATACATAATGTGGTTTATTGAAGATAGAAGTAAGAGTAACTACTTCTGGGAGTATAGAAAACTTACCTAGGGTGAGTTTTATATACTCCCAGGAGTATCTCATCTTCAATAATCAACATTGTGTATAGATGTATACTTATTTATCACTTTGAGTATGTTTGCATACTTATTTTTAGATACTCTAAATCTTACTATCTGATTTTTTAACATAGCCTATATTTTTTAATATATTACTATAATATCATTATTGCACTATATAAAATAAGTATAATCATATACTCTATGTATATATGATACTCAACATATATATTGTTGTAGATATTTTAATATGATTATGTACTCTGCGTATATATACTTCGTTGGACTATATACATCGTAAATCTAGAGATATACCACATGAAAGTAACTACTCCCAAAGAGTAGGAAATAATTACCATATATGTGTATATCTCTAGATTTTTTCCTACTCCTAAGAAGTAGTTAATCTCATGTGTATATGTCTTAACTTATGAGGTTTATGACCTATACACGAAGTATATGATTATACTAGACCTTCTTGGGTACCATATATGTCATGTATGCAAGCATACATACAATATATGGTCATACTTATTTTATATACTGTTGTAGTGACATTTTAGTAATATAATAAAAAATATGTGCTATTTTGATATTTTTTTTGCATAAGTAAGATTTGAAATTTCTTAAAATAAATATATAAAGATACTAAAACTGATAAATAAGTATGCACACATACGTAATATGGTTTATTGAAGATGAGAGTAACTACTCCTAAAATAATTTCCTACGGTACGAAAGAGAATTCATTTTTTGAGTTTTTGTAGCTGTTTTTTTTAGTTGAGAAGGAGAAAAATGTTGTTTGTTGCTTGTGGGCCGTCGAGTAACAAATTTGCTTAGCAGGCCCAAAGGCTGGATCTGAGCCTGTTAACGTGGGGCTGAACGCCAGAGCCCATTAACGTATCTTTTAGCCCATTAGGGTTTGACCGCAAAAGGCAACGCACCCACGGCGGCTATAAATTGCTCCCCCCTCCGCTTCAGTTCAGCACCGCCGCCGCCGTCTTCGTTAGGTTCTTCCCTTTCTCGCCACATTGGATTTCTGCTCGTTTCCTTCGATTTTGGTCGCTGCGCTGCTCGATTCTTTCGGTTTTTATTCAATATTTTAATGTTTTGCCGTGGATATTGCGGTTGGCTTCGTCATCTGGTCTCTGGGATTTTCGGTCTACGGCCGATCCGTTCCCAGTAGACTCGTTCCCTTGAAGCAACATTACCTTGTTGTATCCTGAGCTCGCTCTCACTTTGTGCCCTCGGATTTTTCCGGCGCCGCAGGGCACGCGGCGACTCTTACATACATTACTAATCGAAAAACCGCCTAAAATCATAGATTTTGTAGTTCTATTTTGTAATCCCTATTAGGTGTCTTGTGAAAAGGGGGAAAGTATTTTGTGATTCGTGCTGGCAACGGTGATGAGTCCTACAGACCTGTAATGACTCCTGCGGAGATGATCGCATGGTCTTAAGAACATCTAAGGGACTGAGTTGTCTTTGTGGTAATCCGTCATTAATGTTTTTTTCTTAGATTGATCTTGTTGTCAGGGACATTGTTACAGATCGCTCTTATTTTTTTATGGCTTCTCTTGATTTCATGGTGCCTGTTAGCCATTATGGTTTGTGGGCAGTGTCAAGAATGTGAAGCTAAATGGATTGTTTCTCTCGCTATCCAGCGCGGAATTCTTTTGATGCGATTGGACGTCGAGGAACTACATTTCTTTTTTGATTGCTTTTCTTCATGCCCAAAATTCTTGTTTCGCCGTTCTTTTCCCCAACATAAATGACTGACAAAAAACAGAAAATTGCTACAGCACACGAACTGAACTGGACGCGATTACTACTGTACACCGCAAATATATTTTGTTATACTTGAAAATTCTCGAGGAAATCGTAATCGTGTACCTGTAAACACAATAAGAGGAATTTTACAGGAATCAGTTTGCCTATTTACAAGAAAAACACAGGAACAGGAAAAAAAATCCTGCATTCAAAAGGGGCCTTAAAATCAGACGTGGAACTCAAACGGCCGCACTGCTATCGTTTGAAGTTAGCATGGTTTGGTCCAATGATCCAGTCGTTCTCTGTCTCTATGGTCCCTGAATCGTATCAAGGCCAGGCCATATGGTTGAGACTAGAGGCCGGCGTTTTCTTGGTCAGAGCCCACCCCCTCTGAAATCGTCGCACGACCGAGAATTGTGAAAACGAATGCCATACGACTAGTATGAATTACGAACTGTGAAAACGAATTCCGTAGGACTGAATTGTGAAAAGGAATACTCGGAATGCTTGGTGTCACGCATGACGTGATCGCAGCTGCGACCTTCGAAAGCATGCTGCTGGATCTAGAATGGTCCATCCAGTTACGACTCTGGCCGAGAAGAGAAGACGAGCCACAATTTTTGTCAATTTCGGGGGTGTTTGGATCCCTGGCAAAAAAATTTGGCCTGTCACATCGAACGTTGCGACACTAGTTTCGTCTATTAAAAATAAACTAATTATAAAACTAATTGCAGTGTCATATGCTAATTATTAAGACGAATCTATTAAAGTAAATTAATTCATCATTAGTGAATGTTTACTGTAGCATCATATTGACAAATCATGAACTAATTAAGTTTAATAAATTCGTCTCGTGAATTAGTCTCCGGCTGACAAATTAGTTTTTTAATTACTATATTTTTAAAAGACGAAACTAGGGCCGCAACGTCCGATGTGACAGGCAAAATTTTTTTGTCAGGGATCCAAACACCCCTCGTGTCGTGCGTTAGCGCGCTCGTGGCATGGCTTTGCTAGCGTGCACGGTGCGTTAACGCGGCTACTGGCCTGCTGCCGCCTGCCCGGGGCAAAAGAAATTCCCCTGTTGCCGTCCGGTTCCCACGGCAAATTGGCACCTCCTCAGCCGCGTATAAATTGGACAGGGCCCTGGTTCGGCACGGAAAGTACACGGCCGTCTAGTTTTTGTGCAAATCACATATCCCCCCCGTCTTCTTTGCGAGCAGGAGATGGCTCTCGTGAAGGCCAAGGAGATCGTCGCCTCCTCCCCCGTCGTCGTCTTCAGGTCTTGCTCATCAAATCTCTGTTTCTTATTAGTACCGCACTTGCAAAACAAGTGCAAGCTTCGAGTTTGGTCATCTGGCTGCTATGTAGATGGTAGTGCAGTTATCCGGTAGCAGGTCTCTTTTCTCCATTTCAAATTTGCAATCGTTCGAATTTGTAATTGACCGGGACAGAACAAATAGTTTCGCGTGGTATAGACATGAACATGATGAATTGGGGCGCCGCCTGCGTCGATAAGGAAGTTGGCTGGATAAGGAAAGTGGTTGTCATTTCTCCTTGTAGCTTGAACTTTTGCCTCAGCTTGTGTGCCAAAGACTGAATATAGTAGTTAGTTTTTTTTTAAGGAATATAGTGTTTTGCAGAAATTATATATTGGGTATTCAGTATTGATTGAAATCCACACTATTCCTTGTACGCCATTCATTTTTGAGGGAGTTCTTTACTTGTCTGTTACGGTAACAAGTGATTTATTAATGTATATGCTCACTCTAACAGTTCTCATATAATGAAGTGCCATAAGAAAGAAAAACAATGAATTTTGCTCACTCTACGCCCTTACCATTCTTTGTATTATTTGAAGTGTTAGAGTTGCTCCATGTGTAAAATGAACGAACAATTTTGTCGGTACTGGGTTATACTAATTAAAAAATGATAACTAACCTTTATTCTTTGTACTCTCTCTGTCCCTGAATAAATAGGTTCCTAGAGTTGTCCTAAGTCAAAATTTGTAAACTTTGACCAAATTTCTAGAAAAAACTATCAAGATTGATGATATTAAATTTGTATCATTAGATATACCATAGAATATATTTTCATAATATGTTCATGTTATATCATAAATGTTATTACTCTTTTCTATAAAGTTAGTTAAAGTTTAAAAAGTTTGACCGACACGGATTCTAGGAATTGATTCTTTCAGGGTCAGAGGAAGTATAAAAATTACCTTACATTTTAATCTTATACGCTTATACTAAGTCAAATGATTTATTCTTTGTATATAAATTCCTTATGTTTTAATCTTATGACCACAGCAAAACTTACTGTCCTTTCTGCGCCCGAGTGAAGCAACTGCTGACACAGCTGGGGGCAAGTTACAAGGTTATTGAATTGGATGTGGAAAGTGAGTGGCTCAATCGATTGTAGTGTACTAATTTATTTGTGTTTCATTTCTAATTTCTATATTTCATAAATAGTCTGATTTCCAAATCTCAATAGTCACCAAATAAACTAACAAAATGAATTGTAAGGTTTACGATATCAAATGATGATGGTTGTAGAAGCAATTGGTAGTGTAGAGGTGTAGTTCTCTGCCAACTGAAAGATATTTCCAAAGTTAGTTCTGATCAAACTGCAGTGTTAAAAGCGTCCATTAACGGATGAACATACTACCATTCAATCAAATTGGAGATTAGTTCAGTACTTCTGCAAACCATGTTTGGAGTTATCTCTTTAATATTGTCAACAAATTGCAAAATGATATCTCCTCGATTGATTAGACCATCTTAACTCAATTACACCAATGAATATTGTGTGAATCTCTAAATGTGACCGAGCACAGTGAACACTACATGAACCATTTTAACATGTCTCAAGCACTCAAGAGATAACAAACTTATGCATTCTATGAGAACTGTTTGCTGAATTATCATTTTAATCACTGTGCGAAGGTGATGGCGCTGAGCTGCAATCAGCTCTCGCTGAATGGACTGGTCAGAAAACTGTTCCCAATGTCTTTGTGAAAGGGGAGCGTATTGGTGGCTGTGACGGTGAGTTGTTTACCTTCTGTAGCTCTGTCATTCTCTTACTGATCTCCAAGCTACGTTCACTTCTCACTTGCATATAATAAATTGTGTTTTAACGATGTATCCACTGCTTGCTGAGCAGCAACCATGGCAATGCATGACGGTGGGATGCTGGTGCCTCTGCTGACCGAGGCTGGAGCAATTGTCACTGCCAAGGCCACTGCAACTGCCACCCCGTCTTTGTAGACATGTTTTACAGAGTCATTCCGCTCGCTTGGTAGCTATATGGAAGTGTACGTACGTAGTACTGTAGTAAAGATGAATAAAGACACATTTCTATGTGTTGGCTGTATTTTAAAGCTCTGTTCGGTATAATTTATAAGGCGGCTGATAAGTTGCAATGGCTGAATTATTGTGAGAAAAAACATAGTTTCATGATCTGATTTGTATAGATTAAAATTGACTTATAGCTCAAATGAACAAAGCCTAAACACTTTTAGTTATTTTGCATCTCCGCAACTCTTTACACGCTACCTCATCGTCTGGAGTGCGAGCTCAATATGTATGCCTCTTAATTTCCGTGCCATTACAGTGTACCGTGCATGTTATTTGTGTCACCTAAGTTTGCCATCGCGTATGAGACGTTGTAGACCTTGCTGTGGAAAAAAAAAGTCAATACCAATACGCGTCTCACTCGACGAAGCTGAAAGTTGACACCATCAGGTTTAACTCGTGGATGGATGTCCTAATAAAGGACCATATATATTTTGTGTAAAACCAAAAAAGTTCGTATTCTGAGAACCTGAAACCGCAATGGCCGACACGTAGTACTCGTGAGCTTGACACCTGAGTAGGCCCATCCGCAGCATCATCTCCCGCTGGCCCATTGCCGATTGGGCTGCCGGGCTTTTGCTTTTCCGCACCGGCGCACCGCAACAAACCTTCTGATCAATCGTCAAGATTGAACGCACAAAAGAGTGGAGGGGCCCCGCGCCATGAGCCGCCACCATCGCGGGCCACTCCCTCCAGCCTCCGATCGGCTGAACGAAAGAGATCGCCATCCAGCGGGCCGATTCCACAGGGCCCACTTACTCGTCCCCAAAGCCTCATCCCCGCCACGGGTGAAATCTTTTGCTCGTCACGACGGGAACCCAGCCAGCCTACACGCACGTTACGTTTCCTCAGCCTCCTCGGCAGCCTGTAGCCAGCGTCGGCCGCGTCGTGGTGATCCGAAAAGAGGGGCGGGGAGGCGGCCACCGTGGCGCCGGCGCCGGCGCGCGTGGGGGCGGCGGGGCACCGGAAGGAGATTAGACTATCCGCACTCACGTTCCTCTATTTTCATCCTCTATACTGTCTAGTCATCAAGATTCTCTCCTCTATACTTATTTCTCCTGCATTCATCCATCTTCTATATCATCCTCTATTCATTGTGGGCCCACTTGTTACTTTATCTAAATATATCCATGAGAGATCTAGTTTTGAAGAATTAATTGTAACGAATTTAGGCCGTGTTTGTTTCCGCGTATTTTTGCGTCCGCGTACCAGTTCAGCGACATAAGTGGAATAATCCCGCCGAACACATCACGACGGACGCGCGATTTACAGCCGCCCGTGGTGTGGAGTGTAGAGAAATAAACTAGATACCGCGTTTTCCAAAACGCGGCCTCCGAGCGGCGTTCGCCCAAACGCGAACGCGCGTCACGCCATCGGGAAAACAAACAGGCCCTTAATAGTGTAATCGGAATTTAATTTGGATTTTCGGTTTGTGAGATATAACATTTTTTAGTTATTTGAATTAGTGGGGCCCGCCACTGCTGCTCTTGTCTCTCCCACGCGGTGAAGCCAGCTGGGCAGGCGGGCGTACGCTATGCGACTGGGGTTCCGTGAAATCTGGCGAACACGAGCGGGTTAGGGTTTGTATAGATTGCCCCGCTGCAGACAATTTCATACGCCAAATGCTTTAGCGTTCGATTTACCGTCTCCGCTGCGCGTAGTCTTAGCGCGAGGGGCGCCGGTGCCCGTGGCCCGCCTCCGTTGGTCCCCTCTTCGTTTCGTTCCACCATCTCCCGAAATCTACGCGGGCCCACGCCTGGCCCCACCTAGCCGGTCTGTCCGTCTCCGTAGCACGGGCGGGCCGGGCGGGCGGCCAGCAACCCGAAGCGTGGGCGTGGCTCCGCCTTGGCCTTTTTTACTAATCGCAAATCGCTTCGCACGCACTAGTGCACCACCGATGGCCGACGAGGATTAGATATTCCAGCGACGACTAGTTCGCGGACACGTAGCCAAAAGCCAAGCGTTAAACGGAGAGGCGAGCTAGATATTTTCGCCCGCTCCGTCTGCCAGCGGCAGCCACTGCTTCGCTGGGCCCCCGATCCGAACCGCCGCTCGGCTGGCTGCTTTGCACGGGACGGGGACGTCGTCGGGACGGGCGGCCGAGATCGCGCGGCCGGCTCGCCCGAGCGCGCCCAGCCGTCGCTTTGCTTTTATTTTACTCCGCGGCCGCGGCGCCGTGCGGCTGGCTCTGCTGTGGCTTCTCCCTCGTCTTCTCTTCTGTTCGCCCCGCCGAGCTGCTGCAGCCGCTGCGTGTCCCCAACCCCACTCACTGAGGAAAGCGGAAAAAGCGAGGAAAATATCCTGCTCCAGCGAAGCACCGCAGGCCGCCGCAGCAGTGAAAGCGGACGCCATCGCCCGCCGCCGCCACCGCCCCCTCAATAGATTAGGCGCGGATAATGGTGCGGGCCGGATCGCGACAGGCGGAGGCGGCCCCCGGCGGCCGCCGCTGCTAGTACACCTGCTAACCAGCCATCTGCAGGCACGGCGCACGCGCGCTGCTAGCTCGCGAGGGGTCCCGGGTCGATTGGGCGGTACTGGCGGCCGCGGGGATGGAGGAGCAGGCGGCCGCAGATCCACCGACCGCGTCGTCCTGCGCCTGTGTCTCTGGTTCCCGCCGCCGCTGAATCGAACGCTTCGGTTCGTGTCCCCAGTCCCCTTGCCGGAGGCGTGGTTGGTGTGGTCGGGGTTTGGGTATGGTGGGCGGCGGCGAGGGGGATCGCGTGGGAGGCGGCGGCGTGGGGGTTGGGGGAGGCCAGCAGTTCGTGGACCGCAGCAAGGTGAGGATTCTTCTCTGCGACGGCGACGCCACCAGCTCTCGGGAGGTGCTGCGGCTCCTCTGCAACTGCTCGTACCACGGTTAGTCTCGGTCAACCTTTGCACCCCCCCACGTACTTGGTTTCTCTAATCGCTGGGATTTCCAGATTTAGGATTGCGTTTGCTTGTCACTGTGGGCTTAATCATTAGTAGTGCCAATACGTTCGCTTCTAATGATAGGAATCTGTTGCGCGTCATCAGTCATGTGTGGTTACTGTTGTGCTGTTGGGATGGTGAACCTTTTTTCTGTTTGTTTGTTTGTTTCAGTAACCTGCGCCAAGTCTCCGCGGCAGGTGATCAATATTCTCAACTACGAGGGAGGCGAGATCGATATCATCCTGGCTGAGGTTGATCTGCCGGTCTCCAAGTGCTTCAAGATGCTCAAGTACATTGCCAGGAACAAGGACCTGCGCCACATCCCCATCATCAGTAGGCCGCCTTCCTATCCTGTGCCCTGTGGCGATTACTGTGATGTGCTTGCTGTGACCATCCATCCTCCTGTTTGCTGGAACTGTGCAGTGATGTCTAACAGAGATGAGGTGTCTGTTGTGGTCAAGTGCTTGCGGCTCGGCGCGGCTGAGTACCTTGTGAAGCCGCTGCGCACGAATGAGCTGCTCAACCTCTGGACCCATGTGTGGCGGCGGAGACGGATGGTAAAGGGCACTATGCTGATTCACCTTAGTCTCTGCGTTAGAAGCATGCTCTAAGCTGAGATGCTTGTAGGCGTTGCTGTACCTGCATGATTTATTCTTTAAATTGTGTACTGGTGTTGGCAGCTTGGTTTGCCCGAGAAAAACTTCTTCAATGACAACTTCGAGTTGGTGCTCTCAGAACCTAGTGATGCCAATACCAATAGTACAACCCTCCTCTCAGACGAGACAGATGATAGGCCTAAAGAAAACATGAATCAAGAAACAGGCACCTCAAATCAACTTGAATATGAGGTAATGAACCCAGCATTCATTTGGATTTTTTGTTGCAGTCCAGATATTCCTTTTTCTGTTTTATTAATAATAGTTCTATTTCTGCTGTTTGATGTTGCCACAAAGATCTGCCTTTTGGCTCTATATATGTTGTATGTTGATGAGATGCTAACAATATACTTGTTTAAATGCCCTTCCATTTTTTGGCGTGTTTCAGTCTAATCCTTCTGTTGCTGAGCCTGACCAGAGGGACAAGATGGAGGGCTCTGTCCTAGATGCCAGTCAAGCATGTAAGATGTTTCAGTCGGACCTTTCTTCTGCCTGTAATTACTGGTCTTCCTTTTTTATTGTTAATCACTTCCATTTCTCCATCTGTTTTCTGATTAGTTATTTTAATTGCCAGCCTCTCCTGGAAGAATGTTTTCACGTCCTATAAAAACTAACCTGAGGATTGCTGAGTCGTCTGCGTTTCTAGCATATGTTAAGACAAGCACCCCAACCACGAGTTCATTTGATAGCGAATTACAAAGAGGTGGCAGTCGGTTAGATTCTTTGGATAACCAGGGTAATTGCTCTAGTGCAACTGATAGAAGTGACACTGGTACTGATGTAAATATTCGGAATAAAGAAGCTTTTGAGATGCCTGTGCAGTACCCTATGGTATACTTTTCTTCCTCTAACATACATACAGAGCGAAGCAATGAAGGCCATAATGATACTTCAGGAACTCCACCTGTATACCATTTCCCATTTTATTATCCAGGGATGGTAGAGCACAACATGGCAGTTTCATCAGTGCAAAATTTTCAAGCAAACATAAACACTCAAGCACATACACCACCAACGATGCTTCCTCAATACAATGTTTATCCCCAATGCCATGGTTTACCTATGATATCATCATTTCAGTTTAATCCTGCTGGCATGAATATGCACTCAAGTCATTTACTGACACAAAATGTGTGGCCGTCGGCATCGAGCACACCAATGCCTGAGGAAACATGCAATCGCTCTGAAAGGAGGGCTGCAGCACTTGCCAAATTCAGACAGAAAAGGAAAGAGCGCTGCTTTGACAAGAAGGTGAGATATGTGAACCGGAAGAAACTTGCTGAAACAAGGCCTAGGGTGCGAGGTCAATTTGTTAGACAGGCAAGCAATACGGATATCATCAGCACTGGGGATGATATCTCTGAAGACGAAGATGATGATCCATCCTCCAGGGAGGTAGATATGGTTTCCTCTCCAGAGTAGTGGAGAGGTCCTATATGTGAAAAAAAAATAGAGTGCAGATGATTACTGCTCACTTTGTTACAACTCAGTAGACCTAGGCAATACATTCTTCTACTGGCAACAGGGCAATACACCCTTTTTGCTCACACACGGTATAACCTTTTTGTCCCCAAAACATGTGGCTGTTACTCTGGTTACTTTAATGGAGAAATCATCTTTTGATTAAGTGTAGTTGTAGTTTTGCTAGTTATTGATGCAGTCCAGTCTAATCAATATGGTCTTATTGCAGGATAATCTTGCTTTTTTTAGGTAAACATGGCTATTATTGTACATTCCGCCTATTATACATTTTGCTACTCCATGTGTGTTTTAGATGAGATCACGATGATATAGATTCTACTACCTATGCCCCACGCACAATTTGGTCTGAGGCGAAGGATCCATTTCTGGGTCTGAGATGAAGGATCCATTTCTGGAGGCAAGGGGAAATTAAGTTGATTAATACTCACCTGTTTATGTAAAATGTGTTCACTAGTTAGTTTATACTTCATTTTAATTTATATATCATTTGGCTTTTCTAGATACATAACTTCTATTATGTATTATGTATCTATGCATATTGTATATCTAGGTTATAGCAAAACCTATGCAGCTAGAAAAGCCAAAAATGACGTATAATTTAGAACATAGGATGGTGTGTATCACCCAAAAATTCAGCGGAGTTCAGTTTGGACAAATTAGCCAATGTTAACAGTTTTGTCTTTTAATTAAGATAGGAAATAGTTTTAAGGCAAAACACAAGATAGAACGGTACGCAAGTTTGGGCGGAGAACACAGCCACGGCTGATCCCTAGCCAAAACAACCTGGGAGAGGCACGGACTACATGGGGTAACCTGAACCTTCGACATTGCTCCATGCTTTTCTTCGCCTGCAATGCAACTTACCGATTGTGAATTGTGATGTACTTTCGAAGACCCTACGGTTGCGATCCTTCCAAATGTTCTAAAAGATATAATCACTGTGTCACTTAACACCGTGTTTGTGATGTTTCCACGAATGGTTCTCATCCAAGCATTGTTCATCGGTCTTGCTCCATCATTTTGTTTTCTGTTTTTTGTTTTTACTAATTCTAATACATGCGACGCGAGATTCCTAGGTGCCTCCCGATCAAGCCAATTGCGGTGCCAAAAGAGTGTCTTCTTCCCGTTTCAAATATATTGATTGTGGTGAAGGCGTTGAAGAGAAATATGCCAACCAAGTTAGAGACCTCGCTCTGTAGCCAATTGCGGTGCCAAAAGAGTGTCTTCTTCCCGTTTCAGAAGTAGTGCCCAGTCTTGCCACAATCAGAGTAGCCATGTAGGCGCAATGCTCTTCCAAATTTATCAAGGTCACGCACGCGTAATTTGTTTTACAATCGGTCTTGTACTCTTGTCCAAGATGGTAAACAAGATTGATCGTTGAGCTTATGAGATGCAAGTTTACACTTTTCACATCGTTCTGCTCATGCTCCAGTTTGTTTCGGAAATCAGAAGTTGAATTTCAAAGTTTGGCAAAAATGCCTGAGTTCATCAACCAACTAGCACGAATTGGTCAACTGGGAACCGTTCAAAGGCTCTTATGTTACACAACCGTGGGCTATTTGGTAGAGATGAAAACAGGCGGAAACCTTACCCATTTTCTCACAGGAAACAAGAACATTATACGTAATGGGCAATAACTAAGCATGTCAACAGTCAAGACCAAAAGAGGACGGCAAAACGATGTTTAGGGCCACACACCAAGTACATATTAAGGACACGACCTGTCAATCACATAGCATACATATAGAGCCTGAATGTGCTGGGGAGATGCCATAGTAGTGCCTAGCAGAGTAGCAGTGTTTGATTTCTGTTCTCAGAATACCTATTCTACATTCCAACCAACAACCAGTGACACAAACTGAACACCAATGGTTGGACAGTCGAAGGTTCAATACTTCGGTGCTGGATTCTGAGTTGGCAGAAGTCCAAATCTCTTCTTCAGTAAGTACCGCTGGCGAGAGTACTTGTCATCTGGTGAGAAGCGAGCTGTACCACAAGGAAATATTTCAGTAAATCATGATGCAAGGGCACCCGTATTATTAAACAATCAAAACCACAAATGTAACCATAAAAAAAGAACGAATTCCACATGTTTCAGTTCTGCAGGTTATATCTTTGTTTGGTCCTACACATCCATAATACAAGTGTTCACCTCAGGTAAACTAAGATGGATTCCTTTTTTTTTTGCGAAAGATAGGTTCTATCTCTCATTCTCTCTACAGTCTATTTATGGTTCTATCTCTCATTCTCTCTACAGTCTATTTACATCCAATGATACAACAGATGAACAGAATGAAGCTTTAACCTGGCACACAGTGCTCATGTTAAAGCCATTGATGATTGGACCAGAAATCTAGATTATGCGAATGCCTAGTGACTTCATATTGACCATATAAAGGACAGGGAATTGTCACAGGAAAAGAAAGAAGGATCTGCAACTTTGAGTGCATTTTTGTTGTCTGCTCAAAATAGCCAGAATCTAAACTCAGAAATTGAAGATACAACATACTATTGGATGAGCGACACAAACCGGGCAGGCCTCCAAGCCTCCAAACATACCTACTGCTAAATGCTAATAATTAGACAACCATGACTCTGCATCCTTGTACCCAACAAAAGGGAACTACCCAACTATTACATCTTGACAGGCAAGTTATAACAGCAGAAACAAAAGTAACTCCAGTGAACAAAGGCGGCATACCTGGGTGAGCAGACTGTGTCGGCACCCCAAGAGGTGACTCCTTCTGCAAAGCAAGAACAAAGATACCCAAATTAGCAGAGGCTAACAAGTAACACCTAAAATCGTCAGCCATTCAAAGAGTCTTGAGCGCAAGCCCAACAGAAACCTTGGTGGTGTAGACCTTGTCGCCCTTCTCGTTGATGTAGTACTGGAGATACATCTTGAATCAGCGTGCAGGGATGATACCTGATAAACCCAACGACAATAAAGAGGAATTACTCCCGAAGTCCCAGTAATAGCAAGAATCGCAGCAAACAAAAGCACGAGAGGCTGCAGAGGGAAGTTTTCTTTTTATCCAAACTAGTATTAAGATGCAAGGACGTTCAAAGATCAGAACAAACACATAGTGCCTACTGCTTACATAGCGCAAGGATGAACCTTACTTGCTTTCAGAGCTGCAGAGGCAAAATAATACACAACAACAGGGCCGCCGCGAGCGCCAGAGCCGCCCAGAGGCCAGCTGCAGCTTGCCGTGCAACGCCGGCAAGAGGCAAAGCAACGGCAACAAAACTACCCAATAGGATCCACCGATCCATGGACACAGGCGCAGACCCCATCGAACCCCACCTCACACCGCCCACGCCTACGATGTCTCCGCCACACGACGCCCATATCAACTGTGCCAGGGACAAAGGATGATCGAGAGACTTACCAGAGCTTGGAAGACACGGATCAGCAGTTCAGCTTCAGCACGATACTGGCGGCTAGGGTTTACGGAGGAGACCGGGAGAGGGTATAAGAGGCCACAGGCCACGGATGAAATCCTCTACCGTCTCGTTCTCTGTGGTCTGCACTCCGCTCAAGCGGTGCGGGCCTGTACGCCAACACCAGCCCACCAAGGCCGCCCCGCAAAATTTGGTACTTGTGGGCTTAAGCAGGAGCGCCTGTGGGGCCTGGTGGATTAGAGTGGGCAGGCCGGCAAGGGGTCCGTGCTTGCCTTGCGTCCGGGGAGCGCCTAATTACCGACCCGGTGGCGTGGCGTGGAGTCCAGTGGCGACCATCCAAATTATTTTTTTTGGAGAATTAGGTGTATGACCTTGGAAAAAACTCAGTTAGGCATTTGGCTTTATTTTTTTTTGAATTTGGTTCTATGGCCTTAAATCAAATTTTATTTAGGTGTATGACCTTCCGTCGATTCAGACATGTAACAGTGTTAACTCGGGTGGTAAAAAGACCATATTACCCCTGACAGAAAAAAAACTAGAGTTTTATTTGTTTATTGTATATTTTTTGCACATTGATATATATATATATATGGTTATGTGAAAATTAATTATATGTTGTACTGTGACAATTTGATATATATATATATATAAATATGGATATATCAATATGCAAAAAATATACAATAAACAAAAAAAACTCTAGTTTTTTTTTCTGTCAGGGGTAATATGGTCTTTTTACCACCCGAGTTAACACCGTTACATGTCTAAATGGACGGAAGGCCATACACCTAAATAAAATTTGATCTGAGGCCATAGAACTAAATTCAAAAAAATAAGGCCAAAACCCTAAACTGACTTTTTTCCAGGGTCGTACACATAATTCTCCCATTATTTTTCCCACCGTGTCCACACTTGCACGCTTTCGGCCCAGATAGCGTCTCTGTCTGGTCCAGCTCACGTTTCTGCCCGCGTGCTTCCAGCCCAGTTTGAGCGATCTGGCCCGTCCTTCCGGCCCAGTTCGAGCGATCTGGCTCCCTTCCGTTTGAATCCGTCCAGAAGCACGAAGCACGTAAGTCCATGTATAAAGGAAAAATAAAAATAAAAAATGGTTTCATCCAGAGAAGCACGAAGCACGTAAAGTCCGTGTAAAGAGAAAAAAAAAATAAAAAATGGTTTCATCCGGAGGAGAAGCACGTAAAATCCATGTAAAGGCAAAATAAAAATATAAAATGGTCCGATGATAAGATTCGAATTCAAATTCAAATCGAATCGAAAACAAGAAAAGTTGGCTTAAAGATGCCACCAATAGATGTTTATGATAATTGCAAAATAGTTTTTATTTAAATACATCATACCATATAAAGTCTAATAAAAAGCTATTCAACCAGAATATATCATATGGGATAATAATAATCATTGTAAAATACTACACCACTATGAAAAAACAAAAAAAATACTTAAACAGAACACAACAAATAAAGAAAACTAAACTTTAATAATTAGGTTTCATGTACTATATGAACAATGAAAAACATTGTGGAACATTCCATAGATACTACGTGAAGCAAAAAAAATATATCAGAGAACGTTTTATGTGTACTATCGCAACAATTGAAAATAAATCATGGAGATACTACTTGAACAACATATATTATCACCATGGGACATCTCACAAATACACTATGCATAGAAATAAAAAACAAATAAACTATAATTATGAATACAAGAAAGAGTGATATACAAGTAAAATAAAAAAAATACTGAATTAAAGTAAAGTAATGAAGAAGAAAAATTTATAAATAAAAAATAAAAATAACATCACATGATAATATTTGAATAAACTAACATGTATCTATAACTCTAATAAAGTAAAATCCTAGTAAAACTCTAATACGTGAATAATATGTTGGTAAAACTTTACATTTCTATTTTGACCATCTTAACAATCTCAAATGAAAAATATTAAAACTAAAAAATTATAGATCAAATATCGTGAAAATAAATCATGGAGATACTACTTGAACAACATATATTACACCATGGGACATCTCACAAAATACAACACTATGCATAGAAACAAACAACAAATAAACTATAATTATGAATACAAGAAAGAGTGATATACAAAATAAAAAAATACTGAATGAAAGTAAAGTAATGAAGAAGAAAAATTTCTAAATAAAAAATAAAAATAACAACACATGATAATATTTGAATAAACTAACATGTATCTATAACTCTAATAAACTAAAATCCTAGTAAAACTCTAATACGTGAATAATATGTTGGTGAAACTTTATATTATTATTTTTTGACCATCTTAACAATCTTAAATGAAAAATATTAAAACTAAAAAGCTGTAGATCTCATCGAGAGCTACAATTTTTATATATAATTTATCATCATCAGAGATCATATGCAAAAGATATGTTTTTAAAAATAATTAAGTGTACCGCTGATGTGTGTCAGGTCTATATAAGCGCTGACTCAGCCTGTCATGTGAGCTAATGAGTCGGGTAAACGCTCGTTGGGACCTAGTTAACACCCGAACTAACTTCTGGGACCTAGAAATACGTTTTTAGGACTTTGAGACCTATATGATACCTGCCGATAACTTTAGAACTCAGAAATGCGTTTTTAGAAGTTTGAGACCTATATGATATATGCTGGTAACTTTAAGGATCACGGGTGTATTTTACTCTCAAGGCAACATAGGCATGCACATAAATACTTGATGAGTTTGGGGGTGTAAAATGGAAGTACATGAGCTAAGGTGCACTTTCAACACACCATGATCTTCCTTCCTCTCTTATATCTCTTTTTTTCAAAAAGAGAAAAAAAAACTCTCTCACCCCTGAAACGAGAAAAAAAAAGACGAGCTAAACAAGTCATGAAGACACGCTACTCGATCGATGTGGGGCTTTGGTTGGTGCTACATCCTTATCCAACGCACATGTAAACAAAATCAGAGTGACCTCTCGCTCTCAAGTCTCAAGTCTCACTCTCCACGCATAGGCCGCAGCAGCAAGCAGTCGAGCACCAAAAGAACATCTAATTGTAGCAGGGCTATATAAAGTTGTAGGGCAGCTGCTAGTAGAAAGCGAGCCCTTGATCCTGCAGCAAAGGGAAGCTGCTGTCCCAGCCGCAGGCGCCGCCATCGACGTCATCCACCACGTCGTCGAGGTTCCACAGGCTGCCCCACCCCCACGTGGCGCCGCCGTCGAGCTGGTGATGATCCCCGCTGGACCCCGCCTCCTCGCTCGCCGACGCGCTGACGGCGGAGGTGCAGCTGCCGCCGGGGAGGAGGCAGGAGGAGGAGGTGCAGGAGGCCATTGGGCAGAACTGGAACATCAGGTCGTCCATGTCCTGCTGCAGCATCGTCCGCAGGTCCTCCTCGTGCTGCTGCTGCGCCAGCGAAACGGCCGCCGGCTCTGCCTCCCTGCCGGCGTCGTCGTCGTCCTCCTCCTCGTCGTGATCGGGCTGTTTCTCCTCCTCCTCCTCCTGCTGCCGCTGCTGCTGCTGCTGCTGATGATGTTGATCTTGTCTCTGCAGCAGCAGCTGGCTCTGCATCTCGCGGCGCTGCTTCAGGAACCGCGCCCTGGCGCGCTCGATGTTCTTGGACGGCTTGCCCTTCTTGAAGTGCGTCCGCCAGTAGTTCTTGATCTCGTTGTCCGTCCGCCCCGGCAGGCTGCGCGCGATCGTCGACCATCTGTACGTGTATATATGATCAGAGCAGAACGTGATCAGCTAACAAGCTTTCATCAGTTGGTTGTACAAAGAAATTAAGCTGACGATGATGTCCTCCAGCTGCCAGCTGATCGGTGAGATCGAAGGGTTTATATTATTATTACCTGTTCCCCCACAGGGCGTGGAGCTCGAGTATGACGCTCTCCTCCTGCGGCGTGATCTTGCCTCTCTTGAGGTCGGGCCTCAGGTAGTTCACCCACCGAAGCCGGCAGCTCTTGCCGCTTCGCTTCAGACCTGCATCGCGCACGCCCGATCGACCAGGGTAAGAATAAGACACTAGACAAAACGACTTGACGACGACGTACAATAGAAATCATGAACCTTAATTGACTTAGCAAGTTGGCACAATCGTGTGCAGGAGTGTAAATATATAATCCAAATTTACATGTAATTGCAGGTTTGACTGCGCATCAACTTGCCGAATAAGCAAATGCAACTTGCAGCTTCAGGCAGGTTGGCTAATGGCTATGGTGAGTTGGTAAAGAAAATTATATAAGGAGGGAAAAAAGACTAAAGAGACAAGTGACTGTCAGAACAAATTAAACGATAATCAGTAAGTACTGTAACAGTGTTCATTCATTACCAGTGAGCTTGGCGACAGAGTTCCACCTCCCTTCTCCATGCTGCCTGACGTACTCGACCAGCAGCTTATCTTCCTGCGCCGTCCACGGCCCTTTCCTCCACCCTCCCTCCTCTCTCCCCCACCCAAACTGCCCTTCCATTATTCCTGTGAGTCTATCTCGCTCGATCTCGTCCCCTCTTCTCGATCTCTCTGTCGTCGATCTGCCTCAAGTCAAGCGGGAGCTTAATTGCTAGCTACTCTTTCAACCTCACTGATCTAGCTTAGCGAGCTAATCAATCTTTAATCCTCCTCCCAAGTTGTCTGAGTGAGTAAGCTAATAAGGCAGGTGATGCGTGCGGCAACGGAGTGAGCTATTGCCACATATATATCCATCCAGCTTCCAGCACGGCATTCGCCAGAGGAGGCCACGTCGCTGTCAGGGGCATCCCACTGCCACTACCACGGGAAGGTGCCGGCGCGTATGCCTGAAATGCTCACCCCCGGCGATCGGTGTCGCGGGTAATTTTATTTGGTAATAAGCTTGTGTTGTGTACGCTTCTCTTTTTTTTCTCGATGGATATGATGACGGATTACCGACTTACCATAGCATTTTCCTGCCGAAAGCGCGGTCTCGCCGCCTCTAGCTAGCTTAGTAGCACCTGCGTTTGTGTCGTGTTTTTTTTTTCGGTACTGCGTGGAGTAGCCACGACAGGGACAAAGACACCCCGTGTTTCCTAGCTCGTAGCCAGGACAGCCAAGCGGCCAACTACGCCATCTGATCTGGTCCTGGATGGTGCGGCAGCGGCGGCAGCTAGCAACCGGCAAATCCTAGCTAGAGATCGCAACCGTTTTTTTGCTCTCGCGATTGATGGAGTGTCATTATGGATCGTATGAAGTGATCGCTGTGTCTGTGTATGGAGTAATAATAATCATACAGTCGATTCTGGTGGCGTGTCGCTTCTAGTTACTGCTGATCTAGCTAGATGCATGATGCTGAACAGGGGAACAGGAATGTGTAGGGCATGTGTGTGAATAGTAGTACCTACCGGTCCATGCATTTTTGTGAGGCAATCTCAGGTAATGATGTTTACAAGGAATCAGCATAGTTCCGTACAGGAATGGAGTTGGGCGAGCACGTAAGGTCACCTTCACCCATGTATATGTGCAACACAACTAATACATGGTGCATGGACCAGCAGCAGACAAATAAGGCCGAGCAAGCAAGCACTAACTAGCTCTGTTTGGTCCCATCCCAGGTGCTCATTGTGCTGGACACTATCTGGACCCAGCACAGCACAGTTGACCTGCGTCTGCATGCCTAGCTCGTTTCGATATGTGCACAGCAGCAGCACAGTGTCGCTCTCGTAGTTTGGCAGTTGGCTTGGGCTCTTCCAAACTTGCGCGTTATGGCCTACCATGCATATATATACCTGTTCGTGTGCCGGTTAAGGTTTCACCGCTCATGCATATGTATATCATCAGCTTGTGGTTCGAGTCTCGTAGACATCAGCCATGTCTGTTTTCACGTGTGCATCTGAATTTATTTGCCGTACCAGTGCACACATCTGAATTTGAAATGTCCGCTCAAGTCTAGGCATCAGCCATGTCTGTTTTCACGCGTACATCTGAATTTGAAATGACGCCGCCTTCGTTCTCATCTACCTGACGTCTCCATGCAGTCATGAGTCATGCGTATGCAGAACTGCTGAGCTCATATATACTCAGAGCACACCGTGTAAGCCAAATTGTCCAAATAATTAAACCAGAGAAGAAGGCCGCAGCATATCGTCGTGAATCATATAGAACTGCTGATCGATCCAGGCAGGCTGTGCGTGGTAATTAGCGCGGAGGCCGGCACCGGCGGCGGTCGGCAAATCCAGGAGTCGATCGTAATTCCACTGCGAAATAATGGTAGATAGAGTCGAAAGTTGAAGCTCACCAAGCAGCAGGTACGGTCGATCGATGGGTCGATCAAGATGAGGTAAAATAATCCAAAATCTGCCCTGCGATCGCGAGTCCCAGCGCCTAACTCGTTAAACACCTGGCCGCCGCCGCTGCGCGCGTCCCGGTGGCTTCAAGCCGGAGCGATTATAATTATCCGGGGCGGGGCGGGGCGGCCGGGACGCGGTTCGCCGGAAGAAAAAAGCGCGCCTCGCCCTCGCCCCCCTTCGCTAATCCGCCCGCTAGCGCCCGCCGTCGCCATCAAGAAAAAAGCCCCACCACGGCACCACGGCCCGGCCCCGGCTAATAGCTCCGGGCGGTGCACGACCGCCCTTTTGACCGCGCGTCCGCGCCACGTCGTCCCCCGCGCGCCCGCTCGGCGGCCGCCACGTCCGGTCCTCCACGCGCCCGGCCGCGCGTCACCTGGTGGCTGGTGCCTCCCTGGTCCCCCCCGGCCGGCCGGGGCGCGCGAGCGCCCTCCCTCCCCTGTACGGCGACTCGGGCGGGCGGGTCGCCTCGCCGTCAACACGGCTGGGGAGCCGATCGGCCTAACCCCACCCCGCGCCGCAACGGCGCAAAACGAGGTCTAAACCCCCTGGGGTCAGCCAGTGAGTCCGCGCTCCGCCACCGCCACGCCGCTGCGGCCTGCGGGCACGAGCTGACGAGCACGACGCGCTAGCTCGCTGGACCCCGACCGAGACCGATGCGTGCGGCGCGCGCCGCGCGCACTCGGTCTGGGCCGCCCGTACGTTCGTTCGTGCCCACTGCGCACAACCAGACGGAGACGGACGAGGGGAAGAAAGCGAGAGCGCGTGCCGGTGCTGTGCGGAGACCGTGACCGTGGCCGTGAGTGGCCGCTGATGTCACGATCTGCTCTTTGCTCAGGGATCCATCGCCGATCGGAGCCGCTGAGCTGAGGAGTGAGGATTAGCACGGGAGGAAAAAGATCGAGCACAAGGCGGGCGACGGACGAATCGGAGCGGTTCCCTCGGCCCTCGAGGCACACACACCACACACGGGCCGTATGTGTCCGATCGGTTTCTGGGCTCGTGGAGGACATGATGCGAGAAGAGAAATTACAGTAGCTACTTCGCCGGGGCATGAGAGCGATCTGTGCGTTTGGCGTTTGTTTTTAGTTGGGCATGATGGGCTAGTGACATCGGAAAACACCCGAACTAGCTAGCAACCATGGAAGGACAACAACGTGTTGCACGTTGGACGTGGCGCTCTACAGTACTGCTTCCTGTTGAGAATCCTGCTCTACGGTAAATAGATGCTACGTACAAGCCCGTCAACCCCGTGCATCATCCTAATGTTCCTAGGATTGACGACCGAACTTTATCTATATCTATACCTTATTATATATATATATATATCTATATCTATATCTATACCTTATTATATTATATATTATATATTATTATTATATATATATATTAATAATAAAGAGGCAAAATTTCCGCCTCTTTTTTGGTACCATTTTTTTTGTATGGCCTCCTGTAACTAACTCTGTGAATGTAAAGGTAACTAGAAGTCCTAATCTGTTTACAACATTGTTGCAAAATTTCTGCTACCAATTTTTTTCGTCCAACTTAATACTTACTGTTGTGTTGGTGTCTAATTTGTTTTCCGTTTCCTTCTCCAATTCCTTTTCACGCTGCCTTTTCTTTTCCGCCTTCTTTTTCTTTTTCTTCCCCGTAGGTTAGTCTCTTTTGGTTTGGGGTCAGAAAAGTGTCGCCTGGTAATGTCCCATGCTGCGCTTTCCATGTTCAGTTTTTCTATTTCCTTGTAAAATAAGTCCGTCTTTTTTCTTATTAAGATAAAGATAAATAATAATATAATATATTTGCTATAAATCTATGTTGCTTGCTATTTTATTTTTATACCTATCTATCCCTAATCTATATCTATATATATATATATATCTATATATATATATACCTATAATATATATTATTAATAATAATATAATAATAAAGAGGCAAAATTTCTGCCCACAAAAAAATTCGTCCAACTCTAGAGCATTTATTTCGACGACCGTTTCTATTTCCATAGCTGTTCTTTTCGTTTCTACTTTCTATTTCTATAGTTGTTCTGTTCGTTTCTACTTACATAAGGTCTGGTTCAGTACGTTTTGTTTTACGTGTGTGTTTTTTATCTACGTGGTGCATGTTTCTCTCTACGTTACGTATATGAATTTGAGTCGAGTTCTAGGCAATGCTGAAAAATTCTCCTAAGAACGCAGGGGTTTTAGTTTGGGCAGGGAAAAGAACACGCCAAACTCTCGATCCCAAAAAATCAGACCGCATAAACAACCCGACGACATGCGTCGTTGCCTCGTAGGTGAACCGAGGGTGGTTCTTGATTCGGCTGATGACATCCAAATCACGTCGGAGCTCGGTCAGCCGCTATTGGAACTCATCGTTGGGGAACGCGGATCGGTGGCCGCGTTAAGCTTGCTGCGTATGGCCGATCAGTCGTTCACGTGCTCTCTGCTGGCTTGCTCGACTACTCTGTTTAGTTGCTCTGTTCGGCGTTGCGGGGCTAAGACAAGCACAGGCGTAGGCATCGCGTGAGCCTACGACGACGACGGCGATGACTTTGAGATGGGCCAAGGGTGGAGGCTCAGCCCCGCAAGGGCGACAGCAACCGCATATAGGCGGGGGCCACAGGGCCAAGCGAGCTAGGTGCCGGCGTGCCGCCATACTAGCGAGTGCGAGATACCAGCAGGAGGCAGGAACGACGGGTACGTGGTGCAAGCAGGAAGTGAAAAATAGCCATGAGCATTGCATGACGATGTGAGTGATCGAGGCACCGAGAGAGTCTATGATCTGTCCTACCCTGCTCCTTTGTTGTTAGGCTAAAATTGAAGACATGTTTTAAAAACATTTGGGCCAAGACTCTAGGGCCATGGCCTACTGGCCCTGCTGATGAGGATGAGCACAAATGTGGGCCGAAACGATGAGGTGAAGCTCGAGCACGATAATGACATGGAACTTAGGCGCTGACCGCAGGTCGTTACGATGACACAAAGCGCGGACAAATGATGGCAGCGAGATGTAGCTCGACCGCGGGCCACAGGTTGGGAGGGCGAGGCGTGAAGCTTGGCTACAGGACACAACCATGAGGATGTGGAGCTCGAGCGCGACCACAGGTCCACAATGGTGATGCGTAATGTCGACCCACCGATAGCGGCTCTCCGCCACCGCCTTCTCCGTGTGAACCACGACGTTGCTCACACAGCCAAAAGCTATATAAGTGACATTACAATAAACCATGTGCCCCGTTGCAACGCACGGGCATTTCTGCTAGTATATAATAATAAAGAGGCAAAATTTCTGCCTTTTTTGGTACCATTTTTTCCGTCTGACCTATGTCTCACTTCTCTGTTCTCTTTTGACGCTTCCCAAACTCGGATCTAACTCCTGTAAAAAAATTCAGTCCAACTCTGCCTTCCTGCGGTAAGAACTCCAAATTAAAAAGGAAGCCAACTGCAAATCGAATCGAGGAAGGAAATCTTTTTGTAGGAAATTAAATCCAGTCCAACTCTGCCTTCCTGCAGTAAAAACTCTAAATCAAATCGGAAGCCAACTGCAAATCGAATCGAGAAAGGATTTTTTTTGTAGGAAATCTTAATAGAGAAGGGACGGAAGAATTCTGTAAGAACTCCAAATTAAATCTGAAGCCAACTGCAAATCGAATCGAGAAAGTAATTCGTTCTTTCTTCAACCAGCTCTAACTTGGCCTATATATAAGGCGGTAGAGACTTAAGCCCGCATCGACCATAGAGATGGAAACAAAAAACAGCTAAACATCAATCCAAATCGAAATCGAAAAAAACTCTAATTAAATAAAAAAGCAGCGGTTTTGGTTTCGTCCGGCCTTACACACTCGCAATTATACCGGGCACCACCGGTTCCATAATAACTCTATATTTATGTTTTTCTCTCCCGTTGCAACGCACAGGCATATTGTGCTAGTTATAAAAAAAGGGAATTCAAGAGGAGGCTAAATACGTAGTGTTGAACTTTTCTCCGGTGCGCAAATCTCCGTTACTTGCTAAGTATCACCATTCTTAAGAAATCTCAATTGTCGGGAGGCCCGCCACCATTGTTTAGGAATAACAGACGAGGCTAATTCGACCTCATCAAATCACACGGAGAAAGACCATGGCGGCGGTGGACGGGTGGTACATATATCAAACGGTAATGCTGGACCACGGGCATCCGTCGCATCCGGGCGCCGCGTGGCCACTGCGCCCGCGCCGCTCTGCCTTATTTGCTCGCTGCTCGCTCCTCTCTAGAGCCCCGTGTTCCTCTCCTCTCCTCTCCTCTCCTCTCTTCTCCTCCTCTCACAGATCTAGTCTCTCCTCTCCTCTTCTCTCCTCATCTCACAGGTCCAGCCTCTCCTCTCCTCCTCTCATAGATCCAGCAGCGCCGCGCGCCCTCAGTTACGCTCCGCAGCGCCGTGAGCCCGACGACCGTGCTCCTCCCCGTCCTCCGCACACCCCGCTTCCTCTTTGGTCAGTGGGGGCATACTCCTCCCAGCCCGACGTCCTCCTCCCCAACTCCAACGTCATGCATCCCCCTGCGGCGTCTCTCCTCCCCCACCTCGACGACCTCCACTCCCACCTCGGCGACGACCTCCTCTCCCACCTCGGCGACAACCTCTCCCCCACCTTGTCGACGCCCTCCCCATATACCAGCGTCCTCCCATAAAAGGAGCTCCTGACACCCTCAGATCTGGCAGGCATGGTGCTCCTTGCGCCAGGCTCTTCTTTTCTCCACTCATGTTGCAATTGTATCTTTTAATTGTTTGAGACGCTTAAAAAGGTACGTTGCAGTAGAGTCGTATGGATGTTGCAAAAGTAGATCGAGGGAAGTTGCAGATGTTGTATTTTTTTGTTTCAGATGCATGTTGCAAGAACATGTTTTGAGTGTTTGAGACGCTTAAAAAGGTATGTTGCAGTAGAGTCATATGGATGTTGCAAAAGTAGATCGGGGGGAGTTGCAGATGTTGCATTTTTTTGTTTTAGAGGCATGTTGCAGGAGCATGTTTGAGTGTTTCAGAGGTTTTAATAATATGTTTCATCCATGTTTTTTGTATGAATGTTGTGACTGTATTATCTAGATGTTGCATATGTTCCACACATATATGCATGTGTGTTTTATGCGGATGTTGCGTATGTTTGCATGATTTTTTCAAATATGTTTTCAAGTGTATTTTAAGTGTTTCACAAGTATATTTTAAGTGTTTCAATACCCTTTAGATGCATGTTGGAACAGTTGTTTTCGAGTGTTTCAAAATTAGATCGAGTGTTGCATCTTCCTCCTCCTGTGCCTCCTCTAACAATATGCTTGTGGGGCGGGCGCAGGGGAGCGGCGTGGGGCAGGCCCCGCTTGCGCCGTGCGAAGAGCTCAGAAGACATTGAGGGACATGCGTAAAGGGGATTTGTGAGGGAAGCAGCGTGGAGGTGTACCTGCATGTGCCTGCTACAAGTGTTCAGGTGGGCGTCTGGACGCAGGGCTCTGTCTGGACGTCCAGACGCTAGGGGTGTCGTATATCAAATCCAAGATTCAGCGGCCACTCTTATATTTCCACCAAACCAACGTATTTAAATATTTCTTTTTTTTTGATGAAACTGGAGGGGAGGATCCCCTACAGAACTTTATTAAAGCTTCAAAAACAACAACAGGAAAAACAAAAGATTACAGGGTAAAAGTAAGTTAAAAAGGTGAAGGGGAAAAAGAGGTAATACAACTACAGAATCAGGACACCCGGAAAGGAAGTAAAAAAAGGTCTTAAAAAAGGTAGGCACCAAGCTAAGCAAGATTTGCTATCCATTGAACTAGAGCTTGATGGTTACTTCTCTTTGTCCTTAAGAGCAGGAACTGGAGTTCAGCATTGAAATCCTCCTTAGCATACTGGAGAGAAGGCGATTTTTGTCGAAAAATTCTGTCATTTCTTTGCTTCCAAATTGTCCAGCTCATTAGGATGATGATGTCCATAAAAAAAGAACCCCTAGTTGATCCTTAAAACTTTGCAGGATCTAAAGATGATCAGAAGATTGAACTATCTGCAGGTTTAGCCATGCCCAACAGCTGATGGCAAATGGGCATGAGAGAAATAAGTGCTGAATGGATTCTTTGAAGGAGTTGGTGCAAAAGACACAATCATAGCTCTGTAGATGCATGTTTTTCCTTCTGAGTAGCTCTCTCGTGCTCAACCTGTCCTTCAGTAGCAGCCAAAAGAAGATTTTGTGTTTGTTCTGGCATGAACTTTTCCAAAGCCAATTGAAAACTGAGTGAATGACTAAGTGACCACTGAACTGAATGTAGGCTTTCTTGACTGAAAAGATAGGCGAGTTCCATATGTATGTCCACCTATCAGGTTCCTCTTCTAGCTGAATTTGTTCAAGAGTTTGCTGAAGCTGAAGTATCTGACTGTGAGCTTGTTGAGAAAGGGGAAGATGAAAAAGGCTGTGAGTTGGTACTTGTACTAGAGCATTTGCCAGGATGATGTCCTTTTTCTTTGCAAAAGAGAACAACTGGGGATATTTATGTTCTAACAAGTTATCCTCCCATAGGTCTTGCCATAAGTAACATGATGTTCCCTTTTTGACTTTTACTTGTGCTATTCCTTTGAATTTGTCCAGGAGCTTAAGAATGTCTTTCCACCAGAAAGAGCCTCTTTTCGAAGATCCAGGTAACTTGCCATTGTTGTAGTATTTTTCCCAGACCAAAGAAACCCATGGAATGTTCTCTTTGTTGAAGAATTTATGCAGATGCTTTGATAAGAGAGCCTCATTTTGAGTTTTAAGGCAAAGCACTCCTAGCTCCCCTCCTTCTTTGATCTACATACCATTGACCATGCTGCTTTTGGCCTCTGCGAAGCATTTACATCAGATCCTCTCCAGAAGCATAATTTTCTGAATTTGTTCATTTGATCAGTTACGGTTTGTTGAAGGAGGAAGGTGCTCATACAGAAAGATGGAAGGGTTGTAAAAATAGAGTTAGTCACTTCCAATTTGCCAGCCTGGGTTAGGAAGGTTGAAGTGGCAGCAAGCCTTCTCTCACATTTACTTACTAAAGGTGAAAAGTCCACTATCTTTGGCTTTGAGAGGCTAAGAGGTAGCCCAAGGTATGTGAAAGGGAGAGTGCCCACCTCACAGCTGAAAGTTAGGGCCAGGTGTTGCATTTTTTCCTGTGATGTGTTGATGGGCACCATAAATGATTTAGAATAGTTCACCTTCAAGCCGGTTGCTTCTCCAAAAGTGTGCAGCAAAGCTTTGAGGGTCCGCAGCTGCCTGGCACAAGCTTCCATTATAACCAAAGTATCGTCAGCATACTGGATTATAAGAAAGTCCGAAGTGTATCTGAGAGGTATTGGTAAAGCTAGAAGACCTTGTTGTCTGGCCCAGTTTAAGATAGATTGAAGCAAATCAGCAGCTAGGACAAACAGAAGAGGGGTGTAAGGGGATCTCCCTGCCTAACCCCTCTTCTGCAGTGAAAGGTTTTCCCTGCAACTCCATTTAGCAACACCGAGGAAGTTCCTAAAGAAAGGATCATGCTAATCCATTGAATCCATCTAGGTCCAAAACCTTTTGCCCTCATAACTTCCAGAATTGCCCCATGTTCAAGTTTATCAAAAGCTTTCTCAAAATCTAGTTTGAGGATGACCAATTCCTTCCTTGATTTATGGCAGTTATGCAGGTACTCTAAAGCCCAGGCTAAGCAATCTTGTATGGTCCTTGTCTTGATGAACCCATACTTATTTTCATGAATAGCTTTCCTGATGTGATGCTGCAGTCTGTTGGCTAGAAGCTTGGTCACCAGTTTCAGTGATGAATTTAACAGAGATATTGGTCTGTAATCTGAGACACTTAGAGGTCCATCTTTCTTTGGAATAAGGACAATGTGTGATCTATTGATGCTTCTGAGGCATACCAAGTTCTCATAAAACTTTTGGCACAGGTTGTAAAAATCTTGTGCTACCAGAGGCCAGGAGGCTTTTAGGAATTCATTGGAGAATCCATCAGGGCCAGGAGATTTGTTGTTTGGGAGTGAAGAAATAACTGCATCTATCTCCTCCTTTGAGAAAGGCACCTCAAGCTGCTCCAAGCCATCAACTTGCTAGAGTAAGATGTTCAGGTTGAAAGGTATGCCTGAAAAATCAGACTGACCCAATCTGTCTTTGAAAGCTTCCCAAAGTATCTTGGTCTTTTGATCATGTCCTTGGTGACTGATGCCATGGTTATCTTGCAGGACAGGAATTGAATTTTTCTGTGTCTGATAGTGGCGTGTGCATGAAAGTATCTGGTTCCTGCGTCCCCCTCTCTGACCCATTTAATTTTACCCCTTTGTTTCCAATAAATCCTTTGTTGCTTCAGCAGAGAAATGAGTTTTTCAGCTACCAAGTTTCTGAAGTTCCATTCCATTAGAGACAGATCTCTGAAAAGCTCAATTGTTTCTAGGAAGTGAAGAATCAATTTGATGTTATCAATCAAACTATGAAGTTTTGGGAGAGTCCTACTCCATTGCCTCAATTCTCTTCTCAGGCTTTTACCTTTTGTTGTTATTCTCTTTGCTGAATCAGAGATGTTATCAGGTGCTACCCATCCCTTTACTAGGGTGTCACAAAAGTTGTCATGCTCTAGCCAATAGTTTTCAAAGCGAAAAGTTGAGCCTTGAGGAACATCTGTACTGATATCAATCACACAAGGCCAGTGATCTGATGTTTTCATGACTAAAGATCTCACTGAGGAGTTTGGGAAGTTGGTTGTCCAAGAATTGGAGGTGAAGAACCAATCCAACCTTTCCAGGAGAGGGGGGAATTGCTTATTAGTCCAGGTAAATTGCCTTCCATGAAGGGGGAGTTCATTTAAACTGAGATTGGCTATGGCTTCATTGAATAAGAACATCTCATTAACATCAACCCCAAAGATCTTGTTAGACTGTCTTACATTAGTATTAATAAGAGTACTGTTATCATCCCGCACTGTAAATAAAAAGTGTGCCACAGTTGAAGAGGCGCCTATTTATGGAGGCATCAAGCAAGCAGCGGAGTGGATAATTGCCTTTGTTTAGTGGAGGCTCTTAAAACATCTTTGGAGGACAGGTCGTTAAGATATTCAAATATTATGAAGGAGATTAAACGTCGTGCTACGAGGATGCTTCCTGATTTGAGGTATAGTAAAATTGGGAGAGTGCAATAAAGCAGCTCATGAATTAGTTCAATTAGTAAGACGTACTTTGCATAGTGCGATTTGGAGAGAAAACTTCTCTTCATGTATTAGTGAGCTTCTGAAACTACAATGAAATTACTTTCGCCGACGTCGCAGCTGAAAGCACGACGGGCATGCCCACCCCTAACAACGTTACACCCTCGTCTCATGAGGTTGCTCGACATCTCGTACGATTCACTGAAGAGGTGTAACTCAAGCAAATATCGCCACTGATCTTCAGCTCACCTATTCGGCGCACGTACCGACCTCTAAGCGAGATGAGGTATTTCTCATGAAGAAGATGGGAGTGGCGCCACTGGCAGCACCAGTCTCTTCTGTGTCCAAGCGAGCTTACGATGTCATATTCGTAGCAAATTTAACGTCGAGCCAAGTTGAAGCTTTCGATGAGCTGTTCCCAACAAACAAGAACAGGATTGGTGGAAGAGCGCTCTTCTTGGATGGCGCATCAGGATCGTGCTACCAACAGCAGAGACGCCCAGCTCCATAGATGTTGCACTGCCCTTAGTCCAATTGTTTATTTATATAACATCGAAATTTTAAACAGTCTGCTAGGTTGGTCCAATCACAACTGTTATAGCACCTAGGACGCTCTTCATGAGCGTGCCGTTTGTATTGCTAAACTCTTCTTCTTAATTACAATGATATACAAATCTTTTGCGTATTTGAGAAAAATAATTATCATGTAACTATCATTGAGATATTAAATGTGATCTATGTCATTTTAGGTTACAACATTTCAATTTAATTTTTTTATACATATCCAAAAGGTTGCTACAAATAGGGTACACTCCCACCCACCCCGCACAAAGTTACACCCAAAGTTAATTATAAGCTCCTCAATTGGGACCTCAAGTCCTCATGCCTTGATCCCAATCACCTCTAATGCATTGTCTGCTTTGGTAGAGATTATATTGATCAATTAATTGCTAGAACCTTAAGCTAACACTTACCATTTGATACGAAAATCGCTTTAGATGATTTGATACCCTATGAAAACAACCAAATGGAACACCCCAAACGGATTGCGCTTATATCACACTCCTTCCTTCGATCCTTCTAAAGAATGATCGTCAAGCCAATTAGTTAAGGGTATGTTTGTTTGAGCTGCAGCTTTTGAACTTTTGGCACAAAAACCTGGCTTTCTGGCTTTTGGGTAGCTATTACCTTTTGCTATGCTTATATCAAATTCCCTCCAATCCCTCTAAAGAATGGTTGTCAGACAACTAATTAAGGGCATGTTTATTTGAGCCGCAACTTTTGGGCTTTTGGCTCAAAAGTCATTTTTTCTGGCTTTGACCGTTAGTCTTTTACTATTAGTTTTTGTAATATTGTTTTAACTTCTCGGCACACCAAAAAACAGAGAACTGTTGAAAAGATGGATTTCACCTTGATAGTTCATTTCTTTAGAAGTCAGCTTTCTAGCCTTTTTTAAACGTTGACTTAACAGTTGGATTGCTTATTTTAGCTTATGCTTTTTGGCTGTTAGAAACTAGATAAAAGCTGAAACAAGCACACCCTAAGTACTTGATTGGACATGGTTAGTTTTGTGCTCCATGTTTTAGTCGCGAACTTACTGAAGTACGAAAGACAAGTAGCTAAAAAGTCGTTTTCAACACAATTTGGACGACCCAATAATAAAGACCTTAAATATGCTGATATGACATTGTATTAACAAAGAGAAAGGTAATAAGAGTTTTATGAGAGTAGAGAAAGTTTTATAAGGATGAAACTTTTTTACACTGTTTTCAAAATCTGAGTACGTTAGAAACTGAGACATGAAACTTGCACTGAGGATGGTCTTATCAATTCAAAATGTGCCAACTTAAACTATGGAAAAAAGGTAATTAAAAAACCAAGTGGCTCACATAACCAAACATTGATCGCGAACGTGCGTTGCCTTTTTTTATTGTAATGATATGAAAAAAGGAAACTAAAGGAAGTTTTCTCAAGGAGGATAGGAAGGAACGAAAGCTGTCAGCAGTAATTAACTTGTGTCTTGTGTGATTGTGCTGCTGTTGGAATAGCTAAAAAGATCTTGTGGTGGACTCCACACCACTGCACAAGTCACGCATTGCCGGTCGTAGCATATATAGAGACTACAGTAGAGTGGAAGCATGTTTCACAAAATGAAACAGAGCCAAAAGGAGCACGCCAGTTGACGTCTCAGGTCCGACAAGCAGACTCTCTAATCAGATCATCAGACAGAGAGAGAGACCAATAAAAAGGTTACGTTCATCGATCAATAATATCTTCCATGGAAGACACGGTGACTTCAAAGGAACAAACACATATTACATGGGAAGACTGCCGTGGGCGGATTCAGGGGGGGAGCCCCCCCCCCCCTCCCCAAAAACATGCATAGGATTTTAGCTAAAATTAGTATAATTTTTCATTAAATTAGTTTAAAATTTCCTGCGGGCTAGAAAAATAATGGAAAATTCAGTCCAAATCATCTTAAAATATACCCAAAATCTCTCGTGGGCCAAAAATACAAGGATTTTAGCTAAGATTAGTATAATTTTTCTTTAAATTAGTCTAAAATTTCTTGCGGACAAGAAAAATAATGGAAAATTTAGTCCAAATCATCTTAAAATCTACCAAAAACCTCTCGGGAACCAAAATACAAAGAGAATTTCGGTTCAAACTCGGTTCTATATGTATTTAGCCCCTCGTGGGCTGATTCCGGATCCGCACCTAGTCGCGATTAAAGACGTGTTGATATATACCGTCGACCATCAACGTGTACTTCCGTAAATAAAAGTTACGTTGGGCGGAAATCAGTCGTACGCGGTTATCGGCAATATAATAAATCCTTTTGTAGGTTGCCAAACCAGGGTTAGCCTATATACTATATTTGATGCCTGCCTGCGTGCCGGAACGGCACATGAGTTTGATGTTGGCAGTACGCCGTCTACGGCCATATGGTCAAATGAAGTGATCTGATCTGATCTCCTCACACGGTTTGAACAGTGATTAGAGAGGGATCAGAGCGTATATAATGTTGCGTTAATGGCCAACTCGCTGGGTTACACATTGCTTTTGTGGAAACAACACGGTATGTGAAGCTTTTTTAGGACCGCCGCCGTCGACTTGGAGTATAGTACTGTATAACACGTGTGTCGATCGTTGCGTGCATTGGTCGGGAGGATCGGCCGGACAGGATATTTTTGCAGATAATGCACGGATAGATAGGACGGGATGGTACTACTAGTTGATTTGTTGGCAGACGTGACTGAAATCTCATTGCTATAGTACTCGCTGAAGTATACACTTTGAGCTGGAAATGCCCGATGAGACATCTCATATATGTTGGCAGGTCATCGTTGTGGACCAGCTCACCAGCACTTGACCATCGTGGGTATGTAGGAGAACAGTAGTCCCATTCCGGATCGACTCGGTAGCGTTGGTTATTTATTTTCTTATTATTACCAGCTAATCTAGAATGTAGCTACCGTTGGATTGATCTCCACCAGTTAGGTCCAACGGCCTAATTGATCCCTGATCTGCGTCCTGATCGGGGACGCCTAGCCCATTTAGGAGGTTGGTGGGCCCCCGTCGCACAGTGCCTATAAAGAGGAGGTGGGGGCAGGGCTCAAGACACGAGGTTCCCTGGAGCCGCTGCCACCCCACCGTCCTAACCCTAGCCGATCTCGTGGGTGGCACTGCCAGCGGCGGGAAGCGCCACCAGCTCGTCGCCACCAGCGTCTCTGCCCCTACACCGACCGTCGCTGCCCTTGTGCAACCTCCGTCAACGAAGCAATAATGGCCGGATCTTAATCACAAAGGTATGAACCCTAACACTTCCATATCTCTCTGTTCTTCTCTGGTGGTTCATCTACCTCCCGATTCTTATCTGAATCTAAGAGAACCCCAACTGTTCTACACCTAGTCGATCCCTAGAAATCTAACAATGGTATCAAAGTCGTATTAGCTGTGGATCTAGTTTCGGGGAAGAAAGATAAGCAGAGAACAGACGGATTTTGATCCGACAAAAGTGGGGAAACCCTAAAGATCGACCACCGCGCCGCTGGCAGGTGGGACATAGCCAAATCCTATCCCTAGGGTTTTGGCAAAGCAAGAGGAAAGAAGAATTTCGATCTCGGATCGAAAAAGAAAGAGGCGTTCGGGTTCGAACAAACCCTAACCCTAAGCAAAGAATAGAGTAACCCCAATCGGGGGAGAAGCACTGCCGCTCGCCGGCGTGCTGAAGGAAAACAGAAAAGGGGAAACCCGAATCCCTATCTCTAGACCGCGAGACGGAGAGATGAAGCACCTACCTGGGTCTTCTCCTCCGCTGTCGCAACTGCTGTCGAGCGGGAAGATGTCGTGGAGCGGGTGGTGACCGCCGTCGTCTCCCTTGCCGGCGCACGGAAAGAGAACCGACTCGGCTGCGGATCAGGGTGGTCCGGCTCGGCCGCGGATCTGGGCACCGGTCCAAAGCCGCTCGACGGCGGCGCGCTCTGCCACGGGCGAACGCGCTCGCCGGCGAGGGGCTTGGCGCCGGTGCCATCCTCCCTTCTTGTCCGGTGGTGAGGTCACCGCTACCCGCTCCGTCTTGACTGTGGGGCGCGGTGAGGAGAGAAAGAGAGGAAAGGAGGAGGCGGATCTGGTCCGGTGTCACGGCGGACGCCGACGGGCATGACGGCCGCTGCAGCGCGCGAGAGAGAAAAGAGAAGAGCCGGCCGGGCCTAGGCACCGCCGGGCAGTGCTCTCAAGCGGCGGCGGCCGCCGCCGCTGCTGCTCGGTGCGGCTCTGAAGGAAACGAGAAATGCAGCTAGGGTTTGGGGAAGCAGCCACCTGTTTACACCAGATTTTTGACCGAGAAGATTATTATTTTGTAAGCATAAACGGCTGATTTATTAAGGAAAAGGATCGGCCTAAAAATAAAAAAGCTTGTGTGGGCCAAGCGTAACCAGAAGGATTCATGTGGACCAGCGCGACGGGCTTCAAAGACGTGTCGGGCTCGACCAAGGAGTTCAAGTCCGAGTCGTCTTTTATTTTTACCTATTATGTAACCTAGTCGTGTTAGGACAGGAGTCAACCGGGTTATAAATAGTTAGTGTGAGCATCTAGGCCCCCAGTGGGTTTCGGTGATTGGATGACAACGGTAAACTACTATGACTAACGTGTGTTTTGCAGAAACAATTGAGTTAGGTCATGGTAATGATGATCGTAAGGGCACTATGGTATTCATGCCTCTCTATTGATGGAATTCGTTCGGTTTTCAAAGGATGGACGACGAAGACGGTGATAGGCTAGCACTAAGTGTCACTTGGTGTTGAAGGACACTTAGAGTAGCATAGGTCTTTGTTTTATCTCTTTGGCCGTACTATAAAGAGGGGTTTGAATGGGTAGCTTGACCTAGGTGAGACTTTTGAGTTAGGTGTGGTGCACACTTGTTAACCAAAGCCCTAGGTAGCTTAGAAAGGTCCCTAAGATCATAAGGAAGAAAATTCGTGAAGGGAGCGTCGCAAACCGAAGTCGTTTCGGACTTCAAAATTTGACCGGACGCTTCAACCCTAATGACCGGACGCTGGGGCGTGCGTCCGGTCAGTTGGTTTGGCTAAGAAGCAGGCTTGGCTTCGACCGGACGCTCTTCAGTTTTCGACCGGACGCACCAGGAGGTGAGTCCGGTCGCGTCCAGAGAGGTTCCAGAGAGGGAAATTGATGACCGGACGCGTCCGGTCAGTGGTGATCGGACGCATGGGTGCGTCCGGTCAGTGTATCGTACTGGTGTCAGGGCTAACGTCACGTAGCCGTTAGACACTGACCGGACGCGTCCGGTCACCCCGACAGGTGCGTCCGGTCAGTGTGTAACTGGCTGGACTTACCCCTTCGTGCATGTTTTGAGTTGGGGGGTATAAATATGCTTCCCCCTCATTCATGCTGTCTCTCTTGCTCATTTGAAAGGTTCCCAAACACATTGTGATTGCAAGTGAGTGCAAGAGGCCTAGTGAGGTTGAGAGATTTGATAGTTGAGTGATCAAACACCTCATTAGTGAGTAGAGAGTAGCAAGTGTGCATCCACCCATCTCATTAGCCTTGCGTTGGTCAAGTGAGAGTTCTTGCTTGTTACTCTTGGTGATCGGCATCACCTAGACGGCTTGGTGGCGATCGGAGAGCTTGGTGATCATCCGGAGGCATTGTGGATGACCCAAGCCAAGTTGTGACCGGTAGCGAGCGATTCACCGGGCCGGAGTGGCGAAGAATCAGCTCGTAGTGAGCACTTGATCCTTGCGCGGATCAAGGGGGAGCGATACCCTTGCGCGGGTGCTCCAACGAGGACTAGGGGGGTGTGCCGACACCTCGATACCTCGGCAAAAAGATCGTCGAGTCATCTCTACTCTTTACTTACGCATTTACATTCAAGCAATTCAATTCCGCATTACACTTGTTGTTCATCCCAAATTGAATTGCCATGCTAGAGTAGAATTGGCTTAGTGATAATCTTTTGTGCTATTGATTCTTGTCATACACACTTCTAGGCACTAGGGGGTTAATTGGGGCTTGATAGGTTTTGTTATTGCAAGAAGTTTTAGAAAAGCCCAATTCACCCCCCCTCTTGGGCATCTTGATCCTTTCAATTGGTATCGGAGCCTCGTGCTCTCGATTTAGGCTTAACCGCCTAGAGTTAAGATGTCCGGAGGTGATGGTCCACCTCCCATGTTCGAGGGAGACGACTTCCCATATTGGAAAATCCGTATGGAGTCGTACCTAGAAGCGGTTGATGTTAAATGCCTCAATGCCGCGATCACCGGCTTTGCCAAGCCCAAAGAAGGCACTAGCCTCACTCCTAATGAGGAGGAAAATGAAAAATGGAATGCAAAAGCCAAAAACATCCTTTTTAGAGGCATTTGCAAGGATGTGTTCAATCGTGTTCGGAACCACAAAAATGCCCATGATCTATGGGAAAATATTTGTGCGCTCCATGAGGGAACCAAGAGTGAGCGTGAGGAGCGTTATCATTTGGTTGTGCAAAAGATGAACTCGTTTGAAATGCTTGCTCATGAAAATGCAAACGAAATGTACTCACGCTTGAATGTTCTTGTAGAGGAGCTCAATGGTCTTGGCCTCACACAAATGCAACCATCCGATGTTGTGAGGAAGATCCTATGTGTCCTTCCCATTGACAAGTATGGACACATTGTGACCGTGCTACATCAAGGTGATCTTTCCACATCTACACCAACACAAGTCTTGGGGAAGATCAATGCTCATGAGATGTACATGCACATCACACCGAGTGGTGGCTCCTCCACCGACAAGAAGAAGGACTTGGCCTTCAAAGCAAGCCATGACAAGAAGGGCAAGTCCAAGGCTATTGAGGTGCATCATGAGAGCACAAGCGATGATGAAGATGATTCCAACATTGCTCTCATGGTGAAGAAGACCACCAAGATGTTGAAGAAGCTTCACAAGAATGGAGTCAACTTTGACTCAAGAAAGAAGAAATTCTTCACAAGTAGCAAGAGGAGACCAATCTCCGAAATGGATTGCTACAATTGCGGTGAGCTTGGCCATCTTGCCCATCAATGCACCAAGCCCAAGAAAGAGAGCTACAAGAACAAGAACAAGGGCAAGAAGTATGACTCATCAAGTGAAGATGAGAAGAAGGATGAAAAGCCCTACTACAAGAAGGATGGCAAGAAAAAGAAGCAATACCACAAGAAAGGTGGGAAGGCTTACATTGTTGGTGATTGGCTCACCGATATTGACTCCTCCGGTGGCTCATCAAATGAAGATAGTGATGATGAGAAGGAGAAGGTGGCCGCTCTAGTCATTGGCTCCTCTACACCACCATCACCACCGTCACCATCATCATCTACACACCTATGCCTTATGGCCAAGGGTGACCGGAAGGTACAAAACAATGATGACTCTAGTGATAGTGATAGTGATGGTGAATTTGAGGCTCCCACTTATGATGAACTTGTCAAATTGCTAAATGACTACTCTAAAATCATAAGAAAGACTAGAGCTAAAAATGAGAAGCTTGTTGATGAAAATGAATCTCTTGTTGAAAAGTGTGATCATGCTATTCATGCTAGTGATGAACTAAAAGATGAACTTGCAACTATGTCATCCACTATCAAGGAGCTCAAGTCCTCTAACAAGGAGCTCAAAGCTAAAAATGAAAAACTTGATAAGATGCATAGTGACCTTTCCACTAGTCATGCTTTGCTTAAGGAACAATATACTCAAGTGAAAGTAGACTATGATACTCTCACCATTGCTTATGATATGCTTTCACATGAGACACATGATGCTCCTAACCTTGTTGTTAAGTGTGACATAGCAACATCTTGTGAGGACTTGGTTAGTGAGCATGTTGAGCAAAGTGCTAGTGGCAAGGGCAAGAAAGTGGTTGAGGCCGATCACTATGATGACTATGTCAAGATCAAGAATGAGAATGCAAAGCTCAAGGTTGATTTAGAAAAGCTTTCAACCACCAAGCAAGTTATCATTCAATCTCATGACGATGAATATAGCATGACACTTGAGCTAGACATGCTAAAAGAAGAGAACAAGAGATTAAAGATGGAGAGGGACTACAAAATGACACCATCTCAAATGGAACTCCAACAAGAGAATGACAAGCTCAAGAAGGAGAAAGAGCACCTCACCACCGGTTTGAGGAACTTCACCAAGGGTCAATGTCTTCAAAGTGAGCTTCTCATGAACACCGTCATGAAGACCAATAGAAATGGCATTGGCTTTCTTGAAGAGAAGATGAAGCAACGCAAGAGCATCACTAAGCCAAAGAAGAAGAAGATTGGGAGATGCTATGAGTGTGGAAAGGAAGGACACTTTGCTCATGCTTGTGAGGAGCCAAAGCCCACACCCTTGCCCAAGCATGCTAGACCCTTTGCCTTCAATGCTCACTACATGCTTAGACAAGATTCTAGTGGCAAAGTGAAGGTTATGTTTATGGGGCCACCTAACAAGAATAGGCCAAGGCAAATTTGGGTTGCTAAGTCACTAGTTGAGAAAGTTAAGGGACCGCAACAAGTTTGGGTCCCGAAAGCTCAAGCTTGATTTCTTGTGTGTAGGTGAACTACAAGACCGGTGGATCACATTGGGTAATTGATAGTGGATGCACACAACATATGACCGGAGATCCCCGGATGTTCACCTCACTAGAAGAGAATGTCGATGACCAAGAAAAGATAACATTTGGTGACAACTCAAAGGGCAATGTCAAAGGATTGGGCAAAGTGGCTATATCAAACGATCATACCATCTCCAATGTGCTTCTAGTTGCATCATTAAGCTTCAACTTGCTATCCGTTGGGCAACTATGTGATCTTGGCTTTCAATGCTTGTTCACCGACAAGGAAGTGGTTGTAACCAAGAAAGATGATATACAAGTGATATTCAAAGGCTTTAGATACAACAATCTCTATCTAGTGGATTTTACCTCCGAAGATGCCAACTTGAAGACATGTTTGTTCACTAAGCAATCTCTTGGTTGGCTCTGGCATAGAAGATTAGCACATGTTGGAATGAACACTCTCAACAAGCTATTGAAGAAGGATTTGGTTAGGGGCTTGAAGGATGTCAAATTTGAGAAGGACAAATTGTGTAGTGCATGTCAAGCCGGCAAGCAAGTTGCAAATACACATCCAACCAAAGCTTTTGTGTCAACATCAAGAGAGTTAGAGCTACTTCACATGGATCTATTTGGACCAACAACATATGCTAGCTTGGGTGGAAATCTCTATTGTCTAGTGATTGTTGATGACTACTCTAGATACACTTGGGTATTCTTTCTTCATGACAAATCCGAAGCAACCCCTTCATTCAAGAAGTTTGCCAAGAGAGCCCAAAATGAGTTTGACTTGAAGATCAAAAAGATAAGAAGTGACAATGGAAGAGAGTTCGACAACACCCACATTGAGCAATATTGTGATGAAGTTGGGATCAAGCATGAAGTCTCCGCAACCTACACACCACAACAAAATGGGGTAGTTGAGAGGAAGAACCGAACACTAATCACCCTAGCAAGGACTATGTTAGATGAGTACACTACACCGGAAAGATTTTGGGCGGAAGCAATCAACACCGCTTGCTATGCATCAAACCGGTTGTTCCCCCATCGTCTCCTTGGCAAGACCCCCTATGAGCTACTCAACAACAAGAAGCCGGATGTATCCTTCTTTAGAGTGTTTGGGTGCAAATGCTACATCTTCAAGAAGCGCCAACACCTAGGGAAGTTTCAACGCCGATGTGATATTGGTTTTCTTGTTGGTTACTCATTGAAGTCCAAAGCATATCGAGTATTCAACCATGCCACCGGGATGGTAGAGGAAACATATGATGTGGAATTCGATGAATCTAATGGCTCTCAAGGAGAGCATGAAAATCTTGATGATGTAGGTGATGAACCATTGAGGGATGCAATGAAGAACATGCCGGTTGGAGTCATCAAGCCTAAAGATGATGATGATGATGTGCAAGTCATTGACAAGCCATCCTCATCACATGTACCACTTGATGATGACAAAGATGGGAGGGATCCAAATGAAGATACTCATGTCTCCCATGATCAAATGGTGGTACATGCTCAAGATGTTGATGCTCCACAAGCGGCCCCTCAAGTGGTTGATCGAAGGACTACTCCTCTACTACAAGCTCATCCTCAAGATCTCATCATAGGGAGTCCGACAAGGGGTGTAATGACTCGCTCTCAAAAACTTGCTTTATTTATGGAACATCACTCCTTTGTTTCTCTTGTTGAGCCTACCATTGTAGATGAAGCTCTAGGTGATCCGGATTGGGTGAATGCCATGCATGAAGAATTAAACAACTTCACCCGCAACCAAGTTTGGACACTTGAAGAGCGACCAAAAGGCGCAAGAGTCATTGGAACAAAATGGGTGTTTAGGAACAAGCAAGATGATCAAGGCAAGGTTGTTAGAAACAAGGCAAGGCTAGTGGCAAAGGGGTTCTCTCAAGTTGAAGGCTTGGATTTTGGAGAGACCTTTGCACCGGTTGCAAGACTCGAAGCCATTCGTATCCTCCTTGCATATGCATCACATCATGACATTAAATTATATCAAATGGATGTGAAAAGTGCATTTTTAAATGGCTTCATAAATGAACTAGTCTATGTTGATCAACCTCCCGGGTTTGAAGACCCTAGATATCCTAATCATGTTTATAGGTTGTCCAAGGCGCTTTATGGGCTCAAGCAAGCCCCTAGAGCGTGGTACGAGCGCCTTCGGGACTTCCTAATTGAGAAGGGCTTCACCATTGGGAAGGTCGACACCACACTATTCACCAAGAAGCTTGATGGAGAGATCTTCATTTGTCAAGTCTACGTCGATGATATCATCTTCGGGTCAACAAATGAAGCCTATTGCAAGGAATTTGGTGACTTGATGTCGAAGGAGTTCGAGATGTCGATGATTGGCGAGCTCACATTTTTCCTAGGCTTTCAAGTCAAGCAATTGAAGGAGGGGACTTTTATATCTCAAGAGAAGTACACAAAAGACCTCCTCAAGCGCTTCAACATGGATGATTGCAAGCCTATCAAGACTCCAATGCCAACCAACGGACATCTCGACCTAGATGAGGGAGGTAACCCGGTTGATCAAACTCTCTACCGTTCTATGATTGGTAGTTTGTTATACTTGACCGCATCTAGGCCCGACATCATGTTTAGTGTATGCATGTGTGCTCGTTTTCAAGCCGATCCTAGGGAATCACATCTCATAGCGGTGAAGAGAATCCTTAGGTACCTCAAGCACACCCCAAGCATTGGCCTTTGGTATCCCAAAGGAGCTAACTTCCAACTCGTTGGGTATTCCGATTCGGATTACGCGGGTTGCAAAATTGATAGAAAAAGCACATCCGGAGGGTGCCATTTGCTTGGGAGATCTCTAGTGTCATGGAGTTCAAAGAAGCAAAATAGTGTGGCCTTGTCTACCGCCGAGGCGGAATACATAGCCGCGGGTGCTTGTTGTGCACAAATCCTTTACATGAAGCAAACCCTTTTAGATTATGGTGTAGTTCTAGAAAGGGTACCTTTGTTGTGTGACAATGAGAGCGCGGTTAAGCTTGCTAACAACCCGGTTCAACACTCTCGCACAAAGCACATAGATATTCGCCATCACTTCCTTAGAGATCATGTTTCCAAGAAAGATATATCCTTAGAGGGAGTTAGAACCGAAGATCAATTGGCGGATATCTTCACAAAACCCCTAGATGAGAGCACCCTTTGTAGATTGCGAAGTGAGCTCAATGTGCTTGATCTAAGTAACTTTGTCAAAAGGTGAAAGGGGGTTGTCTTTGCATTGCATTGTATCATATGCCATGTTTAAATTATGCTATGCACATAGGCTTGTCAGACGTGGTTAAGATAACCGCCCTAAAAAGCGTGTGAAGAAGCTTACCCATGAGCAAACTTGACAAGCAACCTAGATTCAAATTCCGCTTTGCATTGCATATGCATGTTTGTTGCTTTGTCGTTTCTTTTCGGTTATGTTTTGAGCAACCGCTGTGTTCGTCCACCGCTAGGGGGAGCATTTGAGGCTCTAATTGGTTAAAACCCCTAGTTTTGGTGACCACATGTTGTCTCCTTGGAGCTTTATTGCCTATTTTATCTAAAAATTTAACTTAGCCTATGGCAAATTATTTGAAAATTTTGAGGGTTTGAGAGAGGTCACTCCTCTAGGTTCCAACTAGTGTTTATTTGCCTCTTATTTGAGTTGGAACTTAGTTGCGAGAAGTCGGCGCGAAATATCGAGTCAAAACTGTGTTTTCCCTGTGACCGGACGCTGCGACCGGACTCATAGGGTGCGTCCGGTCAGTGCAGAGCGCGCGCAAGTGCACAGTGTCTTCGGCGCGTCCGGTCAGGAATTTGATCGTGCGTCCGGTCCATTGCCAGCGGTTGACCGGACGCTGGATGAGTCCGGTCATGTCTGATCGGACGCGTCCGGTCGTGGAAATCACGTTCTGGGAGCTCTCTGTTCGTGACCGGACGCTGGGTGCCGTGCGTCCGGTCATTTCGAGCAGTGCGTCCGGTCGTCACTTAACGAGCGCAATAAACTCATCCAACCGACACGTGGGCCTCACCTCTTCTTCTTCCTCGTCGCGCCAGCGCCCGTGCCGCCGCTCCCTGCCGCACCACCTCGCCCCCGGCGTGCTCGCTCCCCGCCGCGCTCGCTCGCCCCCGGCGTGCCCGCTCCCCGCCGCGCTCGCTCGCCCCCGGTGTGACCGCTCCCCGCCCCGCGCTCGCGCCCGTGCCCAAGCTCGCCGGACCTCGCTGTTCGCCGGAGTTCCCCCGCCGGATTCCTCCTCGCCGGCGTACTTCCCCATCGGATTCCTCTCCGGCTCGTCCTCTCTCCGGCCGACCCTCCGCAGTGAGCTTCCCCCCTCTCCATATACCCTGCCCACCAGGTGTTCGGCGAAATGTCTCAACCAATGTTCCGGCTGTTTTAACTCTTTTTTTGTGGCCGTTTTCTCGCGCAGATCCTTCCGGCGAGACATCTTGGTGCCCGCACGTGTCGGTGTCTTACCTACGCTTCGTCGGCTCATCGTGTCTCGTCAGCGAGTCGGTCCGATACAGTGCGCAGTGGCAGTGACAGCTAAATCCGGGGCCAAGCCCGCGGATACGGAACGAGTCCACGCCTCTGAGGTTCAGTCCCGTCTTCTGGTTTACTTGACAGTGGTCCTCAGTGGCAGTGCGTCTTGTCAGTGGTTGTGATTCTCAGTGGCAGTTGGCAGCAGTTAGTGGCAGTTGTTCTGTTCTTGTAGCGATGGCTCGCTGCAAGAACGTCGGCGGAGGTCCCGGGGACGATCCTCCTCCCCCGCCTCCTCCCTCTGGCGACAAGGGGAAGCGGCCTCAGAAGCTCGTCTCCAAGAAGCGCAAGCGCCGCGATCGAGATTCAGAGGTTGCGCTTGCAGTGGCTCGAGCAGCCGAGAGGGCAGAGCAGGGTGGTTCCACCGGTGGTCTGCGGATTCACGACTCTTCTACAGAGCAGGCCGGTCAGGGCAGTAGTCAGCAGGCTGTTACGCGCATTCGCGATCTCCTTACAGAGCAGCAGGTTCAGGCCTTACTTCAGACAGAGGGTGGCGTCGTCCGGGTCCGCGGTCACGAGTACTCCCTTGACGACCCGGCTGACGTCCTCCCTCCGGACTTTCAGTTTCCGTCCGAGGCAGCTTCAGCCCTCGCCGCAGCTTCAGCCGGCGGTTCTGCTCCAGAGGCCCAGGCAGAGGGTCAGCCAGAGGACCAGCCAGAGGAGCAGCCAGCTCAGCAGCCTCTCCGCAGGTCTACCCGTACTCGCACTCAGGTTTCTCCTCGACCTGAGGGACAGAGGCGGGGTGGACGACCCCCTCCGAGGCCACAGGGACCACCACCTGTGGAGCACTTGGACCTGCGGACAGCGACAGCACGTCAGGTGCAGGCTCTTCGTTTGATACCGTACGAGGAGTGGTTTCCAGCAGCCCGGCACCCTCAGGCAGCAGAGGGTTTTTACACAGTTATTCAGGAGGACTTCTATCGGGCCTACGTCAACAGTGGTGTGCACATCAGACCACACAGAGTTTGCTCGCTGGAGGCGCTTGTTGCAGTTGCTGGCGAGCCGATCCGCCCGATGCTATCCTACCTGCCAGGGTTAGCGGATCTTCTTGGTCGAGGTGGTTTGTACATTGAGGACTGGGTTCGACAGTTCTATGCCTCTCTGTGGATCTCCCCGGACCACCGGTTTCTCCACTTCGCCTTCAGGGGGAGGTCCTACAGGCTCTACAGCTCACGTGCCAGGGAGTACCTTGGTTTGACAGTCTATCCGACTCGTGTGCACACAGTTTGTTACGGACAGACAGAGCCACCCAGGCGACCACACGCAGGAGAGATTCCCCCCGCAGAGACAGTGCGTGCCTGCTTCCGGGAGCCGTTCGACGAGGGGTCCAGCCGGCGTCCTCGTGACTTGACGCCGACGGCCCGCCTCGTGCACGAGGTTATGAGGCGTACTCTTTTGCCCCGGACAGGTTACAGAGAGGGGTTGACCCGGATACAGATTTGGCTAGTTCACCACCTTGTGTCACAGCTTGAGTTCGATATTTGGGACGTCATTATTTCAGAGATGGAGGACACACTAGCAGAGGGCTTCAAGGGTCACCGCCAGCTTCCATATGCTCACATTATCTGTTTCCTTTTGCGGCGGATAATTCCTGGTCTTCTACCTGAGCTTCTTCAGTCGCCGACCGAGTTCCCTGAGTACGACACTCGCCAGCTTGCAGGGGCTCATCCCGACACTAGGCCCCGAGGTCCGCGCCAGAGGCCAGAGGTTCCTGAGACTGAGGCTCAGCAGGATGAGACAGTCAGTCAGTTGGCAGAGGCTGAGCTCGCAGCTCTTGAGGCAGAGGGAGAGGACCCAGACGACGACTTCCCGTCCGACAGCACCGACGAGGACTACGCTCCTCTTCCGAGGATGCGACCACAGGGTGCTCACGACTCCGAGGCCTCCTCCTCTCGTATGGCCGGCTCCGACCCAGCACTTCTAGCCATTCTCTCACGAATGGAGCAGCAGCAGTCGCGCCTTACCGAGGAGGTTCAGCGTCAGGCTGAGGAGCAGCGCAGACAGGCACAGGAGCAGGCTCGCCTAGCAGAGGCACAGGCAGTGGCAGCCGCACAGGCACAGGAGCGCCAGGACGCTCTCCAGAGGCAGATGATCCAGCTTCAGACTCAGACCCTAGCCTTCATGGAGAGGATGGCCGCTTTTCAGTTACCTCAGCCATCTCAGCTCCAGCTGCAGCAGTCCGGGCCATCGACCTCGTTCTTCACAGCTCCCTCGTCGACGGTCTCGCCTTTCCCTCAGTACCCTCAGTGGTTCACGACCCCTCAGCCAGGGCAGCCGTCAGGGTGCACGCCGCTCCGCTCCGGATTCACTCCTCCTCAGACCGAGTCGATCCTCGTGACCCCTAGGACTTTGGAGGCTACCTTCAGTGAGCTCACCGGCCTGCCTACACCTCCTGAGTTTCAGTTGCCGGTGACCTCCGCTCCAGATCCAGCTACCGGTACCACAGAGACCATACCCTCCTCAGTCGCGTCGTTTGAGCCTCCGGTCTCTCAGAGTGCGACTTTGCCAGACAGTTCAGTGCCTGCGGCTTCGACGTCAGTGACAGTGGCCGTGACTGAGTCAGTAGACCCTCCTCCAGAGCCAGCGCTCCCAGCGCCAGACACAGCTCCCGAGTCAGCTGAGCAGACCCAGACTGCTTCTCCTCCACGTCCAGTGTCAGAGGGTCAGCCATCTCTCAGTTCTTCGTCCGACGAGGCAGCTTACCTTGCTCAGTTCGAGACTCTGCCGCGCACCTCGTCGCCCGACTCGTCTGCTCCCATCCCTCCTACCGACCCTTAGGTTTTGGTCCTTGATGCCAAAGGGGGAGAGAGCGTATGTTAGTCTTAGGGGGAGCTTGTGAGAGGGTTTCCGATCTTTTGTGTGATCTTGCACTCATTCGCATGCATGTTTATCTTCTGGCACTTGTACGTTAATTGGATGTCTTTTGGTTGTGACATGTGTTGCTACTCTTGTTTTATATTCATGTCACTTGTTTATGCTCAGTTATGACATGTTATGCTTCACTCGTTATCCTATTCAGGTCATATGCTTATGCTCATTTACTTCGCTTCCGCACTCTTATACTCCGATAAATGAGCATGTTTCATAAGTACTTGTGTTATCTCTTATCATGTTGAGTACTTATGGTGACTTGGTTCGTATAAGCATGCCTAACCCCTTTGATCTTATTGTCACATGCTTATATGAATCAAGCATTTGAAAACCTCCTCTCTTTCAAACATACTTGAGGTTGTCATCAATCACCAAAAAGGGGGAGATTGTGAGCATCTAGGCCCCCAGTGGGTTTCGGTGATTGGATGACAACGGTAAACTACTATGACTAACGTGTGTTTTGCAGAAACAATTGAGTTAGGTCATGGTAATGATGATCGTAAGGGCACTATGGTATTCATGCCTCTCTATTGATGGAATTCGTTCGGTTTTCAAAGGATGGACGACGAAGACGGTGATAGGCTAGCACTAAGTGTCACTTGGTGTTGAAGGACACTTAGAGTAGCATAGGTCTTTGTTTTATCTCTTTGGCCGTACTATAAAGAGGGGTTTGAATGGGTAGCTTGACCTAGGTGAGACTTTTGAGTTAGGTGTGGTGCACACTTGTTAACCAAAGCCCTAGGTAGCTTAGAAAGGTCCCTAAGATCATAAGGAAGAAAATTCGTGAAGGGAGCGTCGCAAACCGAAGTCGTTTCGGACTTCAAAATTTGACCGGACGCTTCAACCCTAATGACCGGACGCTGGGGCGTGCGTCCGGTCAGTTGGTTTGGCTAAGAAGCAGGCTTGGCTTCGACCGGACGCTCTTCAGTTTTCGACCGGACGCACCAGGAGGTGAGTCCGGTCGCGTCCAGAGAGGTTCCAGAGAGGGAAATTGATGACCGGACGCGTCCGGTCAGTGGTGATCGGACGCATGGGTGCGTCCGGTCAGTGTATCGTACTGGTGTCAGGGCTAACGTCACGTAGCCGTTAGACACTGACCGGACGCGTCCGGTCACCCCGACAGGTGCGTCCGGTCAGTGTGTAACTGGCTGGACTTACCCCTTCGTGCATGTTTTGAGTTGGGGGGTATAAATATGCTTCCCCCTCATTCATGCTGTCTCTCTTGCTCATTTGAAAGGTTCCCAAACACATTGTGATTGCAAGTGAGTGCAAGAGGCCTAGTGAGGTTGAGAGATTTGATAGTTGAGTGATCAAACACCTCATTAGTGAGTAGAGAGTAGCAAGTGTGCATCCACCCATCTCATTAGCCTTGCGTTGGTCAAGTGAGAGTTCTTGCTTGTTACTCTTGGTGATCGGCATCACCTAGACGGCTTGGTGGCGATCGGAGAGCTTGGTGATCATCCGGAGGCATTGTGGATGACCCAAGCCAAGTTGTGACCGGTAGCGAGCGATTCACCGGGCCGGAGTGGCGAAGAATCAGCTCGTAGTGAGCACTTGATCCTTGCGCGGATCAAGGGGGAGCGATACCCTTGCGCGGGTGCTCCAACGAGGACTAGGGGGGTGTGCCGACACCTCGATACCTCGGCAAAAAGATCGTCGAGTCATCTCTACTCTTTACTTACGCATTTACATTCAAGCAATTCAATTCCGCATTACACTTGTTGTTCATCCCAAATTGAATTGCCATGCTAGAGTAGAATTGGCTTAGTGATAATCTTTTGTGCTATTGATTCTTGTCATACACACTTCTAGGCACTAGGGGGTTAATTGGGGCTTGATAGGTTTTGTTATTGCAAGAAGTTTTAGAAAAGCCCAATTCACCCCCCCTCTTGGGCATCTTGATCCTTTCAGTTAGAAACCCGAATTTTGTAAGAACATCCAATCAATCAATACATCGGCCACCGGCCAAAACCATAGGAGTAGGAGTAACGTAGATCTCGGCGAGACCTTCAATCAGGCAGGGCTGCATCGGCATCGGCCGACCTCCGGTTTGCTTGTAAGTTTCACCAATGGCTTGTGTCATCGTGTAATAAGGCTGTATTTGGCATCGACCAAACTCTTGTTAAGCTATGGCATGGCTAGTTATCGGTTTAAGCTCGTCTTTTGTAAAACTGTCTTGACTTTGATCAATCTCTTACTTTAGTCGATCTTGGCTAGTTATCGGCTCTATTGGTTTGGCAAGCTAATAGATTCATTAAGTTATCGATGTTGTTTTATGTTTTAATTTGTTTCTTTATGTTTTAAACAACATCTTGCCCGATCAAGATTGACAAAGTGGCTTAAGCTTAAAGGACGCTTAGTTTTGGCTGTTCTGAGGTTCACACGCTCACAACAGAAAAAATAGCCGATTCAAGCTCTCATCGACTATTTTGTCAATCTTGATTGTTACATGTTGTGCGTTCGAGATATCCGATAAAACTACGATCTGATCTAAGAACAGATAGATTTGATCTAACATGTCTATTATGGTTGTATTTCCGAACCCCACTGATATATATGATAGATTAGATTTGTTTGATCTTAAGCCAAATCATGGTTTTAACGGATAGATCTTGTTCGTGCTTCATGGACCCTGTATCGGCTAAAATAGCCGATCCAGTTATGCTTTCTTCATAATGTGTGCTTTTAAACTGCTTGGAATCAATGTATTTGCTCGTTCCACTGGACGTGATCTAGTTTGATCATCATTATGGCTGCATGGAGACACCCCACTGTTGATGTTTGAACTATTTTATCTATCTATATGTTATTACGGCTGTATGGAGACACCTCACTGTTAACAGATAGAACTGCCTGTGTAGTTAGTCGATACGTTATTTCTCACGCTGCTTGAGAGCACACATAGATTTTTACTTTGTCAAAATGCTTAAGCTCATCGGCTGTTTGTTCACTTTACATATTCCTTTATATACTTCATAGCCGACATGCTTTATATCTTTTTCAATGCTTTTCACATAATCTCCTGGGAGTTGACTTTGTAGTCAATGTCCTAAAGATAAGTGGCTATATCAGAGCCGTACAATTTGGAACTGTCTGGCACCAAACCGGCAGGTTCCACAATTTGACAACTTTTTCTTCTCCTTGTCAATTACAGGTCAAATTGACTGGCACGCCCGAAGTCGATTTCGCTAAGAATCGGCACCACCGTTTGTTAAAGGTTCCGGAGGTCAAGACCTTGCTCTGTACGCCCTCTGAGAACCGTGAGCACGAGTGTGTTGGTGTGACCGAGATTTTACGTCAACACATTCTTTTGGCACGCCTAGTGGGACCCAGTCATTTGAATCATGACGTTCGACAATAATGAAGTACTGCACGTGACAATGGAAGAGCTTCCAGAGGCAACTCAACGCTTAATAGAACGGATTGTTGAGCAATATCGACACCTGTGCTTATTAAGCTACACCAAGACCAGGGATAAGAAGATCATTCAGAAAACTCATCTTCCAAGGGTGGTTTTGGAAGGTCATGTTGATCCAATGATCCAGGTCCAACATAATGCCATGCAGGAAGTGATCAGCAAGGCAATGGCAACTACCCTGATGAATCATAATGAGTTTTTTCTCAACAGCCTCACAAATGCCATTAAAGAAGTTTTCAACTTGGGTGGTGACAGAAGGGGTCCAACATATACTGTTGGAAACAGTCAAGGAGCTGGAACTTCTACTGGACCTCAAATCAATGGTCCAAATGGCAATGGAAGCCAGATGATGATTAACCCTGGGGGCATGACATCGCAGCCAATGCAACAGCCGAATATGAGTAATAATATATACTCATCGGCTATAAAAATAGCTCCTCATGCAAGGCGCATCACAAGAGACTTCAATGCACCACCATACCAAGGGAGCGTAGCACCTGGTGATATACCTCAGGGGTATCATTATGTCTCTGATTTCTATACTTTGGATGCTCAAGAGAACCCAGGGTATAATGCCAATGCCTTTAGGGGGCAGAACATCGGCTATCAAAAGCCGGTGAATGAAATTGATTAGTTAATGAGTCGGGTAACTGATCTAGTTCAGAAGCAATTTGGCTTAATGCCAAAGTCTACAGTGATTGGCTACAAAAAGCCATATCCAGAATGGTTCGATCAGGTTGTTCTTCCTCCAAGATATAGAATCCCTAATTTTACCAAATTCACAGGAACCGGCTCAGTAACAACCATGGAGCATATAACCCAGTTTTTGGTCTAGCTTGGAGAGATTGGTGATGAACAAGCACTTAAAGTCAGAATGTTTCCTCTCTCTCTATCTGGATCGGCTTTTTCATGGTTTTCATCTCTGCCACCCAATTCCATTCAGAGCTGGGAGGATCTGGAAGACAAATTCCATAAATATTTTGACTTTGGGGTATTGGAGAAAAGCGTAGTAGACTTAATCGATACAAGGCAAACAAATAATGAGTCTGGATGCCAGTACCTTCAAAGGTTCAGAGAGATGAAGAATCAATGCTACTCCTTATCATTGTCAGATCCAGAGGTGGTTAGCATTGCAATTCGAGGATTGATACCTGCCATCAGAGATAAAATCGGCTTTGGTTGTAACAATATGGCCGATTTAGCTAAAAAGGTGGCAAATATTGATGCTCAGAATCGGTACAATCAAGTCTTTAAACCCAAGAAAGCCTACAATGCAGAGAGTCATATCTTCCTGCAAGATGAAGATGATGATTCAGGAGATGAAAATGATGATGAAGTGGCTGCCGTAGACTGGGCTTGGAGAAATAACGAATACATACCTTGGGCAAAGGCTAAAAGTACCGAGAAAGATGTAAAGTATAGCTTTGACATCACTAAGGCCGAAAAGATATTTGACTACTTGCTGGAGAAGGGTCAAATCAAATTGACTGGGAATCACAGTATTCCATCGGCTGAAGAGCTCAAAAATAAAAGGTACTGCAAATTCCATAATTCTGGTACCCATACTACTAACGATTGTCGAGTTTTCAGAGATATGATACAGAGGGCAATCGTTAAAGGAAGGATAGGTCTGGAAAAAGCCAAAGGCATGAGCATCAACGACCATCCTTTCCCACAGAACATGGTAGCTCCAGCACCTCGGAGTGAAATCAAGATGTTGACTTCTGACAAAGCCAAGGCAGCTGGGACAGTTGATCCAAAGAAGCAGTTAACAGCCAGGGAATATCAGGAGATGAAAGGGAAGAAGAATACTGATCAACGTGATCAACCTGAGACTTTGAAAGCTGGTGAAGCAAGAAGACGTCCAACTGTCAGGATTTTACTGAACAAGTGGCAACGTCAGAAGGAAAGGAGCCAAATGCAAAGGGAAAGGGATGAGCAAGATTATCAAGAGTGGCTCGAAGAAGAAGAGTATAGGAGGTCTCGTGAAGAAGGAAGACGCATCAGAGATGAAGAAAAGAATCATTGGGACTGTCCCTTCTTCAGGCATTGTTGGAATGAAGGCTTAAAACTTCCTACTCTTCGTAATTGTCCAGAATGCAGTGATCAGTATCGAGAGTATAAGCAGTCGAGAGACAATCGCCGATCTGTACATGAAAGATTGAGGTTTGAAAAGACAGATCGACGCATAAAAAATGAAAATGATCATAATCGGCTTGGAGTAAGGTTAGCCGATCATGATCTTCCCTGGCAAGAGGGGCAATGGTGTCCTGGTGGCTTGACCAAAAGCCAGAAGCGACGAGTTCAAAGGTTAAGAAATGATGAAATCCAAAAGAAGAAACCCAAAGTCTGGCAAGTAAAGCAGATAGCCGATAAGGGTGAGTCATCGACTAATATCGCTGCTCTGTTCATGTTACCTGCTGAATTTAGATTCTCTGACCATGAAGAAGAATCTGATGGTGAAGAAGTGATAGCTCAGTGGATCTATCAAGCAGAAGAGGCCACGTTTCAAAAACCCGAGAGACATTCCCATTTGAAAGCTTTATACCTAAAAGGGTTTGTCGATGGAAGGCCTCTAAATAGGATGTTAGTTGATGGAGGGGCAGCTGTTAATTTAATACCATACGCCACTTTTAGAAAGCTTGGCAAAACTGCAGAAGACTTGACTTAGACCGATATGAGGTTGACTAATTTTGCTGGCAACGTATCGACTACTAAAGGTGTGGTATGTGTCGAGTTGACAATTGGCAGCAAGAGTATGCCGACTACCTTCTTTGTGGTCGATGCAAAAGGATCCTACAGTTGTAACACCCCGGTGTTTAATTAATTAAAAAAATTAGAATTTAATTAGGAAATGGCCAAAATCTTAGATGGAGAAAAATCCTAACAAGATGTTTGTTGCATTCATGCTGTTGCACAGTTTTATTGGGTGAAAAAGAATTTATTAAACCCTGTTCAGGACGAATCGATTTATTCTATTTAGAAAAGAAATAAAAGATTTATAAAAGTTTTACAAATTTTCAAACTCAAAAAATTTTCATTTTCATATTCTAGGGAAAATGATTTCAAAATTTTATGAATTGGTTTTGATTTCAAAATTGTTTCAAAATTGGATTTAAAAAGAATTTACAAAAGTTTGCTAAAGATTCGAAAAGAAAATAAAACAAAATGAAGAAAAAAAGGACAGACCTCTCTTCCATTTGCTCCTTTCGGCCCAAACTCCCCTCCCCTGGCCCGTTCCTCGCGGCCCAACCACTCCCGGCGGCCCGCGACGCCTTGCCGGCCCAGCACCGCAACCCATCCGCTCCCCACCATCTTCCCCTAACCTCCCTCCGAGTTGGGACAACCAACCGCGCAGGCCCAACACCGCCGCTCGGCACTGCAAGCCGCGCCCTTCCCCTCTTTCGCCGACAGCACGGGCCCACTGGTCAGCTCTCTCTTCCCTTCTCGTCCACAACCTCCCCGCACAGGACGCCCTGCAACAGCCGTGCGCGCTCGCTGCTTCATCCTCCGCTCTCCTCGGGTCGATCTGCAACTAGCGGATCGCGCCGCCACTCCTTCCCCTCTGCCTACTTAAGCACTCTCCAGGGTTTTTCGCACACAACCTTTCTCATCTAGTAACACGCCGCTGCCTCCATTACCGATTACCGAGCACTCCCAGTCCCTCCGCCACCGCACGGACTCCATAGCTACCGACGAGGAGCCCTCCCCGCATCTATCGAGGCGACTGGAGCACCCCGAAGCCTTGCACAGAGGAGAAGAACCCGTCGTGCCGTCCCAGACTGCCCTCCCTCCAGAGGCCGCGCGACAGATCGCCACCCCGAACGCCCTCCGCCATCGTCGCGCACCATCGAGCTCCTCCGGCCGCGCGGACCCCGAGGGTGAGATCCTATCCTCTCTGCCCCTTCCTTAGGTCTCTGCTACACTTCGTCGTGGCCGTGGACTGGTCGGCGCTTACCACGGCGAGCTCCTGCCATGCCCGTGGCACCACCGTGCACGACCCAAGCCCTAGGGCACCTAAACCACATCGCACCGCCGGCAAAGACACCATAGAGATCACCAAGTCGTGCACTACCTCTAGGTGACCTCACTTTGTCCCGTCCTACACCGCGCCACCGCACCGGCGAGCGGTCGCCCTCTCCTCCCATGGCGCCACCGCACGCCGCCATCTAGCCCGGGCGCCACACCCCTCTCCACCCCGTCCCCCGACCCCATCTGAGGTGCGCAGCGACGCCACTGGCGAACACCACTCCCGTCCGCGTGTTTCCTTCCGAGTCCTCGTTCTCTCCAGTGTGCACACGCCCCGCTCCCGTGCACCGCCGCCATCGCCATATATACTTGCAAGGCACTCACTACCGGAAAAACTCACTTTGCCGAGCGCCGCACTCTTTGCCGAGAGTTTTTTTTCGGGCGCTCGACAAAGAGCTCTTTGCCGAGGGCCGAATAAAAAACTCTCGGCAAAAGAAAAACGCTCGGCAAAGAACGCTCGGCAAAGATTTCTTTGCCGAGTGTTTTTTTTTCTCTCGGCAAAGAAATCTTTGCCGAGTGTTTTTTTCTCTCGGCGAAGAAATTCTTTGCCGAGCGTTTTTTTATTGGCTCTCGGCAAAGAGCTCTTTGCCGAGAGTTTTTTTTGACACTCGGCAAAGCTAATTTTCAAATCACATTTTAAAGCAGTAAATTAATCCAAATAAAAAAACTTTCAACTAAAAAGTTGTTTAACTTATCAAGATGAATAATTTTTATTTTAGTCATTTCTTCATTTGATAAATCTTACATATCTCTCCGGTAGTTTACGAAACTACAAGAGTGATATATAATATTTGTGAATAATATTAGAACCACAATTTTGGATGTATAAATGGGTAAACAACCAAAATAAACTTTGTAGATCTTGACAAGTTATGAAAGTTTGTAGTTGATAACTTTTTAATTTGAAGTCATCTAGTTATGCAAAACTACGTTCAAATTTGAAAAATTTAAAATTCGATTTTTTTAAAATACCTTAGATGGAGAAATGGCCAAAATAAAAGTTGTAGATCTCGAAAAGTTATGAAACTTTAGCGTTGACAACTTTTTGATTTGAAATCATCTTGTCAACGAAAACTACGTTTTAAATTGTCAAATTTGAAATTCAATTTTTTATAAACGACCTCGGATGGAAAAACTACCAAAATAAAAGTTATAGGTCTCGAAAAGTTAGAAAACTTTGTAGTTGACAACTTTTTTATTTGAATTCGTTTAGGGTCTCAAATAAGCAAATTACACTCGGTTTAGTATAATATATGGGGAACCTAAACTGAGATGGAACGTATGTGAGTGTGTTTGCGATTTCAAGAGAAACAGGTGAGCGCTGTTTAGTGGGCCACTCCCCCGATTAAATAAAAAAATTTCCCTATTTTTTTGGATTTTTTTTGTTTTTTCTTTGCCGAGGGCTTTTCTTTGCCGAGAGCCACCTCAGCACTCGGCAAAGGCTTTGCCGAACGCCCGATAAAAGGCTCTCGGCAAAAGGCTCTTTGCCGATCCATTTTTTGCCGTGTGGCCTTAGCCGAGGGCTGCACTCGGCAAAGCCTTTGCCGAGATCAAAAAGAGTTTTGCCGAGTGCCTAAGGCACTCGGCAAAGAGACCATGTCCGGTTGTGACTGCACTCGCACAAGCAACCAGAAGCAGGCAGCCCATGCGGTCGTGCGTGCTGTTGGCTCGATGACAGCAGCATGACATTATTTTCTGATTTGTGGCCGTTTTCATGTAGAAAAATAAATCTAGAAATACACTGAAAATACAATGATTCATGGTGGACACGTGTCTTCGGTGAACCACTCACACACCCATCTCAAGCGCATGACCTGTAAACTTGGCCTGTAGCATAGTACACTCTTTTCTGATCTAGCTCCCGCATACCCTTTTTCATCTGTTCATGCTACTGTTTCTCTAAATCTATTTCATCTTTCCTTCTAATCCCCGAGGTCTATGGTTAATCATGTTTTAATCTAAACAGGAAGGTAAATAAGTTTGTTTTGTTGTGTTTAATACCATACAGGTTAATGATGTTATTATTTTAATCAATTATGTCATTAATCTGGTTTGGTTCACAAAATAAAATAGTTTTGTTTTTGGTTTATTAAAATGATTAATGCCTTTTGTAAGCCCTTTTATAATGTTTTTAAATGTGTTTTGCTTATAAAAATATTCTAAAAATGCTTTTGTTTACAAATAAATATTTTAGATCTTATAAAATAAATCTGTGGTCCAAATGAATTACTTTTAGTCACTGATTTTGAAAAGTATTTTTAAAATAAATCATTTTAATTACCAAATTGCCACCCGATTTCAAAAGCCCATAACTTGCTCATTTTAACTCCGTTTTGACCCGTTCAAGTCGTGTTAGATTCGTCTCATCGAGCTCTATGCAGTAAATCAGTTTACTTTTCGTTTTCATACTGTTTGTTGTACTGTTTCTTATATGCTATGTTTGGGCCATGTTTGATGGTTGATCCAGAGAGTGCGATCTACGCGGAACCTCCAGATCAGGACTTTGCCCTTGTTGATTCGACCCAGCCCGCAGGCAAGTGTCCTTGAACATCTTGCACCTACTTTTATTTTACTTTTGGTATTAGAGTAGTTAGATCATGTAGATGCATGTAGAGTCTAATATTGAATCTTATGATATGGTTTACTAGATCTTGATTATATTTTCCTTGTCGCCTGGTATGGGAATATGGGTAGAAGTCATGCTTAGCCTTGCTGTCGTGGGATGGGCTGGTGGTTTAATAATTAATTCTGATTAATGATCTATGGAACATGTGGACTGGTAATGAGTAGAATGGTGAGTAGGTAAATCCGGCAGGATGGACCGTGTGGTGGTTTTTGTGCCGTGTGACTCGACAGCTGCATTTGGTTTTTGGTTCTGGGCTCGTGCTAGATTTATCCTGCTTGGATCCCTAGGACCCGGTTCTTGGACAAGTAACCCGGCAAAACAGCGCAAACCGTGAGGCATATATGGCTCTGGGACTGGCTAATTAATTAGTTTCTTTCAAGTTGAGGGTTCACATGGGGTTTGTTTTAGTGGCTCACGAGGGGGCCCTGGGGGTCGTAGACCTTTGTACGGGGTGAAACCTTAGAGGTACGTGTGGAACTGATTTGGAGGGGGCTTTGTAAAGGCCTTGTAGTGCGACCCCGCTGTGCACCTTGGCAGTGTTTAGCGTGATGGGGAACACATGACTCATGGGTAAAGATGTGTGAACTCTGCAGAGTATTAAAACTGATATATCAGCCGTGCTCACGGTCACGAGCCGGCTTGGACTTCTTCGAGATTAGTTGGTTACTGGTTACTGGTTTGGGTCATCTGATGGACTTCAGGTGCGGTTGCCTGAGGGACTTCAGGTGTGGGTGCTTGGTGCGACTCCAAGTGCGGTTGCTTGGTGTGACTCCAAGTGTTGGTTGCTCGGTGTGACTCCGAGTGTGGTTTGCTCTGTGCGACTCCGAGTGTGGTTACTGTTACTGTTGGAGACTGTGGTTATAACCTAGTAAATATGTGCATAGGATTAATAGGATTTAATAGAATGTGTCGCTTTAGGCGCTTGAGTCAAACTAAGTTAGCCTACCTTTGTTAATAGCCTCATAAGCATATATTTCCTACACTTGCGGAGTACATTTCGATGTACTCACCCTTCCTCTTTGAACCCCCTGCTACCCCACCCAGACGTTGGAGTCCACGACGCGGAGCAGGAGTACCCAGAAGACGGTGGTTACGACCCCGACAACTTGTACCCAGAAGACGGTGGACACAACCCCGATAACCTGTACTAGGATGGCGCAGCCCCTGGTCGACCTTCCTGTGGAGATGGTGTCCAATTTCCGCGAGTCGAGTTAGACTGAGAGTCTGTACTTTTCTTTTGGACCCGAGGGTCATTTTTGTAATAATGTTTGATATATTAATAAAGCATTGTTTTGATATTTACTATAATATCGATATATGTATGAAAATTGATCCTGACATACATATATTGTGCTCCAATTTTGTTCTTAAAATTGGGGTGTGACAACAGTGTACTTCTCGGAAGGGATTGGATCCACGCCAATTGTTGCATTCCATCTACCATGCATCAGAATGTGATTCAGTGGATCGGTGACACCGTGGAAGTGGTACCAGCTGATTCAACTGTTAGTGTTGCTTATTCAGACCCTGATGTTTGGAACTTTGATAACATTGAGTGCTTTTCCGGAAAGATTCTTGAAGAAGACTTTCTCAAGACAATTGACGATAGTCAACAGCCGGTCTAAGCAATCGGCTTCAAAAATGTTCTAGCAGATTAACCTGCTGACGATGATTCGCATCGGCGCCAATAAGCTAAGGCCGGTGTAGTATCAGTCAAGATTATTTATTTTAGAGTTGGAACGAAAGATCGATTTGTTTGATTTTATAGCCGATACTAATGTATCGCCTTTAGAACAAAAATAGCCGATATGTATGTGTCGTCTTTTGATTTTAATTGATAGCCGATACTGAGGAAGTATCGTCTTTAGAACATTCATCAAACGAAATAAGTTAAGAGAAAAAGTTTTAGAAGCACAAGCAACATAATGCAAAGAACATCGAGCAGTGAATACTTAACAGAATTATTTGAAGCCTGACGATGCAGGGACAGACTTGTTGTTCAGCTTGTTCGGCCATCAGGCCGGATACACAAAAGCAACATTAAAAACACAAACTAATCTAGATGAAACTTGTTCAGGAGGTCCTCCAGGTGTGACACCTCTGTCACGGCGAGCCCCAGGGGCTGGAATTCTTCCACCAGCTCCCTGAAGTCTTCCCTCGTCCTGGCACCAACGAAGGAGGGAGAGACTTCCCCGCAGATCTCAGCACCGCTGAGTTCAGCTCCGGCGAGAGCGAAGGTGGCGCCGTGGCAAATGGTGTGGAGGGTCAACTCCCTGATGCGCGTCCCGACATCATCCAGGCGCGCCCTCAGATTGTCTCCCCATGCGTTCACGAAGTCGGCAATCGTCGTGGCTCGACCGGGGAGCCAGTCGAGCTGCTGTTGGAGCTCTGCGATTGGACAAAGAAAAGGTTAAATTTCAAAAAGATAGCCGATTCAATCAAATCAAAGAACAAATCGGCTAAACATTTGAACAAAAGTTACCAAGAGGTTGACTAGAATGGTTGTGCAAGGATGATTGAATTAATGAGTTGAGGTGTTTGGAGAAAATGTACCAGCAACTCTGGCGTCGGATGCCTCTAAGTGTTCGAGAACACTGTTTAGGCGAGCGCGGAGGACCTCTCGCTCCTCCACTAGGCGGGCGGTTTGGCGACGCTCCTCCTCCAGGAGGCGTCGGGTGTCGAAGACGCCCCGGATGAAGGCCCAGGCGTCGTCGTCCAATGCCAACCCATGCCTTGACGGAGGTTGGCTGGGGCCTTGGGCGTCCACCGGAGGAGAAGGACTGCGGAAAAGTTAGGGTTTTCTTCAGGTGAATGAGAAAGTTTCGGAGCACAAGAAATTTTTGAAGAAAGAATCATTACCCGAGCACGCGGCGACGAGTCACCGGAGGACCATCCACAGACTCCGATGCCTCCGCGGGGCGCTTACCACGGTTGTCCGCCATTGCTTTGATCGCCGAGGAGGAGGAAAGCAGTCGGTAGATGAGGAGAGCAAAGGCCGAGGGGTGAGGCAATGAATGTGTAGTGTGTTCGAGAAGCCGACGTCTTGTATTTATGAGTAAGGCTTAGGAAGTTGAAAAGGCGTCGGTTCGGGGGCACCCTCAGATCCAGATCCTAAGGTGAATCGACTAAATAGGCCGTTCTGGTACTAATCGGCTAAAAGATAAGTCGTCTAGATAATATCGGCTAAAGATAGCTGATAGAGCTTCAAGTGTTAAATGAAAACAAAGTATCATGATGCCAGTCAACCAATGAAGAATGTTTACAGAGGAAGGGTTAAGAGTCAGGAATTACAGATAAACAGAATTACATATTTAGTACAGATTTTAATACATTCAGGGCATTCAAGCGGATAGCATCTATATCGGCTATCTTCTTCTGATCTTCTTCAATGGAACATGGGATTGGCTTCTTCTTGGCTTTAACATCCTGAAGCTCGCTGTGAAGAAGTGCTATCTTTTTCTTTTGTTCACGAAGAGCAACAGGAATGTTCTCCAGGCTTTCTTTTTTCGACTTGATCTGATCATCGATAACTTGGAGCCTGCTCAGTAGTTGATCCCTCTCAGCTTCTAAAGATGATAGGTTGCCGATGAGGACAGTGGAATCTGAATTTATTTGATCTATGGTGCCCTTTGCAGCAACCATATCAAAAATGCAACGTTGTTCATGTGCTGGCAGGTGCACTTGGGCTTCATGTGTAGAGAGTTTGGTTTTAGCCTCCATGAATTCTAACCGAAGAAACTCTATATGGGCAACAGGAGTCAAAGCTTTGTTAAGATCATTTGGTATGTCATCTTTGATCAAGTCGAAGATGTCTCTGATTCCTTTTGCATCATGTACTAGGTCGGCTATATTGGTCTCCAAAAGAGAGAGTAACGGTTGCAGCTGAGCCTTGGTTTCTTCAGAAGGCTTCTTGGAGTGATCTGATACAGGTTCTTCTTCTTCACCCATATATTCTTTTAAATCAAAAGGGATAATGGGGGAAGAAGGCTCTCCTTGCTCCTACACAGATAAATGAATAAATAATCACAGACAGAAAAAAATGTTGAAAGGAGAAGTGGTGTTGTTTAGAGCACCTGATCAGATGGGATGATTTTGAAGCTCAGGGAAAGTTGGAAAAGGCTCAGGAAGTGTATCTGAAAGAAAATCTTTATCAGTTTCCAAAGTCATCCACCAAGGAAGATGAAGTTATTAAGAGATATACCTGGTTGTGGAAACTCTTGATCAATGTCAGGAAGAGGAAGTATTTCAGACTCTACATTTTGAGTATCAACCTGCTCCTGAGGCAACTCAACATTGTGAGTGCCAGCCTGTTCCTAGAAATCAGAAGATAAGAAAGAGTTACAAACTTGGTAATGGGAGCAAAAGGAGGTAGACTTTTGTTACCTCTGTGTTAACATTTTCTATCAGGGATTGGCTATTGTCAGAGGTGTCTCTCTTCTTCTTCTTGGATACAACCTTAGCAGTTGGCTTGTTAGTTTTCTGCTTCTTGGAGGAGCCAGCTTCCTTTATAAAGGTGCTAAGGGTCTGATCATCTGAGGCATCAGAGACTTTTCTCTTCATCAGAGTTTTGATTGTAGGGGCATCACAGCCAATCCTTGGATTTGGACACCATATGTTGTAATTTATTTTTGGAGGATTCAAGGTGACCAAATCCTGCAAACATTTGACACATGATACAAAAGGCAAGCAAATGGTAAAGATATGGAATTTGAGAACAAATTGAGTTATACCTCGTTAGTTGCTTTGAAGTCTGAATCCAACTTCAAGCAGTAAGTGGCCACAACTTCATTAAAGAGGTGGATGCTCCATTGCTGCCACCAATCCTGGAAAGAGACTGAAGATAAGGGTCTGCAATTCCATTCTTTGATCATCTTCAGGGAGATAGACTGCTCTAGTTGAAATATTCTGTTATATTCTAAAGCAGAGTCTACTGCTTCCCTTGGTCTGAGCTTGTCAGCAAAATAAAGGGATGGGGGCACTTGGCCGAAACCAATTTGCCTGGCTGCCATGACAGGGTGATAAAATTCATAGGACATGGGAGGTTTTTCTCTACCATGCCTAATTTCAGTTGGCAGAAGGCAAGGCTTCATTATCTGTCACAAGATCTTTAGACCCTCATTATCACATTCTCTTTGAAACCTGAAAGTGTATGGATTCTCAAAGTCTGTAATATTTGAATACTGAAACCAATCAAGGATGACAGCAGGGAATCCATTGTAGAAAATCTTGAAGAAGAAGCTGACTGATTCATCGATGAATATCATAGCAACAGCTTCTCCAAATGAGGTACATCTTCTCATTTTGGCATCATCGGCCAATAGCTTTTCTTGGCTGTCTGGATATAATTTGGGGAAAGATATGGTCTTCAAATCTGGGGTTATCAACCTGTGAAGATGAAGGTTAAGCCAGAGTTGAAGCAACCACTAGGGACCTGTTATTGATGGAATGCCTTCATTCTCCATCAGACTCTAAGCTACTTTATTCAACATGCTATACAGAGCACCTAGAAGATACTTTCCCAGGGGTATATCTGAAGTCACAGGCAATTTTTCTGCTAGGGCCAGGAAATTAGAAGTTGGACCACAGCTCTGCCCGCATAATAGATACTTCTCCAGCCACATGTTCAAGAAGATGATGTGCTCTCGTTCTGAAACACTGGATTGTGGAGTGTTGAAAGAAGCAATATAGCTGGACCACCCACCTTTTAGATTTCCGAGCTTAATAGAAGGCTTGACCTGAAGGCTATGCGGGTTGATAGATCCAATGATGTTTAAACCGGTTAACATGTGCACATCGGCTAAATTTGGGGTCATGGGACCCTGCTTGAACATGAAAGAGTTGAAGGTACCAGACCAAAAGTAGCAGGCCGCCTTCAACATTTGCTCATTTTTCTTCATATCAGCTAAGGACAGAGTGATGCACTGATCTAAGCTGCAGAGAATCCAATCCGACTTCTTTTTTGCCTCTACCTTAATCAGCCAGTCCCTCCAACCTAGAATGATCGATGGCCAGTTCCTGAAGGGAGTTTTACCCCAATGCTTGGAAGCAAAATCTGAATTTTTGAAGGGGATCCTCTGAGTCTGAGCAGTGATGACTTCGGTGGGGTCAAGATTGCCAACCGGACCGAGAAAAAGTCATTTGGACCATCCTGAATTGGGATAAGGATTTGGTCGTGAAGCGCCTGAAAATTCAAATATGAGGAGAGATACGAGAGTAGAGAATCGTCAGAGAAGAGGGATGATAGGAAATCTGAAATTTACCTCAGGAATAGAATCTTGAGTCGCCATTGGACCTACGGAGGCGCTGAATTTGAGCTCTCCGAAGATTTTTGTTTGAATCGAGTGGCGGTGGATTTCTTTGAAGGTTAGGGTTTGAGAATAGCACTGGAGAAAGCAATAACGGTTGGGAAGAAGACTCAGCTGATCGGTTAAGAGGAAGGTTAGTCGATCGGACCCAAAAGAAAAGAATGACATTTTTGGAATAAAATGAATTTCATCCCAAAATTGGGGGGCATGTGTTTACACCAGATTTTTGACCGAGAAGATTATTATTTTGTAAGCATAAACGACTGATTTATTAAGGAAAAGGATCGACCTAAAAATAAAAAAACTTGTGTGAGTCAAGCGTAACCAGAAGGATTCATGTGGACCAGCGCGACGGACTTCAAAGACGTGTCGGGCTCGACCAAGGAGTTCAAGTCTGAGTCGTCTTTTATTTTTACCTATTATGTAACCTAGTCGTGTTAGGACAGGAGTCAACCGGGTTATAAATAGTTAGAAACCCGAATTTTGTAAGAACATCGAATCAATCAATACATCGGCCACCGGCCAAAACCCTAGGAGTAGGAGTAACGTAGATCTCGACGAGACCTTCAATCAGGCAAGGCTGCATCGGCATCGACCGACCTCCGGTTTGCTTGTAAGTTTCACCAATGGCTTGTGTCATCGTGTAATAAGGCTGTATTTGGCATCGACCAAACTCTTGTTAAGCTATGGCATGGCTAGTTATCGGTTTAAGCTCGTCTTTTGTAAGACTGTCTTGACTTTGATCAATCTCTTACTTTAGTCGATCTTGGCTAGTTATCGGCTCTATTGGTTTGGCAAGCTAATAGATTCATTAAGTTATCGATGTTGTTTTATGTTTTAATTTGTTTCTTTATGTTTTAAACAACATCTTGCCCGATCAAGATTGACAAAGTGGCTTAAGCTTAAAGGACGCTTAGTTTTGGCTGTTCTGAGGTTCACACGCTCACAACAGAAAAAATAGCCGATTCAAGCTCTCATCGACTATTTTGTCAATCTTGATTGTTACATGTTATGCGTTCGAGATATCTGATAAAACTACGATCTGATCTAAGAACAGATAGATTTGATCTAACATGTCTATTACGGTTGTATTTCCGAACCCCACTGATATATATGATAGATTAGATTTGTTTGATCTTAAGCCAAATCATGGTTTTAACAGATAGATCTTGTTCGTGCTTCATGGACCCTGTATCGGCTAAAATAGCCGATCCAGTTATGCTTTCTTCATAATGTGTGCTTTTAAACTGCTTGGAATCAATGTATTTGCTCGTTCCACTGGACGTGATCTAGTTTGATCATCATTATGGCTGCATGGAGACACCCCACTGTTGATATTTGAACTATTTTATCGATCTATATGTTATTACGGCTGTATGGAGACACCCCGCTGTTAACAGATAGAACTATCTGTGTAGTTAGTCGATACGTTATTTCTCACGCTGCTTGAGAGCACACATGGATTTTTACTTTGTCAAAATACTTAAGCTCATCGGTTGTTTGTTCACTTTACATATTCCTTTATATACGTCATAGCCGACATGCTTTATATCTTTTTCAATGCTTTTCACATAATCTCCTAGGAGTTGACTTTGTAGTCAATGTCCTAAAGATAAGTGGCTATATCAGAGTCGTACAATTTGGAACTGTCTGGCACTAAACCGGCAGGTTCCACAATTTGACAACTTTTTCTTCTCCTTGTCAATTACAGGTCAAATTGACTGGCACGCCCGAAGTCGATTTCGCTAAGAATCGGCACCACCGCTTGTTAAAGGTTTAGGAGGTCAAGACCTTGCTCTGTACGCCCTCTGAGAACAGTGAGCACGAGTATGTTGGCATGACCGAGATTTTACGTCAACACCACCGGATGGGTTTTGTTCCTCCGTGACGAACGGACGGCCGCCGGATGCCGATCGACGGCTACGAGCGCTTGGGCTCTTTTCGGCCCAGGTGGGCGAGCCAAATCCCGGCCCAGGCCCAGGTTACGGCTTGGGAGCGGGGAAGGGCGAGCGCGTGCCACTGGGCCACCGTGCGGTGGGCCGTCGTGCCACGGGCCGCGCGTGCGGTGGCCATGTGCGCGGCAGGCCACGGGCTGGCTTTGTAGCTGGGCCGCGAGAGGGGCCTTCGGGCCACATTGATGAAAATAATAGTTCAGTTTTCATACTGATTTTTTCATTTTCCAGAAGTAGTTTTGCATGGATTTTGATTGAATCTTGATGCAAATTTCTGTGCATTTTTATCCAACGATATTTTTGCTCAGAAAATAGAAAAGTATATTAAGTGCTTCTGAAAAAATATTATTAAGAGTGTTTTCATGTTTCCGCTGCAAAGTTAACATTGATTATCTTCTAATTAAATTAGAACCAACGAGAAAATTTAATTAGAGGAATAGTCACATGTTTAAATTGAATTATGATATTGTTATTTTCTAACCAACGTTGATGATAACAATATTATAAATTTAAATGTAAAGTTTGAATCTCTAGTAAATTTTGTGTCAACGTGACCAATTTTTCCAGAGATCATATAAGAATCAAGAAATGTCTCTAATAAAGTGAAAAGTATTCCACTGCAATGATGTTGATTATCATCAAGTTATTTGAGTTTGCATACGTTAATTCTATTTCTGCCCAATGGTGATGTAGAATTAATGTAAAAGAATATTGTTTTATTCTATTTTCTGCCCAACGGTGATATAGAATAGAACTGCAAGTTTTAAAGTTCAATGTGCATGTTTTAACTAGACCAACATAGGGTTATTTTCATGCTCATTGTTGTTGATTATTGTTGATCAATGTTTTTCAGAAAAGATCTTCATGCTTTCATTCTTGGAGGTAGGAAAGAAAAGAGCTGGGTACTTGTGACTCAGAAGATGGAAAATGAAAGTCATTACATAAAGGGGCTGTGTTCTCTTTAGAGAATGGCTTGAAAAGAAAAATAATTCAGGGACATTGGTCCAAAGTAAGATTTTAGTAGATGAAATATGTTTTATGTACTCTCAATAAAGAAGAATTTGTTTAGGTCCAAAGTAAGATTTTAGTATATGAAATATGTTTTATGTACTCTCATTGAAGAAGAATTTGTTTAAGTTTCAGTCATTATGACAAGTTGTAATAAGAAATATGCATATTTAATTTGACCAACGTTGGACTAAATGTGTATGTTACAAAATATTCATATTTATTTCTGAATTTGATGATTGAATGTGAAAGTCAATTCTGGCTTTAATGTCTCTTATGGGAAATTGTCCTGCATGGTGGGAAAAAGTTTCTGATGACTCACCTAAAGTATATCCCAGAATGGAAGAAAGAATGAAAAGTTTGGGTAGCTTCTATGCTATCACAATGTTGACCATGCACTTCTATTGTGTCATGGTCATGGGATAAGGCCATGAGGGGAGCAATCCCAGATAAAGAAAGCATGCAAGCATGACTTGCAAAAGTATAGTTAATTAAAGACTTCGTTAAGTTCTTAAAGTGGAACGAGGAAAGTATACTCCCGTATGAATTAAGAGATATTTTTGTTTGCATGACATGATCGTGTGAACGAAGCAAATTATAGATGTCTCCTCGTTCACATAAGTTTTGAATAGTTTTGAAATTATGATAGTAAAGTTTGTGCCATATTTCGATGGGGAGAATGGTGAGATTAAATTAAGAAGAAAGATAAAGATTAAAAGAGATTCTCCCATTTCCTGTGCGTCAAAAATGCAAAGAGTGATCTATAAAAGATGAATGTAATCATTGAGGGAGTACAACAGTCATAGTAACGATACCCCTAAGCAGAGAAAGCTAAATTCCTGGACCTTCATGGTTCTGATAGGAAGACAACATAGTAAGCCAGTATTCGTACTGGACGAGGCTCAAAATATTAAAGTGGTGCTTAAGGCACCATATGTTTTTGACAGATTAAACCCAAATAAGAAATTTGAGAAAGCACCATCTTTATAGAAAGATGGGGTAATCCGAGAGAGCATGGTATGTAGATCTAAGACTTGAAGAGAAGTGGGACTACGTGCCCACTTCAATGACTCAAGAACAATCATACCTGTTGATGTTGTATGGCCTATACAACACCTGTTGTTAGCTCTTCTAGAAAGATGAATAATGTAAACAAGGATCTTGTAATACAAGAGCCTAAAGTATCAATTGCCTCTTGGCAATGAAAGAGCAACAACAACCTATGTAAAAGAGTGTCATTTCGAACCTAAAATGTCTCAAAGAATAAATGATGAGAAGTTATTCCTAAAAGAGCCAAAACAGTAGACTGTAATGGGTCTACAAGATGCAATGTGGCTCCGGAGGGAACATAGAAAGATTATGGTGAAAGGATTCACATAAAGGAAAGAAAACACTTTAACGAGTGTTAATGACACATAATATTTAGAGTTACATCAGATAGATGTAAAGGCGACATTAATTGACGGGAATTTGTACGAAAACTTTCCATGATGGTTTTGTCATGGAAGAAATGAATATAAAGGATGTCCCCTGAAGAAACGATTTAAGGATTAGAGCAAGTCTCTAGAAAGTTGTATTTTAAAGATGAAGAATCAATTAAAAGTTTTGGGTTTTAAAGAGAATGAGAAGGACAATGGCACTGTGCAAAGTTCAAGAATAGGAAATTCATTTTCCTAAACCTGTATGTGGATGACACCTTGCTTGTTGGCAGTGGTGTTAATCTACTATTGGAGAAGTAGTCATTGCTCTAAATTATATAAGATTGATCTTGGTGAATTGTCATTCGTCTATGAATTGAAATTTACCGAGACAAGAGAAAGGAGTATTAAAACTGTCTCAAGTGTATACTTGAGAAGATTCTAAAAAAATAAAGTATCTATCTGTGTAAACATACGCCTGTTCCTATGGTCAAGGGTAATAGTTTTGGGAACTTTCAGTATTCCAAGAATAGATATGAGAATCGATAAAATGGACATCCTATATGCTTCGGCTGTTGGAAGCTTAATGAGTGCACAAGTTTTTACCCTGACATAGTTCATGTATCCAGGATTTTGGCAGATGTCCAATCCAGATATAGATCACTGGAATAGAGTTATGAATGTCTTGCAATTATATGCAAAGTTTCTTATGCCTCATGATGAGTAACTGAGTTCGAGTGCCCTCAAAGGGTTGTGGGTACAAAATGTTAATCATGGCGAGTTGTGTAGTGAAACCCACATTAGTAGCTAACACTCGCAGTTGGAGTTTTATTGTGGAAAAGCTCCAAAGAGACAATAGTGGTGTCATCGATGATGCATACCTATGATATAGCTTATCATGAGGCATAAAAGACAGGCGAAATGGTTAAGAAACCTATACCCGGATTTGATAATGGTAAACAACAGCAATAACCATTTAAGAAGTTTGCTCCTAAGACAACAGGTCAAGTGTGCTGCCAAACACATTGACATTGGATTGTACTTGTGAAGGAGAAAGTCCAGAATCATGCTTTTAGAACGTGAAAGTATTACAAATCCGTTTTTCAAAGGCTTACCGTCCAGTGTGTTCAGAGAATACACAGTCGATATGGGTTTATGGTAAGGCTATGATTTCTGGATAATAAAGGACCCTAAAGTTAAAGGACCTATTTCAAAACAGAGACGTGTGTAGTAGTTGTTGAATCTATCGGCAATGGACCGTGACGATGAGACATGCTCTATGCATCGATCTGTGATGGAATGGTAAAAAGAAATAACTGTGAAGTTTAAAGATATAAGTTAAGATCAAGGGGGAGAATGTTGGATTGATCTCCACCAGTTAGGCCCCCTGATCTGCGTCCTGATCGGAGACGCCCAGTCCATTTAGGAGGCTGGTGGGCTCCCGTCGCACAGTGCCTATAAAGAGGAGGTGGGGGCAGGGCTCAAGACACGAGGTTTCCTAGAGCCGTTGCCACCCCACCGTCCTAACCCTAGCCGATCTCGTGGGTGGCACTGCCAGCGGCGGGAAGCGCCACCAGCCCGTCGCCACCAGCGTGTCTGCCCCTACACCGACCGTCGCTGCCCGTGTGCAGCCTCCGTCAATGAAGCAATAATGGCCGGATCTTAATCACAAAGGTATAAACCCTAACACTTCCATATCACTCTGTTCTTCTCTAGTGGTTCCTCCCGATTCTTACCCGAATCTGAAAGAACCCTAACTGTTTTACACCTAGTTGATCCCTAGAAATCTAACAGCTACTACTAGACTCCACTTAATTATTAACAACGGAGAGGGTGTGCCCGCCGTGTGGTGGAGGCGTGGAGTCTTCGGCCGACGGATCGTCGATCCCTCCATGACATTGCTATGCTAACATCGCCTCCTGCTACATATAGCGACCACGTACGTGTTGCTCTGCTGCTACAGCGAAACCGCGCGCGCGGCCGGCGAAAGCGCACTCAGACAGACTCAGTAGTGTCACGTACATTCCGAGCAACGTACGTACGTCGAATTGTTATGTCCCGGCGACCGGCAAGCGGCGCGGCGCCGGCGATGCGCTCTGCTGTGCCCCGTGCGCGCGCCCACCTGCCCGGCGGCCCCTGGATGGCCACACGGCCGTAAGAGAAGGCGCCGGAGGCCGGCCGGAGGAGCATATCGATCTATCCATCCCACATTCCCACTCCCACCACGACGCTGCTGCCTCCCTTGCACTCAACTGCTAGCTAGCTCACTTGGGATTGGGATCTCGGCCGGCCGGCCGGCCGCTCGGTGCGCGCTAGCAAAGCAAAGCAAAGCGCGCCGGACGCTTTCGTACGAGGGAGCCGAGTAGTAGTAGTATAAACTAGCGCGGCGTTCGTCGTGGTCGTGGCTGCGCCGTTTCGGGCAAGGGACAGGGGCTTACCGGCCGGCCAGCCGGCGACAGGTGTCCGGCACGGGGGATTGTTAAATGGCGAGGCGCACAAAAGCCGGCCTTGGCCAGCCTCCGATCCGATCCGATCCGCACCGGACCTTCGGTCGAATTTGCCGCGCTGTCTTGTCTATATGCGGCATATAATTGCCGTCGTTGCCCGAGTAGTATTGATAAACCTAAACGCGTTGCTACTCCAGCAAGCATTCGTGCAGAGAGTACAAGCTGCTTTGCTATCTAGGAGTGCTCTTGCTAGGCTAGAAGCATCTGATCTTACTTATCACTAAGAAAGCGTTTACAAATGATTTGTCGTCCTCGTCCGTGCTGCTGCAACAAGCGAAGCTTCATGCAGGAAACGGCGAAAGGGACGACGACGCAGGCTTGCATCGCATCTCTCTGCAGCCTCCAAATCCACCAACACCGGATACACATCATACACTGTATGAAACTGTACCGGCGAATCATTGCAAACAGTAAACTAAAGCCGAGATACGGTTATTTTCCGCCGCGAGAACATAATCGGCGGACAAGACGTTTTCAAGGAATCTGATCTGAAAGCCAAGGAGCAGTAGAGCTCCGAGGGTTGACATTCTGGTTGCTGAAGTGAAGAGACACAAGATTCTTGTCAACAGAGCTCATAACAATTTGAGAAAATGGTCTATATATATACTACTCCTGTCACCAAAAAAAAAATAGTCGCTATAAGACACGTGTTGGTTAAACTTTTTTTAACTTTAAACTGAGTTTGTAGAAAATATGTGTAACATTTGTATTTTTAAATAGGGCAATGCTATGGTACCCTTATTACTTGCTAGGAGGTAATAACTCAAATGAATGTAGGCCCTTTATTTTTTTATTTTATAAATTAGTGAAATAAATTAATTAATTGAAGAAAAGAGAAAAAAATATCTCCAAACCCCAGTGTTCGTGCACACCAACTTGTACGTACGTATAAACGTCGTCCGTTCAAGATTTGTTCGCCAAGTAAGTTTTTTTTTCCGTGAGCTGGTAACATGAGCGATTAAAAAATCCTACACTACGTTATTAGAGCATCTCCAGTTGTTTGGAAAAATTGACTTAAGAAAGGTTGTCATTTAGCAACTTGCTAAAACTTTTGGCAAGCGATTTTTTCATGTATCTCCAATAGTTTGGTAAAAATAACGTAGAAAAGTAGACACGAGAGAAGTGGCGGCGGATTCCAACTTGGTAAGAATAACATAAAAACGCCGAATAGCAAGTGAAGCTGACTTGGTAAATATACCAAGCAGATTGCCTCCGATTCCAACTTGAAAAAATTTAGCAAGTCATATACCAATCTGTTGAAGAACGTTTTTTCTTCTTTTCCCAATAAAACAAGGATATAGCAAGTCATTTTTCCAAACTATTGGACATGCCCTTAACACAGTAGCTAGCAGGAGGTACACGTCAATATGCATGCTATAAAACAAAAATGAGCTAACACGACATTGTGTTTGCTAATAAAGAGGCGTTACATGTCGGGGAAAAAACTTATACACTAGTTAAAGTATGTTACCAAATAAAAAGATCTATCACGATCACTCATGTATCAATTAGATTAAAAAATATTTTTTTATATAAAAAACTTTCTTTATTTATCATTTTTCTAAAATTAATTAATAAATAAATATACATTTCACCTATTAGCTCTTAGAAAGTAATAGTTGATTTTAACCATCCGATCTAATTAAATAAAGGGCTCTGAGTTATTTGGAGGTACCATAGCAAATCCCTTCTAAATAAGTTTATTATGAAAGTATATTAAAAAATCTCTTCGATGATATTAATTATGTACCGTAAATATTAATATTTTGTTATATATATATTTGGTTAGAGTTGAGAATTGTTGACTTTTGGGCAAACAAGAATAACTCTTTTTTTAGAAACGGAGTGAGTACACATCTCATCTCCGAGAGCCTTCTAGATGATGAACGAATCTTGACACGTATAGCAAACTCTCTATTGGTAGCATAATAATTAATAAGACACATAATAAGTGGGGAACATATACTATGCAAACTAGACTTCTGTGCAAACTAGACTTCTGTGCAAACTCTAATCAAGACCACGAGAATCTAATCCGATGACCGGTAATTTTAGCACTCAACCCCCCCCACTCATCTTATCCGACTGTTGCAAAACATCCATATGAGTGGAGGGGTTTGAGTGCTAAAATTACCAGCCATCAGATTAGATTCTTATGGTCTTGATTACAGTTTGCATAGTTTGTACAGAAATCTAGTTTGCATAGCATAGGTTCCCTAATAAGTGACCCTATATGCAAACAAATATTCCGATAAACTCATGTTGGAATGCAGTGGGAAACAGCACAAACAAGGGATTCCACCTAGGAGTATATGGAGTGTACGAAAGCATAAAACAAAGGGAATTTCCGTAGAGTAGTCACCATCCAAAGAATCCCTAGATCTTGTTTTGCTTAAAATAGAAGCTCGAATCCGGAAGCAGGCACACATCGTGTGCCCCGTCATGGGTACAGAGAAGATTTTGTGTTAATAACAAAGAATAACAATGATAATGCTCTAGGTGCCAATTGACGATAGGGACTTAGAAAGGGACCATGTAATTAAGGGCGTGTTCGTTTCACTGACAAAATTTTTTTAACTATCACATCGGACGTTGCGGCACTAGTTTTGTCTATTAAAAATAAACTAATTACAACGCCATATGCTAATTAATAAGACGAATCTATTAAGGTAAATTAATCCATCATTAGCGAATGTTTACTGTAGCACCACATTGTCAAATCATGAACTAATTAAATTTAATAGATTCGTCTCGTGAATTTGTCTCCGGCTGATAAAATAGTTTTTTAATTAGTATATTTTTAATAAACTAAACTAGAGCCGCAATATTCGATGTGACAGGGAAAAAAAATTTGCCCTAAAACGAACACGCCAAACAAGCCCTAAGTAAAGGTCATGAACAACTTCGTAATTAAATGTTATACTATACTATACTACTCCCTCCGTTCCAAATTATAAGTCATTCCAAGAATTTTGGAGAGTCAAAGTTTTTCAACTTTGACCAAATTTATATAATAAGATAATAACATTTATGATACCAACTAAGTATTATTAGATTCTTCATTAGTTATATTTTCATAATATATAAATTTGATGTCATAAATCTTTGTGTTTCTTACTATAATTTTGGTCAAAGTTAAAAAACCTTTAACTCTCCAAGATTCTTGGAATGACTTATAATTTGGGATGGAGGGAGTAGGTACTAATTGCTCGAAACAAAATGTGTAGGGCCCGCCAAGAGCATCTACCGCGAATGGTTATCTACACAATTATTATCACGCATATATGGGTAATTATTGAACGGCAAATAAACAAGGCACATGTTTTTATGTTCTGATGAAGCCCAGATCTGGCTAGCCCAGTCCATTAAATCAATGAGGCCATGCATGACTTTGTGAGTGGAAACGCAATTTGGGCCCACGAAACACACACATCTAATTAGGCCCATCGGGGAAAAGATGGTGTCACACCTATCCATATGCATCCGGATTCGATGCTAATAAGCAGTGTCAGACGCTCGAAGTTGTGACATGTGAAAAAGAAATTTATTGGGACAGTCCTTATTTATAGGGCAGTTGTAGACCCTATTATTGATACACGACATCGACATGTATATAGGTCACATAGTATATGTATATGAGACTACTGTATAAATCTAGGAGCAGTTATGTTTTGCTCCCTTAGTGGAAGATGCCCAACTGCCCAAGGCTGTGGCTGCCCATGGACAGACTCACCATTTTTTTTTCCACCAGTGGATATGTTCTTGGTCGCGATCCGCGCCTTGTACGTTCCGGGCCTTTTCCAGCTCCCCTCCAAGGACACCACTCACCGCCATGGCGCCATACATGTGCGTTGCACGATTGCAGTGCGCGCGTGGATCATCGAGGTTGGCAAGCCAGCGATGGTGGCATGCAGAGCGCTAACTGCCGCTCGCCCTCGCCACACGCACGCTCCCACTCCCCACCAATCCACACATAGCGAGCGCGCGCGCGCGCGCGCAGTCAAGTCAAACTACAACCGGCGACGCGACCCACCGGGTGATACAACCGTACGAGCCTGTCAAGCCCCTCTAAAACGCGGCCGCACCTGCAGGCTGCAGGCTGCAGGCTGCAGTTCCATTCCATTCCACTTCCACCCAGCAACACCAAGCGGCAAGCGCGCGAGACCACCAAGCCACACTGCCACGGACCAGAGGCTCAATCCTTCTCGACCTCGCTCCCAAGTGGCAAGTCCCACCGCTGCAGCAAGTGTGCAGGCTAGATCCATGGCGGTGGCCGCCGGAAGCTCCCGCGTTCTCCCCGCGCTGATGATCCTCACCGGCGTCTTCTTCTTCCTGCTCCTCGTTGCCTCCGGCGGCGTCGCCGCGGAGGCAGCCGCGCCGCCGCCGGGGCTGGAGTTCCGCGTGGGCGGGCCGCGCGGGTGGCGCGTCCCGGACGCCAACACCAGCTACGACTGGTGGGCCACGAACAACCGCTTCCACGTCGGCGACCACCTCTGTGAGTAGCTACTACGGAGTAGTAGCCTAAGAACCATTTCACGCCATTCATGAACATGCTGCACTGAGAGCCATTGATGCGATGCAAGTACGACAACAACTGCGTATGATTATTGAACATCCGATCCTCTCTCGCAGATTTCAAGTACGCGAAGAACGACTCGGTGCTGGTGGTCGACCGCCTGGCCTTCGAGGCCTGCAACGCCAGCGAGCCGCTCGCCGCGTTCGCCGACGGCGCCACCGAGTTCCGCCTCGGCCGCCCGGGCTTCTTCTGCTTCATCAGCGGCGAGCCGGGGCACTGCGAGGACGGCCAGAGGCTCGTCGTGCGCGTCATGGTGCACCCGGCCCTGGCCGCGGCGCCCGGCCCGGCCTCCGCGCCTGGAGCTCCCACACAGCCGGGCCACGGCGGCGGCGGGCGCCCCAGGCCGTCCGGGTGCTCCGACGCCTCCTCCGGTGTTGGCGCAGCGATCGCTGCCGCCGCCGGCGTCGCCGTCGCGGCGGCAATGCCTACGCTTGTTGGTCTCGTCTTGATGATGCTCCAGTGATCAGTTAGTTTGCTTGATGTGTTGTGTGCAGACTCACGTGCATACTACTACGTGCTCCCGTCTTTATTTAGATAATAGTACTATATCCCTTGCCTAGTTTTCGATTTCCATATTATTTTAGGTTCTGCACTCATGAAGTATTGGTATATCGTGTCAGACAATTTGTTTTACTGAGTAATCATATGCTGTTTAGTACCTACTGTATATATGTGTAAAAAAAGGTGGATGTGGTTCGTTGTGTTCTGCTCTTCTTGTAGTTCTGAACGATGCTGAATTGCTGTCCTCTGTTTAGCATCAGAGAATTCCATTAGAGATGGAACCATTATACCTCGTCCTGCTACATTTCAAAAAGTATAATTGGTGTTATGTTGTGACCATCTCTAGTTGGTGTCATACGTGTACAACATAACACCAACCATGGTTGAAATCGTCACAATCTGCAATTCTTTGCATCAGATACAGAGATGGTCAGCTATCTATAAAGTTCTTGTTGGTCAACTAGCGGCCAATCTGCCTCTGCTCCAGCTCCAGCCATCCTCCACTACCAGGATCCGGTTCATGATGTCCTGGAAATGTAGGACGGTAGGAGAAGCCATTTGCATCTGTCTTCCTGTAATTTTTTTCGGCCGGCAATCCGTATTTTGAATAATTTTGTTTTAAAATGGCTTGAACTTGTTTCTTCTATTTGTTAGCAATTTGTGTAGCTCATATGAGGGCTAGAATAAAAATACTTCATTTTTTGTATTACAAAAATATCAGGAACGTCCAAAATCATAGTCTATTGTACTATTGCATGTAATGTATTTTGCCTCATTTTCTATTTTGTGGCCGGAGGGTTACGACATTCTCCTACTTTTCGTCGTTAATTAATTTCTGAACGACATTCGCCGCCTACGGCAAGTTTTATGCCTTTTCTCCGTGGCCCTCCCTAAAACGCGCCATGTTCGTCGATGAGCCGCTTGTCCATCTCCATTGCCGCTGTTCCCCGAGCGAACGCCATGCACGTGGTGCCACAATGGTTCGTGTTCTCGAACGAACAGTCTGAGTGAGATGCACACGCAGGACGATCGATGATCTACCGCTAGCGTTGCATGACGATATGCACCTACGCTTGCGGGCAAAGTCCATGGACACCGCCGTCGTCGCCGTCGCGGTGGCTGTCGCCGCCCTCCTCGTGCGGGTTGCCCACGCCGACATCACGACCACGGCCATCGTGTCCGACGCGAGGCACATCATCCTCTTCGAGGAGTTCGGCTTCGCGAGCGGCGGCAGGGCCGCGGTCTCCGTAAGCCGCGCGACGTGGCGACTCCGGCCGGAGTCGCGCCTCTCCAGCGTGGACTCGAGCCTCATGGGATTCGTGCTCATCGCCGGTGCCCAGTTCCCGGGGATCAACAACCAGACACAGTACCACGCCGCCGACCCGGGAGGCGGCGGCGGCAGGTTCTGCGTGCTGACGAGCGACTACGCGCTCCCGATGCTCCGGCTCAGCGACGTCCCGCCGGGCGGGGTCACCACCACCGTGACCATCGACTACCCCGACGAGTACGCCGTCGTGTTCAGCAACTGCCAGGGCGGCGTGGAGGTCACCATGGACGTGCGCACCGAGATGTACAACGTGCGCCGCGACGCCGGCTCCGGCGGCGGGGTCGTCAGGGACTACCTCCCCGTCGGGCTGCAGCCGCTGCCGGGCATCTACGCGGGCGTGTCGGCGGTGTACCTGGCGTTCCTGGGCGGGTGGGTGTGGACGTGCGTCCGGAAGCACGCCGCGGCGGAGCGGATCCACGCCGTGATGGGCGCGCTGCTGCTGTTCAAGGCGCTCAAGTCGGCGTGCGCCGCCGAGGACACGTGGTTCATCGAGCGCACCGGCACGTCGCACGGCTGGGACGTCGCGTTCTACGTGTTCGGCTTCTTCAAGGGTGTCCTGCTCTTCACCGTCATCGTCCTCATCGGCACCGGCTGGTCCTTCCTCAAACCCTACCTCCAGGTCAGGTCAATTTCTAGACAGAAGAATATCCATCGTCGTCGATCATATCAGCGCTTGCGATGCATCCCAAACTGAAGTTGCATGAAAAGAATATACATACTCCTGTAAAATTCTTTTCAGCTGGTTAATTGCTTTCGATTCAATGTCGCACGCACGCACGCACGCACGCAGGATCGCGAAAAGAGCGTGCTGATGATCGTGATCCCGCTGCAAGTGATCGAGAACCTGTTGCTGGTGGTGATCGGCGAGACGAGCCCGATGCGGCGGGGCTGGGTGGCGTGGACCCGGGCCTTCCTGCTCGTCGACGTCGTCTGCTGCTGCGCCGTCGTCTTCCCCGTCGTCTGGTCCATCCGGGGCCTGCGCGAGGCCTCCAAGACCGACGGCAAGGCGGCGCGCAACCTCCAGAAGCTCACGCTCTTCAAGCGCTTCTACCTCGTCGTCGTCGGCTACCTCTACTTCACCCGGATCCTCGTGTCGGCGTTCCTCGCGCTGCTCAGCTACAGGTACCGGTGGGGAGTCGATGCCGCAGTCGAGGGCGCCAGCTTCGCCTTCTACCTGTTCGTCTTCTACAACTTCAAGCCGGTGGAGAAGAACCCGTACCTGTACATCGGCGACGAGGAGGAGGAGGCCGCCGGTGGGCACCTCGAGACGGACGATGGGGCTTTCTGAGCTCTGATTCACACGGGGGGATGGAGTATACTCCGTACGTGTTACATAGCTAGTAGTATTGAATTCGCGTAATGTCTCAATCGAAGTATAAAAATAGGTTAGATACGATTATTTTGTGTCCATATAAAAAATTAGGATTTGCTAAAATCCAGTTGCCTGATATTTAGATTTCTTTCAGACGATGGTTATTGCATATATATTTTTTTTACTAAAATTGCAGGTTTCGTTCGTTGCAATTACTTTATACGCAATCTGCAATTTTAAGTAGTGATAATAAAAAAACTCTTTAGACAAAACTAAAAACTAAAACAAAAATTAATTTATGTTGGCACAAGGATAATTAACAATTAATAATTATTTCTATACGAAAACAAGGACAAAAAATTAATATATAATGATACAAAGATAAATAATAAATCACAAAAGTAACAATTAACTGATACTAGTTGGTGATATAAGAGTGGTGCCTGAAATCATCTAAAATTTCAGGCACCTGAAATATAGGAAAAGTGTAAAAACTTTCGTTCATTTTTTCCCAAAGAAGGGAAATAGTGAAAACGCTGAGGTGAAAACACCCCACACCTTCTTGTCATTATTGCAAAGCTCCTTACCAACCTGCTCAAAACACCCCAAGCCCCTAGGAACGAATCCAGTGGCGCAGCGGTCTCCCCCTGTGGTAGCTAAACCTAGAGATGTCAACGGGAAATTCATTACTATCCCATGTTTGTCCCCACGGGGGAAAATTTCCCATCCCCGCCCCGTGAAGGCTGACTTCTTCCACATCCCCTCTCCGCTCGGGGATTAATCCCCACGAGGATTCCCGTCCCAAATCAGTAGTATACTACATGACAACAAAATAGACATTTAGTAAAACAAGACAATAGATTTCAAATACACATAAGTAAATAATACATGACTTTAAATCATTAATAGACATATGTATCCTAGAATTTATCATAATCTGCATGTACATAAGACATGGTCTTATATATGTACATAGGAATTAGGCCTTCTTAGATGAGTCTTAAGCATTTCGGGTCCCCGCGAGGAATGAGGACAGGGGACTGCCTATATACCATCCATACCTGATAGGGATGATTTTTCCCCCATTTAATTCTCCATAGCGATAAGATTTGTATCATCCTCGTCCTCTAATGGCTGAATTATTCCTCATGGGGAATCAGGAATCGAGGCCCCGTTGACATGGCTAGCTGAACCTATGGAGCTCCTCCTAAATTTTCTCTAAAATTTTCTGTCATGAATACACGCTGAGGAGAGACTGAAGCTGTCTGAAGATTGAACAAACCCTACTAATATTTTTTCCGGATCCGCCTATGCAAACCCACCAACGCGACATGGTGTCTAGTGGTCTCAAGCTTCACGTCTGCTGCCGAGCTCCACGACGTCAAGGCTTCACTCGACATGTGGGGTCTTTGTTTTCTCTGGCTTCACTCGACATTGTGGAAGGTTTAATTTCACACCCTTGCAATGAACAAAAGGCTACACTGGTTATTGAACCGATCGTATGCTATTGGTTCACTATTTGGTGGTTCGTCACGTGCTGTACTGGGTTAACAATTTGCCATTGTCGATAAAAAAGCAACAAAAATAAGTGAGATGATCACTAGATGTAACTTCAATGTCCAAACTATATTCTTGTGCCGGCGCCGGAGAATAGCCATAGCTCACAACGTCCACATCCTTGTGGCTCTGGTACGTCCGTATGTGACAGCAAGCGAGTCCAGCAATACACGCGCGTATGCAGTCCACGGATGATACTCCTAGTCCCCCTATATATAAGCCCACACGCGCGGCCAGGCCCCAATCATCCCCTTCGAATCGAGAAGCTGCAGCTAGGCCTGGGCATTCTGTCGTGACCCAACCGATCAGTTCAGTTCTTTGATCAATTTTATAAGTTCGGTTATCTAAAAACGGAGATTGATCGGTTAGTTTCAAAACTCAAGACCAAGCAAGTTTGGTCTCGGTCATGACCAAACTATACAAAACATCTACTAAATAGTATATTTTTTTAGCAATTTTTAATATTTTTTCTATTCCATGACAAAAATAACAATACAAACTATAGACTAAATAGAGTGATAAGAGTGATGGTTGATATAAACCCCTTAGAATAAATATTATATCACTAGTAATAGTCTAAAGTACACATTATATCCATAAAAAATTAGATGTTCGGTTAGTTCGGTTACCCGAGGCATATGACCGAACTAACCGTAAAAAGTTCGGTTAGTGCGGACTCAGGACCGAACTAGTGACCGAAAATTTCGATCTCAGTCACGGTTAGTTCGAATCGATTTTTAATCTTCGATTAATTATGCCCAGGGTTAGCAGCAGCCACAAAGACGAAACAGAGTTAACCATGGGCGGCCGTCTAGCGAATCCTACTGCAGCAAAGGCAAAGGATGCCAACACTTCTTCATCTGGGTGAGATAAATTTATTCAGACTAATAAATCTGTCATTAGCACATATTTACTGTAGCAGAATATTATTAAATTACAGACTACTTAAATTTAAAAAATTGTCTTGTAAAATTATCGCAACATATGTGACGACCATAGTGACCCTTGCTAGGACCACGACCACTGCTGGTTCCTCGACGACGGCTGCGAGAAGCCACATTGACATAAGAATAAAATTGTCCCTCGTCAGCTTGCTGAGAAAGACGAGCTTCATACGCAAGTAGATGTGCATACAAGTCGGACAGGGACAGATTGTCCTTGGTAAGGTAGGTGTGCGCTTGCGGGGGACGAGGCGACGGTTGGAGATGGGGGCGGGGAGTGAGCATGTCAGGCGCAAAGGAGGCGTCCCGATAGAAGTTGAGTCTATATGTATATATAACTGCTAGCGCCCTGACTTCTGATAGTTTGGACCCTCACGTCCTCTGCCAGCATGTCTGCATGCAACCCCTCCGCTCTCATACATATACACAGACCCAACTTCCATCGGAACGCCTCCTGCGCGCCTGACATGCTCACTCCGCGCCCCCATCTGTGACTGTCACCTCGTTCCCGCAAGCGCACCCCTACCTTGTTGGGCCCCGATGCCGGCCCCAAAGCGGCGCCGCGCCAATCCATCCACGCGCCGCACCCTATTCTCCGACGTCCCCTGAGTCTCCAAATAACATGAAACACTTGCAACATGAAACACTTGAGTGCAATATACATATAAAAAATATGAAACATCTGCTGTTCATTTAAGGGATTTTCTCTTTTATTTTCTTATTAGAAAATGGAGAAATGAATAATAATTAAAAAAAAAGAGGAAGTGCACCTGACCGTACGGAGACACTCAAGGCCCATTAGGCGGAGCGACTCAGCCGGCCAGGGACCTTTACCTGGTTGCTTCTTGCAGTCGCTAGAGGGGCGCTCGGTACGCGACCGAGTCGCACGGAAGCTGCGCCATGAGCGAACGGCTCCAGCGGCGGCGGCGGCGTTCAACGCTTGCCCGCTCTATGCGGCATGGCGAGCCGCAGGGAGTGGCTATCCGCACAAGTCTGCGATGCTAGCTGCTACATGTCTTTAAAATGGGTGCGCCTCCTCTACTCGTGAGGGTTCGATCTGAATCTGAATCTGATCGGAAAACACCTCTTCTTCCACCTTTCCCCTGATACACTCGATTTGGGAGTTTTGCTCTATTGGAGATACGGCTGCTGCACTCTTGAGACTCGGTTAGTTGATGTTAGTGCGATTGACACTTTAGATACTCCTCCCTGGAGGTGTTCAACCACTTGCGACTATCGTCAGCTACCGTGCTTGTGCTGCTGGATGGAGCCGTTCTTTCGTGCGGTGAACGACCTCGTGTGGGCAGCGTCTTCGAGCGCCTGCCGTGGTCGTTGCATCTGTACTGAGTGCGGTCTAGTGGTGGTGTGGTGTGGTGCTACTGCGCGTGCGCCTGTCTGGTGCTGCACGGTGGTGATCTGGTTGTTGTCGACCTTGGCCCAGTATTTGGGCTCCCTGCTGCGTGGTGTATCTCTGCTCCTTGGGTTAGGGCCATGGACGTCTCCCTCGGCTCCGACAGCTGCTCTAGCCGTCTTCTATCCATCGTGCAGGCTCGGACGTGAGCGGCAGAATTGGTTTTCTTGAACAGAACTTCGTGTTCGCTTGAGCTTGTCTTTCCACGTAGACAATCTACGTGTTGTGAGTTACCCGTTGCCTTTCTCGGTTTACAGTTCAGAAATATTTATATTTGTGCAATCTGCTAGTACTGTTGGACGGATTAATTTATTGCTCGATGATATAAGCGGTGTAGTGAGACAACGTGACTCGTTGGTTCTAGAGTGTTGATTATTTTCAGCATTGCTAAATTATTTGTCTAAGAATTTACCTCTCTATTATTGAACTGATTACTGCTGATCTGTTTAATTTACCTATGAGCATATAACATGTGTTCTTACTGTTTTTTATTAAACTTCAGTAATTAGTTTTCCTAGTTATATTGCTGTTATTCTACGCATTTAATTTTTGATCTAGAACCAAAATTATTGGGTAAGTAGGACTGTCACGTTAGTCCAGGATCAGTGATCACCACTGGCGTTGGAAGGCTGCCTAGAGCAGCAACCCGCTATTTTGAGAGCAATTATAAATAAACAAATTATGTTTATATGATTAATCTGTCTTTTTCATCTACTGGCTATTATAGTTGTTGATATAGAACTGAGTAGTTGTATTTATTTTGTACAAGCTTTAGACATGATATTGTTCTTCTATATCATAATTATTTTTGGCTATGATGTGAGTAGATTGTTGTTTATATTTGGAATTCAGTTATTTAATTTAATTAAATATGTTGGAAGCATGTCACTTATATCTGTAATATTACAGCAATCCAGAAAACCAATTATTGCAATGGCCTCTAGTTCTGATGTCATTAAGCCTGAGGCGTTCAACGGCGCATGCTTTAAACGCTGGCAGATTAAGACTCGCATGTGGCTCACTGACCTCAAATTATTTTGGGTGGTGATGGCTGCTATCCCCGAGGCTGTAGCAGCTGATGCTGATGCTACAGTGAAGGCCGCCGCGCAAGCGGAAAAGACAAAGTGGGACGACGCCAACCAGGCATGCTTGTCTTGACTGCTAAACGTCTTGTCGAACCGCCTGTTTGATGTCTACTCTGCTAAAACCTCTGCTAAGGAACTTTGGGATGAGCTCGAGAATGAATTCTCTGAGGCTGATAATGGCAATGAGTCGTTCACTACAGAAAGTTACCTCAACTATAAAATGTCTGAGGGAAGATCTGTCATGAAGCATGAAGCAGTTACAGGAGCTACAGCTCTATGTGAGGGACTTAGTCCAATATAAGTGCAACGTGCTAGAGAGCTTTCAAGTGAACACAATACTGGCAAAGCTCCCGCCGTCCTGGCGAGACTTTATGACCGCACGTCGCCACGTAAAGAAGCAAATGACTCTCTCTGAGCTGTCTGCTGCTATAAACATGGAAGAGCGTGCAAGGGCTAGTAATAAGCCATCCCAGCAAGTCCAGGCTCATTTGTTGAGAAGGGCGGAGGTGGAAAATTCCAGCAGAAAAAGAAGAAGAACTACTCTCCATCTCAGAACCAGAATAAACCGAAACCTAAAAAGATGAAGAAAAAAAGGAGGACCTTATTTGCTATGTCTGTGGTCTCGCTGGGCATACAGCCAAGCGGTGTCGTGACAGAAAAGGAAAGGTCCTCCGCCTCAGCGCAAAGAAGGGAACATGGTGGTTAACACCACCTCAGGGTATGCACCTCAGGCCTTTATGGCAGGTCCATCATGACTGGTGGATCGATTTAGGTATAGTGATCATATTTGTGTTGATCGGTCTATGTTCTCTTCATTTCAAGGATGCAACAACGGGCCAGTCTTGATGGGAAATGGAGTTTCGGCTACTGTTCGAGGCATAGGACAGGTCTATCTAAAGATGACTTCAGGCAAGACACTCGTGTTGAAGGACATGCTATATGTGCCATCGATGAGTCGGAACCTCATTTCAGTATCGCTGTTACTACGGCAGGGTCTCAAATTAGTATTTGAGTCTAATAAAGTGATCCTGTCTAGATTTGGTGTCTTTGTTGGAAAGTCGTATGAGTCAGTCGGTTTGTTCCGTCTGTCTACTTTAAGTACTCATTCTTCTTATTTTGTTAATGTGGTCTGTAATAATGGCATGTTTAATGATATTTGGCACTCTCATTTATGTCATGTGAATTTTGAGGCTATTAAGAGATTAAGTGACATGTCTTTAATTCCTGAATATAAACATGTTAAATGGTTCAAAGTGTGATACTTGTGTGCAGGCAAAGCAACCTAGAAAATTGTTTCATACGGTCGAAGGTAGAAGTACCACTCCTTTAGAACTTGTTCACTCAGATGTATGTGAGATGAATGGTATAATAACAAAAGGTGGCAAAAGATACTTCCTTACCTTTATAGATGATGCTACTAAGTTCTGTCATATTTATTTACTCAGAACTAAAGATGAAGCACTAGAATATTTTAAAACCTATAAAGCTGAAGTTGAGAACCAATTAAATAAAACAATTAAAAGGTGATAGAGGTGGTGAATACCTTTTCAACCTGTTCAATGAATACTGTAAGGAATGTGGGATCATTCATGAAACCACTGGACCATACTCACCTCAATCTAATGGGGTGGCTGAAAGGAAGAACTGGACAGTGTGCGACTTGGCAAATGCCTTACTGCAAAGTTCGGGGATGCCTGAGGTATGGTGGGGCGAGGCAGCACTCACTGTGAACTATGTCCTCAACAGGGTGCCTCCTCGCAATTGTGAGGTTACACCCTTTGAAGGATTTAAAGGAAGGAAGCCAGATCTCTCTCATCTTCGGATTTGGGGCTGCCTTGCAAAGATAAATGTGTCGTTGCCGAAGAAGAGGAAGCTAGGCCCTAAAACTGTTGATTGTATTTTTCTGGGCTATACAAACAACAGTGCAGCTTATAGATTTCTAGTGATCCATTCCGAGATGAGCGATGTTGCTGTTAATGTCATTATGGAGTCTCGGGATGTGACTTTCTTTGAGAGCATTTTCCCAATGAAGGGTAAAGAGGTAGTAGCCCCAGATGGTCCTGATCGGACATACTCTCTGCCCTCGAGTGTCTATGACCCAACTCCCGACGTGGAGTTGAGGAGGAGCAAGAGACAAAGGATTGAAAAATCTCTGGGAGATGATTATATCATTTATCTAGTGGATGAAGAACCGCGTACCCTCTCAGAGGCATATGCATCTATAGATGCAGAGTACTGGAGGGAAGTTGTCCATAGTGAGATGGATTCCATCTTATCTAACGGAACCTAGGAGATCACTGATCTCCCAGCTGGTGGTAAGCCTGTGGGCTGTAAATGGATCTTTAAGAGGAAGAGGAGACCTGATGGTAATATTGAAAAATACAAGGCTCGCTTAGTGGCTAAGGGTTTCACTCAAAAGAAAGAGGAGGATTACTTTGATACGTATTCTCCTGTGGCTCGATTGCCCACAATCCGCGTGCTTTTAGCCTTGGCTGCTGCCTATAAGTTTAATGTTCATCAAATAGACGTAAAGACATCATTCCTAAATGGAGAGCTGGAAGAAGAAATTTATATGCAGCACCAGAGGGATTTGTGCTTGAAGGGCAAGAGAGCAAAGTGTGTCACTTGATTAAATCTTTATATGGTCTTAAACAAGCCCCTACACAATGGCATGAGAAGTTTGATAACACGTTGACCACTGCTGGCTTTTGTGTAAATGAAGCTGACAAGTGTGTATATTATCGATTTGCCGGGGGCAGAGGTGTCATCTTGTGTTTATACGTTGATGACATATTATTGTTTGGGACTGATTTAGAAATAATCATGGAGACAAAAACATTCCTCTCCAAGAACTTTGACACGAAGGACTTGGGTGAAGCTGATGTAATTTTAAACATCAAGCTAATTAAAGGTGAGGATGGGATTACCTTGACACAATCTCATTATGTGGAGAAGGTCCTTACTCGGTTTGGACAAATGGACCGTAAACCACTCTCCACACCTTATGATCCATCCTACAAGCTTTGCAAACATAAAGGCAAGCCCGTAGACCAACTATGTTACTCACAAATCATCGGTTCCCTTATGTACCTTAGTAGTGCTACTAGACCAGATATCTCGTATGCAGTATGCAGACTGGCTCGTTATTCGTCCAGTCCAGGAGATAGACATTGGGTCGCATTGCACAGAGTACTTCGGTACTTGAAGGGAGCGATGAATGTTGGTATTAAATATACCGGATATCCGTCAGTGCTTGAAGGATTTAGTGATGCAAACTGGATCTCTGACTCGGATCAAATGAGAGCTGCAAGTGGTTATGTATTCACTTTAGCTGGTGGGGCCGTGTCATGGAAATCGTCTAAACAAACTTTATCGACACGTTCCACAATGGAGGCTGAATTAGTTGCACTTGATTCAGCAGCATTGGGGGTCGAATGGTTAAGAGACTTGTAGTCAGACCTTCCAATGATAGCAAAGCCGATACCGGCTGTCCTAGTATACTGTGATAACATAGCTGTACTGCTAAAGGTGAACAGTAGAAAAGATAACCAAAAATCCTCGAGGCATATTAGAAGACGACTAAATTCGTGTCGGCGTGCTAGAGAGACTGGTATAATTACTGTAAATTATATCAAGTCTGAAAGGAATATCGCAGATCATTTCACTAAGGGACTGGCCCAAAAGCCAATCCAGGCAACGTGCAAGGGAATGGGGCTCATACCCTATTAAAGGTTTCAATTGTGGATAACTATCCTGTATGACCGGAGATCCCGAGATGCAGGCTCTAGGAAACGAAGCACTGTGGAACCAGGAGCACAAACTCTTAAGAGTCCCATTAGCTGTCGTGCTCTATCTGTATGGCAGGTTGATCAATTTGCTCTTAATGAACTTAATGCTATAGGCAGGGAAATTGTCCTATAGAATTTCCTGAAAAAGTTCACCTATATGACCTGACTATGGGGTCGCAGTCCAGGAGAGTCAGAGTTTTCTCTCTAGTGAGCTCATGAAAAGATGCTACAGGGCATGACCGTAACGCCCTGCCCCGTAAGAGAAGCAGACTAACTCCCTAGTACTATGTACCTTTTGGTTGAAGTCTCTCACACTAAGGCTTGTGGATCAAGACGTAGTCCTCCGCTTGCCTATGCAGAGTCGGAGATCATTAGGATAGACTTTGGTTCAAACCTAACAAGTACATTTGCCGAAAAATAGTATATAAACAGTTTTGGGGCTCAATGACATCAACTAGAAAATAAAGAGTGAAAATGATGGGGATTGTTGTTCATTTAATGGATTTTCCCTTTTATTTTCTTATTGGAAAATGAATAATAATTTAAAAAAAAGAAGAGGAAGTGCACCTGACCGTACGGAGCCACTCAAGGCCCATTAGGCCAAGCGACTCAGCCGGCCAGGGACCTTTACCTGGTTGCTTCTTGCAGTCGCTAGAGGGGCGCTCGGTCCTTCTCGACCGAGTCGCACGGAAGCTGCGCGATGGGCGAACAGCTCATGGCGGCGGCGACGTTCAACGCTTGCCCGCTCTATGCGGCATGGCGAGCCGCAGGGAGTGGCTATCTGTACAAGGCTCCGATGCTAGCTGCTACAGGTCTTTAAAATGGGTGCACCTCCTCTCCTCCAGAGGGCTCGATCTGAATCTGAATCTGATCGGAAAACACCTCTCCTTCCACCTTTCCTCTGATCCACTCGATTTGGGAGTTTTGCTCTATTGGAGGTACGGCTGCAGCACTCTTAAGGCTCGGTTAGTTGATGTTAGTGCGATTGACACTTTAGATACTCCTCCCCGGAGGTGTTCAGTCACTTGCGACTATCGTCAGCTACCGTGCTTGTGCTGCTGGACGAAGCCGTTCTTTCGTGCGGTGAACGACCTCGTGTGGGCAGCGTCTTCGAGCGCGTGTCGTGGTCGTTGCATCTGTACTGAGTGCGGTCTGGTGGTGGTGTGGTGTGGTGCTGCACGGTGGTGATCTGGTTGTTATCGACCTTGGCCCGGTATTTGGGCTCCCTGCTGCGTGGTGTGTCTCTGCTCCTCGGGTTGGGGCCGTGGACGTCTCCCTCGGCTCCGACAGCGGCTCTAGTATCTCCGTCTTTGATCCGTCATGGAGGCTCGGACGTGAGCGGCGGAATTGGTTTTCTGGGACAGAACTTCATGTTCGCTTGAGCTTGTCTTTCCACGTAGACAATCTACGTGTTGTGAGTTACCCGCTGCCTTTCTCGGTTTATAGTTCAAAAATATTTATATTTGTGCAATCTGCTAGTACTTGCAACTTGGGTGTGATTGCACTGTTGGACGAATTAATTTATTGCTCGATGATATAAGCGGTGTAGTAAGACAACGTGACAGTCGTTGGTTCTAGAGTATTGATTATTTTCAGCATTGCTAAATTATTTGTCTAAGAATTTACCTCTTTATTGTTGAACTGATTACTGTTGAAACTGCTGATCTGTTTAATTTACCTATGAGCATATAACTTGTGTTTTTACTGTTTTTTATTAAACTTCAGTAATTAGTTTTCCTGGTTATATTGTTGTTATTCTAGGCATTTAATTTTTTATCTAGAACCTAAATTATTGGGTAAGTAGGATTGTCACATTAGTCCAGGATCAGTGATCACCAGTGGCGTTGGAAGGCTGAGCAACCTGCTATTTTGAGAGCAATTATAAATAAACAAATTGTGTTTATATGGTTAATCTGTCTTCTTCATCTACTGGCTATTATAGTTGTTGATATAGAACTGAGTAACTGTATTTATTTTGTACAAGCTTTAGACATGATATTGTTCTTCTATATTATAATTATTTTTGGCTATGATGTGAGTAGATTGTTGTTTATATTTGGAATTCAGTTATTTAATTTAATTAAATATGTTGAAAGCATGTCACTTATATCTGCAATATTACAACAACATCTGGAGCATACAGGTGCAACATATGTAGAACACATGCAAAGATCAAGATATAACACTGGCAACGTGAAAACATTAGTTGCAACAGAAGACTGAAAACCGATGAAATATTTTGAAATATATTGTTGCACATATATGTGGAACATATACAACATCTAGATCAAACGCCTGCAACAATACGTCTAGGAATGAATGAAACATTTTGAACAAAACACTTGCAACATGCCTTTAAAACGATTGCAACATATGCAATATCCCAAGATCTCATTTTACAACATCCAGATGATTTAACTGCAACTTACCTCTGAAATACCTGAAACAATTGAAACAGATAAATTACAACAAGGGGAAGAGAGACCGGCGGGGATTGGCATGGCCGCCGGGTGTTTGTGTGGGCAGAGCTTGGTCGCCGGGATAAGAGAGAGGGTGCAGCTAAAAGTGGGGAGAGCGTCGTGACAGGGTAGGGGAGAGCTACCGACCCCCCTGCAACACCGGCACACCATCTCCAAGGATGCCATCGGAGGCGGGTGGATCTTGGTTGTGCTCCTTGGATCTCACCGGTGTGGAAGAGAGAGCCGCTGGATCTGCAAACGTTTGGGGCTCCTGGTGGAGGAAGACGCCGTTGTGAGCAAAAATGACGTCAGAGGGAGGGTGGGGGCGCTGCTGGGACGATGGAGGAGAACAGGGTCGTCGGCCATGGATAAAGCAGGGGTGTGGAGGAGACAGGTGGGAGAAACCATGGATAAAGCAGGGGTGTGGAGGAGACAGGTGGGAGAAGCGGAAGAGCGTGCTCAGTGGCTCACGGCGCTGCGGGAGCGTGATAAAAGATCCGACACTGCGGTTATGTTTTTTTTTAGAAATAGAAGGGAGGGTATAAGAGCAACTCCAGCAGGCCCCCTACTTTGGCCCCCTATAGCTAAATATGAGAGCTCAGGTAAAAAAACGAGCTCCAGCAGGGCCCCTACTACGGTCCTGAAATTTGAGTGGGCTCTCAGATTCTTCCCTAAGTCCTCATTCCTGTTGGGCCAATAGCTCGGCTCCCATATGTGATTTTACGCTCTCACCCCTCCCTCACCTCCCGCGACGGCCGTGACAACCAAACCCCACATGTCCTTGACAGTTTAAATAATTTTGAGTGTTCTATTTTAAGGGCTATTGCTGGAGTACAGCCCAAAAAACAAGACCCTCAAAAATAGGGAAAGCACTCAAATAAAAAGTATGGACCCTGTTTTAAGTGCTGGAGTTGCTCTGAGAACACCTTCTCGGCCACCCAGTCTACGAGTAGACTCATCCGACTCAGATGAACGCGGCCGGACGTCCTCATACAAGCATTACCGAAGAAACAAAGTCATTATACTCAACGTCCAATCCATTAAGGATATAGTAGATGACATCATCATCATCTATTTTTTTTTCCTGTTGCGGCCATCTCGTCAGCTAAGGCTTTCATCTTCCTATAATAAGCTGAAGCCGAGCTGACACTCTTCCTCTCTTTGGACAGTTGTGAGCACTGCTGCAAAATCTTAGACTTTGATTGAGATGCGAACATGTTGGTGATGGCTTTCTACACATCAGATGCATGTTCGTAGGAAGATACTTGGACAAGAATTTCTCTCGTCATTGAAGACAAGAGGTAACTCAACAATTGCTGATCTTGAGATAACCAATTGACATTGTCAGGGTTCTCAATTACCTCTTTGGTCTTGTCAGACTTCTTTACTTCAAGAGTTTCGGCTGGGGATGGAAGCGTACCATTAAGAAGGACAAGCATCCGAGCTCCTCGCACAGACGGAAGAATCTAGGCTCATCACACCAGAAAATTTTCTCGGGTCAACTTCTCATAGATAGGATGGTGAAGTGTATCGACGCCAATGAAGAAAACATGGAAGCCATGGAGGTTTTTTTTTTGCGGGTAAAAAGGGATTTTTCATTTAACTAGGTCGAGGATTACAGTCATGATCTAAGAGGCCAAGAACGCACGCAGGCGCCTGCCCCGTCCATATCGCAGTATGCATAGCACGCCTAGCTAAATAAGCAAGCTCATGAGCAACTCTATTACAATCCCTTTTAACCTTTCTAACATCCCATTCAGGCAAAAGATGCAGGAGTTCTTTCGCTTCTATGATAGTCCATCTGAGCTCTGATCTATCATCATTGTTGTCCTCTATAGCAGCTGAAAGGATCAAGATGCCCAAGAGGAGGGGTAAATTGGGCTTTTCTAAAACTTATTGCAATAATAAAACCTATCAAGCCTCAATTAACCCCCTAGTGCCTAGAAGTGTGTTTGACAAGAATCAATCGCACAAAAGACTATCGCTAAACCAATTCTACTCTAGCATGGCAATTCAACTTATGAGAGAACAACAAGTAAATGCGAAATTGAATTCCTCAAAGGTAAATGCGTAGTAAAGAGAGTAGAGATGACACGACGATCTTTTTGCCGAGGTATCGAGGTGTCGGCACACCCCCTAGTCCTCGTTGGAGCACCCGCGCAAGGGTATCGCTCCCCCTTGATCCGCGCAAGGATCAAGTGCTCACTACGAGCTAATTCTTCGCCACTCCGGCCCGGTGAATCGCTCGCTACCGGTCACAACTTGGCTTGGGTCATCCACAATGCCTCCGGATGATCACCAAGCTCTCCGATCGCCACCAAGCCGTCTAGGTGATGCCGATCACCAAGAGTAACAAGCAAGAACTCTCACTTGACCAACGCAAGGCTAATGAGATGGGTGGATGCACACTTGCTACTCTCTATTCACTAATGAGGAGTTTGATCACTCAATTATCAAATCTCTCAACCTCACTAGGCCTCTTGCACTCACTTGCAATTATAATGTGTTTTGCAACCTTTCAAATGAGCAAGAGTAACAGCATGAATGAGGGGGAGACATATTTATACCCCCCCACCTCGAAACATGCACGAAGGGGTAAGTCCAGCCAGTTATGCACTGACCGGACGCACCTATCGGGTTGACCGAACGTGTCCGGTCAGTGCCTAACGGCTACGTGACGTTAGGTCTGACACTTGTACGAAGTGCTGATCGGACGCTCCCATGCGTCCGGTCACCACTGACCGGACGCGTCCGGTCGACAATTTTGCTCTCTGGAACCTCTCTGCATGCGACCGGACTCACCCCCCTGGTGCGTCCGGTCGACTGCTGAGGAGCGTCCGGTCACAACCAGGCTCACCCCTCAGCCAACACTACTGACCGGACGCATGCCTCAGCGTCCGGTCACTAGGGTTCGAGCGTCCGGTCGCAGTTTGAAGTCCAAGACGACTTCAGTTTGCGACGCTCCCTTCATGAACTTTCTTTCTTATGATCTTAGGGACCTTTCTAAGCTACCTAGGGCTTTGGTTAACAAGTGTGCACCACACCTAACTCAAAAGTCTCACCTAGGTCAAGCTACCCATTCAAACCCCTCTTAATAGTACGGCCAAAGATAAAACAAAGACCTATGCTACTCTAAGTGTCCTTCAACACCCAATGACACTTAGAACTAGCCTATCACCGTCTTCGACGTCCATCCTTTGAAAACCGAACGAATTCCATCAATAAGGGGGCATGAATACCATAGTGCCCTCACGATCATCATTACCATGACCTAACTCAACTGTTTCTGCAAAACACACGTTAGTCATAGTAATTTACCGTTGTCATCCAATCACCGAAACCCACTGGGGGCCTAGATGCTCACAATCTCCCCCTTTTTGGTGATTGATGACAACCTCAAGTATGTTTGAAAGAGAGGTGAGGTTTTCAATAGCTTGGTTCATATAAGCATGTAACAATAAGATCAAAAGGGGTTAGGCATGCTTATACAAACCAAGTCCACATAAGTACTCAACATAATAAGAGTTAACACAAGTACTTATGAACAAGCTCATTTATCGGAGTATAAGTGCGGAAGCAAAGTAAATGAGCATAATCAAGTGACATGTAGAAAATAACGATTTAAGCATAACATGTCACAACAGAGCATAAACAAGTGACATGGAGTATATAACAAGTGAAGCATATGATGTCACATCCAATATATCATGTCACATCCAAAAGACATACACATATCGTACAAGTGCCAAAAGATAAACATGTATGCATATGAGTGCAAGATCATACAAAAGAACCGAGACCCTCTCACAAGCTCCCCCTACGTCTAACATACGCTCTCTCCCCCTTTGGCATCAAAGACCAAAACCTAAGGGTCGGAAGGCGGGACGGGAGCAGACGAGTCGGGCGACGAGGTGCGCGGAAGTGTCTCAAACTGAGCAAGGTAAGCCTCCTCATCGGACGACGAACTGTGAGCTGGCTGACCCTCGGACACTGGAAGTGGAGGTGAAGCAGTCTGGGTCGGCTCAGCTGACTCGGGAGCGGCCTCTGACGCTGGAAGCTCTGGCTCTGGAAGAGGGTCCACTGTCGCAGTCACAGCCACTGACACTGTCACTGAAGGCTCTGGCGCCGAACTGACCGGTAAAGTCGAACTCTGAGAGACCGGGGGCTCGGACGACGCTACGGAAGAAGGTAGAGTCTCCGTAGTACCAGTAGCTGGAGCAGGAGCTGGAGCAGAAGTCACCAGCAACTGAAACACTGGCGGGGTAGGCAGGCCGGTGAGCTCACTGAAGGAAGCCTCCAAACTCCTCGGGGTCACTAGAACCGACTCCGTCTGAGTGGGAGTGAAGCCTGAGTGAATCGGCGTGAACCCTGGCAGAGGTGAGAACCACTGCGGGTACTGTGGAAAGGGCGAGACCGTCAACGAAGGAACTGACGTGTAGAACGAGGTCGACGGTCCGGGCTGCTGCAGCTGAAACTGAGGCGGCTGAGGTAACTGTGGAAGAGCCGCCATCCTCTCCATGAAGGCAAGTGTCTGTGTCTGGAGCTGAATCATCTGCCTCTGGAGAGCGTCCTGGCGCTCCTGAGCCTGTGCTGCGGCCACTGCCTGTGCCTCTGCCAGTCGAGCCTGCTCCTGTGTCTGTCGTCGCTGCTCCTCTGCCTGACGCTGAACCTCCTCAGACAGTCGAGACTGCTGCTGCTCCATCCGAGAAAGAATAGCCAGGAGGGCTGGATCGGAGCCGGCCATACGCGAGGAGGAGGCCTCGGAGTCGTGAGCTCCCTGTGGACGCATCCTCAGAAGAGGAGCGTAGTCATCGTCGGTGCTGTCAGACGGAAACTCATCGTCGGGGTCCTCTCCCTCTGCCTCAAGGGCTGCAAGCTCAGCCTCAGCTAACTGACTGTCAGTCTCGTCCTGCTGTGCCGCAGTCTCTGTGACAGCCGGCCTCTGGCGCTGACCCCTGGGACGAGTGTCGGGACGATCCCCGGCAATCTGGCGAGTGTCGTACATGGGGAACTCCGTCGGGGATGAGCATAGGGAAGCTGCCGGTGACCCTCGAAGCCCTGTGCCAGTGTATCCTCCATCTCAGAAATAATAACGTCCCAAATGTCGAACTCGAGCTGGGAGACCAAGTGGTGAAGAAGCCAAATCTGAATCCGAGTCAATCCCTCTCTGTAGCCTATCCGGGGCAGAAGAGTACGCCTCATGACCTCGTTCACGAGACGGGCCATCGGCGTCAAGTCACGAGGACGCCGACTGGACCCCTCGCCGAACGGCTCCCAGAAACAGGCACAGACTAGGTCAGCTGGAGGAATCTCGCCTGCGTGTGGTCGCCGAGGTGGCTCTGTCTCTCCATAGCAAACTGTGTGAACCCTGGTCGCATAGGCAGTCAGACCAAGGTACTCTCTAGCACGTGAGCTGTAGAGCCTGTAAGACCTCCCCCTGAAGGCAAAGTGCAGGAACCGGTGGTCCGGGGAGATCCACAGGGACGCGTAGAACTGTCGAACCCACTCCTCAACGTACTGGCCACTGCGTCCAAGGAGGTCGGCTAACCCTGGCAAGTAAGAGAGCATGGGCCGAATAGCCTCTCCAGCAACTGCAACTATCGTCTCCAGTGGGCAAACTCTATGTGGACGAATATGGACACCGTTGTTGACATATGCTCTGTAGAAATCCTCCTGAATAACAGAGTAGAAACCCTCGGCGGCCTGAGTGTGCCTGGCAGCTGGGAACCACTCCTCGTACGGGATCAGACGCAGTGCCTGTACCTGACATGATGTCGTAGCCCGTAAGTCCAAGTGCTCCACAGGTGGGGGTCCCTATGGCCTCGGAGGGGGTCGACCACCCGCCTCTGCCCCTCAGGTCGAGGAGACACCTGAGTGCGAGAGCGGGTGGACCTGCAGAGTGGCTGCTGAGCTGGCTGCTCCTCTGTCTGACCCTCTGCTTGGGTCTCTGTAGCTGAACTGGGGTCTGGAGCTGACCCACTGGCTGTAGCTGCGGCGAGAGCTGAAGCTGCCTCTGACGGGAACTGAAAGTCGGGAGGAAGGAGCTCAGCTGGGTCGTCGAGAGAGTACTCGTGATCCTGAATCCTGACGACGCCTCCCTCAGTCCGAAGCAGAGCCTGCACCTGCTGCTCTGTAAGAAGGTCGCGAATCCTCTGACCGCTCTGCTGACCACTGCTCTGACTCTCCTGAGCTGAAGCCGGGTCTCGAATATGAAGACCTCCTGCCTGACCACCCTGCTCTGCCCTCTCGGCTGCTCGAGCTGCTGCAAGTGCCATCTCTGAATCCCGATCGAGGCGCTTGCGCTTCTTGGACACCAGCTTCTGCGGCTGCTTCCCCTTGTCACCAGAAGGAGGACGAGGGGGAGGAGGATCTGCCCCGGGACCTCCGCCGACGTTCTTGCAGCGAGCCATCGTTACAAGAATAGAACCACTGCCACCAACTGCCACTGACTGCCTCTGAGAACCACGGTCACTGACAAGACCCACTATCAATCAAACAGAGGACTGGACTGAACCTCAGAGGCTTGGCCTCGTTCCGTATCCGCGAGCTTGGCCCCGGATTTAGCTGTCACTGTGACACTGCTCACTGATACGGTCCTGACTCGCTGCAAGAGATAGATAGGGATATATATAAGCATATAATCTAGAGATAAGAAGACCTATCGGAAGCAAAGCATAGAGAGATAAGAAAGATGAGGCGTGGCTTTGCTACCTGACGAGACGCAACGAACCGACCAAGCACAGGTGAGAGACTGACACGTTCGGGCACCACGACGGCTCGCCGGAAGGATTGCGTAGGACTGGGCTGGCCGAGGAGGTGCTCGCCGGTCGTGAAGTGCGATCGTCGTGAAGCCGAGCGCCGGCGAGAGGCGGGTCCGGTAGGGTGAGCGCCGGCGGGGAGGCGCTGGGATGGCGTGCGGCGGCGCTGGCACGGCGAGGAGGCGCGGGCGCGGCGGTGTGGTGCGGGCGCGGGCACGGCGGTGCGGGCGGCCGAGGTGGGGCACGGTGGCGCGAGCGCGGTGGTGTGGTGCGGGTGCAGGCACGGCGGTGCGGGCGGCCGAGGAGGGTCACGGCGGCGCGGAGATTAGGGCACGGCTCGGGCGAGGGCGAAGAAGGAAGACAAGTGGGGGCCCACGTGTCGGTCAGATAAGCTTGAAGCGCTTGATAATGTGCGACTGGACGCTCGGAGGCATGACCGGACGCACGTAGCCCCAGGGTCCGGTCATGAACAGAGAGGTCCAGAAACGCAAAAAAGCCGACCGAACGCGTCCTGTCAAGGACGACCGGACGCACCCAGCGTCCGATCTGACTTCGACCAACGACCGGACGCACCCGCGAGCACATGACCGGACGCGCCGATGACACTGTTCATCGTGTGCGCGAGAAGAACTGACCGGACGCACCAGGAGCGTCCGGTCACAGCGTCCGGTCATAGGGAAAACCCTGTTTTGACTCGATTTTTCGCGCCGACTTCTCCCAACCAAGTTCCAACTCAAATAAGATGCAAATAAACACTAGTTGGAACCCAGAGGAGTTACCTCTCTCAAACCCTCAAAATTTTTCAAATAATTTGCCATAGGCTAAGTTAGTTCTCTAGATAAAATAGGCAATAAAACCCGAGGAGACAACGTGTGGCCACCAAAACTAGGGGTCTCAACCATTAGGAGCCTCAAATGCTCCCCCTAGAGGTGGACGAACACAGCGGTTGCTCAAAGCATAACCGAAAAGAAACGACAAAAGCAACAAACATGCATATGCAATGCAATACGGAATTTGAATCTAGGTTGGTTGTCAAGTTTGCTCATGGGTAAGCTTCTTCACACGCTTTTTAGGGCGGTTGTCTTAACCACGTCTGACAGGCCTATGTGCATAGCATAATTTTAAACATGGCATATGATACAATGCAATGCAATGCAAAGACAACCCCCTTTCACCTTTTGACAAAGTTACTTAGATCAAGCACATTAAGCTCACTTCGCAATCTACAAAGAGTGTTTTCATCTAGGGGTTTTGTGAAGATATCCGCCAATTGATCTTCGGTTCTAACTGCCTCTATGGATATATCTTTCTTGGAAACATGATCTCTAAGGAAGTGATGGCGAATATCTATGTGCTTTGTGCGAGAGTGTTGAACCGAGTTGTTAGCAAGCTTAACCGCGCTCTCATTGTCACACAACAAAGGGACCCTTTCTAGAACTACACCATAGTCTAAAAGGGTTTGTTTCATGTAAAGGATTTGTGCACAACAAGCACCCGCGGCTATGTATTCCGCCTCGGCGGTAGACAAGGCCACACTATTTTGCTTTTTAGAACTCCATGAAACTAGTGATCTCTCAAGCAAATGGCACCCTCCGGATGTGCTTTTTCTTTCTATTTTGCAACCCGCGTAATCCGAATTGGAATACCTAACGAGTTGGAAGTTAGCTCCTTTGGGATACCAAAGGCCAATGCTTGGGGTGTGCTTTAGGTACCTAAGGATTCTCTTCACCGCTATGAGATGTGATTCCCTAGGATCGGCTTGAAAGCGAGCACACATGCACACACTAAACATGATATTGGGCCTAGATGCGGTCAAATATAACAAGCTACCAATGATAGAACGGTAGAGAGTTTGGTCAACCGGGTTACCTCCCACATCTAGGTCGAGATGTCCGTTTGTTGGCATTGGAGTCTTGATAGGCTTGCAATCATCCATGTTGAAGCGCTTGAGGAGGTCTTTTGTATACTTCTCTTGAGATATGAAAGTCCCCTCCTTCAATTGCTTGACTTGGAAGCCTAGGAAGAATGTGAGCTCTCCAATCATGGACATTTCGAACTCCTTCGACATTAAGTCACCAAATTCCTTGCAATATGCTTCATTTGTTGACCCGAAGATGATATCATCAATGTAGACTTGACAAATGAAGATCTCTCCATCAAGCTTCTTGGTGAATAGTGTGGTGTCGACCATCCCAATGGTGAAGCCCTTCTCAATGAGGAAGTCCCGGAGGCGCTCGTACCATGCTCTTGGGGCTTGCTTGAGCCCATATAGCGCCTTGGACAACCTATAAACATGATTAGGATATCTAGGGTCTTCAAACCCGGGAGGTTGATCAACATAGACTAGTTCATTTATGAAGCCATTTAAAAATGCACTTTTCACATCCATTTGATATAATTTAATGTCATGATGTGATGCATATGCAAGGAGGATACGAATAGCTTCGAGTCTTGCAACCGGTGCAAAGGTCTCTCCAAAATCCAAACCTTCAACTTGGGAGAACCCCTTTGCTACTAGCCTTGCCTTGTTTCTAACAACCTTGCCTTGATCATCTTGCTTGTTCCTAAACACCCATTTTGTTCCAATGACTCTTGCGCCTTTGGGTCGCTCTTCAAGTGTCCAAACTTGGTTGCGGGTGAAGTTGTTTAATTCTTCATGCATAGCATTCACCCAATCCGGATCACCTAGAGCTTCATCTATAATGGTAGGCTCAACAAGAGACACAAAGGAGTGATGTTCAATATATAAAGCAAGTTTTTGAGATCGAGTCATTACACCCCTTGTTGGACTCCCTATGATGAGTTCTTGAGGATGAGCTTGTAGTAGAGGAGTAGTCCTTTGATCAACCACTTGAGGGGCCGCTTGTGGAGCATCAACATCTTGAGCTTGTACCACCATTTGATTATGGGAGACATGAGTATCTTCAAATGGATCTCTTCCTTCTTTGTCATCAAAATGTGGTACATTGGATGATGATGGCTTGTCAATGACTTGCACATCATCATCATCATCTTTAGGCTTGATGGCTCCAACCGGCATGTTCTTCATGGCTTCCCTCAATGGTTGGTTCATCACCTACATCATCAAGATTTTCATGCTCTCCTTGAGAGCCATTAGATTCATCGAATTCCACATCATATGTTTCTTCTACCATCCCGGTGGCATGGTTGAATACTCGATATGCTTTGGACTTCAATGAGTAACCAACAAGAAAACCAATATCACATCGGCGTTGAAACTTCCCTAGGTGTTGGCGCTTCTTGTAGATGTAGCATTTGCACCCAAACACTCTAAAGAATGATATATCCGGCTTCTTGTTGTTGAGTAGCTCATAGGGGGAATTGCCAAGGAGACGATAGGGGAACAACCGGTTTGATGCATAGCAAGCGGTGTTGATTGCTTCCGCCCAAAATCTTTCTGGTGTAGTGTACTCATCTAACATAGTCCTTGCTAGGGTGATTAGTGTTCGGTTCTTCCTCTCAACTACCCCATTTTGTTGTGGTGTATATGTTGCAGAGACTTCATGCTCGATCCCAACTTCATCACAATATTGCTCAATGTGGGTGTTGTCAAACTCTCTTCCATTGTCACTTCTTATCTTCTTGATCTTCAATTCAAACTCATTTTGGGCTCTCTTGGCAAACTTCTTGAATGAAGGGGTTGCTTCGGATTTGTCATGAAGAAAGAATACCCAAGTGTATCTAGAGTAGTCATCAACAATCACTAGGCAATAGAGATTTCCACCCAAGCTAGCATATGTTGTTGGTCCAAATAAATCCATGTGTAGTAGCTCTAACTCTCTTGATGTTGACACAAAGGCTTTGGTTGGATGAGTGTTTGCAACTTGCTTGCCGGCTTGACATGCACTACACAATTTGTCCTTCTCAAATTTGACATCCTTCAAGCCCCTAACCAAATCCTTCTTCAATAGCTTGTTGAGAGTGTTCATTCCAACATGTGCCAATCTTCTATGCCATAGCCAACCAAGTGATTGCTTAGTGAACAAACAAGTCTTCAAGTTGGCATCTTCGGAGGTGAAATCCACTAGATAGAGATTGTTGTATCTAAAGCCTTTGAATATCACTTGTGTATCATCTTTCTTGGTTACAACCACTTCCTTGTCGGTGAACAAACATTGAAAGCCAAGATCACATAGTTGCCCAACGGATAGCAAGTTGAAGCTCAACGATGCAACTAGTAGCACATTGGAGATGGTATGATCATTTGATATAGCCACTTTGCCCAATCCCTTGACATTGCCCTTTGAGTTGTCACCAAATGTTATCTTTTCTTGGTCATTGACATTCTCTTCAAGCGAGGTGAACATCCGGGGATCACCGGTCATATGTTGTGTGCAACCACTATCAATCACCCAATGAGATCCACCGGTCTTGTAGTTCACCTACACACACAAGAAATCAAGCTTGAGCTCTTGGGACCCAAACTTGTTGAGGTCCCTTAACCTTCTCCACTAGAGACTTTGCAACCCAAATTTGTTTTGGCCTATTCTTGTTAGGAGGCCCCATGAACATAACTTTCATCTTGCCACTAGAGTCTTGTCTAAGCATGTAGTGAGCATTGAAAGCAAAGGGCCTAGCATGCTTGGGCAAGGGTGTGGGCTTTGGCTCTTCACAATCATGAGCAAAATGGCCTTCCTTTCCACACTCATAGCATCTTCCAATCTTCTTCTTCTTTGGCTTAGTGATGCTCTTTCGTTGCTTCATCTTTTCTTCAAGGAATCCAATGTCATTTCTATTTGTCTTCATGACCGTGTTCATGAGTAGCTCACTTTTAAGACATTGTCCCTTGGTGAATTTCTTCAACCCGGTGGTGAGGTGCTCCTTCTCTTTCTTGAGTTTGTCATTCTCTTGTTGGAGCTCTAATTGAGATGGTGTCATCTTGTAATCTCTCTCCATCTTCAATCTCTTGTTCTCTTCTTTTAGCATGTCAAGCTCAAGTGTCATGCTATACTCATCATCTTGGGTCTCAACAATGACTTGCTTTGTGGTTGCAAGCTTCTCTAGATCAATCTTGAGCTTTGCATTCTCATTCTTGATCTTGATATAATCATCATAGTGATCGGCCACAACCACCTTCTTGCCCTTGCCACTAGCTCTTTGCTCATCATGCTCACTAACCAAGTCCTCACAAGATGTTGCTATGTCACACTTAACAACAAGGTTAGGAGCATCAAGTGTCTCATGTGAAAGCATATCATAAGCAATGGTGAGAGTATCATAATCTACTTTCACTTGAGTGTATTGTTTTTTGAGCAATTGATAACTAGTGGTAAAGTCACTATGCAACTTATCAAGTTTCTCATTTTTAGCTTTGAGCTCTTTGTTAGAGGACTTGAGCTCCTTGATAGTGGATGACATAGTAGCAAGTTCATTTTTTAGCTCATCACTAGCATGAATAGCATGATCACATTTTTCAACAAGAGATTCATTTTCATCAACAAGCTTTTCATTTTTAGCTCTAGTATTTCTTATGATTTTAGAGTAGTCATTTAGCAATTTGACAAGTTCATCATAAGTGGGAGCCTCAAATTCACCATCACTATCACTATCACTAGAGTCATCATTGTTTTGTACCTTCCGGTCACCCTTGGCCATAAGGCATAGGTGTGTAGATGATGATGGCGACAGTGGTGGTGGTGGTGTAGAGGAGCCAATGACTAGAGCGGCCACCTTCTCCTTCTCATCATCACTATCTTCATTTGATGAGCCACCAGAGGAATCAATGTCGGTGAGCCAATCACCAACAATGTAAGCCTTTCCACCTTTCTTGTGGTATTGCTTCTTCTTCTTGCCATCCTTCTTGTAGTAGGGCTTTTCATCCTTCTTCTCATCTTCACTTGATGAGTCATACTTCTTGCCCTTGTTCTTGTTCTTGTAGCTCTCTTTCTTGGGCTTGGTGCATTGATGAGCAAGATGGCCAAGCTCACCGCAATTGTAGCAATCCATTTCGGAGATTGGCCTCCTCTTGCTACTTGTGAAGAACTTCTTCTTTCTTGAGTCAAAGTTGACTCCATTCTTGTGAAGCTTCTTCAACATCTTGGTGGTCCTTCTCACCATGAGAGCAATGTTGGAATCATCTTCTTCATCACTTGTGCTCTCATGATGCACCACAATAGCCTTGGACTTGCCCTTCTTGTCATGGCTAGCTTTGAAGGCCAAGTCCTTCTTCTTGTCGGTGGAGGAGCCACCACTTGGTGTGATGTGCATGTACATCTCATGCGCATTTATCTTTCCCAAGATTTGAGTTGGTGTAGCGGTGGAAAGATCACCTTGATGTAGCACCGTCACGATGTGTCCATACTTCTCAATTGGAAGGACACAAAGAATCTTCCTCACAACATCGGATGGTTGCATTTGTGTGAGGCCAAGTCCATTGAGTTCTTCTACAAGAACATTCAAGCGTGAGTACATTTCATTTGCACTTTCATTAGCATGCATATCAAATGAATGAAGCTTTTGCATAACTAAATGATATCTCTCCTCACGCTCACTCTTGGTCCCCTCATGGAGAGCACAAATGTTATCCCATAGATCATGGGCATTCTTGTGGTTCCGGACGCGGTTAAACACATCCTTGCAAATGCCTCTAAAAAGAATGTTTTTGGCCTTTGCATTCCACTTCTCATTTTCCTCCTCATGTGGCGTGAGGCTAGTGCCTTCCTTGGGTTTGGGGAACCCGGTTATGGCGGCATCGCGGCATTTCACATCAACCGCTTCTAGGTACGACTCCATACGGATTTCCAATATGGAAAGTCGTCTCCCTCGAACATGGGAGGTGGTCCATCACCTCCGGACATCTTAACTCTAGGCGGTTAAGCCTAAATCGAGAGCACGAGGCTCCGATACCAATTGAAAGGATCAAGATGCCCAAGAGGGGGGGTGAATTGGGCTTTTCTAAAACTTCTTGCAATAATAAAACCTATCAAGCCCCAATTAACCCCCTAGTGCCTAGAAGTGTGTTTGACAAGAATCAATCGCACAAAAGACTATCGCTAAACCAATTCTACTCTAGCATGGCAATTCAACTTATGAGAGAACAACAAGTAAATGCGAAATTGAATTGCTCAAAGGTAAATGCGTAGTAAAGAGAGTAGAGATGACACGACGATCTTTTTGCCGAGGTATCGAGGTGTCGGCACACCCCCTAGTCCTCGTTGGAGCACCCGCGCAAGGGTATCGCTCCCCCTTGATCCGCGCAAGGATCAAGTGCTCACTACGAGCTGATTCTTCGCCACTCCGGCCCGGTGAATCGCTCGCTACCGGTCACAACTTGGCTTGGGTCATCCACAATGCCTCCGGATGATCACCAAGCTCTCCGATCGCCACCAAGCCGTCTAGGTGATGCCGATCACCAAGAGTAACAAGCAAGAACTCTCACTTGACCAACGCAAGGCTAATGAGATGGGTGGATGCACACTTGGTACTCTCTATTCACTAATGAGGTGTTTGATCACTCAATTATCAAATCTCTCAACCTCACTAGGCCTCTTGCACTCACTTGGAATCACAATGTGTTTGTCAATCTTTCAAATGAGCAAGAGTAACATCATGAATGAGGGGGAGACATATTTATACCCCCCACCTCGAAACATGCACGAAGGGGTAAGTCTAGCCAGTTATGCACTGACCGGACGCACCTGTCGGGTTGACCGGACGCGTCCGGTCAGTGCCTAACGGCTACGTGACGTTAGGTCTGACACTTGTACGAAGTGCTGATCGGACGCTCCCATGCGTCCGGTCACCACTGACCGGACGCGTCCGGTCGACAATTTTGCTCTCTGGAACCTCTCTGCATGTGACCGGACTCACCTCCCTGGTGCGTCCGGTCGACTGCTAAGGAGCGTCCAGTCACAACCAGGCTCACCCCTCAGCCAACACTACTGACCGGACGCATGCCTCAGCGTCCGGTCACTAGGGTTCGAGCGTCCGGTCGTAGTTTGAAGTCCAAGACGACTTCAGTTTGCGACGCTCCCTTCACGAACTTTCTTTCTTATGATCTTAGGGGCCTTTCTAAGCTACCTAGGGCTTTGGTTAACAAGTGTGCACCACACCTAACTCAAAAGTCTCACCTAGGTCAAGCTATCCATTCAAACCCCTCTTAATAGTACGGCCAAAGATAAAACAAAGATCTATGCTACTCTAAGTGTCCTTCAACACCCAATGACACTTAGAACTAGCCTATCACCGTCTTCGTCGTCCATCCTTTGAAAACCGAACGAATTCCATCAATAAGGGGGCATGAATACCATAGTGCCCTCACGATCATCATTACCATGACCTAACTCAACTGTTTCTGCAAAACACACGTTAGTCATAGTAATTTACCGTTGTCATTTAATCACCGAAACCCACTGGGGGCCTAGATGCTCACAGCAGCAACCAGTCTCGCTGAATCCGACTCCAAAATAGTCGGGCCGGGGCACCATTTAGAGACCAAACGAAGGCCTTCCACACAGGCCTGGCCCTCTGCTTCCTCTGTTGTGGCGCAGTGGAAAAGTACGCGCCAGGCCGTTAGCAAGACTTTGCCATTGTGATCCCTGACGACAACTCCAACACCAGCTCCACCTGTATCATTGACGAAGGAACCATCAACATTAACCTTCAGCCATCCTTCTGGTGGCGCCTCCCAAGTCGGAACCTTAGAAGCCGGCTGACCGCGGCAAGGTGCAGCATCCCAACACTTTGTCTTGCCTTTTCCATCTTGCGGCTCACTATGTCGAACCTGCAAAAGCACCTCTCGATAGTTCAGCAGGAAAGAAACTGAGTCCGAGATACTAACCGGGCCTGAATTATGTGTGAGGTTATTATGCACCGTCGATACTCTCCATAGGATAAGAAGGATTAGGTCTCCTTGCTCGTGGGTACATCGGTCGAGTAGGAGGAGGAGCCAGTCTGGACCTTTCTTTCTGAAGCAATCCTCACTCGGTACAGGCCAGTGATCCCGCATAGCACAACGGAGATTCCTCGCTTGCGGGCACTCGACAGTAGCATGGTAACTGTCTTCCACTGCACTATTACATATAGGGCACTGCGCATCCAGTTCAAGAGTTCTAACAAATTTATTTTGTTGTGTCGGTAAGATATTCCTTGCTAGCTTCCAGGCAAAAATACGAACCTTTGGTGGCACATCAGCATTCCACAGCCTATTCCATAATTTGCGTTCACCATCCGGCGAAGAGCTGGTTGCCTCCGCCCTCGGAATTTCCTGCAGATTCAGGCCTAGGCGATAAGCACTGCGCACAAAAAAAATGCCTGATTTTTTCCAGGTACCATGCTAGCACATCCTCTGTTCGTCTCTGTGGTAACCTGATACTTGCAATCGCCTCCGCATCTGCTGGGTTAAAGATCGCATGAATCTTATTATAATCCCAACCTCTATTATCACTGTCCAAGAGCTCGGACACCCAGTGCAGACGACACCGACCACGTCGCGTGGAGGTCCTGCAATTAAACCCGCGCGGTATCGAGGGTCGCGCCAAATACGAACACTCAACCCATTACCAATCCTCCATATTAAACCTTGTTTCAGCAGATCAAGGCCGTGCAAGATTGCATGCCATGTTGGAGATGCATTTGCCGTGGTCACCGTATCGATCAACGATCCCCTCAGAAAATATTTTGCTTTCAAAATACGGGCACACAAACTGTCTGGCTTATCCAAAATTCTCCAGGCTTGTTTGGCTAGCAGGGCCTGGTTGAAAATTCTCAAATCCCTAAAGCCTAGCCCTCCTTGTCCCTTGCTTAGGACCAAGTCTTTCCATGCCGCCCAAGCCGTTCTCCTTTTACCATTCTCAGAACCCCACCAAAAATCTCTAATAATTGACGTCAGACTATCACAGAGAAGTAGAGGTACCTTGAAGACGCTCATAATATACGTCGGAAGCGCTTGCGCAACTGCCTTGATCAAGACATCTTTGGCCGCTGCAGACATGTGTTTTTCTGTGAAGTCATTCAGTCTTTTGCTCAATCTATTTTTGAGCGGCTGGAATTGCTCACCCTTCATCCTACCCGAGGGTGTAGGGAGACCAAGGTACTTAGCTTCAAAAGTCCTTTTTTCTACTCCGAGGATGTTCTGAACTTGCGCTTGGGTTTCCGTTTGTTCCTCACCTTTAAACATAACTGAGCATTTGGCCGAGTTAATTAACTGTCCAGTGCACTTCTCATAGGTCGCCACAATATCCTTGACCTGCTGGGCTTGGCTAACATCACCTTTAAAGAATAGTAGAGTATCATCGGCAAAAAGGAGATGCGACACGCCCGGCGCAGCCCTGCAAATTCTCAGCTCCTGTAGTAAATTAAGCTGAACTCTCGTGTTGATCAATTTCGACAACCCATCAGCAATAAAAAGAAATAGATACGGAGATAGAGGATCACCTTGGCGTAGACCACGGGACGGGGTAAATGATGCTGACAAAGCACCATTGAAGCGAACTTGGTAGCGCACCGATGACACACACGTCATCACTCGGTGTACCCATGAACTTTGAAAGCCCAGCTTCAGTAGAACACTATTAAGGAGACCCCAATCCACTCGGTCATAGGCTTTGGATAAATCCAATTTGTAAGCACAAAATTCACTGCGGGAGTCGTTGTTTGTATTTATCGCATGCAGGCACTCAAAAGCTATCAATGCATTGTCTGTAATCATCCTCCCTGGAATAAAGGCACTCTGATTTGGGGATATGATATCCTCCAACAACGGCCTCAATCTGTTCACCACGCATTTAGAAACAACTTTGTAGATCACATTGCATAAACTGATTGGTCGAAAATCCTTCATGGTTTCTGGGACAGGACCCTTGGGAATGAGCACTATACACGTATCATTAACCCCATCAGGCATGTGCCCAGTAACAAAAAATTGCTGCACTGCCGGAATAATGTCTTCCTTTAGTAAGCTCCAATTTCTCTGAAAAAAACGTGCAGGGTAGCCATCCGGCCCCGGAGCTTTCAAGGGCCCAATCTGAAATAACGCATCACTAATCTCCTTTGCTGAATATTCCTTGCATAAATCAGTATTCATCTCAGATGAGACACATTCCTCAAAAAGGCCAACAATTTCCTCCGGAGCCACAGTATCATCTTTGGTGAAGAGAGACTCAAAGTAACTCGTCGCTTCATGCTGCATAGCCACTTGGTCCATGCACCAGGTATCATCCTGGAGTTTCAGCTTCTTTATATAATTTTTCTTGGATCTCCATACAGCTTTCCTGTGAAAAATCTTTGTGTTTCTATCACCCTCTTTAAGCCAAGTGATACGCGATCTCTGGAGCCACATCATCTCTTCTCTATATAACAATTCATCAAGATCCCGTTTGGTTTTTAAAATCTGTGCCTGATTTTGGACAGGGCCATCTGCTTCCAGAGTTCCCAGCTGAAGTCGCAATCGCTCCAGGTCTTTCCTAACATGACCAAATTTATGCTTGCTCCAGGATCCTAGCGCCAAGGCAACTTGCTGGAGTGTCTTAGCAATGCCGCCCAGGTCACTCCCTGGATTTCTATTTAGCCAGGACTTCTCAATCTCAATAGATAGATCATCTGTTCTTTCCCACATGATTTCATAACGAAAATTTTTTGGACTACGATTCACCAAGCCTTCCCCTGCGGTTTTGAGTAGCAAGGCCTTGTGATCCGATCTTGAGGAATTCAAGTGGGTCACCGAAGCCTCTGGAAACCTCAAAAACCACTCTGAGTTTGCTGTACCACGATCCAGTCTTACCCTGACATTGCGGTGCCCCCCTTGATTGTTGTTGTATGTCCAGGGAAGGCCACTAAAGCCAATATCTTCGAGGTCACAAAAGCTTAGCGCCTCCCACCACTCTGCTGGAGTTGCTCTGAGAACACCTTCTCGGCCACCCAGTCTACGAGTAGACTCGTCCGACTCAGATGAACGCGGCCGGACGTCCTCATACAAGCATTACCGAAGAAACAAAGTCATTATACTCAACGTCCAATCCATTAAGGATATAGGAGATGACATCATCATCATCTATTTTTTTTTCCTGTTGCGGCCATCTCGTCAGCTAAGGCTTTCATCTTCCTATAATAAGCTGAAGCCGAGCTGACACTCTTCCTCTCTTTGGACAGTTGTGAGCACTGCTGCAAAATCTTAGACTTTGATTGAGATGCGAACATGTTGGTGATGGCTTTCTACACATCAGATGCATGTTCGTAGGAAGATACTTGGACAAGAATTTCTCTCGTCATTGAAGACAAGAGGTAACTCAACCATTGCTGATCTTGAGATAACCAATTGACATTGTCAGGGTTCTCAATTACCTCTTTGGTCTTGTCAGACTTCTTTACTTCAAGAGTTTCGGCTGGGGATGGAAGCGTACCATTAAGAAGGACAAGCATCCGAGCTCCTCGCACAGACGGAACAATCTAGGCTCATCACACCAGAAAATTTTCTCGGGTCAACTTCTCAGAGATAGGATGGTAGGATGGTGAAGTGTGGAAGCCATGGAGGTTGTTATGACTTGAATCGTAAAAAAAAAACAACTAGATGCACATCTAGGAGAAGGAGGCTTTTGTTACCATATAAAATAATTTAGATAGCTTATAGTACAGGTTTTGAAAGATCAGACTCTAACTAGGATCTACTCCCTCCGTCCCTAAAAAAAAAAGTCATTCTCGCTTCCTAAAAAGTCAACAGATATTAACTTTGACCAAATATATAAAATAAAGTATTAATATTTATATTACATAATTAGTATCATTGGATAGATCTTTGAATGTACTTTTATAATAAAATTATTTGGAGATAAAAATATTGCACACATTTTGTACAAATTCAGTCAAAGTTAAGAAAGTTTGACCAGCACGCATCCCATAGCGACTCTTTTTTTTTGACGGAGGGAGTACGTCCTAGAGTCATGTCCTATTACATGAACATAATTCTACAATGTCAAGCTAATGGTGTCGCCCACCCTCCCCCAGCCTTTCTTGCCCACGTCCCGCCATCCGTTCTCATCGCTCTTGATGAGCTGGACCTCGAACATGGCCTCCCCGCTCCTCATCTCCTCGGCGAGGCTGTCCACGAGGAACCCCGGCACGGCCACGTCGCGCCCGCTCGCGACGACGGACGGCAGAGCCTTCGACTCCCGGGGCCCCACGCGCGCCTCCGGCACGCGGCCGCTGGCCATGGGGAGCCGGAGGTGCGAGTAGGACACCTTGATGGACGTGCCGGGGCCGATGCTCGCGCCCCGCCACCGGCTGTGCGAGGCGACGCCGACGGTGACGTTGAACGCCGGGCTCAGCAGCGTGCCCGGCGGCCGGCTCGGCCGCAGGTCCGTCTCCGGGTCGAGGCCCGAGACGGCGGTGATCGCGGCGGAGTACAGCGGCGAGTTGACGGAGTCAAACGCGAACGTAAGCCCCACCGCGATACCGACCACCACGGCGGCGATGCAGACGCAGACGAGGAAGTCCTTGCATCGGCATCCTTCGCCTTTGCTGCCGCCGGATTCGCGGGACGCGCCCATGGTTAACTCTGTTCGTCTCTGTGGCTTCTTCTTCGATTCAAAGGGGATGATGGGGGCCTGCTGGCCGCGCCTGTGGGCTTTATTATATATATAGGAGGACTAGGAGTATCGTCCGTGGACTGCATGCGCGCGTGTATTGCTGCTAGAGGACTCGCTTGCTGTCACAGACGTACCAGGGAGTTCGTTTGCAACAAAGAGCCCGTGCATGACACGAGTGCATGGGCACAGCATTGCAGATCTGCAGGCCTCTACAAGGTGGTTCACATCCACGTTGGGCTCTCGTGTGATGCCCGACTCAGCCCCACGGAACGGAACTAACTTCAGCACAACCTTCGTGGCATTCTCACTCCTCGCGCTCGCGACTTGCGAGCCAGGAACGGAGCCGTTCCTCGACGCCGGCGCCGGCGCCGGACGCAATTGGAGCACCGCGTGCGTCCAGCGCGGCACTTGCTACGCGGCGGTCGTTTCCTACTCCTACCGCGGCGCGCAATGGCAAGCGGCCCCGTCCTGCGGTTCTGCGCTAGCTCTGCCGAGCACCGCGGTGGCCATATGCCGCAGTTCGAGGGACCGGCCGACCGGCTTGCCGAGGAGCGATCAGGCGCGTCCCGGCCGCCACGCACATTGGACACAAAAGACTCCGAGAATATTCGTGTTATTAAACTAGTTTAAGTTTAACTAGATTTATAATAAATAATATTAAGATTTATGTCTCCAAATCGATTTATTAGTTATTAAACAATATATTTTATAAATAATAATATTTATTTTATATTATAAATGTTAGTATTTTCCTATAACCTTGATCAAACTTGAATACTTTCTTTTCTAGACGGAGGGAGTATATATTTTGTAAAAAAATAAAATGCTTTCTCCTTAAATATGTTGCAATGTCATAAAATACCTAGGAGGCCACCTATTTCGTGCATATGAAACTATCATAAAACTCCTACTAAGACCGGCTTAAGAGGAAAGGAGTAACTGACATAAATAAATTTCTTGAGAATTAACCAACAATTGGTTTATATTACTATGAAACTTTAACTATTGTAATATAAACCTAACAGTATTAAATTTTTAATCAAATATACTATCCAAAAACCATAAGTTTATAATGATAAATAAATAAATAAATAGTTAAAATATTAATTTAAAAGATTGTGCCATGTTAGACTGTCTTGTTAACTAGAGCGGACGAAGTATACCTCATTTTCGAGTAACATACTGATCCAAAGAATTACACTAATTCAGGATGCAAGCTATCATATACGCACTTCAGTTTAGAGCATCTCCAAGTGTTTGCTATATTTTACTTGACAAATCTTGTATTTTACCAACTTCCAAAAAAATATGGCAAGTAAAAAAAGTCTTTCTCCAAGAGTTTTGCTATTTTTAACTTGCTAAAACTAAAAAAACACGTCGAAGTCGGGAAGTCGTAGAAGCCGAGAACGGAGCGTCTTCGTCGTTGTCTCAGTGATTGAAGCATAATCTCCATGGCTCCCATGAAACACGACGCACTAGTGCACAATCACCTCTCTCCTGCCTAGGTCCTAGGTCCTGCAGCCCTCGACCAATGGAGTAGTCCAGTAGGCGGCCGGCCCCCGACCCCGACATGGCCATAGTGCGATGGCTGACGTGGACAGGAAGCGGTCGTCGTCGTACTGCCGTCGGCACACGACAGCAGCCAGATCGCAGCGGAAGGTCCCGTCGGTCCGCGCAGAAGAAGTCCTCGCGCCGGAAGAAATTGTCGCGCACACGTGAAGGAGAGGCCACGATGCGCGATGGCAACTCAATACGCGCGCGTATATTTACGCGCTGAGGACGGGGATTTGGCAAGTTGAAATAAATGACAAGTTGAAATAGCAAACTGTTGGAGGCTCTTTTTTCATGTTTTGTCATAATTTGATAGATGAGAAGTTGATATAGTAAACTGTTGGAGATGCTCTTAGCCTTATCTGTTTTATAGTTTGTAAAAACTTACGTGTATATTGTTACCATCTGCAACCTAAAAGACCCCAGATTATCACGATCCACAGGTCTGTCTGTTGCGGTCTGATAATCTACTTCCTCTAGCTTGTAGATTTGCAACAATCTCCTATCCACATTCCACAGCCCCCAATCAAACAAGGACCATAAGAGAACTGACTAAGCCAATTTCAAAACAAAACAATTTTGATAGGTTGTGTTTAGATGTATCCTTAAAAAAAATGAATGTCACATCGAATGTTGCGGCACATTTAGTCTATTAAAATAAAGTAATTATAAAATTAATTACACCGCCACATAATATTTAACGAGAAGAAGCTATTAAGCCTAATTAATCTATTATTAGCATATGTTTACTGTAGCACTACATTATCGAATCATGAATTAATTATGTTTAATAGGTTCGTCTCATGAAGTAGATTTCGACTGATAAATTAGTTTTATAATTAGGGGGTGTTTGGATCCCTGGCAAAAAAAAATTGTCTGTCACATCGGGCGTTGCGGCACTAGTTTCGTCTATTAAAAATAAACTAATTATAAAACGAATGTTGGTGATGGCTTTCCACACATCAGATGCATATTCGTAGGAAGATACTTGACAAGAATTTCTCTCAACAATTGCTGATCTTGAGATAACCAATTGACATAGTCAGGGTTCTCAAATACCTCTTTGGTCTTGTCAGATTTCTCTACTTCAAGAGTTTTGGCTGGGGATGGAAGCGTACCATTAAGAAGGCCAAGGCCAAGCATGAATCTGGGCTCGCCAACTTTTCAGAGATAGGGATGGTGAAGTGTATCGACGCCAACGAAGAAGACGTGGACGCCATGGAGGTTGTGGAGACTCGAATCGGGAAAAGAAACAGCGCTAGATGTAATATAGGAAAAGGAGGCTCTTGATACCATATAAAATAATTTAGATAGTTATAGTACAGGTTTTTGGAAGTTCTAGAGTCATGTCCTATTACATGTACAAAATTCTACAATGTCAAGCTAACGGTGTCCCCCACCCTCCCCCAGCCCTTGCCCACGTCCCGCCATCCGCTCTCATAGCTCTCGCTGAGCTCGACCTCGAACATGGCCTCCCCGCTCCTCATCTCCTCGGCGAGGCTGTCCATGAGGAACCCCGGCACGGCCACGTCGCGCCCGCTCGCGACGACGGACGGCAGAGCCTTGGACTCCCGGGGCCCCACGCGCACCTCCGGCACGCGGCCGCTGGCCATGGGGAGCCGGAGGTGCGAGTAGGACACCTTGACGGACGTGCCGTGGCCGATGCTCGCGCCCCACCACCGGCTGTGCGAGGCGACGCCGACGGTGACGTTGAACGCCGGGCTCAGCAGCGTGCCCGGCGGCCGGCTCGGCCGCAAGTCCGTCTCCGGGTCAAGGCCCGAGACGGCGGTGATCGCGGCGGAGTACAGCGGCGTATTCAAGGAGTCAATCGCGAAGGTAAGCCCCACCACGAAACCAACAACCACCACGGCGACGATGCAGACGCAGCAGAAGTCCTCGCGTCGGAATCCTTCGCCTTTGCTGCCGCCGGATTCGCGGGACGCGCCCATGGTTAACTCTGTTTCGTCTCTGTGGCTTCTTCTTCTCGATTCGAAGGGGATGATGATGGGACCTGGCCGCGCGTGTGGGCTTGATTATATAGGAGGACCAGGAGTAACATCCGTGGACTGCATGCGCGCGTGTATTGCTGCTAGAGGACTCGCTTGCTGTCACAGACGTACCAGAGTTGCTGTCGGACGTACCAGAGTTCGTTTGCAGCAAAGAGCCCGTGCATGACACGAGTGCATGGGCACAGCGGCATTGCAGATTTGCAGGCCAGTACAAGGTGGTTCACATCCACGTTCAGCTCCCGTGTGATTGCCCAACTCATTCTCATGAAACTAACTTCAGCACGACCTTTCATGGCATTATCTCTCCTCGCGTCGCCACGGGAGAGCCCGAGCCAGGAACTCCTGGACGACGACGACGACGACGACGACGACGACGACGACGACGACGACGACGGCGACGGACACAATTGGAGCACCGCGTGCGTGTAACATCCCTGGTTTTCCAACAACCAAAAATATGAGCTTTTTAAAACTTTTTCTTGTAATGTGTGGAACATGTAGCCGTTAGACTAAACGATAGTCAAACGTAGGAGTGTTTGCTCATGAAACGTTGCATACATATAGTTTTGCTTGTAGGAGTCTGCTCGAGTTCTCGAGACGAATCACGGTTTGGGTCATGTCCAGAGTTTGGGTGTACGAATCCATAGCGATCTCTTCTTATCCTTCTTGAAACCCTTCTCGATCTCTCTCTCTCTTATTCTCGACTCCAAGTCATGATAATTCATAACTCGGGGAAAATCCTTTTCCCTTTCTTCTCTCTTATCCAATTTTGAGTTTTTCCCCAAACTCCCTTCGAAATTCATCTCAAGCTCCTCCTTTAAATTCATCCGAGCAACCCGGAGAAAACTTCCATCTTTTACTCGAGCAATGAAGTGGTGAACCTACTTTTTGAATACCATTCGAAATCCACCCAGATGCATTTCGAATTTCTTCCCAAACTTCCCTGTTAATCCCTCTCATCTTTTCCCTTATCAAAAATAGGAAAAACCTTTTCTCTTCCTTGGGCCCTAACCCCCCAACTAGCCCACTTCCCCCCTCTCCCATCTCTCCCCCACCGGTCCATCTCCCCTCCCTCTCGCCAGGCCCAGCAACACCACCTGCCCTCCCTCCTTGCGGTCTGAGCACCAGGCCCGCTCGCCCCTCTCCCCCAGCAGGTCGGCCCATGCTAGCTCCCTTCCCTGCAGGCCGCGTCGCACCGGCCCATCTAGCCCAGCCGCGCGCACCACCCAAACCCTAGTAGGGCACGGGCGCTCCTGGCCGCCGCCGCCGCCAAGGGCACAGCCGTGCGCGCCTCCTGATGCCATGGCACAGACGTCGATGTGTGCCACGCGTCCGCGCGTACGGACGTCGAGGCTCTTTGTCGTTCAATCCTCGAAGCCTAGCTCGGCGCCCTATAAAGCCTGCAGTCGCCGCTTGCCACCTCTCTTTTCCTGGTGCCAGCTTGAGCCCTTGTATGCTTGTACCTATTCTAGACCGAAGCGCTCCTAGATCCTCGCGGTGACAACCGCACCGCTACAGATTCTAGGAACGTCTAGCGCCATTTAGTGCGCATGGGTTGAGGTACCCTACGAGTGGTTTAAGTGCTTGTGATCTCGGTATGTCGCTCCCTTCGATGTCCGTCTTTGCCATGGCGCGTGCATAGAAGGAAGCGAGACTACCTTTGCTTCTCGTTTCTCTTCCTGTTCTGTTTCCTCTTCTCAGTTCTCGTCGATTACAATGGCATATGGATCGAGCAAGAGATCGGGATTGTTTTCCTTTTTCCCTTGTCGGCCCGATCTATTCGATCCCGTCCTTAGCCATGACGATAGATCGAAGATCGAACCCTTGTTTTAGTTGGCAAGGCTAAGGTTCATGTCATGATCCCGGTTCCGTGCGAGTCGACTCGATCGACCGTAGGAAAACATTTACACCGAGAACATGACATAGACGTGCTTAGCCGAGTTTATCCTTCGCCTCTTTTGAGCCCGAGGAAAACGAACTCGCTTCGTGAGGGCTAATCCTGTTTTTGTGTGATGATTGCGTAAGTCGAGATCTAGTCTCAACCATTTTACTCAGGTCGTACAGGTCGACTCTGTCGGCCCGGGAAGTACGAGCTAGGTTGTGACTCGAGCTTGTGCTTAGCAAGCATCCGCTCCTGCGTCTTTTCGAGCCCGAGGATCAGACGTCCTCCGCGAGGGTTGAGTCCTTTCTCTATTTAGTGTCCTTAGCATCTTTCAGGTCTAGTTGTCGTGTCAGTGTTCTGATTGCTCTTTTGTCTTGCTTGCCGGTCTCGCGAGGTAGTTGTGTCGAGAGTGGCCTTGATCGGACCGGAGCCCGCTGGAGGAGACCGAGGACAACACCAGGACCCGAGGAGAACGGCTACGAGCACGTCAGAGATCTCGGACTAACAACGTAACAGGTGCCACAGCCCATCCAACCTCGTAGAATCCTATTAGACAAGCAATAATGTAGCTGCTAGCGCTTTACTATTTTGCAAATGAACTGTGATAGGTTGCATGTTAGATTGCTTGTGAAGCTTATACCTTGACGCAACCCTTTCCCCTGCACACCCGCTGTTAGACTAAACACCGCTTATTATATATACTTGCTACTCACTTCAACTATGCATTATATCTGTGATGTGATGCTTGGTGGATGTTGCTTGTGGGTGGCTAAGGCACATGGTGCCGTGATAACAGGATGCTGACTTGGGGAGATCTTGGCGTGTGTCTTGGGTGCGTGTGGTGAGGGCTGAGTCGACTGGACAGGATCTACGACGAGTCCGGTGATGAGTCTTGTCGAGGGGATGTGACCTGGGCATCCCCTGGGGAGTACCTGTGGCGGGTACATTGTGATCTTGAGAAGAGGTCCTCGGGAGGAGTGTCTTCGTGGGACGAATCCCCGGGATAGAGGTGTTGTGTCAGCACGGGGGCGATGGAAGCCCCGAGGAGGAGATATCTTGTTCAGTCCTTAGGACTTATTGCGCTGGGCCACCGACCATAGTACTTTCGTGCGCACCACTTGTTCTTGTATGGGCACAGAACCGTTCCTACCCCCTGGGCGAAACGATGTCATTACTGCTAGGCTGAAAGGTGATAAGTGTAGGGAGGTAAGGGCTGGATACCCACACCCTCCTAAGACAACGTGGTGTTTATTTGGTGCGCCAGGATCCACGTCTCACAGTCTCAGCGTTACGGTTAATTTCCGAGGTGCCCCAGGGCTGAGAGGTAGGATGGCATCGTTGCGGATTAGGGGGATGTTCGGAATCAGCTTAGACGAGCCGGATCGTCGAGGATAGCTAACCTGTGGTTCCAGGCGTACACACTCTGCAGAGTCGATCGATCTATACGTATAGCCGTGTCCACGGTCATGGACAACACTATGTGCTCAGAGTCTCCCGGACTTAGTGAGAGGTGTCCTTTCTTCTTCCCCCCTGGGTTGATAGGTCCGACATTGGCCGTTGAGGCAGGTACGAGTGGGAGTCGTCTTTGCCGCCTAGAGAGTGTGAGTGTGGTGAGATGTGTGGATGTGTGGATGGGATGGATGGATGGATGGTCGTGTGGCCGTATGTTCGGTCGATGACCGAATGGAAGGCCATGCGGCCGGGTATCTGGATTAAAACTTGATGATTATATATATTTATAAAATATTGACTACCTGCTTAGGAAAACTACAGCCATAAATAGATTCCTTTTGCTCTACCCTTGCATTTCAGATACCACATAGCAATTGCAAGCATAGGATGGGAAAATGTGGCCAGTACAAAACATACTGAAAATTATGGTCTGGTGGACGACTTCTTCTGCGACGGTAGCGGAAGCTGGATGGATCAGGAAGTCTTGTTCCTATACGCAAGTTTGGATGAGGAGACGAAGACGGAGTCTTCGCCCGCTGCTACAACAACTTTGATGTTGCCCGTGAAGGAGGAGTGTTCACTCGCCGACGCTTTACGCCGACTCCAGCGTCGTTAGGTGTGCGTTACCGATATAGTTTGTACTAGGTGGTGTTCCCATGTGATGTAATGCCTTGTAATCTGTACTATCGCGTTGTATGAACTATGGTAACAACTGAATAACGATAATGTGATGGTTTGAGATTTTTTGGACTATCACATTATGGTGTATGTGCGGATTTTCCTTCGTGTAAATCGTGGGTCGTTTCAGTGCGTCCAGCGCGGCACTTGCTACGCGGCGGTGCCCCCGTCCTGCGGTTCTGCGCTAGCCGCTCCGAAGCACCGCGGTGTCCATGCTGCAGTTCCAGGGACCGGCCCACCGGCTTGCCGAGGAGCGATCAGGCGCGGGGAGGCCGGCAGGCCGCCATGCACATGGACACAAAAGACTGCGAGAATATTTGTGTTATTAAACTAGTTTAAGTTTAACTAAGTTTATAATAAATAATATTAAAATTTATGTCTCCAAATCGATTTATTAGTTATTAATAAAGAGTAAAATATACCAGCGGTCCGTAAAATTGTCAGCAGGTATCATATATATCTCAAATTTCTGGATTCCTAAAGTTATCGGCAGGTGTCATATAGGTCTCAAAGTCCTAAAAACGTATTTATAGGTCTCTGAAGTTAGTTCGGGTGTCATCTAGGTCCCGGCGGGCATTTACCCGACCCGTTAGCTGACGTAGCATGCGGAATCAATGCTTATATGGACATGACAGGTGAGATCCACACATCAACACTACAATTAATTATTTTTAAAAAATCATATCTTTTGCATGTGACCTCGGATGAAGATAAATGATATATGAAAATTGTAGCCCTCAATGAGATCTACAACTTTTTAGTTTTAATATTTTTCATTTAAGATTGTTAAGATGATCAAAAGAATAATATAAAATTTCAATAATATATTATTTCGTACTAGAGCTTGTCAAAATAACAAATTTATAGGTGTCATCGATGACTATAATTTGTATATATAAACTATATTTACTTGTCACCATATTTGAGAATATGCCTTTAGGATGACGTGTTCTAGTACGTGATTAATATGTTGCTGAAATTTTGTTTTATTTCTTTTATAATTTCAACGACCTCAAATAATAAAATTTAAAATTATGAATTTGTATATCTCATTGAGACCTACAATATTCATATAAAGTATTTTTATCCGTCATCATACCGAGAGATATGAGTTTTTTAATTTGACAAACCCTAGTACGTGAATATATGTTGATAAAACTTTATATTACTCTTTTGACCATCTTAGTAATCTTAAATGAAAAATATTACAACCACAAAGTTGTAGATCTCATCGAGAGCTATATTTTCATATATAATTCATCTTCATCCGAGATCACATGCAAGTGTACCGCGAATATGTGGATCTCACCTGTCACTGTCAGATCCATATAAGTGTTGATTCAGCCGGTTACGTCAGCAAATGGGTCGGGTAAATGTCCGTTGGGATCTAGATGACACCCGAACTGATTTCAGGGATCTACAAATACGTTTTTAGGACTTTGGGACCTATATGACACCTGCTGATAACTTTTAGGAACCCAGAAATGTGTTTTGAGAAGTTTGGGACCTATATGACACCTGCTGACAACTTTAGAGACCGCTAGTGTATTTTACTCGTTATTAAAATATATTTAATAAATAATAATCTAATAAAACGCCTCTAAGAAATGTTAGTATTTTCCTTATAGCCTTTATCAAACGTGAAAATATTTGGCTTTTCTGAAATGCGAGAATTACTTTTTTCCTAAAGGGAGGGAGTATATATTTTGTAAAAAATAAAATGCTTTCTCCCAAATAAGTATTGTACAACATATTAATGTAGATAACCGTGTACATTCGTACAAAATTACATTTATTCAAAATAAGAGAAATTTTGGCATAAAAAATAAATGACTTATGATGTTATGGTCAGTCTTAGTGAAGAGTTTCATAGCGTTGTTTTCAAGATTATCATATATACAAAATAAAATAAAACTTGGATAAAACATTCAGTCTTAATAAAGAGTTTTATTCTATAATTTCATCGGTATTTAATTTCATGTCTTATAAAAAATTGGTAACCATGTCAAGAGAGTTTTATATTTGTCTTCTTAAATATGTTGCAATGTCATAAAAACTTACGTGTATATTGTTACCATCTGCAACCTAAAAGACCCCACATATCTTCACGATCCACAGGTCTGTCTGTTGCGGTCTGATAATCTACTTCATCTAGCTTGTAGATTTGCAACAATCTGCTATCCACAGCCCCCAATCAAACAAGGACCATAACCGTGTGTTTGGTTTGGGGATGACGTGGGATGGGTTAGACCCAACCCAGTTTTGTGGATTAAGTTGAACTCATCTCTTGTTTGGTTAGGAGGTTAGGTTGAACCTAGTTTTTTGTTTGGTTGCAAGGTTGAAGAGGGATGGAATAGATGCCATCTTGACACCGTCAACAGTACCATTAGTGGGGCCTACATGTCATCCTCCTTATTTTTTTTCTTATCTTCTTCCTTTGCTCGGCCTTATCCCAGCCCGTGCTCACGCACATCACCATGGCCACCGCATCTCCCAGCTTTGTGCCAGTGGCCACTGCCTCCCCGCCCCACGCATGCCTCGCCAGCCGTGGCGGTCATCACCTCCCCGTGCACGCATCGGGCGGCCACCGCATCCACACCCCACCTTGCCCCGCCCCATCAGCCATGGCGGCCACCGCCTCACCGTCCCGACCCGGCCCTCCCCGCCTCGCCACGCTCCATGGAGGAGCGTCGCACCACCAGCGGTCAAGCCCCCCTCTCGACAGCGAACCGACGGAGGAGCGTCGGCAGCCACTGGCCCGCGCTCCCGAACCTCCGCGCTTGCGCTCTCGGACCTCCATGGCGGAGCCTCCATCCGACGGAGGAGCGTCACGTCATCTGCGGCCGCGCGTCCTAGCGCCCGCGCCGCCCCGCGCTCGTGCCTCCCAGTGTCGTGCCCACCCGCTCGGCATCTGCTTGGACAAAGGAAGAAGACGGAGCAGACGACGTTGGACTGGGTTCGCTCGGTCCCTTCGATTTGGTGGTATCCTGCAGAACCCGCATCCATGGAGCATATTCTCTACTGGGTTGGACCCAATTCCACAACTCTCCAAACCAAACAGCAGGTGACCTGGGTCGAACCCAGGATATCCCAGCACAACCCAGAATCCAAACACACGGAAGAGAACTGGCTAGGCCAATTTGAAAACAAAACAATTGTGATTGTATACGATAGAGTTTCACAAAACAACTACATCCAATCCAGTCGTTAAAGGCATGACAAATTGTCCATCTTGAAACGTCATCAGGCTTGTTCCGCTGTTGCAATAGATACAGCCTGGCCGCACCGTGGTAGCATACAGACCACCACTCATATGTTGACACGTGTTAACTATCAGTTGCGGAACCTAAGGCTATGTTTAGTTTCTCCAACTTTCCTTAAATATTTCTAGATTCTCTGTCATATCAAATATTTAATTGCATGCATGAAGTATTAAATGTAGGTAAAAAAATAATTAATTGTACTTTTAGTATCTATACATGTTGAGACGAATCTTTTGAGCCTAGTTAGTTCAATTTGTCAAATAACAACGAAAGTGCTATAATGCGTTTTCTAAATATTTCATGGAACTCATCGTCTATAGGAGTCGATGCGCAGATCGAGAAGGAAGCAGAGCAGCGTGAACCGTTTCTTATCGTGACCGCACGATGAATCCTAGGGACACGTGGTTAGTACACGACAGTAACCGAGTGTGTTAGGGATAACTAATCCGTACAGGAGACAAGTTTTTCTGCAGTTCATAAACGTGCACGGGCCATAGCAGGCCTGCTGTACGTACAAGATCGGTCGATCTCGTCTCGTCCACGTTAGTTCTCCCGACCGTGCCATTGCCGAACTCGTGGAGCCTTCATCTCCCGTATATAAATCACGGCAGGGCCAACCAAGTGCCAAGCCAACGCCTTCTGGTTCGAGAACCCCTACACCCGCACGCACCCGGCACCCGCACGCGACGTGATCACCCGACGAGATCAACAAGGGCATCGCATCGCCATGGGGGCTCATGCGCCGGGAACCGAACCGCTCATCGACGGCGGCGGCGGCGGCGGCGGCGGCTGCTGCAGCAACGCGAGGGAACTCTTCTGGGACATCCTCCCTGCCGTCCTCGGCGGGCTGGCCGCGCTCGTGTTCGCGGTGCCCCTCCTCTACTGGCCCTACCAGATGTCCTTCGACAACGGCAAGTTCCCGGAGTACAGCGTCGCCGTGGCCGGCTTCTCGGGCCTGGACGGCGCCGCGGCGGGCCGGACGCCCACGGCCGCGCCCGCGCTGCTGGACCCGACCTTCGACCTCACCGTCCGCATCAAGGAGCCGCGCAGGTGGAGCACCGCGTGCGTCCCGCGCGGCACCACGGCGGTCGTCTCCTACCGCCGCGTGCGGCTGGCCAGCGGCCCCGTCCCGGGCTTCTGCGGCGAGAACGAGAACGAGAACGCCACCGAGGTCGGCTCCGTCATGGCGTGGGGCACCGCGGTGCCCGTGCCGCAGTTCGCGCGGTACAGCCTCGCCGACGAGCTCGGCCGCGGGGAGGCGGACGTGGATGTGAAGCTCATGGGCCCCGCGAGGTACTGCGCCACCTGCAGCCAGATGGTGATCGAGTGCAAGGCTCGCCTGGGCCGTGGCGAGGCGTCGCCGCCGTGCACGGTGAGGTTTGATGTCCCTACCTTGCCCGACGACCCGGCGGCCAGGGGGCGGCAGCAGGCGAGGAAGGAGCTCAGGACGCCGCAAGACTCGTCGGAGTAGAAGTTATTAGCACTATCAAATTATCTTCTTTGTTTACATCGTGGTCTCTAGACTCCAGGTTTACTTAATAGTGGTAGATGATGCATAGATGCAGTTTACAACTGATGCTACTTCATTAATATAGTTTCTCTATTTATGAGATTCATTCATGTTAACCCTATCAATCATTATGCTTGTCTACTACTGTTCTTTATCAACGTTTAGCCTTATATACAGAACTGCTCTGTCAATTGCAAGGATAAGAACATATGTTATCTCAAAAAGTCATTGATTCAGTCGACGCTCAGAATCATATCCATGACAGAAACCTGATCAAATTCGAGTCTAACATCAACCAATGCAACAAGCACGAATAATAAGTGAACACAAGTTGCAAGTTGAAACACACCTCACAGGCATGTGCTGCTGGTGGACAGCTAATAAAATTGAAAGTTTTCAAATCCATGGAATAGCATTGACACCCCCCAAAACATCAAAATTCCAGACATTCCATGGTATACAGCCCCGAGATCAATCCCTCTTATCTACATCACCAAAGACCAAATGAGAGAACAGACATTGACAATGAACTGACCTCCACTAAACTACCTAGCTCCAACCCGTTGAAGCTATTACACAATTTCTCCAGCCCCTTTACTAGTAGTCTACTTATTTCTTAACACCACAGGAGTATACCCCCCACAATGTATTTACCACCAAAGCCCCACCTTACCGTCCCCAGTATACCCCCCAGATTATATTTACCTCCAAGCCCACCTGACCGCCTCTGGTATACCACCACCATGACTACAACAAGAGAAGCAAAATAAAGGTGCTAGAGAACTACACTACGACCTACTAAACAGCCATACGAATCGAATTTCTTCACCAACATCTGTGCCCTTGCCTCGCAAGGTAATGCTGAGTTACCTTCTACCTTGGATGGGGTTTCACCAAGATCCTAGGTTGTTGGACCTGTGATGGGCCCTGAGGAGAAGGGCAGTGGTTCTGGGATCGCTGTAGCATGTGAACCATGGATGGTGTTTGGTAGGAGTAAACAAGTGTATCACTATCAGTGGAATCGCCTCGTGCAGTGGCCCTCTGCCAAGAATGTGAGCTAAGGCCAGACAGCAGATATGCTCGCCCTGAAGCCTCATAGCGTTGCCGGTTAGCCATCCTCTCTTGCATTTCCCTCAGCTCTGCATCAAGGGCCACACACAGGCGGTCCCCGCTCCGGCTTGAAAACGATTCAGAAAGTATCTTCCGGCAATCCTCAAGAATTGACACAGCATCAGAAAGAGCACCTCTCTCAGCAGCAGCCCTTGCAGCCTCAATAGCATCAGCCGCACGAACACGGTTCCTCTCACGGTCAACCTCCATGCATACTGGCTCAGATATATGTGATTTAGGCCTCAAGATTGTTACCTCGTCACCTTGAATTTTTATGTCTTCATTGGTCAATGAATCTCTGTATGCACAAGCAACTTTCAAAAGTGTGGTCTGTTCACGACAATGTGGTAAGCTCACCGACAGTAGAAAGTCCCTTTCCTCGTCGGCGTAGAGATGACCAACATCGATTGAACCATTTCGGCCATGTGCAGCCACCTTACTCAGGTAACTACCAGATTTGATGCAGCGAAGCTGGACACCAGGATGCACGCACTCCACATTTACTTGCATATTTTGAACAACAACGCTGAGAAGCCCACCTATACACTGAGCAAATGCATCTTGAATCACACCTTCATCCTCAATAAAGGAGAATGTACCACCAGAGGCCTCAGCAATCGAATGCAAAGCATCTGAATCATGGTCTACTCCAAAACCAAACCCATGCACTGGCACTAAGCGAAATGTGTGATTTAGAATGGAGGATGGAACTAGTGAACTATAATCAGGCCGGGCACCCCTAATATTTGAGGGAATATTGTATGTATCTTGGCCATCTGACAAGAGAATGATGCTGCATACTGGATTTTGATGGCTTCGGTCCTCAATAACCTTAGCAGCTTTCTTGAGCGCATCAGCAATGTTTGTTCCACCACTAGCACCAAGTGAGTTGACAGCCTGCAGGGCCTGCTGCCGGCCAGAGTGTGACATCCGTCGGAGATGGAACAACCTTCTGGCAGTAGACGAGAAAGCAATGACTGAAAGGCGATCTGATGGACCAAGATGCTGTATAACAAAACCCATGGCTCGCTTCAAGAGTGCTAGTTTAGTGCCTGCCATACTTCCACTAACATCAAGCACGGTAACAAGATCAACAGGGGCACGGGATGTAGGATAACCACCAACAGAGGTTGCATTGACCGATCTGCCTGTGACCTGCTCTGGATTAGCATATGGGGCTTTCAGATGGATCAGAACAGCAAAGTCATCTTGAGATGACTGTTGAATGGCTGAATACTCTGAATATGTCTTAATTTCCACAGTTCTACTAGACCCAATATTAGCAGCCACCATCTTCTGCAATGGTTCATCATCATTGAAGTCTGCTGGCTCAGATGTAACCAAAACTGGACCTTCTCGCTGACGGTTTGGAACCTGGCGGAGGAGAGCCATGTAGGCATCTTGCTGGGGTAATCGAGCTTGGTTTACATTCAGCCCACCTCTTCCACGAGGAACTATAGAAGATAATGAGCGATTGAAGGGGATCTCTTTCCATTTTGCCCGGCAAACTGGGCATACATGATTTCCATGTTTCACGCTAGAGGAGATGCAGTGGAAGTGAAACATATGAGAACATTCAGCGGTGAATAGGGCCTGTCCATGACCTGGCTTCATGGAATCAAAACATATTGCACACATTCTCTGTTGACAAAGCATAAGGTGTGTCAATTTCTCTATTTACCTTATCCTTAGAAAGCAACATGAAATGGACAAACAGATAACAAGTAACAGTAAATGTACTTAATTTTATAGATTCAATCATAATAAAATAATTGCGTCGACGGCTGTATAAGCAAATAAGAAAACCCACCAGAATATTGTTTATTGAAGGAGTCTGAGTAAGCAAAAAATCAATTTAACCACCAGCGAAACAACTAAACCGCACTTTCTACTGACTTTTGATACAAACACATGGTACAAATTTCCAACCCATATATGTATAAGAAATGTGCAAACATCAATGCATCAAAATATTGATATTGGTCACAATTTGCGGCGCTTTGCAGAAAAATCAAAGCGTGCCAAGACAAACAGACAAAAATTGTCAAACTTGCATCCTGAAATTTGACCCAACCACGTATCCCATTAAACATGAAACAAGCTAGTCTTTTCAAAGACAATTATGCAGGCCTCAACATAAGGAAATAACTTAGTGTTTATTCTTCTCACATTGTAGCCTTTATCTTTGACCAGGACAAGCAAATTTTGAACTGTCGAGTGCATAAATGTCAACTCTATGAAAAAACACTACTTGTGAGGTTGCTGGTCAAATAGGGTCACTTCCAAACACAATTATAACCAAGTCTGACAAACCCCATTAAACAAAAAAGCGTGACAATATCAATAAAGGCACCCATGCCTCGACTCAACCACACGAAGATAATATCACGAAAATTTCAGAATTCCATTAAAGAACTCACGCACTTGCCATGACAACTGTGTACAGGTATGTACTTTAAGAAAACAGATGAATGCAAAGATACTAGTAATCGGTATTCCCGTTAATGGACAGCAACCCAAGCTGGAAAATTTGGTGACATTAAAGCTATTAAAAAATTATAAGAGTAGTAAAGGGGTGAAGATGATACACGTGAACACAATGGGAAGTTAGCAGGTTGGTGGTCAGCGAAGGAGCCAACTTTCCCTTTCAGGGAGGAGCAAGTTGAGGCAGTAGAAAAAAGAAGCTTACGTTAAGCTATGCATACCACACAGGACAAAGCAAGAAGAATTGACCCGTCTCAAAGCGCCTCGGAAGGACCTCTAGGCAAAACTAGCAAACTGATTGCGAAATCTCAAAAAGAAAAAAAAATCCGTGAAACTTAGATCTGAGAAGAGAGGAGATTCTGAGCATCGGAAGAGAGCACAAGGTCATATGAGAAAATAGCATGGATCGGAATATTCACAGTAGAAAGTGACATCATCTTGTAAAGGCGCATCTATTTTGGATATGTTCTCGTGGAAATTTTTTGGGAAAAAAGTTAAACCGGGCTATTTTCATGAACAGATTAGATGCTCCTGCAAGCAAATCCGCAAGAACAGTATGAGATGATTTCGACTCAAGGACAAAGTAACAAATGACAAATAATCCCGACTAGCAGGCTCCGCTTAGGACAAATGCACGGAATTAAAAAATCAGATGCATACAAGAATGCTGGGCGCCGAGCACGAGCATCCAAACCAAGCCACCCATCAAATCATCCAAAATTTGCCGACCAGGAGAACGCCGCATCTGGAGACAGATCGCTCACGGGCGATGATGCGAAGAAGCCACATTGCTCCAATCCGTACCTAGCTCCAACCCACCCACCCCCCCCCCCCCCCCCAAAAAAAAAAACCACAGGCGGTCGGCAAGCCGGCCTCCACCGCTCCGACATTCCACATCTAGGAACTCGAGGATCCCCCGGCCGGCCCCCTCGCGCGCCAGGTTGCCAGCGAACCAAGCGCAAATCTTGACTCGGAAATGACGGAACAGAGTAGCGCGGGGAAGTGTGGGAATGGGGCCTCACCTTGGAGGACTTGCCTCCGGACTTGGACCTCCGCAGCGCGGCGGCCTCGGGTGCGGCCGGCGTGTTGGGCGCCGATGCGTGCGCCGCTGCTGGAGAGTCGAGGGCGAGCGCATCCGAGGCGCGGCGCTCGCTGGCGCCGCCGTCCTCGCGGTCGCCGGCGACGGCGGGGAGGTGCACGCAGAGGCTGGCGCCGAGCGCCCTCTTGGCCTTCATCCACACCCCCTCCATCGCTCGCTCTCCGGCACCCTCGCGGCCGCAGATTCGTGCAATGAACTCGAACCTTCGACTGTTGGAAGAATGAGAGCGGCACAGCACTACGTACTAGAGGAAGATTGCGGGGGAGATGGGGATGGAGAGGAGGGGAGGAGGGGAAAGCCGGTTTTGAAGGGGAAGCGGAGCCGCCATTGCAGAGCGGTGGCGGCGGTGGGTTGGGCTGGGTTGCGGCGGGGGTGCGCCTTTTGGTTTGACCTCTGTGCTGCGAGAGAGACGAGCCTTGTTTAGTTCCGACAAATATTTGGAATTTGCACTTTAGCATTTTCGTTGTTATTTGACCAACTTTATCCAACCATGGACCAACTAAGCTCAAAAGATTCGTCTCGACATATAGATACTAAAAGTACAATCAGTTATTTTTTTTATCTACATTTAATACTCCATGCATGTAGCTAAAGATTGATGTGACGGGGAATCTAGAAATATTTGGGGGAAGTTGGCGAAACTAAACAAGGCCTGATAGTGGAGAAAGCGGAGGCGGCGGGTTTTGACTACTCCCTCCGTTCCAGAACAAGTGTCGTTCGGAAAGCGTGTCTGTGAGGGAAACACGGATTTCTAGTGACACTTATTTTGGAACAGAGCGAGTATAAGCCAAGAGAAAAAAAAAGGAAATTACGAGCCAAGAGAAATGGTACTCCCTCCGTTCCAAAATAAGTGTCGTTTTGGGTTTTCGTGCCACAAATTTGACTCAATTTGTAAAAAATATATGCAACATTTATATCTCCAAATAATTTTGTTAAAAAACTAAACTTAAAGATCTTTCCGATGATACTAATTACTTAATATAAATATTAATATATTTTAATATATAATTAATGGTAGTGTTTTCTCGGGAAGCGAGAACTTATGGAACTGAGGGAGCAGGGCTTTGCGAGCCGGTGCCGGTTTTTTGGTTTTAGGCGGGAGGGGAAATGGTTTGGTCACCGGTTGGTGGCAAGCCTACTTCTTCCAGTCGTAACTCATCAATACAACGAATTGGCAAGTGACAACTGGTCCATCCACAGTTCCTCACCCGCCCAAAAGGTTTGCCAAGGCTAAGGCCCTATTTGCAACGTTTCCGTTGCTGCGTTTTTTATATGAAAGTAGAATTCCTACGTGATTTCTGTAAAATTCCTGCGTTCCAAACAGGCTCTAAACAAAGGCAACCGAAGTCTGTAATCGAGGTCATTAGTTTTTCGTGTTTTTGTCATGCCTTGCATAATGATTTTGACCAAGCACATATGTTGCGATTATATAGTTTTGTTTAGCCAGTAGTTAATACTCCCTCCGTCCATAAAAACATGCAACTATGGGTTGCGTGCCCAGAAAAGTACTTTGCGTTTGACCATGTTTCTAGCCAATAATATTAATATTTATTAATCCAAATAAATTTATTATGAAAGTACATTTTGTAATTAATCCAATGATGTTTATTTGATATCATAAATATTAATATATTTTTGTCTATAATTGTTTAAACTTAAGATACTAAAACATGCTACTGTGCTAGAACATGCTACTGTCAATATTGTCATGGTTGTTCTTATCAGCGCTGACCAAATCAGTTTCAAAGCATATGCACGCAGCGTGCCTCGTGCCACTATTTGGTCCAAGTGCCAACCGTGTACCCCAACATTTATTCTCAGATCTCCGATAGGCATACCTGCAACTGCCAACCGTCTACCCAACCAATATATGAGAGTAAATGTATGGTTGTATATACGCTGGTGCATCACAATACATGGACTATTATCCAGTTACAAACACAGACACTCACAAAAGAGCGCGTATTTACTCTACCGTACCCCTGTTATAAACGTACACATACACCTTACTTTTATGAGCACCTCCAAAAAAAAATGAGTTGGATAGACAAATCTCGAGATTGACAAAGTCATCATATACGCCTCGGTGTCAACAAGTATGTCGTCTACAACTTAAAAAATAATGTTGTTAAATTCTAGAATAATACAGAAAAAATTGAAACCCCAAACTTACATACATGAAAACTGTAGTGTCCGGTGTCCCTGTGTGATGGCATCATTGACCTTGTTTAGTTGGAGCGTGAAAAGTTTTTTCAAGTCACATTAGATGTTCTGACACTCATATAGTCTATTAAAAATAAATTATATATTTCACTTGGAAACCGTGAGATGAATTTATTAAAACTAATTAATCCGTCATCAGCACATGTCTACTACGATACAACATTGTTAAAACATAAACTTATTAGACTTAAAAAAATTATCTCGCAATTTACACATAATCTATGCAATTTTATTTTTTTAGTGGGCGGGGACACATCTCTTGTCGTGCAGACAGGATAGCAACTCTCTGGACTGTCACATCACAATCACAATCACTACCTATAGTTGGTGGGGACTTATAAATCCGCTTCCTTCTTGCGGCTGATTTGTTGCAAGATAAAAATATTATTTTATAATTTATCTATATAGATTAAAATCAGATTATAACTCAAGCCAAACAGAGTTAATTGTACTTGCACCCCACCGTTCAGTAGTTCTGACGCTGAGCACAAAAAATCAGATCGGGGGTTGGTCCTTTACCGCGAGCAACTTGGATCGTACTCTGGGCGGGCAAAACCATTGTCCATTGGCGAGTTCGTGCACATCAGAGTACGCGTAGACGCAGGTAAGCGTCGCAGTCACTCAATCAGGGATCTGCACGGTTCAGAAGTAGTAGGAGTACCAACCACGTTGACCCGTCGTGATCGTGGGGCTAATAATAGACAGTCCGGTCATTAACAGGACGAATCACGATGGATCCATATGCTGAGGCAAAAGAAAACAATATAGAAAAAATGAAAGAGAGTATGGAAATACTGGCTCGCTCTGTCTGTATACGGAGTACATGAATATCTGCATTATATTCATCTTCAAATTCAAATATTATATACCGTAGGATAGGAACAATCACCGAGCGATACGGATCCGCTGCCCATGCGGCGCACGGGGCACGATGGATCGTGGGGCGTGGACCGAACGGGATCCGGCACGTGAAGACGATCTCGCGCCCGAGGTTCCCACTAGGCCACTAATCACCCCCGGCGCCAAAATGGCCATTTGTTTTGTAACCTTTCGTCCATCACCCGTTGCCACAGCGCCACACAATTGTGTGTGCATCTGATCGACGTGCGAGTGCTTTTGGGGCATCAGCATCTGTAGGTCTGGGCCACATCACTGGAGCTGGAGGAGAGGAACCGGACCGATGGAGATGCGGACGCGACGTGATGCGACGGCACCTGACCTGTCAGTGCAGTGTGAGGGCATAGCATACTCCGTACTCCGTAATAGTTTGTGCAGTGCAGTTTGCTAACGCTGCACTGCAGGAATCAAAGTCTTTAAGCATAATAGTAGTACTGTACAGATTAAATTAGTGGGCAGCTAAGCTGAGGCTGAGCTAGCTACTCCAGCCCTCCAGGCAGGGCGCTTGTAGTGCTGTTGCTTTCTAGTGTCTGCCCAAAAAGTGGCAAGAGCTTTATGTCAAGCAGGGGGAGGGTGATTCTTTGAAGTAAGTTTACAAAAGACTGAAAAGTTGCATCGATCAGGTAGCTCTTTAGGGCTCTTGTTGGATGGGGTCTAATCTTTGGTTATCGTTCGGTCGAATGGGTCGACGTCAAAGTAAGAGCAGAACTATGCGTATGGATGGTTAGTATATTTGGTTTGACCTACTAAGTTTTTTTTTATTTAATCTTTGTTTAGTTCTCATCGTAAAAACTTTTTATTCGTCACATCATAAAATGTTTGAACACATGCATAGAGTAGTAAACATAGACTAAAAATAACTAATTACACAGATTGTGTATAGTTTTTGAGACGATTTTTTAAGCATAATAAGTTTATGTTTGACAATATTGTGTTACAGTAAACATATGCTAATAATGGATTAATTAGTCTTAATAAATTCTTCTCACGGTTTTCGGACATAAGATGTAATTTGTTTTTATTAGTTTATTTTAATAGACTAAATGAATGTCGGAACATCTGATATGACATGCAAAAACTTTTTCACACCACCAACTAAACAAGCCCCAACCTTATAGTCCATGTAGGGGGAGCACACATTGAGCATTCCAACAGCACGCATCATCATACCAATAATGCATGGCCGAGGCAAGTCGCACAAACTCGATGCCGCTCCACCTCCACACCGGCAAGATCATACGTGTACTAGGAGTACTCCGCAGCAAGATCATACAAAGTTTGGTCCACCTCCAACGGGTGCTGTTTGGTTTCTCGTTTTTATGACTGGTTTTTGACTGTTTTAATAGTGTTACGTGAAAGATAATAAGTGGAAGTATCACGGATAAGAAAAAGGAACGGGGATAACATAGAAATAATCATAGCCGTCGAAAAGCTACGCGCAGATTCTGCACACCAGCCACTGTATGGAACGAGACAGCAGGAGTACCGACTAGTACGAGTCTGCGACGCACGCATTGAAGACGGCTGCCTGCTACTCGAGCGATCGAGAGTCCGCAGTCCGCGGACAGCCGGACACGGTGCCCGCCACCGCCAGGCCGCCAGTGCCTGCAGCGCAGGCAGCCCGAGCCCCGAGCCCGCCGCCCCCGCTGGCCGCGCGCCCCTGCCGGACCGTGACCGTGATCGTGATCGGTCGATCGAAGCGTGCGGGCTGATGATGTTCTGACGCTGTTCGCCGGCACCGGGAAAGCGAAGGCGATGATGGATGGGTGGGACGGCGCGGCGAGGGCGAGGGCTAGGCGAGGGCGGCCGTCCGCGGCACCGGCACCCCACCACACGGAAAGCCATGCGGGCCGGCGCAGGCGAAAAGGCCCCGAGGCCCGCTGTCGTCGTCGCTGACTTTTTCCCCCCGTCGAAAAAGCCCTGGTGGGAGGGGGATCGCCTCAAAAACGGCGTCCGCCGAGGGGGGCCGCGCCCGCTTTTACGCGTCGCACGCACGGGGGCATCTGCCCATCCCGTGCATCTCTCTCGTGCAAAGCCTCGCCTGTTCGGCCGGCGGTTCCGTATTCTGTCAGACGATTAACCGGAGACCGTCGAGAGTGGAAGTGGATCATCTCTTCGGAGTTGGTAGTGGTAGCGTTGGCGTCGAGAACCCTGCTGCTGATTGATCTCTGCTGGGCGCTGGCAGCTAGCGCTCAGTCTGTCGTAGCAGCGGTCGCTCGCATACCCATGTGCAGTGCAGACTCGTGTCGTCTGGTTGCCCTGAGGGGCGCTGACATGCATGTGCATGTGCATGTGCATGTGCCGGATGGATGGATGTTCACGTGCCAACGTGCACGCACAGCGGCACACGCACGTACAGTACGACGCATGCAAGCGTCGTGTGGACTCGTGGTCCACGGCGTACGTTGCCGTCGTCAGCACTCAGCAGAGGCGCCGCTGCTTTTTCGTCGTGACCCAATCCATCTCTCGCTGCATCTCTCTCAAACAGGATCCAGATCGATGACCAGATGTCCACAGCTGACGGCGTGCTAATATGGGATTAGGTAGGGGGCACGCACGAAAGACGAAACGAGAGGTTTGTGTTGATACTGATCACTTGATCAGCGATCAGAGCAGGACAGGACACAGGAGGTGACGAGGATACAACAGTGGCGCTGGCCGCTGGGTGCTGGACTGCTGGCTGCGGCGCGCACCTTGTCACCGTGGTGGTGTGGTGGCTTGGTCCATGCGAGTGCGACCACGCCCGCACGCTCCCGGAAAAGGTCGTTCGCCTTTTCCGATAAAGGCCGGGCCGGAGAGGGAGCTGACTTTATCATAGACTACGAGACCATATTATGGTACTGTTTGGTTCACCAGATAACAATTACTCCTCCGTCCCAAAATAACAGTCGTTTTCGCTTTCCAAGAAATAATTGTCGGCAATTATTATAAATAATAATGTCAACAATTAGTATTATAATTAATATCATCAAAAAGGTCTTTCAATCTAGTTTTTTAATAAAATTATTTAGAGAAACAAATATTGCACGCATTTTCTACAAATCTAGTCAAACTTGTGGCACGAAAAGTAGAAAACTCAAAACATCTTCTATTTTGGGACGGAGGGAGTACAGTACAGTCTCTCTATTTGCAATTCAAGTCATTTCGGACAAGGATTGAGTTAAAAATTATAAACATAAATTAAGAATAATTTTAAAATTATTGAGATTGGAGATATAAAAACTATATAAATAGATTTGTCTTGAAAAGTACTTTTATAAAATATACATATATATCATTTTCAACAAAAAGAATTATAAATATAAGAAGTCAAAGTTATGTTTTGGAGACTGTGTCGTCTTGTAAAACGACTTGAATTACGAGTACGAAGAGAGTATCTCTTTTAGATAAGGTCAGTTTTAATGGAAGTTTTATTTGTATTAATTAAATAGGTTGCTATACGAACATTTTGTATGACATAACAATGTATTTAATAAGTGAGATAAGAAATAAAACTCTTTTAACATTATTACCAACTCTCTATGAGTCATAAAATTAAATGCATATGAAACTATATAATAAAATTTTTACTTATAATAGAGAGTTTTATTCCAGTTTCATTTTATATGACATGACAGTCTTAGAAACAATATAATAAAACTATCCACTGAGACAGACCTAGCTGGACCTTGTACTTGTACATAGCAACTATCTCATCGATTGGACCAAATCAGACAACAAACTAGCTTTGTTGTTAGCCGATGCGCCGAGAAAGAAGCAGCGTGAACCGTTTCTTATTATAACCGTATGATGAATCCCAAGGACAAGTGGTTACATCAGAGTGGTGGTCTGCACGCTGTCACGGTGCAGGTAGGCTGCATCTAATTCTTTTTCCTATCGCGCCACGGCCTTCGCTGGTGCGGCTGCGCCCCCTCTCCGCCCCCTCCGCCTCGGCTCACTTCCCTCGCGCGCCACCACCGGCCACCGCGTCTGCCTGGCCTTGCTTCTTGCGGAGCTCGCGCGATCTTCCTCTGCCGGCATCGCCACGTTTTCCTCCGCATACGTCGTCGGGCCGTCTGCACGGGGTCGCGTCACGTCCCTCCACCAGCACCCCCTCGATTCATGGAAGAAAAAAATTAGATGAAGAGGCAGACAGATGAAAGAGGCAGTGGAACCACCTTCGGTCGTGCTTATTATGCTGCTCATCGTCGTCGTCTTGTGGCTCCTCACGCTTCCGTGCTCCCTGTGCCACGCATAGCAGGCTTCTAGCCGGGACGCTGTGGTCACAGTGGCCTCTGCGTCCGACTGGTTCGACAGGCAACGGTTCAAGTCGCACATGATGGCCGAGCTCGTGGACCTCATCAAGCGCCCCATCTCGACCGGTGCATCAGGGCGAGGCACGACGACAGGTAGTCGTACGCATCGTGTGCCGTGGTCAGCAATAGGCCAATAGCGTCATCCTGCTCGTGTGGGAGTTGTGGCCGCGCTGCTGGTACTGCCGCGCCTACGGCGACCGCGTGCCCATCCTCACCTAGTACATGTGCAACGCCGCGCACTTCGTGCAGAGATGACCCGGACGACGCTGTGGTGCCAGTGATCGTGATGGACCCGCGGCTAGACGCGCCCCTCGTTAAGTACAGTACTATTCGTTGGGAGGTTCAATTTTAAAGAATAGTACCGAGAGGTAGAATAGGCAATGGCGTAAGTTACTGAAACCATGAGACCAGAGCTCCACGATAAATATTTTTCTCTCACAATAAATTAATCCTACTTTTCAGCCGCAACCAAGTGTTAGCAATATTCGTTCCCACCATCCTGATGGGCAAGAATTTTCTCCAGTAACATACCTATGGGTAAGTAAATTAACCCGCATTCATACCCCAATGAGGTCAAAATACATTCCCTGGGTACAGGGTAGGCCCATTGCCATCCATGGATATAGATAACACTGCATTATTATTCAACAAGATTTGTAAATATATACCAAGATGAATCATTTCATCCCCCTCATGAAAGCCATGGGATAGAACATTTATCTTAGGCACCAAATAAGAAGGCACCAAGTCCTATCCATGGAGATCCTCCAGTGCAGTTTTGAGAAGCTAACTTTATAAACAATTAAACACGAGAAAAAAATGTTTTTCCCAGATGTAGGTACATTATTCTATTCTGTCCTCAAGAAAACTCCAATCGCGAGCGGAGACGGTATATTGCTCTATAGCTTTGACGCCTGCTCAATCCCTGAAGAGTAGCCGTTCAGCCATGTCTTTTGGATGTGGGTTAGCACAAAGCCTTCCGGGGATTCAGCCTGACATAAGAAATACAGAGTTAGCATAGGGAAACCACTGTTGTATACTTGTATGAGCTCCATATCTTTCACAAAACGCAACATGTATAAAACTACAGATCTGTCAAAACAAAGAGGATGATATACCTTTAGAATCAAAGCAAGACTTGACAGAGAGCACACACGCACATCACCTGAAAGTAGAGGGGAATTACATATTCAAGTCAAAATTAATTGCCAACAAAGAGCAAAATATAAGCAGACGGTTGATGGGACATTAGTTATGTCCTACATTAAACAGGACCAGAGAACAAGGCATAATAATGTAACTGATACATGACATCGTCACATGCATATGAACCAAAGCCGTAAAATTATAGGACATATTTAATGAGGGTACATGAAGGACACTGAGGAAAACTAAGAGCTCTCAGAATAATTAAATCAGTGTTTTAAATTAATGATCTCTTTCACCATCCTCAGCTAACCAAACAATCAATAGAAAAGTTGCATGCAAACCCTTGCCTCATCCCAAGGGAAAACAAGAACATCCCTTCTCTATGAACTTTTGTCTAATTCTTCATGCTACTCTCTAATGTGGAGCAACACATGATACTTCTGACTCAATGAAATAAAGGCATTTAAACCTGCTTCAATATTCTTATGTGACATTGAATGTTTGCCTCATGTCATATACAATGTACCAGTCGACGCATCTCCAGACCCACCTTGTTGATGACACGTGATTGTTCTAATAGTTTATTAAGTGCCATATATGATTTAATCCCTAATATCACATAAGCACCCAAATTATCGAGCAGTGTTCTCTTTAAAATAATGAGAGAACAGTTCAAACAGCTGAGTTACAACAGCTATATCCATTTCTCTTCCAAGTGCATTTTGTAACAAGAAACCACACCTACAAACCATCCACAGAAGAACATCACATATGCTACAGTCAAATTCAATATGTTTTTCTGTATTCTAACCTTATCACATCTAACATACCGTCCTATTCCACACATAGATTATGTAGACATTTACCATAGTTTCTCGTTGTATTTTCCCCACCAGAATGATTCACTTGGTCTTATTTCCTAAATTTACAAACATTTTTTCCACTAATATTTTTCTTTAGCAGTGTGGTAGGGCATTCTCTTGTGAATCACGTTACCAAGCAAGGTTACTAGGCGCTAGGTGCTCTCTAAGCAGTATGGTAGGCGTTTTATATATATATTCCGCTAATAGTTTCTCTAGGCGCTAGGCACTCTCTAGGCGGTTTACCCACTGCCTAGAGCCTAAGCAAGCCTAGCCTTTACACTAATATACATATATTATCTTCTAAAAAATATAAACAGGGCTTAGATAAATGGATAGAAAGGCCCAAGAGTCCAGCCCATCTCCCACTCCAACCTTATCCATGCGCCTCCTAGTTCCAGCCGCAGCCGCACTCCTCAATCGCGCCCGTCCCCACCTTGCAGCCGCGCTTAACGCCGCTGCCTCTGCTCGGTCACCCGCATCAGCCGCCGCCGCCGGTTCCCCTCCCTCCCTCCTCCTTCCTCTAGTCGCCGCCGCCGCACGCGCACGCATGCACCCGCCGCCAAGCTAGCTCGGCCTAGGGTACTGCCTACCCCGCTAGGCAAGGCGGTACCCCTCCGTCTAGTGTAGAGGCGCGCCTAAGCGAGCACGGAAGAGCACCCTTTTCAACACTGTTACCAAGAATTAGAAATCAATTGGTATCCTGTTCCCTTTGGTCAGAACATAGTTAACCCAACATGTTGCAATGTTTCAACATCATGTAGTGTGCACAAAGTTAAATAAACTAGCACAAATTCAATATCAAATTTCATCTCTGATGCTGAGGTTCAAAAAACACCCTAGATAAATCTATACTACATCCAGAATATACAGTTAACTACACTTTCTGGCTGCATATAATAGAAGCTAAGTGTTAGCAAGGCGTTATATGGGCCTGGGCGCCCACTATTGGGCTGCCTTTAGGTTTATAGTAGTTGATTGTGTATTAGGCAAGGATCTTCCTGATTGGGTGCTTTCTATAAACCCCTCTATAGTAGTTGATTGTGTATTAGGCAAGGATCTTCCTGATTGGGTGCTTTCTATAAACCCCTCATTGATCCTTGCCTATATATTTGTACACCCATCATATCCTATGAATCAATCTACTATTGCCTTGTGCCATATTGTCTCACATGGTATCAGCCGCCTGGGACCTCTCCCTTCCGCTGCCCTAGCCCGCGCAACCCCTCCCTGCGCACCGGCTTCCCTTGCTGTGCTGCGCCGCCAGGTCTGGCACCACCCCTTCCCCCTCCCCCAAGGCTGATGGCTCCTCCACCGGTGCTGTCTTCTCCGAGATCCAAGACGACGCCATATCTCAGCGTCTCGCCACGGAGAAAGCCAACGCCGCTGCTGCTGAGGCCCAGCGCCTTGCCGCTGAGCGCGACGCTGCCTTGGCCCGCGCCCTCCAGGCCGACGAGGAGGCCGCGGCTGCCATCAAGGAGCGTGACGCCGCCAACCGACGTGCCAGTGATGCCCTTGCACGTGCTGCCAAGGAACGAGCAGCTGCTGCTGCATCCGCTGCCTCGGGCGACGCTGGAGCTCCCGCTGATCTCCAATCCGCCATGCTCCTCCATGAGGCCATGGCGCTTCTGCGGCTGCATGCCCAAGCCGTCGCCGTCAACAACATCCGGTCCCTCGTCACCATCGTCCTCGACGTGGATTCCGGCAACTTCAACCGCTGGCGCGATCAGTTCCTGCTGACCCTCGGCAAATTCTCCCTTCAGGACCACGTCTGCAAAGCCCCTCCGATCCCTATCTCCCCGGATTGGGCACGGATGGATTGTGTCGTCAAGTCCTGGATCATCGGCACGCTCACCGACGACCTCGCCGAAGTCATCTCCGCCCAGGGCTCCACTGCTCGACACGCCTGGCTCGCCGTCGAATCGCAGTTCCTCGGCAACCGGGAGGCGCGCTCCATACACCTTGAGACGCGGTTTCGCAACTTCGTCCAAGGCGATCTCTCCATCACCGAATACTGTCGCCGCCTGAAGAAGATGGCTAATGATCTTACGGCGCTTGGTGAGGTCATCACGGACCGCACCCTCGTCCTCAATGTGATCCGCGGCCTCAACGAGCGCTTCAGCCACGTCGGCGCCCTTCTTCGTCGCGCTCGGCCCTTCCCCTCCTTCCTGGAGGCCCGGGACGACCTCATCCTCGAGGAACTCACGCTGGAGAATCGCAAGGATGCGCCTGCCACCGCCCTCGCTGCTTCCTCCACTCCTCCGGTTGCTGCCCCCCCTTCTGGTACGGGCTCCGGGGGCGTTGGCGGCTCTAAACCGCCCAACAATCGTCGCAACAACAACAAGCGCGGCGGTGGCGGCAAAGGGGGCAACAACAGTGGCCAAGGTCAGCGACCTCCTGCTGGACAGCAGCAGCCTGCAACTGCCTCCGGCGCCCGCTCCTGGCCCTCTGTCTACAACCCGTGGATGGGATCCATCCAGATGTGGCCGGGTGGGCCACGTCCCCCCTTGGCGCCCATCCCGCTACATCCGCAACAGCAGGCTCTCCTTGCCCAGCAGCAGGCGCTCTTCGCTCAGCAGCAGTTCGCTGCTGTCCCTGCTGCCGATGGTACTGGTCAGTGGGTGCCTCCCGGCAGCTACAACCCCATCGCCGGTCTCCCTTCGTGGGACCCATCGGCCCTCGCCTCCACCTTCAGCACGACGACGCTGACTTCACCCCCGTCCAATGAGTGGTACTTCGACTCAGGTGCTACCTCTCACATGTCCTCTCAGTCCACTGCTCTCTCACATGTTCTTTTCCCGCGGTATCCAACTCCTTCTATTATTGTCAGCAATGGTTCAGTTATTCCTGTCACTGCCACTGGCTCCACAGAGTTATCACCTTCTTTACGTCTTAATAATGTTCTTGTGCCACCACAACTTATTAAGAATCTCATCTCTGTTCGCCGATTTACAACTGACAATAATTGTTTTGTTGAGTTTGACCCTGCTGGTTGTTTTGTGAAGGCTCTTCCGTCCCGGACCAAGATCGTCAGGTGCAATAGCTCCGGGCCGCTCTACCCTCTGCGTCTTCCTTCAGCACACTCCCTTGTTGCTCGGGCTTCTTCACCGCTATGGCATCGACGTCTAGGCCATCCTGGTCACGAGGCGCTCTCCAAGCTTGCATCTAGTGTGTCGTGTCAGATAGATGATTGCTCAGATTTATGTCATGCATGTCAGTTAGGGCGCCATGTTCGTCTGCCCTTTCATGTGTCTACTTCTCGTGCATCTAGCAAGTTCCATCTTATTCATTGTGACTTATGGACATCTTCAGTTGTCAGTGTCTCCGGTTACAAATATTATTTGGTCATACTTGATGATTGCACTCATTATTTGTGGACTTTTCCTTTGCATCTTAAATCTGACACTTTCACCACGCTTGCTTACTTCATAGCCTACGTTTCCACCCAGTTCGACATCTCCGTCAAGGCCGTTAAGTGTGATAACGGGAAAGAGTTCGACAACATCAGCACTCGCAACTTCTTCCTCACTCAAGGCATCCAGCTTCGCATGTCTTGCCCCTACACTTCAGCACAAAACGGTAAAGCTGAACGCATTATTCGTTCTATCAATAATGTCGCTCGCTCTTTGCTGATTCAGGCGTCCATGCCTTCCGTTTACTGGGCTGAAGCTCTCTCCACGGCGACCTCACTCCTTAACATCTTGCCCACCAAAACCCTGCATCACTCTACACCGCACCTTGCCTTGTTCGGCACCACCCCGGTGTATGATCATTTGCGTGTTTTCGGATGCAAGTGTTACCCGAACCTAGCTGCCACAGCTCCTCATAAGCTCGCACCTAGGTCCGTTCTCTGCGTCTTCCTAGGATACTCTCCTCATCATAAGGGATACCGCTGCCTTGACCTCTCCACTAATAAAGTCATCATCTCTCGGCATGTCATCTTCGATGAGAATGCCTTTCCCTTTGCTGAGCGTCATGGTCCTCGCGTTCCCTCTGAGTTTGAGTTTCTTGATGCTACTGACGTTGTGCCTGTTCCCATCGGACCAGCGCACAAGTTTTTGCCTGCAGGAACGCCTTACAGCAGCCCCAGTGCTGCTGCTGCCCCCGCTGCTCCCAGCAGCGCCCCTGCCAGCCCCCCTGTGGCTGTGCCTGGGGCGCCTCCGGTGTCTCCGATGTCGCCAAGCAGCCCCGCTGCTCCCAGCAGCGCTCCTGCCAGCCCCTCTGTGGCTGTGCTTGGGGCGCCCCAGGTGTCTCCGGCGTCGGCGTCCAACCTCTACATCCGGCCAGCGCCACACGCGGCCCCTGACGGTTGTTCGCCTGCGCCCGTGCCACGCGCGGCTCCCAGCGACTCTAGCTCCACACGAGCTGGCCTCTACGTCCCGCCCGCGCTCCGAGCCACCTCGGCATCTCCTATGGCGTCGCCACTTCGAGGACCCCCGCCTGGGTTCCCAGCTCTGCGTCCAGCTCGGCTCTTCACTCAGCAGTACACGCGCCGACCGCCCACTGTTCCTGCAGCAGCTCCGCCTCCTCCACTGCCCAAGGGTGCGGTGGCTGTCCCTCTGGTGACCAATCAGCATGCCATGAACACTCGCTCCAAGAGCGGTTATCGGATGCCTGCTGCGTTCCACGCCGCGCCCTTATCACCGGTGCCGAAGACCTTTCGTAGCGCTCTGGCCGACCCCAATTGGCGAGCAGCTATGGAAGAGGAACACAGTGCCCTTCTGACAAACCACACTTGGGATCTTGTACCTCGCCCTCCTCGGGCCAACATTGTCAGTGGCAAGTGGATCTTCAAGCATAAGTTTCAGTCTGATGGCTCACTTGAGCGATACAAGGCACGTTGGGTACTTCGTGGCTTTACTCAACGACCGGGTGTGGATTTTGCTGAGACTTTCAGTCCTGTGGTGAAGCCTGCTACCGTGCACACTGTGCTCTCCTTGGCCCTCTCCCGACAGTGGCCAATTCACCAGCTGGATGTGAAGAACGCTTTTCTGCATGGCACTCTGACAGAGACAGTGTATTGTCAGCAACCGTCTGGCTTTGAGGATTCTGCTCACCCGGATTTTGTCTGTCGTCTCAATAAATCCTTGTATGGTCTCAAGCAAGCACCTCGCGCCTGGCACAGTCGGTTCGCCACATACTTACTTTCTCTGGGGTTTGTTGAAGCCAAGACGGATACCTCGCTCTTCATTTATCAGCGCGGATCAGACACTGCCTTTTTGCTACTATATGTGGATGATATTGTCCTCACAGCTTGCTCAGTTGGTCTTCTCCAGCGGATCATCTCTGCCCTTCAGCGAGAATTCGCCATGAAAGACCTCGGCGAATTGCATCACTTTCTCGGTATGCAAGTCCAACGATGCAGTGATGGACTTCTTCTCTCACAGCGGCAGTACATGCTTGATATTCTTCATCGCGCTGGAATGACAGAGTGCAAGCCGTGTTCTACACCCGTTGACACTAATCCTAAGGTTGCTGCTGCTGAAGGTGTTCTTGTGTCCAACCCCTCTGATTTTCGAAGCCTTGCTGGAGCTCTGCAGTACCTGACGTTCACTCGACCAGATATCGCCTACACTGTCCAGCAAGTATGTCTCCATATGCATGCTCCTCGAGAGCCCCACCTGGCGGCTCTCAAGCGGATTCTTCGGTACATTCGGAGCACTCTTCATCTCGGTCTCCTACTGCGACCGTCCGCTTCAGCTGATCTCGTCGTCTACACTGATGCTGATTGGGCTGGATGTCCAGATACACGCAAATCCACTTCGGGCTACGCTGTGTTTCTTGGTGACAATCTGGTTTCCTGGTCCTCCAAGCGTCAAAACACGGTGTCTCGATCCAGTGCTGAAGCCGAGTATCGAGCAGTGGCTAATGGAGTCGCCGAGGCCACCTGGCTACGCCAGCTACTGCAGGAGCTGCACGCCCCTCTTCGCCGAGCAACACTGGTATTTTGCGACAATGTCAGTGCTGTCTACATGACCTCCAATCCAGTTCAGCATCAGCGCACTAAACATATTGAGATCGATCTTCACTTCGTCCGGGAACGAGTTGCAATTGGTGATCTTCGTGTCTTGCATGTACCGACTTCATCTCAATATGCAGACATCTTCACTAAGGGACTACCTTCTTCGATCTTCACGGAGTTCAGGTCCAGTCTGAACGTGCAGAGTGGCTGACGATCTGACTGCGGGGGCGTGTTAGCAAGGCGTTATATGGGCCTGGGCGCCCACTATTGGGCTGCCTTTAGGTTTATAGTAGTTGATTGTGTATTAGGCAAGGATCTTCCTGATTGGGTGCTTTCTATAAACCCCTCATTGATCCTTGCCTATATATTTGTACACCCATCATATCCTATGAATCAATCTACTATTGCCTTGTGCCATATTGTCTCACACTAAGTATACAACTGTTTAATCTGCGCTTCCCCAACTGGATGAACTAGCTAGTATTGCAGACTCCATAAACACATGACTAATGAATCACAAGTGAAAGCTTGTTTGCAAAGTTCTGTATGAAAATTTGATCATTTTCATAAACTCAAAATTCACAGCTTCACATATTAAGAGTTTCTCTTGTGAAATGGTCATAATGATATTCTACAAGTTGTAGCCTGCAGCATATGGCATGATATATAAAATATAAACAACACAAAATAGTCACAACGAAAAATTATACCAAGCAGAAAAGTTCAGAGAGATGACATGAAAATGGAACTCTGGAACAAACTGTATAAAATGGCACAAGAAGCTAAACTGGTTGTTCTGAGTATATTCAAGAACAAGACTAACCTTCTGATTCCCACAAGTCAAATCTCACCACCCAACTATCTGAACCAGTCTGTGTGATAAAAAGTCTGTCCACCCATGCTCGGTACTTTTTCCCTTGTTTGTCACCATAACATGATCCCAATGCATCAATGGATGCATGGAGTGAGAGTTCAAGCCCAGTAGGACGGATGATAACTCCATTTGCATGCTAACATAGACAATAAATAAGAAATAATTAAATTTTAGAGATCAATGAAACAACAACTCTTGCTCTCCTGACAATTTATTGATATACAAAGTTCTGAAAAGTTTTAAGAATAATGCAAATGCAAGATGAAACACTAGACTATAACATATATTAGGTAAACTACATGTATGATACAGAAAAGATTATGAGAGAAGGTAATTAACACTGGGAAGCTATGTACTTACAGTGATGTTTTTGAAGTACTTTATAACTGAATCAGACTTTGGAACATCAGCCCTGCGCCACTTCTCATAGAGAACATAGAACTTTACTACAGCATCTGTAGGTTTGAAAGAGACTTCCTTTGCATAAGGGAACTCCAAGTCTCTAGGAGAAATGTTAGGTCCTAGGTTGAAGTGTCCAATAGCTTGTATAATACCAGCTGCGCATCTCTCATTTGCATGAATTATCTCCGGGTTATCCTTTGCGTTTTCTGTGTACCACTGAAGTAGTTCCTCTTGGGCATTGCTGACCTAAGCATTTGAAAATTTTGGAGTTGCAGTAACTATTCAGGCATTAACTTTGTTAGATAGTTGATGCAATGTATTATTCACTGACCATGACACCATGTACACCAGGGATGCTGAATAATTCTGCATCATTACCAGAGTCACCACAAACAAGAGTATTGTTGGGCGGTTTTCCACATAAGCTTAACTTTTTAAGCAAATATGCAAGTGCTTGGCCCTTTCCAGCTCCTTGAGGTAATATATCAAGGTCCTGGCCACCACTATATATTATTTTGGCATCCAGCTGTTCACAAGAAATGAAGCAGTCAACCATAATGTGTCTCAACATACACAGAGGAAAAATATCCAAAACCAAATGACAACAATATAAGATGCATGCTGCCTCACCCCACGTTTGTCCAACCTCTCAGCAACAGATTTTATCACTTCCTGGGCACTCTTCTTATCAACAAAAAAACTAATCTTATGCGGGCGCTGTTCTGTCTCTGGCTGTATCCATGCAAATGTAAAAAGCAAAGCAGTATTAATTTCAACCAAAATGAATAGAGATGAAGACACCAGTCATGCATGCAGCAGAACATACCTGAAGCTTCAGCTCAGAAAAGCTTGCAGTTTCTGCTACGACAATATTTCTGTCCCACTTATTGTTCAGATATTCTTCCCAGCCATCATCAGGAACCATTTCCTCCCCATATGTTATCTCAGTGCCAACAGACATGATAGTGATGTCCGGAGTTAGCATAGGCTTCTCTTTCCTCAATTCCTTGTAAAGAGTTGGTGACCTTCCAGTCGAGAAGACAAGTAGAGAATCCTCGCAGTAAACAGATTCCCACAGGGCACCAAACCTAAGCAAGGACAAGTTCTCCTCGTCATGATGATCAACCTGCAAGTTTTAGCCATCCCAAAAGAATCAAGAGTTTACATACAGATAGCTTAGAGCAGACCAAGATATGAGTTGGAAGACATATTCACCATTGTATGGTCAAGATCTGAAACAATCATAAGACGTGCAGAACCACTGAGCTTATCCATCTTGGCATTCTGCAACAAAGATGATTACAAAGTTGAGTAATTAAAAAAGGAATTCATGATTTCAGGCAAAATACAATAACGATAATTGGTAATTTCATTATGGTGTCAGAGTCATTGAAAGCTGCAAACTGTAACATCACAAAGTGATAAAATAGAAAGTGAAGGTCTAGGTTCAGAGCATGTGAGCACAACTGGTGTATCAATATCATGTTGCAAGCTGTGCATCATGAATTGCCATCAGACATTGTAAATATCGCCCTCAAGTTCATCCAAAAATTTACTCACTTGTGCAAACACCTTATTCCTTATAACACCCTAAATCAGAACGTCCTTCAGTCCATTTTTGCAGACTAATTTGAATCCAGTTTTGTAAGCATAATTCATATCTGTAGAACTATACGCTAACAAGGGACAAGGAAAATTTGGCTATGTACCATTAAAAGACCACATCTTTGGAGATATTATTACAATTAAAAGATCCAAGATTTGCTATGTACCATTAAAAAGTTGGATTTCTTTGCATCCTCTCACTTCCGTGAAGTCTCCATTAACAGGGACATATATACCCCTGCCCTTTACAATACAATACAATACCGTGAGTTCACTTCACATAGCACTGGTCCCATTTGTTCATTTCACAACCATCTGCTCATACTCATATACTAAATTATGGATGATCGACATAGATATTAATTTGGTATGCATATTATTGCATTAAATTATAGGAGCATTCTATGGACTACCAAAATAATTGAGTAATCTTTCAGGAATCCCATGGGGCATGAATATATTGATTTGATCCCAGCATGAACTCTGGCTACTCCCATGTTGAGTCTAGTTTTATAACAAAGAAGAAGCAGTGCCAAAAATTGTATCCTTGCATTGCAACCACATACATATTTGCCTCCATCTATAGGTATATAGGTATATAGGATCTAGAGTTTGTTAGAGGAGGCAACCCATCCAAAACACCAGTATAATCCATCTCAGCTCAAGCCCCCTCGATTTTACAATCAACCATCACTAGAGGATCCCAAAATGCTAGGGTTAGAACCATGAACTCGCAACACAAACGGAGAGAGGGAGGAAAAAGGAAAGGCACACACAATGTAGAAGATTCCGGAGGAGCTGGAGCCGTCGGGGAAGATGGTGAGATGCTCGGTTCACCGCCGTCGAGGTCCGCCCGTCTCGCAGCTGCCGCGGCTGCGTGCGTAAGTGTGAGTTCGTGCGTTTTCTCTTCCTCTTCCTTCTCAAACCGGCAGGACTCCGCGGGTCCACGTCATCCAGAAAAATCTCCACCGCTCGTTTCTGTTTTCACGGTGCATGTTTACCCACGTGTAGCGGCCTACTCCCTCCGTTTCTTTCTTTTTTTTTTTTTTGTGCAGAGAAAAAATACTGTATCTTCTCCATCCAGCCTTTCCCCACCAGATGCGCTGCATCGCCTCGCCGCCTCCGCCTGCGGTCATTTTTGCGGCCTCCTCGGCTCTCCGGTCGACCATCGCGCGGCTTCGGCTTCCTCTGACCTCAAGCGTTCCCTCTCCTCAATCCTGCGACTCTCCCTTTCCATTGGTGCCACATCGCCTCCTCCATCTCTCCTCCCGCAGCGTCTTCACGGAAGGCCCTCGAATAATTAACACCGTTATGCCCTCAAATCTAACGAAAGGTCAAATAAGTAATAAAGTTTCGTTTTGAGGTCAAATACACAACTTAAAAAAAAGTCACATAAACAACCAGAGTTTTTTTAACAGCCAAATAAATAATTTTTCTAAGATTGATTGCTTTTTTTTGGGCTTCTTTTGATTTTTTTTCTGCACGAGACGGAACCGAGTAAGAAACCGGCGAGTGCGGCCCAATAGCAAATTCTACTAACGATTCAGCCCATTATAGAAAAATAAGGCCCATTCAGTAGCTACAGCTGGCTCGATTTTTACCGGCAGCTCGTACTAAACAAAAGTCCTGTTACTCATCATAAAAAAAAAGTCATCAACATTATCGACGATCTCCTTCGAGCACTGCGTTCTCCAGTCACGATCCATAACGCGAGGGGGTCACAGCCACAGGGAGCCAGTGTAAGCGCTAGGCAGTTCAGTTCAAGACCTGGGGGCTGCAAAATGGTGTTGTTCAATTGTGTTGTGTAACCAAGATATGGCATGACAAGAACGAATTGTCAGGTCGCCGCCAGGTCGGAATATTTCATTCTCATCTCTAGGATTCGAAGCTTCCAGCTCAAACAGCGACTGTGGCGGTGGCCGGTGCGACATCGTTGAAAAGTAGCGGTAACCGGTGAGTTTGACGGACTCCGGGTCTTGCAATGGCAGTCAATCTAAGATAAGGCGTGAATGATCAGATGATGAGTGTGAAGTGTGTGGATGTAATGCGGCTGTAATCTGTTTTCAACCCATGGGGCCCGAGCCAGTTGTGAATTGTAGTAAGCTGTGGAAAACTGCATCCAACTTAGAGCCCACGCAGCTCATACATTGGACACCAGCAGTACAATACACCAGGCAAAAAAAAAAAAAAAAAAAAAAAAAAAAACCCAAAGCAGTTCGGTTTGTGCTCTTCAGGATTGCAAGGAAAGCTGCCTCCTCGTTGTATGCTTCAGCAAAGCAGAGGTTCGTACTAAGCGATCTTTATGTTTGTGCTCTGCTGTCAATCTTGCCGACAACGATCTCTTGTGTTGCAGAATTGCAGTTAAATTCCAATATTGACAACGTTACACTTACACCTTCTTCTGCTCTGAATTTACTATACTTTACTAGCTAAATTATTAAATGCTCGTACATGGCTAGCTAGAGTGAGTGTCATGTGTTGGCACAAAGTAGCTCTCCCGGTAAATAAACACAAATACGCCACAATATGTATCGCTTTTAAGCATATACGGTAATACGGTTCTACGTGCTATTCTGCAGGTAAACGAGGGCGCTAATGTCTGACGATGATTGGCCGCCGAAACTCACCATGCTTATGCTACTAGCATTGTTAGTCACATCTCATGGAGTAGTAGGCAATATCCTCTGTTCCACGGTCCCTGGAAACAGCACGGACATGCTCGCCTTGCTTGACCTCAAGGCAGGCATCACCAATGACCCTTCAGGCTTCTTGAGCTCGTGGAACACTAGCAGCGTCCACTACTGCAAGTGGAGAGGTGTCACATGTAACTCGAGGAACCACGGGCGAGTCACGGCACTCAACCTTGCCAGCCAAGGCCTGTCAGGCTCGATTTCTCCGTCTGTTGGAAACCTATCATTCCTTCATACACTAGACTTGTCTAGCAACCAGTTCTCTGGCCAGATACCTGATCTCAACAATCTCCAGAGGATGCAAGTCCTTAATCTAAGCTACAATTCTCTGGATGGGATTATCCCAAACACCCTCACAAACTGTTCCAACCTCAAGGAGTTGCGTCTCTACCATAACTTGTTAAAGGGTGCAATTCCTCGGGAAATAGGTTTCCTTAAGAACATGGTTTTTCTTGCCCTTAATAACAATAATCTCACTGGGACCATCCCGCCAGACCTTGGTAACATCACCCATTTAGAGCAATTCTATCTTCAAGAAAATCAGCTTGAAGGAGCAATTCCTGATGAACTTGGCCAATTTTCAAATATGTTGATGCTAGGCCTTGGTGCAAACAGGCTGTCAGGTAGTATTCCAGTAAGCCTTTTTAATTTATCCTCTCTTCAAGCCCTAGAATATCGGTGATTGCCTCTCTAATCTAGAATTACTATACTTGGGCCAGAACATGCTGCAAGGTCGCATACCAGATTCCTTAGGGAATGCTTCAATGCTACAACATGTAGTTCTACAGTCTAACAACTTTGCTGGTCTGATCCCTAGCTCCTTCGGAAAGCTTTCAAGTTTATCAGTACTAGACCTTGGGTTGAACATGCTTGGAGCAAACGATAGTGAAAGCTGGGAATTCTTGCACGCGCTAGAAAACTGCAGTGCTCTACACATGCTAGCACTATCAAACAATCAGTTGCAGGGGGTCATACCAAATTCAGTTGGTAACTTATCGTCTAGTCTTCAGTACTTAATTTTAGGTGGAAACATGCTGTCTGGTACAGTCCCATCGAGTATAGGAAAACTTTCTGGGCTAATTAAACTAACACTAGATGTAAATAATCTCACCGGTACCATTGATGGATGGATTGGAAACCTTAAAAACCTGCAATATTTAAATCTTAGAGAAAACAACTTAAGAGGACCTATTCCACCCATCATTGGCAATCTTACGAAGTTGTTAGAGCTCTTTCTGGACAACAATGGATTTGAAGGTCCCATACCATCATCCTTGGGTAGCCCTCCAATGCTTTTAATGCTGAACCTTAGTCATAATAATCTAGAAGGGAGCCTTCCACTGGAGATTAGTAACCTTAAACAACTTATCAACCTAGATATTGCATCAAACAAGCTTACTGGGGAAATTCCTGATGATTTGGCACTATGCCAATACTTAGTGACCATCGACATGGAGCAAAACTTTATCGTAGGGAACATTCCAAAAACTTTTGGCAATCTAGAAAGCTTGAACAAACTCAATCTTGCCCACAACAACTTATCTGGCACCATTCCAGTGGCTCTAGGTAACCTAAAATTACTAAATATGTTGGACCTTTCTTACAATAATCTCCAAGGCGAAATACCAAAGGATGGAATTTTCAGAAATGCTTCGTCTGTTTATCTTGACGGTAATATGGGTCTTTGTGGAGGAGCTTTTGATCTCCATATGCCTTCATGCCCTTCATTTTCTCAGAGAATAGCAAGGAAGTGCACTTTGATCAAACTACTTTTCCCCATATTTGGATTCATGTCACTCATAATATTGATTTATGTCATATTTTTTGGGAAGAAGACATCAAGAACCAGCTACACACTGATGCTTTCTTTCGGTAAGAAATTCCCTAGAATTTCTTATAAGGATCTAGCTGAAGCTACAAGAAATTTCTCAGAGTTCAACCTGATCGGGAGAGGAAGCTATGGTTCAGTATACAGAGGGAAGTTAACTCAAGCTAAAATTCAAGTCGCTATTAAGGTATTTGATTTGGGGATACAATGTGCAGATAGAAGTTTCTTTTCAGAATGTGAAGCTTTGAGAGCTATCAAACATCGAAACATTGTTCCGATCCTAACTGCATGTTCGACAATAGACAACAAAGGCAGTGATTTCAGAGCTTTAGTTTATGAGTTCATGCCTAATGGGAATTTGGACACTTGGTTGCATCACAGATGTGCTGGTGTAGCCCCAAAATGTTTGACCCTAGCTCAAAGAATAAGCATAGCCGTTGGGATAGCTGATGCCTTGGCTTATTTGCACAATGACTGTGGAAGGCCTATCATCCATTGTGATTTGAAACCAACTAATATCCTTCTTGATGATGACATGAATGCCCATCTAGGAGACTTTGGCATTTCAAGACTCCTTCGTGATTCTACGTCTACAACATTTGGGCATTCGGGTTCTAATGGCTCAGTCACAGTTAAAGGAACAATAGGATATATCCCTCCAGGTAAGATTATTGCCACATCCTGTACTTGTGAAATGTAACCTTTTTATGTGCCTGAGTATTTAAATTTTATTGCATCAATCATTTACGTACTTTACCTGTTTTACAGAATATGCTCAAAGTGTTCATGCATCAACTTGTGGGGATGCTTACAGTTTCGGTATTATACTTCTGGAAATGCTAATTGGGAAAAGGCCAACTGATTCAATGTTTGAGGGTGAAATGAACATTGTGAGCTTTGTGGAGAAGAACTTTCCAAAACAGATGTCACATATCTTAGATGATCATCTCCAAGAAGAGTGCATGTGCAAACGCTCAGTGCTAGAAAGAGTGGAAAGGGGAAATGAGGTTCGTCAATGCCTGATGTCTCTCGTTGGAATTGCTCTTTCTTGCACACGTCTACTCCCAAGCGAACGAATGAACATGAGACAGGTAGCAGCCAACTTGAACGCTGCTAGAAGGTCATATGTTAAACAACAATTACCCAATGCAAGGGCAGACCATTCTTCGTTAGAGCTTGTATAATTAGTTTAGGTCGTGCTTGCTTCGGTACAGTATAGGCACAAAGCTGGAAAACAGAGCATGTTGGAATTGATGCACCTGAAAGGGAAACGACGCAAAAAAAAAAAAAACAAATTAGAGTTTCTATTCAAATTTGGAGTAGATGAAAGATTTTTCATTTTTAAATGGAAAGATCTTTTGCTTTAAAGACTGCCCTTGTCGATCGTCAGTAGAGAGCACTAGCAAAGATGTCTGTACGCTACAATGGGGGAAGAGGAAAATCTTTCGGCGTCTATAGTGGAAAAAACATGATGTATTAGTCGATTTTGAGAGTTACTCCCTCCGTCTCATTGAGAGTGTCGCCCGGGAAGCGTATTTGTGAGAGGAACACGGTTTTCTAACGACACTTTCAATGGGACGGAGGGAGTAAATGTAAAACAGACCCATCAATTTAAAAGGGGTAAAGGATCACAAATTATGTAAAACAGAAAATTTCAACTTGGTGCCAGATAAGATTTGTTTCAGTGCTGAATATTTTCTCATCTGGCATTTCAAAGATTGCTTTCTCCAGGTTGAAATTTTCTTATTTGTACTAGAAGCATGTATATTTCAGGTGTATTTGTTGTTTTATTTTTATTTTTTACACAAAAAACGCCCAGGGTGACATGGTGTGTAAAGAGGCAACGAGACGGGTCTGGATCCCAAACACGTGAATTTTGGACCCGATGAGGACGCAAGTGGGGACAGTTTTCTCCTATGGGTTTACAGGTTCAGAGACCCGAATCGGGGCAAGGGCAGGTCTAAGACTATCCACACTCACGTTCCTCTATTTTCATCCTCTATACTGTCTAGTCATCAAGATTTTCTCCTCTATACTCGTTTCTCCCGCATCCATCCATCCTCTATATTATACTCTATCTATTATGGACCCACTTGTCACTTTGTCTAAATATATCCATGAGAGATCTAGTTTCGAACAATTAATTGTAAGGAATTCAATGGTGCAATCGGATTTTAATTTAAGTTTTTTGTTTGTGAGATATAATATTTTTTTATTAGTCAAAAAAGTGGGGCCCACCAGTCCCCTCTCTCCTCTCTCCCCCAGACTCCCACTGCGCGCGCGGCAGGAGGCCACAGTCCCACACCCGTACGTCCTCTATAGCGCTAAATTTAGAGAACGGAGGTTGGTACCGTAGTCTATAGAGTTCAGCGCTGCAGCTTCTTTTTACTGGAAACGTTTACTCCAGTACCATGTAGAGGTCCCCAGTGCGGACAGTCTAAGGTTTCCTCTGCATGTGCCCCATGAGGACCCATAATTTTAACAGCTCATCTAAGGAGATCTTGCTCGTTTTCAACAGAGCAGAGCATAGAGTGCAGCAACACTGTCAACGTGGCACAACAGCGCACTCCTCAAGCATAAGCATGTGCACGGGTAGGGGCGCAGGAGCATGCCCGGCGCTTGCTGTTGCTAGCTCGGTAGGCGAAGGTTGCCGGGGCAGCGGGGTTTGGTTTGGTGCTCGAGGAAAAGCCTCAATGTAAGTAGGTTGAGGGGTCAGAAGGGTGCTTGGTGTGTGTGGGTGCTCATCAGAGAGTTGAATCGGACAGGAGAGTGTCGGAAGCGGCTGCTGCACAACAATGGCGATGGTGGCTGCTTACTGTGTGATGTTGGCATGGGAGCGATCGGAGCGCCGACCTGTGAGCCCCCGCCACGTCGCCGCCACCGCGCCATGGCCTGGCTTTGCCAAGTGCGCCGCCCCGGCTGAGGACGCGCACAACTGGTGCTAGGCGTCGTCGGCAGTGAGATCCATTGATCAATGTTTGTTTATTTTTTCCTGGTTTAGTTAGGGGTGCGAAATTTTTTTGCGTGTTACATTCCGACACTTATTCAGTCTATTAAAAATAAATTAATAAAAAAACAAATTACATATTCCACTTAAAAGCCGTAAGACAAATTTATTAAAACTAATTAATCTGTCATTAGTTCATGTTTACCGTAGTACAATATTGTTAAAACATAGACTTATTAGACTTAAAAAAATTATCTTATAAATTAAACATAATTTGTGTAATTAGTTATTTTTTAATCTACATTTACTATTTTATATGTGTTCTAACCTTTGATGTGATGCGTGAAATTTTTTTACGATGAAAACTAAACAGGAGCAAGACGGTCGTGGAAGACAGACTCTAGAGATAAGAGTGTCGCTCAGCCGGTTGGGGGAGTCGGGGGTATTTTGGTTATATTGATAAAAAACTGACATGATTAAAATAGTAAACTAACATATACGGATTGATAAAATGGACGGTAGACTTGGTGTCAGATAAAAAAGTTTGAATTTTTATTAAATGCCAAATGAAGAAGAAAATTTGTTTTATTACTAAATAGGGTGTCCGATTAACCAACTGAGAGACGCGAGAGTATTATGAGAAGTAAAATATGATGAATGGAAAATTATATAGTTTCAAAATAAATAAAGAAAAAGAACACGAAAACCTGCCGTGAAAGTAGAACACAAGGACTCTCTTCTGTATATGTTGTAATATATGGACCAATATTATATATATAAAACCCTCCAATGGTGCGGCCTGGCAGCACAAATCTCAAACACCAAGTGGCGAATATCATCCGCAAAAGGCACGGCATGGAGTCGCGTCGCCATCAGAGGACCCGCAGCGCACACGGGCCACCCCCGCTGCCGCCCCAACACCAGCCCCACCCTCGCCACCACCCGCCCCCGCTCCCCCGCCAAAACCCTAGCCGCTCCCCCACCACCTACTCCTCCGGCTACCGTCCGCACCAGCCCATGGAGGACGACGCCATCTCGACGCTCATGGACATCGACGACTCGCCGCTCAGCGCCGCGGGGGCCGGGTTCCTCGACGAGGAGGACGGGGAGGGCGAGATGTTCCTCGCCCCGCACCGCGCGCTCCGCGGCGGCGGCGTCGGTGGCGAGGCCCGCGGGCCCCTCCTCTTCTCCGGGTTCTTCAACAGCTTCGACGGCGCCGACTTCGACGACGACGACCTCGCCTGAGGGAACTAACCGCCCGGTTCGATAACGGAGGTTGGTCGTGGGTCGCGATTCGTGTTATGTCGATATCGTGACGTGCTCTTTTAATTAGCGTATCGATTCAGACTCGTTTGAGCAACCTGAAGATGTTTAGGGATCAATATTACCTCTGTGCCCTATGGTTCGTGGATGCACAGCGATCAATATAAGTACCTTCGTGTTCTTCCGCATCTTTGTTCGGTATTTTGTCTCCATCCGTATGATCTATTGAATTTTCCTTTGTTATCATTCTATCCCTGTTACTTGATTGACTTGTTATAGGTCGTTAAATGCCTATATCTGTTTCTGGAATTTTGTAGCCTGTGAGTTATTTGCTTAATACTTTATAGAATAGAATTTGGGGTAATTGCGTTGGAAGTTCCCATTTGTCAACAATTTAACTGGCTAGCGAAGACAAATCATAGATGCTTTGATTATTTGGTGTTGAAGTGGAAATACCACATTAGCATAGGCACATTTTTTGAAAACATTGCATCAGTATGCAAATCTGGTATTGCAGGGAAATAGTTTTAAATCTGCTTCATAGAAACTTTTCCATCATTCATCGAATCAGAATTTGCAGTACTTACACTGTCTACTAGAAATTTGTTTCCGAACTCAAAATTGGGAGAGCCTAGTTCTAGTTGCCATAAGCATCACCATTGTTCCCAAGTAGTATCATAGTCACTGATAGTATGGTATGAATTGCGCTGGAGAGACAACAAAATTGGGAGAGCATGCCTAGTTCTAATTGCCATAAGCATCACCATGTAGGGTATGAATTGAGCTCGGGAGACAACAAAACTTGCTGCACTGTTTTTTTCCCAAGCTTACCAACATTAAGCATTGAAAGTTCTGTCCTGGCTTCTGTTAGGCAGTCAACACCAGTTTCAGTTGCTTCCTGAAGTTTTATTCAGAAATCAGAATTGGGTGGATGCCAAGTTCAAATTAAAATAAATTACCATGGCTTTAAACATGTATTATTGCCACTGATCATAAGTTGTAGGGCATACAGTGAGCTTACACACACCTAACAATACCTGCTTTGATGTTTCTTTATATTAATACGAAACTGTTGGAAATTCTTTCTGTGTAGAGTCAGCTTTCATTTCCATGTCATTCCATGCCTTTTATCTGATGGCCCTAACTCAAGCAGCCCGAAATTAGCCATCCAATAGGCGGCAGCCAGACCGCAAGGGCAGGTATAGGAGGAGGGTGGAGGGGACTGGGATAATAGATCTATTTTTTCTTTCCTCCTTTTATTGATACATCTCCTTAGAGCAACTCCAACGGTTTTGCAAATGGACTTTGCATTCTTATTTTTGCAAAAAAGTCTACAAAACTCCTATCCAACGGTTTGGCAAATAGGCTTTGCATTTTTGTTAACTTGGCAAAATCCTGAGATGGATTGCATATATGCAAGCTCGCGATCGGCTTGACATTCCGTGTCGTGTACTACTCCCGCGCGCGCTCTTCTCTCCCGCGCCGCCGGGTTTCCTTTTTTAGATTTTGGCAAGTCAATTTTGCCAAACCGTTGGAGATAACTTTTTTTTTCTCCTCCCCATATTGATTTGAGAATTGGCAAATTTTATGTTTTGCCAACTAAAAAATGCAAAACCGTTGGAGTTGCTCTTATAGTCACAGAGAGGTTTACTTGACTCCAAAGCAAGATGATTAATTATCTCTAACCATAAACCTAATGGGCCTCTCGTGCTATCGGGCCTAGCCGACTGCTCATAACACTCAATGTCTATGGAATCAGTCAGGTTCCTTTTTAGAAGAAAGGCCCCCTAATGGGTCTCTCATTCTACCGGGTCTAGCCAACTGCCCATGACATAGTCAATGCCTATGGAACAGATGTTTTTTAGAAAAAAAGGGGACAGGAAGGGCAAACCCTACTTGAATAAATAAATATGTATATATTGAAAAAGAAGTGTTGAGATTGTTGCTGTCTAGGTTCTTAAAATTGGGTCAGTGGATCATGGTTCATATATTGGGTACAAGTCATTGCTAACTTTTGTTTTTTTGTAAGACAAAGTGAAGTTGTGTCAGATAATTCTTTTCATATGTGAGATTGTGTATGTTTCCTAGTTTTCATATGCACAAGATTGCGTATTTTACTTTGAGATTGTGTATTTTACAGTTAGTATATAGAGGAGTGTAAAATATTTTGTCTTAGAAGTTAGAGCTTGTGTCAGAATTCTGGATTTTAAATTGAAACCCCTTGAAAGTTAGCTTTGCCGGTTTTTCCGTAACAAGCTGTTGCAAACTTTTTTATGGTGAGCTTACCTGCTACATCTGCTCAGCTGTATATTGATATATCTCTTAACTTCGGTAGATGTTTAGTTGTATTTTGGTAGCATAACGACTAAAAAGATGCAGGAGTGTATCATATGTAGATTGGCATGGTTTTTTTTTTCTGGCCACAAGTCAATTGTTACTTCTATAGTGATTCAAGCACTGTCTCATGTAGATTTTATGGTTCTTAGCTTTTCGGGTTATTTCAATCATCGTATGATTCTCATATTGATATGAAAGATTGTGTGTGGTTCTCTGTTTTCATGTGTAAGATCAGTGTATGTTTCCTAAATTTGTTGTGCCCGAACATAGCTAGTAGTACTCCAGAAGTGCCTGAAAGAGTTAATAATTAAGAGTGTGTTGCTTTCCCGGTTCGCCAGCCAGTAAGACCTTTTCTTTATCAATCTTTATCAATGAATTAGGCATTTTCATTATCTTATGTCCGTTAGTTCAAATAATAATAATAAAAGAGAAATATGTTCTTACCGTTTTTGGTGAAAGGATGACTTGCAGTTTTTTTTTCCTGACATTGTATCTGCAGTGGATCAGGCTATTTACTTTGCAGGAATTGGATTTCTGTACAAATAGTTACTGTAGAAATAGTTGGATATTCAGCCTTTGGATTGCAGGAGGAACATTGGAAAATCATAGGAATTGGGATTCCTATAGAAATAGTTACTGTTTGTAAGATTGGGGCAAAGGAATAACATAGGAAACTTTCCTGTGCAATCAATTTGAGGAAAAATGCAGGAAAAAAGAATCCACTTTAAGCTCTTTGTTTCTCTTTCGTTGTGTAGGATCTGGGCATATTCCTGTGTGTTTGCTGTGGTTCATCCAAACAACAACAACAAAATTCCTAGGTTTTCTAATCCTTTTTTTTTTTTTGCATATGGATTCCTATAATAATCCTATGTTTTTGCTATCCTAACGTTCCCAAGGGGGCTTAGTTGCTCTCTTGCTCCCTTGATTGACAAAGGAGAGGTTAATACAATCGGTGCCGTGAACCAAGGCAATGAGCCTAGGCCATGACGACTTTTATGTGAGCCTCCATACCATGATGACTCTGTGTGGTTGATAGGCTGATACTTTTAGTCGACCCTATCTTCACGATAAGGCCAGTCTCAGTAGAGATTTCATCTCACAGTTTCCAATACATCCAAATTTTAGAAACAGTGCATAAGAGTTAAATGTCTATCTCTACTCCCATGAAACTCTTGTCATTTCTCTCTTCATTAATATATCGACATGTCGGCATATTAAATGTCTATGGAACTTTATGAGACTGGCCTAAGAGATAAAGAGAATCATCTTGGATTTCAGCTTCAGCTTCAGCGCACATCAAAAGAAGAGCAAGCAGCCCAAAAACACCTCACTACTGTTCATCTTCTAGATCCATGTTTATCTTTCAGATCCAAATCCGTCTGCTCCTCAGACCTCAGTCTTGGCTCCCATCCTATATATAGTAGTAGCTTAAGGGTTGTTTGTTTCCCATGACTAAAATTTACCAGAGGCTAATTTACGAGATGAATCTATTAAAATAATTTGTCCATGATTTGATAATCTGGTAATATAGTAAATATAGTAAATATTTGTTAATGATATATTAATTTGACTTTGATACATTCGTCTTGTTAATTACCGTATAGCGGTGTAATTAGTTTAAGTTTTATGCATTCTATGACCGGTCTGAGCTCTAGTTCTAGCCCATGCTACATTTTTGCTCCGCATTGCCACCCTTAGACTGTCCACACTCACGTTCCTCTATTTTCATCCTCTATACTGCCTAGTTATTAAGATTCTCTCCTCTATACTCACTTCTCTTGCATCTATCCATCTCTATATCATCCTCTATCCACTATGAGCCTACTTGTCATTTTATCTAAATATATCCATGAAAGATCTAGTTTTGAAGAATTAATTACAACGAATTTAATGGTGCAATCAAAATTTAATTTGAGTTTTCGGTTTGTGAGATACAACATTTTTTGTTGCTAAACAAGGTGGGGCCCACTGCTGCAGCAAACGCTACTGCGCTCTATATAGCGGACGAGTGGGAGTGAAGGAAATTTTAGCGTATTCCGTTGTACATGTTTCTTATGGTAACCGGCGTATACAGACCCGGTTACCGTGGTCGCTGCGGACAGTCTTATCGCTGGTGTCGCTGCTGCGTCACCACCAGCCTAAATGCATGAGGTTGGTAAAAAAAAATCACATCTTCCTTAATATACATTCACCTTCTCTACGAGACCCAATACAAACATAGATATTTTATGTACAGTATACACTCATATAGATATACCCTACATGCATGTAGGGGTGTAAATGGTAAGGATATTTTCCAACCATATTTGAGTTTGGTATCCGAGTCTGGGATACGGTCTTGGTCACCGTGACATATCACTTAGGTTCGTTTCGCTGAGAGTTTTACCAGAATTTTATTTGTATTAAATAAGTGACTGCATAGACATTTTCGATGACATGATAATATATTTAATAAAAGAGATAAATAAAACTCACTTGGTACGATTAACAATTCTCTATGAGTTATTAAATAAATATCAATAAAACTTTAGAATAAAACTCTCAATTAATAATAAGGGTTTCATCAAAATTTTATTTTATTTTATATAACATGACAATTTTGAAAACTTACTCTACAAAACTTTACCGATTCTACTGGCTGTAATAGGCTAATGCCTGCCGTGCACGTGCAGTCGCGTTGCCCGCCGCAGTCGCGCTGGTCAGTCAAACGCCAGGTCAGCCTGTGGTCCCACCGTGTCCACGTCAGCGGACGGAAACGGATAGAGACGGACACGGTGGCCTTCGTCGTGGTTCGTGTGGCTCATGGGCCGTGGGCCTGTACTGTCGCCCTCGCCCACGAGTTGTTTGCGCTTGACCGCGTGCTGCGTTTGTGGTCGGTGGATTTTCCTTCGTCGTTCGTCTCTGGATCAGTGGATCGTCGCTTTCGGGCTTCTTTTTCTTTCGCTTCTCCTTTTCTGATTCCAGCCTTGCCCTGATAAATATCTGCTGCCAAGCAAGCATGCCTTCCATATTAACTGCGACAATGTGAAACATGGAGGCAAGAAAGTTGACTCCATGCTCGCTCAATTTTATAGTTTTTTTTTTGCATCGAGGAAATACTTTCTATTAGTGGCGGATCTAAAATAAAAGTTTAGAAGGGGCTAAATTGAAACTATTTTAGCAGGTCTAAATTACCCTTTTGTCATCATTTTCCAATTTAAACTCTTTATAACCTTCTCATATGACTAAAATTTCATGTAGGGGCTAAGGAGAGGCTCTATGGACATGACCGCTGTGGGGGGCTAGAGCCCCTGCAGCCCCGATGATAGATCCGCCCCTACTTTCTATAATGTTTATTTATCCATTGAGTGTAGAGGTTATCTTTGCTTCTAGTTAATTTCTCAGGGGTGTAAAAGGCAATTTTACTTTGATTCTTTCTGGGTCCGTGCACTACAACCCAATATGCTAAATATGATGCTTAGATATTTTCTTATCGTTTTTATTGACTTATTTGTTCCTTGGGAGAGTGGCACACAACATATGTACTCCTCCATATAAGAAATAGATATCGTTTTGGATAAGATTTGAGTCAAACATTGAGAACATAAAATATAAATAATTTTTAAATTGTTGAGTTCAGAGATGTAAAAATCATATAAATAAATTATTTTGAAAAATACTTTAATAAAAATATACATATATCACTTTATAACAAATATTTTTAAAGAAACAAGTGGTCAAAGTTATGCTTTGGAGACTGTGTTGCTGTCTTAAACGACATTTATTTTCTATATGGAGAGAGTACATCCTTTCTTTAGCGGGGTGTTTAATTTCTCGGTTCTCTATTTGGTTTGTACAACAGAACAGATTGATCTTTAAACATCTCATTCCACATAAAACTAATAATTATTAGTACTACCATGAGAACGAAGTCATCCTAGCCAAATTTTAAGAATGGGTTCATGATTCACCAAACCAAACATTTCATAGATGTTTTTAAATCCTATGCTTGGTCTTGATGTTGTGGTGTTTTCACCATTAATGAGGAACATAACACCCATTATCACTCGCCATTGTTAGTCAGATGTCGGTTATATATTCGAGCATATACTCTCTCCGTCCACGAATAAATAGATTTCTAGAGTTGTCCTAAGTCAAACTTTTTAAACTTTGACTGGATTTCTAGAAAAAACTATCAAGATTGATGATCTCAAATTTGTATCATTAGATATATCATAGAGTATATTTTCATAATATGTCTATTTTATACCATAAATGTTATTACTTTTTTCTATAAAGTTAGTCAAAGTTTCAAATGTGTAACTGACATGGATTCTAGGAATCGATTCTTTCGTGGACGGAGGGAGTATCTATTACTGATGTTACTATAGTCAACACTGGACATCAATTGTTTTTTTACTGTACATAATTTTTTTTTGGGTTTGAATCCATATGCTTCATATTGCTTTTTTTTGGAAAGTTTAATTGTTGTGTTAAATGATATCAAGAAGAGTAACTTTCTTTTCATCTACTCTCTTTGTCATTAAATATAAAGCATTAAAGTTTATCCTAAATTAAACTATCGTAACTTTATCCAAATTTATAGAAAAGAATAATAATACTTAGGCCATCGAATTAGCATCATTCGTTCGATATATACATTATGAAATATAGTTTCATAATTTATCTCTTTGACGTGGTAGACATTAACACTCTTCTTTGTAAAGTTAGTCGAATTTAAAATAATTTGATTTAAAACAAACTTTGATCCTTATATTTTATATTTTATTAGGATGGAGGAACGAAGTACTTTTTAAATAACTATATCATGTCCTAAATACCTAGTACTGTATTTAAATAGGCGGTGGTTCTTTTTTTAATCAAAGATTTACCCACACAACATTATCAAGCTTTCCAAAGTCTAGTCCACAGCCCCCCAAATGTTGTGCACACAGACACAGCACATGGCAGTATGGCACATGCATAAAAGAAAAATAAAATATTTAGCCGAGAACAGAAAGGGCCTCCGGTTTAATACAGGCGTCAGGCGGAAAGCCCTCGCTCCCAAGTCCCAACTGCCCTCGGCTCGGAGCCTCCTCCTTCGCACTACCCCAGGCCTCAGTTCACCCTCAACGCCTACCAAACTTTACACAGCCTCTTCATAACTGCTGCTGCTCCAGACTCCCGAGCTACCACCATTCTCTTCTTCTCCGTCGATTTCCTCCAGGACCAGGAGTCCAGGCTCTCTAGCGCTCCCTCCCACACACACCCGCCCATCCCATGGCCTCGGGCTCGAACCCGGACAGCATGGACACCGACCCTCCTGGTCCTGGCGGCCTCTCCATCGCCGTCGAGCGCAACCCGCCGGAGTCGCGCCTGCAGCAGCTCGGCGTCAGGTCCTGGCCCAAGTACGTGAGCACCACTGCCGCCGATCATCACTGCCCGTTCCTTTCTTCATTCGTTTCTCGCCGCCCCAGCTAGGTACGGTCTCGATCGCCGTGGCGTATGCAAGGTAATAATGGCTGCCGTGTGTGCCCGTGCAGGTGGGGCTGCCCGCCGGGGAAGTTCCCGGTGAAGTTCGACGCGCGGCAGACGTGCTACCTGCTCAAGGGCAAGGTGCGGGCGCACATCAAGGGGTCGTCGGAGTGCGTGGAGTTCGGCGCCGGCGACCTCGTCGTCTTCCCCAAGGGGCTCAGCTGCACCTGGGACGTCGTCGCCGCCGTCGACAAGTACTACAAGTTCGACTCGTCCTGACTCATCAGATCGCTCGCACCGTCGCGCGGCTGCCGGCTGCCGGCTCCCCGCGCTGATTTGATTCCCCGCCCGCGATTGTTGTTGGTTCGGCTGCTAGCTTAATTGCGCCGATTAGCCTAATTCCCTAGCTAATTTGCTCACGTAGCCTGCTGTGTCTATCTCTAATCGCCTTCTCTCTGTCGTGTAAAAAAATAGAGGAGGGGGTGCAGGGCATCTAGCCCCTGCTTAGGCTAGTACTAGTGGTTAGTTATTCGTCCGGGAACTGAAGAATTAAAAAAAACCCGGTCAATGCGGGAGCTGTTCAAAGTATGCTTTGTTTATTCCTCCGAGTGCAATCTATTTTGAATGCTTCTTTGACCAGCGCCCCTTGGACTGCGCTGTCTTTTTTTATATTTCTTTTAATCTGACCAACCGTGACACTTGATTTTTCTCGTGTGCCCGGCCGGTGGTCCTTCGGTTAGTGGCTCAGGCTAAGAGTAAGTATTATAATACAGCTGACTTGATGGCTGTAAGAGTCCTTGCAGACTTCTCTCAACTCACTCATACAGTGGTTGAGCTTTTATCATTAATATAGGACTCACTTGTCTCTCTCATAGTTTTTCTTGGTTCTTGTGCCCAAGCCGGCTGTAAGCTTACAGCCCGCTTCTCCTCTCTCTCATTCATTCTCTCCTCCACGTCAGCATTTAGTCGGCTTGCAGCCTTCTATAATACTTGCTCTAAGAGGCAGGAGGTGGAAGGTTCATGTTCAAGTGGTCTTTAAAACAACTCTTAGAGCTTGTTTGGTTTGTGCCGTAATTTATCACGCCTAACCTTCGATAAACTGTAGCTGTCACAGAAAGTGTGACAAACAAAATTAAAGCCATACTTATGGCAAAGTTTGACACAAAAATAAGTCTATGACGTGTGAGACATAGTGTTAAGAAAGTGTGGCGTGTCATAACTATGGCAGTGAACTAAACGGTTGCTAGAAAAACTGCGGCATGACGAATCTATGGCGTGGCAATTTCTGGTCACCAACCAAACAAGCCCTTAATTCGTTTCTTTGCAAAAAGAAAAAAAAAACACAACCTTCCATTAGTTTAGTATCTGAATTTCTTATTTGTCAACACACCTTCAATGCTCTTGTTTAAATAGAGGACACAAGAGAGACCACTATAACGACGACATAGATGTAAGAGTGTTGTAGCGCGGCAAGATGACGATGACTTGACTACATGGAGAACAACATGACAACAAAGGATCGAGGCTAGGAGGGTAATGGTAGCCATTAGAATTGGTTAGGAAGTTATATTGAGAAAGAGTGACCATAACTCAATTAATTCGGGTAAAGAAACGTGGTCATGCATCCTAAACCCTAGTCTTCAGGTTTGAGCCCTTTTCAACTATATGTCCACACTTTTATCAATCTAAAAGTCGTCCCATTCCTTCTAGGCTGGTATCAATTTTCCTTTAAAATATATTTAGATAGTTATTTCCGACAAGAACTCTAGTGATCCTCTAATCAGGGTTTAGTAGTTCAATTTGGAGTTTAGGGAGGAAGGTCTAGCTTCTCCGTTAAGTTATGTTTGACGTTCAATCTCTCTGTCTAGAGAGAAGCTAACTATATATGAGTGGTGGATGTAGGAACAGAGTGATGAAGCAGCAATGCTACCATATGTGGACGACAAAGGCACTGAAATTCGGGATGGATTAAGGGTTAGTGGACAAAGTCACCACAACCAAGTTGTAGTGGATGGAGGATGCATGGGGAGTGATGTTGGGGTGGGGGTTGTCAAGTGGTCGTTATTCTTGATGTCATGGTAAAAAGGTCAAACATAGTGAGACTTTTAGAGGTAGAAGAAAGGCACGAGACATCCATGCGAAAACACTCAACTTGAAGATATATAACTCGTTTTGTGAGCTTTTTTTTCCGCATGGTGCTTAAAATATTAGGACCACTTTGAATACAACATTATTTAACACCATTACAGCTCTGAACTAATAATTTTAAAAGAAATCATAAATAGTTCTCATATATTATACCAACATTCCAAATGAGGTCAAATGTTCTTCTAATAATAAAGTTGTATATAACCAAAAGTTGGGAAACATGGTGAGCTTGCATAACTATGAGCTAATTTAATTGAGGTGCTTCTCAAGCCTTAGTATTTACTAAGTGGCAAAGTTTTTTAGTTAGAAAAATATTGTCTGAGGACCAAAGTTTTAAATAGCGGGCTATAGCGGGATAGGCTCGACGCCAAGCTATTTTATATCTGCCGCTATGACAATTTTTACCGCTATAGTGCCGCTATAACAATTTTCACTGCTATCTACAAATTACTATTTCCTACTTAGTTTAATATTTTGGATAATTAAAATTTTATGAACCATATTGTAATGTTATATTGGTATTTGGTAATGTTATTTATACTTGTAGGACCTTAGAAACATATTTGTGATAACCAAATTTCATATTTACCATGTTTTTTTACATCAATTACTGGTATTTTTAATTTTTTTTAATAAAAACGCTATTTGTCATAGCGTCACTATAGTTGTATAGCTGCTGAAAAAAAAGTTACCGCTATTTTCAATAGCCCACTACTTAAAACCTTGTTGAGGACTCTTGGCTGCTACCTTATGCCCACAGAGATTATTAAATAGTTACTCCCTCTGTATCGTTTTTAGATATCGTTTAAAACAGCGACACAGTCTCCAAAGTATAACTTTTACCACTTATTTAAAAAAAAATAAATATATGTATATTTTTATGAAAGAAAAATTTATTTATATAATTTTTACATCTCTAAACTCAATAATTTAAAAGTTATTAATGATTTATATTCCTAATGTTTGGCTCAAACTTTGTCCAAAATGACATCTATTTCCGAGGGAGTATATTACCAAATCTTCAGCAACTTGAGAAAAAAAAGATCATGAAGAAGAACAACAACCTTGCCTTCCACCATTTGAAAGAAAACTTCACAAATGTCGAATATGGGCAGTTCTATTGGATTTTGCTGGAATTCATCCGAGCTCCTACATAGTAGGGTTCGCACTATCCGTGATGAAACCCACGACGATATGTGACGGTACGAGAAAGAGCATAGTATGCCGAATTCTTGGCTGGTAGCTAGCCGTGTTTTTAGCTGGATCTGTAAACTTCTAGCTAGGTGGTTGAGTTCGGAATTAATGGCCAGATGCGTCCATGCACTGCCCATGGCTCTGGTGGCCTCGGGGCGCCTGCGCCTGGGTGACCAGTGACTAGCTCTGCATTTGCGTTCTGAGAGCATCCGCAACAATAAGAGCTAGTATCTAGCTCTAAGCACTCTAAGGGCGTCTTCAGTGGTTAGCTCTTGGCTAGCTCATAGAATATTTTCTCATATTTTAATAGGAGAGAGAAGAAAGCTATCTCTTGTTCAAGAGATAGTCTTATACACATACTTCGAGATTACGTGAGAATGATAAGTGGGGTCATTTATATTAAGAGCTATGTGCTAAGAGATAGGTCATTTGAAGGGTTGTCTCTTAGAGTGCTTAGAGCTAGATACTAGCTCTTATTGTTGCGGATGCTCTAAGAGACAATCCTTCCAATAACCTATCTCTTAGCACATAGCTCTTAATATAAATGACCCCACTTATCATTCTCACATAATCTCAAAGTGTGTGTATGAGACTATCTCTTGAACAAGAAATAACTCTCTTCTCTCTCCTATTAAAATATAAGAAAATATTCTATGAGCTAGCCAAGAGCTAATCACTGGAGACGCCCTGAGTGGGCAGTGGACACTACAGGCCATTCAGCAGTGGCGGACCGGTGGTGCCTGGAGCAGCTTCCCAGTTCCAGCCTTTGATTTGTGTGGTGTGGCTCTGAAGAACAAAGCAAAGGGCAGCAGTCCAGCGCCCCGGCCGGCCGGCCGGGTCCGGTCGCCTTGCACGCACTGCATGGCTCAATGGCTGGAAGGTGGTGGTGGTCCTGTGCACTCGCACAGTGAGTGACACAGCTGCTCGATCGGTGATTCGATCCGGCCACCGAAAGTGCTGCCGCAGCATGTGGGTGAAGGTGCTTTGGGTTGGTTGACTGCTACTCCGGCTGCTTATGTCTTTTGTCGCCGTGTGCCCTTTGACTGAACGAACAGAGAGCGCTGCACATGAGCACATCGGCAAAGGATATGCCTACCGGTTAGGCTACCAGGAACAGACAGTGCTATCTAGAAAAACAATTCTGCACGCGGCTGTCAACGAAGCAGCAGTGCAGCAGCAGCACCACCCACAGACCACAGTGTTTCGGAGCAGATTCAAGTTGAGCGTTAACAAGAGTTTCGCCATGATGCCAGCTTTAGTTTATGTACGTTCTCGATAGGTTAACTGACGGTTAAGCCTCAGAAACAAGTGTTCTATACTTCTATCCTACTAGTAGTATTCTATCCTACTAGTAGTAGGTGGAGTTCCTTCGTGTATTCTAAGGATTATTGGGTGGAGCGAACCACGGTTTTCCACTAGTTCAACTAAATAAATTAGATATGCAAAAATGAAGAATTTTTTTTTGTCTAACTAGATTTTTAAATTGAACTAGAAGAAGAGAATCACGGATACACATTGGAGCACCATCCTCATCTACAGTGTATTCCAATTTCCAAACGACCAAACGGATCCACCTAATAATAAGCCAAGCTTCAGCGCAAAACAATTCAAAGTCCCACTGTGCAATTCCGTTAGGCCCGGACAAGTGGCCGACCAAAATTCTCCTGCATTTACAGTCCACCAACTACACCGCTCCGGCGCTCCTATGCAGTCGGGCGAGCAGCTGCTGGACGGAGCTCCACCTGCGTTTGCATCGCGGATGGAGGGGCCAACGGCCAACCAGCACCCACGATAACTGCATGTCTAGCGAGTCCCACCTTTCCGGGCCAGTAGCTCACTGCAGCCAGCCTGAAGCCTGCAGGGACCGGACCTCGGTTCGGTCGAATACTCGAATGGCAATCTCAGATTACGTTTTGTTGTAACCGATAAGTCAGGCTGATAAGTTTAAACGAACAGAACGTGTCTCAGACTAGCTACATGCAGCAGGGAGGATTTTTTTTTTCACAACGGTAAACCCGAATTTCATTACTAAGACAACGAAATTACAATGATCCATAGAATTCAGACACAACACCTTAGAAAGACAAGATTAACGAGTCAGCAGACACGTGATCAACCAGACACGTAATCACCCAGGGAACACCTGCCTGCCTTCACATCTAGACCTGCTGGCCAGAACTACCAATTAATCCTGAAACCAGAAAAGCAAAAGATCAACAACCAAAATGCCCATGGCATCAACATCTCCACCTTTAACCCGCAAACAGAACCAGCTGATTTTCCTCACGAACGCGCGCCTGCAAGTCCTGCTTGTGGAAGAAGAGTGTCGTCGTCTTCACTTCCTTGGATCACCTGTTCCATCGTATCATCCTTTAATAAACATGACCAGTAAATGAGAAAAGAACATATCAAACAGACAATCTTAATAGGAGATTTTTTTTATTTTCAAAGCACACCATATTTCTTATGCGCCAAATGGGTCAACAAACTGCAGCAAGACCCACAACATGCAACATGCAGCAGGGAGGAACTGATACAGTAGTTTTTGTCCAATTTAGCTCGACGACGACTTCCAAGGCTAGAAACCACCACTGGTAACTATTTCTCCCAATACAAGTTTGTATAAATAGTTTCTCTGAAGAAAGAAATTTAATGAACACTTATATGCAAATCAGCTGGTTTCAGAAGTTTTTTTTTTTTGGCATTTCTTGATGCACTGTATTATGGCCTTTCTTGATGCACTGTATTTCAAAAGTGGATCGCCGCATCATATAATGCACTTTAGCTTCACACTTGCAAGTAACCAAAGAGTGTACTGATCAGTTTTACACTTGCATGCGACGAAAGAGTATAGGGAAGCTAACGGTTTCAGAAGTTTTTTTTTTTTTTGAAAAACAGTTTCAGATGTTAACAGAACTGAAGACAATATTACGAGGTTGATACATCATTTCAGTTGAAACCAAAGTAGGTACCAATGTTTATAACAATGTAAATTTAGGTAGTAAAAAAATACAATAATAACCATGTAAATTTAGATTGCAATGCCGACAGAACATAGTAATATTTAGATGATCATCGGCCGTTTGTCTTCCTCCACATGAACTCCCATGTCCACAGCAACTCCGTATAGGACTGACACACTGAAATCCTTTCCACACTCATTGCAGACTGAAAAACATATAAGTCAGCAAACAAGAAAAATATTATGGGCGGTTGACAGTTCAGATTTGCAAAACGCAAATATATATATGGCAGTTATGCATATTAAGTTTCGCATTTGCATGCAAAAATAATACACATCAGTTTCACAGTTGCATGGAAAAAATTAGTGGCTGCACACTTGACCAGTTTCACGAAAACTTATTAGTTTCAGTTACAGAAGACTGAAATTAGCACTGATCATAGAAATTATGAGTATCTGTTTCACACTTGCATGTCTATTTATTACCATATATACTCACAGAAATTAGAAAGAATCAGTAACTGAAGACTGGAAACAACAGTCTGTACACATGAGAGTAGTTACCTTATAGAAAATAAATTAGAAATAGGAGTAGTCTGCAGATTTAGTTACTTGCAGTATGCACATATGTAATTAAACAGGTCGTGATCAGTTAAGAAAGTGAAACTTTTCTTGAATATTAATTCTATTAGGATGTTTATCAAATGAATTTGACCGCAGCTAATTTGTGAACCCTCCTGATGAGTGTAACCTGCAAATATATAGCAAATCATATGCAGTATATATGACATCCCCTTCTTTTTTTGTAGGCATATCTGATTAAAGAAGGCAAAAACAATTGTGCAATAATCCTAGAAATTGCATAACTAAATTCGCAGATGAATAATCTATAATCCACAAAACCACTTCTCTGATGACTTACGCTTTGCTAGGATATGACATTATATTGGCTACCATTCACCGACGGGAGAGAAGCACAAGTTTTAGGAACACCACCATTGGCGGATCCAGGGGGGGGGGGGGGGACTGCAGCTCCCCTTCGCTCAAAAATACACATAACATTAGAAAAATAATGGAAAATTCAGTCCATCATCTTAGAATCTACTAAAAAATCTTTCGTGGACAAAAAATATAAGAAAAATTTTGGTCCAAACTCGGCTTTGTATGTATTTAACCCCCTTCGTGGATCAATTCTGGATCCACCACTGAACACCACCCTTGAGCAACGCCGGTGGCTCCAGCTTAAGCACGAGAGGAGCACCAATTTGCAGCAGCATTGGGAAGGATATGGAATCGAGGGGAGCTGTGGATGGAATCTGAACCTTGGAGATGCACTGCAACTGCACTTCTCGGCAAAGAGACAGAGGAAGTTAGCGGGAGGTCGTGAGGAGGAGGGTGCGGAAGAAGTAAAGAGACAGAGGAAGTTAGCGGGAGGTCGGGAGGAGGAGGGTGCGGAAGAAGTGTGCGGTCTGGGAAAAAAAAAAATGGCGGCGGCAAGCAACTCACCTGAAGTCATGGTGAGGGAGATGGCAAGCTCTGGAGGGCGCGCGGGAGCGGATGACAAAGGGGCGATGGGGTGCACCGTGGAAAGGGGGCAGCTGGATCGAAACCATCGGTGTACTTCCCCAACGCGGATTCACATCGTTTCTTCGGCTTCGATGGAAGCGAAGACTCGGTTTCTTTTCTTGCTCCCTTTTTTTTTAATAAATATTGTCATATCAGCAAAATTCTGTTAGCTCTCACTTAGGATGTACTCTACCGCTAGAACATGGTAATCATCTTCAACTTGAGCCGTTGAGGATGGCACATTCGTTCCCGACCAATAGGCAATAGCCGGTGCCGACGTTTAATTTTGCTGGGAGATCCTTCGCGTTTCTGCTTCTGCCCAAGGTCAACCGCTCGAGATGCAGGAGATTAGCACACGCCAACAACATGCAGATGTTCGTGTGACCCGATTAAAAAAAAAGTGCGGTAACTTAACTCGGAGTTCTGCTGTCAGAATTGGATGCGAGTATCAACAAAGTCGCACTTGCAACTTGCAAGAATCAACGTGGATTCCTGTCAACGTCCGGTGTAGTACTTTGGCTCCCACTTGCAATTGCAAGAGTTTCAACCGGAACATAGTTTTTGGAGTATACTTAGGGGTGGTAAAGGGTCTAGGAAATTTAAGGATCAGGCTCAATAATAAGGATCGGGTCGTAATACTATATGATTTTGAACTAAAATTGGAAATGACTAAGTTGGATTGTGAAGAATGGATAAGGGCCATGATCCATTACCACCCCTAAGTATACTAGTATATCTTCTGAATTCTGAAGAAATGGTTTAGAATGTCTAGGGGTGTGCAAGTGCAAATGCCGCAGCTCCAGTCCTGGCGTTCTGATCCTAACAGATAGCGATTGATATGAATGAATAGCAGAGGAGTCTACCACACTGACGAAGATATTTGATTTTATGGATTATGGCATCGTTTTTTTTTAGAACACGGCTTGCGCGTATTTTATTAAGCAGAAAGAGTTTGAAGATACAACCCATTGGATTATGGCATCGTGTTGTATGAATCAAGATACGTAGCTGGTTAGCTGACAGTGTTTCAGAATATTCTGACCCCCAAAAATAAAACAGAGAGAAACATTTGACACCCTTTTTTTTATGAAGCAAACATTTGACACTTGCTATGTTTTCGCGAGATCTTGGTCACAAATCTGCGTGTGTATGTCATTTTGGAAAGGAACAGCTCGTATTCTGTTAGTTCTCCCTTAGGATGATGCAGCGGTGGTTCAGACATCAGACTTTAGAAACTACGATCACAGACACAGGCTCCAGAAGAAACTGCTGGTGAACCAACAGGTTGCGGCCCGTGGGTAACAGAAATGGCGTGTGCCTTCATTCAGCCTAGATAATTTCAGGCAGAATTGATCTGAATTTGTGCTTCGTCAACCAAGCAAAGCAAGCAAAGATGCAATGCAAACCAACTAGGTGCGTTTTGAATGAGAGAGGTGTTCTGAAAAGTACTGCTGTCAACCACAATAATTCTACTCGCCGTCGGATTTGCGTCCTATGATATGAGGCTTATCAATGCAAAGGTTACCACGCGCATGATGACGTGATGCACGTAATGACGTTAAGTGGCTTTCGTGCAAGGAAGCAAGGAGATAATACCCAAAACCGGAATCCTTTAAGTTGACAAACTTCGAGTTCGTGTCACGGAAGACGGAACCCGTCAGAAAAAAAGTGTTACAAATTACAACGATATATATATTTTTCGGAAAAAAACGAAAGAAAGAATGTTTAAAATCTTAATAAAGCTAAACGTGAGTTGTTTGCACGAACACACTTGTGGGTTAATAGTTAAAACGGAATGGAGGGAGTAGTTAACTAATACTGTGGTCACAAGCAATATTAACTACTATTAGCTAATTTATTCAACTAGTGAAATAGTTGTTAACTAGAAGACACCTCACAAGTTGATGCGGGATTCAGAGATTGTGAAGAATGAACAACTTGCATTAAGAGGTTGTAAGTTAGTGGGATGACACCCATTGCCATTGGTGTGAAATATGATGTATACAGTTAGTAGGATATGATTTGGATGACTCGCATGTTGAGATAGAACTTGTAGTAAGGAATAACTTTATAAGAGATATAATAGATAACTACGGAGTAACAATTAGCTAGACCTCTTTGAATCCAAAGAGCTGATATCTAGCATTGTGAATAACCAATTAGACCCATGCATGTTGCACGACACATGCCTCTTGGGAAAAAAAAAGCTGACTAGAACGAACCAAAAAAATCATATGTGCAGGGCACCGCGGTTTTGCATTTCCCGTTGTTTCCTGTGTTCCATGACCATGAATCTTCCATTTTTTATAGAGTAGAGAGAGAACAGGATCTTCATCAGATTTAATAATGAACCAGCATACCAGAAGATACTAACGCTATGGATTCCGATGTTCTTCTCCTATAAATACTTTACGACGCGACACAGATCGAACCATGCATCTCCTGGTTCCATTCTCTTTTCTTAAACCCTACTAACAAAAACCATCACTGCACAGCCACAGCCACTGGCACAGGGGACGCCATGTCGTGCTTGGATGACCTGGGCCTGCTGCTAGGCGGCTCCGCGAACGCCTCCGTGGCGGCCACCTACATCTGCAACAAGTTCACCGACACCTCGTCAGCCGTGGACGCGACGTACCTGCTCTTCTCGGCCTACCTCGTCTTCGCCATGCAGCTGGGCTTCGCCATGCTCTGCGCGGGCTCTGTCCGCGCCAAGAACTCGGTCAACATCATGCTCACCAACGTCCTCGACGCCGCCGCCGGCGCGCTCTTCTACTACCTCTTCGGCTTCGCCTTCGCGTTCGGGACGCCGTCCAACGGCTTCATCGGGAGGCACTTCTTCGGCCTCAAGCGCCTGCCGCAGACCGGCTTCGGCTACGACTTCTTCCTCTTCCAGTGGGCGTTCGCGATCGCCGCCGCCGGGATCACGTCCGGCTCCATCGCCGAGCGGACGCAGTTCGTGGCGTACCTCGTCTACTCCGCCTTCCTGACTGGCTTCGTCTACCCGGTGGTGTCCCACTGGTTCTGGTCGGCCGACGGGTGGGCGTCCGCCGGCCGGACTTCCGGGCCGCTGCTCTTCGGATCGGGCGTCGTTGACTTCGCCGGCTCCGGCGTCGTCCATCTACTTGCCGGCATTGCCGGCTTCTGGGGAGCTCTCATCGAGGGCCCTCGCCGCGGTCGGTTCGACGACCCGGCGGCGCTCAGAGGCCACAGCGCCTCGCTCGTCGTTCTCGGCACCTTCCTGTTGTGGTTTGGGTGGTTTGGCTTCAACCCCGGGTCCTTCCTCACCATCGCCAAGGTTTACGGCCAGTCCGGAACAATCGACGGGCAGTGGGAGGCGGTCGGCCGCACCGCGGTGACCACGTCGCTGGCCGGAAGCGTGGCGGCGCTGACAACGCTCTACGCCAAGAAATGGACGACGGGACACTGGAACGCGACCGACGTCTGCAACGGGCTGCTCGGCGGGTTCGCCGCGATCACCGCGGGCTGCTCGGTCGTCGACCCGTGGGCGTCCGTGGTCTGCGGGTTCGTGTCCGCGTGGGTGCTCATCGGCTGCAACAAGCTGGCGCTCAGGTACAGGTTCGACGACCCGCTGGAGGCGACGCAGCTGCACGCCGGCTGCGGGGCGTGGGGGATCCTCTTCGCCGCGCTCTTCGCGCGCAAGGGCTACGTGGAGCAGATCTACGGTGCTCAGCCGGGCAAGACGCGGCCGCATGGGTTGTTCATGGGCGGCGGCGGGCGACTGCTCGCCGCGCACGTCGTGCAGATACTGGCCATCGTCGGGTGGGTGTCCTCACTACTAGAGAAATGGCCTTTGGGCGATAGACAGATTCGGACATTAGCCTCGAATATTTTTGTGTCCGGGGCTAAAAGTTCTTTAGTCCCGGTTGGTAACACCAACCGGGACTAAAGGTTCCTTTTCCTCGAGGCAACCGAGAGGCAACCGGGGCTAAAGGGTCAGTGTTCTTTAGTCCCGGTTGGTAATACCAACCGGGACTAAAGGTCCTACCTTTAGTCCCGGTTGGTATTACCAACCGGGACTAAAGGACCTTTTAGTCCCGGTTGGTAACACCAACCGAGACTAAAGGTCCTTCCAGACACAATTTAAAAAGAAGGAGTATCCTATTCTGTTAGATGTGTAGTGTAGCTCAGTTGGTAACGCGCGCACGTGAAGGCTAACTGTGCGGTCTTGAGTTCGAATCTCCACAGCCACAACATTTTTTCGTTTTTATTCCAAACCTTTAGTCCCGGGTTGAATACTGTAGCAAACCTTTAGTCCCGGAACCGTAGTCCCGGGTCCAGAACCGGGACTAAAGGTCCCTAGGACCCGGGACTAAAGGTCACCATGGGACAGCTCTTCTACACGCTGCACAAACTCGGGCTGCTACGCATCACGCCAGAGGAGGAGGAGGACGGCATGGACGTGACCTGCCACGGCGGGCGCGCCTACGTCGAGCTGGAGCCGCCGCAGCCAATCCATCAGCCATCCTGCAGGCCGTAGTCTTGTTTCCTCGTTCCGAGGCGTCGTCTTCACTCTTCATGCATGGTTCCCACCCCACTTCTACCTGTTCGTACAAACTCATCTGTGCCTGTCTGCTTTGTGATGTGTGTTGTTGTCGTATATTTTTCTTAAGAAATATAAAATCAGTGATGTGTGCATGTATATATATGAAAGGCTTGTATTGTATGGAGTTGTAATTTGTTCACTGGGACTAAAAACAGTAATGCGGTAAATCCATGTTCAGACAAAAATCATTTTAGCGTTTGCCTTTTCCCCACGACCTACGCGGAGTGAACAAAAGATAAAAATATCTCACAAGAAACTCAGAAAGGAATTTGAGATATATGGTATATATATACTCTTTCTGCCACAAAATAAGAAATTTTGAGAAAATTTTCGTATAGATTAAGGACGCTGGAAAAGAACTTTTCTTTTCCGGAGGATAACCTTCTTGGATTTGGCATCAGGCGACACTGCCCCATATTTTTTGTAGAATGTTATTTTCTGAGATAAATTTTAAACCTCAATGTTTATTTTGTGGGGAGGAAACAGTCTAATAAATGTAGTAACACTTAATATCATGAAGGAGATAAAATGACTATGGTAGGATGTTTTCCCAGCATGGGACCCGTAACTTATAGGAGCACCATCAATTTGGTTCAAAAGATGTGATCTAATCATGCATTTACCACGTGTCCTGATGTCCATAAATAAATTTAAGTGAATTAAACACAGTTTTAATTTTTTTCTCTTTTTATTATACCCAATTACAGACGCAGACGCTCACATACAGAAATGACACTCATCCCTGTAAATATACGCACTCACACCCTATCCTATGAATACCTTCGAAGAACTAAGCTGGACCGGCAAATCTTAAGATTGATGAATTCACCACAGGCGCCTCGCTGCCGACGGACACTTTGCCTACCACTGAAACAATAGCGCTGTTAAATTCTAAAAGAAATCTAAAAAAACACGAGCACCCGTATCAAGTCAAGGACTTAAACTCGGGTGGACAAGTGCGAGCACCCACATCAAGGTGGAGATTTTGAACTCGGGTAGACAGGTTTCACCACAAGAATTAAATAAACCCCATGAAATAATGATATTTACTGATGTCATTGCAAGTTACTAATTTATGTTTGAAAAACAGAATATTAATACTTATTCCGTTTCAAATTATAAGAAGGTTTGGTTTTTCTAGATACATTTCTTTTATTATATTTTTCTAGATATATAGCGTACATTTAATAAGTGCCTAAAAAACAAAAATATCTCATATAAATTGACTCAATGAGACGGGCCGACGGGGGAGATGATGGCTTGTTACGTGTACGATTCGATGGTAACGGGCTCTTAGTGGGCCTGCCCTTGATCAGAGCGAGCGCTAGGAAGCAGGCCAGTCTACGGGGCATCCCAGCACATGCTCAATAGTGAGTGGACCTGGATATACTGAAGCTGCTCAGTTACAAGCGGCAAGGTCCAACCAAATCGTGGGCTCCTGGCTGCCTTCTCTCTGGGTTCTTGCCAGCCCAGGTTGGCCTTCGCTCCCAAAAGAAACGGTCGGCCCCGGCCTTGCGGCCCTGCCAACCCAACACGTCCAAACCTTCGAACAGCCAATTGACTGTGAGATTTCAGCCCAGTAGAGTCGTAGTCCACAATAAGCGATCGGACTTCTCACGTACGGCCCACGTCCTCGCCCCCCGCGTTCGAAACGGAACCGAACCGCCAGCGTGCCGACCGACAGCCGACGTCCCAATCAAACGAGCAAGAAGACGCCAGCACTGCCCCCACGGCACGGGCCCGGACTTTTTCTCTCTGACGCCGCGCGGATCGACCAGCGACCTTGGCGCCAGCGTCCGCCGAGATCGTATCCAAATCGATGGATGCACTCATCGCGGCAATGGTCTTCTGCGAGGCGCCCCTGGACGCCGCCGCCTTTGGCACTGGCAATTCAGCTCCCGCGGGCACGAAAGGCGCCGCCGGGTGCAGCGCCAACATGAAGCGCGGGGAGGAGGAAGTGGCCAGGGCCAGGTCGGCGGCGCCGCCAGTGACGGAGGCAAGGCTAAGGGGACCCGAGAAGCCCGTCGACGCGTCGTTCGGTGGCTTGCAGTGCCTCCAGACCGTCGTGTTCCGCATCGACTGATTGGTTGTCGGCGGCGCGCGCTGCAGTCTTGATTTCCTGTTTATTACTGTGTTCGTACGTCTGGACTTTTTTTGCGAGTAGATTAGACTGAAAGCTCAATCAAATAGGTCAGCTGTTGTGGCAAGTTAGTTAATGTGGGAATCTTTATAGCAGGTTCAATATTCAGCAAATGGCAGCAGAGGCCAATTGCCTGAGAAACTCAATAGTCTAACAATGCAATCAGCATCCGTTGTGGTCGTTGTACTGGTGCCAGTTCATTTTTGCCTTTTAAAAAAACATAAAAACACTTTTCTTAATCTAAAGTCTCAATAGTCTGACAGCGCAATCAGCATCCGTTGTGGTCGTTGTACAGGTGTCAGTTCGTTTTTGCCTTTAAAAAAAACATAAAAACACTTTTCTTAATCCAAAGTCAAACATGAACCCAAGAACATCTCTATGTCCACGGAGTCTGGACACATCATAAACTACTCCATCAAGGGCAGATGCAGACAGAGGGCGTCAGGGCTGCTCTCCGGACCGCCGAGAACGACACGCGGTGCCGGTGGACGACGAATCATCGCGCTTGCAAAAGGGAACTTTGCTGCTAGTGTCACAAGTGGAAAATTATCTGTCACCCCTCTTGCTGCGCGCGCGCATACTGTCAAATACAGTAAATCCGCCGGTTTATATTTATCTGTCACAAGTGGAAATTATCGATCTGTCACCCCTCTTTGCTGCTATAGTCTTCCCGGCTGGCGTCGGCGTCCGGGATTTTTTTTTCTTTTTTTTAATTAACGAATTAACGAAAGGGGAGGCCGTGGACTTTGCGCGGCGATGCCGACTTGCCGAGGTCGATTGGCGACGCCCTCTCCGGCTGTATCGGATCCCCGCGGGTCCACGTCGCCCGTGTCGTTTCCCATCTCGGGATCGTTTGTTTTTGTGGTTGTTCCGTGCGGTGTTCCAGGCGAACACGATGTAGTATATGGTTTTATTTGTTGTGTCGCGTCACGGTTTTTGAGCTGCTGATCAGTGAACGTCTGGACAAATTAGATAAGTAGACCAGTGGTGGCCAAATTCGAAGCGAATGCCTGATAGCCATGGCGACTTATTTGCCGGAGAGTAGGGACGTGCAAGTTTCCCGAGCTTTGAGTTAAACGTAGACTGCTAGTGCTATGGGGAATGCAAAAATTATTTCCATGCCCAGCCGGACTTTGCAGTCCTTACTTCAATGGCAGATCAGGGTGTTGTTGTTTTTTTCTCCAAGGGATTTTACACTGAAAACAGCATGCAGATGAAGTAGATACAATGTCAGATACATATATGGTGTGAAGATATGCTGTATGCAGATCGAAATACATACACACAACATTAAATGGTCGGTCGGCGCTCACATCCGGTTCATATCTTTTAAGTTGGAACTTGGAAATATATGCATTTTGAGAGCCTCACGGTCAAATATGACGTGCATAGAGATTGGATAGACATAGGTTACATTGAACCATTGCCATTGACATTTTGGTCTCATGCTTAGATTCCATTTGCTGGATTCATGTTAAAAGATTATATGAAGAGCGGCTTCTAGATTGTCGCCTCTTCAAAGCTACTGCAACCGTACAAAAATAAATTATTTTTGTAGAGTTGTCTTGGATCAAACTATTTTAAATCCAATTTAAATTATAATAAAAATACTAATATCTATAACACCAATGTTGTATCATTATATATGATAGTCAAATATGAGATATTTTAACTTAATAATTCTAGAATTAATCTATTTTGGAACGGAAACGGTACAAAAAGCTTGGTGAAGGTAGCTTGTGGGACTGTTATAATTTCAACTGGATATGATTAAAAGCTGCTTTCACGTGATAGGCTCTCTTTTAAGGAAACGTATCTAGTGTAAACCACGGTCTTTGTAAAAACCCATGAAAACTATAGTAAAAAAAACGTCTAAATTCACCAAAAAAATCACACATGTAGATGGTATGATGATACACGACCTTATAAAATATCTTGTCCAAACTCGACTTTGTTTGTGAGTTATAAAAATAACAAATTTCTAACAAATTATATCTCACAAATGAATTCGATTTTGGACAAGATATTTTATAAGATTGTGTATCATCATATCATCTACATGTGTGATTTTTTTTATGAATTTAAACAACTTTTTTATTATGGTTTGCACGAGTTTTCACGAATGTTGTGATTTGCACTATATACGTTCTCCTCTTTTAAAGCCACAACACGCAAACTCTAGTTGGTCTAAAAATAGAGCCTTACACTCTGCAAGATAGTAATGGAGTATCTGTACACAACATCTGGTACAATGTGCTGGCCTTTATCCCACCACAATTTTCTGGTACCGGTTCAGATCCCTCCGGATTCAACAAAAACGACATCAGTGTTAGTAGGCGGCCCACATGCTATGGGCCCCTTGCAAACTAAGAACGAGTGAACGACAACGACAACGTACCGCCCCTCCTGATTCCTGAATCCTGATGATCATCCCACGGTTCCTCCGTCCTATAAATCCAATGCCACCGCAGGCCATTCCCTCTCGCGCCGCAGCTGCACATCTTCCTTCTCCACAGCTCCTCGTACGTGCAGCAGGCGGCAGAGGGAGAAGAAGAAAGGAGGAGGGAGCAAGCCGGTCGAGATGGCGACGTGCGCCGCGACCCTCGCGCCGCTTCTGGGCTCGGCGGCGAACGCGACGGAGTACCTGTGCAACCAGTTCGCGGACACCACGTCGGCGGTGGACTCGACGTACCTGCTCTTCTCGGCCTACCTCGTCTTCGCCATGCAGCTCGGGTTCGCGATGCTCTGCGCGGGCTCCGTCCGCGCCAAGAACACCATGAACATCATGCTCACCAACGTGCTCGACGCCGCCGCCGGCGCGCTCTTCTACTACCTCTTCGGCTTCGCCTTCGCGTACGGGACCCCGTCCAACGGCTTCATCGGCAAGCACTTCTTCGGCCTCAAGCGGCTTCCCCAGGTCGGCTTCGACTACGACTTCTTCCTCTTCCAGTGGGCCTTCGCCATCGCCGCCGCCGGGATCACGTCGGGGTCCATCGCCGAGCGCACGCAGTTCGTGGCGTACCTCATCTACTCCGCCTTCCTCACGGGCTTCGTGTACCCGGTGGTGTCCCACTGGGTCTGGTCCGCCGACGGCTGGGCCTCGGCGTCCCGGACGTCGGGGAAGCTGCTCTTCGGCTCCGGCATCATCGACTTCGCCGGGTCCAGCGTGGTCCACATGGTGGGCGGCATCGCCGGCCTCTGGGGCGCCCTCATCGAGGGCCCCCGCATTGGCCGGTTCGACCACGCCGGCCGCTCCGTGGCGCTGCGCGGCCACAGCGCGTCGCTCGTCGTGCTCGGCACCTTCCTGCTGTGGTTCGGCTGGTTCGGGTTCAACCCCGGGTCGTTCCTCACCATCCTCAAGAGCTACGGCCCCGCGGGCAGCAGCATCCACGGGCAGTGGTCGGCCGTGGGCCGCACGGCGGTGACCACCACCCTCGCCGGCAGCACGGCGGCGCTCACCACGCTGTTCGGGAAGAGGCTCCAGACGGGGCACTGGAACGTGGTCGACGTCTGCAACGGCCTCCTCGGCGGCTTCGCGGCCATCACCGCGGGCTGCTCCGTGGTCGACCCCTGGGCGGCCGTCATCTGCGGGTTCGTGTCGGCGTGGGTGCTCATCGGGCTCAACGCGCTGGCCGCCAGGCTCCGGTTCGACGACCCGCTGGAGGCCGCGCAGCTGCACGGCGGGTGCGGCGCGTGGGGGGTCCTCTTCACGGCGCTGTTCGCGCGCAGGGAGTACGTGGAGCAGATCTACGGCACCCCGGGGCGGCCGTACGGCCTGTTCATGGGCGGCGGCGGGAGGCTGCTGGCCGCGAACGTGGTGATGATCCTGGTGATCGCCGCGTGGGTCAGCGTCACCATGGCCCCGCTGTTCCTGGCGCTCAACAAGCTGGGGCTGCTCCGCGTCTCGGCCGAGGACGAGATGGCCGGAATGGACCAGACGCGGCACGGCGGGTTCGCGTACGCGTACCACGACGACGAATTGAGCTTGAGCAGCAGGCCCAAGGGGATGCAGAGCACGCAGATCGCGGCCGCGTCCAGCGGCGAGTTCTAGTGCATACAGTAGTGTTGGATCTCAAATCTCCTCATAGCGTGTTACTCCTATACCTGGTGATTGTACAATAACAACCATGAGATATGTACTACTTTTGTCAAGATTACTCCCCCCATCTTGAGCTTCAAACAAACAAAAATACTGACTGGATACAAATTAGCATATGCTAATTCTCTTTTTCGTTGTAAGGCTGACAGCGTTCTTCGAAAATGAAAGACCGGCAATGTCCCGACGATGTTTAGCTTCCAGGCGTGCTAAAATTGCTCCAAAAATGGCATATCCCGACGATGTTTTCCAATTCTGATCTACCACCATCATCCCATCATCGTCGCCGTCGATGGCTGCCATCACTGTATGACCATCTGTGCAAAATCTTCACTGTATCCCTGCTTCCAGCTGGTCTCTTTTTGTGCGGCTCTGAAGTCTGAACTGAAAACATGGGATACATCCCACCCCTTCGGATCAACAAAAACAACTCAAAGCACTGATAAAAGTTGTTGAGATAGGACATGACTACATATCTCTCCAGTCACTTATCCTACCTTTATTTGGACGGGCTCAAATGCTGCCACTGACCAAATAATATGGCTGGTTTTGGATGGTCGGGGTGGCATATACCGTTCGCAATTTACATGGCAACCTATTGCACCGCATTGGAATCATTCTAAGGATAGAGTGCTTTTATTCTTTTATTCTACTTTTCAAATTGTTGGTCCATGTCATTGTACCTTGCATGCTAGTTCCATAACCTCCACCATCCTTTTCTACCTCCATCTTCTCTGCCAGGATTGCAGTGGCAACGTATGGTGGTCATTTACCCATGTTCCAACATGATACCACCATGTGGCCATATACGAGCTGGATGATATGATATGGAAATGACGACCATCATGTAACTCCATCCAGAGCCTTGAATCTTGATCTCTTCGATCAAAGAATCTCCTTTTCACCAAGTGATACGATCAAAGGATGGCATGAACCAACAATGGATCGATACCCTTTCAAAAAAAATAAAACAATGAATCGGTAGACAAGTTAATAAAACGAGGAAAAGTTCTAAGTTGAAAGAATAGGCTGGAGACGACTGGGATAAATCCAATAAGAACCCAGCTAGGCAGCTAAGCTAAAAAAAGGGAAACAGCTATGGAATGGTAGAACACGGACACAAAATATTCTTAGGAAAATGGCACCACAGTTCATCCAAGGAAACGCTTTGGCACTTCCTATGCTAGTAATACCAGAAGCTGTATAACTGATTCTGACTTCCATCATACACTCAACTGAATTAGGAGTGTTGTTAGTCGTCCAAACAGCTCTCACGTCTGCAAATTCGAAGTTTCCTGTTGGGTACAGCACGGTTGATACTAGCATCTGCAATGGAATTCCACAAGCTGAGTAGGCTACAAATATGGAATTGCCTTCTGTAAATCTGAAACAGTAAATGGCAATAGATGGCAGTTTTCTTCGGTTAACATTCAGCTTCTCCTACCACCCTTCATTTTTTACACCTTTGTACTGTACATGAAAAGTGTACACCTTCTCCGATACCAGATGTCATGAACCTTACTTCATTTAGGAGATAACCAATGCCGGGAAGATGGCCGGGCAAAGTCGGCGTGGAGGGGGACTAGAGTATTTGGGGGAATTGGATTGTTTGTTCTTTATTCATTGTTTTGCTTAGATGGAAAGAATACATAGCCCATCTATTTATAGTCCTGAGAAGACTTAGTCCTCAAGTAATCTAATCAAACCCTAATCTAATCTAATCCCACGACGGCGATGGTGCTACAGTACCGCGTGAGACAGTACCCGCGACGCTACGGTACTCGCGGGTACTGTTCATGCCAGCCTGCTTTGGGCCTAGCGGTTCCACATGACAAAAAGAAGGCATAAGTAATCAAATATTGCTAAGAGACAAGGTCATCAGTCGCTCTAAATAACAGTGATTGTTAACTACCACTGAGCATATAGGTTTTTAGGTTTTGTTAAACCAGCCTATGAAACAATAACATAACTAGCGTATTACCAAGTGTGAGATAATGTCAAGTTGAGAAAGTACCAGGAAGAGATGAGGGTACACTTGTGTGCACAACTGCAGGTTGCAAAAGTTTGCCAGTTTCGGGCCTTATGATCATATTATCAAATACAATAAGACATGATCCTTCCAAAGATGCAGCATGGAACATCCCTAGGGCAAACATGATTTTTTTTAATAAGGTGTTTTGTCCTTTGTTTGAAGATCAATGCATGAATTTTGGTGCAATGACACAATTCCACAAATCATAATAACAATATGCTTGTGACAAAGGAGGTGCTGCATTAGTGGTGGATCAACCCATTCCTTTCCTCATACCAAACAAGAGGCTTAGGTTCAGAGCTATGCTCAATGAGCCATCATCCTCTCAGTACTCAAACCAAATACCCCTCAATGAAACAGGGTTTCTATGTCAGGACTTAGGAACATCCACTTAAGGGTCAGGAGTGTCGAGGTGCCTTTCCAACCCATGTGGCTTAAGGTGGATTAGAGTGCAATCAAACAAGCCCTAAACATAGTTATGGAGCAACTTATGTTGTGAAATGACAGGCTCATAAAAGTAATCACTAACTGGTGCGGGGAGAAAGATGTCTTAACCATCAAGAATGGAAGGTCTTCTCCAGTTTTCAGATTTTGAATTTCATTTTTCTTGATCTACCCTTCCCATGTTCCTTTCTCATCTGATTTGAAGAACTGTGGACAGACATTGAGTACCAACAAAAAGACAGTTCCAAGAATGGAAAGTTGTTACTTGGCTTCAGTCATTTCCACTATATACACTGGATGGACATGTCAAGATCAAACCAGTAATCACTAATGGACGTCACAAATGGTCAAAGATGTAGTTTGAGTGTTTGATTATCATTCTATCAGCAATCACAAAGCTCTTCTCCAGACTCCAGATTCTTTTTTTTCATTTTTCTTATACACCCTGCCGATGTTCCATTATCATCGCATCTACATAACTGTGTGGAGACATTAACTATCAGCAACAAGATAGTTCCAGCACGGTAGTACAAAGAATAAGACAAATATACTACTGGCAATTTCACAGTACCTTTTTAATTTGCTTCAATTATTTCACACAAAATGCATACATATCACACTAAATTGCGTGATTGTCCCACCAGTTTGGCACCACAAACTGAGAACACACTGGCACATGTTGGAACAAATATGGAATAATCAAAATTGGTTCTTCTTATTCAAAGATCATTATTGCACATACTACAGATTTAGCACCAATCATTTGTGGCCTCTTGTCCTCATTAGCATATGTTTGTTTCCACATGTTTGGGTTTATTTTGCAGGCAACAGGGGATATGAAAGTGGGCACCTATTCATTTCTAGTTGGCATGTAAAATGTGGCAATTCATAAGTAGAAGATAAGAGGCTAGCCGCCACCCCCATTTCTTAAAAAGGTGGGGAATTTAGCAATTAAACAGTCATAAGGGAAAAGAAAGCACATGTTTGACAGCATGATTGGTAACATGAAGCAATGGGTAAATGGCCAGACCAAAAAAGGAAGTGTAAATGGGATATAGAAAGCTCTTCATGTGGGGTTGAATATAAGGCTGATAGAAGCACTTCTATTATAGCACCAAATGAAGAAGATAAATAAAGTACCTTTGCAAATAGATAATTTGATTAAGCATTAAGCAATATAATCAAATGAAAATATATGCATACTTTCATGTCTGCATAATGGCATTTTGAAACAGAAAAGCACAGATCCTGTACATAACATAAGTACAGTCCAGTTCAGGCATTAAAACTAACTTTTGATGTACCTATTGCCATGAAGTAGCTTGTTAGAAGGCTTTGATGGAACACCTTTTTGTGTACCTCCAATAAATGTGTGAGCTAGGTCAAATATTTGTCTTAGGGAAGCCCACTTTGTTTACCACATAGAAGTTAAGCTCATGACTTTCCAATAATCAAGACAATTTATGAAACTTATGCAGCTATGCAAGTTTCTGAAAACATGGTTAGCTGGCAGTATATTCTTTTCATAATTCCATTGAGACAGCTAAATCCTCAAGAGTGCCATATATATTCTCTGACTCAGGATGAGCTTCATCACCAGAGTAAAACCGGTGTGTCTTGCGGTCTACCTCGATCCAGCTACAACCAGGCAGCTTCTTGCCTATATTCACCTCCTTCACGAACTTTCTTACTTTCCTCACCTCTTCCCACAATCCTCCTTCACTGTATACATTTGCCAGCATCACCACATAGTTTGCGTTATTTGGGTCCAACTCTAGTAGCTTTCGAATTGCTAACTCAGCAAGTTCTACTTGTCCATGTACTCTACAGGCATTGAGCAATGACCCCCATATGACTTCATCTGATTCAATTCTCATATCGCTGATAACATTCAATGCATCCTGAAACCGGCCTGCCCGACCAAGAAGGTCGATGATACACCCATAATGCTCAATCTCTGGTTCAATTCCATGCTCATGCTGCATTAATTCAAAGTACTTAATGCCTTCATCAACGAACCCTCCATGAGTGCATGCATTCAACAGTCCAACAAAAGTAACCACATCAGGTTCAACCCCTTCACCCCTCATCTCATTAAACACCGATATTGCACACTTGCTGTGCCCATGCAGTGCCAGACAATTGATCAGAGAATTCCAAGTTGTTAGGCTTCTATCTGAAACCTCATCAAAGATCCACCTTGCCCCCTCAAGATTCCCACATTTACCGTACATGTCAATCAACCCATTCACAACCGATGAGCCAAAACCAACACAGGTCCTCCACGCGTAGCAGTGGATCAACTTCCCGATCTTCAGCATCCCAAGATGCCCACACACAGACAGTACACAAGAAACGGTGATAGCATTTGGCCGGAACCCCGCACCCACCATCCTACCAAAAATCCCAACCGCCTCCACAAACAGCCCGTTCTGAGAGCAGCCTGCGATGATTGCGTTCCATGCAGCCACGTCCCTTTCGGGCATCTGCTCGAAGAGCACAATCGCATTCCCAACCTTCCCTTCCCTTGCATACCCGGACACCAGCGCGGTCCAGGAGACCACGTTCCTCTCGGTCAAACCGTCAAACAGCTTGCGCGCGTCGGCCATCATACCGTGCCTCGAATAACCATCGAGGAGTGAGGTCCTTATGACATCGTATCCACAGAAGCCGCTCTTGCAGGCGTGGGAGTGGATCGACCTGACAATGCCGACGCCGACGGCGCAGGCAGCGCGGAGCACGAGCGGGTACACGAACTGGTTGGGCGCTGGGCGGCCGTGACGAAGCATGCGAAGGAAGAGCGCGAGCGCGTCGCGGGCGTGGGCGTAAGATGAAGGTGAGGCGGTGGCTGCGGCGGAGACATATGCAGAGAGAATAGCGGAGTAGAGGAAGACGTTGGGGTGGGGCGTGGCGTCGAAGAGATGGCGGGCATAGGCGAGGCAGGAAAGACGGAGAGCTGCGAAGCGGAGCAGGTGGAAGGTGGTGGGCTGCGCGGCGGCGCGCCCCGCAACGAAGGCGTGGGCGTGGAGCTGCTCGAGGTGCGCGCGGGTGGAGCAGCGGGAGAGCACGGCGACGAAGCCGCGGTGGGATAGCTGAGGCGAGCAGCGCATCGGCTCGGACGCGGCGGGCGGGGGCTTTGGTTCTCGTCGCCGGGAGGGACATGAGGTTTGGACTTTGGAGAGAGTGTTTTTGTGGGCTGGGCCGCTGCGAGGCTTGTTCTCTAAAAAATCCATTATCCATCCGACCCCACCACTCTCTTCTACTTTGGAGTTCGTTTTGCTCTCAAGTTCCTTTTGGAATGCTGGATTTTTTTTCCTTTTTCTTGTGTTTTTCCTGTGAACATATGTATAATTCATGTAAAATTCTTATGTTCTAAAGGGACCTTAGACTTCTTCCACTCTTGAAACTGTTTAATTTTACCTCTATAAGCAGTTTTAGCTAATGTAGCATCACGTCTATGTGACGTCAAATCAGCCATGAGAAAATAAATTAGACTTTCGCGATTAAAATCAATTAACTTTGTACAGAATTATAGATATATATTTTCTTAAAACTATTACATATTTTTTCTAAAATAAATACACATTTAAAATACTAAAATGTGATTTACTATTAGGAAATTAATTTTAACTTAGAAAAGTTTGAAATCAATTACTTACTTTTTCCTAAAAGCATGCTCTATATTTTTCTGAGCTAGCCACACATAGCATAGAGCAATAATTTAGGAAACCCATGAAATCCAACATGTTGCTTGCTTGTCGATGCTTAATCTCCCCCCACTTCAGCTCGATGTGTTCGGCCTTGAGGTTAACTGGCGGAGCCTAAACCAAAGTATAGGGAGAGCAATTTACAAACCAAAGTAGGGGGGCAATTTACCAATCAAGCGTACATGTATGGTTGTAGCCTGACGCCTGTATGACTATATGTAGAGCAGTAGACGGCAGATGCAGATGAGAGTAGACAACTACTTTGTGTGGGACGGAGTTGATGCTAGTTGTAGCCTGACGGTCGGCAGATACCTCTCTAAACAGTTTTAGCTAATGTAGCATCACGTTTACATGACGCATGTATGACTGTTACTTTGCTTTACTCGTCTTCGCGGATATAGAAAGCAGCCGATACATTAGTCTTGTAGAGAGTTGCGATTTAGGATCGAGTCGTGTGTTGTGAGTGTTGCTGCCTGCTGACCTGATATGTTGAACGATTTTGGTTGAATAGAATATGGCTTCACAAAATCACAGAGGCAAAGGGGCCATGTCCCAGTATGACTCCAATATGTGGCGGAACAGCCCTAATCCCATGGCCCACCGGTCCCTGTCATCCACTGACAGCCGAACTGATGTTCCGTGTGATTAAGACTGTTCGTCACCGGGCTGCATCAGCGCCCATCGTCCGCAGGATCATCTCACCATTCGGTTACAGCACTGGATACTTTTACAAATAACATCGGAATACAGAGCGGAAGACTTAGATAACATTAATTTTACAAACCGAGGTTCCAAATAAAATTAAAGGTGCAGTTATTACAAACCATGTTCGGGTAATAGAAAATAGACAACGAAGCGGAGTACAACAAAATAAGCTACTAGCAATCACCCAGCCCGAGGGTGTACACTTTACTCTTCGGCCTCTTCCTGGACGAAGGTCATGCAGCAGGGCGCAAGACACACCGGGGACTCAGTCATACCTGCAGCATGGGTAACAAACCCTGAGTACGGGGGTACTCAACAAGACTTACCCGACTAAAGAAAAGGGAAGAAGACTCAGGAATGAGAGGCTTAGGTAGTCAAGGTAAGGCTTAAGCAAGATCAAGTATTTTGCAGAAAAAGCATTTTGAAATCCTTGTTTTATTTTTGGAAAGATTCCAGTATTTCTCAATTCTCCATTGTCCATGATTCATTTTACCTTTCAAAAACATACCTAGTTGAGAACCACTCTCCGTTGACAGTCAGTGACCAAGTCTCCATAACCGAGGAGCAACGTTAATCCAGATAAATAATACTCAGCTGAGGATCCCTATCCACACTGCATATGTAGCACCCAAGCTTGCATATGCCAACTCGTCTACCACGATTCCTCCAAGATTGGGCCCGGTCCTACGCCACCCGGAAGTACAGTACACCACTCCTATCCAGGTACGACGACCACGTGGGTACATGCTACTTCCGCCATCTCTCCACTCTCAGTCCGCGGTTGTCGGTCCAATAAAGGATTCCTCGGAGCCAGAGCTTTCCGAAGTATGTGAATAGTTACAAATCTTGACCAGCAGGCCCCCATACGGATGGTCCCTAAATTTTTCCGTCAACGACAAGCACCTCGGGACTCTAACCCAAGAGTACAGGTCCTGTCGGTTTTTCAACCCTGTCCCGGTCGGTGTCAATTGTTGAGTCCCGGACTACAACATGACGGCACCGTACGCTCGGACAACCTCTCCTCGCTGTTGACTAGGTACGGATCAGATACTTAGCCAACAGGCAGGGAGTAAAGCCAAAATCCCATCAAAATCCTTTAAGTGATTACACTTTTGAAATTGACATTTTATTGCAAATCTATTGTATAACATCGCTAAGCATTTTGCGAATAGTTTTTAAACAGGGCAGGTGGATTTTCTGGTGGAGGTAAATAGTACAGGTAATAGGTCATCACACAACTCCTATAACCTAATGCAGTAGTTTTAACTCAAAAGCATTTAAGGAAACTTTTATAAAAGCAAGGAAGGTTAAATGCACCGGGGCTTGCCTTGAAGAGCAAAAAGGACGGGCTCGGGGTCGGCAGTGTAGGTGTTGGAGCTCGGGGTCGCCTCGGGGGTAGGTTCATCAGCGGCTGCTTCGACTTTGACGCCTTCTCCTTCGGTCACTATACGGATGCAATGATGTATGCTTATGAGGATGCTGACATGAACAATACAGCACAGGACAATTCTACTGTTTCTAGAGTACAACTTTTCAGTGCGTGAGTAACTTCTAGAATAGACACAAAGTTACTTATCTTGATCTCTAAGCAAAATTAATCAACCTATTAAGCATCATTTATCCGACCTAAACACAAAACAAGCACGTCATCACAAACATCATAGACCAAGGGGTGGGGGTCTATGAACAGCAAACAATTCCAAAAGTCACATCACAGGGCATTCAACATGAACTCTACTTGATTTTCTATTTTTCCTAATTATTTAAAAAAGTCATTTTATGTAGTTGCTCCAAAATTTACCCAATTAATCTCATAAGGTCATTATGGTATAAATAGATGTCAAAACAAATTTCATAATTTTTGGAGGTCATTAAGGTGCTTAACAAAAATCAAACATTTAATTAACAAAAGGCGCTATTTAACAATTTAAATAAAAACCCAAAAATCAACCTGCTCCAAAAGGCCTCGAAATTTCACCAGAGACTAAACATGGCATAGGAAGCTCACAAAAATTTATCTCATGATTTTTTGGAGTTATAAATAATTTTCTAAAAATCTAAACCATTCATTTCTTAATTAAAAGGGAGATTTTTCATTTTCAAACTTTTGCACAAAGTCCAAGTTTCATATTTTTCTAAAATACTACATGGTATAAAGAGTCTACCATAAATTTTTCAGAATTTTTGGAGCAACACAGAAAATCACACAAAAAGATGAAAAAGGAACACTATTCACATCCTTCAAAAAGGAAAAAGAGCACTGGGCTCTTTCCTCGCAAGGCTCGGGTGAAACGGGCTCGGGCGAGACGGAAGACGGTCGTTTCGTCCGAGGTCTGGCTCGGAGGCTCGGGCGAGACGGAAACGATTGTTTCGTCCGAGGCCTGGCTCGGAGGCTCGGGCGAGACGGAAACGATTGTTTCGTCCGAGGCCTGGCTTGGAGGCTCGGGCGAGACGCAAGCAATCGTCCGTCCGAGACTTGGCTGGGAGGCTCGGGCGAGACGGAAGGCTCGGGCGAAACGCAGGCGAGGCGGACGGCGGACCGGCCGTTCGGGGCTCGCGCTGGGAAAACCGAGTGTGGGGAAAGATTCGCGGACTCACCGTGAGTCGGGAGAGAGGCTCGACGGGGCGGTGCAGGGTCGGAGGAGGGAGCTCGACGTTGGCGGTGCTTCGGTGGAGCTCTCTGGCGGCGAGCGGCGTCCGGCGGCTCTGTCCACCAAAAGGGATCACCGAGGTGCGGTTAGGAGCGCACGGAGGTGAGGAAGAGAGGGCAGGGGTCGGAGGGAAAAGAGGAAAACTCACGGCGGCGAATTTCTCGCTTGGCCGACACGCGGCCGTATGCCGGAGTTGGGGACGAAGCTCCTGCGCCGGCGAGAGGAGGGCGGAGGGGTGAAATTGATTGCTCGGGAAGGTGGAGCAGCTCAAGGCGAAGGCAACGGCGGGCTCGACGGGCGCTGGGGAGGTCCGGTGGTGCGGGGCGCCGTGGTGGCGGTAATGGCGGAACTCGCGGCTTCTTATAGCCGCGGGCGGAGCTGGGGAGGGGTCCGGACGAGGGGTGAGAGCGTTCGGGCGACATCAATGGAGGTAGGGAACACGGTAGGGCGGCTCGGTGCGGGCGGGGAACGCGCGCGCGGTGGGGCGGCTTGCCGGTGGCCGGCAACTGCGCGCTGTCCGCGGCCGAGGGGAAAGAGGAGGAGGGTAGGGGATGGGCGAGGCGGTGGTACGTAGGGGCCGAGAGGAAAAACGAGCGCCAGCGCTTGGCCGCGCGCGGCACGGGCGCGGGTCAGCCGGGCTCGGCATGGGCGGCGAGGCTCGCGCGCGGCGCGGCGGCCTTGCCGGAGGCCGGGGCCCCCTGGCTTTAAAGCTCGTGCACAGGGACGACATTAAAGCAAAACTTCCCCTTTCTGAAATTTGAAATTACTCCCAAAACTTGAACTACGCAAAGAAAACTCAAAACACCAAAGTTGCTTAAAATTTTGAGATCTACAACTTTGCCAATATAAACTTTTTCTGAAACTCAAAAGTTTTTGAGATAATTTTGAAAACCGAAAAAGGGACAAAAAAGAAGTTTGAAAGAATCTGAAATTACTTCTGATTTTATATTGAAACTTGAAAATCTGTAAACACCAAAGTTGTTCCTCTTGACAAGACCTACAATTTTGCTAAAAGGACCAACTTCAAATTTTGAATAGTTTTAAAATTAATAAAAGAGGGGTAAAAACCAGGGTTTGGAAATCAGGGTTTTTCAAAAGGAATTTAAATTCTATTTTTGATTTGTGAACTTTGATCAACACAACAAAACATCAAGACGCTCAACTGAACAAGATTTACACAGAGCTAGACACAGAGATGAAATTACCATTTTGCCCTTAAAGGAAGATTTGGGCCTTTAGGTTTTATTTTGAAAAAGAGAGATCACTACACAAGTCACCTCAGAAAAAAGGTAAATGCAAAACAAGCATTAGGCAAACATAAATGCATGGCAAAAAAGATTAATGACTAAAGATAATGACATGTCAGGTTAATTACATATTAATCACCATAGGTGTTACACAATATAGCTCCACCGGTGTTGAGGCTGCCTTTTCCCGAGGTAGCGGCAAGCTTGTTTTTCTATAACTTATGACAAAACCGTTATATTTAAGACGGGGGAGTAGACGTTCAAGTGTAACTTTTCTAGAAAGGATTAATATACATATACACATAAGAGAACCAACTAGCGATACAATACTAACTAATTGGTGTTACAACTTTTATCTCTGGGTTAAATATTAAATTTCATTAGAGAATACATGTATAAGTCCTTGAGATTTATTATAATTCCTCACTATAGGCTTAGAAAAACTATCACATATATATTCTAGCAAGAATTAAAGAGTGGCCATATCCATAGCAAAACAACGAAAAGTATCCATAAATGAATATTACTCTCTCATTCCAAATATAAGTTATTTTAACTCTTAAGATATATATATATATATATATTAAATATACATTAAAACCTACATAAAATGAAACAGACGATTTGTAATATATTCCCTCTTCTGTTCCCTAAATTCCATCCCTTGCCCTAAATAACTACTGCTTTTAATTTTCATATTGTAAGTTTAACTACATTTATAGAAAATATTAACAACAATTGTATCTCTAAATAAATTTATTATAAAAATAGATTTAAGGCTCTATCTAGCAATATTAATTATATATCATAAATATTAATACTCTTTTATATAAAATTAGTTAAAATTATTTTTCAGGTCGAGAACAACAGTTATTTAAAGACGGATGAATTAGAAATAAAGAACTACCGCTCATAAGTGACTTTCGAGCGTGTTTATATTCAAATCAGATATTACAATACTAATTTAGTCTATTAAAATAGACTAACTATAATACTTACACTGTTATAAAGTAATTAATGAGATAAATTTGTTAAGTCAAATTAATTCATTATTAGCAAATGTTTACTGTAGCATCATATTATAAATTAAGGACCAATTAAGCTCAACAGATTTGAAAGGATCAAGATGCCCAAGAGGGGGTGAATTGGGCTTTTCTAAAACTTCTGGCAAGAATAAAACCTATCAAGCCCCAATTAACCCCCTAGTGTCTAGAAGTGTGTTTCTCTTTATTCTACCGCACAAAAGATCAAGTCTATGTCACTCCTACTCTAGCAAAGCAATCCAATATAGAATGAACAACAAGTAGTAATGCGGAATTGAATTGCTTGAAAGTAAATGCGTAGGTAAAGGAGTAGAGATGACACGACGATCTTTTTGTCGAGGTATCGAGGTGTCGGCACACCCCCTAGTCCTCGTTGGAGCACCCGCGCAAGGGTATCGCTCCCCCTTGATCCGCGCAAGGATCAAGTGCTCACTACGAGCTGATTCTTCGCCACTCCGGCCCGGTGAATCGCTCGCTACCGGTCACAACTTGACTTGGGTCATCCACAATGCCTCCGGATGATCACCAAGCTCTCCAATCGCCACCAAGCCGTCTAGGTGATGCCGATCACCAAGAGTAACAAGCTAGAACTCTCACTTGACCAACACAAGGCCAAAGAGATGGATGGATGCACACTTGCTACTCAATTCTCACTAGGAGGTGTCTAATTCTCACAATTAGCAAATCACTCAACCTCACTAGGGCTCTTGCACCCACTCACACTCACAATGTATTTCTCAATAGATGGAAGAGGCAAGAACACTCAAATGGATGGAGGGAAGGAGTATAAATACTCCCCCAACCGGCCATCCAAAAACAGCACAAGATAGGGTTTCTACGGGGGCATCGGACGCTCCGATGACCTCGACCAACGGTCGACTGTACCTTCTTGTCAGACATGTTAAAGGGACATCAGACGCTGGGCAGTGTCCGATGCCACCACATCGGACGTGTCCGATGTGGTTTTACCCTCTCTGGAACCTCTCTGGATGGCCATCGGACGCTGGCCCTCAGCGTCCGATGCCAGCGTCCGATGCGGCCTCCAGTTCACGCGCACGTGAACAGTGGCATGGCCGCGTCCGATGTGAACACATCAGCGCGTCCGATGCCACGCACCAGACTAAACCCTAGTCGGTGTGAGCATCAGACGCGTCCGATGTCCACCTGGCCAGCGTCCGATGCCCATAACAGGGGCAGACTCAACTCGGATCGCGACGCGACCAAAACGACTTTTGATCCTCTCGACTTAAGGCATCTCTCTGAGCTACCTAGGGCTATGAAATAACAAGTGTGCACCACACCTACCGCAATAGACTCATCTAGGTCAAGCTACTGATTCACGCTCCCCTTTATAGTACGGCCAAAGGAAAAACAAAGACCTAAGACTACTCAAGTGTCCTCCAACACCATATGACACTTAGCCTAATCTACCACCGTCTTCGTCGTCCGTCCTTTGAAAACCGAAACGATATCCATCGCCAGGGGACATGAACTCCATATGCCCGTATCGTCGCCATTACCGTGACCTAACTCAATCCTGTTTCTGCAAAACACACGTTAGTCATAGTAATCTTGTGTTTCATCCAATCACCGAAACCACTAGGGGCCAAGATGCGTTCAATCTCCTCCTTTTTGGTGATTGATGACAACACGAGATCGAGTATAGAGAGAAGAGGTTTTTAAATCATGACATGTATGAACTTGCAATGGATAAGAGAAAATGGTTAGGGGCAAGTTCAAACATGTCATGTCATCATCCTGCACTCAACAAGTTAGAGTGAATAACAAGTGCAAGAGTAAAAGAGCTCATTTACATAACCAGGTGAGAATTAAGCGCAAGTAATGAGCGAAACGAAATGACATGTCATATCATATATCATAGTGAGCACATACATGTCATAAAAGGTCCATAGCATAAGTATATAACATAAACATGCACAAAAGATGCGATAAGTAAAGAGCGTATGTGAATGTAACACAACATAAGACATCAAAACCCTCTCACAACGCTCCCCCTATCGCTATACTCATCCACTCTCCCCCTTTGGCATCAAGCGCCAAACTACGCGTCGGAGGGCGGAGGTGGTGCAGACGAGCCAGGAGCAGTCTCCGGAGTGCGCTGAGAGAACTCAAACTGCTGTAGGTACTCCTCTGAGTCGGAAGAAGTGGTGCCGGTAGCCTGCTGACCCTGGGAAGCTGGAAGTGGAGGAGAAGTGGTCCGGGTCGGCTCTGACGGCTCTGGCTATCTCCCTCTTCATTATTCATCTCCACATCAAAAATTAGGGTTCCAATGTAGAAGTAGAGGTCCCTCTAGATGAATCTCTTCTAGTTCATCTAGAATTAGATCTAGTTCATCTAGTTGTAATCAAGAGCCAACTATCAAGTAGAAGACTAGATACCCCTCTAGTTAGGATTAGAACCTAGTCTTATTCTAGAACTAGAAGAGAGAGAGAGAGAGAGAGAGAGAGAGAGAGAGGAAGAGATCAAGAAGGAGCTCCGGTCTGTCGGATCCACTTCTTCATCTTGTACCTGTGGATTCAAGTTCATCATCAACTTCAGCGATTGTTTCGGTAATCAACGTCTATATTTAAGTTTGAGCTATTGTTCTTATTAATCTTGAAGGTTTATGACTCTCTTTTGAGTACTTTAATTCTAGTCATTCTAGAGTTAGAGTAGTTGGATAGTGTAAGCGTGGTGCTTAGACTTGATAGCTCATATATGCCTCCTATAACGCCGGTAGTAGTGGTTGTTCGCAAGGGTGACTCTTATAGCCTTGTTGATTCTTCTATAGTTCACTTACCCGTGTGTAGGCTCGGTAGGATTATACATTTGCATAAAAGATTCATACTATGTTTGTGACCTTTTATGGCAACTTCCCCACTAAGAATAATATAAACATATCACTCTTAAATTGGAATTAGACCGCCTTAATGATCCCCTCTATACTTCTAGATTCTCCGTCCTTGTTAGCTACTCAGGGGTTAGACTTTAAGACTTAACACTATCCGTTCCTTTAGGTTCGATATTAAAACTGAGTTACTCCGGTGAAGTGCTACATCGGTAGATTTTATCTGTGCGCTTGCGGATAAAGTAGAGTGTGCGTTAATTTATACCAAGCATTTCTGGCGCCGTTGCCGGGGATAGAGTTTATCTCTACTCTTGGTAGCGACGTTAGTAAGTGTCAACACCATGTACGCGAGTAACCACAGCTGTAGTCTGGAAAGGCTCTCTCGGAAACCAACCCTGGGAAGCAAGGTCCGCCGAAGAACCTCGTTGAGGATCCGAGTCGTAGGGGTTCAAGTGTAACTTTTCTAGAAAGGATTAATATACATATACACATAAGAGAACCAACTAGCGATACAATACTAACTAATTGGTGTTACAACTTTTATCTCTGGGTTAAATATTAAATTTCATTAGAGAATACATGTATAAGTCCTTGAGATTTATTATAATTCCTCACTATAGGCTTAGAAAAACTATCACATATATATTCTAGCAAGAATTAAAGAGTGGCCATATCCATAGCAAAACAACTAATAGTATCCATAAATGAATATTACTCTCTCATTCCAAATATAAGTTATTTTAACTCTTAAGATATATATATATATATATTAAATATACATTAAAACCTACATAAAATGAAACAGACGATTTGTAATATATTCCCTCTTCTGTTCCCTAAATTCCATCCCTTGCCCTAAATAACTACTGCTTTTAATTTTCATATTGTAAGTTTAACTACATTTATAGAAAATATTAACAACAATTGTATCTCTAAATAAATTTATTATAAAAATAGATTTAAGGCTCTATCTAGCAATATTAATTATATATCATAAATATTAATACTCTTTTATATAAAATTAGTTAAAATTATTTTTCAGGTCGAGAACAACAGTTATTTAAAGACGGATGAATTAGAAATAAAGAACTACCGCTCATAAGTGACTTTCGAGCGTGTTTATATTCAAATCAGATATTACAATACTAATTTAGTCTATTAAAATAGACTAACTATAATACTAATTACACTGTTATAAAGTAATTAATGAGATAAATTTGTTAAGTCAAATTAATTCATTATTAGCAAATGTTTACTGTAGCATCATATTATAAATTAAGGACCAATTAAGCTCAACAGATTTGAAAGGATCAAGATGCCCAAGAGGGGGGTGAATTGGGCTTTTCTAAAACTTCTGGCAAGAATAAAACCTATCAAGCCCCAATTAACCCCCTAGTGTCTAGAAGTGTGTTTCTCTTTATTCTACCGCACAAAAGATCAAGTCTATGTCACTCCTACTCTAGCAAAGCAATCCAATATAGAATGAACAACAAGTAGTAATGCGGAATTGAATTGCTTGAAAGTAAATGCGTAGGTAAAGGAGTAGAGATGACACGACGATCTTTTTGTCGAGGTATCGAGGTGTCGGCACACCCCCTAGTCCTCGTTGGAGCACCCGCGCAAGGGTATCGCTCCCCCTTGATCCGCGCAAGGATCAAGTGCTCACTACGAGCTGATTCTTCGCCACTCCGGCCCGGTGAATCGCTCGCTACCGGTCACAACTTGACTTGGGTCATCCACAATGCCTCCGGATGATCACCAAGCTCTCCAATCGCCACCAAGCCGTCTAGGTGATGCCGATCACCAAGAGTAACAAGCTAGAACTCTCACTTGACCAACACAAGGCCAAAGAGATGGATGGATGCACACTTGCTACTCAATTCTCACTAGGAGGTGTCTAATTCTCACAATTAGCAAATCACTCAACCTCACTAGGGCTCTTGCACCCACTCACACTCACAATGTATTTCTCAGTAGATGGAAGAGGCAAGAACACTCAAATGGATGGAGGGAAGGAGTATAAATACTCCCCCAACCGTCCATCCAAAAACAGCACAAGATAGGGTTTCTACGGGGGCATCGGACGCTCCGATGACCTCGACCAACGGTCGACTGTACCTTCTTGTCAGACATGTTAAAGGGACATCAGACGCTGGGCAGTGTCCGATGCCACCACATCGGACGTGTCCGATGTGGTTTTACCCTCTCTGGAACCTCTCTGGATGGCCATCGGACGCTGGCCCTCAGCGTCCGATGCCAGCGTCCGATGCGGCCTCCAGTTCACGCGCACGTGAACAGTGGCATGGCCGCGTCCGATGTGAACACATCAGCGCGTCCGATGCCACGCACCAGACTAAACCCTAGTCGGTGTGAGCATCAGACGCGTCCGATGCCCACCTGGCCAGCGTCCGATGCCCATAACAGGGGCAGACTCAACTCGGATCGCGACGCGACCAAAACGACTTTTGATCCTCTCGACTTAAGGCATCTCTCTGAGCTACCTAGGGCTATGAAATAACAAGTGTGCACCACACCTACCGCAATAGACTCATCTAGGTCAAGCTACTGATTCACGCTCCCCTTTATAGTACGGCCAAAGGAAAAACAAAGACCTAAGACTACTCAAGTGTCCTCCAACACCATATGACACTTATCCTAATCTACCACCGTCTTCGTCGTCCGTCCTTTGAAAACCGAAACGATATCCATCGCCAGGGGACATGAACTCCATATGCCCGTATCGTCGCCATTACCGTGACCTAACTCAATCCTGTTTCTGCAAAACACACGTTAGTCATAGTAATCTTGTGTTTCATCCAATCACCGAAACCACTAGGGGCCAAGATGCGTTCAATCTCCTCCTTTTTGGTGATTGATGACAACACGAGATCGAGTATAGAGAGAAGAGGTTTTTAAATCATGACATGTATGAACTTGCAATGGATAAGAGAAAATGGTTAGGGGCAAGTTCAAACATGTCATGTCATCATCCTGCACTCAACAAGTTAGAGTGAATAACAAGTGCAAGAGTAAAAGAGCTCATTTACATAACCAGGTGAGAATTAAGCGCAAGTAATGAGCGAAACGAAATGACATGTCATATCATATATCATAGTGAGCACATACATGTCATAAAAGGTCCATAGCATAAGTATATAACATAAACATGCACAAAAGATGCGATAAGTAAAGAGCGTATGTGAATGTAACACAACATAAGACATCAAAACCCTCTCACAACGCTCCCCCTATCGCTATACTCATCCACTCTCCCCCTTTGGCATCAAGCGCCAAACTACGCGTCGGAGGGCGGAGGTGGTGCAGACGAGCCAGGAGCAGTCTCCGGAGTGCGCTGAGAGAACTCAAACTGCTGTAGGTACTCCTCTGAGTCGGAAGAAGTGGTGCCGGTAGCCTGCTGACCCTGGGAAGCTGGAAGTGGAGGAGAAGTGGTCCGGGTCGGCTCTGACGGCTCTGGCTATCTCCCTCTTCATTATTCATCTCCACATCAAAAATTAGGGTTCCAATGTAGAAGTAGAGGTCCCTCTAGATGAATCTCTTCTAGTTCATCTAGAATTAGATCTAGTTCATCTAGTTGTAATCAAGAGCCAACTATCAAGTAGAAGACTAGATACCCCTCTAGTTAGGATTAGAACCTAGTCTTATTCTAGAACTAGAAGAGAGAGAGAGAGAGAGAGAGAGAGAGAGAGAGGAAGAGATCAAGAAGGAGCTCCGGTCTGTCGGATCCACTTCTTCATCTTGTACCTGTGGATTCAAGTTCATCATCAACTTCAGCGATTGTTTCGGTAATCAACGTCTATATTTAAGTTTGAGCTATTGTTCTTATTAATCTTGAAGGTTTATGACTCTCTTTTGAGTACTTTAATTCTAGTCATTCTAGAGTTAGAGTAGTTGGATAGTGTAAGCGTGGTGCTTAGACTTGATAGCTCATATATGCCTCCTATAACGCCGGTAGTAGTGGTTGTTCGCAAGGGTGACTCTTATAGCCTTGTTGATTCTTCTATAGTTCACTTACCCGTGTGTAGGCTCGGTAGGATTATACATTTGCATAAAAGATTCATACTATGTTTGTGACCTTTTATGGCAACTTCCCCACTAAGAATAATATAAACATATCACTCTTAAATTGGAATTAGACCGCCTTAATGATCCCCTCTATACTTCTAGATTCTCCGTCCTTGTTAGCTACTCAGGGGTTAGACTTTAAGACTTAACACTATCCGTTCCTTTAGGTTCGATATTAAAACTGAGTTACTCCGGTGAAGTGCTACATCGGTAGATTTTATCTGTGCGCTTGCGGATAAAGTAGAGTGTGCGTTAATTTATACCAAGCATTTCTGGCGCCGTTGCCGGGGATAGAGTTTATCTCTACTCTTGGTAGCGACGTTAGTAAGTGTCAACACCATGTACGCGAGTAACCACAGCTGTAGTCTGGAAAGGCCCTCTCGGAAACCAACCCTGGGAAGCAAGGTCCGCCGAAGAACCTCGTTGAGGATCCGAGTCGTAGGGGTTCAAGTGTAACTTTTCTAGAAAGGATTAATATACATATACACATAAGAGAACCAACTAGCGATACAATACTAACTAATTGGTGTTACAACTTTTATCTCTGGGTTAAATATTAAATTTCATTAGAGAATACATGTATAAGTCCTTGAGATTTATTATAATTCCTCACTATAGGCTTAGAAAAACTATCACATATATATTCTAGCAAGAATTAAAGAGTGGCCATATCCATAGCAAAACAACTAATAGTATCCATAAATGAATATTACTCTCTCATTCCAAATATAAGTTATTTTAACTCTTAAGATATATATATATATATTAAATATACATTAAAACCTACATAAAATGAAACAGACGATTTGTAATATATTCCCTCTTCTGTTCCCTAAATTCCATCCCTTGCCCTAAATAACTACTGCTTTTAATTTTCATATTGTAAGTTTAACTACATTTATAGAAAATATTAACAACAATTGTATCTCTAAATAAATTTATTATAAAAATAGATTTAAGGCTCTATCTAGCAATATTAATTATATATCATAAATATTAATACTCTTTTATATAAAATTAGTTAAAATTATTTTTCAGGTCGAGAACAACAGTTATTTAAAGACGGATGAATTAGAAATAAAGAACTACCGCTCATAAGTGACTTTCGAGCGTGTTTATATTCAAATCAGATATTACAATACTAATTTAGTCTATTAAAATAGACTAACTATAATACTAATTACACTGTTATAAAGTAATTAATGAGATAAATTTGTTAAGTCAAATTAATTCATTATTAGCAAATGTTTACTGTAGCATCATATTATAAATTAAGGACCAATTAAGCTCAACAGATTTGAAAGGATCAAGATGCCCAAGAGGGGGGTGAATTGGGCTTTTCTAAAACTTCTGGCAAGAATAAAACCTATCAAGCCCCAATTAACCCCCTAGTGTCTAGAAGTGTGTTTCTCTTTATTCTACCGCACAAAAGATCAAGTCTATGTCACTCCTACTCTAGCAAAGCAATCCAATATAGAATGAACAACAAGTAGTAATGCGGAATTGAATTGCTTGAAAGTAAATGCGTAGGTAAAGGAGTAGAGATGACACGACGATCTTTTTGTCGAGGTATCGAGGTGTCGGCACACCCCCTAGTCCTCGTTGGAGCACCCGCGCAAGGGTATCGCTCCCCCTTGATCCGCGCAAGGATCAAGTGCTCACTACGAGCTGATTCTTCGCCACTCCGGCCCGGTGAATCGCTCGCTACCGGTCACAACTTGACTTGGGTCATCCACAATGCCTCCGGATGATCACCAAGCTCTCCAATCGCCACCAAGCCGTCTAGGTGATGCCGATCACCAAGAGTAACAAGCTAGAACTCTCACTTGACCAACACAAGGCCAAAGAGATGGATGGATGCACACTTGCTACTCAATTCTCACTAGGAGGTGTCTAATTCTCACAATTAGCAAATCACTCAACCTCACTAGGGCTCTTGCACCCACTCACACTCACAATGTATTTCTCAGTAGATGGAAGAGGCAAGAACACTCAAATGGATGGAGGGAAGGAGTATAAATACTCCCCCAACCGTCCATCCAAAAACAGCACAAGATAGGGTTTCTACGGGGGCATCGGACGCTCCGATGACCTCGACCAACGGTCGACTGTACCTTCTTGTCAGACATGTTAAAGGGACATCAGACGCTGGGCAGTGTCCGATGCCACCACATCGGACGTGTCCGATGTGGTTTTACCCTCTCTGGAACCTCTCTGGATGGCCATCGGACGCTGGCCCTCAGCGTCCGATGCCAGCGTCCGATGCGGCCTCCAGTTCACGCGCACGTGAACAGTGGCATGGCCGCGTCCGATGTGAACACATCAGCGCGTCCGATGCCACGCACCAGACTAAACCCTAGTCGGTGTGAGCATCAGACGCGTCCGATGCCCACCTGGCCAGCGTCCGATGCCCATAACAGGGGCAGACTCAACTCGGATCGCGACGCGACCAAAACGACTTTTGATCCTCTCGACTTAAGGCATCTCTCTGAGCTACCTAGGGCTATGAAATAACAAGTGTGCACCACACCTACCGCAATAGACTCATCTAGGTCAAGCTACTGATTCACGCTCCCCTTTATAGTACGGCCAAAGGAAAAACAAAGACCTAAGACTACTCAAGTGTCCTCCAACACCATATGACACTTATCCTAATCTACCACCGTCTTCGTCGTCCGTCCTTTGAAAACCGAAACGATATCCATCGCCAGGGGACATGAACTCCATATGCCCGTATCGTCGCCATTACCGTGACCTAACTCAATCCTGTTTCTGCAAAACACACGTTAGTCATAGTAATCTTGTGTTTCATCCAATCACCGAAACCACTAGGGGCCAAGATGCGTTCAATCTCCTCCTTTTTGGTGATTGATGACAACACGAGATCGAGTATAGAGAGAAGAGGTTTTTAAATCATGACATGTATGAACTTGCAATGGATAAGAGAAAATGGTTAGGGGCAAGTTCAAACATGTCATGTCATCATCCTGCACTCAACAAGTTAGAGTGAATAACAAGTGCAAGAGTAAAAGAGCTCATTTACATAACCAGGTGAGAATTAAGCGCAAGTAATGAGCGAAACGAAATGACATGTCATATCATATATCATAGTGAGCACATACATGTCATAAAAGGTCCATAGCATAAGTATATAACATAAACATGCACAAAAGATGCGATAAGTAAAGAGCGTATGTGAATGTAACACAACATAAGACATCAAAACCCTCTCACAACGCTCCCCCTATCGCTATACTCATCCACTCTCCCCCTTTGGCATCAAGCGCCAAACTACGCGTCGGAGGGCGGAGGTGGTGCAGACGAGCCAGGAGCAGTCTCCGGAGTGCGCTGAGAGAACTCAAACTGCTGTAGGTACTCCTCTGAGTCGGAAGAAGTGGTGCCGGTAGCCTGCTGACCCTGGGAAGCTGGAAGTGGAGGAGAAGTGGTCCGGGTCGGCTCTGACGGCTCTGGCTATCTCCCTCTTCATTATTCATCTCCACATCAAAAATTAGGGTTCCAATGTAGAAGTAGAGGTCCCTCTAGATGAATCTCTTCTAGTTCATCTAGAATTAGATCTAGTTCATCTAGTTGTAATCAAGAGCCAACTATCAAGTAGAAGACTAGATACCCCTCTAGTTAGGATTAGAACCTAGTCTTATTCTAGAACTAGAAGAGAGAGAGAGAGAGAGAGAGAGAGAGAGAGAGAGAGAGAGAGGAAGAGATCAAGAAGGAGCTCCGGTCTGTCGGATCCACTTCTTCATCTTGTACCTGTGGATTCAAGTTCATCATCAACTTCAGCGATTGTTTCGGTAATCAACGTCTATATTTAAGTTTGAGCTATTGTTCTTATTAATCTTGAAGGTTTATGACTCTCTTTTGAGTACTTTAATTCTAGTCATTCTAGAGTTAGAGTAGTTGGATAGTGTAAGCGTGGTGCTTAGACTTGATAGCTCATATATGCCTCCTATAACGCCGGTAGTAGTGGTTGTTCGCAAGGGTGACTCTTATAGCCTTGTTGATTCTTCTATAGTTCACTTACCCGTGTGTAGGCTCGGTAGGATTATACATTTGCATAAAAGATTCATACTATGTTTGTGACCTTTTATGGCAACTTCCCCACTAAGAATAATATAAACATATCACACTTAAATTGGAATTAGACCGCCTTAATGATCCCCTCTATACTTCTAGATTCTCCGTCCTTGTTAGCTACTCAGGGGTTAGACTTTAAGACTTAACACTATCCATTCCTTTGGGTTCGATATTAAAACTGGGTTACTCCGGTGAAGTGCTACATCGGTAGATTTTATCTGTGCGCTTGCGGATAAAGTAGAGTGTGCGTTAATTTATACCAACAAGCATTTCTGGCGCCGTTGCCGGGGATAGAGTTTATTTCTACTCTTGGTAGCGACGTTAGTAAGTGTCAACAAGCATTTCTGGCGCCGTTGCCGGGGATAGAGTTTATCTCTACTCTTGGTAGCGACGTTAGTAAGTGTCAACAAGCATTTCTGGCGCCGTTGCCGGGGATAGAGTTTATCTCTACTCTTGGTAGCGACGTTAGTAAGTGTCAACAAGCATTTCTGGCGCCGTTGCCGGGGAACGGTAGATCAACTTAAGTCTTAGTTTAACCTTGTAATCATACTTTTATCTTTTCCTTTTTGTCCCAGTCTTTTCATTATTTTTGTTTTCATTCTTGTGAATGTTGTTTTTGAATTCCACTCTTATCTATCACTACCCCATGAGCAAGCTATAACCAGTAGAATCCTTATACCCCATCATAATACCTGGTTATGAGCTATGCCTACCTTTCTGCTGCACTGTCCTTGTAATGAGCATAGAAATATAATTATGAAAATATTCCTTCGGGTATTCTTGTCACTAACCTTTCTAGGTCTGGAGCAGAAAAGAACGAAGGAACAACAAACACAAGGTATGTCCCATCAATCATCATGCAACATTGAATTACATTCATCCAATCTTGATTTGTGCAAAATCCAAGCTTGGGGAATAGGCTTTCTAAGAATATTTCTTACCATGTTGCTATGTTGGTTGTCCCTACCTTTAGGATATGCTCATATACTTATCATACTCTTTTCACCATCTGAATAAATCTCTACAATGCTTTCATGTTATCTTTATTTGCTATAGTTTATTCTTTGGTTTTGAAGTATTATCATATACCTTTTAAATTAGGCGTGGAGCTTAGTTTAACTGTTTTCATGAATTAAAGTAATACATGGTGTCTGGTTTGATTCTTGAGCTAAAAGGTGTGCTGATTTTACCTCTAAAGGCTTTTAAATTAAGTATGGTGCTTAGGTTAAAATGCCTTCCTAGATCGAATTAGACGTGGTGTCTAGGTTGATTTCTGAACTGATAGTATGCTATAGTAGATTTTGGATATTTTGTTGGACTAACCCCTGCAGGGAAACTTTCAATATCCATTTGGGAAAGTCCGGAGATGAACTCACACTGGAGATGAAGAGACACATGAACTTCAATAACTTTGCACAATGAAGACTCAGCTCGTTCATCATGGATGAAAGAACTATGAGTATCGAAGTTTATTTATTTTGTCTTCTACTGCAAGTTATCTTTTGCTTTGAATCATGTTAAAGTGCAGCCAACACATAAAATAATAGTTTATGCTAAAAGAATCCTAAAAACATCTTTTTATTAGCATAGATGCAAAATACATAAGTTATGGATAACAACCCATGTTTCAAATTCTTGCAATCCTTCGGGTATATGTCCACTAACATTATGCAGGAGAGAAATTTTGTCCATTCATGGTTTGGTCTAAACATTGAAGATCCAAAACCCAAACCATAGACACACAAACCTACTCTCAGATCACAAATGGTGCTAGCCTAGCTTTGAGTCTTGCTTGGGCACTGATGACAAATAGGATGCAACTTACCTCATATGAGACAACCTATGCCTGCAACCATCATTGCCCAAGACATCAAGACAAGAAGTGGGAAGTTATCCTCTTTTCTAATCAAGAGCTAGCTTGGGAGACAAGATGGAAACACTACAACAATAGCAAGATCTACAACATGTGTTTGGGAGTCCATCTACATCACAAGCCAGCCCGGGAGAGAATTTTGTTGTCTAGATGTGTTTCACAATCAAAGGGAGGAAATAGAAAACCACTTCAAGACATATTAACCTCCTACCCACCACTTTGATCAATACAAACCACTAGATGTTATCCCAGTCGAGAAGAAGAATATGATCCACCACACATTCTTGGAAGATCGTTCTTGAGCTCCATCAATGTTATTATCTTTGCCGGACCTGGAAAAGTCAACTTTTGGATTTTTTGCTGCATCTTCAACATCTACATTACTTATGAGCAGCCAAAGAGAACCAAGAGAAGACCTCGAAGGGAGAACCAACTACCAAGAATTGAGGAGGGCATCATGAAGGATGAAGCCACTGCACCACAAGAGTTAGGAGATGGAGAGATACCACTCGAGCCAGCAAATCAAGAAGAACAGTCGATAAGATCTCCATCATCTAGACACTGTTGAGAGGACAAGTCTCAGTTGTGACATTACAAGATAAAAGACTATCATAGAGACACTCGAGTAGCAGCTCTAAATTCAAGTCTCTTGCCAACCCAATGATTAAACGAAAACAAGAAAGGTTGACAAGAGAAGAATGCGGAACTGTCCCTACATCCTCATAGTATAGAATTAATACAAGAAAGAGAAAGGATCCTGGGCGACATACTCGAGGAACAATGCACCTTCACTGATAAGTCGACACAAGAGAAGGAAAGTCGATATATATAAAGATGATTCCACTGTGATCTTCCTCCTCTCAAGCACACTGTGAGCAAGAAAAGACAAGCCGGCTAGACAAGAGAAGCTTCCACAAGGTGGTTCGACACAATCACTCTTCAATGACAAAGTAACATTTCAAGGTAAGTAACCATCACTGTAAAAGCTTCTTCTTGATTCTAGTATGAACATAAATAAAGAACAAAACATGTTTAAGTTGCACCTCACTTGATCCAACCTAATCAACTCAACATGTTTAGTCCTTTGATCTTTGCTTTACTCTCTTGAACATCACTGTCTTAACTAAATGAGCTAAAATGTTGTGCATCAAACCTTTGGAAAATGATATATTTCAATCATGAAAAGATCCACACTTTATGCATAGATTATCCTTCCTTGGGTTAAGTAATTTGATCTGTTAAATATTTTAAGATGCTACTTTTATGCTCATCCTCTGATCCTATCACTCAGGTTAAGAATAAATAGAACATATAAACAACAAGTTTGTCTTGTGCAATGAGCCTAAGGAATAAACAAAACTTTTGGTTATGTTGGTGTTTTTCCACCAACAGGGCCCATGCACTTGATCTCTACCTTGTCTTTATGAGCAGGACACACTCTTGAGCAAAACACAGAGAAGTCACTCCCAAATTCTACAGAGTGAAGGTCCTAGATCTATAAGAACATGCACACTGAGCAAGATACTTCCAGCATCCGCAATTAACGCTTCATTTCAAACTGCTGGACGAACAAATGACATGAGTGACACCATATCAAGAGGCATAAACAAGAAGGAATGATGGAAGACGTCGTAGTCAGAATTAGAGGTCATGAAGTCCCCACAGACTTCTTGATCCTCGACATGTGAGAAGACGGTGATGTCCACCTCATCCTAGGAAGACCATTCCTCTACGCTAGAAGTGCAATCATCTACAAGAGGAAATCCATTTTCACTTTCCTGAAGAAAAGGCACGATGCAACTTCATCAACTATATATCCAATGAAGCACCCAAGAAGAATAGAAGAGAAAGACGCCACTCTCAAAGCCAAGAAAGACAAGCTATCAAGAATAGAGAGGCTAATCATGACGAAGAAACTATCAACACTGTTCCAGAAAAGAAAGGATAGAAACTTCAAGACAGTGAACCACAGGAAGTGAAGACTCAGACCAAGAAAGTATCGAAGGAAAAGTCCGCGCCTAAGAGGTACAATCAATAACAACTTTCCAAACGTCTGACATACCTTGGGAGGTCTAAACCAAGGGAAGGTCCGGTTCGTCGGACCTAAATATCTGAACCTTCGCCAAAAGGTAAAAATCGGTAGTTATCCTCATATTTATTTTCCTGCATATTTCTCATATTTAATTCTTAGTCATTTATTGTATCATCATATTTAACCATTGCATCATCATATTTAATTCACAAACATTTTAATTTCTGCATTGCATTAGAAAAGAAAATAAAAATATTGCATTTGTTACACTACAAACCATAAAGCCCCATGTGAATAATCCTATGGTGAGTAAAAACCCGCAAGGATGTTCACCGTGGTGGCATAAAAATAATAAAAATAAATATGCATGCATTCATCCTGTGTATTTTCTCTTGCATCATAAAAATATAAAAATATAAAAATATTGAGAAAGAGATCTTACTGAAATTCTAGACAACTAAGGCTTGAGTGGCCAACCGCTAATGCTTAATCTGTTCCACAAGTTTTGTTGTCTATTTGAGTTTCACAGGATTTAAAAGGCCAAGAAAAGCTGACGAGCAAGTGAATGCTCCATCTACTGTTGGAGCACTGTCTCAACAAATATCAACATCAATCAAAGCTCTGATAGAGGAAGGACATATCCACTGCCAGTCTGCTCCATTGCAAGATCGAACGACTACGTCAACATTCAGCTTGGGGGAAGGCACCCCCATGTATCCCCCGTAAGTATCTTAAGTTTTTCATTCTATAAACAAATTTAAAACACCAAAAATATGTGAGCACATGAAGGCTCACCCTTAAAAAGAAAAGAACAAAAATATATGGGCACATGAAGGCTCACCATTAAAAAAAAGAGACAAAAATATATGGGCACATGAAGGCTCAACGCTATTAAAGGAACCAGCTTGGGGGAGATGCACCCCCGTTATCTTCGCGATTCAGGTATGTGTTTATAATTACTACTACTATTATTATTAGCTTTTATATCTTAAACTGTGTTAGATTAAATAAATAAAATAGTGTCTAGTTTGTTTTAAGAAGTTGATGATCACAGAAGAACCCTCTCTCTCTAATTTTTTGCATGGAAATGATGAATAGTTGCTCTATCTAATTTCATTCAAGTACCTAGCCTTCAAAGCATGAGTTCTCCTAATTAATAATGATGCCTTAAAATGAAATTAAATGCATGGTTGGCAAATACTTAATCTAAGGTCTAGGTAATTGGGATATGACATGTGATGATCTGAGCTGCTATTATCTTGTTCTAAACAACACTAAAGTTCCGGAGATTTCTAAATATAAATATGACTAATAATTGCATTGCGTTAAATTAAGCTTTGTTGACCCTATGAGTAGTTTATCATACCATTGAATTGAGATCACTTACACATTTCATCCATCTTTCGCATAAATGCTCATAATTATCTGTTGCTACCCTCTCAGAAGTTTGTTGGAAGCATGTGGCTATTAAAAAAAGAGAAAAAAAAGAGAGAAGAAAAGAAAAAAAAGGAGATCCGAGGAAATAAAAAGGGACAAGTGTCCGAAACCTCAAAAAGATAGATCCCGAGGAAATAAAAAGGGACAAGTGTCCGGAACCTCAAAAGAAAAAAGAAAAAAAATGTCAAAGAAAAAAAATGGGCACGTGCCCGACAGTAGAATTAGCCTGATAGCCATATGTCTCTGTAAACAGAAGAGAGTGAATATATTCAAAAGAGCATCCGACTTCATTTTTTCATACACATGCACTTCTTGATTCAATGGTTGGTTGACTTTCTCTTTGGATCCATTGTTCAATTTGACAACATATGTATTAATGCTTTTGAAAATTAATTAAAACTCCGGGATAAAGGTGAAGTGAAAGAACTAGAGACATAGTACTTGATTTGATCGTTCAATCTCTCAATTACTCAAGATCTAAGGTAAAAGTAATAAGCCCCATGAAGAATAACATGATATGTTTCGGAGAATTTTTGTTTAACGGCAGGTATACTTGTTGGAAGCGAAGATATTGTAGCAACTCCTGATCCATTGTTAATTTTTGGTTTTGCTAAGGGACTAGCAAAAGGTAAGCTTGGGGGAATTGTTGACACTGGTTATCTTTCAAAATTAAAGGATAAATAAATATGAAAAAGGGCAAGAATTTGATCACCAACAAAGGTTTAGGGTTTCAACTGACAATATTCCACGAGTTTTGGTGAGTTATGATTCTGCCGGGACTAAACCAGGAAATTGGCACCGATAGCTTCCCATAGAAGGAAACCGTTGGGAGATAACGCAACCGCCACGTCGGGATACTTCTAGAAGACTCCAGAGAACACATAGAGACACCACGAGAAAGAGCACCGCGGTCCACCTCCAGGTGGGACCGACCGGTCTCCTGGACCCACCGGTCGGTCTCCCCCTGGGCCCGCTGGCTTCCGTCTTCTGCAATCTTCCTCCACCGAACCCTAGGACTCATCTCCACCGTCCCTGAAGTCAGTTTGGTCTAACGACCGCGGTTGATCCCTCAGGGCTATATAAGCAGACCCAGACCCCCCTCTCCAGGCATCTCCCTCTTCATTATTCATCTCCACATCAGAAATTAGGGTTCCAATGTAGAAGTAGAGGTCCCTCTAGATGAATCTCTTCTAGTTCATCTAGAATTAGATCTTGTTCATCTAGTTGTAATCAAGAGCCAACTATCAAGTAGAAGACTAGATACCCCTCTAGTTAGGATTAGAACCTAGTCTTATTCTAGAACTAGAAGAGAGAGAGAGAGAGAGGAAGAGATCGAGAAGGAGCTCCGGCCTGTCGGATCCACTTCTTCATCTTGTACCTGTGGATTCAAGTTCATCATCAACTTCAGCGATTGTTTCGGTAATCAACGTCTATATTTAAGTTTGAGCTATTGTTCTTATTAATCTTGAAGGTTTATGACTCTCTTTTGAGTACTTTAATTCTAGTCATTCTAGAGTTAGAGTAGTTGGATAGTGTAAGCGTGGTGCTTAGACTTGATAGCTCATATATGCCTCCTATAACGCCGGTAGTAGTGGTTGTTCGCAAGGGTGACTCTTATAGCCTTGTTGATTCTTCTATAGTTCACTTACCCGTGTGTAGGCTCGGTAGGATTATACATTTGCATAAAAGATTCATACTCTGTTTGTGACCTTTTATGGCAACTTCCCCACTAAGAATAATATAAACATATCACTCTTAAATTGGAATTAGACCGCCTTAATGATCGCCTCTATACTTCTAGATTCTCCGTCCTTGTTAGCTACTCAGGGGTTAGACTTTAAGACTTAACACTATCCGTTCCTTTAGGTTCGATATTAAAACTGAGTTACTCCGGTGAAGTGCTACATCGGTAGATTTTATCTGTGCGCTTGCGGATAAAGTAGAGTGTGCGTTAATTTATACCAAGCATTTCTGGCGCCGTTGCCGGGGATAGAGTTTATCTCTACTCTTGGTAGCGACGTTAGTAAGTGTCAACACCATGTACGCGAGTAACCACAGCTGTAGTCTGGAAAGGCCCTCTCGGAAACCAACCCTGGGAAGCAAGGTCCGCCGAAGAACCTCGTTGAGGATCCGAGTCGTAGGGGTTCAAGTGTAACTTTTCTAGAAAGGATTAATATACATATACACATAAGAGAACCAACTAGCGATACAATACTAACTAATTGGTGTTACAACTTTTATCTCTGGGTTAAATATTAAATTTCATTAGAGAATACATGTATAAGTCCTTGAGATTTATTATAATTCCTCACTATAGGCTTAGAAAAACTATCACATATATATTCTAGCAAGAATTAAAGAGTGGCCATATCCATAGCAAAACAACTAATAGTATCCATAAATGAATATTACTCTCTCATTCCAAATATAAGTTATTTTAACTCTTAAGATATATATATATATTAAATATACATTAAAACCTACATAAAATGAAACAGACGATTTGTAATATATTCCCTCTTTTGTTCCCTAAATTCCATCCCTTGCCCTAAATAACTACTGCTTTTAATTTTCATATTGTAAGTTTAACTACATTTATAGAAAATATTAACAACAATTGTATCTCTAAATAAATTTATTATAAAAATAGATTTAAGGCTCTATCTAGCAATATTAATTATATATCATAAATATTAATACTCTTTTATATAAAATTAGTTAAATTTTTTTTCAGGTCGAGAACAACAGTTATTTAAAGACGGATGAATTAGAAATAAAGAACTATCGCTCATAAGTGACTTTCGAGCGTGTTTATATTCAAATCAGATATTACAATACTAATTTAGTCTATTAAAATAGACTAACTATAATACTAATTACACTGTTATAAAGTAATTAATGAGATAAATTTGTTAAGTCAAATTAATTCATTATTAGCAAATGTTTACTGTAGCATCATATTATAAATTAAGGACCAATTAAGCTCAACAGATTTGAAAGGATCAAGATGCCCAAGAGGGGGGTGAATTGGGCTTTTCTAAAATTTCTGGCAAGAATAAAACCTATCAAGCCCCAATTAACCCCCTAGTGTCTAGAAGTGTGTTTCTCTTTATTCTACCGCACAAAAGATCAAGTCTATGTCACTCCTACTCTAGCAAAGCAATCCAATATAGAATGAACAACAAGTAGTAATGCGGAATTGAATTGCTTGAAAGTAAATGCGTAGGTAAAGGAGTAGAGATGACACGACGATCTTTTTGTCGAGGTATCGAGGTGTCGGCACACCCCCTAGTCCTCGTTGGAGCACCCGCGCAAGGGTATCGCTCCCCCTTGATCCGCGCAAGGATCAAGTGCTCACTACGAGCTGATTCTTCGCCACTCCGGCCCGGTGAATCGCTCGCTACCGGTCACAACTTGACTTGGGTCATCCACAATGCCTCCGGATGATCACCAAGCTCTCCAATCGCCACCAAGCCGTCTAGGTGATGCCGATCACCAAGAGTAACAAGCTAGAACTCTCACTTGACCAACACAAGGCCAAAGAGATGGATGGATGCACACTTGCTACTCAATTCTCACTAGGAGGTGTCTAATTCTCACAATTAGCAAATCACTCAACCTCACTAGGGCTCTTGCACCCACTCACACTCACAATGTATTTCTCAGTAGATGGAAGAGGCAAGAACACTCAAATGGATGGAGGGAAGGAGTATAAATACTCCCCCAACCGGCCATCCAAAAACAGCACAAGATAGGGTTTCTACGGGGGCATCGGACGCTCCGATGACCTCGACCAACGGTCGACTGTACCTTCTTGTCAGACATGTTAAAGGGACATCAGACGCTGGGCAGTGTCCGATGCCACCACATCGGACGTGTCCGATGTGGTTTTACCCTCTCTGGAACCTCTCTGGATGGCCATCGGACGCTGGCCCTCAGCGTCCGATGCCAGCGTCCGATGCGGCCTCCAGTTCAGGCGCACGTGAACAGTGGCATGGCCGCGTCCGATGTGAACACATCAGCGCGTCCGATGCCACGCACCAGACTAAACCCTAGTCGGTGTGAGCATCAGACGCGTCCGATGCCCACCTGGCCAGCGTCCGATGCCCATAACAGGGGCAGACTCAACTCGGATCGTGACGCGACCAAAACGACTTTTGATCCTCTCGACTTAAGGCATCTCTCTGAGCTACCTAGGGCTATGAAATAACAAGTGTGCACCACACCTACCGCAATAGACTCATCTAGGTCAAGCTACTGATTCACGCTCCCCTTTATAGTACGGCCAAAGGAAAAACAAAGACCTAAGACTACTCAAGTGTCCTCCAACACCATATGACACTTAGCCTAATCTACCACCGTCTTCGTCGTCCGTCCTTTGAAAACCGAAACGATATCCATCGCCAGGGGACATGAACTCCATATGCCCGTATCGTCGCCATTACCGTGACCTAACTCAATCCTGTTTCTGCAAAACACACGTTAGTCATAGTAATCTTGTGTTTCATCCAATCACCGAAACCACTAGGGGCCAAGATGCGTTCAATCTCCTCCTTTTTCGTGATTGATGACAACACGAGATCGAGTATAGAGAGAAGAGGTTTTTAAATCATGACATGTATGAACTTGCAATGGATAAGAGAAAATGGTTAGGGGCAAGTTCAAACATGTCATGTCATCATCCTGCACTCAACAAGTTAGAGTGAATAACAAGTGCAAGAGTAAAAGAGCTCATTTACATAACCAGGTGAGAATTAAGCGCAAGTAATGAGCGAAATGAAATGACATGTCATATCATATATCATAGTGAGCACATACATGTCATAAAAGGTCCATAGCATAAGTATATAACATAAACATGCACAAAAGATGCGATAAGTAAAGAGCGTATGTGAATGTAACACAACATAAGACATCAAAACCCTCTCACAACGCTCCCCCTATCGCTATACTCATCCACTCTCCCCCTTTGGCATCAAGCGCCAAACTACGCGTCGGAGGGCGGAGGTGGTGCAGACGAGCCAGGTGCAGTCTCCGGAGTGCGCTGAGAGAACTCAAACTGCTGTAGGTACTCCTCTGAGTCGGAATAAGTGGTGCCGGTAGCCTGCTGACCCTGGGAAGCTGGAAGTGGAGGAGAAGCGGTCCGGGTCGGCTCTGACGGCTCTGGCTGCTGGGCCTGCTCTATCTCAGTCTCTGTCGCAGTCTCAGTAGTGGTGTCAAGCTGAGTATCTGGATGCGGAAGCTCAAGAATCGGAGGTAACTCAGCCTGCACGGTCGTCGTGGTCTCTGACTGGACAAGCTCTGTCTGCTCTGAGGACGCTACAGAGCTCGGAAGAGTCTCGGTTTTAGAAGTGACTGGAGCTGTAGACATCCGGACTGGGTCCTGCAGATCTGGCATGGGGAACCCAGTGAGCTCACTGAAACTAGCTGACAGGTCTCGTGTCACAGAGGTGGTCGTCGCATATAGAGACTCTGTCGGTCTGGGCGCGAAGCCAGTACGCAAGGGACTGAAGACGGGAGCTCCTCCAGGTGGAGTGGTGAAAGTGGTGAACTGGGAGGAGCTCTGCGGAAACTGTGGCTGCCCGAACTGCTGTGGAGGGAGTGGTGGCTGCCACTGAAGCTGTTGCTGAGTAGGGGGCTGCTGCCACTGCCACTGAGGAGGACCGCTGGCAAGTTGCTCCATGAAGCTGAGCGTCTGCTGCTGGAGTGCCAGCATCTGTCACTGCAGGGCGTCTGAGCGCTCCTGAGCCTGCTGCTGTGCTAGTGCCTGCTGCTGTGCCAGACGCTGCTGCTCCTGGGTGAGCCTTTGAACATCCTGGGTCACTATCCTCTGCTGCTCCTCCATCCGAGCTAAGATCGCAAGAAGGGCGGGGTCGGAGGAAGCAGTACCAGACGTCCCGGCCTGTGAGTCGTGTGCTCGAGGCTGGTAGTGGGGCGGGAGCTGGTAGTCCTCGTCCGAGCTGTCGATGGGGTCCTCTGCGACGTACGTGTCACCATGCTTGAGCTCTGCTAGCTCCTGCTCTGCGAGGGCCTGAACGGCCTCGTCCTGCTCCTGAGCGGACTCTGGGACCTCAGGCCTCTGTTGGGAAGTGGACGACGCATCCTGCTGCTGCTGCCTGCGATCCCGGCCGTGTCCCAACAGCTGACTCATGTTGTACTCGGGGAACACGGTCGCGGATCCGGTGAGGGACTGACTAGGGTGAGAACCTGTAGTAGCAGCGACCTTCCACAGAATGTAAGATATCCAATGAGCATAAGGTAGCTGTCTTCGGGCCTTGATGCCCTCTGCCACTGTATCCTCCATCTCACAAAGAATGACGTCCCAGACGTCGAACTCCTGCTGCCTGACCATGTGTTGACACTGGTTATCTATCAAAATTAAAGGATAAATAAATATGAAAAATGGCAAGAATTTGATCACCAACAAAGGTTTAGGGTTTCAACTGACAATATTCCACGAGTTTTGATGAGTTATGATTCTGCAAGGACTAAACTAGGAAATCGACACCGATAGCTTCCCATAGAAGGAAACCGTCGGGAGATAACGCAACCGCCACGTCGGGATACTTCTAGAAGACTCCAGAGAACACATAGAGACACCACGAGAAAGAGCACCGCGGTCCACCTCCAGGTGGGACCGACCGGTCCCCTGGACCCACCGGTTTGTCTCCCCCTGGGCCCGCTGGCTTCCGTCTTCTGCAAGCTTCCTCCATCAAACCCTAGGACTCATCTCCACCGTCCCTGAAGTCGGTTTGGTCTAACGGCCGCGGTTGATCCCTCAGGGCTATATAAGCAGACCCAGACTGTGACACCCTAGTGTCAAGCACTGCATTAGGCACTGCAATTAGATACTAAGAAAGCATAAGCAATGCATTGCATCATTTCATGTGCATGAGAGTGCTTTTGTCTTTTGTTTATTTATTTGGATTTGGATTTCTATTGGACTTGGTTGTTTGAGTGACTTTCTGTTTTGGCAAAGAGTTTTATAAAGTAGAGAACATTGAGTAGAGTGCTTTTCATGTTGGAGTTTTGACCTAGTTCAAAATAGTTTGTTAAATAAAAATAAGTCAAACAAAATTGTTTATGTTTCAAATTTGGCTTTATTTATGTGGAGAATTTAAAAATGGTTTTCAGAAAAAGTGTCCTATATGAAAGTTGTAGAGAAAATTATTTCGAGCAACTTTTATATTTGGGTCAAAACCTAGTTTGGAGTTTTTGAAACTGTTTTTGAGTGGTCAAAGTTTGAAAAGTTTTTGGAAAAAGAAAAAGGAAAACCGAATATCCCCCGCGCCCCACCTTCCGGCCCATCCGGCCTTTTCCGGCCCAGGCCCTCGCCCGCGCACCCCGCGCCGCTCGCCAGCGCTCGCCCGCGTGCCGCGCGCGCCGCGCGCTGCTGCCGCTGACATGCCGCGCCGTACGCCGGCCGCAACCGCCACGTGGCCGCCGCATTCTGCCGAGGATCCTCGCCGGCCACTCCTCGCTCGATCCTCTCTCACCCGAGCACGCAAGCTATCTCCCCCGGCCACTCTCCGCTCGCCTCGCCTGCCGCGCCGCTCGCCGTGCACGACATCGCCCGCGCTGCCTCGCCGACCGCGCCGTCGTGGTCCCGCCACGACCACCGGCCGGTCAAGCCGATCAAAACCCCGAGCACCCCCTTCACTCCCTCGCTCACCCGCGCACACAACTCGCACTCGCTCTCTCACTCTCACTCGCATTCTCGCCCGTGCACGAACACGAACCGAGCGCTCCCCGCTCGCCGCGACCATCGCCGCAATCACCCCTCTCCGTTCTGACCTCGTCGGAGCACCTCCCTTCGATTCCCTCCGTACACCGCTCCGCCTACACCGTGCACACGCCGTGCGCACGTTGTCGTCCCCGACCAAGCCCCATCGCCGCCGGAGGACGAAGCGCCCCCTTCGGTTCGTCGTCGCCACCGCAGAGCCCGCATCGTCGTTCCTCCCCGACACGACCTCCAGCGTCTTCCTCCTTCGCCGTCAAGCATCACCAAGCCAAGGCAAGGTGAGAACACCACCTAGCTTCAACGCTACCGCTCTCTCCCACCTTTTCTTCCCCGGCCGAAGGCCATGGCCGTCCGCCGCGGCCATGCACGAGGCCAAGCTCTCCTGGAGCCATCCGAGCCAAACCGACCCACTCACGTAGCTCCTTAGGGTTCACTCGAGCTTTTGCCTCCCCAATTTCTCCGGCCGCCGCCGGAAACGGCGTAGCCGCGCGTTGCCGCCATCACCGTGCGCCGCCGCTCGCCGCCGGCATGCTCCGACCGTGCGCTAGCCAAACCACCTACACCTCTCGGTGCGCCTCGTCGAGGCGAGTTCACCAAGCCTAGCTTCCCCGCCGGCGACCTCACCGTCGGCGAGGAATCGACGGTCAAACCTCTCCCTTGTTTTCCGTCTCGCCCGAGCCTCCGAGCCAGGCCTCGGACGGGCGATTGTTTTCCGTCTCGCCCGAGCCTCCGAGCCAGGCCTCGGACGGGCGATTGTTTTCCGTCTCGCCCGCGCCTCGAGCCAGGCCTCGGACGGGCGATTGTTTTCCGTCTCGCCCGCGCCTCGAGCCAGGCCTCGAGCGAACCCTCGGGCACTGTCTCGTTCGAGCCGGGTCTCGAGTGAACACACACCTGCCGCCGTGCGCTCGAGCCAGCTTGAGTCGAGTTGGACTGGGCCGAAAGCCCCGTTTGGGCTAGAATAAAGTTTTTCTTTTTTTTTAGTTTTCTGCTCAGTAACTAAGTTTGTTAATTTTGCTATATTTAATCTGTAACTCTGTTAAATATGAAATTTCAGTTTTGCTAGTTTTTTTATGAGTAGATCTACCATAGAAAAATATAAAAGTATTTTTGGTAGGAGTTTATTTTACTGTTTTCATTTATTCCAGTTTATATGCTTTTGCTAAGATAAATGGTTATATAAGTTTTCTGGTTGAGTTAATTCCTGGAAAAATTTGTGTAAGTTTATTATCCTGTTTTACACCTGTGAAAAATATATGATGCACTGTTTATGTGGAAAAAGTTTCTGTTATGCTTAAAAGTCCTTTTTGGTTGATTTCTTAGGATAAATGTTAAGGTGTTTTATATGTCAAAATAAAATATGAGAAAATTTGTACAGTCTCTGTTTATAATGTTCAAGCTAAGAAAAATTAAAGCATGATCTGTTATGAAAAGAAATCCGAAGTTGTTTTACAAATGTGCTTTTCTGTGTTTTTCTTTGGAAATTCATGTAAGAAATAATATAATGTTTCTATTCATGCAACTTTCTTGATAAGCATAAAATGTGAAGTAGGATCTGGAAAAAATATGAAGTTGAGTTTATCACCCTTTTCCAGTAGGGTTGTAGTTCAAGTGGTTTATTTTGGGATAGATTTGTTTATTTGGTGTAGGCTTGTATGTTTATGCTCTGGCCACAAGTTTTCTGCAGTAGAATGCTTTTGAGTAAAAGAAGCCAGAAAAATTATGAAGTCTGCTGTTTGACACTTTTTGGATAAGGAGCTAGTTCAAAGTATCTTTTGAGCAGTTTATTTGTTATTTTTGTATCCGCAGTTCGGTATTTTATTTTTGGCTGAAATTTGTTCAGTGGAGTCCAGCAACTGTTGTTTGCCTTCTGGAATTTTCGTGGATTTTTCCGAGTTCAGAAAAATACACTTGCAGTTCAAACCTGAATTTCATTTGAATTATTAAATAAGAAATAGGTGAATAAAAGGAGTTTGTTTCATGAATTAAATAAGTATTTACCTCAATGTCAAAAGTGGTTCAACAAGTTGGTTTTGTTGGTTTGCAAGAAATGCTCTTCTCATACCACACATCTTGCACCCGCATTGCAAATATTTATTATTCGTCGCATGCAATAGGATCGACCCCTCCGGAGCCCGAGCAGGAGCCAGAAGCAAACGCCGAGCAGCAGATTCCGGAGTTTCAGCAAGCCGAGGAGGTCGACCCCGCCAGCGACACTAACTTGCCCGAGTGCCCCTCCCGCGAGGCCTCGGTCTTCACCCAAGGCAAGCCCCGGAGCATTCTAAGTCTCCCAGTTTTTATAATTAAATTACTTGAGTCCTTTTATATTGTGATGCATTAGGTTAGGAGTTGATTGAATCCTACTTGCTGCATTATCGTTCCTTGATTATTGATTATTACCCACCTTGTTATCCTGTTACTTACTATTATAATGTAGAATTGCTTAGCCTGCTGAATAAAAGTAATAGTTAAGAATGTTTCCGTAATACCCTGATGGGTAGTTACCGGATCACGGTTGGCTATATTTGCTATCGTGGAAAAGAACCTGAGTTGTAGTGAAATACGGTCAACTGGAAGGCAAGGCACAAGTTTGGAAACTTGGAGCAGTCCGTCCGTTGGATCGTGTAGGTTTGTATCGATGTTGGCCCTCGTTCATTTTTGAACGCGCCCTTTTACTTAGGGATATGTCGGTGCCGTAATCATCGACCCCAAAGCCGGTTAGAAGCTGTTCGGGTCGGTCTCAACCCGTGTCGTGCCCTCTAGTATGGAAATTGCGATCTGCCGCGTGAGGCCATCGCCAGGTTCCAATTGGGCGGTCCGTGCTGTGAGCCGCGACGATTACCACCACGAACAAGCATCGAGCGGTTGCCCAATGCATGGACCCGACGGGGAAAGTGTGGGCTGGTATTAAAGGTCTTTCACCAGCTGGTTTGGAATTCGATTCGAGTCGCCGTCTCCCCCGGTTAGTGGGAAACTATGGCGAGCTTCACCACGATACAACTCCATGTGATGCTTAAAAGGTTCAACTAAAATGTGGAGAAGTCAACTGGATATGGTATATTATTGATTGATAGATTCAAGTGAGTGCTCTAGTACAGGTGAAAAACCTAGAGATTAAGGAATAGGTCTAAAAAAATGGCAGCTCATCATTATCATTAATTACCTCCTATCTGAATTTATGCTTTTCGCAACTAAAAGATCCCAGCTCCACCCAAAAGACCTTGCATACCCTTGGAGTCTTTATTTTCAGTTGGACGGGTAAGTCTAGCTGAGTACATTCCCGTACTCAGGGTTTATCCCGTTGTTGCAGATGGCCAGGTCTACTTCGGCTATTGTAAGCACTGCCTCTACCCAGTGGAAGGTGATGAGGAGTAGGCCCAGGGCAGGGTCGTCCAGAAGCTTCCCTTTTTCTTTTGCTGGTCTGAGACTTCTAGTGGCACATTATCTAAAAAGGGAAGAGTGAGTTGTGTGAGTTGGTTTATCAAACAATGTTTTATTTGGACCACATGTGTAGTGGTCGCATTTCAAACTAATTCAGCTTCCGCACTTTTAAATTCAGTATTGTAATAACTCTGTTTTAAATTCGCACTCTGATATTTTAAAATTCGGTTTTGTTTTCGCTATGATGTATCTTTACGAATGTAATCCTTGAACGATGCGATCCTGTATGATGTATGGTGTTAGAAATCCTTCGAGATTTCCGGACTACCGGGGTTATATGGGATCAAGTATCAGTTGAAGTCAGACGAATTTGGCTAAGATAATACTTGAGCTCATATAATCAGGACGGTTCCGCCACACAGACCCCCCTCTCCAGGCATCTCTCTCTTCATTATTCATCTCCACATCAGAAATTAGGGTTCCAATGTAGAAGTAGAGGTCCCTCTAGATGAATCTCTTCTAGTTCATCTAGAATTAGATCTAGTTCATCTAGTTGTAATCAAGAGCCAACTATCAAGTAGAAGACTAGATACCCCTCTAGTTAGGATTAGAACCTAGTCTTATTCTAGAACTAGAAGAGAGAGAGAGAGGAAGAGATCAAGAAGGAGCTGCGGCCTGTCGAATCCACTTCTTCATCTTGTACCTGTGGATTCAAGTTCATCATCAACTTCAGCGATTGTTTCGGTAATCAACGTCTATATTTAAGTTTGAGCTATTGTTCTTATTAATCTTGAAGGTTTATGACTCTGTTTTGAGTACTTTAATTCTAGTCATTCTAGAGTTAGAGTAGTTGGATAGTGTAAGCGTGGTGCTTAGACTTGATAGCTCATATATGCCTCCTATAACGCCGGTAGTAGTGGTTGTTCGCAAGGGTGACTCTTATAGCCTTGTTGATTCTTCTATAGTCCACTTACCCGTATGTAGGCTCGGTAGGATTATACATTTGCATAAAAGATTCATACTCTGTTTGTGACCTTTTATGGCAACTTCCCCACTAAGAATAATATAAACATATCACTCTTAAATTGGAATTAGACTGCTTTAATGATCCCCTCTATACTTCAAGATTCTCCGTCCTTGTTAGCTACTCAGGGGTTAGACTTTAAGTCTTAACACTATCTGTTCCTTTGGGTTCGATATTAAAACTGGGTTACTCCGGTGAAGTGCTACATCGGTAGATTTTATCTGTGCGCTTGCGGATAAAGTAGAGTGGGCGTTAATTTATACCAACAAGCTTTTCTGGCGCCGCTGCAGGGGATAGAGTTTATCTCTACTCTTGGTAGCGACGTTAGTAAGTGTCAACACCATGTACGCGAGTAACCACAGCTGTAGTCTGGAAAGGCCCTCTTGGAAACCAACCCTGGGAAGCAAGGTCCGCCGAAGAACCTCGTTGAGGATCCGAGTCATAGGGGTGAGATCCCTAGGCGCGCGACTCGAACCCTCACCGAAGGGCTCAGTGAAGCAGGGGCGGACCAGGTCTGTCGACGGCTGGGCACCACCGTGAGGGCAGCGGGGTGGCTCTGTCCTGTCATAGAACAGGTCGTGGATCCGAGTCTGTGAGTGTCTCAAGCCAAACCAACTCCGGATCTCTGACGAAAACAGCATGTAGTGCTCCCCCTCGAACGCGAACTCAATCGTCTCTCTGTCCGGGTGCACCCAAAGTGAGGCGTAGAACTGGAAGACCCAATCCTCAATGTACGAGCCAGACCGCCCCAGAAGGTCTGCCAGACCGGGTAGATAGGTGAGTATGGGGCGAATCTGCTCTCCTGCTGCTGTAACCACGACCTCTAGCGGGCACACGCACTGAGAGCGAAGACAAATACCGGCGTTTCGGTAGCCCTGGTAAAAGTCCTCCTGCAGCACGGTGTAGAAGTCTGCACTGGCCTGCTGCTGCCTCTCCCGTGGAAACCACTGCTCAACTGGCACTAAGCGAAGAGTCTGAATCTGGGAGCAGGTGGCCGCCCGGAGGTCCAGTCGCGGGATCAGCGGGGGCGCACGCCTCGACGGAGCACGTGCTCCCCTCAGAGGGACATTGGGCCGGGGTGGCACCGCTGTCCTGCGACGAGTGTACTAACGCCGGGGTACCTCCTCGGGGACCTCCTCCTCTGCCTCGGCCTCTGGTGCCTCTGCCTCTGCCTCAGCTGCCTCGGCCTCTGCCTGGCCCTGCGCTGAGCTCTTGGGCTCCACTCCCGGAGACATGAACGTCGTCCGGCGACCGGCAGCCATAAGCGTGCCAGGCGGGGAGTGGTGGAACTGCTCGACCTGCTCTATGGCTCTGCACTGGTCGGGAGACAGCTGGTCCTCAATCCTGAGTCCACCCGAACGACCACCCTGCTCGGCACGCTCTGCGGCGGCCGCAACCTCTCTGGCCTGGTCTACCTCACGCTGCTCCTTGGTGCGCTTCCGGCGCGTAATTAGCTTCCCTTTCCCGGGCCGCTGACCGGAAGGGGGAGGACGCGGAGGTGAGTCCCGTGGGCCACCACCGATGTTCTTGCAGCGCGGCATGGCTGACAAGAACGGAAGGAACCGTATTGAGAGAAGCTCTGGACTGCCGATGAAAGAACCACTGACACTGAAACAAGCGGACAGTCCAACTGACACTGAAACCCCTGACAAAGAATCTCCCACTGTCACTGTTCCTCTGGTGCTGTCACTCGCGAGGCTTGGCCTCGATCCTTACCCGCGGACTTGGCCCCGGGTTAGCTGTCACTGCCAACTGTCACCTGATCGCGGCCACTGACTCACTGCGAGATGAGAGGGGATATATAAGCATATATAGTCTAGAGGCGAGCAAGTCCTATGGAAGCAAAGCATTTGGGTAAGAGAGGAAAAAGGCTTCGCTACCTGAACGAACGACGAACTGAACCCAAGAGGAGGAGAGAATCTGACGGTCAGACACCCACACGTCACACCAAGGCGGTCCGCAAGGGATTGGAGGTGAAACGAGGGTCAAAAACAGTGGGAACGGCCTTTGGGACAATTCGTCGAACACTTAGTGAGCATAGGATATGGGGGTAGAGGAAGAAGCTCACTGTTGAGGGGCTAGCGGCCAGAGAGGAAGTCACCGGAGGAGAAGAAGGGCTCAGGGACGAGGGATGAGCTCCGATGAGGTGGGCTCGGTCGTCGGCGAGGAGCTCTGGCGAGGGAGTTCGAAGCTCCGACGAGCGCGCGAGAGGGTGCGGGCTCAGGTGCTTGCGCGGCGAAGCGGTGGCGGCCGGAGGTGGGGCACAACGAACGGCGGTGAGGGTGCGATGGAGCGGCGGCGCGGCGAGGGATGCGCGGTGAAGGGCACTCCGGCTAGGGTTAGGATGGGGGCGGGTGCGAGCGACGGGGGTGGACGCGAGGAGGAAGAAGAGGGCGGGTATGATGGGTGGGACCGGATAGCCAGTGAGAAGATCCTAAAACGCCGCTAAAGGAGCATCGGACGCGCCGATGAAATCACATCCGACGCGTCGATGCCTGTCCAGAGAGTTTCAAAATGACCAAAATCACATCGGACGCGTCCTTTGCCTCGGCATCGGATGCTGGGCAGCGTCCGATGGAGCCTCGGACGCTCTGATGATGATACATCGGACGCAACGCCAACACTGTTCCAGCCGGGGCTGTGTACAGTGGGGGCATCGGACGCTGGAGCCAGCGTCCGATGCAGCGTCCGATGCTGCATAATGGCTTGTTTCGAAGATCTCCGTTGCGGCTCCCTCTCCCAACCGAGTTCCAACGCAAATAAGAGGCAAATAAACACCAGTTGGAACCTAGTGTGAGCATCCTCGCATAAGCCCTCAATTTTATAAATATTTTGCCATAGGCTACATATCATTTTTAGAGAAAATAGGCAATAAAACCCGAGGAGACAACATGTGGCCACCAAAACTAGGGGTCTTAACCATTAGGAGCCTCAAATGCTCCCCCTAGCGGTGGACGAACACAGCGGTTGCTCAAAACATAACCGAAAAGAAACGACAAAGCAACAAACGTGCATATGCAATGCATTATGAAATTTGAATCTAGGTTGCTTGTCAAGTTTGCTCATGGGTAAGCTTCTTCACACGCTTTTTAGGGCGGTTATCTTAACCACGTCTGACAAGCCTATGTGCATAGCATAATTTTAAGGATTAAGTCTAGTTTTGGCCCCTCAACTCTTGTCTGTGTCTAATTTTAACCCCCAACTCTAAAACCGTCTAATTTTAGTACCCTAACTATTAAAACTATTCAAGTTTGACCCCTAACACAGTTTTGAGTGGTTTTCATATTCGTTTGAGGGTCAAAATTGAACGATTTTGATAGTTGAGGTGTCAAACTTATATAAAAACAAGAGTTGTGAGATAAAAATAAGGGCCATTTGCAAGACTGCCCTTGTTTTAAAGTCTAATTGCTTGTTTGTCCCTGTTTTTTTTAACTTTGCATGTTTGCCCCCATTTTCTGTCTTCCAATTGCATAGATGCCCTGAAAACATGAAAACAGGGGTAGTTTTGCAATAAAACAAGGGCAACCATGCAATTGGAAGACAAAAAACGGGGGCAAACATGCAAAGTTAAAAAAAACAGGGGCAAACAAGCAATTGGACTTTAAAACAAGCGCAATGTAGCAATTTTCCCTAAAAATAAACATAATCAAGTATTTAGTTTTTTAGATATTTATGAGAAAAAAATATTTAAATTTACTCATTGATAAATATTTAGATTATAGATTTACTTTGATTTGACTAATTTCTCCATCTGAGTTCATTTGAATAAATTGGAAAAAAATATGAGAACTTCAATTTATTCAAATGAACTCAAATTTTGTTTGAAAAGAAATACGAGAACTTTAAACAGAACTTCAATTTATTCGAATGAACTCAAATTTTGTTTGAAAAGAAATACGAGAACTTCAAACAAACGAATTGCTCAAATGAGTTTGTTTGAAGTTCTCGTATTTTTTTTCAATTTATTCGAATGAACGCAGATGGAGAAATTAGTCAAATCAAAGTAAATCTATCATCTAAATATTTATCAATGAGTAAATTTAAATATATATTTATTCATAAATATCTAAAAAAACTAAATTACTTGATTAATTTCAATTTTATCTCACAACTCTGGTTTTTTTCTAAGTTTGACACCTCAACTATCAAAACCGTTCAATTTTGACCCCCAAAGCAATCTGAAAACCATTCAAAACTATGTTAGGTGTCCAACTTGAATGGTTTTGATAGTTGGGGTACCAAAATTAGATGGTTTTGTAGTTGAGGGTTAAAATTAGACAGAGACAAGAGTTGAGGGGTCAAAATTGGACTTAATCCTAATTTTAAACATGGCATATGATACAATGCAATGCAAAGACAACCCTCTTTCACCTTTTGATAAAGTTACTTAGATCAAGCACATTAAGCTCACTTCGCAATCTACAAAAAGTGTTTTCATCTAGGGGTTTTGTGAAGATATCCGTCAATTGATCTTCGGTTCTAACTGCCTCTAAGGATATGTCTTTCTTGGAAACATGGTCTCTAAGAAAGTGATGGCGAATATCTATGTGCTTTGTGCGAGAGTGTTGAACCGGGTTGTTAGCAAGCTTAACCGCGCTCTCATTGTCACACAACAAAGGTACCCTTTCTAGTCACCCTGGGCATTCGGTAAATACCGAACCGATCGGTTCGGTTCCTCGGTACCTCGGTAAATTCGGTTCCTGAGAAATTGGTACCGATCGGTTCCTAAAAAAAATCGGTACCGGTTCGGTTCGGTATCGGTAAATTCGGTTCAGTTCCGGTATTTACCGAATAGTACCGAACCGATCATATATAAGATGTAATGGCATGTTTAAAAACTAATTTTGACATGATTTTGTAAATAATAATAGTGCAAAATACATATACATGTAAAAGTCCACAAGATTATAAGTGTGAGTGCCAAAAATACATAATATAATAGTCTACAATAGTACAATAAATAATATAACAACACTCAAACTTCTCACATTTCAGCTAAATTCGGTAATTCGGTTCGGTTCGGTAAATTCGGTTCGGTTCGGTATTTACCTCGGTAAATTCGGTTCCTGAGAAATAGGAACCGAACAGGAACCGATTTTTTCGGTTTCGGTATTTTTTGGTTCGGTTCTCGGTATTTTCGGTTCGGTTCTCGGTATTTCGTGCCCAGGCTGACTTTCTAGAACTACACCATAGTCTAAAAGGGTTTGTTTCATATAAAGAATTTGTGCACAACAAGCACCCACGGCAATGTATTCTGCCTCGGCGGTAGACAAAGCCACACTATTTTGCTTCTTTGAACTCCATGAAACTAGTGATCTCCTAAGCAAATGGCACCCTCCGGATGTGCTCTTTCTATCTACTTTGCAACCCGCGTAATCCGAATCGGAATACCCAACGAGTTGGAAGTTAGCTCCTTTGGGATACCAAAGGCCAATGCTTGGGGTGTGCTTTAGGTACCTAAGGATTCTCTTCACGGCTATGAGATGTGATTTCCTAGGATCGGCTTGAAAGCGAGCACACATGCATACACTAAACATGATGTCGAGCCTAGATGCGGTCAAATATAACAAGCTACCAATCATAGAACGGTAGAGAGTTTGGTCAACCGGGTTACCTTCCACATCTAGGTCGAGATGTCCGTTTGTTGGCATTGGAGTCTTGATAGGCTTGCAATCATCCATGTTGAAGTGCTTGAGGAGGTCTTTTGTATACTTCTCTTGAGATATGAAAGTCTGAAAGGTCCTTGTTTGGTTTTGGTAATTGAGTGACAACTTAGGTGGACTAATATGTGTTTAAAGTGAATTACACAGGTGATTAGTCCACAGGTGATCATGTGTGAGCAACATATGCCATAGAGGAGAAATGGCTTGGAGGATGTTGAAATGCTCATGCATGAAGATGAAGAAGGAGCTTAATGCACATGAAACATGACATGGAGTCATGTGGCTAAGATGGTGAAGATCAAGGCAAGACTTGGCTTGATGGACCGGTCGCGAAGGTGAAGGGCAAGTTGAGGCTTTGAAGCCGTTGGTACCGAGTGTCGGGAGGCTTAAGCAAGACTTGGCGCCGAAGGACCGAAGCGATGGTGAAGAGCAAGTGATGTCAAGATCGATGGACCATGGAGGCCATGTGATGATATGAAGTGGATCATATCATTTGAAGATAGGTTGGTGCATGTGTTGCATCAACACAAAAGGAGATGGAATGGAATGCGCAAGGCAAAGGTATATTTGTAGGGCATTTCATTTCACCGGTCATAGGTGTGTAGAGAAGATTATGACCGGGTTTAGGATAGATGGCCGTACTATTAAGAGGAGCAAACTTGTTTGCATATCGGTCATCTAGTGCCACTTGAGCGATCTAACTTTGCGATGTTACTAAGATCGAGTGGCGTTATGAGTGAAAGAGAAAATCCTTTGAAAATGATTGTGAAAATGCTAACACACTTGCACATGATGTTGTACACTTGTTGGTGTTAGCACATTTGCAAAGGAGAAGTTGTTGGAGTTGGTTTGGATCAACTCGGAGATGAAAATGGGTTTTTCTGTGTGAAGCCGGTGGTACCGACCAGGGTGGTCGGTGGTACCGCCCATAGGTGTTGCGTGCAGCCTTCTCTGTAATGGGGCGTTTTTGGCCTGGCGGTGGTACCGCTATTACCTCGGTACTACCGCCGGCGGTGGTACCGACCGGATGGTCGGTGGTACCGTGGCCCTGAGGGTTTTCGCGAGGCTCTCTGTAGTTTCTGAAAAAGGCTTGCCGGTAGTACCGCCATTACCTCGGTACTACCGCCCACGGTGGTACCGACGCAAGGTCGGTAGTGGCTGGTTTTTCGCGAGGCTCTCTGTTGTTTTGAAAAATGGCTTGTCGGTAGTACCGCCATTACCTCGGTACTACCGCCCGCGGTGGTACCGACGCAAGGTCGGTAGTGGCTGGTTTTTCGCAGAGCTCTCTGGTCGCGGCGATTTTTGGCCTGGCGGTAGGACCGCCATTACCTCGGTACTACCGGGCCCGGAGGAACCGACCAAGGGTCGGTGCCTCGCCGTAATCAGCGGAAAGTGGGAAAACGGCTAGTTTGACTCTGTCGGTGGTACCGCCCAAGAGGGGTCGGTACTACCGACCAAGCGCAGAAAGGTAGGGTTCGGGCCGCCGCCGCCCCTTCCCTATATATAGTCGTTGTGGCCGGCCCTAGGTTGAGGTTGGTGCACTCCAAAGCCTTGGTGGCTTGTGTGGATGTGCTTGGGAGCCCTCTAACTCGCTTGTGCTTGCTAGTGTGCGGATCTATTGCGAGTGAGCGATTCTAGTGCGTTGCTTTGAGAGATTGCATCGAGTGGCACTAGGTGTTCGAGTTGCAAGCCGGTGGTGCTTATTACTCTTGGAGGTTGCCACCTCCTAGACGGCTTGGTGATCGAGTCTCCGTCGTGAAGCCCGCGTGAAGATTGTGCGTGGCTCCGGAGAAGGATTGTGAGGGGCATTGTGCTCGCCCCGCGGGGATCGCGAAGAGCAACTCTAGTGGATTGCGCGTGTCATTGAGTTACCCTCACTTGTGGGTGAGTTCTTGCGGCGCTCGAGTGTCGAGCTAGGTGTGGTGCCTATTAGCCGCCGAACTACCAAAGTGTGTGGTCGACACAACGGGGACTAGCTTGGTGGCAACCAAGTGAACCTCGGGGAAAAATCACCGTGTCAACATTGTCTACTCTTCTCGGTGGTTTGCAATCTCCATACATAAGCTTATATTTACTTTCATACATATTGTGCTTGTGTAGCTATCTAGTTTGTGTAGGAGCTCCCTCGTGCTTAAAGTACTAGTGGCATAGGATTGTGTGACCTTGCTTCTAGAATTGGTTAGGTGAGCTTTAGCTAGCCCGACACCTTATTTGCATTGTTTAGGATCTTTTATAAGGTGTCATAGAGTATAAGTAGAGGGGTGTAGTCCTGGCTAGATCGATAGTTTTAATTCCGCATTTATTTCGGTTAGCCATTCCGCTGCAATTAAGTTTAAGTTTTTAAAAAGGACTATTCACCCCCCCTCTAGTCCGCCATCTCGACCCTTCAATTGGTATCAGAGCGAGGTCTCTCATTTGTGGTCTTCACCGACCCGAGAGGATGGCGTCTAGTGGGCTAGATGATGTGTGTGATACACATATTTTTGATGGCACACACTTTGCACAATGGAAACACCATATGCTTGATCATTTTCGTGCAAAGGGGCCAAAGTTTTGGTGGATTATCACTAGTGGTCTCACTCATGTTTTGGACCATAGAAATCTCACCAAAGCTCAAAAGAATCTCTTTGAACTTGATGCAAATGCTTATTGTTATCTAATGGATGCATTGAGTTTTGAGTTGTTTTATAAGATCAACTCCAAAGGGACCGCCCATGAGATGTGGGAATCCATCAAGACCACCTTCGGTGATCCCTCCACGTTTGATGATGGCAAGTTCATAAAGGAGGATGAACCGGTGGCATATGAGGATGTTGAGCAAGACCACAACTCCGTGATTGTGGAAGATTGCTCCACCTCACGTTCAAGTGATGCAATCAATGAAAATACTTCAAGCACACTTGACAAGATGGAAGATGATGCCTCAAGTGATGCAAGTGATGATTCAACCTCAAGCACACTTGATGGTAATAATGGTACACGCTCCAATGATGATGCTACTACAAGCTCTCCAACATCATCATATTGCTTCATGTCACAAGGTGACACTAAGGTATCAAATTGCAATATGATTAATCATGATTCATATGATGAGCTTGTAAGTAGACTTGCTAGCATGACCATGTCTTTAGAAAATGAGAAAAATAAAACAATGAAATTAGCAAATGAAAACTCATTTCTAAAGAACTCATGTGAAGAACATAAGCGCTTACTTGATGTTCTTAGAGCTTCACATGATGATTTAATTGAAAAGTATGGCTCTCTCATTAAGGAGTTTTCAAAGAAAATTAAAAATAATGAGAGCTCATCACATGGATCAAATGATCAATTGCAAAATGTTGCTGACCCATGTGATGTAGGTAAGAAGAATGTATCCACCTCTTGTGATGATTTAATATCTATGCCATGTTCTTCACATATAGATGCTTGTTCTACTTCTATGTCTTGTGAGACTAACCTTTTGAAGGAGAACAATGAGCTCAAACTTGAAGTGAAGAACTTGAGCAACAAGTTAGAGAGGTGGTGTAAATCAAAGGTCACCCATGAGCACATGATGAAGAATCAAAGAAGCTATGGTGACAAGAGTGGCATTGGCTTCAACAAGAGCAATGTCAAAGGCAAGAGATGGGGCAAGAGAAGACATGAAAGAGAAATGAAGAAGCAAGAACAAGAAAAGCTATCTCATTTCATGTGCTATCAATGCCATGAGATGGGACATCTTGCAAAGGCTTGCCCCAACAAGAAGAAGCCTCAAGCTCAAATCAAGAACAACCATCATGATGGTGACTTGATGAAGAAGAAGAAAACAAGAAGGGGCGGAAGAGCAAGGCATCCAACTCATATCCAAGATGCCAAGATGATGAGCAAGAATCAAGATGAGAAGAAAGATTTGGCTCACATCAAGTGCTACAAGTGTGGTGATATGGGACACTTTGCCTCGAAGTGTCCTACCAAGCTTGAGAAGAAGGCTCAAGCAAATGAGAAGAGGCAAGGCAATGAGAAGCAACAAATGAGCAAGGAAGAGAAGGCTCAATCAAAGAGAAGTTGCTACTCATGCCGGGAAAGGGGACACATGGCTCATTCATGTCCCCTAGGTATGACCCCTAAGCCTATTTCAATTGTTAATGATTCTATGCTTAGGAAGGATGAAAATGGTACCTCTAAGGCTACTATTGCAACTCATCCCGCTACTCATACTAAGGCTATGCCTAAGTATGTTGCTCCTAACTTGAGAGGACCCAAACTAGTTTGGGTACCATCAAAAAGTGGATGAATGTGTGTAGGTACCATGGCATTGGAGGCTTGACTCAATTGATTTCATATTATTCATCATGTGATTGAGTCAAGTAATGAAGCCTAGTGCTATCCAAACCCAATGCCAAGACAAAAGAAGTGAAGTCCAAGTGCAAAACATACAAGTGCAAAAGATCAAGTTGTGATGGTTGATTGGAATTATTTGAAGGCTTGCAATCTAATTGAGTAGAAGCTTGCTATTTGGATGATCATGAGCTATTAAGGTATATCTCTAGTTGATCATGTTATTTTAGATGCATATGAGATGATCGAATCGGATATATATGCATATGTTGCTTGCTATAAGATGATTGAATGGATTCGATGCTTAGTGATCAAAATTGAGTTAGTTTGAATGGATATGTTCATAAGACTTCTTTTAGTAAGTGGTTTGAATGGATATATGTCTTGTGTTGATGTTCAAACAAGTTTAGCTCAAGTTTGATTTAAATTGGTAGAGTATAGCTCAATTGCTCAAAGTTGTTCAATATTGCAAAATCTGAGTGAGCTGAGAAGATAGCCATGTTTGGATGATCAAATCTTTTTGGATTGGCTTGAAATTTGGTACACATGCTCAACACTTGTGATATTAGTCGCTGTGCAAAATTCATGATTATTGGATAAGATGTACTTTGGTTTTGGAGTAGATCTTGTCAACTATTGTGCAGCAGTTTTCAGCATGTAGTACTATGGAAAGAATTGAAATCTGGTAGCAATCTAGAAAGTCAATGAAGCTCAAATTTTTATGGCTGCTAGAATACATAGTGAGACACATCTCCACCAAATTTCATGGTCATTGGACTTATATTTTGGGAGATATGCATGTTTCTTTGAGAAGGACAGAATCTGCCAGAAAAGTGACAAATATTGGATTGATTTAGAGTCACTTTGATTGAAAGGCCCTCAAGTTGGAATCATGTTTATAAAGTGGTTGAGGGACCTATGTTTGGTTTTGAGATGAGCTAGAAGTATGGCAAATATGAGTACAAGTTCATGTGATTGGGAAGTGTATTTGGCACACATTTGGTACTCAAATTGAAGATCAAGACCAACATCAAGATGAAGATAAAGATCAAGCTCTAGTATCAAATTGAAGATCTTTTGGAAAGAAAGAAAAGGACTCAAAGAGGAATTCAAAGTCACATTTCAATAAGAGTTCAAATGGATCAATCAAGCAAAGTCAATTCAATTGAGTATCAAGGATGATTCTTTGGAGAGAGATCACTTCTCCCTTTTGTAGGGGCTTGCCGCCTTTGGTAGGTTAACCAAGTATGATACTTGGAAGGCTAATATGGAAGTGGTGATTCAAAGGATATTTGAGATGCTTAGTTGAAACAATGAAAGGATTGACCAAGCAAAGCAAGCAACATGCAAGATAGTAAAGCAAATCATGACAATTCAAGTGGTATTCATATGCAAGCTATGTTCAAATGAAGAAGCAAGCCAACCACAACAAGATAGCGCACTTAATCATATGAGTGAAGATTTGTTCTATCAATTGGTATATATTGGTCTTCACCATGGACTTCACATTGCTATTTGGAGCTTAATTGGAATCAAATGACTATCCTCTACTCCAAGATAGCAAAGGTATCATTGTAATGTGCATGATCATATTCATCCCTTACTAGTATGCGGTTAGTGCATATAGTACATGCTCAATAGGATCATGCATAACAACTGAAAAGTTTAAATTCATAGCCTACCACTATTGCTTGATTGACTATATGATCTAGTGGATAGTATGTGAATTTGTTCATGAGCTAGTGAACCCAAGTACTTGATCTAGAAGATGAACATTCAAGTGTCTAATTCAACATGAGTAAGATAACCATTGAAAGATGTGTGAAGAAGCTTACTCTAGAGCAAACCGAGTTAGATATCTTATGCAATATTGCCTAGTTCAAGTCACAAATGAGAAGCTCATGAAGACGACAAGAGTTCAAGAAGAAGACAATAATGCAAATGGATATCAAGTTTAAACTTTCATTCAAGTGGTATCCTACAAGACTTCAAGTGATCCTCAACTATAAGTGATCAAATCAAGCAAAGCATCCCTCTCCAACAAGAGCTCAAGTTTATCAATTGGATGACCCATGCTATGACATAAGGGAGGTGCCCCACCTAGTGGTATCAAGGTCAAAGATCCTTCAAGTGGGTTTCATTCCAACACATATAGTAGTGTCCATCAAAAATGAAGCCTAAAGTGTCAACCATCTACCCTAGTGTCACCCTTTGTGAGAAAAGAGCATACCTTTTATGGTCATTGATGACAAAGGGGGAGAAGTTATGGAGTTATGGAAAAGATATGTCAATTATGATAAAGATATGTCAATTATGATATGTCAAGGACAAAGAGGGAGAAAAGAAGATGGACATGGATCAAGAGGGAGCAAGATTGAAGGATCAAAATTCTTGGACAATGAGAGCACACAAGTAGGGGGAGCAAGCTCATGAACTTGGTTGTTGCATTTGATATGTGCATAATCATGTGCTTGCTTGCATTGCATAAGTTTTAAAATTTTATATGCATGCTTGTGTGGTGTATGCTAGTTATAGGATTTAATTGATGAATTGATAACTAGCATGCATAGGTTAATAGCTAGACTTGTGCTTTTAATGCAAAACTAGACCCTTGCTATTAATGTTGATCTCACGGGGTTTTCTAGTTTTTATGATGTCTAGTTACTCTTCGATGCTAAGGATGAATCAAAATGTGGTATGCACGCTTCAAAGGTAAAATTTCATCATGTATACCTTAGCATCACTTAGTAGTGCTAACACTCCCACAAATTTCATATTTATGCATGTGTGCAAGCTTGAAACCAAACCATTTGAGCACACATGTAGGGGGAGTTAACACTACAAAGTCGGGTTGTATGGTGCTTATCCAAATTCTCTTATATGGTCTTAATGTTGGATAAGTAACATAGAACCCAAAGAGCTTAATTTCCATATCTTTGTAGAGTTGTCATCAATTACCAAAAAGGGGGAGATTGAAAGGTCCTTGTTTGGTTTTGGTAATTGAGTGACAACTTAGGTGGACTAATATGTGTTTAAAGTGAATTACACAGGTGATTAGTCCACAGGTGATCATGTGTGAGCAACATATGCCATAGAGGAGAAATGGCTTGGAGGATGTTGAAATGCTCATGCATGAAGATGAAGAAGGAGCTTAATGCACATGAAACATGACATGGAGTCATGTGGCTAAGATGGTGAAGATCAAGGCAAGACTTGGCTTGATGGACCGGTCGCGAAGGTGAAGGGCAAGTTGAGGCTTTGAAGCCGTTGGTACCGAGTGTCGGGAGGCTTAAGCAAGACTTGGCGCCGAAGGACCGAAGCGATGGTGAAGAGCAAGTGATGTCAAGATCGATGGACCATGGAGGCCATGTGATGATATGAAGTGGATCATATCATTTGAAGATAGGTTGGTGCATGTGTTGCATCAACACAAAAGGAGATGGAATGGAATGCGCAAGGCAAAGGTATATTTGTAGGGCATTTCATTTCACCGGTCATAGGTGTGTAGAGAAGATTATGACCGGGTTTAGGATAGATGGCCGTACTATTAAGAGGAGCAAACTTGTTTGCATATCGGTCATCTAGTGCCACTTGAGCGATCTAACTTTGCGATGTTACTAAGATCGAGTGGCGTTATGAGTGAAAGAGAAAATCCTTTGAAAATGATTGTGAAAATGCTAACACACTTGCACATGATGTTGTACACTTGTTGGTGTTAGCACATTTGCAAAGGAGAAGTTGTTGGAGTTGGTTTGGATCAACTCGGAGATGAAAATGGGTTTTTCTGTGTGAAGCCGGTGGTACCGACCAGGGTGGTCGGTGGTACCGCCCATAGGTGTTGCGTGCAGCCTTCTCTGTAATGGGGCGTTTTTGGCCTGGCGGTGGTACCGCTATTACCTCGGTACTACCGCCGGCGGTGGTACCGACCGGATGGTCGGTGGTACCGTGGCCCTGAGGGTTTTCGCGAGGCTCTCTGTAGTTTCTGAAAAAGGCTTGCCGGTAGTACCGCCATTACCTCGGTACTACCGCCCACGGTGGTACCGACGCAAGGTCGGTAGTGGCTGGTTTTTCGCGAGGCTCTCTGTTGTTTTGAAAAATGGCTTGTCGGTAGTACCGCCATTACCTCGGTACTACCGCCCGCGGTGGTACCGACGCAAGGTCGGTAGTGGCTGGTTTTTCGCAGAGCTCTCTGGTCGCGGCGATTTTTGGCCTGGCGGTAGGACCGCCATTACCTCGGTACTACCGGGCCCGGAGGAACCGACCAAGGGTCGGTGCCTCGCCGTAATCAGCGGAAAGTGGGAAAACGGCTAGTTTGACTCTGTCGGTGGTACCGCCCAAGAGGGGTCGGTACTACCGACCAAGCGCAGAAAGGTAGGGTTCGGGCCGCCGCCGCCCCTTCCCTATATATAGTCGTTGTGGCCGGCCCTAGGTTGAGGTTGGTGCACTCCAAAGCCTTGGTGGCTTGTGTGGATGTGCTTGGGAGCCCTCTAACTCGCTTGTGCTTGCTAGTGTGCGGATCTATTGCGAGTGAGCGATTCTAGTGCGTTGCTTTGAGAGATTGCATCGAGTGGCACTAGGTGTTCGAGTTGCAAGCCGGTGGTGCTTATTACTCTTGGAGGTTGCCACCTCCTAGACGGCTTGGTGATCGAGTCTCCGTCGTGAAGCCCGCGTGAAGATTGTGCGTGGCTCCGGAGAAGGATTGTGAGGGGCATTGTGCTCGCCCCGCGGGGATCGCGAAGAGCAACTCTAGTGGATTGCGCGTGTCATTGAGTTACCCTCACTTGTGGGTGAGTTCTTGCGGCGCTCGAGTGTCGAGCTAGGTGTGGTGCCTATTAGCCGCCGAACTACCAAAGTGTGTGGTCGACACAACGGGGACTAGCTTGGTGGCAACCAAGTGAACCTCGGGGAAAAATCACCGTGTCAACATTGTCTACTCTTCTCGGTGGTTTGCAATCTCCATACATAAGCTTATATTTACTTTCATACATATTGTGCTTGTGTAGCTATCTAGTTTGTGTAGGAGCTCCCTCGTGCTTAAAGTACTAGTGGCATAGGATTGTGTGACCTTGCTTCTAGAATTGGTTAGGTGAGCTTTAGCTAGCCCGACACCTTATTTGCATTGTTTAGGATCTTTTATAAGGTGTCATAGAGTATAAGTAGAGGGGTGTAGTCCTGGCTAGATCGATAGTTTTAATTCCGCATTTATTTCGGTTAGCCATTCCGCTGCAATTAAGTTTAAGTTTTTAAAAAGGACTATTCACCCCCCCTCTAGTCCGCCATCTCGACCCTTCAAAGTCCCCTCCTTCAATTGCTTGACTTGAAAGCCTAGGAAGAATGTGAGCTCTCCAATCATGGACATTTCGAACTCCTTCGACATCAAGTTACCAAATTCCTTGCAATAGGCTTCATTTGTTGACCCGAAGATGATATCATCAACGTAGACTTGACAAATGAAGATCTCTCCATCAAGCTTCTTGGTGAATAGTGTGGTGTCGACCTTCCCAATGGTGAAGCCCTTCTTAATGAGGAAGTCCCGGAGGCGCTCGTACCATGCTCTTGGGGCTTGCTTGAGCCCATATAGCGCCTTGGACAACCTATAAACATGATTAGGATATCTAGGGTCTTCAAACCCGGGAGGTTGATCAACATAGACTAGTTCATTTATAAAACCATTTAAAAATGCACTTTTCACATCCATTTGATATAATTTAATGTCATGATGTGATGCATATGCAAGGAGGATACGAATGGCTTCGAGTCTTGCAACCGGTGCAAAGGTCTCTCCAAAATCCAAGCCTTCAACTTGAGAGAACCCCTTTGCAACTAGCCTTGCCTTGTTTCTAACAACCTTGCCTTGATCATCTTGCTTGTTTCTAAACACCCATTTTGTTCCAATGACTCTTGCGCCTTTGGGTCGCTCTTCAAGTGTCCAAACTTGGTTGTGGGTGAAGTTGTTTAATTCTTCATGCATAGCATTCACCCAATCCGGATCACCTAGAGCTTCATCTACAATGGTAGGCTCAACAAGAGACACAAAGGAGTGATGTTCAATGAATAAAGCAAGTTTTTGAGATCGAGTCATTACACCCCTTGTTGGACTCCCTATGATGAGTTCTTGATGATGAGCTTGTAGTAGAGGAGTAGTCCTTTGATCAACCACTTGAGGGGCCACTTGTGGAGCATCAACATCTTGAGCTTGTACCACCATTTGATCATGGGAGACATGAGTATCTTCAAATGGATCCCTCTCATCTTTATCATCAACATGTGGTACATTGGATGAGGATGGCTTGTCAATGACTTGCACATCATCATCATCATCATTTTTAGGCTTGATGGCTCCAACCGGCATGTTCTTCATTGCTTCCCTCAATGGTTCATCACCTACATCATCAAGATTTTCATGCTCTCCTTGAGAGCCATTAGATTCATCGAATTCCACATCATATGTTTCTTCTACCATCCCGGTGGCATGGTTGAATACTCGATATGCTTTGGACTTTAATGAGTAACCAACAAGAAAACCAATATCACATCAGCGTTGAAACTTCCCTAGGTGTTGGCGCTTCTTGTAGATGTAGCATTTGCACCCAAACACTCTAAAGAATGATATATCTGGCTTCTTGTTGTTGAGTAGCTCATAGGGGGTCTTGCCAAGGAGACGATGGGGGAACAACCGGTTTGATGCATAGCAAGCGGTGTTGATTGCTTCCGCCCAAAATCTTTCCGGTGTAGTGTACTCATCTAGCATTGTTCTTGCTAGGGTGATTAGTGTCTGGTTCTTCCTCTCAACTACCCCATTTTGTTGTGGTGTATATGTTGCAGAGACTTCATGCTTGATCCCAACTTCATCACAATACTCTTAAATGTGGGTGTTGTCGAACTCTCTTCCATTGTCACTTCTTATCTTCTTGATTTTCAAGTCAAACTCATTTTGGGCTCTCTTGGCAAACTTCTTGAATGAAGGGGTTGCTTCAGATTTGTCATGAAGAAAGAATACCCAAGTGTATCTTGAATAGTCATCAACAATCACTAGGCAATAGAGATTTCCACCCAAGCTAGCATATGTTGTTGGCCCAAATAGATCCATGTGAAGTAGCTCTAACTCTCTTGATGTTGATACAAAGGCTTTGGTTGGATGTGTATTTGCAACTTGCTTGCCGGCTTGACATGCACTACACAATTTGTCCTTCTCAAACTTGACATCCTTCCAGCCTCTAACCAAATCCTTCTTCAATAGCTTGTTGAGAGTGTTCATTCCCACATGAGCCAATCTTCTATGCCATAGCCAACCAAGTGATTGCTTAGTGAACAAACATGTCTTCAAGTTGGCATCTTCGGAGGTGAAAACCACTAGATAGAGATTGTTGTATCTAAAGCCCTTGAATATCACTTGTGTATCATCTTTCTTTGTCACAACCACTTCCTTGTCGGTGAACAAACATTGAAAGCTAAGATCACATAGTTGCCCAACGGATAGCAAGTTGAAGCTCAACAATGTAACTAGAAGCACATTGGAGATGGTATGATCATTTGATATTGCCACTTTGCCCAATCCCTTGACATTGCCCTTTGAGTTGTCACCAAATGTTATTTTTTCTTGGTCATTGACATTCTCTTCTAGTGAGGTGAACATCCGGGGATCACCGGTCATATGCTGTGTGCAACCACTATCAATCACTAAATGAGATCCACCGGTCTTGTAGTTCACCTACACACACAATAAATCAAGCTTGAGCTTTTGGGACCCAAACTTGTTGCGGTCCCTTAACCTTCTCTACTAGTGACTTAGCAACCCAAATTTGCTTTGGCCTATTCTTGTTAGGAGGCCCCAAGAACATGACTTTCATCTTGCCACTAGAGTCTTGTCTAAGCATGTAGTGAGCATTGAAAGCAAGGGCCTAGCATGCTTGGGCAAGGGTGTAGGTTTATGCTCTTCACAATCATGAGCAAAGTGTCCTTCCTTTCCACACTCATAGCATCTTCCAATCTTCTTCTTCTTTGGCTTAGTGATGCTTTTGCGTTGCTTCATCTTCTCTTCAAGGAAGCCAATACCATTTCTATTTGTCTTCATCACGGTGTTCATGAGTAGCTCACTTTGAAGACATTGCCCCTTGGTGAATTTCTTCAACCCGGTGGTGAGGTGCTCCTTCTCTTTCTTGAGCTTGTCATTCTCTTGTTGGAGCTCTAATTGAGATGGTGTCATCTTGTAATCTCTCTCCATCTTCAATCTCTTGTTCTCTTCTTTTAGCATGTCTAGCTCAAGTGACATGCTATAATCATCATCTTGGGTCTCAACAATGACTTGCTTTGTGGTTGCAAGCTTCTCTAGATCAATCTTGAGCTTTGCATTCTCATTCTTGATCTTAACATAATCATCATAGTGATCGGCCACAACCACATTCTTGCCCTTGCCATTAGCTCTTTGCTCATCATGCTCACTAACTAAGTCCTCACAAGATGTTGCTATGTCACACTTAACAACAAGGTTAGGAGCATCATGTTTCTCATGTGAAAGCATATCATAAGCAACGGTGAGAGCATCATAGTCAACTTTCACTTGAGTGTATTGTTCTTTGAGCAAAACATAACTAGTGGTAAAGTCACTATGCATCTTATCAAGTTTTTCATTTTTAGCTTTGAGCTCCTTGTTAGAGGACATGAGCTCCTTGATAGTGGATGACATAGTAGCAAGTTCATCTTTTAGCTCATCACTAGCATGAATAGCATAATCATATTTCTCAACAAGAGATTCATTTTCATCAACAAGCTTTTCATTTTTAGCTCTAGTCTTTCTTATGATTTTAGAGTAGTTGTTTAGCAATTTAACAAGCTCATCATAAGTGGGTGACTCAAATTCACCATCACTATCACTAGAGTCATCATCGCTTTGTACCTTTCGATCAACTTTAGCCATGAGGCATAGATGTGTAGATGATGATGGTGTAGAGGAGCCAATGACTAGAGCGGCCACCTTCTCCTTCTCATCATCACTATCTTCACCGGATGAGCCACCGGAGGAGTCAATGTCGGTGAGCCAATCACCAACAATGTATGCTTTACCACCTTTCTTGTGGTATTGCTTCTTCTTGCCATCTTTCTTCTTGTAGGGCTTGTCATTCTTCTTCTCATCTTCACTTGATGAGTCATACTTCTTGCCCTTGTTCTTGTTCTTGTAGTTGTCCTTCTTGGGCTTGGTGCATTGATGAGCAAGATGGCCAAGCTCACCGCAATTGTAGCAATCCATTTCGGAGATTGGCCTCCTCTTGCTACTTGTGAAGAACTTCTTCTTTCTTGAGTCAAAGTTGACTCCATTCTTGTGAAGCTTATTCAACATCTTGGTGGTCCTTCTCACCATGAGAGCGATGTTGGAATCATCCTCTTCATCACGTGAGCTCTCATGATGCACCTCAATAGCCTTGGACTTGCCCTTCTTGTCATGGCTTGCTTTGAAGGCCAAGTCTTTCTTCTTGTCGGTGGAGGAGCCACCACTTGGTGTGATGTGCATGTACATCTCATGCACATTGATCTTTCCCAAGATTTGAGTTGGTGTATCGGTGGAAAGATCACTTTGATGTAGCACCGTCACAATGTGTCCATACTTCTCAATTGGAAGGACACAAAGAATCTTCCTCACAATATCAGATAGTTGCATTTGTGTGAGGCCAAGTCCGTTGAGTTCTTCTACAAGAACATTCAAGCGTGAGTACATTTCATTTGCACTTTCATTAGCATGCATATCAAATGAATGAAGCTTTTGCATAACTAAATGATATCTCTCCTCACGCTCACTCTTGGTCCCCTCATGGAGAGCACAAATGTTATCCCATAGATCATGGGCATTCTTGTGGTTTCGGACGCGGTTAAACACATCCTTGCAAATGCCTCTAAAAAGAATGTTTTTGGCCTTTGCATTCCACTTTTCATTTTCTTCCTCATGTGGCGTGAGGCTAGTGCCCTCCTTGGGTTTGGGGAACCCGGTTATGGCGGCATCGCAGCATTTCACATCAACCGCTTCTAGGTACGACTCCATACGGATTTTCCAATATGGAAAGTCGTCTCCCTCGAACATGGGAGGTGGTCCATCACCTCCGGACATCTTAACTCTAGGCGGTTAAGCCTAAATCGAGAGCATGAGGCTCTAATACCAATTGAAAGGATCAAGATGCCCAAGAGGGGGGGTGAATTGGGCTTTTCTAAAACTTCTTGCAAGAATAAAACCTATCAAGCCTCAATTAACCCCCTAGTGCCTAGAAGTGTGTTTCTCTTTATTCTACCGCACAAAAGATCAAGTCTATGCCACTCCTACTATAGCAAAGCAATCCAATATAGAATGAACAAAAAGTAGTAATGCAGAATTGAATTGCTTGAAAGTAAATGCGTAGGTAAAGGAGTAGAGATGACACGACGATCTTTTTGCCGAGGTATCGAGGTGTCGGCACACCCCCTAGTCCTCGTTGGAGCACCCGCGCAAGGGTATCGCTCCCCCTTGATCCGTGCAAGGATCAAGTGCTCACTACGAGCTGATTCTTCGCCACTCCGGCCCGGTGAATCGCTCGCTACCGGTCACAACTTGACTTGGCTCATCCACAATGTCTCCGGATGATCACCAAGCTCTCCAATCGCCACCAAGCCGTCTAGGTGATGCCGATCACCAAGAGTAACAAGCTAGAACTCTCACTTGACCAACACAAGGCCAAAGAGATGGATGGATGCACACTTGCTACTCAATTCTCACTAGGAGGTGTCTAATTCTCACAGTTAGCAAATCACTCAACCTCACTAGGGCTCTTGCACTCACTCACACTCACAATGTGTTTCTCAGCAGATGGAAGAGGCAAGAACATTCAAATGGATGGAGGGAAGGAGTATAAATACTCCCCCAACCGGCCATCCAAAAACTGCACAAGACAGGGTTTCTGCGGGGGCATCGGACGCTCCGATGCCTGGCATCGGACGCTCCGATGACCTCGACCAACGGTCGACTGTACCTTCTTGTCAGACATGTTCAAGGGACATCGGACGTTGGGCAGCGTCCGATGCCACCACATCGGACGCGTCCGATGTGGTTTTACCCTCTCTGGAACCTCTCTGGATGGCCATCGGACGCTGGCCCTCAGCGTCCGATGCCAGCGTCCGATGCGGCCTCCAGTTCACGCGCATGTGAATAGTGGCATGGGTGCGTCCGATGTGAACACATCAGCGCGTCCGATGCCACGCACCAGACTAAACCCTAGTCGGTGTGAGCATCAGACGCGTCCGATGCCCACCTGGCCAACATCCGATGCCCATAACAGGAGCAGACTCAACTCGGATCGCGACGCGGCCAAAACGACTTTTGATCCTCTCGACTTAAGGCATCTCTCTGAGCTACCTAGGGCTATGAAATAACAAGTGTGCACCACACCTACCTCAATAGACTCATCTAGGTCAAGCTACTGATTCACGCTCCCCTTTATAGTACGGCCAAAGCAAAAACAAAGACCTAAGACTACCCAAGTGTCCTCCAACACCATATGACACTTAGCCTAGTCTACCACCGTCTTCGTCGTCCGTCCTTTGAAAACCGAAACGATATCCATCGCCAGGGGACATGAACTCCATATGTCCGTATCGTCGCCATTACCGTGACCTAACTCAATCCTGTTTCTGCAAAACACACGTTAGTCACAGTAATCTTGTGTTTCATCCAATCACCGAAACCACTAGGGGCCAAGATTTGTTCAAGATTCATCTCATAAATTAGGCTCTGACTAATAAATTAATTTTATAATTAATCTATTTTTATAAAATAAATTAAAGTCGTAATATTTGAGATCTGACCGAGACTAAAAAACTTTAAACTTGAGAGGTCCTGAGACTGACTGCACTCATCATCCTCTAAATCCATTCTCTAAAAGAAATATTTCATCCTGGTCATCAAAATTCTCTCCTCTATACCACTTTCTCCTGCACTCATCATCCTCTATATCTCATACTCTATACCAACCGTCAACAACGATCCCGCATATCATCCTCTATAAATTTTATATAAATATATCCATGTCTAATCTTGATTTGAAGGATTTATTGAAACGAATTTAATGGTGTAATCAGAATTTAATTTGGATTTTTAGTTTGTGAGTTATAACATTTTTTGTTTGTTAAATTAATGGGCCCCACCGATGCATGCTCTCCCTCTCTTCCCTCTCCTGCATGTTGTTGCCTCTTCCCGCTCTCGTCTGCATGCTTCGTGGGCCCTCCATGTCCGGTAAAGGACGGACGCTATCACGCCAAATTTAGCGGATGGAGTGCGCTTCCGATTGGTTACAGTTTCATTTACAGGACCCGTTGCAGCTGTTTTATATGCTATGTGTTTCTTCAATACCGGGTACTGGAGACGAGTGCAAACAGAGCCTTATCCACCCACGCACCCTAACTTTTCGCAAAGTCAGCCCACGCACCCTAACTTTTCGCAAACTCAGACTGACTGCACCGCCGACCCGAAGATGTTACTGCAGGATACAAATAGAGGATGAGGTAGTGTTTAGTTTTCCCAAAACACCTCAAATTTTTCAAGATTTTCCATCAAATCAATATTTAGATGCATGCATAGAGCATTAAATATAGGTAAAAAATAACTAATTATACTTTTAATATGTACATATCGAGACGAATCTTTTGAGCCTAGTTAGTCCATGTTTGGACAAAGTTTGTCAAATACTCTCTCCGTCTAAGAAAACATGCAATTCTAGCACAGTGTCACGTTTTAGTATCTTAAATTTAAATAATTATAGATAAAAATATATTAATATTTATGATATCAAATAAATATCATTAGATTAATTACGAAATGTACTTTTATAATAAATTTATTTAGATTAATAAATATTAATATTATTCACTAGAAATATGGTCAAATCAACTACTTTTCTCGGCATGGAACTCATAGTTGCATGTTTTATAGACGGAGGAACTAACAACGAAAGTGCTACAATAGTTTTTTTTCAAAAAAAAAATCAAGAACTAAACACGCCCTGAGGAGTCTGTAGTGGGTACGGTATCTTAGGCCCCGTTTGGCACGGCTTCTCCACCGGCTCCTAAAGCCGTTTGAAGCTGTTTTGTGCCAAACGGGGTAAAACAAAACGGCTTCACCTAAGAAGCCCTTAAAATTACGCTCTCACAAAGAATATGTGAAGGATGAAGCCAAAAATAGTGGCTTCACTCGGCTTCACCTCGCCTTATGTGAGAGCATGATTTAAGGAGCTCTATGTATAAAGCCGTTTTGGCAAACAGTTCTCCAAAATGGCTCTGGCTTCATCAATAGAGCTGTTTATGGAGCTGAAGTCAAAAATAATGGCTTCACTAGTGAAGTGGAGCCGTGCCAAACAGAGCCTTATTCGGTACACAAGCGGACGAGCCCCATGTTCGGTATTTCTGGCGCGATGACGGACGTACGCTAAACCACGACAGGCCCACCACCCACCCACAAGCAGGTGCAGGTGATGTGTAGCACAAGTCCTACTTTTTTCAACAAACTAAAAAAATAATAACTCCAAAAACCAAATTAAATTCCGATTGCACCATTAAATTTATTTCAATAAATCCTTCAAAACGAAATCTCACATAGATATATTTAGATAAAGTCACAAGTAAACCCTAATATTGGTAGTTCGTATAGAGTATGAGATATAGAGGCAGAGGCGGAGCTACAGGGTATGCTGTATATGCTTCAGCATACCCTACGTTTCCACCGTGTATAGGAGTAAATATACGGATTTTATTTATATAAAAAAAGAAAAACGCTCATCTACATCAGGCGCAGTCACGGCCCAACCCAGCAACGAAAACAGAAAGATCTACTAGAATCGTGCGTGCGGCCGCCGCCTCGCATCGCTCGACTCAGCCGTCATTCGCGTCGTTCCTTTTCCCCATTGGCAGATGCTCACATCGCTGATCACCTGATGCCCTCCGAGGAGCAGGCAACAGCCGATCATCAATTCAACTCTGCCATCGCCGAGCAAGGACCACCGGACCAGGGAGCAACCGAACAAGTTGGCAGACGCAAAGCACCAAGCAGCCGCAAAGTAAGTATAACTTATTAGATGTGACTAGTGGCTTCTAATTTTTTTAATTGCTAATTTGCAATGATGATCCCGATCCATGCAAATTTTTTATTCAGTTCATTCAAGAAATTCCTAATTCATGTATGCTTTAATTACTAATTATTTGGCATTGTGCTTTGTAATATTTAAAATATTATATTATGCAGTAATGAAGAGAGACGGGGACATTGCATCTCTTTTTCAGAAACATGAAGCAAAGAGGAAGGCAGCAGCAGCTGCTGCTACGTCTAATCATTCTTCTAATCCGATTGTACCTGTGGTAGAACATCAGACTCGTGAGAGAGTAGTTGAGGAAACTGAAAATCATGTGCTACCGCCGCCACCACCACCGCCACAGCCACTACCACAGCCGTCTTCAGTGCCACCAGTTTATGATATCAATCATCTTCCACATGATCCAGGTGAAAGACATCCCATTCTTAGTTATCCGGTTAATGATCAAGATGCAATTCGAAGAGCATATATTACTAAAGGTTCATTCAAACCTTTTGCACATGATTTTCCGAAAACATGGATTTCAGGACAAAATCGCCAATTCAGTTTTTGTTGGATGTACAACCATGAATGGCTTGAGTATAGTATTAAGAAGGATGCTGCATTTTGCTTTATATGCTACTTGTTCAAGAAGGACACTGGGTCAAAGGCATTTACTGTTGATGGCTGGAATAATTGGAATATAGGAGAGCCTCCACTTGTCAAACATCTAGGTTCCAAGGCACATATTGCAGCTCAAGAGAGGTACATTGGCTTTATAAATCCCAAGGTAGCAATTGATTATAATATTCAGAAGTGGAGCGATGAGGATCTTCGACTTCATAAGAAACGATTGACTTATTCACTTAGGTGTATCAAGTTTCTTTTGCATCAAGGGTTGGCATTTCGTGGACATGATGAAAGTGAAGAATCTAGCAACAGAGGGAACTTCATTGAACTTTTGAAATTTCTCGCCGGAAATAGTGAAGAAGTCAACAAGTATGTTTTGGACAATGCTCCAGGTAACTGTACCTTAACTAGCCCAGACATACAAAAGCAAATTATTCATTGTTGTGCCCTGGAAACTAGAAAGAAAATAATCGAAGACCTTGGTGATGAGCCCTTTGCAATTTTAGCTGATGAGTCTAGTGATATATCACATAAAGAACAATTAGCTCTTTGCTTGCGTTATGTTGATAAATTGGGAAGGCCATGTGAGCATTTTATTGGAGTTGTTCATGTAGATGATACTACCTCTTTATCACTGAAGGGTGCAATTGAAGCTTTACTTGTTCGTCATGGCTTTAGTTTGACTCAAATCCGTGGTCAAGGTTATGATGGGGCTAGCAACATGAAAGGAGATATTAAAGGGTTGAAAACATTGATCATGCAAGAGTCACCTTCTGCTTATTATATTCATTGTTTTGCACATCAACTCCAGTTGGTTCTTGTGGCTGTTGCTAAGGGAAATACTGATTGCAGCTCCTTTTTTGATCAAGTATCTATCTTGTTGAATATTGTTGGGGTTTCTTGTAAGCGTCATGACATGCTCAGAAAAGCTAGGCTTGAAAATATCAAGAAAGCACTTGATTGTGGTGAAATTGAATCTGGAACTGGATTACATCAAGAGATGGGTTTGCCTAGGCCTGGAGATACTTGATGGGGATCTCATTACAAAACTATATGCAACATCCTTACTATGTATGAGTCAATCCATGACGTACTGGTTGATCTTGGGGATGATCCGACATATAAGGATGATTGGACCAAAATCCATTATGTGACTGGAGCATTCGAGACCTTTGAGTTTGTTTTCTTTGCACATTTAATGTATATTATTCTTGGATACACGAATGAGTTATCTGAGTGTTTGCAAAGAAGGGAGCAAGATATTCTTAATGCAATATCACTTGTTAATGTGGCAAAGAAAAGAATTCAAGAATTGAGGTCTGATGGTTGGAATAATTTTCTTGAAAAGGTCACCTCATTTTGTGATAAACATGGTGTTGATGTGCCTGCTATGGATGGTGTTTATGTTCCTTATGGAAAATCAACAAGGAAAGCTCATGCTCGAAAGCAAACCAATGATGACCACTTCAGAAGAGAAGTATACATTGGTGTCATTGATCAAATAAGTCAAGAACTTGATAATCGGTTTGATGAGATCAACATGGAGTTGTTGTCTTGTATGGCGGCCTTCAATCCTTCTAAGTCATTTGAGTCTTTTGATGCACGAAAGCTACGGAGACTGGCCGAGTTCTACCCAAAGGACTTCTCAAATAATGATTTGAGAAGACTTGAATTGCAGCTAGATAATTATATTGATGACATCAGGCATGATGATAGATTCAAAGGTCTAGAAAATATTGTTGATCTCTCAGTTATGCTTGTTCAAACAAAGAGACATAAAGTGCATGATATGGTTTATCAGCTTCTCAAATTGGTATTGCTTCTACCCGTGGCAACAGCAAGTGTTGAAAGAGTATTTTCTGCATTGGTTTTAGTGAAAACCAAAACCCGAAATAAGATGGGAGATAGTGTTTTGGATGATTGTCTTGTCACTTTCATTGAGCGAGATATTTTCTTTGAAATTGATGAGGATGACATAATTGATACATTTATGTCCCTTCGGAAGCGTCGAATAAATTCATTAGTAAAATAGCACTGTAAGTCTCTAGTGATCTATTATGCATAAATTTGAACTATGAGTCTGACTTTTGAACTATTTATATATTGTATTTAATGGATATGGTTTGTACTTAGTCCATGAATTTAAACCTTATTATTGAGTTGGAAAATGGATTTACCGAATTGCGTATGAATTTTTTTGATAAGCATACCCTGACCCAAAATCCTAGATTCGCCACTGTATAGAGGACAATGGATGTGGAAGAAATATGTATAGAGAAAAGAATCTTGATGACTAGGACGGATAGAGGATAAATTTAGAGGACGAAAAGTGCAGATAGCCTCGTGCTTGATGCCCCGTCAAATCAAGCTAGAAAGGTGATGTCCTTGCAACTCCTACAGTACTTGCCATATGTTCTTAAAGTGTAACCATGATATTTAAATTTATACCGGTCAAAAAAAATTAGATTTATAAAAAAAATTCAGTAGCACTTATATCTCTAAATAATTATATTGTAAAAGTAATTCAATGATCTATGTAATAATAGTAACTATGTACCATAAATATTAATATTATATATATATTAGTTAAAGTACATTTGACTTTTTAAGAAAGTGAGAATGACAATTAAAAAGGATAAGAGAAAGTACTTCCTTCGTGACAAAAACATGATATTTTAGAGCAAGTATAATAATATGCTTATAGTCAAGTCAATATTGACATGAAAGAGAGAAGTGAAGAGATATGAGAGCTTAACTCTCATACATGCAGCAAGCTAGAACATGAGCCTATGCAATGTGGGATCCCGACATCAAATGAATGTGAGGAGGATTAAAAAAAAGAAGATAGAATATTAGTAAAATTAGTAATAAAAAACTATAGAAAAATAAGAGTTCACTATTGTCCTTGGTGGGAGTTTTATGTCTTAGTTTCTAACACGTTCATATTTTAGAAACAATGCGGAATAGTTTCTAATATTTATAGTATATAATTAGTATTATTAAATGAATCATTGTATATTTTTTATATTAAACTTATTTAAAAATGCACATGTTACTAATATTTTTATAGATTTACGTCTTGTTTAGTTTCTGACTGTAATTTTTTTTATGTCACATCAAATATTAGATAGGATGTTGTATGTGGTGTTCGGATACTAAAAAAATTACAGAATCCGTCCATAAATCGTGAGACAATTTTTTAAGCCTAATTAATACTCCATCCGTTCCAAATTATAAGTCATTCCAAGAATCTTGGAGAATCAAAGTTTTCAACTTTGACCAAAATTATATAACAAGATAATAGCATCTATGGAACCAATTAAGTATCATTAGATTCTTCATTAGCTATATTTTCATAATATACATATTTGATGTCATAAATCTTTATGTTTTTCTCTATAACTTTGGTCAAAGTTGAAAAACTTTGACTCTCCAAGATTCTTGGAATGACTTATAATTTGGAACGGAGGGAGTATGTCATTAGTATATGTGTTACTATAACACTTTAATGTCAAATTATGGACTCAAGGCTTAAAAGACTCATCTCACAAATTACACGCAAACTGTATATTTAGTTATTTTTTAGTCTATATTTAGTACTTCATACATGTGTCCAAAGATTCAATACGACAGAGTATAAAATTTTTGGGTGGGAACTAAACACGGCCTTTAATCAAATTTAAATTTCCCCATACAAATCTCGTAGTGAAACTTTTGTGAATTTTGAGATATCGGCTCAGTTTTGTTTAGATGTGTACGTATGTTTATAGAGGTGATGCACGTATGTATTGTGGCAGTCTACGTTATACACTTGTATACTACTATGTATTTTTTTTTAAAAAAAACTCTTTATGAACTGTTCCAAAAAATTTCATGGCTCGCGTTTCCACGCAAACTCCCGCACTGCAGCGTTTGCTGAACGTGATCAAAAGGGAGAAAGATGCCTTCAAATTTTTACTCAAAGAAAAGATGCCTTCGTGACTTGTCGTTTAGTCGTCGTCTCCTCGCGGTACCTCACGGTTGCACCCGTTGGCCGTTCGTTGCCCTCAGTCATTTTTGCAGTTTAGCACGTAAAGGATTGGCAATTTCCACAGAGGTACTGTACAACATCCTCACGAAGCTACTCCCTCCGTCCCTAAATAAGTGTCGTCGTTGGTGTGCGTGCCACGTGTTTGACTCAATTTGTATAAAATATGTGTAATATTTATATCTCCAAATAATTTTGTTAAAAAACTAGATGTAAAGATCTTTTCAATGATACTAATTACTTAGCATAAATATTAATATATATTTGTCGGTAGCTTTTTCTTGGGAAGCGAGAACGACACTTATTTAGGGACGGAGGGAGTATGTTTCGTTTCAAATCAGAAGGACTAAGACCAATCTTTACGGGGGTTTCATTTGAATTTCATTTGCATTAAATATGCTACCACATAAGTATTTTTTATGACATGACATTGTATTTAAGAAGAAAGAGAAGAAATGAGTTTCATCTAGATAAAACTCTCTTGACACGAATACCAACTCTCTATTAGTCATGAAATTTAATACCTATAAAACTTTAGAATGAAACTCTCATTCTCAATGGAGAGTTTCGTTGAAGTTTCATTTTATTTCATATGACATGACAGTTTTGGAAACAACAAAATGAAACTCACCGTTGAGATTGGCCTAAGGGGCTCTTTATTTGCCGGCCACACTTTGCCACATTCATCTTAGGCAAGTTTGACCAGATTGGTAAATGTTTGGTTGATGACTAACCTTGGACAAGGTTTTTCTGGGCTCCACATGCCATAGAGTAGAAAAAGTGTGACAAGATTCTCTTAGGCAAGAAAAGTATTGCCACACTTTTGCTTGCCACATTTTCTATGGCTGCTACATTTTGCCTAAGGTTAGTTGTGGCAGGTTGTGGCTAGCAACCAAACAACCCCTAAGTAGTTTCTAGTTTGAAAAAGGTTTGTAAAATCAGTAGGATTCTTCATGTTTGCCTTTTGCTTTTATACAGTATATATACTCCTTGCTTCCAAAAATAAATTAATTTATAGTTATTTGAAGCCAAACTATTTAAAATTTGATCAACTTCATCATAAAGAAAAGGTAAATGGATTTTATGGTGTGTCTGCTGATATTATTTTGTGTTGCAAATATTGATGTTTTTCTCTGAATTTGTTATACTTAAAAACTATATAGTGGGATGATTGCAAAAACATAATATCAGTAAATTTTCATATTGATAGCAAGTGCACTATTTATTGCAGATGACACCTTTTAGAATAGAGTGACATGCAACCTAAGTGTTGTTTGAATCCTAATTAGATTACAATAATTTAAATTATAAATCTCTATTTGGATCCGTAGATTATAGAAGTAGACTGTTCTGAGTTGTAGTACAATAATATTTTGAAAAATGCATGCAAATGAGAGATCAAAGTACTATAGTTAGACGGCGCCCAATAGTATTATAATATGGTTGTTGGGTTATTGTGTCGAACCTATAATCAACCTTATTTTATTTAGACTTGAAGTACAAACCAGGTGGTATCTAAAGCTAGACCTATAATTTTTTTCTAAAAATAGATGGTAAAAAAATAAAATATTTGACTTAGGACATAATTAGCATGATATGTAAAAAGCATTTTAAAACAGAGGAAATATAAGGACCTGTCTGGTAGGATTTCTTCTCGATTCTGGCTCTAGCTCCTTCGGGGGAGCTCTACCAAACGTTTTGTAGAAAAAAATCGTTTTTATGAAAAAAATAGAGCCAGAGCCGTTTTATACATTTCCTATGTTATGTTTTCTTAACTTATAAGGATATATCCGTGTTGACAGTGAACATTGTCGTACTCCATTTGTCTCATAAAGAATCATTCGAATTTTGTCCCACATTAATGTCATCAATTTGTAATGCATTTTTCTCTTCTCCAAACACATTAAATTTATGTCTCTCTCCTCGTTTGTGTTCACCATACCTTTTTCACCTCTCAATCCGTGTGTCCAGATCTAAAACGACATTTAATATGAGCAAGATAGAAACAAAAGCTGCTAAAAGGAGAAAGCAAAAGAACTTTTCTTCTATATTATCACTTTGGGAATAAATAAACATAAATGATTCTTTTCGAACGCGTCGCTCGACGCATACAACCTCAATGTCGTTCTTGGAACGCATCAGACGACCCACATGCGCCTACGCCTACGGATGCCCCGAGCTATCTTCTTTCCGAACTTTGGTAAGCCCTCTTCTTCTCCAACTCCGGCGGCGGCTAGGCTACCCTTTCTTCTCTAACTTCAAGGCATTTGAAGGAAGGGATTCGAGGAAGCAAAGCCGCCTAGATGGTGAGGATGGTCAGTGGGCGGTTTAGAGGCCCTGGTGGCGGTGGAGCATGGAGGTGGCCGAGCCAGGCGGGGGCATAGGCGCCATGGCCAGAGCTTCATCAGAGGTCACACGATTGTGAGAAAGGGGATAAGGGAAGAAGGCGGTTGCTGAGCACTCTAGGGCTTCGCCAGATATCCGTGGTCGTGGTCCGGTTGTGGAGGGTTGATGGGTAGCGTGGCGGTGGGACGTGGTGGGGCAGGGGCAATGACAACATCACCAAAATTAAAGTCTATCGAGGTGAGAGGCGACGAATAAGGCGTCAGCGGGGAAGATGCGGGGATGGAGGCGATGTGGGCGGATGTTTTTTTGACTGGCGATGCGAGTGTATGGACATGAGTGGACGATGCAGGTGTGCGCGCGGAGCTACGCTCGACTACACAGACCGGTGCTAGTAGTGCCCAAAAATGAAACCTTGGACGCTGGATGGTATAAATAGGCATCATATTGTGTTTATCATTTGTTTGATTATCATGTCCTGTTTGGATGCACCCGCTAAATTTTAGCTGACTAAATTTAGCTACTAGACATCTAAACAACACAACAAAAGTTTAGCTAGATTTAGCTATTCCAACACAGTTAAAGCCAGCTAAAATTTAACCGAGCCTATTAGTTAGAGCATCTAAATACCTCAACTAAAGTTTAACTGAGAAACTTTTAGTTAGAAGTTTTGTATTAAAATTTTAGCTAGCTAAATTTTAGTGGAGAACATCAAACGTGTCCTAAGAAGAAATTTGCATGCATGCACCATCATCGGTGCTAAACGCGACAATTTGGGGGACCTTTCCGCAAAACCTCTACCTGACACGCTCGCTCACACGCAGGACAGCAGGGGCCGGGGGAAGATCAACAGCCGAGGAGGGCAGGAGGTTGCCACCGTGTTTGTTCTTTTGGCCCCTGTTGCTCTGTTCCTCGTTGCCAGGACCCTTTTTGCCATCTGGCCAGTCGTACAGCCAACGCCTTCCTTTTTCTCCCCTGTTTCGGAAGGCAACCAGCTCTCCCACGCCACGCCTCGTGGCAAAAACCCTCTCTCGCCTCACCGACGCCTCTTCGGAATCGCCAGGCCTCCAAACCCTAGCCCGGTGGCGGCGATCGCGCGCCGCCGGGCGTCGTCCGTCGCGGGGAGGGAGCGGGGGCCGTCCGCTTCGGGCGGCTTGCGCAGCAGGCGCGCCGGCGGCGTGATCACGCCGCGGGAGGAACGCCGATCGTCCCTGTCTCGGTTTCGTCGCCCCCGGCGGCTCACTTAGGAAGGTGCGCGTTCCGCGTTCGTGCAGTGGGTGCGTGCGTTTGCATTTTGTTGCGTGTTGTTTGTGGTGCGGAATGGGGTTTTCATGGTGGGGTTTTTTGGGGCCCGTTTCCAAACATCCTGACGCGTTCTGTTGCTTTGGTTGCGACTAGTCTGGGTTTTTTTTTTCTGTTCCGCTTCACCATCGGCGGAAGCGTGGGAGAGGCGGCGCATAGTGGTTCAGTTTTCTGGTCTTCGTCCCGTTCGGTGGTTCCGCGAACAAGGTAAGGTACATGTGTGTGTCTTTCCTCACTTTGCTGTTGCGAGTAATGTGGGTTACTTGTTGTTGTCCCTGTTTTTACGAGAGTACTGTGACTCTGTGAGTTTGATCTGGCCTGTTTCTCTCTAAGACTCTGTTTTTACGAGAGTACTGTGAGTTTGATGTGGCCTGTTTCTCTCTGAGACTCGACTAATATGGGTTTGGCCGTTTGGGGTTGTTCTGGGCTGTTTCTCCCATACTGATATAGGTTTGGGTTGTTTTCGGCCTCTTTCTCGGAGAGTGATGCGATTTTGGGATTGTTCTAGCCTGTTTCTCCGAGAGTGATGTGGTTTTGGGATTGTTCCGTCACTTTTCTCTGTAAAGGTTTTGGCGTTGTTCTGGCCTGTTACACATTTTCAAATATCCACTTGCATTATTAGAGTAACTCTAAGAGCTTCTCTAATTAGAGCCTGTTGTTATGAATAAAAATTTTGGTGAAAAGAATATGTTTCAACAGATTCTTTAATTATTTATAATTGGATCTCCAAATATCTATCATTCTCTATTTTGGATTTCTCACTCTTCAAATTACATAAATAAAGGCTAATTTACGAGACAAATTTATTAAGCCTAATTAGTTCATGATTTGACAATGTGGTGCTATCGTGAACATAATGGATTGATTAGGCTTAATAGATTCATCTCGCAAATTAGTATCCATCTGTGTAATTAGTTTTATAATTCTTTTATTTAGTATCCGAACATCTGATGACAAGAAATTTCTTTATCATGGAGGAAGTTCTCTGCAGCGGGTACACCTTTTTTCTATGTGTTCATGAATTAAAGAAAAAAATATTTCTTCATCCTTGTTGCTATTTCCATCAAACAGGCTGAAATATATGATAAGACATTTTCGTATATCTAGTGTGGATGATAACTTAGATGAAGTGTAGGATGGTGATATATACGTTTGGAGTTTAGTATTCACGGGCGGAGGATAATTAAGGCCAACCTGGGCAATAGCCACCCCTAGGTTCTTCATTTTTCTTAATAATATACAGTAATCCATGGCTAAATTGGTTCATGCATCATTGGTGCCCCCCCCCCCCTCCCAACTTATTGATGGGCCCCCATAGAATGTTGTCCAAGCTCCACCACTGTTAGTATTTAGTAGGAACAAGAACTACAGTGAGATTACAACTTAAAAAGTTACCATAGATAGTAAAAAGGTGTTCAAAGAATAATGTTAATTTTACTGCATATGGCATTTTGAGGCGTTGTTTCTGTGGCACTCTGATCTGTTGCAGACCTAAACGTCCACACAGCCAGATTTAGGAAAATTGATCTTGTCAATCAAGTTATTTTGCTCCATTCTTACACACTTGGTTACTTTCCTAGAATAAGGATGTATTTTGGATGCATCAATTAGCTTCCATAAGATATGGTTTGTTTCCTATGAGTCCATCCCAATACCAGCCCATGAGTAAGGACGAAATATCAGATTCGGCAAGAATAAGTTGTCTCTTAAGTAGAAAATGAAGCATCCTTAGTCCAAGGTAATATAAGTTGCTTATAGCCTATATCTTCCCTGCTTGTTAACCACTGTAACCTTGCATTGCAAGTATTCTTAACAATTTTCATGATGAGAAGTATATCTTTCTCATTCTTTTATTTAGGAATAAATTAATACCTACTCTTTGAGGGGTCATTTTTCATATCATGTTTGAAGCTTACTTGTTTCATTGCTAGCAGGATGGAACTATCCAAGACTTCCCTGGAAAAAATTGATGATGCAATTAAATCCACGGCTGATTTTGGTTTCTCAGAGGAAACTGTTGTACGAGTATTGAAAAAATTGCTAAAAGTATATGATGAAAACTGGGAGCATATAGAAGCTGATAACTATTCTGTTTTGGCTGATGCTATACTTAGTGATTCAGATCCCGAAGTATGTTCTGGCCTTCTATTCTGATTTTGTAGAGGCTTTGTTCAGATCTCTAGTTAGATATTTAATGGTTTTTTTGAAGCAATCATATATTCATATTTTTGACATATACTAGTTCTGATGATACACAATGATTTTGTCGAAAATAAGAAACTGATATGTGATGCTGAATCTAATACATATGAGAACCATTCTTCTTATTAGATCATTAGTTTACCATGTTTAAGCCAAACTCGTAATTGTAGCAGGAAGGGCAGAAAAAGCGAGCTGAGAAGAAGAATCTGGATTCAGACCACCATAGGAAGAAGCTCAAGACTAAAGAGCATGGACAGAAGGCTAAATCTTGTATGCATGGTGGTGTCAAGAGAGAGTTGACTGAAGTGCCACGTCAGCAAGAAGCAGAATCCCTTGAGGGGAGAACCACCGCTAACCAATTGCTGGAGTCTTCACAAACTATCATTAGCAAGGAACAAAAAATGAAAATGAATCGTGCAGAGACTACAAGAATTGGTGAAAACAGTTCGATTTTACTTGAAAGTCAAGATCCTTGCACCTTTGAGATCCCACTTGCAGTTATGTGTCCTGAAATTTTAGAACCCAGCTATCATAATGGTAATGTACCTTTATAAGATTACTCTCATATCAGTTTTATTAACAGTGCACTAGGGTATTCGATTTTCAGACTAATGCTTTTGTTTTTGGATTTCCACAATTATTCGCATTTCTATTGCATTGGAAAGAATATCGATCATCGTGTCTATGTGGATGTTTATATTTTGGTCTTTTTCTTTCTTATATGAAAATATGTTGCTTTTGGTGCAGCAAAAATATTTTCAACTCAACTACTTCTACATACTTCCACAATCTTTTGGAGTTATTTTAGAAACTTGTTTTTTGTTCTTAAACAGATGTTGTAAACATGCAATAAGAATGGATCATTTTCTTGTGTGTTTTTGTTTAGTGTGTTGTTATTTTGATAAATTTATCTTTGAATTGCTTCTGTAATACTATCCGTTTAGGTGATAGAAGATTCAACGACTGATAGTACTCCCACCGTTCCAAATTATAGTTCATTTTGGCTTTGTCTTAAATCAAACTTCTTTACTATTGATCAATTTATAGAAAAATACATCAATATATAGTTTCATTGAACTCTCCATTGAATATATTTTAATAGTGCAATTATTTGATGATGATATTTTTTTAAAAAATTCGGTCAAAGTTAAAGAAGTTGACTTAGACAAAGCTAAAGTATGTTGGTCAAACTATAGTTTGGAACGTTGGGAGTAGAATAGAAAATGCTTTTTGGTCAATTTCACCACAATCCATTAAGTTCCATGATGCTAAAAAATAAAATCCACTAAGTTACACTCCAATTCACTCTAACACACATGGATTGAGGTGGATACGGGTACGTCCAAACAAGGCCTTAATGAATGTTCTAATAATCTTGTGGCGAGGGGTTTGTGTACGTGTTTTGTACTCATATGCTTTCTTTTATGATGAAGTGATATGTGGCTCTCCAATGTGTTTGACAAAAAGGCTAAAAACTAGTGGACTTACATTCCTGTTTGTAGGCTGAAAAATCTTTAATGGTCTAAGAGAATTGATGCGTAAATTTCAAGTACCCTAGGGTATCATTTTGCTAACTGCAGTGCTGTTCTTTTTATATACAGAACACTCTGCTTGTATGCCGGACAATTTGAGAAGTATCTCTATGCTTGTATTATGGTAGAAGCTATAGTTTCACGTGTTGCAGATTTGGAAATTATGTTTGAACGATGAACACTCAACTATTATGAGGATGTTGATATATGTTTCATTTCCTGTTTTGTTTGTTTCTCCTATCCATCCATATCCTTCGCTTGACTCCTGATATTTTTGTTAACTTATTACTCATTTCGTTTTTCTATGCTATTACAATATTATTCAGGACATGAAGATGCTCACATGATTCCTGGTGTCAAGCACCCTACTGATAAGAAGTTTAAAGGTATTTTGGTTGCGCATGAAGGACAGATGGTTGATGCATGTAACAGCCAAGCAATTGTAAGCATGAAAGATTTTTCCACCAACTTTGAGGTAGAATTGTCCAACTATGGAAAAGGGAAGCTATCATTCTTGTTCAACCCTTCTTTGGCAAATGGTTTTGATTTTCAAATGCCTGGCATTGAGTCAATATGCAAGGCAATGGAGGCTAAATGCCTTAGGACATACAAGATCCTAGAACCCAATTTCTCTTTCATGAAACTTTTGGATGATACTTGCCAGTGTATTCTTGATCTGGGTTCTGGACCCAATGATGCTAGAGAGACAGGGACCGTACAAATACTTCCTTCCCCGGATTTTTTATCTAAGCCTTCAGTGACGCAACCATTTCAGTCAAATCAAGGCGGTTCCTCTCGCATGCATCTTAATACTCTCACGAGGTTTGGTGGTAGTGCTGATTCTGGAGGTAACCAGAATAATCTTAGTAATATGCAGGTTATTCAGCATCTACCCACAGGCATCAAGAGACAATATCATGATGTCAATGATATAACGAGGGGTGAAGAATGTTTTAGCATTCCAATAGTCAGTGGAGAGGATGGGGTTCTTCCTCCTTCATTTCACTACATATCACAAAATACCACCTTCCAAGATGCCTATATCAACCTCTCACTTGCTAGAATTGGAGATGAAAACTGTTGTTCTGGTTGTTTTGGAGATTGTCTAGCCAAGCCACTTCCTTGCGCTTGTGCACGAGAAACCGCTGGCGAATTTGCATACACAAGAGATGGCCTGCTTGAGGAAGGATTTCTAAATGCTTGTGTCTCAATGCTCCGGGAACCACTTGAACAAACAAACTTCTACTGCAAGGGTGTTTGTCCTATTGAACAAATGAAGGGAGTAAACAAACCTGAAGCTTGTAAAGGGCACCGTATTAAGAAATTTATCAAGGAATGCTGGAGAAAATGTGGTTGCTCCAGAAAATGTGGAAACCGTGTGGTTCAGCGAGGCATTACTCGCAAGCTACAGGCAAGTGAAGTAACTTATTACCATTTAAGATCATGGTATTACCCTTTGCTGCTAGATATAAAAATTAACACTAATCACTTCAGTGCAACAGACAAGTATGATGAATTTATGATGGTGCTTGCAAGCTGTCAATTTGTAGCATCTTTTTGTTACAAATATACAGTGGAACAGATGTAAATAATTGAAAAATATGAAGAGATTGTGCTAATGCTTTTATTCCTTGGATTCTATGCATTCTGTGTTTACTTTTTTGTTTTTTTAAGGCAAGTGTTTACTCTTTTGCTAAACAGCTGACCACACCTTATATGCATGCCTTCTTAATCTTTTGCGTCCTATATCTTTATTGCAGGTGTTCTTAACTCCAGGGAAAAAGGGATGGGGCTTGCGCTCTGCTGAAAATCTTCCTCGTGGTGCTTTTGTTTGTGAGTATGTTGGTGAAATTTTAACAAACATTGAACTATATGAGCGAAACACTGAGCTATCTCGGAAAAATAACCAAAAGACTGGTAAAGCAAAGCATACATATCCAGTGCTCCTCGATGCTGACTGGGGCACTGAAGGTGTTCTGAAGGATGAGGAAGCCCTCTGTCTAGATGGTACTTTTTATGGGAATGTGGCGAGGTTTATAAACCACAGGTAATATTTCTTTATGGTTCGTAACTAGGGTAACATTCCTTTGATCAGAAATTCATGATGATTCTTGTGAAGCTGTACGATTTGTGAATTGAATGGTTCTATGTGCTGGTGAGACTTTGTTTGTGCTTGTGCTTCTTTTCTCTCTCGAACACGCAGGAGAGCTGCGTATCATTATATTAAGAAGCAGAATAAGGAGTCTAGTGACTCCAACAACCCCTTAGAAGGGCATGACCATTGCAATATAAGAAAACACAAAAACTAAATAATACCAAGGACCAACAAAACAGTCATGACCATAAGCTACGGACCCCTTTGGCTCCTGCCATACACCACAACGGCCTCATCTCTAATATACTGCATGGTTGCACTTGTCTTTCTTGCCGTTATTGATTTGTGCTTGTGTTGCCTTTGCCTGATCAGTCTCTTTACATATGCATGTGAAGTATTTGTAGATGTAATTATTTGGTTGCTGGTTGTATTATTTCCTGATGCCAGCACCTACTGATTCCATGCTCCGTCGAATCAATACTATCTACATGTTAACTTGGCATGCTATTGTATACTGCAGATGCTTTGATTGCAATATTATTGCAATTCCTGTTGAGATTGAGACGCCTGACCACCACTACTATCATGTATGTGCAACGCTTCCTTGTTATTGATGCTATAGCTTAAATTTAAATTTGAGTCCTTGTAACCTTGTTTTTCATTCTCCTCGTTTATCAGCTGGCATTCTTCACAACGAGGGAAGTAGAGCCTTTTGAAGAACTTACATGGGTAGGTGGTGTTTCTGAAACTGTGGTTATTCATCCTCCATTGCACTTTACTGCTCATAGCAAGTGAATGTACGGACATGGTTGTGTATTGGCCATTTTTAGGGGAAAATTTGTGGAGCAGCCAATTTCTTCCATCCTAGCTGAATTTGGTCATTTTGTTTATCAGGGGCATTGCGGCGGCCTTACAAACTTTTTTTTTGGAAAAACGCGGGGGAGCTGTGTTTCATTGTATTATAGAGATGAAACATATGTTGGGTCCCCAACAGACTCCTCACTCATACAGGGACCAAATATGAGTGAGACAATTACATAGGGACAAGGCACAGACACATAGAACCCGATTACTCCCTCTGTTTTTTATTGTCACATTTGGTTTGTCTTAAGTCAAACATTTCAATCTTTGACCGATCATTTTAAAAAACCCTTATAGTTTGACCAAAAAATTTATAAATCTAAAAATATAAATATTATGATAAAAACTATATAATTTTTTTGAAATTAATGGTCAAAGATACACGCATTTGGCTTAGGACAACCTAAATGTGTCACTTAATAAAAAATGAAGGGAGTACAAAACGACCAAATCTAGAGGGATCTAGTCATCTAGAGCTAGCCCTAACTCCAAAAGCTTCTTAGCCCCAGCCATACACCATAAGTTGTGCTCAGTCTTGAGTTCCCTCCAAATAGTGCTGACAGAAGGAGATATTCCTTTAAAAACACAAGCATTCGTATGCTTCCAAATACTCGAGGCCCATAAAGTAATAAGGGTGTTTACTCCTTTCCTATGCTGTCACTAACTTTGCTTATCGTCTCGCGCCACCAATCAGAAAAACTCTGCTCATTGATCTGAGGAACGTAGAGGGAGAGAACAATGAGTACAGATGCTATTCTCCTAATGAACCGGAACAAATTAGCCAACAGACTGTCACACAGCACATGCAATCTGGCACATTCCCATGCTGCTTATGCCGCCGTGGTTGCATTACCCATCTTGCCCTATATCATGCCCTACTTCCAGTTATCTAACAGAATATGCAATAATCTTTAGCACATTCCAACCGCAGGATTATGAAATTGATTTTGATGATGTCAACCATCCTGTCAAGGCATTCAAATGCCATTGTGGAAGCAAATTCTGTCGGGACAAAAGGCGCATATCAAGTAAGTGTCTGAAGGTTGCTTCTATGGTGCATTAAACTGTCATTTACTGCAGTTCTAAAGGAAGAAAGTCCGTTAGAGCATCTCCAATAGTTTGGAAAAATGACTTGCTATCCTTGTTTTATTGGGAAAAGAAGAAAAAACGTTCTCCAACAGATTGGTATATGACTTGCTAAATTTTTCCAAGTTGGAATCGGAGGCCATCTACTTGCTATATTTACCAAGTTAGCTTCACTTGCTATCCGACGTTTCTATGTTATTTTTACCAAGTTGGAATCCGCCGCCACTTCTCCCGCGCCTACTTTTCTATGTTATTTTTACCAAACTATTGGAGATACATGAAAAATTTACGTGCCAAAAGTTTTAGCAAGTTGCTAAATGACAACTTTTCCCAAGTCAATTTTTCCAAATAATTGGAGATGCTCAACTGTGTTAGAATTTCAACAAAAATGTTAATGATGCTGATGTTGTACTTTTAGGCAAATATATTGCCTGTCTATGTGAGTGTAAACAACTTCTGCACAAGAATTCGAGAATTAGAATGGTTTGCTCAATATATCTGAGTACTGCCTTGCTATTTATATATTTTGCAGCTTTGTTTTGGGAGAAAAGAATATAATTTCAACCTTCAGTGTGATTAATCTCTAGGGTTGAAATTAGATTTAGCACCAACTTAATTAAATGAATACTGAATCACGTTGTGTCCAATTTTGTCCTTGTGGCCATTTTACTTTGATTGATTAATTTAAACTGATGTTTGCTGGTGATATTTTGTGACTTAATGCTTATTTCTACTTTTAGGCAATTATATTCTCTGTCTATTCATGTGTAAACAATTATCTGTCTATTAATATGGTGTCACGCATCATGGTATTGTACCCAAATTAGATCTGGCACACATCATGGTACTGTACTGTGTACTCAAATCAGATTTGGCACTAACTGGATAAAATATACTCCTATATCCGATCACTTCTGTATCCGAAAATTCTGAGCTTGTAGTCATTTAGCATTGATTAATTTGTTTAAATATGTTGTTTTGCTGGTGATATTTTATCGCTTAGGCTATATAAGCTGACTGTAGTTGACATGCTTCCACAGGAGGATCTAAATCTAGAGCTCCGGCGTTATCTTGAGAATATTCAAGAGACTCAAGGCGGTAAAGAGTTATGCAGGGTCCTATTCTGGCATCGTCAAGACAGATGATGCCTTGCCTACCTTTAAAACGAGAGTTGATCTTTTTGCTCGGGGCATGGACAAATGGTGTTGTCTAGGTTGCTAATTCAGGGGTGGTTCAAGAAACGTTGACCTACCAGGCTTACTAGAAACAATCGTTTTTTAATTTTGTCAGCAAGAGATGTAAGTAATTCTGGAATGTGACTGTGAGCAATGCGACGGATCTGACTAGGTTAGCAGTAAGCATGATAATCCTCTGGTCGTTTGGACCATCTTACTTATTGCAATGCTTTGCGTGCTAACTGATACCATACGAACTGCCCTGGCTCATGGGCTCCTTGCCTGTTTGGAAACCTGGTCTCTATTCTTGCACGCTTTGTTGGACATGGCAAGTTACGCAGACTGCGCACGCTTTTCTAAAGGTCTTCAGAGAAAATAAATCACGTCATTGCGTGTGCAGGGCTGCTCAATCACGTTTCACGTAGTTTATCAATGGATTCTAGGGACGTTGCTTGTTCTGGATTCATGCGAGATCGGTTCTCCTCCGTCCGCGGATCGCACGGCAAAAGTTTATGCTAACCCAAAAATAAAAAGGAGACACATCTAACAAAAAAAAAAGGAATCGTTGCCTTAAAAAAACGCATTGCACCAGCCGGGAATCGAACCCGGGTCTGTACCGTGGCAGGGTACTATTCTACCACTAGACCACTGGTGCTAATATTTACGAAGCCATCACCATAATCCCATATACCAGATCTGTTGCAGGTTTCTTTGCTCAACTGCACCTCTCGGTCTCGCATTGCATCTCTTTCGTCGGATCAGCGGCAATCTGATTACGTCTGCCTAAATCAAGCAGGAACATACTATATTCTTTTGGAGTAGATGGATGACTGCGTGTGTACCATTTCTTGAATCCCTTAAAGGCTGAAATAACAGTCAGCTCTTAGCCTCTTACCACCGGGATTTAAGATTGCGTATCAAATACAGTAAGTCCTCGTCCGTTTTTCAGCCAGTGAACTCTTGGGCAGATTCAAAGGGACAACTCAAATCGACATTTTATTATAATTGTATCCGTCACCCACACAGCCATAAAGCAGTTTCTCGATCACACTTGCATCATACAGTACAATGATACAGCATATGTATAGTTACTAAGCTATTGGAATCAAGGTAGGCATTCATGATGTGCCTCCCCGCCGACTCGTCAAGACCATAGTTGGCTTTTTATACCAGGCAGAATTATGCTGAAACATAGTTTGCCAGCATTGTTCGAATGCCATCTAGAGTTGCAGTAGAAAGCTCTCACTCAACCTTTCGTCAAAGGGACGAATCCGTGCCTAATAGCAGCTGACCATGCTTTCTCAGTATTTATCATGGCATCCCCACACTCGTGCATGGTCCATCCTTCCAGGGCGTGAAGTATTCCGCCGATGCGCCAAGCGCTCATCACCCTTCTTGGCAGCCAGTTCTGTCAATGAAATAAAGAAAATCATGCTCAGAAAAGGCTCGGCGAAATACATCCATATATTTCCCCTTTTTTTTCTCTCCTCAAATTTGATGAAGCGGATTAACTATACTCATTGTCTTTGTTACCTCGCAGGCATGGATATTCTGCATTGTTTCGGGGATCTTCATTGCTGGAGTGCTCAAGTAAGTGCAATCTTTGCGAATTTTCTTGACAGGGAACTGTGAGATAGGAACGAATATAGTTCCTTGTGGCGCCATCTTTTGTTCTTTTTCGTCAATGTTGTCTACTAGCCAAATCTGCAGCAGTTTAAGCAATCACAATCAGTATAAGCTGAACTCCATCCATGATAGTATTTCTCGGTTTTTTTTTCTGAAAAAGTTCTTTGAAAAGGATTCCTTGGTTACTACTATCAAGTGTCTCCAAGGCACTTTGCTCCAGTCCTACTTAGTCTCCAAGTAACTTTTGTTGAGCCTGTATTCACATTTCATGAAAAAATGGTTTCCCTTCTTTTATTTCCAACATCGCTTACAATCTGTAATGTTTCAGGTCTGCCGAGCACATATGGAGAACTGGCTCGGTTCTGTTTGGCAATTAACACCTTTTCTTTAGTACCCTAATTTTATTTATAGTTCCCATTTTAAAACAGCATAAGCTATTTTGCACGATAAGGTGTTTTCTTTGTTTACTATTGGCTCCGTTTGGATACATGGAATTGAATTCATTTTAAGAATCATAATTTAGACGAATTTTAGTTAAGCTAATATGATTATATATGGATTATATTTGTATATTATTGTTGCCTATATGACAGAGGTATCCATGTGTTGCATTTCTACCATGAGGAAATAAGATGAAGAGAATGTTATAAATTAGAAAATAGAAATATAGCATGGTGATCTCTAGAATTCATTTCCCTCTTCCAACCTATGAATTTGAGGTAGACTTACATGTGAACTTGAAAAAGTGGTAGAATGTTAAATTCCAAGCCAAATAACATATTTATTGAGTGAATTTCAATTCCTCCAAAATAAAAGGATCCAAACGGCCCCTCTTAGAAGAATCCGCTAAGGCATTGTGCTCCTGTACTACTTGATCCATGTCTGTACTCACATTTCATGCCAAAGGCTAAGTTAAATGCTTTATTAATGTTTCAGATCTGCCCATTAACATCCTTATGAAGGAGCATATAAAACTTAACTGGATCAGTTCTCTGTTTTTTTTTCCTGGCAATTGACACCTGTCCTTTAATATTAAACACAACGTTTACCTGAGGCGTGTGGTTGCTGGAGTGTTTCAAATAGCTTGCTTTGCTATCTCCAATCTGTGACTTAAGCATGTCATATTCCTTCTTTGGATTCATGATCACCTGATCCAACAAAGTGTAGTGCCATTTTCAGTGAAAAACTGCAACAACGTAGATACTGGACAACACAACAAAGATACGCAGGATGATATAAACGTACCTGGACGCCCCTCTCACATAATGCGAAAGCTGTGGCACACGCTATCTTAGAAGGGCCTGCATGAAGAAAAACTTGCTTTGCATCATGAGGAATGCTTTTGAGCACCACCGCAGTCGCTAAGCCACTTCCGTCGACAAGGAGAACTATTAATTTTGGATATTTCTGCCTAAATAGTTCACCACCACCGTTTAGTTGTTTTGCCTGCGCCCAGAAGGTACAAAAATAGGCCACACTGTGGTAAGCACCTAGTAGTCTTAATAGTTTCAAGAAAAGTTGTAAAGTAATAATTTCTTACCTGGTTTAATAGTCCTAGACTGAGCACTTTAACCCCTCTTGCATCAGCATCTAATATCGCCTTTTCAATTAAGTCGTTGATCGATTCTCTCTCCCAGCTCAGGCCATACTGGAAGGGGAAAAAATTGTCAGCAGCTTGCACAACATCAGATAGAAAGAAAACCATATGTAGAGCAGAAGTTGATTACTTGGAAGTTGTATCTTGGTACTGCCCATGTCTGCATCTTCAGCTTCCTTAGTTTGATTCTCTCAACCACAAACGTAGAGGACCCATAAACCCATGCAAGCACCATTGACAGCCACGCCACGGGCCATAGCACCCACATATACCACATGGAGCTATCAAACGGTCTGGACGCTATGGAGGCGAACCCAATCCGTAAATGATAGGCTGACTGCAGGTCGGTCATGTGCGTGAGGTGAACAAGATCAGGTGTTTCCTCTGTTCCCTTGAGTGAGCTCTCATACAGCTGGTCAGATGACTTGTCCATGGTGTTGTATATGTAGTCGTAGAATGGCATGAACAGGGAGTAGTTTGTGCGGAACTGCGTGTGGTGCAGAGAATGAAACCTGTATGCAATCAACCAAAAAAACAAATTGTTGCATTGTGTTTTTGTGAGACGTTAGGTATCAAAATGAGCCCAATTTTTTTTGTTTTTTTGGCTAAATTTGTTTGTGTGCTTGCAAGATTCGATCGCACTTACGATGGCGTGTACATGAGGTACTTGAGAGGAGGGAAGACTTGGAACATCCACTTGGGCACCAGCTCGAAGTTGCAGTGCCCCATGTTGTTCATGAAGTCGATATAGGCGATGTAGGCCACAAACCCCAGAACGGAGGCATTCCCAATGTAAATAGTCGACAGCATGGGTATCGCAAACAGGACGTAGTAGACCATGTGTTCAGCAAAGGGATGGATCACCGCTAGCATTATGTAAGTGCATTAGTACAAATCGAGAGCAATTGTCCACTAACTGCAGGATCAGTAGTCTATCTACATGCCTTGCCTGCTACAGCTGCAGCAAGGACATACAAACACCACCTTATGCAGAACTGCAGACTTCCGGGTCATCACATTACCAAAATAAAATAAAAAAGCATTTTCGTCACCTTTTTATTGGATGGATTGTTTCCTTGCACTAATAGTATCTTGCGAGTCATTTTTCCCGGTCTATGTTTATGTTAAGTTCTTTATCTAACACATTTATAAATTTCTTCTCGTTCTTGTTTGTTTCTTGCTATCCTGAAACACCTTAGTGCATGTTTAGATCTCAAATATTTACAAGATTTCCCATCACATCGAATATTTAGACGCATGCATGGAGTATTAAATGTAGGTAAAAAAAATAACTAATTGCACAGTTTGTTTGTAAATGTCGAGACGAATCTTTTGAGTCTAGTTGGTCCATATTTGGACAAAGTTTGTCAAATAACAACGAAAGTGCTGCAGGAACTTTACACTCAACATTCTTCCAACTAAACACACCCTTAGACCCTGTTTAGTTCCCTCCATTTTGCAAAATTTTCCATCACATCAACCATCACAACAATGTTTGGACGCATGCATAGAGCATTAAATGTAGGTAAAAAAATAACTAATTGTACTTTTAGTATGTACATGTCGAGACAAATCTTTTAAGTTTAGGTTATCCATATTTGGACAAAGTTTGTCAAATAACAACAAAAATGCTACATGAAAAATTTTTACAAAATTTTCCAACTAAACACACCCTTATTGTTATTGTTGTTTGTTTGTTCCTATCCTGAAACACTGCGACGCTGCATGAGTAGTCGCTCTCATTCAGCAGTTCCGTTCCGCTTCCGACGGGCCAATTGCTGGGTTCACATTCGAAAGGTGTCTTTAACACACATGCCATGGCAAGGGCAGCTTTCTCAGAGCCATCACATGCGCCGTTTTTATTGCACGCAGATGGCTAGGACAGTGGAACGGGCCGGATGGGCCCCCGGGCGGCCGGGCCCCGACCCAGTGCATGCACACTGCATGCTCGCGCAACGCAGGCAGACGCATCAGAGCTGAGACTAGTACACGTATCGATGCTATTATGTATCACATGTGGTCCACGTCCTGTACTGTACTGTACTACAGTGTACAGTGGTGCTTGTTACGGCGGGCTGGGGTCCCACTGTTCATGGATCGGGGGGGGGGGGGGGGGGGGGGGGGGGCTTGAATGATGGTGGACAGCCAGGCCCAGGACATTTCTTGTTGGACCGGGGAGCTGTGAATGGAAGTAGTAATGGGGGTAAACGGTTCCATCCATGTATGGATGGTACATGTCGATGCAAGACCCTATACTTGGTGTGTGGCCATTTTTCCCGAGCTTGTGTGAGATGTTCTTGGCTGAAATATTACTGCATTAGCATCGGACGTCAAGAAGGTAGGGTACACGATGTCGAGAGCTTTCGGCCTTGTTTAGATGCCACGGCTACCATATTTAGTTTTAAACCTTAGGAATTAGTATAGAATTATTGCTTCTTTATAGTTTACACGACGTGAACTTACGAGAATAAAGAGATGTTTTTGTATGAGTGCTAAATATCAGGAATATTTTTCAGTCAAATCAGTATATGCTGCGCTAATTAATAATAACATAAGAGTATCACAGAATGTTTGGCAAATTAAAGTAATTCTTCTCCGGATATTTTGCATGGATTAGCATTATTACTTACAGGTGATGGGCTCGGTGACGATGGATGAGTGGTGGTGCGAGTGGTAGCGCGAGTAGAGGAAGTGGTGGTGCAGCGCCCGGTGGAACCAGTAGTAGAGGAACTCGACGGGCCCGGCGTGGAGCAGCGCCATCACGGCGGCGCCGTCCCACCTCCACGCCGGCAGGTGCCTCGTGCTCGGGATCGTCAGGTAGCCCACGTAGAAGAGCAGCCCGTTGAGGATGATCTGGTCGTCCCTGCATCGCATGCCCATGTCCATGTTCTTCGTCATCAGCCGATCCAACAAGAGCGAAATCGATGACGAACCAGCAGCAGCCGTACATCACTCACCAGCCTCGCTCCCGGTCGACCTGGTCGAACTCGATGCCGCGGTCGACGATGCGGTGCCTGCTGCGCGCCGTCTGGTAGCGCGCGGCGCTGATCCAGATCTGGTTGTGCGCCATCCGCAGCAGCAGCGACGGCAGGATGAGCGCGAAGGCCAGGTCGATGTCGCCCCAGCCCGCCGCGAGCACCCGCCGCGCGCCGTGGACCACCACGGGAGCCATCACCAGGTACTGCATCGCAGACCACCACCAGGGAAGGCCAGTCATGATTAATTATGAAGCCGCAAACGAACAGGTCGGGGAACAGCTAGCTCGCTAGCTGATATTATTGTCAGTCAGATTACACTCGGAAGCGCATGCATGGCGTGGCACCGCGCCCTTCATTTGAGGTAGGCTTTGATGGCGAGGATCGTCCATGGTGATTGAGGAGGACCACCGCATCTGCACCGCACGCACCCCCTTGGCACCGAGAGCCAAATGATCGAGGGGCGAAATAGCCGAAATTCCAATCCCGTGTCGTTCTCAGATGATCGGATCTGGTAGCCGTAGCTAACCATATGCATATGCATGTCTATCCCAAAAGAGCCAGGAGACATCACACATTTATACATACACAGTATTCTTGCCTTTGTTATATTTATATTTATATATATATATGCGGCTACATACGGTTTTATATATATGCTTATTATATTTCATACTGTATATGCAAAGATATTATTATTCTTGGACTTTTTGTCTCCGACATACTCGTAAGGACACGGAATGAAATGATGATGAGAACGAAGGTCTTTTTATTTTATTTTCTTAATCCATAAGAAATTGCCCCTTGCTAGCCAGTGCATGGTGTCAGCTGCTTCTGCTGAAACAGTAGTAATAAATACGAAAAAGTATCAACACTTCTTTCTTTTCCGTGGGACGTTGCGTACTCCGTCCATCCTTTTTTAAGTACCATTTACCGTTTCCAAGCTAAACATATTTAACTTTTACTAATAAATATATAAACAGTATTGATATTTATATAATATAATTAGTATCATATAGTTCGTTAAGTGTATGTTTATAATAAACGTATTGAGAAATATAAATATTACACATTTTCTATATTTTAAGTGTCTGAACAGTTTTCTCTTTGTCCTTCCATAGAAAAAAAAATTGTCATTTATTTTTTATAATTTGTGCAAATAGATTTGGACTAGAGGTTGTAGTCGTCGCATAAAAAGATGTTATATTTCAGACGTCTGAAATATAGCAAATTCCTAAATATTACTAGTATATTTTTTTATATAAATTTAGTTAAAATCAAAAAAGTTCAACTAGCACAGATAGCGTATCGAAGGAACTCTGGGAAATAAACTGAAACGTACTACGTGCTATACTTACTACATACTCCTCCGTGCAGAAAGAAGTCACATATGCATGAACTGCTAGGATGATCTCGTTTTAATACTTTTTATTTTAATTTATACTGACGCCCGTTGTACACACCCAGTAACCTCCTAGCGGAAAATTTCAAAAAAGAACGCCTCCTAGCTAGATGAAGCTATCTCAAGCCCACTAACATGCATCACGCAGGCATGCAAACAGAAACAGCACAGCAACGATAGCCTGCTCCTATCTACATCAACGAAACCGCGCGCGCCGGATCGAGCAGTGACAGGCAGACAGCCATGCACGCCTGCCCGGTGCCCGTGTTGATGTTGCCTCCGACGACGCATAATCGCAGGCGAAAACCAAGGAAGATGAAAGAGGCGAGAGAGTAGCAAGCATCATGCAGCGCACCTTGAAGTTGCCAAGCCTTTGCCATGGCCATTCAGTCAGAGGGCCCGGCCTGGTGGCCATGGCGAGGTGATGCCTCCCCTTTGCTCCCTTTGCCTCTACTAGTGTGTGTGGTCAGTCACCCCGCACCCCACCTCGCCAAGCGCTCTTGCTCTCCACTACCCCCTCTCCCTCCCTCCCTAGCGTTTTATAACCGCGCAGGCGCAGGGCCGCTGGCGCACGTCTCTTTTTCTACGCTCTCGCAGTGAATTGCCAGCTGCATGCCCCACACGGTCAGAGTCAGAGCCTGCCATCGGCGGCTCACCGGTGACCGGCCTGCTCCGCACTGCCACTGCACCGTAGCGGGGCGGGGCCCTTCTGGATCGACGAATCGCGTCATGGCAGGCGTGGCCCCGGACCTGGCTATGCATCTCCCACCTCCTCTTCTACGGACGGGTGCATTGGCGCCGCGCATGCGCATTGATGTTGAGCAGGCGAGCACAGAGCGCGGAGCGGCGCCCAGCCGAGCCGCCCCAGCAGGCCCCAGGCGAGCACAGAGCGCGGAGCGGCGCCCAGCCGAGCCGCCCCAGCAGGCCCCAGGGGCGTCGATCGCCTCGGCAGCTGGCTGGCTGCCAGGCAGGGCACGCACGCTGCCTCCCGTGTCTGTACGATGTAGTTGTACTACTACTACTAGTACGATACGAGTGCGGTTACACACAGTAGTACGTACAGTACGCAGGCGATCTGGAAGTAGCACTAGCACTAACAGCCAGGGCCCGGCCCGGCCCGCCCGCGCGCGATGCCGGAGGCGGCAGCCTCGTTCGTCCAGCCAGCCGTCCCGCCGCGAGCGAATCCGCGCCGGCGCCCATGCCGCGTACGCGTACGGGGTACGGCTGCGGCGGGCGGACGGGCACGGGCACGGGACTCGCAGCAACAAAAACGTTTGCCGGTGGCGCTCACACGTCCCGGGGGCGTGAGCTAGTGAGATTTGCGTGTAGGGGATTAACGTTGGGGAGGCGTTGGTGGAGTGGAGGTTGGGCCGTTCAACATTCAACAACTATATATATCTAGGAAATAACTTCCTGATATCTGGTATCTGGGCATTCATTTACCTCTCCGGCCTACAAATTGCTCCAATCTAACATCATTGTCAATATATCTAGACAGTGTCTTGTGTTGGCAGTCTTTCATCAAGTCTGGAGATACTAGACCTTGGAAAAATCACACCTACAGCAGGTTTCTTTCCTTCAGCAATTAACCCGACTCTCTCTTGATGGCAGCAGTTTGAGTGGTAACATTCCAGCAAGTTTATTAGGACAGTGCAAGCAATTGTCAACGCTAAACATGTCTGCTAACAAACTATACCGACTGATGACCTGCTAACAATTCCATGTATTGGGCATTGCAGCCATTTGCTGGGCAATTTGGAAAACACGCAATTCTGTCATCTTTGAAGGGAAAGTAGTAAATGATCCGACTACTATAGTATGTTATGCCTGTGCACTTATGAACTACTGGGCAGGCTTGTATGGTGAAGATGACAAAGAGAAGCTGTTGGAGGGGGTCAACATCATGCTGTCAATTGCTACAAGGCTGGCATCTCAGAAGAAGAAGCTAAAAGCGGATTTGGCAGAAGAGGATCATGATAGCCAAGAGTGAAAAAGCTTGAAGATTTCCTGTTACCCGCTGGTTTCTTCTTTTTGTTGATGGACGTCTGGCGGTGGTCTATGTTTGGTTGTTGCCTGTAATGGAGGGTGTTCTCTATCCTTGTCTTCTGGTTGTAGTGGGCTGATGCAGTTGCGCCGGTTTACCTCTGTATCTGATCTAAACTCTTGGCTACCTTCCAAACATTGTATTTCCGTTGTTTGGACTTGTCGAGAAACAATATTACTGCATCAATTCCACAACAGAGTGGTTTTTGATCGATTTTGTCAATCTAGATATATCTAACAATTGCTTGTCTAGGAAAAATTCCTCCTCCACATGGCCAATGTCTCGTTCTATCCTTCCTTCCCATGGAAAGCAACCTGCTGGATGACATGATTCCTCAATCTTTCGAGAACCTGATGAAGGCCATCCCGAAAATTGATCTTTCTCAGAACAAATTAACTGGATAAATTCCAGATTTTTTCAGCTTCACTACATTGGAAATACTTGACCTATCCTACAACCTACAACAACTTTGATGGCCCATTTCCAACCGGAGCAGTATTTGAGAATACCACGACAGTAATCTTAGATGGGAACATAGGGCCGTGTGCAAATGCAACAACATTTGTGTCTTTATTCTTAGGACTCGTTTGGTTATTCCGGAACGAGCCCATGAACGGTTCTTGTTGATGAAGCTTATTCAAATTAATGAACCCAATCCAGCCGGAATCTATCCAGGAGGCCATTCCGACACAATCGAACATGACTTAATGTGCCCCAGGATGAATGCGCATGTAATGGTAATTCCTCCAATTACTATTGCCGTATTCTCTCGTTCATATGCTTTGTGGCTACCCTTATATGAACAAAAGAGCACAAACAACTCCATTCTACAAGGAGATAATGAAGAAGGTATCCATGGTGACATCCTTAAAGTTACCATTGGCTCTTGTCCAAAAAATCAGCTCAAGTAGCACCGGTTCTATCTACATTGGCAGGCGCAGGTTCGAGTTTGACACAGATCATGTGGCTATCAAAATGTTCCATCTTGGTTATATTTTAAACAGCTTTCTTATGTGAGGTTCTCACAAACACACGCGAGTATGGGCAAGTCAGGCACAACCATATTTCATTTTTTTATCTTTTTAAAATATTACAGTGAATGGTTATATTTTTACCGTAGTTAAATTATTCATATTTTTTTAAGATTTAGAGGGTATTTGTTTTTTTGTTAAAATTTTAGCCATATCACATCGATGTTACGACCTAATTTATTCTATTAAAAATAGATTAATTACAAAACTAATTTTTTTATCGAAGACTAATTCACGTGATGAATCTATTAAGCTTAATTAATCCATGATTTAACAAGGTGGTGCTGAAATAAATATTTGCTAATGATGAATTAATTTGAATTAATAAATTTAGCTTGTTAATTACACAAGGACGTGCAACATTCGACATGTGACACGGTAAAAAATTTAGTTAAAGATCCCAACCCTTCAACCCCCGTTTTGAGGGAGGGAAACGAACGGATGGGGGGCAAAGTTTTGAGGGAGTGAAACGAAACGGATCGGGGGCAACGGCTGCATGCGTATGGCAGACGTGCGCAGTGTGACAACAAAGGCGTCACCTGACTGGCTCACCACCTGAGCGGTATGGGTCTTCAACCGTGGACTTTTCAATTTTAAAACAACATGCAGAAAAAAAAGAGGCAGGTAGGGAAATGGCATGATTTTCTTTAAGGGAGAGTGTCCTACACTCCTCCTAATGCTTCGATCAGTTCAACCTTAACTGGTATACATATACACACCGAAAGAAAAGAACAAGTTATCAAAACTGTTACTATGGTCTACTAAGTATATTATCTATGCTAACACTATGATTATATCTAGCCATTTAGGACAATGCAAATTAAACAACTAAAATAGTGTAAATGCTTGAGTTATTTTGAAAAAACATCAATCACATATTATAATATCATAGAATAGAAAAACATGATTATGATGTGATAGCCTGATACCAAATAAATATTACTTGCATGGTAACAATAATATCAAAATATAGTGGATACATACACACCCTTTCATAGTAAATAGTATTAACATTTATATTTTAAAATAAGTTTATTATAGAAATATATTTTACAACTAATCTAATGGTGTATATTTTGTCTTCTAAGTTTTAGTAATTTTTCATATATTTTAAATTAAAATTTATGATGTTTGACTTTTCGGAATATGAATTTTTTTATGTACGGAGTGTGAAAATTATACTAGTATTTTTTTTTTTTGGTATATGAAGTGAGTACGTGGCAGGAGAAGGCCACCACCTTCTCGTTCTCCTCGGGTGAGGAGCATCCAAACATGCCAAAAATCACTCAGGAGTCGGGAACCGCGGGAACCGGAGCGGCCCGGTCTCCCGGACTGCTCGAGCCTCGAGTTCGTCGAGTTGCGCCGGGCCGTGGTTTCGCCTTCGGCTCTTCGCGCGCGCCGGGTAGGCCACGGCGACGGGCGAAGAAACGTGTCAGACAGCGAGATAGAATCCGAGCCCGACGGATCGGCCACTCCACACCGTCACCAAGAATCCCGCGAGGAGTCGGCACAGAACGCTAGCGAACAGCCGAACACGACGCGAGCGGAGAGCGCGCGCGTACGCTGTAATGCACGCACCTACGCTACGCACGCAGACACCACCGCCTTCAGCTCCTCGACGCATAAATCCAGCGGGTCCCTCGCCGCTCCATCATCGTACGACGAAGCCACCGCCACGACGGCACACGGACAAGATCGACCAGTGACCGATCGAGACGTGCGACGAGGAAGCAGCCCGCGCGGCCGGGAGGACCGATCACCGATAATATATGAAGCCGCAGCAGCGTCACCGGCAGCAGCAGCAGCAGCAGGTGCCGGACGGCGCCCGCGCCCGCCTCCTCGCGGGGACCCCGTCGCGGCACGACGACGACGACGCGGCGCGGGCGGTGGTCACCAAGGGGTGCGCGACGTTCTGGGTCGGGGAGGAAGGGGAGGCCCCGCGGCGGGTGGCGGTGCCCGTGGCGCGCCTGGGCCACCCGCGGATGCTGGAGCTGCTCGGGGAGGCCAGGGAGGAGTACGGCTTCGCGCACCAGGGCGCCGTCGTCGTCCCGTGCGCCGTCGAGCGGTTCATGCGGGCGGTGGACGCCTCGGCGTCGTCGGCGGGCAACAAGCACGGACACGGGCACCGCCACGGACACCACCACCACCACCGCTTTCGCCTGCCTCACATTCACATCGCCCGGTGCTTTAGGCCGTCGCACGTCGTTGCTTAGGATTCACGACTCACGAGCGCAAGTAGCTACATGATTTTTTTTTTCTTCCTTTTTGATTGAAGAGAGAGTGCCATGTTTTCTATTTTTTTTTCTTGTAAGCAAGAGATTCTTAGTCACGTGATCCACCTGTGCCCTGTGGTGAAGCGGTTCGCCCAAAGATCACAAGTTGAGCACCTTCCGTGCTAGAAGGAATGTTGCACTGGTTCACATCAGCTTTTTAAAGCTATTGATCCATATTTTCTCGTCCTAAAATATAAGGCATTTAAATAATTTTTGGCTCTGTTCAATTGAGTTGTAAGCTAATTTTAACCTATATTTTTCTCTCACAACAAATCAGTCGTATAAAAGAGCAGTAGCTGCTTTAAGTCTTGCCGAACAGAGCCTTTAGTAATAAATGTTTTTTTTTTACATAACTTAGGTGTCACGGTGCTTGGATTTATAATTTGCGTAGGCCAATGTTGTTACTTAAATTTTTACAGCCTAACTCATTCCTCTCTTGGCCATTCGATTCTTACCACACCTAGTCATGATTAGCCATAGCAACAAGACGGATATAGATTGGGCGAAGCCTCCACGCTTGTCCATGAAACCTGAACATCTCATCAGGTCATAATACCACCACCGCCACCAGACTCGGTGGATCCACGAATTCCATCACTATAGAATGCATGAAATGTGTATGCCAACGTTGCAAATGAAATAAACTACTGCCGGAGCCCAAGGAAGGGTGTGTCATAGAGGATGGACCTCGCTAGGGGCCCAAGGATGCGTTGCCGGGACGGAGCTCGTTTGGAAAGATATAGGGGCCGTTTGGGAGAGCTCCAGCTTCAGCTTCTCCAAAGAGAATCACTTTCAACCAGCCAAACGCTCAAAATGTCAACTGATTCAGGTGGGGATCCATAGAGAATCACTTCTCCATTTACACTAGAAGGTGAGACCTAAAAAAACCTGCTTCACCCTGCTCCCTGTTATATTCTGGTGGGGATCAGCTGAGAATCAATTCTCCTTAGCTCCCCACCCTGCTTCCTCCTAAGAATCCAATAGAATCACTATATCGGAGAATCATGGAGCGGAGCTGGAGAATCAGGGAGTGGAGCTCTCCCAAACGAGGCCATATGCCGACTACCATCGCATGCAGCAGAAGGATGTCAGCTCTTGCAACCCTGCTGGCCCGCTGCCCCTATATGGGGATCAAGGCTTAAGAGAAATTGGAGGCCCTGTTCTGTTATCAGGAAATGATAACCTGGAAAAAAATCCAGTAGAATCTATTACTTTAATTTGTATAAGCAGCTAAACCTGAAAAGATTCCTGGACCTGGAATCATCCAACCGAACGGGCCCTTAAACTTGTAGGGGATTTAACCCCTCTCATTCCCCATGGTTGTAAGAGAAACCGAACAAGGTCGAAGTGGGGTGCGCCCCCGTCCCCTAGGCAACGTTGCCCCTGCTGGGTGCCGTGCCGCCTGCATGCATCCTCCCCTGCTGGATCTCTCTCTCTCTCTCTCTCTCTCTCTCTCTCTCCTCTTTGCTCTCCCCTTCTTCTCCATCTCCGGCGGCTGTAGAAGGAGGCCGGCCGGGGGAGGTAGGCAGGCCCGACGGTGGGGAGGGTGGCGGGCGGCGCTTAGGGAGCCCTGGCGGCGGTGGAGGCGGTCGGGCCAGGGAGGGGCGGGGGAGCTCGCCGGAGATGGCGGCAGTGGGAGGAGGGCGGTGGGGAGGGGGAGCAGGAGGCCGCGGCGGCGGAGCTCCGGCGAGGCCCTACCGCGGCCGCGGCGGTGGGCGGGGGTGGAGGAGGGGAGCGAGACGAAGAAGAAGAACAGTAGAGGATGGGGGAGGGGGGGTCGGCACAACGCCTGGTGCCGACCGGGTCGGTGCATAGGCGCCCCCTGAGTTTTATACGTGAGGGTGAGGGCCTGCAAAAACTGAACCAGCTTTTCGAGGTTACTTTACTCTGATCATAAACCACCCGAGTCAACTTATCTGAAAATTATCTGATCTGAGTATCTGACTCGACCTAAATACTGTAGTAAATAGCGCACCCTATGGACTTGGACTATGATTGTCGACCCGCAACTATCATTAGTGTGTGGGTCGTCACTTTTTTTTAAATTCAGAATCCAATCAAACCTAGAAAAACTGATTTCATATAGGAAACCTGATGTGGCCTGAGAAATAGCCCGCCTTGAACTGATGGCTCCATCGACCCGACGTCGCGTCCTGGTTGGGCCGAATTGGCCAAAATGTCGGCCTTACACAAACCCCTCCGGTCTTTTCACAGGCGGTTCCAGTCCCGCGAACTCTCATGGGCTGCCCCACCGACCGCGCCCGTCCCGTCCCAGCATTGCCACTCCCCAGTCCCACTACCATCAACTGGAACAAAGAACTTCGAAAGAGCTACCGAAACAAGGCACACGCTGTAGAAAGAGGTCACACAGGTTTTTAAAAGCATTACGCCGGGATAAGTTGGCACTTGGCAATCTATTTTCATTCACGCAGTTCATCCCTCCAAAAAGTAAGTTAAGCTGGAACAGATTTACCAATATAGTTCTGCATATCCTTATTGAAATTTCCTTTGAACCAAAGAACTGCACGGATTTACAGAAGCAGGGAAAATGAAATCATATGGCCATTACATGGCAGTAACTAGAGAACCAGGAATATGAACAAGGCCGATCCAGCCATACCTAAGCTTGTGCAATCCCTCCATTTCACATCCCATAAAGTAACTAGAGAACCAGGAATATGAACAAGGCCGATCCAGCCATACCTAAGCTTGTGCAATCCCTCCATTTCACATCCCATAAGCGCGCGTAGCCTGCCCCAGCAACATAAAACAAAGGCTTCGCTGCAGCTGTGCAATTTGCATCTATAGTGCCTCCTGATCCTCCTCGTTGCCCTCCATTTCTTGATCATGGATGACTACATGCAACATCGCGCCAGGATCACCAAATGGTTCTTCAACGGCCACCTCTCCTGGGCCCTCATCATTGCCGCCCTCCATTCCTTGATTATCAATGAGTATCTGCACCAGTGCACCATTCACAACCATCGCTCCTCCCATCATCAATTCCTGTCTCGGTATCCCTCGCAAGAGGTGTGAGTTGTCAACTTCCATTCTGTGATCAGGGGTGTGCTGCTGATTAAAGCGTCCTGGGAGCTTTGAACTGGAGTTGTAGCAGGCTTCGCAAAGGTCAAACCCAATTAACTCAGTGCAGTCCTGGCATTTGTATCTCTTACCACGTATCGGATATATCTGCATGGTGTTCACCAGTTTCATCTTAGCAAACTGAATATAGTTTAATACATGATGTGAAAATGTTTTATCATTGTTGTCCATGACTGATTTGATATAAAGGTTATTGTAAGGATTGGAAATAAAGGACAATAAGGTTCATCACGGAACAAGCACTAAGATAAAACTACCATCAGTAAAAGCTAAAAACTGTATTCTGCCAAAGAAAAAGGTTACAAGCTAGAAGACAATTAGCAAAAACTTAATGTGTCACGATTTGGGTCCTCGAACTAAAGGCAGATGTCTTTTGCAACCAAGAAGAGGAATAATTGGTGAACTCCTAAAAAAGCAAGGACAAAGACTAGTGGTCTCTGCAGTAAAACAACAAGCGTTTTGAAGCTACTCGGATAAATAGCTGTAACCTTTAGGATTTAGGTACTACATAAAATTGAAGGATAACTACAATAGACCACACGTTGGTATAGACATTCACACGTTACTGACCATGACTATTCTTAATATAAGTTATTAGTAGCTTTGAATGATGTATGTTGGTCTCAAAGAACTGGGGGACTTGAATCAAACCTTTCCACAGAAGTAAATGATCTACTCAAGGTCTTCTAATTGGCATCAATAAAGCTAGCATGAATGCTATACACTTGCAGAAAAAGAAAGATGAAACTGTATTTGTATAGACCAATTCAAGATGAACGATTGTGAAGTCAAAGAAATCCTTCTATCTACTCTAACAGTAAAATTTTGCTTTGTGTGTATGTTTTACGAGTTTACAACTTGTACATACCCCACATGAGTCACATCCTACTCCAATGTGAATATTTGTCAGGCCCTCATCATGCAGTGCCCTAGTGCGTCCTTTTCTGCTTGAAGTACCTAAACAGCACAAAAAACACTTTAGTTAGCTACCAAAAAGGGGTGCCTAATATGTGTTCCATGCCTTAGGTTCAAGGCCTAATTAAGATCTCAAATTGCATGATGTAATGAACCACAAACATATCTACACCAAGACAGAAAAAAAAAGTTGAATAGTTAACCTTGTACGCATATATCTAAACTATTTAAAAATGATTCAAAAACTCAATCCCATAAAAGGGTTATCCTAGACATTGAGTACAGCAGTGCTAATCAGAACACGTGGTTCAGCTTTCTCCTGTGGTGGTGGAACCTGCAACTGCCCAGTTTCAAGAGCAGCTGTGGCCCATAAATAACTAGTGATTTGTGTTGATAAATTACTATTTCTACAACCTATTGTAGTAGCTCTACACAATGTTAAATATAACAAGACTTCAACCAATATGTACCGTAGCAAATTAGCAATAGATGACATCCCTCTTGATCCACAAACTAACATCATCCAATCTGATATGCTAGTGCTCATCCCTTAATGGAAAGTTCTAATGACTAAAACAGTATTATAGTTAGTAAAGTAATTCATTAGAAATGCATATTTTATAAAAGAGAAACAGTACACAAAAAACATACCAAAGATATTCTATACAATTTCCATGTCAGGTATTTATATCACACTATTGCTAGAAGCCAACAAAAACTAAAGCAATAAACTATTTTTTTTTTGGAGCACTAAGTGAAATTACGCCATAACTACAATCACATGTATTGTTCAGTGATTCCCCAAGATTATGCGAAGTTCATACACAAACTAAAATCTGAAGTTTATTTTTTTGTCTTGATTCGACAATGCAAAGCCTTTTTGGACAATCTTGTGACAATTATGACTGTTGAGGCCTAAGCGACTGTTGCTGTTGGTCCGGTGGTCCGGGATGGACTCACCACTGCCAACCCCAAGAAGCTTCCGGGTTCCTTGAAGAGCACACAATAGTAGTGTTATTGTAAGGACTGAAAATAGTTTCTTTCCTCAAACACGCAGGAGAGCTGCACAATCGTTTATACTAATAAGAAAGGGAAAAAAGGGGTACAAGAAAACCCCAAAACAACAAAGATAAAACCTCAACACACCCCAATACACACGGCCACAACAAGCCCACACAAACTAACAAACAAATACTCCCAAACACACAGAGAGACAACAAACACATACACACTCTCACAAACAAGGGATGAACGACCAACAAGCCAAGCAATTAGGCAACACCAAGTATCCATTCAGTCAACAAGGCTATACCCTTCACACCCGCTGGAAATAGAGTTTTCATAGCAAACATTCATAATAGTTAAATTTGCCCAGGCTCTACAATTTTACTTTGTGCACACTGTTGTTGGCGGTGGCGCTCATCTTAAGTAAAACAAGAAAATTGTAAGGAAACTACAGCCACCATCCATTAGCATGGGTAATCAAGGGCAAACAACTTAATATGAAATGCATATGGCTAACCAACGGCACGAGATTGGTTTGGACTAGCAAGGGCATATCTTTTAACACTGTCGGGTCAAGTTTATACAATGTATCACTTAATCTCATGGATGGTTTGGTCAAGCTTATACAAGATATCACTCAATCTGATGCATGGTTTGGATTCCTTATTCTCAACACATAAGTTACTGTTCCTGGAGGTATCCCATCAGCTATGAAGCGCCATCAAAGATGACCTTTTTTTTCCTTCTAATAAGGGATCTTTGCCCTGTTATATAGGAGATAATACGCGGAGTGAAATAGAACTTGGCAACAAAAGCTTACCTGAAGATGATGCTTCACGATTGCACTGATCCTTCTTAAACTGAACTTTCTGCCCTCTTGATTCATATTCTTCTGGAAAATATTCTTCCAGGAAATGATCAAGGTCCAGGCAAACATTAGGAAAATCTCCAGGGTGAAGACTTCCACAAACATGGCATTTCAGTGTTTCCTTGTTCATGGATGACAAACAGGATACACAATACACTATCACAAAACCAACTTAAGTTAATATCTCCAAAAACAAGTTAAGTGGTATTTTTATTCTGAAACTAGAATTTACCATGACCACAATTAAGAACGGCAGGTTGATACAGCATCTCCGTACAGAGAGGGCATGAAACATCCTCCAACTTAATTTTCTTCGATAGCTTTTCTGAAGTGCTGTCATTCAATGAAACTTCTTGTGGAGGTCTAGCTTTACTGTCTTCATTTTTGTTCTTCCCATCGCTTCCAACTTAAAAAAAGAAAAAAAGTGGGTACATTGTATTTAAGACTTACGAGATGTAATGGTAATGGAGATATTATTAGAGATGCGTGAAATATTATAGAAGTAGAGATAACTACAACCTTAATCACGTGGAAAAATTCTTACCATTATTCTTGGAGTATAAAAACTCAATGATTTGAGGAGAATAAGTTTCTATGCGCTTCTCTTCCTCTGAAATGTAAGCCGAAAGTGAACATAGAGTTAATTCCTAAAAATGAAAGTGCCCACATTACTACTCCCACCGTTCAACATTATTAGTCATTCTGTCTTTTTTAGATACATGGTTTTTAGTGTGTATACATAACGTATATCTAGGCGCACAGCATAAACTATGTATCTAAAAAAGCCAAAACAATCTATAATGGGGCATCATACACGCAAAACGTTAATATTGCTCCTGCAATGCTCCCACCCAGCATAATTATCTCTGTTTTGACCTATCAATAATTAAATGCAATGCTTTATGCTTGTATATTGGTTTTAGGGTGCAGAATACTCACCTAGTACTTCTTTTTCCCTTCTTTTGTAATCAGCAGTTTCAAGCTTTAGAAGCAAATGATGCAAGAGCTGACAGATACTCGGAAAGTGTATATAGGGCTGCCTACACACAGCACAATGGGATTCCTGGAAAACATGCATAGCTTTGTGGACACACCAGAAGCATGACATATGACCACATGCTGCACCAGTAGATGATAAATGAGTTCTGATTAAGAGTATGACATAGTCAAGATGTTTTCTGTAAACATGAGAAACAAACTCTTACATAGAACAACTGGTTTGTACAGAAGATCCCTGCAAAACAGATTGGTTAAACAGATGAGATCATTGGTACATTTGTGCAGAATTATAGCCCCGCAGAATGCAAATCAAATATCCAAACAAACAAACAAAAGATACAATATTGTGTTTTTTACACATACACTGAAACTGTTACCATGTTGTTTACAGATACAAAACAACAATGTGGGGGCTCAGCATCGTTGAGGTGCCCAACCAGCACAAGCACCACATGAACTCAACTCATAGCAAGCTGAGTAATCCCTTGTCAAATATTCTATTTAAGTTTTCATAGGCCACTATTTGATCAGTTCTATTTGTGATATGATTGGTTGAGAAAAATTATGTTGTTCCACAGGTCATCATTCTGAAAACGCTTTGCCACATTCTGTTCAATAGTGTTCTCAGCTGTTTTGTTTGTTACATTGGGGTTCTGCAAGCATGATAACTGAATTTTGTTCTATACATGCAGTTTGCCACTTGCCCACTCCCTCGGCTGTTTTTCAAGATGCCTCACAATCAAAATTTTCTGCATAGATCGTTCCCTCCTGGTCGCACCACCACAATACCTGTGAGCACCTCAGGCAAGTTATTGCTCCAACCCCCTCCTTACTCATTGCCAGCATCTCCTGTGGCCAGATCCAACCCTTCCCTGACACAGCCTGCTGCCGGTCCTCCGCCCCACAGTCGGTAGCACCCCCACAACCCACAACCTTGCCACTCACACCACCCGCTACCACAATCGGACTAGCCTACCACCACTGGCTTCCTTCTAGGTCCACAGGACTTCGGTGAAGCTCCAACTTGAACCATAACCCGTGCTGGAGAGTGCGAATCTGGCACAGATCTGCTGGCTATGAATTCAGGTGCTAGCATCCCCCAATATGCCACGGCGTACTAGAGCAATTATGTTCTGTTAAGTGTTAACGGTATTCCTAAGGTACATAATTTTGCAATACATACGAGTCAAGCAAGGTGCATACATGGACATTTGTTGTGCACAGATGTAAACACATACAAATGAGTCATTCCGCAGATTTTGCTGGGAACTTAGAATATGGGGACTAGGGAGGTAAATGTGCCCTGGACCCTGGCAAGATCAATCTTAAAACGACTTATAACATAATAATGCAGCGTGCTCTGCCCCTAAGTGTTACTATAATTTTTGCTGAACAAATGGGTTCTGGAGTCTTATCTACACAGAAGCATACAAATAAGAATAATAACGCAATCTAGCATATCGCCGGTAAACAAATTTAGGGGCAAGCCGAGCACGAACAATTTGCCGACGTACGTAGTATCAAAGACATCGCCCACGATCACAGAACGATCTACAGTCTCCCGACGAGAGGAGAGGAATCAGAGAGGGGAAAGGGGACGCCGCATCGGCAACAAACTCACAGACAGACGCAGCACATGAACTGCGGGTCGTCCAGATCGTCGGCTCCAGGCCCGGCGGCCGTGGTGGCGACCTCCTCCTTCTTCCCCGACTCCGGCGGGTGGCCGTCGGAGGCCATCCTGCCTCCCTCCCCGATTCGTCTGGCCACCCGAAGGAACGGGTGGAATCTGTTGCGCCTGCGAGCTGCGAGGGGAGGAAAAGGGCACGTAAAGCCCGGAAGCGTCGGGAAGGGACGAGGGACTCGGCGACTCGCTACTTGGGATTGGGAGTGGGACGGAAGCAGCCCAGCCCCACCATAAAAATTCTAGAGATAGACCGAGACTTGATAAATCTAAATAAAATATTTAGAGCCCCTAACTATATAAAATGTGCTCAAAGTTATTATATTTAGATTTACAAAATGGAGAAATATTAAGAAAAAACTGAAAAATACACAAAACATGATAATCGATGTCTAAGCAAATTTTAAAACCTTCCACAACAAAAACATGAGACTAAACTAGTACGGACAGGGACGAAGCTAGCAGGGGGGCAACCGGGGCTCGAGCCCCCCCTGCCGCCGCCGAACATGTGGAGCCCCTCCTCAGCCCCTCCTTGATTTCTTAGCCATGGATGAAGGTGTAGGAGGGGCTGCTAGAGGTAGAAGATGATCTTCAGCCTCCCCTTAATTAATTCCTGGCTTCGTCCCTGAGTACGGATGCATTCAACATTAAAATGTATGCTTTTATTTATGCTGGACTAGATGCATCTCATGTTGACAGTTTCCAAAACAAATTTAACTATCAATTAGAACGTTTTGAAAACCTTCTAGTTTTTCTGGATATATTTTTCCATTTTAACAGAACTAAAATCAAATTTTGTAACCTCCTATTGTAGAGATATTTTCATGAGTTCTAAAATATTTTTATTTAGATTTTTCCCAATATATATCTTGGGTTTTTCTTGAGATTTTTAAGAAGTTTGGCTTAAGATCTTCTCGGATACTTGTTGGATTTTTTTTAACTATGAAAATGATGAAACCGCATTGACAACCACTTCTAACCCAATAGGTAGGTAATTTAAAAGTTCTAAGAGAGTAAGATTTGAGGCATAATATGTTTGGTTTTACAGTTTAAGAAAGAAAATCAGATCATGTTAATAGTTTAGGGGTAAAAAGGTACATATTCTAAAAGATAAAAAGACAGTTGTAACCAGCCCGGCAGCCCGAGTAATATATGTATAGTAGTAGACCTGAGAATTTTTGCAGGCGACGTTGGGCAAAAAAACAATGATTTTTGAAGTCAAACTTCAATGCCAAATAGGAGACTCTTTTTAGTTGAAAAATAATTAAAATAAATGGTTTAGGTCAAGAAAGTTTTTTATGGGGTCGCTTCTCGTTAAACAGGCCCGTCCTGTAGCATACGCGGGCCGAGCCTCTTTCGCTCACGTCTAATATATTTTAAAGACTTGGGATTCTTTTTTTTTTTTGTCCTTTTTTGAATCCAAAACGGATACGCACACGTACACATGAATGTGTTGACACTGGACTCTATCCCTACAAACGCCTCCAGAGACTGGATGACATGTCTCAAGGTTTTTACCAAAGTCATCATAAACCTTTTTCTATTGATAGACATTATCATGCCAAACTTAAGACTTAGGTCACGTTCGATCCATAGAAATAATAGTTAACTACTAATAATTAGATCTTTTACATCCAAACGAGTTCAACTCATAACCTAGTTAATTGTTAGCCAAATACTCAGTCCTATTAAAAACTAATAGTTAGATTAAATGAGTATCTCATTAGTTAGAATAAATCAGCTAATATTAGTTATTAGTTAGCTAGCTATTAGCAATTATTGAATCAAACAAGGCCTATAGACCTTGACGGATGGAAAATACAATCAGCTTCACTAACCATCCCGTTGTTGGATACACAACCCACGCGCACCTCAGCTCTCTTGTCGTACGAATTACGAAACCCCTCGTTGCTTCCCACTTCACATAATCTCTTTCGCCGCTGACTATCAATCACCACCCTTGGTTGCCTAAAAAAATCCCAAACGCCTAACCGACAACGAGAGAGTGCCATCGTCGGATACGAGGAAGACACGCACCAAAGAAACATATCATCACGATTAGGTACGGCTGCCCTGTCAGCAAAGTTAGTTAATTTGCGCATTTGCTAGATCCCAATAACTGAAGTCAAAAGTGTTTTTGGCAAGTAGCTTTGCCTGACCACACATGCACGAACGGACGCCCGGGTCGTGGCCTCGTGTCTCGACTCGGTAATTCTGCATAGCGCTACTAGGGCCCGTTTATGTTAGATTTATTATGGATCAGGTTTATTTATATTTAATAAATCAATAACTCTATAACATGTAACTGTTGAAATTAATATTTGTGTCGGATCGAAGTTAAAGAGACGTTGACCCAATTTATATATAGTATGAATTATTCCATCTAATTTGAGAAGTTGAGAAATGGACAAGACGTGCCACGCGCGCGCGCCGCCGGTCGGGCGTGGCGTGTTAATTTTTTAGCACCCACTAACCACGGGAGTTTCAACTCTTCACTTGCCCGACTCCCTGACCTTCCGTCTCTTTCGGCGAGGGCAGATGCCTCCAAAGCCCTTGCCGTTCGGAACTTTGCACGGGGATCAGCAATTAGGTTTTGGGAGCGACTACGCGCCTGCCCGAAGAACTAGTGTTGTCGCTCGTCTTCTTTCTGAAAGAACGTCGTCGCTGCTCGTCGTTTTCTTCGTCTTCTTCTCCTACGACATGAAAGTCAAACAAGGTTCTGGATCTTCGAATTCTCTAAGAATAGGAGGGTATGAACAATTCATCTTTTCTCTGTTTTCCGTATTACATAATATATATGTTTTGATTGTTGTGTCGTGTTGTTTCAATAGTTGTATCGTGTCTGTTTCAGTAGTTGTCTTATACTGTTTCATAAGATGTGTTGTTTCTGTTAAGTTATATGCCCTGCGTACATGCTTGAGTAGTTATGTCATGTTGTTTCATATGTTTCTGTCATGTTGTTTCATATGTTGTCAAGTGTTTGTTTCTGTTATGATATATGTCATGCCTTGCCATCCCTTTTATTACGATATATGAATCATGCTCACATGTTTACTGTTCATGGTTTATATCATGTCCTTATTATCATATTCATGTTTTATATGATCACATGTTGGACTTTATCATATATATGATTGAAGTCATGATCTCAATAATTAATAATCTATTTTATGTCATCATCATCATGTTAATTTACAAAATTAAAATGACATGGAAATTGCTTATTTATCTAACAACTTAGCACGACTCCACTTTATTAGTGAAGTTATTTTTTTAGACTTCGATTTCATAAACAAATCTACCTGTGAAGCTGAAGTCGTTCTGGTAAATTGTTTGGTAAAACAATTTCATATGTAAAGTTTTAAACATGCTCTCACAGAATGCCAGGTAGAATGGGATGGAACCAGGTAAAGCTATGATTTTTGTCTTCATCCCACCTCAAAGCTCTGTGTAAACACGATTTAAGGGGCTTCCTCGGTGAAGCCGTTTTATTTTACCCCGTTTGACATAAAATAGCTCTAAACGGGTCTTGAAGCCGGTGGAGAAGTCCTGCCAAAAAGGACCTAGGTCTGTTTGACACTATTATAGAGGTACTATCGTCCTAACCAAGTGATAAGAGACGACTCGTCTGAAAAGATGCTACCACTATCAGTGACGGATCAAAAACCAATGGAAGAGGAGCTAAATAATTGAAGGCTAGACAAATCAGCATCAGGTGGGGCAAAATGCCTAGACTCTAAACTTGTTTTGGGCTTATAAGGCGTCTTCAGCCCGAGCCGCCCGCCCCTAGGGCCTAGGGCATGAATAGCAGCAGCCATCACCACCGCTTCTATCTTCTTCACCACGCGCCTCCCTTCCTCCCCCTTCAGTATCTCGCTGGAGGTCAAAGGGAGTGAGGATCCATCATTTTTAATAAGTTTTCTAGTAGATCAGGTTCTCTAGAGTTAGGATTTCTCCATGTCAAGTATTTTGGTATTGGAGTTACAGACGCAGACGCTTATAAACACGAGCGTACATTCATTATACCCCTACTATGAACGTACACATGCATACCTATCCCTATAAGCACCTCCGAAGAACCGAGTAGGGCCGACAAATTTTGAGATTGACGAAGTCAGCACAGACACCTCGCTGTCGACAGGCACGTCACCTACCACCGAAAAAATAGTGTCATTAAATCCTGGAATAAATCCAGAAAAATATGAACACTCGTATCAAGTCAAGAATTTGAACCCGGGTGGACAAGTTCCACCACAAGGAAATCATTTGACCGTTTCCACATGAATTGTAGTGATCGCACTCTCAATTTTTTTAAAATAGGATGGTTTATAAGGGGGCGGAGCTCAATGAAAGTGAAACTGGGCTGCCTAGTTTTTGTATTGAGTTGTGAATTAGCCCTCCGCCCGGGTCATGCTTCGCCACTGATTTATACGACTATTATTAGTTAGGATATCAACTAAACAAAAAAAATAAAGAGGAACCCAAAACTCGAAATCACAAATAGTTTAGACAATACATATAAAAACTATATTCCTAATAGATATTTTTTTATCTAGCCGTATGTCTTCTCTCTATCATTTAGATCTTATTTGGCATAACTCATCTATCAACTTCGTGAGTTATTTGAAGCTATTTTGTGCCGAATGAATCTTTTGCAAACAACTTCATAGGAGAATTTTGATTTTTTCAAGCTCACACTCACATTAGTGGGCCCTGCCCCCGCGAGCGGAGGCTAGGGGCGTGTTTGGTTTGTGGCCATCACATGCCACAGCCACACCTTAGGCAGCCATACTTTTTCTTATTGTTGTTTGGTTCTGCATTTACTTTAGGCAGCCACAACTTTTTCAGTCACAAGTTTCGCCACAGGTGTGGCGTCCGGTTCAACCGCCACATGTGTGTGGTGCCGCCACAAACGAGTGTGGCATGGTGCGGCCGGAATCCAAACACGCCCTAGATTTACCGTTTGTGTTCAGGGCATCACCAGCGGAGGCTAACAACAGCATTAGCCTCACGAAAAAGGTTAGCTCTATATAGACATAGACCGGTCTAGACCTATTCCCTCGTAATGCAAGCCACATCTATATCTCCCCCGCTGGGTCGCACCGCTATCCTTTCCTCTGCTAAAACATTGGTTTTAGTTTTATAGTTTGGGAGAGAAACATGGACAACAGTCAACAGGTGTGGTTCCTATGAACCAAACGTCATGGCTGTGTGGCTTCTCGCTTCCAACACATGCTTTAACTGTAGCTTCTGTTTTTTAGATCAAACTACTACCGCTTCTGCAGCGACGCTATCAATTCTCGAGAGTATCTCCAACAGTTTGGTAAATAACTTGCCATCTTTCAATATTTGGCAAAATAAACAAAAATCCTTCTCCAACAGTTTGTCAAAGTGACTTGCCAAATTTATCAAATTGCCATCCATCCTTCCCGCACGCCTATATTTACGCGTGTGTATCGGCGTTCCCATCTCTCTCCCGTGCGTGGCCGGCCGAGTTCCCACGGCTTCGTGGAAAATTCTGTCACCCTCCCGCGCGTGTTTGTGACGAAGGGCGGCGCCGCCGCTCACGAGTCCACCATATATTTCCTTGGCGACTCTCACCCACACGACTAGGAGAAACCCGATTCCGTCCGAAGACCATCGCGAGGAGAAGTCTGTCGCGAGGTGTCGGTGTTTCGACCCCGGGGGTATGACACCAACTAGTAATATGATCGCGTGCTCTCTTTCTGGATGGTGATGCAAGATGACACAAGAGTTTATCCTGGTTCGGGCAAAAAGGCCCTACGTCCAGCGGGGGAGGAGGTTCTTGTATTACTTGTACCTAAGTGCTTGTACAGGGGCAATACAAGCTCAACGAGCGTGGATGAGAGTCTGGACTCGCGTGTGCGTCGCGTGGACTCGTATGCGTGGAAGGCTCTGGTGTCCTCTTTTATAGAACAAGAGGAGGCCAGGGTTACACTGAAGTGATATGTACAACGCCCAATACGGTGAAGGGTTGGAATTCTGTCTTGTCGAGGTCACTGGAGCCGGTGTGGGGGTTGCTGTTGAGGCGTACTTGAAGCGTGGCTTCCATCCCGGGCGCGGACGTGGAGGCGTGGCGACGTGGAGGCCGTGCAGTGCCCATTCCGACACGTACATAACGTGGCAGGGTCCGTCCGGGTCTTTGGGTACCTGTCCTCCAATAGCATGAAAGCAGTGAGGGCTCGAGGGGCGCAGGGCCGACCTCGAGGTGGTGCCTACGGGGGGCTCGAGCCTCCGCAGGTATGGGCAAGTTCCGGAAAATCCGGCCGTACAGCGGGAATCCAGGTCTCGAGATGTGGCTCGAGTGTGCTACAGTGCAGAGTATGGCCTAACAGTGCTGTACTTGTGCCTTTTTGCCCATGCTTGCGGTGAAAACGAGGTTTGCCTCTGACCCCGGTTCACTGTGGCATACGTCGTGTACCAGAGGATGTGACCGGAGTAGGTGGACGCATTAAATGCGCAGTATGGGGCTGGTATCTGATGCCTGGCGCCGCTCGAGGGAGGTATGATGTGTCTCGAGGGATAGGTTGCCGTGTTGGAGAGGCTCGAGGTCCCCTCGTGGGGTCTCGAGGAATGGTGCACGGCTGTAGTGGGCTCGAGGCCTATGTGCCGGGGCTAGAGAGGTAGGCTACCATGAGGCGGTCAGTGAGGCTTTGGCGGGCCCGGACTTCCTGGCGGTGGGCCGGCGTTGTAGGCCTCGAGGGGTTGGTTTTTTAGAGGGTTAGCCTAGTTAGGTCTCTTATTAATTGGTGCTTTAGGTTTAACTTATTTGTTTTGCGTTGATTGGGGGTACCCCTTTTGTGGTCCCCCGACACGAGGAGAGCCCGAGCGAGGAGAAGTCCGGCGCGAGGAGAGCCTGCGTGAGGAGAAGTCCGTCGCGAGCCGCACGAGGTGAAGTCTGTCGCGGAGAAGGCCATCGCGACCAGGTTCTTCCACCTGTCAACGCCAAACGCGATCTGGTATGTCCTCCCTTCGATCCCTTTCGGTGCGATTCAGTACCACTCGAGAGTTCTCGATCCAGTTTCACGTTTGGTTGAAGCTCCCATTGTGCGCTTGATTTGAAAATCTCTCCTCTTGCTTGCCTTGTTGTCGGTGTGATTTCGTAGAGATCAGCCAAGATTCGAGCGTCGGGGAGGCATTGCCGGAGTGGAACCAGAGCAAGAGCTGGAAAAGACGAAGGACAAGTACGGTGAACAACCCCGGTGGGCCCTCTGTTTTTTTGTTTTTGATAAGTTGAAGATAGAAAATTGTTGGAGAGAGCTTATTTTTCACTTGGTATATTATTTTAGCAACTTGCTAAAACACAATACCTGTGAAGTGAATTTTACTAAACTATTGGAGATACTCTGACATAGAAGTATAATGTTTGGTATATTATTTTAGCAACTTGCTAAGCGAAGTGAATTTTACTAAATTGTTGGAGATACTCTGACGTAGAAGTATAATGCAGACGTGGAAGTTGGGGCAGCAAGCGCCACCGTGGTGTATTGAAGAAGCCCTCACGAGACACCGTCGTCGGGCACGCGCAGACGTGAGGCACGTGTGCAGGCGTCCCTGTAGGGCGCGGGTTGCCGGGGTTCGTGGGCGCCATGGCCGTCAGCGGCTTGCAAACGCGAGGACGTATCGCGAAGAAAGACGAAAACGGCTTTAGAACAAAGAGAACGTGGGAAGGAGGTGAGAAAAAAATAGACAAGGAAAAGAAAAGAAAAAGGTATTATAGTTATTTTTTTCACCATGAGAAGCTATTTTGTGAGACCCAGTTAGTCACCAAAACAAATCTATTTTCAAAAAACTAGTCAAAAAAAGAAAAAGCTAAAGCCAAAAACAATTACTTTACTAATAAAGTTGAGCTATGTCAACCGAAAATAATAAACAATTTCTTCCTCTCTCCCTCTTCTTTAACTAAGAGCAGCTACATTGTCATATGTTAGTTGTCTCGTACGTCATCTCATATAATGCCGCGTAGGATTTTTTTTGCTAATGTGGAGGAAAGAGAGAGGCAAGAGAGGAACAAATCGTTGGTTCACGAAACAACCACCTCATGAGCTAAAATTTAGGACTATGAGACAACTATTCTATCATTGTATGAGTTGGTGTTGTCATGCACCTCACAATTTATTTCATCTTATCCCCAAATTAAGAAATTATGAGTTGCTACGAGATAACTTAAAAAACAAACCATTATACATGTCATCTATTAAATTGTCTTAAAATTACGTGACACTATATGAGACCACCTACGAGACAAGATCAATGTAGTTGCCTTAAAGTGTCATAATACCTTTTTGACTGACACCCTAATTAATATTTTTTTACCAAGCCTAGTTAATAAAAAAAAATTAGAATCATCTAATTTCTTGGTCGGAAGTGCCAATATGTCGGTGGAATTAAGAAGGGAGAAGAAATGTTTTTATACAAGAAATTACATCTACACAACAAAGAAAAAAATTGTGATAGGTGTATGAAGAATATAAATATTTTAAAGATCATGCATTAGAATCTCAAAGCAGTTTTGGACGGTGCTAATAGCACATGTTGAGCATGTACATGCTGCAATGTATTTTTGTTTTTTTAGCTACCTCACTGTTACACAAAATAGAGAAATGATTTACTTGAATTTTCTGAAGAAGCTAGACTATTTTTTAACGTTCGGAAACTGAGGAGTAATTCTCTTTAAAAATCTGCTGTACGAAGCGCCCCCAAACGTGACCATAAAATCATCTCATGGTTTCTGAACTGATAGTAAGTGCTTAGCATTACTCGAAACAAATGCTGGGTCCCGTGTCTTTACTGCTTTCGTCCGCGTGTTTGTACGAGCATATGGTGCTGCCAAACACTGTCCTAGGTGTTGTACAGATGCAAGCCGAAAAAAGATTTATAAAAATTTAAAAATAATAAATTATTCACAAATACTACTATAGGACATGCTCTAGCCTTATTTGGTTCACTGCCTTGCACCGTTTACATGCTTACCTGCTTCCTTCCCTTCCTTTCTTCTCTCCTCCGTCCCGCATCTCTTTGTCATCTCAATTTGATTTAAACAAAGGATCTAAACACCTTCTAAAGTTATTTAGAGCATGTTTAGTTTCCCCAGCTTTTTAAAATCTCTGTCATATCGGATGTTGCGAGTTTATTAAAAGTAGACTGATTATAAAACTAATTTATCAACCACAGGATTATTCGTAAGACGAATCTATTAAATATAATAAATCTATGGTTTGATAATATGATGTTACAAAAAAATATTTGTTAATAATGAATTAATTTATTCAATAGATTTATCTTATCAATAACTGTATGATAGTATAATTAATTTTATAACTAATTTAATTTTTAATAAACGAAATTAGTATTGTAATATTCGATATGACACGTTAGGACCAAAACATCCCCTTCCCCTTCGTGAGAAGAGAAGCACACGGAACCACTAATGATAGACCCCGCTAGCTGTGTGACAGGTCCAACCGCTTCTGTGTAGCGCAGGTGGCAGGCAAGAAACACATGACTGCATCCCATCCAACAGTCACCCAGCGACGACCCGAACCGACGGATTTCTAGCGTAGGCGCACCGAGTACTCCGGAGTGAGACTGACCGCACCGGAGAACGGTATATGTTCCTCAAGTACCGTTTAACGTATCGAAACGCTGCAGCGGCTACGGGAAGTGCCTCCGCTATCCTCCAGAAGGGGCGCTCGTCCGCCAAATGAAACGGACGTAGCGGACGTCCGCTACGCACTTCCGTGGGACAGGGCCCGCGCCAGGGAGGTCCGGCGGCCGTCGCCTCGCCAGGCGCCGCCCCCGCCGCGCGCTGGCTCCTGCTTCGCGCGGAGACGAGGAGCAGGCGGAGCTCCGCCGCGCGCCCAAGGAGAGGAGGGGAAGGGGCGGTGGCATGGGAGCGTAGTCGCGCCGGGGAAGCGCGGACGGGCGGCGCCATGCTGGTGGCGGTGGCCGTGTCCCTGTGCTCGACGAGAGAGGGACACCGCTCGCCATGGACGCGCTTGCCCAGGCCCGCCGCCACGCCTCGCCTGGAGCTCGCCGAGAGAGGGACGCACGCCCACCATGGATGCTTGGCTGGAGCTCTGCCCTAGCTGCTGTTCGCCTGTTCCTCCGGCCACCTCCTCTAGCGCGCGGGCAAGGGCCCGGTGGAGGCGGGGGCGGGGGACGACGGGGCAGGAGCGAGCGCCGAGCGGTGCCTGATTGCGGGCGGAGGCGGGCGGAGGCAACAGGATTGGGGACGGGCTCGATGCGGGGATTGGGGAAGAAGGTACTAGTTGAACAGCGCAGGGGCGTTTTGGTAATTTCGCCATGGCTGTGCCTTGGAAATAATATGACGTGTGGGTCCCGTTGAAAGATGCTGATATAGAGGATGAAATATAGAGGATGGATGAGTGCGGAAGAGAGTAGTATAGAGGAGAGAATCTGGCTGACTAGGATGGAATATTCGTTTTAGAGGATGAATATAGAGTATGACGTGTGCGGACAGTCTCACCAGAAATCAACCCGTGCATTTGATGCCGAGCACATTTGTCTCCTCGACGAGGGCTACGAATCACGCAGAAAAGTTTATAGGTGTCCGTGTCCGTGTGCATGAACAGTTTTGAACACTGTTGCACCTGCACGTCGTCTTGCAAGAGCAACACCCACCCTAGTGGGCTGGGTAGTACAGGACACTGGCTCTGTTGTTTATCCCTCTAACTCAGCTAGAGCTATTTTCTAACTCTAAACTAACTCTATCTCTTGTGGTGTTTGGATAAAAGGGTTAGATTGACAATAAGGGCCAGTCTCAGTGGAGGTTTCATAGGGATGTCATGCACATTAATTAGATAACACATCAGCTAAAAATAGAATCTTTGCATGAAACAAGTAGGAGAGAGAAGCCAAACGTTTCATGGCCACGAAACGTTTGGGCACCGTAACCAAGGCCTCGGTAACAGCATGAAACCCGCGCTGAGGAGGGGAAAATTTCATCCGCCGATCCCGTGCGGCTGACCGCCTGATTCCACGAGCGCGCGCTCCGCCGCAATCTTTCCCGCCAGCTTCCGGATTCTTCCACCCTGCCCACCTTATCCCAATCTCTCTCGCCCTCCTCACATATTCCTGCCCCTACGTGCCTCATCCCAAGCAGCGGTGAGTAGATCCAGTTCCATGGATCGAGCACCGAGCAGCACACAGAGTAGTTCCGAGAAAGGAGGCAAAGGACGTGGTGGCGGCTGGCTGGAGATGAAGATGACGTCCTTGCGTGCGCCTGCACCCTCGCTGCCTCCTTCGTCTCCCGTGCCGATGTAGACCCCGCCTACTTCCGCCCCAGCTCCGTCACCGGTGACGACGTCGTCGATTTCTGCCCCTGGTGTGCCGTCCCATTGTACTTGTTAATTTGGTTATATAGAATTAGTTGTTTTGGATCGTGCGTGTCGTAGTTCATTTCTTCTATTGAAAATCAAACAATTTATAATTGAGGATTCTGTTCTACACAAAGTGGATTGCTCTATTGACTGTAGGCCTTTTACTTCGATGTTTGGCTTATTAGTTCCTTAGGAATTAGATGCAGTTTTTTCCCCTGTGAAATTGCTTAATAAATCCGGAATTGACACATGATTTTTGATATTGTAAAGTGTTTGATTGTCTCTGAATTTATACATACAGGTCACAAAAGTGCATCTCTGAATTGGCTTATTAAAGTAGTCTGAATGTCTCTAAATAAATCCTGAATTGTCCCCTGTGCTTGAACTCCAAGTGCAACTCTGATATTGTGAGCTGTTGATTTTGATTCCTGTAATTAGTAATTAGTTCAAATGATGTGTACAGATGCCTACAAATGGTTAATTTTGATGCCTACAACATCAGTTAGTTAATTTTTATACAGCTATAATAAGTTTTGAGATATATCTGGAGATTGAGATATAATACATGTAATAATTTTATATATCTATAACCTTTATATATATGTGCAGGTGCATTTGTATCTTTGAGCTCATGCTAAACAATTTTTTATTTCTACAGGGTGAAAGCATCTAGATGAACCAATCTTGTGAAGTGTTTCTGTAGGTTGAAAGCTCTACAAGGTCAGTTCTGAGTATTTGTCTGCATGGTGCACTTTTAAATGTCTCAATGCTCATCGTCAATTCATTTGGTTTTTGCAGGGTGCCAGTCTGCTAGTGACAAGTTATCTGACATCTCTTTGTCATGGTTATCTTGGTGTTCCAGTTATCTTCCTGCTCCAACTATGTTTCGGTGTTTCAATTTTGATATTCAAGTTATCTTCCTGCGCCATCAGTTATCTTCCTGTTCGAGCGATAACTAGTCTTAGTTATATTGTTGTTCCAGCTATCAGAACTAAACTATGTGTTGTTGTTCTAGTTATCTAGATGAGTCTCGGTTCTAGCTAAACATCTTATCTTGGTTATATGTTATGTTCCAGTTCATGGCAAATGAGGTGCAATATCTGGGTTCGAGGTAAGTTATATGTTATATGTTGATGTTTCGGGTCATGTGTGAATGGTTAATTGAGATTTTGCACCTGTCTATCTGATCCAGTTGTATGTTGTCCTTTGCTTTCTAAATATGCAGTGATGCTTGCGAACTGAATGTGAAGTGCTTTCATTGTACTGTACGTATTTTGGTACATGAGAGTGTATGACTACTGAAATGGCTACACAGTGAATGGCGCATATGATCCCATAAATTTGTAGCAATTAAATGCTTCACTTCCGCTTTGGAATTGGTTTCATGAAACGCATGACTGTAGAGGTTGGTTTCATTTACAATTTCATCCGGCTCCAGCTGATGTGGCGTATTGGTATCTGTGTAGTGAAACTGAGCATTGAGACTGGCCTAAATGTACTTTTTCAATCATTTGGTAGGATAGAGGTAGAGAGAAAAATCACTTTTGTAGTGGTCTCAACTAGAACTAGCCCAAATAATCATCTCTTGGTGGGGATAGTTTTTTTAGATGAGTTAGATGCAACTAGCTCAAACTAGCCATCATGTTTGAATAATTTAGGGCTAGTTGAGCTCCAAATAGCTCAAACTAGCTCTAGCCCCGGGATCCAAAGCCACCTGTTCCGCGTTTATCATCTTTTTGTATTTGTATATGTATATGCTGTGCATATGCTTCCCACACGTATAAAAAGCAGAAAAGAGCAGCAGGCATGGTTATTTCACACCGCCTTGGCGCTCCACCACCATTCCCCTTGCGCTTCCTTTTTCTCGTTGGCCTACGCGTCCTTCCCGTGCTCTACCGGCCTCTAACGTCGCTGTCGGACAAGAGCCGAGAGCGGCAAGGCCAACCACTCCTGCAGTCCTGCGCAAGCAACGGGGCCGGCGGCCTCCTCTGTGCGGTACTGCGGTCCAGTGGTCTTGCCGCGTAAGCTGCCCTCGACGCAAACGGAAAGGATCGAGACGACGCTTGTTCAAATCGTCTTCGACTTCGAGTCACTCACTACTAGGATGGCAATGCCACCGGCCAAAAGTCGAGTGGATGCGTTTGCTTTGCTTGCATCCGAGGTGAAGAGCTTTTTGGTAAAAGAGATGGTGGTGGTGGTGGAGATGGTGCTACTTGGGCGATGCTAGCCTAGCTTCAAGCCCATTCATTCTATGTGCTGAACCGCTGAAGAGCTTTGCTTGTATAAACCGGTAATTTGAAACCGTGCATATAAGACTCTCACTGTCTTGACCTGATGTAGTAGAAATACTCGTACTCTCTCCGTATCACAAATAGAGTTCGTTTTAGAAAAAAGTTTCGGTCAAACATTGGGAATATAAATCATGAATAACTTTTAAATTATTGAGTTTAGAAATATAAAAATCATATAAATAAATCTATCTTGAAAAGTACTTTCATAAAAGTATATATATACCACTTTATAACAAATATTTTTAAAGAAATAAGTGGTCAAAGTGTTGCTTTGGAGACTATGTCGCTGTCCAAAACGAACTCTATTTGTGAGGGAGTATATATAAATTATTAAAACACGGAAGTTTCCTTCGGCTGACTACGCATAGTTTAACTCCGTGGCTGCCGCGGCATTGTCAAAGCGCAGAGCGGACCATTGAACAGAATTATTTGCAGCTTACTCCCTTCGTCCCAAAATAGAAGTCATTCTCGCTTTCCGAGAAGTCAACATTTTACAATTTTAACCAATTATATATTAAATGATATTTATAATATATAATTAGTATTATTAGATAGACCATTGAATATACTTTTATAATAAACTTATTTGCAGATATAAATGTCGCACGTATTTTCTATAAACTTAGTCAAAGTTGAGAAAGATTGACAACGTACTACTCTCTCCGTCCATAAAAACATGTAATTATGAGATCCGTGTCAGTCAAATTGTCTCAAGTTTAACCAAGGTTATAATAAAAAATATTAGTATTTATGTCGTTAAATAAAATTATTATGAAAATATATATTCTAATGGTATATTTTTTGTATCAAGAATATTAGTATTTTTTTATATAATTTCGGTCAAAGTTTAAAATATTTGACTTCTCGATAAACGAGAATTGGATGTTTCGTTGGATGGAGAGAGTATATATGAACGATGAACACAGACTTCTTCATTAGTGGCACAAGAAGAATGAGAACAGAGAAGACTGGAACATCAACTGCTACAGTTTATTTTTTGGACCAAAGTGACCGGTTACGATTAAACTATCAGAAATGGTACTAGTAAAGTAGATGAAATACTATAAGACTCTGTTTGGATTGACTAAAATTGCAGATCCAAATAACTCAACTCCTGTTTTGAACTTTTCAAACACCCAAGCTATCCAAACGGGGCCAAAGAGGACTTCGTTTGCTGGAGATAACCAATTTACTGTGTGAACCTCTGGATGGAAGGATGGATCGATCGGATGTCTTCCAACACCACACAGACACAGTAACGTCTGCAGAGCAGCAAGAACTCAAGATGGAAAGAAACCTACCATACATATTTATTGTTCAAAACGAAACAAGAAGGAGCAAACGCCGATCTAGATGAGAGACGTAACGTGTGCAAGCAAAGGCCATTCGCGGACGAGAGGTGAAAATTTTTTGCCGCGTCATTTTCACCAAATACGGGAACCATGCATTTGGATTTTAGTCACAGAAAGCATTGATGATGCCAAATCAATACTTACTGCACTGGTAACACTGTAACAGTAACAGCTACTACCAAAGCATTATCATGCACATTTACATCGACGGTGGATTCATCCACACGCCATGCATCACAGGTTTTTGCCGATGCAGAGGCCGGTTTCAGGGGGGGGGGGGGGGGGATGTGAACCGACGCAGCAAAAGCTAGCAGTAGAAATCCCCCCCTCCCCAGTAGTAGTGCCTACAGTTTCTCATCCAACAACTACTACACTAATTTTGTTTGACAAGGAGTTGATTTACTACTAATTACCACACGAAAAATTTGAAGGGAAAGAAAGAGGAATGACAAACCCGCCTGCTACTGTATGTCCAAAAGCAACGGTTCCTCTGATCGGTCGCCGCCGACGCCGAGGCGAAGCAGTAGGCAATGCGGCCATGCCGCGTGCACCCGACCTCCAGCGGTATGAACGCCGTGGTCACTCCTTGATGCGGAGCCAGCGTCCGAGCTGCGACGGGTTGACGATGCCGGGGATGCGGGCCCCGCCCGCCATAAGCAGCCTCGAAACCTCCGCGTAGCGCCTGCTCGGCTCGGGCGCGGGGACGGGATCCTTCTCCTTCAGGCGAGGCGGCTCCAGCCTCCGCTCGCCGAGGAGCGTGCCGCACCGCAGGAACTCGTGCGCCAGGTACCCGGCCAGCAGCTTGTTGCCGCCGGCCTGGCCCCCCGGCTGATGAGGGAGCGGTGGCTTGGCGCCAAACCTCACCGCCGGGCGATCCGGCTTGACGCCACGCGGGTCGGGCCTAGCGAGCGGCGGCGGCGGTTGCCGCTGGAGCAGCGCCGCTGCCTGCTCCGACGACGACGACACCGAGGGGTAGGCCGGGTAGTAGTAGTCGCGCTCCTTCCGCTTCCCGAGGAAGCCACCACCACGTGGCGCCTGCATCGCCGCGTGGATCGACAGCTCGACGGCCCGGATGCGCCTGCTCGCCAAGCCAGAGACGGAATCGCTCGACGGCGACCGGTGGTGGTGGGACACGAAAATAGTAGAAGAGATAAAAAGGAAGCGGTTGAGCCGGAGAAAGAGAGGGAGGGCGTGGGGCGTGGGTCCCGCCGGTGCAGGGGGGCACTGCCGTAATTTCACGCACGCAATTCAAACGAAATGGAATCGCGTGGGAGGGGGAGACGAGAGGGCAGCGCGGGTGCGGCCGCTGCCCGCTGGGGAAGGGGGGGATGAATGGGGCGCGGCGGGTGCAGAGATGAGAGACCGCGGGAGGGGAGCGGGTGGTCGTATATATACGCAGTCGCGTTATCTCCGCCCATTGGATTTCCTAGAAATAACAAATCTGCCATCGCGTTCTGGTTGGCGTCTGGTCCTGTACGGAAGCTGTGCAGGGGAGGTTTGATGGTTGTGTCATTGTGCGGGCTTGTGCCCAGGAGTCAGGGTAGAATCGTCATTATGTCAGCAGTTGGGGTAGTAAGCGAGCAGGGGTAGTAAGGGCACGTACAACCTAAAGACAGGGGTCGTCTCCAAGAGACTAGATTGTAGCATAGAGACAGTAAAAAAGATAGGTCATACAACCCAGAGACAGAGGGTCGTCTGCAAGCAGTTAATGTAATAATTATAGCTTTGCATGTGGTTAGGATAAATTATGAATATCAAATTGTATATCATCATGTGGCCGTTTGATGGAAGACGATACAAGCACAAATAAGATAAATGCAATCACAATATTTTTAAAACCATTGATATAATATAATATTTATATTATATATAAATTTGCAACATATTTTCTAACTTTCTTTGTTCCCATAGCGTTGCCATATGTGCTCGATTAGATTATTCTTGAGCTTCTTGTGTGTTGGCCGAGCTTTGATAGCGTAATTCCTGCGAAGCACCTCGGCGAAGCATGGATTCGGGTTATCATTTGTATGGACTTCAGGTGGGAGCACTATCGTCGCACTCGGATTCTCATTTAAATCTAAAGCAACTCTAACTGATTCCTTCTCATCTTCCACTATCATATTATGGAGAATAACACAAGCCTGCATTATGTTGATAACGTCTGCCTGCTTCCACAATTTTGCAGGTCGTCGAACAATATCAAAGCGCGACTGCAATACGCCAAATGCACACTCAACATCTTTCCTTGACCCTTCTTGTTTCATTGCAAATAATGTCTTCAACAGATTGTGGGGCAGTGACTGTCTTCACAAATACTGCCCACTCGGGATATATCTTATCAGCAAGATAGTAACCCATGTCATATTATGTTCCATTTATATAATATTGTACCTTAGGAGCTTCCCCTTTTATAGCTTGAATGAACAATGGAGACTTGTTTAGGACGTTAATGTCATTCTGAGACCCGGCCATACCAAAGAAAGCATGCCATATACGAAGATCATGAGTTGCCACTGCTTCAAGGATCATAGTAGGAACGCCTTTGTCACCACGAGTGAACATGCCAGCCCAACCTTTTGGGCAATTCTTCCATGCCCAATGCATACAATCGATGCTGCCCAACATTCCAGGAAAACCACGAGCCTCGTTTTCTTGAAACACTAAGTCCATCGCACTGTAAGTGACAAAAGGAACATTGGGCTGCAATATAACTGAAACTCTGAACTGAAGTCCAGGACATGTAACTAAATAGATCAATGACTGAAACTCTGAACTGACTTCCAGGACATGCACACTCTGTTCTTGGCAAATAAAATGTGCTTACTGCAATACCTGATATTATCAACATAACTAACCCAAAAATAAAAAGCTAAATATGCAATAGAAAATTACCATGAAGGATCCCAGACTGCTGAACGCCCAAACGAAGGAGAAATTGGATCACCGACTGGTTCCCACCAAGCAGTAGATGGTGAAGGGGGGAATGGAAATCCACCATCCAACGATTGAGTTGTAGCTGCGCCAGAGAAGCCACCTCCACTGGATCCAATAGAAGCTTTCGTAGCACCGTACCTGAGACCACCAGAAATAGAGGGGGTCGCCGCTGCTGCTGATGTTGCCGCCGGCGCTGATCCGCATCCGCGACCAAGGGTTCAGCTCGTAGAGTCAACGCCCAAGGTTGTGCCTCCGCCATGACCGAGGATGCGGTCCGCCGAGCCACTTCCTCGCCCAGATGTGTGTGCAGAGGCAACTGCCGGCACCGTAGCAGGAGCTACGGCACCCTTGCCCTTCTTTGCGACAGCTAGCTTGCTCTTCCTAGCCGAGGCGCTCAACATCACGGTCACCGAAAGTTGGAGGAGGCGCGGTGGAAGAAAGGAACCGACAATGGCTCACCTGCGCCGGGTATATGAGAAGATTTTGGCGCGAAATCGCGTTCCCATGCGCGCCCAAATCATAGCTTCGCGCGCGGATGCCCGGGATCCGCGCAGCGATGAGGCGTGGAGGCGAGCTGTACATCGCTGCTGGAACCATCGTCTTCACCTCGGACAACGGGACGAAGCCGTCGTTTCACGAGAGGACGCCGACCTGGGCGCGCGGGTTTCTGAGTTTGGGCCACAAAACTCACCCTGAGGACAGGTTTCTCGGTTTCAGCCTCAAAACCGGGGGGAAGCCCAGGTTTCCCGGTTTCGGCCTCAAAACCGGGGGAGGTCCGCAAAAAGGACGGTCGACGCGTGGCGGCGTGGAGAGGCTGGCGCGGCGGCGCAGCTATCCGCGAGGTAGGCGCGGCGGTCGGCAGGGCGGCACGTGGCGGCATCCTGAGGCTTGCGTCGAGGCGAAGCTAAGGATGAGATGAGCGTGTGGCCGTCGGATCGACGATCAGCAGAGTTGGACCGGGATACCCCTAGGGTTGGCCGCTTCGCTCTTGTATCTAGGAGTAGAAGGGGATTATTGTGTTAGGCTATAAATAAGAGAGGCACCCCTCCTCTCTCGCTATCCTTGCAGTCATTTATTCCTGAGCACTCTCTCTCTAGCCCTCGCTTAGGTTCTAATCATACCTCGCTGCAAGCGATCCGCAGAGACAGGAATCATACCTCTGTGTATTTGGATCTTTTGAGGAAACGAGACCGTATTCTCGTTGTCTCCTCGTGTGGAGAAATTTCGGCTGAAATCGAATCGATTCGCGTTTGTGTTTGTGTTCTTCGCGTTTTGGTTTTTCATCTCTCGGAGACTTGCCTCGTTCTCCCTCTCCACGAGATGATTTTCGATTCCACTTGAATCAATTCGTTCTTGGTCGTGAGCTCCATCTTTCCACCGAAGGATTTCTCCTATAACCTCACGAATCCATAGATCGGGTTGATTTCATGTTCGTTCTTCCTCTTTCCCCCCTTTCCGGTGTTCCTCGGATTTCTCTCGATTGACTTGTGAAAGGATCAAGATGCCCAAGAGGGGGGGGGGTGAATTGGGCTTTTCTAAAACTTCTTGCAAGAATTAAAACCTATCAAGCCCAATTAACCCCCTAGTGCCTAGAAGTGTGTGAACAAGAATCAACCGTACAAAAAGACTATTACTACACCATTTCTACTCTAGCATGACAATTCAATTCAAGAAAGAACAACAAGTAAATGCGGAATTGAATTGCTCAAAAGTAAATGCGAAGTAAAGAGAGTAGAGATGACACGACGATCTTTTTGCCGAGGTATCGAGGTGTCGGCACACCCCCCTAGTCCTCGTTGGAGCACCCGCGCAAGGGTATCACTCCCCCTTGATCCGCGCAAGGATCAAGTGCTCACTACGAGCTGATTCTTCGCCACTCCGGCCCGGTGAATCGCTCGCTACCGGTCACAACATGGCTTGGGTCATCCACAAAGCCTCCGGATGATCACCAAGCACTTCGATCGCCACCAAGCCGTCTAGGTGATGCCGATCACCAAGAGTAACAAGCTAGAACTCTCACTTGACCAAGACAAGGCCAAGGAGATGGATGGATGCACACTTGCTACTCAATTCTCACTAGGAGGTGTCTAATTTTCACAATTAGCAAATCACTCAACCTCACTAGGGCTCTTGCTCTTTCTCACACTCACAAGGTGTCTCTCAGCAGATGGAAATGGCAAGAACGCTCAAATGGATGGAGGCAAGGAAGTATATATACCCCTCAACCCGACCATCCAAAATCAGCACAAGACAGGTATTTTGCGGGGGCATCGGACGCGCCGATGCCTGGCATCGGACGCTCCGATGACCCCGTCCAACGGTCTACTGTACCTTCTTGTCAGACATGATTATGGAGCATCGGACGCTGGGGAGCGTCCGATGCCCCTGCATCGGACGCGTCCGATGCCGAAAAGACCTCTCTGGAACCTCTCTGCATGGCCATCGGACGCTGGCCCTCAGCGTCCGATGCCGGCATCCGATGCCCTGCACAGTTCACTCCCAAGTGAACAGTGACACCGGACGATCCGATGTGGCACCATCGGAGCCTCCGATGCCACGCACCAGACCAAACCCTAGGTCGGTGTGGGCATCGGAGCCTCCGATGCCCACTGATCCAGCATCCGATGCCCATACCAAGGGCAAGATCAACTCGGATCGCGACGCGGTCTTAACGACTTTTGTTCCTCTCGACATAAGGCATCTCTCTGAGCTACCTAGGGCTATGAAATAACAAGTGTGCACCACACCTACCTCAATAGACTCATCTAGGTCAAGCTACTGATTCACACCCCTCTTTATAGTACGGCCAAAGGAAAAACAAAGACCTAAGACTACCTAAGTGTCCTCCAACACCATGCGACACTTAGCCTAGCCTACCACCGTCTTCGTCGTCCATCCTTTGAAAACCGAAATGATTTCCATCGCTAGGGGACATGAACTCTATATGCCCGTATCGTCGCCATTACCGTGACCTAACTCATCTCTGTTTCTGCAAAACACACGTTAGTCACAGTAATCTTGTGTTTCATCCAATCACCGAAACCACTAGGGGCCAAGATGCGTTCAGACTTGGATTGGTGCGATGATTTCTTAGGATTAGCACCCCAATACGTACAGGAACACCTGGGAGGAGTTTGATCAAAGTCCCTTTTGATTTGGTGAAGTTTCGATCGAATTTGCCTTTTGTCCCGAGCGTTTTTTGTGCTCTCTGTTCATCCGCGGACAGTCCGCGCCCCCAGCGGCGGACAGTCCGCGCCCCCAGCGGCGGACTGTCCGGGACTCGGGGCTCGGCAAGGTCAGAACTGCGCAGCGCGACACTGTTCTCGGTCAAGTGACCGGCGGACAGTCCGCCAGTGACCCGCGGACAGTTCGGGGTCACATCGGACGCAGCACAGGGTTGGCATCGCTAATCCGGTCCTTCAATTGGTATCGGAGCCGGTTAAGGGATCTTCTCTACCTTAATCGGTTTCGGATCCTAAGGGCGACATGGAACGAGGGAACGACAAGGCTCCGTGGTTCGATGGAACGAACTATCCCTATTGGAAGATTCGGATGCGTGTTTATCTCAACAACATCGGATCTTCTGTCTGGGAGATATGTGAGAATGTTGAGTACGTAGTCCTTGCGGCTCGTGTGGGTCAGATCCAGATTGACCAGCACGAGGCCAACTCCAAGGCTCATAACGCTCTTTTGGCCAGCATCTCCCTTCCTGAGTTCGAGCGTGTCTCTGAGCTTGAGACGGCACGAGAGATCTGGGTGAAGCTTCAGAGCTATCAGGAGGGGACCGCTCAGGTCAAGACCAGACTCTTTGAGACGTACAAGTGCGAGTACGAGAACTTTGTTCAGTTGGAGGGAGAGACGATTGACGCCATGTTCGCTCGTTTCCAAACGATTGTGAACAAGATGCGTGCCAATCGGGCTAACCTACCCTATGACGATCATGAGAGGGCTCTCAAGTTGCTATACGCCCTGGATTGGAGGGTATGGGAGGTGAAGGTGTCGACTATCATAGAGTCTACATCTTATGACACCCTCACCGTGGACAAGCTGTTCAACAAGCTCAAGTCCACCGAGATCGATCACCTGACTCAGGCCAAGCTGAAGAACCCATCTTCACATACCATGGCTTTGGTCTCAGGCACAGGTGGATCGACTTTCTCTGCTGATCCTTCACCTCCTCTGTTTTCGTTGTCATCATTGCTTACAGTTACGGAGGAGCAGTTGGAGGCGGTTGGAGACGACGAGCTCACCCTCGTCATCACCCGGTTCTCACGGTTTCACAACAACCGCCTGAATCGCCGGCGTGGTGGCGCACGCGAGGGCTGCTACAAGTGTGGTGATCTAGACCACTTCATGGCGAACTGCCCCAAGAACGACAAGAACTTCCCCGGCAAGAACCGCAACTCCAGGCGCAAGGGCAAGCCAGAGAACAAGGCCGGGAAGAAGAAGAAGGGCAGCTATCGCCGAGAGGACATGGAGAAGGCTTTCGACGCCGGTCGGCGTGCCTTCCTCACCACCATCAGTGACGGCGAGAAGACCTCCGACGGCGACTCCAGCGACGATGGGTCCGAGCACAAGACTGAAGAACGCTTCAACGGACTCTGCTTCTTCGACCACTCCTCCAAGGGTCTCTGCACCATGGCCTTGGATGAAGAGGACGCCAAATGCCAGGCAAAGGATGCCGACACCGACGACGACGATGCTTCCGAGGTATCAACCTCTTCTCTTGTCGATCGTCTTACCGGTGAGCGCGATTCTCTTGTCGACATAGTTCTCGCTCAGGACAAGCAACTCAAGCGAGCTATCCGAGAGCGCAATGAGTTTAAGGCTAAGATGAATGAGGCGCTTAAGGAGCTTGAGTTCGCTAAGTCTGAGGTGAAGGTGGCTGATGTGGAGGAGTGTGAGGAGTGCACGATGCATATGACAAACTTTGCCACCTTGCAAACCAAGTATGCCTCCTTGATTGAGGTGTATGATGAGCTGAAGAGTAGGCTAGACGTGGTAGGTGATTGCAAAGAGTGTCCCTCCCTGAAGAAGGAGCTGGAGGAAGTGAAGGCAAGGTCCTTTCTGCTTGGTGCGTGCAAGCTTTGTCCTAGCTTGCGAACTGAGTTGGCAGAAGTTAGTGCCAAGCTTGCTGAAGCCTTGAAGGCTAGCTCAGTTAGCACCTTGTCCGCTCCGTGTGAGCGATGCGTGGGGATGGAGCTTGAGATTGCCAACTGTCGGCATGACAAGACGCAAACCGAGGAGGAAAACACATACCTTCGGTCCATCCTGAGTTGGGTGTCATGCAGTGAGCCGCAGTTGGGCATGATGATCAGTCAGTTCAAGAGGGGAACTGATTGCTCGGGAGTAGGCTTTGCTGCAGGTGGGAAGGGCGCTAGTAGTTTTGGCAAGATCGGTGAGTTTAGTGTGAGTCCTAGTGAGAAGCCATCTGCTATCCCTAAGCTTACCAAGATCACCCCACCTGAGCCTCCCAAGCCTATCACCAAGGATGACATCCTTGATGAACCTCCCAAGGCTCCACCTCGCAAGCAAGTGTGGGTTCCCAAACCTAACCATCTTAGGAACACACTTGACACCCTTCCTGACGTCTCTAGTGATCCCCTTCCGAGAGGCAAGCAGCCAGCCAGAGTGAACAACCCTCGCAACGCTAGGAACCAACAACCCAAGAGAGTGGTGAGGTTTGAGTGCGAGTACTGTCGCCGTGAGGGTCACCTAGCTGAGTTTTGCTTTCGGAGGAAGAGAGACGCTAGGAAGGAGCTGGAGCTGAACAACCAGGCCAGGCACCACCCTCTCCATGGTGTGCAAGGTCGGGGAGTTCAGAGGCAGGGCGCTAGGCCTGGAGGTGTGCCTCCTCAGGTTGCTAGGCCCCAGGCAGCTGGACCATAGGGTGGTGGTCGTGCCCGTCGCGGTTCTGGTCGTCCTCAATACGACCGTGAGTCGAGTGTAAGAGGTTTTGCTGCTCAGTCCCATAGCGGACCATCTTTTCAGTATGGTGGTGATCGCTTTGCTCAGATGGGACATAGTGGTGAGTTTGGAGGTTTTCCGTTCCATAACGGACCACCTTTTCAGTTTGGTGGTGATCGCTATCCACCCATGGGACGAGGACAGCTTGGTGTTGCTACTAACACTTTTTCTGGGCCTATGACACAGCACTGGTATCCTTCTCAGTATACTAACCCCAGTGTTGTGCCATACGCTCACTTCCTGCCTTTCTATTGATGCAGGAACATCGGTTGGAGAACATGTGGCTCATGGATTCTGGGTGTTCGCGCCACATGACCAGAAAGAAGGAATGGTTCTCCAGCCTTAGCCCCGTGATGCACAAGGAGTACATCACTTTCGGGGATAATAGTAGAGGTAAGGTTGTTTCTCAAGGAGCTATTCGGCTCAATGAGAACTTTGTCCTTAAGGATGTTGCTTTGGTTTTGAACTTGCATTACAATTTGCTTTCTGTTTCGCAACTTCTTGAGGATGATTGTGAAGTGCGCTTTAAGAAGGGTTTGAGTCGTGTTTTAGACCCTCGGGGAGATCTTGTTTGTTGGATCGTCCCTTTTGGCCGTGTTTTCAGAGCCAATTTTTCTCGTTCTTTTGGCTCTGCTAGATGTTTGATGGCTGGTCCTTCTTCTGATTTGTGGAAGTGGCATAGGAGGCTCGGTCACTTGAGTTTTGACTTGCTTGCAAGACTTAGCTCACTTGGCCTAATCCAAGGATTGCCCAAGCTTAAGTTTTAGAAGGACCTTGTTTGCCATCCTTGTCGTCACGGGAAGATGGTTGCTGCTTCTCACCCACCTGTTAATCAGGTGATGACAAAGCGACCCGGCGAGCTTTTACATATGGACACAGTTGGTCCAGCTCGGGTTTGCTCAGCGGGTGGGAAGTGGTACGTTCTTGTGATAGTTGACGATTTCTCGAGGTACTCTTGGGTGTTCTTTATGGAGGGTAAGGATGAAGTTTTTCCTTTTGCTCGTGATCTGATTTTGAAGTTGAAAACTGAGTTTCCTCCTGATACCATTAGAGCTATTCGTAGCGATAATGGTACTGAGTTTGATAACTCTCAGTTTGCTTCTTTCTGTTCTTCTAATGGAATCGAGCATCAGTTCTCTTCTCCTTATGTCCCCCAGCAGAACGGTGTTGTTGAGCGCAAGAACCGAACCCTTGTTGAGATGACCAGGACGATGCTCGATGAGCATAGGACTCCTAGGCGTTTTTGGGCCGAGGCAATCAACACCGCCTGCCATGTTTCAAATCGCATCTTTCTTCGGACTTTCATGAAGAAAACTTCTTACGAGTTGCGTTTTGGACGTGTACCCAAGGTGTCTCATTTTCGGGTGTTTGGGTGTAAGTGCTTTATCCTAAAGCAAGGCAATTTGGACAAATTTGAATCTCGTTCTGCTGATGAAGTGTTTCTTGGTTATGCTTCGCATTCGCGCGCTTATCGAGTTCTTAACCTTGAAACTAACCGGAGAGTGGAGACCAGGGAGGTCACATTCGACGAGACTATGCCTTGTGTTCCTTCTGTTTTTTATGTTGCAGGAGAACAGGAGCTGGGAGAGACCATCTTTGTGGAGGAGGAGCATGAGAATGCCGATTGGGGTGATCCCGAGCCAATTCCACTGGCTGCCCCCGTCAACCCTGCGACGTCTACTTCAGCTCGAGGACCCGATCCCACGATGTCGGGGGAACGCCAAAGGGGTACCCCCAATCAATGCAAAACGAATAAAGAGACCTGCCTGGCCCACCAGGCGTCTCGCCCGAGCCCTCCGAGCCAGGCCTCGGGCGAACGATCGTTCTCCGTCTCGCCCGAGCCCTGCAAGCCAGACCTCGGGCGAACGCTCGTCTTCCGTCTCGCCCGAGCCCTCCAAGCCAGGCCTCGGGCGAACGATCGCTCTCCGTCTCGCCCGAGCCCTCCAAGCCAGGCCTCGGGCGAACGCTCGTTCTCCATCTCGCCCGAGCCCTCCGCGTCAAGCCTCGGGCAAGCGCTCCACTACACCTCGAGACCCCACGCGGGGACCTCAAGCCCCTCTGGCATAGCAGTCTATCCCTCGAGACGCTACATTCTTCCCTCGAGCGGCGCAGACACCGGATGCCGGCTCCATACCGCGCATTTAATACCTCCACCTACTCCAGTCACATCCTCTGCAAACCGACATGTGCCACAGTGAACTAGGGCAGAGTCAAGTCTCGTTTTTCACTGCAAGTATGGGCGAAAAGGCACCAGTGAAGCACTGTTAACCCATGCCCTACACTATGGCACGTCCAAGCCACGTCTCGAGGCCCGGATGCCTGCCGCTCGATCAATTTTCACGGGACTTGCCCATACCTGCAGGGGCTCGAGCCCCCCGTAGGCGCTACCTCGAGGCCGGCTCTGCGCCCCTCGAGCCCTAACCGCTCTCACGCTATTGGAGGGCAGGTACCCCAAGACCCGGAGGGACCCCGCCGCGTCCTGTACGTTCCGGGATGGGCGCTGTACGGCTTCCACCTCGCCACGCCTCCACGTCCGCGCTCGGGACGGAGGCCACGCCCCAAGGACGCCTCAACAGCAACGCCCACGTCGGCTACAATGTCTTCGACAAGACAGGGTTCCTACCCTACTTCGTATTGGGCACAGTACGCCCCGACACCTGTAAAACCCTTGTGTAACCTTGGCCTCCCCTTGCTCTATAAAAGGGGACACCAAGGCCCTCATTCGGACGGTTACAAACACGTTAGAATGCCATACACCCACACACTCAGGTCCGGACTCCGGTCCACGCTCACCGAGCTTGTATTCGCCCCTGTACAAGCACTTAGGTGCATGTAATACAAGAACATCCTCCCCCGCTGGACGTAGGGCCTTCTTTGCCCGAACCAGGATAAATCCTTGTGTCATCTTGCATCACCATCCAGGAAGAGAGCACGCGATCATATTACTCGTTGGTGTCATACCCCCGGTTTCGAAACACCGACAGTTGGCGCCCCAGGTAGGGGTCTTCGCGTGTCGAGTCGGTTTCTCGCTGTTTCCTGGATGGCTGCTCCGACTCCTTCGTTCTCTGCCGGTGCCGTCATCTGGTTCGGGAGCCTTGAGTTCCTGGCCACCGACAACGGCAACGAGCCGACCTTGCTCTCCATGGAGGGCCCGAGTGGAGGGCGTGTCACGCCACCCCATACGAGGAGCGTGGCACGTCGCCCACACCACCACGCGTTGCCACCCCGTGAGCGGCGCCGTCGTCACCATCGTCGCCAGGCACAGGCCGTGCCAGCGGCGTACACCCACTTCCCCGTGGCCGGCGCGGAGTTCCCAAGGAGGAGCCTGCCCGGCGCACGGCCGGAGACCTCCAGGGCGCGCCCGCGCCCGTCCAGCGACTTCGCGTTCATCATGCGCACGGACCAGGAGCCAGGCCAGAGGCCTCCGAGCCGTGCACCGTCGACGCCACCCAGCCTCCTCCCGCACGGCCTACGCAGCTCCGCAGTAGCCTACGCCCGCCAGCTCAACGGGCGCCGTCGGGACCGACCGCCAGCAGGCCAGGAGGAGCGCTCGGGCGTGCTACTGCAGGCCATGGCCAACCTGGAGATCGTCCACCCCGCGTACGTCGACCGCGGCTTCACGCGAGCCCTCGAGCCTCCCCGGCGATCCACCGTCGGAGAATGGTACCGCGAGCTGCGGTCCCAGCATCTGCCAAGACGGCACGCCGTCGACAGCTTCGACTCCGACGAATACGACTACCACGACCCCGACCTCTGGGATCCCACCAGGGAGTGCTTCCAACTCGAGGGGGTCGCATGTGATACCGAGGACGAGGGCGACGACGGCAGGTCAGCGCTTGATCTAGAGGGCCCTAGCGACGTGGCCGCGGCAGGCGGATCACGTGTTCAGGGGAGGGATGAACCTCCAGCACCGGCTGTACCGCCTCAGCCCGACGACGACCGGGCGGCGCAACTCGCGCAGGTGCAAGAGGCAATCACCAAAGCCGAGGAAGAACGGCGACACCTACTGCAGCTCCGGCAAACCCTGATGCAGGAACCACCCCAGCCCCGAGAAGCCGGAGCTCGAGGTCGGGCTCGAGAGGTCCACCGGCGGATCCTCGAGGACGGGGCACCAGCACGCCCCGAGGTATGCTTCCCGCGAGCCGGGCAGAACGTGGTGGCGGCGGCGATGATGCTCCGTGACCTGCCCGCCGTCTCCAACCCCGATGCCAGGCGCATGCTCGGGGAAATGAAGAACCTCCTCGAGACAGCCGCTGTGCAACAGGCCGAGAGCTCGGCGTCACGCCGGCGCGGAGAAGCCTCGGGGAAGCCGGCGGACACGCCCTGCAACGAGCGCGAGGCATCCGTCCACCAGCCGGACGCCTCTCGAGCTAGGCCAGTCCGCGAACGGATCGTCGACAACCGGCCACCTCGAGACCCAAACGACGCCCGCAACGACATCAACCGCCGGCGCAAGGACAAGGGGGCCCAGGAGCGTGGCTATAGCGCCCATCGAGGGGGGCGCTACGACAGCGACGAGGACCGGCAAGTCCTCGAGCCTCCGGGCCCCAGAGTCTTCAGCCGGGCCATCCGCAGCTCAACCCTCCCCGACCGCTTCCGACCGCCGACCAACATCGTGAAGTATGACGGGGAGGTCGAGCCCAAGCTCTGGCTCTCGGACTTCCGCCTAGGCTGCCAACTGGGCGGAGCAAAGAACGACGACCGTGTGATCATACGCCAACTCCCACTTTACCTCTCGGACACCGCCCGCCGGTGGCTCGAGGGGCTCCCGCCGGATCAGATCAATGACTGGGCCGACCTAGTCAGGGTCTTCGACGGGAACTTCAAGGGGACCTGCGTACGCCCAGGCAACCCCTGGGACCTACGGCGTTGCAGGCAGGCGGCGGACGAGCCCCTCCGCGACTTTGCTCGGCGGTTCTCGAAGCAGCGCCTCGAGCTCCCCCATGTGCCTGACGAGGACGTCATCTCAGCGTTCCTCGCGGGCACGACATGCCAAGAGCTAGTTTATGAGCTAGGACGCTACCATCCCAGGACGGTTGAGGACCTGATGGATCGCGTCACCAGCTTTGCCTCGGGCGATGAAGCAGTGGGGGCCTTCTTTGGCCGTTCCACGGACAAAGGTAAGGCGGTGATCGCGCCGGAGGGCTCGAACAAGGGCAACGACGCCAAGAACGACAACAATAACGACAACAAAAGGAAGAAGAACAAACGCAAGGGTCAGAAGGCGAAGCGCGGCGCCAATGACGACGAATACGAAGAGGTGCTCGCTGGCGCCCTCGAGCCTAAGAAGCCCCGAGGCCCCCCTGACGGGGCTGTTTTCGACCAGATGCTCGAGGATCCCTGCACTTACCACAGGGGCCCCGTAAATCACAAGTTAAAGGACTGCCGACTGTTGAAAGGCTACTACTCCAAGCTCGGCGATAAGAAAGAAGACGCGCTCATGGGCAAGGATAACAATCGGCGCGGCGGAGGGGACGCGGACGGCAACTTCCCCCCGATGCGCGACTGCTACATGATCTACGGGGGGCCGACCGTCGGGCTCTCAGCTCGAGAAAGAAAGAAGGAGCGCCGTGAGATCTTTGCACTCGGCCACGACGCCCCCCGGTACCTTGACTGGTCTGATGCGCCGATCATGTTCGACCGTGACGACCATCCGGACCGTGTCATAAACCCGGGAGCGTACCCCCTCGTCGTCGATCCCGTCATAGTCGACGTGCGGTTCTCCAAGGTGTTGATGGATGGGGGCTCGAGCCTCAACATCATATACCTCGAGACCCTCGACCTCCTGGGGATTTCAGAGGGTCAGCTCCGACCCAGCGTCGGGGGGTTCCACGGAGTCGTACCAGGGAAGAAGGCCCACCCCCTCGGGCGCATCGACCTGCCGGTTTGCTTCGGCACGCCGGCAAACTTCCGTCAGGAAACGCTTACCTTCGAGGTGGTTGGCTTCCAAGGGACCTACCACGCCATCATCGGCCGGACAGGCTACGCCAAGTTCATGGCGGTTCCCAACTACACGTACTTGAAGCTCAAGATGCCGGGGCCAAAAGGGGTCATCACCGTCGACACCTCCTACGAGCACGCGTACCACTGCGACGTGGAGTGCGTCGAGCGTGGGGAGGCCAACGTCCACCTCGACTCGCTCGAGGCCTTGGCCACCGAGGAGGCCCCAGAAGCAAAGCGCCACGCCGTCACCTTCGAGCCGGCTGAGCACACCAAGCAGATACCCGTTGACCCGACCTCGGCCAATGGCAAGACGCTGACCATCAGTACCAGCCTCGAGCCCAAATAGGAAGCAGTGCTCGTCGACTTTCTCCGCGCAAACATCGACATGTTTGCGTGGAGCCCCTCGGACATGCCGGGCATACCGAGGGAAGTCGCCGAGCACGCCTTGGAAATCCATGCCGGGTCCAGACCGGTGAAGCAACGCCTGCGCCGCTTCGACGAGGAAAAGCGCAGGATCATCGGCGAGGAGGTACACAAGCTTTTGGCGGCCGGATTCATCAAGGAGGTATTTCACCCAGAGTGGCTAGCTAACCCTGTGCTAGTTAGGAAAAAGAATGGAAAAATGCGGATGTGTGTAGATTACACTGGTCTGAATAAAGCATGTCCAAAAGTTCCATTCCCTTTGCCTAGAATTGATCAGATTGTCGATTCCACCGCGGGGTGTGAAGTACTTTCGTTTCTCGATGCGTATTCCGGCTACCACCAAATTAAGATGAAAAAATCCGACGAACTCGCAACCTCTTTTATCATGCCTTTTGGTATGTATTGCTACGTTACAATGCCCTTCGGCCTTCGAAACGCCGGGGCAACGTACCAACGCTGTATGCAGCATATCTTTGGCAAATACATAGGCAAAACCGTCGAGGCCTACGTCGATGACATCATGGTTAAAACCAAGAAAGTCGGGAGTCTCATCAGTGATCTCGAGACCACGTTCGAGTGCTTCCGGGCCAAGAATGTGAAGCTCAACCCCGAGAAATGTGTCTTTGGTGTGCCCCGGGGCATGCTACTTGGCTACGTTGTCTCACAACGGGGGATCGAGTCTAACCCCAAAAAAATCTCAGCAGTCACGAGGATGGGCCCAATTCGAGACCTCAAGGGTGTACAGAAAGTGACGGGCTGCCTGGCCGCTCTCAGCAGATTCATCTCGAGGCTAGGGGAAAAGGCACTACCCCTCTACCGCCTGCTGAAGAAGACGGAACGCTTTGCGTGGACTGTCAAAGCCGAGGAAGCCTTAACCAAGTTGAAGGGGTTGCTGACTTCCGCGCCAATTCTCGTGCCACCACAACCAGCCCAGGATGACGATTCCCCCGAGCCTCTCCTCCTCTATGTGGCCGCAACCACTCAGGTGGTCAGCACGGTCATAGCCGTCGAGAGGCACGAGGAGGGTCATGCGTTGCCGGTCCAACGGCCAGTGTACTTCACCAGTGAGGTGCTCTCCGAGGCCAAGGTCCGGTACCCGCACATCCAGAAGCTGCTCTATGGCATCATCATCACGAGGCGCAAGCTCCAGCACTACTTCCTCGCTCATCCCGTAACGGTGGTGTCATCCTTCCCCCTCGGTGAGATCATCAACAATCGGGAGGCCATGGGGCGCATCGCCAAGTGGTCCGCCGAGCTAATGGGGGAGACCATCACCTACGCCCCGCGAAAAGCCATCAAGTCGCAAGCGTTGGCAGACTTCGTTGCTGAATGGACCGACACTCAGCTCCCGCCGGCACAGATTCAAGCTGAGCTCTGGACCATGTACTTCGACGGATCCCTCATGAAGACGGCGGCAGGCGCAGGCCTGCTCTTCATCTCGCCCCTCGGAGTCCACATGCGCTACCTGCTACGCTTGCACTTCCCCGCTTCCAACAACGTCGCCGAGTACGAGGCCCTCGTCAATGGGCTGCGCATCGCCCTCGAGCTCGGGGTCCGACGCCTCGACGTTCGAGGGGACTCGCAGCTCGTCGTCAACCAGGTCATGAAGGCCTCGAGCTGCATCGATCCCAGGATGGAAGCGTACTGTGGGGAGGTGCGCAAGCTAGAAGAAAAGTTCTACGGCCTCGAGCTTAACCACATAGCTCGAAATTACAACGAGGCCGCAGACGAGCTGGCAAAGTTGGCGTCCACACGTGGCATGGTTCCACCAGACGTCTTCTCGAGGGACGTTTTCGAGCCATCCGTCAAAATCGACCCGGGGGCTGGCCCCTCGACGCCACCCCTCGAGCTAGACACGGGGGCTCGACTTTCAATGCCACCCCTCGGGAATGACCTCTCGACATCCGCTGAGGTGATGCAGGTCGGCGCACCCACCTCTTCTTCATCATGACCCCTCGACTGGCGGACGCCCTACCTCGACTACCTGACGCAAGGCGAACTACCAGAAGACAAGACGGAGGCCCGACGCATTGCTCGAAGGGCCAAGACCTACGTCATCTACGGCGACGAACGGGAACTGTACCGACGAAGTCCGACCGGGATCCTTCAACGCTGCATCCCACTCGAGGAAGGGCGCAAGCTCCTCGACGACATGCACTCGGGGGCTTGCGGCCACCACGCAGCGCCAAGGACCCTGGTTGGGAATGCCTTCCGTCAAGGCTTCTATTGGCCGACCGCCGTTGGAGACGCCAAGCGCCTGGTCCGGGCATGCCATGGGTGTCAATTCTACGCCAAGCAGACGCACCAACCCGCACATGCCCTGCAGATGATCCCAATTACTTGGCCATTCGCCGTTTGGGGGCTCGACCTTGTAGGTCCCCTCAAAAAGACAAGTGGAGGGCACTCACACGTGCTCGTGGCCATCGACAAGTTCACCAAGTGGATCGAGGCTAAGCCGATAGGCGACCCCACCTCCGAGAAGGCTGTCGAGTTCATCGCCAACATCATATACCGGTTCGGGGTGCCTAACGTCATAATCATCGACAATGGCACCCAATTCACGGGCAAAAAGTTCACCAACTTTTGCGATGACAGCAACATTCGCGTGACCTGGGCCTCGGTCGCATACCCTCAATGCAACGGGCAGGTCGAGCGCGCCAACGGCATGATACTTCACGGACTGAAGCCAAGGCTGTTCAGGACCCTCAAAAACTTCGGAAAGGGGTGGGCTCCCCTCAGGGCTGTGGGGCCTCAGGACAACGCCAAGTCGAGCCACCGGGTTCACTCCATTTTTCCTAACCTACGGCGCTGAGGCTGTCTTGCCTACGGACCTCGAATACGGCTCCCCTTGACTTCGAGCCTACAACAAGCAAACCGATGACGGAAAGCTCGCCAACGCCAAGGACCAGCTCGAGGAGGCCCGAGACATGGCGCTCATCAACTCCGCGCGCTACCATCAAACGCTTCGACGCTACCACGACAAGCACGTGCGCAAGAGGGACCTGGCGGTGGTGGACCTCGTGCTTCGACTGCTGCAAGATAATCGAGGGCGCCACAAGCTTACCCCTCCATGGGAGGGCCCATACACCGTAGCTGAAGTGCTCAAGCCAGGAACGTACAAGCTCTACGACGATCGAGGCAGGATCCTGGCGAACGCGTGGAACATATCTCAGCTACGTCGCTTCTACCCTTAAAGGCTTCGAGGCCTCATTCATTTTGTTGCTTTGTACAAACACGACCAAAATGAATGAACAAACTCGTGCATTGTCTTTCATTTTGCTTAGCATCTTAAGGTAGCCTCGACCCTGCTTTGGTCAGGGTCGAGCCTCCCTCGGGGGCTGACAAGGGGGTAACCGCCCCCCAGACTCCGGAAAAAACGCGTGTTTTCTTTTCAAAAATTCGACCCTCGTCTCGACTCGTGCCTCGAGTGAACTAACGACGTCTAAATCCCAAAATACCTCGAGCCTCCAAGGGTCGGGAGGCGTCGGCGTAGACGGCCACCTACGCCCCCGGGCTACGGTACCCTACCTACACCTCCCCTCGAGGGGCTCACGACGTATCGAAGGAACACAGACTAAGCTAGCAGAAACTCGAGCTTGCAAACAAAGAGAAGTGGTCAAATAAGTTTGAAAAGAAAACAACCCCTTTAAATAAACAAGTCATATATACATACGGGTCTTGACGGACCCTCATTCATGTCACAAAATTCTTACAGGGGCCTCGACGCCCAAATTTGGCACGCAGGCCCTAATCTTCGTCGGTGTGGTACTCCTCCCCGAGGTCTTCCATGGCGGGCTCAGCCTCGACACCCGAGCTAGAGGGAGGAGGGCCCTCGACACCGCTGCTGGCGTCAGGAGGCAGCACGTCCTCCTCGAAGATCTTCGCGAGCGACGTCCCCGGCCTCTCCATCTTCTCCAAAATTTTGTCGACACGGCGGTTGTTCCACTCCTCGTCCTTCCCCTCGATCTCGATGAAGCCGTTGGCGACAATGTGGACCGGGAAGCGGAAGCCGGAGCGAACAACTGCGAGCGTCTGCTTGACGCCATGGTGGAGAGCTTGCCAGACACGGTCCCGCGCAGCTACGTCGAGGAACCACAAGGCGTCGACCAAGGCGTCGCCTTGGGCCACCGCACCTTCTGCCGAAGTCACAGGGGGAGCACCCCACATGGAGCCAAGACGGTCGAGGGTAGCACGAGCCCGCTCCGCCCCCATCGTCTCGTCTTGGAGTTAGTCCAAGAGAGCCTGGTTCGTCCCGCGGAGCTCCTCGACCGTCTCCTCGACTCCTTCGCAACAAACGAGGAAGAGTAAGACTGCGGCGTAACCAAAAACTTTGAGACCCAAACAAGGACAAGGTGTGAGCCTCACCATCGCAATGTTTCCCCAGTGCGGCGAGGTCGCTGGTAAGGCCCTCAGCGCGCTGCTCGAGCCTGCGCTTCTCGGCCAGCATGAGGAGCTTCTCGGACCTAAGCTCCTCGATCAGCCTGCCCGCCTCCACGAGGGCCAGATCCTTTCGGATCACCTCCTGCCGCGCCGCCCCCTCGGTAGCTCGGGCGGTGGTGACACCGCTCTCGGTGTCTTCGGCCTCTTTTCTCGCCGCCTCCGCTGCGGTTCGGGCGGCGGTGGCCTCGCCACGGGCGTCAGCGGCCTCCTGCTTCGCCGCCTCAGCTTCAGCCCGGGCGGAGGTGGCCTCGCTTCGGGCGTCCGCGGCCTCTTTCCTCGACGCCTCGAGAGCGGCGGCGGCCTCCTCCTTGGATCAAGCAGCCTCACCTCGAGCTGCCCGGACCTCCGCCTCCGCCTCGTTGAGCCGGCTCGCCATTTGGGCGTTCCGGCTCAGCTCAGCGCAGAGATCTTGAAGCTCCGCCTCAGCCCTCGCGAGGGCGGCCGACACCTGTGCGGACCGGCCCGCCTCCTCGGAGCAAGACCGCTCCGCCTCCGCCATGAGCTCGGCCACCTGCCGGAAGATGGACCGCACCTCGCGCGGGGCCCCCCGCTGGACCGGTTGCTCGACGGAGACCATGGCGAGGGACGGGCTCGGCGCGTCGGGAAACGGCCATACTGGTCGGTCAAGCTCGATGTCGGGCAGATCCTCCCCCGCCCCGAGCTGCCCTGACTGTGCCCCGTCGCCCGACGGCACGAGCCCCGGCTCTTCCCTGGCCGGGCCCTCCGGCGCCTTGTCAGCACTAGCCGGCGCCTCGGGCGCCTCCACCATCATCGAGCCCGCGACGAGGAGCGGCCCCTGCTCCAGCTCGTTCAGGAGGTCCTCCACCGTCGGCTCCTCCTCCGCCAACGCCTCTCCCCCCTCTCCCTCCTCCGCAGCCCGGCTCGTGTCGGTCGGGGCCTCGAGGGGCGCGGTCTCCTCGGCCCCAGACACCGGCGGGGCCGTGCTCGCCCCAGGCGCTTCCACCGGGACAGCCGTTGTAGCGGGGGGAAGGCTGGCGCTCCCGACTGACGCCATCGCGGGAGGAGGAGGGGGAGGAGGCAGCGCTTCAGTGGGTGTGGTAGTGGCGGGCTCGATACCGTGAGCTGTGGCCCCTGCAAGACAAGATGACGGTGATATCAGAACCAGGAAGAGTGCCTCGACCCCTGCGGTCGAAGGCGACGGCCTCACCAAAATTTGCGACGATCATCTTTCCTCCTCGAGCCATGGCAGCTCGAGCCTTCTCCAGCCAAGTGGCTTCTCTAGCGGAGGAAGGTGCCATACCTCGAGGTACTTGCGCCTCGACGGGGCTCGAGGTCTTGGCCCGCTTGGACGAAGCGAGGTCCACCTCCTGGTAGGAGCGCTTCCCCCTGAGATACCAGAGATGGCATGCGTCATCAAAAGTAAAGAGGTAAAACCCCACTACAGACGAGACCCAAGAAAAATACTCACCCAAAGCGGCGGCTGGGCTTCTTCCCGGATTCGCCGGACCAACTTGGGGGCTTCGAGCCCACCCCATGGCTCGAGCCCTGCGCCTGGGCCGTCTCCGCTGGGCTGGGACGGGGGGAGGGCTCCCGATGCCTCCCGTGGCTCGACCTCGAGGGAGAGCCCTCCTTCCGCCCCACATCATGGGAAGGCGACCGTGCCCCCCTCGTACCGTCGTCGTGGCGCCTGCCCCGGCGTGGGCTCCGGGACCTGCTTCGGCGCTCGCGCTGGCGGCCGCGCCCTCCCGCATCCGCTTCCGTGTCCCGGCGGCGGTGCGGCGATGGACTCCGGGGACGCTCACGCCCCTGGTCACGAGACGCCCGGGGGCTCCCTCCCCAACGGTCAAGATGGCGGGGGCTCGACGCCCTCTCGTGCTGCCCGCTCCTCCGCGGGCTCGACGGCGCCCTTGACGGCTCACGGCGGTCAAGCCCGGAGTCCTTCTCGCCCTGTCGGCCGCTTCTCGAGGGCCGGACCCTCTCGAGACCCCCCGCCTGGGTCGACGCGACCGTGGTCTCTATCTGCGCCGCGGCGATAGCGCTCCTGGTCCGTGGCTTCTTCGCGACAGCCGGCGCGACCGGCGCGGAGCTCGACGTGCCCTGAGCCCCCGACAAGGCGGGGCCTGATGCCGCCTTCCGCGGCTGCGTCCCGCGCGATCCCCTCGCCGGGGGAACCTCCAGGATATCCTCCTGCACAGAGGAGTGGTCAGCCGGGACGTCGACGACCCCCGCGCGCCTCAGACGCGCGTCCATCCCCTCGTCGTCACTCTCCTCATCATCATCGTCCTCCTCCTCCGAGCTCGAGGAGCTGAGCTCGGGGGACTCATCCCCAGGCCGCCGGTTGCGACGAGCCTTCGCCAGCCTCTGCTCCCGAGCCGATCGACGCAAGTTTTTGTTTTTCTCTTTCTTCTTTCTGGCATCCTTTCTCTCTTTGTCTTTTTGAGCAGAGAGGCGCCTCACCTGTGTTTCCACGGCGTCCTCCCTCACCGGAGGCCTCGACGCGCGACAAGTAAACGCCCCCTGCGAGGAAGAAGAAGCTCGAATGAGAAAAACTACGAGGAGAACGAACGAGGTTCGAAGAAAGGAAGAGGAGGAGGGGGCTCGAGACAGCCTAACTCGAGGGTGGCTTACCAGGTCGAGGCACCCCTCGTCGGGTGCCATGGTGATCAAGTCGGCCTCCTTTGGGCGGAACGTCCCCTGAACGGTGAGCGTCACCCGGGAGGTAGCCTCGTTCCGAGGCAGCCTCTCCTCGGCCATCCTCGATTGGCTTAGCGCCTCGGGCGAGGCGTTTGGCCCCATCTCGAACATAAGAAGGGAGCGGTCCGCCAGAGGAAGGACCCTCCGCTGGTGGAACGCCCAAATGACCGCCTGGACGGTCAATTTCTTGTCCTCCACCAGCGTCCGCATCGTGCTCATCAACGGCAACAGGTGGCGCTGCCTGTCCGCCGCGACGCCCCAGTTCCACTTCTCCGGGCGCTGGGTGATGACCCTGCCGGTGTACTGCGGAAGGAGCCCGCCCTCGTTCCGCAGGTAGAACCAGTGGTCGTCCCACCCCGCCTGGTTAGTGGAAAGCTTGTAGCGGAGGTAGTCGCGGGGGACGTTGGCCGACGAGGGCCCGGTCCTCGCAGTGATAGTGAGGGAGCCCACGCGCGCGAGCCTCCTCCCACTCGGCTTCGCGGCCTTGTGGAAGAGCTCACCCCAGAAGAGGTGGACGAACATCTCCCAGTGCGGCTCAATCTTCAAGTACCCCTCACACACGGCGGCGTAGATGGCGGCGTGCGAGATGGAGTTGGGGGAGAAGTGCTGCAGCTCCACCTCGAAGTGGTGGGCCAGCCCCCGCATGAAGCGGCTCGGCGGGACGCCGAGCCCCATACGGTGGTAACGCGTGAAGCTCACCACATACCCCTCCGGCGGGCGCGGCTCCCGGTGGTCCGCCGACGGGAGAATCCACCACGCAGGACCCCCTCTGCGGGTTGGGACGGAGAAGCCCCCGCTCCACCAACGTTTCCAGCTCCTGCTGCATCACCTTCGTCCGACTCCAGTCCTCGGCCGGCAACACTTGGGCGGCCATGACGGTCACGGCGCGGACCTGAGTGGCGGACGGACGGCTGGAAGATTCCCAATTGGCTAGCTCGATGGAGAGGGCGTGTGAAGGCTACAGCGGCGGTGAAGGCAAAGGCAAAGTAAAGGATTCCTTTCCCCCTCTTTCGATGTTTATAAGGGAGAATCCCAACGGGCGGGGTCTCCCACGACGCAAAAAGGTAACCGCATGGCATTTAATGCGCCCACCTAACCGCGTCTTGAGCCGGATGCAGGGTACACACGACAGCTCTCCATTCGCTCTACTACCTGGGCTCGCCGCGACCGTCGCTCCGGCTTCGCGTCCGTCGCCCTCCCTGATGATTTCTGCCTAAAAAGACGCGCCCAACGGGCAGAAGGATTCCCAGACGACGGAGGCTTCTTCACGAAGGTAAAAACGGGCCCCGGCCCTAAGTCTCGAAGCAGCGAAGGCTGGCCCTCGAAAAGGGTTCGACAGCCGGCTTTGAGCGCCCGAGTCAGGGACACCGAGGGGCGCCATTCGTGGCATCACTCGAGGGCCAAGCCCTCGAGGCCCCTCACGTGTATCCAAGGCGGGGAGCTTGACATGCAGTGAGATCCCCTCGGAGGGAGGCATCGAGCCACCGGGTCCTATCGAATGGACCCGGCACTCCTGCAGACTGAGCACCCATGCTTTATGAGACCGCGTCCGGGCCACAGTCGACCCCTATCGAACGGGGCACGAGCTCTCACTTGGATTCCCCGTTACCTGCTCACCGGGAACCTCGATACTCGCCCACTCGGAGTAGTACGAGGCATCCCCCCTCGCATCCGATCGAAAGGACTCGCGGGATGACAAGCCAGGGCAATCGGCATGCCGGACAGCTCGAGGAGCCGGCCAGTCGGTTCAGCCTGGCACCCCTCGACGAAAGAGGGTCTAAAAACTCGAACAGTTACGACTAATCTCTTTTCTTTGTGTGAACATGAGATTTTCAGGCCTCGGGCGAACGCTCGTCCTCCGTCTCGCCTGAGCCCTCAAGGCCAGGCCTCGAACGAACGCTCGTTCTCCGTCTCGCCCGAGCCCTCCGAGCCATGGCTCGGACGGAGTCTGCCACGACAAAGGAAAGGTAACCGCAAACATTTAATATGACTACCGAACCACATCTCGAGCCTGTTGACAGGTACATACGGCGCCACGATCTCCGCTCCCTGACGATTTCCGCCTAAAAAGGCGCGCCCGCTGGGCAAAAGGTTTCCAAGCGACAGAGGCTTCTTCAGGAAGGCAAGAATGGGCCCCGGCCCTAAGTCTCGAAGCAGCGAAGGCTGGACCTCGAAGAGGGTTCGACAGCCGGCTTCGAGCGCCCGAGTCAGGGACACCAAGAGGCGCCATTCGCGGCATCACTCGAGGGCCAAGCCCTCGAGGCCCCTCACGTGTATCCAAGGCGGGGAGCTTGACATGCAGTGAGATCCCTTCGGAGGAAGGCATCGAGCCACCGGGACCTGTCGAATGAACCCGGCGCTCCTGCAGACTGAGCACCCATGCTTTATGAGACCGCCTCCGAGCCACAACCGACCCCTATCGAACGGGGCACGAGGTCTCACTTGGATTCCCCGTTATCAGCTCACCGGGAACCTCGATACTCGCCCGCTCGTGGTAGTACAAGGCATCCCCCCTCGCATCCGATCGAAAGGACTCGCGGGATGACAAGCCAGGGGAACCGGCGTGCCGGACAGCTCGAAGAGCCGGCCGGCCGGTTCAGCCTGGCACCCCTCGACGAAAGAGGGTCTAAAAAACTCGGGGGCTCGACACCCCTGAACCTAAAAATCGCAACTAGCGCTCGCAAAAAGTCCACGAGGGAGTTCTAACCACTCCCCCGTGGCCTCGGGGGCTACACCCGCGGGTGTCGCTCGCACGACACCCAAGGAATCAAATCGACAAAACCCTCGAGACCAGTTAGCTAACCATCGAGATCCCAGTCGGGAGCCCCTGCTCGAATGCAAGCACTCGAACAAGGGCTCGGGGCTACTGTCGGGGGAACGCCAAAGGGGTACCCCCAATCAATGCAAAACGAATAAAGAGACCTGCCTGGCCCACCAGGCGTCTCGCCCGAGCCCTCCGAGCCAGGCCTCAGGCGAACGATCGTTCTCCGTCTCGCCCGAGCCCTGCAAGCCAGACCTCGGGCGAACGCTCGTCTTCCGTCTCGCCCGAGCCCTCCAAGCCAGGCCTCGGGCGAACGATCGCTCTCCGTCTCGCCCGAGCCCTCCAAGCCAGGCCTCGGGCGAACGCTCGTTCTCCGTCTCGCCCGAGCCCTCCGCGTCAGGCCTCGGGCAAGCGCTCCACTACACCTCGAGACCCCACGCGGGGACCTCGAGCCCCTCTGGCACAGCAGTCTATCCCTCGAGACGCTACATTCTTTCCTCGAGCGGCGCAGACACCGGATGTCGGCTCCATACCGCGCATTTAATACCTCCACCTACTCCAGTCACATCCTCTGCAAACCGACATGTGCCACAGTGAACTAGGGCAGAGTCAAGTCTCGTTTTTCACCGCAAGTATGGGCGAAAAGGCACCAGTGAAGCACTGTTAACCCATGCCCTACACTATGGCACGTCCAAGCCACGTCTCGAGGCCCGGATGCCTGCCGCTCGATCAATTTTCACGGGACTTGCCCATACCTGCAGGGGCTCGAGCCCCCCGTAGGCGCTACCTCGAGGCCGGCTCTGCGCCCCTCGAGCCCTAACCGCTCTCACGCTATTGGAGGGCAGGTACCCCAAGACCCGGAGGGACCCCACCGCGTCCTGTACGTTCCGGGATGGGCGCTGTACGGCTTCCACCTCGCCACGCCTCCACGTCCGCGCCTGGGACGGAGGCCACGCCCCAAGGACGCCTCAACAGCAACGCCCACGTTGGCTACAATGTCTTCGACAAGACAGGGTTCCTACCCTACTTCGTATTGGGCACAGTACGCCCCGACACCTGTAAAACCCTTGTGTAACCCTGGCCTCCCCTTGCTCTATAAAAGGGGACACCAGGGCCCTCATTCGGACGGTTACAAACACGTTAGAACGCCATACACCCACACACTCAGGTCCGGACTCCGGTCCACGCTCACCGAGCTTGTATTCGCCCCTGTACAAGCACTTAGGTGCATGTAATACAAGAACATCCTCCCCCGCTGGACGTAGGGCCTTCTTTGCCCGAACCAGGATAAATCCTTGTGTCATCTTGCATCACCATCCAGGAAAAGAGCACGCGATCATATTACTCGTTGGTGTCATACCCCCGGTTTCGAAACACCGACACACGACGTCTTCTTCTTGGGGTCCTCTTGAGCCACCTCTCCAGCGAGCATCCGCTGCACCTGAGGGAGCGACAGCATCTGGCGAGGGGGAGGCTACTTCGGCAAGGCAAGCGCCCCGAAGCGTTCAACAAGCACACCCCCCGCGGTCACGAGCATATGGAATCTCTCACTTTGCTCATTCTGCATTCGTTGCTTCTTTTGAGCCCAAAGATGTTGGACACGCACTTTCTGATCCTAACTGGGTGAATGCCATGCATGATGAGCTAGAAAACTTTGAGCGAAACCAAGTTTGGACCCTAGTTCCACCTCCACCAGAATGCCACCCTATAGGTACCAAATGGGTTTTCAAAAACAAAGAGGGTGAGGATGGGATGGTAGTGAGGAACAAGGCTAGACTAGTAGCCCAGGGTTTCTGCCAGAAAGAGGGGATAGACTATGAGGAAACCTTTGCCCCTGTAGCCCATTTAGAAGCCATTAGAATCCTTCTAGCCTTTGCTGCTTCGAAGGGTTTTAAGCTTTACCAGATGGATTTCAAGAGTGCCTTCTTGAATGGGTATATAGAGGAAGAGGTTTATGTTAGGCAACCCCCTGGTTTCGAGCATCCCAAGTTTCCAAACCATGTTTATAAACTTTCAAAAGCTTTGTATGGTTTGAAACAAGCCCCGAGAGCGTGGTATGATCGTTTGAAAACCTTTTTACTCTCCAAGGGTTTTAAAATGGGACGAGTCGATAGAACTTTGTTTCTCCTCAAGCAAGGCAATGACACCCTGTTAGTCCAGATTTACGTGGATGATATCATCTTTGGTGGCTCTTCTCATGCTCTTGTTGCGAAGTTTGCAGATACTATGAGCATGGAGTTTGAGATGAGTATGATGGGTGAGTTGACCTTCTTCCTCGGGTTGCAAATCAAGCAAACCCGAGATGGGACGTTCGTGCATCAAGGCAAGTACACGAAGGACATCCTGAAGAAGTTTGACATGGGCGAGGCCAAGCCTCTTACAACGCCCATGGCGACGACTGCTGCGATGGATGCGGACCAGGATGGAGAGGCTGTTGACCAGAAGGAGTACAGGAGCATGATCGACTCGCTCCTATACCTGACGGCAACGAGGCCGGACATACAATTTTCTGTGTGTCTGTGCGCTCGTTTTCAGGCGTCCCCTCGGACTTCCCACAAGCAAGCAGTCAAGCGCATCATGAGGTACCTCCGATACACTCCTGAGTTTGGACTTTGGTACTCTTCTTCTTCGACTCTTTCGCTTTGTGGTTACTCCGATGCGGATTTTGCTGGTTGTCGGCTTGAGCGCAAGTCTACTTCTGGGACTTGTCAGTTTCTTGGCTCTTCACTGGTTTCATGGTCTTCTCGCAAACAGTCGAACGTAGCCCAGTCTACTACGGAAGCTAAGTATGTTGCCGCTGCTTATTGTGCTTCACAGCTTTTATGGATGGTTGCTACATTGCGTGATTTTGGTCTAGACTTCAGTCGGGTCCCTTTGCTTTGCGACAGCACTTCTGCCATTAGTGTAGCAAAGAACCCTGTTCTTCACTCCAAGACCAAACACATCGATGTTCGCTTTCACTTTCTTCGTGATCACTATGAGAAAGGCGACATTGATCTTAGGCATGTAGACACCCATAACCAGGTTGCGGATATTTTCACCAAGCCTTTGGATCTCTCAACTTTTGCTAGGTTGAGAGGTGAGCTTGGTGTGTGTTTCCCCTTTTAAATGGGGGAAGCATTTTTTATGTACAATAGACTGACTTTCTGATCCTTTTTGTTTTTGGGTCTTGAGTCTTTTTGATTTTGTTTGGCTCCGATTCTGACTTCATCATATTTGCATCTTGCATTTTCAAGCTTCATGTCTATATTCTTGAGAATGAACTTATGCTCTGACTAGTTATGCTTCGATGATATATGATGTTGCTTGTAGCTTAGGCTCTCCCTAATCACTGATACATATTGTGAGCTAAGCTGTATTTTTCAGAACGATGAACATTCTTAAAGAACTTAAAATTTGATACATGTTCACCATTGAGATTGGCAACTAGCATGTGTAGGATGTGTTAAGGTCATTTGAGCTATTTCATATATGCTAGGTTGCTATGTCTCTAGTTCTGAGTCTTTCACTTGCTTGGACTGTTCATATTCTGCTTAAAATGAACCAAGTGTTAGTAAATTGAAAAGATCGAGATGGGATTGCTTCGTCAGCACATCACGGTATCGAGACTGTTTCTCATAGCACCTTGAGTTAAACTTGAGTCGTGTAGTGTAAGACCGAAACCGATGCTTCAAGCTTCTGATTGCATATGCATAGGCTTAGCACGGTTGAAAAGTTAGGCAATGACAAGCTTTCAACCTCTCGCAATCACATGCTGAATTTGAACTTGTGTAATAACCGCTGCAAATTTCTCCGATAAAATCTGAAAACACAAGTTTATGCTTCACTCTATAGCATGATGATTGAACTTTGCTAAGGGGTAGTTCACCTTGTATACATGTTTAGCACTTGTTTGACTTCCTGTCTATACATGTTCAGTGCTATTTTGATGGTGAAACCTCTTTCTGAATGGCTTAAAACTGCTCACTAAGCTTCTGCACTCATATTCTGTATTCAGTGATCAGTTTGAGCCTTTGCTAGCACTTTCTTATGTTGCACTCCTCAGAGCATTCTTTCACTCTTTCGAGTATATACTTGAAGCTGCTAACATGCACTTTTGACTTACGTGCATTTGCTTGACTCCGATAGGCATGACCTAGCTCCATTTTACTTACTTAAGTTCTTTTCCTTGTCTTTTGATTGCAATTTGCCCCCAAGGGGGAGAATGTTTCCGGTGGTGTCAATTTGCAATTTATGCTTCACTTGCTGAGGGGGAGTTCTTTAAGTAAGGGGGAGTTTTTCTGCCTGCTCCGAGTCGGTTTCTATTTGATATCGATCGATTCAGCTAGTTGTGTCGAGCCTTTTTGCCTCTGTCTTGAGGGACTAGCTGTTTTCATCATGTTTTGATGGTTCTTGATTGGTATCGGGCTTACTGCTGGTTGTGTTGAGCCTCTGTGCCTCTATCTTGAGGGACTAGCAGTAGCTGCTTCTTATGCGGTCTTCTTTTGGTATCGAGCTTTCAGCTAGTGGTGTTGAGCCCTTTCTGCCTCTTCTTGAGGACTAGCTTGTTTCTGCTTGGTTGTGTCGAACCGTTGCCCATGTCTTTGGGGACCAAGCTTCGCTCATCTCGATTTGTGCTTCTTCGGCCTTTTATCTGGCTTTTGGACATCTCGAGTGAATTTTTCTCCTTCTACCCAATTCTGCTTTTCTTTTATTTTGGTTACGGTTATTATGAGTTGACGATGCACTCATCAAGGGGGAGATTGAGAACACAAGGTTGATATGTGCCCTTGTGGTTCCCTTTCTGAGTGATGAGTGATCGATCAACGAGCAACGTGTCTCTTGGCTGTGTTGATGTGCAGGTGCGGAGCTCGAGCAGTGGTCGAAGGTGAGGTGAAGGTCTAGTAGGGACGTGCCGTGCCGACGGACCGAGAGCGGTGAAGGGCGGACGTGGAGCTTAGACCGACGGACCGGGAGACCTGAGGACCAGCTGTGGTAGCTGGCATGTGGCATTGACAAGCAAGAGTACATGAGGATGTGCGGTGCATCGGTCGAGTCGGGAGGAAGGTGATGGCGTTGTGACACTTGGCGGGAGGCCGAGAAGGATGGCGAATGCACTGTGCCCGGCGTGGAGGCTGGACATGCTCCGGCATTGGTGCTGGAACTCGGGGTGTGCGAACCACATCCCGTCTACGGCACGGGATCGGTAGCTGAGCCTCTAAAAGCTACCCTCGACGGTTTCCGAGTTTGGGCCTCAAAACTCGGGGTGGCCAGTTTCCGAGTTTGGGCCTCAAAACTCGGCGTGGATGGTTTCCAGGTTTGGGCCTCAAAACCTGGGCGCGCGGGTTTCTGAGTTTGGGCCACAAAACTCACCCTGAGGACAGGTTTCCCGGTTTCAGCCTCAAAACCAGGGGGAAGCCCAGGTTTCCCGGTTTCGGCCTCAAAACCGGGGGAGGTCCGCAAAAAGGACGGTCGACGCATGGCGGCGTGGAGAGGCTGGCGCGGCGGCGCAGCTATCCGCGAGGTAGGCGCGGCGGTCGGCAGGGCGGCACGTGGCGGCATCCTGAGGCTTGCGTCGAGGCGAAGCTAAGGATGAGATGAGCGTGTGGCCGTCGGATCGACGATCAGCAGAGTTGGACCGGGATACCCCTAGGGTTGGCCGCTTCGCTCTTGTATCTAGGAGTAGAAGGGGATTATTGTGTTAGGCTATAAATAAGAGAGGCACCCCTCCTCTCTCGCTATCCTTGCAGTCATTTGTTCCTGAGCACTCTCTCTCTAGCCCTCGCTTAGGTTCTAATCATACCTCGCTGCAAGCGATCCGCAGAGACAGGAATCATACCTCTGTGTATTTGGATCTTTTGAGGAAATGAGACCGTATTCTCGTTGTCTCCTCGTGTGGAGAAATTTCGGCTGAAATCGAATCGATTCACGTTTGTGTTTGTGTTCTTCGCGTTTTGGTTTCTCATCTCTCGGAGACTTGCCTCGTTCTCCCTCTCCACGAGATGATTTTCGATTCCACTTGAATCAATTCGTTCTTGGTCGTGAGCTCCATCTTTCCACCGAAGGATTTCTCCTATAACCTCACGAATCCATAGATCGGGTTGATTTCGTGTTCGTTCTTCCTCTTTCCCCCCTTTCCGGTGTTCCTCAGATTTCTCTCGATTGACTTGGATTGGTGCGATGATTTCTTAGGATTAGCACCCCAATACGTAGAGGAACACCTGGGAGGAGTTTGATCAAAGTCCATTTTGATTTGGTGAAGTTTCGATCGAATTTGCCTTTTGTCCCGAGCATTTTTTGTGCTCTCTGTTCATCCGCAGACAGTCCGCGCCCCCAGCGGCGGACTGTCCGGGACTCGGGGCTCGGCAAGGTCAGAACTGCGCAGCGCGACACTGTTCTCGGTCAAGTGACCGGCGGACAGTCCGCCAGTGACCCGCGGACAGTCCGGGGTCACATCGGACGCAGCACAGGGTTGGCATCGGACGCTTGTGTGTTACTGTTCATGAGACCCGCGGACAGTCCGGCGTTCAAACCGCGGACTGTCCGGGACTCGAACAGGGCTGGTGCAGAAATGTCTGTTTTGGGAACTTTTGCCGGCGGACAGTCCGCTCCTTTAGTGGCGGACAGTCCGGTGTTCAGCGGACAGTCCGGGACCCTGACCCCGGACAGTCCGCGAAACGGCTGCTCGTGCTGTTTTGTTCCTTGGCTTTGGCAGTTGATTTTGGGGTTTCTCCGGAGGTTCCGCTGTACCACTAGGACATCTCCTAGGGTATCCACCTACTCGTAGGTCGTGAACTCTCCGGTCGTTTCGAGTCTTCGTTTTTGGGGTGACTTTCTGGGACAAGGGCCATACAATTCACGAGTTGAATTTGAGGCTCCCATTCACCCCCCCCCCTCTGGTCGCTAATCTGGTCATTCACAAGTGAAGCTGACTTGGTAAATATAGCAAGTAGATTGCCTCCGATTCCAACTTGGAAAAATTTAGCAAGTCATATACCAATCTGTTGGAGAACATTTTTTCTTCTTTTTCCAATAAAACAAGGATAGCAAGTTATTTTCCAAACTATTGGAGATGCTCTAATGGATCATGACTCTTATTCCTGCTTCACAATCCAACTTACTCTTTTTAATTTTAGTTTAAAATTATATAATATTATGGCCCGATCCTTATTGAGTCTGATTCTTAATTTTGCTAGGTTAAATTAAAGGGCCCTTTACCACCCCTACGTGTGAGTGATAGAGGACCCAGAGTGACTACTGAGGCTCCACAAGACCATAGAGAAGTTTTTAACTCTAGTATTGTCGAAGGCCACAAGGCCGTTTGTTCTACCTCCCTAGCCGGTTATAGGTGTTTATAAAAACGGTTATAGGTCGATTTATTTACAAATTCTCTTCTGCCTTGATATTCTATTTATGGAACAATTTTTAATTTGCACCTTGTTTAGTAGGATGCTTCTTTTAACTGCGCCATCACAGTAGTGCTTTTACCGTAACAATCATCTCACACGATGTAATAGAATTAAATAGGTTTAGTGAAAATATTTGGCCATGCCCAACTCTGCATTTTCTCCATTTTTACTTCTCTCACATTTTTTCCTTAGCACTTTGGACATCATCTTACAAGATAGGTATTAGTAAGAAAAATGTATGTCGGATTCTGTATAGAAGATCCTTCAGTTATCTATTGTTTGTGTTGAAATTCATCTCTGTCATTTTTTTCTTGTATATATTATTACTACTGTTATGATGCCTAGGTGTTCTAAAAAAGCCCCACGTTTGGATTTTAGTAAATGCTCTTTTTGAATTTGGATCTTTGATGCCAAAACTTTTTGGTTGCTCTTTTGTTTCTAAAGGTTAATCTCACTCCATTACCAGAGTACTCATTCCATTTGAACTACAATACAACAACAAGAGCAGGAAGTCATTTTACTACAACCACGAGTTTCTTATCATGAAATTTTGTTCTCAGTGTTACTGCTTGGTACAAATGTAAAATTAGTATGATTAAATTATCATATTCCCTCATAGCCTATATAAGCTTAATGCCTTAGATTAGTTGATTCGTGCTCAAAGTAAACACCTTCATCTAGCTTGGTGTCTACATCTCTTTTTTACATGTGTGCAGATGCAAATGTTTATGGTTGTTTACCTTAGTTGTGAAGACAACGGTTGATATATTCATGTCATATGTGGGTTTAATTTCTTTTAAATTTATTTTCTTTTTGCTCCTACTACACTATATACCAATATGTTTTGTCTTCAAAATCTTACATGTACCTACCGACACGCGTCAAGACGCGCACCCTCTACTATTAACTGGTAAATAGTAATAGCTCTAGGCTATAACAATGAAATGCAACGTCAATGCAATAGTATACATCACAGAACAAACATTGATTCATTGACGTATTAGCAATTTAGATATCTTTACATAAATAGTTCATACATAGTTAGTTCAATGTCCAACAAAAGGCATTGCATGTCTTTCTACATGTCTCCAATCACTATGCATAGAATTATCAATGTAGTCTCTACTACAGAACTGGTGCAAACATTCAATAACCATCATTGTATTTCCGATAATTCCTGCAAAATAGAAGGATTAGACCCAATGGTATATCATCATGACAGAAAATGATACAAATCAAATAATGAAATTCTCAAACTTTCTAGCATTTGGGGTGAACCATTAGAAAATGACATGTTATGTATGATACAAGGCAGCCATACTATTGCGATACAATTAACTAGAAGATGAGTTTGTACTAGCAAACAACTAGAATCCAATACAAAAATACAACTCCTTAATATAAATATAAATGTTTCATTCATCCGAGAAAACAGAAGAGTGAGAATGTAATATCCAAATTCCTAAGCAAGCTGAGAAAGAATATTCTCACCTAAGCAGATAGGGCATTGAACCTCCTTCCATATCTCTTCTAATTTCACTAGCATAAACCTGAGAGGGATGGAACAGTTCACTATAAGCTTCAGACCATGAAAAACATCAAATATTCCAAAGTCCAAGAATCTAAATAATGATCTTCATTTTATGTAGAGCAGTGAGATGCAGGTAAATATAAACAAATATAGCATCTATTTTTGTACTGTAGTCCTAGTAAGGCACTGAGATGCACCAGTAAGACCGTAAAGACCATAAGACTGAAGCCAAGTTGTAGAACATATATTTCACCTTACGAAGTTCTAAAACATGTGCACTACCGATTATAAAACATGGGCATTACAAGTCAAATATATTTGCTTGCTTGTAAAAATGCATATGCAAATAGCACGCAGTGAAAGGATCAAGGCAAGACAAATATTTATACTTGTTCACAAACGATGCATGGCTGTTGTTGGCATGGTGGAGCAGTTCATGGTTGTTATTTTTCCATGACTAAGAACAAAAAGACTACATTTAATATCAGAGACATTGGTGCCATGTTTCAACTATTTGTCGCATGTTAATTTTGGTTCCATCACACAACCATGCTCATTTTTTAGATTGTTTTTTGAGCATCTAGTAATATTGATCAGAATCACAACTGAAAGGATCAAGATGCCCAAGAGGGGGGGTGAATTGGGCTTTTCTAAAACTTCTTGCAAGAATAAAACCTATCAAGCCCCAATTAACCCCCTAGTGCCTAGAAGTGCGTTTCCTTTTATTCTACCGCACAAAAGACCAAGTCTATGCCACTCCTACTCTAGCAAAGCAATCCAATATAGAATGAACAACAGTAGTAATGCGGAATTGAATTGCTTGAAAGTAAATGCGTAGGTAAAGGAGTAGAGATGACTCGACGATCTTTTTGCCGAGGTATCGAGGTGTCGGCACACCCCCCTAGTCCTCGTTGGAGCACCCGCGCAAGGGTATCGCTCCCCCTTGACCCGCGCAAGGATCAAGTGCTCACTACGAGCTGATTCTTCGCCACTCCGGCCCGGTGAATCGCTCGCTACCGGTCACAAGCTTGCTTGGGTCATCCACAATGCCACCGGATGCTCTCCAAGCTTCACGATCGCCACCAAGCCGTCTAGGTGATGCCGATCACCAAGAGTAACAAGCTAGAACTCTCACTTGACCAACACAGGGCCAAAGAGATGGATGGATGCACACTTGCTACTCAATTCTCACTAGGAGGTGTCTAATTCTCACAATTAGCAAATCACTCAACCTCACTAGGGCTCTTGCACTATCTCACACTCACAATGTGTCTCTCAGTAGATGGAAGTGGCAAGAACCCTCAAATAGATGGAGGGAAGGAGTATAAATACTCCCCCAACCGGCCATCCAAGAACTGCACAAAACAGGGTTTCTGCGGGGGCATCGAACGCTCCGATGCCTGGCATCGGACGCGCCGATGACCTCGACCAACGGTCGACTGTACCCTGTTGTCAGACTTGTTAAAGGGACATCGGACGCTGGGCAGCGTCCGATGTGGTTTTACCCTCTCTAGAACCTCTTTGGATGGCCATCGGACGCTGGCCCTCAGCGTCCGATGCCTGCGTCCGATGCGGCCTCAAGTTCACGCGCACGTGAACAGTGGCACGGACGCGTCCGATGTGAACACATCGGCGCGTCTGATACCACGCACCAGACTAAACCCTAGTCGGGGTGAGCATCAGATGCGTCCGATGCTCACCTGGCCAGCGTCCGATGCCCATAACAGGGGCAGACTCAACTCGGATCGCGACGCGGCCAAAACGACTTTTGATCCTCTCGACTTAAGGCATCTCTCTGAGCTACCTAGGGCTATGAAATAACAAGTGTGCACCACACCTACCTCAATATACTCATCTAGGTCAAGCTACTGATTCACGCTCCCCTTTATAGTACGACCAAAGGAAAAACAAAGACCTAAGACTACCTAAGTGTCCTCCAACACCATATGACACTTAGCCTAGTGTACCACCGTCTTCGTCGTCCATCCTTCGGAAACAGAAACGATATCCATCGCCAGGGGACATGAACTCCATATGCCTGTATCGTCGCCATTACCGTGACCTAACTCAATCCTCTTTCTGCAAAACACACGTTAGTCACAGTAATCTTGTGTTTCATCCAATCACCGAAACCACTAGGGGCCAAGATGCGTTCAACAACTATTTGGTACCTTAATCTAACATTCAGTTTTTTATTTATTATCAAATCCGGTGATAAAATAAGCCATAATTACCATCTCTACAAGGCGTTGAGGTCAGGTATAGAGGATGCAAATCTGAGAGTGCTCACCTGCGCCATTAAGAGGAAGTATGGGTAACATGTCGTAGCAAAGGGACGAGGGTCGCCGTAGCTCGATCTGCCGTGCTGCTGGCCCGAACAGACACGTCGTCGCCTGATCCATCGTGCCCATCCCAAGAATCAAAGCACAACCGCCGGATCCGCCGCACGAGCGGCCATAGATCTGGCCTCCCTCACACGAGCGACCATGGATCTGGCTTTCCTTGCAAGAGTGGGCCTTCTAATGGCAGCTCGACGCTGCGACTTGGTGAGGGGTGAAGGATGGTGATGGTGACAAACGAGACTAGGCGGGGACAACAACTAATGGTCGCTCGACGCTGCGTCTTGGTGAGGGGTGAAGGATGGTGATGGTGACAAACGAGACTAGGCGGGGACAACAATTGCGGCAGGGATGATGACCGTGGCAGGGAGGGAGAAGTGTAGGCATAGCAGATATGTGCACAACGTGGACGACGTTCGGACGACGATGGTTACAACGTCTGCACTAGAGATGACACCCCGGTGAGCTCACGGTGGTGGTGAAGATCTAGAGATAGGAGCAGTGTTGGGTGTGAGTCCATGAGTTGGATGAATCCGTGAGATTGGTGGCATGGATGACCGGTTGGGATGATAAGGGGCTGATTGGTTCGCATGCAGAGCTGCATTCCTGCACCTGGATTGGTAACCTGGCCAGTTGCATGCAGCAGAGCCACCGAGCCTAGCCTCGGGGAAACGAGAATGGATTAGGCGTCTCGTTTCCCGTGTGAGAGAGAGTTGGTGTAGTTTTTAGGTGAAAATCAGGACGACCAAACAAACAGATTTGTAAAGCGTGTCCCAAACGATGCATGTGAACCAAACCCTACTTTCTGCATGTACTTAGCCCGTCTCGGTGTAGCGTGGTTCTACTGGTGCATCTGATTCATACATGTATGTGAACCAATCATCATGCCCTAAGGTTCAATATTTTTTTAGGGGGCACAGGCTGGGTTTTAGCACCTTGGAATAAATTGTCATAAATTACAACATTACATGACGATTTCTCATAAGGTCACGAGTAAACCATCACGTATCATTATATTTCTTGTAGTGAACGACCTCGCATGCATGGCGACAAATATTTTTTTCGCGTGTGCGTGTGTCTACGCAGATGACGGCCTCGTGTGCATGTGGAGACGGACGTCAGTCAATCATGTGTTCCCATTCGTTTAGACAGACGACAGAATCACATGCATGTGGGATGGCAGCCTCATGTGCATGTTGGACGACGACCAATCGTGTCCAGGCATGAGATTAGGCTCGCGATTGGCCAACCTCGTTTGCGTCCGTGGAGGCGTGTCGGCCTCGCATGCGTCCGTGGAGTCGGACGTCAGCCTCAAATCGTGAACGGTGATTGGTCAGCTCGCCTGCATTCGTGAGTCGGACGCGGTGGCATCGGATCACAAACGAGGATTGACCGGTCACGCGAGCGTCTGTGAAGTTGGACGGTGACCTTAGATCGCAGACAGCGTCCTCATGAACGTCGAGGTAGAGTTTTTTCTCCTCATTCTTTTTTCTTCTTCCGTGAATACGCAAGACCTAGATTTTTTCTGTGTTGTTTTTTCTTCCATGATCTGCGATTCTTGTCTGTGATTTTTTACTTGCATGGAGGAGGATATATACCATACATCTAATCTGGTTCTTTAGATATATAAGTGAGTAAAGAGAGAAAAGATTACAGAAGAAAACTGGATGGTCGATTATTATATAGTTACTCCCTTTGTCCATGAAAGAACCAATTCCTAGAGTTGTCTTAAGTCAAACTTTTTAAACTTTGACTAAATTTCTAGAAAAAACTATCAAAATTGATGGTACCAGATTCATATCATTAGATATTTTCATAATATGTCTATTTTATATCATAGATGTTATTATTCTTTTTTCTATAAAGTTAGTCAAAGTTTAAAAAGTTTGACTCACACAGATTATGAGAATTGAGTTTTTCATGGACATAGAGAGTAGTTTTGTGAGTACAGTTTCTTGTGTGGATTTAGTGAGACCATCTCAGCAGGAGGTTTATTTGGTATACCAAGCGAAAAAATAGTGCTTTAGTAGGGTATATAGATGATTTGACAATAGTGCTACAGTAAATATTCACTAATAATAGATTAATTTATCTTATTAGATTCGTCTTGTTAGTTAGCATATGGTGGTATAATTAGTTTTATAATTAATTTATTTTTAATAGATTAAATTAGTGCCGCGATATTCCATAGATACAACTAAAATTTTGGTGAGAGAAACAAACACCAAACAAATAATACCGAGGGCCAGTTTGGTAGAGCTCCATTTGATTCTGATTCTCTATAGAAGCTGATTCTCTGAGAGAAGTGATTCTATGGCTGAAAGTGATTCTCTTTGATTCTTTAGCCTAAACTCTTAAAATCAGCATGAAGAATCACTTCACAGAATTAGGGGAAGCTACTTTTTTCAGCTCCCAGCCCCTTAGTTCATTTTAGAGAATCACTTCACAGAATCAACAGACAATCACTTCTCTCTAAAAAACCGTTTGGCAGAGCTCCTGCTGGATTCAGCAGAGAATCAGCTCTGGGAGCTCTGCCAGACGGGGCCTGACACATGCACCCCACGTTTACCGAACCCACGTGTCAGCTAGTGAAAACCATTCTTCCACGTGTACAGTCTACACCGGGCCCCGGCCCGCGGCCCGCGGCCCCTTCGTCCCTTCCGCAAGAAAGGAAACGAGGAGAAAATCGAGTGTAAAGGAAAGGGAAAAAAACAAACCGAAAGAGGCGTCTTCCACGTTTGTAGGGTTTCCGGATCGGAGGAGCATCGCCGCCTAGGTCGCCACAGCCATGGTTCGCGGATCGCTCGGCAAGCTTGCGTCGCGCGCCCTCTCCGTCGCCGGGAGATGGCAGCACCAGCAGCTCCGCCGCCTCAACATCCACGAGTACCAGGTGCCCAGCGCTTCCAGATCCCACACTTTGCCCTCCCATTTTCTCGTATTGTGCGGGATTTATTGGTGCTGTTTTGGAGGCTGGGGCTGATGGACTAGGGTTTGCGGACTGTTTGGGTCTTCAGGGCGCGGAGTTAATGGGGAAGTATGGTATCAACGTGCCCAGGGGCGCGGCGGCTGGGTCCGTACTGGAGGTCAATGACGCCTTGAAGAACATGTTCCCCAGCGAGAAAGAGGTGATGATGCTGCAACTTCCTCATGTTATGTTATTCGACCCATCAATATGTTCATCTTATCACCCCGTGATCCAAAATGCCAGTCGTCCATGTCGTATTGTCGTCCATGGCTTGGGTGTGACAGTCATGGTGATTCTAAACGCAGAAGAATGTAGTTTACTTAGAATTTATGCTGAGTTGTGGTTGCATAGTTATCAATTTGTGATTGAATTTTTCTTTTTACGGGTGCTGGAATTTAGGTGTCTTTTATGTGGTCAAGGGGCTATTGTTTTGCTAGACAATTTTCATAGTTGGTAGGTATAGACAGTAGGATACAAATGGAGTTATGACACAACCTTCCATGCCATATGTAACGTTATCATACTGCTTCTGCTCAATGCTATGTGCAATATTTCTGGCCTTTCTGATGTATATGCATGCTTTTTTATGAAATGCTATGTGCAATATTTCTGACCTTTTTGATGTATGCATGGTTATGAAAAAAAGTTCACATAGCTTGTAATCTAAAGTAAAATTAGACATTTTATAGTTTGCACATTGCAATTTAGTCACAGTATCATACTCGAGGTGTTCTCATTGCAGATAGTTGTTAAAAGTCAAATCCTTGCTGGTGGCCGAGGGCTGGGAACTTTCAAAAGTGGGCTGCAAGGTGGTGTCCATATTGTTAAGTCTGATGAAGCTGAAGGGATTGCAAGTAAGTGTGTACTATACCAAGTACTTGAATTCATTAAGCCTTGCTGGCATGCTGTGACTCGACGAAGGGAAAAACTTCAGCGGTTCTTCCTAGAATTTCTTAGATTTCTTGCCCGTCAGCTGTTGCTATTCTTGATAATGACACTTATTTGTCATTACAATTTGCATTCCCTTGTTTATGATTAAAGCCAAAAATAAAAAATAAAAGAAAACATAGAAGGGCAATTTTACTTTCTATGTGAAGGACAAGCACATAATTTCTGTTCTCATACAAAAACAATTATTTTGAATTGTCCGGTGCTGAAATTTGCTACCATGAAACTCTACTTGTATGATGAATCACACAGGATTACTTTATTGTTTAGCTAAGTGAATCTGTATGCTGCGTGGATAGATCACTGTGTTCACACATTCATTGGAGAATTTAAGATTGTTTATTCATTGTGATTGGTTCCATATGGGTTATTCCTCCGGTCCTCCCACATTAGGTTCTCCTATTAGGTTGTGCAAGTCATGTTTCGTGTATGTATTTTAATCGCTGAATGAGTCGTACTGGTACTGCAGGTAAAATGTTAGGCCAGATTCTGGTAACGAAACAAACTGGTCCAGAGGGAAAGATTGTGAGCAAGGTTAGAACTTACTAATTGAGGCCATCTTTTGCTTTTATATGTTTCTGTTTGAACCGTTATTGGCTTCATGTTTGCTCTTGGTCTTTTGGTGTGTTTACCTGTTAGTTCATTTATTCACTGTAGAACTTGCTATAGTGTTTCTTCATTCTTGGCCTGTTTGTGTTTGTATCCATTACTTTCTTTTACTCTATGCCGAGCTGCTATGAACATTACAAATGTTCTCCATCATGTGGGTTCTCCATCTTTCACTTACCAAGTTTCTGCACTTGAGTTAGTATGTCAATAATAGGAAATTCAGACTCTTCTGTGAAAACTCAAAGTACCACATGTATCCAATTTTTTTTGTCCATTCTCCATTGTTATGTTCATGTGAAATAGTAACAGCAGGATTGCACCATATTGTCAGAAAAAGCACTCCCTCTAATAGTAAATAACTAAATATTACCCGTTTTAAGAACCATTCCCATCAACGTTTAACTATGACCAGCAATACATAAAGAAGTAGGTAGATTGACAACATAACTTTCATGTTAAGTAATTTTATAATATGTAATCCTTATTATTTTAACATTATCAAAAAAAATTGAAGTAAATTTCTACATTTTAGATAGTGTAAATGTCCAAGAATGCATATTTGTTGTAGGGAAAGGGAATTAGTACCTTTAAGGTCGTACCGTGAAAACTGAACATGACATCTATTGTTTCTGTCATTCTATGGCTTTATATTTACTATTTTTACTATGCTAGACAAGATCTTAATGCGTTTCAAATTGAAATAGTTCTACATAATTTTTATGACTATGCTGTATGAAAGTCATTACCTCATGCGTTTAGTTTGCAAAGATTTCTATAGATTGATACTCTCCATTCTCTTCGGCAGGTCTACTTGTGTGAGAAACTATCTCTTACTAATGAGATGTACTTTGCCATCACCCTTGATAGGAAAACAGCCGGTCCGGTATGCCACTTCAAATATTACTTTACTTTGCTGTTCATTTTATAATTTATATTAGTGGGCTTTTCTTGTGTTCTTCAAATAAGTCAGTGCATTTTGGTGACTGAATCAACGAAGTCTAAGTAACTTAATGCACATCGTCAGTCTCCTTTCTGAAATGGATGTTACATTTTGTCATTTTCTTTTTTCTAACCCTCATTTCTGATTGTCCATTTCAGCTCATTATTGCTTGCAGCAAGGGAGGAACCAGTATTGAAGATCTTGCGGAGAAGTATCCTGATATGATTATTAAGGTTAAGTTCCCTAATATTATTTTGGGCTCAGTGTATGGCTCTGTTGTGTTTCATATTTTCATGATACTTCTCCAAATTGTGTTACCTATATTAATTTTTTTTTGGAATATCAGGTTCCGATTGATGTATTTAAAGGAATCACAGATGAGGATGCGGCTAAAGTTGTTGATGGTCTAGCTCTAAAGGCAGCAGATAGGCAGTCTTCTATAGAACAGATTAAGAAGCTGTATGAACTTTTCTGCAAGTCTGATTGCACATTGCTGGAGGTATGCAGTGAGAAATGGTCCTCATTTTGATGCTTTTATCTTATTATATAAGCTTCTTATTTGTGCTTTTGTACTATAATTTGGATGCTTAATGTGGGTAGATAAATCCTCTGGCCGAGACAGCTGACAACAAGCTTGTTGCTGCTGATGCAAAGTTGAACTTTGATGATAATGCTGCATTTAGACAGAAAGAAATATTTGCACTGCGTGATACAACTCAGGAAGACCCCAGGGAGGTATATAATTGCTTACCCATTGTTCATTCTCTCCTTGTGTCAAGTTTTCTTCTAATGTGTTTTTGCATTTTTTTTTCTTTTAGACCTTATTTGTGATGATAACTTGCATCTTAGCTACTAGCTAGTACTTTTTTTTTGGTTATATAATCTCAGCACCGGAACCAATACCTGTACAGGTCGCTGCTGCCAAAGCAGATTTGAACTATATTGGTCTTGATGGGGAGATTGGTTGCATGGTGAATGGAGCAGGATTGGCCATGGCGACCATGGATATTATAAAGTTGCATGGTGGCACGCCTGCCAATTTCCTTGATGTTGGTGGAAGTGCATCAGAGGGGCAGGTATAAATTGGATGCCATTTTAGCTTTACTTAAACGTGTGACCTTCTCTATCCTGAGTACATTGCAAATTATCACCTGAATGATATAAAATTCCTTGAGATCCATGTTAAACCCTGACGCCATTTTGGCATTGTAGCTTTGTCACATATGCCTTTGACACTGCATATCTTGTAAAATTTCTATTCTATCCAGGTTGTGGAAGCTTTTAAGATACTGACTTCAGATGATAGAGTAAAGGCAATTCTAGTGAACATTTTTGGGGGTATTATGAAATGTGACGTGATAGCAAGTGGAATTGTTAATGCTGCTAAACAGGTACATTTTTAGCCTTAGCTTTATTTGTAACATAGGTTCCTGACAATTTTGGCATATTTTTCCCCTACAGAATGTGTGTTCATGTAATAGTTCCTCACCACTAGGGACTTCTTTATTTCACTGAAATTGGATATTTCATTTGCACGTCTCTGTTTTGAGAAATTTGCCACTTATAGTTCAAGGAGATACTTATCTGAACCTTGTTTCTCTGCCTCCTGATATTCCACAGTAATATTGTCAAGAATCATTTGTGAATGGTTTTCTTGCAAAATAATTTGGTCACTACATACAAATATACATACCCCAAATGAAGTCTGTTTTGTAGCTGTTTGTGTTCCTCACCATGAATCCTTGATTTGTTTGGTTCTATTTTTTATCACCCCGTCTGTACATTCTGTTAGTGGTTGCTGTTAAAAAAAATTGTTGATAATATTGTAATGCTTTTCTTGTTTGTTTTTAATTAAATTTGAAGGTACTTCACCATCATGACCCTTGTTTTCTTATTCATTTTCTTAGCATTTTCAGCATGTTTATTAGTGGGGTGTTTGGTTTGAGAATCACCTCACCTAGAATGGAATGAATGGTGCCACCCCATGAATTTTTGTGGATGAAACCATTCCTTATTACTCCCTCCATCCCAGCCATGTATCTAGAAAAGCCAAAACGTCTTATAATTTGGAATTGTGGGAGTATTAAGCTGGCCATGTGTTTGTGACAGATAAGGTGATGGATCAATCCATTCCATTCCCCAGAACTGGGAAGTTGGTAGCTTGATGCATCACATCATTTGTCAGACTATCATGTTTTTTTAATGATCTGTGCTATGTATATCTCAGGTTTTTCCTGTACATAACATTTATTGTTAATTTTAAAACCCATTGTCAGGTTGACCTGAAGGTTCCTGTTGTTGTTCGGTTGGAAGGCACCAATGTAGACCAAGGAAAGAGGATTCTTAAGGTAAGAGCTGTTGATGATAGTGGTGCATGCTTTTTAGCTTACATGTTCTGACGTTGTGCTTTATTGTCTGAAAACATACATGTTTATTGGTGATATTTATATTTATCTTTATCTTGCAGGAAAGTGGAATGACTTTGATCACTGCAGAAGATCTTGATGATGCGGCAGAGAAAGCTGTAAAAGCATCTGTCAAATAACTATAGTGTATCAATCTGAAGTTTCTTTTTTTCACTGGTACAAGATGAGCAGTGCTCTTTTACGGATTTCCGATTGGGGGCAGAAGTGAACTGCAACTTTTTTGAAGTGGGGTTATTTTGGCCTTGTTTTCCTGGTAAACGTTGCTAGTGCCAAAACTTTGTGGTCTCATGTTAATAAACATTTATCGGTTCCATCGGGCAGCTACCCATGTTGGTAAAATTTTTGCTGCCAGGTCCTACGTTGCCAGTTTATTCTGCTATACATCTACATTGCCAGTGCCAGTTTATTCTGTTCATTGCCAGTGCAGGAACGTTGTGATCTCGTGTTAATAATGATTTCACGCCATGAATCATATAAAAAATCAATATGTTGAATTGTATTTAAGCATAGATCCTCGAAAAGAAATAGTCAGTACAAGCGGTGTCAGCACCAAGTTAGCCCAAACAACAAGCACCAAGTTTGCCCAAATAACAAGTCGTATCAAGGATTAGAGTTGTAACCGTGCATGCAAGAGGAAATATAACAAAGTCTAACGAGCAGCTTACCATTACCTCTTGTACCTAAATAACCGTGTTTTTTGTTTCCTAAGAAATATCCTTGACTAAATATATATATTCAAAATATTAATATTTATCGTACATAATTAGTATTATTATTAAAAAGATCTTTGAATCTAGTTTTTAATAAATTTATTTAAAGATATAAATATTGCACATATTAGCTACTCCCTCCATTCCAAATTATAAGACGTTCCAAGAATCTTGGAGAGTCAAAGTTTTTCAACTTTGACCAAAATTATAGAGAAAAATATAAAGATTTATACCATCAAATATACATAATATGGAAATATAACTAATGGAGAATCTAATTGCACTTAGTTGATATCATAAATATTATTATCTTATTATATAAATTTGGTCAAAGTTGAAAAACTTTGACTCTCCAAGATTCTTGGAATGTCTTATAATTTGGGATGGAGGGAGTATAAATCAAGTTAAACTTATACAGTATATCAACAACGACAGTTATTTAGGGACGGATGAAGCAAGACGGAAGATAAAAGATTTTGTGATGTGACATCACAAGAAGAATGGACTGTTTTCGGTGTGATCGGCTTACCATTGCCCATGGAAAAAATAAGCCCATGGAAAAAAATAAGTATGACATCAGAGACAAGAGGCCGGACGCCCATTGAAAAGTAAGTATGGGCTGTATGGCACAAGAGGCTGGACGGCTTACCATTTCGGCATTGCCAATGGAAAACCAAGTAACATGAGAGATAATGCACAAAAGGCCGTACGTTCTATAGTAGCCAGACATGGAAAAACTTATGGAACCTACAGGTGCCAGGGAAAATCATTTTTTTTTTGGTGGTGAGCCCTTAAGGGGCTTAGGACACTCGCAATGTAGACTCTAAAGTCTAAATGTATTTATTATATCAAAGATATCATAGACTTGGAGTCTTGGTTTTTCTCTCTCTCTTCGATAAATACATTGTCATATCAGCAAAATATAATAAATAAGAGTGTAATAAATAGACTTAGACTCTATGATAGAGGTGAGTGACCTTATATACCATGGAGTGTCGTATTGGCAAAATCGGCATGTTGGTGGACCAGGAGGCTGCCTGGTATGTAACAGACGAGCTGAAGATGTGTCATATGCTTTTCACTTGTGAACGAACGAAGGAAGTTTGGAAGGAGCTTGGAATTTGGGAGAATTGAGCGCCCAACCACGGACCAGTCCGGCTCTGTTATTTTTTAGGAAGTGATCAGAAGAGGAGAGCAAAGTCCATGATCTAAAAGTGGTACTTGAATTAATACTGGGGGTGGGGGGTCTGGCTGGTATATCTAGTGGGAACGACGACAAGTCGACAATAAGTTCATGATGAGTTTGTTCAGAGGCTGTCTAGGCCTGCCATGTCCATAGCTTCTCTCACGAAGAACTACAAATTAGAAACAACGAAAGGGACAAAAATCCGGTTGGGATGGCAGAAACCCTCGGAAGGAAAGGTGAATGTTGATGCATCTTTTGATGAGAGTATTGGGTGTTGGGACAATCATAAGAAACAATGTGGGGTTTGCTATAGCGGCTTCTCATAGCTATGTTTCTCACCTGGTTAGATGCGTCGATGGTGAAAACATATGCCTTGAAGGAAGGCCTGATGCTCTAGCACAATTTATTGGATGCAATCAGCTTATCGTCCAATCAAATTGCATGAAGGATGGAGGTTTCTCGGCAACGTCAGATGTGTCTTTGTATGATGAATGCAATATTATCTGGACTGGTTTTCCGAAAATATCTATTAAGCACTGTAATAGGGATGTAAATCAGGTGGCACATGAATTAGCAAGAAGAGCTATGCAATCTAAGGCCTTGTTCAGTTCGCGAAATTTGTGGTGAAAAATTCTTGTAGTACTTTCATTGTTATTTGACAAACTTTATCCAAACATGACCTAACTAGGTTTAAAAGATTCGTCTCGACATGAATATATTAAAAGTACGATTAGTTATTTTTTACCTACATTTAATGCTCCATGCATGCGTCTAAAGATTCGATGTGACGGGTACTGCACAACATTTTTGGAAAGATTTTGGAAACTGAATGAGGCCTAAGCAAAATTGTACTTGGGAACTTCAGCGAAATATTGCTCCACCACAATGAAATCAAAGCTCGAGGGCCAAATAGGAGATAGCCAAGTGGGCTGCTGGCAGATGAAAAGTTTTCGAGTGTTACATCGGATGTTGTGGTACTAATTTAATATATTAAAAATATACTAATAAAAAACAAATTTCATATTCCGTCAAGAAACAGTGAGACAAATTTATTAAGACTAATTAATACATCAGTAGCGTAGGTTTACTATAACATAATATTATCAAATTATGAACTAATTAGGCTTAAAAAATCGTCTCGCAAAGTTATCACAATCTGTGTAGTTAGTTATTTTTTGTCTATATTTAATATTTCATGTATGTGTCTAAACATTCGATGTGATAGGTGAAAAGTTTTTGAATGAGAACTAAACACGTCCTAAAATACCCAAAACGAGAAAAATGCATGAAACAACATTTTTTTGTGTGTGCCTTCTTCGTCTCTCTCGATCCCTACGCTCCCATCACTATTCCACGCAACTTTGTCCCTCCACGCACCTTGCCGAACCATTCTAATACCTAGAATTGAGAATTGACCCTTGCGTGCCACCTCCTGAATCCTAATGAATGAGGATGGTGCTCCAATAGGTATCTGCGGTTCTCATTTAGTTCAATTTAAAGAACTAACTAGACAATTTCTTTTCTTATTTTTGTATATCTAGTTCATTTAGTTGAACTACGGAAAAACCGCGGTTCACTCCACACCAACCCTTGAATCATAGACACCAATCCAACACTTCGCATGATGGGCTGATAACAAGTTCTTCACAAACACTTTCCTTACTCACAAAGCGAACTCGCTCTCGTCTTCTCCTCTCGTACCTGCATCCTCTCCTATCTTCGGCGAGCTCGTCGGAGTGGCAGGGAGTGCCTCCCTGCCCAGTACTTAGTAGGTAGTAGCCGTAGAGTTTCTAGAGCTCCCCGGATGGGTGATCGAGGTCTGTTTTGTCATCGCCATTATCATTGCCGTAGCGGTGGTCGTGGTCTTCTCTGGCTATTTCCTCGTTGCCGATGTCATAAAGTTAGCTTTAAATTTTAGTCCACCTCATATTAGATCATATTAGAGCTCTAAATCTCAAAGTTGAGGTAAAATACTCTAAAGTTTCTAGAGCTCTAAAGTATATAAGAGGAGATCCACAACTAGAATCCATATAGAACACTTGGTAGGGAGCACGTCCCAGAACGAATATTATAGATAAACATCTAATCCTCTCATGTTTATGCAAAATAGGGTGGCTAACATACATCGAGGCACGGTAAGGAGTCTAGATCCAAAATGAATTAGAACACATGACATGATTATTAATAAATATATGTTGCGAGTTATTATCAAGGTGACTAAGTAAAATTATCCTGTTACGACGCATGAGCACGTTTGCTAACTAGTAATAATGTGCTATAACGTGGAATTATTATGTACAGTACACTCAGGAGCGGATCTACCACCGAGGCTACCGGGGCTCCAGCCTCTTCTATAGCGCCATAGCGGTTGTGTTCATAGAGCCCCTCCTTAGTCTCTCCATAAAATTTTAGCTATAAGAAAAGGTTACAAATGGCTAGTAGAAAATAATGACACAAAAGGTGATTTAAACCGTATTTTTACTAAAATAGTTTAAATTTAGTTTATTCTAAACTTTTTATCCTAGATCCGGACGTGAGCAGACCTGCTGCCATGGCACGTGGCGGTGCATCAGTGCATGGACCGCGAATCGGTTGGCCGTTCAGTATTGATTTTTCAATCTAGCTGGCACTGAATGGTCGCCGTCATCTGGGAGCGCAACCCCCTCTCTGATTGCTTCGTACTCCCGCTCGATACGAAGAATATAGTAGTATGATCGATCTCGCGCGCCGTTGAGAGGGGAGGGTCCCTTTCCCTTTGCACTGCATGCTGGTTGGAAGATCCCGTGATGGGTGGGGTGGCATGGAGCATCGGGCGTCGGAAAGCTACCTGCATTCATGCATGGGATCCCATCGGGGTTTGGGGGTCGGCCGTCGGCGTCGGCGGGGCGGCGTCTTCCCTTCGCCCATTCTAGCTACGAATTCATTCAAGGACACTTGGACTGGACGACAGGACGAGTCACCCTGGGCATTCAGGTTAACCGAAACCGATCGGTTCCTCGGTTTCCTATGAAATTCGGTTACCTCCAAACTGCTAACCGATCGATTCTTTTGAGAAGTGAGAACCGAGTGATTCGGTTTCGGTTCTTTTTGGTTATCACCGAACTAACCGATTCTTCGAAACTGAGCATTCAAAAAATACACAAATCGATGACAAAATCAGAAAAAAATGAAGATCGAAGGTCGGAGGAGAGACATCGGGTTGCCGACAGCCGGACCTCCACAGCTCCATCCCGTGCGCCGCAGGGGGCGCTACCGTCGTGTTTCCTCTTGGAGGCCTGAGCCGCCGTGGCCCGTGGGACTGCATACGCCATGGTGGAGAGGAAGCAGAGTGGCAGAGAGCGGCGGCGCATCAGGGAGAGAGCCGCGCGAGCCGATGGCGGCGGGGAGGGAGCGACGGCGCATAAGGGGCGCGAGCGGCGGGGAGGGTGGGGAGGAGATTCGCGGTGGCGGCGGGGAGGGAGCGGCGATGGAGAGAGCCGCCGAGCGGAGGGAAGGAGATTCGGACGAGAGGGAGGGGAGGAGATTCGAAGCTGGTGGCGGACTGGCGGCGGGAGAGGGGAGGACGGAGTGGTCGAGTGGAATTAGGGTTTAGAGAGTTTATATATCTAGGTATGTCTATTGGGCTGGGCCTTTCTCTTTCTATTACTGAGCTTTAGCAATTATTTCGGTTTTTCGGTTAACCGAGCCCAATAACCGAATTAACCTTGCTTATTTCGGTTACCTAGAACTAGGAACCGAAATATTCGGTTTCGGTTAGTTCGGTTTCGGTTCTCGGTTATTTTTGCCCAGGGTTAAGGACGAGTACGTAGCCTTTGCATCAAGCCGCAGCATTGGACGAGTAGATGTGATCTGGCCGGCTGGCCTGGCCCCGACATGAATGAACGCACAGTGCCGACGACGCACGCAGACGAACGGCACATCGATCAGGCGAGCGCGCCATCACACGGCCACGACCACGGGTGCAGTATGGTCACTGTTCCCGCGCATGCAGTGTTAGAATCTGATAATCCTACTTATGCGCAACAACCCTTGGATCTTTGAAAGGATGTTGCGAATATGACACAAGCTACCATCGTATCAAGAACGATGTAGTCGAATCGCGTAGAAAACCCTAGATGACGATGAAGCAACCACGACAAGAGATTAGGATTTGGCGAAGCCGACCGCAAATTCTATTAGCACAACTCCAAAAGAGTACAAGTGATTGCCGCTCTCTCACAACCCTACTTGACCCTCCAGGACCCACCGATTCTTGTCCTATACAAGAATTTAGTGCAATAGAACTGTGTAGCCTAATCCTCTTGAGCGCTCCTAATTGCTCCGTACGAGCCTTGGATGAGACCCCTTGTGTTGGCTTGGTTATCTTTCTTGATCTTGTTGTGATGCTTATGGCTTCTACCTCTTGATCTATATAGTTCCTTTCAAGGCCCTCATACATAAAATAGGAGTCCTAATCCTAGTAGGATTCTACACTCAAGACCTAGTAGAACTAGAAGTCCTAATAGCACACCTTTCTTTGAATCCTATTCTAAGTATGATTTGAGTCACCATACAACATGCAGCCAAAGCTCCACAAACTTTCCGTGGCGTTTCTAAACGAAGCATGAATCTCACAGTAATAGGGATCTCTTCCACAAAAAACCAGTATCAACTATGGGAAATGGATTCTTCATACTCGCTGTGCCTACGGCGACGGCGAGCAAGCAGAACACGCGAGATGAGAAGATACATCTGTTTTTTTTTCTTGACCACGCAAATGGTTTGCAGCTCTCTTTATTAAGATAGAGAAAAAATTCTAATATAACACGTATTAACGACGTCCTAGGTGATCAAAAGATAAATATGTTTCATTTCCATTTCTTCTTCTTATTATCCAACACACGAATAGTGAATCACTGTGATGATACTCTGCAGCAATTCCATGAGACCAATACGTACTACTCCCTCCATCCCAAATTATAAGACATTCCAAGAATCTTGGAGAGTCAAAGTTTTTCAACTTTGACCAAATTTATATAATAAGATAATAATATTTATGATATCAACTAAGTGCAATTAGATTCTCCATTAGTTATATTTCCATAATATGTATATTTGATGGTATAAATCTTTATATTTTTCTCTATAATTTTGGTCAAAGTTGAAAAACTTTGACTCTCCAAAATTCTTGGAACGTCTTATAATTTGGAATGGAGGGAGTACTAAATCTTTTCAGGAACCGGGGCCGCGCCTGAGCGACTCGGCGATGCCCGTGGCGAGGCAGTAGGCCACGGACTGGATGGTGACCATGGGGTTGACGCCCACGGCGCTGGGCAGGACGCTGCCGTCGCACACGTACAGGCTCTCGGCCTCCCAGCTCTCGCCGCGCGCGTCCACGGCGCCGTCCCAGGCCGTGGCGCCCATCCGGCAGCTGCCCATCTGGTGCGCCGTGCAGCACAGGCTCCAGGCCTCGGCCTTCGACTGGGGCCCGCGCACCACGTCCACGCCGTCCAGGAACTCCTCCAGCGCGGCCGCCGTGGCGCCCCCGCACGCGAACCGCTGCCCGTCGCTGCGGTGGGTGCCGATCTCCGCCGCGCCCGCCGCCGCCAGGACGCGCAGCGCGCGGCGCAGGCCCGCGCGCATGTTCTCCCGGTCCGTGGCGTCCAGGTGGTACGCCACGCGGCGCTCCCCGTGCACGGTGCCGGAGCCGCGGTCCCGCACCATGGAGAAGAGGTGCACCGTGCGCCCGTACCTGAGCATCCGCTCCTTCATGTCGCTCCCGGACACCCAGGGGAACTGCGTCCCCGCGCCGGCCAGGCCCATCGCCGGCGTCTCGAGGATGGCGCGGGCCGGCGCGCCCGCCGCGCCTTCCACCTTGTGCAGGGACGTGATGATGCCGCCCTCGTACGTCTTGCCCCCGAGGTCCGGCATCGTGTCCGGGAAGTAGCCCCACACCAGCGCCGTCGGGTGGAGGTGGAGGTTCTTGCCGATGTGCCGGTTGCCGAGCCCGCTCCCGCGCAGCAGCACCGGCGTCAGGAGCGACCCGCACGCCGAGACGGTCGCCCTGGCGCGCACCTCCAGCGTCCTCGTGATCGCCGCCGGGTTGGTGCTCCTCGCCACCACGCCGACGCACCGCTTCGCCCTGCCGCCCGCGACCGTACGCTCCAGCAGCAGCTTCTCGGCCTTGCACCCCGTCAGGATCACCGCGCCGCGGCGCACCGCGTCGACCAGCCACGTGCTGTCCGTGCCGCGCTTGTCGCCGGTGCGGCAGCCGTAGCCGCAGCTGCCGCAGTAGTGCCCCTCCGACGAGTTCCTCGACACCGACTCCACCTTGTACCCGAGCTTCTCGCACCCCTTGCGGAGGACCTTGTTCTGGAGCCCCTCCTCCGCGCACCCGCCCGTCACGCCGAGCCGCTCGAACACCTTGTCCATGGCGGCGGCGTACTCGTCGGTCGCGAACAACGGGAGCCCCTGCTCGCGCGCCCACTCCCCGCGAACGTCGTCGGGGGTCTTGATGCAAGCGGACCAGTTCACCGCCGTGCCGCCGCCGACCGTCGAGCCTGCCAGGAGCAGCGCGCTGGCGCTGAGCGTGCTGACGAACCCTCCGCCCTCGTAGAGCTGCTCCATCGACGGCGCCTCGACGGCCGTGTACTCCCGCGCCGTGAAGTAGTTTCCTTTCTCGATGACGACCACCTTGTGCCCCGCCCCCGCGAGCACCGCTGCCGCCACGCCACCGCCGCACCCGGAACCGACGATGACGACGTCGCACTCGACCCTGCACACGTCCCGCGCCGCGTCATCGGCCACCGTGAGGCCCTTCGCCGCTAGCAACGCCGGCAGGGACGCGTCGGTCTCCTTGGTCGTCTCCACGATGCCGTCGTCGAGGGGACGCTTCTCGGGACGCTCTGATTCCGCCGGCGCCGGTTCGTCGTCGGCCAGGGGCGGGCTGTACCCGATCGCGCGCCAGTGCGGATTCTTCGAGTTCTCATCGGTCTGCAGGGCAATGACACACACAAAATGAAACATAAAGATTCAAACAAAACCAACATGGAACATGAACATTTGTGTCGTCGTCAGGGTTCGCTGATCAGCTGATATCATCATCGCTCTTACAATTCTTGCGTTCACGTTCCCTAAAAGCCTTGACAAAGTTATAGCATCATGTTCCTTTCCAAGTTGTCATTATCAAGACTTTCAGGGTAAAAGAAGATACTATTCCCTCGGTTTATAAAAACATTCGAACTATGGCTTTCGTACTTCAAGTTTGATCACATTCTTAACAAATAATATTAATATTTATTAATCTAAATAATAAATAGTATTAATATTTATTAATCTAAACAAATTTACTATGAAAGTACATTTTGTAATTAATCTAACGATGTTTATTTGATATTTGATATCATAAATATTAATATATTTTTATAAGATACTAAAACGTGATAGAATTGCATGTTTTCTTGAATAGAGGGAGTACTAATAAAGCCGAGACACACTAAACACCATCCATCTTGGAAAAAAGCACTATCTAGTCCCCTTCCTCTGATTCGACTCTAGTTTTTCCTTCCATTTTTTTTCTCCTTGACGACAACTAATCGACAGCAATTGTGGTTGGTCACATTGTTGTGCTACTGCTCCATAGCGATGAAGTGAAGTACACTAGTACAGTACTGAGCAGTGTCTTCATCTATCTACTGTACAATTCTACGGTGTTAAAGTCTGCATAGTACAGACAGTTGAAGGACAACTACTGAGCAACTGCGGCGGAATCCGCCTCAATGCCCCATGACGTGGTCGGATGTCGATCGACGAATCCACCACGACGATCTGGAGTGTGGCGCAGACCCCAGACCTGCCTGTGGTCCTTGGACGTGCACATGCAGATTCAGGGCGGCCTGGCCAGCGTCACAGTCGCACACAGCGTGGCCTAGGCGGAGAGAAGACGTGCAGGCGTGCGGCCACTGGCGTCGCCGCTCATGCACGCACGCACATGCCGTAGCCTCATCGATCGGTGGGCCGGCCGGGCCGGCTCATCCCGTGCTCGCTGCTGCTGCTGCTCCTACTACTACAGCGCAGCTACTAGCGGACGGACGGACACCATCACAAGCAGCAGCAGAGGCTAACTGAAGCGAAAGCGACTGCTACTTTCTACCGCGGCGCCGGCGGGCGGACCACTGGGGAGTGCTGCAATGAGTGGAAGTTGCAGCAGTCTTACGCTTGCTTACCCAGGAGTAGAAGACGTAGAGGCAGAAGACCTTGGTGACGACGAAGAACATGCGCAGCGGCGGGAGCAGCGTCTGCCGGCTCCACCGCCGGAGCGCGCCCTCCCGCTGCTCCAGGGCCAGCTCGTCGAACCGGCGCACGAACGGGAACCGCCACGACAGGCACGGGGCCCCGCACAGCGCCAGCGAGCCGAGCCGCGTGCCCAGCAGCCACAGCACGGCGCGCACCAGCGCCAGCGCCTCGGGGAGGCACTTGCGCGACATCAGCTCCGCCACCTCGCTGGGCACGGGCGGGTCGGCGGCCGACGCGAGGAGGAACTCCTCCACGACCTTGTTGCTGCCGTCGCCGCCCCCGCCGCGGCCGCCGTGGTCCTCCTGCGGGTGGTGGCGGTGGTGACCGTTCCGGCGGCGGTCCGGCGGCAGCGACGGCACCAGCGCGCCACAGAGGGCGGTGAGCGCGGCCATCTGGCACGCCGAGAACCCGTGGGTGTACCGCTCCCTCTTCGCGCCTCCTCCTCCTCCCCGAAGGAGAGGGTGTCCCCGCTCGTTGCCCGCGCCCATGGTGACGACTGCGTGGCGTTGTACTGGACTACTGGTGCTGCGCGTGATGCGGCTGAGGCTGAGTTTGAGGGAAGTGGACAAACACAGTGGAGGCACTGGCTTTATAATAATAGCACGGCATGGACATGGAGGTTCAGGTCACCTTCGTGCAGCTGCCGCGCTGCCTCTACGGCACGCGCAGCAACCACGACGTGTACCGGAGTTGTAATTTTCAATGGACTTTCTCACTCTTTGGTAATCTGTTGCTATCTCTGGATATGTCAGTTTGTTAGTGCCATTGATTAAACAATAGCAACTTCATTAACTGATGGATGGGGTGATACAGACTTGCTACAGATCGAAACACTTCTCGTCTGACGGCAGCCAACCATTCTGCTGCCGGCCCAACTAGTTCTAGAATACTGGGGACCTGCCTTGCCATTGCCACCCTGATCTGATGGCGACCTCATCTGGTGGTGGCACGGGCGCACCGCTGGCCCCCGCCCGCCGGCTTCGGGACCGTGTGTGTTGGGATCTTGTTACCAAAGTCTGGAGCTGATGGAGTGATGGATGGCCATATGGACGGTGGGGGGTTGCAACGTACAAACTGAGAGTCCTGATCCTGGTTCCTGCCGAGCTGATCCTCTGTTATTTCTGTTACTACTTACCGGTTACTGCAGTATAGCGTTGCTTTGCTACTGATGGCACGCATGTCGGTACTGTACCTACCTGAAGTCGTCGTGCTCGCCTGCTTCCGTAGCCTTGATCAGGCGACACTGGCCCTGTTCGAACGGTGCAGCTATATGCCTCGACAAGTTAACTACCGTCTCGGTCTAAATTATAAGTTGCTTTGACTTTTTTTTTTGTTACATCCAATTCGTTATAGATCTAAATATACATTATATCTAGATACATACTAAAATTAATGTAACAAAAAAATCAAAACGACTTATAATTTAGAATGGATGGGTTATATTTCATTACTCTGTGTAAGAGCATGTTTAACACGTCTCAAGCTCTAAGAGCATACGTGGGTTTACCATTGCACTGGCAAAAACGAGCTACCATGCACCTTGCAACAACGACCACAAATAGAATCCGATGCCCATAGGCGACAATCAAAATCGAGCATTTTGGTTTTCAACCAAAGAAACCATGAGGTGAGGGTTTCACAACAATACCTTCTAATGAGAACATGGTGTCATGAGGTATAACTATCCTTTGTCATCGGTAGAACATCAAGTATGATGTTATTGATCTATGCCAACCCTTTTCTCAATGCTTGAAGAGGGATCACCATCGGAGATCTCTGTGGCTCCCTGGCGTCTTTGACAACGATGCAGTTGACTGTTGAAACTTCAAATATCAAACTCATGTTTCTACAGTGACTCCCGTGTGGGTATTAGTGGATAAATTTGGTGGGGCCTAAAATCTAACTGTCCATGGGTTACACGAAAAGTTTGATGCCCCACCACGAAAGAAAAGCAGTCTGCATCCAAAATCTCCCGCACACTTCATGTGTCGCGTGCACCAGTGGATATCATTATTAAATTTTGTATGGGTCCATACATTGGACAAATCCAGTGACTCCCCCAAGGACAGACTAAGTAAATTTACTCATAGGGCTAGCCTATTCTTCGGTGCCCCCCCCAAACACTTGCTTCCTCATCATGTCACTAGGTGTCATGCATATGCAAAGTTAGACAACATCTAATGTCAATAGATAACCACAACCACATTAGAGTTTCCCTCTTAATAATACAATATCAATCCTAAATCCGACCATACACTCTGTCGGTAAAATGAAACCCCTACATTATACCTTTTCATTTGGGTTTGCCTCTATTTCCTTTCTCTTCCTTTTTCTTTCCGATGTCGAGAACGTGATCAACTTGGACATCACCATCGTCTCCATGGTAGCCTACTTGCTCAACTCTTTGGTGTGGACATAACCTACCTTATACAACACTTAAGCATGTGTTAGTCCATTAGTTGTCACTCAATTATCAAAACTAAACTAGGCTTCAAAACCCTTGACTTACCAACAACTACAACCTCCGCACAATTCACTTGAGATCCCTTTACTAGGTACTTAGGGACAGTTTGGTAGGACTTTGGCTCCTCCTAAAAGGGATTTGCCTTTGGCTCCTCTAGTGGATGTGACTTTGGCTCCTGCAACTAATGTGTACATAGGGAAAAAATGAACTATAGACAACGGCTAAAAGATATGGTACCTCTAATATATCTGACCCAATCACATAAATACTAACACCGATAGCACATACCTAACCAAAGTCAGTTTAGGGAATTTCTATCCTTTCATTTTAGAGGAATTGGAATCCACTCAAAAAACTAGACTATTTGGCTTGAAATTAACATTCGACGACTTTTCAAAGTTGAAAGGATCTAATCAGCCTAGAGGGGGGTGAATAGGTGATTTTTGACAATCTGAAACTTCACAAACTAGAAAATGTAGTTAGACAACAACCGGTGTTGCCGGTTTGTTTGGGTAGGTACTACCGGGTGTGATGCACCGGTACTACCGACACAAACAAACGGCGCTACCGGGATCCTAAGAAGGAACTACAAATCCAGTGTAAGTGAGTTAGGAATGTAATACAAGTATGAATCCCACTTCCCTAAGAATGATACACAGCGATTCTAGCCTTACCAAGCCTTGGTTGCTTTCCACGGTGTGGATCGAGCCTTCTCAACCTAAGAAAGAGGTAGGGAGAGGAAGAACACAAAGAACACAAGTAATATGCAAAGTAGAGACAACAACAAGCACACGAGACACAACGATTTATACCGAGGTTCGGCCAATCCACAAAGGAGTGCCTACGTCCTCGTTGTTGAGGTGACCACAAAGGTCGGAGTCTATTTCACCTCCTAGCCTCACTCAAGCAACCACAAAGGCTACTAGAGTTTATCCACTAGAAATCACAGGGGTAATACAAACGCTTCGGGGAGCCCTCACAAATGAATCAATACGGGCTACCACGAAGAACACCTAACCGGCTAGAGCTCAAGAGTAAAAGACACAAATCAAGCCGGCTAAATGGAAACCAAGTGCTCAAGTCGTAGATCGAAGCTTCCCACTCTCTAATCTCACTTCCCTAGCTCAAATCTTGCAAGTGAGTGAATCTAGGAGCAAAGGGAGAGAGAGAGGGGGGAGGAGCCAATGCTTGGAGGCTCTTTGTCTGAAGTTAGGTCGCAATAAGTGAGTGGAAACAGTGGGTGACCGTCAAACGAGGAGAGGAGAGCAATTTATACTCTCCCAGTCCCGAGGCTGGTTGGTAGTACCGACCACCCATGGTCGGTAGTACCGACCAGTCACTAACGGTCGCACAGATCTGGATCTGACCTAAAGTCAACTACCGGCCTCAGGTCGGTACCACCGAGGGGCGGTAGTACCGGCCCTATGGCGGGTACTACCGCCAGGCCAAAACGGCCGCGGACAGAGAGCTCCGCAGAAAAGGGACTTGGCCCCTCGGATACTATCGACCAGGGTCGGTACCACCGAGTGTCGGTAGTACCGACTATATGGCGGTACTACCGCCAAGTCAAAACTGAGCGAGTCCAGAGAGCCCTGTAAATCTGACTTTCTACCGGCTTGGGTCGGTACCACCGAGGGTCGGTAGTACCGACTAAATGGCGGTACTACCGCTAAGCCAAATCGAGCGTGAACAGAGAGGTTTGCAGAAAACCCTCTCCTACCGACCAGTGTCAGTACCACCGAGGGCGGTAGTACCGACCATATGGCGGTACTACCGCCAGGTCATTTTGAGCCTATCTAGAGAGATTGTAAAACTGGCTTGCTACCGGCCAAGGGCGGTACCACCGAGGGGCGGTAGTACCGGCCTTATGGCGGTACAACCGCCAGGTCATTTTAAGCACGAACAGAGAGGATGTTAGAGCAGCGCGCAGAGTAGGCCATGGTCGGTACTACCAACCACCCATGGTCGGTACTACCGACCACACAGATTTACCTCTATGTGTTCGTGTTTGTGCGGTGTCTCTCAAGCAAACTTTAGTTAGTCGATTTGAGCACTTTTCTCCACATCTAGCCAACCTAATTTGTGACCCTCTTGATAGTCCGGCTTACCTATAACTCAAGTTTTAAATCAAACTTTTAAACCATCACTCGAGCTAGGCATCTTTATGTCCAAATCCATCCAACGTGCTTTATTCACGAGATTTCAACAGTTCAAATCTTTCTAAGGACTAACACCTGCATATATGCTCTTATAGATCCGTTAGTCCCTAATTTGATTGTCATTAATTAGCCAAAACCCACAATGGGGGCGAATGCCTTTCAAACTCCCCCTTTTTGGTAATTGATGACAACCAACTTAGGCTTACAATAAGGATAGAAAGAATTGAAGCTTTTGGATTCCAAAAATTTAGTTCGAGCTCCCCCTTAGTGTATGCTTTGGATATGAATTTCAAACCTTGACTTAAAGCAAGGTTGCATACACAAGAATAAGAGCTCCCCCTAAATTTTGCAATTCGTGGGGTGCCTAAGTGTGCGTGACAACATCATATATGACAATTTGTGATGCATGGTCTACATGACATGGTGATCCACGAAACAATGAAATAAATCGAAAAAAACAATCACCATCCATGACATGAGCAGAAATAGGGAGGATGAAACATACATGAATTTAACATAAAGCTCAAATGTTTTACATCTCATCACATCACAAATAAGACAAGTAGCATAACCACACTTAGTTCTCAAAGTTTAACTCTCTCTCTCACGAAAAGAACTATTACAACAAAAGAAGCCTAACACTCTCCCTTTGACATCAAATGCCAAAAAGGGTAGGCCATGATAAGCATAAGAAACTAGTAATAGCCACTGGAAGAACCACCATAGCCACCAAAGAGAGAGGAATACGCGCTGGCGCCAACATCACCACCTGGGAACGACGACGATGGAGCGGTGGAAGGATCCGGCGGAGGAGAAGGAGCGTGGAAGCCACCACTCCTAGCTGGATCGGCGTTAGGGCAGCAAAGCCATGTAGGAGCCACCGCCACCACCTTGATATGATGTGGATCCGCCCAGAAAGGACGAACCCGCACCATAGTCAGGGAAGTAGGGAGGAGGCTGGTACGAGGGCAGAGGCTGAAGAGGCTGATACATCTCGGAGGAGAAGATCCCAGCCTCATCACCACCCTGCTGCGGCTGCTGCTGGCCACCGTCGTCATCGTCATCATCATCATCGTTGCGCCTGGGCTGAGCATCGTACTAGGCGAAGGGATCTGGGAAGGGCCGGAGAGGAGAACGAGGACGAAGACCAAGATGCTCACGCACCTCCTGCTGATGCCGCTCGTCACGCTCAGCCTTGTAGCAACACCAAGAAAAGAACTTGCTGAGGGCATAATGAACAGCACCACCACCCCCACTCTGACGCCGCTCAGGACGCGGAGCAGAAGGGGCAGCAGGAGGCACCTCCTCATGAGTCAGCTCCTGGCCATGAGCCTCGCCAGGAGCTGCAGCGGCTGCAGTTGGAACCTCACCACCTTCATCAGCTCTGCCTTTGCCCAAGGAGGAGAACTGCCGAACATTGTACTCCTTCAAGGTCCGATCATACTTGTTGACGCAAAACGTGACACCTCGCGCCAAGCACACAGCAAGCCGAAAAGCTGGCTTCAATCGGGTGCCCGGAGTGTGTTGATTCCGGAGATGTGCCAGTCGATTTGACCTGAAAACCAACAAGGGATAAAAATGTGAGAATACCTCTGGAACGTGCCGGGTGAGACCAGACAGTTCCATATGTACGGCTTCAAAAGCCAATCACGACGGCACACAGCTATAGAAGTTGTCTGTCAGAGCATGTTTGTAAAATCATTCGGCAAGTATGAAAACAGAGTATGTAAAGCATATTAACTGCCGAATACACATGTAAGGAGAGACATGCTCGAACAGATTAGAGATGTTATAAACAGGTAACTTGCCAAAATAGATCTACTCAAATAACACATGCATAGGCCAATCCAACTAATCTGCCGCACGTTTAGTCTTCATAAACCCGTCAGGTATAAACTCAAGCAAAACTAATCCACCGCATGATACCACTTGCTATGAGTCTACGCCACTTCTTATAATTAGATTAATCCACCGCATGATACAATCTAATTATAACAAGCTAAAAGCATGCATATATTTGAATAGATCTATAAAAGCTCATTACTCGTGTAAGCATAACCAAAATCGGCAAACCAGCCGAATTGGGGTCCATGAAGAAGGAACAAACAAGCAAGCACGATTAAACTAATCTAAAACCTGCATCTGCCGCACAATACCTAGTTTTATCAGAGCCTAATCGTAAATGTCATGCGTGAACCCGCGACATGTAACAATCTGGATTGAACTTTGATCCGGCCACCATGATGTTATGATTAGCAAAAGCACAAGCAAACTTGTGAAAAAACAAGGCCGAACAAAGATCAATCTAGATTGGGCAAAAGAGTGTTACAAGAATTAAATAAATAAAACATGTAACACATGATAACTTGATGAATCTATCAGATCTGCCAAATCTAATAGAGCCGATAACTATTTTTACTCATGACTCAATCCGCTGCACGATACAAGGCACAAGCAAAAACTTCCCGTCATAAGCTTAAATCCACCGCACGATACTAAGCTTAACATACGAGACTACTTGCATCATATCTGAATCCACCGCATGATACTAGACATGATAGCAAGGTTGCCGGTACTTACGGAGGTCGACGGATCGATGATTCCTCTCGAAGAACTCGACGACACGACTAAGGACTCAAAGACGACACAGGGCCGGTTTGTATTGATGTGGTTGTGAACAATTTTACAATGGTCGAGGGCTTATATTTATACCCTGGACGAAACACGAGTCCTAGACGATTACGATTTTCATAAAAAATATGGAAAGGTACAAATTCTATTCTTAATCTCTTCGGCGTCCTCCATTGTCATGTGTCTTCTCGTGCAAGCCGGCTTTACTCGCCATGTCCATCTTCTGAATGGGGCCACCGCTTTGCAAAATAGCCGACCGCATAGGTATTCACCGAAACTCTGAGGACCAAACAGCTGCCTGATTACTTGCCGAATCCTTTCCTCTCTGCTGGTTGGGCCCACTTGTCTTCTCCTCGTGCGTGCGAAAATCTGGTGTTAACACATGCCCCCTAATTTTGGGATAAATATTTATTTCAAAATTCCTTTTTCCTTGTGCACTGACGTGGAACCTCCGGAAGCATCCACCTTCACACGCCATAATTGCTGTACTTGTCAATTCATCTCCCGATGTGCCTCTGGGATTCTTTAAAGTCCCCCTTTTACTCTTATTTCGGCTCGTGCTTTCCGAACTCCCCTGCTTCGTTTCCAAACCAGAAAACCCTCTTTTCTCCTGTTACCCCTAATCAACTAGAAGATGTCTTCTAAGGCGAGCCGCCATAGCTCCGAGTTCGGAGCTTCGAGCACCTCCAAGAGGAGGTTTGTCCTTCATCGTTTTCGTCCCGAAAATGAAGCAGCCACCCTCACACTGTTGCTCTTGTTCTTAGGGGGACCGGTGACGATCTTCCCGAGGACCTGTCCCAGAAGATTGTAGATCTTCAGTTTGATTTGGAAAGGAAGGATCGGGAAATTACCCGAATTTCTAAAGAGCGTAATATCGCTCGGGAACGGGCCGTCGGTAAGCATTCTTTCACTATTCCTTTCCTCACTTTCTCCCTCTATTTCTACCGATTCTTCCCCCTTTTCAGCTCTGGAGGCCAAGCTTCATTCTCTCGAAGCTGCTATTGCTGATCTCGCCTTTACGACCAATGCACCGGGCACGACGGCCCTGAGGCGGGTGAACAAAGTCACCCGAATCATCCCTGAAATCTCCAGAGCTGGCATGGGATACGGCGCGGCGCTTGCCTTCAATGCTGTACGGATCCATTCCGGCGCCGACTATCGTAATTTCGATGTCTGTGAGCGAGGACTAGAGTACTGGGTAGCACATTCCGTAGATGATATGAAGGAAGCTGGAACAGATCTGGCTGATTCCTTCGACCATGACCTCCCGATCAGATAGAGGATAGGATGGACGAACTGATTTCTATTGTAAACTTGAACCCTCCTTCTGTAAAATAAGAAGTTCCTTTTGTTCGTCCTGTTTTGAAATCAATCTGCGATTGATCCTTCGAGATCAATGTGTGCTCCATTTTGTGCATTAGTCACTAATTCCTGTTTTTGCCTCAACGGCGATGCTTATTACATCGGCCATTACTGATAAATCACATTAGATACCTTTGTCTTGCGGACAACCGCTGTAATCGATTATTTTAGATCCGAAGTCCAATCTTTTCTTAATTTTCCAATGTCATCAGGACAGTCTTCTTTAAGGAATTTCTTCGCCTATGTTCCTAACGCCAATCGGTAATATGAGTCAATCAACCAGACGAAACTGAATAACCTTTAACCGAATCTTATCGGCTTCCCGATTCTGAAGTCACGATTTTTCTTAATCATCAAAAGACTTGACTTGGCCCAATAACGGTCCATAAGCTGTGAAAACTCTACTCTGATGCTTGACCTCCCAATGCGCAAGCCACAATTCTATAAATATGACTGTATACAAGCTGTCTCCAGCTAAACAGCTTGACTTGCAAAATCTCCACCTTTCAGCTTCCAGCTCAAGTTAAAGAAAGAATCCTCTGCTTACGTTCCCATCAATGGCAGGCAATGGCGACCACAGCAAACATCCCGTCAGAGCAGGAAGAAATCGAGCACTAACTCACCAACGCCATAGGTAAGAAGCTAGTCTCCTGCCCCCTTGTGATAGCTCTCATTATCTATCTGTTTCTGATTCATCGCCCATCTCCTTTTTAGGATGGAGTCTTCTTCCAGCCAAGCTTGGGTTCCTCCCCCAGAAACGGTAGCTTCAATAATTTCTTTCAAACCTTTCCCCAAGCCACCAGATTCTGAGTTCGATAATTCATTTTAGTAGACCCATCTGGACGCTCTTCGGCACGATGAGGAGAGGGACAAACCCCAGAAGGGACTGGAAGATATATCCAAGAAGCATGATATTGAGGATGCTGAATGGGCAGACCAACGGAAGCAACTCTGCAGTATAATCACGGGTTAGCAGAGTCTTGGTTCTTCTCCTTCTCCTGATTGAGTTCGCTTCCGCCTAATATACCCTTTTTCTTGTCAGCCTTGTCTGCAGAGAACAACCGCTTGAAAGCTGCAGCAAACAAAGTTGCCTTCAAGATGAATGCTTGTGGGGATTCAGTTGAAGCTCGTCTTGAAGCTGTGATCGATCGCATAGATCAGGCCGTCGTCCAAGGTGTGCATGCTGGGGTTTCCTTCGGGCTAGCGGCAATGAGCTCCTGGACCAAAGAAGATTACTCCCTCCTACCAGTTGGCTTCACAGGCGGGGTCCGGATGAACTTGAAGACCTTGAGATCTATGACAACCACGCTACTGCCATTACTGAGATCATTGATTCGCAATCCATTATAAACAAATTATTCCCAGGGTAGTTTGCATTAGGATGAATCTACGAATGAGGCTTTGCAATATATGAAACTGGCTTCTCTGAATAACGCCTACTTGCATTTCTCAATTCCCCAGTAATTTTCTCTGATTGCAATACTTCTTCAGAAGAACGTTTGCCGAATGTATGACGTCACTCTAGCCTGAAAGGACCGTGACGCCTAAGAGGGGGGGGTGAATTAGGCAACTTAAAACTTCTACTCTAAACTATGGCCTCTAATTTCCACCTAAGCAAAACCTATGCAAGAAAGTAAACTATCTAATGTGCAACTAAGGTTTTGCTAAGTGTGTTTGCTATCTCTACCGCAAAAGGAGTTATGCAACCTAGTTTCCAAACCTATCAACTAGCAAGAGTGAGCTAGGAAGGGTAAAGCACATAAACAAGGTAGCAATGTAAATGCGGAAGCTAAAGAGTGTGATAGAGATGCAAACTCCCGTCGATGACTCTGGTATTTTTACCGAGGTATCGAGAAGCGCGCAAGCTTCCCCCTAGTCCTCGTTGGAGCCCCTCGCAAGGAATCCCTCGCAAGGGCCAAGCTCCCGGTCGGGTAACTCCGTGGATAGCTCCGGTATTCCCCACGCGCAAGTGGGTCTCCGGTTAAGCCACTCGTGGCAAAGCCTCTCCCGGATGCTCTCCGCCGTCTTCACTATCAAGTTTCCGGCCGAAGCGCCGCGGGCCTTGTTCCCTTCGGTACACGGAGGCGGCCACACCACAAACTCGGTTGGTGTGATCTCGCAAGACTACAAACCCCGCCGATGTACAACCACGGTGCGCGCAAGCACTGGTAGATGAGAGGTTTTCAACCTCACTAAACACTAGGCCTAACACCTAGAGCAAGCGCAAAGCGGTGGTCTAACTAGCTTAAGTACTTCGCAAAGCACCTCTACTAATCACCTAGTATATCTCTGAAGCACTTTGGTGGTTAGAGCAACTAAATATGTGTCTATACACTTGGTACACTTCCTTGAGCTCCAACCCCATGTTTTGGGCCAGCCATGGGGGTATTTATAGAGCCCCAAGCAAATAGAGCCGTTGGGCAAAGAGATGCACTTTTCAGACATCGACCGGACGCACTCACGTCCTGACCGGACGCGTCCGGTCACTCACACCGGCTAGTTGTCCGCCAGCACAGGCACTGATCGGACTCTGGCATGAGTCCGGTCGCAGACGACCGGACGCGTCCGGTCACGATTTTGTGCCTCTGGAACCTCTCTGTGTTCGATCGGACTCTGCTGAGCTCCAGTGTCCGGTCGACGTCGTAGCGTCCGGTCACGCTGCCACGCTGATGAACAGTCACATCGTCGCGTCCGGTCCAACTGGCGTAGCGTCCGGTCGCTTTTGACGTGGCGCTGTTGGCTGGGTGAACTGACCGGACGCATCCAGGCCAGCGTCCGGTCACTGCGAAGCAGCGTCCGGTCACTCCTTTCTTCTTCGTTTCTTCGCGGTTTCTTGCGCCGTCTTGGTTCCGTTCTTGTGCCTTGGACTTTGCTTGATCTTGAGAGTCATCTATTGAGCTTCAAATGTCTTGCTTGAGGTGTTGATCATCGGATCACCACTTAGCCTTTGTCCAAGTCACACTTGCACCCTATTGGACTACAAAACAAACACTCGCAAACGCATTAGTCCAATTTGGTTTATGTTGTTCATCAAACACCAAAATCCGAAGTCAAATGGTCCGAGGTTCATTTTCCTTAGAATCTCCCCCTTTTTGGTGATTGATGGCAACACGACCAAAACAAGCAAATAGAAGATACAAAGTTTAAAATGCAATCTACTTGCTAGGATGCAATGCAAAGGCAAGATCATATGATGTTTAAAAGATACCAAATTGAAATACATTTCTTCTAGCATATCTTGCCCTTGCCATAGAGTTCTCTTTGTGACTTTATGGATTAAGACTCCCCATGACTCCATAAATCACTTCCTCCCTTTTTGAACCATTCCCATGAAAATAACCATAGAATTTTTGAAAATTTGATTTTGGTTATTTTGTTTGTTTTAGTTTGGGCTTGATTTTGGTCCCTACACATTCTCCCCCTTTGGAATCAAACACCGAAAAGGAAGACATTAAAGCTCTAGAAAGGAAACATTATATAAGCTAAACTCCCCCTAAGTATATGCATACATATGATGTAAGGCTAAAGCATATGCATAACCGACAAAATAAAGCATAAAGGAGTTTAAACTATATAATGTATGGAGAGAGCATATAAGAGTATCAAAGTGAAATCAACATAAGGTTATTAGGAAAACCATATGTAGATACCAAATGACTTCTCATCACATATGATGCTTGTCTCCGGGAACTCCATTTTCCTTGCAATGAGACTACTACACACATGATAGACTTGAAAGTAGTGTTAGTCTCAAAGTTTCCAAATTGTAGAGTAAACTCCCCTAAAAGGTGTGCATACAAGTTGGAATACTTGTGGGAGACATGCACATTGACTTGTAAGGTCAAACTACCATTTTCCATATTGATATTACAACAATGTGACATCAATTGAAGATGGTAATTGAGGTAGTTTATCTATAATTTGGACTTTGGCGCATATAAGATAAATACAAAGTAAAAGAAGCTATGTGCCGTGCTTCTAACCAATTAAACCATGTAGAATTTCTCTAAGAATGAGAATGATACTGAGCAAAACTACCATATGATAAGCCTAATTTGCATGACTAAAGATATGAACATACCAATGCAAACATAGGCCATGAAAGGAACTAGATTCTGAAAGAAATTGCAAGGCATTATATCAAATGAAAGTAATTGCAAGAATTTAAATCTAGTTACCTAACATGGGAAGGGGAACTTGGGTCCATAGTACCCACTAACATACTTGGCAATGGCATGATCAAATGTGATGCACCCCATGATATGCACCCAAAACTTTGCCAAGTCTCCAAATTCCCCGAAGCCAAATTGGCAACTCATTTCCCTTTCGGGACCCAAACCTTTTTGGTGCTCTTCATGGTTGAGATGATGTCCTTAGGCACCCAAATACGTTTGGCCCCATTGTTGGCTTGCTTGTTCACCTTGATGGCCACCACCTTGTCATTCTTCTTCTTCTTCAAAAGATAAGGTGTGGGGGCCTTCTTGTTCACCTTGTTGGTGTAGGTGTTGGAGAGCTTGCTTGTTTGCTTTTTGTTTTTCTCTTTCTTCTTTTCTCCCCCATGCTTCACCTTGCACTCATAGGACTTGTGGCCTTCCTTGTGGCAAAGGTAACAAACCACGGTTTGCTCCTCATCAAGCTTCTTCACTTCCTTGTTGGTGTTATCTTGATGAGTTCGGGTTTGCTTCTCCTTGCCTTTTGCTTGGGTCAAGTCCTTGGTGAGGCGAGCCACTTCTTGCTTTAGTAGCTCATTCTCCATTGCAACTTCTTGTGTACATGTTTCTACAATGACACTCTCAACACAAGCTTGTTTGCACATGGGTGAGTCTAAATCAAGTAAATCAATGCAAGAAGTAGAGGCATCCTTTTTAGGCATATTAAAGATTGATTTTCCAATTTTAGGTGCCTCGGTGGGGTTTGCTCCGATGGTTTCAAGATTAGCAACTTTATTAGTTAGCTCATCACAATGTTTGCACATAATTTCTATTTTGGCAAGCAAACTTTTATAAGCATCTTGTGTGCTAGCTAACTTTGCTTTTAGTTTTTCATTTTTCTTAGCAAGTTGCTCATCATTACTTGTGCTATCATATGTGCTTATACTAGCCTCAAGTTTCTCAATTTTATTAGATAGCTCAACATTTAAGTTTGAAAAAGTTTCATATTGGTCTAGCATAGCATTGTAGGCTTGTTGAGAACTATCTAATTTTTCTTTTAAGATATTAATCTTCTTTTGTTGGCTAGTACAAGCTTTAGCATATTTAAGATTATCTTGCATAAGTTGATTGTAAGAAGGTAGCTCATCATCACTATCACTATCACTATCTCTATCACTATCACTAGAGATAGGACTTGTGTTACCTCGTGCCATAAGGCACATACGTGAGGAGCTTGATGATGAGTGCTTGCGGCCATGTCTCTTGTGACGGGCTTCATCATCACTTGATGAATCATCCCATGTCTTGATGGTGGTGAGAGCTTTGGCCTTGCATCCCTTCTTTTTCTTGTCATTGGGTGTGGGCTTTTGTTTTGGACAATCTTCCACAAAGTGCCATTTCTTGCCACATTTATAGCAACCCTTTTTTCTTTGCTCTCTTCTTTGATTGGTGAAGAGGCAATCTTCTATGGTGATGGGCACACCCTTGACATTGAGCTTACGGATCATCCTCTTCACTCCTTTCATGAGCTTGATTGTTTCTTCTTCATCTAAGGAGGAGTCGGATGAGGTGGAGGCTTGATCATCATCACTTGATTCTTCATCTTCATCATCCTCTTCTTCACTTGAGGAGCTTGAGCTTGTCTCAACTTGCTTTTTGCCCTTCATCTTTTTGTGCTCACAAGAGAGAGCAATGTCTTTGCTTGATGAAGTGGCTTCTTCTTGACCCATCTTGCGTGACATCTCAAATGCCACCAATTTGCCAATGACAATGGCCGGGGTCATGGTGCTCAAGTCCTCCATGTTGTGGAGGATGGTGATGATGGTTGCATATTTGTTCTTTGGAAGAACGGAGATGATCTTCCTCACAATATCCGCATCACCTAGCTTTGTAATTCCTATAGAATGGAGCTCATTGATAATTAGATTCAAACGAGAATACATATCACGAACAAACTCATTATCATTCATTTTAAAGGAATCATAACTTGTTTTTGTTAGGTGATGTTTTTGCTCACGTACATTATTTGTACCATCATGGAGCTCATGTAGCTTTAACCAAATTTCATGAGATGTTTGCAAAGTAAAAACTTGGTTGAAGACATCCATGCTAATAGACTCAAACAAGCAATTTTTAGCTCTAGCATTAAGATGAATTTCTTTTTCATCACCCGCGGTAGGCTTCTCGGGATTCTTAATGGGTTTCATCCCATCGCGGGTGACTCTCCAAACACCTAGATCAACGGCTTCTAAAAAGCAAGCCATTCTAGCACTATAGTAGGGAAAGTTAGTGCCGTCAAAGTGTGGAGGCCTAGAGGTATCCATCCCAACCTCTCTTAGGGGCGTCGGCTCGAAGGCGATTAAGCCAAGAGTCCACAAGAGAGCCAACCGGCTCCGAGACCAATTGAAAGGACCGTGACACCTAAGAGGGGGGGGGGGGGGGGGTGAATTAGGCAACTTAAAACTTCTACTCTAAACTATGGCCTCTAATTTCCACCTAAGCAAAACCTATGCAAGAAAGTAAACTATCTAATGTGCAACTAAGGTTTTGCTAAGTGTGTTTGCTATCTCTACCGCAAAAGGAGTTATGCAACCTAGTTTCCCAACCTATCAACTAGCAAGAGTGAGCTAGGAAGGGTAAAGCACATAAACAAGGTAGCAATGTAAATGCGGAAGCTAAAGAGTGTGATAGAGATGCAAACTCCCGTCGATGACTCCGGTATTTTTACCGAGGTATCGAGAAGCGCGCAAGCTTCCCCCTAGTCCTCGTTGGAGCCCTGAAAGCCCAAGTTTGGTTTTGGATAATTGATGAAACCCATTGGACTAACCTTTGTCATTAAGTGCTTGATTAGCAAAAGGTGGTCCATGGCTCAAGTGAAGCATGATGATGGACATGTGATGCAATGATCAAGTGATTGGTCGTAAGATGGTCCATATCTTCACTAGAAGAAAAGAAGAAAGAGGAAAATAAAAGAGCTCAAGGCAAAGGTATAACCAATAGGCTCTTTTGTTTTTGGCACTCGAGACACCATAGAGGGTGTGAGTGTATTTAGGGTAGATAGCCGTACTATCAAGAGGAGAAATTCATAGTATATGGTTATCAAGTTGCCTCTAGTTGCATTTGCATATGACATAACTAAAATGAGGCGATAAATCCTTTGAAAAATGTTTTGAAAATGCTAACACACTTGCACAAGGTGGCGTACACTTGTTTGTGTTAGCACATTTGCAAAGGAGAAGTTGTTGGAGTTGTTTTGGATCAACACAGGGAAGAAAATGAAGTTTTCTGTGTGTTGTCGGTGGTACCGACCCTGGGTTGTCGGTGGTACCGCCCAAGGATGCAGCGTGCGGACCTCTCTGTTCCGAGGCGTTTTTGGCCTGGCGGTGGTACCGCTATTACCTCGGTACCACCGCCGGCGGTGGTACCGACCGGATGGTCGGTGGTACCGTGGCCATGGGGCGTTTTGCAGTGCTCTCTGTAGGTTTTGAAAATGGCCTAGCGGTAGTACCGCCATTACCTCGGTACTACCGCCCGCGGTGGTACCGATGCAAGGTCGGTAGTAGCTTGTTTTCCGCAGAACTCTCTGGAAGCGGCCAGTTTTGGCCTGGCGGTAGTACCGCCATTATGTCGGTACTACCGCCCTCGGAAGTACCGAGGTCAGAAAGTTGTCTGGGAAATCTCTGTGCAGACCCCAGTTTAGCCTGTCGGTGGTACCGCCATAGGGCCGGTACTACCGACCTCGGAGGTACCGACCAAGAGTCGGTGCTTTGCTTTTTCCAGCGGGTTGTGAGTAAACGGCTAGTTTGACCAAGCCGGTAGTACCGCCCAGGAGGTGTCGGTACTACCGACCAAGCGCAGAAAGGTGGGGGTCGAGCCGCCGTCCTCCCCTCTCTATATATAGGTCGTGGCCGGCTAGTGGGGACTCTTCTCTTGACTTTCTAACCTCTTGAACATCCTCTTGAGCAAGATCTAATCCCTCCCTCTGATCTCTTTGATTGTTAGTACTAATCCAAGTGAGATCGAGTGAAACCAAGAGCTTGCATTGTGTTCTTGCATTCTAGAGGCATCTTGGTGATTGTTGCTGCGGATTTCTTTTTACTCTTGGCACTTGCCGGTGCCTAGACGGCTTGGTGGCAGCGGAGGAGGATTGGCACGAGTTGGTGATTGTTCGTGGCCATCCCAACGACTTTGTGAGGGGCTTGTACCTCCCCGGCGAAGAGCCAAAGGTAACTCCTAGTAAATTGCGCGTGTCATTGAGTTACCATTGCTTGGGGTAGGTTCTTGTGGCGCTCTTGTGGAGAGCTCGGTGTGTGATACCGATTAGCCACCGAACCACGAAGCCTTGGTCGACACAACGAGGACGTAGCGTGCCGGCAAGCACGTGAACCTTGGGGATAAATCTCGTGTTCATATTGTGTCCCTTGGTGATTGGCATTCCATTGTGATATCAATTATCTTCACTTGCCCGGTTCGGTAAAATCACACTACCACTCTCTTGTATTCCTTTGTTCATACTTGTTATAGAGTAACTTGTTTCCCTTGTTAATAATAGTAGTAGCTTTGCTAGTATAGCTTGTTTAGTTTTGCTAGCTCTCTTGTGTAGCTCACTAGTTTAGTAAAGTAGTGACTTAGTCCTTGTGTGCCCTAGAGATCATAATTAACTAGACTTGCAAATAGGTGGCTTGCATTTAACATAGAGCTAGAGCAACCGCATTTATCGCTTTGTTATTGTCTAACAAATTGCTCTAGTGCTTTGTAGAATTTTAAATTAGGCTATTCACCCCCCCTCTAGCCAATTAGGACCTTTCAAGTGGTATCGGAGCCAAACACCGTTTGATTCAAAGGCTTAACAACCTACGGTGCAAATATGGCTCAAATTGTGTTCAACCATGTTGGGGGCAAACCACCGTACTTTGATGGGTCATCTTTTGATTATTGGAAGAGAAAGATGAAGATGTACCTTGGCTCCATCAATGATAGGGTGTGGGAGGTCACACAAGATGGTTATGTTATTGTCAATGAAGAAGACCCCACCCCTAGAGAGCGTGAAAGCAAGCAATGCAACACAATGGCGCTCAACACTATATACAATGGCATTGATCCAAAAGTGTTTGAGCAAATCAAAGATCTTGAGAAGGCAAGTGAAGTATGGGCAAGACTAGAAGAAACATATGAGGGCACTTCAACGGTAAAAAGTGCCAAATTGTACATGCTCAAAGATAAGCTCACAAGCTTCAAGATGAAAGAGGATGAAACAATCCCGGAGATGTTCTATAGACTCCAATGCATCATAAATGATCTCAAGAGTTTGGGAGAGAAAGTGAAGGATGAAGACTTCACCCACCGGTTCTTGAGTTGCTTGCCCAAGCGATTCAAGACATTGAGGACCATCATCATGAGAGGAGGATTGCAAAATGTGACCCCAAATGAAGTCCTTGGTGATGTAATGACCGAAGATCAATACAATGATGGTGGTGACGTTGAGGAGGTGAAGGAAGAGGAGAAGAAGAAGAGCTTGGCATTCAAAGCCACTTCTTCATCCAAGAGCAAGAGCAAGGGCAAGGCAAAGCTAGAATCAAGTGATAGTGAAGATGAAGATTCTAGTGATGATGATGAGGCCATGGCACTTCTAGTAAGAAAGTTTGGAAGATTCATGAAGAAGAAAGGCTATGGTGCAAGAAAGAGAAGGGACAACAACAAGAACAAGGGCTATGTGAGAAGATGCTATAAGTGCAAGAGTGAAGATCACATGATAGCCGATTGTCCTCAAAATAGTGACAATGATGATGAAGCAAAGAAGAAGAAGGACAAGAAGGAAAAGAAGGAGAAGAAGCTCTCTTTCACCAAGAAAAAGAAAGGTGGATCCTATGTTGTGACATGGGATAGTGATGCATCATCCGATAGTGATGATGAAGAGCACAACAAGATGAAGAAGAAGGCACTTGCAAGTATTGCTATCAACAAAAAGCCTTCTATCTTTGACACTCCATCTACATGCTTGATGGCAAGGCCATCCAAGGTACCTTCCTATGATGAGAGTGATGATGATGATAATGAAAAAGAATACACTAATGAAGAACTTATGGACATGTTTGAGCAAGCTCATGTTTGCTTTGAGAAGAAGAGGAAGGAGTGCAAGGAATTGCGCATGAAGGTTAGCCTTCTTGAGCAATCTCTTGATGAGCTCAAGCTAACTCATGAGAGGCTAGAGGTAGCCCATGAGAAGCTTGATAAAGCTCACACTAGGCTTGAAGAAGCCCACTCCTCTCTCCTCACTCAAACCAAGATTGAGGACTTTGCTCAAACATGTGACATAGGTATAACATGTGACTTAATCAATGAAACATCTTACACACCTATTGTCATTGCACCTCCCAATGCTTCATCTAGTTCATGCTCCACCGATGCATCTAACTCAAACATAAAAGATGGTTTTACTTGTGATGCATCATTAATAGTGGAAAATGAAACCTTAAAGAAAGAGGTGAATAAGCTCACTTGTGCCTTAGGCAAAGCCTATGGTGGAGATGCCCGCTTGCTTAAGTGCTTGGGTGGCCAAAGATTTTCCCATGAGAAAGAAGGAATTGGCTATACCCCCAAGAAGGGCAAGGCGGCCTTTGCTCCTCACAAGACTAGTTTTGTGAAGGGCAATGGACGCTATTGCATAAATTGCAAGCAATCCGGGCATACCGAGCATAATTGCTATAAAAAGAACCTAAACAAGAACAAACCAACCAACCTTGGTAAATCAATTAAGTTTGATTCTTGTTATGTGCTTTACAAGGGTGTTAATAGTGTAAGAGCTAAGTTTGTTGGTACACCTAAGGAGGGCTCAAAGAAGAAAGCCATTTGGGTACCTAAGAGCTTAGTCACTAACCTTGGAGGACCCAACAAGATTTGGGTACCTAAGCATTGAATCTTCTTGTAGGTCAATTACAAAGCCGGAGGAAGGCATTGGGTGCTAGATAGTGGGTGTACCCAACATATGACCGGGGATTCTAGAATGTTCAACTCAATCAACACAAATGAAGAAGACTTCAAAGTGGATAGCATCACATTTGGGGACAATAGTGAAGGCAAGGTCAAGGGACTTGGTAAGATTGCAATATCCAATGACTTGAGCATCTCAAATGTCTTGCTAGTAGAGAGCTTGAACTTCAACTTGCTATCGGTAGCTCAAATATGTGATCTTGGTTTCAATTGTAACTTTGGTGTTGATAATGTGATGATCACTAGTAATGATGGAACCAACCTAGCATTCAAAGGATTTAGATATGGAAACCTATACTTAGTTGATTTTGATGCAAAGGAAACTCAATTGACAACATGCTTGATCACTAAGTCTAGTATGGGTTGGCTATGGCATAGAAGGCTTGGTCATGTTGGGATGAAGCAACTAAATAGATTGATCAAATATGACTTAGTTAAGGGCTTGAGAGATGTTGTGTTTGAGAAGGATAAACTTTGTAGCTCTTGTCAAGCCGGCAAACAAGTTGGAAATACTCACCCTATGAAAAGTGAAATGAGCACTACTAAAGCATTTGAGCTATTGCATATGGATTTATTTGGGCCAACTACATACACTAGCATTGGTGGCAATAAATATGGTTATGTGATTGTGGATGACTTCACTAGATACACATGGGTATTCTTTCTTGGTGACAAAAGTGAAACATTTGCTACATTCAAATCTTTTGTCAAGAGAAGTCAAAATGAGTTTGAGACAACTATCAAGAAAGTGAGAAGTGACAATGGAAGTGAGTTCAAGAACACAAGAATTGAAGAGCTATGTGATGATTTTGGCATTAAGCATCAATTCTCGGCAAAGTACACTCCTCAATCAAATGGGATAGTTGAAAGAAAGAATAGAACCTTGATTGATATGGCAAGATCCATGCTTAGTGAATACAATGTGAGTCAATCCTTTTGGGCTGAAGCTATCAACACGGCTTGCTACTCTAGCAACCGACTATATTGCCATCCTATGTTGGAAATGACACCATATGAGCTATTGAATGGAAGAAAGCCCAATATTGCATACTTTAGAGTATTTGGTTGCAAGTGCTATATATTGAAGAAGGGCACAAGATTGAGCAAGTTTGACAAGAAATGTGATGAAGGGTTCCTACTTGGATATTCAACTACAAGCAAAGCATATAGAGTATGGAACTTGGCTAGTGGAACACTTGAAGAAGTTCATGATGTAGAATTTGATGAAACCAATGGATCTCAAGATGAAAATGAGAACTTAGATGATGTGAGAGGCACTCATTTGGTGAATGCAATGAAGAACATGGATGTTGGTGATATTAGGCCAAGAGAAGTGATTGATGTTGAAGATGACAAAGAGCAAGTGGTCACCATCCCAAATGAGCAAGATAGTGATTCTCAAGTACAAAATCAACAAGTGGCTAGTTCATCATCTCCCAATGTGCAACAAGCGGATCAACTGAGTACAAGCAATGCGAATCAAGTGCTTCAACCTTCAAGTATAGCAAGAGATCATCCCTTAGATTTGGTTATTGGTGGCATTCAAAGTGGTGTTCAAACAAGATCAAGATTGGCAATGTTTTGTGGGAACTATTCATTTGTGTCAACTATTGAACCAACCAAGATTGAAGAAGCTTTGAAGGATGTTGATTGGGTTAATGCCATGCATGAAGAGCTAAACAACTTCACAAGAAATGAAGTTTGGGAATTGGTTGAGAGGCCTAAGAGCTATAATGTTATTGGTACTAGATGGGTATTCCGCAACAAGCAAGATCAAGATGGCCTAGTGGTGAGAAACAAAGCAAGATTGGTAGCACAAGGTTACACTCAAATTGAAGGGCTTGACTTTGGAGAAACATATGCACCGGTTGCAAGATTGGAAGCAATTAGAATCCTATTAGCTTATGCTTGTGCTCATAACATCAAGCTATATCAAATGGATGTAAAGAGTGCATTTCTCAATGGCTACATCAATGAGTTGGTATATGTTGAGCAACCTCCCGGTTTTGAAGATGAAAAGAAGCCCAACCATGTCTACAAATTGAGAAAAGCATTGTATGGCTTAAAGCAAGCTCCAAGGGCATGGTATGAAAGATTGAGGAACTTCCTTCTATCCAAAGGGTTCAAAATGGGAAAGGTTGACACCACTCTCTTCACCAAGAAGATAGGGAATGACTTGTTTGTGTTGCAAATCTATGTTGATGATATCATATTTGGCTCAACCAACCAAGATTTTTGTGAAGAGTTTGGAAATATGATGGCAAAAGAGTTTGAAATGTCCATGATTGGAGAGCTTAGTTACTTCCTTGGTCTTCAAATCAAGCAAATGAAGAATGGTACTTTTGTGAGTCAAGGCAAGTACATCAAAGATATGCTCAAAAAGTTTGGTCTTATTGATGCAAAAGCTATTAGTACACCAATGGGAACAAATGGACACTTGGATGGTGATGCTAGTGGCAACATGGTGGATCAAAAGTTGTATCGGTCTATGATTGGAAGCTTACTCTATGTGACCGCTTCAAGGCCGGATGTCATGTTTAGTGTGTGCATGTGTGCAAGATTCCAAGCTTCTCCAAGAGAGAGTCATTTGAAGGCAACAAAGAGAATCTTGAGGTACTTGAAGGCTACACAAAATGTTGGGTTGTGGTACCCCAAAGGAGCAAACTTTGAATTAATTGGGTACTCCGATTCCGATTATGCGGGTTGCAAGGTTGATAGAAAGAGCACATCGGGCACATGTCAATTATTGGGAAGGTCACTTGTATCTTGGTCTTCAAAGAAACAAAATAGTGTGGCACTCTCTACCGCCGAAGCCGAATATATTAGTGCCGGTAGTTGTTGTGCACAACTCCTATGGATGAGGGCAACCTTGAAGGACTTTGGAATAAAATTCAAACAAGTGCCATTGCTATGTGACAATGAAAGTGCGGTGAAGCTCACAAACAACCCGGTGCAACATTCAAGAACCAAGCACATTGACATTAGGCACCACTTCATTAGAGATCATCAACAAAAGGGAGATATATCTATTGAGAGTGTTGGGACCGATGATCAACTTGCGGATATATTCACTAAGCCACTTGATGAGAAGAGGTTTTGCAAGCTAAGGAATGAGTTGAACATACTAGATTTCTCAAATATGTGTTGATAATGCACCCCACTTATATGACTTGCCTCTCCTCCAAGCCCAAGCAAAGGTATTATTGTTTGACATTTGCATCTCATACCTTGCTAAGGACTTGTTTAGAGCATCTAGGCATATCTAGTAGGTTTTGGACCTCATTCATTGAAAATCAAATGACTTTGATGTTGGTATGGTACCACTATTGCTTCTATGATTGTTATGATCTAGTGGTGGCATATGACATGTTTATGGGCTTGCAATCCTAGTGTTTGACTATAAACATGAGCATTGAAGTATATAACCGACATGAGTAAGATAACCATTGCAAGATGTGTGAAGAAGCTTACTCTAGAGCAAACCGTGCTATATATGGTATGCAATTGTTTATAGTTGAACCACAATTTGATCAATTTCTACTCCCATGCTTTACAAATGAAAAACTCACCTTTTGTGGTCATTGATGACAAAGGGGGAGAAAAATGGCATAAAAGATATGCAAAAAGGGAGAAGAAGTTGCACAATGAGAAAGATTTATGAAAAGAAAGGGATAAATTTTTTTTTAAGCACACAAGTAGGGGGAGCAAGCCTATGAACTTGATTGAATGCATTTGCAATGTGCATCTTACATATGCTTGCTTGCATTGTCTTGCATTAGTTTGTGTTTTCAAGTAGTATCTCTCTTGTGTGTTGCTTGCTAGACTAGAACTTGAATGATGAAATGAAGTACTAGCATGCATAGGGTAGAACTAGACTTTTGAAATTTAACTTTTTTTTGCCAATATATTTGCTTAAAAGTTGGCTTACAAGTTGTATCTAGTTCATTATGGTGCTAAGGATGATCATGAGTTTTGCACTCCGATTGGTATCGCGCTTCAAAGGTCCATTCTTTAAACCTTAGTATCACAAGTTAGTAATTGCTCACCCAAAATTTTATATCCATGCATATGTGCCGAACCTCGAACCAAACTCTATAGCACATATGTAGGGGGAGCAAATACTACCTTGGTGTCTCAAATCTTTATCATAATATCTTGTATGAGGGTTGTCATCAATTACCAAAAAGGGGGAGATTGAAAGCCCAAGTTTGGTTTTGGATAATTGATGAAACCCATTGGACTAACCTTTGTCATTAAGTGCTTGATTAGCAAAAGGTGGTCCATGGCTCAAGTGAAGCATGATGATGGACATGTGATGCAATGATCAAGTGATTGGTCGTAAGATGGTCCATATCTTCACTAGAAGAAAAGAAGAAAGAGGAAAATAAAAGAGCTCAAGGCAAAGGTATAACCAATAGGCTCTTTTGTTTTTGGCACTCAAGACACCATAGAGGGTGTGAGTGTATTTAGGGTAGATAGCCGTACTATCAAGAGGAGAAATTCATAGTATATGGTTATCAAGTTGCCTCTAGTTGCATTTGCATATGACATAACTAAAATGAGGCGATAAATCCTTTGAAAAATGTTTTGAAAATGCTAACACACTTGCACAAGGTGGCGTACACTTGTTTGTGTTAGCACATTTGCAAAGGAGAAGTTGTTGGAGTTGTTTTGGATCAACACAGGGAAGAAAATGAAGTTTTCTGTGTGTTGTCGGTGGTACCGACCCTGGGTTGTCGGTGGTACCGCCCAAGGATGCAGCGTGCGGACCTCTCTGTTCCGAGGCGTTTTTGGCCTGGCGGTGGTACCGCTATTACCTCGGTACCACCGCCGGCGGTGGTACCGACCGGATGGTCGGTGGTACCGTGGCCATGGGGCGTTTTGCAGTGCTCTCTGTAGGTTTTGAAAATGGCCTAGCGGTAGTACCGCCATTACCTCGGTACTACCGCCCGCGGTGGTACCGATGCAAGGTCGGTAGTAGCTTGTTTTCCGCAGAACTCTCTGGAAGCGGCCAGTTTTGGCCTGGCGGTAGTACCGCCATTATGTCGGTACTACCGCCCTCGGAAGTACCGAGGTCAGAAAGTTGTCTGGGAAATCTCTGTGCAGACCCCAGTTTAGCCTGTCGGTGGTACCGCCATAGGGCCGGTACTACCGACCTCGGAGGTACCGACCAAGAGTCGGTGCTTCGCTTTTTCCAGCGGGTTGTGAGTAAACGGCTAGTTTGACCAAGCCGGTAGTACCGCCCAGGAGGTGTCGGTACTACCGACCAAGCGCAGAAAGGTGGGGGTCGAGCCGCCGTCCTCCCCTCTCTATATATAGGTCGTGGCCGGCTAGTGGGGACTCTTCTCTTGACTTTCTAACCTCTTGAACATCCTCTTGAGCAAGATCTAATCCCTCCCTCTGATCTCTTTGATTGTTAGTACTAATCCAAGTGAGATCGAGTGAAACCAAGAGCTTGCATTGTGTTCTTGCATTCTAGAGGCATCTTGGTGATTGTTGCTGCAGATTTCTTTTTACTCTTGGCACTTGCCGGTGCCTAGACGGCTTGGTGGCAGCGGAGGAGGATTGGCACGAGTTGGTGATTGTTCGTGGCCATCCCAACGACTTTGTGAGGGGCTTGTACCTCCCCGGCGAAGAGCCAAAGGTAACTCCTAGTAAATTGCGCGTGTCATTGAGTTACCATTGCTTGGGGTAGGTTCTTGTGGCGCTCTTGTGGAGAGCTCGGTGTGTGATACCGATTAGCCACCGAACCACGAAGCCTTGGTCGACACAACGAGGACGTAGCGTGCCGGCAAGCACGTGAACCTTGGGGATAAATCTCGTGTTCATATTGTGTCCCTTGGTGATTGGCATTCCATTGTGATATCAATTATCTTCACTTGCCCGGTTCGGTAAAATCACACTACCACTCTCTTGTATTCCTTTGTTCATACTTGTTATAGAGTAACTTGTTTCCCTTGTTAATAATAGTAGTAGCTTTGCTAGTATAGCTTGTTTAGTTTTGCTAGCTCTCTTGTGTAGCTCACTAGTTTAGTAAAGTAGTGACTTAGTCCTTGTGTGCCCTAGAGATCATAATTAACTAGACTTGCAAATAGGTGGCTTGCATTTAACATAGAGCTAGAGCAACCGCATTTATCGCTTTGTTATTGTCTAACAAATTGCTCTAGTGCTTTGTAGAATTTTAAATTAGGCTATTCACCCCCCCTCTAGCCAATTAGGACCTTTCAAGCCCCTCGCAAGGAATCCCTCGCAAGGGCCAAGCTCCCGGTCGGGTAACTCCGTGGATAGCTCCGGTATTCCCCACGCGCAAGTGGGTCTCCGGTTAAGCCACTCGTGGCAAAGCCTCTCCCGGATGCTCTCCGCCGTCTTCACTATCAAGTTTCCGGCCGAAGCGCCGCGGGCCTTGTTCCCTTCGGTACACGGAGGTGGCCACACCACAAACTCGGTTGGTGTGATCTCGCAAGACTACAAACCCCGCCGATGTACAACCACGTTGCGCGCAAGCACTGGTAGATGAGAGGTTTTCAACCTCACTAAACACTAGGCCTAACACCTAGAGCAAGCGCAAAGCGGTGGTCTAACTAGCTTAAGTACTTCGCAAAGCACCTCTACTAATCACCTAGTATATCTATTAAGCACTTTGGTGGCTAGAACAACTAAATATGTGTCTATACACTTGGTACACTTCCTTGAGCTCCAACCCCATGTTTTTGGCCGGCCATGGGGGTATTTATAGAGCCCCAAGCAAATAGAGCCGTTGGGCAAAGAGATGCACTTTTCAGACATCGACCGGACGCACTCACGTCCTGACCGGACGCGTCCGGTCACTCACAACGGCTAGTTGGCCGCCAGCACAGGCACTGATCGGACTCTGGCATGAGTCCGGTCGCAGACGACCGGACGCGTCCGGTCATGATTTTGTGCCTCTGAAACCTCTCTGTGTTCGATCGGACTCTGCTGAGCTCCAGCGTCCGGTCGACGTCGTAGCATCCGGTCACGCTGCCACGCTGATGAACAGTCGCATCATCGCGTCCGGTCCAACTAGCGTAGCGTCCGGTCGCTTTTGACGTGGCGCTGTTGGCTGGGTGAACTGACCGGACGCATCCAGGCCAGCGTCCGGTCACTCCTTTCTTCTTCGTTTCTTCGTGGTTTCTTGCGCCGTCTTGGTTCCGTTCTTGTGCCTTGGACTTTGCTTGATCTTAGAGTCATCTATTGAGCTTCAAATGTCTTGCTTGAGGTGTTGATCATCGGATCACCACTTAGCCTTTGTCCAAGTCACACTTGCACCCTATTGGACTACAAAACAAACACTCGCAAACGCATTAGTCCAATTTGGTTATGTTGTTCATCAAACACCAAAATCCGAAGTCAAATGGCCCGAGGTCCATTTTCCTTACATAGCCGACTAGATCTTATTCCTGATATGTCACGTCACCCGGCACTGCACTTACTGCGCCCCACATTTCTCTTCCTCCAATAAACCTACCACTTGAGAAATGCTAGGATTACTAGATCATGAACACTCTTGCACTAAAGGCGATATAAAATAATATCGGCTATAACTTAAACTTCTTGGAACATTTTTCTGCTAAAGGCGATGCTTTACATCGGCTGTATAAAAATATCCTTGAATCCGTTCCAGATACAATTTCCATGCGTTCGGCCTTCAACAAGTGGTGCCGAAGCTCAATCCATGAGTGATGCATACACGAACAAAATTTCTCTATAGCCGAATACCCTTCTCCGGGTTTAACATTTTCGGCTAAAGCTAGCTGCTACCTATCTTTTCCTTTAAACTTAAAATAAGGGCCGATCCCATTACAAGGCTATCGGCCGCCACATACAACTTGAAATGATCACCAAGTTGTGGAAGTGCCTTCATATATCTTCCAATTTTACCAAATCCTCCTGTTGTACGTCACCTCTCGTGAATTCTTGATTTTCTTTGAGCTTCAGTAATGGAGAAATAAACAGAACTTTTAAACGCTTGAGACCCAAACTTGGTATACATCGGTCCTATTTTGGCTTCATCATCAATACTTTATTCCTTGTCAGCCGACATGAAACTCGGTCTCAATTCTTCCCCATTACCATCAGCTGGACCATCTATTCAAAAATTGCTCTGAGAGCCGATCGTTTGAATCGGCTGTTGGTCCTTGTCGAAAACGTTCACAGGACCTACTTCCCAAGCTCTTCCGGAGAAGCACTCGACACCATCATATTCCCAGTAGATGGGTTCTGTGTTAGCAATACTCACTGAATCATCAGCATGGAAAATCTCGATGTCATCTCCAACCCATTGGATGAGGAACTGATGCATGGTTGATGGTACACAGCAATTTGCATGTATCCAATCTCTCCCTAATAGTAAACTGTATGCCCCCTTGCCGTCAATGACGAAGAAGGTAGTGATCAAGGTTTTAGTCCCGATCGTCAACTCAACATGAACTGCACCCCGAGTATCAGAGGAATTACCAGCAAAGTCTCTTAGCACCATGTCAGTCTTCAATAAGTCTTCACTTGCCATACCAAGTTTTCTGAAGGTGGTATACGACATGATATTTATGGCAGCCCCTCCATCAATGAACATCTTGCTTAGTGGCTTGCCATTAACATACCCCCTCATATAAAGTGGCTTCAAGTGCCGATGCTTAGCTGGTCTATCAAATACCGCTTGTTGAGCTAAGACGAGGTGAGCCAACAACTCTTGGAATTCATCTTCATCGAAATCTGAATACACCTCGTCTCGGACATCCTGTTCTTCGGGAGCTATGAATTCTGATGGAAGAAAGAAAGCCATGCATGCATCAGCCGAACGATCACCTCTATCCGGCCTTTCTTTAGGACGCCAAATTTGTTTCATCTTGGCACTTGCCTGCGCTAACTCTCTGTTTCTTAAGCGTTGTACCCTTCTTTTCTGGCTTCTTCTCAATCCTGGCGGACACCACTGTCCTCTCTGCCAGACATACTCGCGGTACTCTTCTTCTCCAGTGTGTGCCCAACTGTGATTGGCAAATCCTCTTCCCTGCCAATCTTCAGATTTATTTATTTTTAAACGTCGATCGTCCCCAGGGACTCGTGCCCCAAGCCTTTCATGGACAGAACGGCGGTTGACTCGAGACTGCCTATACTCAGAGTACTGATCACTGCACTCAGGGCAGTTGTTCTTAACAGGCAGCTTCAAGCCTTCGTTCCAACAATACTGGAAGAACGAGCATTCCCAATGAGACTGTTCTTGCTCCCTCAAATCTTCTCGTTCTTCTTGGTACATCTCTTCTTCGTACCTTCGTTGTTTTTCCAGGAACTTCTGCTCCTCATAAACTCTCTGCTTCTGGTACCATTCCTGTTCCCGATGCCATTTATTCAACAGAATACGCGTCGTAACCCTGGGTCTAGAAGTTTCACCCGTCTCAGCTCGGCTATTTTGGAACCGAACCCTCTGCCGAAGCTCTTTATTTGTAATCTGTCAATCAGGGTTAACAGTACCAGCTTCCCTCACTCTATCAGAGGTTAACACTTTCATTTTGCTCTTACCCCTAGGATCAGCTGCATTGACCATATTAACAGAGAAAGACACAGTGTTCTGTCCAAAAGGGGTATCATCAACCTTCATCTTTCCATCAAACCTCAGATGCCCGTCATGGATAGCTTTCTGGATACACACTCTGAACACTCGGCAATCGTTTATGGAGTGGGATCTAGTATTATGGAAACCACAATACTTCTTGTCCTTGACCCCTTCAGGATGCAGCATAGGATGACCGTCCGGCAACTTGATGCGTCCTTCCTTCACCAAATACTCAAATAATTTATCTGACTTGGAAACACCAAAGTCATAAGTACCTTTTTGTTGCCTCAGCCATCGCTGGTTGACTTGAGTCGACTCTTTAGCCCAGACTATTTTGGCCGCAACTATTTCATCTTCATTATTGTATTCAGTTGCCTCTTCCAGAAAAGCCTGATACATCTCAGCAGCCACATCACCCTTCTGGAATTGATTATTCCTCTTGAATCCCTGGGCTTGACTGCTCATCGTTGTCAACCTCTGTGATAACTGCCCGAGGTCATCAAATTCCATGCCGAATAGCTTCTCTTTGATACTCGACAACATGCCAGCTGTAGCTATCCCCGGCAACTGGTCATCCGGCAAATTCAGAGAATAACAAAGATTCTTGGTTTCCCTGAATCGGCGCAGATATTCGTGTGGCGTCTCGCCAGGTTTCATCCTTAGACTCATGAGGTCGACCAACTTCCTCTCACTGGTACCCGTGAAGAAATACGAGTGGAATTTCTGTTCCAGCTCTGCCCAGGTATTGATAGAATTTGCTGGCAGAGAAGCAAACCACGAGAAGGCTGGTCCTGTCAATGACAATGGGAAGTACCGAATCCTCCAAGCTTCATCCGTAGATGCTTCTCCAAGCTACATCAAATAGCGGTCGATGTGTTCTATAGTACTGGTGTCATCCTGGCCTGAAAACTTGCCAAAATCAGTGGGAGGCTTCACCCTTGGAGGAAGTGCTACCCGATTATACCATTCCGGGTAAGGGGACTTGTAAGCATATGACTGACTCTTTGGTTTTAGGCCGAATTGATTTTGCATCATATCAGCCATCCTATGCATGATGAGGTCAATATTTGAATCAGGAGCTGCTTGTGCTTGCCCCCCAGGATGTAGTCCTGACGAACTCTTGTAGCCTGGATTTGGAAGAGCATTGATTGAGCTATAATTGATGAACTCCTGATATCCATCTCCAAACATATTCCTTTGTATCCTCTTTGTTGCAGGAGACACTTTCGAAGTAGATTGCGGGACGTTCCCCGTCGTGCCGAACGTGACCTGGCCATAAGTCTGGGGAGGTTGTTGCGTCTCATGAGGAACAATCCCACCTGTGCTTGGGCCTGCTCCACCTCCTTCTGTGATCCTTCGACGTTGAGGTACTGGGAACAACAATGGCCCTTGCATTGGACCAGCGGCTTCTTCAAAGTGTTTATCTGCTGCTGGACCGAAAATGCTAACCATGATAGCATGAAAAGTATTCAAGAAAGCTGCCTGATGACTGGTCATGGCTTCCGATACGGCTTTGTATACTAATTCAGTCATCTTCCGAATAGCTTCCTCTTCATCATTGTCAGACGGCTCAGATTGGTGATGAGGAATGATCTTTGGAAATTCTTGCTTCTGGAAAACTTTGCCGCTCTTGTTCTTGGAGAAAGATGCCAAGCATTTGAGCTGGAATTCATCACAGACCTGTTGTACTAAACTTTTCAACTCTAGCGGCAAGTCATCCATGATCACATCCAGAATCTGATCATCGCTGATCTCAGGCATCTTGAAACGAAGTGGTCCCACCGGGCGTGCCAAAAAGTGTGTTGACGCAAAACGTGACACCTCGCGCCAAGCACACATCAAGCCGAAAAGCTGGCTTCAATCGGGTGCCCGGAGTGTGTTGATTCCGGAGACGTGCCAGTCGGTTTGACCTGAAAACCAACAAGGGATAAAAACGTGAGAATACCTCTGGAACGTGTCGGGTGAGACCAGACAGTTCCATATGTACGGCTTCAAAAGCCAATCACGACGGCACACAACTATAGAAGTTGTCTGTCAGAGCATGTTTGTAAAATCATTCGGCAAGTATGAAAACAGAGTATGTAAAGCATATTAACTGCCGAATACACATGTAAGGAGAGACATGCTCGAACAGATTAGAGATGTTATAAACAGGTAACTTGCCAAAATAGATCTACTCAAATAACACATGCATAGGCCAATCCAACTAATCTGCCGCACATTTAGTCTTCATAAACCCATCAGGTATAAACTCAAGCAAAACTAATCCATCGCATGATACCACTTGCTATGAGTCTACGCCACTTCTTATAATTAGATTAATCCACCGCATGATACAATCTAATTATAACAAGCTAAAAGCATGCATATATTTGAATAGATCTATAAAAGCTCATTACTCGTGTAAGCATAACCAAAATCGGCAAACCAGCCGAATTAGGGTCCATGAAGAAGGAACAAACAAGCAAGCACGGTTAAACTAATCTAAAACCTGCATCTGTCGCACGATACCTAGTTTTATCAGAGCCTAATCGTAAATGTCATGCGTGAACCCACGATATGTAACAATCTGGATTGAACTTTGATCCGGCCACCATGATGTTATGATTAGCAAAAGCACAAGCAAACTTGTGAAAAAACAAGGCCGAACAAAGATCAATCTAGATTGGGCAAAAGAGTGTTACAAGAATTAAATAAATAAAACATGTAACACATGATAACTTGATGAATCTATCAGATCTGCCAAATCTAATAGAGCTGATAACTATTTTTACTCATGACTCAATCCGCAGCACGATACAAGGCACAAGCAAAAACTTCCCGTCATAAGCTTAAATCCGCCGCACGATACTAAGCTTAACATACGAGACTACTTGCATCATATCTAAATCCACCGCATGATACTAGACATGATAGCAAGGTTGCCGGTACTTACGGAGGTCGACGGATCGATGATTCCTCTCGAAGAACTCGACGACACGACTAAGGACTCAAAGACGGCACGGGGCCGGTTTGTATTGATGTGGTTGTGAACAATTTTACAATGGTCGAGGGCTTATATTTATATCCTGGATGAAACACGAGTCCTAGACGATTACGATTTTCATAAAAAATATGGAAAGGTACAAATTCTATTCTTAATCTCTTCGGCGTCCTCCATTGTCACGTGTCTTCTCGTGCAAGCCGGCTTTACTCGCCATGTCCATCTTCCGAATGGGGCCACTGCTTTGCAAAATAGCCGACCGCATAGGTATTCACCGAAACTCTGAGGACCAAACAGCCGCCTGATTACTTGCCGAATCCTTTCCTCTCTGCTGGCTGGGCCCACTTGTCATCTCCTCGTGCGTGCGAAAATCTGGTGTTAACAATACTCAAAAGTTGCTCCAACCACATGCTCAATGATATGCATCAAATAAGGAGCAAATGGCAAGTCCTTGTGCAGGTCATTGTACACATCAGAGATCTTCTGCCACAGAAAGTGAGAAATGCTGAAACGACCATCTGGCTGAGAAAAACGCACAAGAACCTTAGGAGCGTCTTTCCGAAGGTTGGTGTTGTCTCCACTCTTGGGGTCCAGGGTAAGGCGCATCAAGTTGTTCAGGACAAAGTAGGCTGGCTTCAGCCCACTGACCTGAAAGTTTGCCACCACGCCATGCATATAGATCCCTGAATTTTGGAGCTCATCATGAAACATGCCCTCACCATACATCTCAGATAGCCTGGGGGCATTCCTGTCTTCTCTGTTGAACCCCAACAACCTGGCAAAGGTGTCAAAGTCACACCTATAGTGGACCCCCTGGGTCATCCAATGCATCACCTTAGCAGGCTGATCAATAAAGAGGGTGGCCCAGAACTGACATATAATCTCCTGGTTGTAGCTACGCTCACCAGACACCAACCCCAGAATCCTCCAATCCTCCAGCCTCTGAACCAAAGCATCTATCTCTTCAGAACCCCTGTCAGACAGGGACCGAATAGACAGACGCTTGTGCTCAAAAAGGGGAGGATGCCCCTTAGCACAATACCCCTTCCAACATACTGACACATAGTAATCCTGATGAAACCGGGACCAAAACCTCTTGTCCACTGAGTCGTCTCTGATAAGAAGGTAGGGGTTCTCTAGACACTGGCTTCTCAACAGATTCGCCCGCTTCCTATCAGAATAATCCAAGACATTTCCAGGAAAAGCGGGGCTCACCATCACTGCACCGGGCTCACCATGCATATGAAACACCCGGTTGATCAACAACAACCCGGATGTCGGAGGGGACGGGGGTCCAACACGAGGATCGATGGAATGACCCTCACGCTCAAGACCACCCGGCATAGCTGCACCACCAACGATCACGCCGTGCAGACGCCCGGGAGGACCGTTGACAGGGGGTGGAGGAGGCGGAGGAGCAGCATGACCACTGCCACCGACATGGCCGCTCCCACCTCCCCTGCCACTATCAACACTGCGACGACCCGCGTGGCCCCCGGACGAGCGTCCACGGACCTGGCGAGAGAGGTCCTCGCTGCTCCCACCGGGCGAGCACGACGCCCGGGATTGCGTCGCTGCGGCTCACCCGGCTGAACACCACCTTGCTCCAACGCAACATACTCATCCTCATCCTCATCCTCATCCCTAGCCTGACGAGCATGAGACGGCCTCCGACTATGCGACATCTAAAAAAGTAGCATAAACCGAAGTGAGATGAAGGTGATAGAAAGACTACGTCAAAGGATGTAGCAAAGATGACGATCGAAATCGGGGAAGAAAACTGCTCACTGCGCGCGGTCGGTACTACCGCCCATAAGGTCGGTACTACCGACCGCACTGCAGCGTGCGGTTTCATTTGATCCAATCACACAAATCGCCCATAAACTTGCAAACCATACATCCTAGAAGCATCTACACATAAGATAGAGCAATCCTACCAAAGGAATCGACCTAGAACAAGGTACATTGAGAGATCGGGCAAGAACACCCTAGTACCTTGCTACTCGTGAGGAAGAGGTCGAAATCTAATGAAGGAGGAACTTCCGGGCTTCAAGAACACCACCAAGACGATCTCCACACTCCAAGGCACCTTCCCACCGGACGGTTTTGGATTTGAGTGGAGGAGAAGGGAGATCGAGAGGAGGACAGGGCCCGACGGCTGCGAGCGACGGGCTGACGGCGGCTGCGCGGTGAAAAACTTTTGACTAGATAGGGTTGAAAGAAAAGTCATCGCGACCATATATACTGTTGGTAGTTCTTAGCTTCACTAAAGATAGAGCTAGGCAACTATCCCCGGTAATGGCCCAGAAATGCTTGTTGACACTAGCCAACGTCGTTACTAGGAGAAGACTATGGAATCTATTCCACGCAACGGTGTCATAAGTGCTTGAAGCAAGTCCGGTAACTATACCCAAAGGAGTGAAGCTAAAGCAGCTATCTACTAATGCCAAGCGGGGTTGTCAATCCCGACACTAGTAGGAGCTAGCTAGAGAGATTGCAATCTACCAAGAGGAGATTCTGCAAGCGCACAGAACTATCGTAGTAGCACTTCGCCTGGGAGTACCAGGTGTCGATTTATTTGATCCCAAGGGAAGGCTAGGGTGGTGTACGAGTCGAGTCAAGGAGGGGATGAGAGTCGAAGAAAAGAGAAAAGGGAAAAGGGGAGAAGGAAAAAGAGAGGATGGAAGGCTAGAAAGAATATATGGGTGGAAAGGTAAGGATGGAAGTGGATGGCTAAGGTAATGTGGATGGATAGGTAGATAAAGGGAATATGATAACTAAGGGTAACTAAAATAACTAACTAATAACCAATAACTACTCCTAGATAACTACGAAGCAAGATAGTTATGAAGCAAGGCAGTTACGAAGCAAGGCAGGCAAAAGTCAATAAAGCAACTAAGTTGAGTATAGTTTTATTCCTATCTTGTCAAGAATCGAGGCGTACTAGCCTTTACCACTTACTTAGGTTGAACGCTAGCACAACAAGCCTTACTGTTAAACTGGGCCAACTACGTGGTGGAATTCAAGGCGCACAGGGCTATCACCACCTGCTTGCTACCACAGCTATCCGGGGGTCCAGCCGTATCTGAAGGTAAGTCTATAACTAAGCACCACGCTTAACTATATTCTAACTATCTCTATCCTAGCTTTGAATAGAGACACCCTTGCGGACGTCAGAGCAAATACTTGACTTAATAAGATAAACACTAAACTAACTAAGCAACATATTGGCAAAGATCAATCACTAAGCTCACTAGAGATTAACTACTATGGCTAAGTGAATTGAACTGTAGGATAGCTAGGTCACACTCAAGGTACTTGATAAAGTAATACTGAAAGTCATGCTTAAAGTAATACTGAGATAAAGATAAATGTACCTGAGATACAAGAGAGCAAACCAGACCAGAGACACCGGGAAATCAACCGACCTCTGATGCCAGTCGCTCGCACCCGCTTCTCTCTTAGCAAGCTCTACGCTCCTTTTACCAAGGACTTAGGCTGAGCTGTGCTAAACTAAGAGCCGCGCTGTAGCGAGGGCACTAGAGCTATACTCTCTCTACTAGCTAACCTACTTGCCTAAGCTCTCTGAGCTTCTAACCTAACTCTCTGCTTCTCTTGCTTCTTGGTGTGGTATGTGATGATACTGGATGGTACCAATGAAGTGGTGCCACCAGGGGGGTATATATAGTCTTGAGGAGTGAGGGGGGTACTTATAGGGGGCAGCCAGCCGACTTAGGGCTAACCCTAGTGGCGGGGGCCAGCCCCATCACCGTTGGATGCACCGCCTCTGCTTCAACGGCATCTAGGAGCTCCAGAGTGGCGGTTGGTAGGTCGGTTGCATGTCTAAGTAACCGCCATCCTGCCTTGATCCACGCCACTCCATCCTGAGCCGTCCGATGCCACTGACCAGTGACCAAGGGCCAAGATTTGGCCTTGGGATGGTCACACGGATCAGTGACGTAGTAAGGGGGAGAGTTGGGCCTCTCCAAGTGGCGGGCGCCACTTTTGGGTGGCGGGCGCCACCTCTGGCTGGCGGGCGCCACCCCACTCGGGCCCAAATGGGTCCTGGTGAGTGGGATTGTCTCCTGGTGGGTCCATTCTCTAAATTTGGTCCAAATTCCTACATTCAAATAAAATTCTATGGACATGTGGAATTTGGTTAGTTTGAAACCTATTTGACTACATTTCATGCCTTTTTGGTGGACTTTAGGGTCAAATGTTGATGGTAAAACAGGTGTTTAAGGACCATCAACAAGCTCCCCCAAGCTAACCTGTTGCTCGTCCTCGAGCAACAATGCGGTTTAAGCATTGAGCATGAAATAGATAGCAACTTAAGATGTATGCAAGTGCATATTGTATAGTGAGAAATAACTTAGCATATATCATTAATCATAGCAATGTGGGGCTTATAGCTTTTCACTTCAAACATGCAAGAGTGAAATAAAGCAGTAGATAGGAAACTTTTATCTTGCTTAGGTTTGACTAGGATTCTGTCTGGAGGTTTTTCAATGTTTTCAAAAGATAACAACTTGCTTAAGTCCTCCAAGATTCACTCAATGGTGTTTAAATCCTCACTTAGGCCAAAATGTAGCCTCTCCTATTTCTAAAGAATGATATGTGGAGTTATAGATAGGCTAAGAATCATGAGCAAATTGCCTGATGTTTATTGCTAAGCTAGACTCTCAGATCATAAGGAGTAGCAAATCATAAAAATTGATCAAGATGTGCATGTGTGGTTATGCGGAAGTGTATAGAGGGATATTTCATAATCCTTCCTAGTTAATTTCTGGGGTCTAGAGCTAATGATAATTCTCTCTCTCTCTCTTTTTTGGATACATAGTGAGTAGACAAAGGATGTGTCCTCACATTTTCTTAGGACATAGTCCTCTTTTGAGCTACTTTGCTCATTTTTTTTCTTAGGACATAGTCCTTTCTTGAGCTACTTTGCTCATTTTTCTCTCTCTTTCTCTTTTTTTTTAGCTCTAGATTTCCCCAGACATCTATAGGAAAGGATTTCAGAAATGAAAAAGGGGGAAGAGGGGGAAATGCTTATTCCCAGTGTAGGAATAAGCATAAGGCTGGCAATGGGATGTTTGGCAGGGTATTGCATATCTCCGGTGTAGAGAATAAGCAATTTATTTGGTGGTTGCAAACTTCCAAAGTGGAGAGTAGGCAATTTATGGTGGGTGTGTGTGAATCTTGATTCAAAAGATATGATAAGCTTCTCTACTAAGATCTATGAGGTCTAACAAAGCTCAACACAAACAAAGCTCTTTGTGGTTTTGACCAATGACTAACAAATATTTGGCTGGTGGTGGGATGGGATAAAATCTAGGAGGAACTTTTTAGCAAGGTTTTCATAATTTTTAAAAGAAATCCTCCAGATTAGGTCCTAATTTCACCTTAGGAAGTTTAAAGAATTACTCCATTTCTTACTAACTTTATTCACTAAGCATGATTTCAGTTAAAGCATGTGCAACCCACAAAAGCTACAACTTAGATAAGACCAGTTATTCAAACCATAACAATAGCATTTGCATGACATATTTCAAATCTTATTCAGGTTTCAACTTGTTTAAGCAGATTTTATCAATTTTATTCATGGAGTGGTTATTTAGGCAAGCATGTGACATTCAAAAGATATAGAATTTAAGAACTGAATGTAAAGTGTAGGCTTGAGACATACCTTATCGGAGCGGGAGTCTCCCCCAAGCTGGCTTCTTGCTTGGTGAAGGGTCTTCTTCTTTCTCGGTCGGAGCTCTTGTTCTCATTTTATTAAAAGGGAAACTATCTAATATTGTGAAAAGGGAAACTATCCTATTTTATTATTCTAGCTAAGTTAACATATACCTATGCATATAACTAATGATAACTGGTGATATTTTTTTTAGTTACATGCATGACATATGTTATTTATTCGAAAAAGGGAAAATTGAAGGAAAAAATAAAAGTAAAACCATACCTTAGGTCCATGGAGTTTCATCCTTATCGGGTGGATCTTCTTCTTCCTTGAGTACTTCTTCTCTCAGTACTTCATCAGGTTCTTCTTCTTTTGGCACCTCTCCTTTGTTATGTGAATTACACAACTCAGGAGGAGGTGGTTCTTTCTTTATGTTCCACCTTGTTCTTGGGCGCCTCTTCTTGGTACGAACGGGTTTTGCTACCTGCATGTTAGCGGCATATGCGGGACCACGGGAAAAGGAGAATATTTCCTTCCTCCCTCCTAATGTCATTTGCATTTTAGCACTTCCCACATATATGCAGGCATCAACAGTGTTCAAGAAGGGTCTACCTAAGATTAGAGGCACATCTTTCCTATTTCTCATATCTAGTATTATGAAATCAGCAAAAACATAGGAACCTCTAATATGAACAGGTAAATCATTAACTATTCCTTCTACATAGCAAGTGGATTGATCAGCTAGCACAACATAGGCAGATGTGGATGACATGGGTGGAAAGACCGAGTTTTCATAGAAATCTTTAGATAGAATGTTCACACTCGATCCTAAATCACACATGGCATTTTTAAAGACTTCACCAAAGATTGAACATCTAATTATGGGACTACCAGGATCACCCTTTTTAACAGTCATGGTTTGATCTTCATAATAGTTAAAATATTTTATTTCAACCATATTTGCAGTTTCCATGTCAGGTTTAGCAGGAATTTTGCCAGTTTCAAAAGATGGTATGATAGCAGCAAGTTGAGCTAATTGGGTTTCTAACATCTTATTAAAGCTAAGTTGATTTTTCAGAGCAGATGAGAAATCTTCCAATTTAGCATTTATATTCTCAAGGGTTTTATCATTCGACATTAATTTCTTATTCAAAAATTCAGTAGTTCTACCTTGAGAGTAGACTAGATTCTTTAAGAACGAGAAATCATCAGAATTATGAAAATTAGAGTGGGGGAATGAATTGTTACCTTGAGAATTTGCAGGCTGATTCCATCCTTGATTCTGTTGACGGAAACCGTTGTTGTTGTTGATGAAGTTCAAATCTTCATGTAGCTCGGGGCAGTGGCTCCCAAAATGTCCGGTTTCTCCACAGACTTCACAAGTCATGTAGGATTCTAGAGATTGGACACTCTCTTGTTGGTTCATCTTCTCACAGCTGTCCAGCTTCTTTGCCAGCAGGTCCATCTTGGCCACGATCATGTCGGCCTCCTTAAGGGAATGCATACCTCGCTTACGGGGCTGTAGTCTTTCGTCATTCCATCCTTGGTTCGACACCATCTTCTCTATGAGAGTCTTAGCATCTGCAACATTCAGAGAAAAGAATGCACCGTCGGCGGCGGCATCCAAATGGCTTCTAGAGATAGGGGTTAGGCCATGGTAGAAGTTCTGGATCAATAGCCAGTCCTCCATACCGTGGTGTGGACAAGCAGCGACATACTCTTGCAACCTCTCCCAAGCCTCGGGAATAGATTCCTCGGCTTGTTGCGTAAAGCTAGAGATTTTGTTGCGCAGAGCATTCGTCTTGCCCAACGGAATGAATTTGGCGAGAAAAGCATTGGAACACTTGTCCCATGTGTCTACAGCGTTGCGATCGGTATAGAACCATTGCTTCGCTTTTCCTAGCAAAGAGAAAGGAAAGAGACGAAGACGGATGGCTTCTTGGGTTATCCCCTTAATGGTGAAGGTGCCACAAATCTCCAAAAATTGTTGGAGGTGAGCATTGGCATCCTCATGAGCTTTGCCACAGAACGGGCTAGCTTGGACCATCGTGATCAGAGCCGGTTTAAACTCAAAATTGAGGTTGGCATCGATCATGTCTGGTCCTATCGCTACATTAGCGGCAGAAGGAGCAGAAAATTCATGAATGGTCTTGTTGGCCATCGTGAAGATAGAACGAGATAAGAAAGAAAGAAGTTGAAGAAGATGAAGGAAAAAGATAAGAAGGACTAAGGAAAGAAAGAATGGGGTAAGATGGGATTCGCTAAGCGGGAGCTTAAGCGAAGATAAATTCGACACGGACTCAACCGATACACCGATTGCCTTCCCCGGCAACGGCGCCAGAAATGCTTGTTGGTAGTTCTTAGCTTCACTAAAGATAGAGCTAGGCAACTATCCCCGGTAACGGCCCAGAAATGCTTGTTGACACTAGCCAACGTTGTTACTAAGAGCAGACTATGGAATCTATTCCAGGCAACGGTGTCAGAAGTGCTTGAAGCAAGTCCGGTAACTATACCCAAAGGAGTGAAGCTAAAGCAGCTATCTACTAATGCCAAGCGGGGTTGTCAATCCCGACACTAGTAGGAGCTAGCTAGAGAGATTGCAATCTACCAAGAGGAGATTCTGCAAGCGCACAGAACTATCGTAGTAGCACTTCGCCTGGGAGTACCAGTTGTCGATTTATTTGATCCCAAGGGAAGGCTAGGGTGGTGTACGAGTCGAGTCAAGGAGGGGATGAGAGTCGAAGAAAAGAGAAAAGGGAAAAGGGGAGAAGGGAAAAGAGAGGATGGAAGGCTAGAAAGAATATATGGGTGGATAGGTAAGGATGAAGTGGATGGCTAAGGTAAGGTGGATGGATAGGTAGATAAAGGGAATAGGATAACTAAGGGTAACTAAAATAACTAACTAATAACCAATGACTACTCCTAGATAACTACGAAGCAAGATAGTTATGAAGCAAGGCAGTTACGAAGCAAGGCAGACAAAAGTCAATAAAGCAACTAAGTTGAGTATAGTTTTATTCCTATCTTGTCAAGAATCGAGGCGTACTAGCCTTTACCACTTACTTAGGTTGAACGCTAGCACAACGAGCCTTACTGTTAAACTGGGCCAACTACGTGGTGGAATTCAAGGTGCACAGGGTTGTCACCACCTGCTTGCTACCACAACTATCCGGGGGTCCAGCCGTATCTGAAGGTAAGTCTATAACTAAGCACCACGCTTAACTATACTCTAACTATCTCTATCCTAGCTTTGAATAGAGACACCCTTGCGGACGTCAGAGCAAATACTTGACTTAATAAGATAAACACTAAACTAACTAAGCAACCTATTGGCAAAGATCAATCACTAAGCTCACTAGAGATTAACTAGTATGGCTAAGTGAATTGAACTGTAGGATAGCTAGGTCACACTCAAGGTACTTGATAAAGTAATACTGAAAGTAATACTGAAAGTAATACTGAAAGTAATGCTTAAAGTAATACTGAGATAAAGATAAATGTACCTGAGATACAAGAGAGCAAACCAGACCAGAGACGTCGGGAAATCAACCGACCTCCGATGCCAGTCGCTCGCACCCGCTTCTCTCTTAGCAAGCTCTACGCTCCTTTTACCAAGGACTTAGGCTGAGCTGTGCTAAACTAAGAGTCGCGTTGTAGCGAGGGCACTAGAGCTATACTCTCTCTACTAGCTAACCTACTTGCCTAAGCTCTCTGAGCTTCTAACCTAACTCTCTGCTTCTCTTGCTTCTTGGTGTGGTATGTGATGATACTGGATGGTACCAATGAAGTGGTGCCACCAGGGGGGTATATATAGTCTTGAGGAGTGAGGGGGGTACTTATAGGGGGCAGCCAGCCGACTTAGGGCTAACCCTAGTGGCGGGTGCCAGCCCTAGGTGGCGGCCGCCACCCCCATCACCGTTGGATGCACCGCCTCTGCTTCAACGGCATCCAGGAGCTCCAGAGTGGCGGTTGGTAGGTCGGTCGCATGTCCAAGTAACTGCCATCCTGCCTTGATCCACGCCACTCCATCCTGAGCCGTCCGATGCCACTGACCTAGTGACCAAGGGCCAAGATTTGGCCTTGGGATGGTCACACGGATCAGTGACATGGCAAGGGGGAGAGTTGGGCCTCTCCAAGTGGCGGGCGCCACTTTTGGGTGGCGGGCACCACCTCTGGCTGGCGGGCGCCACCCCACTCGGGCCCAAATGGGTCCTGGTGAGTGGGCTTGTCTCCTGGTGGGTCCATTCTCCAAATTTGGTCCAAATTCCTGCATTCAAATAAAATTCTATGGACATGTGGAATTTGGTTAGTTTGAAACCTATTTGACTACATTTCATGCCTTTTTGGTGGACTTTAGGGTCAAATGTTGATGGTAAAACAGGTGTTTAAGGACCATCAACATATACCCGGGTCAAACCCAGTCGGTACTACCGCCCATAGGGGTCGGTACTACCGACGGTCGGTACTACCGACCCTTATGGCGGTACTACCGACCGTTCACCTCCAGAGCAGACAGAGAGCTATTCTAGGAGAACTTTGTGTGGCATAGTACACAAACTTCAATCATGTCCAGATTTCATATAAACAGTACATAGCTATGGACACAAGAGAAGCATGCAAAATAGATTTTGAAATCACACACAATATTTGTCAAAGCATTTTTCTAGGTCTCTAGGTGAAAACAAATATGTGCAAGACATCAAGCCACGTTACGAGAATCAATGATATTTAGTTCACTCCTCAAAGCACAAAATCTTGACTCATCTAGAGGCTTTGTGAAGATATCGGCTAATTGTTTTTCGGTGCTCACATGGCGTATGGAGATATCTCCTTTGGCTTCGTGGTCTCTCAAGAAATGGTGACGGATGTCAATGTGTTTTGTGCGAGAATGGTTTACGGGATTGTTGGCTAGCTTGATAGCACTCTCATTGTCACACAAAAGTGGAATCTTGTTTTCCTCACATCCGAAATCTTTTAGTGTTTGCTTCATCCAAAGCAGTTGAGCACAGCAAGCGCCGGCCGCCACATACTCGGCTTCGGCGGTGGATAGGGCAACACTATTTTGTTTCTTAGAACTCCATGACACCAAAGACCTTCCAATAAATTGGCAAGTCCCGGTAGTGCTCTTTCGATCTACCTTACAACCGACATAGTCCGAATCGGAATAGCCAAGTAGATCAAAAGTGGAGCCCTTGGGATACCACAAGCCAAGATTAGGAGTGTGCACTAAGTATCGAAAGATTCTTTTAACAGCCATGATATGACATTCTTTCGGATTAGCTTGAAATCTTGCACACATGCACATGCTAAGCATTATATCTGGCCTAGATGCACAAAGGTAAAGCAATGAACCGATCATAGAGCGATACACCTTTTGGTCCACTGACTTACCATTCTCATTTAGATCAAGATGTCCATTGGTAGGCATGGGGGTCTTGATGGGTTTAGCCTTGTCCATCTCAAACTTCTTTAGCATGTCTCTTGTGTACTTGGTTTGACTGATGAACGTGCCATCCTTGAGTTGCTTGATTTGGAATCCAAGGAAATACTTCAACTCACCCATCATGGACATCTCGAACCTTTTGGTCATGATCCTACTAACTTCCTCACAAAAAGTCACATTAGTACTACCAAATATTATGTCATCGACATATATTTGGCACACAAAGATATCATTATCGACTTTGCGAGTAAATAAAGTAGCGTCGGCCCTCCCTATCTCAAAACCCTTTTTGAGTAGGAAGTCCTTGAGGCAATCATATCAAGCTCTAGGGGCTTGTTTGAGCCCATAGAGCGCCTTGTCGAGCTTGTAGACATGGTTGGGAAACTTTGGATCCTCAAAACCCGGTGGTTGCTCCACATATACCAATTCGGAGAGGGGGCCATGGAGGAATGCACTTTTCACGTCCATTTGGTATAGCTTGAAATCATGGTGAGTAGCAAAGGCAAGTAATATACGAATTGACTCAAGCCTAGCTACAGGTGCATAGGTGAAAGGTCCTAATTGGCTAGAGGGGGGGTGAATAGCCTAATTTAAAATTCTACAAAGCACTAGAGCAATTTGTTAGACAATAACAAAGCGATAAATGCGGTTGCTCTAGCTCTATGTTAAATGCAAGCCACCTATTTGCAAGTCTAGTTAATTATGATCTCTAGGGCACACAAGGACTAAGTCACTACTTTACTAAACTAGTGAGCTACACAAGAGAGCTAGCAAAACTAAACAAGCTATACTAGCAAAGCTACTACTATTATTAACAAGGGAAACAAGTTACTCTATAACAAGTATGAACAAAGGAATACAAGAGAGTGGTAGTGTGATTTTACCGAACCGGGCAAGTGAAGATAATTGATATCACAATGGAATGCCAATCACCAAGGGACACAATATGAACACGAGATTTATCCCCAAGGTTCACGTGCTTGCCGGCACGCTACGTCCTCGTTGTGTCGACCAAGGCTTCGTGGTTCGGTGGCTAATCGGTATCACACACCGAGCTCTCCACAAGAGCGCCACAAGAACCTACCCCAAGCAATGGTAACTCAATGACACGCGCAATTTACTAGGAGTTACCTTTGGCTCTTCGCCGGGGAGGTACAAGCCCCTCACAAAGTCGTTGGGATGGCCACGAACAATCACCAACTCGTGCCAATCCTCCTCCGCTGCCACCAAGCCGTCTAGGCACCGGCAAGTGCCAAGAGTAAAAAGAAATCCGCAGCAACAATCACCAAGATGCCTCTAGAATGCAAGAACACAATGCAAGCTCTTGGTTTCACTCGATCTCACTTGGATTAGTACTAACAATCAAAGAGATCAGAGGGAGGGATTAGATCTTGCTCAAGAGGATGTTCAAGAGGTTAGAAAGTCAAGAGAAGAGTCCCCACTAGCCGGCCACGACCTATATATAGAGAGGGGAGGACGGCGGCTCGACCCCCACCTTTCTGCGCTTGGTCGGTAGTACCGACACCTCCTGGGCGGTACTACCGGCTTGGTCAAACTAGCCGTTTACTCACAACCCGCTGGAAAAAGCGAAGCACCGACTCTTGGTCGGTACCTCCGAGGTCGGTAGTACCGGCCCTATGGCGGTACCACCGACAGGCTAAACTGGGGTCTGCACAGAGATTTCCCAGACAACTTTCTGACCTCGGTACTTCCGAGGGCGGTAGTACCGACATAATGGCGGTACTACCGCCAGGCCAAAACTGGCCGCTTCCAGAGAGTTCTGCGGAAAACAAGCTACTACCGACCTTGCATCGGTACCACCGCGGGCGGTAGTACCGAGGTAATGGCGGTACTACCGCTAGGCCATTTTCAAAACCTACAGAGAGCACTGCAAAACGCCCCATGGCCACGGTACCACCGACCATCCGGTCGGTACCACCGCCGGCGGTGGTACCGAGGTAATAGCGGTACCACCGCCAGGCCAAAAACGCCTCGGAACAGAGAGGTCCGCACGCTGCATCCTTGGGCGGTACCACCGACAACCCAGGGTCGGTACCACCGACAACACACAGAAAACTTCATTTTCTTCCCTGTGTTGATCCAAAACAACTCCAACAACTTCTCCTTTGCAAATGTGCTAACACAAACAAGTGTACGCCACCTTGTGCAAGTGTGTTAGCATTTTCAAAACATTTTTCAAAGGATTTATCGCCTCATTTTAGTTATGTCATATGCAAATGCAACTAGAGGCAACTTGATAACCATATACTATGAATTTCTCCTCTTGATAGTACGGCTATCTACCCTAAATACACTCACACCCTCTATGGTGTCTTGAGTGCCAAAAACAAAAGAGCCTATTGGTTATACCTTTGCCTTGAGCTCTTTTATTTTCCTCTTTCTTCTTTTCTTCTAGTGAAGATATGGACCATCTTACGACCAATCACTTGATCATTGCATCACATGTCCATCATCATGCTTCACTTGAGCCATGGACCACCTTTTGCTAATCAAGCACTTAATGACAAAGGTTAGTCCAATGGGTTTCATCAATTATCCAAAACCAAACTTGGGCTTTCAATCTCCCCCTTTTTGGTAATTGATGACAACCCTCATACAAGATATTATGATAAAGATTTGAGACACCAAGGTAGTATTTGCTCCCCCTACATATGTGCTATAGAGTTTGGTTCGAGGTTCGGCACATATGCATGGATATAAAATTTTGGGTGAGCAATTACTAACTTGTGATACTAAGGTTTAAAGAATGGACCTTTGAAGCGCGATACCAATCGGAGTGCAAAACTCATGATCATCCTTAGCACCATAATGAACTAGATACAACTTGTAAGCCAACTTTTAAGCAAATATATTGGCAAAAAAAAGTTAAATTTCAAAAGTCTAGTTCTACCCTATGCATGCTAGTACTTCATTTCATCATTCAAGTTCTAGTCTAGCAAGCAACACACAAGAGAGATACTACTTGAAAACACAAACTAATGCAAGACAATGCAAGCAAGCATATGTAAGATGCACATTGCAAATGCATTCAATCAAGTTCATAGGCTTGCTCCCCCTACTTGTGTGCTTAAAAAAAAATTTATCCCTTTCTTTTCATAAATCTTTCTCATTGTGCAACTTCTTCTCCCTTTTTGCATATCTTTTATGCCATTTTTCTCCCCCTTTGTCATCAATGACCACAAAAGGTGAGTTTTTCATTTGTAAAGCATGGGAGTAGAAATTGATCAAATTGTGGTTCAACTATAAACAATTGCATACCATATATAGCACGGTTTGCTCTAGAGTAAGCTTCTTCACACATCTTGCAATGGTTATCTTACTCATGTCGGTTATATACTTCAATGCTCATGTTTATAGTCAAACACTAGGATTGCAAGCCCATAAACATGTCATATGCCACCACTAGATCATAACAATCATAGAAGCAATAGTGGTACCATACCAACATCAAAGTCATTTGATTTTCAATGAATGAGGTCCAAAACCTACTAGATATGCCTAGATGCTCTAAACAAGTCCTTAGCAAGGTATGAGATGCAAATGTCAAACAATAATACCTTTGCTTGGGCTTGGAGGAGAGGCAAGTCATATAAGTGGGGTGCATTATCAACACATATTTGAGAAATCTAGTATGTTCAACTCATTCCTTAGCTTGCAAAACCTCTTCTCATCAAGTGGCTTAGTGAATATATCCGCAAGTTGATCATCGGTCCCAACACTCTCAATAGATATATCTCCCTTTTGTTGATGATCTCTAATGAAGTGGTGCCTAATGTCAATGTGCTTGGTTCTTGAATGTTGCACCGGGTTGTTTGTGAGCTTCACCGCACTTTCATTGTCACATAGCAATGGCACTTGTTTGAATTTTATTCCAAAGTCCTTCAAGGTTGCCCTCATCCATAGGAGTTGTGCACAACAACTACCGGCACTAATATATTCGGCTTCGGCGGTAGAGAGTGCCACACTATTTTGTTTCTTTGAAGACCAAGATACAAGTGACCTTCCCAATAATTGACATGTGCCCGATGTGCTCTTTCTATCAACCTTGCAACCCGCATAATCGGAATCGGAGTACCCAATTAATTCAAAGTTTGCTCCTTTGGGGTACCACAACCCAACATTTTGTGTAGCCTTCAAGTACCTCAAGATTCTCTTTGTTGCCTTCAAATGACTCTCTCTTGGAGAAGCTTGGAATCTTGCACACATGCACACACTAAACATGACATCCGGCCTTGAAGCGGTCACATAGAGTAAGCTTCCAATCATAGACCGATACAACTTTTGATCCACCATGTTGCCACTAGCATCACCATCCAAGTGTCCATTTGTTCCCATTGGTGTACTAATAGCTTTTGCATCAATAAGACCAAACTTTTTGAGCATATCTTTGATGTACTTGCCTTGACTCACAAAAGTACCATTCTTCATTTGCTTGATTTGAAGACCAAGGAAGTAACTAAGCTCTCCAATCATGGACATTTCAAACTCTTTTGCCATCATATTTCCAAACTCTTCACAAAAATCTTGGTTGGTTGAGCCAAATATGATATCATCAACATAGATTTGCAACACAAACAAGTCATTCCCTATCTTCTTGGTGAAGAGAGTGGTGTCAACCTTTCCCATTTTGAACCCTTTGGATAGAAGGAAGTTCCTCAATCTTTCATACCATGCCCTTGGAGCTTGCTTTAAGCCATACAATGCTTTTCTCAATTTGTAGACATGGTTGGGCTTCTTTTCATCTTCAAAACCGGGAGGTTGCTCAACATATACCAACTCATTGATGTAGCCATTGAGAAATGCACTCTTTACATCCATTTGATATAGCTTGATGTTATGAGCACAAGCATAAGCTAATAGGATTCTAATTGCTTCCAATCTTGCAACCGGTGCATATGTTTCTCCAAAGTCAAGCCCTTCAATTTGAGTGTAACCTTGTGCTACCAATCTTGCTTTGTTTCTCACCACTAGGCCATCTTGATCTTGCTTGTTGCGGAATACCCATCTAGTACCAATAACATTATAGCTCTTAGGCCTCTCAACCAATTCCCAAACTTCATTTCTTGTGAAGTTGTTTAGCTCTTCATGCATGGCATTAACCCAATCAACATCCTTCAAAGCTTCTTCAATCTTGGTTGGTTCAATAGTTGACACAAATGAATAGTTCCCACAAAACATTGCCAATCTTGATCTTGTTTGAACACCACTTTGAATGCCACCAATAACCAAATCTAAGGGATGATCTCTTGCTATACTTGAAGGTTGAAGCACTTGATTCGCATTGCTTGTACTCAGTTGATCCGCTTGTTGCACATTGGGAGATGATGAACTAGCCACTTGTTGATTTTGTACTTGAGAATCACTATCTTGCTCATTTGGGATGGTGACCACTTGCTCTTTGTCATCTTCAACATCAATCACTTCTCTTGGCCTAATATCACCAACATCCATGTTCTTCATTGCATTCACCAAATGAGTGCCTCTCACATCATCTAAGTTCTCATTTTCATCTTGAGATCCATTGGTTTCATCAAATTCTACATCATGAACTTCTTCAAGTGTTCCACTAGCCAAGTTCCATACTCTATATGCTTTGCTTGTAGTTGAATATCCAAGTAGGAACCCTTCATCACATTTCTTGTCAAACTTGCTCAATCTTGTGCCCTTCTTCAATATATAGCACTTGCAACCAAATACTCTAAAGTATGCAATATTGGGCTTTCTTCCATTCAATAGCTCATATGGTGTCATTTCCAACATAGGATGGCAATATAGTCGGTTGCTAGAGTAGCAAGCCGTGTTGATAGCTTCAGCCCAAAAGGATTGACTCACATTGTATTCACTAAGCATGGATCTTGCCATATCAATCAAGGTTCTATTCTTTCTTTCAACTATCCCATTTGATTGAGGAGTGTACTTTGCCGAGAATTGATGCTTAATGCCAAAATCATCACATAGCTCTTCAATTCTTGTGTTCTTGAACTCACTTCCATTGTCACTTCTCACTTTCTTGATAGTTGTCTCAAACTCATTTTGACTTCTCTTGACAAAAGATTTGAATGTAGCAAATGTTTCACTTTTGTCACCAAGAAAGAATACCCATGTGTATCTAGTGAAGTCATCCACAATCACATAACCATATTTATTGCCACCAATGCTAGTGTATGTAGTTGGCCCAAATAAATCCATATGCAATAGCTCAAATGCTTTAGTAGTGCTCATTTCACTTTTCATAGGGTGAGTATTTCCAACTTGTTTGCCGGCTTGACAAGAGCTACAAAGTTTATCCTTCTCAAACACAACATCTCTCAAGCCCTTAACTAAGTCATATTTGATCAATCTATTTAGTTGCTTCATCCCAACATGACCAAGCCTTCTATGCCATAGCCAACCCATACTAGACTTAGTGATCAAGCATGTTGTCAATTGAGTTTCCTTTGCATCAAAATCAACTAAGTATAGGTTTCCATATCTAAATCCTTTGAATGCTAGGTTGGTTCCATCATTACTAGTGATCATCACATTATCAACACCAAAGTTACAATTGAAACCAAGATCACATATTTGAGCTACCGATAGCAAGTTGAAGTTCAAGCTCTCTACTAGCAAGACATTTGAGATGCTCAAGTCATTGGATATTGCAATCTTACCAAGTCCCTTGACCTTGCCTTCACTATTGTCCCCAAATGTGATGCTATCCACTTTGAAGTCTTCTTCATTTGTGTTGATTGAGTTGAACATTCTAGAATCCCCGGTCATATGTTGGGTACACCCACTATCTAGCACCCAATGCCTTCCTCCGGCTTTGTAATTGACCTACAAGAAGATTCAATGCTTAGGTACCCAAATCTTGTTGGGTCCTCCAAGGTTAGTGACTAAGCTCTTAGGTACCCAAATGGCTTTCTTCTTTGAGCCCTCCTTAGGTGTACCAACAAACTTAGCTCTTACACTATTAACACCCTTGTAAAGCACATAACAAGAATCAAACTTAATTGATTTACCAAGGTTGGTTGGTTTGTTCTTGTTTAGGTTCTTTTTATAGCAATTATGCTCGGTATGCCCGGATTGCTTGCAATTTATGCAATAGCGTCCATTGCCCTTCACAAAACTAGTCTTGTGAGGAGCAAAGGCCGCCTTGCCCTTCTTGGGGGTATAGCCAATTCCTTCTTTCTCATGGGAAAATCTTTGGCCACCCAAGCACTTAAGCAAGCGGGCATCTCCACCATAGGCTTTGCCTAAGGCACAAGTGAGCTTATTCACCTCTTTCTTTAAGGTTTCATTTTCCACTATTAATGATGCATCACAAGTAAAACCATCTTTTATGTTTGAGTTAGATGCATCGGTGGAGCATGAACTAGATGAAGCATTGGGAGGTGCAATGACAATAGGTGTGTAAGATGTTTCATTGATTAAGTCACATGTTATACCTATGTCACATGTTTGAGCAAAGTCCTCAATCTTGGTTTGAGTGAGGAGAGAGGAGTGGGCTTCTTCAAGCCTAGTGTGAGCTTTATCAAGCTTCTCATGGGCTACCTCTAGCCTCTCATGAGTTAGCTTGAGCTCATCAAGAGATTGCTCAAGAAGGCTAACCTTCATGCGCAATTCCTTGCACTCCTTCCTCTTCTTCTCAAAGCAAACATGAGCTTGCTCAAACATGTCCATAAGTTCTTCATTAGTGTATTCTTTTTCATTATCATCATCATCACTCTCATCATAGGAAGGTACCTTGGATGGCCTTGCCATCAAGCATGTAGATGGAGTGTCAAAGATAGAAGGCTTTTTGTTGATAGCAATACTTGCAAGTGCCTTCTTCTTCATCTTGTTGTGCTCTTCATCATCACTATCGGATGATGCATCACTATCCCATGTCACAACATAGGATCCACCTTTCTTTTTCTTGGTGAAAGAGAGCTTCTTCTCCTTCTTTTCCTTCTTGTCCTTCTTCTTCTTTGCTTCATCATCATTGTCACTATTTTGAGGACAATCGGCTATCATGTGATCTTCACTCTTGCACTTATAGCATCTTCTCACATAGCCCTTGTTCTTGTTGTTGTCCCTTCTCTTTCTTGCACCATAGCCTTTCTTCTTCATGAATCTTCCAAACTTTCTTACTAGAAGTGCCATGGCCTCATCATCATCACTAGAATCTTCATCTTCACTATCACTTGATTCTAGCTTTGCCTTGCCCTTGCTCTTGCTCTTGGATGAAGAAGTGGCTTTGAATGCCAAGCTCTTCTTCTTCTCCTCTTCCTTCACCTCCTCAACGTCACCACCATCATTGTATTGATCTTCGGTCATTACATCACCAAGGACTTCATTTGGGGTCACATTTTGCAATCCTCCTCTCATGATGATGGTCCTCAATGTCTTGAATCGCTTGGGCAAGCAACTCAAGAACCGGTGGGTGAAGTCTTCATCCTTCACTTTCTCTCCCAAACTCTTGAGATCATTTATGATGCATTGGAGTCTATAGAACATCTCCGGGATTGTTTCATCCTCTTTCATCTTGAAGCTTGTGAGCTTATCTTTGAGCATGTACAATTTGGCACTTTTTACCGTTGAAGTGCCCTCATATGTTTCTTCTAGTCTTGCCCATACTTCACTTGCCTTCTCAAGATCTTTGATTTGCTCAAACACTTTTGGATCAATGCCATTGTATATAGTGTTGAGCGCCATTGTGTTGCATTGCTTGCTTTCACGCTCTCTAGGGGTGGGGTCTTCTTCATTGACAATAACATAACCATCTTGTGTGACCTCCCACACCCTATCATTGATGGAGCCAAGGTACATCTTCATCTTTCTCTTCCAATAATCAAAAGATGACCCATCAAAGTACGGTGGTTTGCCCCCAACATGGTTGAACACAATTTGAGCCATATTTGCACCGTAGGTTGTTAAGCCTTTGAATCAAACGGTGTTTGGCTCCGATACCACTTGAAAGGTCCTAATTGGCTAGAGGGGGGGTGAATAGCCTAATTTAAAATTCTACAAAGCACTAGAGCAATTTGTTAGACAATAACAAAGCGATAAATGCGGTTGCTCTAGCTCTATGTTAAATGCAAGCCACCTATTTGCAAGTCTAGTTAATTATGATCTCTAGGGCACACAAGGACTAAGTCACTACTTTACTAAACTAGTGAGCTACACAAGAGAGCTAGCAAAACTAAACAAGCTATACTAGCAAAGCTACTACTATTATTAACAAGGGAAACAAGTTACTCTATAACAAGTATGAACAAAGGAATACAAGAGAGTGGTAGTGTGATTTTACCGAACCGGGCAAGTGAAGATAATTGATATCACAATGGAATGCCAATCACCAAGGGACACAATATGAACACGAGATTTATCCCCAAGGTTCACGTGCTTGCCGGCACGCTACGTCCTCGTTGTGTCGACCAAGGCTTCGTGGTTCGGTGGCTAATCGGTATCACACACCGAGCTCTCCACAAGAGCGCCACAAGAACCTACCCCAAGCAATGGTAACTCAATGACACGCGCAATTTACTAGGAGTTACCTTTGGCTCTTCGCCGGGGAGGTACAAGCCCCTCACAAAGTCGTTGGGATGGCCACGAACAATCACCAACTCGTGCCAATCCTCCTCCGCTGCCACCAAGCCGTCTAGGCACCGGCAAGTGCCAAGAGTAAAAAGAAATCCGCAGCAACAATCACCAAGATGCCTCTAGAATGCAAGAACACAATGCAAGCTCTTGGTTTCACTCGATCTCACTTGGATTAGTACTAACAATCAAAGAGATCAGAGGGAGGGATTAGATCTTGCTCAAGAGGATGTTCAAGAGGTTAGAAAGTCAAGAGAAGAGTCCCCACTAGCCGGCCACGACCTATATATAGAGAGGGGAGGACGGCGGCTCGACCCCCACCTTTCTGCGCTTGGTCGGTAGTACCGACACCTCCTGGGTGGTACTACCGGCTTGGTCAAACTAGCCGTTTACTCACAACCCGCTGGAAAAAGCGAAGCACCGACTCTTGGTCGGTACCTCCGAGGTCGGTAGTACCGGCCCTATGGCGGTACCACCGACAGGCTAAACTGGGGTCTGCACAGAGATTTCCCAGACAACTTTCTGACCTCGGTACTTCCGAGGGCGGTAGTACCGACATAATGGCGGTACTACCGCCAGGCCAAAACTGGCCGCTTCCAGAGAGTTCTGCGGAAAACAAGCTACTACCGACCTTGCATCGGTACCACCGCGGGCGGTAGTACCGAGGGTAATGGCGGTACTACCGCTAGGCCATTTTCAAAACCTACAGAGAGCACTGCAAAACGCCCCATGGCCACGGTACCACCGACCATCCGGTCGGTACCACCGCCGGCGGTGGTACCGAGGTAATAGCGGTACCACCGCCAGGCCAAAAACGCCTCGGAACAGAGAGGTCTGCACGCTGCATCCTTGGGCGGTACCACCGACAACCCAGGGTCGGTACCACCGACAACACACAGAAAACTTCATTTTCTTCCCTGTGTTGATCCAAAACAACTCCAACAACTTCTCCTTTGCAAATGTGCTAACACAAACAAGTGTACGCCACCTTGTGCAAGTGTGTTAGCATTTTCAAAACATTTTTCAAAGGATTTATCGCCTCATTTTAGTTATGTCATATGCAAATGCAACTAGAGGCAACTTGATAACCATATACTATGAATTTCTCCTCTTGATAGTACGGCTATCTACCCTAAATACACTCACACCCTCTATGGTGTCTTGAGTGCCAAAAACAAAAGAGCCTATTGGTTATACCTTTGCCTTGAGCTCTTTTATTTTCCTCTTTCTTCTTTTCTTCTAGTGAAGATATGGACCATCTTACGACCAATCACTTGATCATTGCATCACATGTCCATCATCATGCTTCACTTGAGCCATGGACCACCTTTTGCTAATCAAGCACTTAATGACAAAGGTTAGTCCAATGGGTTTCATCAATTATCCAAAACCAAACTTGGGCTTTCAATAGGTTTCCCCAAAATCCAAACCTTCGATTTGAGTGAAACCTTGAGCCACCAACCGTGCTTTGTTCCTTGTTATCACGCCATGCTCGTCTTGCTTGTTGCGGAAAACCCATTTGGTTCCTATCACATTTTGCTTGGGTCTTTCCACCAAAGATCAGACTTCATTCCTGGTGAAGTTGTTCAATTCTTCTTCATAGCCATCACCCAATCCGGATCATCAAGTGCATCGTCCACCCTAAGAGGTTCCAAAGAGGAGACAAACAAGTAATGTTCACAAAAATTTGCTAAGCGTGAACATGTCATTACCCCACGACGTATGCTCCCCAGTATGTTGTCAACGGGATGATCCCGTTGAATAGTATGGTGCACTTTAGGATGTGGCACGAGTGATCTCCTTTGGATGGGTCCATCTTCATCATATGTGTGGATGTCTTCATTTGCTTGTTGGTCTTCATGTTGAGCTTGAGCTTGATCATCAAGTTGATGTTGTTGAACATCCTTTGCACCTCCATCTATCGGAGTTGTGGAAGCTTCACCATGTACATTTGAATGCACATGATGGACATTTGAATCTTGTGGAGTGTGCAATAGATCATCATCATCATCTTGAATCTCAATGGGTCTCACATCACCGGTTGCAAGCTTCTTGATTGCTTCGGATGGAGACAAGTCATCACCTACAAGCTCATCATTGACTTGCTCCTTTTGGGAGCCATCGAATTCATCAAAAGTCATGTCTACCATTAACTTAATAGTGCCGGTGGCATTATTGAATACGCAGTAGCCGTGTTCGTTAGTACCATAACCAAGTAGAAAGCCTTCATGTACCTTAGGTGCAAACTTTGAACTTTTGGCCCTCTTGTTAAGTATGAAACACTTGCAGCCAAAAACTCGAAAGTAATGCACCTTTGGTTTGTTACCGGTTAGAAGCTCGTATGGCGTCTTGTCCCTTAGCTTGTGGAGGTAGAGGCGGTTGATGGCATGACACGCGGTGTTCATTGCCTCCGCCCAAAAGCCATGGGAAGTCTTGTACTCATCCAACATAGATCTTGCGGCTTCAACAAGAGTTCTATTCTTCCTTTCCACAACCCCATTTTGTTGTGGGGTATATGGAACGGATAACTCATGCTTGATTCCTTCATCATCAAGATACTCTTCTATGTTGGTGTTTCTAAACTCGGTCCCATTGTCGCTTCTCACTTTCTTGATCTTGAGCTCAAACTCATTTTGAGCCCTTCTAGCAAACTTCTTGAAGATACCTTGGGTCTCGGTTTTATCTGCTAAAAAGAACACCCAAGTGAAACGAGAAAAGTCATCAACAATAACGAAACCATATTTGTTACCGCCGATGCTTTGGTAAGCAACGGGTCCGATGAGGTCCATGTGAAGCAGCTCCAATGGTCTTGTGGTTGATACAACATTCTTCATTGGATGCTTTGCTCCAACTTGCTTTCCTGCTTGGCACGCACTGCAAATCCTATCTTTCTCAAACGAGACATTGGTTAGTCCAAGGATGTGCCCTTCCCTTTGAAGTTGGGCCAAGTTCCTCATCCCAACATGAGCTAGTCGGCGATGCCAAAGCCAACCCATGCTAGATTTTGTCATTAGACATGTTGTAGGTTCTACCTTACTAGTTGAGAAGTCAACTTGGTAAAGTTTTCCCTTCAACACTCCTTTAAATGCAATAGAGGAATCCTTTCTTCTAGAGACGGTCACACCCTTATCCGTAAAGAGATAATCGTAACTCATTTCACAAAGTTGAGAAACGGATAACAAATTGTAACTCAACGAATGCACAAGTAATACATTAGATATGGAATTGTCAGTTGAGATAGCAATTTTACCCAAACCAAACACTTCTCCTTTTCCATTGTCACCAAACACAATGTTGTTGCATGAGTCGTTGCTTGGTTGGAAGGAGGAGAACATTTCTTTTGCCCCGGTCATGTGATTGGTGCATCCACTATCCAACACCCAACTTGACCCACCGGAGGCATAATCCTACAAAACAAGATTATGTTCTTGATTTAGGTACCCAAATGAGATTGGGTCCTAGGGGGTTAGTCACATAAGCTTTTGGCACCCAAACATTTCTCATAATTTCCCTCTTCTTGAGGGCACCAACATACTTGACTACTATCTTGCCATTCTCTCCCCAACAACACAAGTAGTCACATGTATAGCTTCTTGATATGGGCTTTTGTTGCTTGGGGGCCTCCACTTGCTTTTCCTTGTTTATCTTACCATTAGCAAGTGGAGCCTTGGGATTGGCAACCTTGTAGGCCTTGTTCATGAGGTCAAAGAGAGGAACCCCTTTGTTAAAGTTAACAAAAGGTACTCCATTGACCACCTTCCTTCCATTGGCCTTGCCACCATACCTATTGTACCCAATTCCATCCTTGATGGATGGATGTCTTGCGGTCTTGAGGATATCCTTTGGTTGATCCATCTTACACTTGCAACCATTCCTCAAGATCATGTTAAACCGTTGGATCTCTTTGCTCTTCTTGTCTAATTCAACAATGTTAGTTGCACATGCAATTATATCAACTTTATAACATCTATTGCAACCATTACTTGTTGAGGCATTAGAGCTATCAGAATCCTTAGGAGAGGTTGAAGAAGTGCTATTCCAAAGAGTGTTGTAGCTTAGTTCAAGAGTTTGATATTTATCTTGAAAGCTTGTGAGGCTTTCTTGAACCAAGCTAACCTCATTCTTTAGACTAGCAATTGAGTCATTGCTCGTGGAACATTCCTTAGCCAACTTCTTGTTAGAGTCATTGGCTAAAGATAGTTCTACGGTCAATTTCTCAACCTTCAACTTTTCCTCGGCAAGAGAGGCTTCCAATGCAAGGTTCCTTTCTCTCTCTTGAGAGATCAAGTCCCCTTGCAAGGCAAGACTCTCATTCCGACTCTCTAATTTAGTGAGCAATTTTATGATTTTAGGTCCACCTTTCTTACCAAATTTTCTAATTATGCTAAGCTCAAATTCATCCATTTCATCACCACTATAATCATCGCTAGAACAGGTAGGAGAGTTAGATGATACCTTATCATCCTTAGCCATGAAGCAAGAATGAGTGAAGTCATCCTCATCGTCGGTGAGGCCCTCGAACAAGCGTGATGAAGTGGTCGAGGTAGTCATGTTGGAGAGAGGACTTGGAGAAGAAGTCTTGTGTATGGCGATGTTGGCCGCTCCCTTCTCTTTCTCCTTGCCCTTGCTCTTCTCTTCATCACTTGAGTCATCTTCGGAGAACCATTCTTCACCAAGATGAGCTTCACCACCTCTTCTTCTTCTTTGATTCCTATCATCACTTTTGCTATATTTGTTCTTGTTCTTCTTTTGTGGACAATCAGCGATGAAATGATCGTCCGCACCACACTCATAACAGGTCCTCTTCTTTGACTTCTTGAAGTATCCACCTTTGCCCTTATTGTACATCTTCTTCCTCATGAATCTTCTAAAGTTCTTCACAAGGAGAGCAATCTCATCATCGGAATCATCGCTCCCTTCACTTGATGAGTCATGTTGAGCCTTGCTTCCTTCTTCTTGGTTTGCCTTGAGAGCTACCACTTTCTTGTGGCTTTCCTCTTGATCTTCTAGAGCTTCATCATCCAAGACTTCATGATGCTTTATTTTGGCAAGCATCTCATGAGGTCCCATGCTCTCATAGTTGGGTCTCTCCATGATGATTGATGCAAGTGTCTTGTTCTTCTTTCTATATGCTCTCAATAGCTTTCTTGCAACTGAGTTGTCATCCCACTTTGTGTCTCCGAGAGCTCTAATATTATTGACCAATGTCATGAATCTATCAAACATTTGTTGAGTGGTCTCACTTTTCTTGATAGCGAAGTTCTCGATCTTTCCTTGAAGAAGCTCTATGTTGCACTTTCTCACACTTGCATCACCCTCATATGATATCCTGAGAGTGTCCCAAATCTTCTTGGCATTCTCCATTCCATGTACTTTGTTGCTCTCTTCGGGCTTAAGACATGATAGGATCAATGAAGCGGCTTGGACATTTTGTTGAAACTCAACCACATCATTGTCGGTGAACTCTTCGCCTTCAACATGACTTGGTCCACTCTCGACAATCTCCCAAACTTTTGCGGCAAGAAGATGCAGCTTCATCTTGTGTGCCCAATCATTGTAGTTGATTCCATCGAAGGAGGGTGGTTTGCCTAGATTGACGCTAGGCAATTGAATGACCTTGCCCATTTGGCTATAGTCATAGGACATACTAGAGAACTCCTTCTCCTTCTTGCCTTTCACTTCATCTTCCTTTTTCTTATCTTCTTTGGGCTGTGGCGGATTTTCTCCGCTTCCGGATGTTTCGCCTTTGTTGGCCAAAGCTTGCCTCATGGTCTCCATCTCATCTCTTATCTTTTGCATTTGATCTTCATGTTTCTTTGCTTGATCTTCTAGCAGCTGAGTGGAAACCCTCTTGACAATGTCATCAATTTGTTCTTGACTTAGGGTAGACATGATTATCCCTTACGCGGTGAAGCGCTAACACAAGGGTTAGGCTCCGATACCAATTGAAAGGATCTAATCAGCCCAGAGGGGGGTGAATAGGTGATTTTTGACAATTTGAAACTTCGCAAACTAGAAAATGTAGTTAGACAACAACCGGTGTTGCCGGTTTATTTGGGTAGGTACTACCGGGTGTGATGCACCGGTACTACCGACACAAACAAACGGCGCTACCGGGATCCTAAGAAGGAACTACAAATCCAGTGTAAGTGAGTTAGGAATGTAATACAAGTATGAACCCCACTTCCCTAAGAATGATACACATCGATTCTAGCCTTACCAAGCCTTGGTTGCTTTCCACGGTGTGGATCGAACCTTCTCAACCTAAGCAAGAGGTAGGGAGAGGAAGAACACGAAGAACACAAGTAATATGCAAAGTAGAGACAACAACAAGCACACGGGACACAGCGATTTATCCCGAGGTTCGGCCAATCCACAAAGGAGTGCCTACGTCCTCGTTGTTGAGGTGACCACAAAGGTCGGAGTCTATTTCACCTCCTAGCCTCACTCAAGCAACCACAAAGGCTACTAGAGTTTATCCACTAGAAATCACAGGGGTAATACAAACGCTTCGGGGAGCCCTCACAAATGAATCAATACGGGCTACCACGAAGACCACCTAACCGGCTAGATCTCAAAGAGCTCAAGAGTAAAAGGCACAAATCAAGCCGGCTAAATGGAAACCAAGTGCTCAAGTCGTAGATCAAAGCTTTCCACTCTCTAATCTCACTTCCCTAGCTCAAATCTTGCAAGTGAGTGAATCTAGGAGCAAAGGGAGAGAGAGAGAGAGGGGAGGAGTCAATGCTTGGAGACTCTTTGTCTGAAGTTAGGTCGCAATAAGTGAGTGGAAACAGTGGGTGACCGTCAAACGAGGAGAGGAGAGCAATTTATACTCTCCCAGTCCCGAGGCTGGTCGGTAGTACCGACCACCCATGGTCGGTAGTACCGACCAGTCACTAACGGTCGCACAGATCTAGATCTGACCTAAAGTCAACTACCGGCCTCAGGTCGGTACCACCGAGGGGCGGTAGTACCGGCCCTATGGCGGTACTACCGCCATGCCAAAACGGCCGCGAACAGAGAGCTCCGCAGAAAAGGGACTTGGCCCCTCGGATACTACCGACCAGGGTCGGTACCACCGAGTGTCGGTAGTACCGACTATATGGCGGTACTACCGCCAAGTCAAAACTGAGCCAGTCCAGAGAGCCCTGTAAATCTGACTTTCTACCGGCTTGGGTCGGTACCACCGAGGGTCGGTAGTACCGACTAAATGGCGGTACTACCGCCAAGCCAAATCGAGCGTGAACAGAGAGGTCTGCAGAAAACCTTCTCCTACCGACCAGGGTCGGTACCACCGAGGGCGGCAGTACCGGCCATATGGCGGTACTACCGCCAGGTCATTTTGAGCCTATCTCGAGGTTGTAAAACTGGCTTGCTACCGGCCAAGGGTGGTACCACCGAGGGGCGGTAGTACCGGCCTTATGGCGGTACTACCGCCAGGTCATTTTAAGCGCGAACAGAGAGGATGTTAGAGCAGCGCGCAGAGCAGGCCATGGTCGGTACTACCGACCACCCATGGTCGGTACTATCGACCACACAGATTTACCTCTATGTGTTTGTGTTTGTGCGGTGTCTCTCAAGCAAACTTTAGTTAGTCGATTTGAGCACTTTTCTCCACATCTAGCCAACCTAATTTGTGACCCTCTTGATAGTCCGGCTTACCTATAACTCAAGTTTTAAATCAAACTTTTAAACCATCACTCGAGCTAGGCATCTTTATGTCCAAATCCATCCAACATGCTTTATTCACGAGATTTCAACAGTTCAAATCTTTCTAAGAACTAACACCTGCATATATGCTCTTATAGATCCGTTAGTCCCTAATTTGATTGTCATTAATTAGCCAAAACTCACAATGAGGGCGAATGCACTTTCAAAAGTTCACATATAAACCTATTTCAAATTTATAGGTTGGGAGAGAAAAAATGAATTCCACAAAACACTATACCATATCTCACTTTGCAACTTATAACACTCTCTTTAACTTACTTCCCTACAATAAAAATTAGCACATGAGTATCTCTCGTATAGCCAATAATAATATTTAAATACAATATGTATAAAACCATATTAGCTTATTAACTAGTACACGTCTAAATTACAACTCTTAAACCCATATAGAATATAGTAAAAAGACCCATCATAATATTGCTCCTAGCGACAGATGGCCCAAATCAGTTTATTTATAACCCAAATCACATACATACTAACAGTGTTGGTCCTACAAAAGTAAACTGATTTCTATAAAATTTTTATATAATTTTTGCAAAGTTCGTACGAAACATGACGTCAATTAGACGTTCTTTTTCCTGCAACGAGAACATACATATACATACACCTTTTAAAGGTCAATTAACGATTTCCGCATCTCACAAAAATTACATACTATATTGGTCCTACAAAAATAAACTGATTTATATAAAATTTCTATATAATTTTTGTGAAGTTCGTACGAAACATGACGTCAATGAATACCTAGACGTTCTTTTTCCTGCAACGAGAACGTACATATACATACACCTTTTAAAGGACAATTCACGATTTCCGTATCTCACAAAAATCACATACTATGTTGGTCCTATAAAAATAAACTGATTTATATAAAATTTCTATATAATTTTTGTGAAGTTCGTACCAAACATGACGTCAATGAATACCTAGACATTCTTTTTCCTGCAATGAGAACGTATACATACACCTTTTAAAGGACAATTCACGATTTCCGCATCTCTACGTAAAAAAGAAGGGTGCAAACCACACACTTCGTGAAAACTCGTGCAAATCACGGTAAAAAATTGTCTAAATTCACCAAAAAAATCACACATGTAGATGATATGATGATACACAACCTTGTAAAATATCTTGTCCAAAATCAAATTCATTTGTGAGATATAAAAATAACAAATTTCTAACAAATTACGTGAAAACTTTCTGGCTTGAAATTTGTTATTTTTATAACTCACAAATGAATTTGATTTTGGACAAGATATTTTACAAGGTTGTGTATCATCATATCATCTACATGTGTGATTTTTTTAGTGAATTTAGACAGTTTTTTTACTGTGGTTTGCACGGATTTTCACGAAAGGTGTGATTTGCACTAGATACGTTAAAAAAAAAACCAGGCGAAAGCACAAAAACGAGACGCACCAGAAGACCGGGGGCAAAAGGCAACACACAAGCAGACAAGGATCAGAAAAATGGAGACCGCAGGCACAAGAAACGGGACGCGCATACGGCGTACGCATCGCCGTGCTGCCTCCTATCCGTTGTCCAGCCCCCGTCCGTTTCCCAGTTCCCACAATTTCCGCGTCCCACCCATCCCCTCCACGCTTTCTAGCCCGGAGCCCCCCATCCCACCACACGAAATTAAAATCCCCCGGAAATCAGAGACGCGAATCCCTCGCCCCAGGCTCCGAATCCTACCCGAAACCTCCGAGTTCGCTCGCCGATTCGATCCGCCTCGCCGCCGCCCGCCCGCCCGCCGGTCAGCCTTGATTGCTCCGCCGCACGTGGCGGTTCGCGGCGCGGAATCTACCTTGGGTTGGGAGATCCGGTGAAACCCTTGTTCCCGGGCGTTCCGGGCTCGAATCTCGCTGCGGACGGGCAATGTGAGCGCGCTCCGTCGGAGGGGGACGATCTGCGGGGCGGTTGTTGGCCGGGTGAATCGTGCGGCGGGGTTGCGGGAATGGAGCACGTGATCGGAGGGAAGTTTAAGCTTGGGAAGAAGATCGGGAGCGGATCTTTCGGGGAGCTCTATCTCGGTACGCGCCTCTCCGAGTTCTTGATCGAATCTCTCACGCGTCTCTGCCGGTTCCTACGCGCGCCGCTGTTTTGTTTTGCTCGTCGTTCCGCGTTTGTTGCTGATGCGCTGATTTTATTTGTTTTGGCTGCAGGCGTCAACGTACAGAGCGGCGAGGAGGTGGCTATCAAGTTGGTATGAGATAATCTGATACTGTTCGTGGACCATTTTTCTCTGTCTCGTGGAAGTATATGCCTGACATTCGGCATTAGTTTGTTCCATATGCAAACGTGTCTTTGGTTAGCCATTGCTATAAATGGTTTCGTGAAGAGTTATTGTGTAGATTGTGGCATGGCATAACTATGAAAATGAATGGCTGAAAAAAAAAAACACTTGCAGAAGCAGAAATTTGATTTTGATATAATTAATTGGCTATTTGCCATTGCAACAGTTGCCGCCTTGCTTATAGTTGGCACTGAGTCTATGAATTGCGGGTCCATTCTTGCGAAGCCCATTCTTTGCAATGGCGAATAGCCAATTCTTTCAGTTGATTTCTGATGTTCCATGATAAGATAGTTTTAAATTTTGCTTTTTATATCCAGTATATATATGGCATGGATTATGGATTGACTGAAGCCAAAGGGGGGGGGGATTTAGGTCATATTGTTCTATATGTAATGGCTTTCTAGCATGAACATATTGATACAAAATGAGATTAGCCATTTTCAAGCAACATAATCTGTCAGTCTTAAGTCTTGGTAGTGCCCCTTTCAGCCTCAAGAATCAAGACATGCTACCTGACCGTTTCCCTTCATCTCATGTTTACCAGGAATCTGTAAAATCAAGGCATCCTCAGCTTCATTATGAGTCGAAACTATACATGCTTCTCCAAGGGGGAAGTAAGTACTAATACAAGGACATAGGTCACTTGTTTCATATGCTTTTAGAGTTTTAGTGATTTAATATTTTTTTCCAAACCTCAGCTGGAATTCCTCATTTGAAATGGTTTGGAGTGGAGGGGGAATACAATGTCATGGTCATTGATCTTCTTGGTCCAAGTCTCGAAGACTTGTTCAATCACTGCAACAGAAAGTTCTCTCTTAAAACAGTACTTATGCTAGCTAATCAGATGGTTAGTTTTTTCTGCAGGTCTTATCATTTTATTTTGTAGCTTTTGTTACCTGTCTGGCAGCATACCTGTAAAATTGATGGCACTATATCTCAATTCTTGAATTTTTATTTGGTGGATGCTTGCCAAATTATTGTCTTCCTGTTATTTTCATGCAGATAGCCAGGGTAGAGTATATGCACACGAGGGGGTTTCTTCATCGTGATATCAAGCCAGACAACTTCCTCATGGGCTTAGGCCGTAAAGCAAGTCAGGTTGGTGCCACTCATGAGCACTTACACTAATAAAGCTTTTTTGTTGTGCTGGTTTGAGTTTTCCAATCATAGCTCACAAGTCAGGCTAAAATTCAAGCACAATGGCCATAGACTGTTCTCTGCATGTCTGCCGTCACAGGCAGGGTTTTAACTTTTAAATCTCCAGCTATAGCTCAAGCTATCTGCGGATATAGCTGTCTGAGGAGGGTCTAGTTATTTGCTCCATGTACAATTTAGCCGGCGATTAGCTGTTTGAGGAGACAGATTGCTAAATGCCACTGCCCGTTATTTATAACTCTCAGGCCACTCCTAGATCATGATGACTGATTTTTTGAGCATAAAGTAGAGCAGGGGAGGACCCCACTGTAGAGATTTAGTAGAAAAAAGGAGGCACTGTACAAAAGGGAGGCTTTATCCAAGCCAAAACACGCAAGGAGACCTGCGAAACTAGGAGAGGGAATCTATACAAAGGAGGAATTCATGATGTTGGTTTTCACAAAATCTACAAGCCTGCAATCTGGCCTCTTCACAGAAGAGGCGCTTCCAAGACTCCAAAGAAGGACGGCCCTGTCAAAGACGAAGTTCTTTCTTTGCTTCCAAATCTGCCAAGCAGCAATGATGAAGATCTCCATAACAAAGTGTTGGAACTGCTGTTTTGCCTGTCTCATCATTTGGGAAAAATGTCCTGCAAAGTCCCAGTGAATTCCTAAGAGCCGCCAACAGGCTTGACTGAAATGGCAGCTGAAGAACAAGTGAAAGGCAGTTTCTTCAATGTTGCTGCTGCATAGAAACACAATTATAGTTGTGACCTTCTAGCTTATGCTTCTTCCTCTTTAGGATGTTTCTTGTGTTTGGCCTATCCATAAGAAGTAGCAATGAAAAGACTCTGAGCTTGTTGCAACATTTAGAGTCCAAATCCAAATAAAGGGTGCTGGGGCTGAATATTCCTAAGGGAAATTTTAGAATTTTGAGGATGTGTATCTGTTGGTTCCCCAGATGTAATGCCAATTATGCCATGAATCTTGTGTTCGGCGGAACTTGGATAGTCTGAATATAACCCTGGAGGCTTTTGATATTCTTGACAAGCTTGTTCTGATAATGGGAGGTGAAATTGGTCCTAATTGTTGTTTGTCAAAAATTGTGAAACTGCGATATTTTTGTTCCTTGCAAAAGAGAAAAGTCTAGGATACTTGATTTGGCTATTCCACAAGTCAGACCAGAATAGGACAGTAGATCCATCTCCAATGTTGCAGTTTGCAATACCTCTGAAGAGATCACAAAGCTTTAAAATATCTCTCCATTGAAAAGAACCTTTTTCAGTTGTAGCATGAGGGGTCTGCAACTGAGAAGCTACTTCAATTGATGTCTACGGATTTGAATGGCTGCAGCTTGGATATGTTTTATTTAATATATAATATTTATAACATATCAAGTCTTTGAAAGGGCTAAAAGCTCTTATTCTGCATGGATGATTACTCTAGCTACGCTAACTTTTATGAGATAATATCTACTTCCAAACTGCTGCCATGTGTATTTCGTTCAATTACTACCAAGAAAGAAACAATCAAACAAGTGTGTTTTTTAAGTGATTGATTATTTGATTATTGATATAAATGTGTTTACTGCCTGCAAAGGTATAACTGCTTAAAAAATTGAGTGCACTCTTTACAGGTTTTTGTTATTGACTATGGCCTTGCGAAGAAAGTATCGGGACCTCCAAACTCATAGACACATACCATACAGGTAATCAGAAACGGTTCTTATGATTGCTATGAAGCAAATTCTCTTTATACCTGGAACGTTTCTGGCATGGTACTTGTCATTGTCATTCACTATGAATGCTTTTAGCTTAATATCAAACACTAGTTTCTGAACCCTGCAAGCAACCTTTGGGATAATCTTCACTTATTATATTTTGTTTGACAGATTTATTGTTTTGCCTATTTTGGTTAACAGCTTGGTTGCACATGGCTGTTTAATAATTAATTGAACCTTGCTTAACAATTTGGGTTACTATGGTTGGACATAGCATGGGTTGATATCTGCTACTGCATGTATTGGTTCCAAAAGCTATATTTCTACTGCCATTCCATGCAATCTACCTGAAAACTAAACTGGGTCGCTGTTGAATAAAATTTGAACTATTTTAAACTGAGTTTTCTTTTTAGATTTAAAACTCCATGCAATGTGCCCCCCTCTTTCCCAACACCCACCCAAAAAAAAGGAATATGTACAACCATTTTTAAAGATCGTCGTTGCAATTTTACGAAAGAACTGGGACATTACTTACATATTATTAGTACCATACTACCATTGTACGAAAATGATTAATTATCACAGGTGATTACTTATTCTATTATATTAAAAACAGTTATCTGTAAAGAGTTTTTTTCCTGTTACAGCTTGGGATATAGGTCCAAAGCTTATATATTTTTCTTTGTTGTTGCTGTAGGGAGAACAAAAACCTCACAGGAACTGCACGATATGCTAGTGTAAACACCCATCTTGGAGTAGGTGAGTATCAGTACCTGTTATTAAGAGGTGGTGCTAAGAGGTTAAAATAAAGTTTAATAATACAGAACAGCAAGTTTTAGGTTTTTATGGTTACAATCCAGTACAACAACAGAGCCTTTTAGTCCAGACCAAAGTTGGGGTAGGCTTTAGATGAGACCCAATGAAAAGGAGAACACATAAAATATAAAAGGCATTGCTGGAAAGAGTGATTGGATTAATTTGGGCTAACCCTAGGAGGGTAGCAATATAGTAGTCATACATGGGCCTCATGGGCCTAATACACACATACTCCAACAGGCATTAACACTACCCGTCACATATTATAAGGCATATCATTGGGATGAGCCTTTGATCAACAATTATTATATTAGTACAATAATTTTTTAAAATTGATGTTTTTAGATCCTTATACTCAAAAGGTGTTTACTTATGTTTATGGTTATGGTTGTATTACATAGTGACATATTAATAGAGTAATTGATGGTGAAAGCCTTGTTTTAACAAAAGAAAAAATGCCTTATATTATGGATGCTGGTGGTAATAGAGGTGTACCCAGTGCTAGCTCCCACACAAGGTGGTGCTGCAAGGAGGCTGATTCGATACCAATACCTCCAGGCCACAAGTGGAGAGATTCTACCATTGTGCCAGCCCACTGCCTACACTTCTGGAACCTAAAAATCTGTGCCTTGCCAATAAACAGAAAATGTGACTCGTCGAAAAAATTCTCACCAGCAAATATACACTTGTTTCGTAAGCTTTGGTTAATTATGTCCTTCTGCTTGTTATTTTGACTGTTGGTCTGTGTTATTGCTGCTTTCTACAGAACAAAGCAGGAGAGATGACTTGGAGTCTCTTGGTTATGTGCTGATGTACTTCTTAAGAGGAAGGTGAGAATCACTTGCTTTCTAGTATTCAAATTACCTTTTGGTTTGTGACAATATGTTTCCTGAATGTTTGTCTTCTCAGCCTTCCCTGGCAAGGCCTGAAAGCTGGAACGAAAAAACAAAAGTATGACAAAATTAGTGAGAAGAAGATGCTAACCTCAATTGAGGTAATTGAATTGTTCCCACAGATACAATTCTTGTGGCATGCTTCATTTATCGTTTGATTGGATTGTAATATAATCTTGTTGACCATGTTTTCATGATTTATGCAGGCCCTTTGTAAATCTTATCCACCAGAATTCATTACATACTTCCATTATTGCCGCTCTTTGCGATTTGAAGATAAGCCAGACTATAGCTATTTGAAGAAACTCTTCCGGGATTTATTCACCCGTGAAGGTATCCTAGAATTCATTACATACTTCTGTTATTGACTGGTAGTTCTTAACTTTCTTGCTCATCTTCATATTGCTCACTTGGTTTGTTTTGGATACTTGGAGGTTATCAGCCTGATTATGTATTTGATTGGACTGTATCAAGGCAAGCTGCGGAGAATAACAGATTGCGAGTATGTTCCTTTTCTGAAAATTACCAGTAACTACTTGCTAGTTTCATTGTACTAAGTTTGTACCATTTTTCACCCACTGCCAGCTGAGCGGGAAGACAGGTGGGTTGGTGGGACCATCTGTGGATCGGGCTGAACGAGCTGCAGGTTTGTCAGTTGTGCTCACATTGGAATCTTACATTTAGGAAATAAGCAGGGTGGAAACCTGGAGGCTCAAATTTTCTACTCTCTCTTTAACAGTAAGACATGATGTTCCTGAAAGATTCACTGGTCCAGCTGATGCATTTGCTAGAAGAACTGGCTCTGGTTCTGGTCATTATGGAGAACACACAAAACCCAGAACTCTGTTGGATTCCCTTATGGCATCCAAGATGGTGAGAACTCTCAATCAAATTCTGTTGATATTTATTCTGGATACTTGGTGAGTTGGTGATCATGTATGTACTTGTCATGCAAACCTCATGTTTAGGTGATAAATGAGACCGTGTATTTCTTTTGATTGTTGGAAGAGTCTGGTGGCTTGTACTCATGAATGTGGGCAGAGAGGGCCAAGATGATTTTTTTGGGTTGGGAAAATATACCTAATATACTCTTTTGGTGCCTTATAAATATTTTTTTGAGCATTCCTTATAAATATTGATGTATCTCTAGTCACCAGATAATGCGAGTGATTTAAGTAATTGAAAAATTCTTTGTTCCGTCTTTAGTCATGTTCAGGTCCATGAATTTATTTACAATCCTACAATCCATGGTGATGATTAAAGAGCTCATTGCACCATATTTTTCACCATGTTTCAACCAGTGATTCAGATAAAAGAAGGCATTCGTCATCTCGGAATGGAAGCACATCAAGGAAGGCTCTTTTGTCAAGCAGCCGAGGTTCTGGAGATCCCAGTGACCCAAATCGCAGTAGCCACCTAGTCCCGACCACCACTGGCAGCAGCCGTCCATCAACTAATCAAAGGCTTCACCAGTCAACTGGACTTGAGGGGAGGACCTCATCATTTCCAAAACCTGGAAGAATCGGCCATGAAGATCCCACTATGAGGAGCTTTGAACGCCTTACTATTAGCGCTGAGAGGAGGAAATGAAACTTTGGAGGAGCAAAAGTTCTGAGCTGCTCCCACTGGCGAATATCCTGATTCACTGAATATCCATTCGGTTCCAGATGATGCTTACTGATGAGCAAGTTAAATGATTCTGTGCTATGCATGATGCTGAGATCTGCACATAGCGATGCTCGTCCAATCTTGGCACAGATGATTTGAGTTCTGTACATTCATTTATCTGTTCTTCCAAAACGGTTAGCGAAGCATTTTACACCCCGTTATGAGGGACTGGGGATCGGCTGCAGTGTTTAAGCCGTGGTGGTTCAAATGATGTTGACTTCTGGCACTTATATAACGACAATGAAATAAAAAATAGTTCGCTAGGCTAGCATTAGCATCGAGTATTTGAGAAAGCAGGACTTTCTGTATTTGAGAAAGCAGCATTAGCATCGATGTATTTGAGAAAGCCTGTTTGGTTTAGGGACTAAATTTTAGTTCCGCTCATATCATATCGGATGTTACGGTGTTTATTTAGTCTATTAAAAATAGACTAGTTTCAAGACTAATTTATCAGTCAGAGACTAATTTATGAGATAGAATCTATTAATTCTGATTAGTTTATGATTTGATGACGTGGTGTTACAGTAAATATTTGTTGAGGACGGTATATGACGGTGTAATTCGTTTTATAATTAATATATGTTTAATAGACTAAATTAGTACCACAACATTCGATGTGTTATGGATAAACTTTAGTCCTTGAACCAAACACCCCCTTAGCTAGCTAATGCTCCCTCTAATTCAAATTATAAGATGTTTGTCATTTTAGTAGGAAAAAATCTACATAATCCTCGTAACTACTGAGCATCGACTACTTCACCCTTTAAACTATAAAACCATACGTTTTACTCACTGAACTTTCTAAAACCGATCTAATAACCCCCTTAAGCGGTTTTAGACAATGGTTTTGCTACAGTACCACAATTTTGTCTTTTTCTTTTATATTTATTTTGGTTGAATCTTTAGAAAATCAAAGTAAATCATAGAAAATCATAAAATAGAAAATCCAATTTTGTTGGACTCCATATAAGTAAATCTACGCAGTGAACATATAATATAGTATACTTAGAATAATTTTTTTGTTGTAGATTTAGATCTATGTTTTTCTATAATTAATTATAATAATTTATAAATGCAATTTCTTTCATGCAATTGTGGTGAAACTTTTATTGTGGGCTAATTGTTGTATACTTGAATTGTAATAAAAATTTCATACTCATTGGATCAGGTATAACTTAGCTATAAATTTATTTAGTTTTATACATGATCTCATTAGTATGAAGTTTTTACTACAGTGCAAGAATATAATAATTAGCTCACCACAAAAATTTCACCATAATTGGATGAAAGAAACTGCATCTATGAATTATTCTAATTAATTACAGAAAAGCATTGATCTAAATCTACAATAAAAACTTATTTTAAAGTATACTATATTATATGTTTACTATGTAGATCTACTTATGTGGAGTCTGTAGTCCAATAAAATTAGATTTTATATTTTATGATTTTTCTATGATTTACTATGATTTTTTAAAAATTCACCTAAAATAATAAAAAAGAAAAAGACAAAACCATGTTACTGTAGCAAAACCACCGTCTAAAATCGTCTGAGGAGGTTATTTGACCGGTTTTAGAAAATCCAGAGGGTAAAATATATGATTTTATAGTTTGAAGGGTGAAGTAGTCGACGTTTAATAGTTTAGGGGGTTATGTAGACTTTTTCCTTTTTTTTAAGTACATCGTTCTTAATTACCCGGTACCAGACATATATCTAAGTGTATTATAACATAACAAAAACTATACATATAGAAAAGCCAAAACATATAATTTGGAATTAGAATAGAGGGAGTATAAAGTCATCTTCAATGCAAATTTCATATTTCAATTTTTAACACACTCAAATTTTAGAAACAGTGCAGAAGAATTTTATCGCCATAACTCTCTATTCTCATGAAACTCTTATCACCTCTCTTTTCATTAATATAATGAATGTCAGCCTATTTAATGCTCATGAAACTCTATTAAATCCCCATTGTGACTGACCTTAGACCAATTGCACCAGATTATGTGTCCCCTTCTCCTTAAAATATGGTACGGGGAATTGAGAAAGTTGAATCCTAAGGTAGAGGAGACAATAAACCCCATTCCCTTAATAAATAGGAACCACATACCAGTGGAGAAGAAATCCCCCTCAGGCTCTTTTCTCGACGCTAGAGACTCGACGTGGCGTGAGCGAGGCATGGCGGCGTGAGGCGCAATGACACGCGCGGCTTGCACGGCGCGGCAGCCTGTGCGGCGGGCGGCGGCGGACACGGCCTCCGTGACACGGTTGGGGCTGCGTCGGCCTCCCTACTGCGCGGCTAATCCTGCTTCCACTTTGTCTTTGCACCGATCGATGAGCCTTTTCCTGACGATGCTCCATTCATATCTTCAGGCTTTCAGGTTATCCCGTTGGACAAAATAGAACAAAACAATTGAGTGCTTCTCAAGTCTTAACTATTTTTTCCGTTTGAGATAATAATACCCATTCATCTCACTCACTCCCTGCCCATATACAACACATACACAATCTATTTGCTTTGTTGGTTGTTCATAAATAGCTGATGCAGGACAAGTATCAACCAACTGTAGCACGAAGTCAACAAAATCTACCTTCTTTCTTTGCTGTTTTTTCTTCTTAAATAAATTTCAGATGAGATTAGTTAAGCAAAATCTGCAGTAAATACCGTGGCAATGTGACATGATGAGAATTGCATTTAGGAAACTAAACCAAACGATACACACAAGGGGCGCAAACCGGGAAAGACTAGGGTGTGATCAGAGCCCAAAACAAGACCACAGGCCGGTGGCACACAAAGACACCCGCACGCGTTGAGGTGGTTACACGGCACGGTATAGACACCAGCACACATGTTGATGTGGTCATGCATTATTTTGTTCCCGTTAAACGTACGGGCATGATCCTAATTTAAATTAAAAAAAACGAGGAGCACACACACTGTCCACAAATGAAAAGGATCTGGGCAGATTGAATAAAACAAAATATCCACAAAGAAAAAGATTGGACAGATGAATAAAACAAAAATATGAGATTAAGGTGGCCCTTGGGGTAGAAGTCCTATAGCTGTGGCAACCTCCATCTTCTTCATGATATACTGTGCATAGAACTTTGGTCTTCTCAACTGAAAATATAGGGATGAGTTCACTACAGAAAACTATGGTAATAAAAACTACTGACAAGGATGCAGATGAAAGTTCGGAAAGTACGCACCATCTTTGTAATAGCATCTGCGATCAATTCTCGAGCTTTCTCCTCTGTATCCAAGGCAAGTGAACAAGGTGTCAGATATAAATAACATAGCACAAGATCCCATGTTGCATGTCAAACATACAAATATGAAATACTTACTTCCTCAGTAATGCCTTCAGTGCAATAGCGGAACTGAAGAGGAAAAAAGAGAAATAGATAATAATCATATCAAACAGAAATATTACCAATGAAAAGATTGCATTACTTTGCAAGTTATCCGCGCATAAAAAGAAAAAACCAACCTCCTCCTCCATCTTAAAGTCTGATATCTCCAGTGCGTGTTCCATTTGATGTTGGCGTAGCAGAAACTTACCCGATCTATAGACTTCATCCAAAGCCTCTCTAAAACTCATCTGAACATGATTCAAGAGAAAAGACATGAATACTAGTGTTTATCAACACAAAAAAAACAGCATTCCATAGTTGCTTAGTTGTGCAAAATACTGAAACTGCTAACCTCAAGCTTAGTGACTCGCTTCCAAATCTCAAAGTAGACACCATCTAACTCCCTATACCAATGAAATTCTGTGCTCATGTAATCTATGCATTCCTGAATCGAAAGAAGTGGATGCAACTGTTAGATACAGATGGTTACAGAGGGTCAAAATCAAACTAAAGGCTGAACAGAGATCGTACATAATAGGCAGCATGGGCTAACCTAACGGTTATCTTGGGAAAGCCAGTAGCAATCTTGATTGCTTGGGATTCTCTTCTTTTGTTTATTCTTGCCCACTAAAAAAGATAAGAATTATTATGGTGATACAAAAACAGAAAAACAATGTCAATCTATGGGTTTATGGTCAAAAATACCTTAAGAGTTGTCCGCTTAATATTTAAATAGTCTTCCATCCACTGGTTCAATGTAAAAGGGTTGTTAGACCAGAACACAGGGAAGCACTATAAAATTGCCTATGATTCATACCTTAAGCTTCTTTAATAACTCTTTCCAGAAAAAAGAAGATATTCTCGTTCAATCTCATACTTATGAAAATGCTCACGGTAATCATTCCAATGGACATACTCAGAACCACCCTACATAAAAGTAGATGGACAACATGCAATTTAGAAACTTTAATGACAAACAATAGATGAATTAATAACATTGGAGCTACTCAAAAAAATCTATTATTGGTATTTCATCTAAAGTGGATGCAAAAGTATCAGAGGAGCAAATTCAGTTCTCTTTAAACTAATTCATCTATAGCCAACCATAAGTATCTGCCATTCTCAACAGGGGAAAAAGGCATTAACTTAACATGAAAGGAGACAATGAGTAATGACCGGCTAGAAGACCAACAAGTGAACAAGGCCGGTGAAACATGTCCTGCAATGCCATAAACTTCTTGTTGGCATAACCATGAATTATGTTTTAAGTATTTCAAGCGGAAAATAATTGTTAATAATGTTCAGCATATATAAACAAACTCATCCACACAGTTTAATATATCCTTTTACTTCCTGAGTATGTATCATAAAGTTCTAGATATAACTGATCAGATCTTAGATATGGATACTTGGGTCATTGTAACAAGGAGTTGGCTATAATAACACAACTGGCAGAATCAAGTTGCAGGGTTACTTGAGAATTAATATAAATAAACTTACGCGATTTCGAGGGACCAAGCGTTGGTAGTCATCCAAAGCAGCCACAGTGCAGTACTGGAAGGACCAATCAAATGTGTTATCTTTTTCAATATACACAAGTAACCCCTCCTTGGCAAGATTGTCCAGAATGTGATCCTTTTTCAGTTTAGTTTCATCTTCTACAAAGCACCTTAGCTTTTCTTCGAGACGGTATCGATAACAATCGTATTCCAATATAGAAGCAAGCTCATTTTTGCGCCGTTCTTGTGTCATCTGTGGATAATGAGACCACTGATAAGAAATACAATAAATTAAATATGAGCAGGAGGTTAAGCAGATCAATACGTATATCCAACAGATCAAGAGAAAAAAAATATTCAGACGAGCAACATCAATGTATACAATATGTAGAACAACATATAGCATGTAACGGTAGCTAGATAGGAACATAGTGGAACCTTGTAATATTTGATACGATGCAAAACATGGTTAACTTGTAGATTTTTTTCTGCTCATCGCCCAGTTCAAGAGAAGTGTCAACACAAGTATTTTTACTGGGCAGCTGTTCATGATAACACTGTAACTCCTCATCATTGATGTCCTCTCCTAGGCCCAATTCATTCAGTTGCTGGATTACAAGGTCCGCTTCTTGAACCTGTTTCATCATTTCCTCTGGAAGATGTATTTTCTTGTCAGCAGCAAGTTCTTTGCAGTGCTGGGCAACAACATTGCTAATCAAGGAAAGATCAGTGCAAGTGTTGCTGGAGATTGATGGATTATTTTCTGACTGCTTCTGTCTGGCGATGTACTTGTTGATGGTGCCAGCCCTTTGGGTGCCCGGTGGGTGCCGTACCTGTTGAGAAAGCAGAGTCCTCTCCTTTGTACAGCTTTTATGTGCCATCCCTCCACTCGAGCTCCCACCTGTTTTCTCTTTTATGCTCTGCTTCTGCGCCACCATATATCCTGTAACAGTCTGATGCTTCCGTGGTGTCTCACGACTCGAGCCTTTAACAGCAGCCTGAATTGAGAGATTCCTCAGAGGCTTCGCTCCAGCAACTGAAGCCGGCGTTCTCTCCCGACCCGCCACTGGAGCCCGTGCCCTTCCCGCAGTGCTTTGGCTGCGGCATCACAGCACCTCCACTGGTGCCCGAGCCCCGCAACGGCCCCTTCAGACGGTGCTCCGGCGGGGGCATCCCTCGACTTGTTTGCCCCGCGCTGTGCTTAGGCGGTGGCGTACCACGAAACCCTAACCTGATCCCGGTGACACGAAGGGTTGCTTACTACCTCTCGCGGAAGGGATCACCGACCACGTCTCGTTTCTCGATTCGATGGGTCGGGGGATTTGATAGCTTATTCGTTCTGAGGGAGAATGCATTTTAGGACTCTATAATCGTTGCACTTCATAAAAATAGGACTTCTAACATCGAGTTTGCAAAAATAGAACTCGAAACGTTGAACTCTTGATTTTTATAGGATTATGTGTATTTCTTCTATTTTTCTTCCATACATATATATGCGTTGTAGTGGCGGAGCCAGAAATTTTACGTAGGGTATGCTGAAACAAAAATTTTATATGCAAATTGTCGGTGTTTCGTACCCGGGGTATCACACCAACGAGTGATATGATCGCGTGCTTCTCTTCCTGGATGGTGATGCAAGAGGACACAAGGATTTATCCTGGTTCGGGCAAAGAAGGCCCTACGTCCAGCGGGGGAATGTTCTTGTATTACTTGCACCTAAGTGCTTGTACAGGGGAGAATACAAGCTCAGTGAGCGTGGACCGGGGTCCGGACTAAGTGTATGGGTGTGGACGCTCTAACGTGTTTGTCACCCGCGAATGAGGGCCCTGGCGTCCCCTTTTATAGGGCAAGGGGAGGCCAGGGTTACAAAGGGTATTACAGGTGTCGGGGCGTACGGCGCCCATACGAAGCAGGGTAGGAATCCTGTCTTGTCGGGGCCATTGGAGCCGACGTGGGCGTTGCTGTTGAGGCGTCCTTGAAGCGTGGCTTCCATCCCGGGCGCGGACGTGGTGGCGCGGCAAGGTGGGAGCCGTACAGCACCCATCCCGGAATGTACAGGACGCGGCGGGGTCCCTCCGGGTCTTGGGGTACCTGTCCTCCAATAGCATGAAAGTAGTTAGGGCTCGAAGGGCGCGGAGCGGGTCGCGAGGCGGGTGCCACGGGGGCTCGAGGGGCGCGGAGGGCCGGCCCTCGAGGTGTTACAGTGCAGGGCTCGAGGGGCGCGTAGCCGGCCTCGAGGGGTTACAGTGCATGGCTTGGCCGAACAGTGCTGTACTGGTGCCCTTTTGCCCATGCTTGTGGTGAAAACGAGACTTGACCTTTACACCGAGTTACTGTGGTACATGATGTGCACTAGTGGACATGACCGGAGTAGGTGAAGGCATTAAATGCGTGGTATGGGCTGGTACGGCTGTCTGTACAGCTCGAGGTCCGTGCGTTAAGGCTCGAGGTGCAGGGGCGCGCTCGCCGGGGCCTGGAGGGCTCGGGCGAGACGGAGGAGAGCGATCGTGCTCGCCCGAGGCCTGCTCGGAGGGCTCGGGCGAGGCGGAGAAAGAGCGTTCGCCCGAGGCCTGGCTGGGAGGGCTCGGACGAGCGGAGAGAAAGAGCGTCGCCCGAGGCCTGGCTGGGAGGGCTCGGGCGAGGCGGAGAAGAGCGTTCGCCGAGGCCTGGCTGGGAGGGCTCGGGCGAGACGGAGATAGAGCGTTCGCCCGAGGCCTGGCTGGGAGGGCTCGGGCGAGACGGAGATAGAGCGTTCGCCGAGGCCTGGCTGGGAGGGCTCGGGCGAGGCGGAGAAAGAGCGTTCGCCCGAGGCCTGGCTGGGAGGGCTCGGGCGAGACGGAGATAGAGCGTTCGCCCGAGGCCTGGCTGGGAGGGCTCGGGCGAGACGGAGATAGAGCGTTCGGGTGTTTGCGTTGATTGGGGTACCCTTTTTGTACCACCGACAGTAGCCCCGAGCCCTTGTTTGAGTGCTTGCATTCGAGCAGGGGCTCCAGATTGGGATCTCGATGGATAGCTAACTGGTCTCGAGGGTTTTGTCGATTTGATTCCGTGGGTGTCGTGCGAGCGACACCCGCGGGTGTAGCCCCCGAGGCCATGGGGGAGTGGTTAGAACTCCCTCGTGGGCTTCCCGAAGAATCCTCCGTCGTTTGGGAACCTTCTGCCCAGTGGGCGCGCCTTTTTAGGCGGGGAATCGTCAGGGAGCGGAGATCGCGGCGCCGTGTGTACCTGTCAACAGGCTCGAAATGTGGTTCGGTAGTAATATTAAATATTCGCGGTAACCTTCCTTTGCCGTGGGAGACTTCGTCCGAGGCTTGGCTCGGAGGGCTCGGACGAGACGGAGAACGAGCGTTTGTCCTGGGCCTGGTCTCGAGGGCTCAGGCGAGATGGGGGTCGAGCTTTCACCCGAGGCCTGAAAATCTCATGCTCACACAAAGAAAAGAGATTAGTCGTAACTGTCCGAGTTTTTAGACCCTCTTTCGTCGAGGGGTGCCAGGCTGAACCGACTGGCCGGCTCCTCGAGCTGTCCGGCATGCCGATTGCCCTGGCTTGTCATCCCGCGAGTCCTTTCGATCGGATGCGAGGGGGGATGCCTCGTACTACCCCGAGTGGGCGAGTATCGAGGTTCCCGGTGAGCTGGTAACGGGGAATCCAAGTGAGAGCTCGTGCCCCGTTCGTTAGGGGTCGACTGTGGCCCGGAGGCGGTCTCATAAAGCATGGGTGCTCAGTCTGCAGGAGTGCCGGGTCCATTCGATAGGACCCGGTGGCTCGATGCCTCCCTCCGAGGGGATCTCACTGCACGTCGAGCTCCCCGCCTTGGATACACGTGAGGGGCCTCGAGGGCTCGGCCCTCGAGTAATGCCGCGAGTGGCGCCCCTGACTCGGGTGCTCGAAGCCGGCTGTCGAACCCTTTTCGAGGGCCAGCCTTCGCTGCTTCGAGACTTAGGGCCGGGGCCCGTTTTTACCTTTATGAAGAAGCCTCCGTCGTCTGGGAATCCTTCTGCCCGTTGGGCACGCCTTTTTAGGCGGAAACCGTGGGGGAGAGCGGCGGGCGCGAAGCCGGAGCGACGGTCGTGGCGGGCCCGGGTAGTGGAGCGAATGGAGAGGTAACGCGTGTATCCTGCATCCGGCTCGAGACGCGGTTAGGTGGGCGCATTGAATGCATTCGGTTACCTTTTTACGTCGTGGGAGATCCCGCCCGTCTGGATTTCCCCTATAAATATCGAAAGAGGGAAAAAAGACCCTTTACTTTGCCTTTGCCTTCGCCGCCGCCGTAGCCTTTACGCGCCCTCTCCTTCGAGCTAGTCGATTGGGGATTTCCGGCCGCCCGTCCGCTGCTCGGATCCGCGCCGCGCCACCGTCATGGCCGCCCAGACACAGATGCTGCCGGCCGAGGACTGGAGCCCGTCGAAGGTGACGCAGAGCGAAATGGACTCGCTGGTGGCCCAGGGGCTTCTGCGCCCCAACCCGGAGGAGGGACCCGCATGGTGGGTTATCCCGTCGGCGGAGCACCGGGAGCCGCACCCGCCGGAGGGGTACGTGGTGAGCTTCACGCGCTACCACCGTATGGGGCTCGGCGTCCCGCCGAGCCGCTTCTTGCGAGGGCTGGCCCACCATTTCGAGGTGGAGCTGCAACACTTCTCCCCCAACTCCATCTCGCACGCCGCCATATTCGCCGCGGTGTGCGAGGGGTACCTGAAGATGGAGCCGCACTGGGAG